>CM053784.1:343150289-345810289 GCA_028749045.1 Cupressus sempervirens
TGAGCTTGCGTGACTCATATGCAATCACCCATCCATTATGCATCAAAACTGCCCCAATCCTTTCAAGAGAAGCATCTGTACACACCATGAAATCTCCCTCTAGATCAGGTACTACCAAGATCGGTGCACTAGTCAAAAGCTCCTTGAGCTTCTAAAATGCTTCCTCACATTTCTTCATCCATATAAACTTCTTTCCTTTCCTCTGAAGGGAAGTGATAGGATGTTCTATCCTAGAGAAGTTTTGGACAAATCTGCAATAATAACTAGCTAGACCCATGAAACTATGAATATTTGACACATTAGTCGATCTAGGCCAATCTACTATCACTTGAATCTTTGCAAGGTCCACTAAAATACCATCACCTGAAATGACATGCCCTAAGTATTGAACCTCTGATTTGAAGAATTCACACTTAGCTGCATTGGCATAAAGTTGATTGTCTCTTAAACATTGTAAAACCAATCACAAGTGTTCCTCATGTTCCTTTTGAGTCTTAGAATATATCAATATTTCATCAAGAAGCACAAGTACAAACTTGTCAAGATAAGATCAGAACACACCATTCATCAAACTCATGAAAAATGATGGAGCATTAGTCAACCCAAAGGGTACCACTGTGAACTCATAATGCCCATAGCGAGTTTGAAAAGTAGTCTTGTGAATGTCAGCCTCCTTAATGCAAAGCTGGTGGTATCTTGACTTAAGGTCAATCTTGGAGAATACTGTAGCTCCCTTGATCTAATCAAATAAGTCATCAATCCTAAGTAGAGGATACCTATTCTTAATAGTCACCTTATTTTACTATCTATAATTAATACAAAGGTGCAAAGAACCATCCTTCTTTTTCACAAAGAGCACTAGAGCTCCCCATGGTAATACACTAGGTCGAATGCTCCCTTTGGCCAAAAGTTCCTCTAGCTGAAGACGTAACTCACCCAATTCCTAAGTAGTCATACGATAAGGAGCTTTAGAGATAGGCTCCACTCTAAGAATCAAATCAATGCTAAAATCGATATCCCTCTTTGGAGGCATGCCTAAAATCTCACTTGGAAAAACATCTGTGTACTCCTATAAAATTGAGTGATCTAAAGTCTTCCTCACAGGATCTTCCTCATCAAGATCATCTACCATTACAGCAAAAATCTGACATCCCTTATGAAAACTCCGCTTCATCCGCAAAGATATAGGCCTTGGTATCCCAACTATCTTCACATCATTCCCTTGATCATCTTGGCACATAATAATCTTCTTCCTATAATCTATGCTAGCTCTATGAGATCCAAGCTAGTCCATCCCCAAAACCACATCATAGGAACCAAGAGGTATGACTCGAAGGTCAACTACCATGTCAAAACCTCCTAAGCTAAGCCCACACTTATGAACTAAAAAATTTGTGGAGACCTTAATACCTGAGGCTAGTTCCACTTTCCAACCATGATCTTGCTTCACCACATCCAACTTACACTTAAAAACTATAGACAGTGAAATAAATGAATCTGTAGCTCCTGAATCCAACAATACTAAAAGAGATATACCTCAAATAGCACTTGTGGTCTCAACCACTATTCCCTAATGATCTACCTGATGGTGGTCTACTACTGCTAACACTCTATGAGCTCTTCCTGCATCACCAACTGTAGGCTCTGAAGCTGTTGGCCTAGGTCTCAAAAATTGAGGTGCTCACTGTGGACATTGAGTTGCATAATGTCCAATCTATCCACATGAAAAACATCTTGTATTCCTTCCAGATCCTTTACCCATGGGTGGTGCATTTGATTGCTAACGGTTGTTCCTACTAACAAAGAACTGACTACTTTGAGCTGGTTGATTATGTTGATTCCATTTATTACGCTAAGTATTGTGGTTGTTCTTGGAGTTAGAACCTCCGCCACCACCTTGAGCCTGAGAATTCGATCCTTTCTATTGCTACATCTACTGAGACTGCTACTGATATTATTTCCCCTTAGGAAAAGAAGGCTTCTTGTTACCACTTGAATTGTAGTTTCCTTTAGATCCTGATGCTACTGACGCTCCTACAAAACCTCCCTAACCAAGGTTGACACTTTGTTCAACCATGATGGCTTGATGTACCACATCCTTGAGGGTTTTTGGCTCAAATACCTTAACACCCCCAATTATACGATTGTTCAAACCCCTAATAAAGTGCTATGTCAACTGAGTTGAATTTTCACTAAATCTTGAAAAAGACATGAGCTTGTAAAATTTGTGCTCATACGCAGTCACTGTCATAGTATACTGCCTAAGATTATGGAACTCATCTACACTTTGCTGCCTCCATTCCTTTGGTAGGAAATGTTCACAGAAACTCTCTAAGAATAGTTCCCAAGTGGCACTGCTCATATCAATACCCAACTTCTTTTGCTCAATTGTCCACCAAGTGGCCCCAAAATTCTCCAAATTGGTAATTGCAAATCTTGCCTTAACATTGTTGTCAAAATCTTGCATGGCTAAAATCATATAGAGGGCAATAAGCCACTATTTGGGCACATAACCAGAACATTACCCATTGAAAAGCTTCACCTTGGATCTCGAAATATCCTTCATCTAAGTGGACACAATGGATCTCTGACGATCCTTTCGAGGACTCCTAGACCTGGGTCTATGCTCTTGTTCTGTCTGATGTGCTTTGGGATGATCTTGAACAAGAGGTAGATGGTCAAGAATGGTCTGCATCATCTATCTCAAATTAACCTCTTCAGACTCAGCTTGGTCCCCTCTATGTCTCTCTTCCTGTTGCTCACTAACATGCTCTCCTCTACTCTTTTCATGAATAGACTCATGGACATTGATAGCTTTGCCATGACCACAGCCTCTTCCACAGCCTCTAATAGAAGACCTAGTCCTAGATATCATTCTACAACAACACAAAGTACTATTACAACCAAAAGACACATACTTGCAATAAACTAAGTTCAATTTTAGTTTTTCCTATGTTTAGGTTTAAGTAAGATTTCAGTTTTGAAAACTAAGTGTTGAAGTATGAAAAATATACAACTAACAGTTCAAGTTTTGTTTTAGTTCACCTAGTTTTCAAGTTTGAAGAGATCCACATAATGGTTCAAAGTCCTAGTTTGTTCCAAAATACCTAGAGCTCCCAATGTAAAAACTCGGGCTCTGGTACCAAATGCAATGCCCCGCCAAGAGATCCAAAGAATTAACCTAAAATTTCATTAAGTTTGGTAGCATTTTTTTTTCCCTTTTTTTTATTACATAAAAGTAAATCCATTTACAACTAATTCATTTACAATTTATACATAATAATGGAAGCAATAGCAAAAACCATATAAACATAACAAGTTACATTCTTTAAGGATACCTTAACATTGAATTACATCTAAATCAACTAACATTATTTATTCCATCTAATACAACAACCACATGAAATAAAAATGATAAGTCCAATGTTTATACATTACATATCTGAATGCTCAATCATCCACTGTACATGTCACAGGGTATGAAAGGCTTACAAGAATATACATATGAAATAAAGTACATCATCCTACTCTAATCCATGATGTAACAAGGTAAAGATAATCACATGTCACACATGATACATCATCATAGAAGATATAGACATCCATCATAAAAGATTAAACATAATAAACTAAATGCATGGTTCCTCCCAACCATAAATAGTATCATTAGAACATCATGGATCCTAGCCATCCCTCTATGCATAACATTCCAAATCACCAAAGAGATCATCGGTATTATCATAGTGGGAATGTCAGACCTAAACATACTACCTCATATATAGAAAGTAATATAACATGCGAATATAAGCATAAGATAACATCATCTAACATATGCTAATCATCAATGAAAGGATACATATCCACCATCACAATCCAAGAATGCATAAGCTACAATGTCCCAAATGAATTTCAAATGATAAGAGTGGAAAAACACTACCATCCAACCATGTGGAACCTAAGTGGTCCACTCCCACCATGTTGAGGAGATAATCTCAAGTCCCAAATAGGCTATCAAAATAACAGAGCATAAAAATACTCTCTAAGTCTAGGAATCCTAAAAGTATACTAACTCAAAGGTTCCAACCATAAATTGACATCTAATCCCAGAGGCACACAATGACATGTAGGAAACCTACTCTGTAAGTAGGGAAGTTTCATCGCATATATCATGTAGATGTTACCCTGGCAGTTAGCTTAGGATTCTAGGGTCCCTACTAATCCTTATGTAGCCACTAGTATCCTTTCATACTGACAAGGCATACTATGGAATGCAAGGTCACAATGAAACGTTCTCTCTACTCCCATCCTAGTCTGTACTAGCAGTCAAGGCATGGGTGAGAACAAAACAATTATCTTATTAGGTTCATTAAGTCAGTATTAGGTGAGAATGTTTTCACTTATTAACACAATTTACAATGATGTTACGCTTGTAGCCTCTTAGGGCCCTGACCCCCATTGCAAGCCACTTCCCAACACTACAAGTAGATAAACTACCCTAAGCTCATGGAATCATAAATCACCCTAGTCCTATACAAGCGATTAGAAAGAAATACCAAAAGATAATCTAAATGAGATCATCAAATATCCATAATAAAAGCATCAAATCTCCATGAGCAACTGAAAAACATCCATAGATAATCATGACCACAATAGTTCTCTATTGGTAATTGAAGGTATCACTGATAATAAAAATTATCCATTAGTTCTCAATAACCAAAATATATATCAAATCATACTAATCGAAGACTCCAAAATGGTCGAATCAAATAGGTCACAACATGACATCATAAATCAACATATCAGTCCCATCATGGTGACTGGAAAGTAATCCAAGGATAACTAATCAATGACTCAGAAATGGTTAAGTCAAATGTCTCATACATAAGAATCTTAGCTTCACACAAGAAGACTGGAACACAATAAAAATCAATAAATACAAACATTTCATAGAGCATTCCATCACATAACCATGGTTGGGTTTATAAAGATCAGAATTAAGACATCATCATGACATCACAATCATAACCCCCGAGCCTTTGGTAGACGTCCTATATTGGTCAACACTAGTCAACCCAAAACCCAAAACAGAAGCATAGAGAATACACAATGCAAGCACATGTTTTAGTTTTGCTAAAATAACTTAATAGAATTAAGTGCAGAGGTATCAATTTCCATTTCCAATTTTAGATATTGAATGGAGGAATGTTTGTACATTTTCCTAACCCATGCATATGTTTGGTAAATAAAGGTTTCCCTTTATAACTCTAAAAATTGATCTTCCAATTATTAAAATGATATTTGTTTACATAATTGTTATTTGAAAATGTCCCCCATCAAATTTAAATAGTAAATTTTGACATGAGAATTACCAATCAATTTCATAAATATCTTTTCTTCATAATCCCAATCAATTAAATTCAATATATATATATATATAGTGAGACTATAATATTAGAAAATAATTTATTATTATAAAAGATGATCCTTTAATTCATATCATTTACCAATTATGATAATTTTAAATTACTAATAACATATATACATACTTACATATATACATATATATATATATATATTTATATATAAATATTTATAGATACATACATACATAAATATATATATATATATATATATATATATATATATATATATATTAATATTCAATGATAAATATTTTAAAATATTTTAAGAAATTCAAAATGGAGAAATTTGATTTCATCTCCACTGAATCGCATACACATAACACACATATATATATATGATCACCGCCATCGGCACAAAATACACTGCAGTCGCAGGGCTTGCGGCAACAATGGGTACTTCATACCCTCTATCATCGCAGTGCCTGTGGCAGCAGGTACTCGTAGCAATAGCAACAGGGATGCGAGTTCTGTCCCATCCCAAACTTATGCAATATGAAATAAATTTTTATTATAACATTTTTAAAACATTTGTTATCACTGCGATTCAAATTTTTTCAAATGTATATTTTCCGCAGTGATTTTAACATGCAGATTATTATATATATATATATATATGTATGTGTGTGTGTATGTATGTATGTATGTATGTATGTATGTATGTATATTTATATCTAAATGTGTATATATATATATATATATATATATATATATATATATATATGTAGAGATTTATTAAGCATAACATGTATATTTATATATATAAATTATATATATACATGTTATGCTTAATAAATCTCTGCATATATATATATATGCAGTTCTAAACAAACATGTCTTTATCTACACAATTTTAAAGGCTTTCAATTTTAAGAAATTCCATAAAATATTTGTTCTCCAAATTTACTCAATAAATCCTTTAATGGATTTGGCTATAAATTTAAACCCTAGCCCCATAATCTCTTCAGATCCACACATATAAGGTTTTTTCAAATAGATTTTAACTACCCATATCAAGAATACATACAACCAAAATTGGAAAAACCCTCAGAAAGCATATGGAAGACACGAAGAAGATAGGAAATACAAGCTACAGAAATAACTTAAGCAATGTCACAAGTGTCTACCTAGACACTGATGCTAAATCCTTCTCCTCAAAATTTTGTAGAATAAGCTCCTTCCTTCTCCCATGTTTTCGAGTCCTCCAACATGCTCCAAACACTCTCTCTAAACCTCTAGGAGTGCTTGAATATAAAGGATTCTCATGAAGCACTTAGAATGTCTATAGAAGAAACTAGAAGGTATAGACAACTAAGCATGAGCTTTTTCCAACCTTCTAGATGAGTCATAAGGTTGTAGACACCATGTGCTTAATTTGTGCGCTAACCCCCATGTTGTTGACATATGAGAAATAAAAAGGTGCGTCAACTCCTAGGCAAGCTTATAACTTTTATTTTAAATTATTTATAACTTCCATTTTATTATTATTTATTTATTACTTTATTATTATTTTTTTATTATTATTAATTTTAATTTCTAATTTTTTTTATTTAATTCTTTTCTCAATTAATTCCCATTTAATTAACTATAATCAAAATATCAAAGATCATGATATTATATTAATTTTCCTCCAAATAATTAATTTATTAATTAAATCTATTTATTTAAGACTTAATTAATAGAAAATTCACCATAGACCTCCAAGATAAAATATGAAAACCCATAGAACAATCCATACAAAATTAGTCTAGAGGGTTAAAAATCATGAATTATGTCATCTGACACATTCAGAAGGTAAAATATCCAGATACTTGTCCTATCTTTCTATGACAATGGTTTAAGGGTTTGGGATTTGGACTTGAGAATTTATCTCCCTTCTCTTATCATTGAGATAATGTAATAGGGTACACTCATCTTGGAAATTCAGGGAAGTTGATACCTAGTACCTGCAATCTACATAAAAACCATGCATGTACATATAATATATATATAATGCTAAGATAAATAGGAAATGACAGGAATTGGTGCATCGTGTAGATCCCGACTAGTAGGTGACTACAACTCCCTTCCTTAACCACATCATAAATTCCATACAAAAAGAACAAACACACACACCATACACATGCAAGTATGGGGTAAGTATCCAAAATAAAATACATGTGATAATAAACCATCTAACTAATCATCATCCATAACTGAAAGCAATGTAATGATCATCATACATACATGAAATGTAAAGTCTAAATGATCTCATCATATATCAACTGAATCCATAACATAATGTCTGATAGTCTCAAAACAATACTACTAATCCATCCACATAAAACTAGTCTAACATAGTCTGATAATAATAGCAACAATGTGTCCAAAAAGATGTGAATGAGGGTAGGCACTACAGCCTTGGAATCTCACTTATATAATGTGAGATGTAACAAGCTTTAGGCATAGAGAAACTGACAATTTTCTTTAAGAAAAAAGATATTTACATGTTACTATCACAAAAAATAAAAATTGCTGCAACATAATGTCTTTCATCATGAATATTATTTAGTGGGGACCACTTTCTACTACACTTTTCACTATTGAGGATTTTATGATTGGCCTTTCTATTGTTGTTCTTTCTCAGAGTGTGTGATCATTGTGTCTACATGTGATGGATCTTCTTCTAGTTCTTGAAGGATGAGTTGAACCTGTGGTACTCCATCCATGTCATCTTGTACTGATAAATTGATAGTTACCATTAGCTATTTTGTTGCCAAGTCATTTATTTGGATCCTTGCTCTGGTAATTATGGCTGGTTGTTTACCCTTGTCCTCTTCTAATTTTACTAACAGGTCAATTATTTGTACTTCATCATGTTTAGTCTCACCATATTCTAATTTCTTTACATGAACAAAATTTTCCATCCACTTGTCAAAAACTGTGCCATCTGACCAATTAATGTTCAGAATATCATGCTTCTTTCTCATCCCATATTCCCCTAATTTGTCAATTTCCATAAAATCTATTCTTAAAGAATCATAGAATAATTGTAGTTTTACAACTTCTTCAATTGTATTTTCCCACCACATATTTCCTTTCTCATTTATGACATTATTCATTCGAAGGCATAATAGGTCATTCAATTCTTGAGCCATTTCCTCTTTATTTTTCAACTTATTCTTTTTATCTATGGCATGTGGGAAGAGTTTAAAATTAATACTCTTATACTTGTCAATATAATTTATAATCCTCGTTATCAATACAATTCTTTTATCATCAAACTTTGGTAGATCATTGGTTAGATCATAAGTCTTTTCTATATGCTCACAAGATAAATTGATAACAAAAAAACACAGAAGAGGAACACTTTTATCCTTTCTACTCCATTTGTTGACAATTGGTTTTAGGGCATCATCATTTACTTTTAGCTCATCCCATATATTTTTTGACTTTTATAATTTCTCATAGAAAGTTGTCCTATCAATCTTATTAACTAAATACATGATGGCTTAACTTAACCTATCCTCATATTTGATCTCTAACACTACATGAAATGCCCATAGTTTACTCTTTTCTTCTTCAAAATCCTCTGTAGTGTAATATTGGGGTCTTTGTGGTGTGTCTAGAATCTCAATAAGAGGATTCAATTTAAAATGATCTATTGGTGGATAAGGATAAGTGATCCTAGACCTACTAGATTTCCCTTAATATCCTGCCAATTTATTTTCTAGTCCAATTCGCTTTTGACCTTCTTTATTAAAGGTAAGCAAAACCATTTCATACTTGTCTTGTAACTCTAATCTTTTTTTTTTTTATCCCTCAGAGTTGTGGCTAAGTTGAAATTGGCTGATCCAACACGTAATTCTATAGCCTCTTCACTTGTAGTTTCTTCAACTCTTTTCACAATTAAATTTCCTATTAGACTGGTGCCATCACGTTGGGAAGAGCTAGTTGTGGATCATTTTCTCATTGACCAAATTACCAATGCAACATGATCCTCACTAAAGTTGGCACCTTTCATTTCTTTCTTTTCCTTCTCATCAATAACTAATTTCTTGGTAACAAAATTAAAGACCATTGCATCTACAATATCCCAATTTGGTAGTAGAAAAACCCTAGATGATTTCATCATTTTCCTTCCTTCTTTAGGGGTCAAGCCTTTAGATCCCTACATCATTTCATCCTTTATTTGGTTTTGTAGATCTACCTCCTCCATCTCAGGATGCTTTTTTTTCATTTTATTACATCTCTCTTCAAAAAGTTCAAAGTTTGTTCTCTAGGAAAATTGATAGAAGGCCATAGATTTAACAAAACTATCATCAAAATTGAACTCTTGGTTGGCCTATTCAAAAAAAGGGTCCAACTCCCTTCCTCTATAATCAACAACAATCAACTCAAGGCTTGGCATAAGACTTTCCTAAGGATGTCCCTCATCCAATTTTGGTATGGTAACGAAAACACCCCCTTGGGATCCCAGCTATTCCACCTACTCCTTAGTGAGTTGTTCATCTCCTATATGTAATGGAGATTGAGTGGGTGAATACTCCTCTATTTAAGGCACTTATTCCTTTTCTACCTTCTACCTCTTGGGCATAGGCTCATCAGGCCTCTCCCCTAGAATAGTACTAGTTGATCCTATTATTTGTTTCTCTTTATCAAATATAGGCCTTTTATTTTGAATTATATTGTAACTAGGCCTTCTTTGAACAACTAATTTCCCTAATCCTACTGTAGGAGTGAAAGACAACCTTCTCATGACCGCTCAGGCCTTACCAAGATAAGAGTTAATAAAAAATAATTTCTCCTCATTCATAACTTTCATAATCTCATGAAAAGTATTCATCAATTTATTTAATTTATCTACCTTTATTTTAGCATCATCTAGAGGCTTATAATCTTTATCAAAACAACTAATAAATTCCAAAACCCTAGAATAAACTCTCCACTTTTCCTTTTTGATCTTTTTCTCTTGCAAAGAGAACTCATTCTTTATTATTTCTTTAGGGAAGTAGGGTTGATGATACTTTGCACCAATCTGAGCCCTTCATCTAAAAACATTAAAAAATCCCTCACTATCACAAAACGAGCATGGGAGACAACCATTTTATACTGGTCCAAAAATTTATATAGGAACAACCAGTCACCCTTAGTGATTATGAATTGGTGAGAAATAGTACAAGAGGGGAAAAATGAGCCCCTAGACCTACCAGTCAACTGTGCTTCCTCCAACCCACATATCTACCACAAAATTTTAGCTATCCCTACCTTTAGAGGCACTTGGTAAGGAAGTACATGGAGAGTCCCTTAGAAACCATATACACTAAAAACTATAGAAAAAAGGTAGGGTATAATATATGCCCTATTGTGGGATACCTTCAAACTGAAAGGATTTTTCATAGGCCTGATAAAATCTAGTAGTGCCTTGGGAATTCTGGGATTGTCCCTTAATATGAGATGTCTTAACTTGGATGCAAAGTATCTATCAAATCCAATGAATCTAGCCTCCTCTACATCCCAAGTCATATCTGCACTCCACAACTGGACTAGTAGAGCTTCTCCTTCATATTCTCTATTTAAACCATCTCTTTTTAAAAGTAAGTAACCCCTTTAAATAAGAACATGTGCATCAATAATGAATAATGGCCAAATGTTTTCTCCACCTTGCTCTTTGCAAGCCCATTTAATCCTATATGAATCTCCTCTACTATATAATATTAAAAATCAAAGATGATATCCACACTGAAAGAAGAGATATGTGTCATCATATACATGAACTTTAATGGCATAAAATTTTGTTTGACCTCACCAAAAATCCTACACAATGTCATGTAGATATCTATAGCCCTATTAGTGAAAAATTTCTTCTTAAAAGGCTCTTTAATTGATGTTGTAACAAAGGTCAAATTCCTAATTGTTGCCAAGTGTTCTCCCAATGCACCTTGCTTGTCTTGATCCTTCTTAGACAAGTATTCCTTCTCTAGATCCTAAAAATCAATGGGTTCATGGTAATTTGTAACTGGCTCCAAACCAAAAACCTCTCACATTTCTTCAACATTAATCCTAATTAGAGGTTCACCACTACTCTCCTTACTATCCTAGCTATGGGGTCATAATTTTTGGCTATGGTTGCAAGAAGGTCTATGTCCATGAAAACCCCAGGGACTAATAGTTTACCCAAATCAAAGTTCCAAATATTCCCATGGGGGGCAAACAACTTCCTCTCTAAGAACCATTTCTTGAAAAGCTAAAGTCCTATTTTTAATGTAATAGAATCCCTAACCCAATTCCCTTTATCATATAAACCATCTACAATCTTAAGCCTAGGATTCACATGAATTATCTTTTTAATTTGAGTTTACTGATTTGTGGACTCAGTTAATTGTTCCAAAAAATCATAATGTATATTCTATTGGAATATTCTACTTTTCTAGAAAAAACCTTCTTTGGAGGCATATTTGATAACAATAATGCAAAAAAACTAGAATTTTTTGAGTAATATGCAAGCTGGGATACTTACTTGGCTCTTTGCTATTCCTTTTCAAAGTTTTGTAACAAAAAATACATATAGAAAGCTCGTTTACAATTCAACTAGGTGAGAACAAATCTTCAATAGGTTCTTGGCTCTCTGAAAATTAGATATTTATTTGTGTGGATAAAAATTATGAAATCCTGCACTATATCTCTAGTTTTACTTCACACAGAGATCCTTAATTATCATAATGGATCATAAGGAAAAACAAGGTTGCACCACCTTCCAAATTCAAAAATAAGTAGTTGATTTGTGAAAAATTTGATGATTGAGGGATTAAAACTGTCATGACTCAACTTCTTCCTTACAATTTGGTGGTAAAACTAATTGAATCCATCTGCATAAGCTTTTCTTTTTACTGTTGGCACTTTATACTAGACCCACTTGTGCTTTTGGACACTTGTCACACTCTATCTATGTTGCTAAGCATAAACATTGAGCAACTTCTCATAATGGCATAGCAACCATCATTTATGATGCCTAGATTGGATGGTGAACACTCTATGATCATTTCATTACAAATGTGGTGGGTCCACATAAATTTCCTTTGGTCACCATTTCATGAACAGTAAAGATTGAGCAAGTTTTCATAATGACATAGTGACCACCATCAATCTTGAAGAGATCTGACAATATAGATCATCAAGTAAATTTCCTTGAGTGCAGACCCTTAGTGACACATGAAATCATTCCATTCTAACATGTTGACATGGCCATTAATGATATGTAATCATTACAACAATTCCTTTAGGTTTGGTCCCACCTTATTATCTTTTCGCAACAATCACTATGTCACTATCAGCAAAGTTCATACAACTTTTGGTAGCAACAAGATGACCACCATCAATTTTGAAGGGATCTAATGGCATGGGTAGTTCTCCTTGAAACATCATTTATCTTATTGACTGGGTCCCACATGAAACTTATCTTCAAATACCAAGTTTCCAGCTGTAAAAGACTTTCTATTTTTCATAACAACATAGTGACCACTGCTAATCTTATGGAGATCTAATAGTTAAAATCATTTTGGGAGCTTTAAAAAATATAAGAATAGCCACATAAAAGGTTCCTATAAACACAGAGGCATATTTTAAAAAACATTCTCCTGCTTGAAAATAATATGAAGAGGCACATAAATCAAAAGTTTTTCTAGGGAAACACATTTCAAATTTAAACATAATTAGGGTTTTTCTAGGGTTAAGGAAATTTAGAATATCAAACCCTAATTTTGCAAAGAAAAACTAGAATATTAACTTATATATATATTTAGAAAGGCACAAAGTGAAAACATAACCAACACCCATAATATCATCTGAATTTCTTCATGAAACATCTTATATATAACATAATCCATCATCTCGTATTTGAAATTTAAATCTAGAGTTACAAGAGGTTGAATTGTGAAACAACTAGATATCTGCATATATGCTATTCCAAGTAATGAAAAGTGATTTGAAATTAAATCTATTTTACATCTTCTTGCCATTAAATTTGTATATAATGATCATAATTCTTCTTGTTACAATAAAATATAAATCATGAAATATAATACATAAGGTTTCAATAGAGATACAAGCTCCCTTTTTATAACAAAATTGCAAGATACAATAAAAGCCCATCACAAGGAGAAGTCTTGAAAAATAGGTTTCTCCATTATAAGAACCTATCCAAGAAATCTTAAAACTACATAGAACAACCATGGAGAGCTCACCTCCCATCCTAGACTTTGAAAGACCACCCACTCATCTAGGAGAAATTGCAATTGATTTGGTGACAACCAAATCAAAATCACATCTAAAACACAACATAAGAACACCCTTCCAAGGCTTGTGCAATCAAGTTTCCATAACTTAGGGGTTAAGGTGGACTACCAAGTAGGAGATTGGTTAGTGTAAAAATATAAATATACATTCCATTTAGAGGCTATAAATTCACATAAATTTTAATACTTTCTCCTCCTTATCTCCACAAAGTAAGATCAATGTCATTGGCATGCAAGGGCCCATAAAACTTGGATTTCTTCCCTTTCCTCTACATAAAAAGAGACTCTATATAATCTTGGTGTCCAACTAACCCCTTCCCCCATACATGGCCACTTTTTCCCTATTCAAGTGTGAGTAATGTCAATGCCCCCTTCATGGTTTTCCCAACAAAACAAGGAAAATAATGTGAAGATGAAACAAGTAAAAACCCACAATACCCTTCCCTCACATGATAAAAAAAAAAAAACAAATCAACTACAAATATGAAAGAGATTTACACACACTTAAGAAATGAACAAAATGAACATATCCTTGGCAATGGAGAAACCTACATTCACAAATGTTATGGCAAGAATGAGTTTTGAGATGAGTAAATTATTTCCTCCTTCCAATTCCAATGATTGACTTCTCTAAAAATAAAGACTGGGTGAACACTCTCCAACTCTTCAAAGAGACTCTAAATAACCTCTAAACTCACCCACCCAAAATAGAAATAACTCCAATCTTGACTGCAACCCTCCTTCGATCTCTCCACTTGCCCCTATCATAAAGAAAGGCTCTTAGCAATAGTGTAAACTTGGTTAACCCAATCGAGATGATCCATTTTCACAACAAAGTGAAATTGGGATACTTTAGGGGTCACAAATGTTTCTAGGAAGTTCTAGAAGGGTGGAAAAGGTTCCTAACCCATACCCCTAGTACTTGGACACATAGATTATATTACATTTTTCTTCTAGGATCAATTCATGACCTATACAATTGGCTTGACATATTTTATCTCCAAAATCCTAAGGATGTAACCTTTCCACTAAACCCTAATCAAGGGGTATTAATCTAGGTTAGTAACTAAATATTTTTTAGGTTAATATGCTACATTTCCAACCCTAATTGACATGTTAGTACACATATGCAAATAACGAGTGCCAAGTGACACAATAAGATTTACTTATACATAACATTCAACCCATCACAAAATATAGAATCATACACATATATTTAGATTATGATACAAATTAAATACTTGACAATGATGTTTGAATCTCTTTATTGGACTCAACCTTGGTCTTGTAGTTTGCACATATGGTCATAACTACTATTTTTCTAATTAATTCCATGGTTAAATTTTCTACACACTTAATGTGAAAAATAATAGTTCGATAAAATCACATTCATATATTTAAACCAAATTTTCATACTCACATTTGATCAAAACATTAAAACTTTCATTTAAATAACTTTTCTCATTTTTGCACATAGATTTAACATCACTAATTGCCTAAATAAAGTATTAACATATTCATAAGCCTAAATCAATTACTAAAATACACTGTCATAATGCATGCCTATACCTTAAACATCATAAACATCATGAATAGAGCATACTGAACTATCTAAATGCATATAACCTAATCATCAAGGTACCATAATTTAAATCATCATCATAAAGTGAAACACCTCATAACATCATTAGTATAGACCAATTTTTTAACAATCAAACAATGTAGTAAGTCTTGAATCATAGAATATCAAAACATGAACATATAAGCTCTTGTTCATGATACCCTATTAACCTTAACACATCATAATATTTAAAATTAGGCTACTTAAGAGCACTTTTAGTGAGTTGATGAACTTTGTCTTTGGTTAGCTAATGACTCAAAAAAGGGTAAGTATTAAGTTGTGTTATTGCAATAATCATCAAATCATTATATGTAAGATAGCTATAATTATCATAATGTCCTTTACATGGTTTCAAGAAATAACCTTGACAATTTCTCATAACATTACATTGTTGTGCTCATATATCCACTCAAATCTCCTATAAAGGATTTAGAAAGAAATTCATGTTTAAATAAGTACATACAAGGAGGTTTCTTATAGTATGGACAACACTAGAAGGATTATTTGTAAAGCAAGATGAATTGAGAGGGCATCAATTGGTGAATTAATTAATAGGATTAAATCCATGTAACTTTTATACTATTCAAGACTTCTTCACTAATTTCAAAGCTTTAAGATTATAGAAAAAATAATGTGGAATTGAGAAGATAGATTCATAACTAATTCTAAGTATTCTTTCCAAGCTTGGTCCTACATATTATGTGTAAGTCTATACCTTCTATGCTACTAAAATTTCCTTAGGAAACAACTACACAATATCTTCTTTTGATGATTTTGTAAACAAACTCACAAAGGAGTAGGATAAGTTGATCCATATAGGCATGATCAATCCATCTAAGTCTCATGCCTTGACTACGGATTAGGGCACATGAGAACAAAGAGGGACTCTTGAGAAAGAAAAGAAAGAAAAGTCCCCAGCAGAAAAGAATCAAGAAAATAAGTTTTCTACTCCAAGAGCATTAAATGTTGTGTCTTCTTAAAAAACTAATAAGCACAAGAAGGAGAGAACAATATTTTCCTATAGTAAGAAACTTGGTCATGATGAACATAAATCTTTGAAAAAGCAACTTTATCACTTGTCCCATCTTCTTGAAAGGAACAATATCAAAGTGTCTGAATCAGCCAAGTTAAAATCATCCCAAGAATCTTCTAAGGAGTCAAGTTGAGGAAAAGGAAAGGGTAAGGCCCTGATAGTTGTTGCCTCATAACCAAATTCATGTATTATTAATTTGGGTGCATCACACCACATGGCTTCATCAAAAGAGTGTTTTTCCTCATTGGAGTCATTTTCTATGTCATCCATTCTTTTGGGTAATGAAACTGCTACTAAAGTGCATGGGGGAGTGTCTATTAATGTGAGCACAGGGACATTTCATAATATTCTTTGTGTTCCTTTTTTTTAAAAACTAGTCTCCTATATGTTTATCAAATCACTCACATAGGCTCTAGCAAGATGGTTGAGTTTACTCTAGATAAATTAGTTATTAGTGAGATGAGCAATAGGTCAACAATTATCATTAGAAAATTTTGACTCATTTTTCAATTAATTGGTCAAATTTTTTACCCATGTTGGTCTAATATTTGACCAATTAGTTTTTCACTATTTTTGTCATAAAAAATTTGACCAAAGATTGTATTGGTAGAAATGTCGATGATTTATTTGGTCAAATTTGAATTTTTTGGTCATTGCATCCTAGTGAACCCACTGGTTGAAATTGCCACCAAGATTAGTCTAAAGTTCCACCAGTGTTGGTTGATGCATTGGTTGAAATGTTGACACATATTTGGTCAAAATTTCTACCAGGATTGGTTGAATGTTCCACCAATTCTAGTTGATGTATTGGTCAATTTCTCAAAAAATATTTGGTTAAAATTGCCACCAAGAATGGTCAAAATTTCCACCAATATTGGTTGAGGCATTAATGGAAATTTGATCAACTTGTTTTAAAAAAAAAAATTGCTTCACAATTGCTAGACATGATATATCTGGTAGTTCCCAACTAGTGAAAAGGAAAAGATAACTATCTTGCAGCCAACTATTTTATGCCATCACATCTTCACAACTTCATTTCTTCATTAACTATGTAGACCTATGAAGCTGTGAAGACAACTTTCAATTATTGATTGCTTAATCATAGCTACGTGTTGCTTCTTTCCACTGATTACTAGGAAATGATGATAACCACTAGACTAAAAGTCATTGTATCGTGACTTACATTCTTAACTTAGTAAATACCCCTATGATGGTGTGAAAAATAACTATGTAGCTATGTAGCCTTGACTATGGTTTGCACTTAACTCTTTGTGATAGTGCAAAAAGTGCATTCTGCATCACTGCCATCTTGACCCCAAGTTAACCTTGATCACTTGTGATGGTGTGAAATGAATTACTCTAGTTATCTTTCACATCATCACAACTTAAGGTGGCTCTTCAACAATGTAGCTACATACATCATAAACAAGTTATGTAGAAAAAAGGTATTTTTCAAACAATTTTTTACAAAGAACAAAAAAGACAACCCATTTCACCACATACCTTTTCTCAATAACTTTCAATCACCCCTCCATTTAACTCCCACCTAATAGCTCCCCAACCTTCAAAGTAGTGCACATAAGATTAACTTTTGAACAAAAGATGTTGACTAAAATCATAAGCTTAGACATATGAAGTTTAAAAGACAAAAGAAATAACAATTCCTAATTAATGGATATGGTTAATGAGCACTGGAAGAAAAAGTTTTTTCTTTCTTGTCATTCAAATTTGTGTAGCCTATTAACATAATGACTTTATTCATGAGTTCTTGAATTGAAAATGTGCATCTTGGATGTTCATGATATCTAAATTAAGGATACGTAGCATATATGTTTGTGACACCTAAATATAAATGATGAATCTTAATTTAACAAGAATTATGTATATGAGAACTAAAAATATAATAGAAACACACAATCTTGGAAGAATATTTTTTATGCTACACCACTGTTGTCCATCCATGTGATGTACAACTCTAATACTATCTCTGCAACACCTTCCTAGTGAATGTGTAGTTCAAATGGATACTATTAATTCATATATTCAATATTTATAAATATATATCAAAACTTATTATATGCTCATAAGTAATAAAACATCTACATCTTTTGATATCCTAGAAGAATCTACAAATCCATAGCTACTACTTCCCCTAAAATAAATGGAAAACCCCAAATGTGATTTAAGGAATGATTAAATCAATGTAAAGGAAAGAATGTAAAATTCAATATTGATATTCATAAATTTGTATTGTATTGTATTCGTAGATGCCTAGAGCCAAGTATAGGTTATAGAAAAAATGGTGAGAATTAAAGAAAGTTGATATACATATGAATCAAAGTATAGAAATGTAGTTAACAAATAATTACAAAAAAGTACTTGATCAAGGTTGATTGTTGTTGCATTTCTTGATAAGGGAGAAGTAACATGATCTATAAGCAACATGTTTAAGCATTTCACCTTTCCTTACAAGGCTTGCAAGATCACTATTTGGGAATCCAAAAAATCCTATCATGGCTTCCTACATTATTTAGATACAAAATTTAGCCAATTATATGAAATTCCTTTCTATATATATATATATATATATATATATATATATATATATATATATATATATATATATATATATATATATATATATATATATATATATATATATATATATATAGATTGAATTGAAGGCGAGTTCAAAGGTTGCTAATTGTAAGAAGATTTGATAGCATGTACAATGGTCATCATGAAAGAAAATATGGGCACAAGGTGCATTCAAAGGTCATCCATATTTAGGATGTTGGCCTAAATTTTCACATTTTTAAAATTTTGCAAAATTACAGTGAAAAATCACGTTATCCATTTGAAATCCCAAAAATTTGTTACCCTAACAACTTTTTGCACTAGATTCCTAAAAGTGGGTTTACATTTTTCACATTTTTAAGAATGCTCAAGAGCTTTCCCACTTAATTTTAAGATTTCCCCACTTAATTTTTTAAAGTCCTAACTTTTTGTTAACCTTTACAATGATGTGACAAGGACCTCATATGCACTTGGCCCATCAAGACATTTTCAAAAGCTCATATTCCCACATTGGCTAAACTTTGTACATCTTCAAAAAGAAAAAATACACTAGCCATTGATCTAAAAAGATCTAATAGTTATAAAAATCATGGCCCCCTTAAGGTATTATTAAGGAAAAACTAGACCTATGATCATGCAATGTATGGCTGGTCACAACTTTGCAACCTAAAACTAGAAATTATCCTTTTGAGCTATGAAGCTATGCTGACAATTGAGATAACCATGTCCTGCCTTCATGATCCTTCTAATAGGTAAGTAATTAATTAAGGAAACAAAGAAAAAAAGGTAATCATATCATCAAAACTTCAAAATATTCATCTAATGTGAAGGAAAAAAAGGAAAAAGGGGTTTTTGTAGTCCACAACACTATGCCATAGTTTTTGGGTTTACGTATGGTGACAGTGATATGGGACTACCTCGTACTCTTTTTTGAGAGGCGCTTGGTGCTAGAAATGAGGCATACATACCCTACCCCCCAGTGGAATTTGAACTTGTGACCTCTCTTTCAAGAGTACAAGTCCTCCACCACTAGGCCAACTCAGGTTGTACTTAGGGATATAAGGAATGAATAAGGTATTTATGTATCCCTATCAAGTTTGCATGGAAATAAATGAAGGTTGGATGTAGAAGACGAGACTCAGTCCAAGGGTTAGCTACTTCCTATATTCAACAAAATTCTCTTCAGATCTGGACCAACTTCCAAAGAATCACAAGGACTCTCTACACTTTAGTCTCTATAGGGCCAAGGTAGGGGCACCTTAGGGATGAGAATGACTAGATATTTTCTAATATTATTTTTCATAGTTCATTCATTCACACTCTTCTCTCCAGATCTATCCCCTATAGAAGATAATGGTCACGATCCTTCTTAGATTTGTAATAACTCCTTGATTAAAATAGATACCTATAATTTAGAGAAATATTATTACAAATAAGTGAAGACCAATAGTTTGATTCTTCATTACAAAAAAGTAAAATTGATTTGATTTATATGTACTTTGTGTAACGAAACAATATTATCAATTTTCATCACAACTTATGATCAATGCCTTATCCATTTCATGTATAGAGTCACACTAGTAAATACATGACCTATATAATTTCATTATAATTAAAGTTATCAATTGTTAACCCTAATCTCCATTCTTATGATATCCCTCTCAAATTCTTTGAAACCCTATTTATGGAAGTAATTAATTAAATCCTTGAATTAAAAGAAACAATAAATTGACATACAACCTATCTAAGATGTGTTAAATTGCATGAACTTTTCTCACTCGATCCTAAAGTAACAAGAATATGAAAATGGCAAAAAAGTTTAGAGACACAAATATTCAAAACTCCCTCCTTGTATTAATATTCTTTGAAACTAATACATTACTGGTATAAACTCAATAATAGCTCTAAATATGACAAAATTATTATTCAATATTCTTAGACTTACAAAATTGAATACCTCATACAATTAGCACAAAGAAAAATAGACTAACTAAAGACAATAGCATAATCACTAAAATTTATATAGACTTTAGACCCTCCTCTAGCCTTGGGAACTCACCTATATAGTGTGAGATGCAACAAGCTATGAGCATAGAGAGAAAAGGACAATTATCTTTGGAACAAAAGAAAGGCAGAAGGAAAAAAGGTTTTGATATCATAAAAAGATAAACTTTGGTGCTTGTTTACAACTTTACAACATAATATCTTTATTATTGATCGTCTTGTGTTGGGACCAATTCTATTGTAGCAATTGCTTGCTAATCCACTATATCTAGTGATTGGCTATATTGCATCTACTACTCTTCCAACTATGGAACCACTTGGCTTATACTTGATGTATTAGGTTCAGTGATCTCGATATTTATCACAATTGGTTGATTCCCTACCATATCATCAGTTTGAACCACCATGTCCATAGTTGCAATTGGTTTTTCTTCACCTAACCTCTCTATTTGCACTGATACTTCAATTAACTACATTTTTTTTGTAGTAACAAAATTGTCATGTTTTCTCCTTCAACTACCTCTTTCAATAACTATGTTAGTACTAGATCATAATTAGTTACCCACTTTTGAAAGAGCGTATCATTAGGCCAATTAAAACTCAATATTTCTTGTTCCTTTCTCAAGACATTTCCTCCAATTGTCCTTATTTTGAAAACTTTTTAAAATGAATTAAAGAATATTTTTACTTGTACCACTTCCTCTTTAGTTCTAGAAGAAAAAATATACTTTTTATCATTTACAACTATATTAATCCTAATGCTCATTAATTCATTCAATTCTTTAGCCCATTCCTCCTTTTCTCTAATCTAGCATATACCTTTAAATATATGTGGAAAGAGATCAAATTTTTTAACAAGGTATTTTAGGAAATAATTATTTATTTTTCTCCATAATAAATTTCTCTTACATTCAAAATCTAAGAGATCAATAGCCTGGTCAAAATTTCTTTCAACTCATTCATTAGAAAAATCAATCACATAACAATAAAGGGTTGTGATGATATCATCCCTACTAATCCATTTGTCAAAAAATGGCATTAAAGTTTCCTTATTATTCATTAACTCATTCCATATCTCTACCAATTTTGACAATTATAAATAAAATGAAGGCCAACCAACTCTTTCCACTAGATACAAAAATAATATATCTGATTATCTTCATGCTTGATGCCTAATTGCACATGCAATGACCATATTTTTGCCTTCTCCTCATCAAGCTCCTCTTTTCTATACATTTAAGGCTCTTGAGGAGTACTAGGAATGTCAATAATTGGGATGGTATCAAAAGGTGGAATTAGAGGAGGAGGATAAGCAATCTTGAACTAACCAAGTTATGTACCTACCTATTTTTTCTCAAGTTGTTTATCCATTTGTACAATCATGCTTTCTAGTTGGCTGATCTTCTTCATAGACATCCAAGACCTTTTCAAATTTATCATTTAACTAAAATAGTTTATTCTTGTCTTTATAAGTTACCACAACTCCAAAATCAACCACTTCTTTAGTCATTCAAGCCACTTTCTCACTATTTCCCTCTTCTACCCTATAAACCATGAGAATGCCTATGTGCTCAAAATTTGATACCTCTTGAATTTTGGCCTTGTCTCTCTTTTGAATAGACCATATGAATAAGGCTTTATGGTCATCACTATATTTCAACCCTTTATGGGCTTGCAAAACTTCCTTCTTAGTCTTGAACTGGGTGTCTTTTGCCTTTCTAACTACATCCAACATCATTACATTAGCAATGTCCCACTTAGGAAGTATAATGATTCCTGAGTCCTTTAGCAATTACCTCCCCACCTTAGTGGTTATTTTCTCAAACTCTTCTATGAGGCTAGCCTTGACCTCTTCTTAAATTTTAGAGTCCTACCTATTAGGTTTCTCTATTATAATTTTCTTGCACCTTGCCTCAAAATTGGTAATATTGCTCCTCTAAAAAAATTGAGTAAATGCTCTAGACTTTACAAAGCTTTCATCATTCAAAAATTTCTTAGACTCCTATTCCACCATAGGGTCAATATCTCTACCTTGAAAATATCCTACAATAAGAGCTAATAATGGTATGGGAGGCTCTTCAAGTGCTCCTTCCTCTATCTCTATTGTAGTTATAACAATATTCCTTTTATCTCCCATCTATTTAAATTTCTCCCCTAAGGAGTCTTCATCATCTATTTGGATAGGGATCTGTGAAGGAGAATACTCTTCAATCTTGGAAGATGAACCCTGTTCTAAATTTTTCTTCTTTGCAGCAGGTGTAGTGAGTAGACTCTCTAATAATTATCTCTTATAAAGAGGCACAGGCTAAATATTTCTTCCCACAACATAACCAACTCTCTTTTATAATGTGCACTAGCCTAGGTTTATGACTGCTCTATTAGCCAACCTATTTTTTACCTCAATGGCCTTGTATAGATAAGTTTGAGTCAAAATTTCTTTCTTTTCATTTAAGGTTTACATAAACCCAACAAAATTGTTCATAAGCATATCTATTTTGGCACCCTTATATTTCTTATCAGCAAGGGGATTATACCTTGGCTCAAAGGCATTAACATTCAAGCACCCTATTGTACACTTTCCATTTTCTTTTCTAACCTATTACTCTTGTAGTGAAAATTGATTTCAAATTACATCTTCAAGAAAATAAATAATATGTTCATGTGATTTAGCTCTTGTTCTCTCCTTTAAAAAAATATTGGAAACCTTCAAGATCTATAAAATGAGAATGGGACTGGGCCTCCTAGTATTTATCTAAAACAAATTCCAATTGCCTCTGAGCCTTCTTGAAAAAATAAAAATTGTGGAATCTAGTAATCTAAGGGAAGAAAGTATATTTAGATATGCCTAATGGTTCCTTTACTTCTAACCCCCCCACTTGCCATAATAATTCTGCAATCCCCACCTTCAAAGGTACTTGATATGGAAACACATGCGGTTTTCCTAGGAAACCATAAACTTTGAACATAGTAGAAATTGAATATGTGATAATGGCTCCCCAATTATGGCTCACCTTTAGTCCATTAGTGTGATCCTTTGGTCTAATCAATTCCAACAAGGACAGATGTATTCTAGGGTTATCTGTGTTAATGTTTTAGTGTCAGTAGAAGTAAAACATTGATTATTTGATATACTAATCTATGTTTATCTTTTTAGATAAATTGTTATTTGTGATTCTTATATAATTTCTTGTTCAATTTTTATTTTTTAAAGAGAAATCTAAAGGCAAACCAAGAAAGAAATACATGCTCATGTTAAGAATATAAACTATTGACATCACAAATATTTGAGGTATGTGGTGGCCTCCTGAAGGACATACAAATATAGATGAAAAAGGCATGTAGTAATTTGAATTATGAATCTATTGATTCCAATAAAGTTCAAACATTATGGAAACTAAAATTGGAATGTGAACAAAGAGTGACAAGAGTGATTATATACATAGAATGAATAGGTCAGCAATAACAATAATCTGCATCAGCACATCAGGCAAATACCAATGTTGGAATGAAGAAGCAATCAAGGATTATTTATTTTCGTAAGGAGTATTGTTATTGACGAATCCAAAACAGAGTCATTATAAGCACTGGAAAATGAATAACTGAAATAATGATTTCTAGCTCAAGCTTGAAGAAAATATTATACAAGACAAATAAATGTGGATTGTGGTGATAAATTAAATAAAGATAAAGACACAAGTAAGAACAAGAAATATTGTGGTGACATCAATCCAAATGGGAAGATTGGTTTGGAAGTGGTGATTAGTGGAG
This sequence comes from Cupressus sempervirens, assembly GCA_028749045.1. Taxonomy (NCBI): domain Eukaryota; kingdom Viridiplantae; phylum Streptophyta; class Pinopsida; order Cupressales; family Cupressaceae; genus Cupressus; species Cupressus sempervirens. The sequence continues at coordinate 343,174,986 of CM053784.1, forward strand.
AAACAATACACCCAAACACTGTGAAAACCCCACCACTCCTCTTATCATTGATCAAAGAGGCATACCATTGTGAGGACCATGTGTCATGAAGTGACTTGTAACACACACTATATTCCATACAGATATCATATGTGGAGAATAATTTTGTGAAGTGGCTAGAGTTATCGAATCCCATATTCATTACTAAGGTATGATTAGTATAAAGAATCTTCCCTTATATAATGATATGAATATACTAACATTAGCTTTAGTTATATATATATATATATATATATATATATATATATATATATATATATATATATATATATATATATTTATATTATATAAATATATATAATAATAAAATCAAGTATTAATTCAAAATTGATTTTCTTAAATATGAATTGTATATTGGAGAAAAGACTAAAATAGAAAGACTTAAATAGATCCAAGATAATCTTAGTGGAGAGCATTCAGTTAAATATATAAATTCATAAACTAGTTGAAGGTCTAATAGCCTCTTAAGGGTTATATATATTTACATATATTGGTTATAATAAATACATGGACATATTTCATAGTGGATTATAGAAAATGGGAATGGTTGTAATCTATAATAAAATCTTAATTACTAAGTGAAAGATGGCGACATGGATGAAGGCACATGATTATAAAGGTGAGTATAACGTATGTTCTTCTTGATATTATTATTGAATAATATTCACATTTTATTAGATGTTCTTGTACATTATTAAGTTAATGAATATATAATATGCTATGTATTGAATATTGTAAAATGTGTATTTATATATATATATACATTTATTCAAAATGATATTTGATAAATTCATATAATGTTTGATAACCATAAACGAAATTCATTATGAGAATACAAAAGGTAAAGATGAAGTACATTTATATTCCAACTTCTATACATTACTAAGCATTTTTGTTATGGCATGAGTTAAAATACTAAATCTCTCATTTGTATCTCTATATGTACTATAAGAATTATTGCCTTGATCTTTTCCTCTAAGAATGTTATTATAGGAGAAAGGAGATTAAGATTAAGAGGGGGTTGGACAATTGGCATTTCAAGAGAGGGAGAAAATAGAGGATATGATTTCATCAATTTTCAGTGAACTTGATCATATTGATTAAGAGGGAGTAAACCATGTTGTGGTAGAATCTTCAATGATCGATAAATTGTAACAAACAAGAGGACTGTAATTTCATGCAACTATGTGATTTAATAGGTCTACCCCTTGTGTACAAGTTTGTCTTCACTTATACTACTAAGCTTAAGGTTTGGAGCATCTATGGATGAAAAGAACAAGTTGTAACTCAGAAAGAAGTATTCAAATTTGATGTGATGTGAAAGTGTTCAAAGATATACGAGTGGTAACTTTATATTGTGGGAGGAATAATAGGCAATGTTTCATTCCTACTTGAACTATCCTTAGAAAAGGAGATATTCCATGATCCTCATGGGCAGATAAGTACTTGTATCTCTTACATTAATCTATTAATTTATTTCTAATGAACTATACATACTTTAAGGGTTATTTGCTTTGATCCTTTACGTTATGTTTGAGGATATTCTTATAGGAAAAGGAGGTTGGTACTTCATATATGCTATCAAATATTGTGTAGACTAAATCTAATGATAGTAGTTCCAAAGACCCTAATGATCAAGATGGATCTTGAAGCAAGTATCTTTGATGATTGAGATTTTGAGATTCTTCTACATTAAGAGGGAGTATGACACTTCTTCAAAGACAATGCTGGAGCTTAAAAGATTGATACTCAGAGGGAGTACAGAAATACATGTGGGTGACTACATGATGTTAATGGGCCTACTCATATGTATATCATGAGGGAATGATGAGTTTGTCAAGCATCCTTGGGAAAAGAGATTTTTTTTGAGGAAGTAACAATAGGACCTAACCTCCTAGGATCTATATTTAGAGGGAGAAATTTGGAGATGCAATTCCTTATTGATGATATCTTCTCTATGAGGAAAAGTTCTAAAGGGAAAAAGGTAAAAATTGATATGTTTATTTCAATCTATATCTAGTTATATAATTGTTGTTTTAGATATGTAATGAAAGGTGATGATCTTTCATTGGCATATATAAATAGAAGGTAATCATTGTAAGGTGACGATCTTACATATGATAGGCCTTTTATCATGGTTCTTTGGGCCAGAATCTTTTGGACATCATGATAACAAACAAAAGGTAATCTTTGTAAGGTGGAAATCTTAGAAATGATAGTCTTGTTATTATGGACATCTCTAGACATTGCTTAAGTGCAAGTAGAGATCATGAGTGTGTTATGGGCATCTCTAGACATTGCTTAAGTGCAAGTAGAGATCATATGTGTATCATGAATGTCTCTAGACATTGCTTAAGTGCAAGTAGAGATCATATGTGTATAATGAATGTCTCTAGACATTGCTTAAGTGCAAGTAGAGATAATATATGTATCATGAACTTCTCTAGACATTGCTTAGGTGCAAGTAGAGATTATTTTTGGGCTTCTCTAGACATTTCTTAAGTGCAAGTAGAGATTATTTCTAGGATTCTCTAGACATTGCTTAAGTGCAAGTAGAGATTATATGTGCTATCTCTAGACATTGCTTAAGTGCAAGTAGAGACTATGTGTGCTATCTCTAGACATTGCTTAAGTGCAAGTAGAGATCATTTACTATTCATATTGTGTTGCTTATATGATGATTCTGACTTAATTAATGTTTTACTTCTAATTAGCTAAAGAGGGAGTGTTAATGTTTTAGCACCTGTAAAGTAAAACATTGATTATTTGATATACTAATTTATGTTTATCTTTTTAGATAAATTATTATTCTTGATTCTTATATATATATTGTTGGGTGATGCGACGTGCTCCCTTGCCCACAGGTGGTTAATTATGTGGTGTTCCATGTTCACTAACAGTCATGGCTTTTGGTGCAATGGCAAATGGGCCCTACAATTGGTATCAGAGATTGTTGAGATAATGGGTGTTGCACACATTGCATAATATTGTTATTTTATTATTTTATTTTTATTATGTAATGTTGTACCTAGATGGATGTGCAACATGTAAAGATTCCCATGGAATATTCTTGATGAGTTGTATTGTAACATTGTGAAAATATTTTATGTAATTATTTAATATTGGGGAAAAGAATTAAATGCCCAATATTAAATGTGGGTTAGTGGGTTAGGTAGCACATGGTTTTAGCACATGGTTTATGTAATACCACTTAGTGGTTTTGTGGGACTTGCTACTATATAAGTAGCCACAAGGGTAGTTGTTGTATAGAGAGAGAGAGTGACAAAGAGAAGATAAAAGGCAAGAGTCGAGCGGGACAAGGCTTGACAGGTTAGCCAAGGGAGCATTTGTGAAGGTTGAAAGCATGGCATGGGATGTGTGGATTCATGCTTGTTCACATAGTTTGCTCGGTTGTGGCTATGGCCATGAAGGATTCCATGGTTGTATGAAAATGGCATTTTTTGCTGAATAATACATGATGATGGATGCTTTTGGAGGCTAGGTTTTTCCCTCAATGAGGGTTTCCCAGGGTATATCTTGTGTCACAATTTTGTGGGTATGTTTTTTATTCTCTTGCATGTGGATTTTAATTTCGTGTTTATTTTAGATCTATTATGAGTTATGTGAAAATGGTTATATTCTTTATTGCCAAGTTTCCTTACAAGTGGTATCAGAGCCTAATTTTTATTATTATAACCCTAGATTGAATCCATGGGAATGCATGAGAGGATAAAAGAAAAGGGCAAGATATATGAATGATTTATTGCAGATCTGATGGTTTTGGGTTTTCTGTTATGATGGGATGTTAAACTATTTTGGGTATGGAAAATTGTTGGATAAAACGATTTTTCGGATATTTCATTTAAATAAGGGTTTTGGGGGGTAGCTTGCAGAAATGACCTCCTGGGTAAAAACAAACCTCACCATTGGATCCGGGTCGACATTTCCATAAAATTTGATATATAATATGCCCCAATTTGGCCATGTTCAGAGAAAATGAAAGAGTTTTTTGGTTTCAGCCCATGATGGCCGTCAAATTTAATCCCGTCGGAATTTTTGTCACTGAAAAAATAAAAAAATAAAAAATCGTACTGAAAATGGTAAAAAGACTGTCTTAGTAAAACGGCCATAAATTTCTCTTAGAATATTAGATTCCAGAGTTCTTATAAGCGTTGGAAAGATAATTCAGAGCACTACAACATGGTGTAGGTTTGGTTTTGTGATTTTAAAATTTTGTCAGGTTTTTAGAGCCCTAAAGTTAGATGTTATTTATTTTGAGCACAGATTGGGGCATAACTTGGGCATATGGAGTCAGATTTTGGACTTCGAGTAGTCAACGGAAAGCTCTTGGAGAGCTCTACACATTGGTTTAGATTTGGTGCAAGTTTGGCATAATTTATTTGTTGATATATTTATTTGAACAATTTATAAGTATATTTTGACTATGGTAACATTGTGAGTTTATGGCATTGGAGACTTAAGATTTGATGTCATTGTATACTCAATTCATATTTTAGATTGGTCTCATAATGATATGGTTATCAATTTTTTGGTTTGGATATGTATGATAACTTGTTGGGTCTACAAGTTGTGTAGTGTTGTAAGCGGTCTATACTTATAGGTTGCATTTATAGCTTGGTTATGGATTGTCTTTGCCCATTGATCTTTCATTATTGATGCATATTCAGATTGGTGGCTTGAATTTGGGTTGTCTATGCCCTAAGTCACATGATTTGCTAATTTTATCTTCATGTAGAAGGGAGGAGATGTTGTTACTAGGTACAATCATGGTGGAGGATTGTGGTTGACTATTTTATGCTGACAAGTTGGACATATTGAGAGCCAGATGCTTGGTTCATGGATGTGATCATGGTGTCATGGATTTTGACATGACATGATTGGATATATAGGTACATCCTTGATGTTCATTAGCTTGGATTTTCTAATTTGGTTATGGTGGTATATCTTCTTGGTTGAGGATCATGGTTATTTGGTTTCTTTTGAGGAGCTCATGATGTGCACTTTGATTTCTTTGATGGTTTGATGCCTTGGTTGATTCTCATGGTTAGAAGATGGTATTTTTCATCATTATGTCATGGATAGCTTCAATAGACGGTTTAGTGGGAGCTTGTGATAGTGATGGGGTGACAGTGCAGGATTAGTTCCTAGTTTGGTTTATATCTTCTTGGTTTGGAGAGGATGGATTTTATGATGCCATAGGTGACTTGGTACCATGGTTGAGTGGGAGTTGTTGGCATTGATATATTTATTGAGTTTTTGTAGATGTTGGAGGTTTGTCTTAGATCTTGTTGCTGCAGAAGCGTCTTTGACATTTGCATGGTGCACTTGTTATCTTCATGGTGTGTGAAGATGGTTAGATCTTGAGGACTCATGGAGTTCTTGGTTATCTTCATGGTATGTGAAGATGGTTCTTCATGGTATGTGGAGATGGTTTTCTTCATGGTGTGTGGAGATGGTTGCATCTTGAGAACTCACAGGGTTCTTGGTAAAGGTGTGGTTTATGCTTTTATTTGGCATGTTATCCTTGGTGTGAGGATGGTTTCATTATTATGTCATGGTATACTCTTGATACGCATTTAGAGTTGTGACATGTTATGGTGTGTTCATATGGAGCATGTTATCTCTTTAGTTGAGATGGTAAGATCATGTTGTCATGTTTATGTTCCTGAGGCCATGGTTGGAACTTGGACATTGATCTTGGTTTAGTTTCTTAGTATTGAGTACACTGATCATAAGCTAGATACTTCATGATATTGCTATGTTGAATTTGGAGTTGGCATGGATTGATTGGTTACAGGTGCTCATGTATACTTAGAGATGGTGGCGATGCTGATTTCTCTTGGATTAGAGAAGTATTTGTTGGGACGGTTGATAGTTTCAATAGGAAGTCCGAGGGGCAGTCACCTGATATGGACTTGAGAGGAGATTGTTCTTATATGAGTCTTGGTTGGAGACTTGGGTATCTTGATGAGCATTCTCATTCCCCACTCTTGGTCTACTCGGCGGTTTGCTACTTGAGAGGTATAGCCCATTATTTTCTCTTAGTTGCATTATATTCATGCTTGTCTTTCATGGATATGGATCTTGAGCTATGGTACATGAGTTAGTTCTGGAAGGTTCATTTGAGAGATGGTTTAGCATTAGTTATCTCCATGTGCATATGTTGTTATGCTGGTTGAGTTTGGGAGATGGTTTTTTATTGGGCATTTTCCTTGGATTAGGAATGGTTATTCCTTGGTTTAGGAATGGTTTTATTGAGTTTGATCTTCTTGTGAGAGGCTTACATCCATGATGAGTTATATGGTATGGTTTGGGTGTTGTTGAGGCTTCTTGTTGGGGTTTTATGGAGGAGATCATACTTGCACAGTTTACATCTAGAGGTGTGTGTAGAAGGACAAGATACATGTTATGATTTGCATGGTTTCTCTGGTCTTGGTTATCTTTTTGGATCTTCAGTTTTGCCTACATTGGATTTGAGATTGGTTAGATATTGTGATCACTGGTTTGTGCTCATGTATGTCATCTGAGAGATGACATGGTTATTTCTTTATCTCTTTCCTTTCTTGGTTGTGGAGAATTTGAGAGACTATTGGAGACTTGTTATGAGAGTTTTTTCTTGTAGGATATCAGTTTGTGTATTGTGGATGTCCTTGATACTACATGGATTCACTTCTTTGAGATGTGTTGAGTGGATTGGTTATAGATTTGACATTATCTTTTGCAGTGGGAGCTTCTTGGTATATATGTGGTAGGTATTGCTCTTGAGGCTTGTGATTGCAGGTTGCAGATTGGATATGTTAGTGATATAAGATTCACTTGTTATACCTTTGAGGTATGGATAGTTGGATGGGTTTGGCACTTTTCTGTGGGTGCTATTTCAGCTATGGATATTTTGACAACTATGGATAGATGTGATTACCTTTGGATTAAGTTATTTGTGCTTGGAATTTCAGTTGGTACAGGATTTTATGATCTTCTAATGCGACAGGTTGGGTTGTTTTCTCTTTGGATGGCTTCTATGTATGTCCAGTGGGAGTGGCGTAATAGGAGGTGAGATCATTCATGTTCGAGATGCTAGATACTTTGATTTTGTTGCGGGTAGCAGGATGGAGCACTTGGTGTATTTTGATCCATGATAGTGGATGTGCTGGGAGGGATAGTTCCCTTGTTCATTTATGTGGCTACGGATTGACCCTATGCAATGTATACAACAAGTGGGAGATTGTTGAGATAATGGGTGTTGCACACATTGCATAATATTGTTATTTTATTATTTTATTTTTATTATATAATGTTGTACCTAGATGGACGTGCAACATGTAAAGATTCCCATCGAATATTCTTGATGAGTTGTATTGTAACATTGTGAAAATATTTTATGTAATTATTTAATATTGGGGAAAAGAATTAAATGCCCAATATTAAATGTGGGTTAGTGGGTTAGGTAGCACATGGTTTTAGCACATGGTTTATGTAATACCACTTAGTGGTTTTGTGGGACTTGTTACTATATAAGCAGCCACAAGGGTAGTTGTTGTATAGAGAGAGAGAGTGACAAAGAGAAGACAAAAGGCAAGAGTCGAGCGGGACAAGGCTTGACAGGTTAGCCAAGGGAGCATTTGTGAAGGTTGAAAGCATGGCATGGGATGTGTGGATTCATGTTTGTTCACATAGTTTGCTCGGTTGTGGCTATGGCCATGAAGGCTTCCATGGTTGTATGACAATGGTATTTTTGCTGAATAATACATGATGATGGATGCTTTTGGAGGCTGGGTTTTTCCCTCAATGAGGGTTTCCCAGGGTATATCTTGTGTCACAATTTTGTGGGTATGTTTTCTATTCTCTTGCATGTGGATTTTAATTCCGTGTTTATTTTAGATCTATTATGGGTTATGTGGAAATGGTTATATTCTTTATTGCCAAGTTTCCTTATATATATATATATATATATATTATATGTAATATAATATATAATATATTATGCATTATATATCTCATATAATATAATATGTATTATTTATAGTATACATTATATATTATTATATAATAATATTATACTATATTACATATATGCTTAGTATATTAATATTATATATATGTTAAAGATAAGTTGTGCATATAGTTATTGATAATCTAAATGGTGATTAACTATAGAGACATGGCTCCTCTCATAGTATACATATATGAGATCCAAATCTACATTTGGAAATCATCAATTACAATGGTAATGAGATTACATTTGTAGATACGATCTAAGTTATTTCAAAAATCTATAGTCAATAGAATTCTTAGCTTGGAAGCAAACTACTTGTCAAATCTGACAAAACTAGCATCAGTGAGCTCTCAAGTCATATAAGCACTCTATAGCTAGACAAGTAATTTCTCTCCATCCTTCTCTAGCTCCAATTTCATATCTTTTGAGAAAAAGTCAACACCCATGTACATCAACATTGAGTACTAGCAAAATGGTTTTACAACTTTAGCCTTATTTATTCCAATTAATCCATCATGGATTTATTCTACTAAATATATATAAAAATAAAAAATTGAGCTCATTTCATATTGTAGTGTTTGAGAAATGATAAAAATAATGGATCCTTGGATGTGATCATGTTCGTCCATTTCAAATACGTTGTAGAGAGGAAAATATAGTGCTTGAGCCCCAATATTGAAATATTTCCTTAACAATGGAACTAGAGTATTGGTAGTCACCAATGATAATTGACCTATTTTAACAAAGTGCTCCTATGGTGGCCCTCTCCTTAGGAAACCCTCTATGCATCATATCTTGCTTGCAAATCCTCCATGTCAATTTTCTCATCTATTGCATGTATAGGGTTTGAATTAAAAACTTCCCTAATCAACTCTAGTGAAACCCTAAAGAGATTATCTCCACCATGATTCCTAATCATCCTTGACATTGGGTCATATCTCTTTTCTATCATGTACAATAAATCATCATCAAAGAAAACACCTGCAAACACTAGCTTACCAATATGAAACTCTCATGCATTGTTTAGAGGAGTATTGAGATTTCTCTCCAAAAACCTTTTGTAGAGAAGCTCTAAATCCCTAAGTGATGTTTGGGGATCTCTTAACCAATTGACCTTGTCATAGAAACCCTCACTAACCAATAATCTAGGGTTTCTAAGCATTATCTCTTTTCCTTTGGAAGATTTATTAGTTGATTGTGGTAATTGTTCTAGAAAATCACCATGCACAACTCTCAATTGGCAATCTACCTTTCCTAAAAAAATCCTTCATGGAGGCATTTTATCTATATCATCTCAATTATAACTACAAATTCCTGACTAACCAAAGATTTTCAGTACTCACTCGAACAAACTTGTTTACTCCATTGAGAATTCCATTTGTAATAATTCATGGCTTTGAGGAAATGCAATTTGAAATTTTGAATAATTTTGCACTCAAAAAATTGTTTGCTTCTTGGTACTCAATAATGAGAGGAATCATAAATTTAATGGAAACTAGCTTCACACAAACTTGCATTGATTAGAATTAATATTGTAATAGTCATATTTCAAGTCATGCCACAAAATTTGAAACCTAACTGTCAACTTATTCCAAATTAGATGATTCCTTTTAAGACTTTAAAAAGTTGCAATTGGTTTTTTAGAAGTTAGACACATGTCAATGTGTCAGTTCCCCCATTTGGTTAAAATTTGATCATCTTTAAAATTTGGGGAAGTGATGATCGTCAATCATCATTTGATCGATGATCCTGAGTGATTCCAACTATTACTACATTTACTTAAAAGACATTAGGCCCACTGATCCATCTCAACATCCAGCTTTGCTTACATGTTGTACCTTTGGTGAGTTAGAACAAAATATTTGGCATATTATCCAACTTAGCATCATCTAGCAACTCATAACATAGCTGACCCCACCAAGTCCACATGTCACAACCTTGCTTCCCCACTTAGGTTAAACTATGTACACTTTCAAAATGTGTGGAAGGGACAATGGTCAATCATAATCTAATTGATAGTTTCACAAAACTAACACTCCACTATCCTAGTCAACAATCTTCAACTAATAGGAAAATTCCAATCTATCACTTGATTTGATAGTTTTCCTTTTACAAAGTACATATTGAACTTGGTCACACTTTCTCCACATGGCATCTTCTTACTTCCCCACTTTCATTAAAATCTTCACATCTTTAGTATTTAGGGAAGCAATGATCATCAATCATCATTTGACCAGTGATACACTACTTTAAAACTAAGGAAAAGGGTCTCACACATCTACATGTCAAAAATTCACATCCCTGCTTTGTTTAAACCTTGTGCAACTTCAGCATCTGGGGATATGCCCATCTTTAATCTTAACATGATTGATGTTCAATGAAATAAAATCTCCAAGGGTTAGGAGTTTTGATATGATCTCATAAATGTTTTAAATGTGCAACCTAGTGATCAAGTTGATCACATAATTAGAGATTATTAAAAGATAGAAGCATCTTATAGTGCAACCTCGTGAAGTAGTAAAGTTTCCTCAGTTGCAAAGTCTCATCAGTTAAGCACTCAACTATCTTTTAGCCACAAATTGAGTGAAACAGTTAGTAAAGCCTCAGTCACACTGTCACTTGAATAAGAGAAGTATAATGAACCTCCACAATGACTGGGTGAACTATTGTGTTTGCATGGTCAGGGCCTCAAAAGACAAACACTAAACGATAACCGTGATTGTGAAAAACTAGTTACAAGCACATAAAGAAATGTATTCACATAGTTGCACATGTGACCAAATGGCTAGGAGATTGGAACAAATTACTAGAGAGAAAATTGAATAGCTTGGATCTCAGGGTGGAGTGTTCATTAACACTATAGAATTCAAAGAAGGAAATCCAATATTAGAACCTCCCATGCCCAGCCCAGAATTGACTATGACTAATTTCAAAGGAAAAAAGCTAGATCCTATAATAAAATAGACTAGCCATGAATTTTTATATGATGATAGTTATATAAAGTCAAGGGCCTTTTACCAATTTGCATGGAGAATAAATATTGAAAACTTTGAGGAACGATGCTATAAAAGGAAAGCTAAGTAGCCAAACAAAGAAGATTTAGTCATACAAGAGGAGATCAAGGAAGAAATAATGCAATAATTTAGTAGTGTCACTCCTGAAGATGGAAGAAAAATGATTAGATCAGCTAGAGTTTTACTTCTTTAAAATTGAGACATTGTAGATGCGATGGTGTTTAATATTGTTACAAAGAAGCTAAGCACTGAGGAGAAAAAGAAAAGGGCATAGTGGTGCTAAATAAAATGAAGACCATGTTGCCTTAGTTATTTGGTCCTTAAAAAGAGGCTCCAGAGTTAGTTATTCTCAAACTAATGATTCTTAATTAATGGGGAACATTATTGTCAAAAGAGTAGAGGATACTCCAAATGAAGAGGCAATAGAATCAAATGTTGAAACATCCACTCTTACCTAAGGCACTACTAGGAAAGAGAAAATGTTTATATAAGAGCTAAATGAGAAATATGAACAAGTCCTAGATGCCTACAATAAGGAAGTCCAAAAGAGAATTAACCTTCAAATTAAATTGATAGGACATAAAGGATAGTCTAGATGACACACTTTTTAACAAGTGGATGGTAGAATATTCCTCAAAAAATTAGTTGTTACTAGAAGAAGTTGAAGAAATTGATGTGGACTAGAATGAGGTATAAATAATTGATGCACTAGTTCGAATAAAAGAAAGAAAAAGGGAGAAACCAACTATAAAAGTTGACATGGCTACTCAAACTAGTGATGTGGCACAATAAAAACTAATTAAAATAGTGGATGTGGCTACTCAAACTAATGGTCTAGAAGAAGAGAAACTAGTTATAATCAATATCTAAATATTAGAGCATGACACATCATGTGCAAGCCAAGTGGTCCCATAGGTGGAAGAGAAACAAATATAACAAGGCCAATCATCAAATGTAGTAGATCAACAAGAAGTTGCTATAGAAGAACTAGCAATTTTGAGAATACAAATGGATCTTGAATGACAATTCTTTCATATCTTGATTTATTCCTGAGTTTATATTAGTAATGTATTAGTTTCAAAGAATATTAATACAAGGAAGAAATTTTGCAATATCCGAGTCTCTAAATTTTGCAATATGAGAGTATGTTTAGATTTTGTCTCTGACTAAAATAATTATCTAGGACTCATTTGTCATTTTATACTATCTTATCACCACAACTATTTCTCAGTCATGTACCTTAGACTTCTTGTTAGTGTACAAAGTCACACCAATAAATAATTGACCTATATAATTGCCTTGTAATTAAATTATCAGATGTTAACCCTAAACCCCATTCGTATGAGATCCCTCTCAAATGCTTTGAAAACCTATCAATTTATAGAAGTAATTACTTAATTCCTTAAATTAAAAGAAATAATAAATTTACATATAACCTATCTAACCTACAATATATTTCATGAACTTTACTCACTCAATCCCAAAGTAACAAGCATATGAAGTAGAGCTAGTTTATTCCCGTTCTTTCTCTTGCTTGATAGCCAAGGTAGTTTCTTTCCATTTAGTTTAACAAAAAATTATTCTAAATTTAAAATAGGCACGTTGATGGCCCCACAAGTAAATTTAGCTTCTAGGAAAATCAATTTCCCCTATAAATATAATGATCAGGGTTTATACTCGTCAATTTATTTCTCTGTTAAGATCTACTCAAAACATTCTAAGTTTACTGCACTGCAATGGCTCACACAAGAGAATCCTAAGAAGTGTAAGATCAATTCTCTACATTTTTTTTTTCATTTTTTTTCCTTTTCCTAGTTAGGTATTTCCATGGATTTCCAAAAAAAATGGATTAATTTTATTGGTAAGAAGAAAGGAACTAAAAGGGATTTCATCACAACAATTTTAGAGTGGAAGAAGGTGGTGAATTTTCTCATTGTAGACGAAGCCATTAAAAATGATAATTCGATGGTTTGCCTACCCTTAGAAATCATGGAAAACTTACAATTGTTCTATAGTGATACAATCTTACTAAGGACTTTTCATTGGCTCTTTTCCCTTTGTGAGGTTAGGGTATTTCTGTTTGGGATTACACTCTTAGGGTTTTTAATTATTTTACTTTGCCCTTCAATCTCTCATCTACATCATATTTCAGGGAAAGAAAAGGAAGGATACAATCTATATTGCGCTAGTGGATGAGATTTGTGAAGAACCTAATAATATTATTGCATGCATATTACTCCCATTAATGATACCATTGAGAATACAAAATGGATCTTGAATGAAAATTCTATCATATCTTGAGTTATTCCTAATTTTATATCAATAATTTATTAGTTTCAAAGAATATTAATACCATTGTGCAATTTTAAGAATACAAATGGATCTTGAATGAAAATTCTATCATATCTTGAGTTATTCATGAGTTTATATTAGTAATGTATTAGTTTCAAAGAATATTAATACAAGGAGGAAATTTTGCAATATCTATGTCTCTAAATTCTTCTATAGGAGATAGATATGAAGAAAAGAGTGTGAGTGAAGGAATTCTAAGTATAGTATCAAAATACTAGTCATTTCCATCTCTAAGGTGTGATAGTCCTCATTTTCACTTTGCCAATTGTCTAAAAAAATTAAGCTGAGAGTGCCTTGATTTGTGTTATGTAGTAAAGATATAAGTTGTACCTAGCAATCACTAATGCAAAGTGAATGAAATGTTTTTTTACTTAGTCATTTTGTCAAAGAAGATAAGAGTGATTAAGTTAGGAACATAGTGATGCGGTTAGGTTAGAAGAAAATTCATGTGATTGCACTATTGTAGTGATAAGAGAAAAGTTATTGAAACAAGTTGTGACATGGAAAAACTAGCTAAAAGGCACTTGTTCATATGGTCACATAGTTAATAAATGCAATACATGATTAGAATACAACTATGTGATGCAATTAGTTTGAAAGCATAATGTAAAGGGTCATACAATCATGATGTTAAAGAAATAGTAGTACTATTAAATCATGAAGTAGCAACTGGGTTAAAATAGCATAAACTATCCTTTCATTACATGGTCATGAAGCAAAACTATTATTAGATAGCCAAGATGTGACCTAACAAAGTCTTAAGGTTAAACTATATACAATATCTTGATCACATAGTCACAGGAATAAAAACTTAAAAGTGAAAAAGGTGTGTGAAGTCACAATTTCATGGTTTCTAGGGGTATTCACATGGTCACAAATAATAAGTGTAAATGCTAATGAAATGAAGAGACTGAATGATTAAGATTAAAGAGAGGTCAAATCTTTAAGGTTCCTAGTAAAATAGTTAATGGCCAAAAATTTTAGATAGACTGTGAAGTGGTAAAAAGAGTTTGAAGCTATGGTCATCTAGTCATAGAAGTTTAAGTGCTAAGGCCGAAAATGACTATGAAATGAAAAAAAAAGGGAGTTTTTGGGTGAAAAGGATGGTTATTAATGAAAAAATGACTGTTAAGGAGCCCCACTATTTCTTAAAAGCAATGTCCTATCAAAAGTGCATAAAAAGTTAGGAAAGGCTGACAATACAAGTAGATTTTGGCACTTTTATAGAAATTGAGACTTTTTGATGGACGTTGACATGAATAGAAATAAATTCTTACTCTATTAAATTTTTCTTCTATTAATAGGTTGGTTTAATAGTATTTTTAGTTAAAGTCTTTTACAAAATCTAGAGATATAACTTTGAGCACAAGAGATTTCTAGAATTTATAGAGATTTGTAGAGCTTTCAAAAGTTTGATATTGATAGAGTTTATTTGCAAGAGTTTGATTGTAGAATCATGGCATAAGAAGAAGGCAAGATAATAGATTTGATTGATGTGGAAGAGTCTTCTAAAGCTACTAAACAAGAAAAACCAAATTTGGAAACCCTGTATGTAGAGCAATGGGTATATTTCCTTCTAGGGTCTTCTCATGTTCAAACCTTGAATGCACATGTTTTCAAAGATGCATACCCTTTCTGCAGAGATGTTGTTGTACTTGATATGAATTGAAATGAGCTTTTCTAGTATTTCTATCAGAATAGGTTTGAAAAGTCACCAATTTGCAAACTATGGATTAGAAATATAGGAAGATTGATAATGCCAAAAGTAATAGTGGATGTTGATCTGATAAAGGAATTGATCAAATCCTACAATCCAACAAATAAAGCTTTCCATAGAAATGATATGAGCATCCTATGCAGACTAGATAGGGAGACTTTCATTAAAGTCTTTGACATAGGAGGACCTATGACAAAGGCAATTGAAAAGGAGAAGATTAATGGAACTTTTAAAAGCTCTAAGAGTTTCTTTACTGGAAGAGTCATGAAGAGGCACATTCCCAAATCAAAGCTAGAGATTGGTTAGATGCTAAAGAAAGTAGGAGAATTGATGCCACTTGAGTTTTTTTGCAAATATTTTAGGTACACCATTTTTTAGATAAACAAGGTGATATAATTTGATGTCACAAATATTTAGGATCCAAATCATACTGTTGGGTATGATTTTTTGGAGCATATCATCAATAGGATGCAAGATAAAATTATTGAAGCTTAGAATGGAGAACTTGGAAACTTTAGACTCTTCCATTACTTGTTTCTAATGCACATCATTTTGTATAAGAACATAGGGCATATCATTCCAAACTTCATTGAAGACACTAAAGAGAATGGAGAGAAATTTCCTATATAGATATGGACTCGCTTTTGGAAAAGGTTTTATCCATATGTTAGTGTTATTACTTTTTATAATAATTTTGTTTTCCTATTACAAACATGTTAGTAGATATTATTGAGAGTACCTAGAAGGATAAGGATGCTAATAAGACCATCTACTTGCCTAAAAGGGGATATGGTACTAAGTCATGATTGGGCTAGTTTGTTTCTCTTTGAAATTTTTTCAATTATAAGGGTTTTTGGGTGTCCACAACCCCCTCATGTATTACCAAAATATATCCCTAAAGTATTAAGCCAATTAGAATTCTTTTGGAAATTTTTGATGATGAATAAAGAATATTTAGGTTCTATTGTTAAGAAAGGATCTTTTGTAGCAAGGAATACAAAGGTAGTTGACTTTTTAATAGGAAAATATGGTATAGAAGAGATAGATTAGTGCATGGGAGAGTTCAAACCTCCCTCAGCCCCTACTAGGACCTATGATCTAGATTATTTGGTGAGGCATGGTCTTAAACAAATGAGAAATTACACCTCCCTAGTAGCAAACCAAATTGGGAAGAGGGTTTTACAACAAACTATTTAGAAACATAGGCTTGTAGGGATATAACCCAAAGATGGAGTAAGATAATGAGAATTGAAGAAGCTATGAAGGTAGTTAATCCATCATTTTAAAGTTTCTATCATGAGGAAACATACCTAGATAGATATAATAGGTGTCTTGACAATTTTGATAAAATAATGGCAAAGGTGCCTACTGAAATTAGAGAAAGGGTAGAGCCTTAATCCCCTCAATGAGATGATGTCATAACCATTAAGGTTGATGATGATCATCAAACAAGTTCCTCATGAGTGTAAGAGAGGAAGAAATAGAAAATGATTGAGATCCATTACAAGGTTAGAGGAAAGGCACTTCAAGTTTTTCCTAAGGGATCCAAATCTTTTAACACTGTAAGACAAAATTTATTATTGAAGCAAGTAGGGGAGAATGAGAAGACACTCAATAAAACTGAATTACAAATTCAGATGCTAGATGAGCAAATCATTCAAGCTGAAAAGTTCATGAAGATTGATGAATTCATAATTATAGATGAATTCGATACATTCTTGTTAACCAAAATTTCCCTCCCACCAAAAATATGAATCTTACCTAGGTTGGCCAATAGTCATATTTGTTCAAATGTTTGAATGTCCAAGGAATGCATTAAAATTTAGGTTATCGACAATTTTCATAATTTTTGAGCCCTTTATGCATTAATCATTTCCACTATTTAAGTCATGATCATGCAACAACCATCATCATATAGTCTCATGCAGTTAAGTCTTATTTTCCCTTCAAGCCACAATGTCTTGATGTAATAATAATCTTCCTAGTGCTAAGCGAGGTGTCAGAGCATTTTATATAACCATGTTCTTTTGGCTATGATGCTGCAATTGCATGGAGATCCATACAGGCGGGTTTCAATGCTAGAGGGCCCATTTTTCTGAACCATCAAATCTTGGAAGATTAATGGTCAATGTTTGCGCGCTTCATAAAGATTTAAGGCCTTTAAATTTTTTAGGGAAGCACCTAAGTGACATGTCTCCATGTGGGGTTAGCCTCTCCCACATGGCATGTTTGATGGAGGATCGAGCTCAACATAAGGGTCAATGAATTTAAGTTGTGACCATGCATAAAGTCAAAGAAGTAGTCAAGTTTTTATGGTCACATGGGGTTAAGGCTAACCCAAGGTTAAAGGTATGGCCTTTCAAATCCCTTTTATTTGTACAGTCACAAGGTGAAATGACAGACCTAGGGTTAGTGGTGTGAGGTTATAGTTGGCTTCTCTATTTCATGTGGTTGTAAGGGTTTTATACTTAACCATGGTTAATACCCTAATGGAGTGAGTCCCTTGTTCACATGGTTGCAATGAGTTAATTTAGACCATGGGTTGGGTTTGGGTCCCATTGCTATAACTAGTGTTGTATTTTCTATGCCCATATTAACCATCAGATCTTGGTAGATCTATGGTCGATTTATGCATGCTTCTTTAAAGTGAAAGGTCTTTAAGGATTCTAGGGAAATGCTTGATTGATATGTGTCTTGGTGGACCCTCCTTCCTTATGGATGGTTAAGATGTCAAAAGGAATGATATGTGTTTATTTCTATTTTCTACCTTCCAAAGTTGGACTTGTTTTAGTTGCGGGCCATAGGTAAAAGGTGTTAGATAAGTTGGCATAAGGTAGGGTTCTAATTGGTTGAAGTACTAGGAAGGATATGAATCTTTTTGAGCATCTAATCTTTGTAGATCTATGGCTAGCATATGCACACTTCTTAGAAGTGAATGATGTTTACCCATTGCAGGGAAATAATGTTATGATGTGTGTCATGGTGGGCTCACATCATGGTCAAGCCTTGTCTTCATATAGTTGCAAGTATCCAATATACAGTCAAGCTTTAGGCCACATTAGTGTGAATGAAAATGCAAATAGTAAAGTTCTCAATGGTTTTAGGGTCACAAACATTTTATGCTTAAAATATTTCAAGCTGCAACTAGGTGATCAACAATCAAGTTGTGATCTTTGCAGTTTAGAAACGGTCTGTCATGTAGTTATTAGGTCACAATAGTTAGCAAAAGATGTTAAGGACAAGCTCTGAGGTAGCTATAATAGTTAGTTGAGGTGGTCACAATTTCACAGGTTTAAATAGTTAATGAGTATCTTCAACTACAAAAGTGTAACCAAGGCAAGTTAGTTGATTTTGCATCATGTGGTTAGAAGGCTATTAAGCCTAAACCATGGTCATGGTGTGAAGGGCTATAAATACATAGTCACAAAGTCATAAAAATTAGGGAGAAAATGAAATGTTAAGCTGTGAAGTAGTGACTAGTAGTCAAGTATTGTATATCATGATTTTTTATGGGTAAATAGTTAATAAAGATAAAAGGGTGTGAAGGTGCAGTCACAGGTGGGTCAAAGGGTCAACAAAAGTTAGCTAAATGCCTGGGTGGAAAAAAGACATAATCTAGTTTGTCTGTATAGGAAAAACTGAGTAGTTGACTCCATTAGACTGCTGATTAGCGAACTTGGCATATTGGTAATGAAAAAGGTAGCTTTTAATGGTGAATATGATCTACTCGACCATTAGCTAGTTATTTTCAATGTCTAATAAATGAAAAGGGATAATCGCTCATTACCTGGTTACCCATCTAGTCATCTAATGCATTAATAGTCATCATTTTTATTTTCTCAAGGCTTTCTTTAGGTGAAATATATAATTTCCCTAAATTTGAATGTGTACCATGATTAGATCTTCTTCAGATTTGTAGTGATTGTTGTCTGTAGGCTTTAAACATAGTTATTAAGCCCTATCATAGTATAGAAGATATCTCAGTTATACTTGAACAATAAAAGCAAATTGTGTAACCCTTTCTAGGGTTTGTCTTTCTCTAATTCTATAACATTGTTTTGTATACCTTGTTATTGTAATTTCTTGTGCCTCTAAGCTATCATAATTATTTTTTGTATCTCTTTTATCCATTAATATACTATGCAACACCTTCTTGCCTCTAGTTAATGTATTGTTTCATTCTTCAATTGTATGACTCTATCTACTCGGTCTTTGAATAATATAGAGTGAAGTTTTTTTCTTGTAGCATTCATTTGGTTTCTAATATGCATTATGTTATTGAGTCAAACAAGGCTTGAACCTATATGCTTTGACTAGATTATGTTGATGAATTGTGCATTCTTAGGTAGAGATAAGATTGAACAACTATTTTGGTGAATCGCCCTTTAGGTTAGATTAGGTAGTTTGCTTTCATGCATTCCTTCTCCCTCCTCTCAAATTATAGTTAGGTGCATCCTAATAGTAAGGAAGTTAGCCTTCTCTAAAGACTCAATCTCATTGTTCTAGTCTAACAACTTGGAGATTGTTTCCATGTCTCACAAGGTTTCCTTTTGATAAAAACTTTAGGTGAGGGTGCAAACTTTTGTGACAATTTTTTTATAGAAGGTAAAGCAAAGTGACCTTACCTTATTGGAGATTTCCTTAAGAAGACTGTAGAGATGGTAAAATGGTTGTAGGAATATGATCCTAGTAGTGTGGTCCTCATAGTAGAAAGAAGTTAGAGAGCTTGTAACAAGAAGTTAGAAGAGTTGGATGCAGTTGGGGATGCCACATGTGGAGATGTAGATATTGATATTGTCATTTGGGAAGTCATTGATGATATAAAGGCTATACCATCTATTGACAATGACTAGGCAATGCAAGAATACAATTAGAGGTAAAGGAAACATAAGAAAGGTAAGTAAAGAAATAGGGGCATGGACACTAATAGAATTTGCAAGGATACCTACTAAAAGTGCAATCTGCCAATTTTGTAATTGAATCCAGCTTTTTTTATTAAGTACAAAGAATGTTTGTCATGTAACAAATGTTTTTGGCATTTGTCCTCCCATCTTAAGCTTGCTGCAATCCCCTATATAAGGATTTCTAGGATGTGGAGTGAGGATCCATAATCTATATAATTTAGTGCTTTCTCTATTCATAGTCGGTCCAAATTTCGTCAATCATATGTTGTATTCAACTTTGTAAATCAAAGAATAAAGTGAACATTGAATGATTTAGCTATAGATCATCCTTATTAGGGGAGCTTCTAAATTTAATTTGAGTCTAGATTTACTTCATCTATATGCTATTACTATTTATAGTCCTATCTTTTAAGTATTGGAAATCATGGAACAAGTTTTTCAATACAACCCTACTTTTCTCAATGGTTATTTTCTTCTAATAATTTTTTGAATACGGAGATATGGATGCTTACATGAGGGATATAAAAAGGATTGAGAAATCTTCTATAGATCAAATATTAAAAAAAATTACAAAGAAAGAACAAAACTACTATATTTATACTTATTTTATGTAGATGTTGTATTTGCACCAAATATGAATAAAATGAAAGAATCTAACAGAGTAAAATTCATACCGATCTCATAAAAATTTATGCAGTAGTTGAATAGTACTATATTTTTGCTTTTTATGTGGATCTTGTATTTGTGCCAACTATAAATAAAATGAAACCCTAATCAAAATAATTTAACAAAGTAAAATTCATGCTGATCTACTCACCGTTATTGTCATTTGGTTATTGCCAACAACCACATCCTACATGTAAAACTTGTATTTTAGTGTTAGCCCTAGTTCTACCTACAAGACCCAAAATGAAGCAATGGTAAATTTTTTGAATCAAATTGATTAATTAATGAAGGTATGTTAGTTTGAGCTTTACTTGGTTTCGAGAAGACTTTAATATTCTCAACTTAACAAGGCCAGCCATGTGAAGGTGGAAGCTTATCTAGCCTTAGGCCCCCTCCCCCTAACATCAATCTAAACTCCCCATTATTGTATAATTACATACTTCATTCATTAATTCATCCATTTATGAACTATAACATCCAATCAATACAATCACATAACATTCAATCAAAGAGCATTTTTAAATAATAAATTCTTCATTTTATTTTTCTTAGCTCTCTTAAGGTAAAGGCTAATAGGAGCATCAATATCTTCCTTATTCTCCTCCTCTTGTGGCACATGTAATGTCAAATTATGATGCCTCCTCCTATTTTGAGGAGTAGGAGGCTACTGCACTAAAGGGGGCTCTATTGCAATAACAAGTAAATGGGCTAAATTGGAATATTCTTTTTCTTTTTTAATCTGTTACAAGTATTTAATTAACCAATAGAACATGAAATGAATTTTTATTACTTGCCAATGTCACATCATGTATAAATAAATTTTGATCCATTGCCACCTCAACATGTTGAACCCTTAAAACATGGTCCACTCCTTCACCATGATGTTCAACATGATTTAATATATTCAAAAAAAGGTTACATGTCAAATTGCAATTGAAGATGTTAAAATGTATTCATAAATTGCATAATTAATTTATAATATAAAATTAATATCTTCAACACTATGATGCACATAATAGCCTTCATCATGCATAGGTTCTATGATAGGATATGAAGGCTGCAGTGAAATGTTATGCACATTGTTATGTAGTCAATTATGTTGGAAACTAACACCAAAAATGAAATTTCTCAACTATTCAATTTGATTTACTTTTTATTTGATCAATTAACTTGTGGATAATTTGGTGTACCAAACTATTGGCTATGGCTTTTAGATTCTTCACATAGGGATGCAACCATGACTTTATAGCCTTCCCTCAGGGAATTTTTAAAAATCTTTATCCATGGGCTCTACATTGAATTCTATGCCCTATTTTTTTTTCTTAATATCATCAATTGTGCATGTATCATTTGATTAAACAAAAATGTTTGCAAAATTATATTAAAAAATTATATGGAATTTCATTGCTTCTACTTACAAGTCAAAACTAAAGATTCATATAGCCACTCAAGCCAATTTTGTGTTGGCCAACCTTTTCTAGTCTCACCTTTGTAGCCACTGATGTGTCCTTCAATCTATGAATAGTTTGAAATATGTTAGATTATACATTTACAAAGATCACTAATTAGTGCATGATTACATTTTACTTAATAATATCATGACATATCTTCTTTTTCCTTTTCTGGTTCATTTGCTTTACCATGTAGCCTTTTCTCTTTTGCATCTTACGTTATTTCATTCCACTCCATCAGTGGAATCATAGGAGGATGGTTGTACTTTGAGTAATCCTTTAGACCCCTTCTATATTGGTCCATCACAATCTATATATGTCTGGATGATCTTTTGAGGAGTAGGGCAATGTAAAAAATGTTTTTTTCCAAAAAGGTCTTTAAAAGATGTAATGAGCTGATTTTTTAATTCAGGACACTATTCATTCCACCTTTTTTAAAATAAATTTGTTAGATCAATAACTTTAATATAGTACAATAAATGGAAGAAAAGAAAAATATTGTAGCAATGATATGAAACTACATACCTTTTATGTATGGTGGATCCAAATAGCTTCAATATTATTTGAAAATGATGATCATAGAAAACATAATTTTTTACAAAACTATCATGGGATTATTAGTCCAAAATGAGTTATGTACAAATAAACTACAATTACACTATAATAATAACAATTATAAAGCACCTAGAAACTTTTATAATTTTAACAAAACCATAGTTTTCTTGTTCAGCAACAATGTCCTTGCAAATGAACCAATAATATTCACATGGGCTACTCCACAAAACGGTTCACCTTCAATAGAAATTTTCTTTATTATTCTATCAATTGTAGGTCTATCTATTAGTATACAAATTATGTTCATGAGTATAAAATAAATCCAACAAGAAAAACAATTCATGATAGTACATTACAAAATATAGCAAAACAAGGTTTTACCTGTCGCACTTGGCATAGTCAAAGATTTTAGCAAGATCCTTGTTGCCAATAATGCACTCACTAATATTGGAGTGACAACCAAAGGAGGCGTCTACACTTCATCATGAGCTGAAGAATACATTGTTAGTAGAGACATTTGTAATGGATAAAGATAGAATGAGATACTAGCTAGAAGCATCAAAAAATAAGAAAGTGTAATAATGTTGATGAAAACAAACAATGTTTCACTAGTAGGAACACAATCTTTTGTTATTGCTCATATTGTTTCACAATGTGTATAACTGCTGCATTGTTTCTTCTCATAGAAATACAAGAAAGTATTAATTAAAGAGAAAGTGCAATAATACTATAATTTTTAGTAATGTTGAATATATGGGTTAAATATATATACCAAGTTGGCATATATTTGACTAGTTCAAATAGAGACCTAAGTATGGAATAACACTCAATCATAACTAAATCTACCTTAAATAAACCAAATTGTGTAATAATATTGTAATCTTCAATAATGTTGCAAAGAGAAAGTCTTACTTACATGAAGGTTGTGTGTGACAACCCCCACCATGCTAACCACATGGTCTTACAAGTGTCATAGAATCTTATAGAAAGATACATAATATCTTAGATCACAATCCATAAGATACTATAAAATATAGACATCTATTGAACTTATATTATTTCTTAAGACTAATTATTTCTTACCTTCAAAGAATTGAATCTAAGTATCAATTTTTCTTTTAGTGCCTCTATCTCCTCAATTAGGTTTCTCTTGAGGATAATGTTAAAAATTTCATCACTGTCTCTGTGTATGAGTTAGTGGGCCATGAATATGGGGTTAGCATTATGGGCAATGTCATCTAGAAATGACATCCATGTTTTTGATTGCATTTGATTTGGTATTATTTTTTCTTTTCCCTATTAATAGGTATCAAGTTGTGATATCAATATCAATAAAATTCCATCAAAATAACTCCAAAGGCATAAAGAAAAGAACATAGTAATATGATATTTGTTTCTATATAATTTGTAAAATTACAATAATTAAGGTTTACCTTCGCTGAAGAAGGTGTGTGAGCTAGTACATCCCCTCTTGTGCCTTGTGTTGTATCCATGTTGTCCTGTTAAAAAGATTAATAATTCTTAGCAATCAGTAGTGAAATGAAAGTAATAGACTTACCCAAAAAAAATATTAATAAAACAATAGATTGTATATTGGAGTCAATATTAATTAGAGGTAATTTTTTTAAATATTATACTTACTAGTCTGATGATAGGAATTTTTTTTGTATCTACATGATTCAAATTGTAATCTATCAGAAAATTTTCCACTGCACTTATTGATTTTATCACTCATATAAAACATGATTTCACTTGCATACCTTGAATATATGATTTGGCCACTTATTAGTTGACATAGGTTGATAACTATTTATAAATCTTGCAATATTCCCTATTACTTTTGACCTTGTATCAATATAATACAAATAATGTAAAAGACAAAAATAAAATAATGTATTCATCAAAATCATTATATATATTTTAATTCGTTACCTCTACTTTATGTGTGGTAGCTATGCAATATCATTATATATACTCCATAACTATAGATTTGACACATAATAATTGAATTATAAAAACATAAAAGTCAAACAAATTTCTATAAATAAATCATGACACCATCATACTTGAAATTTATCATACATTGACAAACATTTCATTGATCATGTCATTGATCATCATCTTCATCTATGTCATCATCATCATCACCATCATTGAACTTGTCATTTGATCATCATCATCACAACCACCATCTTCATCACCATCATCATCATCTTCATGACCATCATCACCTTGATCATCACCATCTTCATGAGCATGATTATAATCATCATCATCATCAGAAACATCATCAAAATTATCATCTTCTTCTTCTTCTTCATCATTGTGTAACAATCATTCATGATCATCATTTACTTCATCTTCGTATTCTTTGGTATCTTCTTCTTCTATCACATTATACTTTATCAACCTTCTTCTTGGATCATGTCTAACAAAAAATAACCAACCTAGTTTATGTGGAATGCCAAACTAAACACTTGCCCACATTGGCTTAAAAGAAAATAGGATTCATCTCCAATGAGCTCAAAAGACCTTATATTAGTAATTGTAAATCCACTATCATGTTCACGAATATTCCTATTAGTATCATTTTGATTTAGTTGTAGCTTGTACAATTTTTTGATGAATACAACCAATTTGAATGAATTAAAGTCACACTCAAGTATATCATCCAAGGTTCCATAGTATTGATTTTCAAATTGTTGAGAATGTATGTCATTTCTAGACAAACTATTGGTGACCTCGAAGACTATACTTATCTCAGAATCACAAGTTTTCTTCATTTTGTCTAAATTTTTGATGTAAAATTTATGTGCATTATAGTACATAGCTTTGTGGTGTTTGATCTACAATTATTCAAACATGTCAATATTGTTTGCATCAATCTATGAGTTGTAATTAAACTTATGGTTCATGATTAGTAATCTTCTATGTACCTTTTTATCTCTTAAGCCATATGATAGATCAAGTACCATTGGCATAACATTAGAATCTCCATTACAATGAGCTTCTTTAACCAATGATGCAACACCATCCCATGTTAATGAGTGACTATTTTCTTGAGACTGTTTAATCCATACCATCATCCAATCAAGATTGTTTGCAATTTACAAATGCAGTGCATCCCACTCATGACCAACTATAAAGAAAACAACTAGACCAATTAGAAACAACTTATACTAATGATGGATAAGAATTAATTAACTAAAATAAAATCTTATAATTACCTCTCACTCTCCTCAATCTATCTTTCCTTGTTAGGTACTCCCCTTCAAATTTGTTAATAGATTTAGGATCTCAAATGCAATCTACATGGATATTTGCTACAAACTTTGGAAGATATTCACTAATATACACCATAGTCTAGTATACCATAAATGCCTCTAGCATAGAACCTTTGGGGCATGCTCTTTGTCAAACTAAACCCTTCATAAATTTTAAGTGCCTCTCAACCATCCACATTGACCTACTTTGTACATATCCACACAATTCAATCTCCTCAACTTGATGTATGAGGTAATGTTCTTGAGCATTGAAAAAAGTTAAAGGTAGACACTTTTTCATTTCACACATAAGTTGTGGAATATTTCTCTTCCAATATTTTATCTTTTTTATCTATTTCTTTAGATGATAACCACCTAAAAAATATTCAATGTGAAAGAACATATAAATAAGATTTTAGATTTAAAAAAATATATATTACATAAAAAGTAAAGCAAGTCATAAATATAATATATGTACAAAAAATCTAAGAAATAACACTTATAACCTCATGTATTTTCCAAGATCATATATAACTTTTTAAATAGTATTGTCAAACTAGTGTGAAAGGGAAAGAGCTAGGACATACTGCAATCACTAAAAAATGATCTTTTCAATATATTACAAAATAATACAATAGGAAGTGCATGAAATTTTACAAATATATTATAAATAGAGAACATGACTTACCTTGACGAAGGTATGCCAATCATGTGTTTTCAATCCTAGCCCAAAATCACCTTTCTTTGATATAAGACTACTTATATTTGTAGAAAATTCTATGAGAATTTTTTTTTTTTTTTTTAATGACTTCTTTTAATGCATCACTTTGTTGCTCCATTAATAACCAAGGAAGGGCACTCATATTTATGTGGTCTCCATTTCTATTTGATTCAATGAAATCTTTCAATGCATGAATGGATTCATGAATATTATTATAAATTTTGGCAATTTTTTCTTTATCACACCTTTCAACCAATATTTTCCATAGTGTCTCTATTAAATTCTTTCCAATATGCATAGCATCAAAAAAATCCACAATTAGGAGATACTTGTAGTATGGTAACCTATTAAATTGAGTAGGATAAATTTTTATTCCTCTAGGAAGTTAGTCATTGATGCCTTGATGAACTTCACGAGTGTCAATTACATCATTACTAAATAAATGACAATATCAAAATATAAATTTTAAACTTTAAAGGACAAAATGGACATTATCTCAATGATTTTGTCGATCATATTTCAACTTCCATAAATGAGGTGTCATTCTTTGTGGCCTTGATGTTATCTCTTCTTTCCCATTAAAACTATATTTTTTAATCATTTGATACTTATACTTATTGTGGAGAAAGTTCCTAAAATCACTGAACACCTACTTTCTTAAACTCCTTAAATGATGATATTTCATCTTTGGACAAAAAACTAGACATGTGAATTTTCCCTTTGTTAGAAAACCTAAAAGATCATGTACAATTATCATGCACAACTTAAGCATACAAAAATAATGTGCAAGCACTATTAGAGACCAAAAATATGTGACCTTAACAATATAACATACCACAAAAATGAGTTAGCCTAGGGGAATCATGCATTGTCCATAAAAACATTGCATGGAATTGAATTTTTCTTTGTCTTATTTGTCTAGAGATGTTATACATATTGACCCCATATTATAACTTCAATAACTCATCAATAAAGCGCTCAATATACATGTTGATTTCTTTAACATGGTACTTACCTAGTAATTGAAGAACACAAACATTACATAATTATTATGAACATTTTGATGCACTATTTATAAATTAATTTAGATAATTGTTGGCCAAAATTTCCCTCCTATCAAAATATTTTTATCTTTCCTATAGGTTTTCCAATAGTCATATAAATTCAAATGATAGCATCCATCATATAGTCACACATAGTTAAGCCTTATCTATCATTCAACTCATGACATCACGATGCAGTCTCTTCCAATGGTTAGCTCAATGTTGGGGCACTTTTTGTAACTATGTGATCTTAGTTATGATGTTGTGATCACATGAATGTCCATAGATACAAGTTCCATGCTAGGGAGTCTACTACTCTCAACCATCATATGTAGGATGATAAATGACTCTTGTATTTGGCATTATGAAAGTGCAAGGTCTTTAAGGATTTTGGAGAAGTGCCTAGGTAAAATATGTCCATGTGGGGATAGCCTCAACATATGGCATATTCCATAGAGGATCAAAGCTTATATAAGCTAGTGGGACCAGTTTTGAATAAGTTTTATATATTGATTGTTGAAGCAAGGTTTATGTTCATCCAATTTTTTTTATTTAACAAGGCTAATGAAATTCAAATCATGACCATGCAATAAGTCAGCTAAAGTAGTCAAATAGTCAGTTTTACAATATCATATGGAGTTAATCTTAACTTAAGGTTAGTGATGTGGTGCTACAAATCCTTCTTCTCACATAGTTTTAAGGTGGAATGGAAAATTTAGAGATAGTAGTCCAAGGTTGTGACTAGCTTCCATCATGCATGGTTGTACAGGTTTTGATGATGACCACGGTCAATGTCCTAATGAAGTGACTCTCTTGTTCATATGGTTACAATGAGTTAACATTAATCATGGTTTAGTATTAGGTCTTGATTTTTTAGAAAATAAAGTATTTTTTGTTCCTATCTTAACTGTTAGATCTTAGTAGATCTATGGTCAGTGTATGTGTCCTTCTTGGAAGTGTAAGGTCTTTAAGGATTTTGGGGAAGGGCATAGTTTCCATGCATCCTAGTGCACCTTTCCTCCTTGTGGATGGTAGGGATGTCAAAGAAAATGATAGGTGTTAAAATTATATTCACTCCCTTTTGAAGTATGACATATTTCAACAAAGGGCCAAAAGCGAAAGAGTGTTAGAAAAAGTTGACATAAGGAAAGGTTTTAATTGGTCAAGGTACCAACAAAGACATGCATCTTCTCAACCATCAATCTTAGAAAATATATGGATGGTGTATGTGTACTTCATGGAGATTTATAAATTTTAACCAATGCCAGATTATGCCTAAGTGACATGTGTCCTTCTAGGCTCAGTGGGTAGAAGAAGATGGTAGGGTTAAGTTGTGAAGTAGGGACTAGTAGTTAAGTGTTGTCATAGTTTTGCAAGGATAAATAGTTAATAAGGATGAACGATTGTGAGGTTGTGATCACAGGTAGGTCAAAAGGTTAAGATAAAGTTAGAGAGATGATTGGGTGGCAAAAAAACTTAACATGATTGGTCCACATAGAAAATTTTGAAAGGTGACTCTAGTTAATTGACTTGGCATGCTTGTAATGAAAGAAGTAGTTTTTAATGGTGAATCTAATTTGCTCGATCATTTGCTAATTATTTTCAATGTCTCTCATGCATGATAAATGAAAAGGGACACTCACTCATTACATGTTTATCCATCTATTCAGTTAATGCATTAATGGTCACTGTTTTTGTCTTCTTAAGGCTTTCTTTTGAAAAAATATATGATTTTTCCTACATCTGAAAGTGTACCATGATCAAATCTTCTTCAAATTTGTAGTGATTATTCTTTGTAGCCCTTAAATTCATTTCTTGAGCTTTACCTTATGGTAGAAGCTATCTAAATTATGCTTGAACTATAAAAGTAGATTTTGTGACCCTTCTTAGGTTGCTCTTTCTCTAATTCTATAGCATTGTATTACATACCTTATTATTTTAATTTCTTGTGCCTCTAAGATATCATAATTCTTTGTTGTATCTCTTTCATCCATTAACATATTGTGCAATGCTTTATTTTTGCTTGTTACTGTATTGTTTCATTTTTTAACTATATGAGTGTATCCACTTGGCCTTTGAATGATATAGAGTGAATTATTTTTCTTGTAGCATTCATTTGGTTCCTAATATACATGTGGTTGTTGAGTTAAACAAAGATTGAACATGTATTCTTTGAGATTGTGTTGGTGAATTGTACATTCTTAGGTAGAGATAAGTTTGGAAAACTATTTTGCGACATCACCCCTTTAGAATAGATTAGGTAGTTTGATTTCATGCATTCCTTCTCCCCTTTTTCTCTCAAAGTCTAGTTAGGTGCACCCTAATAGTAAGGAAGCTAACCTTCTTTGGTAACTCAATCTCATTGTTCAAGTCCCACAACTTGGAGATTGTTTCCATGTTTGAGAAGGTTATCTTTAGGTAGAAACTTCAAGCAAGGATGCAAATTTTTGTAACAACAATTTTTGGCATCCCTGATGGGACAAACATCAAAGAATTTTATGTCTTTTGGTGTCAAATAAGAACTTCAAATTAGTCCTAAGAATATTATTTTTCTCTCAACTTTTCAAGCCTTCCAAAGGCTCACTTTTCAAGTACTCAGTGACTCTACCACATAAATACATTTGGTTTCTAGACCGAGTTGTTGATTTATGCCCAAGGCTCACATAAGGGCATCTTCTGGAGGTAATTTTTAGTACATTGAGATTTCATTTTCAAACACTAGAAGAAGAAGAAATAATTTGTCTCTATCACTAGTTAGGAGTAAAATAGTAACTCATTCACCCACAAGGTCTCTTTCCACAACTCTTATTGATAGGTCATAGCATAAGTTTTCATCCCCCCATTTGAATAGGCCATTATTCTAGATGTTATAACCTAGAATAGATGAATTTTCCACCTTCAATTGTGGAAGTCCACTCCTATTGGCTCAAAGACATGATATCTCAATCTCAGTTTTGAAAAGTATACCTAATTCTACTAGTGAAACTTCCATCTCCTCTATTGAACATACCTAAGAAATATCAAATGTTTGTAATGTACATGGGATCACTAAAGATGACATTTTAGTTAGGCCTCTAGCCTCATTCTTTCAAAGAAAGACCTTACAATGGTATAGGGGTTTACCTCATAACTCTATTAATGATTGGGATGGGTTAGGAGTAGGGCTATGTAAACATTTTGAGGACAAAGGTGATCACCTATCACTCTTAGAGTAGTTAACAACCATCAAAAGATCCCCCCATGAGTGTATTACTAACTTTAATTATAGATTTAAAAAGATATGGGATAGAATACCTACTACAATAAAGCCTTCCCTTGGTAATGCCTTCTTATATTACCTTAGAGCCCTTAATAGTGACATAGCAACCACAATGAAAACTATTAGAGGAGACACCTTACCAAATACCTATGAGATTACTATCAAGGTAGAACATATCTTAATATAAGGAGGGGAGTTAATTCCAAGGCCTCTAATGAATTTCTTTCCTAATGTGTCTAATCACCAACCTCTAATAGACGCTATCCCTACTACTTCTACATGTCAACCCCTTGCTATAGCTCCTCAAGCTTCCACATCTACTAGTAAGTTAGGAAATTTAAAGGTTTTGATGCAAGATATAGGCAAGAAGCTACATATTCAAGACAAGAAGTTAGAGGATAGTTTCTCAGTAATATAAAAGGTGAACAAAAAGGTGGTGACCCTAGAGTGGTAGCAAGCTCAAAGAAATAAACCTCCTCAACTCCAAAAGCAAGCCCCTATGAATAATAGGCCTCCAAATTAGAGTCAAGGTCATGTTTCTTATAATCAAAATAGACCTATTGGTAATGTCCATGTTGCAAATGAAAAAAATAGAGATTTAGTCCCTTAAAATAATCTCTTTCAAGATTAAGATATTTTCCCTTCTTGCAATTATTCCTATGCTTATTGTATGTGCCAAAAGGTTGAGTCTTACTTAGCATTGACTACACAAGAGCAAGTAGTAGGAAAACAATATAATGTAAGCCAACCAATTGATGCCTCTCATCCACAATAGTAGGGTGAATTTTCCTTCATGAATTATCAACTAGAGGAGCATTGTCATGCTAACCATGATGCAATAGCTCATAATACTAGAAGCAAGAGAAGAGTTGTTGAGGATACGACACCTCCCTCACCCAATCAAACTTCAACTTCAAGTGCTCCTCCTCATGTATCAGTGATGAGTGCCCAATCCAATGTTCCTTGGAAAAAGTAGAAAACTAGCAACAAGGATGTTGTTGACCCTCGAGATATTCCACTTCAGCCACTGATTCATGCAACTCTTAAAGTGTCCACCAAGGTAGTGAGTTCCTCTTTCAATATTATAGATTAGATTAAGATGACCACTATGAATCTTTCCATATGGGATGCTACTACTGCTATGCCATCATATAGGAAGTTATTGTAGTAGGAGTTGGAGGGCATTGAAGTAAAGGATCAGCCATCTAGAGATGAGAATGCCACAAGTTTAGTGCAGCCAACAAAGGAAGGCGAAACAAGTAAGAAAGTTAGGCCTCCTCCCTTTTATGTTTCCTTAATCATAAGAAATAATTTAGTGCATAATTGCATGATAGATTCATAGGCTAGTAGCTCTATAATGCCCAAGAGTGTAGCTAATCTCCTTGTTATAAAATATGACCCCATAGTTAGGGATGTACTTCAATTGGATGGTAGTTTTATCAAGACCATAGGGATCCTAAAAAATTTTGAGATGGAATTGCATTCTTTTCTTGGTTGTAATGTGACCCAATATATATTAGTATCAAAGGTATAACCTTATTTTTCTATTTCTCTTTCTAGAGACATCACTACAAAAATAGGGGGCCACATTGAAGTAGATCGGTCCTATATGTTCTTTAGGAGTAGATTCTTTAGCCCTTAACCACATAGAGATTTACACTCTAAGCCCCATAAATATGAATTGTACAATTAGGGAGGAGGATGAAGGGAACAAATTCCATGAGCCTATTACTTATTTGATAGAGGTGCTTGATTATATTTTGGATGACTGGGCCACTACTTATCAATTTGATACAACACTTGAAGCTCTAGAGATAGGCCTTGGGACATATTGCATATTCAAGAAAGATGCTTCTATTCCTAGTCTCATGAAGACACATGAGGACACAAATGGATTATAGAGAATTATTTTTGATGGTTCAAGAAATAAGAATGGCTCAGGGGCTAGTGTCATGCTCATTCAGGCCCTAAATTGAAGAAGTATTATTTCTCTTATAGGCTCCAATTTAGCTGCACCTATAACATAGTAGAGTATGAAGCATTGATTCAAAGCCTCCAACTTGCTCAAAAAAAGGAAACAAATCTCTAACTGTCTATAGGGACAATGAGCTAGTTGTTCATCAAGTGAGAAATAAGAATATTATGAATAATGGCCTCCTTAAATAATACAAGCATAGGGTATGGGATTTTCTTGAAGGTTTTCAAGCATTCAACATCTAGAGCATCCCTAGGAGAGAGAGAAAAACATGCTAATGAACTTGCAATAATTGGTGCTTCTTATGATGTACCAAAAAACATTGAAGATGATAAGGAGTAGTAAATTAGAGTAATTGTTAGACCTACAATTCCAAACAACAATACCAATTGGAAAGTGTTTGACTCTAATTTACATATTATTAATTTTCTACGAAATGAGGTAGAATTTTGAGAGAGGAATTAGTCTAACTTGTATGGCCAATATGGTGATCAAATCATCAACCTAAAAACCAATAAGTTCCCCAAAGTTATAATCACCTTAGAGAGTGTCTTCTATCTTGATGACCAAGCAAGGGATAGAAACATGATGCTAGCTACCAAAAAAAATGATCACATAGTAGTTGTAGTTACTAATGGAGGAACCCTCAATATGGGAAAGTTATGTTCTGAAACTAAACAAAGAAAAATTGTTCATCTATATCAAGAGTTTAATGATGTTTTTTCTTAGACATATGATGATTTGGAGGGTTTTGACCTAAGTCTATTTCAGCATACCATAGACTTGAAAGATAATGCCAAACTAGTCAGACAAAAATAGAGGCTAGTTAATCCCAAGATTGAACCATTAATGAGAAAAGAGTTATCCATTCTAATAGAGGCCAACATTATTTTCCCTATTAAGTATTCCTCTTAGGTACCTAACTTTGTTCCCATAAGGAAGAAGAGTGGGGAGATTAGGCTATGTTTGGACTTTAGGGATCTAAATAAGGTGTCTCTTAAGAAATACCACCCTCTCCCTTCCATGAAAAAAATATTATCTAAGGCTAGTAGTTTGGAAATATTTTCTTTCTTGGATGGCTTTTCAGGTTATAACCAAGTGCTAGTCAAGGAGTCTAATGAGTATATAAGAAAACCTTTACAACCAAATGGGGAACTTGTGCTTATACTAAAATGCTTTTGGGCTAACTAATATAGGTGTTATCTTTCAACAGGCAATGGAGATGACCTTCATGAACATGATCAAGAGGTTTGTGTTGATCTACCTTGATGATATAACAATATATTAAAAAAATGTAGTAGACCATTTAGGCCATCTAAGGCAAGTGTTCATAAGGTGTAGAGAATATGGTGTATCCTTAACCCAAGTAAGTTTGTCTTTGCTACTAATCAAGGGAAATTTCTAGGATGTATTATGTCCAAAGATGGTCTGACCATTGATCTAGAAAGAACAAAAGAAATACTTGTGCTTTGTCTTCCTAGTCATAAGAATGGGCTATGAAGCTTCCTTAGTAGGATTAATTTTGTAAGAATATTTATTTCTAATCTTGCTACCATGGTTAAGCCCCTTATAGCTATTATAAATAAGAACAAGGTGTTCACATGGACAAAGGAAGAAAGAGCTAGTTTTGAAGAAATCAAGGTAGAAATAACATCAATCCCAATTTTGATGAGGACTTTATTCTCTACACCCTAGGGGGTGAGTTAAGTATCTCTATTCTTTTGAATCAATCATATGACAAGAATGAAGTGAAACCTGTAGCCTTCTTTAGTGAAGGGCCTAAGGAGTATGAAGATAAATACAACTATGTGGACAAGAAAGATCTCGCAATCATAAGAGATTTAAAGAAATTCAAGCATCTTTTGTCTCACAATACGATCCACGTATTGGTTCCTCATGAAAGTGTCAAGGACTTCTTCTTAAGCAAGGATATTAATGAGAAGAGGGCTGGTTGGATCACCAAGGTCATCAAATATGAAGTTGACATTAAAGTCACCAAACTTGTGAGGGGAAAAAGATTGTGTAAATAGATGGTTTCATCTCAAGAGATGACTGAAGAGGTTGCACTAGTATTGATAGATCAACAACCAACATGAGATGAAAATCCAAGTAATTGGATGCATGATATGACAACCTCCTTGTTAGGAGAAGGATATCCACAAGGGTTGAATAGAGCCAAAAGAAGATAGTATAGGTTATAGTCTATACCCTTTTCCTTGGTGGATGGAATTATTTTTAGAAAGGATTTCAATGGAGCCCTCTTGAGGTGCATTGATTTAAATCAGACTAATAGGATGATTAAAGAGTTTCATGACGGCCCTGATGGTAGTCACTTCTTGGCAAGAGCAACTACAATGAAGGTCATGAGAGCTAGCTATTACTAGAAAATTATGTTTGAGGACTAATATAGTGTAAGAAAATGTGAGAAGTGTGCATTATTTTTTAGGAAAATAGAGTTTAGCAACCCTTCCCCTTCATCCTATTCAAGTTTATCAACCTTTTTCTTAACTGGGGCTATACTTTATTGGCCCAATCAATCCATCTTCTAGGTCTGGTCACAAGTAGATCTTAGCTGCTACTGATTACTTGACAAGGTGGATAGAGGAAGTTTCCTTGAAGGATGCTACAAAAAATTTAGTTGTTGAATTACTTGATAGAATTATAAGCACATTTGGAACTCCTTCAACTATAATATTAGTTAATGCAAAGTGTTTTTTTGTGACCCATGTTTGCTCTTGGGTAGTTGATCATGGCATATACTTGAGTACATCCTCAATCTACTACCCCCAAGAAAATTACTTAGCTAATTCATCCAATAAGAATTTGATCAAGATCATGAAGAGAACCATTGAATAAAATTAAAGCTATTGGCATCAAAAGTTAAGAATAGCCCTCTAGGGTGACAAAATAACACCTAAGATGGCCATTGGGAACTCCCCTTTCATGATAGTCTATGGAAGAGAACCATGGCTTCCTAGCTCATTGGAGTTTCCTTTCCTAAAGTTGGCTCATCAATTGGAATTGATTGAAGATGATGCCATGATAGTAAGGATGGTAGAATCAATGGAGTTAGAAGAAAAGAGACAATATGCTATGCAGATCCTTGAGATACATCAATGGTAGATCAAAAGGAGTTTTGATAGGAAAGCTAAAGGCATGGTTTTTAGAGAGGGAGATCTTGTCCTCAAATGGGATGTAGATAGAGCAAAGGTAGGAAGACACTCCAAGTTTGATACCATTTGTACTGGACCTTATGTGATCACCAATTGAAAATAGGCCAATGGCTTTTAGTTATCCAAGCCTAATGATTATGTTCTACCCATTCTAGTTAATAAGATTTATCTCAAGTCCTTCTTATAAAGAGGGTTAGGGTTTTCATGTACATATTAGAGTAGTTTCTCTTAGAATTTTTTTTCCAAGAAGTGTTGATCACATGGCTCCTCTAGAGATGACAAGTTTTTGAAATTTTTGTAGGTTATAGAGAAGCCGAGGTAGCTTTATGATGTTTCACAATGGAGTAGGATTCATTTTTTTTACAACTCTATAGCCCAATAGATGCATAACAGTCATTGGTCAATGCATAGTAGGCTTGCATCCCCCCTAAGTCACCAAGATTGTTGGCCAAAATTGCCCTCCCACAAAAAAATTTGAATCTTGGCTATAGGTTGGAAATTGGTCATATAAATTCAAATTTTTGAATGATACAAGGATAGATTTAAATTTTAGGTTATCCATCATTTTCCTAAGTTTTGATCCTTTCATGTCTTGTCTCTTCAAATGATTCAAGTTGTGACCATGCAATAGCCTTCATCACATAATTACACATAGTTAAGCCTTATCTGTCATTCAGTATGCAATGCCACAATACAATCTCTTCCTATGGTTATTGCAATGTTGAGAAATTTTTTATAACCACATGATCTTAATTGTGATAATACAATCACATGAATGTCCATAGATGATAATTCCAAGCCAAAGAGCCCACTACTCCCACCCATTGGATGCAGGATGATCAAAAACTCTCTTATTCTCGCATTATGAAAGTACAAGGTCATCAAGGATTCTAGGGAAGTTCTTGGGTGACATGTGCCCATATAGGGCCAGCCTCAACACATGGCATATTCCATGAAGGATTGAAGCTCAACATAAGGTGGTGGGACTAGTTTTGAATGTGTTTCAAGCATTGATCATTGAAGCAAGGTATATGTTCATCCATTTTTTTATTGAATAGCCCTAATGAAATTCAAGCTGTAACCATGTGATAAGTCAACTAAAGTGGTCAAATAGTTACTTTCATAGGGTCACATGGGGTCAAGCTTAACCTAAGGTTAGTGATGTGGCATTATGAATCCTTCTTCTCGCATGGTCGTAGGATGAAACAGAAAACTTAGAGTTAGTGGTGTGAGGTTGTGGTTGGCTTTGATCTCACGTGGTCATAAAGGTTTTGATTATAAGCATGGTTAATGTTGTTGCAAGCATGAATACTAATGATATTTCTATGGGGGAGTATTGTAGATATGCTACTATGATGGTATGTTACATTCATGATTGAGTTTGTTATTGATGTCAACATAGTATTTTTCTATGGTATCTAATAGAAGAACAACAGAAAGATCAAGTTGGTATGAACAACTAGTTACATATTCTAACTATTTGAAGTTTTGGGAGATACTTTTGAGTATTTGGTATATGCAGTTAATGCTGGAAGAAGAAATAACAAGTCTAGAAGAAGTTATGTAAGTTTTGGTCATGTTTGTTCTAAGATAGATTATATAGAGGTGTGTTTTGGTAAACTTATTATATCTCTTAGCAGTATTGTTATTCTAAGAATTGAGATTGAGGATATGAAGAAGACATGTTAGGAATGATGTGGCTAAGTTTGGTTGTCATAATGTTGCATGTAAAAAAAGTTATTCAAGTTGCAAGGTAGAAAATTAATGTTATCGCTAAGTGTAACATTTTATTAATGTGGTCCTATAATGATTAATTGAGAAGTTCTAATAGCCAACTTGGGGAATTTTTTTTAGGACTCAATATAAAGGAAAGACATTTTCCTTTATCATATGGCATGGTTTTTTATTTAGGACAAGCAACAGTAAGAGTAGAATGCAAAAGTAAGTAGAGTAGAGTGGAAGTGAAGGAAAATTCATTATTAAGCTTTTGCTGAGTGATTTGAGGTTCTTTCCCTAATCTAAAAGGTCTAATAGTGATTGGCTTGGTTGATAGAACAAAGGAAAGAATAGCATAACAGTAAGTTGCACGTTTGAGTAGTGAGCTCTTCTTGTAGTTTAAATTTCATGTTTGGGCAGTGGGCTCTCCTTGCATACATTTTACTACAACTCCTAATAGGGTTGGAATCTCCTAATAGGGATTCAAAGTATCATAATAGGGACTCTAGGTACTAAATTTTGTGATAGACTCCTAACAGGGTCCATCCTCTAACAAGGAATATTTATATTAGTACATCATCTTGTGGGCATCATTCCCACTAGGGTTTTCTCTCTGATCAAGGGTTTCCCTTGTTAACATATCTAGTGTAATTGTCCATGTGCATCTTCTTATGGTTGTTATTTAGTTTGGTTGAATGGTTAAGTTTTTTTAAAGAAGATAAATATTTTAATTGTTGGATAACTGATTCACCCCCCTCCTTCTCAGTTATCTTGGTGGACTATTGTTTCTAAAACTTTCTATTAGAGCATTAGGTCCTTAAAGATAAAGTTTAAAAACTCTGGGAGATCATGGTGAGAAAAGATATTGATAAGTTAGATAGAGGAAATTTTGACACAAATGTTATCAGATTTGTGTAGAGATTAGAGCATTGATTTTTTGGATAGAGGCATATGTGAAGATAGGTCTAGATCCAAAGAATACATGGAGATCAAAGAAGGTATTAATTTTCTTATGAAAAGAGAACAAGAAGGTATGGATCTTTTTTCTTGTTGGACATGTAAAGAGTTTAGTCATTTTTTTTCTACATGCCCTGAGAGAATAAGGAAATATTGAAAGAGTTTGATTTCTGATAAAGATGAAGAATTTAAAGCAAGTATGGAAAGATTCTTGAATAATTGTGAGGATAAGGATAATGAACCTGAATTAGTTAAGAGAGAGGAAGTATTAGAAGAAATAGCTTTGGTAACTATTATAGAAAATGCAAATCTGAGAGTTGATGAGAAATTTAGGATACAAGAGAGAATAGTTTATTATAATTCAGATGATGATATTGTTACTAAACCAAGGAATGTTGAGACATTTAGTGAGACTAACAATGATTTACAGAATGAAGGAGATCCAAGGAAAGAACATAGCTTAGAACCTTTGGTATAACCAAGAGTTGAGATAGAAACTCCTAATTCTAGAAAGAATATGATAAAGAATCACCCATCTGAGTAGATCATCGAAAGAAAAGATAAAAGTAGTCAATGAAGAATTATGTTTGGTATCTCAAATTGAGCCTAAGAATGTAGATGAAGCATGTAAAGATGATCTTTGGAAACAAGATACGAAAGAGGAATTGGACTAAAGAGTAGTGAATGAGAAATGGGAATTGGTTCCAAGACCAGTAGACAAGAATGTGATGGGAACTAAATTAGTATTTAGGAACAAAATTAATGAACAAGGAAATGTTGTAAGGAACAAGACAAGATTGGTATGTAAAGGTTGCTCATAGAAAGAAGGGATAGATTATGATGAAACCTATACTCTAGTGGCTAGAATAGAAAGCAGTAGGATTATTCTTAGCCTATATAGCACAAAAGAAATTCAAAGTGTATCAGATGCATGTCAAGTCATCATTTCTTAATGGAGAACTTGAAGAAGAAGTGTACATTAAGTATCCTAAAGTTTTTCCTTTTACAGATTACAAGGAAATAGTATGCAAATTGAGGAAATAATTATATGGCTTGAAATAAGCACCTAGAACTTGGTATGCAAGGTTGGACAAGCATTTAACAAATCTTGGATATAGAAAAGGTATGGTAGATAGTAATCTCTATTGGAAAGAAATTGATGATGTTTTGATGATTTTGGTAATATTTGTTGATGATATCATATTTGGAGGAAATGATGAAGAAAGTGAGAAGTTTGTAGAAGAGATGAAGAAAGAATTTGAGATGAGTATGATATGAGAGATGAAATATTTTCTACGATTATAAATTGTATAGAATAAAGAATAAATATTTATTTCTTAGACTAAGTACTTGAAGGATTTATTGAAAATTTTTAGTTTGGAAACATGCAAACCCATTGGAACACCTATGATAAGTAGAAAAAAATTATCTACAAAGGATGGGACACCTATTGTTGAGTAGAAGAAGCATAGATCTATGATTGGAGGATTGGAATATCTAACTCACACAAGGTTGAATATAGCAAATGCAGTTGGAGTTGCTGCAAGATTCCAAGTTGATCCCTACGAAGCACATTATGCAACCATTAAAAGGATATTTAGATATCTAAAGGGAACATCTGAGTTTGGATTGTGGTATGATAGATCTAATGAATTTACTCTAAGTGCTTATATTGATGCTTATTGGGTAGGTAGTATGGATGATAGAAAGAGCACTAGTGGTGGAGCCTTCTTTCTTGGAGGAAGATTAGTTTCTTGGTTAAGCAAGAAGCAGGATTGTACATCAAAAAGTACAATGGAAGTAGAATATGTTGTAGTAGAAAAAAATTATAATCGCATTATTTGGATGAAGTAGATGTTGAAGGATATAAGGATAGAAATCAATGAACCTATTTTTATACATTGTGACAACACAATCACAATAAATATATCTAAGAATCAAATGTTTCATTCTAAGACCAAACATATTTCTATTAAGTATCACATATTAAGAGAAAAAGTTGTAGAAAAGGAAATCAGATTGGAGTATGTGACCACTAAAGAGAAGATTGTAGATATATTCACTAAGCCTCTTCCTAAAGAGACTTTTGAGTATTTGCAAGGTATGCTTGGGGTTATGCCTCTTCCTACATCAGAGTAGAAGATGAAAGAATGCATCAGTCTAGTGTAATAGAGTACCATTTTTGTCTAGACTAAATGTTGATGCTTCCTATATGGGGGAGTATCTATGATGGACAGAGTCATCTAGGATTGTTATTGGACATTGTTTTGAATAATGTCTTTGGAAACTTGAGCTAAGTAAGAATCAGTTGTTTTTGAGCTTGATGCAGTAAACTTAGTTGTTGAAACCTTTGAGATTGATGTGAATGGGGGAGAAGTTTGGCATGAAAAACAACATGTAGAATATGACATTTGGAGAAGTTCGGCATGAAAAATAGCATGTACAACATGATAGTTGGAGTAGTTTAGCATAAGTGCAATATGATTGGAAGAGATACATCATAGAATGATAGTTTGATAGAAAGAACATTGAGGTACATCAACGGAGGAGAATGATTGATGAAGAGGATTTGAAAAGAAAGATGAACAAAATTTTGTTGGTATTTATGGAACTAGATGTTTTTCATCGATGTTACCATCAATGCCAAAGGGGGAGATTGTTGCAAGAATGAATGTTGATGATATTTCTATGGAGAATTATTGTAGATATTTTACTATGATGGTATGTTACATTCATTACTAAGTTTTTCGTTCATGTTAATATAGCAATTTTTTGTGGTATTTGATAGAAGAACAATAGAAAGATCAAGTTGGTACAGATGGCTAGTTGCATATTCTAACTATCTAAGGTTATGTGAGATAATTATGAGTATCTAGTATATGTAGTTAATGTCAGAAGAAGAAATGATAATTCTGGAAGAAGTTATGTAAGTTTTGGTGATGTCTATTCTAAGATAGAGTTTACCTGGTAAACCTGTTATATCTCTTAGCAGGATTGTTATTCTGAGAATCGAAGTTGAGGATATGAAGAAGATATTTTCATAATTATGTGGCTAAGTTTTCTTATCATAATATTGTGTGTATGGAAAGTTATTCAAGTTGTAAGGTGGAAGATTAATGTTATCACTATGTGTAATGTGTTCTTAATGTGGTCCTATGATGATTAATTGAGAATGTCTAACAACCAACTCAGGGAATTATTTTGATGACTTGATATAAAAGAAGGACATTTTAATTTATTATATGGTATGGTTATTGATTGAGGATAAGCAACAGTATGAGAAAATTGTGAAAGTAAGTAGAGTAGAGAAAAAGTGAAGGAAGCCTCATTGTTGAGGTTTTGCTGAGTGATCTAAGGTTTGTGACTTGGTCTACAAGGTCTAAAACTAATTGGTTTGGTTGGTAGAACAAAGAAACAAAGAATATAATAGTAAATTACATGTTGGAGTACTGAGATCTTTTTGTAGTTGACATTGCATGTTTGGTTAGTGAGCTCTTCTTGCATACATTGTACTACAACTCTTAATAGGGTTGGAATCTCCTAATAGGGATTCAAAGTCTCCCAAAAGGGACTCTATGTACTAAACATTGTAACATACTCCTAATAGGGTCCATCCTTTAACAAGGAATATTTATATTAGTACATCATCTTTTGGGCATCATTCCCACATGGGTCTGATCAAGGGTTTCCCTAGTTAAGATATCTAGTATAATTCTCTATGTGCATCTTATTATGGTTGTTGTTTTCTTTGGTTGAATGGTTAAGTTTGTTTAAAGAAGATACACATTTTAATTGTTGAATAACTAATTCGCCCTTGCCCTCGTCCCCCACCCCCAAGTAATATTGGTGGACTATTGTTTCTTAAAAATGCCCTAATGAAGTGACTCCCTTGTTTGCATGGTCATAGTGAGTTAACATTAATTAGGGGCTAGTATTAGGTCTTGATGTTACGAAAAATGAAGTATTTTCTATGCCCATCTTGACCATCAGATCTTATCAAATCTTCATCTAGAGTGTGTGCATTTCTTATAAGTGCAAGGTCTTTAAGAATTTTGGGGAAGCACCTAGTTGCCATGCATCTTGGTGAGCCTTTATTCCTTTTAGTTGGTAGGGATGTTAAAGAAAATGGTAGGTGTTAAGATTCTATTCAATACCTTTTGAAGTAGGACCTATTTTAGCTATGGACCACAAGGGAAAGGCTGTTAGAAAGAGTTAGCATAAGGCAAGGTTTTGATTGGTCAAGGTACTAACAAAGACATGCATCTTCTCGACTATTAGATCTCAATAGATCTATGGCTAGCATATGCATGCTTCCTAGAGATGTATGAATTTTAACCAATATGGGATTATGCCTAAGTGACGTGTGATGGCCTAATTTTTCATTCACCTAGTTTGTGAAAAATTCTTGAAAAAACCAAGAAGAATTATTGAAGAATAGCCTAGGGTTTTTTTAATTTGGTTAGCCTTGGAGAAAACCCTAAGAAAGTTTTTTGGAATTTTTTTTTTTTTAAAAAAGGAGGTTTATGTAGTTTCCATGCATACATTCCTTGTCCTAAGCTTTGAAATAGTTTTCCTCTTATGTTTCATAAATTTTTCAAAAATGCTAAGTTGCAACTATGTAAAGCAAAGGAGAGCACATGTCTGCATACTTATTTTTCCTCAAGGTGTTTGTAGTTCTAAGTATGAAAATAAAGGAAAGTAGTCAATATAAACTATTAAGTGCATCATTATGGGGTTTAGTTTAATTTCAATTTTCTATGTTGTGAAATGGAAAAGTAAGAGGAATATTGAGCTAAGCTAGTTAAGCATATCATTGCATGATTAAGATGGATCCCTAGTCTCAGAGTTGCGAAGGAACAATAAAATGAGATATGAAGCTCTTGTTGTGAAGTGTTAAGAGTTAAGGGCTTGTCACAAGGTCAGAACTATCATGAAGGTGTCCTAAATCTAGCTATGAAGTTGTGATTGAATAAGAAGCTAAGGATTCATAACATTGAAAATGTTATTATAACAAAGAAAGTTTTTGGTATGAAATGGAAAAATGGTTTTGTTCATAGATGTTGCACTTCTAAGTTTTAAAGCAT
The DNA here is from genome assembly GCA_028749045.1 of Cupressus sempervirens. NCBI lineage: Eukaryota > Viridiplantae > Streptophyta > Pinopsida > Cupressales > Cupressaceae > Cupressus > Cupressus sempervirens. The sequence continues at coordinate 343,218,889 of CM053784.1, forward strand.
AAAATAAAATTTTCAATGGAAAAATTTGAGTTGGATGTACAAAATTTGAAAAAAAAACATAGATTTAATCTATTTTATGAAGATTAATGGAATTTCAAGCATGCCACCCTTGAATTCTAATTAAAGCTATGCTTTCATCATAAAAGTTGATAAAACTTGGAAAGGAATAGGTTGTTATTACCATTTTCCCAAATTGTTTGAACTTCTGAGTGATTTCAAGTGCAGAGGTGATTTTTGAGTAGTTTTTGTTAAATATAACATACAGAATTAGTGAAAATATTTGTGGAAATGACCCAAAGAGAAGGATAATTGATCACACAGGTAGTAATTGAAGTACCAGACACTCCTATGAGGGTTCCAAGTATATTTTTAGAAGAGTGTATGCACATCTTGTCTGATTCCACAAATGCTCAGAATGTAAATGACCTCAGTTTCAAAGATTCATATGCAATGTGTAGAGATGCAATTGTCCTTGACAGAAATGGGTATGTGGTGTTTTGGTTTTTATATAAGAACAGAGTGAAAGAAGTTTCAATTTGTAACTCTTGGGTAAGAAATTTGGGAAAATTGATACTACCAAAAGTATTTGTGGATGTGGATTTGGTCAAAGCATTAATCAAGTGTTATAATCCTAAAAACAAGTCATTTCATATTAAAGATAGAAGTGTTTTTCTAGCATTGGATAAAGATATGTTCATAGAAGCATTTGATTTGGGTGGACCTTGTTGGAAATATTATGATAGGCTAAGTTAATGAGAGGGAGGGTTGAATCAGTAACTTCTTAAACTTTTATCCCAATTAACAATTATTCCTTTATATGAATTCTAATCTAACTTCATGCATGAGAAATTGAAAAAACATGAAAGTATACAAAACACTTTGACACAAGATTTGGTGACCTAGAAAGCTTCCATATAGAAAGTAAAACTAGGGTGGAGATGATACCCAGAAGCTTTAGTAATATAGTACAAATTTGGCCTATTAAGGCTTACATTGATCACTTTTGATGATCTTCCCTATTAGGAGCAACAAGGACTTCTAGGTACTCCTAGTGAAAGTATTTACAAACATATAATAAAGTATGCATTTGATAAAGAGATTTATGTAAGACTTTTAGATCTACCTTTCTAAAGAATTTCACTGATCCACCTATTAGGATGAAATAGTAGCTAATCTTTGATCTACAACTTGGTTTGCTGAATGAGATTCCTTTGAGTGTACAAATCACCTTGGTGTGATAGATGAATCTTTGCTCCTCCTTATACTACTATAACCTTTGTAATTCACTCTTCTACCCTTCTTTGATGATTATATTCTTTCCTCTTCAATTCTATACATTCATTGTGTTGTTTAGTCCCCAAGTGGGAGATTGTTAGATTATGGTGACTGATCGAGCCAACATGTTATAACCCTAAAGTTGTTTAATATTTGTATAAAAGGGCTTAGGGTTAGGGATTGTTTTAATAGTTTGATGCAAAATTGGTTCTTGCAGTGGTATTGAGTTGTAAGGGACTACAGATTGTAATTAGGTTGTAATCACTAGATTGTAATAAGATCAGACTTGTTGTTTGGTGGACATAGCTTAGGGATTGGGTGAACCATGTTAAATCTTGGTGCCTTCTGTTAATTTCTCTATGATCTATTTTTTTTTTTATTGGTTATATTTGCATGTAGTTTTTATTTCTGTCTATGGTTTTATCCTAACAAATGGTATCAGAGCCTAGTTGTTTTTCTAGTTATCCTTTGCAAGAAAGTTTCATAGTTAGGTGGGAGTCTCACAGTTGAGTGGGAGCAATGGAAAATGAGGGTAATCTGAGGGCTAATAGGTTTAATGGGAAAAACTTTCAATAATGGAAGATGCAAATGGAAGACTATCTTTATCAGAAGGATTTATGGAAGCTATTGGAAGGCAAAGCCAAGAATCAGAGATCTATGTCAGATGTTGAATGGGATCTTTTGGACAGAAAGGCACTTGGAAGCATTCGGTTATGTTTGGCACCATCAGTGGCATTTAATATTACAAAAGCAAAGACAATAGAAGAGTTGATGAAAATCCTAGCAACACTGTATGAAAACCCCTTCACTTCAAACAAGGTATTTCTCATGAAGCGTTTATTTAATATGAAAATGGCGGAAGGTGGATCTGTTGCAAATCATTTAAATGAGTTTAATACTATTAATAGTCAGTTATCTTTTATGGGTATCAATTTTGATGAAGAAATTAGGGCTCTTTTGATTTTGTGTTCTTTTTCTAATAGTTGGAATGGCTTCGTAATGGCAGTGAGTTATTCTATTCCTAGATCTAGTACTCTAAAATATGATGATGTGATCGATGTTATTTTAAGTGAGGAAACTTGTAGGAAATCCTTAGGTGGATCTACATCAAGAAGTTCTTTGAATGCACAAAGAAGGGGCAGAATGACTACAAGAGGAAGTATCTCTAGAAATAATGGGAAATCAAGAGGAAAGTCAAAGGGGAAGAGTTCTCAATCGAGAGGACCAAATGACTGCTAGTACTATGGGAAACTAGGGCACAAAAAGAAAGATTGTTGGAATCAAAAGAAAAATGAAGGAGATAAATTAGATGGAGGCAAGGAGGAAAATGTGGTAAGTAACAAATCCAAAGAGGATGCTTTGCTTCTATCTTTAGAAAGTGTTGATGATTTATGGGTTTTAGATTCTGGTGCTTCCTTTCATGCTACACCTCATAGAGAATATTTCATTGATTATGTCCAAGGGGATTTTGGGCTTGTTTATTTGGGAGATAATGAACCCTGTCAAATTGTTGGAAAGGGAAAAATTAAGATTAAGTTGCAAAATGGGAATCATTGGCTACTACATGAGGTAAGAAATGTTCCAAGGTTGAGTAGGAATTTAATTTTAGTGGGGCAACTCGGTGATGAGGGTTGTGTAGTTACTTTTAATAATAAAAATTGGAAGGTTTCAAAAGGTTCCCTTGTAGTAGCAAAAGGTGTGAAATTAGGAAGCTTATATCTTTGTATAAGTCATATTGTTCCTTCTACTTGGATTGTTTTAGAGAACAATGAATGTTCAGGAACAATTGCTACAGTTGAGCAGGGAGAACAAATAGCTATTGTAGGTTCTGATACAACACTATGGCACAACAGACTTGGGCACATGAGTGAGAAATGTATGAAAGTACTTCATTTAAAGAAAGTTTTACCAAGTCTGAAATGTGTTAATATGGATTTCTATGAAAGTTGTGTGTATGGAAAACAAAAGAGAGTGAGTTTTGCAAAGACTGGGAAGCAAAATAAAAAAGAGAAATTAGAGCTTGTGCATACAAATGTATGGGGACCGACTCAGGTATCTTCCCTTGGTGACTCTCATTATTATGTTACATTTATTGATGAAACAACTAGAAAAGTATGGGTTTATTTCCTTAGACAGAAATCTGATGTATTTCAAACTTTTAAGAAATGGAAATGCATGGTTGAAAATGAGACTGATAAGAAATTAAAATATCTCAGATTTGATAATGGTGGTGAGTATTGCAGTCATGAATTTGAAGATTATTGCTCCACTAATGGTATATGTAGACAAAAAACTATTCCAAGGACTCCATAGGAAAATGGAGTGGCTGAACGCATGAATAGAACTATAATGGAGCGCGTAAGGAGCATGAGGTTGCATGCTGGGTTTCCCTTATACATGTGGGTGGAGGCTATTAGTACTATTGTATATTTTATTAATAGAGGTCCCTCTACTCCTTTTGGCTATGGTATTTTAGAGCAAGAATGGACTGGTAAGAAGGTGAGTTATTCATTTCTCAAAACCTTTTTCTGTGAAGCATTTTCTCACATAGATTCTAAAAATAGAACCAAGCTGGAAGCTAAGTCAAAGAAATGTGTATTTTTTGGATATGGCATTAATGAATTTGGTTATAGGCTTTGGGATTTTGAAAATCAAAAAATTGTAAGAAGCAGGGATTTCATATTCAATGAAAAAGTGTTGTACAAAGATCTGTTGCAGCAACATGAGAAGAAAGAAGATGATTATGTAGTGCTGGGTGATACTCCAAAACCTAATGTTCTAGCCATTCCTCATGATGTACAATAATCACAACAAAAAATACCACACACATCAGTGAATGTTAGATGGTCAACAAGGAAAATTAGACCTCCACAAAATTTTTCTCCCTCTTTGTATTCTATTTTACTTATTGATGCTGGTGAACTTGAAAGTTATGATGTAGCTGTGTAGGGGGATACTAAAATTTAGTGGGAGTCTGCAATGAAAGATGAAATCGACTCTTTGTTAAAGAATAAGACATGGGATTTATGCAAGTTTCTTACAAGTAAAAAGGCTTTATAGAATATGTGGATTTCTAGGTTGAAAGAAGAGGAAGGAGGTATAAAAAGATTTAAAGCCAGGTTAGTTGTAAAAGGATTTGCACATAAAATGGGAATTGATTTTGATGAAATATTTTCTCCTGTTGTTAAAATGACTTCTATCTGTACTATTTTAAGTCTTGTGGCTACTAAAGATTTTCATTTAGAGTAGCTGGATGCTAAAATAGCCTTCCTTTATAGTGATTTGGATGAAGAAATATATATGGCTTAGCCATAGGGATTTGAGGTCAAAGGTAAGGAGAACTTAGTGTGCAAATTGAAGAAAAGTTTATATGGCTTGAAGAAAGCACCTCAGCAATGGTATCTAAAATTTGATAGGTTTATGCATGAGAATGGCTATAACAAGTGTCATTCAGATTATTGTGTCTATTGTAAGAGGTTGGATGATGATAGCTATATTATTTTATGTTTATATGTTGATGATGTGCTTGTAGTTGGGTCTAACATGGATCATATTAAGGGGCTGAAATGCTAGTTAGTACATGCATTTTCTATGAAGGATTTGGGGGCAGCAAAACAAATCCTTGGTATGAAGATTTCTAGAGATAGTAAGAATAGAACATTAATGCTATCTTAGGCTGATTATGTTGAGAAGGTGTTGCAATGTTTCTTTATGGAGAATGCTAAAGCTATTAGCACAACTTTACTTGGTCATTTGAAGTTGACTAAGGAGATGTGTCCCAAGACATAGGAAGAGGAGGATAATATGTCCATGGTACCCTATGCCTCAGCTATAGGAAGCTTGATGTATGCTATTGTATGCACTAGGCTAAATATTGCACATGCAGTGGGAGTTGTTAGCAGGTATATGAGTCATCTAGGATTTGAGCTTTGGAATGCTATCAAGTGGATTCTTAGATATTTGAGAGGAACATCCAATAAGTGTTTACACTTTGAGGGCTCTACTACTGATTTATAGGGCTATGTTGACTTAGATTTGGCAGGGGATATTGATACCAAGCAGAGTACTATAGGTTATGTCTTTACTGTTGGTGAAGTAGCCATGAGCTAGGTTTCTAGGTTACAGAAGATTAATGCTCTATCCACTACAGAGGTAGAGTATGTTGCTGCTACAGAGGTAGCCAAGGAGATGATATCACTTTAGTTCTTCTTGGAAGAATTGGGACATCCTCAAAGGGATAATTATTTGTTCATAGATAATTAGAGTGCCATTCATCTTGCAAAGATTTCAACTCTACATTCTAAGACCAAACACATACAGTTGTAGTACCATTTCATTCAGTCAATTTTGGAGGATGGACAATTAAAGTTGGAGAAGATACATACAAATGACAATCCAATAGATATGTTGACAAAGGTTGTAACAAGGGAGAAGTTGAACTCCTCTTCAGCTTCGGTTGGTCTTCTAGACTGAACATGAATACAAGAACAATAGAGTCCAGGATGGTTTGATCCAGTGGAAATCCCATGTGGTAGTGGTATTGCTACAAGATCAGTCTCCAAGTGGGAGATTTTTGTTTAGTGTGGAGCCTGATTAATCCCCAAGTGGGAAATTGTTAGATTATGATGACTGATTAGGCTGACATGTTTTTGATTTGGAAAACAAATTTTACAGGGATCCTGAAACCCAAAGTTTTACAGCATTAAACAACATAAAGCATAAAAGTCAAGAAAAAAAAAAACAACCTGAAAAGGCCAGAAACACAAAGGCTCAAAGCCAGGGAAACAAAGGCCAGGAATAGAACTTGGTGGGCAGACTAGTGTCCCTTCTTCTCCATTGCCTGCAGGATTTTTGCAGCATCACTTTCCTTCTAGATGGCCTCTTCCTCTTGGGTCACGAGGGGGAAATACATCTGGTCCCCCTAGCTTTCCTAGATTCTAGTCTCTTTCTGAGGATCCTCTTGGATGGTTCCATGCTCTGTACTCTGCTCCATGTTCCCCACAAGACTGGCATTGGTCAGATAGTCCCCCAAATTAACAAGGTTTTCATTCAAGGTATGGAGGGTATCCATAATCTATTTAGTCACAACCTGGTGGACGGAATCCAACCTTTGAACCTTCTGCTCGAGCTGGGTATTTTTTCCTCCTGATTGTCACTGGGGTCCTTGCTTCTATCTTTTTCTTGGCTGCCCACCTAGTCTTTACTGCCTCTAGCCTCATGATCCTTGACTTCCCCCTGTTGTTGGTCTGGTTGGACCTGTCCTTCAGAGTCTCAATTTCCTGAAAAAGCCACTTAATGGAGTGAGAATTGTCAATCAGGCTATTCTTTGCATTGTTGTGGAAGTTGAAACTCATTTCATAGGCATTGTTAGAGAGAACCAGAAGAGTCGAGTCAAGGAGCTCGTCATAGTGGGTGCTACTGTCGAGATCCCCCAACACTTGGATTTTAGCAGGTTGTCTAACAATGCCCATACTAACACTATCCATATTAAAAATTTTCTAGGCTCTTCTCTTATTTTTCTTGATGGCCTCCCCTCCCTTTTCAACGATAATTTCTATCATCTCTTTTGGGGGAAAAATGGGGATCTCCAAGGGGGAGGTGGGCGCAGTGGGGTTGGGGGAAAAATCAGCGTTATCGCTGAGATGATCATGGGTTGGGGTTTGGTCTAATTTTCTTTTCTTGGGGTTATCCTGGGTTACCAAGGGGGTCACCTCCTTCTTGTTGCCTCCTTCTTGTCATAATCTTTTTCCTTGTCATCTTCCAACTCACTTTCCTTCTTTGCCACCGAATCTACTTCCTCCGACTCTGTATCTGACTCCTCACTAGGCTCCTTAAGATGAGGGGTAGGGGAGTTAGGGGGAGGGCAGCTAGGGCTCTTCCTGCTAGGGAAGTAGGGAGAGGGTTTGGCTTTTGGAGTTTCAGACTTGACAGATTTCACAACGTGCACTTCCCCTGATTTTGAGCTAGCAGTGTCCTCCGAGGAGCCACCCAAAGCCCTAATGGGCTTGACTCTTGTTTGTGTTTTCAGAAACTCAAAAATGAGGAGCAGAAGACCTTCATGAAGGGTGGGATTCTTGATAGGAAATTTTTTGTAACTCTCTATATTCTTAGTCATAGAAGTAAAAATATAGAAAGGAAAGGAGATTTTCACTTTATGTCTAAAATGATTAAGCAAAAAAAAATGATGGGTTCTGATTCTATCAAACTTGGGCTCCAAAGTGACATACTCTATGATGATCCTCAAAACAAGCCCCCAAAACTTCTTGATGGACTCTATGTCATAGAAGGTGTCAATCTTTACCAGTTCTCTTTTCTCCTTGTCATTCTTGATGAAAGCATTGACAGCATTGGCAGACATCTTCTTATCCCTAAAGAAGCTAATGCCTTCTTGGGAGAAGCCTATCACCTCCGCAATGAGACCTTCTGTGATTTGGTGGGAGACACCATCAATTATGACCTTTCCATTATGCCAAGTTTCAACCATAATCTTGGTAACGCCTGCATCGAAACCATGGAGCCTCTCCATGAAGCTGGTTATGCCGCCCTTCTAGAGTTTTTTCCAAACCTTCCCTTTTTCTTTTCAGCTCTCAGTTTCTCCCCATGGCTCTCTTCTAATCCTTTCTCCCACCATTGCAATTTTATGCCACTCTAACCCTAAACCCTAAATAGAATTGCAGAGCTCAAAAATGGACAAATTGCTAAGGACAAGAGCTTTAATGCACATGTTTTTGGGTTTAACTCTGGCTTTCTTCTGCTTGTGTAATCCATACACATTATTATGAAACAATGGGGGTTCTACATAACTTCAATTGATTCCCTTTTTAAAACATGATTTAGCATGTGTCATCATCATAAAAAGATTTTGAGTTGGTACCTTGAATTTTCTCCTTTTGGATGAGCTCAATAGCCATAGCTAGAAAATGATTATTGTTTCCCCATGTCATCACCAAATTGAATGTGACCACTATGTTTGCGAACCAATCAGCAACCACGTTAGCTTCACAGTAGACATGGCTGATGTGGTAATTTTTAAATTTACTCAAGTCCATTTTTAGGTCCTCAATTATTCTTTCAATGGTCCATGATGGTTTGGTTACTCTTAAAATACAATTAATTATATTTAGGGAGTCACCTTCAAGCCATAGTTGTTCGATTTCTGAGTCCAGGGCCAGCTTAACAATGAGTCTGGCCGCACTGGCTTCAGCCAAATGGTTGGTTTGGTGACCAATAGGGGAGGATATGGCAGCAATGCCCCCTCCCAAGCTATTTCTTATGATTCCACCACATCCAACGGGACCAGGGTTCCCCTTAGCTACTCCATCAAAATTAGCTTTATGCCAATTTTTGGGGGGGAAGGACCAAGAAGCCTACTGTCTTCTTTTGATCCTATCTTCTTTCCTAGTCTTAATATTCCCTTTGTCCTTTATGTTTCCATCTCTAGTTGTCGAATAGTTCTCTTTCATGAGGCTATCAATTTTCTCTGCTATAATACCCTTAGGAGATTCTCTATCTCTGAATATCCTATTGTTGTGCTCCTTCCAGATTCCCCAACAAAAGTGTGGGATAATCTAGCAACTCAAAATTTTGGATTCTAGGCCTTTGTGGTTGCTTCTCCACTAAATGAAGAAATTTTGGATACTGGCTAACGGGCACCAGTAGGAGTTCATATTGGAAGTCAGAAGAGTCCACACTCTAGAGGAAAAGGGGCAGTGAATGAAAATGTGATTAACCATTTCCAGGTCAATTTTATAGAGGCAGCATCTGTTGGGAATAATTTGGCCTCTTTTGGCTAAATTATCTAGGGTAAGGATCTTGTCTTGCAAGAGGAGCCAAAAGAAAATGTTGATTTTGGGTGTTAATCCAAGGGTCCATGCCTTGGCCCAAATAGGTTTCTCCCCTGTTCCCACAAGGGAAAGATAGCCTGAGGCTACAGTATAATGGCCTCCAGAAGAGTCTCCCCAGACTAAGGCATCACCTATCTAGTTGATGTTAATTGTGTTCAAAGAGGCCATCAAAGGCTCGAGATCCTGCGAAAGTTCTGCCAGATTGTGCCCATCATTCCCATTTTTTTAGTTCCTAACCAGCATACCATATCTGCCTATTGCCTGATCAGCCCACCTGCTAAATGAAGGATGGTTATTGAGAGGTTCCTTAAAAAGCCAGTTGTCCTACCAAAAAAGAATTTTGTCTCCCATTCCAGCTTTCCATTTGGCCCTAGATTTGGCAAGGGGAAGGGCCTTCAAAATACCTTTCCAAATGTAAGAACCCAATGATAGCTCGGACCCTTGGAAAATGGAGGAGAGAGACAAGCCTCCCAGGTACTTCTTAGCCAAAATGTCCCTCCAAACCCCTGTGCCTTGGAAGATGTGCCAAGGGAGTTTAGCTAAGAGGGATTGATTGAGGTGAAAAATTTTCCTAATTCCAAGACCTCCCTAGCTTTTGGGCAAGCAAACCTGGTCCCAAGCTACCAGGTGGTATCTCTTGTGGTCATCAGTTCTAGTCTAGAGAAAGTCCCTCTGAATCCTCTCCATTCTGTCTACAAACTTAACCAGAATCCCAAAGAGACTAAGGGCATAGGTGGGGAGGTTCTAGAGAATTGAGTTAACCAGGGTGCATTTACCTACCTGACTGAGGGTGGCCCCTTTCCAGCCAACAAGTTTCTTGCTGAAGTTGTCGATAATTCTTGTCCAAAAGGAGTCCAGGGGTTTGGAGCCTAGAGGAAGCCCAAGATAAGTCACCGGTAGGGACCCAATGCCAGAACCCAGAATTTGATCAATTTTCCTCTGCCTCTCCAGAGGAGTGTTGAGGAAGAAGACAGAGCTCTTGTCTAAGTTAATAGCTTGGCTAGAACCCCAGGTGTAGGAATTAAGAATGCTTTTGAAGGTCCTGGCCTCCCAAACAGAAGCTTCACCCCCCAAAATCATGTCATCCACAAATTGCTAATGAGTGAAAGAGGATGGACCCAAAGAAGGCCTCAAACCCACTAAACACCTATCCCTAATCTTCTTCTAAATGAGTCTTCCAAGGCATTCCACCATGATAACAAACAGGACTGGAGAGATGGGGTATCCTTGCCTTAGACCCCTAGAGGGAGAGAAGAAAGGAGAGGGGTGGCCATTGACCAAAATCGACAAAGAGGGTGAAGACACAAGCTAAGAGATGAGTTTGCAAACCTGATCATCAAGGCCAAAGGCATGAAGAACAACAATGAGGAACTTCCAGTCAACCCTATCATAAGCTTTTGACATGTCCAGCTTAAGAAGGAATCCTTCCTTTTTGCCTGCCTCAAGAGAGTGGATGACCTCATGAACTGAAACAATTGAATCAAGGATCTGCCTACCAAGGACTAAGCCAATTTGCTGAGGAGAGATAATCAGAGGGAGAACTCTGAGGAGCCTAGAAGTGAGAACCTTGGAAATTATCTTATAGAAGGAATTGTAGAGGCTAATGGGCCTGAATTTATCTAGAGAATCAGCACCCGAGATTTTAGGGATGAGAACTAGAAAGGTAGCATTAAGTTATTTAAGCAAATTCCTGGCTCCAAAGAACTCCTGAACCACTTTAACCACATCCTTTTTCACAACATTCCAAAAGATATGAAAGAAGAAAGTAGGGAAACCATCCGGGCCAGGAGCTTTATCCCCCAGGAGAGAGAAGAGGGCCTGATGGATTTCCTCCAAGGAGGGGATTGCCTTCAGCATGGAGTTGTGGTAATCTTGAAGAATTGGGGGAATTGTTGCTAGGATTTCCTCTTGTTTAGACCTAGAGAGGGAAGGATCAATAGAGAGGAGACACGAGAAGTAGTAGATAGCTTCCTTCTCAATTTCATCCTCTTTGGCAATCTGAACCTAGCCCTTTACAATGTTGGATATTCTATTATTAGCTTGGTGCTTAAGGGTGGTCAGGTGAAAAAATCTGGTATTGCAATCTCCTTCCTTCAACCATCTGACTCTTGATCTCTGTTTCTAGAAAAGCTCTTCCTTAGATATGATATTGTGTAGATCCGAAAGGATGGCCTTCTCTTGCTGGCTATTATGTGCATTGTATCTTGAATGTTGGATTTCATCCTGAATAGAAGAGAGCTAATCAAAAACCTCATCTTTCTCCTGGAAGATGTGGCCAAAGTTAGTTCTATTCCATGATTTGATGTTTCTTTTCACATTTTTCAGCTTCTGGGCAACTCTGCACATAGCAATGCCTTCAACCTCAATGCTCCACCAATGGGATATATTATCTTCCAGTGCAGGGTTTGAGAGCCACATTTTCTCAAAGCGGAAAGGGAAGGCCTTGTTGTTGGAAAGGGGGGAGGCAAAAAGAGAAATTGGGGAATGATCAGAGCCCACCCTAGAGAGGAGGGATAATCTACAAGAGTGGGAGAGGAGCCATTTGGGGGAGATGAGGGCTCTATCAAGATGAACCTGGATACTATTACCCCCAATTCTTCTATTAGACCAAGTGAAGTTGCCACCTTGAAGGTCCAAATCCAGGAAAGCAAGATTCTGAATGAATGAAGAAGGTCACATTTGCTATCCTGATCTAGGGCATGACCCCCCCCTTTTGTCTGCATCAGATAGAGGTGAGTTGAAGCCCCCCATTATAATCCTTTTATTCAAGTTAAAATTAGATAAGATGCCAAGGAGCTTAGTCCAAAAGCAATTCCTTTCTTTCTTGGTATTGGGGGTGTACAGGTTAAGGATTAGCCAAGATTCATTGCTTTGGATGTGAAAAACTTTACAAAGAAGAGAATTAGTAGAGCTGTAAAGAGTAGTTAACTTCAAAGCTCTAGTGTTATACAAGGTTAGGACACCACCTAAAGCTCCATCTGAATCAGAAGCTTTGTAGCAAAAAGTTTTACTGAAAGATATCCTTCTTACCAGGTCCCTTTTCATCTTAGTTTCTTATAACATCAGAAAGTCAGGTCTTTGGTCTCTAACCATATTTCTTATGAGTTCCTATTTGTGAGCCCCATTAAGGCCCCTTATGTTCCATGAGATAACTTTCATTTCTTACTTACTAAGAAATCCTTGATGGACCTCTAGCTTCCATCTGCTAGGTTCCTTCTTATTTCTTCTTACAGTATCTGATTTAAGTTCTTTCTTCCTGCTCCCTTGGGGGGTGACCCAATATCAACTTTAACCCTACTTCTGGTTGAAGTAAGAGATTGGGGGGGGGGGGGGGGGGTTCTTCTTATTCTTCTTTTTCTTCTTGACCATGCACCAATCATCAAGGCTATCCGTTGCACTGTTATCGAACTTGTCTTCCCATAGGGCAAGCTGAGATGGATCAGTGTTCTTAATGAGGAGATGAAGCTTGGCCTCAATTCCTATAGGGGCTAAATAATCTCCCCCCTTATTAGAGATGACCCCTAAAGAAGCCAGAGTGTTCTCAAGGGGAAGACACTTAGCTTGGGTATCCTCATCCTGGGCTAGGGATTCCCATTCTAGGCGATTCAACACTATAGCTCCCAAAAGAGGGACTTCCTCCACTGCAGGAGAAAACTATACTATAGTTTCTAGAGGGAGATTCTACTCCACAATGGGACCCGTGGCTAAGGAGGGGGAGCTTACCTGCACCTTAGGGTCCTCCAATGGGTCTGAGATTGTCTTTTCCAAGACAGGGCCCTATTCAAGGGGGGGGAGATGGAATTTTCCTTGGGGGGATCCTTCTGAATAGTGTCCTTTGCTACTGTGTCTTTTAGGCTAACAACCTTTCTCCCCTATGCCACAAAAAGTTTGCACCTCCATAGCATCTTCATCTTTCCCTTACCAGAAGGGCATGTAGCAAGTTTCTTGGTTTGATCAGGGATGACTGGTTTCATGATCTTCTTCTTTGCCTCATTGGAGTACTGGTGGGCCTTATGACCAGCCTTCAGATAGAGGAAGCACACAAAGGGGATTGTTTCATAGATGATTTTCTAGTTGTGCACTCCAAGTTTGGAATGAAGTTCAATGAACTCAGGCATGTATGTTCCATCTCTCACCCCAATGTAGATGCATGCAAATTTGAGGCAATGTTTGGAAGCAGTGATCATATCTGTTGAGAGAAGTTCCCCAAAGGTTTTGGCTATACCCCCAAAGACGTCCTCATTCCAGTATTCAAGTGGCAGTTCTTGTAGTCTTACCCACACTGGAGCTTGGGCAAAAAAAGAATCATTCAAGCTCATGCCAGAAGACCATTTTTGGAGCACAAGGGAAGAACGACCCATGGCCCATTGCCCTTCACTCATAATGCTAGCAAGGTCTTCCAAGCAAGTGAAATCGAAAGACATAAAGCCTTTCGCCATAGCCGTGACCAAGACCTAACCCTTGAGAGCCCATTTATGTTTTATGAGCTGAATAACTTCATCAATGCTCGGTCTAGGCCCCAAACATTTCCCAACCAAAGTAGAAGCCATAGTCTGAATATTGTGATCCACAATCTCATCTGGGATGGCTATCACACAAGAACCAATCACCGAATTCTGAATAGTTCTAACAAGTGGGAAAGAGGACTTACCAGAGGGTTTAACCCCAAAGAGTGAGGACCATTTTTTAGGTCCTTGCATGTTTGTTTTGAAGACCAAAGGAGACTTGGTTGCTTCCTTGATTAGGACAGCTAGACCCCCAATTGTGCTTTCCAACTTGTCCCCAATGCCAGGAGCAGCCAGACTGCCTCCATCTTGTTGTCCGTGCTCCAATCTAGGGGCCCAAAACTGACCATCCAAGGAATTCATGCTCTTGCATGAATTCAAATTTTGAAAACACCCACTCTCTCCGCTCCCATCACTATCTGCTCCCATCACTCATTAACCTGACATGTTATAACCCTAAAGCAGTTTAATATTTGTATAAAAGGGCTTAGGGTTAGGGATTGTTTTAATAGTGTGATGCAAAATTGGTTCTTGCGGCGGTATTGAGCTATAAGGGATTATGGATAGTAATCAGGTTGTAATCATTGGATTATAATAAGATCAAATTTTTTGTTTAGTGGACGTAGCCCAGGGATTGGGTGAACCACATTAAATCTTGGTGGCTTGTGTTCATTTATTTGTGATCTATTATTTTTTATTATTTGTTATATTTGCATGTAGTTTTTATTTCTGTCCATGATTTTATCCTAACACATTGGATGTGATACAATACAATACATTACATATATATCAATCGAATTACATAATTAAAAAGTCAATCACAATACAAGTTTACACAGAATATTACAAAGTTGGCCAAAGTGTAGAAACTTGGGCTCTGAAGACTGACTCGGTGAGGTTCTAATACTTGACATCCTCTATTAATGCTTGGAATCATCATGCACTTGGTAGATGTAGAAGGTTGATTCATACTAATTACTTCTAAGTAGTGTTGAACTTGGTCTACATTGGTGACTTGGCAAATACTGTGAAACTCAACATATAAACTGAATCACTTGGTTAACACTACATAGCTCAATAAACACTATCACCTTGAGCTCGATATAAACTAAGTCTCTTGGTTAACACTGAGTATCTCAGTCAACACTAGACTTACATCACATCAATTATGAACTAAGTAAATATTGTATACCTCAGTATATACTGGTAAACTTGGCATACACTATAATGCTTGGTTTGCACTATTAATCTTCAACTTTGTAGTATCTGCTAAGTTCAAACTGAAATCTGTCCATAGAACTTGGTAGCAATTGTAGGACTTAGTAGCAATTGAAATTCTTGGTTAACACTATTAAATGTAAAATATTATTGGCTCGAACTCACAATTTGAATAAGTTTATGTCACTAATAACAAACATGACTAGAATGTCAACAATCTCCCCCTTTGGCATTAGTGACAAAAACATTTATCAATCAAAATTGAATTATCCATCATCTTATATCTCCAACTTGGTAGAGTATATTGTTTTTGAGATTTTTCAAAATTGATTTTGTAAAGGATAAATTTCTATACATGGTAATGCTTCCTCTAAAGATAATATACAATATACTATACATACAATATATATTTCTTCACACTTTCCTACAATTTCCTCCCCCTATCTTTTTACATCTTTCTCCTCTTTATATCATTTTATATCTTTTCAATATCTTCTCCAATATCTTCTCCCCCTTTTTGACATTAATTCCAAAGATTTATACTAAATGTATTTACATAGAAATACTAAAATGAGGCAAAAAATTTGACTATACCTTTAGTACGATTACCAAAGTCTTGTCCCAGTTATCTTGCAAGAACCTACATGTGTGCAATGCCGCTTGCACTTCTACTAATAGTTCAATCATATGGTCTACAATAGAGAAATTTTTATCATGGATGAGATTTTTTGAATAAGAAATATGCTTTTTTAGTGCATCCATGATAAGAAGTATCATATTCTGAATATCTACCAAATTAGATATGATTCTAGCTTCTTCTTTAAGAAATTCTACCTGCATGTCCATCAAAAAATTAATCCTTTTGAAATGGGTAGAGCTTGAACTTAGGTCAAGCTGCAATTGTTGAGCACTCACCTTCAGATCTTCACCAATCTTAGATAATTTATCTTTTATTTCCTTTATAAAACTTCTAATGTCACATAATTTACCAAAAAGTAAAGTTACATTTATATAAGAAATTTCAAGAGAACTCAATATAGTAGATAAATCTACTTGGTAAATGGCAATCTTTTGAGTAATAAGTTCTAAGAACTTATTCTCAAACTTCTTCTCTACTTTATGTAATAGTTTATCTTTTCCATCTTGATCTTCATTATACTTCTAGACTACTTCTACCAATTGATACAAAATTGGCTAAGAAGAGTCAATCTCTATACATATTGCTTCTACCAAAATATTCTTGGCATCCTCAATGATTGTGTTATCTCTTTCCTCTCTTAGCCTTTGCTACTTGGCTTTCTTCTAGAATAATTCTCCAAAGGTTTGCATTTGATCAGGATTGAGCTTTGAAATATCCCAATTAGGAATCACAATTCCCTCATCAAGATCAATATCCTCCTCCTTTTCTTTACCTTTTCCCAAAAATTGTATGCTCGATTGAGGCTTGGTCTCAAATTTCCTTGCACTTATTGCTTGTGTACTCAAAATGGAAATAATAGTAGAAATAGTGAGGCTTGCTACAAAAATTGATACTACACTTATTGTAGAAATGTTAGTAGAAGTACTTGCTAAAGCCAAAATTGGTGTATCCAAAACTATTATATTCAAAACTATTGAAGATGGAAGAGTCTGCAGCTCAGTAAATGAAGTAGTTGACACTTTATTCAATGATGTGCTAAGTTGAATTGGTGCAAAGATTGATTGGATGCCTATTTTGTTAGTGCTAGACCCAATCAATCCTACAAAGTTTGTCTCCATGCTTGATGTTGTTACTATTTTTTTTGCACAGTGAGGAAGTGAGGCAATAACTGCTGCAACAATCTTGACTAGGTCAGTTTCCTCAAATTCATGTGCATCTTCCTTAGTAGCCTCTTGCTTCTGTTCCTCTTCACCATCCTCTTTATCAAAATGTGTTACCTCTTCAACATCTTTTTCTTCATCCTTTGCTTCTTCATTTTCATCTTTGTCACTTATACTAACTAGAAAATCACTTGGTTTATGAAGAAGATGGAAAATTTTCCATGTGTTTGTTGTATTCTTCACAAAATGCTCTATTTCTTTCAACAAATTATACAAGTATTGAATCTTAAAGTCAATTTTTCTTCATTTTTCTTTAAAGATTCCTTAACTTTCTTGTCAGTCAGTTTTGGCATCAGTTTCCTTAAGGTTTTTTCATGAATGTCCTTAGCAATTTTCTTCACATGTTCCTATCTTGGCTTGATTTTATCGATTAAAGCATTTGGAATTTACTGAGTGAGCTAGTCAGGAAAGTATTTCCATTTTCCCATTTGACATATCAAAATATCTTCAATCTACCTTTGCTCATCAACTATTCTAATCTCATATTTTAGTGCTTTGAAATTAGTTATCCCAAAACCTAATTTCAATTCCTTCATATTCTCTTCATGTGTGGGTGGAGACCTCTTGAAAATTATGCCTCCCCCTTCTTTACTTGCCTTCTTCCTAGAGGATCTTCTAGTGAGTACTGTAGTGGATGTCTTGGTAGGTTTGGTAATGATTAACTTCGCCTTTTTCTTGAGTGGTTCCTCTTCCTCTAATTCTTCATCCTCTATTTCTTCATCTTCACCTTTGCCCTTTGTTAAAAAAAGTGTAGAACTTGTTTTTAACTTGGTAATCCTTTTCTTGCATTTTCTAACCACTTGAGGGAGCTTGATCTTTAGTTCTATCTAGGCTTTAGCCTCATCACATGTTACAAGATATGAAACCTTGGGGTCAAATGGTTCATTAATCAATGTCTCAATAATATCCTTAGTTTCATCAATATTTACCTCATATCCTAGAGGTTTTGCCCATGCAATTGTAGGTCTAACTGCCTAAATATATACCTTATCACTATCCACCATAAAACATACATCATCCTTATAATCTTCAACTAGTTTCTTGGGGATTTGTTATCTATTATTTATTTTCTCCCTAAAAGCATCAAAATAATTATCCATAATACTAGTATAATTTTCTCTCATCTCAACAATATATTCATTAATCTGATATAGTATTGGCACAACTTTTCTCAAACAATAATGCCTTTTGATGGAAAGAATTTTTGAACATAAAAGAATAAACATGTCAATAGAGAGCCAAACTTACATGGATTATTCTTTGATGTTCTAATGTTTTCCATGTTTTTTATTGAATTGATTCAATAGTAGCTCAGCAAGGTCAAGAGAAAAGGTTATTCTTGACAACTTTGTATGCCAAGTCAACTACTTCACATGACACACTATTCAACCTACTTGAACTATAGATCTTGTGTGCAATGACATGAATGTTAAACTTCAATTCCATGTTAGTGACACTGTTAATTTTCATTCTCCTACCATCCCACTTGGCTAGGGTTTTCTTCTCTAGTTTGACCCAACCTATGTTTTTATTCATTTTAGCTCTAGCTAGCATAGGAAGACTAGTAATCCTATGAATCATCTTTTTGGTAATCAAAATAGGTTGTTCCAACCACAACTATCCATTGTGAACATGGCTAAGAATATACCTAATCTAGTTGACTTGGAAGTCACAGGGCATGTGAGGAATATGGGTTAAACCTTTAGCCTCGAGATGTTGGTGCTTAGGTTTCAAAATGCCATTAACACATAACTCTTTTAAACATTCACCCATTTCTAGGCTTCCAATATCTTGAATCACACATTTAAAATGAGAATGAATGTCATTGATTAACAATACCTTGGAAGGGATTTGCGACTGCACTCCACTTGGGTCTAAGGTTTCAATGATTGTAGGAGTGAGCTTGAAGTTTGGTGCCTTCCATTCTACACCTCAAACTAGCATGTCTAACCCTCAATTTCCTTGCTATTAGTTTTTTCCATCTTCACTTAGTAGGGTTTGAGAGAATTTGAAAAAAAATTGGTAGCAATTGGCTCAAATCACTTGAATTCCCTTGAAGATCACTCTGCACAATTTTGTTGTCAAAAATTCATGGTGAGAATGAATTTGATTTCATTCCTTTTTATCAAATTTCACCATAAATTCCTAGCACAAAAGTTAGATGGATTTGACAGACTTTCATCCACTTTCCTTGCATTGATTACTCAGTAATATCTTTCATGATTCACTAAGCATATGTAAAACTTAATTACTTCTGATCTTGCTGAGTAGAGTTTGTGACCCAACCTCACTTGGTAAGGAAGGTAACTTGGTAGTAACTAGTACCTTTTACTCGATGATCCCTTTCACATATTGAATGCTGATATGGATCTTTTTTCCTAAAAACTTGAACTTATTTAGATGTCTTCTTTTAGTAGCCTAGTTCTAGTTCTCCTTCTAAGAAATCAAGTTGAAATGGTGGAGTCACTGAATTCTTGAGTGACTTGATCATCATCGCATGGACTTGTATTCTTAGTATATTTTGGAACCCATTGTTTTCTCATTTGTTTTTTGATGTTGTTAGCTTTTTCCTTCTTTTCATCTTTTATTCTTCCAGTATTCATACAATTCTTGGCAAGGTGACCAAGTTCTATATAGATGAAATATCTTTTGGTAGTATCTCTTTTTCTCATGTGATGTTTTACATAGTTCATACCAATGTGTCCAAATTGTCCACAGTAATGACATCTACACTAGGTGTTATAGTCCCAACCAAATATAGCTTTCACAATTTTTTATGTTGGATTCAATATCTTTGTTTTGCATTTTGATGATGTGTGCCCATGCTTCTTACATTTGTGACATTTTTCTTCAAATCTTGGTTTCTCTTTGCATTCATTTGCTTTATGACCATGTTGATTACAATTGTAGCATTTTCCATTGAATTTTTCTTTCCCATTGCTCCAACATTTGTTTGAAGTATGACTTGTCTTACTACAGTGACTGCAAGTAGGTTTTTGATTCCCTTGAGCTCCTTGCTTGAATGATTCTCCTTCTTTTATATATCCAATTCCTACTTTACCTTCTTGTCTAAAGTGACTTTTTTCATTCAACTGATTCATGTCTTCTTGGAATTTCAACATTCTTTCATTGGATTGCCTTTCAATGTTTAGATCATTCTATAATATTTCATTCTTGGATTTAGGTTCATGATTTCTTCATTTTCATTGGTGAGCTAATCAATGAAGTCTTCTTGTTGAAGGGATAGGTGCTAAATTTCATTGTTCTTTCCTTCTATCTCTTCTCTTATCTTTTTTTTCTCTTACACTACTTCACACAATCTTACTGATTGAATTTCTTTCTCTCTTCTTAGTTTTCTTACTTCTTCTTAGAGAGTGTTATTCTTTTCCAGTAGTTCTTTTATTTCTTCATCAGCTTCATCTGAATTGCTTGGAATGATGTCTTTAATTCTCTCTTCAATGTAGACTGAATCATTCATCTGGATTGCAAGATCTTTTCTTCTTTTCAACTATAGGTTGAGTTTCTCTTTTTCTTTATTGAATTATCCAATGGCCAATTCCAAATCTAGCTTCTCATTATCAATAGCCTTGTCAAGTATGAATACCTCCATTGCCTTTGATCTTTGCTCAAGCTATTAAAATTTTCACTAAGAACCACAAACCTCTGATACTAATTGTTGGAAATATTATGACAAGATAAGTTGCTGAGAGGGGAGGGGTGAATCAGTAACTTCTAAAAAATTTATCCCAATTAGCAATTAATCCTTTATATGAATTTTGATCTAACTTCATGCATGAGAAACTGAAAAAATATGAAAGCATACATAACAATTTGACACAAGATTTGGTGACCCAAAAACCTGCCAAATAGAAAGTAAAATTGGGGTGGGGATGATATCCACAAGCTTTAGTATGTTGGAAATCTAATTGAAAAGCTCATTATTGAAGATCAAAGAGGGAGATTTTTGTTAACAAAATGTTTTCAATCATTGTTTTGTCAATGGTGTCAAACTTTATATTTGTAGGAATGAAATTTTCTTATAAGATCCGAGTACTATCACTTAGTTGATTGATGAAGAGGATTTGATCAACAAGATGTAACAAGAGTACCTAAGGGAAAGGTTGAATTATGATGTTGCAATGAAGTGCAAGGATTAGTTAAGAAAATGGTTAAATGATGTATTGATAACACACTCAAAGATATAGAGGTTGGTCACACTTAGAAAAATTGGAGGAATAAGGTGTAACAAGGTTGATTGCAAAGCTTAAACTAAGTTCATTAGTGGATGCCAAGAAAGGTAGTTGAAGTTGAGAAAATTCTCAGTTGGAGCTGAGAAACAAGAAATTATAGTGTGTGCCAAGTGATCTTTAGGTGGCAAGTGAAGTTTAGGTGTCAAGCATCAGAAAATCCTAGTTGGTGCTGAGTGATCTAGGTGCTGAAGGAAAAACATAGTTGATACTGAGTAACACAGTATGTGTCATGCACCCGTATTTCAATAGTGTTGAGTTGCTGCATTATTTTAAATGAAATTTTTTTTCAAATTTGAGCTGACTTAGTGGTTACCTTGAATTTTGTGAACCATTTGGAGGATAAGGATAATGAGCTGGTGGCATATAATTCTATGTAAACCTTTTTTGGGTGAATTCGAAAAGGATTATTCAAGAATTTTCTAGAGGAAAAAATATATGGGTTAGATATAATTAATCCTACCTAATCCATACAAATTGAAATTAAAGAATGGAAGAATCAAGTGGGAAAAGGAGCTCCAAGACTTCTATTTAAGGAGTCATAAGACCAAGAAGAAAATGTTGTTGATTTTTCTACTGCTAAAGAGCCAAATTGTGAAGTGGTTAGAAGGGTGTCAAGAAGAAGGCATCTAGGAGAAGGAAGAGCATGGAGGCTCTGCTTCTACAAGTGGTCACGAAGAGATGATTACACTAGTACATTGAGCATGAAGACTCAAGGTGACTAAGATTGAAAGGAGGGCAAGCTGTCAAGAGTTGCAGAGATTGAAGGTCAAGCAATGGTATGAGCTAAGAAGTGATATGAGATCTGCAAGTTAAGTTGTATGCTGTAATTAGGTCAAAATCCCTAATTGTTACTCTCTAGAAATTGTATTAGTTAGGACACAAGGAAAATCTTATGGATTTAGGTTGGCCTAGTAGCCATTTGTAAATCCTTTAATAGGTTGGCATTCCAAGTGAATGTTCTTAAGTCCTCTAACAAGGTCCATGTCTAACAAGGTGGTTAAATCCTCTAGCAAGGTCACATTTAACAGTGTGTTGTAAGCATTTAATAGGGCATCACTTCAGAAGAGTGATAATTGAGTAGCATGTTACTGGTGGTTTTTCCCAAACTAGGTTTCCACATAAATCACTATGTTATGTGTTGATTTCTTATGTGTTATGCTTGCATGTTGATTTATAGTAACTTGCTGATTAGAATAGTTAATGCTTGGATGAATGAATGGTTGATTGGGCTCACTAAACTTAATGAAAAAGTTTGAATAAGACATTTGGACCTTGAATAACTAATTCAACCCCCTTCTTAGTTATTTTAAAGCACTTCTAACAATTGGTATTAGAGCCATCTGCTGATTTAATTTCAAGGTACTAGAAGCAGGAAGATCAAGATGTCTAAGAGAGAAGTTCCCAAGCTCAACAAAGACAACTTTGTTGCATGGTAGAGTCTGATGAAATTGCACCTTGGATCAATAGGTGACTATGCACAAAAATTAATTGGAACAGAACATGTAAATCCAAATGGACCTCTTACTGTAGATGATTTGAGCAAAAGGACGAAGTGTAATCAAGCAATATTGGAGATTTCCTCTACACTCAGCGATGCAAAATATGATGACATCAAAGATTGTGACACTACATTCAAGATGTGGAAAGCCTTATCAAATATCTATGGAGGAGATTAGAATGTCTAGAGAGCAAAGAGATAAAGCCTAAGAGGAAAGTTTGATGACATGAAAATGGAGGAAGGAGAAAATGCTACTCAATATGCTATTAGAAAAAAAGAAGTGGTAAGTGCAATAAAAAGTCTAGGTGGTCAATTGGAAGAAGAAACTATCATTAGAAAATACTTAAAAAATTTGCTTCCTATTTATGCTATTAGAGTTTTAGCCATAACAGAGCTAAGGTGTGTAAAAGGAAACACACTAACCTTTGAAGGAATTGTGGGAAGACTTACCGCATTTGAGCTATCTAATTTTGATAACTACAGACCTAAGAACCTTGAATCTACTTTCAAGAACAAGATGATGATAAAAGATACTAAGGAGGAGATATAAAGAAAGGATAGAAGAAAAGGAAAGCATGCATCTAGTGATACCAGCATAGATGAGGAAGATGTGGAATAGCTAAAAGCACTACTGGGTAGGAGATTCCATAGAGGCAAAGGTAAATTCAATGGAAAGCTCCCTATCATATGTTTCAATTGTAATGAAGTAGGTCATATTGCTACAAGGTGTACACAAATGAAGAACTACAAAGAAGAAAACAAGTACAAGAACAAGAGAGAAGATGATATCAAAGACTACAAAGAAAAAGACAAAAGATGCTACATTATTGAAGAAGACTCTAATGAGAATGATGATAAGTAGTCTATGTGGCCATGAAGGATGAATCAAATAAAGATAAAAATGAAGCAGCAACATTGGTTACCTATGTGAACAAGAATGACAAGTGGATCATAGATAGTGGATGATCACATCACATGATAGGAAATAAAAGTAAGTTCATTACCTTTACTCAATATGATGGAAATAGTGTTAGATTTGGTAATGATTCTCCATGTCAAATCAAAGGAAAAGGTTCCATTAAAATCATAGAGAAAATTTAATGTGATAATGCATACTATGTTGAAGGATTGAACTACAACTTGTTGAGTCTATCATAGTTAGGAAATGTAGGTTGCAAAGTTGAATTTGGAAACAAAACTGCCAAGATCTATGACACTGATGGAAATCTAATAGGAAAAGTGAACAGACTAGGAGTAATCTATTTTACCTAGATATGGAAGATGAAATCTATCTTTTTGTTAGACTTGATGATGTGTGGTTGTGGCATAAAAGATAGTGTCATGTTGATTTTGATAATCTGATTAGTATCAGCAAAAAGAAGAAGGTCAAAGGGTTGCCCAAATTGAAGAAACTTGAAAACACAATGTGAAAACAATGTCAACTAGGGAAGATGACTAAGTCTAGTTTCAAAAGAAAAATATATACTTCCAAAGATGTACTAGAGCTATTCCATATAGACTTATGTAGTCCAATAGAATTGCAAAGCTACCTAGGAGACATATACATAATGCTATTTGTAGATGACTATTCAAGGATGATGATTGGTATGTTTTTAAAGAAAAAATATGATGCATTTTAAATGTTCAAGTGGTATTTAGCCAAAGTTGAGAAGGACATGGGGAAGAATCTGAAATGCCTAAGGTCAGATAGAAGAGGTGAATTTACATCAAAGGAGTTTGAGATATTCTGCAATGAAAAAAGCATCAAAAGGAGAACATTAGCACCAAGAACTCCACCACAAAATGGTATTGTTGAAAGAAGAAATAGGTTAGTGATTAACTATGCTAGAACCTTAATGATGGATAAAAATGTTGCACTAAAGTACTAGAGAGAAGTTGTAAGCATTGTAGTCTACACACTAAATAGAGTTCAAGTCAAGAAAGGTACAAATGCAACACCTTTTGAACTATGGTATAGTCACTCACCTAATGTAAAATATTTCAAAGTCTTTGGTTGTAAATGATATATTCTTAAAGATAGTAGAAATGGAAAGTTTGATGCAAAAAGTGATGAAGGCATATTCCTTGGATACTCCACTAGAAGTAAGGCATATAAGTGTTTGAACACTAACACTAAAAAAATTGTGGAGAGTGCAAATATAAATTTTGTTGAGCATGCAGAAGTTCAAGTTGATGGAACTAAGCAATCAGAGGATTATAGATCCTTTGTATACTTCTATGAAGGAATGACTATTGAAGACAATTCTAAAAATCAAGTTGGGAATCAACAAAAAAATTTAGTATCAGTCGAGTCACAGCCAGTGAATGCCAAGCTGCATTCAGAAGCTAAGTTGTAGAATGTAGAAAATGCACATTCTGATTCTAAAAATAGTATAAATGAGAGAAATGATGAAGTACTAGATGAAGAAGAACAAAATGACTCTAAATATAAAGGATCAAACATGGGAAGAAAGATAGAACCAAGATTAGCCAAGTATGTAAGAAGACATCACCCTGTAGATCAAATCATTAGTGACAAAGATGCTAGACCAATGACAAGGAATAGACTTAGGAATGAATCATGTCTACTAATAAAATTTGAGCACAAAATAGTAAAGGATGCACTACAAGATGATGACTGGTATAAAGCTATGGAAGATGAGATAGATTAGATTGAGAAGAACAAAATCTAGACCCTAGTTCCTGACCAGCTAATAAGAATATAATTGGTACCAAATGGGTGTTTAGAAACAAACTTGATGTGAATGGTGAGATAACAAGAAACAAAGTCAAATTAGTTTGCAAAGGCTATGCACAAGAAGAAGGATTGGGTTATGGGGAAACATTTTCCCCTGTAGCAAGAATGGAAGGAGTAAGAACATTGCTTGCATATGCCAAATGGATGTGAAGTCTACTTTTCTGAATGGTATACTAGAAGAGGAAGTCTAAATAGAAAAATTAGAGGGATTTTCTAATGAAAAGAACAAGGACATGGTCTAAAAACTACATAAGGAACTTTATGGCTTGAAGCAAGCACTTAGAGCATGGTATGAAAGATTATACATATATCTTGTGAATATAGGATTTGAGAGAATAAATTACAACAAAAAATTGTACATCAAAGCTAAAAAAGATAAAGACATTTTGATATTAGAAATATTTGTTGATGATATAATATTTGGAGGAAGCGATGCTCTATGTAAAGATTTTGCTGATCAAATGAAGCATGAGTTTGAGATGTCAATGTTTGGAGAAATCAAATTCTTTATTGGATTACAAGTACATCAATTGAAGAATGGCATATTTGTGACCCAATCCAAATACATGAAGGATATACTAAAGACATTTGGATTAAAAGAGTCAAAATCAATCTACACACCAATGACAACATGACATAAGTTATCCAAGAATGATGAGTCTGCTAAAGTAAATCAGACATTGTATAGATCAACGATTGGAAAGTTGCAATATGTTGTACATAGTAGACTAGACATTCCATTAGCTATTGGAATAGTGGTAAGATTTTTTGTAAATCTAAGAGAAAATCATTTAATGGCAATGAAGAGAATACTGAGGTATCTAAAAGGAATTGATGACTTTGGTTTGTACTACAAGAGGTGTGAAAATTTTGAACTAAAAGCCTACACTGATGCAGACTGTGGAGGTAACATTGATGATAGAGAAAGCACTAGCGGAGGAGCACTTTTATTGGGAAAAAGATTGATTACATGGACCAGCAAAAAGAAAAGTTATACCTCATAGTCCACTATTGTAGCTGAATATGTTGTAGCTACTATAAATTGCACCAATATTGTATGGATCAAACATTTGTTGCAAGTTATGAAGGAAGAAGTAAATTAGCCTATGATACTTTATTGTGATAATACAAGTGCTATCAACATATCAAAGAAACTTGTAATGCATGCTAAGACCAAGCATATTGCAATCAAGTATCACTATGTAAGAGAATTAGTGGAAGATAAATAAGTGAAGATGGAATATGTTAGCTCAAAGGAAAAAATTGCTGAAATCTTCACAAAAGCACTACCTAAAGATTATTTTGAGTATCTTAGAGGTAAGTTAGGGGTGATATCCCTAACCAAGGCTACTTAAGAATAAACAAGACTACCCTGCATCAAATGAGCTAATTGTTGAAGATTTTACACATTGATGTAGAGGATGTTTACTTTAGGATTCATGCCTATAGTAATTGAAGTGCTAAAGCTCCAAATCAGTCACAAGAAAGGTGATAGAGGGAGAAATTGAATGAACCTACAAAAGCTACAGTTGCATATTAAGATTCTAATATGTCTTTGGCATTGTTGTCAAAGAGAGAGAAGTTGTGAGAAACTAATCAAATGTTGATGACCAAAAGAATGAGGGAGAAATGTAAAAAAAAAATAGAAACTAATAAAATGAAGATAAAAGGAGAAGTAGATAGAAATGATCAATAGTTGAAGATGAACAATACAAAGGGAGATAATCAAAGAACAAGGAAACAATAGCTAAGAGGGATATGTGAAAATTGATGGTAATGATAATACAATTACTATTTGGCATTTGACTTATTGTTCTAACCTAGTTAGCATTTGGTTAAATAGTTTAGTCTGATGGTTGATCAGTTTGGTTTTCTATCAATGCCAAAGAAGGAGATTGTTGGAAATCTAATTGAAAAGCTCATTGTTGAAGATCAAAGGGGGAGATTTTTGTTAAAAAAATATTTTCAATCATTTTTTTTTCATTAGTGTCAAACTTGCTATTTGTAGGAATGGCATTTTCTTATAAGACCCAAGTACTATCACTTAGTTTATTGATGAAGAGGATTTGATCAACAAGATGTAACAAGAGTACCTAAGGGAAAGGTTGAATTATGATGTTGTAATGAAGTGAAATGAACAATTAAGAAAATGGTTAAATGATGTATTGATAACATACTCAAAGATATAGAGGTTGGTCACACTTAGAAACATTGGAGGAATAAGTTGTAACAAGGTTGATTGCAAAGCTTAAACTAAGTTCATTAGTGGGTGCAAAGCAAGCTAGTTGAAGCTGAAAAAATTCTTAGTTTGAGTTGAGCAAAAAGAAATTCTAGTGTGTGCTAAGTGATCTTAAGGTGCTGAGTGAAGTTCAAGTGTTGAGCATCAGAAAATTCTAGTTGGTGTCGAGTGATCTTCAGGTGTTGAACATTAGGAAACACACAGTTGATGCCAAGTAACATAGTATATGCTAAGCACCAGTATTTCAATAGTGCCGAGTTGTTGCATTATTTTAAATGATGAAGATTTGCCAAATTTGAGCCAACTTAGTGGTTACATTAAATTTTGTGAACCATTTGGAGGATAAGGATGATGAGCTGGTGGCATAAAATTCTATGTAAACCATTTTTGGGAAAATTCAAAAAGGATTATTGAAGAATTTTCTAGGGAAAACAACATATGAGTTAGATACAATGAATCCCACCTAATCCATACAAATTGAAATTAAATAATGTATGAATTGAGTAAGAAAAGGAGATCCAAAACTTATATTTAAGGAGTCATAAGACCAAGAGGCAAATGTTTTTTATGTTGCTTCTGCTAAATAGCCAAATTGCAAAGTTGTTAGAAGGGTGTCAAAAAGAAGGCATCTAGGAGAAGGAAGAGCACATAGGCTCTACTTCTACAAGTGGCCAAGAAGATATGATTGCACTAGTACAATGAGCATAAAGACTCAATGAGACTAAGCTTGAAAAGAGGGCAAGTTGTCAAGAGCTGTAGAGATTGAAGGCTAGGCAATGGTATGAGCTAAGAAGTGATCTGAGATCTGCAAGTTAAGTTGTATGCTATAATTAGGTCAAAATCCCTAATTGCTTCTCTCTAGGAATTGTCTCAATTAGGATAGAAGGAAAATATTGTGGATTTAGGTTGGCCTAATAACCATTTGTAAATCCTTTAATAGGGTGGCATTCCAAGTGAATGTTCTTCAGTCCTCTACCAAGGCCCACTTCTAATAGGTGGTTAAATCCTCTAACAAGGTCACATTTAATAGTGTGTTGTAAGCCTTTAATATCGTACACCTTTCATAGGGCATCACTTCAGAATAGTGAGAATTGAGTAGCATGTTATTGGTGGCTTTTCCCAAATTACATTTCCACATATATCACTGTGTTATGTGTTGATTTCTTATGTGTTATGTTTGCATGTTGATTTACAATAACTTGTTGATTAGAAAAGTTAATGCTTGGATGAATGAATGGTTGAATGGGCTCACTACACTTAGTGAAAAAGTTTGAATAGGAAATTTAGACCTTGAATAACTGATTCACCCCCTCCCCTTGCCCCCCTCTTAGTTATTCTAAAACACTTCTAATAAAGTATTGTAGTATAGAGTTGGCTTGTTAAGGTTTATATTGATTACTTCTAATGGTCTTCCCTATTAGGAGCAATAAGGACTACTAGGTCCACGTTGCAAAAAGATTTACAAACATATAATAAAGTATGCACTCAATAAATAGATTTATCATAAGACTACTATGTCTACCTTTTTAAATGATTTGACTGATCCACTTTTTAGATGAAACAATAGCTAATCTTTGATTTGCAACTTGGTTTGATAAATGAGATTCCTCTAAGTGTAAAAATCACCTTGCTGTGATAGATGAATCTTGGCTTCTCCTTATACTATTGTAGCCTTTGTAATTCACTCTTCTACTCTTCGCTGATGATTACATTCCTTCCTCTTTGATTCCATACATTCACTAGATGTGATACAATACATTACATATATATTAATCCAATTACATAATTACAAAGTCAGCCACAATACAAGTTTACACAAAATATTGCAAAGTTAGCCAAAGTATTAAAACTTGGGC
This sequence comes from Cupressus sempervirens, assembly GCA_028749045.1. Classification (NCBI taxonomy): domain Eukaryota; kingdom Viridiplantae; phylum Streptophyta; class Pinopsida; order Cupressales; family Cupressaceae; genus Cupressus; species Cupressus sempervirens. The sequence goes on from CM053784.1 coordinate 343,248,192, forward strand.
TCTAAATACTGACTTAGTGAGGTTCTGATAGTCAGCATCCATTTTCAATGCTCAACATCATCATGCACTTGGTAGACATAGAAGCTCGGTCCATACTAATCACTTCCAAGTAGTCTTGAACTAGGTCTACATTGTTGACTCAGTGAATACTATGAAACTTGACATATAAAGTGAATCACTTGGTTAACACTACATAGCTTAGTAAATACTGTCACCTTGAGCTCAGTATAAACTAAGTCTCTTGGTTCACACTGAGTAGCTTGGTCAACACTGAACTTGTATCACATCAACTGTGAACTCAGTAAACACTGCATAGCTTGATTTACACTAGTATACTTGGCATACACTATAATTCTTAGTTTACACTACTAATCTTCAACTTTGTAGTAACTGCTCAGTTTAAACTAAAATCTATCTAGAACTTGGTAGCAACTAAAATGCTTGGTTAACACTATTAACTATATAATATACTTGGTTTGAACTCAGAATTTGAATAAGTGTATGTCACTAATAACAAACATGATTGGAATGTTAGTAGACCTATGCCATTCCCCATTGATATTAAAGATTTGAATGAGGATATTAAGAAACCTAAGAGTTTCTATATGGGTAAAAATATGACCTAGCACATTCCCAAGGTGAAGAAGGAGGTAGGAGAAATCCCAAAGAGGATAGATATTGATGAAATCATGCCCTTGTATTTCTTTTAGAGGTATTTTCAAAATATTGTGTTTGGTATTGACAAATTAGTAATAGGTATAGATGGGACTATTAATGCTTCAAAGGTATATTATGTCATGGCTTTAAATATTCAAGACCCAAATCACTACATAGGTTATGATTTTGTAGAATACATCATTGAGAGTATTCACAAAGTAATTTTTTCTTCCCAACAAGGAGAATAGAAGGATTTTAAGTTCCCTCATTACTCCCTCCTCATGCACCTTATTTTGTCAAAGAGTATTGAAATATTTGATCAAAGCTTTTTTGAGTCAACACAAGAATGGGGAGAGAAGCTACCAGTGAAAAGATGGACTCAGGTATGGTAATTATATTATCCATATTCAAATGTTATCTCTTTCTATAATGACTTTGTTTATCCAATTTTTAAAATGATAAGTTGTATAATTAAAAGAGTTCCTAGAAATGTTAGGAAGATTGTTAGACCTAAATGGTGCTTTGATGTTAGGAAACAATTGACTCATGATTGGGGTAGTGTTTTCTTGTTTGAAGAGTATACTATTATAAGAATCTTTGGATTTATTTAGTCACCCCACATTTTTCCCAAGTATGTTCTTGAGAGGTTAGGATTCATAGAAATTTTTTGGCAGCTAATTTCTTTGAACAGGGAGTATTTGGGAAAGGTTGTCAAGAAAGGGACATTTTTGTGCAGATGTACTAAAGTGGGGGATTTTGAGATTGGAAAAAATTCTATTGAACAAACCAATTCCTTTCTACAAAATTATAAGATCCTAGTTGGGCTAGCTAGAACCTATGACCCCTATAATGTAGTAATGCATGCTTTGAAAAGCATGAGAGGATACAATTCAGCCCCTACAAAGCATATGTGGGAAGAGCATATTAGTGTTGATGTGTTGAGTGAGGATTTTTGCAAGGAAAGAATGATAAAAATTAGAGACATTGTCAGCTATGAGTGAGAAATAGGAAACACAAACCCATATTTTAAAGGGTTTTATCCTAATGAGGAATATTGGGTCAAACTAGATAAGTGTGTTGATAATTTTGATGAGTTGGTAGCTAAAATCCCTAAGGAAATTAGGAAGAATATTGATCTAGACTATGTTGATGATGAATATATAGTGGAGTTATCTCATGAAGAGGATCAATCTAAAGATGGCCAGCTTGAACAAGATGTTCCAAAGAGTTCTACATGGGTAGAACAAAGCATAAGAAGGAAAAGATGGTAGAAATACTAGACAAGGCTTAGCAAAAGGCTCTTTATATTTTTCCAAGGGGAAATAAATACTTTGATGATATTAGAAGAAGATTCCTAATGTCTCAGGCATTTAAGACTGAGAAAAGAGTAAGGAAATTACAATTAGAGACATGAATGATTGATGCTAGAATTGTTGGGGCTAAGGATTTTATGGATGATGAAAATTTTATTAAGTCAAATGAATTCAAAATATTTATTTCTAAAATAAAGAGAAATGAATTGAAATTGCATATGTAGCCTGGAGATTCAGATGAAGGGGTTGCTAGATTGATATAAAAGTTATAGGAATATGACCTTGCTAGTGAAAACCTAACTACTAAAGAGGCTAGAGATCTAGTTAGGAAAAGTAGAATGATTATATTCTTAGGACGGGATTTGAGCTCTTCATTTTTACTTGATCAGATAAGAAGACAAGCGAGATCAATTTCTTTTGAAGATGAAAACCAATATGGGGACATAATAGGATTAGGGTTTAATGTGGATGCCTAGACAATGGCCATACAGAGTTTAGCTCTAGAGGATGATAAGCCCACCCTTATGAAAATAAAGTAGTCCTCCATGGGAAATGTTATATTTTAGCATGTGCAATCTACATCTAGAGACTAGATTTTGGAAATGCATAATTTGGTAGCATTAATAGGTAAGCATAAGATGGACACTCTTCAAGCTCAACTTGGAAAAACCTATGAGAAATTTATTGGGACAAGGAGTTACAAAAAGGAAATCAGGAAGACTTATGTCTTACAAAAAAATGTCATCAAATTGGAAATGGAGGTGGCTTCATTGAAGAAAAATGTTAGAACTTTTACAGAGGTTCATGACAAAGAAGTGTAGATAGAGGGCTAGATATTTGAGACAACAAAAACATCAGGATGGACTATGGACATAGATGTAGAAAAATTAGAAGCCATTAAGGATGCAGAGATTAGAGCTTTGAAGATTTTATTAGTCAATAAGATCAATGAATTGAAGATAGTCTCCCAAAGAGTGGAGTACAAATGTGTAGAGGCAATTGCTCTGTTATCTCTATTATTCAGCATATGGGGCCTTTACCTTCAATTTTTTGATAGCATAATCACTATACTTCCTTAGAAGAAGGACATACCAAAGGCAACCATTGTGAGTACAATGAAAGCAACTCATAAGGTAAAATATTTAAATAGTTTTTTGGTAGGAAGATGCAACTAGTACAAATTAAGATGAAAGTAATTACTATTGGGACACCAAATTTTGTGCCTAAAATCTTGGATAGTGAAGGTAAAATAAAGAACTAGATTGAATGGCCATCATCATTTTATAATATCCTTCATCATCCCATAATTTTTTCTTTTTGTAACAATGAAGCAAGTGCCACTGCTGTCTATGATATGATGGACATACTTTCTAAGTTAGAAGTAGAGATGTTTGAAGTAGCTTTTGAGATTAAAATTATAATTGATGCTAAATGGATCAAATACCTATAGTAGTTGGACACAATTAGAGATATCACATGGTTTGACATTGATACAAACATCACTATTTGGGAGTTGATTGAAAAAATCAAGGCACTGCAAGCCAGTGATAGTGATTAAATGTAGTTCAAAGAAGGAAAAGATAAAGAAAAGGCATGGATGGTGATAGGAACTAAAAGACAAATTTAAATTTGTTGAAAATATATTTTCTAACAAATGCCACCTACTAGTTTGTAACTATGTCTTAATTATGGGACCAAGTACAAAGAATGTTTTTCATATAACAAAATAGGAATATCTTTATACCTTTTTAATTATGATTTTGACAAGTTTCCTCCCATCTAAAGCTTGTTGCAATCCTTTCTATAAAAGGATACCAAAGATGTGGAGTAGAGGTCTGATTTTCTAGTAATTTTGAGAATTATGTTATTGTTATCAGTTCATTGAGTTCATTTTAAGTTTCATGATATATTCTCATGTAATTTTGAGAATACAAGTGAATGTTGACAGATCTATTGTTTGCTTTGAAGGTTTTTGTAGTCTTACTAGAATTCTTGTAGTTTTCAAAATGAAAATTAATGCAAAATAGAAAGTTATGCTATATTTTTGTCTTTGAATTCTATCTCCATTATTGTGTAATGGTTATCTTGGGATTGTATAAACAAGCTTTATGCAATTTAATGTAACTAGGATAGGTTGTATATTGATTTGTTGTTGCTTTTAATTCAAGGAATTAATTAAATCCTCCAATAAATTGATAGGGTTTCTAGTTATATAGTGGGGATATTCATAAGGATGGGTTTGGGGATAATTACTAATAAAATTAATTGTAATGCAATTTATTAGTTCAATTTTTTTTGTTGGGTAGACTCTAAATCCCAATGAATAGGGTCCTGATCATATACTAAATTACATTTTGGAGAAAATCATGGACTTTTATTGGGCATAAATATGAAATCAAAATCAATTTTACTTTAAATGCATGAACATCATAGATGGTAAATACTTGTTTGCATTTAATCTCCAAGTCTTAGTTAGTTGCTATTATCCAGAATTACTAGTAAACCTGAGAAGAATTATGACCAATCTACTATAGGGGATGAATATTGTAATAGAATTTAATGGAATGGATGAAATGTGAAAGTAGTATCAAGTATTGAATCTCTTTATCCCTCAAGTGCAGCCACCTTGGTTTTGGAGAGCCAAAAGAGAAGAAAACCTTTTATGATTTTGTTGAAGTTGGGTCCAAATCTAAAGATCGTATAGTTGATTATGGGAAATAGCTAATCCTTAGGTTGTTTTAATATTTAACATCTTGGTATTAAGTATTTTATTTCTTATTAAGGTAAAAACACCAACAACATGTGTCCTTGCAGGCCCAATAGTTAGAAGAAGATGCTAGGGTTAAGCTATGAAGCAGTGACTAGCAGTTAAATGTTACTATCATTGTTTCACAAGGATAAATAGTTAATAAGCATGAAAAGTTGTGAGGTTGCTATCATAGGAAGGTTGAAAGGTCAACATAAAGTTAGATAGATGGTTGGGTGGAAAAAGGACATAACATGATTGGTCCACATGGACAAGTTTGAAAGGTGACTTCAGTTGACTATTGGTTGGCTGACTTAGCATGCTAGTAATGAAAGAAGTAGTTTTTAATGGTGAATCTAATATTCTTGATCATTTAGTAGTTATTTTCAACATTACTCATGACTAATAAATGAAAAGGGACACTCACTCATTACGTGGTTATCCATCTACTCAGCTAATTCATTAATGGTCATCATTTTGATCTTCTCAAGGATTTCTCTTTGTGAAATAAATGATTTTTATTGCATTTGAATATGTACCACAATTATATCTTCTTCAAATTTGTAGTGATTTTTCTTTGTAGGCCTTAAACATAGTCATTGAGCTTTAACTTATGGTAGAAATTATCTCAGTTATGCTTGAACTATGAAAGAAGATTTTGTGACCATTCTTAGGGTTGGTCTTTCTCTGATTATATAATATTGTATTGCATACCTTGTTATTGTAATTTCATGTGCCTCTAAGATATCATAATTCTTTCTTGTATCTCTTTAGTCCATTAATATACTATGCAATATTTTCTTGCTTCTTGTTAATGTATTGTTTCATTCTTCAACTATATGACTATATCTACTTGGTGTTTGAATGACATAGAGTGATGTATTTCCTTATAGCATTCATCTAGTTCATGATGTAAATGTGGTTTTTAAGTTAAACAAGGATTGAACCTATATGCTTTGAGATTATGTTGGTAAACTATGCATTCTTAGGTAGAGATAATATTAAACAACTATTTTGATGAATCACCTCTTTAGAATAGATTAAGTAGTTTTCTTTCATGCATTACTTCTCCCATTTTTCTCTTAGAGTCTAGTTAGGTGAACCTTGATAGTAAGAAAGACAACCTTCTCTAGAAAATCAGTATCATTTTTTAAGTCTGACAACTTGGAGATTATTTCCATGTTTCACAAGGTTCCCTTTATGTAAAAACTCCAAGCAAGGGTGCAAACTTTTATGAACATAATAACTATTAAATGAAGAAATACCTAGCATAATCATTGATAATATTACATGATCCCTCTTGGTAGACATCCAAGGAGGAATATTATTGTTAATAACAAAGACATGCCACACTAAGTAAACAAATCTCATATCGCCAAATGGATTAACACCATCTGTTGCTAATGCAAGCTTGAGATTATGAGGTTCTTCTTTAAAGTGTGGCCATGTTTCTTCTATCTCTTTAAGTGTAGAACCATCCACATGCATCCACATAATGTCATCTTGACTTTTATTTCATGCATGTTAATCCATGAATTGTTCCAAGCTAGTACAATTGAATAATCATTTAAGAAGTGGAATAATGGGAATGTATCGAAGAACCTTGTGAGGAACCTCTATTTTAATTAATCTTGTTGATATCTACTAATATAAAAATCAAGGCATTCTATTGAAAATTCATGTTATTAACGATATAGAATGTGATCATTGGGATATGCATGTATTGTCTGATACTTCATTCCAATTTGATTCATAATGGTAGATAATTATTGGAATGAATGAGGCAAGATGTTTGGTGGTGGTAAAAAAGCTCACCTATCAATCTACAACAACATATATGAATTTTTAATATAATGAATAGTAATGGCATGCTAACATTGAAGATAACAAAAATGGTATACCTTAGCATACATGACATTACTACATTGGACAAACCACTGATAAACTTCAAGCTCACCAACAACACTATAGCAAAGAGAAGAGTTGTTTGGGCTCCTAGGTATAGGAGCTTGTGTACCTTCTCAAGTATAGGTATATGAAGACCATCTTCATCATCATTATTAGATGCACTAGTATCATCATCATAAGCATCTTCCTTAGCTATGCCAATACCATCTTCTTCAATCATGTCCTCTAGAACATTATCATCTTCTTCCATGGGAGTGTTAAACTCACCTTGGATATTCACACCTCCATGTTCATCTAGTTGGAAATTCACATTCACCCTTGACAAAAATCATGTCTCCATTCAATGTGACCATGTTTCCTACAATGGCTCTAGGTTTTTGTGATTAGAATTCTTTGATTCTTTAGGTCCTTACACTTTTTTCAAGGACAATTACATTTATCAACTTTTCTTTGGATCTAAGACCACAATCTAGAAATTGTCTCATTATTTTTTTCTAAGTTCACAGTGCTAGGCATGATCTTTCTTCATAGGAAAATATATTTGACAAATTATTCGACATATTTTACTTAAAGTTTATATTTTCACACATGGCTTTGATAGAAAAATTTGGTCACCTCCCTCAAATTCACCCATATTATGTGTCAAGAGAAATTATTCTTAGAGATGTGACCTAGGCATTGTTGGAATTCTTTTAGAATAACTAGGGGGGTTGAATTAGTTATTCAAGGTCCAGATGTACAAAATAAAACTTTTCCACAGTTTAGTGAACCCATAAAATATTCATACCCATGCATGCATTCATTGTGTATTTAATAAAACTTATATGTTACTATCAAATCAACTTGTAGAAATGTAAAGCATGAAACACAACACATTTATCAACATATTTGACACAATGATTTAACATGGAAACTCAATTTGGGAAAAACCACTAGTAACATGCTACTCATTTTAAATCTTTTAAAGTGATGACCTATGAAAGGCCAAACCTATTAAAGGTTACAATACACACTATTAAATGTGACCTGGTTAAGGGATTTTAATCACCCTATTAAAAGTGAGCCTTGTTAAAGGACCTTAGGCCATTCACTTGAAATGCCACCCTATTAAAGGATTTTCCAATGATGGTTAGGTCAACCTTAATCCAAAGGATTTACCCTGGATTGATATAATTATTAGAGAGTAATAGTAGAGCTTTGATTTGATACAACTTACAACTTCACTTGAAAATTACATATCTATATTCAATCCTTAATTCTACTTGGATTTCATACTTTGCAACTCTAAAAAATTGTTCACCCATCAAGAATTCATCTCCTTAAGCCTTCTTGCTTGGTATTCCTTTAAAAACTCTTCTCTTGGGTCACTTGATGAAGCAAAACCCTTATTTCCTTCTCCTTAGATTCTTGCTTATGCCACCAATCTCTCTAACTCTCTTGCTTCATGACTAGACATTCCTATATATAAGAAATTAGAATTTTTTTTTCTTATTATCCATTGCCTAAATTAGGGTTTTGGGATGGATTAGGTAGGATACAATGTATCTACCCCATATCTTGTCTATTCTAGAAATTTCTCTTCGAATCCATTTGAATTCACCTAAAAATGGTTTACATCAAATTCTGTGCCACCAACTCATCAATCTTGTCTTCCTCCTAGTTCACAAGTTTCAAGAAAAAAAACTTGTCTGCCTGTATTTGGAAAATCTTCAATCTTTGTCATAATCTAGCAGCTCAACATTATCAATCTTCTGATGCTTGACACATACTACATCACTCAACATCAAAAGTAAAATCACTCAGCATCAACTAGATTTTACTAGTGGTCAACATCAACTAAAATTTACTTGGCATCAATTGACTTTCTTCTTGGCTTGCACTAACTTTTCTCGGCACCTATTATCCACTCGGTCAAGCTTGGTAGACAAAATTTATTTAACTTATTCTTTTAAAACTTTCTAAGTGTAGCTAGCCATTTTGCAACCTTAATTAGATCATCAATACATCATGTCATCATTGTCTTAACTAATCCTTGTACTCCAATACATAATCATAACTCAACCTTTTCTCTAGGTGCTTTTGTTACATCTTGTTAATCAAATCCTCCTCATCAATCAACTAAGTGATAGTACTTAAATCTTGTAGGCAATTGTCTTATCAAAAAATAGCAAGTTTGACATCAATGACAAAACAATGATTGAAACACATAGTCTACTTCAACAATCTTCTTCTTAACAATCTCTTTTGAAATGATCTTTTCAATTAGATATCAACAATTTCCCTCTTTGGCATTGATGGCAAACCAAATTGATCAACCTATATCATCAAATGATGAACATCTTGTTCAACCAAACTGACTAGGTTAATATAGTAAGACAATACTAATGAAAGAACTTGTATTCCTTGTATTCCTCTTTCAATAACTTCAATCTTCTAATTAGGTTACAAAATCTCTTCCTTAAAATTCCCTATGAGTTCCTTTTTTTATCTCCCTCTTACTAGGTAGATTAGGATTTCTCCATCTTTCTTTTTGGCTCTCTAATTTTCTCCCTCTCTATTCTAACTTGATTCTTGATATTTTTCTCCCTCTTTGATCAGTAGATCAATTTGGGAATTTCTTCCACTTTTCCCTTGATCTTCTGTTCCTCTTGAATTTGATTAGTTTAATGTACTTTTCTTCCTCTTTGACAATAATGCCAAAGACTCATACCAAACACTTGACATCTTTAATATATGAAGATATAGGCTTTTATAATTTTCTCATTTTCTCCCTCTATCACCTTGCTTGTGATTGATTTGAATTTCAAATTTTGTGATTACTTTAGGAAATTCCTAAAGTAAGATCCACTACATCAATTTATATTATATGAACATCAGCTTGTTTGATGTAGGGAACTCCCTCTTTTCCTTACATAGCCTTAGATAGGGATATCACCCCTATTTTACCTCTTAGATACTCATGAGCATCCTTAGGTAATAGTTTTGTGAAGATATCAGCAATTTGCTCCTTTGAGTTAACATATTCCATCTTCACCTCTTTGTGTTGAACTAAATCTCTTATGTAGTGATACTTGATTGCAATGCACTTTGTCTTTGTGTGCATTATTGGATTCTTTAATATATTGATAGCACTTGTATTATCATAATAAAGTGTTACTAGTTCTGTGATTTCTTCCTTGATTCCTTTGAGTAGCTATTTGATCCATACAATGTTTGTCCAATTTATAGCAATAGCAACATATTCTACTTTAGTAGTAGATTGGGAAGTACAACTTTGTTTCTTGCTTGTCCATGTAACCATTCTCTTGCCTATGAAAAATGATCCTCCATTGGTGCTCTTTCTATCATCAATGTTTCTAGCCTAGTCAACATTAGTGTAGGCTCTTAGTTCAAAATTTTCATTCTTCTTGTAGTATAAATTAAACTCTTCTATTCCTTTCAATTATCTCATTATTCTTTTCACAGCCATCAAGTGATTCGCTCTGGGATTGGCAAAGAATCTACAACAATCCCCATAGCTAATTCAATATCAAGTCTACCATGTACTACATATTTCAATTTTCCAATCATAGACCTGTACAGTGTTTGATTCACCTCAACTAAATCATCATTCTTTGATAGCTTGTGTCTTGTCACCATAGGCATACTCACTGGCTTGGAATCCTCTAGTCCAAATGTCTTTAATATCTCTTTAACATATTTTTGTTGAGTGATGTATATACCATACTTCATCTAATATACTTGTAATCCCACAAAGAATTTGATCTCTCCAAACATATGCATTTCAAATTCTTGCTTCATTTAATTTGCAAAGTCCTTACACAAAGCATCTTGTCCTCCAAATATGATATCATCAACAAATATTTCAAATAGCAAAATAACTTTGTCTTTTTTTGTCTTTATGTACAGATTATTGTTATCCTCTGTCCTTTCAAATCCAATCTTCACAAGATAAGTATGAAGTATGTCATACCATGCTCTTGGTGCTTGCTTCAATCCATATAGAGCTTTGTGTAGTCTACATACCATGTTCTTATTGTTTTCATCAACAATCCTTTTGGTTGTTCTATGTAGACTTCCTCTTCTAGTATCTCATTCAAAAATATATATTTAACATCCATCTAATAAACTTTAAAACCATTTATGTACACTAAGCAAGTAGAATTGTTACTCCTTTCATTCTTGCAATAGGGGAAAATGTCTTACCATAGTCAATTCCTTCTTGTGCATATCCTTTACAAACTAATATTGTCTTTTTTCTTGTCACTTCACCATTCTCATGTAGCTTGTTTTTGAATACCAACTTGGTGCCAAACACATTCTTGTCTCTTGGTTTCAAGAACTAGACTCCATGTTTTGTTCTTCTCTATTTTTTGAATCTCTTCATCTATGGCCTTGTACTAGTCATCATCTTCTAATAAATATTTCACTATTTTGGGCTCCTTCATGCTTAATAGACATGATTCACTTCTCAATATATTTCTTGTCATTGGACTTGCATCTTTATTTCCAATGATATAATTAATAGAATGATGTATTTTGACATATTTAGAAAATCTTGGCTTAGTTCTTGTTTCTTTATTTTATCTTCTACCTTTAGTGTCATTGTGTACATCTCTATCAGTTATCTCAACATCTCTTTCATGTGTACTAACCTTAGTAATAGAATGTGCAATTTCTTCATTTTGAAACTCAGAATTTGAATGTATCTTGACTCCTAAATGCAACTCAACATTCACAGGATGTGACTTGGTAGTTACTAAGACTTGTTGTTGGTTTACAACTTGATTTCTAGTAACTTCTTCAATAGGCATTCCTTCATAGAAGTATACAAATTATTTTTATTCTTCTAGCTCTTTCATAGCTTTAGCCTCATGTACTTCTATAAATTCATCAAAATTCACATTCTCACTTTCCACAATTTTATTAGTGTTAGTATTTAAACATTGTAAGAATTTTCCTTAGGGAAATTCACCTAGGAACTAAGAACTCAAACACAAGCACAACTGTAGACAAAAAATGGATATGATCAATTAATCATAGTATGCCCTAATACATTGCTCTATTCAATATATGCAAACACACTAAGAGTGCCTATATATAAAGGCCTCTCAGGAAGCACCTAGAATTTTTCTAGAAAGAACTAGGAGATAAGCATCATGAAAACTAAGCACATGAATTATCCATCATTCTTGATGAGTGGATAAGAATAACAACGTTGTAGACACCATGTGCTTAATTAGTGTTCTAACTCCTATGTTGTAGACACCATGTGCATAAAAGAGGTGTGGACTCCTATGTTATCAACATGAAAACTCATAAGAGTGCACATACTCCTAGGTGACTAAAAAATAAATACGAAAATAGTGCATTAACCTAAGTAAACTTAAGTGTAAATAGTAAATAATTATTTTCACCAACACCCCCCCTTAAGTGAAACTTAGGGGAATGCACTTAATTTCACAAGAACTAGGATGAAATGCATAATGGGTCCCTGCTATGAGGTCATTTTAGGTACCCATGTACATAATGAAAATGCAAATCTCTCATAAAGTAGGGAAAGAGGGAAAACCTCATGGGAAAAACCCTCACCCAAAAGGAGAGATGAAAAAGGATGCATGTATAGATGGATTAATCAAGACCCCCTATTATGACATACATTGAGTATATACAAGAGAAAAATGGAGAAGGACAAAACCCCCTAAGATAAAAAAAGTTCCCCCCCCCCCAAAAAAAAGAGAAGAAGGAGATGAGGTAGTCCCCCCCCTAAAAGTAGTGTGCCAACTAGTGTTAAATGCTCCAATGTAGAAGGTAATTTATGACCATTGAAAGATGTTCCTCCCCTTTGGAAGAAAAAAATGTAAGTGTACAAAGGAGATGCATCTGCTATATGGAGAAGGAATCTCTAAGATGAATGGTGTCTCTGAAACCTATTCAAGTATCCTTGTGTCAATGATAATAATGGCTTCCTCTAAAACTACTGAGAAGAATTGCAAATTGAACAAGGAGTGATGTAGAAACTATTTCAAAAAACCAACAGTCTTCTCAAATGTCAAAAAGATCTCCTATAGATGTTGTACATAAGTATCCACAATCACATCAGCCCATAAAGATTGACCATGTAGAGAATGGACATAAGGGTTAGAGTGGGCCCTTGTTACAACTGTAGAAGGATTGTCCTCGAGAAAGAGAAGCAATAGATCATCAAAGAAGTCTTCCAAATTGGCTATGTGTGACTCCAAGAACAAAGCTGAAATTTTTGGCAAGAACTCATCACCTGGAAGACAAAGTGTACTCTATTGTGTTGAAGTACATGAATCTATCACTATGGAAATGAATGAATTATTTTCCCCAAAGAGAAGACAAATATCATCAATACTGTCTCCCACATCTTCAATGTGAGACTCCATGAATAGGCCTATAATGGCAGAAAGGAAGTCCTCACATGAAGGTAGAGTACGAGGACATAAAGGGTCTTGCTACACTAAATCTGAAGCATTTATGGCTGGAACAAGATTAGTAGGAGCAATAGGAGTATCTGGAGGTGTAATATCATCTGAAGAGGAGTTATCTGAAATTGGAGGTATGAGATCTTTTGGGAATGGAGGAACATTTGGATCTCACTATGTCTCCCAAAGATACATCCAATTATCATAATGATCAGATTTCTTAAGGTCGGTAAGTGAATCCAAAACCTCATAATCCATATGTAGAAAGAGAATAGTACCAATAAGAGAAGTCTTATGATCGTATTCAAGTCCTCTCACATATGGTAGTGCATTGTGCTGACTGAGAAATTTGATAGCAATTAGACTCCATTCCTAATAGTTGTGTGGGGTCACATAAATAAAATCTATCTCTTCCATGATAGACCAATCAATAACCTCCAAAGATTCAAAGAACCCCCCTAAAAAAGATGCTTTGGCACTTTATAAGTAGTGTGTGTACAATGGGCCACTTGTCAAAATGAATAAAGTGGACTTTCTAATTTTTCTTTTACAACTGCCTTTTGAGGCCCAAATCTATCACTAAGCACTATAGCTTAGATGTACAATAATTCTAAAAAGTAATCAAAGCTTTATAATATAGAAAAAGCCCTAGTTTTGAAAGTGAGAGTTTTGTCAACACAACCCTAAAATTTGACTACAGATCTAAAAATTAGATGAAAAAATATGTACTTTAAAAAAAAAAGAACCTAAAAAGATGACCAAATGATCTCGTATGAATCATTTGAAGTTGCAAAATGCAAGATTATGCAAGTATAGTCACCAAAAAATGTAATTTTTGAAAAATCCTTGCACCAAAATTAGAAAATAACACCACCACTAGAATATTCAAGAAATTCAACTCAATTTCAAAAATAATTACACCTAAATTAGAGTCTAGATGTTTGAGTTATGGGCTTGCAAAGTAAGGCTGCCAAATCAAAAAGCAATTTGGAGAGGGGTCTAGCAAGAAAAATGCATGCTTAAATTTGATAGTCAAATGACCATCATAGTAGTTTAAAATTGACTAGGAATGATGATCAGTTTGTCCTCAAAATTTTCCCATGAAATATCGATGTCAGTGAAAAAAATTAGCACTTGTGCTGATGTGGCAAGGTGACTTGGATGTACCATTCTATATGGAATAGTACATGTGGCACCATATGGATGCACATGTTGTAGGTGATGTGGTTGTTCATTTGGTGACTGACGTGTATCCTACATGGCTCTAGGTGGCATGTGGCAGGAGTAAAGTAGTCCACATGGTGGATGTTGTTAGGTTCATGTGGAGGTATGGTACTATCTGCATGTCCTAGTCAACATGGTAGTAGAGGTGTGACCTTTGTCCACATGGCAGAAGAATGATGTGTTGGGTGTATCGATCTGTAGGTGGTGCTAAGTGTGCACTTCATGGTAGAAGATCATTGGTCTGCATGGCAAGGAGCTATCCATGTGGAGGCTCCTGTAGTAGGCCATGTAGGTAGTGAACTGTCACTATGGATGGTCATGAAAAATGTGTGTAGAATTAGAAAGTCTATAGGCTGCCACAAAATAGAATAGGCTAGAATTTTTTTAAAAGGGCACTAGAATATACCATGCATGACCAGAAATTAGATGCTCATGGCCAAAAAACTCCAAACGCTACTCAAGGTTGGATTTTAATGTTGTAGTCACCAACCATTCAACACATGGGGAGGATGTTTAGTGCAATCACTAATATATTCTACGTGTAGAGAAATGAAAAAGGTTGCTAGAATCTTCACCACTCACTCAATTTTATGTAGTTTAGTCCCCCATTTGTGGGATTACAATTTGTAAACTATCATAAAATGAAAGCCCACGAGGCTTGTAATAACCAATCACCAAGTCTTATTTAGAGTTGACTAATATTGAACTCATTACTCACCAAATTTAGCAAAGGGTAATGTTGTGAAGGGCATGTGTGCCAAATTTGATTGTGATGCCCATTGAAAAAATCCACCAAATTAGAAAGGAATTTCTCTATGCCTAGAGTTGGGATCTAATAGCCTAGTACTACCAAAAAAAATTCTCTGCTAGTTGCCCGAAGGGAATTTTTTTTTTTTGAGAATATTGATAAAGATAATTGTAGAGAAATGAATAAATTACAAACTCAAAAATAATTAAATAGATCTACAAATGACCATACCTGAACTGCAAATTGGGGCCTCTAGGTACTGATTTGCAAAAAATAATTGCCTCATAGTCAAATTTGGGCTAAGGTAGCCAAATTTATAGTCGATCTTCACTAAATCAGCATTTTGGATGCAATGGTGAGGTTAGATCTGGCTCTAGATGCTCTCAATTTTTGTAGTACTTTAAATTTAGGCTAAGGTGTTGAAGCAACAATGGTCTTGAATGGCTATGTGATGAGAAAATCTCCAAACTCTAATACCATGTAAGAATTTTCTTTATAGAAACTAAGAACTCAAACACAAGCACAACTATAGATAAAAAATGGATATGATCAATTAATCAGAGTATGTCCTAATACATTGCTATATTCAGTATATGTAAACACACTAGGAAAGCCTATATATAAAGGCCTCTCAAGAAGCACCTAGAATGTCTCTAGAAAGAACCATGAGATAAGATAAGAATCATGAAAAATAAGCACATTCCTTATCCATCATTCTTGATGAGTGGATAAGAATGACAAGGTTGTAGACACCATGTGCTCAATTAGTGTGCTAACTCCTATGTTCTAGGCACCATGTGCATAAAAGAAGTGTGGACTTTTGTGTTGTCAACATGACAACTCACAAGAGTGCACATACTCCTAGGTGACTAATAAATAAATATCAAAATAATGCATTAACCTAAGTAAACTTAAGTAAGTGTAAATAGTAAATACTTATTTACACCAACAAACACTTATAGGCTTTGCTTCTTGTGGAGTATCCAAGGAATATACCTTCACTTTTTGCATCAAACTTTCTATTCCTAACATTTTAAGAATATAAGACTTACTTCCAAATACCTTAAAGTATTTCACATTAGTTAGATATCCATACCATAGTTCAAAAGGTGTTGAATGAGTACCTTTCTTGACTTGCACATGGTTCAAGGTATATACAACAGTACTTAAAACTTCTCTCTATTATTTCAGAGAAACATTCTTCTCGATCATAAGTTTTCTAGCATAGTCCATTATAGACTAATTTCTTCTTTTAGAAATTCCAATTTGTGGAGGGGTCCTAGGTGCAGATGTTTATCTTTTGATTCCTCTATCATTACAGAACATCTCAAACTCATTTGAAGTGACATCTCCACCTCTATTTGATCTCAAGCATTTTAGACTCTTACCCATTTCTTTTTCAACTCTTGCCAAGTACTACTTAAACATTTGAAAAACATCAAATTTTTGTTTCAAAAACATGACTATCATCATCCTAGAGTAATCATCAACAAATAGCATCATGTACTTATCTCCTCTATAACTTTGCACTTCAATTGCTCCACAAAGGTTAGTATGAACAATCTCTAGTATTTCTTTGGAGGTATAAGCTTGACTTTGACATTTTGCCTAGCTGACATTGTTTACACACTATATTATTAGGTTTCTTCAACTCAGGCAATCCTCTAACTCTTTTCATATTATTGATACTAACCAAAATATCAAAATTAACATGACATAATCTCCTGTGCCAAAGCTATACACTAACAAGTTTTTCAATAAGACAAGTAGCATCCTCTATATCCAAATAGAATAGATTACTTCTAGTTTGATCACCTTTCCCAATTAGCTTCCCATTTGTCATATATCTTGGTAGTTTTGTTTTCAAATTCAACATTGCATCCCAAATTATTTACTTGTGACACACTTATCAAGTTATAATTTAATACTTCAACATAATAAACATTGTCGATTGCCACATCCTCATGAGATTTGTCTTTCATTGCAATATATACCACTTCATCATCATGTTCATCAGAATCATTTTCATCAGCAATGTAGCATAACTTATTGCCTTTGTCTTTGTAATCTTTGCTATCATCTTCTCTTCTATTTTTGTACTTGTTTCCTTCTTTTTTGTTCATCTTTCTTGTACATCTTGCAACAGTATGACCAACTTCATTGCAATTGAAACAAATGATGGGTAACTTACCTTTGAACTTGCCTTTACCTCTATGAAATCTCTATGCTAGTAGTGCTTCCAATTGTTTAATATCTTCCTCATCTATATCATTGTCACTAGATGCATACTTTATCTTTATTTTCTGCTTCTTCTACTTTACCTCCTTAGAATCCTTCAATAACAATTTAGCTTTTAAAGTAGATTCAAGACTCTCTAGTTTTTAATTATCAAAATTAGATAGCTCAAAAGTAGTGAGTCTACCTACCAGACCTTCTAGGGTTAGATTATTTCTTGTTATACATATCAACTCTTGGATTGTAGAAACTCTAATAGTATAAATAGATAGTAATGTCCTCAAGACTTTACTTAGCATAGTATCATCATCTACTTGACTAGTAGCACCTTTTATTGCACTAACAACTTATTTTATCCTAGCAACATATTGAGCAATATTCTCACCTTCTTCCATTCTCATGTCATCAAACTTACCTCTAAGGCTCTTAGACTTGGCTCTTTGAACATTTTTGTCTCCTCCATATATGGTGGTCAGGGCATCCCACATCTTCTTTATAGTGTCACATCTTTTGATATCATCAAATTTGGTATAGCTTAGAGCAGAGGCAATCTTCAATGTCACCTAATTGTGTTCTTTCTTTTTCTTCATATCTTCAATAGTTGGGACTCCTACTGGATCAACATGTTCCATTGTAATGGTAGATTTTTTATGATCTTCAAGTCCTCCAAGGTGTATCTTTTTCAAACATTTCCATCTAGGAAATTTATCTCTATTGAGCTTAGGTACTTCTCTTTTAGACATCTTGATCTTTGTGCTTCTAGTACCTTAAAACTAGTCCTCTCAAGCAAATGGCTCTGATACCAATTATTGGAATTCTTTTAGAATAACAGAGCAGGGGAGGGGTGAATCAGTTATTCAAGGTTTAGATGTACAAAATAAAAAATTTCCACAATTTAGTGAGCCCATAAAAAATTCATACCCATCCATGCATTCATTGTGTATTTACTAAAACCTATATGTTACTGTTAGATCAACTTGCAAAAATGTAAAGCATGAAACACAACACATTCATCAGCACATTTCACACAATAATTTAACATGGAAACCCAATTTGGTAAAAACCACTAGTAACATGCTACTCCTTTTCACTCTTCTAAAGTGATGCCCTATGAAATGCCAACCTTGTTAAAGGTTACAATACACACTATTAAATGTGACCTGATTAAGGAATTTCAATCACCTTGTTAAAAGTGAGCCTTGTTAGAGGACTTTAGGCCATTCACTTGGAATGCCACCCTATTAAAGGATTTTCTAATGAACGTTAGGTCAACCTTAATTCAAAGGATTTACCCTAGACTAATACAATTGTTAGAGAGTAATAATAGAGCTTTGATATGATACAACTTAAAACTTCACTTGTAGATTATAGATCTCTATTTAATCCTCATTTCTACTTGGCTTTCATACTTTTTATCTCTAACAACTTGTTCACCCTTGAAGCATTCAACTCCTTAAGCCTTCTTGCTCAGTATGCCTTTTTAGACTCTTCTCTTGGGTCACTTGATGAAGCAAAACCCTTATTTCCTTCTCCTCCTTAGATTCTTTCTTATAACACCAACCTCTCTAACTCTCTCACTTCATGACTAGATGCTCCCATATAAAGGAAATTAGAATATTTTCCCACTCATTATCCATCATCTAAATTAGGGTTTTGGGATGGATTAGGTAGGATACAATTTATCTACTCCATATCTTGTCTATTCTAGAAACTTCTCCTAGAATCCATTTAAATTCACCTAAAAATGGTCTACATCAAATTCTATGCCACCAACTCATCAATCTTATCTTCCTTCTAGTTCACAAGTTCCAAGAAACAAACTTGTTGACTTATATTTGGAAAATCTTTGATCTTTTTCATAATGTAGCAACTCGACACATACCACATTACTTGGTATCAACTAGATTTTACTAGTGCTTGACATGAACTAAAATTTACTCAGCATCAACTGACTTTCTACTCAACTTACACTAACTTTACTTGGCACCTACTATCAACTTGATCAAGCTTGGTATACAAATTTTATTTAACTTATTCTTAAAAAACTTTCTAAGTGTAGCCAGCCATTTTGCAACCATAAGTAGATCATCAATACATCATGTAATCACTGTCTTAACTGATCCTTGTACTTCATTACATAATCATAACTCAACCTTTCCTCTAGGCGATTTTATTACATCTTTTTGATCAAATCCTCCTCATCAATCAACTAAGTGATAGTACTCTAATCTTGTAAGAAATTATCTTACCAACAAATAGCAGGTTTGACATCAGTGAAAAAATAATGATTAAAAGACATAGTTTACTTTAACAATCTCCTTCTTAATAATCTCTTTTCAAATGATCTTTTCAATTAGATATCAACAGTTATTAGAGGTTATTAATGATGCCAAATGGACCAAACTAGAAGATAATCCTTAGAAATATTGTATTTATGTATAATTTTTAAACAAATCTCTTAGTTATACAAGAGTAAGTAGATCTTTTTATATTTAAACTATTACATTTATTCAACTTCTCTCCTGCCAATTGGTGAGTGTAGTCATTCATTCAGTTGTAGTAGATCATAGAATTTATAATTTGTTTATGTGCAACCTTTTATTCCTCATCATTCTCCTAATGGAATTTGTATATTCAAAGGTAACACCATGCTTCAAATCAGCATTATATCCAAACTACAGAGGCCAGACCTTCATGATGCTTAGGCTGCCAATATTTAGCATGGGAAATGATCTACACTAAGTTTCAGTGTGAGGATTTTATCATGCCATAGCTAGGTTCACCATGCTCCAAAGATTAAAGAGGCTAGCAATTTTATTATTCTCTTTAAGAATTTTGAAATTTATGTTAAATATCACAATAACAAGAAAATACCTTCTAAACTATGAATCATGATAATATTATGCATTATATGCATTAAAAATCTACCAAAAGCATATACACAATACAGTGATACAATGATGAAGAGCCATGCACACCTAAAGATCAAAAATTATGATGCATAAGCCTAGATCTATGGAAAGTTTCAATGAAAGGATTTATTCATGCAATGCCTAAGTTCACCATGTTCCAAAGAATGAAGAGGATGACATTTTTCTTTTTCTCTTCAGTAATTCTACAATATATGTTAGCAATCATAGTTACAATTAGTTACCTACTAAACTCAAAAACATAATAATATCATACATTACAAGAATTTTGAATCTACCAAAAGCATATACTCAATACACTAATAAATGAGCCCTATACACCTAAAGAGCACAAGATACAATTCATAAGCCTGCAAAAAACATTAGCAAGTCCAAATACATGATTAGTTACATGGACACAACATAGCCAATATGGAGCCAACTATGGTTGTGGTAGTAGTACCAAATATCCAAATCCACAATAATCTCTAATTTAAATCTCATACTCACCATGAGAAAAAAATTGCTTTAACCCTAAATATTTTTGCATAGATTTTTTATATGCAAAAGTTATGTAGTTTTAAAAAATGAAAATGCTACATATATATTATTCCAACCTATAAACTATTGCAAGATTGGGGATATTGTTGGAAGATTGGTGACATGATGATATGTTAAATTCATGACTAAGCTTTTCATTGATGTCAACATAGCATGTTTGATGTCTTATGTGGTATCTAACAGAAGAACAATGGAAAGATCAAGTTGATATAGATGGCTAGTTGAGCATGATAACCACTTGAGGTTATAGGAGATACGTCTGAGTATGTGGCATAAGTAGTTAACATTAGAATTAGAAAGGATAAGTCTAGAAGAAGTTATGTATGTTTTGGTGATATCTATTCTAAGATAAGGTTTACAGAGACATGTTCTAATAAACTTGTTATATCTCCTAATAGAGTTGGTATCTTGAGGATCAAGGTTGAGAACATGGATAAGACATGTTGAGGATGATGTGGCTAAGCTTTCTCATCATAATATTTTGTGTAAAATAAGTTATTCAAGTTGCAAGGTGGAAGATTTGTGTTATCCCTAAGTGTAACATGTTCTTAATGTGGTCCTATAATAATTAATTGAGAAGGACTAACATCCAACTCAAGGAATTGTTGATGGACTTGGTATAAAGGAAGGATTTTTTCCTTTATCATGGTATGGATATATGTGAAGTCTGAATGTTCTAAAAGTAGTAGAGAGTGTGGAACTCGAAGTTAAGATGAATAGTGTGGAAGTTAAGGAAACTTCATTGTTAAGGTTTTGCTGAGTGATCTGAGGTTTGGTATTCAGATCTGAGGTTTGTGACCTAGTCTACAAGGTATGATAGTAATGGTTCCAGTTGATAGGATAGAGGAAATAATAAGCAAGGAAGATAAATAATAGTAAATTACTTGTTTGAGTAGTGAGCTATTCTTGTAGTTGAAATTCCATGTTTGGGTAGTGGGCTTTTCTTGCATACATTGTACCACAACTCCTAACAAGGTTGGAATCTCCTCATAGGGATTCAAAGTTTCCTAATAGGGACTCATTGTACTAAATATTGTAATAGAATCCTAATAGGGTCAATCGTATATCAAGGAATATTTATATTAGTACATCATCTTGTGGTCATCATTCCCACCAAGGTTTTCCCTCTGATCAAGGGTTTTCCTAGTCAACATATCTGGTGTAATTGTTTATGTACATCTTTGTATGGTTTTTGTTTACTCTTTTTGAATGGTTAAGTTTGTTTAAAGAAGATAAGAGTTTTAATTTTTGGATAGCTGATTCACCCCTCCCCTCCTCTCAATTATCTTGGTGGACTATTGTTTCTAAAAATTAGTATCAGAGCATGAGGTCCTTAAAGAAAAAGCTTAACAAATTTGGGAAATCAGTAGTGAGGCATTTGAGAAAAGATAGTCCTAAGTTAGATAGTGGAAATTTTGACACCCAGAAGATGGAGCTTCTTGGTGAGAGATATGAATTAAGTATTAGATAGAGGCATAAGTAAACATAGATTGAGATCCAAAGAAGACATGGAGATCAAAGAAGATATTGATCTTCTTATGAAAAGAAAGAAAGAAGGTATGAATATTTTTTCTTGTTGGATATATAATGAGTTTGGTCATTATGTATCTACATGTCCTAAGAGAATAAGGAAATCTAGAAAGGGTTTGGTTTCAAATGAAGGTGAAGAATTTAAAGAAAGTATGGAAAGATTCTTGAATGATTGTGATAAGGATAATTTGGTTAAGAAAGAGGAAGTATTAGAAGAGATAGCTTTGGTAACTATTATTGATCCAGAGGCTAACTATGAAAATTTGGAAGTTATCATTAGCAATGATTTGTAGAATGGGAATTAGAATGAAGAATAGAAATATGATCCTAGAGCAAAAGAAAGAGCCAAGTTGAAGACTCCTAAAAAGAATGGCATTATAGAGACAAAGAATAGGTATATTATAGAAGCTACAAGAGCTATGTTAGTATAAAATGATTTATCCAAGACATTTTGGAGAGAAGTTGTGAATACATCAGTCTACAATATAAACAAAGCATGAGTTAGGAAGGACACAAACAAGATACTTTATGAATAATGGTTTGGTCACTCACCTATAGTTAAGTATTTTAGAATATTTGGATGTAAGTGTTACATAAAGAGAGATGATGATATTGGTATGTTTGATGCTAGAAGTGATCAAGGCATGTTTCTTGGTTATTTATTTGAAAGTAAGGCTTATAGATGTTATAATTAGAGAACTAAGACTATCATGGAATGTGCAAATGTAAGAATTGATGAGAAGTTTAGAATACAAGAAAGAATAGTTTATTTTAATTTAGATGATGAAGTTTTTACTAAACCAAGGAATGATGATAGATTTCTTGAGACTAAAAATGATTTGTAGAGTGAAGGAGAGCTAAGTTAGGGACAAATCTTAGAACCTTTAGTAGAACCAAGAGTTGAGATGGTAACTCATACTTTAGGAAAGAACATGATAAAGGATCACCCATCTGAATAGATCATGGAAGCAAAGACAAAGGTGTGATGACAAGAAGTAGAGTGAATGAAGAACTATGTTTGATAACTCAAGTTGAACCAAAGAATGTAGATGAAGCATGTAAAGATGACTATAGGGAATAAGCTAGGAAAGAGGAATTGGATCAGATAGAAAAGAATGGAACATTGGAATTGGTCCCTAGACTAGCAGAAAAGAATGTGATAGGAACCAAATGGGTATTCAAGAATAAGATGAATTAACAAGGAGAAGTTGTAAGAAACAAAGAAAGATTGGTATGTAAAGGTCACTTAGAATAAGAAGGAATATATTATGAGAAGACTTATGCTCTAGTGGCTAGAATAGAAGCATTACGACTATTTTTAGCCTATGTAGCACAAAAGAAATTCAAAATATATCAAATAGATAACAAGTTAGAATTTCTAAATGGAGAACTTGAAGAAGAGGTATACATTGAGTAGTCTAAAAGATGTGCTTTGATAGATGACAAGGACATAGTATGCATACTAAGGAAATCATTGTATAAATTGAAGCAAGCACCCAAAACCTAGTATGCAAGGTTGGACAAACATTTGACAAATCTTGGATATAGCAAATGTATGGTAGATAATAATCTATATTGGGAGAAAATTGATGATGGTCTGATGATTTTTTTAATATTTATTGATGACATTATATTTGGATAAATGATGAAGAAAGACAAAAGTTTACAAAAATAAATGAAGAAAGAATTTGAAATGAGTATGATAGAAGGAATGAAATATTTCCTAGGATTGTAGATAGTATAGAATAAAGAAGGAATATTTATTTCTTAGACTAGGTACTTAAAGAATTTACTAAAAATATTTGGTTTGGAAACATATAAACCTATTGGGACACCTATGGTAACTGGACACAAGTTATCTACAAGGGATGAGACACCTACTATTGAGAAGAAGTACAAATCTATAATCAGAGGATTGCAATGTCTAACTCACATAAAGCTAGATATAGAAAATGTAGTTGGAATTTTTGCAAGATTCTAGACTGATCCTAGAGAAGCACATTATGCAATAGTAAAAAGGATATTTAGATATCTGAAAGGAACTTCAAAAATTGGATTATGGTATGATAGAGCTAATGACTTTACTCTAAGCATTTATATTGATGCAAATTGGGTAGGCAGTATGGATGAAAAAAAGAGGACCAATGGAAGAGTCTTCTTTCTTGGACTAAGATTGGTTTCTTGGTTAAGCAAGAAGCAAGATTGTACATGTCAAAGTATAGTAGAAGCAAAGTATGTTGCAACAACAAATAATTGCAATCAAGTTATTTGAATGAAATAGATGCTGAAGGATATAAGGATAGAAATTAGTGAGCTTGTTGTTATACATTGTGACAACACAAGCATGGTAAATATGTCTAAGAATCCAATGTTTCATTTGAAGACTAAGAACATTTCTATTAAGTATCACATGTTGAGAGAAAAAGTTGTTGAAAAAGAAATTAGATTGGAGTATGTAAGCACAAAAGAGCAGATTGTAGATATATTCACTAAGCCTCTTCCCAAGGAGACTTTTGACTATTTGTGAGGTATAATTAGGGTTATGCTCCTTCCTACATCAAAGTAGAAGATGCAAGAATGCATCAATCTAGAGTAATAGAGAACCATTGATTGTTTGGACTAGATGTTGATGCTTCCTATATGGGTGGGTATCTGTAATGGACAGAGTCATCTAGGAATCTTGACTGATATTGTTGTAAATAGTTTCTTTTGACACACGAGCTAAATAAGTATCAGTAGAGTTTGATGTAGAGATATTGGTTGCAAAAACCTTTGACATTGATGTCAGTGGAGGAGAAGTTTGGCATTGAAAACATTATGCTAAATGGGGAGAAGTAATATAGGAAAACATTATGCTAAGAAGAAAAATTTGGTATAATAGTTTAGTATAGAGAAGATTAAGGTACATCGATGGGTGAGTATGATTAATGAAAAGAATTTGAAGATGGATAATTTTTTGTTGGTATTCTTTGAAGTAGATATTTTTCACCTATATTTCCATCAATACCACAAGGAGAGATTGTTGGAAGATTAGTTTGATGATGATATGTTTAATTCATGACTATGTTTGTCATTGATGTCAATGTAGCATGTTTGATGTCTTCTATGGCATCTGGTAGAAGAATAGTAGAAAGATCAAGTTGATACAGATCACTAGTTGAGAATGATAACCACCTAAGGTTATGGGAGATACCTCTAAGTATCTAGCATATGTAGTTAACATCAGAAGTAGAAAGGATAAGTCTAGTAGAAGTTATGTAAGTTTTGGTGATATCTAATCTGAGATAGAGTTTATAGAGGCATGTTTTGGTAAACTTGTTATCTCTCCTACTAGAGTTAATATCTTGAGGATTAAGGTTGAGAACATGGAGAAGGCATGTTGAGGATGACATGGCTAAGCTCACTAATCATAATATTGCATATACAAAAAGTAATTCAAATTGCAAGGTAGAAGATTTATGTTATCCCTAAGTGTAACATGTTCTTAATGAGTTCCTATAATAATTAATTGAGAAAAACTAATAGCCAACTCAAGGAATTGTCAAATGGACTTGGTATAAGGAAGGATATTTTCCTTTATCATGGTATTGATATATGTGAAGTATGAATTTCCAAAAAGTAGAAAAGAGTGTGGAATGTAAAGTTAAGCTGAGCAATGTGGAAGTGAAGGAAACTTCATTTCCAAGGTTTTTCTGAGTGATACAAGGTTTGATATTTAGATTTGAGGTTCATAACCTATTCTACAAGGTCTAACAATGATTGGTCTAGTTGACAGGATAGAGGAAAGAATAAGCAAGGAAGACAAATAATAGTAAACTACTTATTTGAGTAGTGAGCTCTTCTTGTAGTTGAAATTTCATATTTGGCCAATGGCTTCTTCTTGCATACATTATACCACAACTCCTAATAGGGATTCAAAGTCTCCTAATAGGGACTTACTGTACTAAATGTTGTAATAGACTTCTAACAAGGTCCATCCTCTAACAAGAAATATTTATATTAGTACATTATCTTATGGGCATCATTCCTACCAAGGTTTTCCTTCTGATCAAGGGTTTCCCTAGTCAACATATATAGTGTAATTATTTATGTGCATCTTTGTATGGTTCCTATTTACTTTGGTTGAATGGTTAAGTTTGTTTAAAGAAGATAAGAGTTTTAATTGTTGGATAACTGATTCACCTCCTCCCTCGCCTAGTTATCTTGGTGGACTATTATTTCTAAAACAAACATTTATAAGCTTTGAGAAATAGGAATTTACCTTAGGGTCTTGTTATGCTAAGAGGTGTTCCTATACAATCCAAGCATAGACCAAACAAAAAACTCCCACCACCAAAAAAACTCACCAAATAACACAATGATGAATATAATTTTCTTTTTTTCATCATGAACCCAATTTAGTCATAAAAACACTAATTTCATAAAAAATTTCACCAACTTAGGCATTAAAAAATTAAAAAATCATAGGCCAATATGGAATTTGGTCAAAAAATTTCATCGAAAAATAAGGGGAAATGTACTAGTATATAGTGGGAAAGGTAGAACATCAGTCAAGATTGTATCACTTCTCTCACTTTGTTCCTAATTCACCTTCACTTGCATTACTCACTCACTCTAATGAAGTGATTCATTTGTGGCATTAATGATTTAGAAATTTGAACTATTGGTACTTACAATAGCTCAGTCAACATGATATGGTTCTAGGGTTTTCTTTTATTCAATTTTCTAATGGATTTAGTCAAGGATGCATTCTTGGCAAGCATCTTGAAGAAAAAATTAATAAAGACAAAGCATGGACAACCACACAACTTTTGGAGCTAGTAAAATGTAATGCCCTGCCAAGGGATCCATAAGAATTAACCTAAAATTTACTAAGTTTATAGGGTTTTCTTTTATTCAATTTTCTAATGGAGTTAGTCAAGGATGCATTCTTGGCGAGCATATTGAAGAAAAAATTAATAAAGACAAAGCATGGAAAACCACACAACTTTTGGAGCTAGTAAATTGTAATGCCTTGCCAAGGGATCCATAAGAATTAACCTAAAATTTACTAAGTTTGTCAAACATTTTTAAAAAATAAACATGTACAATAAACATAAAGTAGCAGAAGCACTAACATACAATCATACATAAGAAAACATAATAGATTACATTCCTTAAGGATCCCAAGATGTCAAGTCACATTTAAATTTAAATAATACTATCTCAAATAAATAACACATCCACATGAAAGAATAATTACAAGTCCAAGTCCATTTAAATAAGATATATTTGTTCTGAATGCCACTTGGCAATAAAATTTAGAATACACAATCATCCATTGTACATGTCATAGGGTATAAAAGGTTGAAAGAATATACATTTATAAGAATAGACTACATCATCCACTTCGAATCCATGAGCAAGATACAATACGATAAGTAATATCATCCACCAGAAAGATATAACCATACATCATATAGATATAACCATCCATCATAATACACATAGATAGAATGAAAGGAAATGTAGAACAAGAAACTCTAGCCAAAATATCAATGGATAGATCTTAATGGTAAAAGTAAAAAGCACTACCACTCGACCTCATGGTAACCCAAAAAAGTCCACTCCCACCACACTAAGGAGATAGTGTCAAGTCTCAAATAAGATATCAATCCCAAAATCAAAATTAATATTTAAGTAAAGGAAATCCTAAAAGTAATCTAACTCAAAGACTCTAAGATAAATCAACATCTAGCCCCAAAGAAAAACATACAAATGTAGGGAATACACTATACAAGTGGGCAAGTGTCATTGCATGAATCAACTCTTGAGTTAAACTAGCAATCTAACTTGACCTTGACCCCCTAGTGACTCTACATAGCACTAGTATCCTTTTGTATTGACAAGGCATACTAATGATGCATGATTGCAATCGAGCATCCTCTCTACTCCCATTTTAGTTTATACTAGCACTCGAGACATGGGGGAGGAAATACAAAGAGTCTTATTAGGTTTATTTTACTCCCATTTAGTGTAGTGTTTTCAGTTATTAAACAACTTACAATGGGTTACCCTGGCAACCACTTTGGGCCCTTGCCTCCATTGCAAGCCACTTCTTGACATTACATATAGATAAGCTACCCTAAGCTCATAAAATCACAAATCAAAGAATCAAAGTAATTTTCTCAGTCCTATACAAGTGACTAGAAAGCATCAAAAGATAATTCACAATAACCCCTCAGTTTTTTACAAGCAATTGGAAAGAATCCCAAAAATAAATAATCAATGACTCAAAAAAACTTAAGTATGTCATAACATTTATATCATAATTCATATGAAGACAATGAAAGCAATAACAAACAATATAACCAAACTCATCATAGAGCATACCAAGCACATTACCATGGTTGAGTTAAAAGGATCGAGATCAAATCATTATAATATCACAAACACAAAACTCCCAAGCCTTTGGTAGACATCTTAGAATTGGTCAACAATCTAGTCAACCCAAACCCAAAACATAGACAACATACAAATAACAGTGTAGTTTCATAGTTTGGTTTGATTTTGGAAACATATAGTTTTGAGTTAACAATAAGGTAAAGTTTTTGTTTCAATGTAAGTTTTCAAGTAGATAAAATTCATAGTTTACCCTTATAAATTAACCCATTTCTTATATTTGAATAAAATGCACAATTACCCTTATTTGATTATAAGTCAATTATTTCAAAATAATTTAAGGGTAATTATTTATTAAATTATTTAAATAATAATTTTTGATTTTCAAATAAAATTATTATTATTTTATTATAATCAATATTAATAATAATAAAATAAATTTAAAACTCCATTAAACAATATTCATCATTAATTAAACTTAATTAAACTAGTTTTAATTAAATTAATTAATAATTATAAAATAAACAACTATATTAATATCTTATTAATTATTAGTTATTAATAATTAATAAAATTATTAATAAATTCATTAATTAAAATTAACTATATTTAAATATATATATAATTTCATTAATAATTAAATTAATTATTAATAAAAACTCATTAATTAAATTATTAATTAAAATAAAATTAAAATAAAATATAAAAATTACAATCGACATATATTTTAAAAGCCCATTGACTTTGCTATCACGACAACCCTACTACCATGACTATAGGTATACCTACTATTCATGGCAGTAGGCTTGCCATGTGGCCTCTAATGGTTGCCGACAACCTGTATTGTCATAGTAGAGGGGTTGGTAGGAGGTGGGGGTTTGGTGGCCCCACCTCCCCACTAAAATTTTAAAAATATATTTTTATTTTTTATTTTTTTAAATTAAAATTAATAACAATCCCCCTATTAAATTTCCTTATACATATAACAAAATTTGTATCAAAGCTCTGATAGGAAAAATATAGTGAACTAATCAAATTTAAAATTTAAAATTCTCGTTTCATTCAAAACCCTTCCCAGTTTAATTTTCAATTTTAAATCTACTAATGGAGGGTTCTAATGATATTTTAATCTTCACATATACGGAAGAAACCCACATGCATACTAGTAATTCCAAAGTACAATATTGAAAGATTCATCACAATAAAATTTGGATAAATAATTTGTTGGAATGTCTTAATGGGAAGAGTGCTTCTGAGAGGGGGGGTGAATTAGAAGTACTGACCTTTTATTTTGCTTTGAATCCTTAATAACATATAACTTAAATTAACATGCATGCATAAAAACATTAAACCATCATGAGAAGCAAACATGCATCACCACATAACACTTGAGATTTTGGTGACCTAGAAACCCTCCAGGAATAAGAAGGTAAAACTGGGGTGGGGATAATACCCATGAAATTACGGTAGAAATTGATTTCAACCACTTCTGATGGTTTGTCCTATTAAAGCCCTGCCCAATTAAAGGCTACAACACGCTGTTAAATGTGACACTATTAAAGGATTTACATAAGGCTGTTAAACCCACCTAACTCAATAGGATTTCCAAATTCCCAATACAATTGTGAGAGAGTATTAGAATAATACACATGATCTAATGCAATCTTTGATGCTGATCTTAGGTACTTGATCTTCTTTTCTATCTTTGATCTCTACTAGATCTGATCCACTAATTGTATTCTTTGTTCTATTCTAATCAACTAGATGTGTAAATGCTATCCTTTCTACTAAATCATTGACACCAATGTTCTACAATGGCCTTAATAATAGGCTCTAATTTTCCTTCTTCTTTCAACTTTGCTCCTCTTCTCTATTCAATGGCATCAAGACTCCCTTATAAAGATTAGTGGTTCATTATGCATCCTTGATTCAAGTGTTCCCACTCAAATCCAAAAAATTCACCCATTGGTTGCATGCAATCTCCAATTTTTTGATTGGCTACATGTAGAATCTGTTGGTGTGATTTTTCATAATATAGAAAATTTCTGATATTTGGGTGAAAAATTAGTTATGCCTTTGTTTTGTGGCACCCTCATTTTCAAATTTTTGAAAAAGGTATTTTTTTCAAGAATTTTGGCGGGGCTTTTTATCCTAATGTTTTATTTACATCAAAATGCCTTTGGTAAACCTTTCGTGTACCTTTAATTGCAATATTCCATTTGAAAGGATGCCAAGTTGAAGTGTTTTTCAATCACCGTTGATCTATCAGAGATCAAGGGTCAGCGCATCCCCGCATTTTAGAGTTGTAGGTCTTTAAGCAATGCGAGGAAGCGCATTTACGATACATAGCCCCTGATGTTTTATGAGATCCAGTACGCCACAAAAGCTCTTGTATGTCAGCTCTGTCAGTACTTTTGTACACATTTTGTTTTTCCACGATATCATTGGTGGATTTGTTGGTAGAGCTATGAAGATTACTTACCAAGCAGTATCATCGTTGATCCTATCTTGATCAACGGTTGGTGCATCCCTGCATAATAAAGATGCAAGTTTTTAAGTAATGTGGGGAAGCGCATTTGTGACACATGTCCATGATGATGTCAAACAATTGCTTGCTCAGAAGAAGATACGGTATCTGCTGGCGTGAAGTGTTTTCAGACAGTATGAGCTAATATGGTAGTTTCCTATTGGTTAGTACAGCTAGCTGGTTGTTAATACAAAATGGATTATTCCGATCATTGATCTTGTCTTGATCGACGGTTGGTGCATCCCCACATTATGAAGATGTAGGTTTTTAAGTAATGCGGGGAAGCGCAGTGGTGATACGTAGCATTTTTCTAAAAGGACTGTAAAGCTTGTTATTTTTAAATCAGGACCGTACGATCTGATAAAATCTACGGATGGGATTCAAATTTGAGTGCAAATTGCGGGCAATGATTACTGAGAGTAAATGTGATCCAGACCTGGTGCGTGCAATTTTAATTCATAAAAAGAACCCACAATTTGACCATTAATGAATCACCAAAGCACAGAAAGAAAAGGGCATTCAAGATTTCAGAGCTAAGGCATGGAATTTCTCAGTTAATACTCTAGTAAAATTGTAGAAGACATCATATAGTATATAAGTGCAATTTTTGGCGGGTAAGTGCTCTGTGACTTTCTAAGTAAAATTTAAAGCATCTTCTATTGTGAATTTTCCAAAGTTTCATTAAAAATGTTGCCCCGAAAAGAGTTTACTGGACAAAAAGATTATCTAAAGTGTTCAATGCATGATGATTTTCTCAAACAATTCCCCTTATCAGTGCATGAAATAACTAAGGTAAGGGAACTCATTCCAAAAAACCCTAGATTAGTTGTGGCAGAAGGATTTTATGAGAAAGCTAATTGGATAAGGGATGCCCAGGTTTCCATGGGAGGTTTGGAGTTGTTTAAGAAATGGTTTTCAGAGTGAAAACTGGACACTCCTATGAGCAATGTATGTGAATTTGACATTGGAAAATTAGTAGTCCCCAGTGTCTTCTTTGATAGTGATTTATTGATGGACCTAGCAAAGAAGTATGATCCTATCACAGGGTAGGTAAAAAATCATTCAGGGGTCAACCTTTTTAGGGTTTGCCCTGAGCTATTCAGTGAGGTTTTCAACCTAAACCCTAACCACGTTGTGCATGAAATCATTGATTTGGATGATTTGCAAGCTAGATATGATGCACAATAAGTGTACTTGAGAACAGAGCCACTACAGGAGCATGCTGCTAGGGTTGGTAATTTGCTTGTGATCACAGCCAGTACTCCAGAGCCATTGTTAAGAAGACATTTCAATTTGAGAGCTCAAGCACTATATTTTTCTCTTTGCAAGATCTTGGGGATAGATGAGGGTGATCAAATTCCAAGTTCTGTGGTCCTTATAATTGCTCAAACCCTTCAATTTGGAATGAGTACCATTCTAGATTTTTCCACTTTCTTAGCCAAAGAGATTCACAACGGTCTGGTTGGAATAGAAAAGGGGAAAGTAAACAAACCATTCTGTTGGTATTCATTGATGATGCATGTATGTTTATACAAAGGATATACTTTCTTCTCCAAGGGTATGGAGTTAGAAACCACAAAGGATGGAGAAAGGAATCTAGTGTAGTTATGGAGTGTGGATATGACTTCAGAGGCCACTGATGCTAGTTATGTAAGATTTGATAGGTATTTTTCATCAAAGCTTAGACTGCTTTTAAGAGGAGATAGCCCTAGAATCCCATAAGCATTATTAGAATTGGTCAGACCCAAGGACCATGCTAAAGGGCTACTTGTCAGTCACAACTGGGGGGATATAATTCCCTACAATGTTTCAATAGTAATAAGAATTAATGGTTTCTTAGGAAAACCTCATGTGTTACCTTTTCATGTACCTTTGAAGATAGGGATAGCCGAGCTCTTATGGCAGATAGGTACTATAGATGAGAGGGAATTGGTCAAGAATGGCACTTTCTTTCCAATGGTTACTGTAGTGCATGATTTTTTTTTTGTTAAAAAGGGGTGGAAGCATTTAAATTTGTTTTTGAATAAATATAACATGGCAGAATCTCATGCCAGATTCATTGACCCTGAAGGATTCTATTATCTATTAAGAGAAAGGGTGAGAGCTTCCCATATGGTACATCAGGTTTACTATCTGGAAGATATAATCAGAAATATTTTCACATTGTAGGAGCAAGAATTAAGGAAAGAGAAATGGATAATTTTCAGTAAAAACCTAGAATTCATTAATGCTTTTGACCCCCAGTACGACCCATTGAAAGATAAGAAATACTGGGGAGATAAAATACAGGCATTAATGAATAATTTTGCTATAATAATTCAGACTATGAATGAAAAGAAAGATATATTTATTAAGACACACCCAGACAAGGCAATAGAAATACAAAGAAGAATGAGTGGTAGAAATGTGGTAACTCCTGGCCAATATACATTGCAGAAAAGGGCAGGTTATGTCATGGTTCAAAGTGTGCAATAGGTACCCCCTCATAAGGAGCCAAGGTCAAGAAGTCCATCTGTAGCCAGCTCTCCAAAAAGACGAAAATTAGAGCAGGGGTCTTCTTCTTCTCAAAAAGAACAATACTCCCCAAGCTAGTCTCCAATCCAGATAGATGATGAAGCATCTCTAAAGGAACAACTTAGAGAAATGGGAGGAGAAGGGGATGTGATTGTCACCTCTACAGACCTGGATATTGGAGAGCCACAAGAACCTCCTACACCTTCCTTGGACCTGACCATTGTGGATTACCAAGGTAAGGAAATTGACCCAATTGTTGCCCAGGCTTCTAAAAGATTTATTAATGATGAAAATTTTGTAAGATCTAGGGCTTTTGCTCAGTTTTTATGGAGATTAAATATAAAGAATTTTGAGAAAGCCTATAAGAAGATCAAGGCTGAGAAACCAAATAAATCTGACCTAGTTATCAAGGAAGAGGTAAAATCAATTTTTTTAGTGATTTTGCCCGGTTCACTCCTGAAGCTGGAAGGAAAATAGTTAGACAATCAAGAGTCCTCCTTCTGCCAGAATGGGATATAGAAAATGTTATTGTCTTTGATTCAGTAAGGAAGCAGAAGGATGTTCAACTAACAACCGCTGAAGAAGTACTACAGGCTCATAGAGGGGCCAAATTTAGTGATGACCACCAAGCCCTTGTTTTGTGGTCCATAGATAAGAGAGAAAGTACCAGGATGCATGCATTTCCCACTACAGAACATACTAGTACATTAATAGTATGCAGGGCTGGTGAGGTAAGTAGTAAACAAGTAATGGGAATGGCTTCAGAAATGCTAAAATGAGGTGGTGTTGTATCTAGACAAGAAGAAGATAAGCTTGCCCAACTCAATGCTAGGTTTGAAGAAGTTTTGAAAGCATATGAGGAAAGGGGTATACAGATACAATCACTAGAAAACAAAATGTCTTAAATGGAGAGGATACTTGGGAAAAGAAAAATGGGAGAATCCAGTGCACTTACAATTGCATACCCTTCATAGCCATTGGTTGGATCTAGATCAACCCCTATTATTGAAATACCTAACACCCCTGAAAGGCCCCAATTCTATACTGCAGAGGACTTTGAAGAGGAAAAAAAAAAATTGCATGAGTTGCAGATAGAATTAAGAAATCAATATGAAGAGAAATTAAAGAAGGGTGTGATATATTTGAGGGATAAAATACAATGGTCAACCTTTTTTGATCAGTTGACAAGAATTGCAACCCTCATGGATGAGTTGAACAGGGATAAGGATAAACTGACTCCTCTTGCACAAAAATGGAGGGAAAGGAATAATGATATTACAATCATATGTATATCTGCAGTCCAAATGCCTTATCATCAAGTTGAGAATTTTTTTTATCTATTAAATAAGCTAGAAAATTTTGATGATAAAAGAGATTCTTTACAAAAAAGATTAAAACTCTATTTTTCCAGATATATTGCTGAAAAATTCACCCTATTTCCTTGTGCTTTAGAATCTGTTGATACAATAAAGGAAAAGGAAAAGTGGAAAAGGGAGATGGATGAGTTATTCAATGAAAGAATAATAAACATCATGAGTGAAACTAGCCATTGGTTCTGGGCAAAGACAAATGAAGAGCTAGTAAAAATACAGTTATTTTATACTGCTATGAGAAAAGAATTTGATGATTTAGAAGAAAGTGCAAATTCTTTAATAATGATACAAAGAGAAGCTCTAAGTTTTGATTGGCCAGATGATGATGCTTTTGATAAATGGAAAAACTAGTTTCTAGAACAAATGTCAGAAGATGATGAGGAGGAAAATGTAAAAGTAAAAGTCACCCTCGTAGTTAATAATGAGGGCATGGAAAATCCCCAGGTTGAAATAAATTTATAGGTAACTGAAGATGATACATCACTTTCAAACCTCATGGCTATTTACTCTGAGGATGAAGAATAATTGAAGAATCAAATCCTATCTTCTTGTTTCAACAACTGATAAGCATAACAGAAAGGGACCCACCAAGGATTGTTCAATGTATTAGCTTTTTTGTTATTTGTTTTTGTCTTTTATGACAGACATTTGTCAGTATCCTTTAGAAGACACATGTCACTTTCTTTAGCCCGAAGTTTGTTGCATCTCACACTATTTAAGTGAGATTCCAAGGCTAAAGAATGGTCTGAATTCTATTTCTTCTAAGTATTTTTGCTTAGTCTAGTTTTTGGTCCAAATTTTGAAAGCAAGTTTGTAATGTATTTTTCTGTCAATTCTCTGAGAATACATGAATATAGAATGAGCTGTGTTTCTTTATGAAGGCCATTCTGAGTCTATTGTAAAAGATATACCCATTTCAAAGGAAATGAATACAAATTATGAACTGTCCCCATATCAGTTCTTTCTAAATTTTGTCTCCTTTTAAATACTTAGCTACCTTGATGTTGTATGAGTAAAAGCTTGTGCAATTGAATGCAATCTAGTTAGGTTGTATATCCATTTATCATTGCTGTTAATTCAATGGATTAAATAAAGGCTTTGATGAATGTGATAAGATTTCTTAAGTATTGATAAGTATTTTGAATGATAAATTCTGATAAGAATTGTTGATAGAATTTGTTGTAAAGCAACAAATTAGATCTAAGAATCTACTATAGACTCTGAACCCCAATGGATTAGGCACTGATCAAGTTATTTCAGCTGAAGGAGAAATATATTATAAATGGTCATTCAAATGCATCATCAAATCAAACTTTACTTTTATTTCTTGTAGATCTTCAAAGTTGGCCAGCACTTGTCTGCATGGAATGTTTTAGCTTCAATAAGCCATTGTTGTTGAAAACATCTACAGATCTATAGAAGAATTCTTGGCCATATCTATTTGATGGGATGCATTTACCAAGTTAGTGAGAATTATGTATATGTTTGAGGATCTTGAAATGAGAATTAGAATGAAACTAAAAATAATCCTCATATAGTTGTTCCAGTTTTGAACCATCCCTGGGTAAACCCACCCTAGTTTTGCAGAGCCAAAAGAGTAGAAAACCATTTGTGGTTTTGTTGAAGTTGGGTCCAAATACCTTACATCTGCAATTGTTAATAAGAATAGGCTAGTCTTTAGATTGTGTATGTATATCATTCTGGTATTAAGCATTTTGTTGCTTAGTAGTTTTAGTACTTTTTTAAACACCAACAGAATGCATGGATAAAAGAAATGATTCGATCTTATCTTCTTATCCTGCTATGAGTCATGCATAACTATTTTACATCTTTGTTTGAAATTGTACAAACTTTCATGTTGATCCTGCATTGCTCGACACATGATGTAATACTGATGCTCAACACCATCTATTCTGGATTTCTCAGCATCCACTTTTTTCCCTAGTTGCTTGGCTCCTATAGAATTACTATGTCACTTGACACCTATTAGTTTTCTGCATTGCTTGGCTTCTATTGATTCTTGAATCACTCAGCTCCTATTAACTTCACAAGGCTTGGCTCCTGTTGGATCTTGAGTTACTCAGCACATATTGGTCTCATCTTCTCAGCACCTACTATGACTTGCTTGACACATACTATCTTCTGGTCTACTTGGCACTATCTGTAACTCAGCATGTGTTAGAGTTCTAGCTCGGCTTCCATTGTATACTTGGCATGTATGGTAAAAATGGTTAAGTGTTTTGACACTCATTTGTCAATCTTACTTATTTGATCAACACAATTCACAATCACATTTAAGATAGTAATAATAAATAACATAATTAAATGGGTGATCAAAACACAAGAATCTACCTAGTTCTGATGCTAAATTTCACAAACACCCAAAGATTGTGAGGGAAAACTCTTCTCTCAAAAACGTCTCTCTAAAATTTCTTCTCCAAAATTTTTGGTCCTTGGAAAATGGACCCTCAAATGTTCATAAGGATTTCTCTCCTAAATTTGGGGCACTGATTATGTGATTACCCAAGGGAACTCCTTGATCACAACTTTTTAACTCTCTATTATCTTTTTTGAAACTTCATGCATACTTCAAAATTTTTAAAATATCTTTAATAACTTAATTTATTTTTCACTATTTAATTTATTTTTCAAGCTTTAATTGATAAAATATTTATTAACTCAAGTAATAATAATATTTAGCATTTATTTAAAAATGATCTCCTAAATATATTATTATTAAATTAAATTAATATTATTACTCTCAAACTATACAATAATTTTCCCTTTAAATTTAATTCTTTTTATTTAATTAGTTTCCCAAATAATTAAATATAATTAAATATTAAAAATATCATAATAATTTCCATTAAATTAAATCATTAATTTGACTTAATTAATAGAAAAATACCCAAGACCTATAAGATGAAATACTAAAACCCATCGTAAAATACCACATACAAGATCAAACTCTAGGGTTATACTCACAAATTTATGTCATATGACACATTTGAAAAGGTAATCATCTCAAATACTTATCCTAATTTTCTAGGACAATTGGTTTAAAGGTTTAGGATTTGGACTCAAGAATTTATCTCCACTCTCTTACCATTGAGATATTGTGATAGGGTATGCTCATCCTGGCAATTCAAGGAAGTCAATGCCCGATACTTGAAATCTACATAAAATTCATGCATGTACAAACACATATATTCTAAACTAAATAGGCAATGGGGAAGTGGTGCATCATGTATATATCAACTAGCAGGTGACTATGACTCCCTTCCTTAACCACTTCAGAAACATCATACATAATGAAAACATACACACACCATACACATATAGTATGGGGTTAGTATCCAAAATAAAAAACATAATATAATTCATCTAACATCATCAAATAATTGAAATCACTATAATAATCATCATCAAGGTATAATCATGCATAGATGAAGTCATTAGTACCAAGTAGTCTCATCATAAAATCAACTAAATATGAAATAGTATATGATAATCTAAAAGATAATGCTACTAATCATCAAGCATAAACTAGCCTAAAAAAGATTGACAATAATAATAAAATGTAAACTAAAGGTAGGCACTACATGCATAGTGATTTGGAAAGACCATTTCCACATCCTCCTTTTACCAAAGACAAATATCTTTTAACATTCATTGATGATCTTTCTCGATACATATTAGTATATTTTCTCAAATAGAAGTCTAAATTCCTTGAGTATTTCCAAGAATTCAAATCTTTTGCAGAGAAACAAACTTGGGTGTTCATCAAGGTCTTGCACACAAATAATGGGGAGAGGACTATGGGAACCAAAGGTTTGAGAAATTATGTATCTCAAAAGGAATTTATCTTCAACACACAGTTCCCTATAGTCCACAACATAATGGAGTTGCGGAAAGGAATAATACATCCTTAAAAGAAATGACCAATAGTATGATTCACTCTAAATCTTTGGCACCTCAACATTAGGAAGAGGCCATTAGTTGTGCATGTTACATTTAGAATTGAGTTCCTCATCATACTATAAAGGGGATAATTCATTTTGAAGCATTGAGTGGTTGAAAACCTATAGTTAAACACTAAGTGTTTGAGTCTCCTACATGGGCCCATATTCCAACAGAGAAATACAAGGTGATGAATCCACAAAGTAGGTCTTATTTATTTTTTGGGAATCTAGAGGGTTTCAAAGGCTATAGGATTCTTCATCTAACTACATATGATCTTTTCATTGAGAGGAGTGTTCTCTTTGATGAAGATACCTCTAATTCTTCTTCTATCACTTCGTCTTTCATTCCTATGGGGACATTGTGATAGCATGATGATAATTCTCTTAAAGTTCTTTATCCTCTTGATTAGGATGAGAATTCTTCTTCTACTTCAAATAATGATGATGGGGATCCATATTCCTCTAGTCATCATTCAGAGAATGATTCTACTCTAGATTTTGCACATGCTCTAGATATTAGGCCTCATTGGGCTTGATAGACATTGGAATAAACATGCAATTGGGTTGGCAATCCTTCTTATGAGAGAAGAACAAGGTATCAATTCAAGAAAGCTCTACATCTCTTTATTTCTATAGCTTCTAATCCTTGAATAGTTTGAGAATTTTTTGGTGTTCCGATGTGGGATGTTTCTATGCAATAAGAGCTTAGTTTTTTAGAGAGGAATCATACTTGAGATTTAGTCCCTCTTCCTCAGATAAGAATTTTTTTTGGTGCAAGTGGATCTATTGAACAAAATTTTTAGTAGATGGGTTAGTTGATAATTCTAAGGCTCACCTAGTCACCAAAGGATTCTCCCAAGTTCCTACAATTGAATTCTATTAGAGCTTTGCACCAATTGTAAAGATAAATTATATATGACTTGTCATTGACATTGTTGCATCCCAATGTTGGGAAGTTCATCAAATGGATGTGAAAAGGGAATTTCTTCATGGTGACCTTCATGAAGAGATCTATGTAAAGCAACCATAAAGGTTCATTAAGGATCCTACACTTGTCTACTACCTTTGAAAGTTTAAATATGGTCTTAAACAAGCTATGTGAGCTTGGTATGCCAAGATGGACTCCTTCCTTCTATCAATTGGTTTCACTTGGTGCAATTTGATCTAAACATCTACATCATGCAATAGGATGATACTCTGACCTTCCTTATCCTCTATGTTGATGACATAATGATCAGAAGGAGCCACTCATCTCACATCATGATAGTCAAAAGTGCCCTTCATGATCTATTCTTAATTTATCACTTATGCCTTCTTCATTACTTCTTAGGGATTGAGATGTCTCATTCACCTTTCAATATATTTATTGTCCATCCTAATTATGCTATTGAAATGCTCTCTAAATTTCACATGGATGACTTCAAGTCTACACTGACTCCATTTCTTTTAGGGGTCAAACTTGAGGCTTCTTTTTCTTCACCCTTGGTTGATGTTATCTTGTATTGTCAATTGGTTGGTAGCCTCACAAGGCCTAATATTTTATATGTTGTGGGCATGTTACTAGGTTTATGCAAGAACCACATGAGCTACATTGGAAAGTAGCTAAGTCGATTCATTATTACATACATGGTACTCATAGTTATGAGATTCATTATGCAACAAACGTGTCAGATACTAACTTGGTCAGATATATAGATTCAAATTGTGCAAGTGATTCTCAAGATTTCAAGTCTACTTCTAGGTATTGCTTGTCTCTTGGTTCTAGTCTAGTTTCTTGGTAAAGCAAAAAGTAGTCTTCTATTTCACTTTCATCCACTGAGGTTGAGTATCAAGGAGAAATCTATGTATCCACTGAGTCTATTTGACTTCAACACATCCTTACCGAGTTTGGCATTCCTTTCCAAAAGTCAAGACTCATCTTCTATGATAATCAGAGTGCTATTTAGATTTCTTGCAATCTTGTTCATCGTCAGTGGACAAAGCACATTGAGATTTACATGTACTATATCTAGGATATGAGAAGGTCCTTGGCCTTTAATACTAGTAGACATCTAATTACACTACAAAAATCTTCACCAAACCCTTCACTAAGAGAAAGTTCATTCACTTATGTGCCTTTCTTTGGGTTT
Source organism: Cupressus sempervirens (assembly GCA_028749045.1). NCBI lineage: Eukaryota > Viridiplantae > Streptophyta > Pinopsida > Cupressales > Cupressaceae > Cupressus > Cupressus sempervirens. The sequence goes on from CM053784.1 coordinate 343,289,358, forward strand.
GACATGTATCTTCTTCTAGAGTTTTTAATCTTCATTTCTACTTTCTTTTGGAGAGTATTTTTGTTGCATTGGGTTTTCTCCTTTTTCTCTAGTTATGAGAAGATTACTTTTAGTTGTACATGGGTACCTAACATGGCTTTGATGTCAGGATCCATTAGCTATATATTGTATTATACTACTCCCTAAGTTGAGCTTAAGGGATGGTGTTAGAGTAATGGTTCTTTTTTGTTTCACCCTTATATTAAGTTTACTTAGGTGAGCTTATAAATTAGGAGGAATTATATATTCTTGGATATTATTATTAGTAGGATATTTTGAATCATCATTCTGACTCCAACTTCTCTACTTATTCCAAGTTGAGACACTTGTCTCAATCTTGTCCAAGTATCCTCCTAGCTCTTTCCTTTATCAATAGGATAGCTCCTATGTATTACATATTAGGAAATATTGATACTATTATTTTTTTAAGCATTTGCATCAAAGATTATTCTTGTATTTTTATTTGACAATTTTATTTCTTCTTGATTAATATATGTCTTTCATTAGATTCTAGTTCTTATTTATTTTATACAAATTCTAACATATATTTCCAAGATACTTAACTTATCATCACTCATTAACACCACGAGCTCACCTTGCTATCTCTTCTTTTCAAATCCTCTTCATCGATCAAAGGATATTGTGTAATGAAACTTGAAACAAAAAATATTATCTTTTCCACATAATCCATAATAGATCTAAAATATGTATGAAATTGAAATCCACATGCAAAAGACTAGACAATATACCCACAAAAATGTGATAGAAGATATATTCTAGGAAACCCTCATTGAGAGGAAAAAAAAAACCTCCAAATGCATCCATCACCATGTATTATTCAACAAAAATACCATTGCAATACAGTCATGGAAGCCTTCAAGGTCATAGCCACAACCAAGTAATCCATGTGAACAAGAATGAATTGACACATCCCATGCCATGTTTCTAACCTTCCTAAATGCTCCCTTGGCTAATTTGTTAGTCCTTGTCTTACATGACTCTCTTGTTTTTATTTCCCCATTTTGTCTTGTCTTTAAAACTACCATTGTGGCTTCTTATATAGTAGTAAGTCTCTCAAAACCACCAAGTGGTATTACATAAAGCATGTGCTAAAACCATATGCTACCTAACCTATTGATCCTACATTTAATATTGGATATTTAATTTGTTTCCCTAATATTATATAATTGCATCAAATATTATCACAATATTACAATACAACTCATCAAGTATATCCCATGGGAATCTCTATATTTTGCATGCCCATCTAGGTGCTCCTAGGTGTAACATTACATAATAAAATAATACACAACAATGTAAACAATATTATGCATTGTGTGTAACACACATAATCTCAATAATCTCTCAAGTTTTATATACATTAAATAGGGTCAATCTATAGCCACATAAATGAACAAGGAAACAATCCCTCCTAGCACATCCACCATCATGGATTAAAGTACACCATGTGCTCCATCCTAGTACCCATAAAAAAAAAGTATCCAGTATCTCAAATATGAATGATCACACCTCCTATTATGTCACTACCACTAGACATATATAGAAGTCATCCAAAGAGAAATCCACCCAACATATTACATAAAAATCATAAAATCTTTTACTAACAAAAAAATTTCAAGCACAAACATTGGATCCAAAGGTAATCACATGTATCCATAGTTTTCAAAACTCCATACCTAAAATATCACCCATAGAAAGTGCCAAATTCATCCAACTATCCATACCTCCAAAGGTATACTAAGTGAATCTCACAACATAAGTATATCCAATTTTTAACCCACAATCAGAAGACTGAAGAGAAATACCTACCACATATATACCAAGAAGCTCCCACTACAAAAGATAATGTCAAATTTATAACCAATCTACTCACATCATCTCAAAGAAGTGAAATCATGTAGTATCAATGAGATCCACAATACATAAACTGGTAACCTATAAGATTAAATCTCATAACAAGTCTCCAATGCTCCCCCAAGTTCTCCACAACCAACACAGGAAAGAGAAAAAAGAATAACCATGGCATCTCTCATATAGCATACATGAGCACAAACTAGTGATCAAAATCTCCAACCAATCTCAAATAAAATGTAAGTGAAATTGAATATCCTAGAAGATAACTAGGACCAAAGAGGAACCATAAAAATTATAACTTGTATCATGTCCTTCTACACACACCTCTAGATGTAAACTATGCCAAGTAAGATCTCTTCCATAAATCCCAACCAAGTGTTGTGATGTGGATCTTGATTAGACTCAAAGGTTTATTTGGCACGGCTCTATTGGAAATATTATGACAAGCTAGGTTATTGAAAGGGGAGGGGTGAATTATTAACTTCAAAATTTTTTATCCCAATTAGAAATTAATCCTTTATATGAATTCTAATCTAACTTTATGCATGAGAAACTCAAAAAACTTGAAAGCATACATAACACTTTGACACAAGATTTGGTGACCTAGAAACCTTCCAAATAGAAAATAAAATTGGGGTGGGGATGATACCTAAAAGATTTTGTATTGTAGTATAAAGTTGGCTTGTTAAGGCTTACATTGATCACTTTTGATGATTTGTGTTGTTAGGAGAAATAAGGACTGTTAGGTCCACCTTGTGAAAGGATTTACAAATATATAATAAAGTATGCACTTGGTAAAGATATTTACATAAGACTATTAGGTCTACATTATTAAATGATTTGACTGATCCACTTGTTAGGATAAAATAGTATCTAATCTCTAATTTGCAACTTGGTTTGCTAAATGAGATTTCTTTGAGTGTACAAATAACCTTGCTGTGATAGATGAATCTTTTCTACTCCTTATATTGTTGTAGCCTTTTTAATTTTCTCTTTTTATCTTCTTTGATGACTACATTACTTCCCTTTTGATTCCATACTTACATTAGATGTGATACAATGCATTTCATATATATCAATCCAATTACATATTTACAAAGTCGGCCACAATACAAGTTTACACAAAATGTTACAAACTTAGCCAAAGCGTAGAAAATTAGGCTTTGAAGACTAACTCAATGAGATTTTGATACTTGACATCCACTGTCACTACTCAAAATAATAATGCATTTGGTTGATGTAGAATCTCAATCCATACTAATCACTTCCAAGTAGTCTTGAACTTAGTTTGCACTGGTGACTTGGCAAATATTATGAAACTTGGCATATAAACTGAATCACTTGATTCATACTATATAGCTTGGTAAACACTGTCACCTTGAGCTTAGTATAAACAAAGTCTCTTGGATAGCACTAAGTAGCTCGTTCAACACTATACACACATCACATCAACTTCAAAATTGGTAACCAGTACATAGCTTGGTTTACACTGATAAACTTGGCATACATTGTAATGCTTGATTTACACTAGTAATCTTGGCATAAATTATAATGCTTGATTTACACTACTGATCTTCAACTTTGTAGTAACTACTCAACTCAAACTAAAATCTACCCACAGGACTTGGTAGTAACTATAGGACTAAATAGCAACTGAAATACTTAGTTAATATTATTAACTAGACAATATACTTGGTTTGAACTCACAATCTAAATAAGTGTATGTCACCAATAACAAACATGATTTGAATGTCAACTAGTTCCCCCCATATTATTTGTACTAGGGTTTGGGGTAGAGCCCCTTGCAGGGTCCTATTGTAAAAGGCATCAACTATTATTTTTTCTATTGGATGACTTATTCCAGTTGTAATTTTTGACTGCTATTTTTTCTATTGGATGACTTATTCTAGCTGTAATTTTATAAGTGATAAAAGCTTGTATAAAATGGCTTAGCATTAGCAATTTTATCATGTATGATGAGATTGTATCTTCTTGGGGAAATATTGAGTTGTAAGGGATTGTGGATTGTAATCACTAGATGATAATAATATTAGACTTCTTGTTGGTGGATGTAGCCTAGGGATTGGATGAACTAGGTTATATCCTTGTGTATTGTGTTGTCTTGTATGCAATTTATTATTTTTTGATATTAGTTATATTTGCATGTAACTATTATTTATGTTCATGGTTAATCTAAACAAGTGGTATTAGAGAAAGACTATTGCCCTTTTTTTAGCCCAAATTGTCATCATTTTTTATTTTATTTTTAGCTATCCTTTGCAAGAAGGTCTCATGGTTGAGTAGGAGTATCACAAATGAGTGAGAGTGATAGAAGATGAGGGTAAGTGAAAAGTTGAGAAGGTAATAGGCATAACTTTTAGTTATGGAAAATGCAAATGAATAATTAGCTTTATCATAAGTATTTATGGAAGCTATTGCAAGGAAAAGCCAAGAAATAGGGAACTATGATAGATGAGAACTAGGAGATTTTAGATAAGAAGTTAGTTGGAAGCATTTGATTATTCCTTGCACCATCAATGATATTTAACATTAAAAAATGAAGACAATAGAAGAGTTGATGCATAGTCTAGCAAAACTACATGAAAAGTCATCTACTTCAAACAAGGTATTTCTCATGAAGCTTTTATTTAATGTAAAGATGGAAGAAGGTGTATCTATTTTAGATCATTTAAATGGGCTTAATATAGTTAATAGTCAGTTATCTTCTATGAATGTCAATTTTCATGAGGAAATTAGGCCTCTCTTGATTTTGTGTTCTTTTCCTAAAAGTTGGAATGGCTTGGTAATGGTTGTGATTAATTTTGTTTTTTGGATATAATACACTAAAATTTTATGATGTGATTGATGTTATTATGAGTGAGGAAACTTATAGGAAAACCTTAGGTGGATCTACATCAGAAAGTGCTTTGAATGCAAAAAGAAGAGGCAGAATGACTAAGAGAGGAAATCATTTTGGAAATTGTGCAAAATCAAGAGGAAAATAAAGGGGAAGAGGTCTCAATCTAGAGGACCAAGAGATTGTTGGTACTATGGGAAACTAGGGCATATGAAGAAATTTTTTTGAACTCAAAATAACAATGAATGAGATAAACTAGAAGGGAACAAGGAGGCAAATGTGCTAAGTAACAAATCTGAAGAGGATTCTTTTCTTCTTTCTTCAAAAAGTGTTGATGACTCATGGGTTATAGATTATGAGGCTTTATTTCATGCTAAACCCCATAGAGGTTATTTTATTTATTATTTTCCAGCTGATTTTGGGCTTGTTTATTAGGGGGATATGTTAGAGATAGGAATTACTAAGAGTGGGGGGTGAATCAATAATCTACAAACTTTAGTTTCCAATTGGATATTATTTCTTACTTTAAACCATAGATAAAAAAGTAATAAAGTAATGCTAAATAGTAATAGTAACCATGCAAAAAGATAACTCATGACACCATATTTTGTTAACTAGGGAAACCCTCACCAAGGAAAAACCTTGATGGGAATGATAGCCACTAGATAATATACTAATATATAAGTTCCTTGTTAGAGGATGAACCTATTAGGATTCAATGAGAAAATTCAATATAGAGAGTCCCTTTTAGGAGACTTTGAATTCCTATTAGGAGTTGTAGTAGATGCAAGATGAGCCCACTACCCAAACATGCACTTCTAATTACAAGAAGAGTTCACTATCCAAACAAGTAATCAAACTTCTAGAATGTAGGTACTATAATTTCTTCATTAGTTTGATCTTAGATCACAAAATAAACTTCACATATATCACTCTCACAAAAAGTTTTCATATCACAATATAACACATAACTCTACAACACTTCACTATTTCAGCAAACTTCTTATCACAAGATGTCCTTTATATAAATACCATGCCTTTTTATAAATTTATGTTGGGTTGCCATACACTTTTCCAACTTAGAGTAAACATCTAGGATTTTGGCCCTAATTGGTCAAGTAATTATTTTGTAAACAAAATAATTCCTTTCCTTTAATTTCATTGTCCTGTTACATTGCCATAGCACAAATATCTCTTTTTTGTATAGTTTGTAATAACTTTTGAGGTTATACATGTCATCATCAACATATGTAATATCGCCACCTAACTTTTCTAGTCATAATATGACATCAGCAACAAGTTGCATACAAAATATTACACTATTTCATACTAAATTCATACTTAGACAATTTATGAGTACCAAAAGCTAAGTATCTTTATTTTTGAGGTTTCCTATAAGAATGTACATAATGTGTTGCCACAAATGAAAATAATTACATATCTTCATTAGATTATCAACAATCTCCCCCTTTGTAATTGATGGCAACAAAATAGGAAAAATTGACCAAGTATCAAAAACTTAAAATAAATAACACATAACATTACATCTATTACAACTTGTCCATCTTACACATGCTCCCACTTACAATATGGTTTCATACATAATAATATTATTTTCTCTTCTTTACCTAATTTACAATTTTCTTATGTACTTCTCCCCCTTTGACATCAATGACAAAGGTTAAAATATCAAAAACTATCCAAAAAATGTCCATCTACTATCAAAATTTCTATAAACACGTGCCTTAAATTGATAGTATCTTCATCCAGCCATCAAAAATTGGCTTAAGATTTCTCATACCTTTTGTCCATGTATTTTTAGCTGATTTTGTAGAGGTGAGAATTGCAAATAAGGCATATGATGAAATTTCAACTATATTAAGGTCAGAGTATAAAAAGTTAGAATAAATGTCCTTGGTCTTAACACACTCCTCTAATTGTTTCTCAATAATAGATATTTTCAAAGAAATAGACTCTCTGAAATCTAATACTCTCTTCAAAATTTGTCCCTTTTAAAGTTCTAGTTTCCTGATATCACTCTAAATACTGGCCACTTGTCCTTCAAAATTATCAATTTTACTAGAAGGATGTTGTAACTAGCTAGATAGAGCTTTTAGCTAACTTATATTTACTCCAATTTGACTCTCAATATCCTTAGTCAACTTGTGAGATAGAGTACACATAATGTACAATATCTTGTCATCCTATTGACACTTCCAAATTTCCTTGATACAAGTATCAAGAATTATCAAATCATTCTTAATATTATGACAAATAGTGCTAAACAAGTTAGCATCATGTGAGATCTATGTCTTTTTTTCTATAACATTCAAAAAATTTATGAATTCCTCATCAAAATATTTTAGCACTGCCTATGCCCTTTATTTAGGATCTGCCTCTATATGCTGGATTGCCAGAGTACTATGTAATCTTCCAATAACCTCCATCAAGGTTCTCTGGAGGATTTTCACTATCCTATTCTTCTCAATAAGTTTTGAAAAAGATGAGATCAAATCAATTTGATCATCATCATCTATTGTTGGGCTAGCAAGTGATAGTGGAGTAGATGAACTAGAACATTTAGTATTATCTTCCCTTTGCTTCTTTCTAGTTTCCTCTTTGACTCTTCTCTCTTCTTCCTCTTTCTTTTCTCTTTCCTTCATTTATTTTTTTCTCTTCTCTTCCTCTTCTAATATTTTCTTCTTATCTTCCTCTATTTTCTTTTTCATTTCTTCTTCAACTAATATTTTCTTTTCTTCCTCTACTTTTCTTTTCATCTCATCTCAAGCAATTTTTGCTTGGTCTCTTCTATTTTCCTTTTCTGTCCCTCTAATAACCTTTTCTCCTCTTCAATTTGTCTCAATTGATCTTCAATGTCTTTGATGTGAGGTTCATCTTGTTTGGAACTCTCAAATGAATTTGTATCATCAATGTTAATGGTAAAATTGGTCTAGTCTATTTGCATTGTGTCATCACTCACTAACACTTTTGAGGTTCTAGGTGTTGGTGAAGATGTTACCTTGGACTCTATCATTATCTGACTTATAGTTGTTGTAGTTTCACTTCTTTTCTTATCCTTCTCACCCACCATAAATAGATTGGTCTCACCTTGTTTCTCAAGTAAGGTGTTAGATTCTTCAACAATCTCGTGACTTCTTCATCATCATTAGCCTTTCATATTTTTCTTAACATAGAATTCTAAAGTCCTATGTCATCTTCTTGAGCTAGTGCCTTCTTTTCAATGAGCCTATCATGGACTTTTTGGTTTATTGTGTCTTCAATATCCTTTAGTTTCAGATTGTTGGCTATTATGTATTTCACAATAGAGATATCAATTTGATCTTTCTCAAAATTATTAAACAAATCATAAATTTTTTTCATCTAAACAAATTTACCTTCATCAGCAATAGATGAATTTATCTTTTCTATCTTAGGCTTCTAGGGTTACTGAGATTTTCATGCTGACTACTTATAAGTAGTTGTTGAATACAATTGATTAATTATGTATTGTCTTTGATGTTACACAAAGTGTCATATCATTATTAGTCAGTGTATGTCAAGCTCACTTAGGTAGTGAAGATAGTTTTTTGTGTCTACTAAGAATTCTAGAGTTTGTCTAGTTTAGAAGGAAGTGTCCACCAAGTTCACTCAAGCATCTAAGGAAAATCTACAGAAGATGAGTGTTAACTGAGCTCACTTAGTTAATAAAGAAAATGTTGGATGGAACTAGTGCTAATCGAGCTCACTTGATTACCAAAGGATCTATGTAAGTATGTAGTGTTAACTGATTTAATTTGGATAACACAAAAAAATTATTTTTGAGCTAGTGTCTACAGACTAGGTTGGCTAACAAAGGATTTTCTTATTTTAGCATATTGAGTTCAATTGATTTAATTGTTGGTTCTAGCTGACTGAGAAGATGAATATTAGTTATTGCAAGTCAATTTGACAATTAGAAGTAATAATATGGATATGCAAATGTATTAAAGATTTGATGACGAAAAGAGGAAGTGGGTGAGAAGGATAAGAAGAATATCCTTGTAGAACTAAAAAGATATATTCAATCAAGATGGATCAAATATAAACCTAGAATTAAGATCTATAATCAATAATTTAGTTGCATCCAAATTAGGTCATGTCATTCTTACTCTCTAACCATTGTAGTAGTGATCTAAATCTCTTAATAGTGTTGGCTTAATAACTATTTGTAAATCCTCTTACAAGGTGGTAGCTCTATTGAATTGTCTAAATACCTCTAACAAGGTCACTCCTATTAGGGTGATCAAATCCTTTAACAAGGTCACACCTAACAATGTGTTTGTAACATTTAACAGTGTTGGCTCCTAATAAGGCTCACATGAGAAGAGTGAAAATAGTAACTAGTTGCAATTGATGGGTTTTTCCAAATTGGGTTTCCATGTTAAATCTTGGTGTCTAATGTGTTCATGTCTTTTTTTTTTTTTTTTTGTGTCTACAATTAAGTTAAAGTAATGGTAATCATAGATAATATCTTAGGATTTTCATGCTAAGTAATTATTGAGAAATTATAGTGTTTACCGAGTTACAACATTTCTTTGTTTACCAAGCATTAGCAAAATCAAGTTTTGATAGAATTATTTTGTACTGACATCTAAGGGATCTGGGATTTATTTTTGTAGTAACTGATTTACCCCTCCCCTCTCAATTACTCCTCTTATATTTTCAAAAATTCATATTAGATATTTTGGTGCTTGTAGAGAAGGTTTCAAGCGCCTAAGCTAAAGATTAGGATGTCTTATAGAAGAGAGATTCCCAAGTTGAACAGAAACAATTTTCCAGCATGGCAAGGACTTATGAGGTTACATTTGGCTACTATTAGTGATTCAGGTTGTAAATATATCGATGTTGAATAAAAGACTCCCACTAGGATATTATTAGTAGAAGATATTGTTGAAATGAAGAATCATAACATCATGATGATTGATATTGTATCTACTCTCAATTATGCTAAATTTGATGAAGTAAAAGACTACAAACCAATGCATGAAATGTGGACCAAAATAAAAGAAATCTATGGAGGAGATGACAATGTAAAAAGAGAAAAAGGAGAAGGTCTCAAAGGTCATTTTTATTAGATTAAAATGAGGAAAGATGAAAACATTTCAAAATATGTGGAAAGAATCAAAGCAAGTGTGACCGCAATCAAAACATTTGGAGGAGATATAGATAAAAAAATATTCATATGCAAGGTACTCAGAACTCTTCTTCCTATTTATGTAATTAGAGTATTAGATATTTAAGAAAATAGATTTGATCCAAACAACAAAATATCTTTGGATACTCTTGTTGGAAGATTGGAAGATTGATAGCTTTTGAGTTAGATAACTATGATAACTATGTTCCTAGTTCCAAAGGTATTGACTTTGCCTTCAAAGCTAAACTCTCACTTAATAAAAGGAGTAAAAAATCAAAGACCAATCAATCAAGAAATGTAGAAGAAGAAATAGAAGAAATTTTAGATAGTGATCTTGAAGTTATTGAAGCCCTACTTGCAAGAAAGTATTCCAAAGGTAGAGGAAACTACAAAGGTAAGGTTCCTCTGATATGTTTTTCTTGGGAAGAAGTTGGTCACATTGTTGTAAGGTGTCCAAACAAAGAAAATAATGATGAAAATAAAAGAAATAAGCACAAAGGAAAGAAGGATTTCAAGAAATACAAGAACTACAAGGACAAAGGTAAGAAATCTCATTTTATGGCTAAAGATTATGATAACATTGAAGATAAAATAGTATAAGCTATAAAATATGATTCTAATGATAAAATGACACTTATCTCTCACGTTAGAAAAAATGATACATGGATTATTGATAGTGGTTGTTCACATTATATGGCTAGAGATAAAACAAAATTTGAGCACATGGAATATTATGATGGTGGTAGTGTGCCATTTGGAAACAATGAACCTTGTAACATAAAATGAAAAGGATATATTTCTTTGACTAAAGAATTTGTATTTGATAATGCTTATTGGGTTGAAGGATTAAAGAATAATCTATTGAGTGTGGAAAAATTGAATAACATTGGATTTAAGATAGAATTCATGGATGGAAAGGTCAAAGTACTAGATAGAAAAGGAAATCTAGTTGGATCTAGAAAACGAACAAAAGATAATCTATTTTATCTTGATCTTAGTGAAATTTTATGTTTTATTTCTCAAGTAGAAGAAAGTTGGTTATGGCACAAAAGATTATGTCATGTAAACTTTGATAATTTGATTAATATAAGAAAACATAAAAGAGTAAGAGGTATTCTTAGTTTGAAGAAACCTGATATGGGTCTATGCAAAAATCTTGTGCACACAAACTTATGTGGACCTATTGGAATACAAAGTTATAGTGAAGAAAATTTTTTCATTCTTTTTGTTGATGATTATTCTAGAATAATGACTGCAATATACTAAAAAGAAAAATTTGAAGCTTTTCAAAAATTCAAGTGGTACCTGGAAAGAGTAGGAAAATAATATGGAAAGAAATTGAAATCTCTGGGGTAAGATAGAGGCGGTGAATTCATCTCCAATGAATTCAAACAATTTTGCATTGAAAAAAGAATTAAAAGACAAGTATCAAGTCCTAGTATACCTTAATAGAATGGCATAGCTAAAAGAAGAAATAAATCCATCATGCATTATACAAGAACATTGATGATAGAAAAGAATGTTGTAGTCAAATACTAGAAGGAAGCTATCAGAAATATAGTTAATACCTTGAATAGAGTATAATTGAAGAAAGACTCAAACCAAACTCCTTATGAACTATGGTGTGGCTACAAACTCAATGTAAGTTACTTGAAAGTATTTAGTAGAAAATGTTATATCTTGAAAGAATCTAGCAAAGGAAAATTTGATATCAAAGATGATGAAGGCATATTTCTAGGATAATCCTATCGAAGTAAAGCATACAAATATTTGAATTTGTGTATTCATAAAATCATAGAAAGTGCACATGTGAGAATTGATGAGTTTGTAGAAAAGAGTGAAGAAGAAAGCAACAAAGAGCCAGAAGCTTACAAAAGATTTCTTTAGTATAAACCTAATACGTTGCGAAATCTATCTAAAATAAAGGAAGCTTCACCTCTCAAGTCCCCAAAGTCTCCAATAGTTACCAAGTTGTAGGTAGTGCAACTTGAGTCATGGTCTAAAGGACCTGAGTCAAAAGTTATCAAGCTAGAGCAAACCGAGTTTGAAGGACTTAAGTCATGGATAGTGGGACTTGAGATTGACACTAAAGTTCATGATGAAATTATTGAAACTAATTCCAAATCCAAAGAACCTATGTTAGTAAGATATGTCAAAAGGCATCATGCACCTGATCAGATCATTGAAGACAGATCTAATAGAATAATGAAAAGAAGAAAATTAAAAGGTACATGTTTACTTACTAAATTTAAACCTAGAAGTATTAAAGATGCATTGGAAAATGAAAGTTTGATTGAAGCAATGAATGAAGAAATAGAACAAATAAAAAAGAACAAAACTTAGACTCTTGTTCCTAAACCCAAGGATAGAAATGTAATTGGCACAAAGTGGGTGTTTAGAAACAAGTTGAATGAAGATGGAAAATTATCTAGAAACAAAGCAAGGTTGGTGTGTAAAGGCTATTCTCAAGAAGAAGCTATTGATTATGGTGATACTTTTGCTCTTATTGCAAGATTAGAAGGTGTTAGAACTCTACTAGCATATGTAGCTCATAGAGGATTTAAAGTATATCAAATGGATGAAAAATATACATTTTTGAATGGAATTTTTGATGAGGAAGTCCACATTGAACAACTAGAAGGTTTTGTAGATCCTAGAAAAAGGGACAGGGTTTGCGAATTATACAATGCATTATATGGACTCAAGCAAGCTCCTAGAGCATGGTATGAAAGACTCCATAATTACTTGATACAAATTGGCTTTCAAAGAATAAATGATACCAGTAGCCTATATATCAAAGAAGGACCAAATAAAAGGATTTTGTTGGTAGAAATATTTGTTGATGATACCTTATTCATAGAAAATGATGACTTGTGCAAATTTTTTTGAGAAGAAATGAGTAAAGAATTTGAGATGTCTATGTTTGAAGAAATAAATTTTTTTGTTGGATATAGATTCAGTAGAAGAAATATGGTATCTACATTAATATATCTAAATATATCAAGGAAATACTAAAGATATTTTGAATTTAAGATTCAAGACTAATTGGAACCCCTATGTCTACTAGACATAAACTTTGTAAAAATGATTAGTCCAAAGAGGTAGATCAAACCACATATAGGTCAATGATTAGAAGATTGTTTTATATAGTGCATACAAGGCCTAATATTGCATTAGCAGTCAGTATGGTGGCAAGATTTTCAACAAATTTTAAAGAAAATCATTTGATGGCACTTAAAAGATTCATGAGATATCTCAAAGGTACTAAAGACTATGACTTATTGTACAAAATAGGAGGCAATTTGGACTTAAAGGTATTCACTAATGTTGATTGGGTAGGAAGTGTTGATGATAGAAAACCTATTAGTGGAGGAGCATTCTTTCTTGTTAAAAGACTAGTTTCTTGGACAAGAAAGACACAAAATTGTACCTTTTAGTCCACAATAGAAGTAGATATGTGGTAGCAATAGTTAATTGTTCTAACAATGTTTGGTTCAAACAACTAATGACAGGTATGAAGGTAGAGATCAAGGATCTAGTTGTCATATACTATGATAATACCAATGCAATCAATATACCAAAGAATCTAGTGATACATACCCAAACAAGCACATTGCTATAAAATATCACTTCTTAAGAGAATTGATGCAAAATAAAGAAGTTAGATTGGAATATGTGAACACAAAAGTACAAATTGTAGACATATCCACCAAGCCATTACCTAAGGATGCATATTTTTTTTATCTAAGAGGTAAGCTAGGGGTCATTCCACTATCTAAAGGTCACTAAATGAAATTTAGTGATGTATCAACTAGAGCATGTTGAAGATCAATTAGTTGGTGCAGTATTGACAAGGGCATATTACAAATGAATCCGTGCTTAAGGTACATTTATTTTCATTGAGTATTGTATTTGGAATGTGTTGTCATAGAGAGAGAAGTATACAACCATATCTCATAGATTTTTTTCTGAAAAGATGGAAAAGTGTGTTGTCATAATAAAGAGATGTCATAGAGGGAGATTGGAAGAGAAAAATTATCAAATAGGGAGAATGAACTTGGTAGAAGTTCTATCCAAACAATAGTTTTCTAAAATAGGGAGAAACTAGAGGCACAAAGAGTTCACACTGACAGAGGGAGTTCTCATGAATGAGAATTAGAATGAAACTAAGCATATGTTCCTTACTTTATTCTTGCTCCAAAATATTTATTGTAATATGACATGTTGTGTTGCCATCAATGCCAAAGACGGAGATTGTTGAATATATTTGATTAATTGTGTATTGTCTTTGATGTTACACTAAATTTCATATAATTATCAGTCAGTGTATGACAAGCTCAATTAGGTAGTGAAGATAGTTTCTATGTCTATTGAGCATTTCAGAGTTTTTCAAATTTAGAAGGTAGTGTCTACCAAGTTCACTCGAGCATCTAAGGAAAGTTGATGGAAGATGAATGTCAAATAAGATCACTTAGTTACCAAAGGATCTATGCAAAGATGTAGTGTTAATTGAGTTAACTTGGTTAACATGAAAAAATTGTTTTTGAGTTAATGTTTATCGAGCAAGGTCAGATAACAAAGGATATTCTTGTTCTGGCATATTAAGTTTAGTTGATTTGATTATGGTTCTAGCCAACTAAGATGATGAATATTAGTTATTAAAAGTTTTTTTTTAGCTAACTTAATAATATGAAAGATATAAATAAAAGGTCAAATTGACAATCAGAAGTAAGAAGATGGATATGCAAAAATATTGAAGATGTCATGATGAAAAAAGGAAGTAAATCATAACGATAAGAAAAATATCCTTGTGGAGCTTGTTGGAAATGATTGAAAAGATCATGAATGAAGAATAATGGAACTAGTAAAGAATTCTTTCAATAATTGTTTTGTCATTGATGTCAAACTTGCTACTTGCAAGAATGAAAATTGCTTAAGTGATCCAAATACTATCAATTGGTTGATTGACAAGGAGGAGACAATCAATTATATGTAACTAGATCACCTAGAAAAAGGTTGAAGTTATGATGTTGTAATAAAGTATAAAGATCAGCTAAACCATTGATGAAATAGTGTATTGATAACATACTCTAAGACATAGGGAATGGACACACTAAGACACATCAAAGATATAAGGTTTAACTAAGTTCATTTGTGAGCATCGAGCAAGCTAGTTAAAGCCAAGCAAGTTCAACTCTAGTAGATGTCGAGCAAATTTCTTCAGATGCCAAGCAAGCCATCAGGTACCTAGTGATTCAAGAAAATAGTAGAAGTCGAGCAATCCAAGAAAGCTTTAGGTGTCAAGTAAAGATGAAACTATAGGGGATGTGGAGAAATCCAAAACTAGATGGTGTTGAGCATCAGTAAATAGTAGTAGAAGTCGAGTAACTCAGTTAATGTTGAGCATTAGTAAACCAATGATGCTGAGTTGCTGCATTATTTATTAAGTCAAAAGATTCACCAAATTAGTAATGATAAGTTTGTTACATTGAATTTTATGAATTAGTTAGATGATAAGGATGATGAGTAGATTTCACAAAATTTTATGTAAACCATGCAAACCAATTCAAGGCAAATACTGATGGACTTATCATGAAGTTTCTATAAGAAACAATTTGGAGGGAAAACAATATTGTTCTCTCAAATCAAATCAAATTGATGAGTCAGAAGACTTGAGTGGGAAATGGAGAACATAATTTCTTTATAAGGAGTTATAGGTCAGAGATCAAGAGAGTGAGGGAGTTGGTCATAAGTGTGATCATGCAAAGAAGCCAAGAGAAGACTAGTATGAAGTATCAAGAAGAGGACATAGTGAGGAGTAAGCACAAAGAATCAAGAATTTGAGTTGATCAAGTGACCATAGAGTGCATTGGCATAACAAGTAGAAGAACTCAAGGAGATAGATCTTGAAGGGTGAACAAGCTATTAGCACTGGAAGTAAGAAAATCCAAGCAAAGAAAAAAATTGGAGTGATCTAAAATCTACAAGGTTAGAGTCGCAATCTTTATCAAGTCAAAACCCTTCTAATACTTTCTTACCATTGTATTAGACATTGAAATCCTACATTGTTAGCTCAACTTAATAGCTAGGTGGATAAGCCTCAGGAAAAGGATAGAAGATCCCTAGGAGAAGGATAAGAGATCCTCAGGAGAAGGATAGGAGATCCTTAGAGAGGGATAAAAGATTCTTTTGACAAGGTGACTATAAATCCCATGGACTTGGGTGGGCCTAACAACTCTATGTAAATCCTTTAATCTAAGCTAAATGTTCTTAAGTCCTCTAATAGGGCACACTCCTTATAGGGTGTAGAAATCCTTTAATAGGGTCACATCAAATAGTGTGTAAAGCCTTTAACAGGGTAGGCATTTAATAGGGAAAACCATCAAAAGTGGTTGAAATCTATTGCATAGTAATTTTGTGGGTGTCATCCCCACCCCAATATTACCTTCTTATTCTTGGAGGGTTTTTGGGTCACCAAAATCCTTAGTGTTATGTGGTGATGCATGTTTACTTTTCATGATTGTTTAATGTTTAATTGTATGCATGATCATTTCAATTATATGCCATTAAGGATTTGAAAATTTGTATTGGACATTTTTGGACCTTGAATAACTGATTCACCCCCCTCTCATTTATTCTAAAAGAATTCTAACAATTGGTATCAGAGCCCACTGCTGATTTGTTTCAAGGTACTAGTAGCAGGAAGATCAAGATGTCCAAGAGAGAAGTCCCCAAGTTAAACAAAGACAACTTTGTTGCATGGAAAAGTCTAATAAAGTTACACCTTGAATCAATAGATAACTATGCATAGACCTCAATCACAGTTGATCATGTAGACCCTGCAAGACCTCTCACTATAGAAGACATGAGCGAGAAGAAGGAGCACAATCAAGCGATGTTAGATATTGCTTCATCACTAAGCTATGTCGAGTATGATGATATAAAAGAATGTGATACTACATATCAGATGTGCAAAACATTAACAAACATCTATGGAGGAGATGATAATGTCAAGAGAACCAAAAGAGAGAGCCTAAGAGGAAAGTTTCATGACATGAAAATGGAAGAAGGAGAAAATGCTGCTCAATACGGTGCAAGGATGAAAGAAGTGGTAAGTTCCATAAGAAGCCTAGGAGGGTAGTTATCCGAAGAAATAGTATGTAGCAAATACTTGAGAACTTTTCTTCCTATCTATGTTATAAGAGTATTAGCCATCCAAGAGCTAAGGTGTGTACTAGGCAATACATTGTCATTTGAAGGAATAATTGGAAGACTCACTTCCTTTGAGCTATCAAACTTTGACAACTACAAGCCAAAAAAAATTGAATCTACATTCAAAGCCAAGATGATAGTAAAAGACAATGAGGAGGTGCAAATAACGAAAAAGAGTGGAAAAGGAAAGTATGCATCTAGTGATAGCAGCACTGATGAAGATGATGTAGACCAATTGGAGGCATTACTAGCAAGAAGATTTCACAAAAGAAGAGGAAAATTCAAAGGTAAGCTACCAATCATTTGTTTCAATTGTAATGAAGTTGGTTACATTGTAGCTAGATGCACACAAAAGAAAAATTACAAGGATGGAGGCAACCTCAAGAACAAGAAAGAGGACAACAAGGACTACAAAAGTAAAGGAAAAATATGCTACATTATTGAAGAAGACTCTGACGAGAATGATGATGAAGTAGTCTATGTGGCTATGAAAGATGAATCAGATGAAGATGAAGCAACTACCCTAGTAACTTGCATGAACAAGAATAAAAAATGGATCATTGATAGTGGATGCTCTCATCACATGATTTGAGATAAAAATAAGTTCATTACCTTTGTTCAATATGAAGGAAATAGTGTTAGATTTGGTAACAATGCACCATGTCAGATCAAAAGGAAAGGTAGTATCAAGCTTACTAAAAAGATATCATGTGATAATGCATACTATGTTGAAGTCCTGAATTATAACTTGCTAAGTGTCTCATAGTTAGGAAACATAGGATGCAAGATTGAATTTGAAAATGGATTTTCCAAGATCTGTGATTCTCAAGGAAGTCTAATAGGAAAAGGTGACCAAACTAGGAGTAATTTTTTCTACCTAGACATGGAAGATGCTTCTTGTCTCATTGTTCAAATTGATGACGTATGGTTATGGCACAAGAGGTTATGCCATGCAAATTTTGACAATCTGATAAGCATCAACAAAATGAAGAAAGTCAAAGGTCTACCAAAGTTGAAGAAGCCTAATAACACTATGTGCAAACAATGCCAACTAGGGAAGATGACCAAGTCAACTTTCAAAAGCAAGGCTTATACTTCTAATGAAGTATTAGAGCTAGTTCATACTGATTTGTGTTGTCTTATTGAAGTGTAAAGCTACAAAGGTGACAGATACATAATGCTATTTCTAGATGACTATTCAAGGATGATGATAGTCATGTTCCTAAAACAAAAATTAGATGCATTCCAAATGTTCAAATGGTACTTGTCTAGAGTTGAGAAAGAGACTGGGAAGAGCCAAAAATGTCATAGATCTGATAGAGGAGGTCAATTCACATCAAGAGAATTTGAAGAATTAACAATGAAAGACGAATCAAAAGGAAAACATTACCAACTAGGACTCCACCTTAGAATGGTATAGCAAAAAGAAGGAATAGATCAGTTATTGACTACACCAAAACCTTAATGATGGAGAAAAATGTTGCACTCAAATACTGGAGAGAAGTCATAAGTACTATAGTCTACACACTCAATAGAGTTCAAGTCAAGAAAGGTACAAATGCAACACCTTTTGAATTATGGTATGGGCATTCTCCTAATGTAAAAAAATTTCAAAATATTTGGATGCAAATGCTATATATATAAAGAGTCTAGAAATGGAAAATTTGATGCAAAAAGTGAGGAAGACACATTTCTTGGTTATTCTACTAGAAGCAAAGCTTATAAGTGCTTAAATGTTAACAGTAACAAAGTAGTAGAAAGAACAAATGTGAAATTTGCTATGCTTGTAGAAGTTAAAAGTGTTGAGAACACCAAGAAAGTAGCAGAATACAAGACCTTTGTATACTTTTATGAAGGTATACCTAATAATGGTGAAACTGCAACTCAAAATGTCAATCAACAACAAAATCCAATATCTGTTGAGTCTCAATTAGTGAATACTGAGCAACAGACACATTCAAAAGCTGAGCTCCAGAATACAGAGAATGTTCATTTAGATTCTAAGAATAGTCAACATGAAGGAAATGAAGAAATAACTAATGAAAATACACATGAAGATTCAAATTTTGAAAGAGACAACATGCAAACAAGAAAAGAACCAGTATTGGAAAAGTATGTAAGAAGGCATCATCTTGCAGATCAAATTATTGGAAACAAAGAGGCAGGACCAATGAGAAGGAATAGACTCAAAAGTGAGACGTGTCTGCTTAGCAAAATGGAACCAAAAATAGTAAGTGAAGTCATAAAATATGATGAATAGTATAATGCTATGAAAGAAGAAATAGAACAAATTGAAAAGAACAAGACATGGACCTTAGTCTCAAGACCAACTGAAAAGAATGTAATTGGAACCAAGTGGGTGTTTAGAAAAAAGTTAGATGAGAATGGTAAAATCACAAGGAACAAGGCAAGACTAGTCTGTAAAGGGTATGCACAAGAAGAAGGACTAGACTATGGAGAAACTTTTTCTCCAGTTGCTAGAATGGAAGGAGTAAGGACTTTACTAGCATATGCAGCCTTCAAGAGATTTAAACTCTATCAAATGGATGTTAAGTCCACATTTCTAAATGGTATACTTGAAGAGGAAGTCTACATAGAGAAACTAGAAGGATTTTTTAATGAAAATTAAAAAAACAAGGAATGTAAATTGCATAAGGCTCTATATGGATTAAAGCAAGCCCCTAGAGCTTGGTATGAGAGACTTCACAAGTATCTAGTGCAAATAGGATTTGAAAGAACTAATGATAATAGCAACATGTACATCAAATTAGAAGAAGGTAAAGATATCCTTGTATCTAAAATCTTTGTGGATGACATAGTTTTTGGAGGAAAGGAAGCACTTTTCAAAAGTTTTGCTGACAAAATGAAACATGAGTTTGAGATGTCTATGTTTGGAGAAATCAAGTTTTTTGTTGGATTGTAAGTACATTAACTAAAACATGGTATATTCTTGACACAATCAAAGTACATCAAAGAGATACTCAAGATGTTTAGATTGGAAAACTCCAAGCCTATCAGCACACCAATGGCAATAGGACATAAGGTATCCAAAAATGATGAATCAGCTAAAGTCAATCAAACTATGTAAAGATCCATGATTGGAAAACTACAATATGTTGTACATAGAAGACTAGACATAGCATTAGCAGTTGGAATAGTGGGTAGATTCTTTTCTAATCCTAGAGAAAATCATCTCATGGCAGTAAAAAGGATAATGAGGTATCTCAAAGGAACTAATGATTTTGGCCTATACTACAAAAAGAATGAGAAGTTTGAGCTCAATACATACACAGATGCAGATTGGGGAGACAACATTAACGATAGGAAAAACACCAGTGGAGGAGCATTATTCTTAGCTAAAAGGCTAGTTATTTGGACTAGGAAAAAATAAACATGCACATCTATGTCCACTGCAAAAGTAGAATATGTCGTAGTAGTAGTCAATTGCACAAACATTGTGTGGCTCAAACATCTATTGAAAGGAATGAATGAAGAAGTAACCAAACCTATGATACTGTATTGTGATAATACAAGTGCTATAAACATATCCAAGAATCTGGCAATGTATGCAAAAACCAGGCATATTGCAATCAAGTATCACTATGCTAGAGAATTGGTGGAAGACAAACAAGTGAAGATGGAGTACATTCACACAAAGGAACAAATTGTAGATATCTTCACCAAACCATAGCCCAAGGACACATATGAATATCTTAGAGGCAAGTTGGGGGTAAAGCCCCTAACTAAAGTAGTCTAAAGCAACAAAGAAGCTGCCCTGCATCAACAGGAGTAGATCATTGAAATATCAGAAGAATGATGTAGAGGATATTAATAGGTGAAGAAAATTCAGATCAGTCACAAGCATCGTGAATGAGGGAGAAAACATGAGATGCAAAGCTTTTATTTAGCATGTTGAAGATGCTACATCATTGGCATTTATCTCAAAGAGGGAGATTTATGAGAAACTAATCAATAAAAGGTAACAAGGAGATGTATGAGATGTATGAGGTCAGTAGTAGACCAAAAAAAAGAGTGAGATGAAAGAGGGAGATTTAGAAGAGATAAGAAACTGATTAGGAATACAACTATGAAGGATCAGGAATAAAGAGTAAGGATGCAACAGTCAAGAGGGAGAAGCAAAACAAAGGATTCAATTTGTATCAACAAAAGAGGGAGACACGATACAAAAATATGTAATGAAAACAAGTTTTCTATTTGGTATATAATTTTGGTGGTAACTAAGTTAATCAGCTCAATCAATTGATCAGTTTGGTTTTCCATCAATGCTAAAGAGGGAGATTGGTGGAAAAGATTGAAAAGATCATGAATGAAGAATGATGGAACTAGTAAAGAATTCTTTCAATCATTTTTTTGTCATTGATGTCAAACTTTCTACTTTCAGGAATGACAATTGCTTAAGTGATCCAAATACTATCAATTGGTTGATTGACAAGGAGGAGGTAATCAATTAGATGTAACTAGAGCATCTAGAGAAAGGTTGAAGTTATGATGTTGTAATGAAGTATAAAGATCAGCTAAGCAATTGATGAAATAGTGTATTGATGACATACTCTAAGACATAGGGAATGGACACACTAAGACACATCAAAGATGTAAGGTTTAACTAAGTTCATTTGTGAGTGTCAAGCAAGCTAGTTAAAGCCAAGCAAGTTCAACTCCAATGGATGCCAAGAAAATTTCTTCAAATGCCGAGCAAGCCTTCAAGTGTTGAGTGATTCAAGAAAATAGTATAAGCTGAGAAATATAGGAAAGCTTCAGGTGCCAAGTAAAGAAAAAACTATAGAGGATGCCAAGTAATCCAGAACTAGATGGTGTCGAGCATCAATAAATAGCAATAGAAGCCAAGTAACTTAGTTAATGCTGAGCAAGAGTAAACCAATGATGCTGAGTTGCTACATTATTTGTTAAGTCAAAAGATTCACCAGATTAGTAATGATAAGTTTGTTACATTGAATTTTATGAATTATTTGGATGATAAGGATGATGAGTAGATGTCACAGAATTTTATGTAAACCATGCAAACCAATTCAAGGTGAATACTGATGGACTTATCATGAATTTTTTGGAAGAAACAATTTGGAGGGAAAACAATATTGTTCTCTCAAATCAAATCAAATTGATGAGTGGGAAGACTTGAGTAGGAAATGGAGAACATAATTTATTTATAAGGAGTTATAGGTCAAAGATCAAGAGAGTGAGGGAGTTGGTCATAACTGTGGTCGTACAAAGAAGCCAAGGGAAGACTAGTGTAAAGTATCAAGAAGAGGACATAGTGAGGAGTAAGCATAGAGCATCAAGACTTTTAGTTAATCAAGTGACCATAGAGTGCATTGGCATAATGAGTGGAAGAACTCAAGGAGACAGATCTTGAAGGGAAAACAAGCTGTCAACATTGGAAGGAAGAAAAGCCAAGAAAAGAAAAGAACTGAAGAGTGATCTAAAATATGCAAGGTTAGAGTTGCAACCTTTATCAGTTCAAAATCTTTCTAATACTTTCTTACCATTGTATTAGACATTGAAATCCTAAATTGTTAGGTTAGCTCAATAGCTAGGTGGATAAGCGTCAGGAAAAGGATAGAAGATCCCTAGGAGAAGGATAAGAGATTCTCAAGAGAAGGATAGGAGATCCTTAGAGAGGGATAAAAGATTCTTTTGACAAGGTGACTGTAAATCCCATGGACTTGGGTGGGCCTAATAGCTCTATGTAAATCCTTTAACAAGGTGACATTCTAAGTTGAATGTTCTTAAGTCCTCTAATAGGGTGCACTCCTAATAGGTTGTCAAAATCCTTTAATAGGGTCACATCTAATAGTGTGAAAAGCCTTTAATAGGGCAAGCCTTTAACAAGACAAACCATCAGAAGTGGTTGAAATCTATTGCACAGTAATTTTTTGGGTATCATCCCCACCCCAGTTTTACCTTCTTATTCCTAGAGGGTTTTTGGGTCACCAAAATCTTTAGTGTTATGTGGTGATGCATGTTTACTTTTCATGATTGTTTAATGTTTAATTGCATGCATGATAATTTGAATTATATGTCATTAAGGATTTGAAAATTTGTATTGGACATTATTGGACCTTGAATAACTGATTCACCCCCCTCTTAGTTATTCTAAAAGAATTCTAATAGAGCTAAAAAGATATATTCAATTAGAAAGGATCAAGTATACAAGCCAAAATTAAGATATGTAATTAGGAATTCAATTGCATCCAAATTAGTTCATTTCATTGTTACTCTCTAACCATTGTAGCAGTGATCTAAATCTCTTAATAGAGTTGGCTTAACAACTATTTGTAAATCCTCTAACAAGGTAGCAATTCTATTGAATTTTCTAAAGACCTCTAAAAATACTACTCCTAACTAGGCAATTAAATTCTCTAAAAAGGTCACACCTAACAATGTGTTTTGTAACATCTAACAAGGGTTGCTCCTAACTGGGCTTGCTTCATAAGAGTGAAAAAGAACAACAAGGTTGTAATTGGTCATTTTTCTCAAATTAGGTTTCCACATTAAATCCTGGTGTCTAATGTGTTCTTGCTATTTCCTTTCGGTATTAAATCATAGATAATATCTTAAGATTTTCATGTTAAGTAATTATCGAGTAGTTATAGTGTTTACTGAGTTACAACATTTCTTTGTTTGCTAAGCATCAACAAAATCAAGTTTTGATAGAATTATTTTGTACTGACATATAAGGGATTTAGGATTTATTTTTGTAGTAACTCATTCACCTCTCCCATCTCAATTACTCCTCTTATATTTCCAACAATAGTTACCTTCTCTATCAATTTGACTTCTTGTTATTATTCTTATTCTTCACTAGACTCAACAATTGTCAACAATGTCTTTTGTCTCTTTCCTGGTCTAGATGCTTATTATTTAACCCTTTTAGTCTTTGTGCTCACAAATTCCACTAATCTCTCAAATTTTCTCTTTGGCTTACTTTTCTAAACATATGATACTGCTACATAAGGAATTCTATATTCTAAAGATGTCTCTATAATAGACACTGACAAAGGTTGCACATTTAGTATACCTTGCTTCATAGTTTTACTGAATGCTTGTGACTCACTCTCAATCATATGGGCCTCTGATAAGGCTTTCTTCATTATAGTTTCTATCTTCTTGTGAGATGCTTTCTCCAAGGATGCCTGATGAGTAGATAGGCTAATCTCATCATAAGTTCTAAATCTATATTTAGCTTGGTCCTTCTCCGATTTCAAGAATAAATCAATATATCCAACTATTGTTTCATCAGTCAATTAATAACCTAAGCGATAAAGAAATATTTTTCAAGGTTATACTTGTTGAATATAAGTAAAATTTGTATCAACCATAACACAAATGTCTTCTCTAAATCTATGTACAATTGTAGGTGCAATTCTAAATCTTTGCCTCATTTCATCCTAAAATGTTTTCATTGTCAAGTTTCCACTATCCAATATTTTATCTACTAAATCTCTTCTACATACATCTATGATTTTCTCCATTGTACACCTCTCACTGCTCATAATCTCTGTGACTAACAAATATGGAAATCTCTTAAGTACATTAAAAAAATGATTGATCAGTGACTAAAATTTAAAACACACCATTCTTAGTCCTTTTGATCTTCTTTGGGTTCTCAAGAAGTTGCATTCTTAGAATTTCACTAAGATTAACAATTTGTTTCTTCTCAACACATATCTTGTAGGCTACATAAATGAATCTAGTTGATAGTTCATCAATCTTAGAACTTGTACATATAGAGTAGTCAATATTTATACTTAGGAATCTTACATCATCTTTTTTCATAGTGTTGATCACCATGACCTTTCCATTACACACTAGTTTTATGTAGCTCTCAACTTTCTTCTTAACCATTTTCTCACCTATAGGTACACTACCTTGTTTGCAAAGACCAGTTACCTCATGAATAAGGTCAGTTGAAATATCAACTACATTGTCTTCCATCCATAGTTTTACATCATGTATTCTACTTAATATGGTCTATTTCCACTCATCTCTATCTAATTCTGGTAGAAATGATAGCTGAATAAGTATATTTACTTTATGTGTCCAAATTTGGGTTTCATAGTCATATCATGATTAAAGACTAGTTCCATATCGTTGTTCATATACTCACTCACAATAGATTCAAACTTACTGGTAAGATAACTTCCTACATCTTCCAAATGAAAAACATTGTTTAGAGTAATGGGTAATGTTGAATTAGGGTTTCCTTCTATGGGTTTCATGAAAACAACCTTCAATTTTTGTCTATCCTCATTCTCATCAATGAACTATTGACATATCCATTCTTCTATCAAATATAAACCTTTTATTGAAATAAATTATTTGGAAAATGATAAAATAATTTTTTTAGAAATAGGGTTTGCTTCAAAATCACCTTGTCAATTTGCTTCTAAGTGTATTATGTTTCTAATGTAATCACAATGAAGTGGTAATCAAGTCTATACTCCATTTATTCCTTCAACTCAAGCTTTCATTAATTGCATACTTTGTAAACATGAAAAGCTACCAACTGCATTTTGAAATCAATCAATTACTCAAGATCTTCTATATGATCTTCAAATGCTACCTGAGGTTTACTATAGCTTCCTCCCATCATGATAATGTTCCACAAAACTTCACTCCATGAAATTTTTAGTAAGAACATAGTTTTCATCTTCTTCTATAGAAGTAACTTTCTCTATAATAATAGTAACTCTTAGTTCCTTCATAACTAGTTTAGATAAGTTCCAAATTACAAGTGAGCTTAGATACTATCTGACCTTATCTTGATACACCTTTTTCCAACTTTTCTACTTCTAGTTTGATCTCTAGACAAAGTTTTCAAACTTGGTGTTGTGAATAAGCTTAATTCAACTTAATTAAATCAAACTTGATAATTAGCTTTGATCTTCCTATCTCATCATCTGATAGCTTTTCTTTTGAGATGTCTAATCCTTTTTAAAATGCCTCATTGATTTCTTCTCAAAGTTCACTAACTAAATTTCTATGTTTGTCATTGTCTTTGTTAGTTCCAAAGTTCATTTCATTGTTCTTTCTATCATTTCTGACTTTTCTTCCATAACTTTTACCATTTCCAAAGTTTCTTCCATTTTTCCTTATTTCTCTAAAGTTTTTATCCATTTTGCAATACTTTTTTGTATGTCCAAATTTATTGCATAAGTGATATACTAATGATCTTCTCTAGGATTCTCATGATCATCCAGTGCATGACAATTCTAAGCAATGTGTCCAAAGTTGTTACACTTGTAACACATGATCTATTTTCTTTCTTCATAAGGTCTTCCTTCTTTTGATGCTTTATCATTAGATCTTCTTCTATCTATAGGGTTAGTATTTCTAGACAGTCTACTATTTGTTCTATCATGATCATATTTAGGTTTCTTACAATCAATTACTTTATGACCCATACCATAAAAATTATGACAATAAAAGTTCTTAACATGATTAAATAACTTATTTGTACAATATCTTTTCATATGACCTATTTCATCACATGAAAAATCCTTAACTCTAAATTCATACCTTGTTTCCTTAGGAGATTCCACTTGTGTTGGTTCATCTAATATCTCAACTTCCTTGTCAACTTCTTTAGGTTTATCAAAATATTGACTAGATTCAATCTTATCATCAAAATTTTCTTTTTCTTTTGGATCTGATCTACTCTTAGGTTTCATTATAGATATGTTAAATAGATAACCAAGAATAATATTATAATAAGTAGGTCTCTATCTTAACATTGAATCATCAATATTTTCTATAGTAGAATAAAGCTTCTCAAGTTGTTTCTTGCACTGAGTTAGTTCACCTTTCATAATAGTATTGTATTTATGAGCTTCTTCATGATTTTTGTTCAATGTTTCAAATTAAGATGTCTTATTTGCCAAAATTTCTCTAAGATCTACATTCTCAATCTTCAAAAAAGATTCAACTTTAGATTTGTAATCTTCAATTCATGCTTCAAGATCTTGTACTCTATCTTCAATTTTGAATAATAATCATCACTAGTTTTAGATTTAGTAGATTCAAGCTTGGATTTGAGATGTTCAATCTTTTCCTTCAATTTTCCAATGTATACTTTGGATTCTTCACATCTATCCTTCATCTTATCTCTTTCTTTAGTCTGGAGATAAATTTGTTCAAGTGTTAGAAAAAGTGATTGAAATGATAAAATATAATAAAATGAAATAGCATGAAATAATAGATTTAATCCAACAGAGCAAGAAGAATTTTACGATACAAATGATACAAGATCAATGGAACAATACCAAAGATAAGCAACACAAGAGATAAGGATTTGATAACCCCTTGATAAGCAAAGAAAACCCCTTGTGAGTATTATGAATGAGGCAAAAGCCTAAGAATGAGAAAGAGAGAGAGAAGAAATGTAGCAAAATAGCTCATTTACAATAGCATCAAAAATTTGATGTGAATAATGGAGTCTAGATGAAAATGAGAGAGAGAAGCACCTCTTTTAAAGAGATGAGAAAGGAGTTGCATGTCTTTGCATGTGTAACTCTCATTTCTATGAATGCCACATTCATAAAAAGTGTGTGCAAAGTGTCAAGTTCCTCTTAAGGAGGAATATCTATTTTTCTTATTAAAGGAAATACAAAAAAGAGTTGTCCTCATAAGTGGACAATAGGACAAGAATGACATGTCCTTTACATGTGGACTAGAGGACAAATAAATAATACATAAGGGATACTTTGGTTTATCCCAATAAATAAATAAATACAACCAAGGAAAGATTATTAATTCTAACACCCCCCTTTAATCTTTACTTGGAGAGATGTTGTCAAAATCAAATTGTAATTTGATTTTTTGAAATATCTTCATTGTGCGAGAGGTCTCTTATTATCATGGGTACATCATTGGAGAGCCAAGAGAAGTTGATAATTTTTCAAGTGTGTTACATCTTCAAGTGGATTCACATGGCATAGGATTTGTACAACAAATAATGATATCTTGTATGTGCCTTGATGGATTACCTGAAACATAGAAACAAAGGCAACTATCCACAAGGATAGTTTCATCTTATATTCAAGTTAGAAACTTTTTATGTATAAGTAAATTCTCATAGAGTAAATATAACTGTAACTTGGTACCACAAAGAAATCAAGATAAATCATATCCTGCAAAGAACAAATATGTTATCAAAACTTTTAAGAAAAAACTATAGAAAATGTTAGCTAATGAATTCAACATCAACAATGCTTCAATCACATGGATATAGACAGTCCACTAATAAGTCATTTTACTGCAAATTAATGGGTGATCAATCCATAACCTGCATGACTCATGATTTAAGCAAAGAAGTATACATAACATTATATGGCATGTTTTCAAAGATATCAAAGGGGAGGAGTATGAGTATTAACAATTGACTGCCTTCAAATAAGAGTAAAAAGCCTTCAAGATGGGTCAAATTAACTAAAATTGGAGGGAAACTCCAATAATAAATGGTATTAACCATAAAGTGCCAATATGGCAATAGAATGATGCTTAAAAAAGCATAAACTGCACTAATGTGTCAATCAATAGAACAAAATAAATGTTGAAGGCAATAGTTTATAATAACTCATAATCCCAACAAATAAGAAAAATAAATAAAATAAATTTACTTATGTGAAATAAAGAATGCACTCATATTTGATAAGTCATAAGAGACACAATAATTTGTATATTTATCAAGATATATATGTGGGCCCCCATATATACACATGAATAAATATACCTAAACTATCATGGTATGAAACATGCAAATAGAATTAAGATCATATATAGAACATAATTTCTAGGCAACATACTAAAGAGAAATGCCAAAGATGATGAAAGAGAATTATTAACATCAAACAATATTTGCAGTAATTAATCCTCCTAGGTTGAAGTCCACCCATTCTAAAAATTGATCTCTTTTACTAAGTACTTTTTGAAACCATTTATTTTTTCTGTTAACAAATTTATCACTAGAGGAAGAGTCATGATGTATGAATGCATCATTTGTTTCAACATTAGCATTATTATCATTATCAATATTAGCATTATTACCATGATCTATAAATGCATCATTACCATTACCATTGTAAGAAAGAATAGGAGGAATAAAGGTAGATATATGAGGAGTAGGGTTTAGAGAAGGAGGTTGGTCCTCCACTAACACAATTCTGCTTCCATAAACTTGTTCATTTTGAGCATTAGAAGAATCATGCACACCATTTCTTGCAAGAAAAACATCTCGTGCTATGTGCACTTTGTTAGTAATAGGATTATAAGCTTGATAACCTTTGGTATTTTGCATGTTCTCACTCATGTACTTTGTGCATGCCATCTTAGATGAAGCAATAGGAGGTAAATTTTCAACCGTATTAGATGAGATATGCTCATTTTTCAAATGAGCAAGCCTTTCATGCTCCATATTAAAAGTAATATCTTTGTGCAAAGAGTGTCTAGAAGAGGTGAACTCAAAAAATTTAAATAAGTTATCATGGCCTAACTTAGCATTAGCAACAACTTCATTAGTGTTAGGATCAATAACAGAGCACATGTCCCTACGAAACTCAACTTTGTAATTTTGACAT
The DNA here is from genome assembly GCA_028749045.1 of Cupressus sempervirens. Taxonomy (NCBI): domain Eukaryota; kingdom Viridiplantae; phylum Streptophyta; class Pinopsida; order Cupressales; family Cupressaceae; genus Cupressus; species Cupressus sempervirens. The sequence goes on from CM053784.1 coordinate 343,319,128, forward strand.
AATTTTATAATAGAAAAAAGATTGTATTTCAACTCAAGAACATAAAAGACATCATGTAATTTTCCATTTGGAATACTAACATTACCAAATCCTTTAACTTTGCAACTATGATTATCAGCTAATTGAATTGGAATATTAGAAGGATCGGGTTTTAAATAATCAAACACTTCTTTATGAAAAGTAACATGTTGAGATGCATCAGTATCAATAATCCATTCTAAATTTTCAAGAACATTGTAACTAACAGTAAAAGCACGACGAGATGGATGAGAGTTTTGATTATTGTTATTGATAGGTTGCTTATCTTTTTGTTTTTTAAAACAATTATTAGTTACATGACCATCTTTCTCACAATAAGTACAGTGGAATTTTTTATTAGATTGATGAGTATTATTATGATGAGTGTTTGGATGATTATTGTGATTATTATTATTATAAGTATTGGGAGAATCATTATTAAAAAATTTGAAATTTTGATTTTGACTTTTAGACACAAAAGCATGTTCATTAGATCTAAGAGTACCAAATTGTAACAACTTAGCTTCCTCTTGACGTAACAAATTTTGAAAAATACTATAAGTTAATTGAGTAGACAAAGTAGGAATAGCAAGTTGAGAATGAACATTAGTAATAAATTGTTGAAATTGTCTAGGAAGACATTTTTTTAAAATAATGGTAATTAATCTAATATCAGTGAGAGTAACACCTAATCCAATTAGTTGACTTTTAATATAATGAAATTTAAGTAAAAATTCATCCATGGATTTGAAATCAATATACCTTAAGTCTTTCAAATTGTCTTGCAATTGAATCTTGCGTGATTCAGATGGCCTATCATATGTTTTCTTTAAAATATCCCAAGCTTCATGGGCATTAGTGCAATGAGAAATTAGAACATATAAATCTGGGCTAAGAGATATACCAATGAGGCCAAGGGCTTCTTCATTTTTAGTATTCCATGCATTTTGTTCATCTTGTGTAGCTGAGGCACCAGGAACTACAGAAGGGTTAGTAGCAACATCTAAAATATGCTTAAAATGAAATATAAATGAAAGATGAATTTTTCAAGCAAGCATGATAGTTTGAGTTATTTAACTTGATTTTTGGAATTAAAGTTGACATGATTTAAAAATTACATTTAAAATTTAAATAATAGATTTGAAATAAAAAAGTGAGACTTATTATCCACAAGAATATTAAATAATTATTAAGAGATTTAGAGAGTCAAAATTAAAAACTAAAATGTTCCCTGCAAAACTACTGGTCAAATTGAAGAAACAAGAAAAATAAAAATTTGAAAAATTGAAAAAATGTGTTACACACAGAGAGCGATAATTTTTTTAATTTAACTCTATTTTCAATAAAATTTAAAATCTTTTTTCATTTTTATGTCTTTTAAATGCTATTCAAATTTCAACCAAACTCAGATCATGAATTAAGAGATATCATAAAAATACGAACTGCTGTCTTAAAACTTGAAAAACAAATAATACTACACATATAGTACAATAAATTTTGCAATACTATTTTGATAAAAATGAAATTTAAAGGGTTTTTTCATTTTTATGTTTTCTAAATGCTATTAAAATTTCAACCAAACCCAAATCATAAATTATGAGATATAAAAAAATTATGAATTGTTGTACTTTCCTTTCTAAAACAAAAAACAGAAAAAAACTTGAATTTCAAAAAACTTAAAAAACTTACAACAGAAATAGGGTTAGATACAATAAAAAAAATTAAAAATAAAGAATCCTTTGGTGGCAAGCCTTCCAAAGAAGGTTAGAAAAAATAAAAAAATGAAGAACTCTTTGGCAGTAAACCTTCCAAAGAGGGTTAGAAAAAAATTGAAGATTGAATAAAAAACCTACAAAAAAAATAGGAATGAATTTTTTTTTCTTCACTTATCCTCTAAACAAAGTTTTCCAATATGGTAACCTTCACAAAAGCTCAAAACAAGGATTAGAAAGCTCTGATACCATGTTAAAAAAAGTGATTGAAATGATAAAATATAATAAAATGAAATAGCATGAAATAATAGATTTAATCCAAGAGAGCAAGAAGAATTTTACCATACAAATGATACAAGATCAATGGAGTAATACCAAAGATAAGCAACACAAGAGATAAGGATTTGATAAGGGGAAAGCAAAGAAAACCCCTTGTGAGTATTATGAATGAGGCAAAAGCCTAAGAATGAGAAAGAGAGAGAGAGAAGAAATGCAGCAAAATAACTCATTTACAATAGCATCAAAAATTTGATGTGAATAATGGAGTCTAGATAAAAATGAGAGAGAGAAGCACCTCTTTTAAAGAGATGAGAAAGGAGTTGCATGTCTTTGCATGTGTAACTCTCATTTCTATGAATGCCACAATCATAAAAGGTGTGTGCAAAGTGTCAAGTTCCTCTTAAGGAGGAATATCTATTTTCCTTATTAAAGGAAACACAAAAAAGAGTTGTCTTCATAAGTGGACAATAGGACAAGAATGACATGTCCTTTACATGTGGACTAGAGGACAAATAAATAATACATAAGGGATACCTTGGTTTATCCCAATAAATAAATAAATACAACCAAAGAAAGATTATTAATTCTAACATCAAGTGCCCCTTCAAGTTTCTTCATCAACCATTCCATATCCATAAGAATCTTACTCAATTTGTTAAGCTTCTTTTGAGTAATCGAGCTCTTCTAATAATTGTTAAAAATAGTAATTATTGAGAGGGGGGTGTGAATAAGAAATCCAAAAACTTTAGTCACCAACTAGATATTATTTGTTACTTTAAACCATACATAACAAAGTAATAAAGTAATGTTGAATGGTAATAGTAACTATGCACAAAGATAACTCATGACATTATATTATTTTGTTAACTAAGGAAACTCTAGCCAAGGGAAAATCCACTGGATACCCACTAGATAATATACAAACATATAAGTTGTGTTAGAGGATGGACCTTGGTAGGAATCAATCAGAAAATTCAGCATAGAGAGTCTATGTTAGGAGACTTTGAATCCCTATTTGGAGATTCCAACCTTGTTAGGAGTTGTAGTAGATGCATGATGAGCCCACTGCCCAAACATGCACTTTCCATTATAAGAAGAGCTCACTACCCAAACAAGTAATTGGAATTCTATTAAGTAGGTACTATAACTTCTCCCTTAGTTTGATCTCATATCACAAAATCAACTTTGCATATATTTCTCTCATAGAAAGTTCGCATATCACAAGTAATTATTTTATAAACAAAACAATTCATTTCCTTTAATTCCTTTATCCTATTACATTACTAAAATAGAAATATCTCTTTTCCTTACTGTCCATACTAACTTCTAAGGTTATACATGTCATCATCAACATGTATACTATCTCCATATAAATTTTCTAGTCATAATATGATATCAACAACAAGTTACATACAAAACAATAAATTGCTATATATCAAATTCATACTTAGACAATTTTTGAGTACCAAAAGCTAAGTATCTTTATTTTCAATGTTTTTTGTAAGCATGTACATCATATGTTTCCATAAATGAAAACAATTAAATATCTCCATTAGCTAATTTTTAATAGGATAATGAACTCTATAAGATTGTTGAAAAGGGAAAATTTAAGATTAAGTTGCAGAATGGGAATCATTGGCTACTACTTGAGGTAAGATATGTTCCAAGGTTGAGTGGGAATTTAATTTCAGTAGGGGAATTGGGTGATAAAATTTGCATAGTTACTTTTAATGATAAAAATTTGAAGCTTTCAAAAGGTTCCATTGTAGTAGAAAGAGGTGTAAAAGTAGGTACCTTATATCTTTGTATAGGTCATACCATTCCTTCCTACTATAGTTAAGCAGGGAGAATAAAAAATTGTTGTAGATTCTAATACAATTTTATTCCACAACAAAATTAGAAACATGAGTGAGAAAGGTATGTAATTACTTTATTCAAATAAAGTTTTACTAGGTCTAAAATGTGTCAGTATGAATTTTTGTGAAAGTTGTGTGTATGGAAAACAAAGGAGAGTGAGCTTTGTGAAGAGTGGGAAGGAAAATAAAAATAAGAAATTATGCATATAGATGTATGGGGACTATCTTAGGTATTTCCCCTTAGTGGTTCTCATTATTATGTTACATTCATTGATGATACAACTAAAAAATTATGGGTTTATTTTCTTAGACAAAAATCTAATGTATTTCAAACTTTTTAAGAAATGGAAATTCTTGGTTGAAAATGAGCTTGGTAAGGGATTAAAATATCTCATATCTAATAATGGTGGTGATTATTGTAGTCATGAATTTGAAGATTATTTCTTTACTAATGATATTCACATATGGAAAACTATGCCAAGGACTCCATAGGAGAATGGAGTGGCTAAATGTATGAACAGGTCAATAGTGGAGCATGCTAGGAGCATGAGGTTGTACGTTGGGTTGCCCTTAAACACGTGAGTAGAGGATATCAATACTATTTTATATTTTATTAATAGAGGTCCTTCTACTTCTTTGGGTTGTAGTATTCTAGAGGAAGTATGGACTAGTAAGAAAGTGAGTTATTATTTTTTCATAGCCTTTGGTTGTGAAGAATTTTATTATATAGATTCTAAAAATAGAACCAAGTTGGAAGCTAAGTCACAGAAATGTATATTTGTTGGATATGGCATTGATTAATTTGGTTATAGGATTTTGGATTTTGAAAATCATAAAATCATAAGAAGAAGGGATATCATATTTGACAAAGGTCTATTATAGCAACATGAGAAGAAAGAAAATGATTATGTATTATTGGATGATACTCTAAAAGATGATGTTTTAGTAGTTCCTCATGATTTGTAACAAATAAAAAATAAATACCACACACTATAGTGAATGTCAGATGGTGAACAAGGCTAAGTAGACCTCTTGAAAGATTTTTTCCTTCTTTGAATTATATTTTATTAATAGATTTTGGTGAATTTGAATGTTATTATGAAGTTATGTAGGTAGATACAAAGTTTTAGTGGAAGTTTGAAATGAAAGAAGAAATGGATTTTTCGCTAAAAAATAAGACTTAAGATTTATGCAAGTTGTCTGTAGGTAAAAGGTCTTTACAAAATAAATGAGTTTACAGGTTGAAAAAAGAGGATGGAGGTAAGAAAATATTTAAGTTAGGTTAGTTGTAAAAGGATTTTCATAGAAAAAGAGAATTGATTTTAATGTTAAAATGATTTCTATTCATATTGTTCTACGTATTGTGGCTGTGTGATAATAATTAATAAAAGAATTAATTATTATATGCCTAAAGTTTAGCTTAAGTAGACTAGAGATGATAATTAACTTAATAATTAAATCAAAATGACTTAATTAATTAGGAAATATCTTATTACTCTAACACCATCCCTTAAGATAAACTGAGGGAGTAGCTAAAAACCTAGAAACTACTATTGAAAGAAAATTGGGTCCCGACAACAAGACCTAATGAGGAATCCAAGCACAACTAAATATTTGTAAAGAGGAGAAATAGAGAAAACCACATGGGAAAAACCCTATTCCAAAAGATATGGAAAGAAAGTTCTAGAAGATAGGAACAAAAGGATGATCATGAAGAACACCATTGAAGTATGAAGCTACAAACACTGCCAAATTGTTGATATGAAGAACCTCCACTGTATAGAACATGACTATGTAGAGAAGACTAAGTCTGAAGAGCTAATCTTTTGAAGATGGAAGGTATCTTCATGGCCTCCAAAAATAAGATTGACAAAAATTCTATATGGTAAATGATCCATCTCACCGAAATGCATAGGTATCTAGTTACTACAATTGCTTAGTATATAGGATCAAATACTGAATACATAGCTCACTCCATCAAACCAAGAAAGTAATAGAGCCAACATAATAGAAATATCATTTCTTTATGATGATTTTGATGAAGAGATATATGGTACAACCATAGCTATTTAGAGTCAAAGTTAAGGAGAACTTAATGTGCAGATTGAAGAAAAGTTTATATGGCTTGAAGAAAGCAAGTCAAAAATGTTATATGAAAATTGATAGTTTTATGAATGGGCATGGTTATACTTGGTATCATTTTTACCATTATGTTTATTTTAAGAGGTTATATGATGATATATACATAATTTTATGTTAATATATTGATGGTATCCTTGTAGCTAGGTCTAACTTGGATTACATTAAGGGGTTAAAAGAATAGTTAGCACATTCATTTTCTATGAAGGACTTGGGGGAAAGAAAAAAAAACTAAGTATGAATATTTGTAGATATAGAAAATATAGAAAATTTCCATTGTCTCAAGTTGATTATATTGAGAAGGTATTAAAACATTTCTCTATGGAGAATGTCAAAGTTGTCAGCACACCTTTACCTAGTCATTTGATGTTGACTAAGGAGATGTGTCCAAAGACATAGAAGAGGAGGATAAGATGTCCAAGGTACCTCATGCTTTAGATGTAGGAAGCTTTATGTATGTTATGGTATGTATGAGGGCATATATTTCACATGTAGTGGGATTTTTAAGTATATATATGAGTTATCTAGGGATCAAGCATTGGAATGTAGTTCAATAGATTCTTAGATATTTGAGAGGAACATCTAGTAAGTATTTACATTTTGGAGGTTTTACTAGTAATATACATGGATACATTGACTCTAATTTGGCAAGGGATATTGATACCAAGAGGAGTACTATTGGTTATGTATTTACTAGTGGTCAAACATTAGTGATCTAGGTTTCTTAGTTACTGAAGGTAAACAATTTATCCACTACAAAGTAGAGTATCTTGCTACTACAAAGGTAGCCAAGGAGATGATATGAATTTAGTCCTTCATGAAATAATTGGAACACCCACGGTGAGATAATTATTTCTTTATAGATAGCCAAATTTCCATTCATCTTGCCAAGAGTTCTTCTCTACATTCAAAGACAAAATAACTACAATTACGGTACTATTTCATTTGGTTAGTTTTGGATGATGGAAAATTAAAGATGGCAAAGATACATACAGATTATAATCTAGTAGATATGTTTACAAAGATAGTGACAAGGGAGAAGTTGAACTCCTCTTCAAATTTGGTTGGTCTTCTAGAATGAACAAAATAAAAGAGTAGGAGAGTTTAGGGCAGTTTCATATTCTAGTGGAAGATATAGGTTTAGTGCTACTATTATCATTATCCAAGTGAGAGGTTATTGTTGTGGAGTTTGACCAATCTCCAAGTGAGAGATTATTGTGATATAAAGCCTAATTGAACTTGAAGGTTTATTTAGCATGGTTTCTCCCCATATTATTTCTACAAGGGTTTGGAGGCAATGCCCCTTGTCAAGGTTATGGGGTAGCACCCCAGGTGCACTCCCTACTATTGTAAAAGGAATCAACTACTATTTCTTATATTGGATGACTTATTCTATATCTAATTTTTTAAGCTCAAAAAGCTTATTTAAAATGGATTAGGGTTAGGGATTTCGTAATGTATGATGAGATTGTACCTTCTTACAATGGTATTGAGCTATAAGGGATTGCATATTGGAATCACTAGATAATAATAATATTGGACTTATTGTTGGTGGAAATAGCCTAAGGATTGGGTGAACCACATTAAATCATTGTGTCATGTGTTCTCTTCTATGTAATTTATTATTTTTTAATATTGGTTATATTTTGCATGTAATTTTTATTTCTATCTGTGATTAATCCTAGCACCAAGAAGCCACAATAACACCCCAACCATACCATATAACTAATCATGGATGTAATCCACTCACAACAAGATCAAACTCATAAGCCATTCCTAAATCAAGGGCTAATCATTCCTAATCCAAGGAATATGTCCAATATAAAACATCTCCCAAAATCAACCAACATAACAACATACATGGATGGAGATAACCAATGCTAAACCATTTATTGAATGAACCCTTTTAGAACTAACTTATGTATCATATCACAAGCTCCATATTCATGAAATAAAAGCATAAGAATAATTTACCTAAGAGAAAAAATGGTTTATACCTCTCAAGTATTAAGTAGTCAAGTAGACCAAGAGTGGGGAATGAGAATTGTCATCAATGTATCCAAGTCTCCAACCAAAACTTTTCTAAGAAATTTATCCTCTCATGTCCATATCAGGTGAATGCCCCTCAAAATTTCTAGTGAAACCATCAACTATCATAAAAAATACTTCTCTAATCAAAGATAAACCAACATCACCACCATCTCTAACTATCCATGAGTACTTGTAACTAATCAATCCATGCCAAATCCAAATACAATATAAAAATATCATGAATTATCCATTAAATGATCAATGTACTTAGTACTAAGAAACTAAACCAAGTTCAATGTCAAAGTTCCAAGCATGGCCTCAAGAACATAAAAATGAGAACATGGTGTAACAATCTCAACCAAAGAGATAACATGTTTCATATGAACATATCATAACATGCCACAACTCTAAACTCATATCAAGAGTATACCATGAAATCATAATGAAATCATCCTAACACCAAGGATAACATGTCAAATGAAAGCATAAATCACACATTTACCAAGAACCCCATGAATCCTCAAGATGAAATCATCTCCACATGTCATGAAGAAAAAAATTTCCACACACCATTAAGATAAAAAGTGCACCATACAAATGTTAAAGATGCTTCTGCAACAACAGGATCTAAGACAAACCTCCAACATCTACAAACACTCAATAAATGTATCAATGCTAGAAAATCCTACTCAATCATGGTACTAAGTCAATCATGGCATAATAAAATGCATCTCCTACATGATGATCCCCTAGGTCTACACTCACACAACCAAAGTGTTAGTACCAAGTGAAACTAAGATCTTCAAACCAATGAGACACAAATCAAATCAAGAACTAATCCTACACTGTCACCTCATCACTCTCACAAGCTCGAACTAAACTTTATATCCAATCTATCCATGAAATCATGCTGGAAAAACATCCTCTAAGGATTAGAATCAACCAAGGAATCAAAGCATCAAAGAACTCAAAAGCTCCTCAAAAGAAACAAAATAACCATTATCCTCAACCATGAAGATATACCACCATAACCAAATTAGGAATCCAAACCATTGAACATCAAAGATGTAACCATATATCCAATCATATCATGCTAAAATACATGACACCATGATCACATTCATGAATTGAGCATCTATCTCTCAAAGTGTCCAATCTATCAACATAAAATAGTTAGCCATAATCCTCCACCATGACTGTACCTAGCAATGACATCTCATCCATTATACATGAAGAAAAATAAGAAAATATTATCACTAAGGGCATAGAAAACCCAAATCCATGTTTCTAATTTGAATTTGTATCAATAATGAAAGATCAATGGTCAAGGACAACCCATATCCAAGGCATAAATATAATTTGTAAGTATAGTCCATTGAAAACACTACACAACTTGTAGACCCAACAAGTCATCATGCATATCCAAACTATATATTGATAATAATATCATCACGAGACCAATTTGAAAACATATCTTGAGTATACAATGATATCAAATCTAAATCTCCAAAATATACAATATCATAAACTCACAATGTTACCATAGTCAATATATATCATAAAATATTTAGATAAATATATCACCAAATAAATCATGCCAAACCTCCATCAAATCTAAACCAATGTATCGCTAGTAAAATTATACACCTTTTTTGACATAAATTTGGTTTATTTTTTGACACAAATTGGTTAATTTTTCAATTAACTCTTTCATTTCTATTTTTTGGGTCAAATGTTTCATGACCGATGGGAACATAAAAATTTCAACCAAATTTGTGTCAAAAAATGGCATCCAAGCTCAATTGGTTATCGAAATCTCTAAATTTTAACATTGGGAAATATCTATGTTGACGAGGATGCTACAGTAATCACACCATCCTAATAAAATATTTTGTCAAAAATGAGTACTTGGCATTGAAATATCGATGAGAATAAGCAATTAGTTTCAAAATTTAAATGATAATAATTTTTTTCAAAAATAAATTAACTACCAACTTTGGCATGTTAATGCATTGCAAAGAATCTAGCCCATTGAAAACCTCTTATATTGATTATCAATGATGGGCTGAATGGGGACAAAAATAGCCAACATTCTTGATGACTCAACAAGATGCTTGTCTGCCAAGTGTAAGAAATCCATCCACCTTAAGTTATCCCACCTACAACTTCACACAATATGCAACCAACAAAAAAATAAAAAGGGTTCCAACGAGCTCTAGAAAGCTCCAGAAAGCTCCAATAGAAGAGAAAATATGTGCCCATGAACTTCTTGGAAAGATAAAATTACAAAAATCCAAACAAAGCCATTGATAAGCTTTTTGAAATAGCTAACATTTCTTATAAGCTATTTTTTCCTTCCATGTGTGGGCAGCTGAAAATACTAGCAACCATGACAAGGATACTATTGTGTGGAACTCCTTCTTCCCAATGCTAAAAACAAAGAATATTTCTAGAAATGAGACATTTTCATTTTGAGAAAAATGTATTTTCTCTTCCTTGTGACCTATACCCTCATACTCTGGAATGAGCATGACTGGGAGCAACATGATTAGCTACTAAGACTTAAGGAGGACCTAGTGAGCTTCATCAAAAATGTTAAAATCCTTAGACAACCCTAACAGAGATGAAGAATCCTACAAGTTAGCCATGAGGGCTAACATAAAGAGGTGACAATGAGACAAGGTCTTGGTGGAAATCAATAAAATAGAGTTAGGGTTAGAAGATCTAATGAAGGTCAAGGGAAGAACAACCTTGAAAAAGGTTAAGAGTCTATCAATAAGGTAAGAAGTGCAAAAAGAATCAATAACAAGTTTGGCATTGGTAGATGTAGTAGTAGTCTCAATGGGAAATTCTATGATTGAGGAGAAGAAGGGCATCCCTTCTATAAGTGCCCTAAGAAAGACACAAGAAGGTGTATATAGACACTAAAAAATGGTTCAAATCTATAGCTTCATCACATTTTCTTACTAACTCATTCCATTTTATCATTCCACTAACTCTGATCTTTTGGCAAGCTTGATCATATCTCAACAGTGTTTGTCATCATTTGTATCTTCTTTTACATCAATTTCATATCATTTCAAAACCATTCCAAATCAACCTAGAATCACCCCAAATCAACTTGGACTCACCTAGAATAAGTCTTAATTAACTTAGAATGTATCAAAAATCCCAAATCAATCATCATTTGTCCAATCCTAGGAATTTTTGTGTCTTTTAGTACCTTGGAGACCTACCAATCTATCAAATATTATCAATTTGACCTTAGTATTGTCATGACTCTCAGTACTATGTCAAACTATCATTCACATCATCTGATCTTTGACACTATGGAGTCTCTTAGTGTTGGGTCATGGTGTTATTAACCATTTAATAACGTTGATAGTGTTCATTGATTTTACTTATCAACCAATCTTGATCTTGTAGCATTTTACAATGTCAGTTAAATTTTATGTGTCAATAATTCATGTCATGTATCTTTGGCATGTTATCAATTTCAATCAATTGATCAATTTGACCATGGCTTTGGTCTATCCATCATCATCCTAGTCAATCTCCATTATCATGTAATGTCCCTTTACTGATTTTTTATGATATTTCCAGCCTCAAATCAGAACTTTAAAATCAAACAACCAATATTACAAAGATCTGCCAATTTCTCAATAAAACCCAAATCGGGTATGTCCAAATTAGTGCCAAAAACTTCACAACTTCACAAATTATTAATAAATCTGAAAATGGAAATTTTTATAGAAATTTCAGCAGAATAACATCCTAAAAAATGAAATTTCTAAATTTTTATAGCCTTTACACAACAGCTCACAAATGTAGGGCAAAACTATGCTCAATCGGGCTCCCGAAATTAACACAAAAATGCTCGAAAACACCACAAAACACTCATAAACTATCTCAGAAGTTTAATCACGACCCAATACATATATTCATCTCTATTTTAGCATCATAAAGTCTGACATACAGCAGCAAACCAAACTGATATGAAACACTCAACTGAAAACCCAAACTCAAACCAAAAACAACCCCGAAAACACCCAAATTGGCACTATTCAACACAAAGGAAAACTCTGTATGAGCATGCACATGGAATGGCTTCAAACTCCCATCCTTAGCCTTCCTAGAAACCTGCAAACTCCCATTCTTGGGTCTCCTTCTCCACAGGTTTGGCAGCCTCTGAAGAACAACAAGAAAATTAGCAAGAATCAAGATGTAGAATGAGCCCAAAAATGCCTCCAAACCCCTTTTAAAGAGGGCATAACCCTAACTCACATCCAAGAGGGGTTAATAAAATATAATTTAATAATAATTTTTATTTATTAGTCCATTGGTTTCCAAAGATTAGCCCCTTTTTCCAAAATTTCACCTTTTTGGAGCCTGCCTGCCTTAACAAAGTTTATTTTTTTTTAATTATTTGAATAGGGGACATGACAAGTCCTCCCCTCCCAAATATTGCTTGTCCTCAAGCAATGAAGGTTGGAATTCTCAAGAATATGTGCTCCTTCCCAAGTTGCATCCTCTAGTGGTAATCCTTTCCATTTGACCAAATGCTCTATGATGCTCCTATTTCTCAACCTTTTCTCTCTTGTATCCAAAATCTCTTTTGGTATCAAAACTAATTTCCCTTCATCATCAAGAGGTGGTAATTTTGTAGATACTATGGTTTTCTAGCCTAGAACCTTCTTTAAGCAAGATACATGAAAAATATTATGTATTTTGCTGTTTGGTGGGAGCTCCAATTCATAAGCTACCTCTCCTACCTTCTTGATGATTTTATAAGGTCCATAGAACCTTGGCTTGAGTTTCTCTGCCCCACTTCTCTTCAAAGTGCTTTGCTTATATGGATGAAACCTAAAAAATACCAAATCTTCCACTTCAAAAGATCTTTCAATCCTTTTCCTGTCAGCATATATCTTTTGTTGGTTTTGTGCATGTTGTAGATTATCCTTGAGGGACCTTATTATGTCTTGGCTTTGCTTGATGAAATCACTTGCTGCGGGTACTCTGCTATCGAAAAGTATTAGATCAACAAAGGAAAGGGCATCATAACCATAAAGAGCATGAAAAGGAGGCATACCAATAAACATGTGATGAGATGTATTGTAACAATACTCCCCTAGGTGTAACCATTTCACCCAAGCATGTTGTTGATTTGAAACATAGTTCCTCAAATATCCTTCTATCCATTTATTAACTATCTCTGTTTGTCCATCTGTTTGAGGGTGATAGCTAGTACTGGGAGTGAGTTCAGTTCCTGCCAAATGAAAGAGCTCCTTCCAAAAAGAGCTGAGGAATCTACTATCCCGGTCACTAACAATGTTTCTAGGCAAACCATGTAATCTAAAAATTTCCTTAAAGAACAATTCGGCCACTTGTGATGCCTTGAAATCAGATGTGATAGGAAAGAAATGTGCATACTTAGTCTATCTACCACCAAATATATGCAATCCTTACCTTGAACCTTGGACAACCCAGTGATGAAATCCATGGAAATACTTTCCCATTTTTGTTCAGAAATAGGAAGTGGCTGCAACAACCATGTAGGAAAATTTTGCTCACTCTTGCTTTGTTGGCATACCATACATTCCTTAATGTGTTTAAGGACACCCTCCTTCATACCCTTCCATGAAAACCGCTCTCGAATTTGCCTGTATGTCTTGAAGTATCCCTGGTGACCAGCCAAAGATGTGTCATGAAAGGCCCTCAATATCCTCTCCTTAGTTTTTGACCCTGGCACTAAGAAGATCCTGTTCTTGTAATAAATCAATTCATCAACAACCTTGTACCTGTTATCATCCACTAACTTATCCAAAATCTTGGTGGCAAATGAATCTTTGGCATACTCTAAAATTATGGAGACTTTCCAATCAGCAGAGATAGATGATAAGGAACACAAAGTGGGCTTTCTTGAGAGAGCATCAGCAACCACATTATTCTTTCCTTTCATGTATTCAATATCAAAATCATAAGCTTGCAATTTTCTTACCCATTTTTGTTGATGATCATTCAAATCCCTTTGGTTCAAGAAGAACCTAAGGCTATTATGGTTTGTCTTTACAATGAATCTCCCACATACCAAATATTGTCTAAACTTATGAAGTGCATGCATGATTGCCAACATTTCCTTATCATAGATGGAGTACCCTTTCTCTGATTGATTTAATTTTCAACTCTCAAATGCTATTGGATGTCCCCTTTGAGTTAGGACAGCCCCTATACCTTCTCCCGAAGCATCACATTCAACAACAAAAGGTAAAGAGAAATTTGGAATTGCAAGCACAGGGCATGAACTCATTACCTCCTTAAGCTTATCAAATGTTTTTTGTGCCTCTTCTGTCCAAAAAAAAGCTCCTTTCTTTGTCAAATCAATCAAGGGGGCAGCAAGCTGAGAAAATCCTTTGGAAAATCTCCTATAGTAGCTACACAACCCAAAGAAACCTCTCAACTGTGTAAGATTAGTGGGTGGAGGCCAATCCAAAATTGCCTGGATTTTTTGTTGATCAACCTGTACTCCTCTAGAGCTTATAATATGTCCCAAATATAGGATCTCTGTCAAACCAAACTCACATTTAGATAGCTTAGCATAGAAGGATTTCTGCTCCAAGATTCCCAAAACAGTGTCTATGTGCTTTAGATGCTCTTCCCATGTTTTACTGTATATCAAGATATCATCAAAAAATACTGAAACAAATTTTCGAAGATGCTGATTGAATACCTTATTCATACAAGATTGGAATGTTGCAGGTGCATTAGTGAGTCCAAATGGCATAACAAGAAATTCAAAGTTCCCATAGTGACATCTGAAAGCAGTCTTTTCCACATCTTCACTCCTCATTCGGATTTGATGGTAGCCTGATCTTAAGTCAATTTTTGAGAAGTATACAACACCATGTAACTCATTAGTGAGTTCATCTATGCGTGGTATGGGATACCTATTTTTTATGGTCTTCTTGTTTAGAGCCTTGTAGTCTATACACATTCTCATTGTACCATCCTTTTTCTTGACAAGTACCACAGATGATGCAAATGGACTAGAGCTAGGCCTTATGAATCCCATGTCCAGGAGTTCTTTAATATTTTTTTCAATTTCTTCCTTATAACCTCTTGGATGGCGGTATGGGGTTTTTATAACTAGTTTGGCACCCTGTTCTAACTCTATAACATGCTCAAAACCTCTATCTGGTGGTAATCCTGGAGGCAAATCATTGAAAACTATACTTATGCTTATCAAGAATATTTTGAATTTCAAAATGGAAATTACCTTGATTCTTTGGAGAGCTTGTTGGTTGGATTATGACTCCTGTTGCCCATGTTACTTGTCCTCTTCAAAAAGTCCTCTCCATCCTCTTTGCAGAGACTACCTTAGGTGCTCCATTAGATAACCCTCTCAATATGACTTCTTTCCCATTGGAATGAAATTTAAACTCCATAGTTTGATGGTTCATGTAATAGCCTCCGATAGAGTGCAACCATTGAACACCCAATACAAGATCTATCTCCCCAATACCAACCACATAGAAGTCATCACATAACTCATAATCTCCTAAGGTCATCTTGAGTTGTTTCACCACCCGTGTGCAAGGCATAGTGAATCCATCAGCTACAGTAACATTGAATCCCTCAAAATCTTCTGCTTTAAGCCCTCTTTTCATGACAAATCCCTCATCAATAAAATTGTGAGTTGCCCCACTATCAAGAAGAACAGTCAACCTTTGCCCTACTAGTACCCCTCGAATTTGGAAGGGATGGTATCTTGGGACTCCTGATAATGCTGCTAAAGTGCCATCCTTGCTGATTTCTTTTACTTTCTCTTCTTCTACCTCCTCCTTAGTATCATAAAATTCCTCATGCTCATCTGAATTAGATTCTGAAGCAACTTCAATATAGTGCACTTGACCTTTCCCCAAACATCTGTGTCCTGGAACCCATGTTTCTCTACAAGTAAAACAAAGCTTTTTCCTTCATAATTCACTCCTAGTATCTTCATCTACCTTCTTTTTTGCCACATTTGTCACATCTTTTGGTGGTAGTGTTGGGAAAGTCTTTTTCTGAAAATTTCCCTTGTGTTTCCAAAGATTTGGGGGTTTTTGATTAGTGATTGATTTCATAGGCACGCAAGTTTCAAGTTGCAAGCTTCTTTTGATAGCTTCCTGTAAGGTTGAGGGTGAGAAAGCCTTAACCAAACCCTTAACAGAATCTTCTAAACCATCAAGAAAAAGATAAACGATCCTCTTTTCACTCATATTAGGTACCATAACAGCCACTTTTTGAAATTCTTCTATATACTCATTAACTGATTTGGTTTGCTTCAACTTTGACAATTCTTTAAAGTACTCTTCATTAGCCTTGAGGTCAAATCTATCTATCACCCTTTGACTGAAATCTTCAAATGTAGTTACCTGATCGTGACCTTGAGTAGTCATTCCATGATACCACCAATCATAGGCTGCATCTTCCAAGTGTAGACTTGCAAATTGAATAGCATCACTCTCTTTCATGGGGTTAAGTGTGAAGAAATTTTGTAATTTTTGTAGCCATGCTCTAGCTGAAATTTTATTTGTTCCATCAAAAGTAGGTGTTGTAAACTTGCTTATTTTATTTTTGAGCTCTCTTCCACTTGTGTCATGCTTCCTCCTGTTCTCTTTCTTGGGCATCAAAGCGTTCATCATATCCACATATTCTCTAAAAGGAACTGAACTACGAAAGTCATCATCTAAGCCATTGTAAGTAGCTCTTAATGTAATCAAATTACCTGTAACCTCTTCCACTGGATTAATGGCTGGATTTGGTAATGGTGGCTCATCTGCAGGCAAAAAAATAAATTTGGTTGATTTAGATGGTGTGGATCTCCCATTTCTTGGCTCCTCTGAAGTGCTCCCTTTTTCATTAATAGATGCAATTCCTTGTAATTTTTCTATCAATATTCGCAAAGCCTCTCTTGTTTCTGCCAAACCATCCACTGTTTGCTTCTGAGTATTTTGGATGTCTTGGAAGAATTTCTTTGCCATCTCATCTGGATCAGCCATACTTTTTTCTTCCTTGGATTTTGTACTTTTGCTTTCAACTGGGGGTTTGATCAAAATTTCTTTATTCTTTTCTCACTGCAAATATCTTTTTTCTCTTTCACTTAGTTGCATGCAATCATAAAATATGACATGCAAGATCTGGGTAATTGTTAAAACTGACATGCAACTTCTACAAACCCTCAGGTTGGCAAGATCACGGCTCTGATACCACTGTAATGTCCCTTTACTAATTTTTTATGATATTTCCAGACTCAAATTAGAACTTTAAAATCAAACAACCAATATTACAAAGATCTGCCAATTTCCCAATAAAACCCAAATCGGGTATGTCCAAATTAGTGCCAAAAACTTCACAACTTCACAAATTATTAATAAATCTGAAAATGGATATTTTTACAGAAATTTCAGCAGCATAACAGCCTACAAAATGACATTTCCATATTTTTATAGGCTTTACACAACAGCTCACAAATGTAGGGCAAAACTATGCTCAATCGGGCTCTCGAAATTAACACAAAAATGCTCGGAAACACCACAAAACACTCATAAACTATCTCAGAAGTTTAATCATGACCCAATACATATATTCAGCTCTATTTTAACATCATAAAGTCTAACATACAGTAGCAAACCAAACTAATATGAAACACTCAACTGAAAACCCAAACTCAAACCAAAAACAACTCCGAAAACACCCAAATCGGCACTATTCAGCACAAAGGCAAACTCTGTATGAGCATGCACATGGAATGGCTTCAAACTCCCATCCTTAGCCTTCCTTAAAACCTGAAAACTCCCGTTCTTGGGTCTCCTTCTCCACAGGTTTGGCAGCCTCTGAAGAACAACAAGAAAATTAGCAAGAATCAAGATGTAGAATGAGCCCAAAAATGCCTCCAAACCCCTTTTAAAGAGGGCATAACCCTAACTCACGTCCAAGAGGGGTTAATAAAATATAATTTAATAATAATTTTTATTTATTAGTACATTGGTTTCCAAAGATTAGCCCCTTTTTCCGAAATTTCACCTTTTTGGAGCCTGCCTGCCTTAACAAAGTTTTTTTTTTTAAATTATTTGAATAGGGGACATGACATATCATCACATTTCATCAAAGGATACTATCACACTTATTTAATCAAATTGAAAAATCATCTTCTAATTTTCTCTATAGGATTAAATAATTCATAATTTAATCCTATGCAATTTTATTAATTGTTCTTCCTAACTAACATCCTCAATTAATTAATTAGTATAAAAATGTATAACACCATTACTAGGGCATGTTGTTACAACTTTTTCGTCAACATTCTTTGACATAATGCTCTAAACCACATTGTATCAAAGAGGGGGAAAATGTAGATGCTCAAAATTGGTTTGCATATATGGTTTCATCACATTTTTCTAGTAACTCATTCCACTAACTCTAATCTTTTGGCCAACTTGACCATATCTCAACTATGTCTATCATCATTCATATCCTCTTCTACATCAATTTTATATAATTTTGAAACCATCTCAAATCAACTCAGAATCACCCAAAATTAATCTTAATCAACTTAGAATGTGTCAAACATCCTAAATCAATAATCATTTTTCCAATCCTAGGCATTATTGTGGCTTTTAGTGCCTTGGAAACCTATCAATCTATCAAACCTTATCAATCTAACCTTAGTATTGTCATGGCTCTCAATACTAGGTCAAACTATCATTCACATCATCCGATCTTTGACATTGTCAAGTCTCTCAATGTTAGATCATGACATTATCAACCATTTAATAACATTGACACTGTCCATTGATGTCACTCATCAACCAATCTTGATCTTGTAGCATTTTACAATGTTCCTTAAATGTTACATGTCCATAATTCATGTAATGTGTCTTTGGCATGTTATCAATTTCAATCAATAGATCAATTTGACCATGGCTTGGGTCTATCTATCATCATCATAATCAATCTCTATTATCATCACATTTCATCAAAGGATACTATGGCACTTATTTAATCAAATTGGCCAATCATCTACACATTTTCTCTATAGGATTAAATAACTCATAATTTAATCCTATGTCATCTTATTAATTGTTCTTCCTAACTAACATACTCAATTAATTAATTTTATTAATTAGTTGATCCATTATTCATGAACCATGGAAATTATCAATTTCCTAAGTCATATTTTCCACCATTAATTCTATTTTCACTAATTTCTATTTGTGTAGAATAATGGATTTTTAATTCAAATATTCTACATAATATTGACATCATTGTGACACATGGGCATGACACACCATGGATTATCCATTTACACTTGGCTAAGATATGACATACTCCATATATTCTTGTTCTCTTATGGGCATCCATATTTAGCTTCCATTGTCATAGATTCTTGGCTTTAAGTGGGTTTGAGGTGTCATATGACGTGTCATAGATCCTCTTCCATCTTTGGCCAAGTTTGGCTTCCAAGCATCATACAATCCTACACTTGGCATCTTGTGTCATATGTGTCATGGATTGTCAAAGGAATCTCTTGCCAAGTCACATATCCAAGGTGACAATTCCAATGCTCTCATCTTGTGGATTGATTATAAAATGAGCATTCTTTCTCTCATTTCTAGTCCCTAATTCCTAAGTCCTTCAAGTCCCTAGCTTCTTAATATTATTTCTCTTTCTCTCACACTTGAATTACATCTTTTAATATTCTCATAGCATTATCACTATCCTAGGCTTTTGCTTCCTAATTGTGTGCATTAAAGGCAACTTGGAGCTACATTATATGGAGAATAAAGAAGGACATGGGAGCTACAAATGAAAGAGGGGGATTTTAACATTGTGTCTCTTCCTTTTTCTTATTTGGCTATCATGGTATACTAGAGGGTGTTGATGTATGTTTATTGAGTTTGAAATTTTCTCATAGTATGTTAGACATTAGCCCACTTTTTGATCCTACAATTGGTAAACTTGACTTGAACATGCTTAACTGACTAGGGTTTCTCGTGTTTATGCTTGTAGGTGTAACGAAGGAGCTCACTTGAAGGGGTATAATGTTTATTCTCTCTCCTTTATCATACCTAGTCTAATTAGGAGGCCCAATAATATGATTTTATGCTCTCATTTATGCATTTAGTTAGCTTTTTGTCCTAGGGTGCACTTTGCTCTATTAGGGCGCAGTTGGAACCCCTAGGAGGTAATTTTAGGAGCTTAGAAGCCACCATAACCCCCATCTAATGTTCTTAGCTTACAAACCATACCCTTCTAGGCCCTAACTACACCATGGGCATAGTGTACACTATTTGAAAACACTTGGGAGGGTAGATTTCAAATTTTCACTTTTTGGGTATTATTTAGGGCCCATTTCCCCACACTTTGCCATTGACCTCCCATCTATGCCTAGAAACTATAAGCTACACCCTTCTGGGACCCAAGTGCACCATGGGCATAGTTAGCACTATATGAGTGCAATTTTGGGCATCCCGAGCTATTCTGGCCTTCTAGGGTATAGTTTTCTTTGTCAGAGCGGACTTGGTTCACAAAAAGCACATACATAACTTAGAATTTGCATCTAGGGTTTCTATCTCTTTCTAGGACCTAAAGTAGATCTTTTTGTGTTACTGATGTTCTATTTCTAGCATGTGGTGATCACTAGATGAAGACTAATCATTACAAAACTACTAATGCTTGTTTGCAAAATGTTGTTGAAGACCCTATGTGTTTGTCAAAACCATGTGTGTGGATTTCCTAGATTAAATAACACTTTTTTTGGTGCATAAAATGAAATTTTTCTTTTCTACTTGCCATGTCTATGGTGTTTAAAACCCTAGGGGTTACATGGATATATCCTCTCCCCTCACTATTCATGGATCTTGGGTGTAAGAGAAATTTGTGTGACTTCTATAGGAAGCCTGCCTTAGACCAAGATACCCAATATTGGGTATGTCAAGGGAAAAATTTAGTGTAGTAATGGGCCAAAAGCTAGGTCAATGTTCTAGCCACTATATAAAACTTAATTATGGTAAAAGTCATGTTAGCAGTATTGTTACATGATAGTTCTCCTCTCATACCCTTATGGTGCATCAAACCCTAGTTCTTGGGGTTGGGAGACCTTCTAAGGAAGTTTATCATTCAATTATAGAATGGTATGCCCTTACTAAAAACATTATTTTGGTGGCAAAAATCCTTTCTATCCATTTGCTCAAGGGTTTAACCATGCCCGTGAAGACATCGTACATCCTTTTGGTCCTTAGTAGAGACAACAGTCCCCTGGGAAGTCATACCCCTTGGGAAGCAAGTCTTGGTAGCCCCAAGAAGTGAGTACTCTATAAGGGGGAGCTTGTGGTGCAAAGATCCTAAGTTTTCTACTCTAAATAAGCATGGCTAAACTTTTGTTTGAGTAGGAATTCAATGGATACAGTCCTAAAGCCTAGGTTTTTGTGTGTGTTTTCACTTTTAACAACAACTATTCTTGTATTATTGTGTGTAAAAAAATAATCAAGATAAAAGCCAACTTTCAAATTTACACCTTGGATATCATTTGAACCTTGTCAAAACATTATAAATTTTGTCAAAACTCTGCAAACTTTGGTCCAATACATTCAAGACTTGGAAAACATTCCTCACTTAGTATCCCTCATCTTTCATATTCCATTCATTAGGGTTTAGTGTTCATCCCTTAGTTTTTGTATTTCAACCTCAAAATCAGCAGCTTGCATCTTACATTTTTGCATTTTTGCATTACTCAACCTTCATCATGCACAATTTAACCATAATTATGGGTGTATTAACCATCATTATACACCTTCACCCTAGTCTTAACACTATCCTTAGCTATTTAGCTCACTATGACATCAATCTAGAAACTCTACCACTTAAAATTGTCTTAGTTTTAGCCTAGTTTACCAATTGCGCCCTGAAACTACCAACTATGCCCAAACTAGCCCCAACTACACCATAGGTGTAGTTGGTATTATCTAAGTGCACTTATTGGTCTAAGGACCCAATTTGGGCTTCTAGACAACATTTACAGGCTTTAGAGGTGTACTTAGGTACCTAGATAGGCTCCCCTATATTAGCATACCCTGATCTGCATTCTGCACCTCCTAACCTTTATTTTCTTCACTATGGAAATCATTACTTAGGTTTTATCCTTCATTATATATCTCCTATCCCATCAAAGCGTCAACCCCAACATCCTAGCTCTCTGGTAGAACAACTTAACAATCACCCAACTCAGAATTAGCAACTATTCAACCCAACCTCCCAACTATGCCATGAAACTACTAGTTGTGCCTAAACTAGCCTCAACTAAATCATAGGCATAGTTGGTATTTTTGGAGTGCACTTTTTGTTATTATATTTAACTTTTTCACCTAAATCACCATTTTGGGTCTCCAAATTGCATTTTGGGACCCTAAAACTACATTTAGAAGCCGTTATAGGTCCTCATTCTACATCTGACCCAAAATGACATCTTGCACCCAAAATATCATTTTTCATATTAGGACCTTTTCGTATTGCATATCCACTTAGTATCACCATCATTTTGAGCCCCCTAAACACCATTTTGAACCCAAAACCTTTAGATTTAGTCAAAAATCTAAATAGAGTAGGAGTCCTAGAGTATCTCCTAATGTTCATGGATGATGGATCTTGACTAGTCCTCTTGTCTTTTATATCATTTTATTTGGTCAAACTCTATCTATATCTTTATATATTTGACCTTTTCATCTTTATCAACTTGATCATTTTGTCTTTTATCACTTTTTGGTCAAGATCCAAAGTCCAACTTCACATGGTTAAACTATTAGACAAAATACATTCCAAAGATTTCACCTAAGTTGAAAACCTTGCATATACCCTTATCATTAGCATCATCATATTCCTAGTCTCCCTAAATGTCATTTTGACTTACCTTACTAGTATATCCCCTTCATCTTGCATTTCTCAAAATCCTAGCATCATTTCCACTACCAAACTCTATCAACTCACATATCAACCAAATTGTCTTCTTGATAAGTTTTCCTCATTTTGCATAACCCAAAAATCAATATCAACCATAGGAAACCATCCCTTGCATATTACACATTGCATACACCAACCTCTTGCATCATTTCTAAGTCCAAAGTCTAACCCTAATCATCATTTTGCATAACATAGAGTCATTTTCATCTCCTTTAATCAAATTCCAAAATGTCATTCACATTTGCATTCATATAGTTTCCCTAGGGCATTTGCACCTTTCATATCAAAACCCTAGTTTATTTGAAACTTTCTTAGCTTGAATAATATCCCTAAGCACCTAAAAATCCAAAAAAAACTCATATCTTGCATACCCACATCCTAATTACCAAAATTTGACCTATTTTATCAACTGTACCCCTATTTTACCAACTGCACAATTCATGTGTGCAATTGGTAGTTTCAATGCGTAGTTAGTAGTTTTAGTGTGCAATTGGTAGTCAGGTACGTCATCTTAGGTTCTACAACCCTAAGCTACACTTTTATGGCCTTCATTACATCGAAAAACCCTAGAAAACACTCAAAATCACTCAAATCATTCATATTCTGCATTTTAGTCACTTTAGCACCTCTATATACCAATTGCATATCTTCTACTTACGAATTGCCTACCTTCAAGGTTTGAAGTGCACCTAGGACACACTTGGTAATATCTAAGTATAGTTGATAGTTTAGGTGTGTACTTGGGAGGTAGAGAGTCCATTTAGGTTTTCCTCCACTGCATTTGAACCCTTAGGTATCATGCCAGGACTCACTAGGACATAATCAACTCAGAGACCCAAAGAGCTTTACCAACCCTTTTTTTCCAGAGGTGCCAACACAACCAAAACCTTTTCCAAGACAAAAGAAGAGCAAGAAAACCCAAAAAAAATTTGACAAAGACCAAATTGAGGCATCACAACCATTACTTGTGGACCACTTAAACATGTATCTACAAGATCACCATAATCAAGAGATGAAACAATAAACCCTAAGCAACACACATACTATGAGGCTTCATTTAAACACTTCCCATAAACATGGTATGGTTCAATAGATTCCTAACTTTGAACCTATATTCATGCTGATTCCACTTGGAGGTGGACTTGTACCAACCACACCCAAGGATGAACATGAAACACACTCCTTTGAATTCAGCAAACCCAACACAAGTACCTTCAACTCTAATGCATCAAACACACAATAAGGTATTGTACACCTAAGTGATTAATTTGATAGTGATTATGGTATCAATTATGAAGAAATGGCTAGGGCATGATAAGACAATTTTTTTTGCAAGAACTTCAAACTTTTGGCAGTCCAAGAAATTGTCAAGTTTAATCCACACTTGGAGGGACCTAAGTCCAAATATCAAACCAACACAACAATTGAAAAAAAATAACCCATGATCAATTTGGACTTAGATAAGGGAACAAAAACCTTTGGAGTTTTCAAACACAATAATGGCACCTATTAGGTCCCATCAAGAATCAGCCATTGAAATCCTCCAAAGTACAGTTGAACACATTAACATTAATCGCTTGTTTAATGAACCACAACCAATAAAGGGAAACAAGAATCTTCCTAAATATCACAAAAGGATTTTAAGACTTGATCTCAATCACATGATGCAACATAAAGGCATGCCTAAAAGGGAATTGTACTCTAGTGATGCCAAACATACATCCTTTGGATGAAAATCAACAAAGTGCACCTTTGCTCCTAACTCTACCAAGTGTTATGATGTCAAATGTTATAGACCTCCCATAAGTAGACCATGTGAAAAATAAATTGCAACAATTCCTATTGATGTATAGAGAAAAATTCTTATTGACATTACACCTATTCCCAAAAGGAATGTGCCTCATTGTCAAAGCAATACGATGTCCCAAGGAGAAACCTCTCATGCACAAATTTACCAAAACAACAATACAAAAATGATAGTCAATTCTCAAGGACATAACCAACTACCTCAACAACATCAACCTACAATAGTACAAAGACTTAATATGTCCAACAGACATTCACAGTAACATCAACCACAACAACAACAACCTCAAGTGGTGCAAGTATCCAATGTCCCTAACACTCAATCCAATGTAAATCCACTTGACTTACATGCAATATACCAACAATAATAAGAGAAACTAAAGCAACAATTGGAATACCAAAGATACCATGAGCAAAAAATTGCATTCAACAACACTTGTTGCAACAACAATATGTGTCACAGATACCTCTACAACAATAGTCACATACATGGTCTCACATACAACCAACAAAGGTATCTCAACAAAAACCATATTAAATGGCACAAAAACTATCAGAACAAATGGCATGACAAAACACATGGTACAATAATCATAGTTAATACTATAACAAGTACCACAACAAGTACCCCAACATGTATCGCAACAAAGACCCTTTTGTCTTCAAGGTACTAACATATCTCCACCACCTACTGACACATCACCTGACTGTTCAGACATGAAAATATCATAATCGAGTAGACATAGTTCTCATCGTAGCAAATGATCTATTCATAGACACATAAGACTGGAATATAAGACTATCATGCAAAACCTAATGAAGAGCTATTAGAAAAATTCAAACAACTTTCCAAACAAGTCAAGGCATTGGGAGTCCAAAAGAAATAGGATCTATATACAAAAAGGGACCTATTTCCTAACCCATTTGATAAAAGTTTGTCTATACCTCCATTCCCAAAACACTTTTAGGCTCCATCTGAGAATTCTGTGCCTCTTGTACCAAACTTAGTCATGAGCCCACCTACCTCATGATATTTTTCCCTTGTTCTCTAGGCGGGCACACACTTGAATGCTATTCCAAACTTCCCAGTACTATCAAATCTTGGTCAAAGTTGTCAAACAAGTTCATCTCCCTTTTTTCCTTTAACATTACAAATGAGGTGACACTCTCTAATTTGTGCTCAACTAAAAAAAATATGGGAGAACCATTTATCACATTCTTACTATGCTAGAGAAGCTTAGTTAGTCAATGTTCACTAGACATTCCTGAAGAATAACAAGTTAACTTGTGCATTAAAAACTTGGTCCCTAACCTAATGTATGAACTCAAAATCAAAAGTCCAACAACCATTTCTAAACTAATGAAAAAGGGGCTAGTATTGGAGATTCTCTTATCCATAAGGGAATCCTCAAGACAAACAAGGAAAATAAAAACACCAACTCATCTAATGACAAGGCAAAAATTTTCTACAAAAATAAGAATGTAACTAATAATGGCATTGTAGATGCTCATACAATTATCATAGAACAACTTCAACTAACTTTAAAGGGTGCAAACCCTACAAATTCACAAGCTTCCAATCAAACATCACCTCCAAAATAGAAAACTAAGACTTCTATGTAGGATGGACCTCGAAGACATCCTACAATAAAAGATATAAAATTCACACCATTGGGGTTACCTCTTGAAATTGCACTTCAATAATTACTCAGTAATAACTTCCTACAATTACCCCCAATCAAAGATGAGCCACTAACTAAAGATTCTTGGTGGGATGACAAAAATTTCTTTGATTACCACTGCACTAAAGGACATAAGACCTCATCAGGTTGCCAACTAAAGCATGCAATACAAGACCTTATTGATGATGGTGTGATCATAGTTGATCTGTCACTGTTAGCATCCAACTCTAATCACACTACCTTAACAAATCCTTTGGGTAATCATAACAAAGAGAATCCCTCTAGCTCAAGCTCAAACTCACAAGGTAATGTGAATTACACATGCATTGGATATGACTACACCATCAACTATTTCAATGAGTTTGATTCCTGCATATCCACATTCAACTTAAAGGTTGGAGACCCTTGTTGCACTATCACTTCATGTTATACCAAGATCACCCTACCTAGAGCTCCATCTAGACCTACTACCTCTACTATACCTACACCCCCTAGTAGACACGTTGCTCTTACTTCATCTAATTATAGCCTTATATAATAGCTCAGCAAGATCCCTATGCAAATATCCATCTTGGACCTACTATGTGCATCTCCCCAACATCAAAAGATCTTGGATTAAGCCCTTAAAGAGTCATTAGTCCTAGATAACATTGATGTTTCCCAGTTCCAAGCCATGGTTGGGAACCTATCTACATCACAACATATCAACTTTTCCCCTCAGGATATTCCTAAAGACAAACCCAACCACAATGATCCTCTTCACCTTGAAGTCTTTGTCCACAATTTTTAGGTCAAACATGTCTTGATAGATGAAGGAGTAGGGCTTAATATCTATACACTTAAATTTGTCAAGAGTTTGGGTTATTATGAGGATGATGTGGATCCCTCTTGAAGAATCACAATAAAAGCCTATGATGATGGTGAACACTTCTCCATGGGGGTCATCATCTTACCTATCAGAGTTGGTCCAGCTATTGAGAATACTTTCTTCCAAGTCCTAAATATTGAAATAAACTAAAACATGATACTAGGATGCCCTTGGATCCATGCTATGAAAGCAATGCTCTCTATGTATCGCCAATGCTTAAAATTTTCCTTTAACAATGTAGAGGTCACCATCCCTAGTGATCTAGACCCATTCCAATTTTAAGTGAATCTTAGAGGAAACATTGCATACCAAGTCCTAACAAACCATGCACCAAGTCCACTTGAGTCCCCCAAGTATTTTGATCCTTCCTTGCTCATGCCCGCATTCAAAGGAATACTCAAAATTGAAGACCAAGGTTGTAGTGAGTATTCAATTTCTATTTCCTTTCATATTTGTAAGCTTTATTTATCTCTCAAGTCATATGGTAAACCTTAGCTTATTTAGAACAAGCCTAATTTCACATTTCAAAAGAAACCTTCTCTGACTTTCACTAGTACAGGTGGACTACATGAAGAACATGTCTATGAAAATACCTCTACATGGATTGTAAATGCTAAAGAAAAGCAAGAACCTACTCCTATATCCTTCCACAAGTATGGACCTATATTCACCATCATGCAGAAAAAGGGATATGATGGATATAGTGGCCTAAGATCTCAAAATTAAGGTATTATTCAACCCATCACTACATCAAGACAACCTCATAGCTTGGGCCTTTTATTCAAACCATTTGTTTTGGGTCTTCCTAATATTGAGTCATCCTTGTCTAAAAATGTGAGAGCTTCAAATGATAACAAGGCATCTAAGAACACCCAACTCGGACCCACCCAATCTGTATCCAACATTGATGATCCTAATACCTCCCTACATCTTGATTATATATTTGCTAACCCTAATAGACTACCTGTGGAAGATAAACATATAACTCCACCTATCAATCAAACCAATTCTTCACTTTGGATCAAAGCCCTCCTACTTTCGAACATGATCCTAATGATACCACTAAAACTGACATCCATATATATGCCTTTGACCAAAGCTTATTCAACACCGATGATGGAATTTCCCTAGTTTTCCTTGAACTTATTGATTGGGACCAATAAGGACCACCAACATTTAACCAATTTGAAAATGATGATGCCGTTGCAAAATTATTTGAGCTCCATGAAGTTTTACCACAAGGTGATCACAAGTTTGGATTCTCCATTGACCTAAACATCATGTAATATTTTGGGGATTCAACTCCATCTTCTAGTTACAAAATTGAGAAAATAGCAAAAAAAGATAAAAGTAGGTCTCTTGGTGAAAATTGAAAGGCACCATTAGACTATGAAAATGATAAAATAAAGGATGTATTTAAGGATGAAAACCTCTCTAAGGTGCCCAAGGATGGAAGATTGGACATACCCCCATTGAAGGAAAGATCAACATTACATGTGGAAATGATAGAAGAGATAAATTTGGGAACCCCTAACAACCCCAAGGCCATACATTTTGTAGCCTCATTATCACTAGAGGAAAAAATTAATTTTATCAGATTCTTTCTAGAGAGGCAAATCAACTTCACCTAGTCTTATGCAGACATGCCTAGATTAGATCCTTAACTAGTTCTTCATCACTTACCACTAAAACAAAGAATGAAACCAATAAAGAAAAAGTTGAGAAAGATGCATCCTCAAGTTTCCCTCCTTGTCAAAGTTGAATTGAAGAAATTATTGGATGTCGGCTTCATAAAACCCATTGATTACACACAATGGATATCTAATCTAGTACAAGTAAGAAAAAACTTTGGGCCATCTAGATATGCACTAGCTTCTATGATCTTAACAAGGCATGTCCCAAGGATGATTTCTCTTCTACCAAACATAGATATCATTGTAGACATGACAACAGGATATGAGATGTTATCACTAATGGATGACATTTCTAGCTACAATTAGATAAGAATAACTCTTGAAGATCAACACAAAAACACATTTATATGCCCTTGGGGAACATATTGTTGGAATGTTATGCCATTTGATCTTTAAGATGCCAGGGAAACATATCAAAGAGCCATAACTACCATCTTTCATGATTTCATGTACATCCTTATGGAAGACTATGTTGATGACTTACTTTGAAAATCCTATAGAAGGAAGGATCATTTGGGCATCCTAGATCAAATATTCAATAGAATGGAAAGCTATAAGCTCTATCTAAATTTAAAAAAGTGTGTATTTGGAATTGTTTCTAGAAAGCTCCTAGGATACATTGTTTTTTAACAAGGCATTGAAGTAGAAACAAAAATAAATACTTGACATGCCTCCAACAAATCTAAAAATATTAAGAGGTCTATAAGGAAGATTATAATCTATTCATAAATTCATTGCACAACTACCAAATAATTGCCACTCCTTTCAACATCTACTATGTAAGGGAGTATACTTTCAATGGAACAACCATTGTGAAGAATCTTTCCAATAGCTCAAAGATTATCTTCTACATCCACTAGTTCTAATGGCTCCTATTCTAGGAAAACCATTCATTCTATACATATCTGCTACAGATACAACATTAGGATCTCTCTTAGCAAAAAATGATGAACAAGGAAGAGATCAAGCCATACTACATCTGTAGAACACTTGTAGGGTATGAAAAAAATTATTCACTCATTGAATGAGCTTGTCTTGCTATAGTCTTTGTAGCCCAAAAGCTGAGACATTACATGATACATCAGAAAGAAATGTTTGTCTCTAAGATTAACCCACTAAAGTATCTACTAAGCAGGGCCACTCTCACAGTACACTTAGCCAAATGGGTCATGATCCTTAGTGAATTTAACATAGAATATGTAGATAGAATGGAAATCAAAGGGCAAGTTATAGTAGATTAGTTAGTAGGAGCACCTATGATAGATGGTCATCCCATGTTGATAGGCTTTCTAGATGAATCCATATTTAAGATGGATATAGCTAACAAATGGAAGCATTACTTTGATGGATCACATACAAGAAATGGTTTAGGAGCTAGCATTATGCTTATCACTCCCCAAGGAGACATAATCCCCAATTCATATATGATAGAATTCCATTGTACACAACATAGTAGAATATGAGGCAATGATGATAGGACTCAAGATAGCTATCTAATGGAACATTCAACATTTACATGTTTTTGGTGATTCCTAGTTGGTCATCCACCAAGTCAATGATGACTATGAAACCAACAATGATAATTTAATGCCTTACAAGTAGATGATAGATTTCCTTAAATCTAAATTTGTCACTATCTCTGTTCATCAACTACCAAGAATACACAATAAGCAAGCTGATGCTATGACTACCATCACTTCAATGATTGATATGCCTTAAAATGTGGAATGTTGTGAATTCCTTGTTGATCAACTTTTAATTCCAACATTTGAGCTCCCTCGATCTAGGTTTGAGTGTGAACTTGTTAGTCCCAATTCTGTCTAGTATGAAGACATTTACAATTACCTACATGTCCAAATCCTACCACCCAACTTATCCAAAAATGAATTTTGAGCCTTTGTCCATCAAGCCACTAGATATATCATCATTAGTGAAACCCTTTACAAGAGATCTTTAGACCAAACCCTTCTTAGATGCCTTGACATGCAAGAAGCTAAAACTACCTTACATGAGGTTCACAAAGGTATATGTGGAGGTCATTTAATTGGTTTGAGTCTAGCTAAGAAACTTGTTAGAGATGGATAATATTGGCCAACCATGGAACAAGATGCCCATGATTTTTCCAAAACATGTCATAAGTGCCAGATACATAGCAATCTGATCCATGTACCAACATAAGAATCGCAGCCAGTCCTATCACATGGCCCTTTTTACAATGGGAATTTGATCTTATTGGAGCTATTTCTCCTCCTTCATCTAACAGTCATAAGTTCATCATCATAGCAACAAAATATTTTACCAAGTGGGTTGAAGCTGTCCCTCTAACCTTCACCACTGGAAAGAAAATTTCAAGGTTTATTCTAAACTACATCATATATCAGTATGGATTCCCCTTGGTTATTATTATTGACCATGGAAATTCATTTCAAAATAAAGATGTAGACAAGCTTTGTGAGAAATACAACATTTACCATGGATATTCTAGTATTTACCATCCATAGGGAAATGGCCAAGTAGAAGCATCTAATAATACCATTGTTAAGATTCTCCAAAAGACTGTCAATGATTTTGGTCGAGACTAGAACCTATAATTAAATCCTACTCTTTGGGCCTACCAAACAAGTGTGCATGCTTCCACTAGCATATACCATACTCTCTTATCTATGGTATTGAAGCCATGCTTCTTATTGAAGTTTAAATTCCATCATTGAGAGTGTCTCTACAAGACATCGTTGTTGATAAAAACTACTGAATATCTAGACTCCATGAACTGGAAATGCTTGATGAATGGAGATAAGTTTCCTTGACACATCTGCAAGCTTACTAAAATTGAGTCAAATGAAGCTATAAGAAGAAATTCTTAGGTCATCATTTTGAGATCAGTGATCTAGTCCTAAAGATGAACTATAAGACTTGGCAATGTAGAGGAAAACAAGGCATATTTGAACTAAATTGGGAAGGACCTTTTGTAGTTACTACATCATTTGGGTCTAGAGTATATTAGCTCACAACTCTAGAGGGTGAACCACTACCCATGTCTGTCAAAAAAATGCATCTCCACAAATAATACACTTGATTCTATCTAAAAGTCTTGAAAATATTTTTTAAAAAGGCAAAAAGTCCTAAAAATATATCCAAAAAAAGAAAAAAGTCATGAAAAAAGAAAAGAAAAAAGTAAAAAAAGTCATGAAAAAATGGATTCCTTGATGAAAACATGGCAAACAAGCATCTTGGCATGAAAATTTGAGTCAAGAGAAAAAATTTGTCCAAAAGTGAAAACCTAGAAAACAGACACTTTGGGCAAGTACCGTGGTGAAGACTTGGCAAACAGGCACCATGTGTAGTTAGTTATTGCTCATCCATCTATCGGGATTCCATCTAGTTTTTCCTCTTTTTTCATTCCCTAATCATATCCTTCATATTGTAAGACATCCCTAGTCCTTGATCATGGCCCATGGACTGGTTAATATCCATTGTTATCTTACGTAAAGCATCACCAGTCTGTACATACTTTGTCATTAGCCTTTGTACATAGTTTGCATCTTATCTAGGGATATATTATCTACATGGTGCACGAGTTTGAACTTGAACTAGGGGCATACCTCTTAGCACTTTTATCTATTGGACTTATCACTTAACAGATTGTAGCTAACACCTGTATATGCTTTTATGATCCTAAAAAAATTCTAAAAATCATAACATCTCCTCAACAAATTCACTAAAAAATCATAAAATGTCCTGAAAAAATACTAAAAATCATAAAATATCCTTAAAAAATTACTAAAAATCATAAAATGTCCTAAAAAAATCACTAAAAATCATAAAATGTCCTAAAAAAATCACTAAAAATCATAAAATATCTTGAAGAATCCAATCACACAAAAACATCAAATATCCTCAAAAATCCTAAAAATCATAAAACCCATCAAAAATTTGTAATAAACCATGTACATAATCATCCATTTTGTATAAACAATTGCACTTTCATAGACTAAAACTCAAGGCACTACACTTTCATGACAATCACACTATCTGAGCAATGTGAACCAACAATTAATCTAACATGTCACTATGAACCTATCAACTAAATCCATAGACAGAACTATCACATAATCAACCTGTCAAACATTATCTAAAGACTTAAAATACTAAAATGAAATTAATAATTGACAAGAATAACTATTGGCTCATGCTGTTTAGTGAGCAATTTGTTTTTTCTTTATTTTTCTTTGATCATGTTCCTATGCCACTCGATGATATAAACTGATCTATGGGAGTGATCAGGATGGTTCATGGTCATTTTTATTTTTTGTCTATTACAATGTACCTTTGAGAGTCTAGGGCATGTATATATGCCTTAGGAAGGACAAGTTCATTTTTTGTGTGCATCATGCTTGTTTACGCAAAAGGTTTGCATTTTGCACTCTAGCCTTTTATGCCATGATGCATTGCATTCCATTTGCCATATCAAAATAAAGCTCCACTTGACATATAGTGCACTTTACAAAAGAAAAAGTCTTCCCATCATACTAACTATTCCTTGTCTCATCTCCTCTATCTTTTGCATCTCCTTCATCTCCCACCATGGTCTCATACTCTATTACATCAAAAAAATTATTATCCTGCATTCCTACATATGTCAAAAGTCAAAAAAAAATCCAAAACAATACATCTTTTCATAAACATGGAATTTATATTATTTTCACATTTTGTTTGCATTCATTCCATAGCATTTCACATTTCATTTGCATACATTCTATATCATTTACATTTCATTGGGCATTCATTCATGAGAAAATCATGTGGCAAAAATAAAGATGTCATTTCCTAAGCATAACATGTGATAAATCAATGCATGATGTCATCATATAAAAGTCAACATAAACAAGCATAAATGCATCCATATAAAAAATATGCATAAACCATCTCATATAGTCATCATAACATTAACATAGTTGCATCTCATAAATGTCTTGGAAAAGTATCAAAGTATGTGATCATGGTTTACATATATACTAATTTCTCATAGGTGTGAGCCATGAAAGAGAATAATAGAAAACTAAAAAGAAAAATAGAGAAGCCCCTCTGTACATGAGCATCTCAGTATCACCCTATGTTGTCTCTAGCCTCGTGGCCTCTATCTGGCCTCAAGGATGATCCCTCTACTATCTGTGGTGGCCTCATCGGCCCCATCACCCCTACACTACTCTATGTCTGATGTGAGTGAGATCTCAATGCACAAAAGCTCTCTACTCTCTACCCTAGTGGCACTACCCTCTAATATTGATACCTCTAGTATTATGTCTCCATATGTTCCCTAGTCATCATCATATCCATCTCTCAAAAGTTTGCATCTCTAATGTTGTTAATGAACTCTTGGGACTCTTGCATGGCTCTCCCTACCCTATGCATTACAACATCCTTCTCTACCATAGCCTAATCTCTCTTTGTTATCAATGCATCCCTCTCTCCTATCATTACATCCCTCTCTACTACAACCTAGTCTAACTAACTCTAGAGACCTCTAATCACCTCCATCAATTCTAATTGGCTAGGCCCTACCTATACTAGTACTAGTGTCCCCTTGGTGTAATCCACTAGATCACCCTCCACATCCATTGTTGTTGCATCCTCATCACCTCCCTCACCACCATCACCCCAATCTTGCCAATAGTCATCCTCATCCTCTCCTACTTCACCACCTCCATCACCATTCCCCCCCCACTATCTCCACCCTCCTCATCATCATCTCCCTCATCCTCTCCCTCAACATCCTCATCATCATCCCCTACATTATCCTTAACATCCTCTCCATCCTCACCTCCCTCCTCTCCATCATCATCTTCATCTCACCCATCCTCATCATCACCCTCATCCCTTCCATCCTTATCCTCTCCCCCATCCTCCTCCTCATCATTGTCCTTATCCTACTTTTCTTGAGACCTCGCTCATCATACTAGTACCGTCAAATCTATCAAGGGGCTTAGATGATGCTATGAAAACCATCTATAATATGTCATTGTGCATACATCCACTACATCTATTGTTGCTCCCCATATCCTTGGTTGTAACTCCTCTAGCTGTACATATGCCACCTATGTCTTGATAGGTGCTCCCCACTCCTAAATCTCTATTGTGGACCATGCAAATAATGCTAGACCTATCAATACATCTTGTATCTCACCAAACTATCTATGTACTCACTCTAGTAGGTACATGTCTATCACTAGGTGCCAAATCACTATGCACCCTATGAGATAGCACTCCTACCTATAGTACGAGAAGTGAATCTCATTATCATCCCATTTGGGACAATCACTATAGGGTCTCTAGGGTAATTATGTCATAGTGTCTAACTGATGTCAGAAATACCTTGTGTACCCTAGTGCTCCTTGTGCTAGTATGCCTCTATAATTGGATGCATATGGCATGTTCTCCACTAGCTCCCTATCTACATGTGGTCAAAATACTAGAATGTGCTTGTAAGCCCAAATCTATAACAATGTACCCCTAGTACTAAATGTAATTCCACCTCTTTAGGATAGTGATTGTGGATAGTAATACAACATCCCTAACATGCATGGGCCCCAAGAAAACATAGTCCCCTCCATAATCATCCACTCTAGCACCTAACCCCATCTGACAGGAAATCCATGTCCCCACCTATCCAATATCAATAGTCCATTGATCACTCAAAAGACCACCACTATGAATCACTCATGGCACGCCACCAATAAGTCCCATCCAATATTGTAATTGTTGATACCTAGCTCTACATCTCCACATCCAAAATCTCCACATCCAAATAATTAGTGTAATGTTGCTTGCCTAGTTACTAGGTCCTATACTACTAATTCCCAATGAATCAATATCCTTAAGATCCACCATACATCCTCTAAGGTCATTGTAGCCTCTCTTGGTTGTAAATGTACCAAACTAATCTTTGAGTGCCATCTCTCGATCAATGTTCTCAGTAGGGCTCTATTGCCCCTAACCTCCAACATAAATGTAATATGATATAAACCAAGACCAGCTAAGATCCTATCCTCACCAGCTACCATCTAGTGATCTAACATAAGACTCTATGGCATATGACCCCTCATTTGTAATAAGGGTAGCTCCTCTTGCATAACCATATAGCCTATGTCAATCTTCTTTGGCTTTGTATCTAGTTTCACATTGGCTTGAATAATTTTGATTTTTTCTAAGCATTTTTGACTAAGTTGACTTATGTTTTGAAGTCCTTCTAGGGTTTTGAACATGTTTTACCAAGTTTCAGGTCATTTCAAGCTCATTTACATCATTTTAAGCTAGGTTTGACTAGGTTTCACTTTTTTGACCATGCTGGCCTAAGCCAATCTATTTTTTCAACTCTTCCTAGGGTTTTGAACATTTGGTCCAAGTTTCAGGTCAGTTTGAGTCCATCTACAACCTTTTGGGCCCTTTGCATTATTATTTGTCAGCATTTACTTGAGTTTGACATACATCTACCCTAAGTTTCACCAAATTTTGACCACTTTGACCACCTTCGACTATGTCTTAACCCTTGTTTTATATCCCCCTAGGGTCATGCTAGTGTAACCTAAGTTTTGAGTCAATTTGGGCCCATCCAGACTCCATTTGGAGCCCTAGAGCATCCTAGGGTGCAGTTTGGGCCCCCAACTATGCTCATGGCACACTTGGTCATACCAAGTGTGCTCTGTGTGCACTTGGTCATGCCAATCACTATGTAGATGGCTATGTTTTGGGCGTAGTTGGGATTTTTAGATGCCCTAACCTAGCCCTGGGACCCCTATTTGACCCTATTTGATCTCAACTGACTCCTAAGTGCCTAAAAAGTAGGGAAAAGCATAAACAAGCATAGAAAAGTACAAAAATTAATAAAAATCACAAAGAATGCCTTGATTTACTCATTGGAGGTCCTGTGTCTATCCACCATCAAAAGGTATGCACTCATTCACCATAATGTTGCTCCCTGGGTAGCTAGTCTATTCTAATTGCTCCAAAGCTATTTTCTCCCAAAAGTGAAGGTGTAAATGACTTTAAAACCCCTCTCCAAGGCATTTTAGAGTTTTTTTCTACCTAGTACACAAGGCACTTTCTATGTTGTTTGTGATGCCCTTTTGCACTATGGATCCCATAACTTTCACATTTTAGCTCTAATTTATGATCTATCAGTTGCTATGGTTTTTTCTTCTCATTCTCAATGAAATCAACCTATCATATGCCTATGTTAGTATATTTATTGAGGGTGCACAAATATATACCACCATTACTGGAGCATGTTGTTATGACTTTTTCGTTAGCATTCTTTGACACAATGCTCTAAATCACATTATATTAAAGAGGGGCAAAATGTAGATGTTCAAAAATGGTTTGCATCTATGGTTTCATCACATTTTTTCTACTAACTTATTCCATTTTCTCATTCCACTAACTCTAATCTTTTGGAGAACTTGACCATATCTCAACAATGTTTGTCATCATTCGTATCCTCTTTTACATCAATTTCATATCATTTCAAAACCATTTCAAATCAACTCAAAATCACCCCAAATCAACTCAAAATAACCTATAATTAGTTTCAATCAACTTGGAATGTGTCAAACATCTGAAATCAATCATAATTTGTCTAATCCTAGGCATTGTTGTGGCTTTTAGTGCCTTGGAAACCTATCAATGTATCACATCTTATCAATCTAACCTTAGTATTGTCATGGCTCTCAGTACTAGGTCAAAAAATCATTCACATCATATGATCTTTGATATTTTCAAGTCTCTTAGTGTTAAATCATGGAATTATCAACCATTTAATAACATCGATAGTGTTCATTCATGTTACTTATCAACCAATCTCAATATTGTAGCATTTTATAATGTTAGTTATATATTACATGTCCATAATTCATGTTATGTGTCTTTGTAATGTTATTAATTTCAATCAATTGATCAATTTAACCATGGCTTTGGTCTATCCATCATCATCCTAGTTAATCTCCATTATCATCACATTTCATCAAAGGATACTATCGAACTTATTTAATCAAATTGGCCAATCATCTACTAATTTTCTCTATAGGATTAAATAACCCATAATTTGATCATATGTCATTTTATTAATTTTTCTTCCTAACTAACATCCTTAGTTAATTAATTCTATTAATTAATTGATCCATTACTCATGAACCATGGAAATTCTCAATTTCCTAGGTCATACTTGCCATCATTAATTCCATTTTCATTAATTTCTATTTGTGTGGAATAGGGAATTTTTAATTCAAATATTCTATATAATATTGACATCATCATGACACATGGACATGACACACTATGGATTCTCCATTTACTCTAGGCTAAGATATTTCATACTCCATATATTCTTATTCTCTTATGCATATCCATATTTGGCATCCATTGTCATAAATTCTTAGCTTTAAGTGGGTTTGATGTGTCATATGACATGTCATAGATCCTCTTCCATCTTTAGCCAAGTTTGACTTCCAAGCATCATAAAATCCTACACTTGGAATCTTGTGTCATATCTATCATGGATTCTAAAAGGAATCTCTTGCCAAGTCGCATATCCAAGATGATGATTCCAATGCTCTCATCTTGTGAATTGAATATAAAATGAGCATTCTTTCTCTCATTTTTGGTCCCTAATTTCTAAGTCCTTGAAGTCCCTAGCTTCTTAGGATTTTTTCTCTTTCTCTTACACTTAAATCACATCTTATAGTACTCTCATAGCATTATCACTATCCTAGGATTTTTCTTCCTAAATGTGTACATTATAGGCAATTTGGAGCTATATCATATGGAGAAGAAAGAAGGACATGGGAGCGACAAATGAAAGAGGGGGTTTTTAACGTTGTGTTTCTTCCTCTTTTTTATTTGGATTTTATGGTAAACTAGAGGATGTTGATGTACACTTATTGAGTTTGTGATTTTCTCATAGTATATTAGACATTAACCTATTTTTTGGTCCTAAAGTGTGATAAAAGGATTTCCATTATACAAGGTGTAGAGGAAGAGGAGAATGAGGAAGATATGGACAAGGGAAAGATTATTGAAGTGATGTTCTATACTAATGGAGAACACCTTATGGTGATAAATGATGAAAGGTTACAATAACATAAGCAAAAAAATTCAATTTTTAGAACTAATTGCCTAATTCAAAGAAAGATTTACAAGATGATTATTGATTCAAGTTCTTTGATAACTTTGTTTCATCAAAGATGGTTTAGAACTTTCATTTGAAGACATTTGAACACCTTAGGCCATACCAAGCAACTTGGGTGAGTGACAAACAGAACATGTTGGTAACAAAGTAAGCATATGTGGACTTTCACTTGTTGAGTACAATGAGAGGGTACATTATGATGTGCTACCTATGACATGTTGCCAAGTTCTTTTAGGAATGCCTTGGAAAAAAGAAAGAAGTACTATCCATGATGGATACAAGAATACTTATGTTGTTCACAAGGATGACAAAAGGTATGTGTTGAAACCTTTGCAAGGAAATGGAAAGATTGAACCTAGAGTCATATGTTTTATAGAGAATAAATATGTAAATTTAAAGAACCATGTGAGGAAGGAACCTATTGAAGAGGATTTGAATTCAAGGGAATATTTATCAGTTATTGTTAACCAATCACCCTCCCTGACTTTTTTTTCCAAGTATTGCCAATCTCATGAAAGTCAAGGTCGTAGCCACATCTACATTCTTGACTTATTCATTTATTGCCATGCAATACTAATAGGGATATGTAAATAGCTTGGTTATACCTTTTTTATACCTAATTATTCAATATCCTTTAGAGATTTCAAGTTGTGACCATGCAACTACCTTTCATCTCCTTGTCACTTAGGTTTAACACTTAACCATGAGGTAGGCAACGAGGATACAACATAGTTAGGATAACCATTCATGTGGCTTCATGATTTTTTGGGCTAACATTCAAATTTAGGTTGTGAATAAGTGAAATATATATGTCACATTATCATAGGCTTCTAAAAGCTTAAGTGATTATAAGTTGTGAGGTTGTGATCAACAACAACAGTTAGGTTTAATGGATTTTGCATCTTTGCATGTAGCCAAGCTTAATCAACGGTTGAGGATGAAAGGTTGTGAAATAATTCATCACATCATCACTAGGTTAAATTTTAAACCTTAGTTCATAGATGCAAGGTGGAAAACCCCTTTTTTCATGTTGTTGCATAGGGTCAAAAGAAAATTATTTTGAAGGAGTTGTTTTTTGAATGATGATAGATAAATTGGATTGATGCACTCCATTGAAATGAACTTCAAGGCTTCTAGTTTCAAAGTTGCAAAGAGCCTCATATATAGTTAAGGTTCAATGGTATTCATTGCAAAACAATGAGTTAAAGGTTACCCAAGGTCAACATAGCAATGATCTAAAGTGTTTTCTAGTATGTTCACAGGGTTAAAACTATAGTCAAGTTTTAGGCTATGGTTGTGTGATAATTATCAATTTGATGGCTTCACATAGTCATAGTGGTTAGTGGAGAGGATTAGATGGTAGTCCTAATGGATCGATCACAAAAAAGGATGGCCTTCGCACAATAATAGGTATCAAAAATGCAGTTAGGTTTTAAGCCATGATAGTGCAAATGACAATGCTAGTAGTTAAGATCATAATAGTCATACTATCACATACATTTTATCTTGCACTTAGTTTCAAGTTGTAAGAGGATTACAAGGGAAAAATTAATGTATTTGCACCATCAAAGGGACAAGAAATGTTAGATCCATAACCAAGATGATGTTGCAAAGGGCTATTTTCATGATGTTCATAGGGTCACAATGTTCAAAGGGCTAAAGAGATAAAAGGATGTGAAGTAGTGATAAGGCATAATATGAAGAGGTCATGGCTCTATAGGGTCAAATAGTTAATAGAGAACAACATGTAAAGTCTCAAACGGTTATGAGCATAGGTCAACATAGTAACTTGAAGGATAGGATGATTTGGTGAAATTCTTCAATGACTATTGGGCCACATGGTATATTGAAAGGTTGAAATGAGTTGATTGGCTAACCTAGTATTATATAATGTAATTAAAAGAAGATCATTAATGGAAAATTGATTCTTTGATAAACTCCAACCACCTTTTGGTATTCTCCATGCTTGGTAAATTCAAAGGGTTCCTTCCACCACCTTCGTCATTCATATACCCAATTAGAGTAGTAATGGTCATCACTTTTGTCTCTTTAGAGATTTATTTGCATACAAGGATTAGATTTTTAGCATGGAGATGTGCACCTAATTATATTTCCTTTTGATTTTTAGTTATTTCTCTCCTCTACAATCCAACTCCACTCGGTTGGAGTCTAAACTCAATGTGTTATCAAAGTTATACCTGAACTCTATAACAGGCAGTTGAAATATGTTTTAAGGGTTCTTATTTATTTTTTTTGAGTTCATTACAGCATCCTTATGCTCTGTCATTGTAATCTTTTTCCTTCCATGAATAGAAAACTTAGCTTTTACCTCATCTTTCTAGTCTAATATATCATGCATTTTTTGCCTTGTATCTAGATTATTTCTTATTTGTTCTTTCATAGTTGCATATCATGTGTAATTGCTATTGAATGTTATCTTGTGAGCTAGTCTCCTTGCAACATCTCATTGGTTTTACCTTCATGTAAATCTTGAAAGTGCATATTTGAGCCAAATTTTGTGTATTTAGGTAATTTATTCATGTTTTTTGCATGTTAGGAAAAGTTGTAACCACTATTCTATCTTGGTGCATCATCCCCTTTCCCTTTCAACATTTTAATTTCTACAATTTCTCTCCCTTTTCCTCTCAAGCAGTAGTTTTTTTGTATCCTGATAGTAAGGAAGCTAGCCTTCTCTAGAGATTTGACCTTAGAGTGCAATTCCTAGACTTGGAGGTCATTTTCATGTTATACAAGGTCACTTGAGGGTTATACCTTAAGCAAGGGTGAAGACTTTCATGCCACTAGTTTTTGGCATGCCTAGTGGGACAAATTCATAAGTTCACTAGTTAGCTAGTTAAATATCCATTCACTGAGAAATTGGGTGTTTTCTTAATGTAATAATTATTTTGAGGAATTACATTAAAGAAAATGGAAACTCTAGTGCACATCTACTGGTTTGAAGATAAAACAATGTTGGAATGTAAAGATCATTCTTGATATTTTTTTGATTTTCAAGTTTTCTATGAAAATACATTTTCCATGAAACTCTAACCATGGACTCATTTCATAGA
Source organism: Cupressus sempervirens (assembly GCA_028749045.1). Taxonomy (NCBI): domain Eukaryota; kingdom Viridiplantae; phylum Streptophyta; class Pinopsida; order Cupressales; family Cupressaceae; genus Cupressus; species Cupressus sempervirens. The sequence goes on from CM053784.1 coordinate 343,361,458, forward strand.
AGAAACTACTATTCCCCCCATATCATGAAGAGGTTATTCCTCATCCCTCATATTGTCAATTCCAATCTTCACTCCAAGTTGGTTATAGCCAATCTGCTCAAAACTATTACTCTCCTCCTACCCCTTATCCACCAATCCCAACATCCCCATATAAAGACCTTGGAGATATGGTGTTTTAGTTCCAAAGGTAGATTGACTATAACCTCTAGAAGAGGAGTATGAGAATAGACCAAATGTTGCATGAGAAAGATGAGCAATTTTTGGCCTATTGTAGGCTGCTTGATGAGATTTCAAGGAAAAAAGAGATAGAGAGGCAATAGGAGGAGATGGCATATCAAACCTATCTCCAAAAAAAATAGGATGAAAGGGAGAAATAGAGATTTTGAAGAGAATATTGCAAGGAAATTTGTTATAGAAAAAGAAGAGGAAATAAGGTTCAAGTCAACTCATTTTCAAACTAGTAAAGAAGAGGCAACCCCTTTCTCCAAAATATGTCATCCCAAGCTGCAAGAAGCTCCCTCCATTACAAGAGCCTACCGTTGTAACTTCTCCACTCCTTGTGTAAAAAGGATTTCCTCATGAGCCTTCCATAATTGTAACCATTTCACTCTTTAAGGGTGGATTGACTGTATGGACTCTTGATGGTCCAACTATGGAATATTGAGAGGGTGTAGTAGAGCCTACAAAGCTGGCCTTGGAGGAGTTATAGCCTACTAAGGAGAAAATAGAGGTAGTGATTGAGAAGAAGGAAGAGGATCCAATCCTCTCATTCAAAGAGCTTCCCTCTTTCATTGATAAAAAATAAGAAGAAAAGGAAGTTCCTTCTCTTCAAGAACAAATCATGGCTTTTGAGCATTTATAGGAAGATAAGGCTCTTTTGCAAGCTAAGGAAGAAGAAGATCATTCATTATAGTAGACTATCTTTCATGATATGGAGGAGGAAAAGGAGGATCTCATGGATAGATCCATCCTGAGGAAAAACATGCTAACATGCATGAGGTTTCCCCTCAACCCATGCATATTATTGTAGCTATGATGGAGGAGATTGATGATGATGATGACCTCTTAATGAGTATAATGCTATATTCTCTTCCAAAAATGTTGATTCATCATCTCCTATATGTGAAGAGCATGATCTTTAACAATAAAAAATGGATAGTCACACCATGCTAGTAGCTCTAGAGGAGGTGTCTCATTAACAACATGAAGACAAGGTAGAGATTTTTTCTTCATAGGAAGAGGAGCCACTTCCAAATCATTTGGATGCTACCATTGCAGAGTATATCAATATTGTCATGGCTGATTTCCTAGACCCAAAACCATTAAAAGGATGTCCCATAAGTCATCTAGCTTTGCAAAAGTGCATTTCCCCCTAGTCATGTTCATTCCAAAGCATGAGGGAGAATTCTACAAGGAAGAGCAAGCATGTTTTTCTCAAGTTGACAATGTCCCAATGCTAGAAAGATTTATTTTCTTTAGCATTGGGAGGAAGGTATTCCATGCAATAGAATGTTTGTCATAATTTCTTATCTTTCTAGCTAGCCATGCACATGAAAGAAGAAATCAGCTGGTGAGAAAGGGCAGCTACTACAACAAACTAGTCAATGGGTTTGTTTAACTTTTTCTCTTTGTAAATTCATGTACATGGTTGAGTAGGTTTTTTCTAGTTTTTCAAGAAGTTCGTGAGCACAAGATATTTCTTTATGAGATAGTAGGGTTTTTGTAATTTTTTAGTTGCAGAGGTTGCATTTTTTTGGTTTTTTGCAAAGCAGGTTTCATCTTTTATGACTTCATAGCCCAAAGGATTTCTCAAGTCCACTAGTCCATGCTTAGCAGGAAAGCATCCCCTCCAAGTCGCTAGAAATGTTAACCATCTTTTACCTTCCCCTGCCCCACGCCCCCCCCCACCCTGCCACCCCATTTTCCAAATATTTCCAATCTCATGAAAACTAGGGTGATAGCTATGTCTATGTTCTTGACTTATTCATTTATTACAATGCAACTCTAATAGTGATAAGTAAAACCTTTGTTATACCATTTATATCCCTATGTCTTCAAAGCTTAAGTGACTATAAGTTGTGAGATTGCAATCAACATTAGCAATCAAGTTCAATGGCTTTTGCATCTTCATATGTAATCAAGGTTAATCCATGTTCAAGGCTATGAGGTTGCAAAATGCTTCATTGCATCATTACAGAGTTAAATGTTAAACCCTAGTTCTAGGCTACAAGATGGTGATGCCCTTTGTTTGCACTATCACATAGGGTCAAATGATAATCTATTTTGAAGGAATTGATTATTGAATGAGGATAGATAAATTGGATTGATGCACTCCATCAAAATGAACTTCAAGGCTTCTAGCTGTGAAGTTGCAAAGAGCCTCATCTATAGTTAAGGTTCAGTGGTTTTCAATACATCGCAAGGAGTTAAAGGTTACCCAAGGTCAACATAGCAATGATGCAAAGTGCTTTGTCACATATTTTTAGGGTCAACACTATAGTCAAGTTTTAGGCTATAGTTGTTTGATGACTATTAGTTTGATGGCTTTACATAATCATAGCAGTTAGTCAAGAGAAGCAGATGGAGCCATGATGGAGTGATCACAAAAAAAATGGTCTTTACTTGGTTGCAAGTATTAAAGATGCAGTTAGGTTTTAAGTTTCAATAATGCAAATGGCAATGCTAGTAGTCGCAACATCACATGCATTTTATGTCACACATAGTTTTAGGTTATGAAAGGGTGACAAGGGAAAAATGAATGGATTTTCACCCTCATAGGGACAAGAAATGTTAGATCCATAGCCACAATGATGTTGTCAAGTTTTATTTTCATGATGTTCACAGGGTCATAATGTTCAAAGGGATAAAGAGTTAAAAGGTTGTGAAACAACAATACAACATAATATGAAGAGGTTGTAGTTTTGTAGGATCAAATGGTTGATAGAGAAAACAAGTTATGAAGTCGTGAATGGTTATGAGTATAGATCAATAGAACTTGAAGGAAGGGATGATTTAGTGAAATGCTTCAATGATTATCAGGCCACTTGGCAGAATGGTTGAAATGAGTTAACTGGCTGACCTAGCATGTTAGAATGTAATCAAATGTAGCTTGTTAATGGAAAATTGACTTTTTGATCAACTACAACCACCTTTTGGTATTCTCCATGCTTAGTAAATGCAAAGGACATTCCTTTTTCCACCTTGGTTATCCATCTACCTAATTAGATTAGTGATGGTCATCACTTTTGTCTCTTTAGAGTTTGATTTGCACACAAGGATTAGATTTTTAGCATGGAATTTCCTTCTAATTTGTAGTTATTGTGCTCCTTTGCAATTTAACTCCACCTAGTTGGAGTTTGAATTCAATCTGGTATCAAATTTATGCCTAAACTCTATAAAAGGTAGTTGTAAATATGTTTTAGGGATTCTTATTTGATCTTTTCTAGTTTATGATAAAGCCTTATGTTCTATCATTTTATTTGAATAGGAAGAAAATATGACCTATCATCAACCCAAATTCCAAGGAGGAATGATCCCAATTGATTAACCAAAAGAAAGTGATCAATATAAAAATGGATCATGCAATGGATAATAGGAAGAAAAGAAATCCTATGGTCTTGCCATTTGAGAATTAAGTACTTGAAATCTGAAATAAATAGAAGACAAATATTTACCTTGAAGTAGAAAAAATCTAGAAAATGTTGATTTTTGATGTCTATGTGCAGTTTTAGGAATCTCTGCAACCTATTCTAGTGTAGAAATGTTGAGATGGAGAAAACCTAGAATAAATATGTCTTTCTAAAGAGAGGTCAACCATGAACATAATAGTGGGGCACAATCTTACCTAGGGGCGCCATCTTAACCAGAGGCATAATATTACCCTAGGATACAATTGTACCCCAAAAAATTTACCTTGACCTACATTGCTCTGACAAAATTTGTGTTCACAAATCTTGTAAGTTCAACAAAAGGGTATCCAAGACTATTGTGTTGGCTCCTAATTTAAAATTTTTGAAAATAACCAAGAAACTAGACCAATGCATCTAAGGCTAGAAAATTCCTATGATGGATACACTCGACTACAATCTTGGGCCAACTATAAGGTATAACTCCTTCTTCACTTTAGGCTCTACAAGATCTAGGTGGATTAACCTTGAGGTTTTGATATATGGTACCAGTGCAATTAAAACATAATTTTGAACCTAATCACAGTAGATGAAACCCTTTTATCTTTTGATACTTATGCAATAACATAGAAATGAGGTAGCTACAAATCATAACCTTTGAACTCATAAGCTAAGAGAGGGTTAATCTTTTTCATCCCACTACAAAATGTGAAATACTAAATTTATTTAATTAAAAAAAATTGTGCAAATCACTTTCACCCCAGCTTGCATCTAATTTAGTGATCAATGCCTTATCGATTGAAACATAGAGTCATTACCAGCAGGATGACCTAACTTGATTGCATTACAATTAAGTTTTTCAACTAAAATTCCCAAATCCCATTCTTATAAAATATTCCCTCCATACACCTAGAAACCCTATCAGAACATTGAAGCTTTTTACTTAACTCCTTGAGTCAACAACAACAACAAATCTAATACACAACTCATCCAAGCTGCCTTTAATCAAATGAACCTTATTCATTTAATCTCAAAGTCAATAGCATATGAAGAATTAGGAGACATAATAAGAAAACCTAGATAATTCATTGTAAATCCCCTTTTATATTCATCTTTGGAAAGACTAAATACATGAACTATTAATACTAAATGAAACTCAAAATACTTCACATGATCTAGCATCAATTTCTAACATCTTAGAATAACAATACATGAAAATGAAATGAAAATCTGCACAAGAGTGAATGTGTGGCCTTCATTTCTAGAGCTTAGCTCAATAGACAAGAAGAAAAACCAACAACAACCTTGGTTTCATAGTAGAACACTAGAACCTTGCTGGTATCATAAAGAAAATTGCCAACCTGGTATCATAGTAGTGAGAAACTTCTCTAAAACTAGACCCCCAACAATGAGAAAGAAAGAGGACGATAAAGGAGGAAAGAATTCTCGGATTTGATCAGAAATTGACAAATGGCCCCTTGGAAAACCTTCTCAACAAGCTAAAAAACCTCTCTCTACCCTCTCTATGTAACTACATTTCACATCTTTAATCATTTTGGCTCTCAAAAGCACAAAATATCTTAGATATTTGATGAGAACCATAACTAGTTTGATGCTTGATTTGAATTCAAGGCTATAGCAAAAATCAGTTGAAATAACCTCTAAAGGCATGAAAACCCTTTTAGAATTCATTTTACGCTTCAAAAAACTTCAATATTGGCCTCCAAATTGATTATGATGCTCCATAATGAATTTTGCCTATTCCACTGAAAATGCCCCAAAAAACACAAAGTTGATTATAAGGTGAACCAGTGAAGACCTACTCAAAAATTGATTGCAAAAATGAAAAATTCACTTCTTCCCGGTATATTGAAGTGCCTATTTTGGACAAAAAATAGCCTTGTGGTGGCCATTTGAAATTCAAGCTCCTGTTTATGGCTATGAACTAAAATGAATTTTTTAAAAAAATATATAGTTAAAACTATATAAAAACATTAAAATCATTTGAATTTTTCATCCTTTTGAAAATTCATGCGTTGATGATATTCTTTGATTTTTATATTCATTTTCACTTTATTTCTTTTATTTCTCCCTTTGCCACTTGTCAAAATCTGATTGGCTCTCAACCTAGGTGGGTCCCACATCTCCTGTGAATTTGAAACATTTTAATATTAATATTTTATTAATATTTCAAAACTTCTTCTCCTGTAGCATTGGGACCCCTTCAATTTTCCTTTACACTCATATGCAAACTCCATTTTCGAACCACTAAGACCTAAATTTTCCTTTATGCTCATATGCAAACTCCATTTTTGTAAGAGTGTAGGCCTTTGAAATTTATCTTACATTCTTACGAGCTTCATGAGAGTGTAAGGCCTTTGTATCCTACTTCCCGCTCTCACACTACATTGCCACATGTCACCTCTAGGTGTGAGCATTTTATCTGGTCAAAATGTGCTTTGTCATCTCCAAGCTAGCCGTCCATGGGCCCCATGTGTTGCGTGCCTTTGAAAAGGCTCTTCCTTTGAAGAAAACTTCATATTATGTGAAGTTATATTTAAAAACATAAAAGAGCCATATCGCTATGAATGTGGGACAAAGCTCTTATAATGTTTAACCTTTGGCTATGAGTTTCCTCATGCCTCTCCTATGGATTTTTCTTCTCTGCCCTTTGCATGGGCTTTTCTCTTTGTTCTATTTTTCAATCCTATTGCCTTTCAAAATGTGGATTGCATTGTCTTTCTCTATGTGACGTGTTTTGTCTTCTTAGCAGCTTCAGTAAGGAGAATTGATGCCTTTCCTATGGCTTGGTCTTTTATGTGGATTACTTCCCCTCAAATTAGGGATGTGGGCAGCTCTACCTATTTCCTTATGTCATGTCCCCTTCTTGTTGTGCATGGATTCCTATCTTTGAGGCATGGACGGCCTCCATTCTTCATTACTTGCTTTTGTTTTCTTTGTAGGTATTGATTCATTTATTGCAACTACTTTGTTCTTACAGGAGCCTTTTGAACTACACAAAATTTGATTCAAATCAAAATTGCTCATTGGAGATTCAAGAAATCTTAAGTTTCTAAACTTTCATAAAACCTGAAGTGGTGATAGAGACTTTCTCATCTTCTCTCCCAATGTCTTTGCTATTTCATCCCAAGACTCTTTATGTGTCTTATAGCATGTTACATTTTTTCCAGAGTTCATATCATTCAAGCCATGACATAAACCATCACATAAAATAGAAGCAAAAATAATTTCATCTATACGACTCTACTTTGCTCTCTTAATGCTTAAACTCGCATCATCATTTGCTGGGTCAACACAAGCTTATCATGATGTCCCAATCATATTAACACCATTTACATCATCATTTGACTATGATATTTTAATCCCCTTTTATGTTATCTTACAAATCTCACAATGCGTTATCGATTTGATAACATTGGTTGGGCCCCAAAATGGGTCTAGCTGAAAATAAAATCATTTCCAAACAACTAAAATGCAAAAATGACTCATTCATCCTCTAGCACTCATTTGAAAAGAATTCAACCACTGGAAACAAATTCAATCACTACTCTCACATTTTATCATTAATTTGCAAACAGTGATTTTCAGCTAATAGGGCCTGTCGGTTAGCTTTTAAAACTGATCCAAACACCTGATTGGGGTCTGGGATTGAACATACTAATTTTCTATTCTACATACTCCTACCCTATTGAATCTCATCTCATGAAAAAATCTCAATCAAAAGATATTGATTGTCAAAGTTGACATCTTAGAATCACCTACATATAAACATGTCAAAAAACACAAAATTACATTTGGACTAGGCTTCAAAAACTAGGCAAACTAATACTTGAGGAAAAAAAAACTTGGGTGTTGATTCTCTATCATGAGGAAAATATAAATCTATGATTTGGGATCATGAGGAAAATATAAATCTATGATTTGGGATCATTATTAATAATAGGAAGCATTTGGTAGTTGTTCAAAGTGGGCTACTCAAATTTGTAGACTGAAAACAATGGTAGAAAAGCAGTTTTTGCAAATAGAATGGACCTAGGAAAGTGTACAAATAGATTTATCAAGACCTAAAAATTGGCACACTCAAAGTATTTTTAGAGTAAAAAATAGTAGTATAATCCATTTGGTCTCACCTATCATAGATTTCAAGTTATAATAGCATGAATAGGGGTACTGATCAATCTGCCCCTTTTGACAGTAGTAAAAAGTTAAAAATTGCATTTGAAATCTCGTTTGAAAACTAATCAAACTGATTCTTCATAAGATTGAAATTGAAAAAAATAAAGTCTCTAACCTCTAAAATGCAAAACAAAATGAATTTTCTCATTTTGGTCAATTGGGTCAAAGTTATGATAGGTCAAATAGGGATTCCCAAAATTCAGAACAAATTGTATCAACATGACAATAGTAAATGACCAAATTTGAGGGATTCAAAACCTAGTCATACTGATTTTAAATGACTCAAAATCTGAAACATAGGCTCTCTAGTATGGACACTAAATACTCCTAAAATAGTGAGTCATGAAACATAACTCGGTGCAAGATAATCAAATACAAACATGACCTCTCATTGTTGTTTGACACAGGAAAAAAAATGTAGAATTGAAAATTGCTTAAAATGGGACTTTAGAAAATAATTTGAAAATTTAACTTCATGGAACAAGTGGATATGCTGAATGGAAGGTGTTAGAAACATTAAACACCTTACAAGCTTCAAATGGGAAACCGGGTACATGTGCACGAAAAGCATTTATAGGGCTTGATTTTCTCAATGGTACTCAAAATTGGGGCTTCAATTTTGAGTCCCAACATGTTCAATTTATTGTTCCACACCTATATTTGCAAGAAAAATGGTTTGTTTTTTTGGATCGAGAGCTTTCCTTGGCCAAACCTTAGCTTACAATGAACCTCAAAATCTAATTGAAATTGTAATATGTATAAACAAAGTAAGTGGAACTATTCATCTTGCTTATATTGAAATTGTTGTGGAGGATTTGAATCCTTGAATCACAAGTATAGAATCTCCAAATGAGTGTAGAAATGAATGTAGGATGTCTCAAATCAATGGCACTAGATCTTCAACACGAATATTGAATGGATATTTGCATAGAAAAAGGTTAGGATGAATATGAATGGATAAATCTTCAACAAGAGGGCTCCATAGAGATTCAATCCTTCAATAGCTAGCAATGGTCCTCCTTGATGAATTGGATGCTTGAATTCTTGATAGATAATAGATATTCACTTCATAGTAGGTCAATGTGCTCATGAATAATGTATGGAAAATAGCTACAAAGTTAAAGTCCTCAGTTTCAAAAAGGAAGTTGCCAAATATATGCTACAAATAGAGAGAGAGAGAGAGAGAGAGAGAGAGAGAGAGAGAGAGAGAGAGAGAGAGAGAGAGAGAGGCATAATAGAGGGAAAATAGCCAAATCCATGCAAAGACCCATTCAAGGCACTTGACATGACCCCAGACCACTTACTTAGAGGGCTAAACACTCTTAACATGGAAGTCCTTCCATTTTAAGATGATACATTTAGGCCCCACTTTAGAAAGAGTATGGAATCAATGCAAACTCTTGGTAAAGTAGGTTTTAATGAAAAGATAATCTTATTAAAATCAAAGGGTTAAAGAGATCCTCATGCCCTTAGACACCCAAGTCTTCATCAAATCTAAGATCATAATAAGAGAGACATCTCTCTAAAAAAAAGAGTGTGATTATCTTGCCCAACAAAAACTTATGTCTCATTGTGAATTAGACAAGGAAACTACTCAACTGGAAAGATGGAGTTGAAACACCTTGTGAATTTGACTACTCACTAGTCAATCAATCAAGGATTTACCCTCAAGAATATTCTATTCTATAAGAGTAAAACCAAAAAGAAAAAGAAGTTCAATCTTAAGGACACCTTTGACCTTAAGGGATCAAAATATATTTTTTAATTAGAGGGATCAAGAGATCCTAAAATATAGATCCATCCTTTAATGATTAGTCATTAATCAAAAAAGGGAGGAAAAGTATCTTGAAAAATAATTTATATGTTTTCAAAAATTTGTGTGTGCATTAAGTGAGTAGAGCATATACTCTCACATTAAAGCCATTGCTAACAATTTAATAGGAGTATTGGCTTTAATGGAAAAATAAGCAACTCCATTGATTATGTTTCCACTATGATATGCCCCTAGAAGAAGACAAATCAAGGGAAACAATACATAAATATACAAAGAACATAGAAGGGATCTACCTACTGTGGGTTCAATATGAATAAGATTATATATATGTATGTATGTATGTATGTGATATTATTTCAAATGAATTGACATCATTCCCCAAAGAAATTAGAACTACAATCACAAAGGAGCAAAGATCACATATGAAATACAAAGAAGAATATTTTTAGACCATGATCTAGAGACCAAAAAGAATTAGTGCTACCAAGTTGTGAATTCAAGCAAATTTACACAAGGAAACATGTATGAAAAATAGCAAAAGTACAACATAACATGAAACAACATATGTAAGAATAGAGATAGATATAGAAGAATAATACAATAGGTTTGATTCATTTATCACCTTCTACCAATGAAGCAAAAAAGATCATATAAAATAATCTAATAAAATTTAGCAAACACATTAGGGGAGAAACATAATACAATAGACAAACATCCAAAAGAGGCTACCATGAAGGACTGGCCAATCAAGTGTGCTTCCTACTCTCCCCATCTTATTATATATTATTTAGGGAAGGTGGGTAACTTGCAAGAGGGATTATATCCAACATAGTAGGAATGTTATCTAGTTCCAAACAAGGATCCTCTTGAGAATCACAATGTTCAATACTAGGTGTAAGTGACAATTGTGAGGAAAGCATATTAGGTAAATCAATGTCAATGTAAATAGTTTCATATTCATCATTAAAATCATCAACATCATCAATAATATCTTCTTCATCTAGATTAATCAAAATAGGTTCTAAGATACAAATGGAATGATTAGAATCATGCATCTTAACATCATTATTAGCAACAACTTCTTCTAACACATCATATATACTTGTATCCAAAGAAGGTAAATACTTATGAGATTTACCTTGAGTATCACACTTTTTACAATTTTTGTTAGTAGATTAATTATATTTTTCTTGCTTGAAATTTGTTGAGAATGAGGAGGAACAATCACTAGATCCTTCATAGGCTATATAGGAGGATGAATAGGATTGTCAGGAGACTAACAAGCAACAAGAGGAGCTTGATTAATAGATGTAAAAGCCATATATAAAGGAGGTATGGAAGGTTTAGGAAAAATACCACAATTAATATCCATAGAAAATAATCTTAACTCAAGAATCTTAAAATGCTTATAGGCTTGATATGAATGGAAAAAATGATCAAGTTGAAAAGGACATGAATTAGGTAATAAAGGCCAAAAGAAGTCAATGTTAGAAAAATCCTTGGGCCTAGAAGTATGATATAAACTATGATTAACCATCTTGACTTTTCATCACAAAAAAACTTAAGACATTTATGAATAGGTGAAGCAACAACATGCATGGCATTTAACCATGGTAAACCAAGCATAACTTAAAATTGATCAGAAGTAGGAACAAAAAAAAAGGTAGTGTTCACAATTTTTCCACAAAGTTAAACCAATAAATCAATAGAACAAAATTATGGATAAAGAAAAACATTACAAGTTTGAATCCACACATCCAAGCTATCATAAAAATCATGTTGCAAACTTTTCATAAAAAAAATTCTTCTATAACCACATTAACTAAGGAGGTAGAATCAACAAGACAACTATGAGTGGGTATCTTAGCAATCTTAGAATAAATATAAAGGGGACCATTAGGAGCTTTAATAGTCTTAGAATCATCAAAGGTAATCAAAAGTTCCCAAGGTCATTTTTCTTAAGTTTTTGTTAAGGTTTAGATTGAGGCTTCAACTTAGGCTTAGGTTTCAGTTGAGGTTGAGTTGAAACTTGAGATTGAGATGTGAATAAAAATTGAACCACATGCCCTACTTGATTAGAAACATGATTAGGATCATCCATCTTTGAATCATACACAATATCCATAGAAGATGGCTAAGAAAAAGTAATAGTATCATGTGTAGGTAAAGGATTCACATGAATTTAAAAAAATTGATTAGGAGGAGAAATAGATTTATGCCCACTACCATAAAAATTATCAATAGAGAAATAATTAGAATCAATTAAGTCCTAAACCTTATGTTTTCAAGATTAAAATTTCTTAGTATCATTACTATTATGACAATAATAATGACAAAAAGATTTTGGATCAAAAGACTTAGATACCATTGTAGTAGGTAAAAGAGGATGAATAAGAGGTAAACTAATCATATTAGTAGTTAAAAACCTATTCATAATATAACATAAAGATTCAAAAGAGGAGTGGATGTAAGATTCAATCAAAAAGTAGTGGATACAAAAGTGGCATTATGAGATGCAAAAACAACTTGATCAACAACTGCATTTGCTTGTTTATTTATCTTGACATAGTTGTTGAATTTTTTAACTTTATTTGGATTAGGAGTAGCACCACTTTTATCAATAGGAATATGAGCCATTGGAGTGGTGCTCTCAAATTGACTCACTTGTAATTGATAACAAGAAAGTGCTAAGCAAAGTTGTTGAAAAATAAGTAAATTTAGTAATGAGAATTGTATCTCTAATATCCTTTTACAAATTTGAAATAAACATATGTTGAATATCAATATCAAGAATAGGATAGGAAATTTGAGCATTTAAATGCTTCAATCTACCAATAAATCTAGTCAATTTTTATTTATAATTTTGTTGATAATGCATCAAATCAATCAAAGACACTTGTGGATCAATGTTGTTTTGAAATTTTTGAATAAAAGCATTAGCAAGTTGTGGAAATGAATTAATAGAATAATATGTCAAGGAAAAAAACCATTATAAACCCTTTTCACGAAAATTTTGAGAAAAAAACTTAGCTAAAATCCTATGCTTATGAGCATAATCACTACAAAAGACTTGAAATGATTTAACATGATGGAAAGGGTCTCCATTACCATTATAATTCTCAAGACTAGGTATATTGGCTTGCTGAGGAATAGGAGTATGAATGATATCCTAAGAAAAAGAACTTCCCATGTCACAAGTAGGAATAATAAACTTGTTTTGAGTCAAGGATGCAAGTTTTTGTTGTAAAGATGACATAATTTGAGCCAAACTAATATTTTTTGAATCATGAGAGGATATAGGAGGAATAGAAACATTTGAAAAACTAGAAGTGTAAGAAGCTACAAGAATGGAAGACACAACTAGAGGAACACTAGGAACTACAATTGGTAGAGGAGTAGAATAAGTAAAAGGAACATAATGATAAGAAGGTTATGATTTAGCAAGAGACATAGGAGGAACACTCATGGGAATAGAGGGAACCATTGCAGTTACCAAAGGAGTATAATAGGAACACTAGGGAAATAAATAGAAGAAGGTTCTACACAAGTGACAAGAGGAAACAACCCTAAATCTTGAGCTTCTTGACCTAAAGGTTTAACATTGGAATGCACAAGGTGAGTAATACCACACAAGAGATTAACATCTTGGTCAATATCACAAAGAAATTTCTTAAGAGCCTCTATAGATTGAATAGAATCTTGATTATGGTTTTCTTGAGTAAGCCAATTACCCATTTTATCAAGTTTATTTGAGATTTTTTGGACTTGTTTAGGAGGAGCTCCTAAAGCATCATCCTAATAAAGAGATGAGTGGGTAGAATTTTTTTCCATAAGAGGAATAGAATTAGGAAGAATCAAAGTCTCATCTAGAAGCCTAAGGAAAGGAGAAGAAGACTCAAGCTCAAAGGTACCCATAAGTCTATGACTATGTCTAACCCTAGGATTAGAAGTAGACCTAGAAGTAATAAAGCTCATAAACCAATGCAATGTAAATGAACTAAACTAATAAAATGTAAATCATAAATATTTCTCTATTTTTAAAGAGATTTTTCAATTTTTCTTTTTGTATTTTTGAATTTTAAAATGAAAGAGCATAAACTAAATCTAATCCTAATGCAAGAATAGACCTAATAAATATGGAATGAAAATTAACACCGCAAAATATAATATGACATCTACTGCCACAAAATAAAAGAGGGTAAGCATGTTGGGTTCACCAAAATGAATTAGAATAAAATAGAACCTATCCTCAACCTAAATTCCCAAGAGGAATGATCCAATTTTATTAAGCACAAGAAAGTGACCAATGCACAAATGGATCATGCAATGGAGAATAAGGAGAAAGGAGATCCTAAGGTCTTACTATTTTAGAAGTACTTGAAATCTAAAATAAATAGAAGAAGAATAATTCCCTTAATGTAGAGAAAATTTGGAAAATGTATATTTTTGATGTCTATGTGCAATTTTGGGGATCTCTGCAACCTTTTTTAGGCTAGAAATGTTGAGATGGAGAAAACCAAATAAAAAATTATTTGTTTGAGGGGAGTTCAACCTTGACCTTGATAGAAAGGTAGAATCTTACCCCAGGGCACAATTGTACCCTGAAAAGTCGACCTTGACCTACACTACTCCAACAAAATTTATGTTTATGGATCCCACAACTTTGATGAAAATGGTATCCAAATCTACTCTTCAATTCACTATTCCACACCTATATCTTTAAGAAAAATGGTTTTTTTTGTTTGGATGGGGGGTTTTCCTTGGTCAAAACCTAGTTTGGAATCAACCTTGAAATGTAATTTAAATTTCAATATGTATAAACAAAGTAAATGGAACTATTCACCTTTCTTATATTAAAATCTATGCAGAGGATTTGAATCCTTGAATCCACAAGCATGAAAGCTCCAAATGAGTATAGAAATGTATGTAGGATGTCTCAAATCAATAGCATTACATCTTCAACACCATTCTTAAATGGATCTTTGCATAGAAAAGGGCTTGGATGAATATGGATGGAGAAATCTTCAACAAGAGGGCTCCATAGAGATTGAATCCTTCGATTGCTAAGAATGTGAATTGGATTCTTGACCACTTGAATGCTTGAATGCTTAATAGATAGTAGATCTTCACTTCATAGTAGGTGGATGTGATCATGAATAATGTATGGAAAGTTGATGCCAAAATGAGGGAAGAAGGCTTCCTTATATATAAATCTAGGGCACAAACTCGTAGAGAAGGTCAACATAGGAGCGCTAAATCCTAGTTAACCTTAACCCTTAGGAATGGACCTAGATTAAATGTAACTTAAAAGTCTACCATTTTGAAACCCAAAATAGTTGACCTAGAAGTGTGAAAATAAAACTTTGTGAAGCCTGCTATCCCAAAACTCCTAGAAATTGAAAATAAACCTAGGGTTAGGGATGAGGTCGACCTACCCTAGGTCAAGTTCAAGGTTGACCTTGACCTAGGTTTGGGTCGAGGTTGACCTTGACCTAAAAGGTCATCCTTGACCCAAAAAAGTCCAAATCCTTAGTTTCACAAAGAAGGTTGTCAAAAATAAGCGAGAGAGAGAGAGAGAGAGAGAGAGAGAGAGAGAGAGAGAGAGAGAGAGAGAGAGAGAGAGAGAGAGAGAGAGAGAGAGAGAGAGAGAGAGAGAGAGAGAGAGAGAGAGAGAGAGAGAGAGAGAGAGAGAGAGAGAAGTAGAACATGGGGAAATAGATAAACCCATGCAAAGACCCACTCAGGGCACTTGACATGACCCCAAACCACTTAATTGGAGGGATAAACACAACTTAACATGTAAGTGCTTCCATTTTAAGATGATACAATACTATTTTTCCTTCCATGAATAGAGAAATTAGCTACAACCTCATCTTTCTAGTATGATATATCATGCCTTTTATGTGTTGTATGGATTATTTTTTATTTGTTCTTTCTTGCTTACATATCATGTGTAGTTGTTGTTAAATGTTGTCATGTGAGCTAGCCTCCCTACAACATCCCATTGGTTTTACCTTCATGTAAATCTTGAAAGTGCAAATTTGAGCCAAGATTTGTGTGTTTAGGTGATTTATTCATGTTTTGTACATGTATAGGCAGAGTTGCAACCACTATTCTATCTTAGTGCATCACCCCCTTTCCCTTTCAACTTTTCAGTTTCTACAATTTCTCTCTCTTTTCCTGTCAAGTAGTAGTTTAGGTTCATCTTGATAGTAAGTAAGTTGGCCTTCTCCAAAGATTCAAAATTAGAGTGTGAGTCCTACACTTAGATGTAATTTCCATGTTACATGAGGTCACTCAAGGGTCATACCTTAAACAAGGGTGCAAAATTTCATGTCAATAGTTATGAAGGCTAATAGAGAACTGCAGGGATCTATTGTGAAGCATAGAAAAAACAAAGTTGTAGTAGAGAAAGGACAAAGGGTTGATCAAGGAGTTATGATTGGAAAAGTATGGTTTTCATTTGTGGCATCAACAATAAAGAAATGAGTGACAACTAGTTTAGGTTATGGCATTGGTCCATATGATCCAAAGAGGTTACAAAATAAGGAGTTCAAGCAAGGCAAAGATGGTTGTTCAAAATCATAGTCTTATAGTGATGTTAAAGATCCATTATATTTCTGTGTTTCTAACAAGTTGTGTGTAGGTCATTTAGAAGCCTGAGTCAAGGAAATATGATTCCAGGCCATAGGGTACCATCAAGGAGGATTGGTGGAGTCATGACAAGGCCATTTGACTCTTGGGGCAAGAGTTATTTTGAAGGTGGGGTTTATGGTGCAGGGGCACCCCTCAAAGCTCTTAAAGTCAAAGACCTCTTGAAGGCTCCCCACATGGAAGAAGGAATCAAGACACCAAATAAATTTAATTGGAATGTTTTATAGCCAATAATGGCATGTTAAATGGTTAATAATGTAAGAGTGATAAAATGTCTTAAGGGGCCTAATAAGGAACCTAGGACCAAATAATGTAATGGATGACCGATAGTACCATATGGGGAGAATTAAATTAGGAAAGGGTTAATAGGAGTTTTAGAAATAATAAGGGATCATTTGAGATCCATATTTAAAGTTTTATGGTTTAAAGTGATTACAAAGTTGTACTCTGCACTATACCACCTTCCTAGGTGTCTCTTCAAAAAGTTAATAAGAGTTTTAGGTTTTAGGAATAAGTTCATGTCATAACAAGACCATTTGTAAAGGCTTAAGGTTCATTTGGTGTTAATATAAACCATGAATCCTTAGAGACCTATAAGGGCTAAAATAGGCTTAGAATAAGGGATATACTCCAAAGAAGGTTTAAAAGACCTTAGAATAGGTTTAGATAGGTCTTAGGTAGGTATGAAATCCTTAGGACTTCTTTGTTTGAAAAATTGCAACAAAAGTTGCTAAGCAATTTTTGTCAAAAGTTGCTAATTAGGGAGGAGGAAGTTTGAACCAATTCCAACTATTTATATGGTAGTTAATCAGTCAATCAATCCTATAAATGTAACATCCAACCTTCCCAAAAGAACAGGTTGGCTTTATGTATGGATTTTTGCAAGTATTAATAAAATTTACTGGTTTTTGGTTCAGAATTGCTGCATTCTTGCTTCCACACATGCTGTAAAGATTGTGAGAGAAGGTTGAATGGTCAAAGGATAAATTTTATTGAATCCTATATCTTATGAACTTGGTTTGAGGTTTATTGGTGATTTCTAATCAAAGTTAGAGCATTTTCCATAAAATCAATCCAGAAAAGCTAGGTTCAGCGAGGTTTTCTGCAAATGGATGTATAGTACTAGACTATATGGTTCAAATTTCACAAAACCCAATGAAAATGGGAGTCTTGGGAGTTTTCTTGCATATTCAAAAGTTTGGAGTTGAAAAGCCAAGGGGAGGTAATTTTAGCCTTAGGCCAAATATTTGCATGCATTTGGTCCTAAATTGTAGGAATTTGAGTTGTTAGAGCTGTAGGTGAAGGAAATCAACCAAGTAAAGGTGGATTTAGTGTTAAAATAGTCCTTAGAAGAGAACCTAAGCCCTGCACCTGATTCATGAACCCATTCTTTTGGTCCTCCTTTGAAAACCAAACCTTTTAGGGCCCTATTAGGTCTGTGTAATTTGGTGGTTCCTTGGAGTGTTGGAGTGAATCAGATTTTGGTATTGGGATATGTTATTTGGGTCATCAAACCTCATCAAATTCCATAATACTTTCAGTGGTTATATAGACTGTTCAAGTGAATACCTTAAAATTTCAATATTTTGGCTTGTAGCCCTATTTTGCAAAGTTATTTGATCACCATTCTAAGTTGTGGGTTTTTTTGTAAGGATTGGTTTCAGGTCCTAGAGGTTGGGAGGAGCCCTAGAAAAAATATTTGAGTGTTATAACTCTTGGTGAGTCTTTTAGGAGAGTATTGGTGATTTGAGCCTAGTTGCTTAAGGGCAAGGAAATTGCATCCTTCCACTGTGCCACTCCACATCAAGCATGGTGCAGGGAACTCAAGGAACTCAAGGTCTTCATGAATCATTTCTTAAGGACTCTACACTATACCACCTTCCTATTTGTCTCTTCAAAAAGTTACTAAGGGTTTTAGGTATTAGGAATAAGTTCATGTCATAACAAGCCCATTTGTAAAGGCTCAAGGTTCATTTGGTGTTAATATAAACCATGAATCCTTAGACACCTATAAGGGCTAAAATAGGATTAGAATAAGAGATATACTCCAAAGAATATTTAGAAAAACTTAGAATAGGTTTAGATAGGTCTTAGGTATGTTTGAAAGTCTTAGGACTTCTTTGTTTGAAAAATTGCAAAAAAATTTGATATGCAACTTTTAAAAGTTGCAAAGCAATTTTTGTCAAAAGTTGCTAATTAGGGAGGAGGAAGTTTGAACCAATTCCAAATATTTCTATGGTATTTAATCAGCCAATAAATCCTATAAATGTAACATCCAACCTTTCCAAAAGAACATGTTGGCTTTATGTATGGATTTTTGCAAGTATTAATAAAATTTGTTGGTTTTTTTGGCTCAGAATTGTTCCATTCTTGCTTCCACACATGCTATATGAATTGGGAGAAAATTTTGAAAGGTCAAATGAGAAAATTTATTCAATCCTCTATCCTATGCACTTGGTTTGAGGTTTATTGGTGATTTCTAATCAAAGTTAGAGCATTTTTCTTAAAATCAATCCAGAAGCCCTAGGTTTAGCAGGGTTTTGTGCAAATGGACATATAGCACTAGACTATACAGTTCAAATAGAAAAAAAAAATGAAAATGGGAGTTTTGGGAGTGTCCTTGCAGATTCAAAAAGATGGATTTGAAAAGCCAAGGGGAGGTAATTTTACTTGCAAGCCCTAGGCAAAATATTTGAATGTATTTGGTCTTAAATTGTAGGAATTTGAGTGGTTAGAGTTTTAGGTGATGGAAATAAACCAAGAAAAGGTGGAATTTGTGTTCAAATAATCCCTAGAAGAGATCCTTATCCCTATACCTGATTCATGAACCCATTCTTTTTGTCCTCCTTTGAAAACCAAACCTTTTAGGGCCCTATTAGGTCTGTGTACTTTGGTGGATCCTTTGATTGCTAGAGTGAATCAGATTTTGATCTTGGGATATATTTTTTGGGTCATAAAATATCATCAAATTCCATCATAATTTTAGTGGTCCTCTAGACTATTCAAGTGAATACATTAAAATTTCAAGATTTTGCCTTGTAGCCCTGTTTAGTAAAGTTGTTGTTTGATCACCATTCTAAGTTGTGGGTTGTGTTGTTAGGATTGGTTTGAGGTCCTAGAGGTTGGGAGGAGCCCTAAAAAACACCTCTAAGTTTTAGAACTCTTGGTGAGTCTTTTAGGAGAGTATTGGTGATTTGAGCCTAGTTGCTTAAGGGCAAGGAAATTGCATCCTTCCACTGTGCCACTCTACATCAGGTGGTATTAGAGCCTATGGTTGGACCTTGTGGAATGTTGTTGGTGATAAAATTTTAGAAGGTGAATAAGGTTAAAGGAACATCCCTTTGAGGATCACTAATGTTGAGTTGGCCAAACTTGTGAAGGAGAAAATGGCAGAGAGTAGAGCAGTAAGGGAGGAAAATAGAAACATGTAGAGAGAAATGGAGAAAACCAAAGGTAAGATGACAAAAGGAGATGGTGATGAATTAGAGGAAGAGGAAATTGAAAGGGAGCCCTATGAGGAGGAGATTCAAATGGATCAAAGGCCACTCTTGCAAGCCTTGGAAAGAGTAGGGATGAAAGGAGGAGAGTTACCTACTTTTCATGGAAAATTGAATCCAAATGAGTGCATGGATTGGTTGGAGGTGTTAGACAACCATTTTGAGTGTGATCAGGTCCCTACAAGTTAGAGATTCAAGTTGGAAAAGACAAAACTTAAGGGCCCTGCCCTTAGTTGGTAGAACTTTTTACAAATTCAAAGAGAGGATGAAGGAAAGGAGCAGATGAGCACATGGAAGAGAATGAAGGTAGATATTAGTAAGCAATTCATCCCTAAGGACTATGAGGTCCTAATACATCAGAAATTGCATAATCTCAAGAAAAAGGATATGGATGTTAGTACATACACCCAAGAGTTTCACAATTTAACTTTTAGGGCAAAGGTATATGATACCAACAAAAAAAAGTTGGCAAGGTATATAAATGGATTGAAATATAGCATTCAAGATCAACTAACCATGATTAACATTGATTCAGTTCATCAATGTTTTAATTTGGCCTTGAAGATTGAATAAAAAAAGAGAGAAGAGGAGAGTCGAGTTTCAATAGAGGAAGAGGAGGAAGGTTCCAAGGGAAAGGTAATTAGTCCAAGGAAGAAGGGAAGAATCAAAATCCTAAAAATGAGTTCAGCAATAGAGGCACTTTCAGAGATAGGAGATCTAACAACAGTAGAGGAGGAGGAAACGGTAGAGGAAGGGGAGGCAGTGTGTTCATTGAAAAGTGTTTTACATGCAACCAAATAGGACATCAATCCTTTAGATGCCCTCAAAAACTTGAAGAAAATCCTAGGCAAGGAGATAGAAGAATCCAATTGCTGCAAGAAGAAGAAGATGGCCAAAGCATCTCCTCCTACCATTCAACTACTTCTAGACCTACAAATCTAGAGATTGGTGAATATCTAATGCTACAAAGAACACTTTTGAAGGTGCCCAACCCCATTGAACTACCACAAAGGAAGTCCCTATTCTGGACAACTTGCAAAGTCAAAGGTAAGGTATGTAAAGTGATTGTAGATTCTGGATCAATAGATAATATAGCATCTAGGGAGATGGTTAATAATAAGTTAAATTTGCAAAGGATACCACATCCTTGTCCCTATAAGGCATCTTGGCTTACTAAGGAGAAGAAAACTCTTGTCAATAAGCAAGTATGGGTAGAATTCACCTTAGGAGAGTATGTAGACAAGATCATTTGTGATGTCATAGATATGGATTCTTGCCACCTATTACTAGGGAGACCATGGTAGTATGATGTTGAAGCCAAGAATGATGGGGAGACCAATGTGTAAACCATAACCAAGGGAGGTATAAACTATACCATGAACCCCTTACTTGATGATGGGAAGTTAGAGCATGTGGTTATCAATGTTTCCTTGGTAGGGGAGAAGGAATTCATGCAAGCCCTAAGGGAAAAGGATACTCCATGCTTTTCCATACTAACCAAGCCCAAAAAGGAGATTGTAGTAAAACCCTAAGACAAACCTAAGAAGGGACATTGGTGGGAAATGTTGGTCCTAAGGAAGTAAGGGGTCTTTTAGAACAATACCATGGGATTTTTGTAGATAGTATTCCAACCTCCTTTCCACCTAAGAGAGAGGTTAGCCATTGTATTGATCTTATCCCTAGTGCAACATTGCCTGATAAGGCTACATACAAATTGACCCCAGAACAAAATGAAGAGATTGCAAGGAAAATTGAAGATTTTTTGTCTAAAGGGTTGATTAGGAAGAGTGTGAGACCTTGTGTTTTCCCTACTATCTTAGCACCCTAAAAGGAAGGTACTTGGAAACTTTGTACAAACTCTAGGGAAATCAACAAGATTACTATAAGATGTAGATTCCTAATGCCAAGGATGGAAGACCTTTTAGATTGTCTAGGTGGGGAAAACTACTTCTCCAAGGTGGATTTGAAAAGTGGGTATCACCAAATCAGGATAAGAGAGGGGGATGAATGGAAAATAACTTTTTAAGACACATAAGGACTTTATGAATGGTTTTTAATGCCATTTGGGATATCAAATGCACCTAGTACATTTATGAGGCTCATGAATGAGGTCCTCAAGCCCTTTTTGAACAAAATTGTGGTTGTATATCCTAATGACATCCTAATCTTTAGCAAAGACAAAGAAGAACACCTAAAGCATATAGATCAAGTCCTAAAGAGGTTATATGAGGAAGAGCTTAAGATAAACCTTGAGAAGTGTACTTTCATGAAGGAGGAACTCATATTATTGGGTTTTGTTATCTCTAAAGGTTGCCTGAATATGGATCCATCCAAAATAGAAGCCATTCTTAATTGGTCACCTCCTAAGAACCCATCAGAGGTCAAGGGTTTCCATGGACTTTGCAACTTTTATAGGAAATTTGTTAAGGATTTTAGTGGGGTCTATGCATCTATAATAGACACAATTAAAGGAGGGAAGAAATGTCAATTTCTCTGGACTAATGAAGTAGCACCAACATTTGAAACACTCAAACAAAAGATAGCCCAAGCACCCTTCTTAATGTTCCCTGATTTCAATAAGATCATTACAGTAGAGTGTGATGCCAATACTAAAGCCATAGGGGGCATTTTGAGTTAGGAAGGTGGGCTAGTGGCCTTTTTTAGTGAAAAATAAAATGATGCAAAGAAAAATTATTTAGTATATGATCTTGAACTGTATGCAATGGCACAATCACTAAAAAGGTGGAGACAATATCTGCTTCCAAAGAATTCATTGTATTCACTAACAATCAGGGTTTGAGTTTCTTGAATAGGAAGGAAAAACTTAGTCAAAGACACATTAAATGGATGGAATTTATGTAGGCTTATAGCTTCTCCATTAAGCACAAAAAGGCTACAGTCAACAAGGTTGTCGATGCCCTAGGTAGGAGAAACCTCATGGTGCAAAGAATAGAGCTTGAGAGTGTTGGGATCTCTATGATGAAGGAGATGTATCCAAATGATGAAAATTTCAAGGAAATATATAAAACATGTCAAGAAATGGGAGATAAGTATCATACTAATTTTTTAGAATACCTTATTCAAGAGGGATTTTTATTCAAAGGTGGGCAACTTTTCATGCCAAGGGGGTCTTGTATGAAAAACATAATTAAGGAGAAGGATTATGAGATTATGTCAGGGCACTTTGGCCTAGATAAGACCCTAAAACAAGTAAAAAGATTTTACTACTAACCTAAAATGCAGTCAGAAGTCAAAAAAATTGTTGATGGTTTTTTTTTTACCAAAAAGCTAAGGGACACACTTCCAATGCAGGGTTATACACTCCATTACCCACACCATGCAAACCTTTGGATTCTATAAGTATGGATTTTGTATTAGGATTGCCAAGAACTAAATTAGGGCATGATAACATCTTTGTAGTTGTTTATAGGTTATCAAAAATGGCACACTTTATACCTTGTAGAACAACACATGATGCATCCCATATAGCTGGCCTATTCTTTAAAGAGGTGGTTAATTTACATGGCCTACCAATGTCCATTATATCAGATAGGGATCCTAAGTTCCTAGGGAACTTCTGAAGGACATTATGGAAGAAACTAGGAATAAACTTAAACTTTTCATTAGCCTATCACCCACAATCTAATGGGCAAATAAAGGTGATTAATAGGCCCCTAGGTAACTTATTAAGATGCCTAACCCAATAGCATGGAGGATCATGGGACACAATCTTGTCGCAGGTAGAATACTCATTCAATGATTCAGTAAACAAGAGCACAGGCTTTACTCCTTTTCAAATTATGTATGGAAACTATCTAAGGGGTATCCTAGATCTGAGAGACATCAGAGATATGGAGAGGAAAAGTACACAAGCACAAGATTTTGCACCAGTTATGAAAGATATACAATAGTAGGTAAAGGATAGATTAAAAATGTCATCAGCAAGATATAAGGAGTAGGTAGATTAAAAGAGGAGAGATCTTCAATTCTCTCCTTAAAAATGAGAGGCTACCAAAAGGATAGTATACTAAGTTGTTAATGAAGAAAGTAGGGCCTTTCAAAATGTTCAAGAAATGTGGAAACAGTGCATACAAGATTGATATTCCAAAAGATATAGGCCTTTATCCCATTTTTAATATTTTTGATCTTTATTCATATAAGCCACCTACTGATGTTTGTGATGTAGGAATAGGTCATAAGACAGTGCTAATGTTTCTCAGTTACCAAATGTAACTAAACCATAGATTGAATGCATCTTGAACAAGAAGGTTACAAAGAAAAGAAGGAGAGGCACTTATTATTCATATCTAGTCAAATGGAAAGACACACCTAATGAAGATGCCACTTGGATGACTCAAACAGAGATTGAAAAGGTAGGGTATCAATTGGACACAATACCAACTCAAGGGACTTGAGTTCTTTTCAGGAGGGTAGCATGGTTTAGGGAACTCAAGGAACTCAAGCTCTTCTTGAAGAATTTCGCAAGGACTCTACACTATACCTCCTTCCTAGGTGTCTCTTCAACAAGTTAATAAGGGTTTTAGGTATTAGGAATAAGTTCATGTCATAACAAGCCCATTTGTAAAGGCTCAAGGTTCATTTGGTGTAAATATAAACCATGAATCCTTAGAGACCTATAAGGCCTAAAATAGGCTTAGAATAAGGGATATACTCCAAAGAAGGTTGAAAAGACCTTAGAATAGGTTTAGATAGGTCTTAGGTAGGTTTGAAATTCTTAGGACTTCTTTGTTTGAAAAATTGCAACAAAAGTTGCTAAGCATTTTTTGTCAAAAGTTGCTATTTAGGGAGGAGGAAGTTTGAACTTATTCCAACTATTTCTATGGTAGTTAATTGGTCAAGAAAGCCTATAAATGTAACATCCAACCTTCCTAAAAGAAAAAGCTGTCTTTATGTACGAATTTTTGCAAGTATTAATAAAATTTACTAGTTTTTTAGCTCAAAATTGTTGCATTCTCACTTCCACACATGTTATACGAATTGGGAGAGAAGGTTGAATGGTCAAAGGAGAAATTTTATTGAATCCACTATCCGATGTACTTTTTTTGAGGTTTATTGGTGATTTCTAATCAAAGTTAGAACATTTCCCTTAAAATCAATCCAAAAACCCCAGGTTCAATAGGGTTTTGTGCAAATGGACATATAGCACTGGACTGTATAGTTCAAATGACACAAAACCCAATGAAAATTAAAGTCTTTGGAGTGTTCTTGCATATTTTGAAAGTTTGAGTTGAAAATCCAAGGGGAGTTAATTTTACTTGCAAGCCCTAGGCTAAATATTTGCATGTATTTGGTCCTAAATTATAGGAATTTGAGTTGTTAGAGTTGTAGGTGAAGGAAATCAACCAAGTAAAGGTGGATTTCGTGTTCAAATAGTCCCTAGAAGAGATCCTAAGCCATGAAACAGATTCATGAACCTATTTGTTTGGTCCTCCTTTGAAAACCAAACCTTTTAGGGCCTTATTAGGTCTATGTACTTTGGTGGATTCTTGGAGTGCTGGAGTGAATCAAATTTTTGTCTTGGGATATGTTGTTTGGGTCATCAAACCTCATCAAATTCCATCATACTTTTAGTGTTTTTATAGAATATTCAAGTGAATACCTTAAAATTTCAAGATTTTTCCTTGTAGCCCTATTTTGCAAAGTTGCTATTTGATTGCCATTCTAAGTTGTGGGTTGTGTTGTAAGGATTGGTTTGAGGTCCTAGAGGTTGGGAGGAGCCCTAGAAAACAAATCTAAGTTTTAGAACTCTTGGTGAGTCTTTTAGGAGAGTATTGGTGATTTGAGCCTAGTTGCTTAAGGGCAAGGAAATTAAATCCTTCCACTGTGCCACTCTGCATTAGAAATTCATTTAAAAACTCCATTTTGCTAGCATTTTATTCTTTTTTGTTTGATATCTTTCAATTCCTTTCATTATATAACATATTGGAATAATAATAGATGTTTTTGATCAACATTTTATGTATTTAAGTTTAGATCATCAAGTTTTATTAGAAATTAATGTTTACTTGAAGGGTTTTATAGTTTCATTTGACTAGTTTTGAGTTTTTGATGGAAATGGAAATCATCTCATTGATGTAACCACTAATCCTTATGATATGATCATCCTTAAACATTTTCAATATTATATATAAAGACTAATGTACATATTGGCACGAAATATGAATAGGTGATCACCAAAAGTGCTTGGAAAAAGAATGGTTTTCATGGATTCATGGAGCATATAGAGATCTATCCATTAGAGGGCTATATTTTATGATTGGAATAATTCTCACATGTCCAAATTATAATGTAACAACTCATAGAAAGTTGAGATTTTGTTTGAATAGGTGACTTTTAAAAAGCCCTAGTTTAGGCAAGGGATTGGAGGGTGATTAGCAGCTTTTGGTTTTAGACAGAAAATAAGCTCAAATTGAGGCTATATTTCCTTGATTGATATTGAATTAGAATTCTATAAAAAATATCATGGTTTGGGGATAGGTACCATGAGTACTTTCAATTAGAATATATAGTCCACCAATATAACTAAGAGTGGGGGGTGAATCAGTTATACAACTATTAACACAATTATCAACCTTATTAAACTTTAACCATATGAGAAATGTAATTAGAAACCAAAAGAAGATACTCATGCATAATAACACCATATATATTAACTATGGAAACCCTTGATCATAGGGAAAACCCCAATGAGGATGGTACCCACAAGATGATTTACTAATATAAATATATCTTGTTAGAGGATGGACCCTATTAGGAGTCTATAATAACATTCAATACATATTAGTCCATGTTAGGAGAGTTTGAATCCCTATTAGGAGATTCCAACCCTATCAGGAGTTGTGGAAGATAGTTGGACCCACTTCTCAAATAGCTTAAAGGGTAAGACTAATGATCCCAATGTATAAATGATCTATGTATTATTCCTTGTAGAATAATAGAAATGAATTGTACTTCCTTCCTCTTACTCTGTCTTCTCGACCAGACTTCTACTCCTTCTAATCTTGTAATCAAATCACAAAACTCACATCCAATAATACCTTGGATCACTTAATCACATATAATAAACACTATGCTCCATTTTCCACTTAATATTTCTTACAACAACCACAACAAATTACAAAAAGTAAAGCATCTTCCCTTTATACCATATCTTCGAAATAATTTTTTGAGTCAGCCTTGAGTCTTTCCCAAAGAATTATAATAAGATAATTAATTAATTTACAATTATAATAATAGTGTCAGTTCACTATCTATATAAAAATTCACATGTGCAACTTTAGGACCTAAGCACTTGCTGACATCATTGGTAAACTATCCTCTATCAATAGTTGACCATACATATTCTTATTAAATCTCAAATAAAAGATATAATACAAACATTATAAATTTCTTTCTAAGCACTCCATCTCTTAACTTCTCTCAGTAAATGAATCATATCTTCTATACATCTTAGACTTAGACTCTGTGTATTTAACCTTAACATTAGGACATAATATAGAATATGTCCTTAGTGGCACATCACCAAATAATCAAAACATTGTCCATACAATTAAGATCTATGTCTTCTACTCTTTCAATCTTCATAGACTTACTACTATGTTGACATCAATGACAAACACAGTTATGAATGCAACATGGCAATACTCTCCAATACTTAGGATATTCCCCCAATGTAGTATCATCAACATTCATGCTAAAAATATCCCCCTTAGCATTGATGGAAAAATAGATGAAAAACATCTAAGTTACATAAATACCTAGAAAATAGTCTATTCTTGTTGTTTTTGTTCTCATCTTCTCAAATCCTCTTCATCAATCAAATCTGAAATCCTTTGGAAAACTACCTTGTTCATCATCTTCTCAGGATTGATAATTATTTTTCATAATAAACAACTCATGATACATCAAAATTCCTCATGTTGCATATCTCCTCCATAGAGATATTCCTCCTTCTCTTACATTAATCTTTCTAAATCTCCTAGTCTTCTCCCCATACATACTTAGGAGATTTTCTTCATGCTTATTCTCCCCCATTGACATCAATGTCAAAGGCCTCAATATGTCAAATTTTTGCTCCAAGTCTTCAACTAGATCAAGTCTCCAAATATACTATTCAAAACCAAATACCAAGAGTTCTCAATGACTCAACTCATCACAAATATTCCCCCATACAAGAAGTATCACCATTTAGTCTAGTCTAACAATAGTGCTTTGTACTACTAGAAGTATGCACTTACTACATCATCTACTCTAAAGTAGGTAGGGACATAAACCCAAGCATAACTCTCAAGTACTCAAATGCATCTTTAGGTAAAGGATTTATAAAGATTTCTATAATATGATCTCTTTTTTTGTTTGTTTCTCTCTCAACACATGATACTTAATAGATACATGCTTAGTCTTAGAATGCAATATAGGATTCTTAGACAAACTTACTATACTTGTGTTATCATAATATATGATAATAGGTTCTATAAGCTTAATCATGATATCCTTCAACATTTGTTTCATCCACATAACCTAACTACAATTTTCTATAGCTACAACATACTTTACCTCAGTTGTACTCTGAGAAATAGAATCTTGTTTCTTACTTAGTGAAGAAACCAATCTTCCACCAAAAAAAAATACACCACCACTAGTTCTTTTTCTATCATCCATATTGTCTACCCAATCTGCATTAGTATATGCACATAGAGTGAAATCACTCAATCTATCTACCAAATTCCATAGTCAAATTCTCCTTTCAAATATTTGAATATCATCTTTATTGTTGCATAATGATACTCCTTAGGATTAGCATGAAATCTAGCTAAAATCCCAACTAGATTTTCTATATCTATTCAGGTGTGAGTCACATATTGCAAACCTCCAATCATGGATCTATACTTCTTTTGCTCAATTGTAGGTGTCTCATCCTTGCTGCATAACCTATGACTAATTATCATAGTTCTACCAATGGGCTTACAACTATCCAATCAAAATCTCTTCAAAAAATCCTTCAAGTACTTAGCTTGTGAAATAAAAATTCCATCACTATTCCATACAATCTACAATCCTAGGAAAAAAATTATGTCTCCTATCATGCTCATTTCAAATTCATTCTTCATCTCTTTAGAAATCTTATCACTTGCTTCATTATTTCCTCTAAATATGATGTCATCAACAAATATTACTATTATTGACAAACCATTATCAATTTCTTTCAAATACAAGTTATTACGTGTCATACCTTTAGCAAAGCCAAAAATTTTCAAATAGGTGTCCAACCTTGCATACCAGGTTCTAGGTGCTTACTTCAAACCATATAAATATTTCTTTAGATTGCATACCATATCTTTTTCTTTTTTTAGAGGAAAACCTTCAGGCTGCTCAGTATATACCTCTTCTTCAAGTTCTCCATTCTAGAAGGTTGATTTAACATCCATTTGATATACTTTGAACTTTTTATTCACTACATAAGCCAATAACATTTTTATTATTTCCATTCTAGCTATAGGGGCATATGTTTCCTCATATTTTATGCCTTATTGTTGTGAGTAACCTTTTCATACAAGTCTATCCTTATTTCTCATAGCTTCACCTTGCTCATTCATCTTGTTTATGAATGCCCATTTTGTTCCTATAGCATTCTTATCTTTGGCTCTAGGAACTAACTCCCAGATCTCATTCTTCACAATATAATCTAATTCTTCCTTCATTTCTTGAACCCAATGATCATCTTTACATGCTTCATTTGCACTTTTAGGTTCAACTTTATAAATCAAACATATCTCTTCATTAACTGTGTTTCTTCTCATCACACCTTTATCTTTTCTTTCAATTATATTTCTTGGAGGGTGATTCTTTTTCAAATTCATGTTAGAGGTAGAAGTTGAAATCTCAACTCTTATCTCATATCTAAGTTAAGACCTCTTCTCTCCTTTTTTCTCAATAGTTTGCACATTATTCTAGAGATCATTGTTAGTCTCAAATAAAACTTGAGCATTTTGTCTAATAATTCTAGAATTATCTTCTTCATCATCTAAATCGTAATCTAACATCTTTTCCTTAGTTCCAAACTTTTCATCAATATTTACATTTGTGTACTCAAATATTGTCTTGGTTTTGTGATTAAAACATCTATATGCCTTTCTTTTCAATGAATATCCAAGAAACATACCTTCATCACTTCTTGGATCAAAATTACCAACATCATCATCTCCCTTAATATAACACTTGCTTCCAAATATTTTGAAATACTTAACTAATGGTGAGTGACCAAACCATAGTTCATAAGGTGTCTTTCTCATACATTTTCTAATTTGTATTATGTTCACAGTGTACCCTACAAAATTGACTCCTCTACAAACTATCTTGGGTACATCATTCTCATACAACATTTCTTTTATTGCCTCTACTACTAATTAGTTTCTTTTTTCTACAATCTCATTCTATTCATGTGTCCTAGGTGAAGATAATTGTCTTTCTCTTCATAGAACATGTTAAACTCTCTATAGGAAAATTATCCTTCTCTATTTGATCTTAAACATTTTATCTTAATACTAGATTCATTCTCAATTCTATTCTTAAATATCTTAAACTTCTAAAAATATTAAGACTTCTCTTTAAGAAATGCTACCCACATAATTCTAGTGAAATCATCAACAAAAATCATCAAACACCTTTTACTATAGAATACTCTTGTTCTAGAGGGATCACTTAGATCTTTGCGAAGAATTTCTAGCTTCTTTGTGGTTGTGAACTTCATGCTAGGAAAAGATAACTTCTTCTTCTTAGCCAAAATTGTTAGGATTAAACCATAGATAGAAATAAAAATTACATGCAAATATAAATAATATCATAAAATAATAGATCTCATAGAAAAGAACACAAGACACCAAGATTTAATGTGGTTCACCAAAAACCTAAGCTACTTCCACCAAACAAAAAGTCCAATATTATTATGATCCAATGATTACAACTTGATTACAATTCATAATCCCTTATAGCTCAATACCACTACAAGAACCAATTTACACGTCACCTTATGGAACAATCCCTAATCCTAAGCCCTTTTATACAAGTATTTTTCCCACTTTAGGTTTAAAATTAGTTACAACACGTCAGCCATAAATTGGCAAATATTAGCCATTGGTGAATAGTACTTTATGAAGTATGTATTGTACTTCCCTGATTAGTCACCACAAACTAACAAAAATAAAATCCTTTCAAACCATGTAAGTAGGCTTTATTATTTTAGGCAAATCTCTGATTGCAAACATGCTACTAACCTTTACAATAGTACCAAATTTTATATGACATAATAAACTATTCCATAACCAATTTTTATACACTTTAGCAACCAAAAATGTCATTTTAGTGGGATTCAACTAAAATACATTACCTTTGAACCTAGTTCTAGTTCCAATCATCTTACCACCATTATCCTTAATAGTGCATGTCTTTTCTATGAATTGTGTTTGATAACATTTGTCTAGAAACTATGCAACACTCAAAAAATTATGCTTTAATCCATCAACAAAATAAACATCATCAGTATTAGTTATTCCATTTAAAGAAATGGATCTAATCCCTATAATATGACAGGTTGCATCATTACCAACTCTAATAATACCTCCATCATAGTTTCTGAATTTAAAAAACTTATTCATATCACCAGTCATGTGATGTGAACAACCACTATCTACTATCCAATTAGATTTATTTTCAACTTGGGAAACTAGAGCATTTTATTCTCTAATTTCTCTATCAAGATCATCTTCCTTATAGCTACAAATCCTAGCTCATCATCATTTTCACTCAAACCTATTTCATCAGATTCCTTTTCTTAATTAGCATACAAACAATTCCTAGGTCTCCTAGGATTGAACTTTCCCTTATACTTGTTCTCTCTTTTGGGATATTTAGATACATAATGACCAAATTCATTACATATCCAACATTTAAAAATATTATTACCATCTTTCTCTCTTCTCACAAGAAGTGTTATACCTTCTTTACTTTTCTTATCTTCATCAGATCTGGTTTTGTTGTTGCTAGAAAAATCTCCATATTTACTTGTACTTCTAGATAGACTTGGCTAAACATTCAAGGCACCAAAAGTTGTCTCCACTCTTATCAGTTCTCCTAACTATCTCAAACCTACTTCTATTACTTCCAATCTTCCAAGTAATGTTTCTTTGGTAAACTCAGTGTAGGGTATAAGTAGTTGAAACACTTGAGTAACTTTCCTAAATGGTGGAGTCAAAGTTTTCAAGATGCTCCACACAACCTCATCTTCTTTCTTGGTTCCACCATATGTCTTGATTCATACAAAAATTTCTAATATCCTACCAATACATCTTCTTATATGTTCATCTTCCATCATGTTAGTATCTTGAAATGCACATATCTAATTATGCAATCTTACTCTTTTCATATGTCTATCACTATACAAAATAGATTCTAATGGTTTCCAAATCTTATGAGATGTTTCTAGTGATTTTACCTAACTATATTCATTCTATGGAAGAGTTGATAGTAAAGCTTGTCTAGCTCTCATGTTGGGCATGATAAGATCTCTCTTTGCTTCACTGCGTTTTTGAGTCTTCTCTTCTTTGACAATTATCTTTTCACTCTTTTTCAAGAGCCAGTAACCCAAACCCATACATAGTAGATGATTCTTCATCTTTTCCTTCCAACTATCATAGTTGGCCCCTTCAAGTCTAGGACTATCATTTTTGAAAATATTTTTCATTGATCTCCTAAATTTTTTAAGCTTATCCTTCAAGGACCTAATGCTCTGATACCAATTGTTAGAATATATAGTCCACTAATATCAGTGGGAGAGGGGGAATGAGGATGAATCAGTTATACAACTAATGTCACAATTATAAACCTTATTAAAATTTAACTATATGAGCAATGCAATCAGAAACCACAACAAGATGCTTATGCACAATAACACTAGATATGTTAATTAGTGAAACCCTTGATCAGAGAGAAAACCCTAGTGGGGGTAGTACCCACAAGATGATCCACTAATATAAATATTCTTTGTTAGTGGATGCACCATATTAGGAGTATATCACAACATTCAGTACATATCAATCCTTGTTAGGAAATTCCAACCCTGTTAGGAGTTGTGGAAGATAATTGAACCCATTTCCCAAATAGCTTCAAGGGAAAGACCAATGAACCCATTATTCAAATGATATTTGTATTATTTCTTGAAGAATAATAGAACTAAATTGTACTTCCTTCTTCTTTATCTATCCTATTAACCATACTTTTGCTCCTTCTGATCTTGTAACCATATCAAAAAACCCAGATCCAATAATCCCTTGGATTGCTTACTTGCATTTAGCAAAAAATCTTCTCCTTTTCCCACTTTTTACTTCTTACAATGATTACAACATATTACAAACAAGGAAAACATCTTCCCATTATACCATATCTTCAAAATGATTTCTTGAGTCAACCTTGAGGCTTTCCCAAATAATTATAATAAGATAATTAATTAACATTGTTGGCTTACAGTCAATACAAAAATTCACATGTGTGACTTCAGGACCTATGCACTTGCTCACATAACCATTAGACTCTCCTCTATCACTAGTTTGTTGCACATCTTCTTATTACATCTCAAATAAAAGATATAATACAAAAGTCAAAAATTGCTTTCCAAGCACTCTATCTCTATACTACTCTCAGTAAGTAAAGCATATATTCTAGACATCTTAGACTTAAACTTTGTGCATTGATCCTTAACGTCATGACATATTATAGAACATGTCCTTAGCCAGGCATCACCAAATGATCAAAACATTTTCTATATAACTAAGATCTTTGTCTGCTACTTTGTTAGTCTTCATAGACTTATTGTTATGTTGACATCAATGAAAAACATAGTCATGTATGAAACATGTCAATAATCTCCAATGCTTAGGATACTTCCCCAATGTAGTATCATCAAAATTCATTCTAACAATTCCTTTGTAAAAGTGGGTGTTTTTGGGCTTAATATAGTGCCTATAGTGTAATAGAAAGGACTTTGTCCAAAAAAACATACCTAAATTTTTGATTTATTGTATTAAAGCCAAATGGGTATCCAAATATACAATTTATTTCTCTGATGTTTTGAAAATTTTTGGAGAAAATGGAGGTGGAATAACATTGAAAGGCTAGTTGTGAATAACTACTCCTAGTAGGTCACATTTTGGGTTTGAGCAATAAATTAGTATTTGAAGTTTTGTAACCTTTTGAATCAATTCAAATTGGATAAATAAAAGCCTTTGAAGGTACTAGTTTGGTATGGGCTCATCCATTAGTTAGAGCCTTGATGATGAGATCCTTAGGAAAGTGTCATGTGTTTGTGAGATTCTTGAGTTGATCAAAGATAAATCCTTATAAATAATAGTAAGTCATGGGTACATGGATCTATTCATCTTAGTCATCATAGGGCCCATGGTAGAAGTAACATACCATTTCATAAGTAGGCAAATCATCTAGATGCATAGCTACATCTTGCTAATCTCATATTAGTTTTGACAAGGTAGTGACAAAACACTTAGTTATTTTTCTATCAGTATTATAGTGCAAGCCAAGTGATCAGAAAAAATCAAGAAATAATTATGAGCCATGTGATCAAAGCATGTTGAGCATCAATTTACAGACAATACATGTGGAGTAATATACTTAGTGAGTGTCAAGCAACACTATTAGTTGAGCAAATAGTTAGTGTCAAGTCACTCATGAGCCAAGTAATTCAAAAACTGAGCTATAGCATTTAAGATATAGCAAATGTCAAGCATGAGATACTTCAATTTCCAAGAGAATAATTTTCGACATAGTTGTTTGTTATGGCACAAACTTCTATGTAAACTATTTTTAGGCCAACTTAACAATTATTTTATGATTCTATAAATTGTATATAGATGTATATTATGAATCACACTATAGCACACATAACCAATCAAATTGAGGGATGTTCTAAGTGATAGTATGGATCAACCTCAATCATTGATTCTAACCTAACCCAACTTGTGTTTACTTATGGAGATAAACCCTAAATAGTTTTTAAGGAATGAAGGAAGAGAAGGAGGCACAAGAGAGTTGAATGCTAAGTATAGAGAGAGCATTCATGTTGGCTATGGAGGTTATAATAATGATATGAATTGTAAACATAGTTATAGAGAACAAAGGAAAGAAGAGAGAGGACAGAGGAGACATATCTGATTAGAAGGATCAAGTACACACCAAGAAAGAGAAGATTTGATATCTAGCAATAGAGTGCTA
The DNA here is from genome assembly GCA_028749045.1 of Cupressus sempervirens. NCBI lineage: Eukaryota > Viridiplantae > Streptophyta > Pinopsida > Cupressales > Cupressaceae > Cupressus > Cupressus sempervirens. Next base: position 343,396,506 of record CM053784.1, read on the forward strand.
ACTGAAGGATCATGGTGTTGAACCATTCTAACAAATAATGTAGAGAAAATATCATAATAAAGAAGTCTTAATACTCTTGTGTAATTCTCTTAACTAAGTGTTTTTAATTGTAATTTTAAGTCCTCTAACAAGTCACACTTTTAGCAGGGTGGGACTTAACAATATTTGTAAGCCTTTATAGGGTAGATCATTGCTAATGATAAAACTTCTTGCAACCTTAACTAGATACACTTTATAGCTATAGTAGTGAAGACTTTTGGGTATCAACCCCACCCCATTTTTACCTTCTCAGGAGGGTTTCTAGGTAACAAATATATTGTGTTATCATGTGTTGTTTTTCTCATGATATGGATGAACATGTGTAGTTAGCTATTTTAGTTGACATCTTAAATTTTGAGATGGATGTGTGGTTAATGTTTTATGGCTAAATTTTTGAAGCATTTCTTCAACACCCCCCCCCCCCCCCCCCACTCCCCCCCCCCCCCACCCCACAAAGTTTACTTTCCCATCGTTATTTCCAACAATTGATATCAGAGCCTTGTTCTTTGGAGAGGAAAGATTTATAGGTTTGAGGAAATATTTTGAACATGGATGTCTACAAGTTGGGAAAGACTATTGAGAACTAAAAGATTGAAGTCTATCTTTCCCTACACCAACTTATGGAAGTAAAAGAGATAGATATTGACAAAAAGGACACTCATTACCAAGAGGAAGATGCTACTAAATTATTAGCAAATGGAAATCAAGTGAGTTTGATACAGTTGTTGTAGATCTGATGGAAAAAGAAAGGTGCCCTAACTAAAGAGGTCAAAAATCTTAAGATAGAAGAAGAAGTTCAATTAGTATTGCTATTTGAGGTGATCAAGCAGAAAAATAAAGCTGAGTAAGAAAATTAATGATTGAAGATGATAAAAGAACACTAACCAATAGACTAGAAGAGAAGACATGAAATGTATAAGAGATTATGAACATGCAATTGGATACAATAAATTAATTGATGAAAAAAAACCATGAATTGAATGGAAAGGACATTGAGATCACAACCCTAAAGTTATAGAATGAAAAACTAAGGAATGAATTGAGAAAAGAAAAAGGAATTTGCTGAAAGTTTTAACAAACCTAGTGAAGCCATTAAATACATTGAGGGACTAATGAGATTTCCTAGATCTAACAATGATAGTGCTTGATTGGGATATACCAGTACTAAGGAAGGAGAATCATCTAAAAGTGGTGAGAAAAGAAACAACAAAGGGAAGAACTAAAAACTCACTTGTCATAATTGTGGAAACCTAGGCCATACAACAAATGTTTGTAGGAGTAATAATGCCAATTCAAACCCTAAGTATAAATTCAAGGGTTATTGTTGTAAGTGAAACAAGAAAGGACATTAGGCACATGAATTTAGGACCATGACCTTAAGCACACAAAGATTTGAAGAAAATTGCCACAATTGTCAGAAGTATATACATAAAGAATTTGGATGCAAATCTAATGCCAAACAAGCAAACAAATTTACAACAAAATGGAAAATGCTACAATTGGGATTGCAACACAAGGTATAGTTGTTACTATTATCAAGAATATGGAAATGTTCTTGAGAATTGAATTGGAACACATTTAAGAGGCAACTATAATAGATGGTTGAGTGAGACTACATGCTTTATCTATTTCAAGATGAGTCATATCAACAAAAATTATCCAACTAGATCACCAACACCAAGTAATGGAAACAATAAAGGAACATAAAAGGTTAATGTTGAGAAGGTCAAAGTGTATTTGAAAAAGAAATGGAAGAAGAAGGAAGATTGTAGCACATCAAGTTCAAATGAGGTCACTTCATCCAATGGATCATGTGATCACATCACCCCCAACTAGGCAATCAAAAGGTAGATTTTACAATCATTCCAAGAATCTATGTTTTGAAAAGATTAGATATACATGAATTAAGATTCAATGTATTGATTAGAACCTAGAAGAATTCTATAGTTTTATTAGTTTTCATGTTGTTGTTGAGCATGAAAGCTTTCACAGTTACTATTGAGCATGAATGGAATTTTAGTTATTGCTAAGTAATGAAGGTATGGTAGTATTGGCCAATTTTTCTATGTAAACTGACCATAGTGGAAATCATGTGTAGGCTAAGTGAGTTGGAAACTCTATTATGATTGATCTTATAGCTATTGTAAGCATTAAAAATTTATTATGAAATTTTGATAGTTAGATAGATGTTTCTTCACTCACTTGTACTCACCACTGATCGAAGAGAGCATGAAGAGAACAAAGGTGAATTTCAACAAGAGATTCCTGAGTTTACAAACCAAATTCAACTACAACTTGACATATTCATCATATTAGAAAGGTATTTTACTAGTGTCAATTTTTTTTCTTTGAGTTTTCATGAACCCTAAGTATTAAATATGATAGCTAGCTCTTTTGTGAGTGTTAAGGAGGAAAATAAAGTGTTTAATATGAAACTAATTAGTAATGATGTAAGGCAATGACCTTTCCAAGAAATACTTAAAATTGCATAAAAGGAGACCTATCTAGTGTATTATCAATGATACCACAAAAATTTCTTATGATTCAAGATGTTAGGTGTTTTTTATACATGAAATTTTAGAATTATAGGAGATATGTAGATAAGTGATTTTTATAGTCAACTTTGTGATGATAGAGTCTTAAGGGAATAGAATAAATTGTAGAAAAGAAAGGGTTGACCTATTCCCTAGATTTCTCTAATGTATTCAAGATTGAATGGATAAAGATTGGGCTTAGTATAACACATGATAACTTCATATGGTTGGAAAATGGACTAATTAAGATCATTAAAAGGATCATCAAGAAAGTGATAGGGTATTCCACCTTGGATAGACCTAAGAGCATGCAAAGTGATTGAAAAGAGATAATTGGGAAGAACATATGTGTAGTATGGAACAAGAGGGGGATGTCTATAGATTCTATCTTAGACCCCCTAATTGCCTTTGTTGTGAGACTAATAGCTCACAAGTTCTTTCAATCTAGCAAAATGGATATTATATCATACATGGTTGTAGATTTGGGATATAAAATAATGAAGAGAGACCACACCTATGACCTTGTCAAGCTACAACTTTATCAACTATCTAAAAACTTAGATGCCGTAAGGAAAATAAAGAGTGCATTTTGTAAATTTGACTCTTTACTAGTTTGTATATTCTTTTATGTGTAGATCACATTTCCTACATTTGGAAAACTTTCTTGGAAGACCAATAGATCTATTATAGTTCAGATTGCAGATTTTATAGAGCAACTTGGAGATAGCTTTAAGTCATTGATGACTAGTTATTTTGAGGATTTTAAGAAACCCATGAAATAGACACTAAGGATTCCTGTGTCACTAGTGGAGAAAGATTACAATGATGTTTACTTCTTAGTTGATACAAATTATACATATGTGCATGAAGGTCAGATGGCTATACCCTTTCCACATGAGATCAATGTAGATGAAGATGATGAAGAGGATGAACAAGTCCAAACCTCTTTGGAACTCACTCAAGAACAAGGAGAAGATGAGGAAGTCAATGCAAAAGGTACCAAGGAAGAAGAAGCCAAGGAAGTACCCAAACTAGTTGAAAAGAAGAAGAGGAAGTAAAAGGTTGAGCCTAAAGTGGAGAAACCCAAGAAGAAGCTTGTGACAATTTCACAATAGAAGCCAACAATTTTTGCTACCAAGTTTAGCACAAGGGAAACCACCAAGCAAGTTAAGCTTGCTAAGAAACCAAAAGGAAAGAGGATTATTGCCTCAGTAGTTCTAAGACAACCTACAAAGAAGACATATTTGAGGAGAAAATACTCTCTAGTGGCTGAGTCAGATGAGGAGAGAACAAAATCTGATGACATTAGTCAATTCAATGTGGTAAGCCACAATCCCTCCTCTGACTTAGATGATTTGTGTGACAATGTAAAATCAAATGAAAATTTATCTAGTTTTGCACACATTTATTTTGATAAGTTAGGACAAGTTGAACAAAATACTCCGATTGAGATTGACAACTCCGTACCTAAGATTCTATATGATCAAGTTTAGCATAAATAGAAATACAATTTACAAATAGAGAGACAAATAAAGGAATCTGCTCTAGCCCAAGTAATGCTAGAATTGGATAAGAGGAAGATTACCAAGGCTATGGAAAAGCACAAGTCTAAATTTTCCCCTAAATATAGAGATTTCCATTTATTGAATAACTATATTGATGATGTGGTAACCAAAAGCATATATATTTGGAGATGTATTTAAATAAAAGAGAAAGGTGAGAAAGAAATGAAAAACCTCAAGCAAGTTGAGAAAGAGAAAAAATAAATAATACAAGGATGGTAGTGTGGGAGGCACTGAGGAAGCTGTTGGTGCTCAAAATTGTAGCCAAAATTTTGAGCACCGTTGAAAATTTTTTAAGCCCTTAAATGCTTTTTGATGAGATTCTAACTGGCTATTAGTGTGAGACCTCTAAGGTGTTCAATATTTCTAACACCTTCCATTCAGCTTGTCTACCTATTCCATGAATTTAATCGCCATTCTAAGCTATTCTGTAAGATCTTGTTTTGAGCAATTGTTAAATTTGCATTTTGCCGCAAGTGTCAAACAATGATAGGAGGCCATGTTTGTGATTGAATATCTCGCACCCAGAAATGTTTTTATAATTTTTTGCTTTGGGAGTACCTAATATCCATACCTAAGAACCTATGTTTTAGATTTCGATTCATTTCAAGTCTGTTTGACTAGGTTTTGAATCCCTCAAAGTTGGTTAGTTATTGTTTTCACACATTTGCAAATTGCACACATTTCTGGGAAGCCCTATTTGACTTGTAATAACTTTTGACTAGTTCATTGAAATAATGAAATTCCTATTTTTTTGTATTGTAGACATAAAAAAATTGTTATGTTTCAAGTTTTAGCTTTTGACGAATCTGTTTGATTAGTTTTCTAATGCAATTCCAAACGTAATTTCTATCTTTTTACTAGTGTCAGCATATGCAGATTGTTTGGTACCCTTGTTCGAGACATTATAACTTGAAATCCATGATTGGTCAAATTGAATGGATTATACCACTATTTTTTCCTTTGAAATTACTTTAAGTGTGCCAATTTGAAAGCTTTGATCAATCCATTCGCACACTTTTTGAGGTCATTTCCATTTGTAAAAATCACCTTTCTATCGTTTCTAGTTTGCAAAATCCGAGTAGCCCACTTTGACCGCTCGCCAAATGCACCTAGTTATTCATCATGAGCCCAAATCATAAATCCATAATGTCCTCATGATAGAGAATCAATTCCCCAAGTTTCCTTTTCCCAAGTGCTCATTTGCCCAATTTTCCAAGCCAAATCCAAACCCCGTTTGTTGTTTTCTAACATGTTTTCTTCCAGGTAATTTTGAAGGGGTGACTTTGATGGTCAATATCTTTTGACCCCAAATTTTTCATGAGATGAGATTTGACATGGTGAAAGAATGTGGTACAAAGAATCAGTGGGTCAGGTTTCAGAGTCCGGTCAGAGGTTTGGGTCAATTTTTAAGGCCAATTAATATACCTTCTGGCACAAATTTGACAGTTTGTAGATAAGTGGTAAAATGAGCTCTAATTGATCAATCAGCAGTTAAAATTTGTTTTTAGTCAATATGGATTAGTTTGATGGTTCAAGTGTTTGGAAACGAGAAATTTTTAGCCGAACCCACTTTAGAGCCCAACTACTTCTGTCAGATTGATAAGATGCCAAGGTCAAGAGGTTTGATTTCAAATATGTTTTGAAAATGTTCAATATTTTGCTAAATGCTCTTGTCAAAGAAAATAGAAGGGGTTAATGCACAAGAAAGTAAGTAGTTGGCAGAGACTAAGGACAATGATCGAAGCAAAAGATATAGAATACACCTAGTAGAAGAGCCCTACGCTAACATGCATTTTGGGAAATGATAAGGGGAATCATTAATAATACACTTGCGTCCAAAAATTCCATATTGGTGTTGGGAAGCTACTTGGAAGTCTTTGATGGAAAGATGTTGGTCATTTGATCTAGCACAGAGACCACCCTTTTAAGAGATTGCTATAGAGCTATGGGTAGTGGGTAAATCAATCAATATCAAATAGTGTGAGAATTTGGAAAATGAATATCTAATAATGACGACAAGGTGATAATGAAAATAAACACAAATTTTTAAAGTCATAGCCTAATCTGACATGTTTGACTGCTCGGTAGCTCAACCCATCCAGAAATGAGGCAGAAGCTTTTCTTGTTCCAAGCAATATGAGAAAATAAAAGTGAAGTATATGTAGTAGGAGCCACTGCTGCCAGGGCCTTGGAAAATCATGTTGATGTCACACTTATATGTGAAGGATTATTTTGAGGTTCCATATGCGAAACTATGGTGTATGGTGGAGCCGAGCCTTATGGATAGATCAATGTTTTTGCACAACGAGTATTTAAAGAAGAAGACAAAGATTCATACCATGCAAAGGAAGAAGTTACACATAGTAGGGGAGTTTTAAAATTGTTTGAAGAAAGGGCCACCACTGAGGAATGCATAGGTAAAAAAAAAAGAAGCTGAAAGATTGAATCAAGAGAACCCACGCTAAAGTTAGGAATAAGCTACAGTTGAAGAAGCAACTTACATGTCAAAGAATAGCTAGAGGCATAAATTAAAGAGGCCATCCACGCCCAATATCAAAAAAATCCCATGCGAGATGCAAATGAGGGAAAGCTACAGTTTTAGGAGACTAGGCCATAGTCAAATGAAAAGCCCATGCATTCACATAATTAAAACATTCAACGTATGCAAAGGATGTGTTGAAAATAAAAGGAAGGCACTAGTAAAAAAGGAGAATGTTGTAAAGAACCACATGCCTTGCAGGGGCAATTATGACATGGAGGCAGCCAAAGAAGAAGGTTTGACTCCATGTGGTCAAGAATGGAGCAAACAAGATTGGAAGAAAAATGCTTAAGGAGGAAGACGTCCATGCAAGGTCGGCCATTAAAAAGCAACATTGCACATGTTAGAAGAGATGTACGTTAGAGCAGAGGGAGGCAAGGCATTACAAGAAGATGAAGCCACCAACATAGCAGGAGACACTAAAAGGCAGAGCATCAAAAAGTAGGGGCTCGATGTAAAAAGGACAAGCCCAAGCAGCATTGAAAGGAATAGCCATGGCTTTGTATAGAGTTCCACATTTTGAAAAAGTCACAATTTTGAAATTGAAAAGGAATAGAGGAAAAACAACGTACAACTAGCAACAAACTAAAGAGAAGTCCCATGCAAGAAAATAGTCGCCCATGCATAGGAGTATGGAAACCATGAAAACTATTTATCCCACATGCATTGTGGCACAATAAGATTTATTTTTTAAATACTATTGCTTACATTTCTTAAGTGTCTAAAGAGAAGCACTTTTGGAAAGGTAAAGCTAGTGCTCATCTTGTGGGTCCTACCCAGCCTATTCGTAGATGGAGGTTACCAAGTGTCAAATTTTGAACAAAGATGCAAGTGAGAAATTGATGACATCAGTGGATTGGAGACACCAGAAAAAAAAAAATCCAGCTAGTTGCTAGCCAAAAAATATTTAAAAATCTAGCTAGTGACATAGCGAGTTGTCAAGAAATCCAAAAATCTGGAAAATACAAGCTGATTGCAAATGGAGGAATGAGAACATGACACGTGGATGGTCATCTCCATTTTCCCAAATAGGACCTATGCAATGAATTGTCATAGTGAGGTGGCAAGGGTAGCTGAGTTCATGCCATGTGGCATGTCCTCACTATCTCACCGAGTGGAAAGATGCGTAGAGATTGTCATAGTGACATAGCGAGGGATGATATGGCAATGACATGTGGCAGATGGTGCAGATCAAGCAGGAAAATCAACAAGTGACACATGGCACCAATCAAGCAAAGGTTGACCATGAATTTGGAGGGGATTGGAAAATAAAAGGATTTTAAAATTTTTCATTTTCAAAAAATGATACATGCAGGGTCCTTTAATTTTAAAATTTTATTTTCTAAAGTTTAAACTTTAGAAATTTTAAATTCTTAAGAAATTTAAATTGCAGACCTTGAGTTCTTATTGCAGGGGAGTCGTTTTCAAAATGATATTTTGGGGGTTTCTAGTAAGTAAAATATGCACTCCAATATACCATCGGAATTGGGAAGAGCTGATTTTTCCATTTCTTGAGTCAAATTATGCACAGGTGTTCACTAGTTCATGCTGTAAGTTAATTTTTGAAATCAAGGTGATTGGTAACAGAACAAGCAAATTTGATGATTGAGCCTCTAAATTAGTTACAGGGCAGATTTGACAACCTTTTGAAGCCTGAATGGGGTAAAGATAAGATGGAAAAGATTATTTTGTATTCTTAAGACCATTTTAACTAATTTGTTACTTTTATTGAGTTCATTTTTACACCAAAATTAGTTACATTTTCATCATTAGATTTTTGAGATATTTTGATGCCTTTGAGAGGTAGAATGATGAGGATCTGATATGTAGTTATAGAGAGAAGTTAGAAAGAATCTTTTGGTTCTTCTAAGGAAGGATTTCCAAAGGGACAAGTGTCAATTGCAAATTGAATCTAGGAATTGCTTTCTCCATACATATTCTTTCTTCTTCTCTAAAATAGGTTGTTGGCTGGTTTTCTATTTTTCAGTTCTTGGAGCTCTCCTTAGGCTGTGAAAGCCACACACCCAGCATTTCTCTGTTGTATTGAACACCATTTTATGTTTTATACAGATAGTTCTAGTCTGTTAGGTGATTTATGAGTATATTTCTATACGTTTCATGAATTTTGGTTTTAAGGAAAGAAAATAAAGAGCAACAATGGTTTCAAATTCAGTTTGAATCTTGTCTCCTATTTGTGGATCTATAATCTTTTCTAGTTTTTTATCAAAGACCATAGATTAGGTTGCATCTCATTTAGTGATGTATGTGATTGAAGTACCTTGCTTATGGAACAAAGAGAGATGTAATTGCTTGGTGTTTATCACAGGGTTTATTGATTTAGAGATCAGGGATCTTGATGTAGAGATATGTTTGAGATTTCCAGAAGATGTATGGTTATAATTCATTTAATTTCCCAATAGATAAGGCATTGGTCAGAGATAGGATCATTCAGTTCTGTTGCTCATATTTGGGTCTTCCTGTTATCAACATATTAAATCAATTTTTCCCTTTTATCTTGAAAGCTATTCAATGTGAACCTCCACTTAGCTTGCTAGTTTCATGAGTTATGTTCTTAGCTATTTCATGCTTCTGATTCTTGGTTAACTATAGAAGATTTAGGGGTTTTTATCTGCTTTACATTAGATTTAGTGTATGCTTTGATAACTGGTACCATATAAAGAATCTATAGGTATACCCACCTAGGTTTTGCAGAGCCTGAAGTGCAAAAGGAGTGCAGCCTTATAGTTGGCCTAGGTTCTTGGTGAAGTGTGTCCATTATTGGAGATATCTGCTCATGGATGCATTCTTGCCTTGCATACTTGGTTGTTCAAACACTGTTAAATTAGGAGCCAATAGAAGCAACTTGAGAAGAGGCTATAGTTGAAGAAGATTACAAAGATGAATAGAATGTACAAGGTGTACAAGTGTCAAATAATAGTCATCCACATGTAGACCAAATGAATCAATAAGACTCAATAAAAACCAAGAATGTTCCTAACAATTCTGCTTAGAAATGTTGGAATATTCAAATATGGAAAGAATATTGATGAGAGTGGGGGGTGAATTAGAAGTATTCCACTTTATCCAATAAAACTTTTATCTGAAAGTAAATTGCATGCATGTAAATACATCATGAAAATATGAAACTAAAACATGCATCAACAACACATAATACTAGAATTTGGTAACCCAAAAACCCTCCAAAAATAAGAAGGTAAAACTAGGGTAGGGATGATACCCACAAAAATTCACTGTAGTAATATTGTTCAACCACTTCTAATGGTCTGCCCTGTTAAAGGCCTGCCTTGTTAAAGGCTTTACACTATGTCAATAGTGACCTGGTTAAAGGATTTACAAACACTTAACATGAAGTGTCACCCTGTTAAAGGATTTAATCATCTTTTGATAATGATCTACAAATAGCTGTTAAGCCAACCTATCTACATAGGATTTCCTTTCTAATACAAAGGTAAGAGAGTATTAGGTATTATAAACCTGATAGTTTGTAATCCTTGAATGATGAATGCAGGCACTTGTTCTAGCTCTCTCTTTGATTTTGATCCTCTGAGATCTGATTTTTGTTCATCTCCTTTGCTTTGTTTTGATCAACTCAATATTGAATTGCTGCTCTTACTCTTTATGTCTTCTTTCACTGAATTCCATTATTTTTTCCCTTAACACTATTCTCTTCTCTCATCATCATTACAGTGAATCATTTATCTTCCTTAAAAAGACTTCAAAGACTTAGGGTTAGATATGGATCTACAATCCACATTGAATCTCAATTTCTCGTTTAATACTTGCCTTTTTGTTGATTGGTTGCATGCCTTTCCAATTTTCTAATTGGCTACATGCAGATTGCATAGAAAATGTAAAAGATTTGTTCTTATCTCTAGATCTTTTGAGATTTACCTTATGTCGGCTACAAAAATGGTTTACATCATAGTTTGTGAAATTAAAAACTCTTATGCTGATATCTTGAGTTACTCGGCTCCTAAAGCATTACTGATGCTCAACACATGCTATTTCCTAGATAGCTCGACACCTAAACAAAATTGTATCACTCAACACCTTATGTTACTTGGCACTTGATATTATTTGGCACTTGATATCACTCGACACTTGATATTACTCGACACTTGAATAACTTGGCACTTGATATCACTCGTCACTTGAATAACTAGACACTTGATATCACTCGGCATGTATAGTGAAAAATGGTTAAGTGTATTGACACTTGGCTGTCAAAATTATTCTTTAAACCAACAATCTCCCCCTTTGACATGAGTGGCAAAAACACTTAACTAAGATCCTGTGATCTTGGCATTATTTCATGCATCCTCTTATTTGCTTCAAAAATTTTAGAAACAAATAACAATATACCTTATGACTCCTTGTGAGTTGATTATGCCTTGTACACTCAGTGACTTCTGTCCTATTTCTGCATTCTGACAAAAAATCTCTATCTCCCCCTTTCATCATACTTACCATTTCATTCTGCACTTAACTCCCCCATACTTAATTTCTACTTAACACTCACTTCATACTTATTCTCCCCCTTTTTGACAGTTATGTCAAAGGTCTTATAAGGAAATGCCATACTTGGCCAAAAATGTACTATTTACTTCAAGGAGTACCTTCAAAGCTACATCCCAATTTGCTAGTGCAACATCCAATGACTTATTTTGGATGGCAATCTCTGCTACTAGGTGTACAAGTCCATTAGTTGTAGAAAGATTGGGGTCTTTATTGAGGACTGTCTTTGCATTCATCTACTCCTTGTGAAGTATTTCCAAATGAGGAGTGATAGAGGATTGAATTTGCATCAATTTAGCTTTTGTGGCTGCTTCCTCTACTGCTAAGACAACTAACTCTCTTTATGTGTGAAGCGATTGGGCAAAATGCTTCTCACTCTGAGCTGGATTTGTAGGGAGTTGCATGCTAGAAATCTTTAGATTTTTCTCGAAGCTCAGTATCTTCTGGCTAGTGTCCTGTGTGAATGTGGAAAAGTCACACAACTTGTTGTAAAAGGAAAATGTGTTTCCAAGTATAGTTTTGACTGTTTCAATTTTCTTAGCTAGCTCTACTTGTGATAGTGCTATATCACCGAATATTTTCTTGTTTACCTTTCTTTGGAATTTTCTTTCTAACCATTTAAGTAATTTGGCATTTGTTTCCTGGTCTTCACTAGTCACCTGGTCAACTATATCAGATAGTTGCTCTACAATTGGCCTTGACTCATCTAGAGACTGTAAGAAGAAAGCTTCTATTCAAGGTAAGCTTGTTCTTGTGTTCTCTTCTTAGTGCTTCTTGTCTCCTTCTGTCCAATGCACTCTAAATTTCATTGATCTTCTCTTCAATGAGAGTGTTGGATTCATAATATGGAATCTTTATTTCTTCATCAAGCTTAGGAATTCCATAGTGAAGTTTCCTGACTACCTTTGATGAGCTCGAGCCTAGTGTCTTGATTTGTAATTCTAACCTATCGGTGCTCGACTGTTGAAGAGTCTGTGTTGGAGTACCAGATTTGGGTAATGCAACCAATATTTGTATTGTAGACTCCTCCTTCTTTCTTGTCTCATCTTTTTCTTCATCTTGTATATCCTTTTGATGAACACTAGGTGGGGTTGAACTTGCTAGCTGTTCAAATGTTTCTTTAATTTCCCTTGTTGTTGTACTTGGCATTTGAAGTGTGTTAATGACTACACTTGGTGGAGGTGGTGGAGAAATGAATAGAATACCAGTAGATTGTATGATCGAAGGTGGTTCTTGTGTTTTCACCTTGATTGCCTTTGTTTTGACTACTGGATTCTACAATTCATCAACACTGACCAATACAGGGTTTGACCATAATTTTTCTACTAGTATTGATTGGTCAAGGATTTCTAAATCCTCTGTAGTTAATGGATTGATGTTTGGACTTGAAGTGTCTATAACATCCTTATTTTGATAATCTCTGTAGGTGTGATGGTGGCATGAGGAGGACTAGGAGGGGATACCTGTGTGTCTTGCACACTTTGATCTTGTTGCACAGTTGTATCTTTCACTTCCTCTTTCTCCTTTGTATGTTCCTTTTCATCTTCCTTTACTTCTTCAATTGTCTTCGCCACTTGTTCCTAATGCCTTCTTCTCCTTTATCTTGACACTTGCCTCTACCTTATATTCTTCATTATACACATCTTCTATTTTCTTGTAAACTATCTTCCGCAATCTTGTGGATTTTGTAACTACCTCCTCAATTTTGTTCTATAAAATACTGAAAGCTCTATGTTTGGGAGTGAATCTATTATTATGCCTCTTGATTGCATTTTTTACTTGATCCTTTGTCAAATCAGGCAACAATCTAGCTAATGTTTATTCCCTTATCTCCCTTTCCATTTGTAAACAAAAATGCCATTTATCCTCTACAATTTTGTACAATTCTTTAGGCATTGATTCATCTAATTCTAGAGGTGTGTGATTATACTCAGCCATTATAGCATACACTGATTCCTCTAATTTATTTTGTTCTTCTTTGGTGAGCTTAGAAAAAGTTAGTTTCTTTAAACCTTTCAAATCATCATTCTTGATCTTTGAACATAATTTATCAATAGTAGTCTGAGGTTTGTGCCTTACCACTTGAAATTGGCTGTTGTCCTCTGACTCAGTCTTCTCCTCATCTGTTTCAGGCTGGGCAACAATTTTTCTTTTCTTCTTTGGCTCAGCAACAATCTTGTTTGAAGTTTTCTTCTTCTCTCTTGCCTCCTCTTGGGCTTTTTGTGCTGCAGCCCTTGTAGTAGGTCTCTTTGGTGCTGGAGCAACTACTTTCTTTCCCTTGGGTTGAGGAGCAGGAGGAGTTGTGGCCTTTCTTTTTGTGACCTTGGTTTCAACTTGTGCTTCCTTGGCTTCTTCTTCCTCAACACTTTCCTCTTTATCTTCTCCTAACCCTTGAGTCAGACCTTGTGATTCATCTCCCTCATCTTCAATGTCTTCTTATTTCTCTTCTGTTGTTCCTTCTTCTTCAACACCAAATTTTCATTTGATTTTCCTTACCAATTTTTCTTTCTTCTGTACTGCTGAGGCATTTTTCAAATTTGTTATCACCCTTGATTTTACAACATCATAGGTTCCAAAGGCTTTTGCATTCTTATCAGCTTCTTTTGCAAGGAGGGTTGTTATTGCTATAGAGGCTTGATCAATGTCAAGTTCATAGCCTAGTGGCCTAAGCCATCTTACTCTAGGTATAACTACTTATATATAGGTATAATCAATATCTACAAGAAAATAAATTATCTTTTTCATATTTGTCAATCAATGAAACTGGAATCCTCATTCTTTGTTTCATGGACTATTTGAAGTCCTCAAAGTAACTAGTCATTTGGGCATCAAAATTGTCACCCATCTGTTCAATATATCCATTGATTTGTTCAACAATTGCTTTGTTTGGACTCCATCTCACCTTACCTACAGAAGGGAATTCTTTCATCAGATAGAAAAACATGCACACCAAAACTAATCCAAATTTTCACTAAGCTCCCTTGATCTTCCTTATAGCTCCCAGATTCTCATTAATTTGTTGAAACATGAGCTCTGCTAGATCAAATGTATGATTCTTTTTAATCAATTTGTATGCAATATCAACTACTATACAAGGCACACTATTTAACCTGCTTGATTGATAGAATTTGTGTGAGATGATTCTCACAACAAAATCCAGTAGGGGTTCTGTGATTGTATCAATAGTCATTCCCCTATTATTCCATTTAGCACTCACGTTTCTCTCTATTACTTCCCTTTTGTCACTACGCAGGGTCTTTGGCTGATCTAGGGTTGGAATACTCGTAACCCTATGAATAGTTCTCTTAGTGAATTTCATTGGCCTTGTTTCTAACCAAAAGGCTCCATCATGTATTGTGCTCAAAACTATACGTACCCATTCAACTTTGAAAACAATAAAAAATTCTAGGGTTTTGGTCAATCCTTTTCTCTCGACTATTGAGAACTCATCTTTTAGTATGTTGTTCTCACATAGCTTGTCATATGAATTGTGAATTTCTAAATCTCCTATGGCTCCAATTTTGTAGTTATAGCATCTACAGACATCTTGGACCATAACAACTTTATCAAGAATAATTGATAATGCACCTGCCGGATCCTTCTTATATGAAACTTCTAGAATGGGCTTGAATTCTGGTTGCTTAACTTCATTACTAACCAACTGTATCTCATGACTCTCTTTTCTCTGAGTGGTTCCAGACCCAGATGCCATTGTTTTCCAAACTAGGGTTTATAGTTTAAACAAGTTTATAAACACTACGTAGCTTGGCACTTAAGTAAAATACTTCAAATCAATGACTTGTGTTGAATCATTATGGAAATCTTCACAAATGGCTTCTAAGCTAGCCTTGATCTTCTGTGCTCATCTCATATTTGCTTCATGTTTGAATTCTAAGAAATGATCGAAAATCAAACTATGTACTCTTTAAAATAGAGTAATTAATGCTTAGTGCACTGACAACTGTCTACTCGGCACCTAAAGGATTTTGACATGACTCGGCACTCATTATGTTTCACTTCACTCAGCTCCCTTTGATATTTCACAGTTCAGCATCATCTATCAACTCGGTCACTGTTAGCAACTCGACACTTGAAGACAATTTTGGTAGATTTTGCAAGACTCTTAATTTTGCATCTTTGGTTATGCTGATTTCTTCTTTGTAGTTCTTCTATGTTTTGGGACTGATGTATGATGTAACTTAGTCTATCAATCCCACACACCCATTCTTGCTTAATTTGATGGATTGTGATCACTTGACCTATTAGGTGAAGTGATCTCTGCACTTGATGTGCTACAATCATCTTTCTTCTTCCATGTCTTATTCATCTCACTTTTGATGTGTTCAACATCTATCTTTGTCTTTCCATTGTTGAACTTAGAACTTGGTGCCTTTGACCTTGTTGGGAAATTCTTGCTGATATGACCAGTTTTAAAGCAACTGAAACATGTGGTTTGACTCAACCATCTTTTATAGTTTCCCCTAAAATGTGTTCTTATGCAATTTTGGGTTATATGTCCATATTCTTGACAATAATGACAACTGTACCTAGTGTTGTAATCCCAAAATTCATGGTTTGATGTCTTTGCTGGTTAATTTGATGTCCACATAGGCTTTGATCTAGATTCAAAAGCTCTATGTCCATATTTCTTGCAATTATGACAGTGACCCTCAAATCTTGATGTCTTAATAGTCTTGGTTCTACATTCATATGCTTGATGAACTTACTTCTTGCACTTATGACAATAGTTTACATTCTTAAGCTTATCATGCTGATGGGCATTCTTGCTTCTACATACATTAGATGTATGTCCCTTCTTTCCACATAAATGACATGTAAGTTTGACATTTTAACCTTTATCGCATCTTTGTTCAGCACTCTTTGATGATTCTCCAACTTCAGTGCTGTTGTATCCAAGTCTTGATGTATCATGGGTTGATCTTGGGGATTTCAGTAATTTCTCAAAATACTTGATGGCTTCATTGGGTTTGTTGAAGCTTTCTGAAATTTTCTTTTCTCTTCTTAAGTCATTCTGCAATTGTTCATTCTGCATCTTTAGTTTAGAGATCTTAATTTCTTTCACATTAAGTTCATGATAAAGGTTCATCATTTGGGCAAGTGTATCCATCTGCATGTTTGAGATCCTTGTTAATTCAATACATTTTTCTTCTAGTCTATTTGCAAGATTCATTTTCTCATTTTCCATCATAGCTTTATCTTCAATTTCTCTTTTCTTTTGTTTAGTGATTTCACATAACATTATGGCCTATGATTCATGTTTCATCTTGAGAGATCTTATCTCATCTGTTTGAACTTTGTTTTTCTCCATTAGTTCTGCAATTGCTGCATCAAACTCTTTAGTATCCCCATTGGAAAATATATTTTTGGTGTCAATCTCCTTGTAGTTTATCTCATTTTTGGCTATGGCTAAATCCTTCCTTCTTTTCAATGAGTTTCTCAACTTATCTCTAGATTCCTCCAAGCTATGTAGAGCAAGTTGCACATCTATCACCTAATTTTCAATGATCTTTCCAAGTTTGAAAACTTCCATCTTTAGATCTTTTCCTCCAAGCTGTTAGGCTTTTTCTTGTGAGAACCTAATCCACTCTAATACCAATTGTTAGAATATTCAAATATGGAAAGAATACTGATGAGAGGGGGGGGTGAATCAGAAGTATCCCACTTTATCCAATAAAATTTTTATCTGAAAGTAAATTGCATGCATTTAAATGCATCATGAAAATATGAAACTAAAACATGCATCAACAACACATAACGCTGGAATTTGGTAACCTAGAAACCCTCTAGAAATAATAAGGTAAAACTGGGTTGGGGATGATACCCACAAAAATTCACTGTAGTAATATTGTTCAACTACTTTTGATGGTCTACCCTATTAAAGGCTTTCCCTATTAAAGGCTTTACACTATGTCAATAGTGACCTGGTTAAAGGATTTACAAACACTTAACATGAAGTGTTAGCCTATTAAAGGACTTAATCACCTTTTGATAAGGATCTACAAATAGCTATTAAGCCAACCTATCTACATAGGATTTCCTTTCTAATACAATGGTAAGAGAGTATTAGGTATTATAAACCTGATAGTTTGCAATCCTTGATTGTTTAATGCAGGCACTTGTTTTGGCTCTCTCTCTAATTTTGATCCTCTAAGATCTAATTTTTGTTTGTCTCCTTTGCTTTGTTCTGATCAACTGAATATTGAATTGTTGCTCTTACTCTCTATGTCTTCTTTTACTGAATTCCATTATTTTTTCCCTTAACACTATTCTCCTTCTCTCATCATCATTACAGTGAATCATTTGTCTTCCTTAAAAAGACTTTAAAGACTTAGGGTTAGATATGGATCTACGATCCACATTGAATCTTAATTTCTTGCTCAATACTTCCCTTTTTGCTAATTGGTTGCATGCCTTTCCAATTTTCCTAATGGCTGCATGGAGATTGCATAGAAAATGTAAAAGATTTGTTCTTATCTCTAGATCTTTTGAGATTTACCTTATGCCAACTACAAAAATGGTTTACATCATAGTTTGTGCAATTACAAACTCTTATGCTGATATCTTAAGTTAGTCAGCTCTTGAAGCATTACTGATGCTCAGCACATGCCGTTTCCTGGATAGCTCGGCACCTAAACAAAACTATATCACTTGGCACCTTATGTTACTTGGCACTTCATATTACTCAACACTTGATATCACTCAGCACTTGATATTACTCGGCACTTGAATAACTTGACACTTGATATCACTCGGCACTTGAAAAACTCAACACTTGAATAACTCAGTACTTGATATCACTCGGCATGTATAGTGAAAAATGGTTAAGTGTATTAACACTCAGCTGTCAAAATTATTCTTTAAACCAACAAGAAAATCAATCCTTTAATTGATGATGATTTGAAGAAAATATTGAAGGATTCTACCATAGCAACACAATTATCTTATATTTTTGAGAATGGATGAAACTAAAAAGGAAGAAGTGGCAATAGTAGGGGAGAAACCAATTGACATATCTAATACACCCCCTACATCTAAAAAGATAGAAGACCAAAGTTTAAGCATTAAACATCTAAGTGTTATTTCTGGAACACAAGTAGCATTGTCTATAGTTACACTCATTTCAACTAAGAAAACCTTAGTTATAGTTGAGAAAAATGGAACTAAAGTCAAACTAGGTTAGAAATCTAGTCTTGCACCTACTCCACAAACTCAAGGTTAAGCTTAATAGGAAGTGAGACAAGATGAAAAGTCTAAATAATTGAAGGTGATTACTACCCACAAACAAACAAATTACCATCTAGACTTTGGTTATCTTGCAAATTTATGTTACTCCTACCAGTAGTCAAGTTCTTTAAAGGTTGAGAACTCATTCCACACCCTTGCAAATATGAAGTCCAAGTGTAGAAACATGATGGAGCTCAGAAGAACTATCTTATGGAGATGTAAGCCTAGATGATGTGATTGAACTTCCAAAGTTTGATCTTAAAACAATCACCATTAATCATATGAGAATTCTACATGAAGCTCTAGAGAGAAAGAAATAACAAGTGTTGCTAGGAAGGGAGCATAAGTAGAAGCAAGTGCTTCATGACATCAAAGATATATTTCTTGATGTTTTCAATCTTCTAGCTACTAATAAAGATAAATAAATTATTGAGAAATTGGTACATATTGTTAATAATATTAGTAATGAAGACCTAGATTCAAATTCTAAACTATTAGAATAGTTTGAAAGAAAAATTCACACTAAGGTACTTGAAAAGATATCTAGTGCCCTTGCACTACAATGAGTTGATTTAGCAACCAAGATGGAGAGTGTAAAGAAGGTGCTAGAGAAAATTTTCTCTCTTTACACCAAGTTATGTGATGTGAATATTTTCATACATGAGATTTAGAGGCATGTTGATCAACTGGAGGGAGATCTAAAGACTATAGGTAATACCTTAAAACTATCTCCTGGTCAAAGTTAGTCACATTTTTAGAGACTACTATCTACTCGAGGTAGGCTTGTTGAGATGAAAGAAAAAGATGCAAACATTTGAGCTACCTTGATCAGCATCCAATTCATGTTGAACCAACACATGAGATTATTGTACAAGGAACAAACCTATGCTAAGACATTGATGAAGAAATCCTCTCAACTTTCCACTCATGATGTCTTAGTTAACCTTGTTGTCGATCTAGAAATTCGGTATCAATCTTTAGAGGTAGCATGAAATAATTGGGATGCAACATTGAAAGTCATATTGGAGATCCATAAATAATTTTTGGATAAAAATAATATTAGTGTACCACCCATAACATAAGTTTCAAAAAAGGAGGATATACTAAAGTCAAGGGGGGTAGTGAAGTGAGGGGGAGTAATTATGCAAAAATAATTGGGTATAACAAATATACTTAGTAGGAGTATCAAATTCAGATACAAAAAGGAAACATTTACTCAAGGTGAGTAATGGAGAAATGAGGTATGACAATTTGTCATCCATTTTGCAAAATTTTGAAGTTTTGAAATTTTGTATACAAGTCAAGTCATAGATATATATGTCTTAGTTAAGCTCATAATAAGGATAGTATATGCATGAAAACGTGTTTTTTCCACTCATGTCAAAGGAGTTGATTGTTAAACTTAGATTTTTTTTGGCAAGGTAAAGACAAAATAATTAGTCATTATTCTATCAGTATTACAGTGCAAGCTGAGCAATCAATGCAAGTCGAGTGATCAAAGCATGTTGAGCATCAATTGCCAAACAATATATGTTGAGTAATATGCTTAGTAAGTGTCAAAAAGTATGTGTTGAGCCAAAAGTTAGTGCCAATTCACTCATGAGACAAGTAAATAGAGTATGCTAAGTCATTCAACAACCAAGTTAAAACATTGAAGATATAGTGAATGTTGAGCATGAGAGACTCCAATTTTTGAGTGAACAATTTTGGACATAGTTGTTTGTAATGGAACAAGCTTCTATATAAACTATTTTTTAGCCAACTTAATGATTGTTTTATGATTCTAGAAAATATATACAAATGTATATTATGAATCCTATGCAATGAATGCAACCAATCAAATTGAGAGATGTTATAAGTGGCAAAACTGATCAACCTTAGTCGTTGATTCTAACCTAACCCTAGCCAACTTGTGTTTACTTAAGGAGAAAAACCCTAAAAAACTTTTAAGGCATGAAAGAAGAGGAGACACAAGAGAGATGAATTCTAAGTGTAGAGACAACATTCATGGTGGCTATGGAGGTTGTGATAATGTTATGAATTGTAGAATTACTTAGAGAGAATAGAGGAAAGAAGAGAAAGGACAAAGGATACATCTAATCAAAAGGATCAAGTACACACTAGGAAAGAGAAGATCTAATATCTAGAAATAGAATGGTAAATGAAGGATCATGGTTTTGAATCTTTCTAACAAGTGATGTAGAGAAAATCTCCTAACAAATTAGTCTTAATAGGCTTGTGTAAATCTCTTAACTAAGCACTTTTTTTACTGCAAGTTTAAGTCCTCTAACAAGGAAGATTTTTAGTAGTTTATTTAAATCCTTTAATAGGGTAAGACTTAACAGTCTTTGTAATCCTTTAATAGGGCATACCTTTCATAAGATAGATCATAATTAATGATCAAACTTCATGTAACCTTAATTGGCTACACTTTACAACTACAGTAGTGAAGATTTGTGTGTGTCATCCCCACCCTAGGTTTACCTTCCCATTGGAGGGTTTTTGGGTAACAAATTTATTGTGTTATGTGTTATTTATTTCATGCTATAGATGAACATATGTAGTTATGTATTTTAGTTTACATGTTAAACTATGAGATGGATGTGTGGTAAATGTTTTATGGTTAAAGTTTTGAAGCATTAATTCACCTCCCCTCTTAGAGTTTACTTTCACATTGTTATTTCTAAGACATCTATTATATAGAAAACTACTAAATGCAAAGCTAAATCATTTTATATTTTTAGCATTAAAATACTATCTTCAAATCTTCTAAGAATTTCAAAATAATGTGGTGATTATAGCATGATGCATGAATACAAAGAAACTAAACAAATCACTCACAAATATATAACCTAGCACAAGCCAAAGATCCAAACATGTCTTAATAAAAATTAGAACATTAATGTTACAATGTCTTTTAAAGTTGGTGATTAAAATTTGGTTTGAATGTTATCAGAGGAGTATATTGAGAGTAATTTGATGTCATTTCTTGCACTTTACAAACACTTTTAACTTCAACGTAATCCACTTCCTCATTTATATAATCACATAAATCTTTTTTGTCATATATTACATCACATACAAATTGTTTTGACTTAAGTGACAAAAAATCCTTCACTCCTTTCAACAACTTAAATATGCAACTTTATAAACATTCCTAGGAAACCTACTTACTAGTGAGTTCAACTATAAGCTTCATCACACATGTGAAACAAATTTTCACACATGTTCCTTTTTGTATAAATATTGCTTTTGTAAGAATTTGGCTTAGGCCAGAATTCACCCAAGAACAAAAGAACTCAACACAAGCACAAAGTAGACCAAAATAGGCATATTATGATTAGAATGATGATATTCATTCAATAATAGATGCAAGAGTACACTAGGAGTGCCTAATTATAAAGGCCTGAAGAGAGCTTCTAGAATGCATAGAAGTCAGCACTATGACATGTCATACAACCAGCCACATGTCCACCAGATATGGATTATCCTCCATTAAGCACAGGATTAAGTGTGATGATGTGAGGATAAGACTACAATGGTGTAGCACACAAATTTGTGGAGTACACAACATGTTCTATATGAGGAGTGCGAAAAACTATGTTTTCATCATGACAACTCAGTGAATGATGCATACTCCTATGTTGCAGACACCATGTGCCTAATTAGAGTTGTGTAACTCAATGAGAGTTCACAAACTCCTGATTGTCTCACCTAAAATAATAATAAAATAATCCAAAATAATTAAATAATGCATTAACCTAAGTAAACTTAAGTAAGTGTAAATAGTAAAGTACTAATTTACACCAACACCCCCCCTTAAGTACAAGTTAGGGGAATGCCCTTAAGCTTACGCAATCTAGGATGAAATGCAAGATGGGTCCCAGCTACAAGGCCATGTTAGGTACCCATGTACATAATGATATGCAATGTCCCATAAAGCGGGAAAAGAGGGAAAACCTCATGGGAAAAACCCTCCCCCAAAAAGAGAGATAACGTAAGAATGCATTGATGGATGGAGTAATCAAGACCCCCCCATGATAACATACATCCAATATATACATAAGAGAATGATGAGAAGAGGTAGAGAGATAGGATGGGCTCCCCCCCCCCAAAGAAGAATGCCAAATAGTGAATGCTCTAATGAAGAAGCTGATCCAAGACTGCAGAATGGTGTTCCTCCCCTTAGGAAGAAACAATACCAAGGGTACAAATGAGACGCTTCCACTGTACATGGAAAGAATCCCATGGATAAGTGATGTCTCTAAAACCTACTCAATTGGCTAAAGAACCTGTCCCAAAGAACTATCTGTCTCTACAAATAATGAAGAACCCTGCTTCAACTGCTAATCATAAGTATCCACAATCACTTCAACCTGTGACGATTGATCTTTTAGAGAATGAACAAGAGAGTCTGAAACCCTAATGAAAATTGAAGAAGGAGATTCTACATCAAGAAGAGGAAGATCATCAATACTATCTCGCAAATTTGTATTGAACCTATATTTGGAAGACTAGAAGCACCCTTCTGTTCTGGACCTATCACTATGGCAATGTATGCATGTGGATTGAACTGAATAAGTGACCTCTCACTGTATTTGTCGATAGAACTCTACATATCTAAATATGTTGAAGCACTATCTTTGGTGTCACTATCAGTATCCACATTGTATGATCTATGAAGAAGAGTAGAGGACAAGCTTGGAGAACTTTCCTCAAAATGTACATCCTTCTCCACAAAAATTTGATGTGTCTCAAAATCTAGAAGTCTATATGCCTTTACACTATCTTCATAACCAATGAAAGTACAAGGCCAAGATGACTGTGCCTTGTGACCCCTAGAAGATCTATTTTCCCATGCAGGACAACTGAAGACTCTGAAGTGTGTCATAATAGGTTTTCTGCCTCACCATGCCTCAAAAGGTGTTTTGCCATCTAAGGCTGGATGAGGAGAATGATTAAGAATGTGAGTGGCACTAGGGATTGCTTCGACTTCTAATGATGGATCTAGAGACTTGGCATGAATCATGTAACTTACCATAGACTTAAGAGTTATAATCCTCAATGCTACAACATCTGTCTTATGCAGACTGAATGCCAAAGGAACCTGAAGATCAATGCCCTCATGTCTACAAAAATCCTTAAGTCTTTTGTTCACATCCATGCTACCATTGTCCATGCAGAGTACCTTGATGGAATTTTTGGATTTTCGTTCTACATGAGCTTTGAAGTCTAGAAATGCATCCAAAAATTCATTCTTGTTATACAGAAAGTAGACCCAAGTGAACCTTGAAAATTCATCAACTAAGGTAAGTATGTAGCAACCCTGGCTAAATGAAAAAGGACTTGCTAATACCATCTAAACCATTTGAAGAACACTTGTTGCTCTAGAAGACTTCCCTCTTTGTAACTTCCCCTCTAGATGCATATCCATTGAATCTGATGAACATTTACTCTTATAAAAGTTGATTTGAGGTAAACCTTTGACCATTTGGTATGTGCAAATTTGTTGAAGATGGCGATAGTCAAGATGACCATACCGCTCATGCCATAATTGCATGCTTGAATGTGATTGAGATAACAAGGCCTTTGAAGGAGTCTTGGGTACAAAATGTGAGAAAGAGTACAACCTCTTGTGATCATTCACTTTTCCCATTGAAACCAAAGAATTATCTTTAAGATTGTGCACTTGAGCTGAGTCTGGAAGGAACTCAACTCTATGTCCATCTCCAAAGTGAGTGACTTGGTAGATTGAGAGAAGATTTGAAATTAGGTTTGGAACATAGAAAACCTCTTGAAACTCTCCATTTTCCATTTCCACATTTCTTTTTCCTTCAACTTCCATTTTGCTATCATTCCCTGTGAAGATGTGTAGTACCCTTGAGCGATTCAATGAAGAAAAATCCTCCTTTGAAGAACCCATATGATATGAGGCACCTGAGTCAAATATCCATTCTTGTGAAGAGTTTGCATTAGCCATGAGTGCTTGCCTTTTTCCTTTTGAATCTGAAGAAGATCCCTTCTCCTTGTAAGCATTAGGCAATGGAACATTATGTTTCTTCATGATATTAGTTAATTCATCAATCTATTTGCGATAACACTCATGCTCTTCATGACCCATTTTCTTGCAATAAGCACACTTCTTCTTCTCCTTATTGTTGTTGTCCCTTTTTTTGTTTGAATTTGAGGACTTGCCTTGTTGATTTGATTGAGGTGTTGTCTTTTCTGCATCCTTAGATTTACTCTTCCATTTCTTCTTACCCTTTCCTTTGTTTGAAGATTGTCCAGCTAAATTTTGAGAACCCTCATTGGCCATCAATGCTTTGGACTAAGGTGATTTGAGAATACCCATTGTTTTCAAATTCTTTTCTTCATCATCCAACAGTTTAGCATATTCATCAAAAGTGGCTTTCTTGTAGGCAGACCCTAAGGTAGTCTTTGAGGTGTTAAAGGAAGATACAAATGTGGAATATTCAGATGGCAGCTTGTTATGGATGAGATAGATCAGTCTGTCATCTTTTATAGAATTCCCGCAATTAGTAAGCTTTGTCCTTAATTCATTCACCTTAATGATGAAGTACTGTATTGAGTCACATGACTTAGGATCTAAGGAAACTAGCTCATCTTCTATTTTGAACACATCTTCTTCAGACACTTTACCATAAAGGCTTTCGAGGGTATCCCAACCTTCCATGGATGTAGTGCATTTCTTGATTTGATACATGATTTTATCATCTACCCCCAAATATATATCACCTAGGGCTTTCCTATCCATGGCTACCCATTCTAAAATTTCACTTGCTGATACATTACTACCTGCTGGTTTAGGAAGAGTACCATATACATATTGTGAAACTCCATTATGCATTAAGTGATACAACATTTTGATTGACCACGAAGCATAGTTATGAGGAGTTAATTTAGGAAACTTAAAGTTGCTCATAATGCAGAAAATGAAAGAAATATGCAAAAAATAGAGAACACAACACCAAGAATACCCCCCCTTTTCACTAGATCAAGAAACCCCCCCAAAATAGATGCTTTGGGAACTTTATGAGTAGTGCAATTACAATGGGCCACTTGCCAATTTTGGCCTTTATGAACTTCTAATTTTTCTTGTTACAAACTCTTAATAGAGTACAAAACTAAAACTTTACAATGTGCTACAATTCTGAAGCACTAAAAAGAAAAGAAAGGCCCTATTGCTAAAAGTGACAATTTTGTCCACACAACACTATAATCTGATGCCAGATCTAGAAAGTAGACAAAAAAAATATGCACCTTCAAAAATAACAAAACCTATTTTCGACTCCAAATGTACCTGTACGGAGCATCTGAAGTTGCAAAATGTAGGATTATCTAAGTATAGTCACCAAAAAATGAAAATTATAAAAAATTCGTGCATCAAAACCAAAATGTAGCTACACCACTAAAAAATTTAGAAAATTTTACCCAATTTCAAAAAAAATTGCACCTGATTTGGAGTCCAGATGTGCGAGATATGGCCTCTTGAAGTTGGACTGCCAAAACCAAAATCAATTTGGTGAGGGGTTGCGCCAGGAAAAGATAGGGTTAAATTTGACGGTCATACGATCGTTTTAGTAGTTCAAAAATGGCTTTAGATGATGTCCAAATGGGTGTCAATTTTAAGCTCATGAAATGATGACATCAGCAGAAAATTTGGCCACCCAGATGATGTGGCAGCTGACGTGTAATTCTGTACTGTATAGAATCATATGGACAAACTGATGTGGATGCTATCATGGTAGAGTACGGATTGCAGATGTGTCAATCCAATCGATAGATGACTAGGGAGGGGTAGTCTACGTGTCGGGTGACTGGCAGAGATGAGGTGGATGAATGTCTAAGTGCTACATGGCGCAGTCGCTGGTCTGCTGTCGGTGTTGTTGAGAAAGAAAATGCATCGCCAAAATGTCATTTTTTGTTGCTAGAATAGCATGGGAATAATCCCACATTGGTGGGAATAGCAGACTCTACGGTGTTTAAAACATACCATCTACAGTGGTAAGTTAAACAAAGCTCGCTAGTGGAAGGCAACCACCGGGAGTCAGGGTTCCTATGTCAGTTTGTGGATGTTGGTACTCTGCACTGGTTGGTAATTCACCAAAAAATGGTAGTGCCACTGGCTGTGGGCTATGGTGCCAGAATAACAGATGGCTGGCATGAATTTGGCCAGTTGAGGTATAATATTAACCCGCAAATTTAATACAAAGCCAAAAACCTGTGAAATATTAAAATGCCACCAAAAATATAATACAAATCTGGGATTTGATCCCCCGGGTCTGTTAAAAAAAATTCTCTGCTTTGAATAATAAATCCAAAAATTTTGAAAATAAGTCCGAAAATTACAAAGAAGAGATAATGTTCAGATCTGAAAAACAAATCCAATAGATCCGAAAAATCGTACCCAATTTGCAAATCGGTGCCTTCGGGTGCCGGTTTGCAAAAAAAAATTTGCCTCACGATCAAATTTCACCCAAGATAGGTAAATTTATAGTCAATCTTCACTGATTCAGTGCTCTGGATGCAACAAAGAGGTCAGATCTGGCTCTAGACACTCTCAATTTTTGTGGATCCTTCAGATTCGAGGTGCTGAATCATGAAAGGTCTCAAATAGCTACGTGATGAGAATCCTCCTCAGCTCTGATACCATGTAAGAATTTGTCTTAAGCTAGAATTCACCCAAGAACAAAAGAACTCAACACAAGCACACAGTAGACCAAAATAGGTAGAGTATGATCAGAATGATGATATTCATTCAATAATGGATGCAAGAGTACACTAGGAGTGCCTAATTATAAAGGCCTCAAGAGAGCTTCTAGAATGCATAGAAGTTAGCACCATGACATGTCATACAACTAGGCACATGTCCACTAGATATGGATTATCCTCCATTAAGCAT
Organism: Cupressus sempervirens; assembly: GCA_028749045.1. NCBI lineage: Eukaryota > Viridiplantae > Streptophyta > Pinopsida > Cupressales > Cupressaceae > Cupressus > Cupressus sempervirens. Next base: position 343,423,887 of record CM053784.1, read on the forward strand.
GGGTTTAAGTGCGATGATGTAAGGATAAGACTACAATGGTGTAGCATGCAAATCTGTGAAGTAGACAACATGTGTTATATGGGGAGTGTGGAAAACTATGTTGTCATCATGACAACTCAGTGAATGATGCATACTCCTATTTTGTAGACACCATCTGCCTAATTAGAGTTGTGTAACTCAATGAGAGTTCACAAACTCCTGAGTGTCTCACCTAAAATAATAATTAAATAATCCAAAATAATTAAATAATGCATTAACCTAAGTAAACTTAAGTAAGTGTAAATAGTAAAGTACTAATTTAAACCAACAGCTTTAAAAAACCATTCTTTTAAAACTAAAATTTTAACACTCAACACAAAATATTAACAAAATTTTATTCTTCTTAAGTTCACACATACCTAGATCTCTTACCAACATACTTCTCCTTATATTGCCCAACTTTTAAAAACACTGTTACATAGGCTTTAATTGTTGCAGCTATCTCTTCTCATTGTCTTCATATCTACTCTATAGTTATCATGGGCTCAACCTCTTCTTCTATTGATTCCTTCAACATTCTCTAATTATTACATTTTTCCAACCACTGGTTATATTTACTTTGCTTGCAACAAGTTCATACAACATGGTCATATCAAGAATCTACTCCACTACATGACTCCAAACAATAGAAAGATGAATTCTATATGAGAATCATTTTAAACGTGTAATTCTCTATACTTTTTTGAAGATCTTTGATTAATTATACTAGTGACATGCATAATAGAAACATTTTATTTTTCCTTTAGAACAACAATAAAAAGTCGATTACTTATTTTAAGAAAATAAAGCATAGATATGCATCATAGAGTACCCATAAATGAAATAGATTCAAACTTCTATTGTTTCCAAGCCTCGTCCATAATACCACTTTTTTTAAATAGTTATTATGCCTCGTCAATTCCTATTTCCATAAATAGCAACAACAAGTGTGTGGAGATTGTATTTATAGAGTGCGATTTGTATTTATAGTGTGGAGTTTGTATCCACAAGAAAAAAATTGGCTTCATACATTCATATTTTTATTCACATATATGATACAAAAATGCTACCAAAATAAATATACTAAGCATTGGCATAGAGCATGTATGCTAGAAAAGAAGGACTTACTAGTGTTGTTGATCGACATGCGAAGCTAAAACCCTTCCTCCTGCCTATGATCTATCTAAAATAAAATGAAATGAGATTTACTTTTCTTTTTTTGTTTGTATCTCACATTCACAAAAAAATTTAAATCCCTTCCTCCCACTAGCGTGTGATCCACCTAAAAAATTTTGAGTTGAAAGTTACTTTCTTTTTGTTTATATACCATGTTCATCAAAATTTTGACATTAAACTTAATTTGCATCGAGGTTTTGACCTTTTTGGGACATAAGAAAAAAAATTTGAAACCACAAGCCAAAATGGCCTCTAACCAAAATTAAAGGTCAATATTTGACCTCAAATGTAGTAGTGTATAGAGCTCTCCACTAACTTTCCATTGACTACTCAAAGTCCGAAATCCAACTCTGTATGCTCAAGTTTTCCCTAAATCAGTGCTCAAAATGAAAAACATCTAACTTCTAGGCTCTTAAAACCTTAGAAAGCATCAAAATTATCAAATCAAACCCATACCATGTTGTAATTATCTAAATCAGCTTTCCAACGACTATAAAAAATCTTATATTTGATATCTTGAGTGAAAGTCATGGCCATTTTACCAAGACAACCTTGTTGGAAGCATGAAATTTGATGATATTCCTATGGGAGAGTATTGTAGAAACATGATTAGATCATTATCATGATGATATGTTACAATCATGATTTTTTTTTTCATTGATGTCAACATAGTAGTTTTCTATGGTATCTAACAAAAGACCAATTGAAAGATCAAGTAGGTAAGGATAGAAAATTGAGCATTTTTATTAAGTGAAATTAAAGGGAGATACTACTAAGTGTCTAGTATATTTAGCTAACCTTGGAAGCATACAATATTAAGTCTAGAATAAGTTATGCAAGTTTCAATGAAGACTATTCTAAGATAGAGTTTATAGAGGCATGTTCTAGTAAACTTGTTATATCTCTTAGTAGATTTTTTATTTTGAGAAGTCAAAGTTAAAGATGTGAAGAACAAATTCTAGAGATGACGTATTTAATCTCACTCATCATAATATTACATGTACAAAAATTTATTCAAGTTACAAGAAAAAAGATTAAAGTTATTGCAAAGTGTAATGTGCTCTTAATGTGGTCCTATAATAATTAATTGAGAAGGTGTAATAGTTGACTCAGGGAATTGTTGTATGGATTTGGTATAAAGGAAGGACATTTTCCTTTACAATATATGGAAGAAAGAGAATAATTGTAAGAAGCACAAAGAGCTCAATGTGAAGATAAGTAGGGCATAGCGAAGGTGAAGGAAATGTCATTGTCGAGGTTTTATTATGTGATCCAAAGTTTGATACTTGGATCTAAGGTTCATGACCTAGTCTACAAGGTCAGACAGTGATTGGTCTAGTTGATAAGACAAAGAAAAGAAGTTAAAGTATAGTACATACAATTATTCTACAAGCAATAGAAAAGAGATCACTTGGACAATGATTTTGGTGATCTTTCCCTAGAATCTATTTGGACAATGGTCCTTCTACCTTGTACAACTCATAACAAGGTTGGCACAACTCCTATTAGAGCTGGATTCTTATAAAAAGGATTCAAAGTTTCCTAACAGGGACTCATATATAATAACTGTTGTAATAGATTTCTAACAGGGTCCATTCCCTAACAAGGAATATTTATATTAGTACATCATCTTGTGGGCATCATTCCCACTGGGGTTTTTCCTCTGACTAAGGTTTTCCCTAATTAACATATCTAGTGTAATTGTGTATGTGTATCTTGTTATGGTTGTTGTTTACTTTGGTTGAATGGTTAAGATTATTTAAGGTGGATAAATGTTTTAATTATTGGATAACTGATTCACCCAACCCCCCTCTCAGTTATCTTGGTGGACTATTGTTTCTAACAATTGGTATTAGTGCATCAGGTCCTTGAAGATAAAATTTAACAACTTTGGGAGATCTATGATGAACATATTCAAGAAGGATAGTTTTAAGTTTGATGGAACAAATTATGATAGTTGGAAGGAAAATATGAAGACACATCTATTGTGTATGGGTCCATAATATTGGATTTTGACAAAATTAGAAAAGACAATCATTTCTAAAAAAGATTTGGAAACCTATCGCAGAAGGAAGGGAACTTTTCATGTGTGACATGAGAGCTAGAGAAGCACTATTGTTTGCAATTTCTGAAATTGAGTACAACCAGGTAAAGTCACTTATTACTTCTGATATGATTTGGAAAGCTTTGGAAAATAATTTCAAATGTGATGAACATTTCTAAGAAATTGAGGTTACAAATTTGGATTTGTGCATTTCAAGATGCTAAAATGATGGAAGATGAATCTATAAGAACATATGTAGGTAGGATATCAAAAATTACTACAAGTATTAGATCTCAAGAAGGAACCAAGTAGGATGATGAGGTGATATGGAAGATATTGAAGAGCTTAGCACCACCATTTAAGCCAATAGTTCAAATGATATAGTTGTTGATATCTTGTACCAAAGATTTCACAAAGAAAACCTTATCTTGGAGACTTGAAGTAGTCAAGAATGAGCTAAGATAGTCCAAAGAATTGACCAAAAAAGAAATAGCTTTCAATGCCCTAAATATTCAACCTAATTATCAAGGAAAAAAAGTGCTAGAGGAGATTTTTCTAGTAGTAGCAGATCTGATGAGGACATAAAGATAGGATTACACCTTCTAGTAAGAAGACAAAAGGATGGTAGTAAAATCTGTAAATGTTGGACTTGTAATGAATTTAGTTATTATGCATCTAGTCCTAAAAGAGAGAAAAGGTATAGAGGAAATTTAAAACCTAGAAGAGATAGAGAGTGTTTGTATGTAAATGAAGAAAATGATTCCCAAAAATAAGCAATAAGTGCTAGTGATGATAAAATAGAATTTGTAGCTATTAAAGAAGAAAGTCTAGAGAAAATAGCTTTGTTATCATAGGTTGAAAGAAATCTAATTGGATAATTGAAAATGGTTGTTCAGATCATATGACTGGTGATATGAACAAGTTTGTTTACTTCAAAATTCAAGACAGAGGTATTGTCAGAGTTGGAAACAATACAATGTGCCATGTTAAAGGAATTGGATCTATAACTCTTGATGGTAGGACTAACACTAAGGATGTATATTTTTTTGATGGTTTGAAAAAAAATCTTCTAAGGGTTGGACAACTAGTCAGTAAAGGTTATCAATTACATTTCATAGAAAAGACATGCCTGATCAGAAATAAAGGTGGAAAGGTAATTGGAATAGGAACCAAATCTAGAGGTAATGTATTTCAGTTGAATCCTACTAAAATGACATGTTTTGTTGCAAAGGTAGATGACAATTGGTTATGACATAAGAGATTTTATCATACAAAGTTTGATAGCATTGTGAAGGCTATTAGTATGTTTGTAGTTGGAGATTTTCCTAAGATTGTAAAACTTACTAATACAAATTGTAAGGAGTGTGTATTGGCAAAGCATAATAGAACTTCTTCTCCTAGCAAGAAGTTTACTACTATAGAAAATTTGGAGATATATATAGATCTTAGTGGTCCTACGAAGACTAAAGGATTCTATGATGAAAGGTATTTTATGATTTTAGTTGATGAAATTTCTAGAATTATGTGGGTTATATTTGTTAAAGAAAATTCTAAGGCATTTGATAAGTTCAAGATATTCAAGAATAGAGTTAAGAATGAATCAAATATGAAGATTAAATGTTTGAGATAAGATAGAGGAGGAGAACTCACTTCAAATGAGTTTAACATATTTTTGTGAATCTAATGGAATCAAAATATAGTTTTAAGCTCTAAGAATCCCTAAACAAAATGATATTGCAAAGAGAAGAAACAAGTTAGTAACAAAAGTAGAAAAATCTATGTAAGCTGAGAATGATGTATCCAAGATTTTTTGGAGAAAACCTATGAACACAACAATCTACACTATGAACAGAGTGCAAGTTAGGAAAGACACAAACAAGACCCCTTATGAACTATGGTTTGGTCACTCACCTACAGTTAAACATGTCAAAAATTTTGGTAGTAAATGTTATAGCAAAAGAGATGATGATATTGGTAAATTTGATACTAGAAGTGATGAAGGTATATTTCATGGTTATTCATTGAAAATAATGGCTTACAAATGTTATAATCTAAGAACTAAGACTATTATGGAAAGTGCAAATGTAAGAGTTGATGAGAAATTTAGGATACAATAAAGAATAGTCGAATACAATCTAGATGATGAGAATGTTGTTACTAAACCAAGTAATGATGAATTATTCTCTAAGACTAACAATAATTTGCAAAATGAAGGAGAACTAAGGCAAGAGAAAATCTCAGAACCTTCAATAGAGCTAAGAGTTGAGATAACAACTCCTACTTTGGGTAAGAGTATGACAAAAAAAATCATCCACTCAAGTAGATCTTCAAAAGTAGAGATAAAGGTGTGATGAAAGGAAGAAGAATCAATGAAGAACTATGTTTGATATCAAAGTTGAGCCAAAGAATGTAGATGAAGCATGTAAAGATGACTATTGGAATCAAGCTATGAAAGAAGAATTAGATCAAATAGTAAAGAATGAGACATGGGAATTGGTCCCTAGACTAGGAGACAAGAATTTGATAAGGACAAAATGGGTATTCAGGAGTAGGATGAATGAGCAAGGAGAAGTTGTAAGGAACAAAGCAAGATTGGTATGTAAAGGTTACTCACAAAAAAAAGGGATAGGTTATGAGGAAACTTATGCTCCAATGGCTAAAATAGAAGTAGTAAGATTATTCTTAGCATATGCAGCATATAAGAAATTAAAAGTGTATCAGATGGATGTCAAGTCAACATTTTTGAATGGAGAACTTGAAGAAGAGGTATGCATAGAGCAACCTAAAGGTTGTCCTTTAAAAAATGACAAGGACATAGTATGCAGATTGAAGAAAGCATTGTATGGCTTGAAGAAAACACCATAAACTTGGTATGAAAGGTTGGACAAGCATTTGAGAAAGCTTGGATATAGCAAAGGTATGGTGGATAGTAATTTATATTGGAAAGAAATTGATGATAGATTAATGATTTTAGTAATATTTGTTGATGACATCATATTTGAGGGAAATGATGATGAAAGTAGAAGTTTGTAGAAGAAATGAAGAAAGAATTTGAAATGAGCATGATAGGAGAAATGAAATATTTTCTAGGATTACAAATTGTGCAGGACAAAAAAGGAATCTTTATTTCTCAGACTAAGTATTTGAAAGATCTATTGAAAAGATTTGGTAACATGTAAACCTATTGGAAAACCTATGGTAATTGGACAAAATTTATCTATAAAGGATGAGACATCTACTATTGAGCAGAAGAAGTACAAATTTATGATTGGAGTATTACAATATCTAAATCACACTAGGCCATATATAGAAAATCTAGTTGGAATTGTTGCAAGATTTCAAGTTGACCCTAGAGAAGCACATTATGTAGTAGCCAAAAGGATATTTAGATATCTAAAAGGAACACTAGATTTTGCATTATGGCATGAGATAACTAATAATTTTACTTTATATGCTTATACTAATGCTAATTGGGCAGGCAATATGGATGATAGAAAGACCACCAGTGGTGGAGCCTTCTTTCTTGGAGGAAGATTGGTCTCTTGCCTAAGCAAGAAGCAAGGTTATACCTTACAAAGTGCAATAGAAGTAGAATATGTTGTAGCAATGAACAATTGTAATCAAGTTGTTTGGATGAAGTAGATGTTGAAGGACATAAGGATATAATTAAGTGAACCTATTGTCATACATTGTAATGACACAAGCACAACAAATATGTCAAAGAATCTAGTATTTTATTCTAAGACTAAGTACATTTTTATTAAGTATCATATGTTGAGAGAAAAATTTGTAGAAAAAGAAATTAGATTGGAGTATGTAAGCACCAAAGAGTAGATTATAGATATTTTCACTAAGTCTCTTCTAAAGGAGACTTTTGAGTATTTGTGAGGTATGCTCAAGGTTATGACCCTTCCTACATTAGAGTAGATGATGCAAGAGTACATCAGTCTAGTGTAACAAAGCACTACTATTTGTATGGACTAAATGTTGATGGTTCCTATATGGGGGAGTATTTTTTTATGGATAGAGTCATTTAGGACTCTTGTTGGATGTTTTAATAGTGTTTTTGGACACTTGAGCAGGTCAAAGATAGTTATTATAGAGAGTGATGGTTTCTAAAACCTTTGACATTGATGTCAATGGGGGAGAACTACAACATGAATAATAGTTAAGCAAAAGATAAATAGGGAGAAGTATAGTACATCAGTTTGAGAGAAGTAATATTTTGGGAGAAGTATAGGATGGAAGAATGATTGATGAAGAGGATTTGAAAAGAAAGGTTAACAGTCCTTTCTAGTTGGTATTCTTGGAACTCGATATTTTTAAATCTATGTTGCCATCAATTCCAAAGGAGGAATTGTTGGAAGCATAATTGGTGATGATATTCCTATGGGGGAGTATTGTAGAAATATGATTAGATCATTATCATGATGATATGTTACATTCATGACTGTGTTTGTCATTGATGTCAACATAGAAATTTTTTGTGGTATCTGATAGAAGAATAATAGAAAGATCAAGTTGGTATGGATAGAAAGTTGAGCATTTTCACTAAGTAGGATTAAAGGGAGATACTACTAAGTGTCTAGTATGTGTAGCTAACCTTGGAAGAATACAATATTAAGTCTAGAAGAAGTTATGCAATTTTTAGTGAAGACTTTTTGAGATAGAATTTATAGAGGCATGTTCTAGTAAACCTATTATATCTCTTAGTAGATCTATTATTCTAAGAAGCCATAGTTAATCATGTGAAGAATACATTCTAGAGATGACATATATAAGCTCACTCATCATAATGTTACATGTACAAAAATTTATTCAAGTTACAAGGTGAAAGATTAAAGTTATCGCTAAGTATAATGTGTTCTTAATGTAGTCCTATAATAATTAATGGAGACGGTGTAATAGAAGACTTAGGGAATTGTTGTATGGATTGGTATAAAGGAATTACATTTTCCTTTATTTTTTATGGAATAAATTGAATGATTATAAGTAGCACAAAAAGAGAATGCAAAGATAAGTAGGGTAGAGCAAAGGTGCAAGAAACTTCATTGCCAAGGTTTTATTGTATATTCAAAGTTTGATACCTGGATCGAAGGTTTGTGACCTAGTCTACAAGGTCATACAATGATTGGTCCAATTGATAGGATAGAGGAAAGAAGTTAAAGTATAGCACATACAATTATTCAGCAAGGAATAATAAAGAGATTAGTTGGATAGTGAGTTCAATGATCTTTCCTTAGAAGTTGTTTGGACAACGGGTCCTTTTATCTTCTACAACTCCTAACAAGGTTGGCACAACTCTTAATAGGGTTGGAATCTTCTAACAAGGATTTAGAGTCTCCTAATAGGGACTCATATGTACTAAATATCCTAAAAGACTCCTAAAAAAGTCCATCCTCTAACAAGGAATATTTATATTAGTACATCATCTTGTGTGCATCATTCTCACCTAGATTTTACCTCTGATCAATGGTTTCCCTAGTAAAAATATCTAGTGTAATTGTTTATGTGTATCTTATTATGGTTTTTTTTTTTACTTTGTTTGAATAGCTAAGATTATTTAAGGTGGATAAATGTTTTAATCATTGGATAACTAATTCACCCCTCCCCACCCTTTCAATTATCTTGGTGGACTATTGTTTCTAACAATCCTTTCTACCATTTTCAATGTGATTTTTCATTTTTAAATATTAATTTGTGATGAAGATTTTAACAAGATTAAATCTAATGGTCATCATGGGTTGCAACTAAAAACCTTTTGCGTTTTCTATCAACATGACTAAACTAGTCTATATGTAAAATGTGGGCCTTAGATCCTCACATACACTTCAACACAGTCATTACCTAAGAGATCATCTTGAAATGAACATTGAATTTTCAATCTAAGTAATCCAATAGTGTGACCTATTTCCTTCTAACTAGAAGGACTTTACCTTTTCTCTTAGACCGAGAAGTGGCCAACTAGACCTTTTAGTACAAAGGATTTATGCAACAACTATATGATAGTGCATTTAATCTAACTGATATGCATTCTAATCTAATAAAAAGAAAATAAAATTACACTATATGAGTGAATTTTAATCTATATGATATGAAGACTAAGTAATTACAAAATCTATGAAAGTATTAAGCAATTGATTATCTATTTTGACAGTAATTTGATGTAATTCAATTTAACCTTTTTTTATGAGGAATTGGAAGCCTCTTAAGTAGAATTGATGAAATCAATCAACAATCAAGATCAAATATTTGATTTAGTTAGGATGGAATATTCCCTATGTAGGTCAGGTTAACTAACTCAGATCCTGAGTGTGATTAAGAGTTAACTGAAATTCACCTCAGTGTGAGAACAAGTTGATTAGGTCAATTCCAATTCGAGAAATAGATCACTTAGAAAATAAAGAGAAGATTTCAATAAATTATTAAATAGAATAAGATATGACTTCATAAATGCATATTTTTAATTAATTGAACAATTACGTTCAATAATTAAAGTTAGGACTTTATTAAATTAAATATATTTAATTCCCTTGCACATTAGCTAAAGAAGTAATTTAATTTAATCAAAGTATGAACACTTTCAATTAAATCAAATTTGAGTTGATACTAGGAAATAAATAAAGACTATATTAAAGTAGATTAGGGTTTTCTACATTTGACACCTAGGTCAAGTATAGATTAATCAAAATTAGAATTGCCTAGTAAAATAGGACTTAGGGTTGATCAAAATAGACCTGAATTAGTTAACATGGAAATGTGCCAATTTTGGGGTATTACATTTTTCCCTGTTTGAATGAATGTGTGAGCAGGACATTCAATTCAAAGAAATCAGATGTATGATGTAAAGATCAAGAAATTATATTGGTTCCAAAATTGATGATACAGAGACCAATTGATAAGCTTTTAAAGGTTATCCCCAGAACAAAGCTTCACCTTAAGGGATCCAAGTAGAACACCTAGATATTGAGATTACCTCTAGAGCAGAGCTTAACCTTAGGGGATCTAGATAGAATACCTAGATACCAAAGTTGATAGCACAAAGATTGTCAAGTTTCATAGAATGGTTCCCAAAATGAGATTTAGTTCTTAGGAGTCAAGGTTTAGACTATCTCGATACCTGTCCATTAAAAGATGACAAGATTAATCATGATTCATAGAATCATCCCCAAAATGAGGCTTGGTCCTTAAGAGTCAAGGTTTAGATTTTCCCAATACCTATTCATCATATAATGATAGAAAGAAAGAACTTAGAATTATCCCTAAAATGAGACTTAACTCTTAGTAGAAGTTAGGATTATCTCCAAAATGAAGCTTAATCCTGAGCAAGAATTTGGAATTATCTCCAAAACGGAGCTTAATCCCCCAGAGTCCAAATAGAACACCTAAAAATTAGTCCAAAAGCTTAGAAAGATCTAATCATGAGTCATAGAATCATCCCTAGAACAAGGCTTGATCCATAGGATTTTAGGCTTAGATTGTCCTGACACCTATCCATCAAACTTTGATAAGAACTACTATAATATGTGATAAGCTAATGAGAAGATGACATAGATGACATAGATGTTAGATAGAGGGGAACAGATGCCTTGAGTGATGAGGATATATGATTCAAAATGAGTTGAAATTCAAATTCAATGATGTAATTGTCCTACCCACTTGGGAGAGAAATTGAAAGATGACACACCAAAAATAGTGATGCAAAGTAGTATGTTAAGAGATACTAAAGAAAGTGAAGAGTCAAAATAATATAGAAGAGATCAAAATGATTAGAAGAAATTTGGAGGAAATCTAGAGTGATTTTGAGGTCAAAAGGACCAAGTTTGACCAAAGTTCACTAGATCTGACTTTTCCTAGAAATTTTGTAAAATGTCAAGAAATGTGATTTGAAAGAATTTATAGAGATTTGAAAAGTATTAGTAAAATGAACTATGCAAGTGTTCGATCACATTGGTCCCAAAATTTTAAAATGCAATTTTGAGTTATTTAAGTGTGTCATATTTCAAATTTGATCCCAAAAATGGGATTAGAGTAGCCAAATTAGCCAAGAAGGTGATTAATTGATCATTTGTGTAGTCATGAAGAAACATGATACTTTGAATAAGCCAAAAATTCCTCATTACAAATAATGTAAGTAAATCAGTGATTGAACCATATGCTTATGCAATGCAACCCTACACTAGATGGAACCCTAAGTCTAGTTACCAAGCTTCAAAAATTATCATCACTGATTATTTAGCTAAATCCACAAATGTCATACAATCCACTCTAACATTTTGATCATGAGAATATGAATATGACACATGTTCTAGTTTTTTTGGGATTAAATATAAGTATTTAAGGCAAAAGAAGCCAAAACGACTAGAACATTTTCCCCTTTTAATGTAGCAAGCTAACATAAGCATCAAAGCATAAATGCTAGGATGAATAGAATGTTTCCTACATGTAGACACACTAGACACATGAGAGATCCTTCTTATGCAAAGTAATTGGTAAGTATTTTGTCTCCAATGACCCTTGTGTATATAACCTAAGATAGAAGTGTCCCAAGTATACTCACAGTGACCCATACGTTTACTTAGTAGGACAAGTATCAATATTTACTATAGCATAGAGAGTTTACTCCAAAGAGTAAGGAGAAGAACCAACCACACTAATTTATCCATATAAAAGGAGTCAAAGTACACATAGCCATCCAATATGAGATGGAGGCTCTTATAGTGGAAACCCCTCTTTATGTGAATGCTTCAAATCATTGGAACTAAACCACAAATAGAAAGAAAAGAAAAGATCATACCCCGAGTCCTCGCTTCTCTAGTCAAAAGAAGAATCATCAAGTCACTTGAAGAGACATGATAAAGAAAAAGAAGAACAAATAAAGAAAATCTCAGCATATCCCAGACAAATTTATCATTTTGAGTTTAGTTTTTATGTTGTATGGTTGATGTGAAGTGTCAATATTTAGAACTTAGTATGAAATAAATGTCTTTAGTAGGATGACAATAGTAGAAATACACAATTAGAAGAACTTGTAACTAAAGTAAAAAATGAATCTTCAATAAGAAGAAACTTGGTAGGTACTGAGTGATAGTAGACAGACATAGTTAGGACAATTAGTGATTGATGTCATAGAGATCTTCAATGAGAGGAATTTTAGAAGGTGACACAAGTGATAGTAGGTAGACACAGTTAGGACAGCTAGTGATTGACATGAGAGAGATCTTTTATGAGAGTAATCTCAAAAGTGACACAAGTAATAGTAGCAGACATAATTAGAACAACTGGTGATTGGTGCTTAAGAGATTGTTTATGAAAGGAATCTCAAGAAGTGACACTAGTGATAGTAGGAAAATCTAGTTAGAACAACTGGTAATTGACAATTAAGAGATTATTTGTGAGAGGAATCTCAAGACATGACACTAGTAGAACAACTAGTGACTGACACTTAAGAGATTGTCGATGAGAGGAATCTCAAGAAGTGACACTAGCAATAGTAGGCAGATGTAGTTAGAATAATTGGTGATCGATTCTTAAGAGATTGTCCGTGAGAGGAATCTCAAGAAGTGACACTAGCAATAGTAGGTAGATGTAGTTAGAACAATTGGTGACTTGCTTATGAGATTCCTATGACATTGTAGGGTGTGGCCCCTAGGTTATGATAATATTCAATTCATGGATACATGAGTGTAAGTAGAAAACTAAAGAAGGAAAGCAACTGTACAGGAGCTAGAAGATGTGCTACTAGATATAACATTCAAATAAGAGGCACCTATTTACTAGGTTTTCACCTTCTTGTTAGAGATTCCTTCTTTGCTACCATGATGCTTGTTTCCAAGTTTTCACCAATGGCACCTTTTTTTCAATTTTTGTTGTATTTTTCTTCTTTGATTTTTTTCGTATTTTTTATATTTTCCATTTTTTCATATTACCAAGGTGCCTATTGCTAGGTTTTCACCTGGATAATGATTTTTTTCAAGACTTTTTGCAATTTTTAGACCTTTTTTTAGGATATTTAGATATATACAAAGAGCTTTTGGAACTAGATTAGTTGTAGAACTGCTTTAGATGGATAGTGTTGATAGGCTCCTTGAGCACCTCTCCCTAGCTATAGTAAATTGGTAAGCACCAGATCCAAACACTATAGTGGTTATGTATGGACAAAGCCAATTGGGTTTGAACTTCACTTTTTGTACCTGTTGCTGCTAATTCTTAAGGTTTTCTCTTAGAATGAGATCACCCAACTTTCTTATTGTAGCTCCTAGACATATGTTATTGATAAGCTTGAAGATGATCACACGCCACCTACTCGTGATGTTCATCCAACAATACTAGTTCTTAAAGCTAAGATATTCTATAATTATCATTAGTAATGAGGCCCTTCATGGATATTCTCAGAGTAGGGATCTCAACATCAATAAGAAGCACAACATTTGCTCCATATAATAAAGAAAAGAGTGTTGTACTCATTGGAGCCCTAATATTTGTTTTATATGCCCATAAAGCTAGATTAATCTAAAGGTGCTAGTGCCTTCAAAATTTGCTAATTGAGCAATGCAAGATCTTAAGGATTGCCTTGTTCAATGAATTTTCTTGACTATTACCCTAGGGGTAATAGATAGAAGACCAATGTTGGATGATTTTGAACTTTTTTGCTTAACTCCTTAAGATCTTTATTTTTAAACTATCCCCCATTGTCAGTAATAATGGAGGAAGGTACACCATACCTGCATATGATGTAATTCATGATAAATAGAGCTACAATTTTTCTATTTTCTATAGAGAAAGGTATTGCCTCTACCCACTTAGTGAAGTAGTCCATAGCTGTAATGATGAAATTATGTCCGTTTGAAGAAGATGGATGAATCTAACCCACAAGATCAAAGGCCAATTGTTGGAATGGCCACACTGTCATAGATAGAATTAGCTCCCTGCTTGGAGCATGAATCAAATTCCCATGAAGCTAGCATTTTTAATAGGACATGGCATATTTGATTTTCTCTTGCTCCATATTTGACTAACAGTAACTAGCTCTAATGAATTTATGAGCTAGTGTCAAGCCATTAGAGTGAGATCTGCAAATGCCCTTGTGGACATTGATTAAAGCAAATTTAGACTCATCGAGTTCTAGACACCTAAGGAGTGTTTTTTCAAGACCTCTCTTAAACAATTCATCAACAATAATGACATACTATGAAGCATTACAGATAAGGTGACATTTTTTTATTCTAGGTTAGGCCATCTAAAATGGTTTGGTCACATAGATAGGAATATATGTGGTGGTTAGTGGGATGAATTATGTACTATAATAGAAATAATCATCCAAGATTCAAGGGTATCATAACTAGGGTAGAGTAACATTTCCACTAGGAACTTGTGTCAAAGATCATTCTCTAGCATCTGTAAAAAGGAAGTGAGAGTAGCCATGTTATTAGTTGCTTTGTTGTTTTCTCAAGGAACCTATTAAAAAGTGATATGAGAAAAGTATTTCTTCAAATCATCCACCATACATTTTATAAGGGATCAATTTCTCATCTTTTGCCTGATATACATCATTGACCTAGTTTATTATGAGCTTTGAATCACCAAAGATGTTCAATTGATCTACTCTCCATTCAACTACCATCTCCATGCCATTAATGAGAGCTTCATATTCTGCAATATTGTTTGTACAAGGAAACAAAATCATGTATGCCATAGGTAGTGAGTATTTATGTGGTGTTACAAACAATAGCCCAATATCAGATCCATGTTGTGTGAAGGAATCATCAAAGAACATCACCCAAGTTTGATGTGTGAGTGTCAAAATTGATTCATTAGGTAAGTCAACATTTAGTGGAAGAGGACTTTGCATGGGTGCCTATGCTAATTGATCAGCAATTGCTTGTCCTTTAATAGCTTTTTGTTCAACATATTGAATGTCAAACTCACTCAAGATCATGATCCACTTAGGCAATCTCCCTATTAGAGCTACCTTGCTGAGTAAGTACTTTAGTGGGTCAATTTTAGCAACCAATCACATAGTATGGGCATGTATGTAGTGTCTCAACTTTTGGGAAGAAAAGACTATTGCCAAGCAAGCCTTCTCAATAATATTATAATTTCTTTCATATGAGATCAGCGTGTGACTCAAATAGTAAATGTTTTTTTCCTTGTTATCATTGTCTTCTTGAACTAGCAAGATACCCAAAGATGTCTCTATTTCTAAGATGTACAGAATAACAGGCTTCATGTGAATAGGAGGAATTAGGATCGATGGATTAGCAAGGTATTTCTTTATCTATGTTAGTCTCTAATTACAATCTTGGCTCCAATTATATTTCACACCTTTATGCAAAGTCTTGGTAAAAGGTTGTGACCTATCCACTAGCTATGAGATGAATCTGTGAATGGATTGATGTCTTCCTTGTAAGCCCCTCATCTTATTGATATTATGAGGTGGAGTCATGTCCATGATTGCTTGAAGTTTCTCTGGATTGACCACAATTCCTTTTGTAGACATGATGTAGCCAAGTAATTTCCTAGATGTTACACTAAACAAAAATTTCTTGGAATTAAGTAACATACTATATTTCTCCATGCGATCTAGGATAGGTCCCAAATATTGAAGGTGAGCATTGCATTTTGCACTCTTAACTAGAGTATCATCCACATGGTCTTCCATTTTTTTGTACACTATGTCATAAAAAATTGTAGTAAACTCTCTTTGATATGTAGCACCAACATTTTTCAAGCCAAATGGCATCACATTCCAATAGAAGGTTCCCCATGTACAAGTGAAAATAGTCTTTTCTTGATCTTTTGGTACAATTTTGATCTAATTATAACTAGAAAATCCATCCATGAGTGAGTACTATTGGTCTCAGATTGGTTTTGATAATTGAGTGTCGAAACACTTAAGAAATTTCTAATTTGATGTTGCATATAGTATAGATGCCAAGCTATAATTTGTGCTGAGCCAAAAATTCAATAGGTGTTGAGTTATTTAGATACTAAGCAAATAGACAGTGTCGAGAAAGTTTCAAGTGCCAAGTGACAATTAATGTTGAGTTAGTATATGTGTCAAGTAAAGTATAAGTTTCAAGCAAGATCAAATTACTACAAATGTCAAGAAAGAAAGGATTACTATATGTGTTGAACATCAGTAATTAGTATGTGTTGAGTAACACAAAATCAGCATAAGAGTTTTTACCCTCACAAACTTAGATGTAAACCATTTTTGAGCCAACATATGATGAATCTCAAAGGATTAAAAGATAAGATCAAATCTATTACATTCCCTATGCAATCAACATGTAATCGATCAGAAAAATGGAAAGAACATGCAACGAATTAGAAAAATGGAAATATTTGAGTAGGAAAAATGGATGAATTTCAATCCTAGATTCATACCTAACCCTAAGTCATGAAACATTTTTAAGGAGCTCAAAACCCCATAATTTAGTAGAGTGTTAGAGAGAGTATGCATGAAGGGAATGCATGCAAGGAGTGAATTCTAGCAAAGTTTGAAGGAAGTGAAAGGGGTGAAAAGACTTAGAAGAAGGACAAAATTGTAGTATCAATCAGTAGATCAGTGAACATTAGAACAAAGTATCAATAATTCAAATAGAGTTATATCAAATCAAGAAGGATTAGATCATATTGGATAGAATAAGGATCTAAAATCAGCAATTGAAGATTGTAAGTCATTACGTCAATGCATTCTACAATACTTTCTAGCCATTGTATTAGGAGAATCAAAATCCTATGAAGATAGGTTGGTTTAACAACTATATTGTAAATCCTTTAATAGGGTGACCTTCCAAGTGAGTGCTTTTAAATCCTTTAGATAGGTCACTTTTAATAGTGTGTTGGAATCTTTAACAAGGTAGGTCTTTCATAAGTTAGACCATTGATGATGGTCAAAACTTTGTAACCTTGACAAGTTACATATTGCTATAGTGATAAGTTGTGGTGTCATCCCCACCATAGTTTTACCTTCTCATTTTGGAGGGTTTTTGGGTGACAAAATCTTGTGTTATCTATTCTCATGCATTTCTTTACTTTCATGTAAATTAGATGTGTTATATACATGTAATTGATTTTAGTTTACAAGTTTTAGAGGTTAAAGTTTATTATTTATGATTCACCCCCCACCTCTCAAAATTAAATCTTCCCACTTGTGAATTCCAACAATTGGCATCAGATCCAAATTGTTACAAGGAAAAGCCTTGCAGCTAGAAGAAATGATCCAATAGTAGAGGTCTACAAGCTTGGGAAGATTATAGAGAATTAGGAGATCAAGATACATCTCATTCTACATTCTCTGGAAGAAGCTAGGGAAGAATTGAGGAAATACCTAAAGAGAAAAAAAAGAAATTGCCATAGCTAATAATGATACATAGTACAAGGAGATTGACACCTCAAAAGTGTTTGCAAATGGAGATTCTAAGGAGTTTGATGCAGCAATAGTAGACTAATGGAGAAGAATTGAGCTCAAGTAGAAGAGATGGAACTCTCAAGATTGAACAAGAATCACAAGCCATGATGCTTTGTGAAGTAACTAAATAGAAGAAGAGAGCTATTGAAAATGAAGCTATGATGGAAGATGACAAGAGAAACCTAGCCTATAGATTGGAGGAGAAGTCAATTGAGCTTGCAAGAATTTTCAACATGCAGTTAGACACCCTAAGCTAGATGATGAATGCACATTATGAGTTGAATGTTAAGGACATTGAGATCTCCATGCTGAAGATGCAAAATGAACAATTGCAAAATGACTTGAGAAGAGAGAGTAGATTGTAGAAAGATTCAAAAAATCTAATGAAGCTATCAAGTACATTGAACAACTTCTAAAATCACCAAGATCCAGCAATGACACTTAAGGACTAAGATACACCAACACTAAAAAATGAGAGTCATCTAAGACTATAGAAGAAAGAAGTGACAAAGGTAAGAACACTAAACCCACTTGTCATTTTAGTGGTAAAAAAGGACATACCTCTAATGTGTGTAGGAGAAAAAATTCTAATCAGCATGACAAACCTAAGAATATGGGTCACTATCACAAGTGCAATAAAAAGGTCATTAGGCAAATGACTACAGGACTAGAACCATCAGAACACCAAGATTTAAAGGTCATTGCTACAATTTCAAGAAGTATCGACATAGGGCTTTTTAGTGTAGATCAAAGTCTATGTGGACACCTAACCAACTAGCAAAGACTAAAAGTCATGGACATCACTACATTTGGAACTACAACACTAGGCAGAGTTGTCACTACTATCAAGAGTATGGACACATCCCTGAATATTGCACAAGAACACATTTTAGTGGAAGCTACAATAGATGGTTGAGCCAAACTGCATACTTTAGTTGTTTGAAGACTAATCACATCAGCAAGAATTTCCCAACAAAGTCAAAGGTACCTAACTCTAAGTTCAACAAAGGAAAAGGGAAGGTAGATGTTGAACACATCAGAGGTGAAATAAATAAAACATAGAAGAAGAAAGATGGAGGCAACACATCCAATGGAAGGATCACTTCACTGAAAATGTCAAGTGGTCACACTTCATCCAACTAAGCAAAAGAAGGTGTGTGGGACTAGTATTTAAATGTTTTATCATACATCAATTCCAAGACTAAGTTAGTGTTAAAAAGCATAGATCAACATGAATAAAGATGCAAAGTTAAAATTTTCATAGTGTTGCCAAGTAAGGAAAGTTGTTGTCTGGCAAAGTCAATAGAAGTTGAGCTAGTACTGGATGCCAAGTGAAGGAAATTTTTTATTGAAGTCAAGTAAGGGAAACTCTAGTGTATGTCAAGTAATTGGAAATCAGTGGAAGCTGAGTAAAGTAGAACTACTTAAGAAGCTAAGTGGACAACTATATAAGCACTGAGCATTAAATGCTATGAAATGAAGAGTATATGGTCACATTTTTTTATCATTTTTCATCATCATGAATATAGAGAAAGAGCAAGAAGAGTGTAGAAATGGTTTCCAAATAGAGATTGAAGCATTTGTTAAGATTTCAACCAAGAATATGTATTATTTTGTCAATTTTAAGGTATTTACACTAGTTCTGAGCTACATAGTTAATCTATTTCTAAGTGTTAAAACCCTAGATCGTAGAAATGTCCTATAGCTCTAGAAAACCCTAGGAAAAGAAGTCATTTGATGTCCAATTGGTTAGTAATGAAGTTAAGCAGCCATATTTTAGACCTATTCCCAAAGTTGATAACAAAAATGATCCTATCGGAGCTTTATCCATGATTCCACCTAAAGTGGTGATGGTGCAAGATGTGCAAAGATGTTACAATTGAAAGATTGGTGCAATGGGTGATATGGAAACCAAGGAAGCATATGAAAACTTGTGTGAGAATGGAGTTTTGAAGGAAGAATTTCAAATTGTTGAGAAGAAGAGCTTAACCCATGCCCTAGATTTTCCAACTATGTTCAAGATAGAATGGATTAGAATTGTGTTGAGTCGAATCCATGATGGAAGCCTTTGGTTGGAGGATGGACCTATTAAAATATCCAAGAGAAGTATACATAGGGTGACCGGGCATCCAACCATAGAATGACCTCAAACCCTAATGATTGATTCTAAAGAAGCCATAGAGAAGAAAATCGGGGCAAATGGAACAAGAGAGGGATGACAATAGACACAATCAAAGACCCTCTTGTTGAATTTTTTGTTAGAGTCATATCCTACAAATTTTACTAATCAAGTCGACTCAATAGTGTTCCCTATATTGCAGTAGATGTTGGTTACAAACTTGTCAAAAAGGATCATACTTATGATCTAGCTGAATTGCAACTACAATAGATTATGGAATATTTGGGAGCCATAAGAAGGTCCAAGGGTGCTCAATGCAAATTTGGAGCAATTTTGATATGCATATTTTTCTATGTTCAGAATGAATTTCCCTCTTTTGAAAAGATAAGCTAGAAAACAAATAGGTCAACAGTAGTATAGGTCAATGAATACATAGAGAAAATGGGGGCAAATTTTGAGACCATACTGACCAACTAATGTGAAGACTTCAAGAAGTCTATGAAATAGAGACTTAGGATACCTATTTCATTAGTTGAGCAGCACATTAATGACATATGTTTTCTAGTGGACATTGATTTCACATACATCCAAGCAACTGTTAGGATAAACCACGGACATAAATAAAAACTACATGCAAATATAACCAATAACAAAAAATAATAGAACACATAGAAATGAACACAAGGCACCAAGATTTAACGTGGTTCACCCAATCCCTGGGCTATGTCCACCAAACAACAAGTTCGATCTTATTACAATCTAGTGATTACAACCTGATTGCAATCCGTAATCCCTTACAGCTCAATACCGCCGCAAGAACCAATTTTGTATCACAACATTATAAAAAATACCCAACCCTAAGCCCTTTTATACAATTATTAAACCACTTTAGGGTTATAACATGTCGGCCATATGTCAGCCATAATATCAGTCACCACAATCTAACAATCTCCCACTTGGGGACTGATCAGGCTCCACACTAAACAACAATCTCCCACTTGGAGACTGATCCTATAGAAATACCACTACCACATGGGGCTCCCACTGGATCAAACCATCCTAGACTCTACTATTCTTTTATTCATGTTCAGTCTAAAAGACCAACCAAAGCTGAAGAGGAGTTCAGCTTCTCCCTTGTTACAACCTTTGTCAACATATCTGTTGGATTGTCATTGGTATGTATCTTCTCCAACTTTAACTATCCATCCTCCAAAACTGACCAAATGAAATGGTACCGCAACTATATGCGTTTGGTCTTAGAATGCAGAGCTGAATTCTTAGCAAGATAAATGGCACTCTGACTATCTGTGAACAAATAATTATCCTTCTGAGGATGTGCCAATTATTCCAAGAGGAACTGAAGCCATATCATCTCTTTGGCTGCCTATGTAGCACCAACATACTCTGCCTCTGTAGTAGAGAGAGCATTAATCTTCTGTAACCTAGAAACCTAGCTCACGGCTACCCCACCAATAGTAAAGACATAACCTGTAGTACTCTGCCTGGTATCAATATCCCCAGCCAAATCTGAGTCAACATAGCCCTGTAAATTAGTAGTAGAGCCCCCAAAGTGTAAACACTTATTGGATGTTCATCTCAAATATCTGAGAATCCACTTGACAACATTCCAATGCTCAAATCCTGGATGACTCATATACCTGCTAACGACTCCCACTACATGTGCAATATCTAGCCTAGTGCATACCATAGCATACATCAAACTTCCTATAGCTAAAGCATAGGGTACCTTGGACATCTTATCCTCCTCTTCCTGTGTCTTAGGACACATATCCTTAGTCAATTTAAAATGACCAGGTAAAGGTGTGCTAACAGCTTTAGCATTCTCCATAGAGAAACGTTGCAACACCTTCTCAACATAATCAGCTTGAGATACCGTCAATGTTCTGTTCTTCCTATCTTTGCAAATCTTCATACCAAGGATTTGTTTTGCTTCCCCCAAATCCTTCATAGCAAATGCATGTGCTAATTGGCATTTCAGCCCCTTAATATGATCCATGTTAGACCCAGCTACAAGCATATCATCAACATATAAACATAAAATAATGTAGCTATCATCATCCAACCTCTTAAAATAAACACAGTAATCTGAATGACACCTATTATATCCATGCTCATGCATAAAACTATCAAATTTCAGATACCATTGCCGAGGTGCTTGCTTCAAGCCATATAAACTTTTCTTCAATTTGCACACTAAGTTCTCCTTACCTTTGACCTCAAAACCCTGTGGCTGAGCCATATATATTTCTTCATTCAAATCACCATGAAGAAAGGCTATTTTAACATCCATCTGCTCTAAATGCAAATCTTTAGTAGCCACAAGACTTAAAATAGTACGAATAGAAGTCATTTTAACAACAGGAAAAAATATCTCATCAAAATCAATTCCCTTTTTCTGTGAAAATCCTTTTACAACTAACCTGGCCTTAAATCTTTTCTTACCTCCTTCCTCTTCTTTCAACCTGTAAACACATTTATTATGTAAAGCCTTTTTACCTGCAGGCAACTTGCACAAATCTCATGTCTTATTTTTTAGCAAAGAGTCCATTTCATCTTTCATTGTAGACTCCCACTGAATCTTAGTATCCACCTACACAACTTCATCATAACTTTCAGGTTCACCAGCATCAGTAAGTAAAATAGAATACAAAGAGGGAGAAAACCTTTGTGGAGGTCTAATTTGCCTTGTTGATAGTCTAACATTCACTGGTGTGTGTGGTATTTGTTGTTGCAGTTGTTGCACATCATGAGGAATGGCTAGAACATCAGCTTTTGGAGTATCATCTAGCACTACATAATCATCTTCTTTCTTCTCATGTTGCTACAATAGATCTTTGTACAACACTTTCTCATTGAATGTGACATCCCGACTTCTAATAATTTTAATATTTTCAAAATCTCAAAGCCTATAACCAAATTCATTAATGTCATATCCAACAAAGACACATTTCTTTGATTTAGCTTCTAGCTTGGTTCTATTTTCAGAGTCTATATGAGCAAAAGCTTCACAACCAAAGGTCTTGAGAAAAGAATAACTCACCTTCTTACCAGTCCATGCTTCCTCTAGAATACCATAGCCCAAAGGAGTAGAGGGACCTCTATTAATCAAATATATTGCAGTATTGATAGCCTCTGACCATGTGTAAGGGCAACCCAACATGCAACCTCATGCTCCTTGCGCGCTCCATTATAGTCCTGTTCATGCGTTCAGCCACTCCATTTTCCTGTGGAGTCCTTGGAACACTTTTTTGTCTATGAATACCATTAGTGGAGAAATAATATTCAAATTCATGATTTCAATACTCACCACCATTATCAGATCTGAGACATTTTAATTTCTTACCAGTCTCATTTTCAACCAAGCATTTCCATTTCTTAAAAGTTTGAAATACATCAGATTTCTATCTAAGGAAATAAACCCATACTTTTCTAGTTGCGTCATCAATAAATGTAACATAATAATGAGAGCCACCAAGGGAAGATACCTAGGTTGGTCCCCATACATCTGTATGCACAAGCTCTAATTTATCCTTTTTGTTTTCCTTCCTTGTCTTTACAAAACTCACTCTCTTTTGTTTTCCATACACACAACTTTCACAGAAATCCATATTCACACATTTTAGACCTGGAAAAACTTTCTTTGAATAAATTACTTTCATACCTTTCTCACTCATGTGCCCAAGTCTATTTTTCCACAGTGCTGTATCAGAATCTACAGCAGCTATTTGTTCTCCCTGCTCAACTACAGTAATTGTTCCTGAATATTCATTTTTCTCTGAAACAATCAAAGTAGAAGGAACAATATGACCTGTACAAAGATATAAGGTGCCTACTTTCACACCTTTTGCTACTACAAGGGAACCTTTTGAAACCTTCCAATTTTTATCATTAAAAGTAACTACACAACCCTCATCACCGAGTTGCCCTGCTAAAATTAAATTTCTACTTAGTTTTGGAACATGTCTTACCTCATGTAGTAGCCAATGATTCCCATTCTACAACTTAATCTTAAATTTTCCCTTTCCAACAATCTGACAGGGTTCATTATCCCCCAAATAAACAAGCCCAAAATCCCCTTGGACATAATCAATGAAATAACCTCTATGAGGTGTAGCATGAAATGAAGCACCAGAATCTAAAACCCATGAATCATCAACACTCTCTAAAGATAGAAGCAAAGCATCCTCTTCGGATTTGTTACTTACCACATTTGCCTCCTTGTCTCCATCTGATTTATCTCCTTCATTTTTCTTTCAATTCTAGCAATCTTTCTTTTTATGCCCTAGTTTCCCATAGTACCAGCAATCATTTGGTCCTCTCGATTGAGACCTCCTCCCCTTTGACTTTCCTCTTGATTTCTCATGATTTCCAGAGTTACTTCCTCTTTCAGTCATTCTGCCCCTGCTTTGTGCATTTAAAGCACTTCCTGATGTAGATCCACCTAAGGATTTTCTACGAGTTTCCTCACTTAAAATAACATCGATCACATCATCATATTTTAGGGTACTAGATCCAGGAACAAAATTACTCACCACCATTACCAAGCCATTCCAGCTTTCAGGCAACGAACACAAAATCAAGAGAGCCCTAATTTCTTCATCAAAATTGATACCCACAGAAGATAATTGACTAGTAATAGTATTAAACTCATTTAAATGATCTACAACAGATCCACCTTCTGCCATTTTCATATTAAATAAACGCTTCATGAGAAATACCTTATTTGAAGCGGAGGGCTTTTCATACAGTGTCGCTAGGGTTTTCATCAAATCTTCTGTCGTCTTTGCTTTTGTAATATTAAATGCCACCGATGGTGCCAAGCATAACCGAATGCTTCCAAGTGCCTTTCTGTCCAAAAGATCCCATTCAGCCTCTAACATAGTTCCCTGATTCTTGGCTTTTCCTTCCAATGGCTTCCATAAATCCTTCTGATATAAATAGTCTTCCATTTGCATCTTCCATAACTGGAAGTTCTACCCATTAAACCTGTCAACCCTCAACTTACCCTCATCTACCATTGCTCCCACTCAACTATGAGACTCCCACTTAACCGTGAGACTTTCCTATAGAGGATAACTGAAAGACAACCTTGCTCTGATACCACTTGTTAGGATAAACCACGGACAGAAATAAAAACTACATGCAAATATGACCAATAACAGAAAATAATAGAACACACAGAAATGAACACAAGGCACCAAGATTTAACATGGTTCACCCAATCCCTGGGCTATGTCCACCAAACAGCAAGTCTGATCTTATTACAATCTAGTGATTACAACCTGATTACAATCCGTAATCCCTTACAGCTCAATACCACTGCAAGAACCAATTTCGTATCACAACATTATGAAAAATACCCAACCCTAAGCCATTTTATACAAGTATTAAACCACTTTAGGGTTATAACATGTCGGCCATATGTCAGCCATAATATGTCGGCTACCATGTCGGCTACTACTCATAAAAAAAAATTTCAGGCCGATGCCTCGAACCCCACTATTTATGAAGTATGTACAGTACTTTCCTGATCAGTCACCACAATCTAACAGCAACAATACCAAGGGTAATATGGCTGATGCCACTTGGATATGAAATCAACATTGATGAGGCATCTACAACAATCACTGCTCTACTTGTAGAGGAAGTAGATAAAAAGTGCCCAACCCTTTGGCACTTATAATGTTGTAAAAGCCAAGGTGGATATGGAATTGAAAACTGCTTCAACCTTGAAGAGAAAGTACAAATTGGTCAAGAAGCTTAAGGCTAAATTTGGTAAAGGCATAGTAGAAGCAGATGAAGAAGAAGATGATGATGATGAAGAAGAAGAAGAAGAATAGGGCTAGGAACCACTTACATTAACCCAAGGCAAGGGAGAATATGCAAAAGAGGTAGAATGTGCCAAGGAGGAAGAACAAATCAAGGAAGCACCTACCAAGCCTAAGCCTAAGAAGAGGAAAGCTCAAAAATAGCCTACAACTCAACCCAAAGGCAAGAAAATAGCAAAGCCTAGCCCAACTAAATCTACTACAAGTGCAAACACAAGAACCACATCAAATAAGGCCAAGGAGTAGGAAAAGAAGAAGGCCATTGAACAAGAAGGACTAGCCTAGAAGAAGTAGAGAAGAAAATATGTGGCACCTCCTAAACAAGACAAAGAAAGAATAGAGTTTGATGACAATGGACAATTTAGAGTAGTAAGTCACACCACTAAATCTAATTTAGAAAATATTTTTGATAACATTAGAGATAATGCAAATTTATCAGGCTTAAATGGCATTGACTTTAATAAGTTAAGTAGAGAAGAATATAACATAGTGGAAGAATTACTTTACTCTATGATGAGAGCCAATCATAACCTATTTAATGCTCTATTTTAATCTATCTTATGCACTTTCCTACATACTTCTCTATTTTAATCTATTACAAAGTTATCTGGTGATCTCATTTTTATTTCTAGTTTGAAGTATATTTAAATTAGTTTTCATTTGTATGATTAGCTTAGCATTACATAGTATAGATATAATTGTAGTAAATTAGTTTGTGTTTAATATTAGTATTTGATTATATATTAATATTTCATATGAAATAGATTATGAGTTGATAATTTATTAAGAGTCATAATTATTAATTATTTTTATTAAAAATTAGTTTTATTGAGTTATTTATGTTTCTAATGTTCCTGTTGCTAGGAAGCAATAGTTTCTATCGTTGGTATTTCTTTAGTTTTTCATAGATTCAATTTTGTGTGTTTTAGCTGCATTCATAATTTCTCAAATCACAAGTATCATACCTTGATGGCATATTGCTCGAACACCTTTTGAAAGGTTATGCTCTCAAATTGACATGTATAGACTAGCCAAACTTCATCATAAAATTGTTAGTTCTTTTCTTATTATTTGCCCTAGTGTTGGCCTATCAAGCTACATAAGACACACTAGCTAGGGTTGATTCCATAGTACCAAACACAACAACTACTAAGGAGCAAGCAAAGGATCAAATAGGATAGAAGGATACCTCTATTCCTACTGCACAAGGACAAGCTGCACCACCTCAAATCACAATAATTTATCAAGGTAGAATAGAAGAGGAGGAGACCCCTAAGGAGAAAGAACAAGAGGCAATACAAACACTAATAATGTTTCCTACAATAGGAACCCCTGCAGGAACAACACAATAGTCAAGCATTGAAGTAGAACCACTTCAAATTTCAAGACTAGGCTCAAGCTCTACCAAAGTTGGAAGCGTACTTCATTATGGAGACCCTACTCTTGATGAAGAGATAGTCATTCCCAGGTATGACTATAAAACCATGAATATAGATTAGATAAATGAAGTGCAAGAGGCACTAGAGAAGAAGTAGAAACAAGTGATACTTAGAAATGAGTACAAGTAGAGGCAAGAATTGATAGAGATAAAAGACATCTTTTTAGATGCATTTAGCTTGCAAGTATCTAATGAAACCAAGCCAATTATGGAACAATTATTCAATATAGTGAACTAGGTATAGAATGAAGACCTAGATACTAATGCAAAATTATTAGAATGGTTTGAAAGGAATTTTCAAATGAAGGTGAATGAAAAAATATCAAGTGAAATAGAACTATCTCACATGGAGTTGGCCAAAAAAGATATAAAAGGTAAAAGTAGTACTTGAGAACATATTCTCATTGTACTCAAAGCTATGTGCTCCATCAATTTTCACACAAGAGACTAGCCAAAGGATAATGAGCTTGGAAAGGAACTTGAAAATATCAAGCATGTAGCTACCCAAGGATCTAGCTTAGAGTGATAAGAATTTTGCTACTATGCTTCACACATAGAAGGAATTAGTTGTGTTAACAGTAGATGAGGCAAGCATAAAGACCAAATTGATACAAATACAATTTGTTATCACCCCTTACATGGAAGTTCTACAAAAGGAACTGGGCTATGCTGAGAATTTTTTAAAGAAAGACCCTAATCTTTTGACATTAGAAGGCCTAGTTCACCTTGTAGCTAAGACAACCATCTAGCTTAAAGCACTAGAAATTGCACTAGACAATTGGGATGTTACTCTAAATATTGTTGTGTAGGTAAATAAATCCTTTTTGGCAAAGTATCTAGTTAATATTTAGCACCCTTTTACATAAGTATCAAAAAATGGGGAGATCATAAAACAAAGGGAGAGATAACATTTTGGGGGAGATAAATAATTTTTTTTGAGTTTTGAGGAGATACAATTAAGGGGGAGATAAGGAGATAAATTTTGAGAAATAATAAAGCCAAAAGGATACAACAACTACAAGGAAAGATGTGTGAAAGGGGGAGCAAGAATAGAAAAAACAAAGTAGATAGAATAGGATAGATAAGGAAAACCATAATCAGTATGAGACAAGTCTAGCATGAGAAGTTGTGGATACAAAAAAGGTACATTAGGTCAAGGTGAGATACAAATTTTGAGGTATCTTCACAAAATTTTGAATAGTTTTGAAGTTTTGTACATATCTCGAACAAGATGTATATTATACTCATACAGATCATATTCATAATTTTTAGTTAAGTGTTTTTGACACTCATGTCAAAGGGGGAGATTGTTGGTCTCCGATTGGTTTTGACAATTGATCATCAACACACTTAAGAAATTTCTAAGTTGATATAGAGTATAATATAGATGCCAAGCTATAGTATGTGTCAAGCTAGAAATTCAATGGTTGCCGAGTTATTTAGATGCCTAATAGATAGACAGTGTTGAGTGACAATTGATGTCGAGCCAATATATGTGCCGAGTAAAGTATAGGTGCTAAACAAGATTGAATTACTACAGATGCTGAGAAAGATAAAATTCCTATATGTTTTGAGCATTAGTAATCAGTAAGTGTTAAGTAACATAGAATCAATATAAGAGGTTGTGCCCTCACAAACTCAAATGTAAACCATTTTTGAGTTGACATATGATGAATCTCAAAGGATTAAAAGATAAGATTGAATCTATTACATTCTCTATGTAATCAACATGCAACTAAGCAAAAAAATAGAAAGATTTGAGAAAGAAAAATGGATGAACCTCAATCGTAGATTCATACTTAACCCTAAGTCATGAAACCTTTTTTAGGAGGTCAAAACCCCATAATTCAGTAGAGTGTGAGAGAGAGTATGCGTGAAGGGAATGCATGCAAGGAGAAAATACTAGCAAAGTTTAAAGGAAGTGAAAGGGGTGAAAAGACTTAAAAGAAGGACAATATTGCAGTATCAGTCAGTAGATCAGTGAACATCAACATAGAGCATCAACACTTCAAATAAAGTTATATTAGATCAAGAAGGATCATATCAAATTGGATAGAACATGGATCTAAAATTAGTAATTGAAGATTCTATGTCATCAGATTAACAAATTCTACAATACTTTCTATTCATTGTATGCAGAATGAAAATCCTCTAAAGATAGGTTGGTTTAACAACCATATTTTAAATCCTTTGACAGGGTGACATTCCAAGGGAGTGTTTGTAAATCCTTTAGATAGGTCACATTTAACAGTTTTTTGGAGGCTTTAACAAGGCAAGCCTTTCACAAGGTAGACCATTAATGATGGTCAAAACTTTGTAACCTTGACAAGTTAGATATTATTGTAGTGATAAGTTGTGGGTGTTGTCCCCACCCTAGTTTTACCTTCTCATTTTGAAGGGTTTTAGGGTGATCAAATCTTGTGTTATCTATTTTCATGTATATCTTTACTTTCATGTAAATTAGATTTGTTACATGCATGTGATTGATTTCAATTAAAAAGTTTTAGAGGTTAAATTTTATTACTTCTAATTAACACCCCCCCCCCCCCCCCCTCCAAGAAGTAAATCTTCCCACTTATGAATTCCAATAAGTACATCTCATATCCCACTATTATGTCCACTATCATATCAATGTTAGGGAGTGGAAAATCATCCTTTAGACATGCTAAGTTCAAATTGTAGAAACCTTTACAGACTCTAATAGATTTGTCATGCTTGGAAACTAGAATAATGTTTGATATCCATTGAATGCAATCAATAGCATGGATGAAACTAGCTATCAGAAGCTTTTCTAGTTCAGCTTTGGCAATCAATGAAATATGAGGATGCATTTTCCTAAGTTTTTGTTTGATTAGTTTAACTCTTGGTGCAATGGAAAATTGATGCATTATGAGATCTAGATCTCATCCTGGCATGTATGAATATGTCCATGCAAAGTTTATCTTTTTCTCTTTGAAGAAAGCAATGAATTCCTATTTTTCTTCTAGAGATAGTGATTGTGCAAGATGTATCATGTGATGTTTTTCCTTTGTTCCCAAGTTGATTGACTGTGTTGGTTCTATCAACACTAATGATCTTTCTTGAAAATGAGTAGGAAGTGCATCAAATATCTCTTTTGTAGGCACCTCAGAGAGGTGTTCACCCTTGGATACATCTTTTATTTTTACTATTTTAGGTTTTGACACTGCTACAATGTGGTTTTCACCACTAAACCTTCTATTTCTTTTCTTTTTGATTGTATGATTGAGATATTTGATCTTAGCTTCAGTCATGTTGACACTTTGTTCACTACTGGAACACATTACAAGTTCGACAACATTTAAGTAGCATGTAAGAGAATATTCATTCTGGAATGTGAGGACTTCACTAGATGCATTGGGATTCTAGTCTGTGAGCTCAAGATAGGTGAGTGAAAGAGATGTGGCAGGTTTGATTGCATTCACAATATAATCATTCAATGCTTAGACAAGAAATTCAAGACCTAGAGTAGCTTCATCCACAAGTATGTTTAAACTCCTTTGAGTACTAACATCATTAATTGAAGATTTGAGAACACTAGTTGGATATGACTCATCTAGCCTAACCCTAGATGATTCACCTACTTTGAGGAGGTTTTCATTGGCATGAACTTGATATATGTCTTTATCTATAGTTTCTTCTAAGAGAGAGTCAAATTCATACTCTCAAGAGTATTTATTGCATGGCAATAGACTATAGAATTCCCCAACAGTGATAGGAAAAAACTCTCCTTCATCATCTAGATTTTTACAAAAGTACTCAATGAATAAAGCATGACTTGACTCTCCTTGTTCTTTTTGGGTATGATGTGAATCAATAGTATCATTAGAAGAATCATTATCACCATCCATGGTGTTGACAAATGGTACAAAGTCATCTAGTTCTGTAAAGAATTTAGCCAAATCATCAGGAATTGGATAAGGATAAGGATCCTCATAATCAACATTGTCTTCATGGTCATTAGACTCATCTTGTGACTCATTTTTAGATTAACTCTCAAGTTTTGGTATGAATTTATTACTCCCTAGATGGAAGGGAATCTTCTTGAAGCTTAGAACAAATGTGTCTTGATTCCTTCTAGCTATCACTTTGATATGATCAATCAGAAAATTTTTGTTGCATCTAATAGGACTAGTCTCCTTGTAGCCAAAGTGTTTCATGAGTCTAAGACTGAGACCATACTTTTTAGGAGTAATTTCATGAGACTATTCTATGAGATCAACTAGAGTTTCCTCTTTGTAGATCCATGTAGTGATGGCTCTATTTTTAGCTTCCTCCTTGAGAGGTACAATATCTTTGACAAAAGTACCATCGTACTTAGTTTGATATGTCAAAAAAAAAAATCTCTTTTCCTTAGATGGTCTCCCATAATGATGAGGAGACTCAAAAAGAGATGTCAAAGAAAGAACTAGTTCTATATAATATTCACCCATTCTAGTTTCTTTTAGCTTGAGTGACTACTTTATTTTATTTAGCTTGTTATCATGATGGTCTATAGATACCCTATTAGTAGGTACAACATTTTTAGCAAATTTTAGCATGTTATAGGTATAGCTAGTACTTGCAGGTAAGGTGACTTCATAGCCATGAAATGAGAATTTTGTGCATTGATGGTAAGTGGAAGGCACAACCTACATCTCATGTACCCATGGTCTTCCTAGAAAAATATTGTAATCCAAGGGAATGTCAATGAACTAATAGGTGTCATCCCTTTCTATAGCACCAATGCAGAGAGGCAACACCACAAGACCTAAATATTTTCACCCAACTTTATCATATCCTTTGATAGTTACCTTATGACAAGGATCAATGGACTCTTTAGAATAGTCTAATTTCCTAAGTAGAGTAGTAGAGACAATGTTCAAACTGGCTCCATTATCGATGAGCACATGACAAACATGTTTATGATGTATCATGACCTCAATGTGTAGAGGTTGATTATGTGGATGACTCAGTGAATTTTTTTCCTCCTCAAAGAAGGACATATAGTAAGGTGAGGTTAGATGACCTACCATAGATTGGAACCTCTCAAGATCAAGATCTTGAGTTACATTTTCCTTAATGAGGACTTTGTTGAGAATATGCTTATGAGTACGCAAGATTTTGGGCAACTCAAAGATTGTGATTTGAGCATTAGTTTGCTATAACTGATCAAGGATACTATAGCTAGTAGTCACAGAAGTTGTTGCAATTTTTGTTCCTTTACCAAAAGGACCAACAAGAGGTTTGTCTTTTTGTTGTTCAAGATCAGGAGCAGAGCCTTTAAGAACCAACTTAGCATGGGAACACATAACAACATTAGCACAAGATTGTGATGGTTTATTGTTAGATGTATTGGGAGAAGGGCCCCTTAAGAAAAATGGTGTCTTAGGTTTAATTGTCTTGTTTTCCCTTGATGGTGATAAAATGATAATACTTAGCATCCATGGGTTCAACCATGTGGACTATCTCGTCATCATCATTAGAGTATGTATAGTTGATCTTGTTATGATATTTCTATTTTGAGGTTTCTCCTTTTTAATAAGATGGGAATACCTCTTTGAAAGCCTTATGATTTGTCTTGTTGTTATGTTCATCCACAACAATGTCACCATTATTAATGAGGTCTTGGACTTTGTGACACAAACTGATGTAGTTTCTTGTTTTGTGACCTTTTTTTGGTGATATTCACAAAAAGTAGTTTCATTCCACCATGTTGGTCACAATTATGGATCATAAGGACGAGAGTTATCCAATGGAAAAATAACCTTGTTTTGTAGCAAGGCCTTGTAGACCACATCCAAAGGTTTGCCAAGAGGTGTATATTCTAGATGTGAGACCCAAGATGTGTTCTCTGGTTTTTTTCCAAACATCTTATTGTCAAAAGGAGGTTTCTTAACATTCTTGGATGCTTTGAGATTGTTTGTAATATTGAAGGCTAGCTTAGTAGGTTTAGGAGTAATGTTGTCAACAAATCCATCATGCACAACCTCTCAGTTTTTATTCACATACTTGGATTTTTCCTTATTAGAGGTGGATCCTTTTTTAGTATCCCTTTGAAGGGTTAGTTCAGCATTTTTGACCATGAATTCCTCTATCTAGATAGCTTGTGTGACCATGTCTTCAAAGGTGCATGGAGCTTGAAGTTAAACTCTATACCCAAAATCAGGTAGGAGATTATCAGTGAAGATGTCAAGCTTTTATATTTCAGGAATATTTCATGAATATTTGGTGTAATTTTGCCTCCATCTCTAAAGGAATGTGAGGAAAGGTTCCCCAACTTTATGTTTAAGGTGAAGCAAGTCTTGAATGTTAACTAGGTGTTGTATGTTGTGAGAGCACTATTGGACAAAAAAGTTAGCAATCTCATCAAACATTTTTATACTAGTAGGAAAGTGTGAAAACCACACCATAGCTTGACCACCTAGAATTCTTAGGAATAGATGCATTAGACATGTTTGATTGTGCTTAAATTCCATAGACAATGCACCTAGTTCCTATAAATGATGTTTGGGATTGGTAGTTCCAAATTATTTATCATACTTAGGTAACTCAACTCCTCTTGGAAAAGGAACCATGTCGATACCCTTGTCAAAAGGTAATGGACAAAGATCATCTAAGGTGTATGTTTTTGTAGGTTTGTCTTTATCACACATCATTTGGGCTAACTATTCTTGCATGATCTTTTTTTGTTTTTCCAATTTAGAAGTTTTAGTTTCCTCTTCAGGTATAATGATAGCCTCAACATTAAAGTGATGAGGTAGCTTGACTCCCTCTTGAGAAAGTTTGAGAAAATATATCTCTTACTTTTTGTTAAGTAATATTTTCGTGGCTTTCTCTAAGTTTTTTCCCTTATGACAATTTTTGATGTCTTTAGGAATTATTTCTACCTCTTCCTCATTCTCATCAGCGAAGAAAGGTTCCTTATTTTTTCATTCCTTTTTTTATCTCCTTATTTTTTCATTCCTTTTTTATCTCAGTCTCTATTATGTTCTCCATGTTCAGGTTCTTGATCAGCCATTGTAGGAATGTGATAAGTTTTAGTGTGTTTTGGTTGGAAAGGTCCTCTGAATAAGAATTCAACTATGTTGTTTGGAGATGTTTGACCTTTGCTAGTTTTAGGATCCGCTTGATAAAACGAGTTCCTAGTTTGTTGTAAGTTTATAGAGAACATTCTATGAACATGACATAATCTAAGAGGTAAAGGAGATTACGAAGACTCCTCACTAGATGAATTAGACATAGACCATGTATAAAATGGAAATGATCTTTGTCACAATTACAACCCCTAACTCTACCCCATCTATGTCTAAGAGGCTAAAATACATTTCCACTTCTTGTTGCCACAATCATAGACAAGGAAAAAAAGAAAAAACCTAGACAAGGACCACACATAGAATGTAGTCGCAAAGAGTGTGATAAGAGTGTTGTGTACTAAGGTACGAGTTGTCTAAATAATGGCTAGAATAGCTAGGGATTCTAACTATCATGACATAAAGTATGAAAAACATGAAAGGACAAGGAAAAGATAGACAAGAGATGAGACTACTTTGTATGTAGGTCAAAATTTGTTGGCTAAGAAAGATGCTACTATTTGGTATGATTTTGTATATAGAAAAGTGGTAAACTATTGTAGCTAATAGACCATATTTGGAGTGTAGATAGCTATGATAGAATAGTTTGACAGTTTTAAGACAAGATTACACATGCAGATTCCCAAGTAACCATGTGAAAAGGTACAAAGAGCCAGGTGAATATTCAAAACAAAAAATTTTAAAAAGTTTTCTCATGTGAGGACTTGTATAGAGACATGCAAGGAAGTGTTATACTGACAAAAATATAGGATTCTGACGTAAAATGATAGAATTTGCAAGATCTGACAAGGAGATTTGTATAGGACCATGTGAGGACTTCGATAGGGCTGCATGAAGAAGTGCTAACTAAAATTGTTCTTACAAGAAACTTCACAAAAATAGGCACAAAAATAGGGGCCAAACTAACAACTAAGACAAAATTTTGAAGAGATTTTACAAGTTTCAGATAGCTTTGGATATATTGTTGGTTGTTTTGACAGATTTTAGATAGATGGCAAGATGGTGTTCAAGTTGTCAAACAACATTTTGGTATTGAACAAGACAGTTTCATTTTTAGATAACATGGGAAGAAAGGAATGGTTGCAAACAATCCAACCGAGGACAAAGCAAATCAGAGGGATGGGGGAGTCTTGATCTTCAGTTTGTTTGATAAGTTTGTACAAGTTTAATACTCAATAACAAACATGCTTTATTCCTATAACCAAAAATGATAGAGGAAGCAAAACCTTTGTCCCATAACTTATGTGCATGCATTCACTTCACATAGTTGTGTCACCCCACTAGAGGATGCCCATGTTTTTGATGTATTCTAAGATCTCAATAACATATACACTAAATGAACACCCTTGTTGTAGGGGTCAAGCACATATACCACCTTCCAAAACCTAGGTACATGCCTATGGTGAGTTCTATAGGAGAGATTCTTCCCCCTTCTTGCACAAAGATTATGTCTCCTTTTGGAGGTGAACTGGGTAGCAACTAACTAAGAGTTTTTTACTTGGCTTCCATTCATATTAACCCTTGGTGGCTTTGCAAAAATTTTTGAGGCCAACCGTCCACACCAGGATCTAAAAGTGCAGACATTTGATTAGCAAGATTGGGGCTAGCACTGGCTAGTGCAATAGATAGAGCCTCTTCTTGATATGCACTATTAGAATGAAGAAGAAGAAATTAATATGGCTTTGGAGTCTTTCACTCTACAAATCTTCTTTATTATATTGAGTTGGAATCTCTGGCGAAAGGAGTGTGCTCACTTGGGTTGTTCTTAGAGGTTGGATTGCTCTGATAGGCCCTCTAAGGGTTGACTCGGACTGGTGTTTTAGATCTAAGGGTGAGTTTCTAATTTCCCTTAAGGGGGAAGAGCATACTCCTCTACCTTGTCACCTCACCCAAACAAGCAAGACATATTTATCATCAAGTTAGCTTAATCGATCTAGACTTATCCTTTCGCAAGATTTTGATTCCCTAAAAGGAAATCATCATCCGTTTACCAGAGAACCACTAACTTTCTTGCCTCCCTAGGGTGTTATCTTTTAGAGACTTCTAGATTTTTTATTTACTCTTGGGCATCACTTCCAAGTAGCAAAGAGCATACTCCCCTATTCCCCTAACTTGCACTCTACAAAGTCCACAAGCCTTAATTATACAATGGATGGAAAGAAAAAAGAAGACATGACATTTAAGGTGGGTTTGAAATAAGTCTTTAACATGTGTTTCATTGACAAGCATCCGAAAACCATATAGTTAGTACATGTTTGAAGTGTTTAGATAAAGATGTCTTTGTCAAAACATACTATAAACCATTGTTAAGCTGTAAAAAAACTACAAATCCAAAAGAAAATGCTTCAGAGAAAATTGTTAGTCAAACATAATGATAAACTAAGTTCTGGTAAACTATATTTTGTATGTGTTTTTGCAAAATTTTGCATGAGATCTTGCACAGGCCTATGCAAGAAAATATTCTGCACCATGCAAGAAACTCCACAATTATGCACTTTTTCACATAAGGAAGTGCAATGAAAGTGGAAAAATCTTCAATTCTTTGTGTGAAAATGAGATTTCACACAAAAAAATCTATAAATTTGTATAGACAAACATGACAAAATCATTAAAAAAATAGAAAATAGAGTAGATGAGGCCAGAATAAACAATTTTTGAGCCCTACGGTCGTTGCCAGAAATGTATATGTGAAATGTAGTCCTCAAATATTCATATACACTTCAACACGGTCCATACCTAAGAGATCATCCTAAAATGAACATTGAATTGTCCATCTAAGTAATCCAATAGTGTGACCTATTGCCTTCTAACTAGAAGGATTTTTCCTTTTTTCTCAAACTGAGGAATGGGGAACTTGACCTTTTAATACAAAGGATTTATGCAGTTGTATGATAGTGCATTTAATCTAAATGATATGCATTCTAATCTAATAACAAGAAAAGTAAATTACACTATATTTTAATATATATGATATGAAGACTAAGCAATTACAAAAGCTATGAAAGTATTAATCAATTGAGTATCTATTCTGATAGTAATTTAATGCAATTCAATTTAACCTTTTTTTATGATGAATTGGGAGCTTCTTAAGTAGAATTCCCAAAATTAATCAATGATCGAGATCAACTAGGATGAATAGTCAAGATCAAAGATGAGATTCAGTCAGAATGGAAGATCCCCTATGCAGGTGAGGTTAACTAACTCAGATCCTAAGTGTGATGAAGAGTTAACTAAAATTCACCTGAGTGTGAGAACAAGTTGATTAGGTTAATTCCAATTTGAGAAATAGATCACTCAAAATTCCCATTCCTAAACTGAAGAGAAGATTTGAATAGATTATTTAATTTAATAAAAGAAGATACAACCTCATAAATGCATATTTTTAATTAATTGAACAATTAAATTCAATAATTAAAGCAAGGACATTATTAAATTAAATATATTTAATTCGCTTGCACATTAGCTAAAGAAGTAATTTAATTTAATCAAAGTAAGAGCACTTTCAATTAAATCAAATTTGATCAATAGGCTTAATGAAGCTAATTTGAGTTGATACTTAGGAATTAAATATAAGGTAGATTAGTACAGATTAGGGTTTTCTATATTTGACACCCAGGTCAAGTAGAAATTAATCAAGATTAGAATTGCCTAGTAAAATAGGAGTTAAGGTTGATCAAAATAGACTAGAATTGGCTAAAATGGAAATGTGCCAATTTTGGGGTATTACAACTAGAATATATTATATATCAAAATTTATGGTAAACCTGGCCTAGATCTAATGGTGAGGTTTATTTTTTACCCAAGAGGTCATTTATACAAACTCCTCCACACCCCCATGCCCCCCCCACCCCAAAATAAAAATAAAAAAATAAAAATAAGTCCTCATCTAAATGAAACATTCAGAAACCCCTTTCAACCAATAATTTCACATGCCCAAAATCTATGAACATCCCATCATAACAAAAAATCTAGAACCCTCTGATCTACAATAAATAACCTATGAAACCATATATCTTTCTCTTTATTTTATCCTCTCATGCATTCACATGGATTTAATCTAGGGTTACAAAAATACAACCATAGCTCTAATACCACTTGCAAGGAAACTTGTAACAAAAAAATTACATTTTTTGCATAACCCATAATAGTTATGAAATATATATGCAATTAAAATCCACATATAAGAGAATATAAAACATACCAACAAACATGTGACACAAGATATACCTTGGGAAACCCTCATTAAGGGAAAAAAAATATAGCCTCCAAAAGCATTGATCACCATTTATTATTCATCAAAAACACCATTGCAATACAATCATTAAATCCTTTAAAGTTGTTGGTGTTTTAAATGGTACTAAAACTACTAAGCGACAAAATGCTTAATACCAGAATGACAATACATACACAATCTAAAGACTAGCCTATTCTTATCAACAATTGAATATGTAAGGCATTTGGACCCAACTTCAACAAAACCACAAATGGTTTCCTACTCTTTTGGCTCTGCACAACCAGGGTGGGTATACCCAAGGATGGTTCAAAATTGAAACGACTATATGAGGATTATTCTTAGTTTCATTTTGATTCTCATTTCAAGATCCTCAAATATATACATAATTATTACTCACTTGCTAAACACATCCCATAAATAGATATGTCCAAGAAGTCTTCTATAGATCTATAGACGTTTTCAACAACAATGGCTAACTGAAGCTAAAAAAATTTCATGCAGACAAGTGCTGGCCAACTTTGAAGATCTACAGGAAATAAAAGTAAAATTTGATTTGATGATGCATTTGAAAAGACCATTTGTAAGATATTTCTCCTTTAGCTGAAATAACTTGATCAGTGCCTAATCCATTGGGGTTCAGAGTCTATAGCAAAATCTAAGATCTAATTTGTTGCCTTACAACAAATTTTATCAGCAATTCTTATCAGAATTTATCATTCAAAATCCTTTTCAATACTTAAGGAATCTTATCACATTCATCAAATCTTTTATTTAATCCATTGAATTAACAAAAATGATAGATGGATATACAACCTAACTAGATTGCATTCAATAGTACAAGCTTTTACTCATACAACATCAAGGTAGCTAAGTATTGAGAAGGAGACAAAATTCAGAAAGAACTGATATGGGGACAGTTCATAGTTTGTATTCATTTCCTTTGAAAATGGTATATCTTTTAGAATAAACTCAGAATAGCCTTCAGAAAGAAACATAGTTCATTCTATCTTCATGTATTTTCAGAAAATTTGACAAAAAAATACATTACAAACTTGCCTTCGAAATTTGGACCAAAAACTAGACTAAGCACAATACTTAGAAGAAAAAGAATTCGGACCCTTCTTTAGCCTTGGGATCTCACTTAAATAATGTGAGATGCAACAAGCTTAGGGCTAAAGAGAGTGACACATGTCCCTTAAAAGACACTGACGAATGTCTATAGTAAAAGACAAAAAACAAATAACAGAAAAGCTAACACATCAAAACATCCTGGGTGGGTCCCTTTCTGTTATACTTCTCATTTGTTTTAACAAGAAGATAGGATCTGATTCTCCAATTATTCTTCATCCTCAGAGTAAGTAGCCATGAGGTTTGAAAGTGATGTATTGTCTTTAGTTACCTGTAAATTTACTTCAACCTGGGGATTTTCCATGTCCTTATTATTAACTTCGGGGGTGACTGTTACTTTTTCATTTTCTTCCTCATCATCTTCTGATATTTATTCTAGAAACTAATTTTTCCATTTATTAAAAGCATCATCATCTAGCCAATCAAAGCTCAAAGCTTCTCTTTGTATCATTATTAAAGAATTTGCATTTTCTTCTAAAACATCAAATTCTCTCACCATAGCAGTATAAAATAACTATACTTTTACTAGTTCCTCATTTGTCTTTGTCCAGAACCAGTGGCTAGTTTCACTCATGATGTTTATCATTCTTTCATTTAATAATTCATCCATCTCCCTTTTCCACTTTTCTTTTTCTTTTAATATATCAATAGATTCTAAAGCACAAGGAAATAGTGTGAATTTTTCAGCGATGTATTGGAAAAAACAGAGGGTTAATCTTCTCTGTAAAGAATCCCTTTCATCATCAAAATTCTCTAGCTTATTTAATAAATCAAAAATCTTCTCAACTTGATGATAAGGCATTTGGACTGCAAATATACATATGATTGTAATATCATTATTTATCTCCCTCCATTTCTGTGCACGAAGAGTCAGGTTATCCTTATCCCTATTCAACTCATCCATGAGGGCTACAATTCTTGCCAATTAATCAAAGAAATTTGACCATTGTATTTTATCCCTCAAATATATTACACCTTGCTTTAACTTTTCTTCATATTGATTTCTCAATTCTATCTGCAACTCATGCAATTTTATTTTTTCTTCTTCAAATTCCTCTGCAGTATAGAATTGTGGCCTTTTAGGGGTGTCAGGTATTTCAATAATAGGGGTTGATCCAGATCCAACCAATGGCTGTGAAGGGTATGCAATTGTAGGTGCACTAGACTCTCCCATTTTTCTCTTCCCCAAT
This sequence comes from Cupressus sempervirens, assembly GCA_028749045.1. Taxonomy (NCBI): domain Eukaryota; kingdom Viridiplantae; phylum Streptophyta; class Pinopsida; order Cupressales; family Cupressaceae; genus Cupressus; species Cupressus sempervirens. The sequence continues at coordinate 343,464,590 of CM053784.1, forward strand.
ATCCTCTCCATTTGAGACATTTTGTTTTCCAATGATTGTATCCGTATACCCCTTTCCTCATATGCCTTTAAAACTTCTTCAAACCTAGTGTTGAGTTGGGAAAACTTATCTTCTTCTTGTCCAGATACAACACCACCCAATTTTAGCATTCCTGTAGCCATTCCTATTACTTGTTTTCTACTTACCTCATCAGACCTGTATACTATCAATGTGCTAGTATGTTCTGCAGCGGGAAACTCATGTATCCTAGTATTTTCCCTCTTATCTATGGACCACAAAACAAGGGCTTGGTGGTCATCACTAAATTTTATCCCTCTATGAGCTTGCAAGACCTCTTCAGCAGTTATCATTTGAACATCCTTCTGCTTCCTTATTGAATCAAAAAAAATAGCATTCGCTATATCCCATTCTGGCAGAAGGAGGACTCCTAATTTTCTAACTATTTGCCTTCCAGCTTCAGGAGTGAACCGGGCAAAATCACTCAAGAACTTTGATTTTACCTCTTCCTTGATAATCGGGTCAGATTTATTTGGTTGCTCAACCTTGATCTTCTCATAGGTTTTCTCAAAATTCTTTATATTTAATCTCCATAAAAACTGAGCAAAAGCCCTAGATCTTACAAAATTTTCATCATTAATAAATCTTTCAGAAGCCTAGGCAACAATCAGGTCAATTTCCTTACCTTGGTAACCAGCAATGGTCAGGTCCAAGGAAGGTGTAGGAGGTTCTTGTGGCTCTCCAACATTCAGGTCTGTAGAAGTGACAATCATATCCCCATCTCCTCCCATTTTTCTAAGTTGTTCCTTTAGAGATGCCTCATCATCTATTTGGATTGGAGACTGGCTTGGGGAGTATTGTTCTTTTTGAGAAGAAGAAGACCCCTGCTCAAATTTTCATCTTTTTGGAGAGCTGGCTGCAGATGGACTTCTTGACCTTGACTTCACATGAGTGGGTACCTATTGCACACTCTGAACCATGACATAACCTATCCTTTTCTGCAATGTATATTGGCCAGGAGTTACTATATTTCTGCTACTCATTCTTCTTTGTATTTCTGCTGCCTTGTATGGGTATGCCTTAATAAGTATATCTTTCTTTTCATTCATAGTGTGAATTATTTTAGCAAAATTATTCATTAATGTCTTTATTTTATCTCCCTAGTATTCTTTATCTTTCAATGGGTCATATTGGGAGTCAAAAGCATTAATGAATTCTAGGTTTCTACTGAAAACTATCCATTTCTCTTTCATTAATTCTTGCTCCTGCAATGTGAAAACATTTCTGATTACATCTTCTGGATAGTAAACCCGATGCACCATATGGGAAGCTCTCACCCTTTCTCTTAACAGGTCATAGAATCCTTCAGGGTCAATGAATTTGGCGTGAGATTCTGCCATGTTGTATTTATTCAAAAACAAATTTAAATGCTTCCACCCCTTTTTAACAAAAACAAAATCATGCACCACACTAACTATTGGAAAGAAAGTGCACTTCTTGACCAATTCCCTCTCATCTATACTACCTATCTACCATAAGAGCTCAGCTATCCCTATCTTCAGAGGTACATGAAAAGGTAACACATGAGGTTTTCCTAAGAAATCATAAACTCTTATTACTGTTGAAACATTGTAGGGAATTATATCCCCCAGTTGTGACTAACAAGTAGCCCCTTAGCATGGTCCTTGGGTTTGACCAATTCTAATAATGCTTGTGGGATTCTAGGGCTATCTCCTCTTAAAAGCAGTCTAAGCTTTGATGCAAAATACCTGTCAAATCTTACATAACTAGCATCAGTGGCCTCTAAAGTCATATCCACACTCCATAACTGCACTGGATTCCTTTCTCCATCCTTTCTGGTTTCTAACTCCATACCTTTGGAGAAGAAAGAATATCCTTTGTATAAATATACATGCATCATCAATGAATACCAACAGAATGGTTTGTTTACTTTCCCCTTTGCTATTCCAACCAACCCGTTGTGAATTTCTTTTGCTAGGAAAGTGGCAAAATCCAGAATGGTACTCATTCCAAATTGAAGGGTTTGAGCAATTATAAGGACCACAAAATCTAGAATTTGATCACCCTCATCTATCCCCAAGATCTTCCAAAGAGAAAAATATAGTGCCTGAGCTCTCAGATTGAAATATCTTCTTAAAAATGGCTCTGGAGTACTAGCTATGATCACAGGCAAACTTCCAACCCTAGCAGCATGCTCTTGTAGTGGCCCTATTCTCAAGTACACTCGTTGTGCATCATATCTAGCTTGAAAATCATCCAGATCAATGATTTCATGCACAACGTGGTTAGGGTTTAGGTTGAAAACCTCACTGAAAAATTCAAGGAAAACCCTAAAAAGGTTGACCCCTAAATGATTTTTTACCCACCTTGTGATAGGGTCATACCTCTTTGCCAGGTCCATCAATAAATCGCTATCAAAGAAAACACTAGGGACTACTAATTTTCCAATGTCAAATTCCCATACATTGCTCATAGGAATGTCCAATTTTTGCCCTAAAAACCATTTCCTAAACAACTCCAAGCCTCCCATGGAAACCTGGGCATCCCTTATCCAATTAGCTTTGTCATAAAATCCTTCTGCCACAACCAATCTAGGGTTTTTTGGAATGAGCTCCCTTCCCTTTTTTATTTCATGCACTGATGAAGGGAATTGTTCAAGAAAATCATCATGTACTGAACATTTTAGATAATCTTTTTGTCTAGTAAACTCTTTTCAGGGCAGCATTTTAATTGAAAGTTTGGAAAATTCACAATAGCAGATGCTTGAAATTTTACTTAGAAAGTCATGGAGCACTTACTCTCCAGAAATCGCACTTCGATGCTATATGATGTCTTCTGCAATTTTATTGGAGTATTAACCAAGAAATTTCATGCCTTACCTCTGAAAACTTGAACGCCCTTTTCTTTCTGTACTTTGGTGATTCATTAGTGGTGAAATCATGGGCTCTTTTTATGAATTAAAATCGCACAAACCAGGTCTGGATCACATTTACTCTCAGTAACCATTGCCTGCAATTTGCACTCAAATTTGAATCCCATCCGTAGATTTTATGAGATCGCACGGTCCTGATTTAAAATAACAAGGCTTCACAATCCTTTCTGAAACATGCTACGTGTCATCATCGTGCTTCCCTGCATTACTTAAAAACCTGCATCTTTATTATGCAGGGATGCGTCAACCGTCGATCAAGACAAGATCGGCGATTGGAATAATCCATTTCGTATTGACGACCAGCTAGGTGTACGGACCAATAGGAAATTGCCATATTAGCTTATACTGATGGATAACACTTCACGTTAGTGGATACCATATCATCTTTTGAGCAAGCAAGGGTTTGACATCATCACGGCCACGTGTTACTACTGCGCTTCCCCACATAACTTAAAAACCTGGTTTGTTTATTATGCGAGGAAGTGTCAACCGTTGATCAGGACATGATCAATGGTGATACCACTTCTCATTCATTAAGCAACCAAAAATCTTCTGTGCATTCCTAGCATTACACATCACCAGTTGTTTTCAGTGTAGCATACTGAAATACAAAAATTTGACCCCACATTGCCACGCATTACCACTGCGCTTCCCCGCATTACTAGAAAAAAATGCATCTTTATTATGCGGGGATGCGCTGACCCTTGATTTTTGATAGATCAACGGTGATTTTTTTTAAAAACATTTTAACTTGGCATCCTCTCAGACGAAAAATCGCAATTAAATGCATACAAAGGGTTTTCAAAAAGGCATTCTGACGTAAATAAAAATATTGAGGATAAAAAACCCCGCCAACATATTTGAAGAAAGTACCTCTTTTTTTAAAAAATGAAAATGAGGGCATCACAAAACAAAGACAGCTGATTTTTCACCCAAATATCAGAACAAATCCTATACTATGAAAAATCACACCAACAAAAGTCATAGCCACAACCAATTAATCTATGTGAACAAGCATAAATCCACACATCCCATGTCATGCTTCTAACCTTCACAAATGCTTCCTTGGCTAACTTGTCAAGCCTTTTATTGCTCGACTCTCCTTTTTCCCTTTTTCCCTTTTGTCTTGTCTCTACAACTACACTTGTGTCTACTTATTTAAGAGTGAGTCTCACAAAACTAAAGTGGTATTAGATAGACCATGTGCTAAAACCATGTACTACCTAATCCATTGGCCCCACATTTAATATTGGACATTTAATTTTTTTCCCAATATTAAATAACTACATCAAATATTACCACAATGTTACAATATAACTGATAAAGTATATCCCATGTGAATCTCTACATGTTGCATGCTCATATAGGTGATCCTTGGTGCAACATTACTTAAAAAATAAAACATTGCAATCTAAACAATATTATGTAACGTGTGCAACACACATATTTAACACTCTACATTGTTAGTAAGTGCCTTTCCTACAAATAGATTTGACATCAAAGACAATATAATAATTGCTCCAATTATAGTTTCTAATAGGTACAAGGCTATGCAACTAGATAAGGTAAATAAATAAATTAGGATTACAGTACTTGGGTCACTCATCAATTATGTGGAAAGTATGGACATCTTGTAGAAAATTGTGCATGGATACATGTAAGAGGAAGGACAAGAAACTACAAAAAAATTGGTCCAGTATAGTTTCACTATCAAAAGGTTGGTAACCTAAGTAGATCCAATAATGAAGAAAACAATGGAAATGAAATAATTAATGCTAAATAAGTGAGAACTGAGATGAATAAAACTAGGAAGAAGAAATCTAAAAGAGGAAGCAGTGAAAATGATGAAACTATGATCATCCAATCCAATGGATTAGGTGATTCCTCCATCACAAACTAAATATAGAGGTATGTATGGAATTTTATTTCAAATTTCTAAATCTTATATCAGTTCTTAATACTGTAAGCATGAAATTCCAAATGATCATAAGTTAAGATGCATAAGGAAAGATTTGTAGTATAAAGAGTGAATGCTTTTTTATGTCAAGTTAAGAAGCTAGTCATTGTCGAGTGTCAATATTGAAGTTTAGAGATTGTTAAGTGACCGAGCATAATTGTTAGTATATACCAAGCTACGGTATTAGCCAAGTTGAAGGATTTTTGAAGTGCTACTACTAAGTTTCATGATAGTGGTCTTGACAACCTGTATTGCACTCACTATGGGTATAGAGCATTGATGAGGCCCTAAAATTAATTTTTTTGACTTATATAGAATTTTTTTTCAATCATTTTGGTCACACTACATTCAATTTTTCAAGAGAAAATAGAGCCCAAGTGATTTATGAGTGAATTTGACCAACTTTGGGAATATTCTTGTGTGTTCTATAATCATTTAATGGAAATTGTGAGTGTTGTGTTAGGGTCGAGAGAAGTAGAAGTTTTGAGATTAAACCCTAATTAAGATAATGTCATTTAGTTTGTTAGCTACATAGAAGAAGCTTGAATAAAAGGTTAGCAGTGTTCAATTGATTCAAAATGAATCTATGAAACCACCAAAGTTCAAATCTTATCCAATGACTGTAGCAAAGAGAGATCCTTCTAAAGCCCTATCTTTGATTTCAGGAAGAGTTATCTTGATTTACAATGCGAGATCATGTTATATGTGCAATATTAGATCTAACTAAGATATTTTGAATTGATAAATGGATATGATAAATTATCTATATATGAAAAGTTGAAGGAAGAACATAAACACCTTATTGAGAAAGGGTTAACTCGTGTGCTAAATTTTCAAATGTTTTTAAAATCAAGTGAATTAAGATAATCTTGAATCAAATCCATGACATGAAACTATGGTTAAAAGTGGGACCTATCAAGATAACAAGGAAGATTTTTAACCAAGTCACTAGATATCCTATTATGGATAAAGTGAAAATAATTAGATGCCAAAGAAAGTATGTAATTGAGGCAAACACATTAGAAAAATGGAACAACCAAGGGATTCCATTTCTACTATCAAGGATGCAAAGATTGAGTTTGCAATAAGGGTCATTACACACAAATTATTCTAGTCTAGCCAATTGGATAGTGTACCATTTGTTGTTGTGGAAGTGGCATGGAAGATTTCAAAGAAATATCACACCTATTATCTTGCTAACCTCCAACTAAGACAACTAGCCAAGAAACTTGGAAAGTATCTTGAAAGCAAAGAACAATACATGCAATTTTGGTTCTTTACTTGTTTGTATATTCTTTTATATTCAAAATTCTTTCCCTATAATAGGATATTTTGTTTGGAACAAGAAGAAACTAGTAACTCAGAAAATCAATGATTTGTTTAATCAGTTAGGTGATAATTTTGAGAAAGTAATGGATGCTTACTTTGAAGAGTTTGAGAAAAAGATGAATAATGAGTCAAGGAATCATCAACCCTTAATGGACAAATATTATGATGATTTTTGTTTCTTAGTGGACACTGATTGGACATATATTCATGTAGTCATACCTAGGTTTATATGGTTGAGACCATTACTTTATGATAATAACATTGATGAAGCTATTGCAACAATTACTGCATTATTGAATGAGCCTGTAGATAAGGATATCAAGCCATTCAATAGGTATGACACAAAAAAAAGTCAAGATCACTATATAGATCAATGCATCTAAGATATATAAGAATAGAAAAAATGTAATAGAGATCTTGGAGAAAACATTTGGTCAAGGAGTCAAACAAGGACCATTGCATATCATTGAGTGAAAAGGTGAGGACATGTCTAGTAAAGAAGAGAAAGAGGGTAATGAAGAAGTGGAAATGGAAGAAAAAGAGATCGAAGTAGTGGTTGTTGAGCCATACTCAAGGAAAACCACTAATAAGGCCACCAAGCCAGCCCCTACAACAAAATTTATCACAAAACAATGCACTAAGACATCTACTATACTGTTGATTGAGCCCAAGAAAGGGGAAAGTAAAGCTACTAAGTCTTCTTAAAGGAAAATAATGACAAAGAGAAAGAATACCTCAGCAGAGGAAGCCAAGCTGATTAAGCTTACAAAGAAACATAGGAGAAGAGTTATAATGGATAAAGATGACAAGGAAGATAATGAAGAGAGGACCAAGTCAAAGGATACAAGTTAATTTAGGAGTGCAGTGCAAAAGTCACCCCAGACCATAGAAGAACTTTGTGAAAGTATCAAGAGGACTATAGGAATGCCAGGATTCAAGTATATAAATTATGATACCTTGGACACAATAGATAAGGAAAAGGTTAAAGAGATAGTTCTTAATATGATGGAAACATTTAAGTATACACCATTAGATTTAGGTAATTTGATCTACCAAATGAATTGTATAATATAATTGATAATAGGTGGTAGCATGCATTAGAGCCTGAGAGGAAGATAATAGAAGGAACATTTGCAAATGTAATGCCTGATTTGAGAATCAAGAAAATTTCCAAAGCCATGAGTATGTAAAACAAAAAAATTGTTCCAAAGAGAATAATAGTTTTTATTTTGAAAAGTAAGATAGAGAATGTATGGAAGATAGTAAAATCATATGGAAAAAGATTTATGGATCATTGATTGATGATGAAAAGAAAGATTAGATTGACAACGTCAAGTTTGAATATGTTGAATTGGATAATACATAAGATTTCAATGATGATATAAATCAATAAAGAGGAGAAAAAGTTCAAACAAACACAATTGACAATGAACCAGAGGTTAATCTAGTTAAAGATGTGACAAATCAGGAATATATAAATGATATACTAGAAAAAAATCCTATGCTAACCAAGCTAGAAAGGAAGGAGGAAACTCCACAATCTAAGTTAGCACATGAAATTTTATTGAATCTTAATCCTATGCTTGAACAAGTTGTTGATAATAATTATTTAATTGTATATTTTCATTGATGTGACACGAATGTTATACTTTAATAGAGCATTTCTAGTTGAGACTGAGTTTAGAAGAATCCAATATATGTCAAGCATAATTTTAGAAGAAGAGAAGATTAGGGATTCTTGTGCAAATTGAGTCAGGTTGGTTACCAAAGGAGTTTAGTGTAAATTGAGTTAGAGCAATTACCAAGGAACTCAAAGGTAATTAAGTGACCCAATTTTAGCTAACCTTCAACAAATTAGTTTTATCTATTAGTTGGTTTATGAAAGCTAGCTTAGTGGATGTTATTTGTTTATTTGAAAGGCTATTCAAGCTTACTTGACATTGAGTTTCATATATATGAAAGGTCAAGTTGTGGATTGTAATATGGAAAAGAAAAAAAGATAAGATACAAATAGAGAAGTATATCTTATTTAGCGTAGAGTATCCAAGGAGCCACAAAGAATATTCTGATTAGGGAGGATCAAGAGGATAAGCTAAAATAGTGATATGAATCCAAATATAGTTGCTTCATCAACTAGGTCAATCATTATTGCTCTCTAACAATTGTAGTAGTGAAGAAATCTCTTAACAGAGTTGACTTAATAGTCATTTTGTAAACCCTTTAACTAGGTGGCATTTTTGGATTGAAGTTTCTAAGACCTCTAACAAGACCACTCCTAACAAGGTGATTTAAATTCTTTAATAGGATCACACCTAAAAATGTATTTTGTAACCATTAACAGTATTGGCTCCTAATTGGGCTCACTTCAAAGGTGTAAAAAGTTGTAACTAGTTACATTTGTAGTTTTCTCAAATTAGGTTTCCATGTTACATCTTGGTATCTCATATGTTCATGTTATTTCCTTATTGCTTTATCTTTCTACAACTAGGTTACTAAAGGTTAATATACATTAATATATTAGATTTCTTTATTAACCAAGTTAAAGTGAATATCTAGTTCTAATAGAGTTGTGAGTTTAAAGAAAGTTTGTATTGACATCTAAGGGATTTGGAATTACTTTTGTGGTAACTGATTCACCCCTCCCCTCTCAGTTACTCCTCTTATATTTCTAATAATATGTATTAAAGTTATTGGTTCTTGTAGAAAAGGTTTCAAGAACCTAAGCTAAAGATCAAGATGTCTTACAAAAGCGAGATTCCCAAGTTGAATAGAGAAAAGTTCAAAACATGGTAGGAACTTACAAGGCTACATTTTGTTGGAAATCATATTGAAAAGATCATTATTGAAGAAGGAAGATTGTTTGAAAAGAGGGAGATTGTTGATAAAGAATGTTTTCAATCATTGTTTTTTCATTGATGTCAAACCTACTATTCACTAGAATGATATTTGTTTATAAGATCCAAGTACTATCACTTTGTTGATTGATGAAGAGGATTTAATCAACAAAATGTAACAAAAGCTAGGGAAATGTTGAGTTATGGTTTTGTAATGAAGTGTAAGGATCAGTTAAGACAATGGTAAAATTATGTATTGATAATACACTTGAAGATACAAAGGTTGACCACACTTAGAAACTTTGAAAAAATAATTTGTAACAAGGTTGTCTGCAAAGCTTGACTAAGTTCATTAGTGAGTTCTAAGCAAGCTAGTTGATGCCAAGAATATTTTTATTTAGTGTCGAGAAAAAGAAAAATCTAGTGTGTGCCAAGTGATACAAAAGGAGTTGAGCAAGTTTAGGTGTCAAGAAAGTAATAGGTGCTAAGCATAAGAAAAACTTAGTGGATGTTGAGTGAATCCATAGTAGGTGTCAAGCATCAGTAAAACATAGTTGGTGTTGAGTAACACAGTATGTATTGAGCACAAAAATTTCAATAGTGTTGAGCTGCAACATTATTTGAAAAGTCAAAGATTCACCAAATCTAAGCTGACAAGTTTGTTACCTTGAATTTTGTGAACCAAATGGAGGATAAGGATGATGAGCTAGTGGCGCAAAATTTTAGGTAAACCATTTTTGGATGAATTTAGGAGGATTCTTCATGATGTTTCTAGAAGGGACAAGATATGGCATAGATTCATTGAATCCTACCTAATCCATTCAATCTAAAATTAAAAGTAGGAAGATTTAAGAGGGAAAAGTATTCCAGGCTTTTATTTAAAAATTCATAGACCAAGAAGCAAGAGTGGTTGGGGTGCCAAGTTGTGAACTTGTTGAAGTGTATCAAGGAGAAGGCATTGAGAAGGAAGAACAGAGCATAGAGACTCTGCGTTGATAAGTGGCCATATAGGATATTGCAACTGTACATCAAGCATGGAGACTCAAGTAGACAAAGATTAAAAAGAAGACAAGTTGTCAGAGTTGAAGAGATTGAAACCTAGGAAATCTTATGACCTAAAATAAGATCTAAAATATGCAAGTTAAGTTGTGAGTTGTATCAAGTTGAAAGCCCTTGCTGTTACTCTCTAACAATTGTATCAGTTAGGGTAAAATCCTATGGACTTAGGTTGGTTTAACAGTCATTTGTAAATACTTTAATAGGGTGACATTTCAAGTGAATGTTCTAAATTCCTCTAACTAGGCCCACTTCTAATAGGGTGGTTAAATCCTTTAACCAAATCACATTTAACAGTGTGTTGTAGCCTTTATCAGGGCAGGCCTTTCACGGGGCATCACTTTAGAAGAGTGAGAATTGAGTAGCATGTTACTAGTGGTTTTTCCCAAATTGATTTTCCACGTAAATCATCATGTAATTTTTTGATCTTTCATGTTTTATTATTGCATGTTGATTTTCAGTAACTTGCTATGTAGGAAAATTTTAAGCTTGGATGCATGAACAATTTAATGGGCTTACTTTACTTGGTGAAAAAGTTTTATTAGGACATTTAGACCTTGAATAACTAATTCACCCCCCTCTTAGTTATTCTAAAGAATTTCTAAAAAATTGTATCAAAGCCATCTATTGATTTAGTTTAAAGGTACTAGAAGTAGGAAGATCAATGATGTCCAAGAGAGAAGTTCCCAAGCCCAAAAGAGATAACTTCACTGCATGGAAAAAGTTGATGAAGTTCCACCTTGGATTAATAAGTGATCATGAAAAAACTTCAATTTAAATAGAACATGTTGATCCAACTATACCCACTGCAAAATATATGAAGAAAAAGAAGGAGCACAATTAGGAAATGCTAGAGATTGCCTCTACCATCAACTATGCTAAATATGATGACATCAAGGGATTTGACTCTGCATTCAAGATGTGGAAAGCCCTAACTAATATCTATGAAGGAGATCAGAATATTCAAAGAGCAAAAAGAGAAATTCTTATAGGAAATTTTGATGACATGAAAATGGAGGAAGGTGAGAATGTTGCTCAATATGTCTCTAGAATGAAATAAGTAGTAAGTGGAATAAGAATTTTGGGTGGTCATTAAAAAGATGATATTTTCAATAGAAATTTCTTAAGAACCTTACTCACCATCTATCCTATTAGAGTTTCATCCATACAAGAATTAAGATGCGTACCAAGAAATTGACTAATTTTTGAAGGTATAGTAGGAACACTCACTATATTTGAGTTGTCTAACTTTGACAATTACAAACCTAAAAATCTTGAATCTACTTTCAAGGCCAAGATATCAATGAAAGAAACTAAGGAGGTGAAATCAAAGAAGAAGAAGAAAAAGGTAAAATATGCATCTAGTGACAGCATCATAGATGATAAAGATGTGGAAAAATTGGAAGCATTGTTGGCTAGAAGATTTCATAGAGGGAAAGGTAAATTCAAAGGAAAAGCTTCCTATCATTGGTTTTAATTGCAATGAAGTAGGATATATTGTAGTGAGATGCACATAGAAGAAAAATTACAGAGAAGGCAACAAGAATAAGAATAGAAGAGAAGATGATAGCAAAGATTACAAAGACAAAGGCAAAAAATGTTACATTGTTGAAGAAGAGGATTCTAATGAAAATGATGATGAGGTAGTTTATGTAGCCATGAAGGATGAGTTAGATGAAGATGAGGCAACAACACTGGTAACCTATGTGAACAAAAATGACAAATGGATCATAGATAGTGGATGCTCACACCACATGATAGGAGACCAAAGTAAGTTTGTTACCTTTACTCAATATGATGGAAATAGTGTTAGATTTGGAAATGATGCTCCATGTAAAATCAAAGGAAAAGGTTCTATTGAAGTTATAGGGAAAATTTCTTGTGATAATGCATATTATGTTGAAGGATTGAACTACAATCTTCTAAGTGTATCACAATAGGCAATATAGGTTGAAAAGTAGAATTTGGAAACAAATATGGCAAAATCTATGGCATTGATGGAAATCTAATAGGAAAAGGTGAACAAATTAGGAGTAATCTATTTTACCTAGATATGAAGATGCATTTTTTTGTTGTTGTTAGATTTGATGATGTGTGGTTATGGCATAAAAGGTTGTCATGTTAACTTTGATAATCTGATTAACATCAGCAAAATGAAGAAAATTAGAGGTTTTCCTAAGTTGAAGAAGCTTGTAAATATAATGTGTAAACAATGTCAACTAGGAAAGATGACCAAATCAAGTTTCAAAAGAAAAACCTACACTTCCAAAGAAGTACTAGAGTTAGTGCATACTGATTTATGTGGTCCAAGAGAAGTGAAAAGCTACCATAGAAAAAAATATATAATGTTGTTTGTAGATGACTATTCTAGGATTATGGCTGCCATATTATTAAAACAAAAATTTGATGCATTTCAAATGTTTAAGTGGTTTTTGGCCAGGATTGAGAAAGAAACAAGAAAGAGTCTAAAGTTCCTAAGATTAGACAAAGGAGGAGAGTTCACATCAAAATAGTTTGAGACATTTTTCAATGACAAAGGAATTAAAAGACAAACATCAACACCAAGAACTCCACCTTAGAATGGAATTGCAAAAAGAAGGAATAGATCAGTAATAGACTATGCCTAAACATTAAAGATAGAGAGGAATGTTTCTCTAAAGTACTAAAGAGAAGTTGTAAGTACAACTATCTACACCTTAAATCAAGTACAATTCAAGAAAGGTGCAAATGCAACACCTTTTGAATTATGGTATAATCACTCACCCAATGTAAAATATTTCAAAGTGTTTGGTTATAAATTATGTATTCTTAAAGATTCTAGAAATGGCAAGTTAGATGCAAAGAGTGATGAAGGCATATTTCTTGGATACTCCAATAGAAGCAAAGCATATAAGTGTTTGAATACTAACACTAACAAGATTATGGAAAGTGCAAATGTAAATTTTGATGAGCATGCAAAAGCTTAGGCTGATGAAATCAAGAAACTAGAAGAGTATAGATCCTTTGTATATTTCTATGAAGGGATGCCTACTGAAGAAGAAGTTGCCAATAGAGTTGGGAATCGACAATTTTTTTTAGTATTATCAGAGTCAAAGCTAGTAAATTTCAAGCTACATTCAAAAGTTGAGTTGTAGAATGAAGATAATGCACATTCTTCTTCTAAAATTAGTACACATGAGAGGGATGATGATATATTTGAAAGAGATATACATAGTGACTCTGAAGTTGAAAGATCAAACATGGAAAGAAGGACAGAACCAAGGTTATCCAAGTATGTGAGGAGACATCACCCTAATAAAAAAATCATTGGAGATAAGGAAGCTAGACCAATGACAAGGAATAGACTAGGAAATGAATCATGTCTGCTGAGCAAGATTGAACCCAAAATAGTGAAAGATGCACTACAAGATGATAATTTGCATAAAGCTATAGAAGAAGAGATATATTGGATAGAGAACAAAAAAACTTGGACCTTAGTTCCAAGACCAGCTAATAAAAATGTGATTGGTACCAAATGCATTTTCATAAACAATCTAGATGAGAATGGTGAGATTACAAGAAATAAGGCTAGACTAGTCTACAAAGGTTATGCACAAGAAGAAGGACTAGATTATGGGGAAACATTTGCCCCTATTGCAAGAATGGAAGGAGTAAGAACACTACTTGCATATGCTACCTACAAAGATTTCAATGTCTACCAAATGGATGTAAAATTTGCCTTTCTAAATGGTATACTGGAAGAGGAAGTCTTTATAGAATAACCAGAGGGATTTGTTGATGATCACAATAAGGACATGGTTTGTAAATTGCATAAATCACTCTATGGTTTGAAGAAAGCACCTAGACCATGGTATGAGAGACTGCACAAATATCTTGCAAAGATTGGATTTGAGAGAATAGATGACAAAAACAACTTGTATATCAAGGTAGAAAAAGGTAATGATATTTTGATATATGAAATCTTTGTTGATGACATAATATTTGGAGGAAAAGATGTATTGTGCAAAAATTTTTCTGATCAAATGAAACATTAGTTTGAGATGTCAATGTTTGGAGGAATCAAATTCTTTAACTAAAGCATGGCATATTTGTGACCCAATCAAAATATATGGAGGAATCAAATTCTTTTTGTATTACATGTGCATTAACTAAAGCATGGCATATTTATGACCCAATCAAAATATATCAAGAAGATACTCAAGACATTTGGCTTAGAAGATTCAAAACTAGTTAGTACACCAATAGTAATAGGACATAAGTTATCCAAAAATGATGAGTCAACTAAAGTAAATTAGACAATGTACAAATCAATGATTGAAAAGTTACAATATGTTGTGCATAGTAGACCAAACATTGCATTAGCTATTGGAAGAGTGGCAAGATTTTCTACAAATCCAAGAGAAAATCATCCGATGGCAGTAAAAAGAATATTGAGGTGCCTAAAAGGAACAAATGACTTTGGATTATACTATAAGAGGAGTTAAAAGTTTGAGTTAAAAGCCTACACTAATGTAGACTGGGGAGGTAATATTGATGATAGAAAAAGCACCAGTGGAGGAGCACTTTTCTTAGGTAAAAGGTTGGTTAGTTGGACGAGCAAAAAACAAAGTTGTACCTCACAGTCCATAGCAGAATCTGAATATGTTGCTGCTACTATCAACTACACCAATATTGTATGGATCAAACATCTTCTACAAGGTATGAAGGAAGAGGTAATTGAACCTATGATACTCTATTGCGATAACACAAGTGCCATCAACATATCAAAGAATCATGTGATGCATGCCAAAACAAAGCACATTGCAAATAAGTATCAATATGTAAGAGAATTGGTGGAAGAAAAGTAAGTAATAATGGAATATGTTAGCTCAAAGGAACAAATTACTAACATCTTCACAAAAAGCACTACCTAAAGATGCATTTGAGTATCTTAGAGGTAAGTTAGGGGTGATAGCCCTATCCAAGGTTGTTTGAGCAATAGCAAGATTGCCCTACATTAAATGAGTTGAATGATGAAATATTAAAAATTGATGCAAAGGATACTTACTTTAGGTTTTTGCCTAAAGTAACTAAAGTGTTGAAGTTCCAAATCATTCACAAGCAAGGTGACAAAGGGAGAAATTGAAGTTCCTGAAGATGCTATACTTACAACTGAAGATGCTGAAATAATATGTCTTTGGCATTGTTGTCAAAGAAGGAGAAATAGAAAAAAATGATCAAATATGTAGAATCAAATGGATAAATGGAGAAGTAGCTAATACAAAATAGTAAAAACTAATCAATTCATATAGAGGAAGAAATACCGTGCAGAGGGAGAAATGGCATGGCACAAAATGTAAGAGGGTGAAATAGTATATAGTTAAGAAGAGAAAAATTGATCAAAGTAGTAGACGGGGTCATATAGGAACTAATGAAACATATAGAAGGATAAGAAATAGAAACTAAGAGGGAGAAGTAGAAGCAAAGAAATTAGGATAGTAGATCAGAGAGGGAGATGTGAAAGCTGATGAAAATATAAATGGTAAAAAAATTTCTTTTTGGCATTTGATTTACTATCTTAACCTAGTTAGCATTTTGATAACTTGGTTGATCAGTTTGATTTTCCATCAATGCCAAAGAGGGAGATTGTTGAAAATTTGATTGCAAAGATCATTTTTGAAGAAGGAAGATTGTTTGCAAGGAGGGAGATTGTTGATAAAGAATGTTTCCAATCATTGTTTTTTCATTGATGTCAAACCTACTATTTGTTAGAATGAAAATTACTTATAAGACCCAAGTACTATCACTTAGTTGATCAATGAAGAGGATTTAATCAACAAGATGTAACAAAAATACCTAAGGGAAAGGTTGAGTTAAGGTTTTGTAATAAAGTACAAGGATTAGTTAAGAAAATGGTAAAATGATGTATTGATAATACACTTGAAGATACAAAGGTTGGCCACACTTAGAAACTTTGGAAGAATAAGTTGTAACAAGGTTGTCTACAAAGCTTGACTAAGTTCATTAGTGAGTGTTGAGCAAGCTAGTTCATGCTGAGAAAATTTTTAGTTAGTGCCAAGAAAAGAAAAAATATAGTGTAAGCTGAATGATATAGAAAGAGCCAAGAAAGTTTAGGTGTTGAGCAAGTAATAGGTTCCAACCATCAAAAAAACTTAGTGGATGCTGAGTGAATCCATAGTATGTGCCAAGCATCAGTAAAATGTAGTTGGTGTCAAGTAACACAGTATGTGCCAAGCACCATAATTTCAATAGGGATGAGCTGTTGCATTATTTGAAAAGTCAAAGATATGCCAAATCTGAGTTGACAAGTTTGCTACCTTGAATTTTTTGAACTAGATGGAGGATAAAGATGATGAGTTGGTGGCACAAAATTTTAGGTAAACCATTTTTGGGTGAATTCAAGAGGATTCTTCATGATGTTTCTAGAAGGAACAAGATTAGGGGTAGATTGATTAAATCCTACCTAATCCATTCAATCTAAAATTAAAAGCAAGAAAATTTGAGAGGGAAAAGTATTCTAGACTTCTATTTAAGGAGTCATAGGCCAAGAAGCAAGAGTGGCTACGGTGCCAAGTTCTGAAGTTGTTGAAGTGTATCAAGGAGAAGGTATTGAGAAGGAAGAACAAAGCATAGAGACTCTGCTTCGATAAGTGGCCATATAGGAGATTGCATTGGTAAATTGAGCATGGGGACTCAAGGAGACAAAACTTGAAAGGAGGACAAATTGTTAGAGCTGAAGAGACTGAAAGGAAGGCAATGTTATGAGCCAAATTGAGATTTGAAATCTGCAAGTTAAGTTGTGTGTTGTATCAAGTCAAAAGCCCTTGTTGTTACTCTCTAACAATTGTATTAGTTAGGGTAAAATCCTATGGACTTAGGTTGGTTTAACGACCATTTATAAATTCTTTAACAGGGTGGCAATCAAAGATAATGTTCTAAAGTCCTCTAACTAGGCCCACTTCTAACATGGTGGTTAAATCCTTTAACCAGGTCACATTTAACAATGTGTTGTAGCCTTTAATAGGGTAGGCCTTTCACAGGGCATCACTTCAAAAGAGTGAGAATTGAGTAGTATGTTACTGGTAGTTTTTCTCAAATTGGGTTTCCACTTAAATCACTATGTTATGTGTTGATATTTCATGTTTTATTCTTGCATGATGATTTTCAGTAACTTGCTATGTAGGAAAAGTTTAAGCTTGGATGCATGTACAGTTTAATGGGCTCACTTTACTTGGTGAAAAAGTTTTATTAGGACATTTGGACCTTGAATAACTAATTCACCCCCCTCTTAGTTATTCTAAAGGATTTTTAACACATTTTGGAACCATTAGAGATATAGGCATAAAATTCTTAGAGAACCAATATGTGTCACCTCATGATCCTTTCACTATGGATCAAATTGTAAATAAAAAAATCATAATGATTGATATTGCTTCTGCTCTCAATTATGTTGAATTTGATGAAGTCAAAGATTTTCCTTCTACTAATGAAATCTAAAACAAGCTAAAAAATATGTATGAGGTATATGACAATGTGAGGAGAGCTAAAGCATAAATTTTAAGAGGTCAATTTGATAAGATGAAGATGAGATAAGACAAAATCATACAAAATACAGTGAGACAATCAAAGCAAGTGTGAGTGCAATTAAAGCCTCAAGAGGAAAATTAAAAGATGAAATAATAGTCAGTAAGGTATTAAAAAATCTTCTTCCTATTTATGCAATTAGATTTTTAGCTATTCAAGAAACGAGATGTGATCTAAAAAGTGATATAACTTTTGATCACTAGTGAGAAGGTTAACATCTTTTGAGTTGGATAACTTTGATAACTATCTTGCTAGATCTCATAAAATAGAATCAACATTCAAAGCAAAACTAACCCTTAGTATAAAGGGAGGAAACTCAAAAGGCCATTGATTTTCAACCAAAAGTTTTGTCCAAAGGCCATTTTGGCTTATGATTTTATTTTTCATATGACCCAAAAAGGTCAAAATTTTGACCTTTGTAAAGTTTAATGTCAAAATTTTGACCAGCAAGGGATATAAACAAAAAAGAAAAAAGAAAAATGATTCTCATTTCATTTCATTCTAGTGGCTACGTGAGGGTGGCAAGAAGGGTTAATGCAATAGTATAGGTATGTGAACAAATTGGATCATCCTAGTGATTTCATGCATTTAGGTTGATTATATTGGACATGAACATTTTTTAAACCAAAAAATGTGGGCACGAGTCATAATAGTGGGAAAGTTGTGTAGAGTTTCATTTTTAAACCCAAGTCTAGATCATTGGACACAATACATTGTGTGGAGTGCCATTTCTTAACCCAAATCTAGATCATTGGCGCTAAATATTGGTTGGAGAGTTTTGGAGCGACATTTTGTATAGTTACTAATCATTCAAACCAATGATGGTATTGTATGGTGGAGGTACTTGAGTTTCCCTCAATATTCTTCTTAATTAATTGAATTACTCACTGGACACATGGATTATTCTCCATGTGCAATTGTTTGATTATTCTCTTCAACCTTGCAACAATACTCTCTTCCCTAGTACTAGTATATAATATATATCTAAGAAACCTTGTAGAAGCAAAAACATTGCAAACCATTCCTAGGTCTTTGCATCTTCAACTTTTTTAGCCATTTGTGGATAACTCAAATCTTTGTGGATAACAATGCCTTTAACCATCTCTATATCCTCTAACCTTCCACCAAATTTTCCTTCAACTTTAATCAAATTATAGTTAACATATTTTCTTTCCAAATCTGCAACAACATGAACTATTTTGATAATAATCTCTACTAACATGTGTTTACATTGCATCAAAGGACAAAAAAAACTACAATACCAAAAAATTGACACTTAGAAGAATTAGTTTTTAGCATAGTTGTAGGTAAGATATAATTTATTCATTGTGAAATGAGCATACAAAATGATAAGAAATCAATATCTCCAAATTTCAAAACAAGTATATCAAAATCAAAATCTCATCCAACACAGAGTTAAATTTTCTTTGGACTTTGATAAAAGAAACTTTACAAACAATACTCGTGCAATTAAAATATTTACAATTGATTTTGTACCAATTTTTTTCCTTCATATAGTACTTCACTAAGCTATTGCACACTGTTATGGAAATGGGAGATACCCTAACACAATTATGATAGGAATAACTATCCAGTTATTTAACTTAAAGAAGCCACATGAGTACCATTCCCCTAAATATTGGTTCATTGTTTAACAAGCATAGGTATACCCATATTCACTTTCATTAAAATTGACTCATTATATATGATATTAGAACTATAAGAAAAATAGATGCATAAGGATAGAATAATGCATGAACTCTACCTTAGTGGAATCTTGTCGAATATTCATTTCTATCATTAGAAAATCTTAAGTTACCCTCTTATCACAATCCATTCCAAGGACTTTATCTAGTCCATATACAACATATCTCATATAGTTGTAGAAAGTGTCCAACTCAAATGATGGTTCGACATCATCTTTAATTAGGTCTATCCTTCTACCCAGTCTAGGCATGTACCTAGGTATAGAATTCCTCTTTAGCATAGTCTTGTGGAGGTTATATCTCCTTATTTCCTCCTCCAAAATTGATATCAATATAGGGTGCACCGCTTATTCAAAAGCTCCCATGAAAATCACTCTATCAACTTCACCAAGTTGGACTTGTCTCTTTTCCTTATCACTCTGGCTAGAGGTTAGTAATACTTTGTTAGGTCCCTAAGTAGGTCCACATCCATGAATAAATTAATCATAATCAATTTCTCCAAGTTTATCTGCCAAGGATTGCACATTGGTACTTTCCTCACTCCATTATCCAAGAAATACATGAACAATGAAGTACTACTAGACAGATATATATACTAGTTGCATGTGTCCTTCCTTGTGTGATCATTTCTAGAGATATTTTTAGAATTCTTTGATAAAAGCTACACAAATTCTTTAAAAAATTTTCTAACCTTGGATCTAGTGCTATCACTTGGATCTACCATTGTTAAATTCTCAAGAGCTTCTACAAAATGCATGACCACAAGAACTACTCTACAAATTAATCAATTTGAACAAACCTTTACCATCAATGCATAAATCTAAGCTCAAGGTTGGATATGAAAATGGTGAAAGTAACTTTGCAATCAGCCAACTTTACAATTTTTTCCATTTCTTGCAACAAAAAATATCTTATAGGTTCTTGGCCAAATCCTTTATCAACACTAGGATTATGGTTTGAATCTATGAAAGGGAAATCTCAAACAATAAGGAATACCTTTAAACATTCCCTAACTCAACATAATGGGATCACATAGTCACTAGGGTACTTCACTCTGAAAAATATACATATTTTGTTGTCTAACAAGTGAGCAATGAGATCAAGTGAAAATAAATCAACGGTGTTAAGTACACCTTTAACATTAACATTAGTTGTAGAATATATTAAACTATATAGAAAGATTAAGAACCATCACATCCAAAAGGTAAGGGAGAAAGTACCAAAATTGCACTCAAATATAGGTATTGAGTCTAATTTCACCATAAACAAAATTTGATTAACTTATTCAAAAACCACACCATATCTTTCCATCCCTCTTCATTATAATGGATTACATAATATATGGCATATATAATGACTTTTCAACTTTTTAAAGACTCCTATCCAAATGTACAAGCTTGTTGACCCTTCACATTCCAAATTTTCATTTTGCAAGAAAATGTTGTCAGTAACATATTTGACAAATTTGCAATATTTTACAATGTTTTCCATTTTTTCCATTTAACATGCCTACTTGGCACCTCAAATAGTTCCAAAGGCTTACAATGATAATTTTAACATTACATTTTAATCTGTCTATGGCCTTGTATGGTATTTTACACCTTTAGAGTGAAAGGCCAATGGAGTGAAAGAAGAGGAGCTAGTTGTGGGTTGGCAACATGAAAGTAGAGCGGCTAGGTGTGGCATGAGATGGTAGGTGTTAAGAGTAAAGGAAAATATTAGCAAGCTATTCCAATTAGTAATTTCTAGAGAAAGCCCAAGGTTAATGTGTTTGATTAAATGAGTCTAGTGGATTCCATGTTCTTAGAAGATAAAAACTATCCACTTGATGGTAGCACTGGCATTAATTTAGTAATGATTTTTCATGTAGAAATATCTGGAATAGTCATTCTAATGGATACATGAAGTCACATAGTTGATAAATGGGGTCTAAAAGAGGAATAGAGCTTAAGAGACTATATAAATACTAGAACAGGTCACTATAAGGAGTTTGCTAAAACTAGATTTACAAATGTGTATGCTTTGGAAATTGTGGAAAAGACATTTTCAGAAATAAAGGACAAATGAAAATGATTTGGGAATGAATGTGAAATTTTTTTGGCCTAATCTTGTCAGCATGATTTGTATGTATTTCTAAATCTTGCATGATCTTGTAATATTTTATTATTTTTTATTATATACAAGATACTACTAATCCTTGTATGTTTACATTATGTGTATTTATAGCTCACATATTTTCCTATGAAGAAAAACTACGAATGCCAATATGAACCTAAAATAAAATAATGAGATAATTGCTAGATTGTGGTCTTAGTTTTGAAGAAATGTTGATAAATGTAATTATACTTACAAAAAGTGTAAGGGCCTAAAGAATTGAATAATTCTAATCACAATAGCCTAGAGTCATTATAGGCAATATAGTCACATTAAAAACGGGCACAATTTTTGTTGATTGGTCAATGTGAATTTCCAAATGGAGGAACATGGAGGTGAGAATATCTAGGCAAAGGATAACACTCCAATGGAAGAAGATGATTTTGTGGCAAAAAACACAATTGAAGATGATGGTATTACCATAGCTAATAATGTGCCAGAGGAAATGATTAAAGAAGAGGGTATTGGTGCAATTGATCATGATGATGGTACTAGCATGCTTGATGATGATGATGGTGATGATTGTCTTCATATACCTATACTTGAGAAGGCATATGAGCTCCTATACCATAGCTCCCAAATAACTCTTCTCTCTACTAGTGTTGTTGGTGAACTTAAAGGTTATGGATGGTTTATCCAATGTAGCAATGTTACGTATGCTAAGGTATGCCATTTTTTTAATCTTCAATATTAGCATACCATTACTATTCATTATATTAACAAATAATATTTGTTCTTGTAGATTAATATGTGAATTTCTTTTACCACTGTCAAACATTTTGCCTCATTTGTACAAAGAATTATCTACTATAATGAATCAAATTAGAATGAAGTATCAAACAATACATGCATGTCCCAATGAGCACATTTTATATCATAAACAACATGAATTTGCAATAGAATACTCTAATTTTCATATTAGTAGATATTAGTTAGATTAAATAACAAAAAAAGTGGCTCACAAGGTTCTTTGTTACATTCTCATTATTGCACATCTTGAATGATTATTCAGGTGTACTAGCTTGGCACAATTTATGGATTTCCATGCATGCAATAGAAGTCAAAATGACATTATCCAACTGTCTATAGATAGTTCTAAATTTAAGGACATAGAAGATAGGTGGCCAATATTTAAATAAGGATCTTGCAATCTGAATCTTTCATTGGTAGCAGATGGTGTTAATCCATTTGGAAATATGAGATCTATTTACTCAATGTGGCCTATTTTTGTTATTAACAATAAAATTCCTCCTTGAATGTCCATAAAGAGGCAGCACATAATGTTGTCAATGATTGTACCAGGTAGGTATTTTTCATTTAATAGTTATATAAATTAATTTATAAATACCACATCAAAATGGTTATAATAATTATGTAATGTTTATGTTCATTCAACTAGGTAAGTACTAAGTTGAAGAAATGAACGTGTATATTGAGCCCCTTATTGAGAAGTTGTTGAAGTCATGGAATGGAGTCACTATAAATGACATCTCTAGATCAATAAGAAAAAGATAATTTATGCAATGTTTGTATGGACAATACATGATGCCCCTAAGCTAACTCATTTTTGTAGTATGTTTTATTGCTAAGGTCACATACTATTGGTATGTTATAGTGCTTACACATTATTGTTGTATGTTTAAGGTGCACATGATAATTGAACATGATCTTTTAGGTTTAAAGAAAAAGGAAAAATTTGAATGTTTAGTTTGCAGTTTGAAGATGAAATCTCATCATTCAAGAAGTTTTCGAAAGCAAGTCTTTGATGAGTTTAGGAACTTTCTCCACAATAATCATAAGTATAAAATTAATGAAAAAGTATTTTTGTAATGGGAAAGAAGAGATAACATCAAGACCATGAAGAATGACACCTCATCTATGAAAGTTGGAATACAATAGACTAAATCTTTGAGGTAATGTCACTCCATTTGATGATTTTTGTTTGAAATTTATATTTTTATATTGTCTTTTATTTAGTAATGATGTAATTGATGCTTGTGAAGGTCATCAAGGCATCAATGACTAACTTCATAGAGGAATAAAAAGTTATCCTAATCAATTTAGTAGGTTTTCATAGTACAAGGATCTCACAATCATGCTTTTGAGTGGTGCTATGTATATTGGAAAGATGTAACAGAGACACTATGGAAAATATTGGATGGAAGCATAACAAAGAAAAAATTGCCAAAATTTGTAATGATGATCATGAATCCAATCATGCATTGAAAGATTTTTTTGAATCATATAACAATGGAGACCAAATAAATATGAGTTCCTTTCATTGGTTATTAATAGAGTAGAAAAGTGATGCATTAAAAGAAGTCATAAAAAAACAAAATTTTCAATAGGATTTGCCGCAAATATAAGAAGTCTTGTATCAAAGAAAGATGATTTTGGGCCAAGGTTGAAAACACATGATTGGAATAACTTTTTCAAGGTAAATCATGTTGTCTATTTACATTATATTTATAAAATTATATATACTTTTTATTGCATTATTTTATAAAATGTTGAAAAGATAATTTTTGAATTATTATAGTATGTCTTACCTCTATCCCTCCCACACTAGTTTGATAATATTATTAAACAAGTTATATATGATCTTGGAAAATACATGAGCTTAAAAGTGTTATTTATTAGATTTATTGTACATATATTATATTTATGACTTTCTTTACATTTTATGTAATTTATTGTATAATTTTTTTCTAAAATCTTATTTATATGTTATTGCATGTTGAATCTCTTTTAGGTGGTTATCATCTAAAGAAATTGATAAAAGAAGATATTAAATATTGTAAAAGAAAACTTTCCCAAATTATGTGTGAAATGAAAAAGTGACTACCTTTAGCCTTTTTCAATGCTCAAGAATACTACCTCATACATCAAGTTGAGAAGATTGAATTGTGTGGGATTGTACAAACTAGGTCAATGTGGATGGTTGGGAGAGACTTGAAATGTGTGAAGGGCTTGGTTCAACAAAGATCACATACTAAGGGTTCTATGGTGGAGAGAGGTATGGTATACCAGACCATAATGTACATTAGTGAATATCTTCCCAAGTTTGTAGCAAATATTCATGTAGATCACATTTGGGATCTTAACTGTATTAACAAATTCAAAGGTGGGTAGTTGATAGGGAAAGATAGATTGAAAAAAGTAAGAGGTAATTATAACATGTCATTGTAGTTTATTAATTCTTATAAATCTTTAATATAAGTTGTTTCTAAGTGGTCTATTTGTTTTATATACAATTGGTCATGAGTTGAATGCACTATATTTGTATATTGCAAAATGTCTCGATTTGATGATGGTATGGATTCAACAATCTCAAGAAAATGGTCACTCATTAACATAAGATGGTGTTGCATCATTGGTTAAAGAAGCTCATCATAATAGAGATCCCAATGTTATGCCAATCGTACTTGATCTAGCAAATAGTTTGATAGGTAGGAAGGTACATATAAGATTAGTAATTATGACCCATAAATTTAATATCAACTTGTTAGTTAACCATTTTCCCCTCTTTCTAACTTGTCTTTCCCTTGAATCTAGATGCCCAAAATGTAAGGAAACAAAAGGAGGTTACCAAAAAATGTGTCAGTATATGTGTTATATAATTGCCCATATATGAAATATATGCAATAAATTGTGTTTTTAATAGAACATTGGGATATGGGGTATGCTCTAAACTTGAGAGCAGAAGAGGATAAAATAGGATGTTCATAACTAAAAACACCCTAGGCAGAAAAAGATTTGGGAAACTTATATCACCCAATGAAATGGATATCATAAGCTACCTTAAAGTTCTTCTAACATCTACTCCTACTTATAAATGAATATTAGTCCTACTAAAATGTAATCTAGAGATAGAGCAGAGATGCACATGAAAGATGAAATGGAGTCCACCTTGACTAATAACTCTCCACTAAAATTGAATCTAGTAAGATATCACTAGCTTCAAATATATCTATCCTACAATCCCATAGAAACTATTCAGAGAAAGCTAGGTTAGCTTGGCTGAAAGAGACAATAAAAGAAGCCAAGGCATGCTAGTCCTAAACGAAACCAAAACATCACATTACCCCACTACATACATCATATAAATCCTTCATTTTATACAACCTCTTGATTCTTAGCATACAGAAATACAGTGGGAGAAATTGCATAAAATTGTCAATCCTATTCATTAACTTGGAAAATTACATATATAGACCCTCCCCTTTAGGGTTCTTGGCTAGTTACATATTCATTAGTTACATTAATAGAGCACTTGAATCACTTTAAAGCCCAATGGTCATCAATTACAATTTAATACATTAGAGAAAGGAAATAGAAATGGTTAGTTGCTTTCAAAATACTTCATATTCCTTTCTAATCTGCAATAGTCACATTGGAGCCACATCCATGTAATTCATATTCTAACGTTCATCACCTTATCAAATTTTGGCCATCAATCTTAAATTAAGGATCATGATTAAATCATTTTAAACCTTTAGATTATTGTCATATTTCTTTCCATGGGTCTACCATTCCATGTTTCTCATTGTCACTTCCCCACATTGTGTAAACCTCAAGAGTCTCTATAAAGTGGGAAAACAATGTTCGAAAATCTTCTAAGATCTAATATCTTTTGAAAAAGACTTTATTATTTAGTTTGTGATGTGGGCCCACATTCTAACTATATACCTCATGTACTTCTTGGAAGAAAAGTGGTAGTACTTTATTGACCAAAGAATCTAACATGGACCTTTTTGCTTCATGGCACTTTATTGAATGTAATGGATCCTTTAGGACACATGTTGAAGTGTCACTTTTTTATATTATTTATTTCTCAAGCACTTCTAGAATGTGGGAAAGTGTTGTGTGTTGATCTTTCAAGATCTGATGATTGGGAACATGCACAATCTTATGTTAAACATAAGGGGCCCAACTGATATGTATGAATTTGAATTTTCAATTGACCAATGAAATGGATTAATTTTCTCATTTGACTTTTCAATTTGGTGATGTGGATGATCAGATGTGTTTAATTCATTGCATTGATTCCAACTTTGGTCTTCACCACCTTTTGCTATGTTCTTCACCAGTTTATGCATTTTTGAACATCCATTCTATTGTGAATCTAACTAATTCTTACTTCTAACTTGTTCTCATGACCTATATATCAATCTTCACCTTCAATCTATAGTGTTCTCTTCTACATTTTCTCTATATGTACTTGTGAAAATATATCCTTCTCTAGATATAGATCTTTGACCATGGAATTAGAAACTTTTAGAGATGAAGAACTATTTCTCAACATGAATCTTTGTCTTGGACATGATTAGGAACAAGGAACTATGAATCATTATAAACATCTAAACCTTCTTCTCATTACAAAAATGCATAACAAACCCTCCCAAACACTAATCACATAGTCATGGACCAAAATTTTTCTCATATGATTTCCTATATTATGTTAACTCAAAGGAATATGAGAAGAAAGGCTATCCTATAGGAAACCTAGACTTAGACTTGACATAATATTTAATGAACACTAACTCTAAAAGTTTGAAAAATATAGAAGGCTAAAATCATAGCAACAATTGGCTCTAACTAGGGAACTAGGCATGTTAGTGCCTAGGTAGGAACCTAGCAATCTCTGGTTTGAAAAGATCATCAAAAACACACATAGAAAGAAACTACCTACTTCCCTTATTAAAAAAAATCAAATAGAAAATTTCAGTGCCTTAGTCCATTGGGTTGTAGAGTGTTAAATAGCACAAGGAGATGCTATGCATTTGGGTGGTGTGGAAATAGGGCAGCCAACACAAAAGAAAAGAAAACACATAGAAAGTAGGAAAGAAAGGAAAAAGAAACACACTAATTGATTGACTGAAGTAGAATCCCTTCCTCTGCAACTAATTTTGATCTCTAAGTAGGATCCCTGCTTGTAGCAACAACAACAACATGGAAACTCCACATGTTTCTTTAATTATATGTAGTAGCTAGCTATACATGCATTCATGCTCTAATAGTAATTCCTAGTCATATACTTCATTATCTCCCTTTGCATTTTTCATGTCATTCTCTTGATGATCTTCCATTATGCCAAGGATAGAAGGAAAAACATATACTTCTTTTATGAAAATTAGCTTTTTATTTCAATGGTTTGTACTTTCTTCATGAGCCTAACAATAGGAAGATATCACCTTCACCATGGAATCCACTAGTTGATGATTAGTCACCTCATTATTTTGAAAAAAACTAAATCAATTTCATCCCTTTTCTCATTGATAGTCTCCTTTTGATAATCTTCTAGGAGAGGAAGGTGGTCATGTACCTCCTTATTAGGAGGAAAGTGGTTGACACCAAAGACTTCAGTTACTCTCTCACATAGCTAGGCTTTATCAATCAACATAGACAAAATCTTCTCTTGTACAAGCTCTATTATTGGATGGATGCCTACTTCATTAAATTCAAGAAACAAACCTCACTCAGCTATGTAGTGATATGAATTCTCCCTATCCTCCATTGCATCTTCATATTTTGATTTTTTGTGAGAGATTTCTGTCATCCACTTCACTATTTATTTAGAAGAGTTATGAGAATTCAACAAGCTCTCAAATAGTACATCTACCTTTAACCCCTTTTCAATAAGTCCTTCTTCAACAAGTGAGAATTTCTCTAAAGGAGATGACCACAAGGGAACAACTTCTCCTTCTATGTATTCTACTTTATTTTTGTCATCTAGAACTTGTTCTTCATCATCAGAGGTAAGGTCATGGTGATCAAAAATAAAATTTCCAAGGGAAGTGGTCTCATAAAAAGGGTTCGTCCTTGCTATAAGGGAAATTTATGTCTACCAATGGAACTAATTCTTCTACAAACTAACAATTGGTCTCAAGACTCATTTCTTTAATCAAATTTTTATCAAGGATAATATTCTTACTAGTAGGTTCATGAAGTTTCTTATTATGTGTAGTGCCTACCCTCATTCACATCTCTCTAGACACATTGTTGCTATTATTATCAAACTATGTTAGACTAGTTTTATGCTGATAGTTAGTAGCATTGTTTTGAGACTATCAGATATTATGCTATAGATTCAGTTGATGTATGATGAGATTACTTAGAATCTACATTTCATATGTGCATTATCATTGTTACATTTCTTTCAATTATTGATGATGACTAGTTAGACAGTTTATTATCACATGTGTTTTTTGATGGATACTTACCCTATACTTGCATGTGTATGGTGTGTGTGTTTGTCCTTATGTATGGCATTTCTGATGTGGTTAAGGAAGGGAGTCATAGTCACCTGCTAGTCAGGATCTACACGATGCACCACTTCCTGCCATTGCCTATTTAGTTTAGCATATATATATATATATATATATATATATATATATATATATATATTGCATGTACATGCATAGTTTTTATGCAGGTTGCAGGTACCGGGTATCGACTTCCCTGAATTTCCAGGATGAGTGTACCCTATGCACTATCTCAATGGTAAGAGAAGGGAGATAAATTATCAAGTCCAAATTCTAAACCCCTAAACCATTTGTCCTAGTGAGGTAGGACAAGTATCTAGATATTTTACCTTCTGAATGTGTTGGATGACATTATTCGTGATTTGTAACCCTTTAGACTGATTTTGTATGGATTGTTCTATGATAGGTTTTCATATTTTATCTTGGAGGTCTATGGTGAATTTTCTATTAATTAAGTCTTAAATAAATAGATTTAATTAATAAATTAATTATTTGGGAAAAATTAATATAATATCATGATCTTTAGATATTTTGATTTTAATTAATTAAATGGAAATTAATTGAGAAAAGAATTAAATAAAAGAAATTAAAATTAAAATAATAAAAATAATAATAAAGTAATAAATAATAATAATAAAAGTTATAAAAGAATTAAAATAAAAGTTATAAGTTCCTAGGAGTAAGCGCACCTTTTGATTTCACATATGTCAACAACACAGGGGTTAGTGCACAAATTAAGCACATGATGTCTACAACCTTATGACTCATCTAGAAAGTTGGAAAAGACTCATGCTTAGTTGTCAACACCTTTTAGTTGTTTCTAGAGACATTCTAGGTGCTTCCTGAGAGTTCTTTATATTCAAGCACTCCCAGAAGCTTAGAGAGCATGTTTGGAGGACCGAGAACATTGGAGAAGGAAGAAGCTTGCTCTATAGATTCTGAGGAGAAGTGATTTAGCATCAGTGTCCAGGTAGACACTTGTGATTTTTTCATATGTCATTTTCACTTCTTGCACTTCTTGTCTTCTTCGTGTCTGCTAAATTCTTTCTGAGAATTTTTTATATCTTGGTTGCATGAAACTTTCATATGCATAGATCCGATGAAATTATGGAGCTAGGGTTAAAATTTATAGTCAAACCTATTAGAAGAATTATGGGTAAATTTAGGGAACAAATAATTTATAGGAAAATTCTTAAATTGGAAGCCCTTTTTTTAAAAAAATAGTGTATATGTTCTTTAGAAATATACATGTTTATATATTTTTCAAATCTGCATGCATACATATATATATATATACACATTTATAAATACATATATATGTATATATTTATGTTGTAGTATAAAACTCTCTGTGTGTGTATATATATATACATACATATATATATATATATACATACATACATATATTTATTTATTTATTGAAAGATCGAATGTTAAATCGCTGTGAGAAACTTTATATAAAAAAATCCGAATCATGCATTTGATAAACATTTATTAAAAGTGTTTTAAAAATAAAAATTAATAAGGTTGGGAGGGGGGGATTATCCCACCCCGATCCCTTTATAAAAGCATTGGCAGCCGAGCCTGCTGTCACAGGTACTGCGACTGCCGTCATAGGCCCTGTGACAGAGGTCAGACTACATGGCTCTGTCGCTTGACAGCGATGTCATTACTGCAAGCCATGGTATGTAATATGTACACTTTTTTTTAATAACATTGGTAAAAGTTATAATGCGATTTTTGATTCATTTAAAAATATTAAGGGATGGTTATATGTTATTATATATAAATATATGTATATGTATGTATATATATATATATATATAATTAATTGTTATATATGTATATATATGTATATATAGATGTATACAATATTGATGAATTTTTTAATATTCAAGTTATTTAGATTTTAGATTTTTTTTTTAAAAAGATATATATATATATATATATATAGTTTTAATTTAATCAATTTTCTTAATTATAATTCGGTTTAATTAGGGTTATTAAGAATATTTTAAATAAAATATTTAAAATTATTATTTTTTTGGGAATTATCAAGAGAAGAATTGGTTTTTTTTTTTTTTAAATGATAACTCATTACCAAAATAACGTATAATGTTTATTCCTAGAACATTTAGAAAATCAAATTCTAAGAGTTAGAGGGAGAAACTTTTATTCATCAAAATTATACATGGGTTAGGGAAAAAACATACAAATATTTCTCTATGCTTCTGTTTTGGGTTTTTGGGTTGACTAGTGTTGACTAGTTGTAGGATGTCTACCAGAGGCTCAGGGGTTATGATTGTGATGTGATGATGATATATTTTTTTATTCCGATCTTTATAAACCCAACCATGGTTATGTGATGGTATGCTCTATGAAATGTTGTATTGTTATTGCTTTCCAATCTTCTTGTGTGAAGCTAAGGTTCATATGTATGAGACAGTTGACTTAACCGTTTTGGGTCATCAATCAATTATACTTGGGTTACTTTCCAGTCATTTGATGGAATTGAAATTGTTATATGATCTTGATGATGTCATGTTGTGACATGTTTTGACTCAACCATTTTGGAGTCTTCGGTCAATATTACTTTGAGATGCTTTTTGGTTGCTTATTAAGAACCAATGATTATTCTAATTATCAGGGATACCTTCAGTTGCCAATAGAAAACTATTGTGGTCATGATTATCTATGGATTCTTTTTAGTTGACTCATGGAGATTTAACGTTTATATTGTGCATTATCTTTTGGTATTTTGTGATTTATGATTCCATGAGCTTAGGGTAGGTTATCTACTTATAGTGATGGGAAGTGGCTTGCAATGGAGGCCAGGGCCCTAAGAGGCTGCCAGGGTAACTCATTGTAAGTTGTCTTAATAAGTAAAAACACTCACACCTAATACTGACTTAATGAAACTAAAAAGATAATTGTTTGTTCTTGCCCATGCCTCAAGTGCTAGTACAGACTAGGATGGGAGTAGAGAGAATGCTTGGTTGCGACCTTACATTTTGTAGTATGCCTTGTCTGTATGAGAGGATACTAGTGGCCGCACAGGGATCACTAAGGGGTCGGGGTCTATTGGGAGACTACCAAGGTAACTCTAGCATGATCCATGCGATGACACTTTCCCACTTGCATAGTAGGTTTCCTACATGTCTTTGTTGTGCCTCTGGGATTAGATGTTGTTTTGTGATTGAAACCATTGAGTTAGTATACTTATAGGATTCTTGGACTTAAATAGTATTATGCTATGTGATTTTGATAGCCTGTTTGGGACTTGAGATTATCTCCTCAGCGCAGTGGGAGTGGACCATTTAGGTACCACGCAATTGAGTGGTAGTGCTTTTTTCACTCTTACCATATGAGATCCATTTGAGACACCGTAGCTGATGCATTCTTGGATTATGATGGTGGATATTTATCCTTTCATTGATGATTAGCATATGATAGATGATGTTGTTTACTTATCTTATGCTCTACTTTATATGGTGGGATTTCTTATCTATATGTTGTAGCATGTTAGATTACTTTCTGCATATGATGTAGTATGTTTAGGAGTGACATTCCTAATTTTTAAATATCGATGATCTCTTTGGTAATTTTGGAATGTTATGCATGGAGGGATGGCTAGGGTCGACAATGGTCTAATGATGCTATTTATGGTTGGGAGGAATCATGCACTTAGTTAATTATATTTGATGATAAATGGTTATCTTTTATGATGATGTATCATGCATGACATGTGATTACCTTTACTTTGTTGCATCATGGATAAGATTTAGAATGATGATATACTTTATTTCACACATGTATATTCTTTTAAGCCTTTCATACCCTGTGACATGTACAATGGATGATTGAGCATTTGGAAATGTAATTAATGAAAATTGGACTTTTCATTATTATTTCATGTGGATGTAGTGTTAAATGGAATCATTAGTATTGGTTGATTTAGATGTAATTCAAAATTAAGGGATCCTTAGAGAATGTGACCTGTTATGTATGTTTATGTTTATTTTTACTTGTATTGTTGCTATTGCTTCTATTACTACGTATAAGCTATAACTAGTTTTTAATTTCTTGATTTAAAAAAAAAAAATGTTGCCAAACTTAGTGAAACATTAGGTTAATTCTTTGGATCCCTTGGCAGGGCGTTACATTATGCTAATACAACCATTCTTTAGGATGAACTTCATTGCTTCTTTCTTCAACTGGAGTTAGACTTGTAGCTATTGGTAGATCACAAGTAAAATTTTCTAGTGTAGGCAAATGATGATTACAAGATTTTTCTTCAAATCATTCTGATGGAGTATTGTTACCTTGATCTATAACATCAAAAATATCTTTTTGTCTACCAAAGACTACAATAATATGAGAACTAGAGTCAAGAGAGATTACCATGGGAGTTTCATAATTAGGTGTAGATTTTATCTTCAATTGTAGAACCTTTCTATTGGCTTTTTGTTTATCCTTCAATTTGTAGAATAGGTTGCAAAGGTGGTCCCATATCTTATTTGCTTTGTGGTCATCTCCTTTATTGAGACTCTTAGCAAAATTTAACAAGATCTTCTTAAAGACCTTGTCTTTAATTGTATAAAGTTCTTCAAGAGTATGCTCAGGCCTTAGCTTATCCAAGGGTTTTTCATGTTCAACTATATGTACTTGTTTCAACTTGTAGAATCTAGAGCACACACATTTCCATAGGGAGGTAGAAACATGATCATCTTCAATGCTGATATTTTTTTAGATAGCATTGGAGATGCTTTCTTTATATAGAAGTACAAGATTCTACAATAGCTTGTCAATAGTTTCATTAAGCTTCTAGAGAGTGGGATTAGGCCATGGCATTTTCCCATTTTTTGAATTTGGCATAACCATCAAATTACACTAGACCTTCTTAGACCAAAGAAAGTAGGTCCTTCATATAGAGTCACCAATTTTCATCCTAAGGAAGACACTTTTAGATTTCTAATCTTAGAATGAGAAACCAAATATTGGGCTTAGATTTCAATCCCCAATAGAGTTTCCAAAAGTTGTTGGTTAACAATTTGTCCCTCTTGCTAACTTGGCTTTACCTTGACTCTAGATACCCAAAATGTGAGGAAACAAAAGGATGTTATGAACAAATGGGTCTCTGTATGTGTTATATCACTACCCTCTAAATTTTAAGGTACATCTCCATTATACAAAATATATGCACTAAATTGTGTTTTTAATAGATCATTCTGATATCGTGTATGCTCTTAACCTAAGAGTTGAAGAGGAAAAACTAGGATGTTCATAACTACAAACACCCTAGTCATAAAAATATTTGGGAAACTTATATCACCTAGTGGAATGGATATCATAAGCTACCTTAAAGTTCTTCTAACATCTACTCCTACTTCTCGATGCATATTAGTCCTACTAAAATGCAATCTAGGGGTAGAATAGAGAAGCACATGAAAGATGAAATGGAATCCACCTTGACTAATAAATTTCCACTAAAATTGAATCCAGTAAGATATCACCAACTTAAAATACATCTGTCCTACAATTCCATAGAAACCATTCTAAGAAATCTAAGTTAGCTCGGCCAAAAGAGACAATAAAAGAAAGCAAGGCATGTAGTCCTAAATGGAATCATAATATCGCATTACCTAGCTACAAACATCATACAAATCCTTCATTTCATGGAACCTCTCAATTCTCACTTAGTATGTGGAAATACAGGAGGAGAAATTGCATAAAATTCTCAATCCTATCCATTAACTTAGAAAATTACATATATAAACCCTCCCCTTTAGGGTTCTTGGCTAGTTACATTGACAGAGCAGTTTAATTTCTTAGAAACCCAATGGTCAACAAATAAAATCTAATACATGAGAGAAAGAAAATTGAAATGGTTAGAAACTTTCAAAATAGTCCATTTTCTTTTTTGATCTTTAATAGTCACATTGGCACCAAATCCATGTAATTCATATTCTAACATTCATTGCCTTTTCAAATTCTAGCCATTAGTCTTAAATTAATAGCCATGATTAAATAATTTTAAACCTTTACTATCACCATAATATTTCTTTCCATGGGTCCACCATTCCATGTGTCTCATTATCACTACCCTGCATTGTGTAAACCACGAGCATCTCTAAAAAAGTAGGAAAGGAGTGTCTGTAGATCTTATAGGATCTGATGGCTCATGGAAAAGGCTTCATTATTTAGTTTTCAATGTGCATCCACATTCAAATTGTATAGCTCATTTACTTCTTGGAAGAAAAGTGACATTACTTTATTGACCAAAGAATCTAATGTGGAATTTTTGCTTCATTACACTTTATTGAATGTAATGGGCCTCTCAAGACACATGTTGAAGTGTCATTTTCTTGCATTGTTTATTTCTCAATCACTTCCAAAATGTGGGAAAGTGTCATGTGTTTATCTTTTAAGATATGACGGCTAGGAACATGCATGATCTTATGTTAAACAAAAGGTGCCCAACTAACATGTAATACTTTGACTTTTTAATTGATCAATGAAATGCATTATTTTGTTTGTTTCACTTGTCAATTTGGTGATGTGGATGATCAGACATGTTTGATTCATTAAATTGATTCCAAATTTGGTCTTCACCACCTCTTACCATGTTCTTCACCATTTCTACATTTTTGAACATCCATTCTATATTGAATCTAACTAATTCTTGCTTCTGACTTGTTCCCATGACTTGTATATCAATCTTCACCTTCAGTCTTTAGTGTTCTCTTTTTCATTTGCTCTATATTTACCTATGAAAATGTATCCTTCTCTAGATATAGATCTTTGACCATGGAATTAGAAACTTTTAGAGATGAGGAACCACTTCTCAACATGAATCTTTGTCTTGGACATGATTAGGAACAAGGAATTATGAATCATTATAAACATCCAAACCGTCTTCTCATCAAGAAAATGCAAAACAAACCCTCCCAAACACTAATCACCTAGTCATGGACTAGAAATTTGCTCATATGATTTCCTACATTAGGTTAACTCAAAGGAATGATGAGAATAAAGGTTATCCTATACGCAATCTAGACTCAGACTTGACATCATATTGAATCAACACTAACCCTTAAAGTTTGAAAAATATAGTAGGATGAAATCATGGCAACACAACTCATAGATCGATGCAAATAATCTTGACATGTTTTAATCATTGCATATCAAACACCACAAAGCTATGTACTAGCATGGCTATAATTTTTTCATAAAAATGCTAGATGAAATGAAGAAAACTTGTGATTCATGGATAAGTGCGGTCTTCAAGATCACCGATATTTCATCTATAAATGACATACATCCTCAATAATCTGAAAATTGATATAATGCTATTTTGGATTATATACTTGAGTGTGACTTTAACCCATTCAAATTAGTTCTATTTGTCATAAATGGTATAGGGAATGGTTAAATCAAAATGATCTAATATGAATGTTATCAAACATGATAGTGCATTTACAATGATTCATACAAGGTAATTTGAGCCAATTGGAGATGAGCCCTATGTTCTTTCAAGCCAACATGAGTAAGTGCTTTACTTTAGTGTTCTACATAAACTGGGTCAATCATTTGTTGTTAGACATGATCCAAGAAGAAGGCCAGTAAATTATAATGTCATAGAAGAAGAAGATACCGAAGAATCAAAAGATAAATTAAATTATGATCATGAACAACTATTACAAAATGATGATGAAGAATAAGATGATGATGATTTTGGTAATGCTAATGATGGTGGTGATGGTGGTGGTGATCATGATCTTATTTTTGAATATGGTGATGATCAAGGTGATTATAGTCATGATGATGATTTTCATGATAATGGTGATGAAGATGATGGTGATGCTTATAATGGTGATGAAGATGGTGGTGGTGTTGGTCTTGATAATGATGACGATGATGATGATTATGATGAAGGGCACAAGTATGATGATGGTGATGATGATAACGATGATGATGATGATGATGATTATTATTATTATTATTATTATGATTATGATGATGATGATAGTCATGATGGTTACATGAATGAAGAGGATGATCAATGACATTATCAATGAAATGTATGTCAAGGTATGATCAATGTCATGTATGAGGTATTGATTTATTCATAGAAATTTGTATGACTTGTATGTTTTTATAATTAAGTTATTATGTGTTGAACTCTAATGTCATGGAGTATATACAATGGTTTTGCATATATACCACACATAAAGAAGAGGTAATGAATTAGAAAATATATAATGATTTTGATGAATGCATCATGCAATTTTTTTCTTCTATGTAATTTATAGCATACATATAACATAATTTTTGGCTAGCTTAAGATAAATGATTTACATATGCAATAAATTTATTGCCTTTGACCAAGATCATGTACAATGATATGGATCAATAGGTATAAGTCAATAGACCCTATAGATAAAATTTATTATTTATGGTAGACTCTTTACTATCCACATCAACTTTAGTCCTACTATGTCTCTTATTCGATGAATTGCAAGTATCACCAAATAGGTATTTGTC
Source organism: Cupressus sempervirens (assembly GCA_028749045.1). Classification (NCBI taxonomy): domain Eukaryota; kingdom Viridiplantae; phylum Streptophyta; class Pinopsida; order Cupressales; family Cupressaceae; genus Cupressus; species Cupressus sempervirens. The sequence continues at coordinate 343,501,969 of CM053784.1, forward strand.
TAATTTTTCTTCCTTGAGTGAGGAAAATGCAAGAATAGAAGACAAATGTGAGACATCTAGAAGGTCTAAAATAGGGAGATCAACTAGATTTCAAAAGAATAGAAGGAAATTCAATAAATGAATACAATTTTCCTTTTCTGGGGGGGGGGGTTCGTCATGTTCTTATGATAATGAGACCAAAGGTGATAGGAAGGTTCCCTTAAGGTACACACATCTTTAGAAAGGATGGGTACCCAAGGAACTATCTCTAGTTAACACTAATTTTTTTGTTAACAAAAGGATATATTGCATAGCTTCATCTTTATTACATGGTTTGGGCTTATTTTCCGTGGAGGACATAAAGATTAGTTATAATAAAATTCTCAATTTGATGGAGTATGTAGGACCTTTTTATAATTATAATACTTAAATGTAGAATGTGCTATATAAAAAAAAAAGTATGTGTAGGTATGTATTGTCAAAAAATTATATACAATGAAAAGAAAATGATCAAAGTAAAAGGATCACTATGTATATTGATGGAAGGCCAAAAGTGATAGGGTAGGTTTCGTAAATATTTCTTGACCTATGTCAACTAATAAGTGGTTTAATCGTATATTCAAGGCATGTGAGGGAAATTGTGTTTTCATATGTGTGATAAAATCAATAAGTGCAGGGGAAGAGCTTCTAATAGATTACAATTTGAATCATGTTAATACAAAAAATTCACTATCATGGGATTGGTAAGTGTAACATATTTTAAACCAATTGTCTCCAATTAATATTGACTTCAATATATAATATACTATTTTATTGATAATTTTTTTGGTAAGTTAGTTACTTTCATTTCATCGATGATTGCTAAGAATTACTAATCTTTTTCATAGGGAAACATGGATCCACCAAAAGGCATAGTCAGGGATGTTCCTCACACACCTTTAACAAAGATAAACCTTAATTAGTGTAATTGGACAAATTATATAGAAGCAAATGTCATATTAGTATGCTTTTCTTTATGGCTTTGGAGTTATATGGATATAATTTTATTGATATTGATGTCACAACTTGATACTTATTTATAGGGAAAAGAAAAAATGATAGCAGATCAAATGCAATCTAAAATTGAGGCAGGATTTTTAGATGACATTATATGTAGTGTTGACCTTGGTTTCATGGCTACTATGATTATAAATAAATATAGTCAAAAAATTCTTACCCTTGTCATGGAAAAAAAAAAAATTGAGGAGGCAAAGGCACTCAAAGATAAATTGATAAGTAGAGTCAATTTTATCAAGGTAAGTAGTAATTAATCTTAAGCAATAATAAAATTTCAATACATGTTTATATTTAATTTTACCTTATGGATCATGATCTAAAATATTATGTGTTCTTCTTATAGGAATTTTTGACTCATGTAAAATGTAGTCAACATGGTGAGCCTTGTAGTGGCGCATAACCTTCATGTAAATCATCCTTAAATCTTTAACCATTCGTTTAACCTTTGTATGCATTATTGACTCAAATTATGTTTGGGATACTTCTAGTACCTCATTTAATCTTTATCCATTAAAAATATCTTTTCTAAAAATGTATTCTTCAAATCATGATAAAGTGCAAATGCCTCCTTCGATCACCACTCTAATAATACTAACTGCAATGTTGACAACAAGAAGCTTGAAGACATCTTTATATATACCAAGTACAACTAGTAAAAAATTATTTTGATATATTTTGTGCACTAATACATACACCGATGACTAATACAAGAATAGAGACCACTACTACATAAGCTAAACCATTTCGTAGATCAACCCATGTTACTAGTACTAGTTTGTTTGTGGGGTCATTGTTGTTGAACAAGAAAACAATGTTTCTACTAAAAGTATTGTTAGAGTTTTAGGTGACTCCACAATACCCTTGGGATCAAATGAAAGACCAAGATAACATCTAGAAGAGATTGGCAAGACAATTGCATGAAGATGCAACAATGCTATCATTGATAATGGTCTTTATTTACATCCAATGGATTGATTTAAAATATACATAATAGGCCTCCTTATATAGCAGAGGTGATAAGAGACAATGATAAGGAAAAGATAAGTTATCACCCACACAAGGTGGAACCACATGTCCACCATAGGTGGATCATCCTCCATTATGTAATGAAGTATGTACAATGATGAGGATGATAATGTGATAAACACACCAAAGGTGGAATGAAATAACAACTATGACCACCTAGAGTGGGATTGTCTTATACCATGTGTTTAATTGAGGTGCAATCTCCCAAGTGTCTCAATCACAAAATGCTATGCAATGCATCATCCTAAGTAAGCTTAAGTAAGTGTAATTAGTGAATATTTAATTACACCAACACCCCCCTTAAGTGAAACTTAGGGGAATGTACTTAAACTTACAATGCAAGATGGGTCCTAGCTACTAGACCATTTTAGGTACCCATGTACAATATGAAAAGAAATACATGAAATGTAATCTCTCATAAAGTGGACAAAGAGAGAAAACCTCGTGGAAAAAACTCTCCCTCAAAAAGAGAGATGAAAACAAGATGCATGGATGGATGGAGTACTCAAGACCTCGCAAAAATTGCATACATCATGTATATACAAAGAATGATCTCCATATATGAAGGAAATAAGGAGACATTATATCCCCCCCACCCATAGTGAAGAAGCTCCAATGTAGATGAAGAGTACCTAAAAGAAAAATATAATCCAATGCCTACAAGAAACATGTCTCTCCTTAGGAAGAGATAAATACTTTAAAAGATGAAGAAGCCACTCCATGTAAAAAGTGAGGAAGGAGGAAGAAGGTCTCCATGTATGCATCTTTGAAGACTAAATAGGTGTCCAAGCTTAAAGATTTTGTCACACCATCAAGCTGACCTATAAGATGTGAAAAAATAAGAGAACATGAAGAGTTGAGAAATCTAGTCTCCAAAGAAGGTGAAGAAGTATCTTGAAGAGAAACTCCCTCATATGTATTAACCAAATCTGTATTGTGAGACTCATCTAAAAGAGCATCGAAAAATTCATCCCACACTAAAAGATCTAAAGATGAAGATCATCCTGCTGAATTGTAGAACTCATGTCTAAAGAAGAAGGAGGTGGAGGAGTAGGAAGTTCAACACTTGTTTCAACAACAAAATGATTCAAGTGTCCAATGTTCTCCTCAAATGGATTATTAAACCTTGTTAAAGGGTTAGGTACATCATGAATATCATCGTAATGATCAATAGAATGTGTGAAAGAATACAATCATGATGTATGATCAACAACTCCCATAGCTATGACATCTCTAGTCTCCATGTCCCTAATATAGACATAATTAGGAGTGAACTCAACAATTTTTTTTTGTTCCCCATAAGTAATTTGGTAAATGGAAAGGAGATTAGTGGTCAAGGATGGTACACAAAGAACATAATTAAATATAATCTCTCCCATAGGACAAGAACCTTTCCCACAAAATTTCATGTATGTATTATTTCCCATCAATATAGATGGAGAAGTACAAGGCTCAATAGAAGAAAATATATCCATAGAGGATGCCATATGATGTGATGCACCTAAATCAAGAAGCCATTTGTCTTGCTCAAGATGTGTGAAAGCAATGAGTGCTTGTCCTTTAGCTCTAGATGATGATGTAGATGCAGCAACTACTTGATATTGGGAATAAGGAGAAGACATTGATGAGGGCAACTGGATATTGTTCTTTTGAAGAATGCAAGTGAGCTCATTAGTCTTCTTATGGAAACATTTATGCTCATCATATCCTAGCTTTTTACAATACGCATATTTATCTCTCTTTCTTCTAGATGTTTCTTCTCTTGAAGAGAATTGGATTTAATATTAAGTTATGAAAGAGATTCATTACCTTTGTCATGTTTCTTAGGATCCTTCTGTTGTTTATTTTCCTTTCCTTTGGGAGCCTTGGGAGTGGAGTCATTTGCAACCAATGCTTGATGCTTTGAAGGCTTTAATTGACCCATGTGTGCTAAATTTTCTTGTTCCCTTATGAGTTGAGCTACAACTTCATCAAGAGAAGGCATTTTGTATGCACTACCAAGAGTATCCATAGTAGCATAGAATGTGGAAACAAAGATTGAATATTCAGGACCTAGCTTGGAAAGAATATATAATATTAATTTCTCATCATTTTTAGTAATTTAACAATTACAAAGACCCAATCTAATGGAATTGAACTTAGAGAAAAAGTCTTGAATATTGTAGAAATCACATGGACTTAGACCTATAAGCTCATTCTCCAATTTGAATTTTCTAATTCTATCAGGTTTACCAAAGATTCCTTCCAATTTAGTCCAAGCATCATGAGGATGTGTGTAGGATGCAATATGATATAGAAAATTATTGGAAATGGTAGATCTAAGAGAGCTAAGTGCTTTATCCCTTCTATCAAACCATTTTCTTCTTTCTAAAACACCTATAGCTAGTTCTAGATCTTGTTCAAGAATCATTCTAAGCAATCCAATACACATCAACTGATTAGAAACTTCATGTTATATTTATATGGAGTGAGTAATGGAAATTTTGAAAAATCCATAATGAAATCAAATGATGACTGAAATAATATAATAACTCCTTCAAATTACTGATTCAACTAAGAAAATTGAAATCCAAGTGTTTACCTAGTATAAATATAGCCAAAAGAGACCTATTTCAAAAAGTGATATGCCCACTCCAAATCACTAAAATTTGATTATAAATCTAGAAAGTAGAGGAAAAATCATACAATTTCAAAAAAAATTGCACCTAAAAACATTACTAAATGTGCCCAAATAAAGCCTTGAAATTTGCAAAAAATAGGATTTGTGATTTTTAGAAAAATTCAGAGACAGATATCCAAATTCACCTACACCATTGTGTAGATTATGAAATTCTACCCCAAAATTAAAAAAATTGCTTGGAAAAAGTTCATATTGTTAAATTGTAGCTTATGTCGGATTGAACTGTCTTAGAGTTAATCCTTTCTATGGTTATTGTTAATCATTAATTATACACACTCTAATAGATATATATATATATATATTGTATGCTATATATATTATATATAATATATTGTATGCTATATATATTATATATAATATATTGTATGCTATATATTATGTATAATATAGATATTTTATAATTAATAATATTTTAATTAATGATTAATTAATATATATAACCATAGAGACATGTATCTTCACAAGACATGCCTCTTGAAGATATATTTATATATCTTGGAAATCTACAATTGAAACACATAGAATTACAACAATGTTATTACATTTGTAGAGATCCTAAATCAAACATGGTATCAGAGCTTAGGCTGCAAATGTAGTATAAAAAGATGCATCTTAATCCATTGATTAATATAGATGATCCTTATGACATTAAAACTATGTTGTTTTTTGCTACAAAGGAGACCCACTAATTGAATTCAGAGACTATATTTGATTGGGAAAATATATCTAACAATAGCATAGTAGAAAACTACCATCAGGAGCTTCTACCTATCACATTGACATCAACTAGCATAGGGTCAGAGATGAATATATGTGTGTCAACAATGGATTCTGAAGTTCACTACAGATATATTATATACTATGATAAAGAGAAGTTTCTTCTTAGGGTCTGAATATACCTCAAAGAAATTTATCAAAGCTTCCATATCTAATAATATGAACATATCCACATATTATTATCAACTATTCATAATTCCCAAAGATTTTGAATTGGATGTATCTATGATACTTGAAGATAGGAAGAGTAATAATAATAAATTGAAATACAGTGAGAATATTGATGCAATTCTTATATGCTCCCTTTGTGACATAGAGGAAAAAGTAAGACAAAAGTCATAATGTTCGAACACAAGAAGATTGAAAAGAAATTGGTGCAGAGATAAAAGAAGAATAATTGAGGCACATAATAATCAACATAGTGATCAATGTATAGGGAATGAAGTGCGCCACAACAAGGCATGATGGTAAGAAAATGGAACCCATGAAATATGAAATACAATTTGACTTCCACATTTACCATATGAAAAGAAAGGAAGATATATCTCCCTTCTATAATTAAAAGATCAAATACATTGTTGTAGTGTGAGCTTGGTAAAGATATTGGGCACAAGTCAAATAAAAATTATTTGAGTTTCAAATTAAGCTTCAGAGGTAAACTTGACATGATTAATGGTTATTGTTTCTTATGCTCTTATTAACTAACATCATATGGTTGATGATTATATGCATATAGTGATAAATCTACTCTTATTGAAAATTCTCCATGACCTAATGTCATTTGACCTTGTGATATTGGTGCATTTATCACAAGGCTGAGTTATATTAGTACAAATGAGCAAAGTGTTAATATTTTTACCCAGCCTCTTGCAAAGTTGAAATTGTGTACTTTAGAGGTAAAATTGATATGACCTTGTTGTAAATGCATTTATTAATCTATATATTCATGAATATAAAATTATTTTTTCTTGCAAGCTTGTATTGTGAAAAGTGACGACTTTTCTTGTGAAAGGTGATGACCTTTTGTGTGTTCTGATCCTATTATAAAGTGATGAATTTATTTTTCATTGGTCTGTTTTCAAACAATGGTTGAATTTGGTGTTATCTTTTAGGCCAAATTTTTCTAGACACATTGATAACCTTCATGGGTCTTTTGGGCGATAGCCAAACACCATGAAAACCCATTGTTTTGAAACTTTGGGTTATCTTTGTTCTTTTGCCCAGATTTTGTCGGACACATTGATAATATTCATGGGTCTTTTGGGTGATAGTCAGACACCATGAAAACCCATTTTTCTGAAATTTTAGGTTATCTTTGTTCTTTGGGCCAAATTTTGCCAAATACATTGATAACCTTCATGGATCTTTTGGGCAATAGACGAACACCATGAAAATCCATTATTTTTTCTTTGTCTCTCTTAGTTTAAAACATAATGATAATTACACCTTATTGTTTAAGTTAAACTTATTTCAATTTCTATTTCCTTAAGAGGGAGTATTGAGGATTCTAGACTCTTAGTGTGTTGAAGTAAATTCCATATGTTAATTTACATATGTGTGTTGATGAATTCATATTGATATGCCATTTTAGGTATATCATAGTGAGATGATATCTCCTTATACTCAATAACATAATATGTTATATATCGATCTTCCCAAATAAAGATGGTGTGTTGAGATAGCTTTGATTATATCTAAGTCATAGCTATGGTAGAAAATAATTGATATGCATATCATTGTTAGAATTAGATATTGTTTGCATGTTTGTTCTGACACATTTCATGAAGTGATGCCTACTATAAAAATATCTCACCTACGATATAGACTTCTTGTTGAGACTTATATTATCAAAGGATAATGTATCTAGTGTGATATATATATTAAGGTCTTTAATATGACAATAATGTATTCTATTAGAATTCTCTTGAGCTAAGAGGGAGTGTTAAATTGTAGCTTTTGTCAGATTGAATTGTCTTAAAGTTAATCCTTTCTATGGTTATTGTTAATCATTAATTGTACATACTCTAATATATATATATATATATATATATAGTATGCTATATATATTATATATAATGTATTGTATGCTATATATTATATATAATATATTTCTATATAATATAGATATGTTATAATTAATAATGTTTTAATTAATGATTAATTAATATATATAACCATAGAGACATATCTCTTCACAAGACATGCCTCTTAAAGATATATGAAACACATAGAATTACAAAAATGTTATTACATTTGTAGAGATCCTAAATCAAATACATATGAGGGAGATATTGCTATTTGAAAATCACCTCTAAAATTCTTTTTTTTGAATCGCTACTGCCGTACCTTCAAAAATCAAATAGCTATAGATTTGGCCTTAGATATCTAATTTGGATGAAATAAAATTTAATTTATGGGTTTTTGGACCTCCTCTATATGATGCAAACCTCTTATTTGCACCAGCAAGCTCCAATTGTCACTTGCAATAGAAGGTCACAAAATAGGACTCCCAAAATCTCCTCCAAATTGTGATGTCCAAATTGCCAATGTTATACCAACAATATGTCAAACCAAAATTTCACTTCTTGAGAAGAAGTCTTCACACCATGAGAGCTCTAATACCATGTTAGAGTTTTAGGTGACTCTACAACACCCCTAGGATCAAATGAAAGACTAAGATAACTTCCACAAGAGATTGTCAAGACAATTACATGAAGATGTAAGAATGCTATTATTGATAATGGACTTGATTTACATCCAATGTATTGATTTAAAATGTACATAATAGGCCTCCCTATATAGGAGAGGTGATAAGAGATAATGATAAGGAGAAGATAAGTTATCACCCATAGAAGGTGGAATCACATGTCCACCAAAGGTGGATCATCCTCCATTATGCATTGAAGTATGTGTGTTAATGAGGATGATAATGTGATAAGTATACTAAAGGTGGAATGAGATAACAACTATGACCACCTAGAGTGGAATTCTCCTACACCATGCATTTAATTGAGGTGCAAACTCCCAAGTATCTCAATTACAAACTACTATGCAATGCATTATCCTAAGTAATCTTAAGTAAGTTTAATTAGTGAATATTTAATTATACCAACAAGTAACAAAGCTTCTAGGTTCTTTAAAATTGTTATTATTTACATTTAAATTGTAGCTTACTTATACATAACTCATTTTGGACTGATAATCCCATGATGTTTTTGTAGGAAATGATTATTTTACTATACTCTTTTTGAAATGGCATTGAAGCTATTTGGGCCCACTATATGTAAAATGTATGAAGGTGGAATGAATAGGGTCTTGAATTAAAAAATTAGCTTATTACATCTTTTGAGGACCTCTTTGGAAAAAGATTTTTTGACAATGTTCTACTTCTTAAAAGAGAATCCAAACATATAAAGACTATGAGGGACCAATATAGAAGGGCTCTAAAGGTTAACCCAAAGTATGAGAATCCTCCTATGATTCCACCGATGGAGTAGAATGAAATAATAAAAGATGAAAAAGAGAAAAGGCTACAAATAAAGGAATTGAACCAAAAGAGAGAAGAGAAAAAAAAAAAAAAAGGTGTGTCATGATGTTATTGCAATTCTGTACTAATTAGTTATTTTTGTAAATATATAGTCTAACATGTTTAACAAAATTTGTACAGTGCAAGACACTTCAAAAGCTATAGAAGTGGGAGTACAAAAGATTGGCCAACACAAACTTGGCTCTAGTGGCTATATGAAACTTCAATCTTGACTTGTAAGTAAAAGAAAAGTGTTTTCAATCATAGCTTACAAAATTTAAATCATCAATTGGAATGAACGTGTGTCTTTTAAAGCCCAAGATCATGTATGTGGTCTTGTTTTACACTTTTTAGGAGGCTTGCTTGGGGATTTCATCACCCCTTGGGATGACCTCAACTCCAGCATTCCGGCGGAGTATAAAGATCGGGAGTTGAATCCAAAGACACCTCTCTTGGGATCAAAATTTTGTCACTCGGGCTAAGCCTCAAGGAACTTTATACCCTTGAGAAGTGAAAGAGGAGAAGTGGGTTACCGCTCCTCTCAGCTGTGTGACATCTTTTTGGTTTCATCTACGGATTTGGGCCTCACATACCTTGCATATATTGAGGACTCCCTAGCTATAACAAATTTCATCCTTGTAGAAAGCTTCCTAGGATGTTGGTGTGTTTGACGTGCTTGCTCCAAAATTTTGTCTTCTTGTTTGTTCATAGCTTTTGAATGAATGTTTTCCAACTTTGGTCAAAATCCCAAAAAAGTAGAAATCTCCCAGCTCAAGGCATACTTAGCATAGTCACTGCCTTATCAGAAAAAGTATCCAAGCTCCCCCGCTACAACCGAATCTATCTAGTTCTTTGCCTTAGAAAAATCCCAAATCCAAAGTCCATCCAAATCATCCCCCTAGCCAGCTAGCAACCCAATCCAAAATCACCCAAGCCTTTAAAGAGTTGTTGTCACTTTGCCAAAATTTGCTATCCAATCAATCTATCCTACCAATCAACCAATCTCACCAAGGTTATCCCTCTGACAAAGCATTGTCTAGGGTAATCTAGCTTTGTCACTTGCATCCCTCATCACCTTGAGCTAAAGGTTGGGATCCATAAGTGGTCAATCTCATGTCATGCCCATAGGATCATTAGTTTATCCTCAAGTTGACACAGCCACCACCAAATCCTGCACATAGGAAAGGAAAACTCTCACTTTTTGATAGCATACCCTTGAAAGTCTTCCATCCACAGGAAAGCCAAAAATCTCCAGCCAATCCTCCTTAGGTCTGTCATACAACTTTGACTCCCCCTAGGAAATCTTTCATCAGCCAATCCAAAATCTGTGCTTAATCCAAATCCAACCATGAGCTTCTATGTTCATCCATATGCAAGACCCCATCCCCATCAAACTCATCATCAAAGCATGAAGTACCAATCCTATCATGATGTGTTTGGTTGCATTGTCCTTGCTCCTGCCACCTCCTATTCCAATAATGATGGAAATCTTGTTGACTATGAAGGGTATCTTGAGAGCCTTAGAAACATTCCACCAACCATCCACCAAAATCCAAGAGTTATTCCAAACTATCTAGTCATGCCATCTGATATTCCAGCTTCCCCTCCATCACCCCATCAACCAAGCTTCCAATCTTCCACCCCCATCACACTAGCTATTCCTGTCAATCCACCTCCACCTTCGACACACGAGTCTCCAAGGAATCTACTAGAGGAAATACAAGAAAATTTGCCTCCAACAGTTGATAAGCCATGTCATCTAGTCCAACCATGTGAAGTAGTCAGTGATGAAGCTTCCCCATCTATAATATCACCTCCATCTCCCATAGCTATCATCACCATACCATCCATCAAATTGCTTAAAATCCTTCCACTTCCCGCAAGCATCAAAATCCCACCACCTATCAAATCCCTCCAAATCCTATCCACATCACCTCCAAGCATTTCCCAAATCTCTCGTAATGACCCTTATGCATACATCTTCTACTCACCCATCTCCACTACTGAATCTCCCATCTATCCATCCGTTGCCTTTGAAGAATCCATCCCTTCACCTCCTATCGCACCATCCACTCCAAACCAATCCTATCAAGATCCTTCCCAGAAGCATGTTGACATCCCCCAAAGCATAAATGAAGATATCATCATACCATGTCTTCCATCCATAGTGTAGTCACCATCTCCTCCATCTCCAAAACCTCGAGCCATATCTCCTCCACTACAAGATATCTTGTCATCCCACCAGCTACATCAAGGTCCTATCCTTCCATCTACCCCGCTCCATGCTTCCATCTTACCACCTATCCAAGCTATTCCACCATCTATAATCTACCCTCTTGGTTCACTTACATTCATCCACGGTGGCCCTCTCTCAGCAGAAGAATTAAGAACAGTATCTCCCCATTGCAATACACCTAATAAATCACTTCTACCATTTTCTACAAGCAAAAAGTTTCCTCAGCTTGTTCAAATGCTCAATCGATGGCATTATAAGGGTCAAGGTTTAGGACCACAAGAGCAAGGAAACAGAGAGCATATTATTGCACAAAAAAATCTAGGATTTCATGGTCTTGGATATGTATCCAAAGGCTCACCATCTAAAGGTGTTGGTACACCACACCCCCAAACCAAGCCTATCTCCAAGCCCACCATGCCAACCTCCTATCAATCCTTAAAGAAATCTTATGTCATCCCCCCTCCACCATCTTTGCAACCCAAAACAACCTACCATATCCCCCCTTCATCCGCTAAATCCATTTTGGGTCCCTATGTCCCAAAATCTACCATCCTCCATCCTCCTATCAGCCATCATAAAAATCCTATTCCATCCATTTCCATGCAAGATCAACAAAGGCGCATATCAGGGCACATCATCCATCATCATCCCTCTACATGCTCTTTCATATCCTCTCCATCTCACAAAGCTTCTCCTAACCATCTTCCCAAAGCTTACCACAGCAATGTGAATGCCAACTTCAAAATGCATAAAGCTAAAAATCCACATCCTAGGCAATCATATGTCTATTCTAAAAGACATACTCCAAAAAGGAAAAGTCCAATCAAAGAATGCAAAACAATGAAAAAGCCTATGAAAAGAAAATCCAAAACCATGTGGATCCCCAAGAAAAAAGTTGAAACCCAATGCATAATGGCATCCACAATTGCTAATCCCCCATCTAGTGACTCATGTCCCCCATCTCCTAACTCCATCTTGGGTGCCTATATCCCCAAGCACACTTCCACAAATCCTCCATCACGCCCGCATCTACCATCTATCCCCCATATGCTCTTTTCACACCCGTTCCAACATGTGCCAATGTTTCTCTTGCAAGCATCCCCATCTCATGCTCCTTTCTAGAATTTTCATCCCTCCATCTCCTACCATCAATCCCATCTAATCCGATCTATTGCATAAATCACAAATCCGGTGTACCAATAGCTAGCAAAAAAATTGAACATTCCAATAGCCAGTGAAAAATCCCAAAAAAGCCAAAATAGTTGAAGAAAGCCAAAATCATTCCAGCTAAGTCCAAAGTCAAAAAGTCAAAAAAAAGAAGAAAATTAAAGCATCCACTGGTGAAAACTTGGCAATTCAAGTGCCTTGGACAAGTACCATGATGAAAACTTGGCAAACAAGCATCATGTGTAATCCCGCCATCCCTAGCTTAGCCTATCACCCTCATGCTTTTGGTCATCTCTTGACATCCAACTCCATCTTCCAATCTATCCACCTATCCTCCACCCTCCATCTTCCATCTCACACCATCCACTAATCTCCTGCAACTTCAGCCAATCATCCCAGCTATCATCCATCTCCCTAGCCCCTTCAGCTTTTTCCATCCTAGCTTCAATCATATCACATCCATCATAAGACCTCCTTCTGCATGTTATCATCTGATTGGGGGCACTATATTCCTTGGAGATCTTGTCTTGTCCATCCTCCCTTGTCATTGGTATCTAGCTCTAGGCTATCCTCATGCAAACCCAATGTCATCTCTTTATATCCATCATAATCCTAGCTATCTACCATCCTATCCATCCATCTCATCCTACTCCTCTAGCTATCCTTGGTCACAGAATCTCTCCTCATCATTGGATGCATCCTGCCAAATCCATATCTTTTGCTATCACCCCACCCTTAGCTTTCGCATCTTGCACAACATTGAACCATCGCGCTATCCTCTCATCCTGAGCTTTTTATCCATCTGTATCATACCTATCATTGGTCTATTAGCTTGTACCATATCTTGATTAGCCCGCTTGTAAATATCTTGGTCTGTCAGCTTGTACATCCTCTTTAGCTTAGTACTGTTGTATCTATCCAACTTTCGTGTTCATTCCTCCTTGATTAGCATCTTGCACACATCGAACAACCCTTGGTTAGCTATTCCAATGCATCCTTTAGCTAGATCTCCTATCACCAAAGTGTTATCCTTCTTAGTTCAGCTTGCCAGACGCATCACCCATCCAGATCCATCAGCTTAGGTGCTCTCCGATAGATCCTTGTAGGATATAGCTTTCCTCATGTTTGATCTTGGTTTGTTAGTACCTTATCCTACCCATCTCGTTGGCAAACAGTTCTCTTTTGGATTTTCGCTTTCTTTTGATTTGGAATCTTCCCTTTTGGGTCTTGAAATATCTTTTCCAAGCAATCTTTTTGTTTCCTCCTCAAGGTTGCCACGATCTTCCATATCATGGTATGCTACGAATGGGGCAATCTGAGTGTAAGGTCTTGATCAAGTCTTTTGTTTATTTTTCTTTTCTGCTTGTGGCTTACCCAGTGTCAGTTCCACACTGCTTCCTCTTGGACTCATGTGTGATACTGGGGCAATCCTTGCATGTTTTTTTTGAGTCAGTTCGTCAGTCCTCTAGACAGTTGGTGAAAAGGCCTTGATATTCTTGGTAACCTTGGAAATTAACCAATAGTCCTATAGCAAATCTAGTGCTCAACTACGTGGTGGTACTTCCCTTTGAAGTATCCCCCTGCTCAAAAAAGCTTCAATGGTTTCCCTTCATCTCCATTATCCCCCATCCATATCCAGCATCCATCTCGCCTACCCCAGCTTATGCATCAGTATCTCTTTGAATTACTCCTCACCTTTAGCTTTAGGGATCCACAATCCTAGTCTTAGGGATCCACCAATCCAAATCAATCCACCAAGCCTCATCTTTCAAGATCCACAATCCTAGTCCTTGGGATCTCCGAAACCCATCTTCCGCGAATCTGACTCTTTGAAATCCTATTGCATCAGCTTTTTTAATCCCCTCATCCATCACCCCATCCTGGATTCCTTTTATAGCACTTTGCTCCTTCATCCTCTGCAATCCCTGAGATCTTAAGCTTGCTTCCTCTTGTGCCTCTGATTCTCCCTTTATCATTCTCCCGTAGTGAGAGTTTGAGCTAACCAAACCTCTTCTCTTAAGAAAATCTGAGTCTTCTTTCTCATCTCAGATTCTTGTTCTTTTCAAGAAGTCGTCGAGCCTCACTTTCTCTGCTCATCGCCTTCTTGAGGGGGCATCTCACAATCCATTCTCTCCTCTTCTGCTCTAGCCTTGGGCATCTTATTTTCTTATCTTTGATGTCATGCCACTTGCGGCATCACATCAAAGAGGGGCAAAATGTAGACACCTAAAAAACCTTTAGAAAATAAAGTATTTTTATTTTCTAAAAAATTCCTGATGACATCATCATTTATTAATTAATTAATTATTTAATTAATTTATTTATTTTTATGCCATTAAATCCCTTTATCTTAATTAAAAATATTTAATTAAGAAATCCCTCCCAAAAATGTTTAAATCTTATTTAAACATTATTTCCTTATTTATTAATTATTTAATTAATAAATTGACCAAAAATCTCAAAATAAATAATTTATTTATTTTTTTCCCAAAAGTTGGCCAATTTCTTTAAGACCAATAACCTCTTCCAAAATCTTCTAATCCTTCTTTAATTTCGATTAAAGGCTAATCCCATCATTTCCTACCCCTAATCCCAACTCAAAATATTTAATTAAGATTAAATATTAATCCTCATGTTTATTAAAAAAGTTTTAATAAATATCTCCTCAACCCAAACCCTTGAAATAAATAAAACTTTATTTATTTCCTAAAAATCTAATTTATCCTCATCCTAAGAAGTTCTAGACTCTTCTAGAAAGTCTTCATCCTCATCCTAGGAAATTCTAGACTATTCTAGAAAGTCTTTATCCTCATCCAAAGTCTAGACTCTTCTAGAAGATGTCTTTAAACCTAATCCTAATCCCCTCCTAACCTTGTCACATTCCCTAAAAATGGGTTAAGACTTACTAACCCAAGCCAAAGTTAACAAATATCTCCTCCTTCACCCACCCTCATTAAATGCCATGCACTTGCCTATCCCTAAGCTAATCCTAAACCATCTCTAACCCTTCCTCTAATCATTTTTACAACCCTAAGCAAGCTTAAAGCCCCCCTAAACCCTCAAATTTGAATTTCATGGTATCTCTCACAAATATCTTCAACCACAAAACTTTATAAGGCCCGCAAAGTCATAAATGTTCTTACAAAGCACTTATGAAGGGTCTTTATGAAGATTTTATCTCTTGAGCCTCCTTTTTTGACTCATCCTTGCCCTTTCCTCCATCCTCTCACCCTGTGACATGTGTCACTCCCTGATTGGTTGTAAGGAAGCACAATCCATGTGCTCTCGTCTTATGCAATCTAAGCCCTCCATGAGCTTTTTCCCATCCTTGCATCCTAGCCCTTGATCCCTCAAGCCCTTTGCCTATATAAGGAATCCTCTCCCAAGCCATTTTAACGCAATCCATGAAGTAAAGTCATAATGCCATTTTGAGAAGCCATTTTACATTAAAACCATACACTCACACCCAAATTCCAACTCCATTTGAAGCCATTTTTGAAGCATAAGCTTGAGCATACATCCTATCTATTTAGACAAAGCCACTCAACAAGAGAGCTTCTCATTGAGAGAGTCCATTAATGGCTCATATTCTCAATTGAGAGCTCATCTTAGTCTATCTTGAAGTTTATGAATTTTGTTTAGTTTGTAGAAGCTTTATTTAAATTTGGTTTCTATTAGTATACTAACATTGCTCATATACAAGGACTGCTCAGTTAAGAGATTACTTTGCATCACCTATTAGGATGATTTAGCACTTGATCTTCAGTTAGCAACTTTCTACTTGATATTAGATCTCCTCTTTACTGATTGTATCTTGATACTTCTAATTGGATCTACTTGTCTCTGATCCTCTAGACTATTGTTTTCTTTGAATAATTTTGTTATAGCCACCATAGCCACCATGAATGCTCTCTCAACACTTAGCATTCATCCTCTTATGCAATGATAAACTTCTTAGGGTTCTCATTTCTTAAAGAAACATAGGTTGAGATGGATTAGGTTAGAATCAATGGTTGTGGTTGATTCTTATAGCTGCCTTAACCTTCCCTTAATCTGATTGGTTGAATGTATTGCATAGGGATTTGTAATATGACTCCATACTTATCTCTTAGAATTGTAAATTCATGATTATGTCAGTTAAAAATAGTTTACATATGAATTTGTGCCATAACAAACAACTATTGAAAAAATTGTTCACTTGGCATCTAAAGGCTCTAATGCTTGGCCTTCACTATGATTTGAATGTTGTAACTTAGCTTCTCTAGAACTTGGCACCAACTATTACTTGGCACTAGAATCACTTGGCATGTATAGACTACTTAGAACTTGAGTGACTAGTAAATATTAGCACTCAACACTAACTAGTAATATTATTCAATTGTAATGTCTAGAAACCTTTTCTCTACATGCTTTGATCACTTAGCTTGCACTAATTTCTTAGCTCACTCTGATCACTCGGCATGCACTATGCACTATAATTTTTCTAGATAATGAGTAAGTATTTTTTCACTACCTTGTCAAAACCAAAATGAGATCAACAATCTCCCCCGTTGACATGAGTGGAAAAAACATTTTGTCATGGCATATACATCCTTATCTTGATACAATTTATATGTGTTTCTTGGCTTCTATACAAAATTATTAAAATTTGAAAAATCTGTCTATCTTCCATACCTATTACTCCCCCTAAGTAAGTACTTCATTTATGTTCCAGCTTCTATTACTCCTACTAAGTAGATATCTTCCTTAACAAATATTTTTCTCCAAAATTTTCATAATCCCCATTTTTTGACACTTATGTCAATTGGGTTGAACACTAAAAATGTGTTTATCCAAAAATGGTTTGTGTAGCTCCATTATTATCTTCAATGTTGCATCACAATTTATTTTTGCTACATCTAGGGATTGATATTAAATGTCTAGCTAGGTAGTAACATCAACTAATCTTTCATGTATAGAAAGTGTATCACCTATTATTAGTAATTCCAAATAGAATACTAAGATCTACAAAGAAATCACAATTCTAACTACACTAAAAATTATGAGAGGATGAAGGGAACACCATGGAGGTGTTGGATACAATTGATTAATTGTGTGTTATCTTTGATGTTAAAAAAATGTCATAATCTTTATCAGTCAATATATGTAAAGCTCACTTAGGTAGTGAAGATACTTCTTAGTGTCTACTGAGAATTCCTATGTTTGCTTAGTTTAGAAGGCAGTGTCTATCAGGTCCACTCAGGCATTGAAAGAAAAGTTGTAGAAAATGAGTGTTAACCAAGCTCACTTGGGTAACGAAGGAAAGTTGGATGGAACCAATGCTAACCAAGCTCACTCGATTGCCAAAATATTTTCATAAGTTTGCATGTTAATTAAGTTTCTATTGGTTAATGAAGGAAATTATTTCAGCATTCGCTTCTACTAAATAGGGTCAGCTAATAAAGGATTTTCTTATTTTGTTGTATTAGGCTTGATTGATTTATCAATTGATTCCAATGAACTAAGGTGATGAATATTGATTATTGTAAGTTGTGTTTGAGCTGACTTGACAAAGTGAAAGATATAAGTATAGGTCAAGTTGTGATTTCAAAGTGTGCAAGTAGTAAGTGGAAATGGATGTGTGAATTATGGTGATGTGATTAATGATCTATTGATAAGTAGAGGAAATGAATTTGAAGGATAAGAAGAATATCCTTATGGTGCAGAAAAGTCATATTTGATTAGGATGAATCAAGTAAAAGCCATAATAAAGATTTGAAATCAGAAAATTGGTTGCAGTCAAATCAAGTCATCTCATTATTACTTTGTAATCATTGTAGCAGTGATCTACATCTCTTAACAGAGTTGGCCTAACAACTATTTGCAAATCCTCTAACAAGGTGACAATTCCATTGAATTGTTCTCAAGAACTCTAACAAGGACACTCCTAATAGATTCACACATAATAGTGTGTTTTGTAACCTTTAACAAGGCTGGCTCTTAACAAGGCTCACTTTAGAAGAGTGAAAATCAGTAAATAGTTGCTATTGGTGGTTTTTCCCAAATTGGGTTTCCACATTAAATTTTTGTATCAAATGTGTTCATGCTATTTTCTTTATGTGTTTGCAATTAATTTAAAGTAATGGTAATCATAGATAATAACTAAAGGTTTATATGTTAATCATTAACTAAGCTAATCTAGTTATTATCGAGTTATAGCATTCTACGTGTTTACTGAGTTTCAACAGTATTCAGCTATCTATCTGCATTTTGTACTAACATCTAAGGGATCTAAGATTTTATTTGTAGTAACTAATTCACCCATCCTCTCTCAGTTACTCCTCTTATATTTTCAACAATTGATATAAGATCTTTTGGTGCTTATGGAGAAGATTTCAAGGACCTAAGCTAAAAATTAGGATGTGTTACAAAAGAGAGATTCCCAAGATGAACAAAGACAATTTCACAATGTCGAAAGGAGTTATGAGATTACATCTGGATACCATTACTAATTTAGGTTGCAAGTATCTTAATTTTGAGTATAAGTCTCCCACTGGAACATTATCAATTGAAGATGTTGCTGAAAAGAAGAATCATAATATCATGATGATTGATATTGCATCTGCTCTCAGTTATGCTGAATTTGATGAGGTAAAAGATTGCAAAATTACTTTTGAAATGTGGAACAAACTGAAAGATATCTATGGAGGAGATGACAATGTAAGTAGAGCCAAAGAAAAAATCCTTAGAGGACAATTTGATCAAATGAGAATGAGAGAAGATGAAAACATTGAAAAATATGAGGAAAGGATCAATGCTAGTGTAAGTGCAATCAAAGCATATGGAGGAGACATCAAGGAAGAAATTTTTGTGAGTAAAGTACTCAAAAATATTCTTCCCATCTATGCAATTAGATTATTTTCTATTCAAGAAATGAGACGTGATCCAACTAATAAGATAGGGTTGGATACTCTAGTTGGAAGATTAATAGCTTTCGAATTAGACAATTATGATAACTATGTTCTAGCTTCAAAGAGTATTGAATCTGCATTTAAAGCTAAGCTTTCATTCAAAGAAAAGGGTAAAAAGTAAAAATTGAACCAGTTAGGAAGTGAAGAAGATGTATCATTAGAAGAAAGTTTAGATAGTGATCTTGAAGTTGTTGAAGCCTTGCTTATGAGCAAGTATTTCAAAGGAAGAGGAAAGTATAAACGTGAAGTTCCTCTAATCTATTTTTCTTGTGAAGAAATTGGTTACATTGTTTTTTATTAGATAAACAAGTTTTACAGGGATCCTACAACCCAATAGTTAAAACATATAAGGCTGATAATAAGCGTGAAAGCCCAACCAAAAAAGTATAAGTTCAGAGGCTGATAATAAGCATAAAGCCCAGCCAAAAAGTAAAGTTCTCATAAAAGACTAGGAAAAAAGACATTGGTTACATTGTTGCTAGATGTCCAAACAAAGAAAGCAAGGATGAGAAGAAAAGAAATAAGAATAAGGGCAAGAAGGACTCCAAGAACTACAAGAGCTTCAAGGACAAAGGTAAGAAATCTTGTTTCATACTTAGGGATTCTGATAAAAGTGAAGATGAAATGGTATATATAGCTATGAAAGATGAAAGAGATAAAATTGCACTTATCTCTCATGTTAGCAAAAATGATAAATGGATTATTGACAGTGGCTACTTACATTATATGACTAATTAAGAAACAAAATTTGAACAAATGGAATATTATGATAGAGGTAGTGTAAGATTTGGGAACAATGAACATTGTAACATAAAAGGAAAAGGATTTTTCTTGTTGACTAATGAACTTGTATGTGAAAATGCCTTTGGGCTAAAGGATTAAATAATAATCTACTGAGTATGGAACAATTAAATAACATTGGATTCAAGGTAGAATTCATGAATGGAGAAGCCAAGCTTCTAGATGGGAAAGGAAATCTGGTTGGTTCTTGCAAGCAAACAAAAGGTAATATATTTTATCTTGATCTCAATGATTGTTCATGTTTTATTGCTCAAGTAGAGGAAAGTTGGTTATGGCACAAAAGACTATGTCATGTGAACTTTGATAATATAGTTAAGATAAGAAAACATAAAAGAGTAAGAGGTATTCCTAGTTTGAAGAAGCTTGACATTGGTCTATCCAAAAATTGTCAAATTGGTAAGATGGGAAAAAAGCTTCAAAAGAAAAGACTATCAGTCAACAAAAGTCTTGGAAATTGTTCATACAAACTTATGTGAACCTATTGGAATAGAGAGTTATAGTGGAGAAAAGTTATCCATTCTCTTTGTTGATGACTACTCTAGAATGATGATAGTAATATACCTAAAATAAAAGTCATAAGCCTTTCAAAAATTTAGGTGGTATCTGGAAAGAGTAGAAAAAGAAAGTAGAAAGAAGTTGAAATGCTTAAGATTAGATAGAGGTGGTGAATTCATCTCCCATAGTACACCACAGTAGAATGGTATAGTAGAAAGAAGAAATAGAACTATCATGGATTGTGCAAGAACCCTAATAATTGAAAAGAATGTTGCTCTCAAATATTGGAAGGAAGATATCAGCACTTCATTTAATACCTTGAACATTGTTCAATTGAAGAAAGATTCAAACAAGACACCTTATCAGCTATGGTATGGCTGCAAAACTAATGTAAGTTACTTGAAAGTATGTGGTAGAAAATGTTACATATTGAAAGAATCTAAAAAAGGAAAATTTGATGTAAAAGGTGATGAAGGCATATTTCTAGGATACTCCTATAGAAGCAAAGCATACAGATGTTTGAATTTATCGACTCACAAAATCATAGAAAGTGCACATGTTAGAATTGATGAATTTGTAGAAAAGAGTGAAGAAGAAAGCAACAAGGAACCTAAAGACTATAAAATATTTTTTTATTATTAACATAATACTCTACCAAATCTATCTAAAAGAAAAGAAGCTTCAACTCCTAAGTCCCTAGAAAATCCAATAGCTACTAAGCTGTAGACAGTGCAACCCAAGTTGGAAGGAGTCGAGTCACAATCAAAGGCTACTGAGCTAGTTCAAACTGAGCCTGATAGACCTGACTCATAGATAGGGAAAACTGAGCTTGAAACTAAAATTCAAGAAGAAGGTGGTGGAACTCATTCAAAGATCAAGGAGCCTGTGTTAGCAAGATATGTTAGAAGACATCATGCACCTAATCATATCATTGGAGATAAATAAGATGGAACAATGATAAGAATCAAATTAAAGGTACATGTTTACTTGTTGAATTTGAACCAAGAAGTATTAAAGATTCTCTAGAAAATGAAAGTTGGATTGAAGTAATGAATGAAGAGATAGAGAAAATAGAGAAGAATAAAACTTGAACTCTTGTTCCTAGACCCAAGGATAAAAATGTAGCTGGAACAAAATGGGTATTTAAAAATAAGTCAAATGAAGATGGAAAAGTATCAAGGAACAAAGAAAGATTGGTATGAAAAGGGTACTCTCAAGAAGAATGTATTGGCTATGGTGAGACTTTTTCTCCTATAGCAAGAATTGAAGGTGTTAGAACTTTATTAGCATATGCAGCACATAAAGCATTTAAAGTATATCAAATGGATGTTAAATCTACATTCTTGATGAAGAAGTTCACATTGAGCAACTAGAAGGTTTTGTAGATCCTAGAAAAGGAGACATGATTTGTAGACTACACAAAGCTTTATATCATCTCAAGCAAGCTTCTAGAGCTTGGTATGAAATACTCCATAATTACTTGGTATAGATTGGTTTTCAAAGGACCAATGATAATAGTAGTCTGTATATCAAGGAAGGACCAAATAAGAAGATTGTGTTAGCGGAACAATTTGTTGATGACACTATATTTTTAGGAGATGATGATATATGCAAAGCATTTTTAGAAGAAATGAGAAAATAATTTTAGATGTCCATGTTTGGTGAAATATAATTCTTTGTTGGATTGCAAATACAACAAAACAAGAATGGTATCTACATCACTCAATCCAAGTATATCAAGGAGATACTAAAGAAATTTGGAATGGAAGATTCAAGACCATTTGGAACACCTATGTCTACTAGACATAAGCTTTCCAAAAATGGTAATTCCAAAGAAGTAGATAAGACCACTTACATATCAATGATTAGAAAATTACAATATGTAGTTAACACAAGGCCTAGTATTGCTCTAATAGTTGCAATAGTGGCAAGATTCTCAACAAATCCCAAAGAAAATCACATGATGGAAATCAAGAGAATCATGAGGTATCTAAAAGGTACTAAAGAATATGGTTTATGGTACAAACTTGGAGGCAACCTGGACTTGAAAGTATTTACTAATGCTAATTGGGTAGGAAGTCTTGATAACAAAAAAAGAACTAGTGGTGGAGGATTCTTTCTTGGTAAAAGATTAATATCTTGGACAAGCAAGAAGAAAAATTGTACTTCTCAATCCACATTAGAGGCAAAATATGTAGCAACAGCAATCAATTTCTCTAACCTTGTTTGGTTTAAACAACTGTTGGAAGGAATGAAGGTAGAAATCATAGATCTAGTTGTCATATATTGTGATAACATAAGTGCAATCAACATATCAAAGAACCTAGTAATGCATTCCAAAACAAAGCATATTGTTGTAAAATATCATTTCTTAAGAGAGTTGGTGCAAGATAAAAAATTCAAATTGGAATATGTGAATACAAAGGAATAGATTGCAGAAATATTCACCAAGTCATTACCTAAGGATACATTTTTGTATCTATGAGGTAAGCTAGGGGTCATTCTCCAATCTGAAATTCACTAAAATGAAATTTAGTGAATGTATCAACCAAAACCTACTGAGGATCAATTAGTTGATGCAAAATTGGCAAGGGCATATTGCAAATGAATCAGTACTTAAGTTACATTGGTATTTACAAAGTTATTGTCTTTGGCATTTTTTGTCAAAGAGAGAGAAGTTTACTATCATATCTCTGAGAAATTTTTGGAACTAAAAATGGAGAAGTCTTTTAAAGATGAAGTATGTTGAAAGAGGGAGGATGTTCTGAGTGAACATGGTAACAACTTTGGCAAACTGAATTTAGTGAAAGGAAGAGTTCATACTGATAGAGGGAGTTCTCAAATCCAAAATTTCATTATACTATGACATGTTGTGTTGCCATCAATGCTAAAGAGGGAGATTGTTGGATACAATTGATTAATTATGTTTTGTCTTTGATGTTACACAAATGTCATAATATTTATCAATTAGTATATGCCAAGCTCACTTAGGCAATGAAGACAGTTCTTAGTGTCTATCAAGCATTCTTGTGTTTTCCCAGTTTAGAAGGTAGTGTCTACCAAGTCCACTTAGGTGTCAAAGGAAAAGTTGTAGAAAGTGAGTATTAACCAAGCTCACTTAGGTAATGAAGGAAAGTTGGATGGAACTAGTGCTAACTAAGCTCACTTAGTTACCAAAGGACTTTTGTAAGTTTGTAATGTTAACCAAGCTTCTATTGGTTAACAAAGGAAATCGTTTAAGAGTTAGTTTCTATCTAGTAGGGTCAACTAATGAAGGATTTTCTTATTTTGTTGTATTAAGCTTAATTGATTTATCTATTGATTCCATCCAACTAAGGTGATGAATATTGATTGTTGTAAGTTGTATTTGAGCCAACTTGACAAAGTGAAATATAAAATTATAAGGTCAAGTTGTGATTTCAAAGTGTGCAAGTAGCAAGTAGAAGTGGATGTGAAAATTATTGTGATGTGATTGAAGATCTATTGGTGAGAAGAGGAAACAAATTTGAAGGATAAGCAGAATATCCTTGTGGTGCAATAAAGTTATATTCGATCAAGAAGGATCAAGTATAAGCCAGAATAGAGATCTAAAATTAGTAAATTGGTTGTAGTCAAATTAGACCATCTCATTGTTACTCTCTAACCATTGTAGCAATTATCTAAATCTCTTAACAAAGTTGGCTTAATAGTAAATCCTCTAACAAGGTGACAATTCCATTGAATTATTCTCAAGACCTCTAACAAGGACACTCCTAATAGGGTGATTAAATCCTTTAATAGGGTCACACTTAACAATTTTTTTTGTAACCTTTAACAAGGTTAGATACTAATAGGGTTTACTTCTAAAGAGTGAAAATAAGTAACTAGTTACTATTGGTGGATTTTCCCAAATTGGGTTTCCACATTAAATCCTAGTGTCAAATTTATTCATGCTATTTTCTTTATGTTTTTTCCACTAACTTAAATTAATGGTAATCATAGATAAAATCTAAAGGTTTATATATTAATCATTTACTGAACTAATTCAGTTATTACCAAGTTACAACATTCTATGTGTTTATCGAGCTTCAATAGTATTCAGTTATCTATTTGCATTTTGCACTAACATCTAAGGCGTCTAGAATTTATTTTTGTAGTAACTAATTCATCCCTCCCCTCTCAGTTACTCCTCTTATATTTCCAACAGGAGGAAAGTAGACAAAGAATGGTAAGCTCCTTGTGTAGCCTTGATAATTTTGATGTGTCTAGCTATAGATGGATGTATGCTCAAGAGTGCTTCAAACATCAATGGAGTCCTTTAATGGGGTGAATGGGTGAATATGTAGCCATGGTTTTAAGTGAGAATTATAGCATAAAACGGGTACAAAATGGATGGTTTTGGTCTTGAATGGATCCTCTTGGATAGGAATGGAAGAGGATAGGGAAGACTATTGACATTGGGTTGGGTTAAGAAGTCTTAACCCTTTCTTAAAGTTGTGTACATGTTTATCAATGGGATTGAGCTCAGCTTAGGAGGGGGTTTAGGAGGTAAGTGGCTTAGCCTTGATGGGATGAGTTAGTTAGTTGGCTAAGTGTGGTTAGCATGGGTGATTGGGTTGGATTAGGGGTAATGATAGGGTTTAGAGATAGTTTAGGGATTTAGGGTGATTTATTAAAGGATTTGTTTAATAAATGGGGGATGTGAGATTAAATTAAATAGATTTTAATATTTTTTAAATTAATAGAGGAATGGGGATTTAATTGATAAATTGATTTTGGTTATCATTTGATCTTATCAATTGGACTATACTTAATTTAATTAATTAATTAACTAGGGGATAAAAATTAATTAATTACATAGTAAATATTTAATCAATAATGTCCTAGAAGTTGATTAAATAAGATTATGTAGTGATGTAATCAAATTTAGGTGTCTACATTTACCCCTCTTTGACATAGTGTTGGGACAACACTATTTCAAAGAAGTCTGGATATAAATCACATGAAGAGGATTTTTTAAAATAATATGGTTTCCCTAGTCTTAGGTAGAAGAGGAGAGAATGGACTATGTGATGCCCCATCAAGTAGGTGATGAGGAGAGAAAATGGGGCTCAATGGATTCTTGAATAATTTATAACAAGTCAAAATGAGCAGGAAGGCATAGAAGGACATAAAAGGATTAAAGGAGGGTTAAAATTGTAATAAAATTGTAAAAATACTAAGGTGGTATGAAAAGGCAGTCACTAGAGAGATCATAAAGGAAGATAGCGCACCATAGGGGGCTTAAAGGGGGCTAGGAGAGCATGAAAGAGGTTATTGGCTCTCATATTGATGTGGAGATATTTTTCTTTTTGAAGCTCTAATTTGGACAATGTGATGGAAGTGCAAGGATAACTAGTGAGTCAAGAAGATGTGGTATAGTGAGTACATGCATGAAGAACACTAGGCTAATCAATAGGCCCAGAAACCTTTTCTCTATGATTTCTATATTTTAAGTTATAATGTACTCATAATTTTGAAAGTGTGTTCTTGCAGGCACAAGTCTAGTGGGATTGCTATAGGGATTAGCTAGGAATGTGATCATGCAAAAATGTCTAGAGGGTAGGCATAAAAAGTTTATCCAAAAACCATTCTTTCATGAATGTGAATTTGGCTAGTAGTTTTGGTGAGAATGCAAATTTAGTTGGAATTTTATGTGAGTTAGTTATCTCACTAATGGGAACACGTTCCTAAGAAGAAATGTGGTCTCATGGGGAAGAGTAGTTTAGAAGAGGGTCAACAAAGGACCAGGGAATGTTGACTAGGAAGGGAAAAGGAGAGGATGCATTTTTGCAATGATCTAGAGTTATGGGAACATACGGGTGTAGGTGTGGGACCAAGGATGAAAGTTAGGGTTTGGGTGGGTTTAGGAAATGTTATGGAGCAATCCCATTCTAAAGTGCAGTAGCAAAAACATGAGGGTATTGATGGTGCATAGGAACACAATTTTGAGAATGTGAGGAAAGAGTAAAGGACTAAGGGGGTGGAAAAGGAAGGTGATGAAACATGGGTAGACTATTTTTAGGAAGAGAAATAGAAAACTGACATGAGTGTTTCATGGACCTAATGCAGTGGTTATTAGACTCTTTGGTGTTGTGAGATAAATGTGATGTTGTGTTGCATGTTGGTGAGTAGTTTACACTAGTAGACTAGGTGAGGATTGACATCATTGGTCTTGGGTACCTGGCAAGGCTACTACATACACAGACAAACATGGTGATGGTAACAACATTATGTGAGTGCTAGCATAGTGAGACTGACACCTTCCATTTGTCAAGAGGGGAGATGATAGTTACTTAAGAGGATGTGTACAATATTATTTGGCTACCATACACTAGTGATAGCTAGCAAGGAGGTTTCAGGAGAGGTTGGAGTGTAATGACTAGTGGGGCTCAAAGACTAGTTCTATATCTGAAGGGGCTAATTTCCATTAAATGAGGATTAGGATTGGGTGGTAGTGGAGAGGTGGGTATAATTTTATGTGTATGGGCTAGTTTCAAGGTATATTGATCCAAATACTAGTGGTATAGGAGTGATATTGGCCCTAATACCAATGATTGTTTGGATCGTGGGTGATGGAGTCTTGGCTGCATGGGTCTTACTAATGTTAGCTGAGCTATATTGAGATTTGTGTCAGATTGTATATCAACGTGAAAGGCACCATTGGAGTGTGGGTTTATTGGTATTACTATTGGTGTGGGCCTGGGAGTACATCATGACATTTAGGATAATTGGTCATAGATACAAATACACAATAGAGTCAGTCATATGCAGTTGGGGTGATCCTCTCACCTATCACCATACAAAGGAGGTTAACTACTAGTGAATCTATTTAAATGAGGTGAAATTTTTCATATGGAGGTCATATATGAGTCTTGTGTTGTGGGAAAAGGAGAGGTAGCATCTGCCCTATACCATTTTTCCATGTTTCATTTTTTGGCACTAGGAGTACATTGCATAACACTATCAACCTAATAGGGCCCTATGGTAGTTTGGATGACCATAGGTTTACTAGGGGGAGCTGAACTAGTATCAACATGTGATAAGGGAGTTAGTGATCTTGTTCAAGGCAACATTATAGAAGGGGTGGATTACTATGGGCATGCCAAGGTTTAGCACCATAAGAATGGGATTGGTTTGGTGGATTGGTAGATGCTAGCTCAACATAGGAGTATAGAGATTGGTTCGAGTGCCCAAGGCTAGTATGTCAAGCCCAGGTGACCAAAGAATCAGTAGTGGTAGCAGAGATCATTTGAGAGGTGAGGCATGGGAGATTTATGGCTAAGGGCCTAAGGTAGCAAGTGAAAAGGTTTCAAGCAAAGAAAATGCTACAAGAGCATGTGTCATTGAGGTAAAGGCCTAGGGTTGTAGTGGAGGTGAGACAAGAGGAGGTTAGGCCATAGTTAGATAGGGGAGAGGGCAAGAAAGAGGATAAGTGGTCACATCCAGAGTTGAGGTAAGAGGAGGGTGGATAGGTGTCATAAGAGCCAATGAGTGGAGAAGAAGATGGAGGAGGATCATCCTCAAGGGAAGGGGATCATGGAATGGAAGGTAGCTACTTGTCCTTATAGTAGGCACATGAGGATACTAGCCAACTACTATGGGATACACATTAGGAGACAGACTAGCTTTAGGTAGAGCAAGACTAGTTTTGATATGAGTGCTCTGTGGCATAGAGCTAGGCAAACAGAGTAGAGTTAGAGTTGGGGACACTATGGATAGAGTTTAGGAAGTTATAGGGGAGGTTGGAGGTGATTTCCTTAGAGAGGTAGAGATTCTAAGGGAGGATGGGCATAGTCTAGGAGGAGAGGGATAGGCTAGTGGTGGAGGTGGCTACATTGAGGGCACAACTGGTGGTAGGGGAAGATTGGAGGAGATGAGGTGGATGAGGGGGGAGGTGGAGTATTTGAAAGAGAGAGTGAGTTCCTACTATTAGAAAAGTCATGAAGTGGTGCCAACAAATTAGATAGATCATTATAGATGTTCGACATGGTTGGGTACATCTAGAATGCATACAAGCATGCAAGGAGTAGGAGAGAGTTGATGGAGTATTGGGGAGTCTTAGAGAACTAGTGGATCTTAGTATACAAGGAAATGCTAGAGGTGAGATAGGGGGATAGGTGGGAGTAGGGATGAGGTAGAGAGATTAGGGACTAGAGGGGGGTAGATAAGGTTGTCACCACCACCATCAATAGTGCTAGGTGAAGAGAGAGAACATTACAATTCTCATGGTGAGGACATGATGGATGAGGATAAGGAGGAGCACTGATATGTTGGATTTTGGGACTATAAGCAATATGTTGGATGTATTTTCGTAGGCACAGACCTATTGTACTTGTATGGATATTTGTACTATATGAAGACCAAATTTGGGTTATCATGGACTTCGGTATTCTTTCAGGCATGGGTGATGTATTTTTTCTTTTTTTGAGGGTATATATATATATATATATATATATATATATATATATATGAGCATTCTTTGGGGTGGGATATGGATGTACTGAGTACTCTATCATGGGATATTTTTATGTGGATGCTTTATGAGATGCATGTGGATAGATGTATGAGATAGAAAAACATGTTTTTATGCAAGATGTGATGTTTGGATGTTTATGAAATGCATGATTTTACTGATGCTTTATGATGTAGGATGTGATGTGTTAATGATGAGATTTATGAAATGCATGGTGTTACTAATGCTTTGTGATGTAGGATGTGATACATTTATGGACTATGATAGCAACACTCTATGATGTAAGATATGATGTTTTTGATAAGTTGTATGATGTAAAAATGAGGAAAAATGAGAGGGAAAATTTTAGGATGATGTAAATGGAGAACTCTAGAATGAGTAGAACAAATTATGATGATAAAAAATGGATAAATAAAATTTTATGATAATTAAAAATGGATAACTAAAAGTTTTTATGATAATAAAAACTGGACAAGTAAAAGTTTATGATAATGAAAACTGGACAACTAAAAGTTTATGATAATGAAAAATGGACAACTAAAGGATTATGATAATGAAAAATGGGCAACTAAAGGTTTATCATAATGAAAAATGGACAACTAAAAGAATTATGATAATAAAAATGAACATTTAAAATTGAGGATGAAAAATGGATAACTAAAGGTTTATGATAATGAAAAAAGGATAACTAAGATTATGATAATTAAACTAGATTTATAACTATGATAATGAAACTCGGCCCTAAAACTATGATAATGAAAATGGATTTAAAACTATGATAATGAAGTTGACTTTAAAATTATGATAATAATGGTTTAAAACTATGATAATAAAAAAAAATGGATAAAACACTATGATAATGAAAAATGGATCTAAAATTATGATAATTAAAAATGGATCTAAAACTATGATAATGAAAAATGGATTTAAACATATGATAATGATGAGTAAAAAGGAATCGTAAAAAGTATGATGCAAATGAGAAGTAGCATGAAACTTTAAAGGGTTATGATGATGCAAATGATGACAAAAAAAGGGATCATGGTAATGTGGTAAGAGATGAGTGTACATGATATGAAATGTGGGTAGAATGATAGGGAAACATACATGGGGATAGGATCTACAACATATCATTGATTTATTATAGTCTTTGATTGGGAGGAGGAGAAAATATGCAAAAATTTTACCATAATGTTTGTGGGTTAGGAGACTTTTAGGGAGAGGTAAGGGTGTCGGGGAAAACAAAAAGAAGGTCAAGGGGGATAGGTAGTTAGATTAGATCTAAGGTTGGTGATAGGATAGGAAATGTAGGGAGGTTTCTTTAAGAAAGGAAACTATGGAGGTAGGTAGGATAGATATTTATAGTAAGAACATTTAGGATGTGATAATATGGATATGGTGTAATGGATATGAATGAGAGTTTTTTTTTCTATTTATGGAACAAGGTAGTGGGAAGATGGAATGATGCTTGAAGCTTGAAGGTGGGGTACTTCGTAAAGAAGTACCATCATGTCATTTGAGCACTTAATTTGATATAGGAATATTAGGTGTATGCCAAGGTTACTAAACAATCAAGGTGTCTACCCCAATATTACATAGGACTAACTTGAACAAGTATGCAAGGATTGCCCCAACATCACACATGAATCTTAGAGGAATCAGAGTGGAAATGATGCTAGGTGATCCACAAGAAAATGATATTTCCCAATTCCATCATGTGATCATGAAAGAACACATTTTTGGAACATCCAAGGGTTATATCTAACTGAATCACAAGAAAAAAAAGACCTGATTAGAACTTTGCTCTCTAATTTTCCTATTCGCAACATACCATGATATAAAAGATCATGGTGACTTTGAGGAGGGAACAACCAAATTGCTTAGAAAAGATACATTTTAAGAACCAAAAAGTGACATCCAATGTTAAGAGAAAGAAAAAATCCATGAATGTAATCTTTTTCCAGAGATATTATTACGATGAGATATTGATAGGCCAAGGTGGAAATATGTGGATGGATGCATCTTGCAAGAACCTATT
Organism: Cupressus sempervirens; assembly: GCA_028749045.1. Lineage (NCBI taxonomy): Eukaryota > Viridiplantae > Streptophyta > Pinopsida > Cupressales > Cupressaceae > Cupressus > Cupressus sempervirens. The sequence continues at coordinate 343,533,194 of CM053784.1, forward strand.
GGTATTATTTAGGACTATGATAGAATGACAATTGTAACTTTCTCAAAACAACTCTTGGGTGACATTTTGAATATTAAGTGCAATATGTGAGTGGATTTTTATATAATGGGAAAACCTCACGATGACAAGGTAGTGTGATGTGATCAGATATAGTACAATAGTTTTACAAGGGTATGATATATGGACATGTTATAGAAGAAAAAATATAAATGATAGGATACATGTGGTAAGGTACAGGGATATGATAGATGTGTGAACCATGGTAGAACACATTGTTCTAATAGGAGTTCTAAGCTAAAGGATAAGGATAGAATGTCATGATCTATGATAGTGTGGTGATGGAATCTTTGGAACACCTTTGGAAAATGGGAAGATTGGTGATGAGATGTGGAGGATGGTGTGGGAGGTGTAGATCATTGATAGATAATGAATAGGCCAAGTACAAATGATGCTTATTTTCTAGGTTTTCACCAAGGTACCTATCCATGGGTGATGTATTTTTTCTTTTTTTGAGGGTATATATATATATATATATATATATGAGCATTCTTTGGGGTGGGATATGGATGTACTGAGTACTCTATCATGGGATATTTTTATGTGGATGCTTTATGAGATGCATGTGGATAGATGTATGAGATAGAAAAACATGTTTTTATGCAAGATGTGATGTTTGGATGTTTATGAAATACATGATTTTACTGATGCTTTATGATGTAGGATGTGATGTGTTAATGATGAGATTTATGAAATGCATGGTGTTACTAATGCTTTGTGATGTAGGATGTGATACATTTATGGACTATGATAGCAACACTCTATGATGTAAGATATGATGTTTTTGATAAGTTGTATGATGTAAAAATGAGGAAAAATGAGAGGGAAAATTTTAGGATGATGTAAATGGAGAACTCTAGAATGAGTAGAACAAATTATGATGATAAAAAATGGATAAATAAAATTTTATGATAATTAAAAATGGATAACTAAAAGTTTTTATGATAATAAAAACTGGACAAGTAAAAGTTTATGATAATGAAAACTGGACAACTAAAAGTTTATGATAATGAAAAATGGACAACTAAAGGATTATGATAATGAAAAATGGGCAACTAAAGGTTTATCATAATGAAAAATGGAAAACTAAAAGAATTATGATAATAAAAATGAACATTTAAAATTGAGGATGAAAAATGGATAACTAAAGGTTTATGATAATGAAAAAAGGATAACTAAGATTATGATAATTAAACTAGATTTATAACTATGATAATGAAACTCGGCCCTAAAACTATGATAATGAAAATGGATTTAAAACTATGATAATGAAGTTGACTTTAAAATTATGATAATAATGGTTTAAAACTATGATAATAAAAAAAAATGGATAAAACACTATGATAATGAAAAATGGATCTAAAATTATGATAATTAAAAATGGATCTAAAACTATGATAATGAAAAATGGATTTAAACGTATGATAATGATGAGTAAAAAGGAATCGTAAAAAGTATGATGCAAATGAGAAGTAGCATGAAACTTTAAAGGGTTATGATGATGCAAATGATGACAAAAAAAGGGATCATGGTAATGTGGTAAGAGATGAGTGTACATGATATGAAATGTGGGTAGAATGATAGGGAAACATACATGGGGATAGGATCTACAACATATCATTGATTTATTATAGTCTTTGATTGGGAGGAGGAGAAAATATGCAAAAATTTTACCATAATGTTTGTGGGTTAGGAGACTTTTAGGGAGAGGTAAGGGTGTCGGGGAAAACAAAAAGAAGGTCAAGGGGGATAGGTAGTTAGATTAGATCTAAGGTTGGTGATAGGATAGGAAATGTAGGGAGGTTTCTTTAAGAAAGGAAACTATGGAGGTAGGTAGGATAGATATTTATAGTAAGAACATTTAGGATGTGATAATATGGATATGGTGTAATGGATATGAATGAGAGTTTTTTTTTCTATTTATGGAACAAGGTAGTGGGAAGATGGAATGATGCTTGAAGCTTGAAGGTGGGGTACTTCGTAAAGAAGTACCATCATGTCATTTGAGCACTTAATTTGATATAGGAATATTAGGTGTATGCCAAGGTTACTAAACAATCAAGGTGTCTACCCCAATATTACATAGGACTAACTTGAACAAGTATGCAAGGATTGCCCCAACATCACACATGAATCTTAGAGGAATCAGAGTGGAAATGATGCTAGGTGATCCACAAGAAAATGATATTTCCCAATTCCATCATGTGATCATGAAAGAACACATTTTTGGAACATCCAAGGGTTATATCTAACTGAATCACAAGAAAAAAAAGACCTGATTAGAACTTTGCTCTCTAATTTTCCTATTCGCAACACACCATGATATAAAAGATCATGGTGACTTTGAGGAGGGAACAACCAAATTGCTTAGAAAAGATACATTTTAAGAACCAAAAAGTGACATCCAATGTTAAGAGAAAGAAAAAATCCATGAATGTAATCTTTTTCCAGAGATATTATTACGATGAGATATTGATAGGCCAAGGTGGAAATATGTGGATGGATGCATCTTGCAAGAACCTATTGGTATTATTTAGGACTATGATAGAATGACAATTGTAACTTTCTCAAAACAACTCTTGGGTGACATTTTGAATATTAAGTGCAATATGTGAGTGGATTTTTATATAATGGGAAAACCTCACGATGACAAGGTAGTGTGATGTGATCAGATATAGTACAATAGTTTTACAAGGGTATGATATATGGACATGTTATAGAAGAAAAAATATAAATGATAGGATACATGTGGTAAGGTACAGGGATATGATAGATGTGTGAACCATGGTAGAACACATTGTTCTAATAGGAGTTCTAAGCTAAAGGATAAGGATAGAATGTCATGATCTATGATAGTGTGGTGATGGAATCTTTGGAACACCTTTGGAAAATGGGAAGATTGGTGATGAGATGTGGAGGATGGTGTGGGAGGTGTAGATCATTGATAGATAATGAATAGGCCAAGTACAAATGATGCTTATTTTCTAGGTTTTCACCAAGGTACCTATCCAAGGCGCTTGAATTGCCAAGTTTTCACAATTGGATGATTACTTTCCTTTATTATTTTCTCTTTTTTTCTTTTTAGGACCTTTTGATTTTTTTTGGGTTTTTCCATAGAATTAGCAAGATACACTGAGGGTCTTAGGCATAGAATTTCTTGAGGTGAATGATGTTGGTGGGATCATTCAGTGTTTCTCCCTGAAGTGTTGATAGTTGATATACCCATAAGACAAAATATGTTTTAACAACATATAGACCAAGCTATGTGGGCTCAAACTTTCCCTTCTTCTCTCAGTCTGCTTGGACCTTCATGTTTTCCTTGAGGATCATGTCACCTACTTGAAATTGGCATGGATGTAGCTTCCAATAGAAGTTTCACTTTAGGAAATTTTGATAGACCATGAGATGGTCATAGGCCTATTGCCTTTTTTCATCAAGTATATCAAGCTAGGTGAGTCTAGCTACTCTAAAATCCTCATCTGATATATGCCCTCAAAAGAAATATGCAAGGATGGGAGTTCAACCTCAATAGGTAGTATTGCTTTGGCACCATAGACCAAGGTGTATGGGGTTGTGCCTATTGATGTATGGAAAGAAGTGAGATAAGCTCACAGGGTTGGTTTGATTTGTAAATACCAATCATAGTCAAAATTATTGAAAACTTTCTTTAGGATTTTTAGTAAGGGTTTGTTAGTTTCCTCGGCCTAAGTGTTACTTTGTAGGAAGTAGGGGATAGAAAAATGATGATGGATATGAAGGGAGGTGCACAAATCTTCCATATTGAATTTTTCAAAGTTACCTTCATGGTTGGTGAAAATAGTAGCTAGGATACTGAAGCGACATATGATATGATAGACAATAAACTTGGAGACTTGAACTCCTATGGTAGTGATAAGTGGGACTGCTTCTACCCACTTAGTTAAATAATCTATTTCATTGATTATCCACTTGTGTCCTTCTAAAGAGAGGGGTACTATAACACCAACAAGGTCAAACCCCCAACATGCAAATGGCCATGGTGGTGCAATAGGTTGAAGATTTTGATCTAGGTCCTAGATCAAATTTACATGTTTCTCTAGTAGGGTAGACAACTTTTGACAAATTTGTAAGCATCATGCTCTAGAGTAGGCCAATAATATCCAACCCTAAGTATATGTTTAGCTACGACTATACCGCTCATGTGAGAACCAAAAAGTTTGGCATATACCTCATTGAGAGCTATTGCAGCCTCATTTTGGTCTAATTACTAAGACAAAGTTTCATGATAACCACTATGATATCAGGTGTTAGCTATGATAGTATAGCAAGATTATTTATATATGAGGTTTTGGCATTGGGTTCTTGTGAGATGGGAAGATATGATACCATTTACAAGGTAAGTGTGAAGTTCATGGTATCATGCGGATTAGGGACCAACCAAGATGCATACTCATGTCAATTTATCATTCTTGTATGTAGGCTTATGTATCTTCTCAACTAATAATTCATATTATGTAGCCTCCTAAGGGATCTCCAAAAGTGAACCAATAGTAGCCATTGCATTTTTAGCCTTGTTTTCCAATCTAGGCACTTGTGTGAATTGGATTTGAATAGAGTGTTACTTCAACTAGTCTACCAATTCTTTTTAAGGCTAAAGATTATCATCCTTGGTAAAATATTCCTCAAGAACTTGCTTGATAATAAGATGTGAATCTCCAAAGACCTATTGCTCTATGATTTACACTCAACTATTATTTTCAGCCCTGCAATAAGAGCTTCATACTCTAAGGCATTGTTGGTGCACTAGAACTAGAGTTTGAAAGACTTAGGAATATAGACATCTTGAGGAGTAACCAATAGTATGTTGGCTCTAGAATAATGGGATGTGTAAGTTCCATAAAAGTATAATTTCCAAGATGGTTGTTCTTTTATCTTGAAGAGATGTCCACATAAGAACTCCATAATGAGAGGGTGATCAACAACTAAGCATGTATCGGCTAAGTGGTTTTCTATAGTTTGACCTTTGATGGATTTATGGTGGCATATTAGATGTCAAACTCATTGAGAAGCATGACCCCTTTGGCTAGGTGCCATGTGAGTATTGTTCATGACAACATATGTTTCAAAAAATAAATCTTGGATGTTAGTTGCACTATGTGACTCAACATGTAACGACGAAGATTTTGAGTGGCAAAAAACACAACTAAGAAAGAATTTCCCATGGGTGTGTAGTTAAGTTGATACCCAACTAGAGTGCACTTGATGTAATAAATAGCCCTCTCTTTTCCTTTATTGTCAAGTTTTCCTAGAAGAGCACCTAATGCTATTGGGGTAGTTGTGATGTAAAATACGAGTGGTCTTCCTACAACTGGTGGAACCAAGATAGGTGGATTATTCAAGAATTTCTTGATCGGTTCAATGTTTCATTGGAAAATAAGATCCCATCTAAAATTTTCATCCATTTTTAGAAAGTGTGTAAATGGTTGACACTTACTAGCTAGTTGGGAGATGAATCTTCTAACTAATTATAGCTTCTCCTAGAGAGAGAAAAGTTGTTTGTCTTAGGAGGAGCCATATCCATGATGTCTTTGAACTTTTTATGGTTAATCTCAATATCACGTCATGATACAATGAAAACTAGGAGCATTCTAGATGTGACACAAAAGACACATTTCTTAGAGTTGAGCATGAGACGGTACTTAGCTAGCTAATCAAACACTTCCTCAAGGTGATTTAAGTGATAAAGGGCATTAAGAGACTTGATTAGAATATCATCCACATAATCCTCAAGAGTTTTTTGGATGAGGTTATGGAAGATGACCATCATGACCCAATGATAGATTGCCTGGACATTTTTAAACCTGAATGGCATCATGTTGTAATAGAAGGCTCCTTAAGGGGTGGTAAATTTTTTCTTATGTTGATTTGAATCTAATTGTATCCTAAGAAGCCATCCATGGATGATAAGAGCTCATGGGCAATGGTGAGATTGACAAGCATGTCTATATTTGGCAATGGGAAATCATCCTTTGGACAAGCCTTGTTGAGGTCTCTGAAGTTTGTACAAATCCTAATATCACCAAAAGGCTTTGTGATAGGTACCATGTTGGATATCCAATCTAAGTAGTCAATAAAGCCAATGATCTTTGCATCTACTAGTTTTTATAACTCCACTTTATTCCATTAAAGTAACTTTGGGATCCATCTTACAGAGTTTTTTCTTGACTAGTTTAGTCATTGAATCTACGGCCAAGTGGTGTACCACTAACTTGGGGTCCAACCCTAGCATGTCTTGGTAGGACCATAAAAAGAGACCAATATTTTCTCAAAGGACCTTAATGAGGAGTTCTTCTTGTTTAAGTGGTAGAGATGCAATAATGTATATGATCTTTGGTATCTCTATTAAATAGATATTGACCAACCTAGTTTCCTCTAGTCATGATTGATGAGATAATAGGCCTATGATCTTGTAGGGGAAGGATGAAATATCCATCCTTAGGTGCCTCATAAAGGATGTCACTATTGGATGTGTCCTTATTTTATTTTCATTTTTTGAGTGATTCAATGGTTCTCTAGAAGAGAATACTTTTGTTTTGCCTTTTTTCTTTTTCTTTTCTTTTCTTTCTTCATTTTTTTGACTAGATATTTACTCATCCCCAAATTAACCCTTTGGATCCAAATTTTTTGCATAAGTTAATTGTGGAGGTTTCTTCTTCTGTAGTGCTTTAGTCTCCATGAATCTGAGTACATGCTCCATGGAGAATTTGTCAACATGCATAACACTTGGATGGTTCCAATCAATGAGTTTAGGATGAGTGAGTGGTAAATCTATGAGGTAAATGGGAAGTTCACAAAGTATAGAGGCTCCTAAGATATTTTTTTCAAGGAAAATATCATCATATGCTTTCTTTTTGACTTTGTGAGGAATGGCTTCAACTTCAATGGGATTATTTTAGATGTTTATAAAGGCATGAACATATTTTGTTGTGCTCCTAGTTGCAGGGAGTCCATAACCTAGGCCTTTCCTTTTTTCTTCTTTGTAGGCTTCTATAGGCTATCTAATGCCTAACTCCTCATGACATATACCACCTCCTTGATAATCCCATTGCTTGGCAACAAGGTGATGTCACTATGGATATTTCTTTTTTAAATAATCAAGGAGTTATCCACTTTTGGGAGGTGGATCTTTGTATAACCATGTGCTAATATTAGGAGTTATTTCCTCTCCATCGAGGATCCCATTACCAAAAAATGTGGCGTTCCCAAATTTTGTGAGCTGGGGAGTTGTGTCTAGCTTTGGCCCCTAGAAGATCAAGCACCCTCTAGTATGTGGATCAAGCAGTAAAGCACTATTAACAAAAGCATATGAAAGATTGTATTCTCCACAACCTTGGTAGTTGATCTTAACCATAGAAAGTTTGGAGGTTAAAATGTTGTCTTGATTGTGGAAAATGCCAGAGGAGCTAGCTATGGTGTTGTCAATCTTGATTCCAAGACAATGGTTGGTATATGAAGCTTCCACCATATTGTAATAAGAAAAGGGTTTAGGATCATCCTGGATGTTTATCTAAGTGTCATTATATATAAATTTGATGCACTATTGATATGTGGATGGAATGGCCCTCATAGCATTAATCCATGGTTGACAAAGGAGGATGTTGTATCGAAGGTTAAGATAAAATATGTGAGAAATTATTTCCTAAGTGATTGGGCCAACTCTAATAGGTAGCAAGATAGTTCCTTCAGTGGTCTATTCCAAGTTGTCATATTCTTTGATAGTGATGACCTCATTTAGGATATCTACCTTAGTGTATCCCACTTTTTTGATGAATTTTAAAGTACGTAGATTCAAGGTCAATCCATTATCTATCATGACCTATTTGACAACAAAGTCAAAAACTAGGGCAACTATGCAAAGTGGAATATTTTAGGAAAAATATGCATGAGAAACGAATCATTGTTAGCCACTTCTTGGAAATGAATATAAAATTCCTTGACATCTGTAAGTGGATCTCCTTTCCCCCTAAATTTATCAAACTTAGGAACTTAGAAATGTTTGGGAATGATGTCATTATTATTGCTTTGTAAAATGGGTATGTGCAAACCATTTCAAATTTAAAAGTTTTGGAATGTATCCCACATTTGAGTGCCTTAAGAGAAATTTTCACCTCTTCCCATTCAAAGTTGACAAGTGTCAATATTGGTGCCCCTGACTCTGATGCCCCTGGTGCAAGGTATGTATCAGATTGTGCAGGTGAATATGAATGGTTTTTCTTGATGTATTATGGTGGATTAAGTGTTAATTGAATGGTGTTTTGATCAAGATTTGCGGTATATTAAGGTAGTGGTTGAATTTCTTTTTGTATTTTCTAAGAGTACTACTACTGAGGTAGGTAGATATAGGATTTCTACCTAGATAGATAATTTTGTATTGGTGCTTAAACATATAGTTATTGGGGTGGTTGTTGCTAAAGGGGTGGTGGTACAAATATTGAGGCTATATTTTGAGATGGTATATCTAGCCTAACATATGGTAGTTTCACTCCTACTTGAGAAGGAAACTAAGTGGTGATGAGTGCCAAATAGTTGGTAGAAGGAATCATCCCTATTGCTGGTAGTTGTTGATGTGGGATTGTTTAGCTACTTCCTAAAGGTGGCATAAAGAAGTAGTTAGTGATGGGTGGTAATAGATTGATTTGTGTTGGTATGGGTTGATATACTTGGAATTTTTGCATGAAATAATTACTAAATGGAAATCTTGTGGTGACTCCTTATGTTTTTCCAAAACCCCAAGGACCAAGTGGAAATGGAGAGGTGGTGCTTAGCATGGATGCAAATGGATTGGATGAAATGAAAGGTGGATTGGTAGGCCCGACTAATGGAATTCTTGAAATTGACTATGATGTGGGTTGGATGTTTGACTGAGATGTGCCAGATGAACTACTAGTGGGTATATTTGAAGTGGAAGGTCTTTAGATACTAAATGAAATGGATGAAAATGGTGAAACAATAGTATAAATAGTGTTGGGGATGGTGGGTTGATGAGATATTGTGTGGACAAATGATTGAGTGATGGGAGGTTGACTATTTAATGGGATAAGGGCATTGAGTTGGGTTGATAGGACATTAGGGTCCATAGGTTTTGGCTATGTTGTTTGATACCCCCCTTGTGGTATGAAAAAGGGATCATCTAGACTAGATGGACCAAGGGGTGGTGAAAATCTAACAAATAAGGCGTGAGTGGGATTAGATATATCTAGAGGTGGTGGTCTCCCAAAACCAAAAACATGAACATTATCCCTTAGGAATTTTTCCATAATGGTTTCTCTATTTCAATCTATGATCACATTACTAATAGTTTCATGCCCTAGTTGGTTCATAAATGCATCTATATCTAATAAATGGCTTGATTCTTCTAGATTTTGTGGTGGTGGATTATGTGTCACTGAAGACACTAGGGGGTAAGGTTGTGCACTAGTTGAACTACCACTAAGATTAGGATCCATTTCTTTCTTCTTCCTTTAGTTCTTAGTGAGATGTGTGGTAGGTGGCATGAAAGAATGATGCTTTTAAGGATGAAGTGCAAGATTCTTGGGACAATAAATGCAAGTATATTTTTATGAATGTTGTTGCTAAATGCTCTTAAGGAAAATGACAATGATGGAAGAGTGTTCTAGGATATGATATCTATGACAGACAAGCAGAAGTGATTTAATAATATGAAATCTAGGAAGCCTAAAGCTTAGTGATGTAGTGTCAAAGTAAAAGAGAGGATGTTTCCCCTATGTGTAAGACTAAGATATGGTGGTGATATCAACCCTAAGGTAAACTTGTGACCTTTTGGAAGACAAAGATGATCAAGTGTGGAGCCCAACCTTTTTCTCAAGGTGATGAGGGACACAAATGACAAAGATTGATCACCCTAAAAAATGCTTAGTTTGATGTATAATTGAGATACTATGATGGATGTAGGATGTAGGGTAGAAAATTTTCAACAAAGTGACACCAATTGCTTAAGTAGAATGGGGATGATGGAGGGTGTTTTGTTCTATATTTGACTTGAGTGAATTTTGATACCTAAAGTATATGACCTAAAAGATGATGAATATATAAAATGCTTAAGGTAGGATGAGAATCCATATGAAGATCTAATTTTATGAAATGGTAAGTGAAAATTGTGTGTGCAAGAAGAAGAACCTAATCAAAGTGGGTATAGTTAGTGTACTCGATAAGGCTTGTGTTAACTCCACATCTTAGGGTTAAGTTCTAAATTTTTTGATCCCACTCAATTTTTAAACCAACTTCCACACCTTCCTTATCAATTTGATCTAATTTGGTGAGCCTTGGATTAGGTGTATACTTTTTTCATTATGCTTCTATCTCCCTATAAACTATTATTTTTGGAAGCTTAACCTTTTCGGAGTTAGGTTTTGGTGGATTTGACATGAGATACCTCTACTAGGTTTATCATAATTATGGGTTAAGGTAGTGACTATGCTAACTATACCTTTCACTTTAGGTTGGAGAATATAGATTTTTTGGGGTAACAAATAGGTCTAAGAAATGGTGTTTTATCATGAGGACAAGGTGGTTTGAGTTTAGTTATAAGGAATAAAGCAGGGCAAACTAGGTCTAAGATTGTTACAATTAGACTTGCTAACAATCCTTTTGAGATAGTCAAGCTAAATTTTGTTTAAAGATGGATATTTTTGAGTGTATACAAAGAGATATTTGACTAAAATATGATGTAACAATGTTTTCTTTGAAAGGGGTTAAGTGAAAACTAACTAGACCAAAAGTTATTGTGAATAAACTTGCTACCAACTACTTTGAAACAACAAGAATAAGACTCTTTTAGATATGGTGTATTGTGAGAAAATAGTCTCTTAAAGGACAAAGCAACTTTGAGAGAGATAAACAAATGATCTCTTTAGCAAAAGGTTTTGATAGTAACCATAAGAATGTGTATGTTCAAAAAATGTTTTTCATAGGTTGTTTGCATAAATAAGACAATTCAAACACACTTTTTATACCTAAGGCCACATTGGTTTCAATGTATTACTCATTAGGCCTACTAGGAGGAAACCATGTCGATGTTTTCTAGGTCTAGTTTGATATTTCCCTCTATCAAAGAGGTGAGTCTATACAAGAATAGATCAAAAAAATTACACATCAAAGATCCTTCAAGTATGACAAATAGAAGCCCCCATCTATGGGGAAAATGACTCTTGGAGATTAAACCCAAGTAGCCTTATGCCTCTACCAAGGAAAACACATATGTTAGGTAACTTTAGAGAAGCATTATATTCTTTTGTAGGATGAGTAATACACCAAGGATAAAAGGGTAACTACTAAATTGGCTCATAATTAGGTTTATGGAGTCAGCCACTCAGTTCTTATGTATGTAATCCACTTAAGAATATATTCCAAACATGTTGAAATCATGGGAAAGTTTTCCCACCTTAGGATGCCCCCATAAATAGATCACTCAAATTTTCCTAATGGAGTGAGAAGTTTTACCCCTTCCCTTATCTATATACCATCCATATTATTTACCAATTTGAGCTCCTCACCAAAGTTGACACACTTCCTAGAGGTCAATGAACTTGCTAGAAGCACTCATAGATTGTTCTAAATGATCTTGTTAACAACTTCAGTACATGCATCATGTATTTAATGGTCCTAATTTGCAAAAGTAGAGAAGAAAAATATGCACTAAAAGGCACAATATTAAGACACAAAAGGCATTTGATTCATTCTAATTTGGAAGCTTAGTGTATCCTAGTAACTACTTTGAAAACACACATGATTAACATAAATTTCTCATTTCCAACTTACAGTGATGGTCAACATAAGAAATTACATCAACAAAAGGAAATTGAGTGAGTGAAAGTGTTGAAAGAGATGAGAATAAGAGAAAAATAACATTAATGCATTCAAGATTTAGTTTTATTCATTTTAAGCCCAAAATTAAAGTGTTTACACATAATATTCATTTGAACTTGAAATTGAATGTTTGCATTGGTTTAGTTTTAATATTTGGTATTTGAGATTTGGTTTTCAAATTATTTAAGCAATCATCCCAATAAAAAATGTGTTTTAAATTTGCAAACATTCATTCCACTGAAATATTGAAATTTTCATCCTTAAGGATTCGAGATTGAGTTTTAAACAACTATATTAATCAATTATACAAAAACAAATTGTTAGGATTCTAGCAAGATTTTTGCGACCTACTCCTATAAAAAATAAATTAGAACACAAAGCTGGTAAGCTAAACTAGTAAACTCACAGAAGTCAACTTATGATCCCATAGTGTAGAAATGCACTCAAACATCATAGGATCATGGTGCATAGACTAGTAAAAAGGACAAAAGGTGGGTCATGGGAGAAATACTCACAGAGCAATCTTACAATAGTGCAATCGCACAATTTTTTTTGAAGGTATTCCCATTGATGGATGTATCAGCAAGTTTGAATATGAGAAATAAAATTGGATTTCTAGGCTTAGTTAAATTTTTGATCAAGCATTCTCGTAGGTTTTTATAGTGATCCCTCTAGTAAAAACTCACATTCCCATGGTAGGACTGGTCTGCAAGAATATTGGAGAGGGTTTTTAATGCCATGTGGTAGTGAGGGTTCATGATAAACATGTTCCCACCTATGGAGGTTCACAATCCCTCCAATTTGTCTTCATGAATTCATAGTTACAGGTTTGTGAATATTCTATTTTTTGAAGGTTGTTTATTAGAAAACAAATTAGGTGGTTGGGAGAGTGTTTCTTGGTTTGAGATTTAGGTACTTACAATAAAATGTTAAAAAATCCTAACACATACAAAAATAAGCACAATATGTAAGTTTTTTTTAGTTGATAAAGTAGGTACAAAATTGATTTAAATGACCTGAATGCGAGGTCCCACTGAGCATGAAAAAATGTAACACCTATTAGTAGTAATTAAAAATATAATGTTTAGATCTACAAGGCACTCAAAATACTAACTAGACTAAAACAAGAGAGGATGAAGGGAAAACCATGGAGGTGAGCAGACCAAGAATGGTATGATCCTTGACTATAGCCTTGGCAATTTTGTTTTGTTGGGATGTAGATGGATGTATTCTCAAGAGTGCTTTAAACTTCAATGGAGTCCTTCAAAGGGTAGGATGGGTGAATATGTAGTCATTGTTGTGAGTGAGCATTATAGCATAACAAGGGTGCAAAATGGATGATTGTGGTCTTCAATGGCACACTATAAATTTGTATGAGAATGGATATGAATTGTGAGAGGGAAAGGGTCCAATTTATACACCAAGGGGTGATGAGATGGAGGGTCAGGATGCAATGATGGAAGGATGGTGAGGGAGGGATAGGATGCAAGGAAGGGGGAGCACACAGATTTTCTTCTTCAAATCTCTAGCCTTGTAACAAGTGTCACAAGCGGATTGGGTGATCAAAATGGATGGTCAAAGGTAATTATGAGGGAGGAGGAGTGTGAAAGAGAAGTTAAAGCATGTTTATGGCATGCAAGAGCCATTAATGTTCTTAGACAGGAATGGAAGAGGATAGGGGAGACTATTGACTTTGGCTTCGCTTAAGAAATCTTAATTCTTGCTTAAATCTATGCACATGTTTAGGATGGGGATTAGGCTTAGCTTGGGAGGGAGGTTAGGAGGCAAGTGGCTTAGCCTTGATGGGATGGGTTAGTTAGTTGGCTAAGTGAGGTTAGTATGGGTGAATGGGTTGGATTAGTGTAATGATAGGGTTTAGATATGGTTTAGGGGTTTGTGATGATTTATTAAATGATTTATTTAATAAATGGGGGATGTGGGATAAAATTAAATATATTTTTACATTTATTTAATTTAATAGAGGGATGGTGATTTATTTGATAAATTACTTTTGGGTTATCATTTGATTTCATCAATTGGATTATAGTTAGTTAAATTAATTAATTAACTAGGGGATGATGATTAATTAATTAAATAATAAATATTTAATCAATAATTTCCTAGAAGATGACTAAAATAATATTATGTAGTGATGTAATCAGATTTAGGTTTCTACAAAAAGATGAGAATTTTTCTTCAATAGTGTCTCTGCATAGACCATACTTCCATGTGAGGTGTCAACATGGACTAGATACTGATTAGAGTAGACCGAATATTAGAATCATGTGCTTGCAGCATAGCAAGCCTACTCTGAGATGATAGTAACCTCTACAAATGTCATTTCCCATTACCTGGAGATTGTTGTAGTGTGGTACTACAAATCTCCCTATAGTTGGTTAATAGCTCAGTGAGTCTCCTTAGTAAATATATCAATATTGCATAGCTTTTTGTATAGAAAGAAAATTCCCTCTAACACCTTCTTTGCATTCTCCATTTTGGTTGCTAGATCAACTTTTTTGAGTGTAATATCACTAGATATCTTCTCAAAAACCTTGGTACAAAACTTCCTTTTAGACCATTCTTATAATTTGAAATTTGTGTCTAGGTCTTCATCCTTAATCTTGTCCACAATGATGACAAGATACTCTATAATAGGATTATCTTCATTTATTTCTAGAAGGATGAAAGCATCAATGAATATGTCTTTGATTTCATGAAAAAAATTCTTTTTATTAAGTTCCCTCCTTATTATTTCTTGCCTCTTTTTCCTTTGTAGAGTGGATTAAAGAATGCTAATTTCTCTAATAGTGATTGTATTCAAATCAAACTTTTGTAGCTCAATCAACTCATCTAATCTTACATCCTCAAATGATGTAACATCAGGACTCTTGGGTGTGTTGGAACTTAGCCTTGATATTTGTAGTGAAGTATCCTATGTACTTAGCCTCTAAAGAGCTTGACTACTGATAGGAGATGTAGAGACTAGCAAAGTAACCAGTGTTTATATGGCAATTGTTTCCTTAGATGTAGTAGTCAACTTACCCTCTTCATTCTTTTCTCCTACTTGTTGAAATTCACCCTGTTCGTCTGATTCTTTACATGATAAATTTTCCTAATTTAGGTATTAAAAATCATATTTTTGCCCTTTTGTTTGAGACTAGGGTTTCTAGTTTCTGGTTTTTCAATTCATGCTAAGTACCTTTCTCAAAGTCTTTCTCACTATCTGATCTTAGTTAGATCCACAACTCTCTCATCATCGTTATAACAAAGTGCAAGGTTTTTTAGCATCGCGACATAGAAAATGCTAGAAAGTTGAGTAGCGGTATCGTAAAGTGAAAGCCGGTGCCAGAAAGGTGTATTATCTTGCAACAGATTCATCCATTTAATTCATGACAAAGTCGTTAGTGTGAGAGAAGAAAAACATGGAGCAAGTTGCAAGTGGTGTCACGGAAACTTAGATTTTTTGGTTAGTTGCTATGTCACAACCAAAAAATCTGTATGCCTTGCCGGTAGCAATATAGTGATTGACCAAAAAATGAAGAAAGTGACAACCTTTAAAATACATGGCAATTGTGGAATTCCCATCTAATATCATAAATGTGCATGTTTACTATTCTAATAGTGGTACTAATTGGTATTATTATGATTGACATGTTATCTTTTCTCCATCACTGAAATATAGTGCTCACCAAAGGTCGCTATGTTGCAACCGAGAAATCATTGTGCCTTGTCGGTAGTGACATAGTGACTGGCTAGATAATATAAAGGATGACACTCTTTTGAAAGGGGCAATAATTATGAAGATCCCAAAAAAGATGTTCTAGAAAATGTGTTGTTAGTTTTGTGTCAGTCGTATTAATTATTGTTACCATGTTTAAGTTTCTTCCCAGCATAGGATTTTAATGGACCACTGAAAGTCACTATGTTGTGACCAAAAAGTTAATGGATTTCATCGGTAATGACATAGAAACTTGTCAAAATATCATAATGTAACAATAATTTGAGAAGGTGGGCCCCAATGAATGTTGTGTTAGAACTGATTCATCTTCCCAGGACACAGTGGCATCCTACTAAGAACATATGCGCAAGAAACTTTGAATCCACTAGAGGTCACTATGTCGTGACCAAAAAAGGTCTGTGATTCATCGGTAGAGATATAGTGACTCACCTAAAAATAAGAAATGCACTGGGGTCAAGAAGACATGATGTCACCATAAGGATTAAAATAATAATTTATATGCTATCATGTCAAGATAGTTCTATGTCATCAAGAAAGTGAATCCACACCTAGGTTAGATCTCAAATGAACAATGATAATCATTGGATCAAAGGTAGATCAAAAATAGTCGCCAACTCATTATAAGAAAATGTGCTTTGTTTATTCAATGCAACTTGGTGACTGGGGGACCCACCATAGTTTATGTGCCTAAATACAAATTCCTCGCCTTTAGATCAAATAAAATCTATGGTCATTGCTAGTTGCTATAGTGAAATGCTAAAAGTTTAAGGGTAGCAACATAGTGAGCAAAGCCAATGGATTGGACCCACCATTTTGTATTAAAAAATAAATTAATTTTCCTTTGCTCGATCAAATTGAGATCAATGCTTGTCACTATCTCACATAGGTGATCTACTCATTCTTTATTCATAGCGAGATAGCGACACAATGACACATGTTCTCAGATAAAAGTGGGTCTAATTTCAAACACCAATTATGAAAGAGAGTCATAAGTGGAGACTTTTCATTAGTTTGACTACCAGCATGTCAACGAGAAGATGAGTCATCCCTACTTTCATTCCTAGATAGTAGGATTTTTCTAAGTTCAATGGTGCAAATTTAGAAAAGTAAGGTGATGACACTTTGTTTTTCCCTTACAATTCATTTATGAGGTATGAAGGATTTTTGTGTGAGGAAAAACAAAGTATATTGCAAAATATTGCACCATTTTCATCTCACATAAAAAAAAATTCAAGCTTTCTCAGTAGGCAAAAATTAGTATGAATGTTGTGTTAAGCTTGAGTAAAAGGTGAAATAGTTTCCCTAGTGTTTATGAGATAATTGCAAAATTATAGAGAAAACAAGCAGAGATCAAGTAAGTTCCTATATACAATAATCTCTGCAGCTTTTTAATTTCTATCAATTAGAGTCAAAATGCCTCCAAAGAAGGTTTTCTCAAGGCAAAAGTACTATTTAGCTAGAAATGTTCATGATGACTTACTAGAATCACTCCTAGAATCCACCACTAAGACTATGCAAGTTAAGAAATTAACTTCCTTAAACCCTAGGCTAAAAATTGTAGATATTCTATATGATAAGAGGAATTGGGTTAGGGATGCAATAACTTCTCAAACTAGTCTTGCTTTGTTTAAGAAATTGTTCTTAGAGAGAAATTTGTTTGCCCTACATACCAATGTTTGGAACTTTGATTTAAGGAAATTAGTAGTTTCAAGTGTCTTCATGGACTATGATTTTCTTGAAGCCATTGCAAAGAATTATGACCAAGCTATTAGAGTAGTAAGAAGAACTAATGGTGTGCCTCTGGTTACAATTAGTCCTAAGGAGATTAGAAAGGTATTTCATCTAGAGCCTTTGACAGATTATCATGTGCTTATTAATTTACATGAATTAGAAAAGAAGTACATATCAAAGAAGGATGTGATTAGAGGAGGTGCACTAAGGGCCCATATTCGCACAATTGGAATTTTTCTAGTAATTAAAGCTATCTCTAGGGAGCCTTTCAAGAAAGATCATTTTACTTCCAGGGTTGTAGAAATATACAAGACTCTATGCTGAGTTTTTGATGAGGACAAATAGAATGTTATGCCCATCAGTCTTATGTATATGATGGTTCAGATTGCTTCCTTTGGTGTAGATGTTATTTTTTATTTTACCTCTTATTTGGCTGAAGAAATTCATATTGGTCTGGTTGGAATTGCAAAAGGGAAGGTGGAGAAGACTTTTGGCCATTATTCTTTGTTGATGCATATGTTTTTGTTTAAGGGAATGACATATTTTGGTAAAGAAATGGAACTGAATAGAGGGTAGGATGGAAAAGCACTGCCAGTCTAGTTATAGAGTGTAGATATGACCTGAGAGGCAAAGAATGCTAGTTTTGTCAGATTTGATAGGTATTTCACTTCCAAGTTGACATGCCTCATATTGAGTGACAATTCCAGAGTTCCTAAGGCATTGATGAGTCTTATTAGGCCTATGGATAACCCAATTGGTTTGAAATTTTGACACAATTGGGTAGATATCATCCCATACTCTATTTTTACTATTTTTAGAATTTATGATTTTAAAGGAAGCCCTCATGTTTTTCCTTACCTTCCTTTTAAGGTAGGAATGACTAAAGTATTGTGGTAGTTAGGAAGATTGGAAGAAACTTATCTATTGAAAAGGTAGTTGGGGTCAATTTTCCCTACTTTTACTGTGGCCCATCAATTTGTAATTACTAAAGGGGGTTGGCTCTTTTTAGATAAAATTTTAGATCAGTACAAAATAGTTGTTTCCCATCCCCATTTTTGTGATACTGAGGGATTTTATAATTTGACCTTCAGGCTTAGAACTAAATTGCGAAACGTGAAACATGATTCATATTATCTAAAGGACATCATAAGAAATCAAAAAGGAAAAATGAAGAGTTTACTTCAGGGTTTTGGAATTAATTCATTGTTTTGATAAAGATTATAGTCCTCTAGATAATGCTACTATAGAGACAGATAAAATAAATAAGCTTATGAACACCTTCCTTGAGATAATGGAAGCCGTGAATGAGAAGAAACAATTCTTTATTAATTCATATCTAGATAAGGCCAGAGAGGTCATGAGGAGGTTGGCTTTTACTCCTAATGTAGGAGTTGGTCATCTGATTGTTCAAAAGAGGCTAGGTTGTACCATAATTCAAAGTAAAAAGGCCACTGTGGATAAGAGAAAAAAAAATAGGATCCACTAGTGTTGTCCTAGAAGAGAGACCTGATGAGCCTTTTCCAGAAAGGTAGAGAATAATAAAGGAATAGGGTCCTCATGTGGAGGACTATTCACCTACTCAATCCCCTTTGTGGATTGGAGAGCAGATTGAGCAAATAGGGTCACAAGGAGGTGTGCTTATTATCCAGGTAGAATTGGATGAGGAAAACCCTCAAGAGCCTCCTATGACAAGCCTTGAGTTGATAGTGGTAGATTATAGAGGCAAGGAATTGGACCCTATAATAGAGTAGGCTAGTCATTAGTTTTGTAAATTCTAGAGCTTTCCACCCATTTGCATGGAGGGCCAATATGAAAAAGTTTGAAGATAGGTGTAATAAGTTGAGAATACAACATCCAAAAATAGATGAAAATATCTTGCAAAATTAGGTAAAGGAGGAAATGATGAAAGAATTTCATAATATAAGCCCTGAGGAGGGAAGACAAATGGTAAAAGCATCAAAAAATTTGTTGCTACCGAATTGGGACATAGTTGACGCTTTGGTTTTTAATTCTATTTCTGATAAGTTGGATTTGCAAGACTAGAATAAAAAGGAATTCCAGGGCACTACATTTAGTGAAGACCAAACTATCTTAGTCATTTGGTCATTAAGGAGAGGATCAAGAGCTACCTCATAATAGCTAGATGAGTCTAGATTTATGGGAAATATTTTTGTAAGAAGAGTAACTTATACTTCTCATGTGCACGCTGCACACTGGGGTGTAGATACATATCATTTTGTTTTGGCCATTGCTGAAAAGGAAGAAAAGGCCATGTTTGAATTGCAAAGTAAATATGAGACAATTTTGGAAGCATATAACAAGGAGGTCCAAAATAGGATTGAATTGGAAAATAAGATAATGGGAAGGTCTACCAGGTGAAGAATAACATATCCCTTCCCCCTAGTGGAGCATTTTAAATCCACTCCACTAGTAGAACTACCAAATATACCACAAAGGCCATAGTACTACACTACTAAGGATTTTGAAGAGAAAAAGAGAAAGTTATGGGCACTACATGTAGAGCTAAATTTGCAATATGAAGATAAAATGAGAAAGGCTCTAATGTATCTGGTAGATAAAATTGAATGGTCATTGTTTTATGATTAGTTAGCAAAGGTAATAAGTATATGGGAAGAATTGAAAGCCCATGATGAGGCTCTAAAACCTATTGTCAATAACTGGGGAAAGAGAAAGAAAGAAATTATCTTTTTATGTTTTTTTTTTATAAGGTCTACCCATGATCATATAGAAAAAATATATGATATTGCTAATGATTTGTTATACTTTGACGATAGAAGGGTGGCATTACAACTGAAAGTTGTTTCCTACCTAAGAAAATATAAGAATCAAAATTTTGACTTGTTTCCTTGAGCTTTAGATAGAAAGAACAAATTAAAAAATAAGGATGACCTATTTTGTTTAAGAATGAATAAAGTTATCAATGAAAGAGGGCATGCTTGGTGGGCCACCATGACAGAGGAATTGGTGAAAGTCCATTTTTTTTTAAAATTCTTTGAAACAAGAATTTGTTATTATTGATAAGGAGGTTGATTATGTACTTGGAAAGAAAAGTGCTATTTTGTAATTCAATTGGCCAGATGATACACCTTTTGACACATGGATGATAGATATTGCTTCTAGTGAACAATTTGAAGAGGTTGAAATAGATAATGATCAAGTGTAGGAGGACGAGGTGTAGATTATTCACATAATAGCACCAAATCTTAAAGATGAGGAAGATAAAGGTCACCAATTGATTCCATCTACAGGCTCAAAGGCCCAGGATGTGGACATGGCAGAAGACCAATTAAGGGTAAAAGTAGTTCTATCAATTCAAGGTGAAGAGAGTGAAAACCCATAGGTGAAAATTAATTTACAAGTATTACAACAAGACTCATCATTGGCCAGTATAGTAGCTACATATGCCAAGGAATCAAGATAAATAAAGGAAAATCATGGGATTTGTAGCATTTGAAGATGTAACAGAAGAGGGGCATACCAAGAGAATATCATGATGTATTATCTTCTGTTACATAAAACTTTGTCTTTTCCTATTAAGTAAAATGTAAAAATCTTTTGTGAAAGGACACCTATCAATTTCTCTACACTTGAAACTTGTTGCATCTCATACTATATAAGTGAGTTACTAGGGCTAGAGAAGGTTCTGAAAGTTGTATAATTTTTGCTTTTGTTCAAAAAGGTACAGTCGGTCCAATTGTATGTAGATGTGTTGAGTTTACTATCAAATATGTATTCTCTAATAGTATATGGAAATTATAGAATCAGTAAGATATTTAAGGCTTCTAATTGAATTTCTATTGGTCATTGTATTAGTCATCTAAAAGGATAATATAAAGGGGTATTTGCATTAGATTTGTGTCATCAATTTCTATCTCCATTTTATGAGTTTGTTTACTTTGATGTCATTTAAATAAGGTTTAATTGATTGAATATAGTCTAGAAGGGTTGTATGTTGATACTATTGTTGCTCTTAATTCAAAGAATTATATAAATGCTTTAGTAGATCAGTAGGGTTCATGAGTTTATAAAATGGATAGTTCATAAGAATGAAAATTGGTGACTGCAATTGATAAATTCATTTACAATTTATTTGAATTAGATCTCCCACTAATAGTTAGCCTTTTGCCCAATGGATAAGGCACTAGTCACATGAATCAGGAGTGAGTTGGGGTAAATTTTGCTTCTGCATATCAAATTAATCACAAATTCAAAATCATTCTCATTCCATTTTTTTTAAAGCTATAATGATGGTCATCACTCATTTATATCTTAGTTTTGGGTCTTAAGTAGATGCTATTTCTAGAAATATTTGTAAACTTAAGGAGAATTATCACCGAATCTACTTATAAGGGATGTATGTCAATTTGAAAGTATCAAAAATTGGGTAGACTGTGTATGCATTAGGAATTGGAGATGAGAATCAAAATGAAACTAATATAAATCTCATACAACAATGGTCATTTGAGTCATCCCATAGGTAAACCCACCTTGGTTTAGCAGAGCCTAAAGAGTAGGAAACCATTCTTAGTTTTTTTGAAGTTGGTCCAAATGGTTTGCACATAGAATTGTTAATAGGAAGTGGCTAATCCTTAGATTGTGTGAATATTATCAATTTGGTATTGAGCATTTTGTTTTTCAGTGATTTCAAACACCAACACACCTTGTGATGGTGGAATAGGTATAGGACTGGCTTCCTTATCCATGTTTTTCTTTTGTTCCATCGTTGTCAACAATCACTATGGCTAGCAAACTTGAACTATTTAATCTTGGCAGTAATGTAATTTTTGTTTGTGCTTCTGCCTCTTTCATCTGAATAATAACTATGGGCATTGCAAATGGTTTCTTTATTGAAACATCTTTTTGTTCAACACTTTGATCTGTATGTAGATCTTGTAATTCCTTTTTATTTATCTTTGTAGGTTGTGGGGGTACATTTGATGTTTCTTGTTTCTTCTCCCCTACATATGTAAGTTTTACCTTTTTTATCTCATCCACTCTCACCAATATTATATTAATGCATAAAATTTCTGCATTGGTAGAGTCTTAGAGTATTTTCTTTAAATCATCTTTAGTCAAAGGATTTACATTCTGTGATGTAGTATTAGGAACATCCTTGATGCTCCCTAAGTCTTGTTGACTCTCTTGGTCATCATGTAGGGGATTAGCACTTGATACATGTACACCCTATACATCCTATTTCTCTTCTCCAACTATGTCTTCCTCTATAGTTCCTTCAATTTCCTCCATAGTACATTCCTCGACTAGGTTCCCTTTCTCAGTATTAGCTACTTTTTCCTCACCTTTCTTAGCTATTACTTTAGTGATAGCCCATAAATAGATTTTCAAATTGATGTACTCTTGGTTACCACATATTCTATTTGCTTCTTTAAAACATGGAATGCTTTCTATTTGGGAGAAAATTTCCCTTTGTGTCTCTCCATTTCCTTAGTAATCATCTTCTTATCCAATTCAGGCATCACTTGGGCTAAAAAGGTTTCCCTAATTTGTCTTTCAGTATTAAAACTAAATTTCCACTTTTTCTCAACTTTTTCATATAAAATATTTGGTAATGAGTTGGCAATCTCTAGAGGAGTGGTCTTAAAAGTTACCTGCATGTCATATATTTCCTCTTTTATATTAGTTTTCTCTACACTTCCTAAATTATAAAAATCAACATGTGTAAAATCTGAAAAATCTGCATTGGTCTTAATATTCTCACACAAGTTATCAATGTCAGAAGAGGGATTGTGGCTTACCACTTTGAGTTGACTCAAGTCACTAGACTCTATCTTCTCCTCATCTGAATCCTCTCATGGGTTGTATTTCTTCCTCAATCTCTTGAAATTCTTTTTAGTAGGTTGGCTTGGCTTTGTTGTGACATTAGCTTTTTTCCTTTGGGTTTTGCAACTTTGTTAGCTTATATAGTGGTTGCCCTAGTGTTGGACCTAGTTAAATATATAGCTAGATTTAGTGGAGAATACTTCATAGTCTTCTTTGGTTTCTACACTACATGTTTCTTTTCTTTCTTCTTCTTCTCAAAAACCTTAGGTGCTTCCTCAGCTTCTTCTTCCATGAAACCTTCTACATTAGCATCTTCACCCAAACCTTGTGTAATTTCCAAAGGTCCTTGACCTTGTACTTCTTCTTCTTCTTCTTCTTCTTCTACTTCTTTTTTTTCTTCCTCACCACCTTCACCAAACTTCTCTTTAAACTTCTTCACTATCTTGTTCTTCTTTCTTATTACAAAGGCCATTTGTAAATTTATTGTTATTCTTGATTTAGCCTTATCATAGTTACCAAAGGATATAGCATCCTTGTCAATTTCCTCAACTAGTAGAGTTGTGATGGCTCCAGAGGCTTCATCCACACTAATTTCATATGGCAAGGGCTTTAACCATCTAACCCTAGGTATTATAGCTTGCACATATGTATAATCGACATCAACTAGGAAACAAGCATCATTGTAATGTTGTTCCACTAATGATATAGGAATCCTCAATCTTTGTTTCATGGATTTCTTGAAATCCTCAAAATAATGACTCAAAATTATCTCCAATTTTGTCAATGAACTCTAGTATCTATCATGTTACTAAATTGTTTGTCTTCCAAGAAACTTGACCAAAACTGGGGAATGAGTTTTTCACATAGAAGAATATGAAAAAAATCAAAGAACCAAACTTACAATATGCACTTTTGACCTTACTGATGGCTTCTAGATTTTTTGACAATTTTTGAAGTTTCAACTTAGCTAGCTCATAATAATGGTCTCTCTTTACAATCCTATAGCTGAGGTCAACGTCCATATAGGAAACACTATTTAGTTAGCTTTAGTAAAAGAATTTGTGAGCTATAACTCTGATTGCAAAGGCTACATAGGCATCTAAAATTGTAACAATTGACATCCCTTGCTTGTTCTATACAACACCTACATTCTTCTCAATAACCTCCTTTACATCATTCTACACGCTCCTTGGTCTATTTAGGGTAGGGTACCTTAATACTCTATGCAAAATCCTTTTTGTAATTCTGATTGGTCCATTCTCTAACCAAATTTGATTCATGTA
This sequence comes from Cupressus sempervirens, assembly GCA_028749045.1. Lineage (NCBI taxonomy): Eukaryota > Viridiplantae > Streptophyta > Pinopsida > Cupressales > Cupressaceae > Cupressus > Cupressus sempervirens. Next base: position 343,557,671 of record CM053784.1, read on the forward strand.
TATGGCTCAACACAATTCTAATCCATTCAGCTTTTAATCCCCAAGGAAATTCTAGGGCACCCGTCAACCCTTTTTGCCCAACAATCTTATTTTTCTCCTTCAAATCTCCAATGCCACATAACTTCTAATAGATTTCTCTTATCTCGATGTCTCCAACTTCTCCAATATTTCCATTATAACAACATCTCACATCCTAAACCATTAAGGTATTTGACGGTATCATGGATAACACACTAGATAGATCTCCCTTGTACACAATCTCAAGAATAGCTCAAAATGGGGGTTGTTTCACATCATTACTAATTAACTAAAAATTGAAAACTCCCTTCTCCTCTTTCCTAACTCTCAAATTTGATGAATGATGTCAAGTTGGGATTGAATTTTTTTTGCAAACACTTGAAACTCCTTTTTCAATTTTCCTTCATGGTCTTCATGCTCTTTGAACTCTAGTAGGTGAAAGTGAGCCAAAAATTTACTATATAACCCTTCAAACTTAGCATTGATTGTTTAGTGCTTAAACAATTGTAAACTCAACTATCATAGGATTTTCAACATGCTTAGCTAACATAGAGATCTTGGCTCATACTATTGGAAATGTAATATAGACTAGGTAACTGAGAGGTGGGGTAAATCAAGAACCAATAAAACTTTAAACTTAATTCACCAATTAAACATTCACCATGTAATTTGATCTAGTTGCATGCATGAAAGACTAAGAGTAATAAAAAATTCATAACACTTTGACACAATATTGGTAACCCAGAGACCTTCTAAATAGAAAGTAAACCTAGGGTGGGGATGATACCTACAAGATTCATTACTACAGTATAAAATTAGCCTTTTAAAGCTTACAATTGAGCACTTTTGGTGGTCTTCCCTATTAAGAGCAATAAGGACTATTAGGTCCACCTTGTTAAAGGATTTAATTAATTCACCTATTAGGATGAACCAGTGACTGATCTCTAATATGCAACTTAATTTTCTACATTAGATTCATCTAAATAACAATGATCACCTAACTCTGATAGATAAGTCTCTTCTTTTCCTTATACTTCTTGTAGCATTCTTCAATTCACACTCATCTGCTTCCTACTTGCTCTCATATATTCTTCTTCTTATAGATATTATATAATACATTACATATATACAAATCCATTTAATTACCTTTTGGAGTTGGCTACAATACCAAATTTATCATAATTCACTAATTCATCTAACTAATATAACTTAGGTTCTGAAGATAACTTGATGATGTTTTGATAGTTAGTATACACTATCAACACTCGACACACTCTAGCGTTCAGTTGATGCTAAAGCTTGGTCCATACTCATCACTTGGAGTAGTAGGAACTCATTCAACACCATATGACTTGATGAATGTTGAGAAACTTGGTAGATACTAAATTACTCGATTGACATTGCATGACTAAGTCAACACTAAATTTTCTTGGTTAACACTATGATCTTGGTAGATGCTACAGATCTCATTAACATTGTACTCTATCTTAGATGCTTGGTAGATACTATAAATCTCATCATGAACCATAGTCTAACTAATTAGCTTGATAGGAACTGAAACACTTGGTTAATACTACTAGAATTATGGTAAGATTGGTAGTAACTATTGAGCTTGATAGCAATGAAACCAACTAACTAAGTGTTAAGTCACTAATAGACAAATGATTTGAATATAAGGTCAAAAATCTCCCCTTTTGGCATTACTGAAAAAAACACTTATCATAAAAAAATATGAATGCTCAAAATATAAGTCAAACTCCCCCTATCAATAATATGGGTCATCTACTCAGGTTTAACTGTTGTCTGCTACTGTTGCTTGGTATTGATTTTTCAAAATTTATTTTATAAACATATTTTGTGCTATCTATACAAATCCCCCATCCATCCATATATATATATATATCTATGTGTGTGTGTGTGTGTGTGTGTGTGTACATATGTACATATATGTATATATGTATATGTATATATGTATATATATATATGTGTGTGTGTATGTATATATATATATATATATATGTACATATGTGTACATATGTACATATATGTATATATGTATATGTATATATGTATATGTATATATGTATATGTATATATGTATATATATGTGTGTGTGTGTGTGTGTGTGTGTGTATATATATATATTTCCTTCATACATATATCTAGAGTATGATAATATTCTCCTCTTCTATCAATAATATTCTCCCCCTTTTTGACATATATGCCAAAGGTGCCAAATATTTACAAGTTAATACCAAAATATGACAAGAAATCACTATATACCTTCAAAATGATTGTCATAGTATTGTCCTAATTTTCTTGCAATACCTTGGATGCATGCAAGGTTATCTGCACTTCTATTAAAAGTTCCATCATATGATCAACAATGGAGAAATTATGATCATGGACCAATGTCTTTGCATATGCAATATGTTTTTTTATTGCATCCATGTTGGGAAGGATTATTTTTTGAATATCTTCAAGTGTGGCCCTTATTCTAACTTCTTCCCTTAATAATTCTACCTGAAGATCTATCAAGTACCTGATCTTCACAAAATGTGTAGAGCTACTACCAAGATCAAATGACAATTATTGTGTACTTACCTTCATGTCCTCATCTATCTTGGATAGTTTATCTTTTATGTCCCTAATGAAGATAGATGTATCATTTAACTTAACAAACAAAGAAACAGCATTAGTTATAGATGTTTCAAGTGTAGCAAGAATAGTAGATAATTCTACTTGGTAAATAGCTATCTACTATGCTACCTTCTCCAAAACTTTATGCTCAAACTTTCTTTCTACCCTTTGTAGAAATTTTTCTTGACCATTCGAATCTTCATTATACTTGTGAACAATATCAATAAGTTGATCTAGAATTGGTTGTTTCTCATCAAACTAAATTCTTAGTACATCAACAAATATGCATTTTATATCCTCAAGTACTTGATTCCTCTATTTTCTGTTAGCTATTAGTTTTTGTTGCCTTACTCTTTTCTTTGAGAGATCACCAAGGTTATCCATCTCTTCCTCTTTATCCTTTTCTAGATCAGAAGGAACAATTTCCTTTCCTTTGTTCTTGACTTCTATACTCGGTTGAGGCTTGACCTCAACTATAATTTCACTTATTATTGATATAATTGATACAAAAGTAATTGTTGAATCATTAGAAATAGAAACAAATTTAGAAGAAATAATACTAACAACAAGAATACCTTATTATAGCTTGATATTGCCTGATGTTGGAATGATTGGAGCTTGTTTCTTGGTAGATGAGGTGACAATAACTTCACTCATCATAACACTTTCCTATGTTTGGGTGCTCGGTGATGTAGTTGTTACCAACACCAACTTAGTAGAAGACTCCTCAAAGTTGGGTTGCACTAAGAATTTTATTGGAGAATGAGGAAGAGAGGCCATAACCTTTATTGCTATCTTTACTACACTACATTCCTAAATACTCCGAATATCAAGAAGATCTCTTCCTATAGCTTCTTTCTCTTCTTTATTTTCAGCATCAACATTATCAATGTCATCAATTTCTTCATCATCCATTTCTTCATTATCTTTCTCAAAACCTTCTTCATCATCAATTTGCACAACCTAGTCACTAGGTTTGTGTAGCTCATAGATGTTCTTCCATGTTTTGGTTTTGTACTTCACAACTAATTCAATATCCTTTGATAGGATCAATAATGCATCAATTTTGATGTCAACTTTGTTTTATTCTCCTTCAATGATTTCTTCACCTCTTTATCACTAAGACTCGACATTAGTTGTCTCAAAGATTTTTCTTTGATGTCTCTTGCAAAATTTATTGTATTTTCCCATACTAGTGCAACTTCCTTGAGAATTACATTAGGAACTTGTGTTTTCATCTCATTAGGAGAGTTTTTCCATTTTTCCATTTTTCCCACTATGGAATCCTCTATTTGTTTCTTCTCCTCTTCACTCCTAGTGTCATACCTAAGAGACTTGAAATATGCCATGACTCCTCCTTCTTGTAATATTTTCAATCTTTTTACAAAGGTAGGGGAAGACTTCTAAAATGTTATTTGTTCAGCTTCATTACCATCCTCTCCAAGCTTTAGTTTCCTTCTAGATTTTTTTGCTCTTTTGGTGAACACAACAGGGGATGACTTTGTAGGTTTGGTTATGATGATCTTCCGTTTCTTCTTGGGAGTCTCCTCCTCTTCAAAAAATTCTTCCTCTTCCTTCTCTTCCTCTTCTTCTTCTTCACCAAAATTATCTCCTTTCCGTTTAGTCAACATGAGAGGAGAGCTAGATAATTTGGTGTTCTTCGGCATCTTTTCCACATTCTTTCTTCCTCTCTTTACTGCCTAGGGAAGCTTCATTTCTAGTTCACTTCTAGTATTTTCTTCCTCATAGGTTCCAAAATATGGAGCCTCTGGATCTATTGGCTTATTCAAGAGAGCCTCAATTATGTCTTTAGTATCATCAGTATTGACCTCATATCCCAGAGGTTTAACCTATTCCACTCTAGGCTTGACTACCTGGATATGAACCTTGTCACAGTAAACAAGAAAAGATATATCCTACTCATAGTCCTTTATCAACTTCCTTTGTATCCTGAATCTATTTTTCATTTTCTCTTTAAAGGACTCAAAGTAGTTTTCTATTATACTTTCAAAATTTTCTCCTATTTCTACTATAAATTCATTGATTTGATATAGTACCTATGCGTCTTTCTTCCACACCATATTTCCTTTTGAAGGAAAATAATTTTGTACATAGAAAAATAAAAAAGTTAACAAAGAACCAAATTTATATGGATTATTCTTTGAAACTTAGATGCTTTCCATGTTCTTGCTGAATTGGCTCAATTACAGCTTGCTAAGGTCAAAGGATAGATTGTTCTTCACCACCTTCTAAGCCAAGTCAATAGCTTCACATGAAACATTGTTCAAAAGGCTTGAGCTATATATCTTGTGTATAATAACATGGATGTCAAACTCAATTTCCATGTCAATAACTTTTTTCACCTTCATGCCTCTTCCATCCCACTCAGCAAGAGTTCTCTTAGCCAATTCAACCTAACTTAGGGTTTTTTTGTTCTTTTCCTTGTTCAACATTAGTAACCCAGTTATCTTATGGATCATCTTCTTTGTAATCTAGATAGGGTGTGTTGGAAATATTCAAGATATGACAAGTTACTGAGAGGGGAGGGGTGAATCAGTAACTTCTAAAATTTCAAAGAATAAAACTGCATACTGATATATTTATCATTCATCCAAGTAACCTACTGTAAGCATGAAAAATCATTCGCAGCACTTGAACACACAGATTTGGTGACCCAAAAACCTTCCAAATAGAAAGTAAAACTGGGGTGGGGATGAAACCCACAAAGCTTCATTACTGCAGTATGAAGTTGGCCGGTTAAGGCTTACAATGACCACTTTTGGTGATCTGCCCTGTTAGGAGCACAAAGCATTGCTAGATCCACCTTGTTAGAGGATTTCCAAACATACAATAAAGTATGCACTCTGTTAGGAGATTTACTAAAGACTGTTAAGTCTACCTTGTTAAAGGATTTACAAAAACTGATTCACCTGTTAGAATGAAATAGTGGATCTAATTACAACTGATTGCTGATAAGATCCGCTATGCTCTGATTCACCTTGATGTGATAGATAAAACTTTTCTTCTCCAAAACTCGACCTTGCTGAATACCTTCACAACTCAGCACACATACTTTCGCACGCATGTATTTCTTTCACACTTTCGCAGTTTCATTTATTACAATTTCTATTGCCATTGCAATTTCTTTTCATCTTATTTCTTACTTTGAATGATACAATACATTGCATATATATACCATCCAAATAAACAATACATGCAAGGTCGGCCAAAACAACAAGTGCAAATCTCTATACAAAGTCGGCCCAAGGTAAAAACTCGGGTTCACTGAACTGACTCAGTGTCCTTCTGATACTCGGCGTCCACTGTGTTACTCGACATCATCATGCACTCAGTAGAAGTGAAGGCATGGTTCATACTAAACACTTCGAGTAGTTCTGAACTCGGTAACCACTGGAGACTCAGTAGAAGAGATGTCACTTGGTGAATACTTCTATCTGAACTGTAGCTCGGTGATCAAAGGAAACACTCGATGGAACCTTGTGACTCGGTGATAGTTGGTTTCCTTGATAACCATCTAAGCTCGGTAAAATTAATTTCCTTGATAACCGTCTGAGCTCGGTAAAATTAATTTCCTTGATAACCGTTTGAGCTTGGTAAAATTAATTTCCTTGATAACCTCAGGAGCTCGGTTATCACGAAGTTCTCGGTCAATACTAAGTACATCTTCACTCGGTAAAATTGATTCCTTTCTTTACCTCGAACACTCAGTAAACACTGGCTGCTTTGTTCACCTTGATCACTCGGTAAACACTGACTTCTTTGTTCACCTTGATCACTCGGTAAACTCTGATAACTAGGTAAAGCTTGGCTTTCGGTGAGAGCTCGATAAACATTCAGGATCCAATAAGTGTTGTAACTAATGACAAAAATGTATCATAATGCCAACAAGGGTGATCCAACCAAGTGTGCATTTCATGGACTTAGCTCAAGATGAACCTAATCCAATTTCCTTCGAAATCCCTATGCATATGTAGAATATGTGTTAAACCCTTCGTCTCTAGATGCTTATTCTTAGGTTTCAAAAAACCATCCACACACAACTCATTAAATGTCTGGTTCATTTCTAGGGTTCCCAATTCTTGAAGTGTATAGTGATAAAATGATCAAATATCATGAATAAGAATTATCTTAGGAGGAATCTGGGACTGCACTCCAATGGAATCAAGTTCTTTTACATTGACTAGACTGAATTTTAATATGACAGCCTTACAATGAACTCCTTGAATCAACATCTCTGAATCATTTTTGACCTTACTACTAGAATATGCTATTTTATTATTTAAACTTTGAATATGGAAGTAGACTTCAACAATTACAGCTTCAAATCACTTGGGGGCTCTAAAATTTCTCTTCTCTCTTAGCTCTAAATTTTTTTGATGAAATGATTCAATCAATTTTATCCTTTTTAACAAAATTGTCTTTATGATCACCATTAATGCTTCATACAAATATTTTCTCAGTGATAGCTATCCTCCACTTGATTTAGTCTTCAATGCTCAAAAGACACCTTCAACTCATTAAGGTCTCTTAACTTAGTAGGAACTACCAACTCAGAGAGAACTTTGAATTCGATAAGGTTACCACTACTCAGTCTAAACATGGTAAGGTTATGAATCCTGACCTTTTTCGATAAGGTCTTGGGACCCAATCTTACTTAGTAAGGTCTTCAACTTCCATCTTCACTCAATGATCCTTGTGCATCTTGAATGCTAATATGGATCTTCTACTTGTTGACTAGAACTAATGTTAGAGGTCTTCTGAATCATAGTTTCAATAATCTCCATAAAGAATTAGGTTAAAGTGGTTGAGTCACCCCACTCATTGGCTTGGGTGTGAACACTTTCAGTACTTTGATTTGCATCCGTAGGATATTCCCTTGCCCATTTCTACTTCATCTAACTTCTGATATTGTTAGCCTAAGCTTTCTTTTCATCTTCAATTTTTCCTTAGTTCATATAGTTCTTTGCAAGATGTCCAACTTTGGTACATATAAAACATCTCTTTGTAGTATCTCTCTTCCTTATGTGATGTTTTATGCAATTTTCTCCAATGCACTCAAACCCACCACAATAGTGACATCTGCACCATGTATTCTAATCCCAACCAAGTATAGCTTTGACAAAAAAAATTGTTGCATTCCATTTCTTAGTCTTTCACTTTGAAGATTTGTGTCCTTGTTTATTGCAATTATGAAACTTTCCTTCAAACATAGGTTTCTATGTTCATTCACTTGCTCTATGTCATGGTTTGTTGCAACTATAACACTTTGTACTAAACTTTGATTTACAATCACTCCAACACTTATTTCATATATGTCCTTTCTTTCCACAATGACTACATGCAAACTTTTTGTTCTTTTGAGCTCCTTACTAAGAAGATTCACCTTCTTCTATGTATCCTAATCTAACTTTACATTTGTGTTTGAATTGAGTTTACTTATCTAGTTGATTCATGATTTCTTGTGAATTCATTCTCCTCTCAATGGTCTACCTCTCTATGTTGAGATCATTCTTCAATCTTTCATTTTTTCTCCTCAAGTTGAAAAGTTCTTGATTTCTATCACTGAGTTGATCAATTAGATCTGATTCTTTTTCTTTGTCCTTTTGTTCCATGACTTCACATAATTTGACTGATTGAATTTCTTGTTCTCTTTTCAACTTTTTGACTTCTTCATCAAGAGTAAGATTCTTTTCAAGTAGATCTATGATTTTTACATCAGCTTCATCTAAACTTTTTTCATGAAAAAGTCTTCAATTATTTCTTCAATGTAGAGATTGTCATTCAGCTATGTTGCAATATCCTTTTTTTCTTTTCATGGATTGAGAGAGATGCTCCTTTTCTTTCTTGAGTTGATCCATGGCTAATTATAGATCCAACTTTTCATTTTCAATAGCTTTCTCCAGTTTATAGACTTCCATTGTCTCTGATCTTTTCTCAAGTTGCTAAACTTTTGATGTGAGAATCAATGCTTTGATACCAATTTTTTGAAATGTAATATAGACTAGGTGACTAAGTGGGGGGGTTGAATTAGGAACCAATAAAAATTTAAACATAATTCACCAATTAAAGATTCACTATGTAATTTGATCTAGTTGCATGTATGAAAGATTGAAGGCAATAAAAAAATCATAACACTTTGACACAATATTGGTAACCCAAAAGCCTTCCAAATAGAAAGTAAAACTGGGGTGAGGATGATACCCACAAGCATTATTACTGTAGAAAAAGGTTAGCCTATTAAAGCTTATAATTGACCACTTCTGGTGATCTACCCTATTAGGAGCAATAAGGATTGTTAGGTCCAACTTGTTAAAGGATTTACAACATACAATGAAGTATGCATTCTATTAGGATAATTGGAATGAGACTGCTAAGTCCACCTTATAAATGTATTTGACTAATGCACCTATTAGGATGAACTAGTGGCTAATCTTTGATCTGTAATTTAGTTTTCTAAATGGGATTCCTTTGAATAATAATGATCACCTAACTGTGATAGATAAGTCTCTACTTTTCCCATACCAGTTGTAGCCTTCTTCAATTCACACTCATTTGCTTCTTATTTGTTCACATATATTCTTCTTCTTATGGATATGATATAATGCATTACATATATACCAATACATTTAATTACCTAATGGAGTCAACTACAATACCAAATTTATCATAATTCACTAAGTCAAACCATTATTGTAACTCAGGTTTTGAAGACAACAACATTGCGTAGACTTTGGCACTCGATTGATATTGAAGATTTTTCCATACTCATCACTTCAAGTAGTAGGAACTCAGTTAGCATTGTATGACTTTGTGAACGCTAAGAAACTTGATAGATATTGAATTACTCAATTAATACTATATGGCTTGGTCAAGAGTAAATTCACTTTGTTAACATTGTGAGCTTGGTAGACACTATAGAGCTTGGTTAACACTATACTCTATCTTATATGCATGATAGATACTAGGAAGCTTATCATGATCTATTGTCTAATTGATTAGCTCAGTACCAAGTGAAACACTTTGTTAACATTGGTAGAAGCATAGTAAGCTCGATAGCAACTATAGATCTTCGCAGTGATGAAACCAACTACCTAAGTGTTAAGCCACTAATAGAGAAATGATTTGACTATAAGTTCAACACACACTATTGTATCTACATTACTTGGCAATAACTACAATCCCTTTCATGCTCAGTGGCAACAAAGAAAAAAACAAAATGATAGATTTTTTCTTGGTTTTAATCACTTCATAGTATCTTAATTTATGCATATATCATTTTTTTTCAGATCTTAGATATTTGAAACTAATGCATAATTTAACTTTTCAAATGTTAGTTCCACACATACCTTTGATTACCTAGTTGGGGGTGATGTGATCATTTGATTCTTTGGATGAAGTGACCTCGTCTACATTTAATGTGTTGTGATCTTCCTTCATTTTCCATGTCTTTCTCATCTACATCTTCACATTTTCAGCATCAACCTTTCCTTTTCCTTTGTTGCCTTCATTGCTTGGTGTAGGTGATCAAGTTGGATAGTTTTTGCTAACATGACTAGTCATAAGAAAATTAAACCATGCAATCTCATTCAACCATATGTTGTGGTTACTTTTGAAATGTGTTCTTATGCAATTTTTAGAAATGTGACCATATTCTTGGCAATAGTGACAACTATACCTTGTATTGTAATCCCAATCATAAGAGTTTTGATTATGGTGTAGCTTTATTTGTTTTTTTAATATCCACTTGGGTTTGGATCTATATTCATATGCCTTACTTCCATACTTTTGATAGTTGTAACAATAACCTTCAAATCTCTTACTGTTGGTAGTCATGGTCCTATATTTATGTTTTTGATGTCCTTGCTTCTTGCAATGGTGATAGTGTCCCTTGAATTTGTTCTTAGGGTACTAATTTCTAGTGTTGCTCCTACAAACATTTGTTTTATGACCCAATTTTCCACAATAATGACAAGTGGATTTGTTGTACTTTCCTTATTCCTTTGTTCACCACTCCTAGATGATTCTCCTTGCTCAATAGTAGAATATCCCAAACTAGCAGTGTCATTCTTTGGCCTTGGTGCTTCTATAAATTTTTCAAAGTACTTGATGGCTTCACTAGGTTTATTAAGATTTTCCTTCTTAGCCTTAAATTCATTCTATAGTAGGGTATTTTGTGTTTCCAAATTTGTAATATCAATGTATTTCCTATTTAGTTCTTAATTTACAACCATTAGTTGATTCATTGTATCCAATTGCATGTTTACAAGCTTTTGCACATCTGGTTAATTTTCTTCAAGTCTTTTAGCCAGTAGTCTTTTGTCTTCTTTAATAATGGATCTGTCTTCTTCAATTTATTTGTCTCACACAATAATACTGATTGAAATTCTTTTTCCCTTTTCAAGTTCTTGACTTCTTCACTTATGGAATCGATAGTTGTTGCATCAAAATCTTCTAATTTTTCATCTTTAAATAATCTAGTAGTGTCTACTTCTTGATATTGAATGCCATCTTATCAAATAGCTATCTCATTCCTTCTCTTCAATGAGTGATGTAGTTTATATCCTGCCTCCTTGAGTTGATGTAGGAAAAGTTGTATTTCAATAATCTAGTTCTCAATATTATTTCCCAACTTGTAGACTTCTGTTAAAATTCTTTAGAATAACTGAGAGGGGGGGGTGAATCAGTTATTCAAGGTCCAAATGCCCTATTAATACCCTTTTTTTTTTTTGTTCAAACTTAAATCAGTCACATAAGCAAATTACTGTAAATCAACATGCAAAGATAAAACATTCAAGATCAACACATGACATAATGATTTACGTGGAAACCCAATTTGGGAAAAACCACCAATAACATGCTACTTGATTCTCACTCTTTTGAAGTGATGCCCTGTTAAAAGCCTACCTTTTTAAAGCCTTACAACACATTGTTAAATATGACCTTGTTAGAGGATTTCACCAAACTGTTAGGAATGGGCCTGGTTAAAGGTCTTTAGAACATTCACTTTGAATGTCACCCTGTTAAAGGATTTATCTAATGGCTATTAAACCAACCTAAGTCCATAGGATTTATCTTACTGTTACAATTGCTAGAAAGTAACGATAATGGTCTTTTGATCTGACATAACTTACAACATACTTTGCAGATTTCAAATCACTCTTTCAGTTCAATCCTTATGCTTGGCTTCAATCACTTCACCTCTGACTGCTTGTCTCCGTCTCAAGCTTCATCTCCTTGAGTCTTCCTACTCATTCTGCCAATGCAATCATCCTTGTGGTCGTCTATCCAAATAGAGTTCATGTGTTATCTTCTCCTTAGCTTATTCTTCAGCATTTCATGCTTTTATGCTTGACCACGGCTCTCTCTCTCACTTTTCCCTCTATTCCACACTTTTTCTTCATTAACTTATGTCTTTATATACAAGTCTGATTTGCCTTTGCCGCTCAATTCTCCCTCTCTAATTTTAGGGTTTCAAAATGGATTAGGTAGGATACAATGTATCTACCCCATATCTTGTTTTCTTCTTGAAACTTAAAAATGTTCTACATGGTGTTCTGTGCCATCAACTCATCATTCTTATCTTCCTTTTAATTCACAGATTTCTAGATAACAACTTTGTTGGCTTAGATCTGACAAATCTTCAATTTCCTAAATAATGTGGCAACTCGGCATTATTGAGTTACTAGTGCTCGGTACCTCTGTGTTACTCGGCATTATTGAGTTACTAGTGCTTGGCACCTCTGTGTTACTCAGCACCTATACCTGCTCGGCACTTGGTTCTGCTCAGCACTTGAACTTGCTCGACACTTACTAGTGAGCTTAGTTTGAGCTTTACAAAAGACTTAGCTAAAACCTTAGATCTTTGATATGTTTCAGTGTGCTCATTCTTTGTATCTTTTAGTATGTCATCCAATACATTGTTTCATTAATGGCTTGACTGATCCTTGTACTTCATTACAACATCATAACTTCAACCTTTCTCTAGGTTTTCTAGTTACATCTTATTGATTGCCTCCACCTTGACAATCAACTAATTGATAGTATTTGGATCACTAAAGCAATTATCATCCCTGCAAGTAGCAAGTTTGACATCAATGACAAAACAATGATTGAGGACATTCTTTACCAGTTCCATATATTATTCCAACAATTTTTCTTATGATCATTTCAATCATTTCCAACAATCTCCCTCTTTGGCATTGATGACAAACCAAACTGATCAAGTAATCAATTCAGTTACCACCAAGATTGTATTAATTTGTTGTATTTTCACTACTGATCACATATATCTCCCTCTTTCATATATATCTCCCTCTTTCTTTGCATTGATCACTACTGATCACATATATCTCCCTCTTTCTTTGCATTGATCATTTTTCTGCATATTTCTCCCTCTTTGACATAAATTCCAAAGATGTGGCATCTTTATCATGCAAAATATAAGCTTTGGCTTCTTGTTGTCTTTCTCCCTCTATCACCATACTTGTGACTGATTTGGAGTTTTTGTTCTTGTTGTCGTCCTTTGCATCAACCTATTATTATTTCAATGATTTATTCCTGTTGATGCAAGGTAGCTTCCTTGTTGCCTTAAACTGCTTGACTTAGGGGTATAACCCCCAGCTTGCCTCTAAGATATTCATAGGAATCCTTGGGTAATGGTTTGGTGAAGATATCTGCTGTCTATTCCTTTGTGTGAATGTATTCCAACTTCACTTGTTTGTCTTCTACCAATTCTCTAACATAATGATACTTGATTGCAATGTGCTGGGTTTTTGCATGCATCACTGGATTTTATGGATATGTTTATAGCACTTGTATTATCACAATACAACATCACCGGTTTTGTTACTTCTTCTTCCATTCTATTCAATAGATGTGTGAGCCATACAATGTTTGTACAATTGACTGCAGCTGCCACATATTCTGATTCTGCAATGGACTAGGATATACATGTTTGTTTCTTGCTAGTCCAGGTAACTAGCCTTTTGCCTAAAAATAATGCACCTCCACTTGTGCTTTTTCTGTCATCAATGTTTCCTCCCCAGTTTGCATCTATATATGCATTGAGTTCAAATTTTCCATTCTTTTTGTAGTATAAACCAAAATCATCAGTCCCTTTGAGATATCTCATTATTCTTTTTACTGCTATGAGATGATTTTCTTTAGGATTAGCAGAGAACCTAGCTTTCCAACTGCTAATGCTATGTCTGGTCTACTATGTACAACATATTGTAGTTTTCCAATCATGGATCTATACATTCTTTGATTGACTTCAGCTGACTCATCATTTTTGGATAGCTTATTTCCTATGGCCATTGGTGTGCTGACTAGTTTGGATTCTTCCAATCCAAATGTTCTAAGAATTTCTTTGATGTATTTTGATTGTGTAATAAATATTCCATGTTTGAGTTGATGAACTTGCAATCCAACAAAAAATTTGATTTCTCCAAACATAAACATTTCAAATTCATGTTTCATTTTGTCAGCAAAGCCTTTGCAAAGTACTTCCTTACCACCAAATACTATGTCATCCACAAAAATTTCAAATACAATAATGTCTTTACCTTCTTCAGCTTTGATGTACATGTTGTTGTTATCATCAGTTCTTTCAAATCCAATTTGCACTAGATACTTGTGAAGTCTCTCATAACATGCTCTAGGTGCTTGTTTCAAATTATAGAGTGCTTTATGTAACTTACACACCATATCCCTATTTTTTTCATCAACAAATCCTTTTGGTTTTTCAATGTAGACTTCTTCTTCTAGTATACCATTTAAGAAGGCAGATTTTACATCCATCTGATAGACTTTAAAATCTTTGTAGGCAGCATATGCAAGTAATGTTCTTATTCCTTCCATTCTTGCAACAGGAGCGAATGTTTCTCCATAATCTATTCCTTCTTCTTGAGCATAACACTTGCATACTAATCTGGCTTTATTTCTAGTAATCTCACCATTCTCATCTAGTTTATTTTTGAATACCCATTTGGTGCCGATCACATTCTTGTCAGTTGGTCTGGAAACCAAACTCCAGGTTTTATTTTTTCTTATTTGATCAATTTCTTCTTCCATAGCTTTATACCAGTCTCCATCTTGTAATGCACCGTATACTGTCTTGGGTTTAGATTTGCTGATCAAACATTATTCATGTCTTAGTCTATTCCTTGTCATTGGTCTTGCATCTTTGTCACCAATTATTTGTTCAGCAGGGTGATGTCTTTTTACATATTTGGATAATCTTGGCTCCGTCCTTATTTCCATGTTTGATCTTTCGGATTCAAGATCACTATGCTCTTCATTGTTAGGTTGTTCTTCATCATGTATGCTATCTTCAGAATTAGATTGTGCATTTTCTTCATTCTGTAACTTGGCTTCTGAATGCAACTCGGCATTCACTGGTTGTGAATCAGCTGAAACTGACACTTTTTGTTGACTTTCAATTTGATTGACATCATCCTCATCAGTAGTCATTCCTTCATAAGAATATACAAAAGTTCTGTATTCTTCCATTTTCTTTGGTTCTTCAGCTTGGACTTTTGTGTGCTCATCAAAATTTACATTTGTACTTTCCACAATTTTGTTAGTGTTAACATTGAAACACTTATATGCCTTACTTCTTGTGGAGTAACCAAGAAATATACCTTCATCACTTTTTGCATCAAATTTTTCATTTCTAACATCTTTAAGGATAAAACATTTGCAACCAAATACTTTGAAATGTTTTACATTTGGTGAGTAACCATACCATAATTCAAAAGGTGTTGTATTTGTACCTTTCTTGACTTGTACTCGGTTCAATGTATGAACAGCTACACTTATAGCTTCTCTCCAGTATTTTAGAGCAACATTCTTTTCCATCATTAATGTTCTGGCACAGTCAATTACAGATCTATTTCTTCTTTCAGCAATTTGATTCTATGGGGGTGTTCTAGGAGCTAACATCTATCTTTTGATTCCATTGTCATTACAGAATATCTTGAATTCATTTGATGTAAATTCACCACCTCTATCTGATCTTAGACATTTCAAGCTTTTTCTAGTTTCCTTTTCAACTCTGGCCACATACCACTTAAACATTTGAAAAGCATCAGATTTTTTTTTAAGAACATAACAGTCATCATCCTGGAATAGTCATCAACAAATAACATTATGTATGTATCTCCTCTATAGCTTTGTATTTCCATTGGACAACATAAGTCAGTGTGAACTAACTCAAGTATCTCTTTAGATGTATAGTTTTTGCTTTTAAAACTTGACTTTGTCATCTTTCCTCGCTGACATTGTTTACATATGACATTATCAGGCTTCTTCAATTTTGGTAGCCCTCTAACTTTCTTCATTTTACTGATTTTGGCCAGATTGTCAAAGTTGAAATGACATAATCTTCTATGCCATAACCATTCATCATCAAATTTTGCAAATAGACAAGAAGCATCATCCATATCAAGGTAAAACAGATTACTCTTTGTTTGATCTCCTTTTCCTATTAGTTTACCATCATTGTCATAGTTTTTTGCAGTTTTGTTTTCAAATTCCACTTTGCAACCTATATTGCCTAATTGTGAGACACTCAGTAAATTGTAATTTAATCCTTCAACATAGTATGCATTGTCACATGAAATTTGGTCTGTGAGCTTAATGGAACCTTTTCCTCTGATTTGACATGGAGCATCATTACCAAATCTAACACTATTTCCATCATACTGAGTAAAGTTAACAAACTTACTTTTGTCTCCTGTCATGTGATGTGAGCATCCACTATCTATGATCCATCTATCATTCTTGTTTATACATGTCACCAGTGATGTGGCTTCTTCTTCATCAGATTGGTCCTTCATGGCTACATAAACAACTTCATCATCATTGTCATCCAAATTTTCTTCAACAATATAACACTTCTTACCTTTTTCTTTGTAGTCTCTCTTGTCATCATCTCTTCTATTTTTGTATTTGTCGCCTTCCTTGGAATCCTTTTTCTATGGAAATCTTGTAGCAATATGACCTACTTCATTGCAATTGAAGCAAATGATAGGCATCTTACCTTTGAATTTTCCTTTGCCCCTGTGAAATCTTCTAGCGAGTAATGCTTCCAATTGTTCCACATCTTCCTCATCAGTGCTACTGTCACTAGATACATACTTCATTTTTCTTCCTTTCCTTGATTTGACCTGTTCAACATCTTTTAGTGATAACTTGGCCTTAAAAGAAGATTCAACATTTTCAAGTTTGTAGTTGTCAAAGTTAGATAACTCAAATGCAGTGAGTCTACCTATTATACCTTCAAAGATTAGATTATTTCCTGGTATACATCTTAGCTCTTGTATTGCTGATACTCTAATAGCATAGATAGGAAGCAAGGTTCTTAAGAACTTACTATTAACAGTATCTTCATCTAGTTGACCATTCAAGCTTCTTATTGCACTTACCACTTCCTTTATTCTTGCACCATACTAAGCAACATTCTCATTTTCTTCCATTTTCATGTCATCAAAATTTCCTGTGAGGCTTTCTCTTTTTGCTCTTTGTACATTCTGATCTCCTCCATAGATGTCTGATAGAGCTTTCCACATTTTGAATGCAGTGTCACATCCTTTGACATCATCAAATTTAGCATAGCTGAGTGCAAAGGCAATTTCCAGCATTGTCTGGTTGTGTTCTTGTTTATTTTTCATGTCTTCGATAGTAGGAGCACCTGTTGGATCTACATGTTCAATGAAAATTGAATTTTGGGCATAATCTCCTATGGATCCAAGATGTAGCTTCATCAAACTTTTCCATGCAAAAAAGTTGTCTTTGTTGAGCTTGGGAACTTCTCTCTTTGGCATTTTGATCTTTTCTGCTAGTAGTCCCTTTAAATTGAATCAATAATCAGGCTCTGATACCAATTGTTAGAATTCTTTAGAATAACTAAGAGGGGGGGGGGGGGGGGGGGGGGGGGGGGGGGTGAATCAGTTATTCAAGGTCCAAATGCCCTATTAATACCCTTTTTTTTTTGTTCAAACTTAAATCAGTCACATAAGCAAATTATTGTAAATCAACATGCAAAGATAAAACATTCAAGATCAACACATGACACAATGATTTACGTGGAAACCCAATTTGGGAAAAACCACCAGTAACATGTTACTTGATTCTCACTCTTTTGAAGTGATGCCCTATTAAAAGCCTGCCCTGTTAAAGGCTTACAACACACTGTTAAATGTGACCTTGTTAGAGGATTTCACCAAACTGTTAGGAATGGACCTGGATAAAGGTCTTTAGAACATTCACTTGGAATGTCACCCTGTTAAAGGATTTATCTAATGGCTGTTAAACCAACCTAAGTCCATAGGATTTATCTTACTGTGAAAATTGCTAGAAAGTAACGATAATGGTCTTTTGATCTGACATAACTTACAACATACTTTCCAGATTTCAGATCACTCTTTTAGTTCAATCCTTATGCTTGGCTTCAATCACTTCAGCTCTGACTACTTGTCTCCCTCTCAAGCTTCATCTCCTTAAGTCTTCCTACTCATTCTGCCAATGCAATCATCCTTGTGGTTGTCTATCCAAATTGAGTTCCTTTGTTATCTTCTCCTTAGCTTATTCTTTAGCATTTCATGCTTTTATGCTTGACCACGGCTCTCTCTCTCACTTTTCCCTCTATTCCACACTTTTTCTTCATTAACTTATGTCTTTATATACAAGTCTAATTTGCATTTTCTGCTCAATTCTCCCTCTCTAATTTTAGGGTTTCAAAATGGATTAGGTAGGATACAATGTATCTACCCCATATCTTGTTTTCTTCTTGAAACTTAAAAATGTTCTACACGGTGTTCTGTTCCACCAACTCATCATTCTTAGCTTCCTTTTAATTCACAGATTTCTAGATAACAACTTTTTCGACTTAGATCTGATGAATCTTCGATTTCCTAAATAATGCAGCAACTAGGCATTATTGAGTTACTGGTGCTCGACACCTCTGTGTTACTCGACACCTATACCTACTCGGCACTTGGTTCTACTTGGCACTTGAACTTGCTCGGCACTTGAACTTGCTTGGCACTTACTAGTGAACTTAGTTTGAGCTTTACAAAAGACTTAGCTAAAACTTTAGATCTTTGATATTTTTCAGTGTGCTCATTCTTTGTATCTTTTAGTATGTCATCCAATACATTGTTTCATTAATGGCTTGACTGATCGTTGTACTTCATTACAACATCATAACTTCAACCTTTCTCTAGGTGTTCTAGTTACATCTTATTGATTGCCTCCACCTTGACAATCAACTAATTGATAGTATTTGGATCACTAAAGCAATTTTCATCCCTGCAAGTAGCAAGTTTGACATCAATGACAAAACAATGATTGAGGACATTCTTTACCAGTTCCATATATTATTCCAACAATTGTTCTTATGATCATTTCAATCATTTCCAAAAGACTTCCATCTTCAAGATCTTGCCTCCAAAGCTATAAAAATTTCCTTTCAAGAGAACAAATCTCTAATACCAATTGTTGGAAATAATAATGGGAAAGTAACTTCTTAGAGGGGGTGAATCAACACTTAAAAATTTTGCCTCTAAAACATATCACTAGCATCCATCTCATAACTTAACATATAAACTAAAATAACTTAACATGCATCACATCCATAGCATAAAGTAAATAACATAACACAATAAATTTCTTACCTAGAAACCCTCTAATGAGAAGGTAAAACTAGGGTGGGGATGACACCCACAAATCTTCACTACTGTAGTTGTAAAGTGTGGCCAATTTTGGCTACAAAGTTTTGATTATAACC
The DNA here is from genome assembly GCA_028749045.1 of Cupressus sempervirens. NCBI lineage: Eukaryota > Viridiplantae > Streptophyta > Pinopsida > Cupressales > Cupressaceae > Cupressus > Cupressus sempervirens. The sequence continues at coordinate 343,577,139 of CM053784.1, forward strand.
TATGATCTACCTTGTGAGGGGTCTACCCTATTAAAGTCTTACAAAGACTATTAGGTCTCACTTTGCTAAAGGATTTTAACTCATAATTAAGTAAGAACTCAATTAAGAGATTTATAGCAGCCTATTTGGACTACTTGGTTAAGAGATTTACTTTACATCACTTCTTAGAATAATTTAGCACCTAATCTTCAGTTAGCACCTTTCTTCTTGATATTAGATCTCCTCTTTAGTGATTGTATCTTGATCCTTCTAATAAGATCTATCCTTTATAATCCTCTCACTACTTGTCTCTGATCCTCTAGATTGATTCTTCTTTGAATAACTCTATCATAGCCACCACAAATGCTCTCTTAATGCTTAGCATTTGTCTCTTCATGCAATGATAAACTTCTTAGGGTTTTCCTTTCTTAAATAAACATAGGTGGAGATGTATTAGGTTAGAATCAATGGTTGTGGTCGATCCTTATTGTTGCCTTAACATTCCCTTAATTTGATTGGTTGCATGTATTGCATAGGAATTCTAATATGACTCCATACTTATCTCTTATAATTATAAATTCATGATTACGTTAGCCAAAATTGGTTTGCATAAGGGTTTGTGCCATAAAAAACAACTATGCCAAAAAAATTTCACTTGACATCCAAAGGCTCTAATGCTCAGCCTTCACTATGCTCTGAATGTTGTAACTCGACTTTTGTAGAACTATGTACTAACTTTACTCGGTACCATAATCACTCAAAATGTATAGACTTCTCAACACTGACTAGTCATATTACTTGGTTGTACTATCTGGAAACTTATGCTTGGCATGCTTTGGTCACTCAACTTGCACTGATTGCTCGGTTGGCTCTCATCACTTGGCATGCACTAGGCACTATAATTCTACTAGATGATGACTAAGTATTTGGTCACTGCCTTGTCAAAACCAAAATGAGATCAACAAAATGTTACTTTACATTATGTGGCATTGTTAGGTAAAGAAAAATGCATGTTATGTTCTATTGGTTAATGAAATACTTATAATAGTATATAAAAAAGGTATGCAAATTTAACCATTTTCTTGTTATGCAAGAGAACCCCCTTTAGTGTAGCAACCTTGTGATCCTCAAAGGAGGAAGCATCATAATATGACATTACAGTCACAAGAGGAGAATGAGGAAGATATTGATTCTCATATCAGCCTTTTCCTTAAGAAAGCTAAGAAAAAATAAAAAAAGAAAGTCTTTTTAAAATGCTCTTTGATAAAATTTGTTGGATAATGAAAGAATGATGTTTTAAGTAATTATCTATGAATTTTGCATGTTAATACTAAATTTTATGTCCTGTTAATAAATATTGTTATGTGTTAATGAAATCTTGATTAGTGTTTAGTATTAACGAATTTAATATCATATTAATGAATATTATGTGATTGTATTGATTTAAAGTTATAGTTCATAAATGGACAAATGAATTAATGACTAAATGAAGTATGTTATTAGATGTTAATGGGAAATTTAGATTGAAGTTAGGGGGAGGGGGGTGAAGTTAGATGAGCTTTCACCTTCAAATGGTTGGCCTTGTTAAGTAGATAATATAAAACTATTCTCGAAACCAAGTGAAGCTCAAACTAGCATACCTTCATTATTTAATCAATTTCATTCATTCTAGGTCATTTCTCATAAGTGCATTTTGAATGTATCATTGTTATGAAACTATCAAATAAAAAACTAGAAGGACCATTACTCCACTTGTCTAGCATGATTTGGCTTCAATTTGTGTAAGTATTCTCTTCTCGAATGCATCAAATCTGTAGAGTTTATGAACTATTTAAGATCTTATTTACTATTTTTCATTTTTCAAAACTCCCTTTGCTTCTTAAAACACTAACATTAAAATCATATTCTATTTCATATACAAATAAATTAGTATATGGACACATTGACAAGGCTTGCATATAGGGGTACTCTATGTTTAATCTTGAATAATTAATTTTTTCTTAGTGATGATTCTTGAGTTATTTTATCTAAAATTGACTATAAATACTCTATTTACACTTATGTTGTACTGAACTAATTGTTGAGCTATCATTATGCACAATGCTAAATGGCAGGAATCCTTGTGAATTCCTCTCTTAAAAAGCTGATTTTATGAATCAACTCCAAAGTTCCAAGTCTTGCGATGTACCAAAATTCGCTTAGTTAAAGAGAAATGTGATTGTTCACAAGGAGGCCTTTGCTGGTTCATTTTGATTCTAGAATGAGATGAAAAATCTTTGCAATGCTTTGAAATAACACTAAAAGAACTATGTTTTTGTATTTTTATGTTTTTCAATGAATGCAAGCTATCAATGCAACTAGTATAAATTCCTACCCTAACAAAGGGGTTAGCAAAGAAAATAATGAAACTTAAAAGAAAATAACATGAAATACAAATTCCTAATGGACATAAATTATGGAAAATGACACACCTATAAGTTAAGCTTTCAAAGAAATTGATAAATAACCAATGAAAGAAGGAGCAGCACTTATTTGATTCCACCGATGCAATCATTAGTTGAAAACTTAATTGGCATATGATGTTTCACCCTTTATTAGATCACAAGGCCACAGAAAGTGTGCTCATGCAAAATGAAAAGTTATGTAAGCACAATTCTATGATTTCTTCATAAGCTAGTTACGTAGTAGAATTCGTTGATACCATAATAAACACCAAAATTAATAAAATGCGCAACCAGAAACAAAGCAATAAACTTTGGCTCAATCATAATTTCATGAAAATAAATCCACAAAACAATGACACATTCACACAAGAATTAATAAACTCCAAATGTGAGCACCAAAAGCATAATTTTATTGCAAAATAATGGTGGCCCTCATTACATATTAAAATGGGGTATTTATAAGAAATCATCTCCTCAATTTGTGATGAGAGTGAGAGATATCTTCATGCAATAAAATTCTTTTAATAAACTAATTATATACAAACTACAATCTAATTGGTGCAAAGTAAGACTCCATCCATATTTTAATTCATTAATTGGATCCATGAGCCTTTTACATGTTTAAAAACAAATAAATATGAGAGAGAAAGGTCTGAGTCAAAGTGGAAGTGTCTGAGAGCACCAAAAATGGAAGTTGATCCTTCACAAGGCATTTGTAGGAGATAAATTTCCATTAAAATTCATTTCCAATGCATTGGAAGCTCTATTTTTGGAACTAGCAGTTGACTATCAATGGAACTTTCTCAAAAATGTAGAGCTGGGGAGATTTACACCTGCATACCTACGGACATGCATAGCTGCACACCTCAAAATGGCCCAAAATCTCAAAATTTTATTTAGTGTCAAAATCAAAATTCTGGCATCTAGGTTTTGTTCTCCTTCATCTCAATGCTATGTATGGATGTTTTCCCTTGAATTTCTCTATCATTTCAATAATTTTAGCCGCATCTGATAGATCTAAAGCCTCATATTTGTCTTTGACCTTCTGTCAATAATTGTCTACCTCAATTTAGGTATCAGCAAAATCCCCAAGTTTGGTATCCAATTCTAACAATGCTTCTTCAGTTCTGAAGGCTTGTCAGATGTCTTCATCATCAATAGCTTCCACAAAAATTTTCCTAAAATTATCCACCACTACCTCAATAGGTAACAACTTTTGTCATTCCTCATCTTCAAAAATATCCAAGAAGGTATCACTATAGTGTTTCTCCACTTCCAAAATTCACTCTTGGGCTTGGACCTTGAGCCAATGGATCTCCTCATGAAATGTCTCTATTACTTTATTGATATCCACTATATTCTCTATCCAATCATCGGTCATATCTAATTCTTCTCCTGTATATATATTGATCAAAATTTAGTACCCTTTTCCTTTGATGGCTTGCAGAGTTTGCAAATCCTTACTCCAAGCCCTCACTTCATCCATTATATTGAAGTCCTACTTCAAAATTGCTACCATTTTATTTACATTTTCCTATGTAGCATGCATTAACTTCAAATTTCTCATAATAATCTGGATACCTTTCTCCTTAAAACTTTTCCACCACTACTAACAAGCTTTCAAAAATAGATTCAGTTGTACACCTCCCTCCTCTCTAAGTATAGTGTTCAAAGTTTTCTTGGGGTGCTAAGGATTCAGAGGACCAACTATTTTGGCTAAATATCCCTTTAGGATCTCGACCTTCCCTTGAAGTGTTTGGAGTTTGGCCTCATCTTGTTCCATGTTCTTGAGGACCTCTTTGACTCCTAGGATCATCATTAATTGGGTTGTATCTGGTGTAGGCCTCCCCAACATAAAATCCTTCAATTCATAATCCTCGAGACCAAGGCTTTCTACATCTATATCTTTAGGAGGGACAACCACTTGTGCAAACAAGTCCTGATTCCATGTACAGGTGAAAAATTCCTATGGCATTGACTCATGGGATGGAGACTCAAGTTTATTCAGAATCTCTGCAATATCACAAATGTCTTCCTCTGAAGCATAGAATTGAGGCTTAGTACTCCTCATTATTTCCTTCCAGATCCATCTAGGGATGCATCCTACTAAGGCCCTAGCTCTTAATTATGAAGGAGTATGTTCCACAACTTCCTTCTCTTTGGCACTCATGCTTGGAGTTATCTCCTATTGGGAAGGCTCTTCTTCTGAAGCCTCAGTCTCAGTAAACCCTGTGGCCTAAACCTCAGTGTCTTGGGAAGGTGGTTGAAAATATTCCATTACTTGTTCTTCCTTTGACACCTCATTAGTTTCCATTTTTCTAGTCCCTCCTCCTATGATGGTTCCTTCTGAACCTACTCTTCTTCTGAACTTGAAGGTGGAGGAGTAACCAAGCCCTTATCTACCACCATAATTTTTGGTGGAGATGGGGGAGTAAGATAAGGACCCTGTATATCTAGCAGCATCTACATCCAGTCTTCCTCTTGATTTTCACCTCTAGGGGTGTCCCTAATCTTATCCCCAATCAACTCTATACCTACAAGCATAAGTCAAAATTTGACATTCTAAAAATGTCATCTCCCTCATCACTCTGCTCATCCACCCACTATTGTACTTCATCTTCTGAAGAAGAGAGTACTGAAGGTTCTAATTGGGTGGATGGTGAGGTACCCATGGCACTCTTTCTCCTTTGTAGTTTAGTGGCTCTTGCTAGCCGATTTCTTCCCTATAGGGGCACCTTTTCCTCTTCCTCTTCTTATTCTTCTTCCTCTTCCTCTTCATTTCCCTGCAGAATGGTTTCAGGAATAGATGGGGAAGCCACCAATCTTTTGTTGATCCTTTGCCTCTTTTTCATCTGGATCTTAATCCTCTTCTTTTGTTTCTTGGAGCTAGAAGAAAAACCTAACTCTTCTTGCATAGGAGGACTAGAAACCCATGGAATATCCCCCTCTTCTAGTTAGCTAGGCACAATGGGAGGCAATTGAGGTTCATCCTAGACTTGAATAGCTCCAATATATTTGGACCCTTGTGCACTCACTTCTTGTTGTTGGGGGGGTGCCTATTCTTCCATATATTCTACTTGAATTCTTTGAGGGGAAGTCCTCTTCATTTTTTTCTTACCTTTCCTCTCTGGAGGATGATAGTATCCAACTAAGCGATCAAGTTGGTATACTATCTCTAGTTTGATAGGAGACTAGACCACAAAGGTAGGAATTGTCACTTTCTTCCCTCTACATCTTTCTAGGTGAGCATGCACATTAAAAATTGCTTTATTAGGTATTGGATCAAGTGGAAAAGGTTTCTTGATCCATTCCTTTGTCATTCTAATGACATGCCTCACCCAATGATTAATATCATTAGCCTCCTTTCTATCAACCTCAGCATTCATAATGGGCCTTTCTCCTATTTTTTTGAGTTGAATAGGGGGTCCAAAAACTCCTTTGAATCCTATTCCCTTATCTGCTCTGGGATATCCAACTAGAGGGCCTTCACTACTAGATACAAAGTCATCCTACAATAATCCCTTATGCGGACATCATAGTCATTTGTGGCATTCATCTAGTGATCTTCAATAGCATCCTCATGGTGAAATTCATTTCCTGCCAAACTCTCCACTCTCCCAATATTGTCAAAGTATGGCCAAGACTTGTATTCTTCAAGAGGATAATTCTCCCATTCCCATTCAAAGGATGAAATATCTTTCTTCTGTTTCACCTGATATAGTCCAATGACTAAGGGCCATGCCCAGCAAAGTCTTCATTGTCTCTTTATCTTCTCACATACTGACTCAATTCATTAGACAATCTCCAATATCACTAGTTTGTCACTCGAATATCTTGGGAGCTTCTTAGGATTGATGGAGGCACTAGCTACCCAAAGATATATGAACATTTTGAACTAGATGAAGTAGGCTTTGAGAACTATAATCTATGCTTTGGCTTCATCAAATAGCCTCTTTCCATAATCTCCTTCAATGAATCAAATGATTTCAAAAATGAATGCATCATTCACAATTATATACTCCTTGCTCTATGTTGAAAGCTTCTTCTTTACCAGCTAAGGGTAAACAATGTATGGCCAAGCATTAGGATCCTGCATACTGCCTCTCCTGTACAAACTGGGATAGTTATTCACCCTTGCTTCAAGTAGGTATACCATTTAAGAAGTCATATAAAACTTCTTCTTGTCCTCTATTGTCCTCAATTGCTCACACAAGTTTCCACTTAGTGTGGTGACATAGTCTAGTGGTATCTTCATTGCGCTAATGGTTTCAATGAAGTTGACCATGAAAGTGCTAAGGTGGCCTGCTACAAGTAAACCCATTACTCTACTCAAAATAATAATAGAATATCCAATATCCTCCTTCATATATCCCCAAGTCATATCCACTTTTCCTATAATCCTTCCTTGAGGGGGCTTCTTAATGAGATAAGAGGATTGTATGATGTCCATCACCTCCTACTAGTGCTCCCTGTACCATCTCTTAGTTGCTTCATATGAGAGTCTAATGAATTGGTCTGATCTTGGGAGATGGAAGACCTTCTCAATGTTATCAGGTCATAGGTCCAACACAACTTCTCCTATGATGCTCTTGACCACTCTCTCTTTAGCAGCAAAATGTTGCACCAATGTTAAGATTAGTTCTGCTGACTGCACTGCAACTAGATGTGAAGTTGAGCTCACCAACCCAGAACGAATCAATGAAGACAAGAAAGCTGATCTCTTGGTTAGTTTTTTATAGATTCTAATGAATTCTCCTATATCTGTGTGCCCTAAATTAGTATCCCTAATTTCTATGTGGTCATCATGAAATCTCGATTTGGATGGAATGCCTTGAAATTTTGGATGGTGCTACACGCAGAGACCATGGGTATAGTGAAGTTTTTGGAGGCCACACAAGGTGCGACACAAGCAATGGAGAGACTTTCATGGTGTGCACACTATATTTGTAATGCACATGGCAGCCAAAGGGCCATGCAGTGTAGCACTATTTTATGGGGCATGCACCAGATTCAAAAAAAAAGGGTCATGCAACATGGCATGTTTTATGGGGTGTGAACCAGATTTTTAATGAAAGGGCCACATGTCATACCACTATTTTATGGGGCATGCACCATATTTGTAATGTGCGTGGTGGCCAAAGGGCTGAGCGGGCGTGTGCTACCAAAACACACTTTAGATGCACCTTTCTGTTGGGCTACACGACGATGAAATCCCTCAAACACAATGTTGAAAATGATGAATTATAATGTGGGGGGAAGGAGGTTTTATAACCCCTTGCCCACCTACGACCCTATGTAGGTGTGTGACACGCACCTACCATGTGCATGCACACTACTTTATTATTATTATTATTATTTTAAAAAATTAAATTTTATATTTTTAATACATTTTTTGATTTTTTGATTTTTTAGTCTTTTTCAAGATTTTTTTTTTTGTGTTTTTATGATTTTGACTCTAACATCTTTTCTCAACTCCTATACTGTGAGTTTGGGAGTCTGAAAATAGTAGGGGGCCCCCATTCCTAGTGAGGAATGGGGTGTGCATTGTGGGACCACAATACTAATTTTATTAGCAAACAATATGCATGATACAAACACCATAGTAATTTGATAGAGTAAAGATTTGGGTAGATTAGTTTAGTAGCTATTTTAATCAAAGAATATGTCAAACCAAAATCAAAAGAGTCATGAATATAGCTTTAGGTCATTCATATTGAAAATTTTCATGACATTTGAATTCAAGAATAGATATGATAAAGTCACTTTCATATTTACATAATGGTATTTAATGTAAATTTGAAGCAAGCTACACGGTTTAGTGTTTTTCCATGGGGGACAATGGTAGTTGCAGGGTATGGTGTTGGTGTTGTTTCAAACTTTTTTGTTCAATCTAGCTATTTGGTCACTATGGTGTGCAAAATCATGCAAGTTGGTTAAATTTTATTCTAGTTATAGCTAAATTGCTTATGTATTCATAAGATTTTCTAGTAAAAACCTTCAATTGTCATAATTTTAAATAGTACTTTTGCAATGGGTTTGGTTGATTTACACTATTTAAAAAATTAGATTAGTTGATTTGTTGGATTTCATAAAAAATATCAAAAAACATTTTACTGATTATATTTTCACAAAATTTTGAGTATTCATAAAAATCCATGCCCTTAAATCTTATGACTATTTTTATTTTTCTAAAATGGAGAGCTCCACTAACTATTTTATACATTTAAAAGTATTGAAGTTGATAGTAACTTCTCCGATGTCTCCATAAAATGTAGGCTAGCGGTCCCTTGGCTCCTAGGAATTCAATTAGCCTAATAAGACAATAATAGAGATTGAGAAATCAATAAAAATAGATTATTTAACAAATATTGAAATAACTTACAGCATTCAATCAATTGAACAATCAATCAAAGTAAACTTGAAGTTTAATCTAAGCAACAAGATAAATGAGACAAAGATGATATCACCGAAAGATAAAATGAGCACATGTAATCCTTGTATTGAAGTTGATATTGTTCACCATAAATACATTTGTTGCTGTTGCATACTAGAAAACACAATACAGAGTGGACAAGAAAATCTATCTTTCTATTGAAAAAAATTCTATATAAAAAAATATGGTTATTTTATCTCCAAATTCAGTCTTTATATTTATAGACAATGAATTGGTTACAATTTAAAAAGGCATGACCTTTTTTTTTAAAAAAAAACTAAATCAACTAATTGATAAACCCATAATTATATGCTAACTTAATCAAAACAAGGTTCCAAAACATAATGAGTTTCTCAAGAGGAATATGACATTGATTCCTCCATAAAACTATTACATTCCTATATATGTGCTTGATATTTGTCATTATTCAAAAAGTCTACATTAGTGATCACCTCACAAGCCTTGATCTCCATCTTGATCATCTGTTTAATCTACTCTCTAGTCCTTGTCATTCCAGATCATCATTCCTTATTGCTCCTAGGGCTTGTTCCTATATCACATGGAAAATCTCCATCCACCTATCCACATTGATTGTCTATCCATCTGCATTATGCCAATTTGGAACTCCATGCTCTACTACTAGATTCTTAAATAACTTTAAAATATCTTTAACTTCATAGGTATATACATTATGATCTTGGATGAATTTGTTTGCCTCTCAACTATCTTCATCCTCTACAAGTTCATTCTTCTCTTTAACAAGAATTGTATATATTTCATTATGTTGGATAGCCAAGGGCTTGTATCCATTTTATAATTCCCAAACTTTCCCTAACTTGTTGAACAACATTTTGAAATGATTTTTAAATATAGAGCCTGATATTTCCCTCCTTACCAAATATATATCCTTTAGCCTTTTATTCTCCTCCTGTAGTCTATTTAATTAAATCTTCAAGGAATCATCAGGTGACTAAATCATAGGATGAGTCTATGGAATTCCTATTTTCAACACCCTTCATACATTTCTTTCCAATTATCTCATTTAAATGTCACCTTTTTTTTTATGCTTGATTAAATAGGGCAACACCCACTTGCATGGTAGATGATTCATTAGGGTTTGTTAACCCCCACTTTTACTATCATCAAGTGCCCAAAGGCTCAATCAATATCAATAATTTGAGGCCTCTTGTGCAGAGGATAGAGAGCCCATAACAGCATGGCCTTCTCATCTTCTACAAATTTGGAACCAATAATCACATCCTTTACACCTTGCACATATAGTTTCATGTCTTCATTGCAAGTTTTCATCTTATTAGCAATACAAAAATGTCCATCGCTCATCGCTATGTCCATTATTCTCCAAATTTGATCTACAATCAACTCTAATCTATTGCTATAGGCAATAGCAACCCCATTTTTAAATTTACACTACTTTATCACTATAACACATGTTGATCAACCAATCATATCACTAATCATTGCAACAAAAACTTCCTTTCTTCAATCATTGAAAGCACTTATCATCATAACATATAGAGATACAAACCACTTCATCATTGATTGCCAAAACAAAACAACTCAATTATGACCAGCAATAATGTCATAACCAAAACCTCATCTGCTTGTTCATTAATAATTGCTAAAGGTTATAGAAATAAACCTTTCTTTATCACTCATCACCATATTGACAATATGTCTTCTCTGCATAGCGATAAACTTGATCACTATATGTTATAGAGATATCTTACCTGACTTTGAAGATGACCCTATTGCTATCACCACAATATACATTGATAATTGATGCTTCATCATTGTAGCTATAACAATATATGAAAAAATCATATATCATAGAGTTTATGAATGCATTTTGAGATAGGTACCCTTAATTTAGATGGAAAATCATGATTTCCTACAAACAAAAAGAAATGAAGTAAGTAATTATTTTATTTGGTCACAACCATATAATCAACTTAGGCTATGAAGAATATTCTTAAAATGATAAATAATTTGCAACATGAAAATTAGTTTGGATATTTATCTTTGAGTGTTTTTTTTTTTTTAAACCTTCTTTATTCGTTGAACTTTTGACTGATCTAGGTCAAAACCTAACAAAGTTTAGTCAAACTTTTGACCAAATGTGATTGAATTTGTGACCAAACGTGGTTGAACTTCTAACCAATGCACTAACAAGGTCACCATCATGTGTTTGACATCCTAGTTGTATGGGGTACCCTTTTCAACCAACATTGGTGGAAGGTTTCACAACCACATATAGCAAAATGTTGATGTCGATTTCTCAACCTTAACCAAGGATAGTTGAAAGTTTGACTAGCCTTTGTTGTAAGTTTGATGAGATAGCCAACCAGGATACCATCATCTGTTTGTCATCATGGTTGGATGAGGCACTTGTTTCAACCAAAAATGGTTGAATTTATGACAACTGTTGTGGTGTCCACAACACACACTCCATTCTACACTAGGAATGGGGACCCCCTTTTTTTTTTGACTCTCGGACTCGCAATTAGAGAGTTAGGAGAAGAAAAATTTTGTTAGACATTAGAATTTAAAGAGTCAAAAGGTCAAAAAAATAAAATTAAAAAATAACAAAAAATTGAAAAATTGAAAAACACAAAAAAAAAAAAAAAACTTGAAAAAATTTACCAAAATAAATAAATAAAATTTGCACACGCTCATTTATGCACCATACACACATGCCAATTTGTGTCATGCATGCGTGTCACCATTGGCGTGCATGCACGATCATTAGTGGCGCATGGACGCACATTGGCATCACACGCACCAATGTGCATGTCGCGCATGTGCCATTATGTGCGCCATGTGCACCAATGTGCATGTCCTATGCATGCACATTATGTGCGCCATGTGCACCAATTTGCACATCGCACACATGACCATAGGTGTCATGCACCTAAATGTGTGTATCGTGACCATAGGCACCATGCACGCTAAATTGTGCTATGCACACCAAGCTCACTCCATGTGCCACCTTGCACCACACATCACTAAACTCACCACACTACTCCTCACACGCGTACACCATGCACCGCCCTACAGCGCACTTCAACACGTGCACACCACCAAGCTCACTCTACACGTGTATCGCGCCTCTCATTCACCTACAGTTTTGTTTGAGTAGCTAATGTATCTTAATTATGCATTTTCGACTCTACGGACTAATGTTTGCTTCCTTTTGTAGATAAAAAAGGTATCCTTAACTTGTTTCAGTCCCTAAAACAGTGAGCCTTCAACTACCCAATTTTAGGGACCAATGAAAGTTTCAACTCAAAATTTTGAGCAGAAGACCTTCGAAAAAGCCATTCAAAAATGCCTAGAAAAATCTGAGAAAAATTTTGAAAAAGTTTCAAACATTTGATCACCTGGATCACTTGGTTTCTTGCCGAGAAGGATAGGGTAGTTGGAGAGAAGACAAAAGTTGAAGATACAAAGGTTGGACACATGAAGTGGAATAGGTTCCTCATCTTATGTAGCTATTAATAGCAAGATTCAACACAGGTGCCTCAAGATTTTAGATCGAAGAAGCAGAGGAAGTTCAAGTTTATGAAAGTGATTAGCTATAAAGTGGGTATAAATCATCAAAAATGGGCAAAGAATATATACAAAAAGTGATCTAAAACCCCATTTGAGAAAAACCCAAAAACCATTTTCAAAATTAACAACTTTGATTTTTTGGTGATTTGAGCTATCAAGATGCATAGCTCTGTAGGTACGTAGGTCTGTAGCTCTACATTTTTTAGCTTTACAGGTATGTAGTTCTATATTTTTGAGCTTTGTAGCTTCGCATTTTTTAGCTCCACAACTCCGCAATTTAGAGGTGCACCGATAATTGACTTCCAATTCCAAAAATAGCACTTTCCATGCATCGAGAGCACATTCTAATGACAAGTTAACTCTGACACACGTCTAGTGAAGGGGCAACTTCTATTTTTGCTGACTCCATGCACTTCCACCTTGACTAATGGCTTCCTCCTACTTTCTCTCTCATGCTTTTTTTGTTTTTAACATGTAAAGGACTCATGCATCCAGTTAATGAATAAAATATGGATGGAGTTCCTCTAAGCACCAATTAGATTGTCAGTTTGTATATATTTAGTTTGTTTAAATATTTTAAAAGCATTTTATTGCATCAAGATATCTCTCACTCTCAACACAAATTGAGGAGATAATTTCTTATAAATACCCCATTGTAAAATGTAAAAAGGGTCGCCATTATTATGCAAATAAATTTTGCTTTTGGTGCTAGCATTCAGAGTGTAGTTATTCTTGCCTGAATGTGTCATTGTTTTGTGGATTTTATTCATGAGATTATGATTGAGCCAAAGGTTTATTGCATTATTTTTAGTTGTGCAATCTTTTAGTTTTGGTGTTTTCTATAGATATATGAATTCCGCTAACATAATGAGCTTGAGAAGAGATCACCCTATTGTGTCTACATAGCTTTTTGTCTTGCATAAGTGCACTTTCCATGGCCTTTTGATTTGATGAAGAGTGAAACATCATTTGATTTGTTAAAGATTCTCACAGATGATTGCATCAGTGGATTATAGGAAGCGTTGTTCCTATTTTTATTGGTTTCCTACCAATTTCTTCAAAGGTTTTAACTCACAGCGTGTTGTGTTCTATAGCTTATGTCCATTTAGGAATTTGAATTTCAAGTCATTTGATTTCATGTTATTTGCTTTCAATTTTGTTATTTTCTTTGCTAACTCCCTATCAGAATAGGAGCTCATAATAGTTGCATTGTTAGAGTTGCATTCATTGAAAAATAGAAAATACAAAAATAATTGTTCTTTTGGTGTGATATTTTGAGACAACGAATAGATTTACTTCAATTCTAAGATAAAAGGGTTTTTAGAACTGGCAAAAGCCTCCTTGTGAACTCTCACATTTATCTTCTACTAAGAAGATTTTGGTATGTTGCAAGACAAATACTGAACCTTGGAGTGGATCCTTAAAAATATTTTCTTTTCAAGAGAGGAATTACGCAATGGATTCCTGTCGTTGACCTTGTGCAAAACAAATGCCCAACAACAACCGCAATGACCAAATGTTGGTGCCAATTTTGATAAGGACCTGCATGGAAATTTTAACTTGAACAAGGATTCATCAGAATTGTGATGGGAAAAATACCAACAAGGCCATTTGTGAATCATTCGACCAACTTGGGTAGAAATTTTGACCAATTTTCATTAAAAGTAAAGGTTTATTCACTAGTGTGTACTAATTTGCAGATATAATCCCAGTGACTTACACATTCACAAGAAATAGATTGGCTTCATGTATTCATATTTTTATTCACATATATGATACAATAATACTACCAAAACAAATACACTAAGCATTGGCATAGGCCATTTATCCTAGCAAAGGACTTACCAGTGTTGTCGATCAAAATGCAAAGCTAAAATCCTTCTTCCCATCTACGGTCTATCTAAAAAAAATGAAATGAAATTTACATTTCTTTTTTTTTTTTTTATCTTACATTCATAAAAATTAAAAAACCCTTCCTCTCATCAGTGTGCCATGTGCCTAAAATAAATTGAACTAAAATTTACTTTTCTTTTTTTTTGTTTATATCCCGCGTTTGTCAAATTTTTGACACTAAACTTAAGTTGCATTGAAATTTCAACCTTTTCGAGACATAAGCAAACAAAAAATGAAAATCACAAGCCAAAATGGCCTTTGGCCAAAATTAAAAGTCAAAAATTGACCTTAAATGTTGTAGCATATAGAGCTCTCCAACAACTTTTGATTGACTACTCAAAGTCCAAAATCCAACTGCATATGCTCAAGTTTTTCCCAAATATGTCCTCAAAATTAGCACCATCCTACTTTTAGGCTCTTATAACCTAACAAAAATTCACAATCATATAATCAAACCCTTACCATATTGTAGTGCTCTAAATTATCTTTCTAATGATTGTAAGAAGTCTAAAATCTAATATCCTGAGTGAAATTTATGGCCATTTTACCAAGACAACCTTTCTACCATTTTCAATGTATTGTTTTCATTTTAAATTTTTTTTTGTGATCAAAATTTTGACTAGATTAAATTTGATGGATCATGGGCTGCAACTGAAAACCTTTTGTACTTTCTATCAACATGACCAAACTATGACATGTTATATATCAAAATTTATGTAAAACCCAACTCAGACTCTAATGGAAAGGTTTTCTTTTTTTTTTTTTTACTTAGGAGGTCATTTCTAAAAGCTCCCCCTGAAATTTCTACAAGCTCCCCCTGAAAACCCTCATTTAAATGAAACATCCAAAAAATCCTTTTAATGAATAATTTCACATGCCCAAAATCTATGAGCATCCCATCATAAAAAAAAATCCAAAACCCTCGGATCTACAATAAATAACCTATGAAACCATATATCTTGTTCTTTCTTTTATCCTCTCATGCA
This sequence comes from Cupressus sempervirens, assembly GCA_028749045.1. Taxonomy (NCBI): domain Eukaryota; kingdom Viridiplantae; phylum Streptophyta; class Pinopsida; order Cupressales; family Cupressaceae; genus Cupressus; species Cupressus sempervirens. The sequence goes on from CM053784.1 coordinate 343,592,444, forward strand.
TTCTCATAGATTCAATATAGGGTTACAAAAATAAAACAATAGCTTTGATACTACTTGTAAGAAAACTTGTAACAAAAAAATTACCTTTTCCACATAAGTCATAATAGATTTAAAATATATGTGCAATTAAAATCCACATACAAGAGAATAGAAAATATACCCAAAAAAATGTGACACAAGATATACCCTAAGAAACCCTCAATAAGGGGAAAAACCTAGCCTCCAAAAGCATCCATTACCATGTAGTATTCAGCAAAAATATCATTACAATACAATCATGGAATCCTTAAAAGTTATAGACACAACCAATTAATCCATGTGAATAAGCATGAATCTACATATCCCATGCCATGCTTCCAATCTTCAAAAATGCTTCCTTGGCTAACTTGTCAAGCCTTATCTTGCTTGAATCTCCGTTTTACCTTTTTCCCCTTTCTCTTGTCTCTATAACTACCCTTGTGATTGCTTATTTAGTAGCAAGTCTCACAAAACCACCAAGTGGTATTACATAGGCCATGTGCTAAAACCATGTGCTACCTAACCCATTGACCCCACATTTAATATTAAACATTAAATGTTTTTCTCAATATTAAATAATTACATCAAATACTATCACAATGTTAAAAACTATCTCATAATTATATCCCATGGGAATCTCTACATGTTGCATACTCATTTAGGTGCTCCTAGGTGCAACATTGCATCAAAAAATAAAATATGACAATCTAAACAATATTATGTAATGTGTGCAACAACACAATCTCAAGATATGGCACTATATGTTGTTAGCAAGTATCTCTCCAGTAGGTTTGACATTCTATCTTACCAATAGGTTTGACATCAAAGACAACATAATAATTGCTCCAATTGTAATTTCCAATAAGGACAAGGCTATGAAACTAGATAAGGTAAAGAAATAAATTAGGATTACAATACTTGGGTCACTTTTCAGTTATGTGGAAAGTATGGACATCTTGTACCAAATTGTGCACAGATATTTCTAAGAGGAAGGACAGAAAACTAGAGAAACTTTGGTCCAGTATGCTTTCACTATCAAAAGGTCAATCACTTAAGTAGATCCAACAATGAAGAAAAAAATGGAAGATAAATAATTAATGCTAAAGAATCGAGAAGCTAGATGAATCAAACTTTGAAGAAGAAATATGAAAGAGGAATTAGTGAAAATGATGAAGTTGATCACCCAATCCAATGGAGTAGGTGATTCCCCCATCACAAACTAAAAAAAGAGATGTGTATGGAAATGTATTTCAAATTGCTAAATCTTACATCAGCTCCTAACATTATAAGCATGAAAGTCCAAATTATCATAAGTTAAGATGCATAAGGAAATATTAGTAGTATGAAGAGTGAATGTGTTTGGATGCCAAGTTTAGAAGCTAGTGATTGTCGAGTGCTAGTATTGAACTTTAGAAATTTTTAAGTGACTAAGAATAATTGTTTGTATAGACCAAGTTGTTCTATTGGCTAAGTTGAAGGAGTTTTGAAGTACTATTATCGAGTTTTGCGATAATGGCCAAGACAACCTAAATTGCACTCACTATGGGTATAAAGCATTGATGAGGCCCTAAAATAAAATTTTTTAATTTTATAGAAAAGTTTCTCAATATTATTAGTCATACCACATTCAATTTTTCAAGATAAAATAGAGCCCATGTGATTTATGAGGAAATTTGAGTGAGTTTGGGAAGATCTTTTGCACATATTATCAGCATTTAAAGTGAATTGTGAGTATTTGTGTTACAGCTAAGAGAAACAAAAGTTTTGAGATCAAACCCTAATTAAGATAATGGCATCCATTTTGGTAGCTACAAAGAAGAAATTTGAACAAAAGGTTAGGAGTGTTCAATTGATTAGAAATGAATCTATGATGATACAAAAGTTCAAATCTTATCCAAAGATTGTAGCAAAGGGAGATTCTTTTAGAGCCCTACCTTTGATCGTGCCACGAGTCATCTTGATTCATTATGTGAGATCATGTTATATGTGAAAGATTGGAGAACTGGAAGATTTTGAATTGAGAAATTCATATGATAAATTATGTGTATATGGAAAGTTGAAGGAACAACATAAACACATTGTCAAGAAAGGGTTAACTCATGCCATAAATTTTCAAAGGTTTTCAAAATCAAGTGACTTAAGATCATCCTAAGTCAAATCCATGACATGAAACTATGGTTTGAAGGAGGAACTATCAAGATAACAAGTAATATTGTTAACTAAGCCACTAGATATCATGTTATAGATAAAGTGAAAATAATTAGATGTCAAAGAAAGGATGTAATTGAGGCAAACGCATTGGAAAAATAAAACAAGCAAGGGATGATAATTTCTACTATCAAGGATGTAGACACTAAGTTTATAGTGAGGCTCATTGCATGAAAATTCTTCCATTCTAGCCAATTGGATAGTGAACCATGTGTTGCAGTGGACATGGCATGGAAGATTACGAAGAAAGATAACACCTATAATCTTGTCAACCTTTAGCTAAGGCAATTAGCCAAGAACTTGGAAAGTGTCAAGAAAGCAAAGAACAATATGTGCAAATTTGGTTCTTTACTTATCTATATATTCTTTTATATTCAAAATTATTTTCCTACAATAGGAGATGTTTGGAACAAGAAGAAACCAATAACTTTGCAAATCAATGAGTTTATTAATCAGCTAGGTGATAATTTTGAGAAAGTAATGGACAGTTACTTTAAAGAGTTTAAGGAAATGATAAAGAATGGGTCAAGAAATCCTCAATCCTTAGTGGACAAATATTATGATGATGTTTTTTTCTTAGTGGACACTGATTGGATGTATATTCATGCATTCATATCTAGGTCGGCATCATTGAGACCATTACTTTATGAGAATAACATTGATGAAGCTACTATAGTGATTACTACATTGTTAGATGAACTTGATGACAAGGATTTCGGTCCATTCAATAGGAATGGGACAAAAAAAGTGAAGATTACTGTATAGATCAATGAACCTAAGATATAGAAGAATAGAAAAAGGTATGATAGAGAGCTTGGAGAAAACATTTGGTGAAGGATTCAAAAAAGGACCATTACAAATCATCAAGGGAAAAGTGAGGACATGTCTAGTGAATAAGAAAAAGAAGGTAATGAAGAAGAGGAAGTGGAAGGAAAAGATATAGAGGTAGAGGTTGCTAAGCCATAGTCAAGAAAAATAACCAAGAAGGCCACCAAGCAGCCCCTACAAAACAAATTGTGATAAGACAAATGACAAGGGCATCTACTATACATGTGGTCAAGCCCAAGAAAGGAGAAAATAAAGCTACTAATACTTCTCAAAGGAAAATATTGAAAAAGAGAAATAATACCTTAGTAGAGGAAGCTAAGTTGAGTAATCCTACAAAGAAGTAGAGGATAAGAGTTATAATGGCTAAAGATGATGAGGAAGATGATGAAGAGAGGACTAAGCTAGAGGATAGAAGTTAATTTAGGAATTGCATTTCATAAGTCACCCAAGACCATAGATTAAATTTGTGAAAATATTAGGAGTGTAGGAATGGAAGGATTCAAGTATATAAAGTATGATACCTTGGACACTATAGATAAGGAAAATATTGAAGAGGTGGTTCTTGATATGATGACAACATTTAAGTATACACAATTTGAGTTAGGCAATTTGATCTACCAAATGAATTGTATAATATAATTGATAAAAGATTACAATATACCTTAAAGACCAAGAGGTAGATAAGAGAAGGAAAAATTGCAAATGTAATGCCTAATTTGAGCATAAAAATTTTTTTTAAGCCATGAGTATGTATAATAAAAAAATTCTTCCTAAGAGAAGAGCATTTTTTTTTGAAAAGTAAGATAGAGAATGTAGTGGAAGATAGTAAAATCATATGGATAAAGATATATGGATTAATGATTGATGATGAGAAGAAAGATGAGGTCAAACAATCCAAGCCTAAACATGTGGAATTGGATAATACATAAGATTTCAATGATTATATTGTTCAACAAGGAGGAGAAAAATTAAAACAATCATAATTAATGATGAATAAGAGATCAGTCTAATTAAAGATGTGACAAATGTGGAAAATTAAAGGATAAACTACAAAAGAATCCTATGTGGACCAAGCTAGAAAGGAAGGATGATGCTCCAGAATCTAAGTTAGCACATGAAATTCTATTGAATCTTAACCCTATGCTTGAACAAGTTGTTGATAACAATTATTCAATTGTATAGTGTCATTGATGTTACACAAATTTTTTAGTGTAACTGAGCATTTCTAGTTGGAACTGAGTTTAAAAGACTCCATTTTATGTTGAGCATAAGTTCAAAATAATAGAATCTTAGGGATTCCCATGTAAATTGAGTCAGGTTGGTTACCAAAGGAGTTTAGTATAAATCAGGTCAAATCAGTTACCAAAGAACTCAGAGGTAACTGAGTAACCCAATTTTAGCTGACCTTTATTAGATTAGTATTATCTATTAGTTGGTTTATGCAAGCTGACTCATTAGATGTTATTTTTTTATTTGAAAGGGTATTCAAAATAGCTTGACATTGTGTTTTATATAAACAAAAGGTCAAGTTGTGGATTGTAATATAAAAAAAGAAAAGAAAAGAAGAAGATAAGATGTGAATAGAGAAGGATACCTAATTTAGAGCTGAGTATCCAGGGATTAAAAAGAATATTTTGATCAAGGAGGATCCAAAGGAAAAGCTTGGATAGTGATCTGAATCTACAATCTAGTTTCTTTGTCAATTAGGTCAATCATTGTTACTATCTAACAATTGTAGTAGTGAAGAAATTTCTATACAAAGTTGACTTAACAATCATTTTAAAAATCCTTTAACCATGTGGAATTTCTAGATTGAAGTGTCTTAATACCTCTAACAAAACCACTCCTAATAGGATGATTTAAATTCTTTAACAGGGTCACACCTAACAGTGTATTTTGTAACCTTTAATAGAGTGGGCTCCTAATAAGGCTCACTTTAGAAGAGTGAAAAATTGTAACATTTTCCCAAATTGGGTTTCCACTTTAAATCTTGGTGTCTCATGTATTCATGCTATTTTCTTACTTCTTTATCTTTCTACAACTAAGTTACTAAAGGTTAATACACATTAATATATTAGATTGCTTTGTTGACCAAGTTACATATCTAGTTATAACTGAGTTTTAAGTTTAAAGGAAGTCTGTATTAACATCTAAGGGATTTGTAAATTTTTTTTTGGTAATTGATTCACCCATCCCCTCTCAATTACTCCTCTTATATTGAACTAACAATTGGTAATAGAGTTTTTGATGCTTGTAGAAAAGGTTTCAAGGATCTAAGATAAGATTAAGATGTCTTATAGAAGAGAGATTTCCAAGTTGAATAGAGAAAACTCCAAAGCATGGTAGGAACTCATGTGGCTACATTTGGGAACCATTGGAGATATAGGTCTAAAATTCCTAGAGAACCAATATGTGTCACATCTTGATCCTTTGACTTTGGATCATATGGTAGATAAAAAGAATCACAACACTATGATGATTGACATTTTTTCTGCTCTCAATTATGTTTTTGACAATGTCCAAGATTGTCCTACTACTCATGAAATGTGGAACAAGCTTTAAAAGATCTATAGAGAAGATGACAATGTAAGGAGATCCAAAGAAGAAAGTTGAAGTGGTCATTTTGATCAAATGAAGATGAGAGAAGATAAAACCATTACAAAATATAGTGAGAGAATCAAAGCAAGTGTGAGTGCAATTAGAACCTCAAGGGGGAAAATTGAAGATGAAATAGTAGTTAGCAAGGTATTAACAACCCTTCTTCTTATGTATGCCAAGCGGTATATCCATCTGGAGGTCCTATATATTTAGATATGGGTGCTAGACCAATAGTGAGGTGCCTTACTAATTGTTAATCCATACACTAGTTGGCATCTTTTAGTTATTCAAGAGATGAGATGTGATCCCAAAAGTGATATAACTTTGGATGCACTAGTGGGAAGGTTAACATATTTTGAGTTGGATGACTTTGAGAACTATCTTCCTGGATCTTTCCAGATAGAATTGGCATTTAAAGAAAAACTAACCCTTGGTAGAAAGGGAGTAAAATCAAAATGAAAATAGTCTAATAGTAAAGAAGAAGAAGAATCTAATGATGATCTTGAAGTCATTGAATCCCTACTTGCAAGGAGGTTACCAAGAGGCAAAAGTAAATATAAAGGTAAAATTGCATTGATTTATTTTTCTTGTGAAGAAGTTGGTCGCATTGCTTCAAGGTGTCCAAACAAGGAAAGTAAAGATGATAGAAATCCAACAAGTTCACAGGCAAGAAATATTTCAAGAGCTAAAAAGACTACAAAGACAAAGGTTAGAAATCTTGTTATATTGCTAAAGATTATGACAGTGATAATGAAGATGAAATGGTATATATTTATATTCAAAATGAATTAGATGATGAGGATAATGAAAAAATGGCACTTATTTCTCATGTTAGCAATAACAACACATGGATATTAGATAGTGGTTGTTCTCATCAAATGATTGGTGATAAAACTAAGTATGAACACTTGGAGCACTATGATGGTGGAAGTGTTAAATTTGGAAATAATGAACTGTGTTATGTGAAGGGAAAAGGTTGCATTGCATTAGCTGATGGAATAAAATGTGATAATGCCTACTAGGTTAAAGGACTAAGACATAATCTTATAAGTGTGGCATCGCTAAACAACATTAGATTCAAGGTAGAATTCATGACTGATAAGGTCATGCTTTTGGATGGTAAAGAAAACCTAGTTGGAACTAGCAATTAGACAAAATGTAATCTATTCTATCTTGATCTCATTGATAGTTCATGCTTCTTGGCACATCTAGAGGAAATTTGGTCATGGCATAAAAGGATGTGTCATGCAAACTTTGATAATTTTCTTACTATAAGAAAGAACAAAAGAGTAAGAGATATTCCAAATCTAAAGAAACATGAAATGGCCATATTCAAACAATGTCATATTGGAAAGATGGGTAAAATAGCTTCAAAAATAAGATTTTGAATACTGAAGAAGTCCTAGAACTAGTTCATATGGATCTTTGTGGACCAATAGGTATAAAGAGCTATACTAGAGACAAATTGTTCATTTGGTTTGTTGATGATTATTCTAGGATGATGACAATAATGTACTTGAAGGATAAATATGAAGCTTTTTCAAAATTCAAGTGGTATCTGACTAGAGTTGAAAAAGAAATATGTAAGAAGTTAAAATGTTTAAGATTAGATAGAGGAGGAGAATTCATCTCTAATGAATTCAATGAATTCTGCAATGAAAGAGGAATCAAAAGATAGATATATGTATCTAGTGCACCTCAAGAGAATGGAATAGGAGAAAGAAGAAATATATCCATCGTGGATTGGGCAAGAACACTAATGATAGAGAAAATGTTGCAACCAAATATTGGAAGGAAGTAATCAACACATTAGTTCATACCTTGAACATAGTTCAACTAAAGAAAGGTATCTAGATCAAACACCTTGTGAATATTATATGGATATAAACCTAATGTATATTATTTCAAAGTATTTGGAAGTAACTTTATCTTGAAATATTCAAGGAAAGGAAAGTTGGATGTGAAAAGTGATGAAGGTATTTTCCTAGGTTACTCCAACAAGAGAAAAACACATAAAAGTTTAAATCTTGCTACTCACAAGGTTATAGAAAGTGCATATGTAAAAATTGATGAGTTTGCAAAAAAGAATGAAGAAAAAAGTAGCAAGGAGCCTAAGGATTATAGAAACTTTGTTTACTATAAAACTAATACCTTACCCAACATTCAGGAGATTACCCAAATCGAGTCACCCAATTTTAGAGTGTCAACCAAGTTGCATCCAGTGTCAACCATGTTGTAGCCAATGCAACTTAAATTGGAATCATTTTGAGACAAGTCTTAGATAGAGGAACCCAAGCAACAATATGTGGGAACTAAGTCTCAGACAACAAAAATAGAGCAAAATTTGGAAATTCATAGAACCTTTGACCATTGTGAACCAAGTGAATCTAATAAAGAATCTAGAGGTAAGATACATGTACTTTCTAGATGTATCAAAAGGCATCATGGACCTAAGAAAATAATTGGAGATCAGACAAGAGGCAAAATGGAAAGGAACAAACTAAAAGGTACATGTTTTCTTACTAAATTTGAACCTAGAACTATTAATGATGCATTGAAAAATGAAAGTTGGATGCAGGCATTAATTGAAGAGATTGAGAAAATTGAAAGGAATAATACTTGGACTCTTGTTCCTAGACCCAAGGATAAAAATGTAAATGGTACAAAGTGGGTATTCAAAAACAAATTGAATGAAAATGGTAAAGTATCAAGGAATAAGGAAAGGCTAGTGTGAAAAGGATATGCTCAAGAAGAAGGCGTAGACTATGGATAAACATTTTCTATTGTTGCTAGAATTGAAGGAGTTAGAACACTACTTGCATATGTTGCATTTAAAGGATTCAAAGTGTATCAAATGGATGTAAAATCAGCCTTCTTGAATGGAATTCTACACTGGTCATCCTAAAGGTTTCATTGATCTAGACAAAAGAGACATGGTTTTTAAGTTAAACAAAGCTTTATATGGTCTGATGAAAGCTCCTATAGCATGGTATGAGAGACTTCATGGATATCTAGTAAAGGTTGGCTTTCAAATAATGAATGGTAACAATAGTTTGTATATTAAAGAGGGATGACAAAACAAGATTTTGTTAGTAGAACTATTTGTGGATGATATCCTATTTATAGGTCATGATGACTTATGCAAGTCACTCTCTAAATAAATGAGGAAAGAGTTTGAAATGTCAATATCTGGAGAAATAAAATTCTTTGTTGGTTTACAAGTTCATCGAATGAAGGATGGAATTTTCATTACTTAGTCAAAATATGTGAAGGAGATATTGAAAACCTTTGGAATGGAAGATTCCAAACTAGTTGGAACACCTATGTCTACTAGACATAAGTTATCCAAAAATGATGATTCAAAAGAGGTAAGTTAGGCTACCTATAGATCTATGATTGGGAAACATCAATATGTTGTTTATACAAGACATGGTTGTAAGATTATATGAAAATCCTAGAAAAAACCATATGACGACAATCAAAAGAATTATGAGATATCTAAAATGCACTCAAGACTATAGCTTTCATACAAGAAAGTAGTGAACTTCGAGTTGAAATCCTTTACCAATGCTATTTGGACTAGAAGAATTAATGATAGGAAGAGCATAAATGGAGGAGAATTATTTCTTGGAAAGAGGTTAGTATCTCAAACAAGTAAGAAGAAAAATTGCATCTATCAGTCTACAATAGAGGTGGAATATGTTGTTGCAGCAATTAATTACTCCAACATAATATGGTTCAAGAAACTATTATCAAGAATGAAGGAAGAAATCAAGGATCCATTGGTTATCTATTATGATAACACAAGTGCAATCAATATATCTAAAAATCTAGAGATACACACCAAGACCAAACACATTGCAATCAAGTATCATTTTCTAAGAGAACTAGTTCAAGATAAAGAGGTTAGATTGGAATATGTTAACACAAAGGAGTCTATTGATGGCATATTTACCAAACCATTACCTAAGGATGAATCTTTATATCTAAGAGGTAAGCTAGGGGCAATTCCCTATTTGATTCTCACTAGAGTACAAATTAGTGATGCATCAACAAAACTACTTTGAAGATATATCAAGATGATGCAGAGGAGTTAGAGCTCATTGCATATGAATTAGTATATCAAGTACATTGAAAAATAACTATGTCAAGTCTTTTGCATTTGATGTCAAAGAGGGAGAGAATCATGTCATCTATTAATTGAGAGAGATTGGTTTAATAAGAGAAGAATTAGAGGTAGTAATCTACAAGAGCGATAACTTGATCTGATGGAGTCTAAAGATTAAATGGTAGAAGGTGAACCTTAGAGGGACTTCTCATGGATGGATAGAGAATCAGAATGAAACTAAGGATATTATAAAATCTTCTAAATTATTTTATTGCTCTAAGTTTTATTTTCTTAATAACATATTCTATTTTGATCAATGACAAAGAAGAAGACTATTTTAGATTAAGATAAAAATAGATTTTGAAGGAACCCAAAACCCTTTAACAAAAGAAAAAGATCAACATTAAGAACCAACTAGGTTTTACAAGGACCTAAAACCTAGAGTAAGGAAAAAACACAAAAAAAAAAAGTTTTGCAAGGACCTGAAACTGTAAGTTTTAACCAAATATCTCCAAGTTTTACAAGGACCTAGAACCTAAAAGATTGTAAAAATAAAGCTAGAAAAAACTAAAAATAGAACTAGCAATAATGCCTAGACCAACAACTAGCACACTAGCAACCACAACCAGCACTTGAACAACCACAACCAACACCTACACCAATTCTTTGATGCTCTTCTCCACCTCCTTACTAGCCTCAATAGTATCCTAGATAATATAAATTGTGGCAAAAACAAGAACCTTGGAAGCATCAATAATTTTTGTTCTCATACTTTTCCTTCTTCTCTTGCTAGGCCCTCCTAGACTCCTCACCACAATAGTGTCTAGAGACATGATCTCCTTGTTGCTTTTCTTTCCAAACTAGTTGTAGCGATGCACAAACTAGAAGTGACTTGCTCCATTCCCTGCCTACTTTCCTTAATAAGTTGATAGAGTTCTAGCTTGTAATCTTTAAGTTTATTAGGTATGTTTCTAATAAGTTTCTTCTAAGTGGGCTCTCATAACACATTGATGGTTTGTCTCTTTCTAAATGACTCCAACCTTTTTCTTGAGCACCATGATATCATTATACAACCATGAATCTTCCTGTAGAGAGGCTTCCACTTTAAGTTTGGTAGTATGAATAAAGGAGAGTTTTACATTGTGAGTCTCATCTTTGGTATCTTCTTTAATATAATCTTGGTGTCAATGGTAGTGTTATCGACTTAGATGTTAGTGTTAACATCCTACTTCTCCTTAAACTCCTATTCCTTCTCCTTACTTGGGCTCTACTCTTTCCTAACAAGGAAATTGCCCTCATTATTTTTTTCTATATCAATGTCCATTTTCTCCTTTCTATATTTAATAGTAGGAGGAGAAGAAAGAACTTGATCTTTCCCCTCATCATCCTTTAAAGCTTCAGACCCAACATTTGATTCATTTTTCCTATCTTTATTCTCCTCAACTTGGTCCCTACTAGTAGACATGCCCTTACTTCCAAGTTTGAGCTAAGATCTCCCATTTCAATGTTATTATCCTCCTCGATAGAATTCTTAGAATCTATCACTTCCTCAACATTATTCATTTTAATCTCTTGCTTATGACCCTTTTTAGTGCTCTTACTATCATTGGTGCCTTCCTCACTTTTAACCTTTTTCTTGGAGGGTTCATTACCAGACACTTTCATTTTATTCTCCAAAGTCAAAGAGGATTTAACAGCCTTACTTTTAAAGAATAATATTGTTGATAACAATTATTTAATTATATATTGTCACTGATGTTTGACAAATGTTATACTTTGACTAAGCATTGCCAATTGGAAGCAAGTTTAGAAGACTCTCGTATATGCTAAGCATAAGTTCAGAAGAAAAGAAGTTCAGGGATTCATGTGTAAATAAAGTTAGGTTCATTACTAAAGGTCTTCAATGTAATCCAAGTTAGATTGGTTGCCAAGCAACTCAGTAGTAAATAAGTGACCTAGTTTTAGTCGACCTTCAACATATTAGTTTTATATATTAGCTATTTTATGCAAGTTGAATCAGTGGATATTATCTTTTTATTTGAAAGGGTATTCAAGCCAACTTGGCATTGTGTTTCATATATATCAAAGATCAAGTTGTGGATTGAAATATTAAGAAAAAAAAGATGAGATGCAAATAGAGAAGAATATCTAATTTAGAGCAGAGTATCCAAGGATCTTCAAAGAATATTTTGATCAAGGAGGATCCAAAGGATAAGCTAGAATAATGATCCGATTCTACAATCCAATTGCTTCATCAATCATGTCAATCATTTTTACTCTCTACCAATTGTAGTAGTGAAGAAATCTCTTAATAGAGTTGACTTAATAGTCATTTTGTAAATCATATAACTAGGTGGCATTTCTAGATTAAAGTGTCTTAAGACCTCTAATAAGGCCACTCCTAATAGGGTGATTTAAATCCTTTAATAGGGTCACACCTAATATGTGTTTTGTAACCTTTAACAGGGTTGGTTCCTAATAGGGCTCACTTCAGAAGAGTGAAAAATTGTAACTAGTTGCATTGGTGGTTTTCCCAAATTAGGTTTCCACATTAAATCTTGGTGCCTCATGTGTTCATGTTATTTTCTTACTATTTTATTTTTCTACAACTAAGTTACTAAAGGTTACTAAACATTAATATATCAAATTACTATGTTAACCAAGTTATAGTGAATATCTAGTTCTAACCGAGCTATGAGTTTGAAGTTGTATTGATAGCTAAGGGATTTGGAATTTTTTTGTGGTAAATAATTCACCCCTCCCCTCTCAGTTACTTCTCTTATATTTCTAGCACAAGGGAAGGATTATCCTAAGATTGGCACATAGGTGACCTCACAACTAGTAGATTCAGCACCTATTATCCCAACTATTCTTATTATTTTATTAAGTTCAAATGTTAGTCAAGGTGATATAAATGTCGGTGATGTAGAGAAAAGAGTCATCCAACCAATAAAGGAGAAAATAACCAAGGACAAGAACAAAAAGGTGATTCCAATGAGGACAATAAAAATGTAAATACTAGAAAAGAGAAAAGAAGAGAAATTAGGTTAGTTTGCTACCGGTAATAGACTGAGTGCCTCAAGACCTCTACAGAAGGGAGAAATGGAGGTAGGACAATAGAGTTCCACTTGTGAACTCAATAATCAAAATGACAAGGAGAAGAACATGAGAAGAACATGAACCAACATAAAATGAAAGAAAACTAGAAGAGACCAAGAGAGATGAGGACACTAAGAAGGCCAAGGAGACTAGAGAGGAACCACATAGGCTAAGTCTAGAACTACCTACACAACAAAATCAAATTGTGCCAAGCTCTATAACACACTTGATTCAAACGGGAAGAGATTGAAGAAGAAGGTGAATTAGTCACCACAAGTCATGAAGAGTAGACCTATTCCTCTTGATGAGGAAATCATGATTCCAAATTGAGAAACATCCACATTAAGTATTGAGAAAATGAGAATACTTAGTGACTTGCTAGATAGGAAGGCCAAGAAAGAGGAGATGAGAAAATAGCATCAACAAAGATAGGTATAATATGATATCAAAGATATATTTCTTGATATTGGTTTTTTAGATTATTTGGACAATAAGATCCCTATAATTGACTAGATGAACAAGATATTTGAGAAGCTTAATGACCCTAATATGGATACACAAGAGAAGTTCATGCAACTAAAATTATAATTAAGAAGACTGAGCTCTCCACTGTAATTACTAATTTGGAGAAATTAGTTACTAGTACCAATACATTATCCTCAAAAATATGTAATGTACCTAGATTTACAAAAGAAATAAGGGAGAAAATGGATAAGATTGATGTTGATCTACACAAGTGTGGATCATATTTGAATATGGATCCTAGTTCTACTTCAATTTATTTTTCAAAGATTAGATTTTTGCAAGGTAAATGTTGTCACAAAAGTTTGCACCCTTTCCTAAAGTTTTACCTAAAAGAAACCTTATGAAACATGGAAGCAATCTCCAAGTTGTGGGACTTGAATAATGAGATTGATTCTCTAGAGAACACTGGCTTCATTATTATTAGGATGTATCTAACTACTTCTTGAAGGAAAAGGGAGAAGGAAATCCATAAAAATCAAACTACCTAATCTAATCTAAAAGGGTGATACACCAAATAGTATGTTCTATAGTGCCTATCCCATTTGACTTCTGTAAGTCATCCTATTGGATGCAACCTTGTTGATCTTTTTGTTGTGATGGATCATGATTGTGACCATGAGTGGTCTACACCATCATGGTGTTTGGATTTATGTTTCTGTATCAAATGCTTTGATTATGCTTTTTTCTTATCTATGAGATTATTATATGATATGGTTCACTGAGGTTTGCGCTAGTGCTTACTAGTGAGCGTGTCTGTGCATTTAGAGTTTTGCATTGTCATGAAAATTGTTAAAGAAATTTATGTGTTTTTGGGTTTTCGAGCTTTTTAATTGATTTATTTTAATTTTTGGAAACATTTCCATAGATGAATTCCTATTTATAGGAATAGCATATTTTTGTTTGTGTCAATTTGGGGTTTAACTAGGTTGGCTAGTTATTTGTCCTAATTGATTATTCACTTGAAAAGTGAATAAATATCCAAAAAGGAATTTAATTCCTTACTTCTCACTTTTGAATTACAAATTTGGAGAGTAAAACCCAAAATCCTCTTCATGGGGATTTACTCTCTTTTTTTGTGTGGGAGCTACAGGCATGGGATCATCACGAGGTTGAGCTCATTGGATCCAGCTCGAGGAAACCTTGGATTGCCATCATTTTCAGCTATTTCTGTTTCCTATTTATTTTATGGTTCAGATTCCCATTTTGCCCTTTTGGCTGTGAGGTAGGGCTTTCCTATTTTATTTTTTCTGCTCCATTTCTATTTCTATTTTTGGTAGCTATTTGTTTGGAGGCTGAGAACCAGTGTTCCCCTCTTTTTCTATATGCTAGTTCTACCCAGTTGGGCGAGTAAGAATATTTCCCTATTTTTTGAGATGACAATTTGGGGTTTTAGACCATTATGCTAGCCATTTTTTCATACAGTGTCTGAACTTGATTATTTTTGGATTTTTGGGGTTTTTGTGCCCAAAGGCCAAATGGGTTTTAATTTTGATGTTTTTCAAATTTTGGGGTTTTTACCTCATTTTGTGTTACACCCTATTTTCTTGAGTTTTCTTGGTACAATGTGGGTTGTGGACCTAGATGATCCATTTGGGTATCAGTCAGACCACTATTGCACTTTTATGTTGCTTTGGGATGTGTATCACATTCATACTCCTGACGTTGTGTTCAGTTGAGTGATTTTATACCTAGTGTTATTGTTTCTTTTAGACCTTTTCTTTTGTTTCGTAGATGCTAGGATTTGTGTAGAATCCATACTCCCAAATTGAGGCCGATCTAGTGACTTCATGATGTTTGGTCTTGTTGCATCATTGGTATTTGTATAGAATCCATACTCCCAGATTGAGGTTGGTAGAGTGATTTCATGATGTATGGATTTATTGGCTTTGGGATTAGTGTTGAATCCATCCTCCTGAATTGCTTTCGATTGGGTGGTTTGTTTTGCATTATGTTCTCATCCTATCCTTGTGTTATGATCTTCGTTATGGTGGTGTGCCACACACAAGTACGTGTACGTACATTTTTCACGTGACTTGCAAGTCTCGATCTTCTGTGATACTTCCAAAAGTTATGATCATTGGGGTTGGGATGGGAGTATGCATGCCCACGGGCACTTGTCATAGGATGAGCATGGGTAGGGTAGGGTAGCATATGGAGGGGGCTTCTATCATGCATTCTAGTGCCCATTTTCAATTTAAGTAAAGAAATTTTTTTAAATAAGTGATAACTAAATAAAATGTGTGAGTGGTAATAAAACTTATAATAATAAAATGTTGTGCTGAGCCATTCCATTAAGGAATTATGAATCCACACGATCTGAGCTTGCGCTTTTCAATGCCAAGTGATTCTCCATGATGTCATCCCCTACTTAGTAGCCTATTGAGTGTTTGACTAGGACCTATACTCCTTGCATTGTCTTAGGTTCTGGGTTACAACCATCATACTGTCTAGCATGAGTGTTAGCCTTGGATGTTATGCTTTATGTGTGTTTATGGTTGGATCATTATTTCCATCAGTTTAGCGAGTGTGGACCTACAGGTTCCACGTGGTTGGGAGGCATAGATGCCTTCATCACTGATAGGGACCGATGTACAAACACAATCTTTTGTCCTAGTGCAACCGTTGCTAGATGCTTTCACTTGGTACTTCAAGTTTCGAAGTACGCTTTCTTGTGATTTATGCTTTCATTAGAATGCTTGGATATCATTTTTAGATGATGTTAGTTTATTTGACACATTTCCATATTATGATGTTTAGCATATGACTTGATGATGTGAATTGTTGTATTGGATTATCTATTGCTTATTGGTTACCATGTTAGATTTTCTTATTATGATGATTAGCTTGTGATAGGTGATGTTATCTATTGGTAGGATTATCTTATGCTTTACTACTAGCATGTTAGATTTCCTTATGCTTATGTTGGTAGCATGTTTAGTAGTGACATCCCTATTGCAATAGTACCGACAATTTGATCAATGTCTTGGGATGTTACGCACCGGGGATGGCTAGGATCCATGATGGTCTTATGATGCTATTGACGGTTGGGAGGAAGAACATACTTAGTTTGGTTGTTTTGTTATTAAGATATTTTTTCTGTTCACTGTGATGTTTCTTTCAGTATGTTCTTTACTCCTATTGTTTAGATGGATAGATGCTTATCTTTCCTTGTTGTTTATGCTCTCAAGTGTTTATTCCTTCATTTACGTGGATTTGGTACTCCCTGGTGTGGAGGTTTTCATGTTTTTATGCTTTTTAGCATTTTTATGTTGTCGCACTAATGTGTTTTCTCATGTGGAAAGGTAGTTCCTTGTGCGAGAATGCAAGTCCTTACGTGAGAGTGCAAGTCCTCATGTGGTGTGCTATGAATCTTTGTGTGGAGCATGCACTTTCTCGCACAAAGTGTTGAAAGGTCTCACACAAAACTTGAGACCAGTGCACTTTCTCACGCAAGAAATAGGGGGTAGTTAGGCTTGGCCAAAGAAGTTTTGAAAGTTGGTTTTGAACACCCTTTTGGATTTTGCACCCTTCCAATTCAAAATAGTCTTTCTAGGGGGTTTAAAATACATCGTTTAAGTATAATTTCCTTATACTTAAGATATATTTTAATAGATGTGACAAATCTTTTGAGATAGGTTTCAGACCTCTCAGAGATAAGATAAAGATTCTAGGAAATTTCAAGATTTCAAGCTTAGCCAAAATTTTAGGATTCTGCATTTTACCCCAACTTGGTGTTTCTTTGATGAGTGGTTGTTCCTTTGAGCCCTCATCATGTGCATGGTCATTATTGGCTTTATTTTTGTGTGTTAATTTGGTAGTGGCGTTCGGAGGTTTGTTGGTTGTCGGGGTTGTGGTAAAGTCTTTTGTTGTGATCTTTGTGATCCCTATATGATGTTGTCATGTGCATTCATACTTGTAAAAAAAAAAAATCTTGGCTTGTATTTCATCCTTGTTCCAAGGATCTCTGAGTAGGACATTACATCTGGTATCAGAGCCCATGTTCAAACATTGGGATCTCTATGTATATGTTTCCCATATAGTTGTTGCTGTGTTGGTTGAGTGCGAGTGTCTTGGTGAGAACTCATGAACTTTGTTGCTTTGGTATCTACTCATGATGGACTTGCTTGTCCAATAGATGCAACTAGATCAGCATGTAGAGAAGGGAGCGAGTCTTCCTAGTTTTGTTAGTGGTATCGATGTGCCTTTGTTTGTTTGGTTGCATGTGTGACCTCTTTGGATGGAACCACTGATTGGTGCCCTGGTGTTGGCTTTGAGTGCCTTCTTTTGTTTGAGTTAAGTGTATTGATTCCCTATTTTTCTCCTAATTGTAAGTAAATATATGAATCTTATTGGTGATTCCATGTTATATCATTATAGTAATGAAATGGTTCTTTTCATTGAAAAATGAGTGTTATTGTGAATCATTGCAAAGAAGTAGGTTTGCATTATATCCTTGGGTTAATGACTTAAGTCTCCAATCTGATTGCTTCTTAAACATATGTAAATTGTATTAAATTGATGGATATCTAATTGTTGCATTTCATGGAAAAATAATTAAGGAAATTATTTTTGTCTGCATATTCTTGAGGTTATTAAAGGTATATTGCTTGATATGTGTGAGTGTGTTCTCTAACGTTGCTAGGATGATGTATTCCTTAGCATTATGTAGTGATTTATCCCTCTTGTGTGACTATACTCATTCATCACCAGTAATGTGATTTTTTTGATGCCTTATTTTATTTGGCTGAGGTACTTCCCTCATGTTGTTGGGCTAGCATTGGTTTTCAGCATTTTTCCCCTCTTGGAATAGTCATCAAAATTTATCTATTGCTCTCTTTGTGATAGTTGTCACATTTAACTTATTGTTGAAATGAGCTCTTTTTGATATTTAATGTTGGAATTGACAATTCCCCCATTTGGGCTTTTTTTTTTGTCTCATGATGACTACTCTAAATGTGTTTCTAACTATTGCCTAGTTGTGTGTTGTGACTCTATCATGTTCATCTCAAACCTCTGGTAGTACGTACAAGGGATAATATCATAGAGAACATGCTAGTGTGCATGTAGTAAATGTAAAGTTAAAGTAATTGAATGGTTTAAATGGTGATTAAACTTAATGTTATTCTTGAAAGAAATTGAAAGGTATGTACTTATTTTATGGTGAATCTTGAACCCCTGCTTTGAAAACCTTTCAATTTCTTTGTGCATTAGTGCTTATGTTATGTTTCATTAATGAAATTATTAAAGAGGATTAATTATGGTTTCAATGTGTGAATTACCTTTAATTCCATGTCTTATGTTGTTCTAGGCATGTGTGCTCTTGTATGGTTTTGGATGTTTTGTTTGTCACTTGTCTTGGTGACTGAGACTATTGATTCTCCCTTTATGGCTTTTTTCTTAGTGGTGACTCAATCTTAGGTCTTAGGACTCTCTTGCTCCATCATGTTATAGTCCTCATTGATATCTTTGCAACAATTTTTGGATGGAATCAATCTAATTTTGAACGTGTTAGTTTTGGTCTCCAGAGTGAAGGCAATTTTTGTGCTGATTTGACATTTTGCCTGGGGAACAACAAGCTACTCTTTCTCACTTTTGGAGTTGTGGATCGATGTTCTAAGTACCTTTTTTGAGTAGAGGTCAA
This sequence comes from Cupressus sempervirens, assembly GCA_028749045.1. Lineage (NCBI taxonomy): Eukaryota > Viridiplantae > Streptophyta > Pinopsida > Cupressales > Cupressaceae > Cupressus > Cupressus sempervirens. Next base: position 343,611,469 of record CM053784.1, read on the forward strand.
TTTAATCATGACATATCATATTTATGGTCATTGGAGAAGTTTACCTCTTCATGTTATTCTTAATGGAAGAGTTATTTGGTCTTCATAATCTACTAGGTACTTGTTGGAGTTTGTGCTGAGGTTTGTGTGTTTCCTGTAGCATAGAACCACCTCTGTGAGGTGACATGTGGTTTGTGAGAATTCCTTTCTTGAGGTTGATGTTTCCTTGTCATTTGGGAGTGACTCAGCTCTTGATGAGTCTAGATCCTCCTTTCTAGATGTTGACTTTGGCACATCTCTGTATCCTCTTTCTCTCTTGTGAGATTAGGCTAGCATGGTTATGCCACTAGCTCAATTGCTATTTTCTGATGAGTATGTCAATGGTTGGTGGAATTGTGAGTTCCCTAATGCATTTTGGGCTGATTTTGTGTAGAGGTTGAGAGTTACTCCCTCTCAATCCTAATACTCTGTAGTATCTTTCTCCCTAAGCTTATATCTTCTTGTGGATTGTCTTAGTCAAGTTTTCTCATTAACATTGACTTGAGGTTGGAGATTGAGTTTAGTGGTAGACTGGGTGTGGTTTTCTTAGCATGGTGCTAGAGGGGCATGGTATTTTTGGACACATGTCACCATCTTACGAGTTGGTATGAAGATATTACATGATTGAGTCCACTGACAAGAGTCTTCAAACCTTGTGGAAAGGTGATATCTTGTCTGGTTGGGTTGTGTGACCCTAGTTCCTAGAGGTAGTTGAGTTTTTGTACCTTGGAGAGGCATTGTTCTCCTATTCTTTTTGGTGAGTAGTCTTTTGGAGTAAATTGTCACCCGCTTTGTTCTAAGGGTGAGTTTACGTGGATTCCAGAATGATCATGTGTGACATGATAGTATTCTTGGGAATTTGGTATGGTTATTCCCCATGATTCCAACTCTTGTTGGAAGTGTGTCTTGTTTGGACCTTGTTTGTGGTCATGTGGTAGGTGCATGTTGTGTTTGGGTACCTATTGATGAGGTAGAGTGGGTTTTTCTTTTTTCCTTACCTTGTATTGTTGACTTTATGGCTAGATGGATTTTTCCTAGCGCATGGAAGGTTACTTGTTTGAGGGCCTTGTGTCTTTGTTACACCTATTCTCTTGTGGTTAACCTATTTGGGGGTTAACAAGATAGTTTGAGAATGTGGGAGTGATTTGGATGAACTTGTGAAGGAGTCAGTGAGTCATCCCCATTGCTCAATTTTGATTTTTCTTTTGGTATGTTGGGTTTCTACTCTTGGAGTGTAGGATTCGAGGACTAAGCCTAGTCTTTGGGGGAGATGTTGTAGTGCCTCTCCCATTTGACTTATGTAAGTCATCCTATTGGATGCAACCCTGTTGATCTTTTGTTGCGATGGATCATGATTGTGACCATGAGTGGTCTACACCATCAAGGTGTTTGGATTTATGTTTCTGTATCAGTTGCTTTGATTATGCTTTTCTCTGATCTATGAGATTATGATATGATTTATGGTTCAATAAGGTTTGTGCCAATGCTTACTAGGATTGATGTGGTATCATGAGGTTTTTTTGTGATTACCCTAAGATGTGTGCAAATATTGCACTATGTACTATTACCATGCTACACTGGACAAGGTTCTTGTATCAATGTTTAGTTATGTTTATGACTATGTTTGCTTATATCTTTTAAGTGTCTTTAAGTGTTGTTTAAACAATCATTATTAAATGCTTAAGTAACTAGAAATGGATTATCCATGTTGGATTATTTGGTTATGTGCTGTGGACATTTACCTTGTTATATTTTGATCTAAGAGATATCTGTTACTTATCTGATGTTTTATATTTAAGAGGACCTGAGGGTCAAATGTTATACCTTGATTTCAGTATCATATATTTTAAACTACTATGCTATTCAGTTGATCATATTGCATGACGACGCCATTTTCAGATGATAGTGTGTTTTATGATAATAACTAGTTATCTAGTATTTGGACATACCTCTAATTATGTTAGGTGATGGATTTAATGCTATGGTTATTTACTTTATTCCTACTTTGTTATGCTTTATGTGAACGTGAGCGATGTAAATAGATTATTTTAGTATAATTAAATAAATAGTTAAATTAGGTGATTTAATACATTTATTGCTTCGGCTATGTTATTATATGCAATTGCACTTGATCATGTTGTTTAGTGTGCAAGATTTAAATCCCTGGTAGTGGCACATGGAGTTAGTGATTTAGCCTTTCATATTTTACCAATGTCATCCTTGTATGGTTGATGTATCCTTATTTTAAATGTTTAAATTAAACCTTTTGGTAATTATTAAATCCGAACTCATTTGCATTATGTGATTAGACCAGTGAGTGTGTCTATGCATTTAGAGTTTTGCATTATTGCAAAAGTTGTTAAGGAAATTTATGTGTTTTTGGGTTTTCAAGCTTTTTAATTGATTTATTTTAATTTATGGTAGCTTTGCCATAGATGAATTCCTATTTATAGTAATATCATATTTTCATTTGGGTCGATTTGGGGTTTAACTAGGTTGGCTAGTTATTTGCCCTAATTTATTATTCACTTGAAAAGTGAATAAATATCCTAAAAGGAATTTAATTTCTCACTTCTCACTTTTGAATTAGAAATTTGGAGAGCAAAACCTAAAATCCTCTTCATGAGGAGTTACTATTTTGTTCGTTGTGGGAGCTACGAGCATGGGATCATCACGAAGTTGAGCTCATTGGATCCAGTTCAGGGAAACCTTGGATTGTCATGATTTTTAGCTACTTCTGTGAGTTATTTATTTTATGGTTCAGATTCCTATTTTTCCCTTTTGGCTGTGAGATAGGGCTTTCTCGTTTTATTGTTTCTGCTCCATTTCTGCTTCTATTTTTGGTAGTCATTTGTTTGGAGACTGAGAACTAGTGTTCCCCTCCATTTTTGTATGCTAGTTCTACCCAGTTGGGCAGGTACAAACATTTATCTATTTTTCGGGATGAGGGTTTGGGGTTTTAGGCCATTATGTTGGTCATTTTTGCATACAGTTTCTGAACTTGATTATTTTTGTATTTTTGGGGTTTTTGTGCCCAAGGGTCAAATGGGTTTTAATTTTGATGTTTTCCAAGTTTTGGGGTTTTTACCTCATTTTGTGTGTTGCCCTACTTTCTCATATTTTCTTGGGACAATGTGGGTTGTGGACCTAGATGATTTGTTTGGGTATCATTCAAACCACTATTGTGCCTTTATTTTTCTTTGGGATGCATGTCACATTCATACTCCTGACGTTGTGTTTGGTTGAGTAATTTTATACCGGGTGTTATTGTTTCTTTTAGACCTTTTCTTTTGTTTCATGGATGCTTGGATTTGCATAGAATCCATACTCCTGGATTGAGGCTGATCAAGTGAGTTCATGATGTTTGGTCTTGTTGCATCATTGGGATTTGTGTAGAATCCATACTCCCAGATTAAGGCTGGTAGAGTGATTTCATGATGTATGGATTTATTGGCTTTGGGATTCATGTAGAATCTATCCTCCTGAGTTGCTTTTGGTTGGGTGTTTTGTTTTGCATTATGTTCTCATCCTATCCTTTTGTTATGATCTTTTTGATAGCGGTGCGCCACACACGAGTATGTGTGCATACATTTGTCTGATGACTTGCAAGTCCCGATCTTCCATGGTACTTCTGGAAGTTATGATCATTGAGGTTAGGATGGGAGTATGCATGCCCACGGGCACTTGTCGTAGGATGAGCATGGGTAGGGTAGGGTAACATATGAAGGGGGCTTCTATCATGCATTCTGGTGCCCATTTCTTGTTTGACCGAAGAATTTTTTTTAAATAATTGATAACTAAAAAAAATGTGTGACTAGTAATAAAACTTAAGATAATAAAATGTTGTGTCAAGCCATTCTGTTGAGGGATGATGAATCTACACGATCCAAGCTTGGGCTTTTCGATGCCAAGAAACTCTCCATGATGTTAGCCCCTAATTAGTAGCCTATTGACTATCTGACCAAGACCTGTACTCCTTGCATTGTCTTAGGTTCTGGGTTACAGCGATCATACTATCTGGTGTGAGTGTTAGCCTTGGATGTTGTGCTTTATGTGTTTTTGCGGTTAGATCATTATCTCCATCAGCATGGCATGTGTGGACCTATGGGTTCCACATGGTTGGGAGGCATAGCTACCTTCACCACTACTAGGGACCAGTGTATAGAGACAGTCTTTTGTCCTAGTGTGACCATTGCAAGATGTTTTCACTTGGTACTTCAAGTTTCGGAGTATGCTTTCTTGTGATTTATGCTTTCATTAGAATGCTTGGATATCATGTTTAGATGATGTTAGTTTATTTGACACATTTCTATATTATGATGTTTAGCATATGACTTGATGATGTGAATTTTTGTATTGGATTATCTATTTCTTATTGGTTAGCATGTTAGATTTTCTTATTGTGTTGATTAGCATGTGATAGGTGATGTTATCTGCTAGTAAGATTATCTTATGCTTTACTACTAGCATGTTAGATTTCCTTATGCTTATGTTGGTAGCATGTTTAGTAGTGACATCCCTATTATGATAGTACTGATGATCAAATCAGTGGCTTGGGATGTTACACATGGGGGATGGCTAGGATCCATGATGGTCTTATGATGCTATTGACGATTGGGAGGAACCATGTACTTAGTTTGGTTGTTTTGTTATTAAGATGTTTTTTCTATTCACTGCAATGTTTCTTTTAGTATGTTCTTTACTGCTATGGTTTAGATGGATAGATGCTTCTCTTTCCTTGTTTTTTATGCTCTCGAGTGTTCATTCCTCAATTTATGTGGATTTGGTACTCCCCAATGTGGAGGTTTTCATGTTTTTATGTTTTTTAGTGTTTTTATGCTGTCGCGCTGATGTGTTTTCTCTCATGGAAAGGTTGTTCCTCATGCGAGAATGCAATTCCTTGTGTGAGAGTGCAAGTCCTCGCATGAGAGTGCAATTCCTCACATGGTGTGTTGTGAATCTTCACGCAAAGCATGAACTTTCTTGCACGAAGTGTTGAAAGGTCTCGTGCGAAACTCGAGACCAATGCACTTTCTCATGCAAGAAACAAGGGGTAGTTAGGCTTGGCTGAAGAAGTTTTGAAAGTTGGTTTTGAACACTCTTTTGGATTTTGCAGCCTTCTAGTTCAAAAAAAATGTTTCTAGGGGGTTTGAAATATATCATTTAAGTATAAGTTCCTTATACTTGAGATATATTTTAATATATGGGACAAATCTTTTGAGCTAGGTTTCAGACCTCTTAGAGATAAGATAAAGATTCTAGGAAATTTTAGGATTTTAGGCTTAGCCAAAATTTTAGGATTTTGCATTTTACCCCAACTTGTTGTTTTTTTGATGAGTGGTCATTCTTTTAAGGCCTCATCATGTGCGTGGTCATTGTTGGCTTTGTTTGTGTGTGTCAGTTTGGTAGTGGTGTTCAGAGGTTTATTGGTTGCTAGGGTTGTGGTAAAGTCTTCTCTTGTGATCTTTGTGATCCCTATTTGATTTTGTCATGTGCATTCATACTTGTTAAAAAAAATATCTTGGCTTGTATTTCATCCTTGTTCCAAGGATCTCCGAGCGAGGCATTACATGTTCATTCTTATCTTTTCCTAGAAATCCATAATTCATCAATATAATACCAAAATAAATAGATTAAATCCTTATTTAAACTCAACAACCACATGAAGATCAAAAATCAATAGAATGTTATAAGGAAGGAGATTCACTCTATATCATTAAAAGGCCAAATAGATACAATCATACAAGCTAAGGAACGGTGGCAATACATTGACAAAAGGTAGGATATTACACAATTTATTAATGGAAGAAAGAGATACAATAGAGAAATATATTCATTAAGAGGCAAAGGAAATTACAATAGTAGAGCATACAATACAACTACCATAGAATCAGAGAAAGATCAACCCTTGAAAGGGTTACAAAACTTGCTTTTATAGCTTAAGCATAACTGAGAAAATTTCCACTGAAAACCAAAACTCAACTACTACCTTTACGATGTAGAGAAAAATAACTCCTGATCTTAGGAAGATCTAATTAGGTACATGTTCACATGCAGAAATCATATTTTTGCATGCAATTTAGGCCTTAAAGAAACAAAAATGAAAGTCATAACTGCTCTAGTTGGGTAGATGGATCACCATGGTGGCGATGGAGTGTCTTGTACATTTACTAGGCATGGACAATACCAAAAGGTAGTTGTAAGTAATCAAAGGACATGTTCACCATCAAAGAGTTGTTGTTTCATGTTCCCAACCATGCCAGATCAATTATGCCATCAGGTCAACTAAATTCAACCATCCAACTTCACCATGTGGCCCTATATCTTTTAAGCACTCTGCCACATCACCTAGCTTTCTATGTACTATGTTGACTTGCCCCTACTCCTATTCATAGCTTCACAACTCATTTCCCTCATTAATTATTTGGTCTTGCAAAACTACAATGCCTTGATTTCATGTTATTATAGCTACTTTGTAGCTTGAAATCACTTTATCTCATAAGTTGTTGTGACCTTACGAACATCATAAAATGGACTACTTGGCACCCTTACAATGGTTAGGACCCAACAATTCTTTAACTGTGTGATGCTACAAAGTAGTCATATTTTCCTTTGTCACTTTATTGAAACCACTAAGCACAAAGTCCCTTAATATCATGTGATGTTGCACACATTGTTCTAGTTGACCACTATCAATGCTTCATGGTTTTGTGACTAAAAGCTATGACTGCAGGTGAATCCTTGTAAATCTATGCCTAACCATTAATTACATGACATTTTTCATGGCTCTACAACCTGGAAATTTTAACTATATTTCCACCTGCAAAGTTGTGAAGACCATTTAACCTAACTGTTGATCACCTTATCATAGCCTAAAATATTAACCACATTTTTAACCATGTGAAAGAGTGAACAAAGGGAAACACATTGTCACTACTATAACTCTGGGTTAACCTTGATTTCAAATGAAGATGCAAAGGCCATCAAACTTGGCTGCATCCTTGAATCATAACTTTGTAACCTAAGATCCCATAATATATAATTGATCTATGATCATGCGATTGATAGTGAGTCACTACTTTGTGACCTAGATTTGAATGCTAACGTTATCAACTATGAAGCCATGCTAATGGTGAACTTTGACTATTTCACGCTTTCACAACCCATCTTATGGATAAGACATAAACTAGAGTGACAAGGTGATGAATTAGTTTTTGCATCATAGAAACTTGAAACATTTCATCAATGAGAAGAATAGAAGAGAGTTAGGGATATAAAAAAGGAATAAATTTTTTGCATATCTGGTATATGCTTGAATGGCAATTTATGAATAAATTAATGAATGTAAGACATGGACACCACTCTAGGTGTTTCATGAGACTGGTAACATTGGAAAATTAAGAAAGAGCTAAAAATGGCTAACACTAAATGGAAAGTGTTGTTACATGAGGAGTGCAACACTAAAAATGAGGTTACTCCTATACAAGCATTATTATTACCTCAATTGGAAGTAATGCAAAGACATTTATAGGTTAAAAGGACCTAATGTAGAGTCAACAAGTGTTTATAATAGGCAACATGGTGGATCTCACAACTAAACTAGAGATTGATAGACATGTACTTGAGACACTCAAGAAGAATTAGAACATGAGTATGGCTATTGAAATGAGATTGCACCGCCCATTTTTTCATGAGTTTGGTATACTCTCTAGGCCACAATTCAATGTCACTAGTTGGCATAAGTGACAAAAATAAGGGGAAAATGTATGAAAATTTTGAAGATTTTGTAAGGGGGAAATGTAAATGATATGTATATTATGCCTAAAGAGTATAATGGGAAATGCAGTAGGGTAAGTGCACCAAGTTGTGGTGCTAAAAAGGTGATACATTTCTTTTTTCTAATTTTCAATAGTGCATACACACTATAGCGTGCACATGCTATGGCTTGGGTAACCCAAGCCATAGCACATACATGCTATAGTATGTACGTGCTATAGCACATACACACTTTTAAAAACCAAAATATTATAAATGGGTTGCATACCCACAGCCCATTTATTTATCCTCTATTTTCTAGTTTTCCCTCCTTAGAACACGTACGTAGATTGAGAGAATACAAGATTTTTGCCACCTGCCTCACCAATATGCCTCCTCGCCATTGAAGTTTGAGATCATGAGCATACCATATGTTATCTAACTTTCTTTTTGCATTGTTTTATATGTTTTTTATATTTTTTTGTAGGTTTCTTTCAATTTTTCTTTAAATTTTTTTATTTATTTAGATTTCAATTGATTTCTTATTAGGAAATGTGAATAATGAACTGGAAAATCCCCAAGAAGGTCAAAACCAAAACCCTCAAGAAGATCAAAACCAAAACCCTCCACAACAAGAACAACAAATTTTGCAACCTAGACCAATTGAAAGACCTCCTCCTAGCACACAAGAAAACATTTTAAATGAAATAGAAAGAGGCAAAACCAGATTAGAAGCACTCATTGCTAGGTTGAAAGCTTGTGGACAAACCAATCCAACGAGAGCTCAATTGGCATCCTCCCTTGAGTCCATTAAGACCCACATAGCTTATATTAGTGGTCAGTTAGATATTTTGTGGGTTAAGAGGGATGAACAAAAAAGATATTATGCAAATAAATTATCATTTCAAGATGTTAAAAAAAAAGATATACCAAAAGGTAGGATTTGAGTATTATTTAGAAATCCTGGTGAACAAGATACTATTAGAGAGGGTACTAAATGGTTCCCCATCCATTGGTGCATACACAATGGCATTAGAAATAATTTTTGGGATAGATGGTGGATGGTTTTTGATGCCCCTCCTTGCAATAATCATGAGGTCCCAATGTATTTCTTAAGAAAATTGTATTGTGAGTTTGTCCTTGGGGAGATCCCTAATTATTTTGATATATTAGACTCTCAGGGTAGAGGTGGGGGGTCATCATTTGAGAGGTCGGGGGCACGTTATGACCCTAATGTAGTTAGGGCACCTATGGTTAAACCATAGGATGAGCATGTGACTATTCCTTTAGTTGTGAAGGAACATGTAGAGGCCAACACTCTAGGGACTATTAGTGCTTTGATGTAGAACATCATTCATTGCATGATTCCATTAGTTGAGGAGGAGCCTTCTGCATGTCATGGTCACATGCGCACATCATGTAGATCCTTATGCACATTTGGCACTCATGTTGAATATGGTGCGGATGATGGGCTAGCGACTGATCAATCCTGAATGAGACATTTGGGATTAACACACAAGTAAATTACAATTATAATAAACTAATTTGATCACATTTCATATGTATAGTGAATGACTAATTAATTAGCATGTATTAGCATTGTTTAAAATTCAGGGTCAAAGTGTTGGCAGTCCTAGTAGTGATCCCTCGGCGCCACTTTTCATCCCATCGATGAGTCCAAAGGTATGTATAAATTTAATCATTTAAATGAATACATATATTTATTAAGTAATCATATAAAGGATTGAAAAAAAAATTATGCATGTGCATCAATTCTCTACAGGACCGTTGACATTCACTATAGACTTCAAGCCTAGATGTGACATGAGCTTCGTAGAGGTATATTTGTTTCATGTTAATTTAATTCATTTAATTATATTTGTTTCATGTTTCATGTTAAATTTAACATGTATGGTATGACATGTAGCTCTTGACATCTGAGACTCCTCCTCATCTTCGGGAGTCTGTCGATCATGGAGTGGCTACAACTATGGCTAGTTCACAGCCATTGACTAAAGTTTGAAATAATTTTTTTGGTTTTAGTTGTTGTTTATAATAGTTATTATCAAAATTTCTAATGTCATTTATAAGTGATTCTATTGATTCAATTGTTGTAGGGTCTTGTCACACCCGATCATCCATGAGCCTTTGAGGTGGACTTGCAAAGTGACTATATGATCATGGTGAGAAAACAATTAATTTTGTGTGTAAATATATTTGATTTCAATGTATAATAATTATTGATTCATATATACTTTTTTTGTATCAACTCAAGTTAGAGAAGATCCTCAACAAGAGGATGAGTGAGCGTGTGAGGAAGGCCCCATCATTGCCACTGTCTCCCTCCACACGACAATTGAAGACCTCTAGAGATTTGTTTCCTTCCCCTTGTGGGAAGGAGAAGATATAGTTGATAGACATACATGTATAGGCATAAATAGACATATATGTTGGATTTTATGTCAATGGACATATTTGATATATATTTGATGTATATATGACATTGTATATTTGATGTATAACATTTATTTGATGCATGACATTATTAGACTTATCACATTATTGGTTAATATATGATATTTTTGTTCATGTATGATATTATTGGTTATCATAATATATTATGAGGTTGCATGGGTACTTGTACCCACATCCCTAGTACTCATACCCACATACCCAAGTACCGGGTACTCGGTGGAGAGCATCATAGATAAGGACCTTGATTGAGATTTTGGATTTTTTTTTTTTGGTTTTTTTTTTGTGTATCAGCTCATTTCTTATCAAGCTTAATTCAATACCTAATCAATTAGAGACTTTGATAGAATATTGATTAACAATAAACTTTATCACTGTTTAAGCATAAGTTTATCATTTCCAATATGTCATTATCATATGATTTATGATCTTGTTCATGTTTAAATTTTTCCTCTCTATTATTTTTTTATCAAGCTTAATTCAATACATAATCAATTTGAAATTTTGATACAATATTGATCAGCAATAAACTTTATCAGTGTTAAAGCTAGAAATTTATCATTTGCAATATGTCATTGTCATATGATTTATGATCTTCTTGTTCATGTTTAAAGCCTACCTTCTATGTTATGCATCTAAACATTTATCATAAATTATTATTACAAGCATATAACAAATTTAAAACCGAAAACAATACATTACATTTGCAAACTTTATCACTATTCTTGATTTGAAAAATCATTGTCATGACTCATAAATTTAGGCTTTCTATCAATATAAAAGTATAATTAAAAATAAAGTTTGACATACCCAAGTAACCTCATCCCCTATTATAAAAAATAGTTTTACCTATACCCATACCCTAAGTACCCCAAGTACCCCCATCCCCATGCAACCTTGTATATTATGTGTGGATCTTGGTGTTTTCTATGAACCATACCAAGCTAGAGAAGATGAGGAGAAAACAAATAACAAAATAAGTTAGATGTTAAACTTTAACTGCAATGCATAGTATTATTATCCAAGAGGTACAATCTGAGATGTTGTACATATTGGTTCCTAATCTATTCCCCTAATCTACCACTAAGTTGGCTCCTAGGGAATGGCAGGGCTAGATATGTCACTACAACTGCTTGTAGTTAGCAAATATGTCATGACAGGTGCCACTAGACACATGTGGCAAGTTTTTAGAAGACTTACATTGTCATGTTTCTCTGATGTGTTCTATAGGTGATGATTGTGTTTTTGATAGAGCAATAGAGGGCTTATCTTAGTACAGATAGAGTTATGTATCCTTGAGTCCCCCAAACGCTTGAGAATCATTAATACCCATTATGTTCAATTTTAGAATGAGACGTGGAGATTTTTGAGCAATTTGCACTTTTTTATACCCCTATCCTTTGGAAGGAACTTGTTGTGCTTCCATCATTAGGAAGATAGTGTCTCTTGTTGGAAAACTTAGATGTTGATTGTTGATGATCTAGTTATTATTGGTTGGGGTGGCACATAGAGGATTGAGTTCAATTGAAAATAGAGCCTTTGCAGCATTGTAGATTTCAATATAGGTGGCTAGTAATGGCATGAGAGTTTTGAATTGAAAATAAGGTGCATAACAAGCTAGGCAGGAAGATTGAGCTCAAAGGTGGTGTCTAATCCTACTTGCTTGGTGATGTTATAGGGCTCACAATGTAGTGGACAAGCTTGTGGTGTTGCCCGTACTTGGTAGTTATGTTCTACAGAATAGTTTGCATATATTGTTGTATTTTTAAAAATTGTGTGATGAATTCGATAACCTTGTCAACTTCATCTTAGGATAGAGTAATTGATGCTAAGGATAGTAGCACGGGATAAGCCCTATCATTCAATTATAGAAGTTGAAATTGGAGTAACATGGAAAGGGTTGTGGTTTGTAGAGTTGGGAAAACCTTTTCCATATTTGTGCTTAATGAAAAGTAGGCTTCCATCCCATGTGTGCTTCTTGAAGTAGTATATTTGAAGAAGGTGCAATATTAATCCTTTTACCAAAGGAAGTAGATCAACTTTGTGCCTGTCAATGACCAAATTTCCATGTGGGGTGTCTCAAAAACATGGGGGATTGATCAGATACAATGGTACTTTAACTTCGTTAGCAACTCAACAACATAAGTTTCACAAGTCCATATTTAATGGTAAAAACTATAGTTTTTGTTCTCTTATTTGACAAAATTTTCAAGCTGTGAGCATTTAGTATTGGCCATGTTACATCTCCTTAGTAGAGGATCTATCTGCCCCATGATGAATAGCTATTGTTGAATCATTGCTAATTTTTTCCATAATTTACCCACCTATCCATTATGTCAACATACGCTAAGAAGGGAAGGGCAATGTTTGATAAAAGATGCTAGCTAATCATCATTTCTATGACTGGGACTTTGTTCTATTCTTCCATTATTTCCATTCTATCTACTTAGGATATAATTCCCTCCATGTTTTTCACATCTGTTTACATATTGTTTCAAATCTATGACCATCCTCCTCTCTATTTTGACCTAATTTCACACCATGTTTGCAAGCTTCCATTATTCAAATAGTTGTTTACATTTGCAGTTTGGCTCTAATACCATGTTAAATTCCAATTATTTGGCTCGGCATGCCCAACAATGTTCAAGTGCTCAACAAGATAAGACAAGGTTGGGAATAGGGTTTATCTGGCCACCTAGAACTAACAGAATAAACAATTCAATCCTAGGATGAAAGGTGAGAGAGATTTGGTAGTTGGCAACTTTGTACTGGCCAACACTACAAGTTTCAGCATCACCTAAGATGACATCACAAAATCAAAATAGAATATGATCTCCAAAAAGTGAGAGAGGTTATTGTAGGTCTTTGTAACATGGTCCTATAGGAACTAGAATCATATACGTACCTCGCACAAGCTCTAAGATATGACTCATCAAAGATTGTTTCCCTATGGCATTTAGTGACCCTTAGGGACATTTTAGTTTGGCATTCTCGAGAACATTTGAGTGCTCAATGAGATAGGACGAGGTTGGGGATAGAGTTTACCCAGCCACCTAAAGCTAACAGAATAGATAGTTTGATCCCATGATGAAAGGCGAGAGAGATTTGGCAGTTGGCAACTTTGTACTGGTCAACACTACAAGTTTCAGCATCACTCGAGATGGCATCGCAAAATCAAAATTGAGTAAGATCTCTAAAAAAAGAGAGAGGTTATTGTAGGTCTCCACAACATGGTCCTATAAGAACTAGAATCACATCCATACCTCACACAAGCTCCAAGATATGCCCCATCAAAGATCGTTTCCCTATGGCATTTAGTGACCCTTAGGGACATTTTGGTTCGGCATGCCCAAGAATGTTCAAGTGCTCAATAGGATGGGAAGAGGTTGGGGATAGGGTTTACCTAGCCACCCAGAGCTAATAGAATAGACAATTCGATCCCACAATAAAAGGTGTGAGAGATTTGGTAGTTGGTAACTTTGTACTGGCCAACACTACAAGTTTTAGCATCACGCGAGATGGCATCGCAAAATTAAAATGGAGTAAGATCTCCAAAAAATGAGAGAGGTTATTGTAGGTCTTTGCAACACGGTCCTATAGGAATTAGAATCACATCCATACCTCATACAACCTCTAAGATATGCCCCTCAAAGATCTCTGCTCTATGGCATTTAGTGACCCTTAGGGACATTTTGGTTTGGTGTGCCCGAGAATGTTCAAGCACTCAACGAGACAAGACAAGGTTAGGGATAGGGGTTACCTAGCCACTCAGAGCTAACAAAATAGATAGTTCAATCCCACGATGAAAGGTGAGAGAGATTTGACAGTTGGCAACTTTGTACTGGCCAATAGTACAAGTTTTAGCATCACCTCAGATGGTGTCGCAAAATCAAAATGGAGTAAGATATCCAAAAAGTGAGACAAGTTACTGTAGATCTCCACAACATGGTCCTATAGGAATTGGAATCACATCCATACCTTACACAAGCTCTGAGATATGCTCCATCAAAGATTGTTGCCCTATGGCATTTAGTGACCCTTAGGGACATTTTGTTTTGGCATGCTTGAGAATGTTTGAGTGCTCAACAAGATAAGATGAGGTTGGGGATAGGGTTTACCCGACCACTCAGACCTAAAAAAATAGACAGTTCAATCCCACGACGAAAGGTGAGAGAGATTTGGCAGTTGGCAACTTTGTACTGGCTAACACTACAAGTTTCAACATTACCTGAGATGGTGTCACAAAATCAAAATAGAGTAAGATCTCCAAAAAGTGAGAGAACTTACTATAGGTATCTACAACATAGTCCTATAGGAATTGGAATTGCATCCATACCTTACACGAGCTCTGAGATATGCCCCATCAAAGATTGTTTCCCTATGGCATTTAGTGACCCTTAGGGATGTTATTCTTCAGCATGCTCGAGAATGTTTGGACACTCAATAGGATGAGACAAGGTTGGGGTTAGGATTTACCTATCCACCTAGAGCTAATAGAACAGATAATTTGACCCCATGACAAAAGGTGAGAGAGATTTGGTAGTTGGCAATTTTGTATTAGTGAACACTACAAGTTTTAGCATCACCTAAGATGGCATCACAAAATCAAAATGGAGTATGATCTCCAAAAAGAAAGAGAGGTTACTATAGGTCTCTACAACACAGTCCTATAGGAACTAGAATCACATCCATACCTCACACAAGCTCTGAGATATGCCCTATCAAAGATCACTACCCTATGGAATTTAGTGACCCTTAGGGACATTTTGGTTTGGTGTGCTTGAGAATGTTTGAGTGCTCAATAGGATAGTACAAGGTTGGAGATAGAGTTTACCCGGAGACTTAGAGCTAATGAAATAGATAGTTCAATCCCATGATGAAAGGTGAGAGAGATTTGGCAATTCGCAACTTTGTACTGGCCAACACTACAAGTTTCAACATCACCTAAGATGGTCTCATAAAATCAAAATGGAGCATGATATCCAAAAAGTGAGAGAGGTTATTGTAGGTCTCCACAACACAGTCCTATAGGAACTAGAATCACATCCATACCTCGCAGGAGCTCTGAGATATGCCTCGTTAAATGTCATTGCCCTATGGCATTTAGTGACCCTTAGGGACATTTCGATTCAGCATGCCCAAGAACGTTCAAGTGCTCAATGGGATGAGACAAGTTTGGGGATAGGGTTTACCCAGGCACTTTGACCTAACAGAACAAACAGTTCAATCCCACGACCCTTTTTCCACTAAGTTCTAAATTTGAGCAACTTTTACAACTTTCAACAATGCAACTTTGCACAAAAAGTGCAATTTTTACATTTTTCACTTGATTCCAATCTTATGAATTGGAAAAGGTTTGGCAACACTAAAATAAATTATTTTCAAATGCTCATCCCTTCACCATTTCTCAAACTCCTGCAAAGTTATTAGCATTTTTGTAATTTTGCTTTCACAACTTTTGTAATTTTTTACAATTTTTGACATCTCAACTCTTAGACACCTTAAACTTAACCTAATGACCCTAAGGACCTTTATAACCTTTTAATAAATATAAGAAATCCTTTTTTCCTTGAAAAATCACCTATATTGCTCATTTTTATGCCTAAAAAGTGGGCCATAGTGTAACAACAAATACTTGGTCAAAAACAACCATACCTCATCTTTTGATATGTTATAGAAGAGTGAAATGGGTATCCTAATACTCAATTTATTTTCTTGATGTTATGAAAAAATGTGGAGAAAAATGAAAGAGGATAGCATTTTATGCTAGTGTTTGTATTGAAATTGTCATTATTTCCTTAGTGAGTGTTTTTCATGAGTTAGAGTATAATAATCAATCTTTTGTTATGATTGAGTTCAATATTTTAGTGTCATATTTCCACACATTCTCTCAAAGGAAAATCTATTCACTAACAAATTTTTGGCGACTCTACTGTGGAGGAAATGAAGATCATTGCCTAATATTGTTTCCTTAGTTTTATGGTTATCTCTACATGCAGGAGATTGGCAGCTCTATAGAAGAAGAATACCCAGTAACCTTCATTATACATGAAGAAATATTGAAAGATTGGATTCCAGCAAGAGATGAAGATAACTCAAAAATCTTTATCTTCATCCCACCTTTCAAAGATAATCCTATCAGAGAGGTTACTAAAGAGGTTGCAAAACAAGTAGACTGGCTAAAATCCTTTTACGGTGCCATCCTCATAAAGAAGAAACCCCAAGTGCAAGATCTAGAAAAAGAAAGACATGCACATGAGAAGGAAGAAATAGCTGAATTGGAAGACAAGCAGGAAGAAGATCCTAGTAAAGAAATAACAGGAAGCTGACAAGATGATGAAAGGTCTTGATGCTTTTCAGCCACATGTGATTCCCATCTCCACATCATCTCTAGTAAGTCCTAAAGTTGAGGTAAAGAATTTAGATTGCCCATCATCATTTTTAGTTGATGAAAATTTTGAGTGTATTCAAAAAGAGGATGATGCTTCTTTTCATTTGGCTTCATTGGCTATGGATAGTTGTATCAAGTCTTTGCCTATGATTTCATGTCATAAGGATAGTTCATCTTTTGATGCCCAAGAAGTGAGTAAAGGATCTGATTTCCCTCTTATGTGCCAAAATGAAAATGTGGACAGCATTGTAGTGGTAGGGAATCAGTTAAAAGACATAAATGATGGAGGTATGTAGGATGGAGAAAGTATATTATGCTCACCTACAAAAAATGTGGAAGGTTTCAGCAAGGAACTATATTCAAATAATGATAGTCCATCAAAATCTTTCCTCATAAATGACTCTTGGCTATCCAAGGAGATTGAAGAAAGGATGGTTAGTGGTTTCCAAGAGACTATAAAGATACATGATGAAAACCATATCAGTTTGGCTGAGGTAAAACATAGTTCCAACCTAGTACCTGTGATTTCTACAACTAATAATGCAGATATCTACTTTGTTGATCTTAAAGTTGGTCATAATATGTTGATTGATGAGTTGGGAAATAAGCTTCATGCATTCTATGAGAAGTATAGAATAGAAGTTCCTATACTAGAAAAAGCTTCTCTTTGCTTACAAGTTGACAATAATATCCAATGCCATACACAAATGGTGAGTTTTTATGACACCATTTCCAGATTTTGTGTGTCTTTTCTTGAAAAAGTTTCTTCTTTTCAAAATTTTCAGTCTGAATTAAAACCCAACCGGATGCATGTTGAGTATCATTTCTTGAATGAAAGAGAATATTATGATGAGCTATGGCTATTTGGAAAGGAATGTTGGATCAGCATGTGTATGTACATTGCCAGTTCAAATTTTGGTATTGAAAGGGTCGTCAACAAGCAATGGTTTGAAGTTCTTCCCTTAAGGTATGATTTGCTCATCCGAAAGGGCTCCTACTTCTCCCAATCGGTAAATGGATTTGCATAGTTTTTTCTTTCTTCTAGTTCTCTTGGTAGGTTCTTCGTGTTTGCTGGTAGTTTAGTTGTTGGTTGTTGGTTTTGTTTGCTAGTTTTTCCCTGCTCCCCTCCACCCTCTCTGCAAGCAGCTCCCGATCTTATTTTGTTGACTCTATTTGCCCAATGGATAATGCACTATTCTTTTCTCAGATATTACTAGAGTTCTCTGATTTTGCATCAAAATCAGTCCCACAGTTAGAGCCCCTGTTAGTACCCGATATGGTCACAATTTCAAAGCTTCAAGTTTAGAGTTGTTGAACCACTTCGAACTAAAGTTTAAAGTAGTTCAAAGTAATTTGATGGTTCAGAGGTCCAAGTTGGTTTGTTGGTTCAACATGTAGACTCAGATCAGGCTTAAGGTTGTCAAGTTCAATGATTCAGAGCAAAGGTATAAGGATCATTTAATCCAAGTTCAAAGGAATTCACAAGAAGTTTCACAGTTTTAGAATCCAGTTTTAGATGTTGAACCTCTTTGAACCACTTCAAACTGAAGTTTGAAGTAGTTCAAAGTAGTTCAGAATGGTTTAATGGTTCAAATAACCTATCTTGTAGGTTCAATATAAACAAAATTCAAACTCTCGGTTCAAAATTGTAGATTTGTTAATTTAGAAAGGTTCAGAAATCTGTCTCAGTTCACATTTCAGGCTCAGACTTCAAAGCAGTTCAATGGTTTAAAAATGCAAAGTGGTTCAAAAATTTTAATATGTAGATGTGAAACAAGTTTCAGGTTCAATGCCTTCAAAATGATCCTACAAGCCTGTTGATTCAATATGGCTTATTCTATTTCAAAAAAGTTCATGTGATGTGACGGGTTTAAGACAGTTCAAATTAGTTCAAATCTGGAGACTCCAGCTTGTCAGGTTTTGAGATCCAGATTAACGAGAACAATGGCTTAGTTTTAGAATCAAGCTTAGATCCAGAGTCTAAATGCAGATTCAGGCATAGTCAATTTGTGAATTTTAGATGTGAAAGAAGATTAGTTAAAAGTCCACACACATATTGAACATGGAATCATGGTTAAGGTTTGAGAAAGATCAAGAGCTATCATTTGTCTATGCATTAAAACAAATCAATTTCCAGCT
Organism: Cupressus sempervirens; assembly: GCA_028749045.1. Classification (NCBI taxonomy): domain Eukaryota; kingdom Viridiplantae; phylum Streptophyta; class Pinopsida; order Cupressales; family Cupressaceae; genus Cupressus; species Cupressus sempervirens. Next base: position 343,630,244 of record CM053784.1, read on the forward strand.
CGAAGAGACTGATCTACTTGATAGAGGTGATGAGCATTAACCTTATATTGGTGATATGGATTTGCATGAAGTTTAACTGAATTGAATAGTTGATAAGAATAGCATTGATTTCATGCAACATACATACAATGAGCTTACAGCAAAATGCATCCATCTCAAAGTGGAATAAATATATACAAACAAAAGAAATCTCAGATTCTTTGATGGCCTAAAAATAGTCATATTTTGAGGGTCGTATCTCACAATTTAACTATTAGATCAAGCTCAATTTTTTATATGTATTTGAAATCATAGTTCTCTAAATCTTCACCAACTATTTTTTTCAGATCGGATATGGATCAAAAGTTACAGGTTCTTGAGTGCACCACTTTCGGAGCAGCAATAACAATGATGACAAAAAATAGTCATATTGCGGGGGTCATATCTCACAATCTAACTGTTGGATTGACCTAAATCTTGGATATGTGTTGTGAATGCTATTTTTATAAATCCTCTCCAAAAAAAAATTTAATATTCACTATGGATCAAAATTTATGGGTTCCTATTTGCACCTCTATCGGCTCAACAACAGCAGTTACAAAATCCAAACAATCAAATTGGGTCTCAGTGCGGGGGGCATAACTTCCAATCTAACTGTTGGATTTGGCTCAATTTTAGATATGTTTCTAAGAAGAAAGTTATGCATGATATGCCCAAAGAGTTTCTCAAAATCATTCCTGGTTATTACAACTGATTGAGTGGGACGCTATCAAAACTGTCAATGACAGTTACAAAATCATAATAGAACCTCATCACTAGCAAATGCCACTTGTCAGCATGAGTATACCATAGGGGCCATGAATTTTCAAAGATAAAAGACTACTTTTATAATGATATAAACACCAAAAGAAAGGGGAAAACAAAAAGTTTTTCAAGATTCAGTTAGAAAACTGAAAAGCCATGGGAAAGAACAAATTAAATGAGCCAGCAATAGAGTAAATAGGGGTTCCATTTTTTTCTCTCCAAAAGATTGCAGACTTTGTGCTACAGCAGGGAGGAGAGGTTTCCCCAATTTTATTTAATTTTCTTGTGAAGTTGTGGAGGGCAAAGCAAGTTTTCATTTTCCTATTCTAAACTTTGTGTTAGCAATAGGAGAATTTTGATTTGTTACAGCTTTCTTTAATGGTGATTGTAATAGCAAGTGCATCTTTATGCTTTTAGAGGAGGGAGACTTGAGAGTTAATTGTTTGTCAAAACTTTGAGTTTGAGAAATCTACTTTCCACTAAGTGTGATCTTTGTGTCACTTTGGTTTTCTCTGAAATATGTTGTTATATCTCCGTATTTTCATTTCTGCACTTTCTCAAGAAGAGGGAAAATGTGTTTCTTGATTTCGTCTTTTGTAGCATGTTAGGGTGAATGGACTTTGTGTCATTTACCATTTAATTTCTTGCAGTAGTATAGGTTTTTGCATCTATGTTGTATTTACGGGTAGATGTTTGATATCCTTTTATGCTTTCTAGTAAAAGCATTCACATTTAATTCATTGAATATTTCATATGAGGAGCTGTACCCAATAAAAATTCAGAGGAAGGTTATCAATCTATGATAACCTATCCAACTATTGGTGTCAATTTGTCCTTTCACTTGGGCATTCAAGGTCAGATTTCCACACATTCTCTCAAAGGACAATCTATTCACTAACATATTGTAATAGGCATTAGCCAACCTTGTTTATGTTTAATCTTTGTAACATGTATAAATGAGATAACATTTCTATAATTCAGAGTATGTTAAGTATGCAAAGGATGTCCAAAAGAAATATATTGTAAGTAGAAGTTGTGCTTCATTGGATTTGTCTTGGTATTTGAGATGTTTATCTTCTTGGTTGTAGTGGACATTATGTCTACTGTCTTGTATAAAGATTATATCAGTGAACCCAACTAAAGGCAAAATCTAAGATTAATTGTAAGAAATGTGCTCTACATAACGTGTCCATAAATTGGGTCATATGCCTCTAGATGTAAGATGATTGATTTTTTTTCTCTATTTTAAAAAAAAAAATTAGGAGTACTTTTTCATAGTACAAATATCTTATGGTTTTGGCTCCCACTAGGTTTTCCCTAATAGGTTTCCTTAAGAACATATATGATGTAGAGCCCTCCACTATCATCTTAAATAGACTAACTCAACTTGAGGATTCAACAATATAACTTGAAATCAACTCAGGAATCAGTCCTACTCAAAGATCAAATGGAGTTCTTTGACTTGGTAGATTACTTCCTCAACCATGCTCATGAGTTCATCATCTCATTGTCTCAATCTAATCTATTCAAACTCCAATACTCTCCTATGTTACCTAGTGCACCTAGTGTACCTAGTGCCTCCAACATATCAAATATCCAATCAAGCTTCCCACACCGACCCTAACACCTTAAATAACCTTTTCAAAGCCTATCTACCATGATCCAATTCTTCACCAACTCCAACCAACTCATCTTTCACCATTTCACGCTTTAGCCCTCCTAGGCCTACCTAGTAGCCTTGTTAGACAGAAATCTACAAATTTCATGAAATGTTTCCAAACAACCTAGTAAGTAATTAACTTTCCAAATACCCTTTTGGGAGTTATAAAACCCCTATCAATCTCAAACCTTCACATCTTGACTAGTGAACCTTTCTGCTACTAATTGCACATGCATTTAGGCCTAATTAGCCTACCCCAACAAAGGAACCCTATCCTCCACTAATATTCAAGACTCATCAACCTAAAATAGTCTTTCTAGACCCCTTAAGACACAATATTATCAAACTCTCAAATTATCACCATTCATCAAACTCCCAAGTCAACAAACCCTCACTATTTGAACAAGAAATCAAGGGTTTTGTAGAAAATACCCCTCCAATTAGCTCATAACTCTAAAAAAGGTTCAAATACCTTAAAATTAATCTAAAAATACCTTTCCAAACCTTGGTTACCCTATCCATCCCTCAGATATGGTGTGGGAGCACCTAGGTAGGCTAAAGGGTAGACCTAGGGCTTCTTTGGTGTTTTTGGCTTGTAGTGATGATAGCCACATCACTAGAGTATAGTAGGATCAACTTAGTCCTAAAGTGAGGTTAGATAGGTTAGAAGAGTCCAACAATGCAATATTGCTCCTAATTGCTCAAAATTATTCATTTGGCTCAATAGAGCATTTTTGGGTTTTAAGGGCCAAATAAGGTAATCAATTGTTTTAAGGTCATTATTAGGTGTCTTGGATCCATCTTAAGCCTTTGGAAAATTTTGGTAGAAAGTAGAAAAATTTTGAATTAAAAATTTGCAAAATTGCATAAATTGCTCACTTCTTGCAAAGTTGTCATTGACAACTTTTGCAACTTTTATGCAAAAAGAGAAACTTCTTTGTAGGAGCCCTTCAACCACTTAAAGTAGTTGTAAATGAAAATTCTAATCCTATATAAGGTTGAACTCAACCTTTTCAAGGGGTTGGAAGAAGGAAAAATGACAATGTACATTCTAATCCTATATAAGGTCGAACTCAACCTTTTCAAGGGGTTGGAAGAAGGAAAAATGATAATGTACAGATTGTAATCAGCATTTTGTTTATCATAGCTCAATCGCTTTGATTTTTTCTTTCATGCTTTGTAAATATTGGACTTATGGTTTTCTAAGTTGGAAGTTTTAGTGGTTTTTTTCCTTCATTTCTATTTTTATTTTTTGTGTTGTTACATAGAGTTTGGTGTGTTCAAATAAAATATTTTGAAAGTTAGCAAGTTGTTGTTCTAAACTGGGCAGCCAACAAAAAAAGGAGTCTTAGGGCCACTTCCCACAGTATAAAATGTATAACCTCTTGGGATTTAGAACTAGACTCCTTTTACATTATGTAAAGCAAAGGAGAGCTCATGGGAAGCATAGCAAGAATTTTTAGCGTGATTCCCTAGGCAAGCAAACCATGTTTGGTTAGGGATAACAAATCTGAAAAAGAGCATTTGGAGTGGATTGAAAGGTCTAATTCTTCAATCCAAGAATGTGGTGAGTAAGTATTTGGTAAGGGATAACTCCAATACAAAGGAGGAGTCTTGGTAAGGAGTTTAAGAAGGTTTAAACCCCAAACAACACCAAAACCCTTGAAACCCTCAAGTTAAGCCTAAAATTGTGCTTAGGTTGTACAGACGAATTGGGGGCTTAAGGGTTACAAAATATTCAAGTATTCAAAAAAGGTTATCTAGAAATGTGATTTTTTTTTGCCATTGTTAAGGGATTTTTTATAATATCTTTGTTTTAGTGCGATTGGAGGGCTAATTCTTGTAGCCTTTTTCCAAGCAACTAAGTACAAATTGACCTATGGATTTCAATTTTCATAGGGTTTTGCACTTGTTTTGGGTGTAGTATGTTGATTAGTAACCTAAGGCATGCCTAGGTATTCATTTGGCCAAATGGAAAGGTCCAAGGAACATTAGGGTTATTTGTGTGATTGTGGAAACTTGAGCAATCTTGTACTAACCTATTGATGTGCACCAGTTGAAGAAGTGGGATCTCTTTGATAGAATTCTTAGAGGCATAGGGTGTGAAATAATCCCTATTTTATTAGCTGGAATACCTAAGAAGACCCTAGAAAGCTTAGGGTTTGTGAGCAAGATTGGCTGTTGCATCAAGATCATTCCCAGGCATGACTGGTATGGGACTGGTTTCCCTTAATCAACAATTTTCCCATCTTTTTGGGTTCTTCAAAGACTTCATCTCAAGTCCCTAAATATATTCACTATATTAAAAGGATCTATTATTCATTTTACTCACCACACCAATCATTGGAAACCCATTGATGGGTGAGTCAAGGTACTTAATAAAGTACTTGCACTAATAACTATCTATAGTCACAATATAGGTATAGTCACTTATACTAGTGATTTCCTTCACTTTATCACCAAAAAAAATACTGAAAGTAATGGATAAACATGTAAGGGAAATAAAATAAAATGTATTTACACCAAGTTTCAACCAAGTTCATGTTTATATATTTAAATAAATTTGTTTTTATTGGGACTATACCCATGGGATAGTAAGCTTCATAGAATATAGAAAATTTGAATTATATTCATAAAACTTCCATCTTTGGTTCCATTACATATTTTATCATTATTTATCATCTCCCCCTTCTAATCACATGGAAGAACTTCTAAATAGACCCCATCTTCTCCCACATACCCAACATCAACTTCTTAACTATTTGTAACTGTCTGAAACAATGTACTAATGTAACATATGAAAATGTTGTCAAGTTGACAAAAAAGTTGTCAACTCAACAAATCAACATTTCTACACTAATCTAAAGACTCTTTAACTTATTTATACTATAAAACTCTAATCATATCCATTAGTCCTTTCTCTTAGCCATTTTTTGTATTCTTGAAAACATTTTGTTAATTTTGCAATTTACATCTATTTATGCATATCTTGTATCTTAACCATGAATGACATATGACTCCTCCATACTATGACCTTGATGAACCAAATACATTACATTTTACTATGACATTAACATTAAATTACTTTTAACTCCTTAAACCTCACTTGTTCCATTTTGGCCTAAGTTTGTCCATTCTTGATAATGTATTACAAATTTGACAATTTCATGCTTCCCTTACATTTTGATGGCTTCAATAGCCATGGTTCATCATCAAATGACTTTACATATCTTCATTAGGCATTGATTACCCTTGGTACCTTCATGGTCTCCTTCACAGGTCCTAGTGTACCTTGTAGTTTCATGTGTCCACTTGGTGCCCTTGCACCAATATATGACGTTATATGTTATGTATTATGTATTATGTGTTACGAATCTTGTATTATTATTAATCATTTAGATATTTGATTTATTTAAGTGGTTGGAATTATTATATTTGGCATACAACTGAATCACCCCCTCCCTAAGATTTGTTTGTCTCTTCTTGAGCCTAAAAATTGGTATTATGGCCAAGTCCTTTTAAAGATGTTTGATCACTTCACGTGATATTTGACATGGAAAGTTTACAAAATGATGGTCCTAAGTTTGATGGAATCAACAACCTAGTTTGGAAGAATGGTATGACTACTTATATGATATGTATGGGAGATGAATATTGGGATATTAGTGAGAAGCCTTATGATATACCAAATGATCTATCAAATGCTACTATAAATCAAATGAAACAACTCAAGAAAAAACATAATAGAAAGTTAATATTTGATTAGTGCCTTGTCTGATATAGAGTATTCTCACATCTATGGATCAATGATAACCCATGAGGCATGGAAAAAGCTAGAAACTATTTGTAAAGGTGATGGGTATGTTAAGCAATCTAAGTTGTAGGGTCTTTAAGAGAAGTATGAAGATATAAGGGTGAGTGCAAGTGAACTATTTCACCATTTATGTAGAGAGTGAATGATATAGTTTGTTTAATTATAAGTAGAGATGGAACCTTAAGTGATGATGATGAACATGAGTAAAATTATGAGATCTTTGCCTACATGTTACAATGAAAAAGTCATATCTATTTAGAAATTAAGAACTATAAAACAAGTTTCAAGAGAAGCTTAGGTTGGAAGACTTTTTTTTCTATGAGATGACTACTCTTGGTAATGAGCTGCCAAATATTGAAACTACACTCAAATACAATATTTATAAGCATAAGGAAGAACTTGTGAAAGATAGTAGCTATGCTAAGTGTAAGAATTTTCTCAAGGCAAAAAATGAAAATTACAAGATCTAGTAGCTCAATTGATAACACAAATGACCAAATAAATGTAATCTCATGAGGGCACAACCCTCTATACTAGACTCTATTAGGCTACAATATGACCAATCAGCTTATAGGGTGATTCTAGAACTTGTTCTTTACTATTCAAAGCATAAGCTGAACCTACCCAATATATACTCGCATCACTTTTGGTGTATTTAGAACTTTTTCAAGTGACCACATCAATGCTCCATATACTCTCATTAGCTATAATGACAATAAATAGATGGAATAAATAGCTATAGAAGAAAATAGATTAGAAGCACCATGTCTTGGTTGCCAATATTAGCAATGTAATGGTGAAGACTCAATATCAAAACTAATACCGCCACATTGCCTTGGTCAATATGTGATCTAGTGTCTTTGCCATATCCTTTGAATTTCCATTGTTGTTGCTAGTAGCCCATAGGCAATGCCAAGGATTGCAAAAATAATTTAAAAAATAACCAGGAGTGCACCACAAGCTTTCATGCATGCTAGAAAACAATCCAAAATACTCCATCCATAACAACAATTGTGGCATCCTTTCATACATGGATCACTATTGTTGATTGATAAATAATGCACTATCAGACCTCCAATACCCAGAATTACGAAGAAAAAAAAACTTCTGCATTTCGAATTGAGTTGGATTATTCAAATTTTGTGCAACAAAAGATACAATTTTCAAAAACAAAATGTAATTATGAGTTTATGATCTGCAACAATCAATAATAGATAACGGATAACTAGACAACCTATTTGAGAAATTGAATCAAAATTTATAAGAAACAAACCAAAACAATAGTAGAATGGTATAGGATGCTTGGACAACAATCAATCACATCCATTGTTGAATAAATTTTTGAAGTCCCCATTTATGTCCATCTAGTATGCAATACTACCCATAACAGCAATTGTCTACAATAACAAATGGGAGAATGATTTAGCTCCACTTCTACACGTTAGGTGGTGAGAACTTTAAACAAAATGTGAGGAAATGGTGACACCACTACTAGGGACAACTTGTATTGTTAATGTTTCAATTAATTTTCATGACTAACTAAAAGTAATAGCCATTTTCCTTCTATTTAATGAAAAAATATATATCTTATTTGAAAGCCAAAAAACTGCAACTAGAATCACTGTATAGTTAAAAAGGGTGGTAAATGAAAAGAAGTTACATTTGCAATAAGATCAACAATAATGTTTAAAGGCCTACCATTCCCCTTCTACTTTAGAAAATGTGAAGAATGAAATTTTATTACTCGCAAATATTCTTAAACTCAAAATGAATAATTCTACCATTTTGTTCTATTCTCAATGAGTAAATGGGTTAAAAACAATCAAATCTTACACTAAAATTTTTTCTATGTTGTTCATTTTAAAAATTTGAGTGAGAAATAATTGCTCATAGGGTGGCTAGAAACTCAATGGGTTACCATGAGAAGAAATTATTTATTTCATAAAATTACTATATCTACTCATTCAAGAATCAATATCTTCTAGTAATGTTCTTTAAGATGTACTATGATGAACATAGCAATGCCATAGGAAATGCATTGATTCTAAATTTTATCTCAAGGGATAATGAAAAAAAGTTGATATGTCTATGTTTTTTTCCATTGATGAAGAATAGATTTATTTCATGGTGTGTATTGATTACACATGCAAGTCTAATTTAATTGACTTGAATGTTTATGTAATGGTATATGTTAAGAAGAGTACCAATGGTCTTGAATTACCCTGTAGATGTAGGTGGAGGTTTGGGTAAGCCAAGACATGGATAGAGGGGGTATGAAGTGTAGACTGTAGAGTACATGTTGACATCATCCACTCCAACTCCCAAGTGATGGTAGCTAAAAATTCTTCTACTCCACATCCTTGGGGTTGCTGATTGAGATAAGCTTGGCAAATCCTCTATGGCTAACATTGTGTTGTGTTGATAGTCATTTAAAGTCCATTGCATTATTTTTAAATGTTGGATGTATCACCTTAGTAATAGTTCATAGGAATAATGAAATAGAAAAATGAATGATGAAATTGTTGTTGTAAGCAAAGACCCTATGATCGCTATTAATAATGCCTATGCATGATGTGTGTAAGAACACTTAGTTCCTAGTTCTTGTGACTAGGAGTGAACCAAAGATCATATGCTTTGGTCTTAGCACTTCCAAATAGACAACATCTAAGAATTTTATAAGAAGGGTTTTATAAGTTTATGATTTGGATATAAATTTGTTTTGGAGTTTATCTAAAATAATTACAGATGAAAAAACAAATAAAAGATAAAAAAATGTTAGTCATATTATCATTATTGGTAACAATGTTCCAAATGCAAAGAATTATTTGTTTGAGCTTCTAGCAATGATCAAGTGACTTACTGAATGGCTTGATGAGTCTTGGAAATTTCTCCCATTATATCCTTGCTTTCACCAGTTTGAAGTTTCTAGTTACATGCACACAATCATGACTTTACATCACAAAGAATTCATATTCTAACAATTTTCATGTTCTTTCATTACATTTTGATCTAAACAACAAATTCAAAACTTTCACTTATTCAAATGACTAATTTGAAAATGGGTCCTATTAAAGAATCTAATATAAATTCAAATAATGTATCTACATTCTAAGAAAATCAAAACATAAAATCTGCGATTTAAACTTATCTCATCACTTACACATAATAAGAATACCCACCGTGTCATGTGGGCAGTCTTGGGGGAGAGGTTGCAACATTGTAATTGGATCCAATTGATCACCCTTTCTCTCTCTCCCTCTCTCCCTATTCAATCTAATGAGCCAACTGGAATTGCTCTACATTTTAATGTCTCAAGTATTGCCTCGTGGTCTGACTTGTGAACTTTCCAAAGAATCTTATTGTGTGGTTTTCCACCATATTTTATCAAGTGGACATTTGATGTGACAACAAGGTTTGAATAATGAAGAATCTTCCTCTTTGTTTGCCAATCCTTGAATAAACACAAGTTAGGGTTTTTCATATAATATCGTCTAAGCCATGTGCCAATTACAACCATCACACCAACATGGTACTCTAAACCTTCACCATCTATAACCAAGTGATCCAAAAAAAATTGGCTTGGACACAATGACACAAATAATAATATGTCCCTTATTCATTGGCTTCAGGTGCAATAACAATAAAAACATGGCCTGCAGTGACAAATGTACAAAATATGGTCATTAATTCAAAAAATACTTAGGTAAAAGTTATAAAGTTACATATTGAAATTACAAAGATATATATATATATATATATATATATATATATATATATATATATATATATATATATATATAACTAGGTTGTACTAGATCAGACAAGTAGTCAAAGTCAATACACGAATCCATCTCTACCATTTCTAGTGCTTATGGGTGACGATAGGTGTCAATTGGGTCCAAAACATGTATATCCCATTTGTCCACCCATTCAGTCAACTCACACTCATCCCAATTTTTCTCTACACATGATGGACAATATCATGCCATTTTTCTTGTATAGATACTCCATGAACCTACATCAGAGCTTCTAAAAGAGTGCAACTCATTGGATCATGTAAGTGTGCAACAATCCTAATATGGTGCAATGTTAGTATTATCTATCAACCAAAAAAATCTACAAACCGTAGACTCACCTTCCTTACCTGGACCCATTGTAGTGTTACACCATTGGATGATGGATTTTGCATCTATCAATATTGCTTCATCTTTGTACTTTAGTTCTTCACGAGCTAAGACTCTTTTGATTCATGTGCCTACACCATCGTGCTCTCCCTTTCCATGACCAACCTCTATAAAATTTCACATATATTGAATTCTACACAACCTGTGCATCCTGCTCAACCAACATAACATCTATACATTCTTGAATTGAGATGTGCAATTGTCTAACCAAATAATGTGCTAACAATATGTTATGCCCCTGTTAGCCAAATCTCCATAAAATAGTTGAAAACAACTTTGTACAAAATTCCTAGAATGTGACTGATCATTGTTGATGTAAAAATGGTACTCCCTCAAAATCTTCCTGTCATCCTCTATACTTGTAGGTGAATGCATGAATGTTATGTGAACAAATATGGAAACCTGTTGATAAGTATAATACTTTTTTTGCACCTCATTTTGTAGTTGTAGTGTGTAGTTCTCTACGAAGTCTACAACTAAAACAATGGTATCCAATGGAAACATATCCTTGCACAACTTGAATTGCAAATCCAGCCATCGAGCTCTATGTGTATGTCTTGCATACTCGTAAATAATATTTTCACAAAAAATCTTCATGAACTCATACACTAGAATCTTTTCAATGACTAAATCACATCTTTTACCCTATTTTCCATCTTTTAGAGCATATGTCACTGTCTTAAATTTTTCATAAGCTACTATTTCTTTTCCAGTTGCATGTGTACTATCCATCTATTCACAAGTTGATAAAAGTTTCAAAGAACCACACAATAAGCATGTACCATCCAAGCATGATGTCTTTTAAAACTGTTGGTTGTCTCCTATTTCACATAAAATTTTGGATATGAATTCCCTTGAAGATCTTGGTGGCTCATTCATGTCACAATCCTGCAAAACAAACTTAGAATGCAAAAACACACATATATGCCTAGAAACATCAAAATGGTTAGAAAATTCAATATGTATCCTAAAATAACAAGTTGTGCATGTATGATTTATCTTGATATAAAAAGATTTACCCATCTGAAAAAATCTTTGACTTACTCGAATTTGAGGATACATACCAATAAATTTTGTAAAAATTTGTGTTTGAGTTGAGTTTGAAAAATGTTTCACATGTGGGTCACAATTTTGGCTACCAATCCTCCTTACAACATCTCTTTGATTAGGGGAAACACGTGTGTTATTTTTCCAAAAATCTCTGATCAATGATTTCAAATCTTCACTAATTTCTTTATCCTTTAGTGGTAATCTACCACTAAATGTCCATAACTCATTTTTTTTGGATCTTCCAATCTCTCATGCCTTAGCATTGCTCTTCTGAGAGTACCTCTACCAATTTTCAATATTTTACTTGCCTTTCTCATGAGTCAAGCTTTCTTCATTTGGGTACTTACTATTGTTGATGTAAGTACTCGTCTTGTGATATTACTATCTTTGGTGTGTGATTTAGAACCCACTTTGTCATAAGCACTCATTAGATTCTTTACAATATTTTTTTCATTTGAATTGTACATCATTCTTAGCCCAAGAATCTCCATTATAGGCCTAAATTTAAAATTCCTCATCATTTCAACAAATAATTGGCATTGACCTATAATATTTAATTCTTCAAAAAATAATCCCCACATACAATTAAATTTTCTTTAACAATTATGCTTGCTAATCTTTTGGTCTTCTAAAATGAATTCTAGAAGGTTTTATAATCTCTTCCATTCCCTCAACATTTTGAACATCAACATAAGGTTGAGTGTATTGCATACCTTGAACTGAAGATGATGTGTCTTGGCAATAAGATGCAAAAGATGGAATATCACCTACTTGATATGTTGATGTTGTGCTTTCAACATGACATGATGGAGTGTGTAAATCATCAGATCTACAAATTAGTGTCTCTTCAAGATGAGAGGATGATATGACTCCAATATTGGAAGATGGCGTAGCTTCACAATTCAATTGTCTTCTTGAGCGTAATAGTCTCATTCATTCTCTTTGTCTTTCCAATTCTTCCTCTTTGTTTCATTGTATCAATGGTTCTTGGTCCTCTTCGAAAGTCAATTCTTCATTACTTCTTTACAATTTTCTTTCTTCATGCAGTAGTTTCATTTTATCTCTTTTAATTTCCAAATCTCTCTCCCTATGTTCATTTGTTTGAGTTTTTGGTTTCTTTCGTGGCATGATGATGATTTCTACATGTCAAATTATTCAAACATCTAAATTACTTACAATGTTTAAATTACAAATCATTCAAATATATATATAAATTACAATTATTTCAATGAATACACAATATATATCAAACAAATTGTCAAATTTCTAACCATTCTGAAATAACATTTCATTCAAACATATAAATTTCAATGAATTCACTATATATTGAACAACATGTCAAATTTGTATCTATATATCAACAAACAATATTTAAAAAGGATTGCACTAACCTTTTCTATACAAAGAATATTAAAAAAGCCTTCAAATAGCATATCCAATGATTGAATTTGGTGTTTGCTAGCTTCAAAAAGTCTTCAAATAGTCTTTGCTATGTTGAAACCTATGTTTTTTGTCAGAACAATAGAATGCACAGCAAACCAAAAGTAGGGAATGGATGAAATGGGACCTAAACCTTCTTTGTGACCATTTTTGGGTGATTTGACATAGTGCATACGCACTATAGTGTGCATACACACTGTGTCAAAACACATCTCTCCCTATTCCACCATCCCGCATCCCCTACTCTCTCTCTCTCCCTACTCTCTCTCTCCTCTCCCATTCCCTACTCTCTCTCTCAGTCTCCCTCTCCTACTCCCTCTCCCATCACCTACTCTCTCTCACTCTCCCTCTCCTACTCCCTCTCCCATCGCCTACTCTCTCTCACTCTCCCTCTCCTACTCCCGCTCCCATCGCTTACTCTCTCTCACTCTCTCTCTCTCCTATCCCCTACTCTCTCATTCTCTATCCTCTCCCATCCCCTATTCTCTCTCTCCTCTCCCATCTCCTACTCTCTCTATCTCACACACTCCCATCCCCCCTTTCTCCCATCCTCTACTCTCTCTCTCTCTCTCTCTCTCTCTCTCCCCTCTCCTATCCCCTCCTCTCTCTCTCTCTCTCTCTCTCTCTCTCTCTCTCTCTCTCTCTCTCTCTCTCTCTCCCCTCTCCCATCCCCTACTCTCTCTCTCTTGCTCTCCCTCTCCCACTACCTACTCTTTCTCACCCTCTCTCCTCTGCCATCCCCTACTCTCTATATCTCTCACACACACTCCCATCCCCCCTCTCTCTCTCCTTCTCCCACTCCCTCTCCCACTGCCTAGTATCTCTCTCTCACTCTCCCTCCCCCTCTCTACTCTCTCTCCCATCCCCTAATCTCACTCTCTCTCACACTCTCTCCCATCCCCTACTCTCACTCTCTCTCCCATCCCATTCTCTCTCTCTACCACCCCTTACTATCTCTCACTCTCTCACACTCTCTCCCATCCCCTACTCTCTCTCTCTTACACACTCCAATCCCCCCTCTCTCCCTTTCCCACTCTCTCTCTCTCTCTCTCTCTCTCTCTCTCTCTCTCTCTCTCTCTCTCGGGATACTCTCTCTCCCCTCTCCCATCCCCTAAACTCTCTCCTTTATAGATGTACACTCCCATCCCCCTCTCTCTCCCCCTCTCACACTCCCTCTCCCACCACCTACTATCTCTCTCTCTCTCTCTCTCTCTCTCTACTCTCTCTCTAATCCCCTACTCTTACTCTCTCTCTCCCATCACCAACTCTCTCTCACACTCTCTCCCATCCCCTACTCTCTCTCACACTCTCTCCCATCCTTTCAATCTATCTCTCCCATCCCATACTCTCTCTCTGTACCAACCCCTATACTCTCTCACACTCTCTCCCATCCCCTACTCTCTCTTTCACAGACACACACACACTCCCATCCCCCCTCTCTGTCTTCTCTCCCATACCCTACTCTCTAGATGTGTCACACACACTCCCAACCCCCTCTCTCTCTCTCTCCCTCTCCCTACTCTCTCTCACACTATCTCCCATCCCCTACTCTCACACTCTCTCCCATCCTTTACTCTCCCTCTCTCCCTCTCCCACTACCTACTCTCTATCCCCCATCCCCTACTCTCTCTCTTTCATAGACACACACACTCTTATCCCCCCCTCTCTCTTTTCTCACATCCCCTACTCTCTAGATCTATCACACACACTCCCATTCCCCTATCTCTCTCCCTCTCCCACTCCCTCTCCCACCGCCTACTATCTCTCTCTCAAGTTCTCTCTCTCCCTCTCTACTCTATCTCTCCCATCCCTTACTCTCACACTCTCTCTCCCCCATCCCCTACTCTCTCACACTCTCTCCCATCCCCTACTCTCACTCTCTTTCCCTCCCATCCCATACAAGTTATCTCTGCCACCACCTACTCTCTCTCACACTCTCGCCCATCCCCTACTCTCTCTCTCTCCCTCTCCCACTGCCTACTCTCTCTCCCCCATCCCCTACTCTCTCTCCCCTCTCCCATCCCCTACTCTCTCTCTTTCACAGACACACACACTCCCATCCCCCCTCTCTCTCTCCTCTCCCATCCCCTACTCTCTCACACTCTCTCCCATCCCCTAATATCACTCTCTCTCTCTCTCTCTCTCTCTCTCTCTCTCTCTCTCTCTCTCTCTCTCTCTCTCTCTCTCCCATCTCATACGATCTCTCTCTACCACCCCCTACTCTCTCTCACACTCTCACACTCTCTCCCATCCCCTACTCTATCTTTCTTACACATTCCCATTCCCCTTCTCTCTCCCTCTCCCACTCCCTCTCCCATTTCCTACTCTCTCTCCCCCCTCTCCCATCCCCTAAACTCTCTCTTTCACAGATACACACTCCCATCCCACCTCTCTCTCTCCTCTCCCACCCCCTAATCTTTATATCTCTCACACACACTCCCATTCCTCCTCTCTCTCCCTCCCACTCCCCCTCCCACTGCCTACTATCTCTCTCTCTCTTACTCTCTCCCTCTCTACTCTCTCTCTCCCATCCCCTACTCTCACTCTCTCTCTCTGCCACCCCTACTCTCTCTCACACTCTCTCCCATCCCCTACTCTCTCTCTTACACACACTACCATCCCCCCTCTCTCTCCCTCTCCCACTCCCTCTCCCACTGCCTACTCTCTTTCTCTCCCATCCCCTACTCTCTCTCTATCTCTCTCTTCCCTCTCCCATTCCCTACTCTCTCTCTCTTTCACACACACACACACACCCATCCCCCCTCTCTCTCCGCTCCCATCCCCTACTCTATCTCTCACTTGCTCTCCCTCTCCCTCTCCCTCTCCCATTGCCTCCTCTCACTCTCACTCTCACTCTCACTCTCACTCTCTCCCTCTCTACTCTCTCTCTGCCACCCCTTACTCTCTCACACATTTTCAAACTCTCTCCCATCACCTACTCTCTCTCTCTCTCTTACACACATTTCCATCCCCCCTCTCTCTCCCTCTCCCACCACCTACTGTCTCTCTCTCTCTCCCATCCCCTACTCTCTCTCAAGCTACTCTCTCTCCCCCCTCTCCCATTCCCTACTCTCTCTCTTTCACACAAGCACTCCCATCTTCCTCCCTCTTGCTCTCCCTCTCCCACTCCATCTCCCACCACCTACTCTCTCTCTCTCTCTCTCCCCCATTCCCTACTCTCAATCTCTCTCTCCCATCCTGTACTCTCTCTCTCCCCATCCCCTACTCTCAATCTCTCTCTCCCATCTTGTACTCTCTCTCTCTCCCAATCCCCTACTCTCAATCTCTCTCTCCCATCCTATACTCTCTCTCTCTCTCTGCCACCCCTACTCTCTCTCACACTTCCTCTCTCTCCCATCCCCTATTCTCTCTCTCTTACACACATTCTCATTCCCCCCTCTCTCCCCTCTCCCACTCCCTCTCCCACCGCCTACTCTCTCTCTCACATCCCCTACTCTCTCTCTCCCCTCTCCCATCTCCTACTCTCTCTCTTTCACACACACCACACACTCCCATCCCCCCTCTCTCTCCCTCTCCCACTCGCTCTTCCACCACCTACTATCTCTCTCTCTCACTCTCTCCCTCTCTATACTCTCTCCCCCATCCCCTACTCTCTCTCTCCCCTCTCCCATCCCCTACTTTCTCTCTATATCTTTCTCTCTCTCACACACACATAGCCATCCCACCCTCTCTCTTGCTCTTGCTTTGCATCTCTTCTTCCTTCTCTATGCACTATTTAGGTCCCAATAGTGTGTGCACACTATAGTGCACACGCGCTATTGAGATCCAATTCAAAAGCTTTAAATAGCTCATGTGCACTATAGAGAAGACACACTATTCAAAGCTTTGCATTAAACCAAGCCTAAGGCTTGGTTTTGCCTTGGAGATCCATCCCAAAGTTTTGGAGTCTATAAACAGGTCTAAGACGTGTTTTTCTACAAACATACAAAAAAATGATTGATTTTTTTTGTGTGCTCTCCCTCAAGATTCCTCATGGTTGGGCATCAATAAGATCAGGTTACATGACATTGTAAGTCTCTGTCTTAGCTATATAACCATATAATTTATTTTTAATTTGAACTATTTCAAGCCTTTCATCTATAACTTGTTTTGAATGTATGTCCATTTTTTGTCAAAAACCACCATGTACTAATTGGGCTGTAGATTTTAGCTCGTTCATTAAATTTTGCAACAACTTAAATTTTTAGAAACTAGACTCCATTCTACACACTTTGAAAAAAAGATGTTTTGATTTTAGATTAGTTTTCAATCATTTCTAGGGGAAGCACACATATATTTCACATTTTTAGGATGTGTCTAGTTAAAAAATTCATTAAAAAAATACACATTATAAAATTACCCAAAAATTTTGGGATAAACTACATAGTGTTAAGTAACTTTAGACTAGAGCAATTAAAGAATTTCAAAAAAAAAAAGTTAAAATTTTAGGGGGGGCACACTTTGTATTGTGTTATATTTTTTTGGAATAAATAGTACCACTTTCTATGGCCCCTTTTTTTGAGGACCTAAAACTAAACCATTTTGAAAAAAAATTAGTAGTTTAGAAACTAGATTCAAAGGACTACTACTTTTGTTTTTGTCATATCTTAAAATTTTGAGCATAACTATCTTCAAATTCTTGTTGAAGTTCAAAAATTATTGATTTCAAAAAAAAAGTGTCCACTTATATGCCCCTTTTGGCACCACAAGTTGGTGCACTTACCCATTAATAAGGAGTGATGTTGATCACAAAAAGTTTATTTTTAGAAAAGATTTTAAAAATGTATGTTACAGCAATATGATGATCGAGCTACATGTATGGAGTACACATTAACGAGGAGTAAATGATTTTAAGTTTTTGTTATGTCTGATTTTAAGCATGACAAGTGTTATTTCCATTAATTCCAAAGGGGGGAGTTGTTGACCTTAAATTCAATATTAGTATTATCTAGTAGTGCAAATTACTTATTCATTCGAAAGGTAGAGTTGCTCGGTCAACACAGTGACCGAGCAACAATATAGATCAAGCTACATATTGCAGAAGTATTGAAGTTTAGTTCATGTCGAGCAGTAATAGTTGTCAAGCACATCATAGTCACCAAACATTCCTATTATTGTAGAGTTTTATATTTAAGTTGAGCAATTCAAAGGTGGAAAACATGAAGAACCAAGTATAGTTGAGCACTAGGAAAGTATAAGTGTTGACTTATATAGTTTGAATCTATGAGTTTGGAATGACACAAAATCCTATGTAAATCATTTTTATTGAGCATGAATTATGTTTCTAATTTTGAGGAGCTAATCAAGGAGGCAATTACGCCCATGATTATATATCATTAATCTGTATGAAAGTTTCTAAACTAAGTAGAAAAATAGAAAGGTCAAGTAGCAAAAAGGAAGAATGTGGATCATTGATTAATATCTAGAAACTTCTTATGATGGCTATTTAAGAAGGGTTTCATGACATAAAATGTTGTAGCAAGTTAGAGGAATATGTGTATGGGAAGTTGAAGGAGAATCAACAAGTTGTGAAGGAAGGTGACCAAGCAGTGTAGTGAGGAGACATTGCAGATCAGTCATAGTGAGATGATTATAGTTTGGAAAGAGACTATTTGTCATCAGCATTTTAGTGTAAATCGAAGAACCAAGGTACTATTACATTCTAACAAGTGTATCAAGTGATTCTCTTAACAAGGTGGTCCCAACATGCCTATTGTAAATCTCTTAATAGAGTACTCACTTAATTGTGAAGTTTAAATCCTTTAATCAAGGTAGACTTAACAGTTTTGTCAATTTTAACAAAATAGACCCCTCACAGGGTAGATCATCAAAAGTGATCAAATTATAGCCCTAACAGGCACTTTTTATTGTGGTAGTGAAGATTTTGTGGCTATCATCCTCATTAAAATTTTACCTTCACCTCAGAGGGATTCAGTAGTATTATGTGATGTGTTGATCAATTGTTTATGTGTTTTATTCATGGAAGTAGATGTTATATTTGTGATTGCATGTTTTTACATGATGTTAAATGATTAAGGTTAATGAGGAGTTGGTGCATCATTGTTGACTATGGATTAAGTTTGAATTGGTAAAACTTTTGAAGATCTTGATTTCCTTCCCCCCCCCCACCCCACCCCCCCCCCCACCAAACCCCTCCCCACCAGCATCTCACTTTCTCATTAGATTTCCAATAGCTGTATGGGTTTGAGATCAAGAAAGCCTCCAAAGATAGGTATCTTAGAGAATTGATAGAGGGATTCTATGTAGTGCCTCTCCCATTTGACTTTTGTAAGTCGTCTTGATGGATGCAACCTTGATGATCTTTTGTTGTGATGGGATCATGATTGTGACCCTGAATGGTCTACACCGTCGAGGTGTTTGGATTTATGTTTCTGTATTAGTTGATTTAATTTGCTTTTGTCTGATCTATGAGATTATGATGCGATTTATGGTTCACTAAGGTTTTTGCTAGTGGTTATCAGGATCAATGTGGTATCATGAGGTTGTTCCATGATTACCTTAAGATGTGTGCGGAGATTACACTGTGTACTATTACCATGCTACACTGGACTAGGTTCCCGTAGCAGTGGTTTGTCATGTTTATGACTGTGTTTGCTTATGTGTTTTAAGTGCCTTTTTAATGTTGTTTATAAAATCATTATTTAATGCTTAAGTAATTAGAGTTGGATTATTTGGTTATGTGCTGCAGACATTTACCTTGTTACATTTTGATCTGAGAGGTATCTGTTCTTATGTGAGTCAAATGTTACTCCTTGATTTCAGTATCATAGAAATTAGACTACTATGATGTTCAGTTAATCATATTGCATGATGGTGCCATTTTGAGATGATAGTGTGTTTTATGATGATATTTAGTTATCTGGTTATCTAGTTTTTAGACATACCTCTGATTATATTATGTGATGGATTTAATGCTATGGTTATTTACTTCATTCCTGCATTGTTATGCTTTATACGAATGTGAGTGATGTAAATAGATTATTTTAATATAATTAAATAAATGGTTAAATTAGGTGATTTAATGCATTTATTGCTTCGGCTATGTTATTATATGCAATTGCACTTGATCGTGTTGTTTAGTGTGCAGGATGTATATCCCTAGCAGTGGCACATGGAGTTAGTGATTCAGCCATTCATATTTTACCAATGTTGTCCTTATAAGGTCGACATATCCTTAATTAAATATTTAATTTAAAACTTTTGGTGATTATTAAACCGAAACTCATTTGCATTATGTGATTAGACCAGTAAGCGTGTCTGTGCATTTAGAGGTTCGCATTATCGCGAAAGTTGTTAAGGTGATTTCTGTGTTTTTAGGTTTTCAGGCTTTTTAATTGAATTATTTTAATTTCTAGCAGCTTTTCCATAGATGAATTCCTATTTATAGGAATAGCCTATTTTCGTTTGGGTAGATTCGAGGTTTAACTAGGTTGGCTGGTTAATTGCCCTGATCGATTATTCACTTGAAAAGTGAATAAATATCCAAAGAGGAATTTAATTCCTCACTTCTCACTTTCAAATTGGAAAGTTGGAGAGTAAAACCCAAAATCCTCTTCATAAAGATTTACTGTTTTGTTCGTTGTGGGAGCTACGAGCGTGGGATCGTCGCGAGGTTGGGCTCATTGGATCCAGCTCGGAGAAACCTTAGATTGCCACAATTTTCAGCTACTTCTGCGAGATATTTATTTTATGGTTTAGATTCTCGTTTTGCCCTTTTGGCTGTGAGGTAGGGCTTTCCTATTTCATTGTTTCTACTTCTATTTTTGGTAGCCGTTTGTTTGGAGGCTAAGAACTAGTGTTCCCCTCCGTTTCTATATGTTAGTTCTACTCGGTTGGGCGAGTATGAACATTTTCCTATTTTTTGAGATGAGGGTTTGGGATTTTGCACCGTTATACTAGCCATTTTTGCATACGGTGTCCGATTCCATTTATTTTTGGATTTTTGGGGTTGTTGTGCCCAAAGGTCAAATGTGTTTTAATTTTGAAGTTTTTCAAATTTTGGAGTTTTTGCTTCATTTTTCATGCCACCCTATTTTCTCGAGTTTTCTTGGCACAATGTGGATTGTGGACCTTGATGATCTATTTGGATATCAGCCAAACCAATTTTGCACTTTTATGTTACATTGGGATGCGTGTTGCATCCATACTCCCGACGTTGTGTTTGGTTGAGTGATTTTATACCTGTTATGTTTTCTTTTGGACATTTGCTTTATTTCATGGACATTGGGATTATGTAGAATCCATACTTTCGGATTGAGGCCGATTGAGTAAGTTCAGGACTTTTGGTCTCGTTACATCATTGGGATTCATGTAGAATCCATACTCTCGAATTGAGGCCAGTTGAGTGATTTTATGATGTATGGTTTTTTTAGCTTTGGGATTCGTGTAGAATCCATCTTTCCTGTGTTGCTTTCGGTTGGGTGTTTTCTTTGCATTGTGTTCTCATCTTGTCCTTGTGTTATGATCTTCATGATGGTGGTGTGCCATACATGAGTATGTGCATGTACATTTGTCGAAGGACTCGCCGATCTCAACCTTCCATGTCTTTTCTAGAAGTTTTGATCATTGGTGTTGGGATGG
Source organism: Cupressus sempervirens (assembly GCA_028749045.1). NCBI lineage: Eukaryota > Viridiplantae > Streptophyta > Pinopsida > Cupressales > Cupressaceae > Cupressus > Cupressus sempervirens. The sequence continues at coordinate 343,651,776 of CM053784.1, forward strand.
GAGTATGCATGCCCACGAGCACTTGTTGTAGGATGAGCATGGGTAGGGTAGGGTGGCATATGGACGGGGCTTCTATCTCGCAGCCTGGTGATCATTGTGCCCCAAGGGTTAGCGGAGGTTATGAAGTTTTAAATAAGTGATAATTAAAGAAAATGTGTGACTGGTAATAAAATTTAAGATAATAAAATGTTGTGCCAAGCCATTCCGTTGAGGGATGCTAAATTTGCACGATCCAAGCTTGGGCTCTTTGATGCCAAGCGACTCTCCATGATATCAGCCCCTACTTAGTAGCCTTTTGAGTGTTTGACTAGGACTTGTACTCCTTGCATTGTCTTAGGTTCTTGGTTGCAGCCATCATACTATCTGGCGTGAGTGTTAGCCATGGATGTTGTGCTTTTTGTGTGTTTGTGGTTGGATCATTATCTCCATTAGCATGACAGGTGTGGACCTATGGGTTCCACATGGTTGGAAGGCGTAGCTACCTTCACCACTGCTAGGGACCAGTGTACAGAGACGGTCTGTTGTCCTAGTGGGACTGTTCCTGGATGTTTTCACTTGGTACTTTGGGTTCTAGAGTATGCTTTCTTGTGATTTATGCTTTCATTGGAATGATTGGATATCATGTTTAGATGATGTTAGATTATTTGACGCATTTCTATATTTATGATGTATAGCATATGATTAGATGATGTTATTTGATTTAGTAGTGTATTTGTTGCTTACTGTTGTTTAGCATGTGATAGGCGATGTTATCTACTGTAGGATTATCTTATGCATTTTCACTAGCATGTTAGATTTTCTTATGCTTATATTGTTGCATGTTTTAGTAGTGACGTCCCTATTACAACAATACTAAAGATTTTGTCGATGGCTTGGGATGTTACACGCGGGGGATGGCTAGGACCCATGATGGTCTTATGATGTCATTGACGGTTGGGAGGAACCACATACTTAGTTATTTGTTTAGTTCATTGTGATGTTGCTTTTGTTCTCTTCGATGTTTATTTTAGCATGTTCTTTGTTGTTGTAGTTTAGATGGATTGATGTTATTCATTTTTTGTTGTTCTTTCACTCGAGTGTTCATGCCTCGAGATGTGGATCTAGTACTCCCTGGTGTGGAGGCTCTTTGGTCTATTTTTCCCCTTTCTGAGTTCTGGAAGTGTTTTTGTTTTCTATGGGTGACATTTGTTCAGCAATGTGCGACATTTAAAAAGTATCGCACGCCCGTACAAACTGTATCATATGACACTGTAAAGTATTGCATGCCTTCTTGAGAAATGTTGTGCGACATATCGCACGCCTTTTAGAGAAGTGTCGTGCAAAACTTTCCAGTATTGCATGCCTCTTAGAGAAGTGTTGTACGAAACTATTAAAGTGTCACATGCCTTAATAAAAAGTATCACCCAGTTCCTCAAAGTGTCGCACTCCTTCTTGAGAAATGTCACGCAATATTTTCTATGCTGCATTAAAGTATCACACAGTTTTTGTAAAAATTTGCGCAAGTTGACAGCGGGCACTTTTCGTCGTGATCCAAACTTTCTAAGATTTGTTTTGGACACCCTTTTGGGTGTTCTTCAACCCTTTGTTGTTGCATTTTGAATTCTGTCAATTTTTCTTGTTTCCTGTTTTCGTGTTTCTATTTTAGTCTCTTGGGGTTTAAAATATATCGTTTAAGTATAAGTTGACATACTTAAGATATATTTTAATATATGCAATGAATCTTTTGAGATAGGTTTCAGACCTCTCGGAGATAAGATAAAGATTCTAGGAAATTTCAGGGCTTCAAAAATCTAGACTTTGCCAATTTTAAGGGCTTCTGAATTTCAAGCTTAGCCAAATTTTAGGATTCTGCATTCTACCCCAGCTTGGTGTTTTTTGATGAGTGGTCATTCTTGAACCCTCATCTTGTTTTGGTGGTTGTTGGCTTTTGTTCACATGTGTCTTTTGGTAGTGGTGTTTGGAGATTCGTTGGTTGCCGAGATTGTGGTGAAGTCTTTTGTTGTGATCTTTGTGATCCCTGTATGATGTTGTCATGTGCATTCATACTTGTAAAAAAAAATATCTTGGCTTGATTTGAATCCTTGTTTCCAAGGATCTCCAAGCGGGGCATTACATCTAGTATCAGAGCACATGTTCAAACATTGGGATCTCTATGTAATGTTGCCCTTGTAATTGTTGCTATGTTGGTTGAGTGCGAGTGTCTTGGTGAGAACTCGTGATCTTGGTTGCTTTGGTATCTACTTGGGATGGATTTTCTTGTCCAGTAGATGTGAGTAGAGTAGTATATGGAGAAGGAAGTGGGTCTTCCTGGTTTTGTAAGCGGGATCGATGTGTCTTGGTTGGTTGCTTGCTTGTGTGACCCTTTTTGGTTGGAACCATTGATTGGTGTCTATGTGTTGGCTTTGAGTGCCTCTTTTTGTTTCTCCTTGTGGAGTAGGTGCATTGTTTCCCTATTTTCTCCTAATTGCAAGTAGATAGATGAATCTTATTTGTGGTTATTTATTTTGTTGTTATAATGATGAAATGGTTCTTTTCATGGAGAAATGAGTGTTTATTTTGAATCATTGCAAAGTAGTAGTTTTGCATTATACCCTTGGGTTAATGACTTAAGTCCCCAATTTGATTGCTTCTTAAGCTTATGAAAATTTGCATTAAATTGTTGAATATCTAAATGTTGCATTGCATGGAAATTAATGCCATTTGCATATGCATGAGGCTACTGATGGTATACTGCTTGATGTGTGTGAGTGTGTTCTCTAACATTGCTAGGATGATGTATTCCTTAGCATTGTGTGGTAACTTATCCCTCTGGTGTGACTGCACTCAGTCATCATTTGTAATGTGATTTTTTTGATGCCTTATTTTATTTGGTTGGAGGTACTTTCCTCATGTTGTTGGGCTAGCATTGGTTTTTAGTATTTTCCTCTCTTGGAGTAGTCATCAAATTTTATCTATTGCTCTCTTTGTGGCGGTTGTCACACTTGGATTATTGTTGAAATGAGCTCCTTTTTGTTATTTACTTTTGGAATTGACAATTCCCCCATTTGGGCTTTTGATTATGTTTCATGATGACTATTCTAGATGTGTTTAACTGCTGCCCAGTTGTGTGTTGTGACTCTACCATGTTCATCTCGAACCTTCGGTAGTATGTGTAAGGGATAATATCATGGAGAACATGCTAGTGCATCTGATAGATTTTAAGTCATTATTGTAATTGGATGGTTTAAATGGTGATTAAACTTAATGTTATTTTTGAAATAAATTGAAAGATATGTACTTGTTTTATGGAAAGTGACTCTTGGACCCTTGCTTGAAAATCTTTCTATTCATTATGCATTAGTTCTTATGTTATGTTTAATTAATGAAATTATGAAAGAGGATTAATGATGGTTTTAGTGTGTGATCTACCTCTCATTCCATGTCTTATGTTGTTTTGGGCATTTGTGCTCTTGTGTGGATTTGGACGTTTTGTTTGTCGCTTGTCTTGGTGACCAAGACTATTGTTTTGCCTTTGTGGTTTTGCCTTGAGTGGTGACTCAGATCGTAGGTCTTAGGTCTCTCTTAGCTCCATCTTGTTGAAGTCTTTGTCAATATCTTTTTGACACTTTTCGAATGGAGCCAATCGAAGTCCAGATGTGAAGCTATGGCTTATGGAGTTGCTAATTGATGTTCCAAGTACCTTTATCAATTAGAGGCCAATTCAATCATGACATATCATATTTATGGCCATTGGAGAAGTTTAACTCCTCATGTTATTCATAACGGAAGAGTTATCTTGTCTTCGTAATCTACTAGGTGCTTGTCGGGGTTCATTCTTGGACTTTTGTGTTTCCCATTGCACTGAACCACCCTTGTGAGGTGTAGTGTGGTTTTTGAGTGTTCCTTGTTTGAAGATGATGTTGCCTTATCATTTGGGAGTGACTCAATTCTTTGATGAGTTTAGATTCTCCTTTCTGGATGTTGTCTTTGGCGCATCTCCGTATCCTTTTCTCTCTTGTGAGAGTAGGCTGGTGTGGTTATGCCACTAGCTCAGTTAGTGTTTTCTAGTGAGTATTTGGATGGTTGGTGGAATTGTGAGTTCCCTAACACATCTTGGGCTGATTTTTTGTAGAGCTTGAGAGAAACTCCCTCTCATTCCTATACTTTGTAGTATCCTTCTCCCTAAGCTTATATCTTCATGTGGATTGTCTCAATCAAGTTTTCTCTTTAACCATGGACTTGAGGCTAGAGATTGAGTTTAGCCGTAGTTTGGGTGTAGTTTTCCTAGCATGGTGCTAGAGGGACATGGTATCGTTGGACACATGTTACCATCTCGTGAGTTGGTATGCAGACATTACATGATTGTGTCCACTGACGAAAGACTTCGAACCTTGTGGAAAGGTGATATCTTGTCTGGTTGGGTTGTGTTACCCTAGTTCCCAGTGTTAGTTGAGCTTTTCTACCTTGGAGAGGCGTTGTGCTCCTACACTTGGTGGTGAATAGTCTTTTGGAGTGTCTCCTTTTGTTGGTAAACTATCATCCGCTTTGTTCTAAGGGTGAGTTTACATGGATTCTAGAATGATCATGTATGACATGATAGTATTCTTGGGAATTTTGGGATGGTTATTCCCCATGATTCCAACTTTTTTTGGAAGTGCTTAGTGTTTTGACTTGATTTTGCGATCATGTGGTAGGTGCATGTTTTGTTGGGCACCTATTGACAAGGTAGAGTGGCTTGTTCCTTACTTGTATCGTTGATTTTATGGGTAGATGGTTTTTCCTAGCGCATAGAAGGTTCCTTGTTGGAGGACCTTGTGTCTGTGTGACACCCACTCTCTTGTGGTTAACCTTTTTGGGGGTTAACATGATGGTTTGAGAGTTTTGGAGTGATTTCGATTGACTTGTGGGGAGTTGTTGAGTCATTCCTATTGCTCACTTTTGATTTTTGTTCTTGGAGTGTTTGGTTTCTATTCTTGGATTGCAGGCTTCCAGGAGTAAGCCTAGTCTTTGGGAGGGATGATGTAGTTTCTCTCCCATTTGACTTTTGTAAATCGTCTTGATGGATGCAACCTTGATGATCTTTTGTTGTGATGAGATCATGATTGTGACCCTGAGTGGTCTACACCGTCGAGGTGTTTTAATTTATGTTTCTGTATTAGTTGCTTTAATTATGCTTTTGTTTTATCTATGAGATTATGATGGGATTTATGGTTCATTGAGGTTTGTGCCAGTGGTTACCAGGATCGATGTGGTATCATGAGGTTGTTCTGCAATTACCTTGAGATGTGTGCCGATATTGTACTATGTACTATTACCATGCTACATTGGACTAGGTTCCTGTAGCAGTGATTTGTCATGTTTATGACTGTGTTTTCTTATGCATTTTAAGTGCCTTTTTAATTTTTTTTATACAATCATTATTTAATGCTTAAGTAATTAGAGTTGGATTATTTGGTTATGTGCTGCAAACATTTACCTTGTTACATTTTGATCTGAGAGGTATTTGTTCTTATGTGATGTTTTACATTTGAGATGACCCGAGGGTCAAATGTTACTCCTTGATTTCAGTATCATAGATATTAGACTACTATGTTGTTCAGTTAATCATATTGCATGATGGTGCCATTTTGAGATGACAGTGTGTTTTATGATGATATCTAGTTATCTGGTTATCTGGTTTTTGGACATACCTCTGATTATATTATGTGATGGATTTAATGCTATGGTTATTTACTTCATTCCTGCCTTGTTATGCTTTATGCGAACATGAGTGATATAAATAGATTATTTTAATATAATTAAATAAATGGTTAAATTAGGTGATTTAATGCATTTATTGCTTTGGCTATGTTATTATATGCAATTGCACTTGATCGTGTTGTTTAGTGTGCAGGATGTATATCCCTGGTAGTGACACATGGGGTTAGTGATTCAACCATTCATATTTTACCAATGTCATCCTTATATGGTCGACGTATCCTTAATTAAATATTTAATTTAAACCTTTCGGTGATTATTAAATCGAAACTCATTTGCATTATGTGATTAGACCAGTAAGTGTGTCTGTGCATTTAGAGGTTCGTATTATCGCGAAAGTTGTTAAGGTGATTTCTGTGTTTTTAAGTTTTCAAGCTTTTAAATTGATGTATTTTAAATTCTGGCAGCTTTGCCATAGATGAATTCCTATTTATAGGAATAGCCTATTTTCGTTTGGGTGGATTCAGGGTTTAACTAGGTTGGCTGGTTAATTGCCCTAATCGATTATTCACTTGAAAAGTGAATAAATATCCAAAGAGGAATTTAATTCCTCACTTCTCACTTTCAAATTGGAAAGTTGGAGAGTAAAACCCAAAATCCTCTTCATAAAGATTTACTGTTTTGTTCGTTGTGGGAGCTATGAGCGTGGGATCATCGCGAGGTTGGGCTCATTGGATCCAGCTCGGAGAAACCTTAGATTGCCACAATTTTCAGCTACTTCTGCGAGATATTTATTTTATGGTTTAGATTCTCGTTTTGCCCTTTTGGCTGTGAGGTAGGGCTTTCCTATTTCATTGTTTCTACTTCTATTTTTGGTAGCCGTTTGTTTGGAGGCTAAGAACTATTGTTCCCCTCCGTTTCTATATGTTAGTTCTACCCGGTTGGGCGAGTATGAACATTTTCCTATTTTTTGAGATGAGGGTTTGGGATTTTGCACCATTATACTAGCCATTTTTGCATACGGTTTCCGATTCCATTTATTTTTGGATTTTTGGGGTTGTTGTGCCCAAAGGTCAAATGGGTTTTAATTTTGAAGTTTTTCAAATTTTGGAGTTTTTGCTTCGTTTTGTATGCCACCCTATTTTCTCAGTTTTCTTAGCACAATGTGGGTCATGGACCTTGATGATCCATTTGGATATCAGTCAGACCAATTTTGCACTTTTATGTTGCATTGGGATGCGTGTTGCATCCGTACTCCCGACGTTGTGTTTGGTTGAGTGATTTTATACCTATTATGTTTTCTTTTGGACATTTGCTTTATTTCATGGACATTGAAATTCGTGTAGAATCCATACTCTCGAATTGAGGTCGATTGAGTAAGTTCAGGACTTTTGGTCTCGTTACATCATTAGGATTCATGTAGAATCCATTCTCTCGGATTGAGGCCAGTTGAGTGATTTTATAATGTATGATTTTATTGGCTTTGGGATTCGTGTAAAATCCATCCTTCCTGTGTTGCTTTCGGTTGGGTGTTTTCTTTGCATTGTGTTCTCATCCTATCCTTGTGTTATGATCTTCATGATGGTGGTGCATCACACACAAGTACGTGCACATACGTTTGTCGGAGGACTTGCGGGTCTCAACCTTCCATGTCTTTTTTGAAAGTTTTGATCATTGGGGTTGGGATGGGAGTATGCATGCCCACGGGCACTTGTTGCAGGATGAGCATGGCTAGGGTAGGGTAGCATATGGAGGGGGCTTCTATCTCGCAGCCTAGTGATCATTGTGCCCCGAGGGTTAGCGGAGGATATGAAGTTTTAAATAAGTGATAATTAAAGACAATGTGTGACTGGTAATAAAATTTAAGATAATAAAATGCTGTGCTGAGCCATTCCATTGAGGAATGCTGATTTCGCATGATCCAAGCTTGGGCTTTTTGATGCCAAGTGACTCTCCATGATGTCAGCCCCTAGTTAGTAGCCTTTTGAGTGTCTGACCAAGACCTGTACTCCTTGCATTGTCTTATGTTCTTGGTTGTAGCCATCATACTATCTGGCGTGAGTGTTAGCCATGGATGTTGTGCTTTTTGTGTGTTTGTGGTTGGATCATTATCTCCATCAGCACAGCGGGTGTGGACCTATGGGTGCCATGTGGTTGGGAGGTGTAGCTACCTTCACCACTGCTAGGGACCACTGTACAAAGAAGGTCTTTTGTCCTAGTGCGACCATTCCTCGATGTTTTCACTTGGTACTTCAGGTTCTGGAGTATGCTTTAATGTGATTTATGCTTTCATTGGAATGCTTGGATATCATGTTTAGATGATGTTAGATTATTTGACACATTTCTGTATTTATGATGTATAGCATATGATTAGATGATGTTATTTGATTTAGTAGTATATCTATTGCTTACTGTTGTTTAGCATGTGATAGGCGATGTTATCTACTATAGGATTATCATATGCGTTTTCACTAGCATGTTAGATTTCCTTATGCTTATATTGTTGCATGTTTTAGTAGTGACGTCCCTATTATGACAGTATTGACGATTTGGTCGGTGGCTTGAGATGTTACGCACGGGGGATGGCTAGGACCCACGATGGTCTTATGATGCAATTAACGGTTGGGAGGAACCGCGTACTTAGTTGTTTGTTCAGTTCATTGCGATGTTTCTTTTTTTATCTTCGATGTATATTTTAGCATGTTCTTTGCTGTTGTAGTTTAGATGGATTGATGTTCTTCATTCTATGTTGTTCTTTCACTCGAGTGTTCATGCCTCAAGATGTGATCCAGTACTCCCTAGTGTGGAGGTTCTTTGGTTTGTTTTTTCTCTTTCTGAGTTCTGGAAGTGTTTTTGTTTTCTATGGGCGACATTTGTTCAGCAATGTGTGACATTTAAAAAGTACCGCGCGCCCATACAAACTGAATCATACGACACTATAAAGTATCGCACGCCTTCTTGAGAAATGTCGTGCAACATATCACATACCTTTTAGTGAAGTGTCGCGCGACACTTTTCAGTATCGCACACCTCTTAGAGAACTGTCGTACAACACTGTTAAAGTGTCGCATGCCTTAATGAAAAGTATCGCCCAGTCCCTGAAAGTGTCGCACTCCTTCTTGAGAAATATCGTGCGACACTTTTCTATGTTGCGTTAAAGTATCGCACAATTTTTGTAAAAACCTACGTGGGCCGACAACGGACAGTTTTCTTCGTGATTCGGACTTTCTAAGAGTTGTTTTGGATACCCTTTTGGGTGTTCTTCAACCCTTTGTTGTTGCATTTTGAATTTTGTCAATTTTTCTTGTTTCCTGTTTTCGTGTTTCTGTTTTAGTCTCTTGGGGTTTAAAATATATCATTTATAAGTTGACATACTTAAGATATGTTTTAATATATGCGACAAATCTTTTGAGATAGGTTTCAGACCTCTCAGAGATAAGATAAAGATTCTAGAAAATTTCAGGGCTTCAAAAATCCAGACTTAGCCAATTTTTAGGGCTTCAGGATTTCAGGTTTAGCCGAATTTCAGGATTCTGCATTCTACCCCAGCTTGGTGTTTGTTGATGAGTGGTCATTCTTGAACCCTCATCTTGTTGTGGTGGTTTTTGGCTTTTGTTCGTGTGTGTCTTTTGGTAGTGGCATTTGGAGATTCGTTGGTTGTCGAGATTGTGGTGAAGTCTTCCATTGCAATCTTTGTGATCCTTGTATGATAGGCAAAAAATTTGTAATATAATTCAATAGATTATTTCTATGATTGACTTATAATATACAAATACAAATTTATTCCATAAAAAATTTAAAACTAATATCTTGAAGATAATCTAGAGTGATACATAAAGGAAAAATGTGAATTCTATAATAACTTTAATGTGATAGTTATTTAGAAGACTACGAAATACTCTTTTTGATGTAATGTTATTATTTTATCTTTTCATATTATTTGTAACATATATTTGATTTATACTTGTAATATGATTTTTTACATAAATACAGTCTTGAGTCCTTTTCTAAATAGATTGAATCATTTCATGATATGATGTCATTCAATAATTAGAAAGGTATTATCAAGTGATGTTTTCATTTTGATTAAATGTGATATTGCAAACATAACAAACATTATTTATTTATAAGAATACAAAAGAGGTTAACCTCATGAACACTTAATTATCTCTTAGCTATGTTTGAATTAAAAGAAAGCTATGTCAATCTTTAAATAATATTAGATATGTAGTTAGAAAGATCCAATTTGATAGTAGAGTGGAAACACAAATGAGTGATATTTATAAACAAATAAATTAATAAATAATTTACATGATTGCTACTAATATTAAATGGAATAAAAAGTTAGGGTCCACAAAATTTCAATATAAATATATATCTTGTAGTCAACTACATGATATATGATCCTATCAACTTTTTATGATTAAATAGATAGTTATTAATAATAAAGAATACATAGAATATTTCAAAGACTTACTTTGTTGAAGCAAAAATTTCTATATTATAAAAAAATTAATTGAGTCCAAATCATATAAAGTAGAAAAAAATACAAAAAACAATTACAAATGAACCTAGATATCAAGAACTTGATTTAAAATTTTTGGTATGAAATATAAAAAATAGTTTTTAATAATTAAGTAATTTCTCATATTTTTTCTTATGGACAATTAATCAAGTCTTATTTGAATTTTTTTATTTTCTACAAAGTTGAGCTAAAATATGATTTTGAAGAGACTAAATATAAGTTATAAGACAAAAATATATGTCACTTCATTTAAGAGTTAGTACAAGTCAATATAGAAAGAAGCAATGTACTTGATAAGATTGGTGGTAATTATGTTCAATGTTAAGTCCTTTTTCTAGGCATGCATTACCAAGATATAGGGTGTAGCTAGGCCCTCCATTCATCAAGCTTGGGATTTGATGGTTAGACTCAAATTATGAAATATATTTGATTTATGAAGGTAATGTGAAATTTTAGATAGTGTGATTTAGTTGAGTTTGTTTTCTGAAAGATCTCAATCGATTAGATATTATTGTTTGTTCAATGACAATTTTTAAGTGTGTGTTCTAATATGATTGAGTTGTGTTTGATTATGAATGATTATATCTTCATATTAGTTGAAGGGTTGTTTTTATGTAAATGTATGTTACCATATAATAATGGTGTGATGTTTTATGAATGATTTTGATAGATTAGATATTCCAAAACATTTTGAATAATCTTGATGGAGTAGATCTTTCTATTCTTTGAGAAATGACATCTGATTTAAATGCATACCCCATAACATTATTGTCTATTGTACAAAAATAAAGTTGTCAAAATATATGCAATCCAATTGTTTCCATCACAACAAGAGAAATAAAAAATCATTTTATTTGTTCAAGGAGACTATTTGATTTAAATCTATGTTCTAGTATGATTGAGTGACATTTGATTTATGAATGATTTTGATAGACTAGATTATCTTTCTATTTGTTCAAGGACTCATATTGACTTAAATGTGAGTTCACTTGTAATATCGATCTAATATTTTTAATTATTTTGACAAACTACAACTTCCTTTCATGTGAACTTAATAGATTGAATCTCCCTATTCATGTTGATGAATCTTAATAGACTAGATATAATCATTCTTTCAATAATTGAAATTATATAATGCCTCCTACAATTATTGTCCATTATACAAAAATAGAGATATTGAAATATACCTATACTATCTAATCGTTTCTCATGAGAAAATAAAAATTAGCCATCATATATTAATTAATGAATTATATATGTTCTTAGCCGGATGTTAATTATGATTGAAGGGTGTTTGATTTTTGAATGATTCTGATAGACTCTATTTTCCGACCTAAATGCACGTAATCCTATAATATTAATCCGTTCTTTCGTACATGATTTTGATGCCAAAAATCTTCCAATTTGATTGACGGCTTCTATTAATAGTATACTCCCACACTGTACAAAAATAAAGATGCCGAAATGTTCCCATCACCAAAAAGAAAAATTTAACTATCCCATCGCCACATCTGTACGAATCACCGTATAGATGATCCCCCATTACCATGACAACTACATTTCCCTGTGTACAATCAGAAGGGTTTTCTAGGTATGTACTTTCAAAGCAATACCAGTGTACGTGAAAAACTTGTAAAAAGGCGTCAATTTGGAGATCACAATATCCTACGGTGGTATGCGAAAGTTTGATTCCAAAGACAAAGGTGGTATGCGGCCAGTAAATGGTTGTTGCAGGATTGAAGTAAAATTATTACTAGCACGGAGTCAAATTTAGTAAATCAAATCTCTATTCCAACTGCTATAAGTCATTATAAGAGTTGAGCTGTTTTATAAGAATATTCATCAATTTGTTTTCGTTGTTCATATTCTAAAATAAGATGATGTTCAATTTCTATGTCCTAATTGTGAGAAGTCCACTCTCTTTTCTCAAGTTTCTTGTGGCCCTTTCCAAGCCTCTTTTAGCATTTCCAATGTGTGCATGTTTCCACTTTCTTAGAATTGTAAAAAGTGCAAATTCTCTCTTCCCAAATCTCTTCTTACCTTTTCTAAGGTCTGGTTCCACATTCTAAGAATTGTAGTATGCAAACTCTTTCTTCCCAAACCTCTATGGCCTTTTCTAATGTTTGGTTCCACATTCTATGAATTTTAGGGTGCAAACTCTCTCTTCCCAAGCCTCTTTTGGCTTTTTCCAATGTTCCCAAGCCTCAAAGGCCTTTTCCATCGTCTGATTTCACATTCTAAGAATTGTAGGGTGCAAACTCTCTCTTCCCAAGCTTCTACTAGTCTTTTCCAATGTATGGTTCCACATTCTAAGAATTGTAGAGTACAAACTCTCTCTTCCCAATTCTCTACGGTCTTCACCAATATCTTGTTTCACGTTCTAAGACTTGTAGAATGTAAACTCTCTCTTTCCAAGCCTTTATGACCTTTTCCAATGTCTAAATCCACATTCTAAGCAAATTCTCTCTTCCCAAGCCTCTTGCAACCTTTCCCAATCCCTAATTCCATATTCATAAAATTATAAAAGGAAAAACTCTCTTTTCCCAAACCTCTCTTGGTCTTTTCCAATCAATTCATGAACAAAATTAAGAAAAAATAATTCTAAATTCATTATCCTAGATATTACTAATATAAGAAACACATTTCAAACGAAAAATTATAAAAGGAAAAACTCTCTTTTCCCAAACCTCTTTTGGTCTTTTCCAATCAATTCATGAACAAAATTAAGAAAAAATAATTCTAAATTCATTATCCTAGATATTACTAATATAAGAAACACATTTTGAAATGAGTATTCAAACAAAGTTAATAAGAATTATTTCTAAATTCATTAGATTACTCTTTTATTATTATTTATGAAACACAATCTGAAATGAGTATTGAAGAGAAGAGTGGAAAGGCGGTGGAAGTGGGGACTGGTAGGAAGTAGGGCCCGAGCCCCTCCGGTGGTCATGTTTCCCAGGGGAGAAATCGGCGAACACGTGATCATCGGTCAGTGCTAATCCCAATGTGACCGTTCCCCGAGCATTTGTCTGCTCCGGTGTGGGATGCGGTACAGTTATATTTTTTGTACGTGGACTCGATTTCGACAAAGTTTTGATTTGGGTGTTTCTTTAGTCGCATGCCTCCTTGCTGGTTACAACAACAAAAAAAAATCTCTCTTAATTTTCACCATAGTCCTTGTCAATTCCCATAGTCGAATCCTATTGTGCGCTTAAATGGGGTTAGTGCTTTTTAGGCCCAGATGTTGTGGGGTTAAATTTGACAAGCAGGAGGAGGACGAAGAAGAAGAGAGAAGAGGATGCGCGAAAGCATCAATATCGTCCTGTCCAAGCCCTTGGCAAGATCAAAGAACACGAATCTATTCGATTTCAGTACCGCCAGTTTTGCTTCTTTTATACACCACCTCCACCAGAGCTGCTAAGTGCGTCGACTCTAACACGGTCTGCAAGATTACCCCGCTGAAAAAAAGGCGGTGCACCCGAGCGGCGGTCGCGAGTTCGAGTCTCCACAAGTGCCATGGAGCCTCCAGAGAAGCGGGGAATAGATGATGGGCTCATGCATAAGCTGCCCACTTTCTCAGAGGTATCAGATGTACCTACTTCTTTTCTTTCCATTTCTTGTCCAGATTTGCATTTACAGACATTTCCTTGTCTTGGCATATCCCATATGAGCAGTTTCGTATTGTTCGCACATCAAGCAATGACTTTTATGGCTGGTTTTGTCTATTTTTAATGGCAAATTCGTGCCCAAGTTTTGTTTTTGATCGGTTGGGTAAGCTACTAAACATGGGATGGAGATTGGGTAGGCGTGGATTAGGGATTGGGTTTAAGGGTTCCAACTTTGAGTATGCAAGTGTTTCTGAATTAGCAGATTTCTGGTTCTAACTGAGTTTCTGGATAAGCTTGTGTGAGAAGATCATCTCTGCCTTATGTTTAAATTGATGTTAACTGTAGTTTTTTCATCGCCATGGGTTTAGATCATGTTATATCATATCTTATGAGGTTGGAACAAAGAGAACAGTACAGAAAGCGGGATCTTGATTTCATTGGGTGATCGGTACATAACCAGTCTGCTATTTATATTGCGCTCTTTGTTTCATTCCGATGATGATCATGTTCTGAAACAAAGATTCTGCTATTTATATTGCGCTCTTTGTTTCATTGTGATGATGATCATGCACTGAAACAAAGATTCTGATATGTATACTGTGCTCTTTGTTTCATTCTGTTGATGATCATGTACTAAAGCAAAGATTCTACAATCTATACTGCTGCACTATGTACACTGCGCCCTTTGTTTCATCTTTATGATGCATCATACTATTCATCTCATATTACTCATCTCTAAAACATTTTTGTTAAAACAACTTGTCTCAATTTAAGAGTTTAACTCTCATGTCTGTAAACTTTAGAAATGACACTGGATATTGTTGGAGGTGCCTAGCTTAAGAGTTCAAGTCTCATCTGTGTGGACTTTAGGAGTTATATTAGAGATTGTATGAATTCATATTGTCTATGTTTTGTATGAACTTGTATTGTATAAGTTTTGTGCTAAGTATTTCCAAATCTTTTGAAATAAGTGAATCAATGATTTGGATCAATACATAATGAAAAAGAGGACGAGTTAACACTAACTTGTGGACTCTAGAGAATACTCTAGAAATTGTATGAATTCATATTGTATATGCTTTGTACGTCTTCACAATGCAAATCTTTTAGAATAAACTTTATGTATTTTGAGAATCAATGTCTAGTAGTGTACCAACAATACATAATGAAAAAAGGAAGAGTTAACATCAACTCTTTAACTCTAGAGATTGTGTCAATTTAATTTGTGTATATTTTGTTTAAGTATTTCTTTTGATAATGTAAATGTTTCATCAGAACAAACTAAACTTTATATTTTGTGAATCAATCTTGAAAACCAGGAGGAAATAATCTTATCAGATTGTATTCAACAATTGATAACAGAAAGAATCAATGTTTCGAATCATACTCAACAATTGATAACTAAAAAGAATCAATGTTTTGAATCATACTCAACAATTATAACTAAAAAGAATCAATGTCTCGAGAGCTAACACCACCTGTGTGGGTCATGTGTGCAGGTAGTGGAGGAGCTGAAGGAGCTATCAAGCATAGGGATGCCAGTAACAGCAATGAACTTCGTGGTGTACCTAAGGGCCATGGTATCAGTCCTATGCATGGGGAGGCTGGGGAGCCTGGAGCTAGCAGGCGGGGCACTAGCAATCGGGTTCACAAACATAACAGGCTACTCAGTCCTCTTCGGCCTAGCCTCGGGAATGGACCCAGTCTGCGGGCAAGCATACGGCTCAAAGAACTGGTCACTAATAGGCCTATCACTACACAGAACAATCCTGATGCTAATATCAGCCTCAGTGCCAATAAGCCTCCTGTGGATAAACCTCAAGACCATCATGCTGACCCTTCGGCAGAACCCAAGGATCACGGAGGTGGCGAGCGTGTACTGCTTCTTCGCAGTACCGGATCTGATAGCAAACAGCATCCTGCAACCCTTGAGGGTGTACCTCCGCTCGCAGGGGATAACACGGCCCATGATGTGGTCCTCTTTTCTCGCGGTCGTCTTCCACGTACCGCTAACCGTACTCCTCGTATTCGTCTTCGACATGGGCGTGCCGGGTGTCGCAATAGCCACCTGGTGTACCAATTTCAACATGGTGCTCTTCCTGGTGGCGTATTTGCTCTACACGGGCGTTCACAAACGGACCTACGTACAATGGTCGGTCGAATGCTTAAGAGAATGGTGCCCTTTGCTCAGACTCGCACTCCCGAGCTGCTTCGCGGTGTGTCTGGAATGGTGGTGGTACGAGATCATGACCCTCCTGGCCGGTTACCTCCGCGACCCAGAAGTCACCGTCGCGACCGCCGCCATTGTAATCCAGACGACCTCCTTGATGTACACGGTTCCCATGGCGCTCGGCTCCTCCGTTTCGACCCGGGTCGGAAACGAGCTGGGCGCGAGCAAGCCGTCGAGAGCCAAACTGGCGACCTTCGTCGCGCTGGGCTGCGCCGTCTTCATAGCGATGGTAAGCGTGACGTGGACAACGTTTCTGAGATATCTGTGGGGCCGCGTGTTTACCAAGGACGCCGGAGTTTTGGCGCTCACCGGCTCCGTTCTCCCAATCATCGGACTCTGCGAGCTCGGGAACTGCCCTCAGACCACCGGATGCGGCGTTCTCCGGGGAAGCGCCCGCCCGGCGATCGGGGCGAGGATCAATCTCTGGTCGTTTTACCTCGTCGGAATGCCCGTGGCGATCGTGCTGGCGTTCTCTTTCGAACTGGGGCTGCTGGGGCTGTGTTACGGGCTCCTCGCCGCTCAGATTTCGTGCGCCCTGTCGATTCTGTTTGTCGTGCTGAGAACAGACTGGGTGTCGGAAGTGTGCAAGGCGAGGGAGCTCACTGGCGGGAAGAGCTGCGAGAAGAAGCAGGTGAATGTTGTTGAGCTCAGCGTGAGCTCCTCCTCGGATGATGAGGAACTCGGGCTTCTGACCGGCGAGGGAGAGTCCATTAAGGAGTTGCAACAGACTGCAGACGGTCATGTGTAAACGTCATAATTCGTTCTTTTGTCCTCTCGTTCGGTGTGTTCCCGATCCCGATTGGGCGCCCCTCGCAGCAAAGGGGCGTGCGTTCAGATATTGTTTCTTCGTCGTCGTCAGAAGCCCGTCATCAGGACACAGAAATATCTGTATAATTGCTCTCTCGAAACACACCAATTCTTGTCTTGGGTGCCTGAGAACAACAGGATGTCCTTAATAATGTAGCTGATCAGGGGTTTATATCGTCAATCATATTTAGTCATTCATAGATTTGTAAACTAGCATATATCAATCTTATTATTCATCTATATTGATTGTGTTGGAGAGATATAAAGTGTAGTGCTATTTTATTTTATTAATCACTGAAACATACAATTGCATAGATATCGTAAAATCAATTATATGATATATATTGTTTGCAAGATATTTTTTATATGAATTGTATTTGTTTTTATATCATTGATTATAGTTATAGTGAATTGTAACAAAAGAATCAATCTTAGAATTCATCTATATTATCATGTTGGAGAGGTATAAAGTGTAATTCTATTCTATTTAATAAATCATTGAAATATACAGTTGCATAGATATTTTAAAATCAATTATATGATATATTTTGGAGATGTTTTTTTTATAAGAAATGCATTTTCTTTTTATATCATTGATCATAGTTATAGAAATTTGTAACGAGCATATCAATCATATAATTCATTTACATAGATCATGTTGGAGAGATATAGAGTGTAGTCCTATTCTATTTTATTAATCATTGAAATATTCAATTGCATAGATATTTTAAAATCAACTATATGATATATATTGCTTGTTAGATTTTTTTCATATGAAATGTATTTGTTTTCTATATCATTGATCATAGTTATAGAGAATTGTACAACAAACATATCAATCTTAGAATTCATCTATATAGATCATGTTGGAGAGATATAAAGTGTAGCTCTATTCTATTTTATTAATCATTGAATTATACAATTACATAGACATCTTAAAATCAATAATATGATATATGTTGTGAGATATTTTTCATATGAAATGTATCTATTTTTTTTGTTATCAATCATAGTTATAGAGAATTGTAAAATAGCATATCAATTTTAGAATTCATCTATATTGATCTTGTTGGAGAGATGTAAAATGTAGTCCTATTATTTATTGCCATATAGAATTGGATAGATATCTTTAAATCAATTTATATAATATATATTGTCAAATATCTTTCATAAGAAATGTATTTATTTTCTATATTATTGATTGTAGTTATAGAGAAATGTAAGAAATGGATTTTTCCCTATATGATGTATCATTATTATAGAAAATTGTAAGCTAACTACATATGTATCTTAAAATTAATCTATATACTTGATACTATTACCAAAAGAAGATAACTTTCATAAGGAACACATTTTTTTCTATATCATGGATCATAGTTATAAAGAATTGTAAACTATATTGATCACGTTGGAGAGATAGATTGTGCAATGTTATTCTATTCTATTAATCATTGACATATACAATTGAATAGATATCTTAAAATCAATCTATATGATATCTATTGGGTGATATTTTTCATATCAAATGTATTTTTTTTCTATATCATTGATCATAGTTATAGAGAATTATAACAAGTATTATTTTTTCTATATTGTCCATCATAGTTACAAGAAATTGTAAAGCATATGCATCTTAAAATTAATCTATATACTTGATATTATTACTGAAAAATTTAGGATATATTGTGGTGAAGTCTTTCCCATCAACGTACATGTATCATCATTATAGTTTTGTTTTATTTAATTAATCATAATAATATAGAATTATATATATATATATATATATATATATAATCAATTTTTATTTGATGATTGAGAAATATATTTTTATAAGAAACTATTTTTTTTCTATATCATCACTTATATAGAGTTATCAAAATAGCATGTGTATCTTAAATTGGGGTTTTTCTATCAAAAGTTCAAGATAGACTACAAATTGAAGTTTTTTCTATCAATGTTTCAGACAACATTCTCTGATCTATCATCATAATGATAAAAAAGAGAAAAACAAATCATAAAAGTATAAATCAACTAGAATAATTTATAAGAAGCATTCTTTGATTTCATATCATCAATTATAAATATTAAATCTATAATTGATGACATGAAATCAAAGAATGTTTCTATATAAAATATATTGTATACCAAATGTATAAAATATATAAATGTGAAATATATAAAATATATATTTCTTATATTAAATATAAAATCTATTCTAATCTATATAAAATATATTGTATAAGAAATCCATTCTATATCATCAATCTTATTAAATAGATATGTGGAACATTATCATTTATAAGAAATATATATAAAATTAAAATATTATCTAATTAAATTTGATACATCCATTACAATCATGAAAAAAAAAAAGACTGAGATACAATCTTAAAATTAATCTAAATGAAACATATCAAAAAATACTTGTACAAGATATCATGATTCTATTCTATATCATCAATCTTAATCATTCAGAATTGTAAACCAAACATACTCATTCCAATAAAAACAAAATATATTGAAAAGTATCTTGTATAAGTTATATGTTCTATATTACCAATCTTATTCAAAGAGATACATGGAACAATATCATTTACAAAATATATACTTCAATTTCATATATCAATTATAATCATGAAAAATATAAAAATATAATCTAATCTAATAGATCTGATATATCAATTATAATCATGAAAAAAAATATAAAACTAACATACAATCAATAAAATAATCTAAATGAAACATATTAAAAAATACTTTTACAAGATATCATGACTCATGACTCTGTTCTATATCATCAATCTTAATCACACAGAATTGTAAACAAAACGTACTTATTCCAATAAAAACCTCCATGCATTCACTGCCATTTGCATATATTTCTTTTTATCTAGTTACTTTTGTTCGTCCATTTGTATTCTACTCTCCTGTATCAACAGACAATTTGTCAAAAGTTCTACGATGCTTGTCGAAACATATATTCTGTAATCCATGGATTTTTGACAAATAATCATTTCTTTTATAACTTTCTCATGGTGATACTTTGTTGGAACGCATTTGATACAGCAAATCCAGTATTTTTTCGCATGTATGAACACATTAAAAGAAAATCAAGCTCAGAACAATTTTTTCACCCACATGGTTGTCATCTTTACCAACATTCCCTACGTCTTTTCAAAACGAAGGGAACGAACTCATGCTTTTGTGCTGGATTTCCTGTATTGCTGGTTGGAAGGATGGGATGGATAAAGCTTGGCACGTGAGCTTTTGGCAGTTGGTGGTGGATATGTGTTTCAATGGAGACTACACAGCAACCACCATTGGCAACATATGGGATCTTCCGTGGTTTCTTCTTGCACATATGTTTCACTTTATATCAACTCTATGTTTCTGTCATCGGATAATTAAAGCCAGAATGTGGATGCCCCACTATTGAAAAGGTATTTTCATTTCAATGCATAGTTTTTAGTCTAGCACTTCCTTAACATTCTTCCTGAGATATGCTTCTTTGTTGGACTAGTGTAACCTTGTCTTATTATTTCAGATGTAAAGGAG
The DNA here is from genome assembly GCA_028749045.1 of Cupressus sempervirens. Classification (NCBI taxonomy): domain Eukaryota; kingdom Viridiplantae; phylum Streptophyta; class Pinopsida; order Cupressales; family Cupressaceae; genus Cupressus; species Cupressus sempervirens. The sequence goes on from CM053784.1 coordinate 343,672,180, forward strand.
GATCCTTTTCAAGATGATTTTAATCATTTTCTTGAATAATTATACTTTTTGTTTTTTAACAAGTTATTAGGAGATAAATTGGTACATGTCTATGCAACTTATCTCTTTGTCTTGGTATTAAATTAATTTAGTTGATAATTAAGTTAAATATATTTATAGGTATTGTTTTAATGATATCACCATATTTCTTTCAGGGTTTTTTAATTCAGTATAATTATATGAGTTTACTACTGAAATTTAAATTTGTTGGGGTTTATTTTCACATATGAAATTAGTGTTTGATAACACACACACACACACACACACACACACACACACACACACACACACACACATGTCTTGTTATTTCACCCTTGTAGATAGTCCATTATTACGACTCTGTATGAAATTACATTCCTTAATTGATATGCATAGCCATATTTTCAAATTTGGTAGTTTTTTCATCCTGTATAATAAAATATCCTTGTACTTATAATCTCACATTATTTTAGTCTATCGATGAGTACACATTTTAATGAAAATATTAATTTATTATCTATTAATCTCTCCATCCATTAATTGTGTGTGTGTGTGTGTGTGTGTGTGTGTGTGTGTGTGTGTGTGTGTGTGTGTGTGTGTGTACATACTTTCCTTAGTTTATATGCATGGCCATATTTTCAAATTTGATATTTTTTTCATCCTATATAAAAAAATACTGTTATACAAGCTTATAATCTCATACTATTCCATTCAATGGATGAGTATGCATTTTAATGGTGTGTGTGTGTGTGTGTGTGTGTGTGTCATCAGTCTCACTATTTCACCTTTGCACATAGCTCATCATTACGACTCTTTTGAGGTTACTTTCCTTGGTTGGTAAGCAAGGCAATACTTTGGAATATGGTATTTTTTTCATATTTTATTAAAAATGTCCCTATACTCATTATACTTATAATATTTTATTCTATTGATGAGTATGCATTTTAATGGACTTATTTCTTTATTGTCTATTAATCACTCCCTCCATTTATATTAGGAAATAATAAGGCAATATTCATGATATGGAGGTGGGGTGGTAGGAGGGGGAGGGGGTGTTGAATCAATTGTGTGATAATACTGATCCATTAAACTATTTACCATCATGATAACTTAGATCTAAAAGATCAACATTAAGACATTAAAAAAAAAACAAGACCATAACACATAATAACATATTTTTTAATGTAGAAATGGTGTTATGGGAAAAAGAATAGCATATATCATTGGCTCCTTGAAAGGAGGGTTTACTCTAATGATCAATGTAATAATTCAATTTCCTATGGAAAAGTCAACTCCAGTTATAAAAAATCTATAGGTCTTGGACAAACTTACAAGGGAAACTCTACCCTTCTAAAATTTGGTCTTTACAACACCCGAAGGGATAATCAAAATATTTTGAAAAAAAAAATTTACACTCGTAAACACTAAAAAAAATCAAACAAATAGACCTCTCATGTATGGATCAACAAAGATAAGAGAATACTAAAAAGGGGCTAGTAATCTATTGATCCCAAATTAAATCAAAGCATGAGATAACATGACATAAAAATAATAACACCAAATTAGCAAGATATAACATGACTTATGAAACTTTACAGTAAAATATGTGCAATAACACACAAACCTAATAAGACCATTCAATAATGATCAATGTTTTAATCCATTTGACAACAAACTCATTAAATATATGCTACAAAATATCAAAATTTGATAGAATATCTTAGTGTTATGTAACAATGTTGTCTTAGAAACACAAAAGCCTACAACACAATGGTAACTTGTGAGACTCTTATATAAGAGGTGTTGGGTTCAAATCTACTTATAATAATAATTAATCTCAACAAATTATAATTAATCTAGGATTCACCCCATTACCTATAAAAAAATGGCGTCTTAAAACATTTCAATAATAATTAAGACCCACAGTATTTATCAAAATCTTCATGTAAACCCGATAAATCTACAAGTTTTATTCTACCATTTAATTTATTCTTTGAACTACAACATGAAAAAAAATTGCATGCATCATAATAAAACACTGAATGAAATGAAATCTTTGATTTAAATCGTTCAAAATTTAAAAGGATATACAAAAAGGAGAGAAATGATTTAGAAAATAAATTTTCATTGATTTTGAAAACCTACTTTTGTCATGTAATGAATACAATTCATAAAATGAGACCTACAAGAAAAGATAAATAACCCTTTGATGTTCTTTGCTCTATAAAAATGCATTACAAAATTGTGCTTATATGTACTTAGAATTCACTTTGGGACCTAGACTCACAAGACACATACATGAAAACTAAAATAAAAACTAAGAGTTAAGAACCTCAAAAGTAGAAACCCTTTTCTCATGGTCATGAATTCCCTTCATAGATACAAGGGGTAACCTTTTGGCCAAAGAAGGTGACAAGTGTCATATTTTTATTTAAAACATATTACAAGTTGTTACAATACCACTACAAAAGAGGGTAAAAGTAATAGCTACCTAAAAGAGGCATTCTTCATGATACAATCTCTCTAGAATCACATCCTTTGATAAACATTTGGTCCTTAAACTCTACTACACATCTACATAAAGAGGCAAAAATAATGATAGATACCAAAACTTATGTCACACTTACGTAGTCTAATACTAACTTGTGATTCTTCTAATCCTTAGTGTACATTCTAACCCAATAATCATGCTTCTCATTAGTTGGCCAATAAAAATTCATGTTACCTCATCAACTTTATTCCTATAGTGAGTATACTTGATAGCATACTAATTCTCTTGCATTTCTTATGTTATCATCTTGTAATAGCTTTCCAAATATGATATTAGTGGGTGAGAATTTTCTTTAGTTGAGGCCTCTTTCACTGGTTGATTTAAATTTGTTTTTAGTACTAACCTGTTATTAGATTTTTTTACTCGCACCCTAGTGCATGGATGTGGAGTTCAAACCCTTGGTCTTGGTGGCTTGTTCTATTTGACTAAGTGATGTTCTACCTTGTTATAATTTGTCGAATTCTTCTCCTCTTCTTCTCTCCATTTTACCAAAAATGCGAGTTGATCCACATAGTCAATTAAGTGGGAACTAAATGTACCATCTTAAATTGGATGCACTCCAATTTAATGAAGGTTTAGCACCTATTTAATGCAATATCATTAATCTCCTTGCACCATCCCTTCTTTCTTCCCTTGTATGTCCTTTCTCCTAGGCAGAATTATGGTAAAACCTAATAGAAATTCTTCAAATATTATATTTTCATGAGGTAGGATCTATCCTCCTAGGTCCTCCCTTCCCTTCATCTATCTACTTGGAATCTACTCTTTGGACCAAAATAGATATATCTCATCCTTTGTACCTAATTTTAGGGGTTCGAGACCTATTTTGGAATCCTAAAGGGATTCCAGAGATTTTAAGAATTGGTAATCAGGGTTGCAATGTGCCCTTGATGGGCCAATCGAGGCTATAGTGTGCCCCTGATTGGGCCCTATTTTGGGTCCTTTGCTTGGATCTTATGTCCAGATAGTTTTTGGGTACAAACTTCTAGGTAGGCCAACCTATAGGAGTAAGCTATTCTAAGCCCTCTATAAACCCTTCCATTTTCTCCCTTCCTCATATCATAGTAAGCATCTCATCTTCAAATGATCATGCATTCACAAGATCAAGCACTCCCTCTCAAGCTCTCAAGTTCTCAAACATTCTTCAAGCATTCAAGGCATTCAAGCAATCTCCCCATTGAAGATCAAGGATTCAATCTATTGAAGGAGTTTATGCAAGATCTATCATTTCAAAATTTAATATCTTCCTTTATACATTCAAGATCCTTTGTTGCATCTTCTACATCCATTCTTTCAAGATATACATTCATCTACAAGGAAGATCTAAAGTACATTCATTCATGAAGGTTTTGATGTCACTTTGATTTATTTTCTATCAGTTTGAAGTTGAGTCAAGGTTATTACATCTACATACTTGATTACATTCTAAATTCAAGAGCACATTCATAGATTTACATTGCTTCCTATTAGACCTATCACTACTACTTTCAAGCATTTTATCTTTATTTCAATTCAAGATTAATTCCTAAATTATGGTTTGATTGAGGCAAACCAATCCCATCAACCAAAAAACAAATCTAATCTTGGATCAACAAATAGGTTGTGAATCTAGATAAGATTTTTAGCTTTCTTGAAAATTGCAAAATCAAAATCAGCATTGTACACCTTTAATCAGGGGCACATTGCACCTCTTATGCTCTATTTTTCTCCTAGTTATCCAATTTACTCTTGGAAGATCACCAAATAATTTTTGGGTTTTGTCCATAGTGTAGTTTTCAGTCCAAGTTGTGATAATCAACCCTTTTGGAGGTTGTTTGTTAGCTTGTTTTCAAGTTTATATTTTACATGGTATATCATTTTCCTCTCTTTTATTTCTATCTAATTTATCATATAGTCATATCTTTATATCTCATCTCTATATTTCATATCTTCTTTCTTGAACCCTCTTAAGGTTCAAGTGAGATGGAAATAAATCTGAGTTATTCATCCCTTTTGCATTATGATTCACATTAATACTTCCTTTTGTATCAATCAAACCTAATCCAATGGGCGGATCTTGATCTTCCCCCTTTATTAATGTAGTGGTTGGATTGCTTCCATTTTCCTACCTTACACAAAGGAAGGGTCGTATGAGTGATTAGTTATGCCTTTTGGGATAACCAATGAACCGAGCACTTTCATGTGACTCGTGAATGAGCTATTGTAAGAATTTCTGTGTAAGTTTATCATTGCCTACGTAGATGATATTTTTATATTTAGTAAGACATTGGAGGACTATATAATGCATAATCATAGAAGTTTGAGAAGTTGAGGGAAGAGAAATTTTTGATTAATTTGAAGTGCAATTTTGTGAAGAAAGTGTTAGTATACCTTAGATTTGTGATTTTAGAAGGTCTAAAAATTAACCCATAGAAAGTGAAGGATCTCCTCAAATGGCCTACTCCAAGGAGTTCTACTAAGGTAAGATCTTTTCATAGGTTAGATAGCATTTACAAAAAACATATCAAGATTTTTAGCAGTGTCTCTAGACCCTTGACCAAAATAATGGAGAGGGTATGAAAAAGTTCAAGTGGACTACAAGAGATGATAAGAGTTTTAATTTTTTGAAATAGAAAGTATTATAATAGTTTATTTTACCACTTACATAGTTTAATAAGTTTTTTCAAGTAGTTTGGGATGCTAGTGGTATCACAATAAGAGTTGTTTTGAGCCAAGAAAGTAGACTTGTTACTTATTTCACTGAGAAGCCAAATGACACCAAATGAAAATATTTGTTTTATGATTGGGATTTTCTATAGTTCAAGAATTAAAGAATTCGAGACACTATTTTTTTTTTTTCCTCAGAAGTCTTTTGTGTATTGGTCATCAAGATTTTCAATATTGAATAGTGAAGGAAAGTTTCATCAAAGGCATTTAAAATGGGTTAAGTTTTTGCGGAGTTACACGTTTTTCTTAAAATAAAAGAATGGGAAGTCTAAAAGGGTTGTAGATGCTCTTAGAAATAGATAGGTTTTTCTGAAAAAGATGCAGATTGAGGTGGTTTGGTTCAAGGAACTCAAGAATTTGTATCCCGAGGATCTTGATTTGATGAAGCTTGGAAAGCTTGTACAGATCATGTTACACTTAACAGAATAAATTGGTTAGATTTCATTATTCAAGATGGAATGTTATTTAGAGGAAGTAAATTTTGTATCCCAAGGAGTTCTATGAGGGAGAATCTCATAAAGGAGAAACATAGTGGAGGGTTAGTTGGACATTTTGGATGAGATAAAATCATTACTTTGCTTAGTAAGAATTATTACTAGCCATAGTAGTAGAAAGATGTCAAGAAGTTCATAAATTTTTTTAGAGAATGTTAGGTGGAAAAAGGTATTAAAAAGAATATAAGGTTATATCATCCATTACCTATACTAGATAAGTTATGGGAGAATGTTAGCAAGGACTTGTCAAGGGCATGATTTAATTTTATAGTGGTAGATAGGTTTTCAAAGATAGACCATTTAATTCTCTATAAGAACACTAGTGATGTTCATGTGGAAGAAATTTATTTTTCAAGTAGTGGTGAGACTACATGGTCTACTGATCAGCAAGATTTTCAATATTTGAATAGTCAAGGAAAGTTGCATCAGAGGCATTTGAAGTGGGTTGATTTTTTGCAAAGTTACATATTTTTCTTTAAACATAGGCACAAGAAGTTTAAAAGGGTTTGTAAATTCTCTTAAAAAGAGATAGTTTTTTTCTAACAAAGATGTAGATTGAGGTGGTTGGGTTCAAGGAACTCAAGAGTTTGTATCCAGAGGATCTTGATTTTGGTGAAGACTGGAGATATTATACAGATAATGTTACACTTGATAGAAAAAAGTGGTTAGATTTCATTATTTAGGATGGAATTCTATTCAAAGGAAGTAAATTGTGTATTCCAGGGAATTCTATGAGGGAAAATCTCATAAAGGAGAAGTATAGTGGAGGGTTAGCTAGACATTTTGGTTGAGATAAAACAATTACTCTAGTTAGTAAGAATTATTATTGGCCATAGTAGTAGTAATATGTCAAGGAGTTTGTATAGATTTTTTGAGAATGTTAGGTGGAAAAAGGTAAAAAGAAGAATATAAGGTTATATCAGTCATTAATTGCACTAGAGAAATTGTGGGAGAATGGCAGCAAGGACTTTGTTCTTGGTTTACCAAGGAATCAGAAAGCATATGATTTAATTTTATAGTGGTTGATATATTTTCAAAGATGAAACTTTTCATTACTTGTAAGAAGATTAGTGATGTTGTTCATGTGGCAAAATTATTTTCTTTTAAGAAATGGTGAGACTACATGATCTACCAAAGAGCATAGTTTCAAATCAAGACACCAATTTTGATGGATATTTATGACACACATTGTGGAAGAATTTGAAGGAAAATTCACAGTTTATCTCATCACATCATCCACAAGCTAATGGAAAAACAGAGGTTGTAAATAGGCGTTTGAGGAAATTTCAAGGTATTTGGTTGGAGATAAGCCAGCAGGATGGGATTTGATTTTACATAGGAAAAAATTGTATACAATATTAGCTATGTCAATAGCATTCCAAATAGTGTATGGATTTAGTCCCAAAAATGATTCTGAATTGATGAAGTTAGGAAAAGGGAAGATAAGTGATATTAAAGATGAGACTTTTGTAAAACACTTGAAGAATATCCATGAGGGGTGAGGACATACATCACAATACAATGCTAAGGTAGCTCAGAAAAGGAGGCATAAGTAATTTAAGGTTGGGGATGAAGTCATGGTTCATTTTAGGAAGGAACAATTTTTAGTAGAAGAATATATAATAAGTAAAAAATAAATAAGTTTGGACCATATAAGATACTAAAGAAGCATGATTTGGGAAATGCCTATGAAGTAGAGTTTCCCATTGAGCTGAATATTTCACCAATATTTAACATTTCAAATATGATAAAGTGTCATGAAGGAGGTGTTAAAGATGTGGTCACAGAAGTGTAGTGGAGTATTCTACTAACTACAAATACAAAGGAGATTAAGGATATACTAGATAGTCATGTTGGTAGAAGCACAAGGAATGTGGCACATGAAGAATATCTAGTCAAATTGAAAGGATGACCTATAGAAGATTCATCACAACTAACAAGGGGGGAGGTTAACCAACTTGGTTTTCCTTCCAACGCTAAGACATAAGAGGGTCACTTCTCAAATTACCCAAGATGTCTAATGCAAGAGCATCTTGGGTATAAGGGAAATCTTGCATCACCCCAAAATGTTTATATTTCTATCTTTTCAATAAGGGTTTTTTCAATGTAGAGTCTTTATTTTTGGAAACTTACTATTTTAGTAAAATGGTCATATGAAATCAAAAGATTATAATTTCAAAAGTGGAGGTTCATTTTAGTTATATCATCCTTCCAGTTGAGTTTCATTATCATATCATATGTATCAATAAAGTTATTGAGGATTTTTCAGAATAAAAACTTTAAGCTCAAATTTGAAGGCCTTAGAGGCTCTAAAACAAGGTCAAATCTTGGTTGATAGATGCTTGCACCATTAGACACTATGGATCATGAGATGTCATTTCTAAAAAGTGGTTATAATAGTCAATCGAGTCTATGATTAAGAAGTTATAGCCTCTAAAAGCTAGGATACCTAAAATTATAATTTGAGATAGTTTTGAGTTGATTCCATGTAATAAAATGTGAAAAAAAATATAAATTTAGGGCTGGTTGGCCTCAAGGGTTAGGGATGAATGTCTATAACCTTCCTAAGAAGTGGAAAAATACCTATATAAGGAAGGCATGTAGGGTGTTTAGGGTAGTTCTGGGTGGTTTCTTTTGGCTCTGTCTTTCATAATATTGTAAGGAAAATGCCCATGTAGATTTGCATGTTGCGTTTCTAAAATCTATAATTCCATAATTTTGGAGATAATAAGAAGCCCATTTTTTGTTCTTACAAATTGGTATTGTTTCTTTATTTTTGTTATGGGTTTGTGGTATTAAGAGGAGCACCCTTCATCATATATATTGAATAACCTAATGGTTTTCCACTTACCAAGGACAAATGCATGGTATGCAGACTAAAGAAAGCTTTCTAATAAGGGATAAATAAAGCACCTAGAGCATGGTATGAAATATTGGACAAATAATTATTGAGTTTAAGCTTAAAGAAGGGTAATGAGGACAATTAAATGTATTTAAGAATAAAATTATATAACTTATTAGTCATTGTTGTATTTGTTGATGATATTGTTTTTGGACGCAATGTTGAAGAAAGTAAGAAATTCACTAATGAAATAAAGAATGAATTTGAGATGTCAATGATTAGAGAGTTGAAATATTTCTTGGGATTGCAAATTATACAAAGTAAATATGGTATCTCTATATCTCAAGGTAAGTATATCAAAGATCTATTATCAAGACTTAGTTTGAAATATTGTAAACTAGTTGGAATACCCATGATGACTAGATGCAAATTGTCTAATCAGGATGAGTCTCCCAATACTATGAAAATTAGGTATAGATCTATAATTGAAGGATTGCAACACTTGACACATACAAGGCTAGATATAGCTAATGCAATTGGAATTATTACAAGATTTCAAGCAGACCCTAAAGAGACACATTTAGCAACAATGAAAAGGATATTCAGATACTTAAAGGGAACATTAGATTTTAGATTATGGTATGATAGATCTAATGATTTTATATTGTGTGCATATAGTGATGTTGATTGGGAAAGAAATTTTGATGGAATATAAACCATAAGTGGTGGTGAACTCTTTCTAGGAGGAAGATTGGTTTCTTGGCTAAGTGTGTGTGTAATTAAATATTACTAATTATACTTTAGTTAAGTTTACTTAGGATAATACATTTTCATATTAGTTTTCATGTAGACACATAGGAGTTTGCACCTTATTTTAGTACATGTTGTCTCACACCTCTCTTTTTGTGATACACTTTTTAATTTTTATCCTCTCATTGTTGTGCATACTTTCATGCACAATGGAGGATAATCTACCTTTGGTGGACATTTGCTTAGTTGTTGTGGCTATCACATCCATGACTCCTAGTTATCTTGCATTTCTTATATATTGAGGCACATTTATATTTATTATATCTTAAATCTATTATTGTTTTATCATCTATGAATCAAGTCATTTGAGGACCATATCATTAGCCTCTCTTATGCCATCAATTGAGCTTCTAGATCTTGGCATCTTCATTATTTTCCTTAGGAAAATTCTTACATGGTATAAGAGCTTGAGGTAAATTCTTACAGGTATCAGAGCTTGAGGTAGCTTCTTACATGGTATCATATCCATAAGAGTTCCATTTCATATCCTATTTAAAGATAATTTTGTTGTGTTTCAAGATTGGAGCTTGTTGGTACAAATAAGATATTGGTGTCAAACTCAGAAGGTCCAAAAACCCCTAAATCAACTTTTGTTTTAATCCAAGCTGGACATCCAAGGTCAAATCTAGACTCATTTGAATTTTGAAGGTGCAATGCTAATGATTTAGAAAAAATAATTATAGAGGTGATTTTCAAAAAATGACATCTCACTCATTTGAACTCCTATTTTTAGAATTTTTTTTTTTTTGTTTTGGGGTAGAATTTTGTGATCTATACATTGGTGAAGGTGTTTTGTGATCTATGTTCCTAATTTTATCTAAATATTTCTAGTCCCATTTTTTGCAACTTTGAAGGCTTTGTTCGAGCTCATACAAACATATTTTTAGGAGCATTTTTTTTGAAAGTGTTGTCTACTTTCCAGATATGGTATCAATTTGGAAAAATTTTAAGTGGATATATTACTTTTAGCATTTGGTCTATTTTGGCCTATTTTGGCACGTGTAATTGATTAGATCTTTGAGAGATCTTCTGTCTTATTTTTTTGAGTCTTTTATAGCTTTGTAATCATCCAAATCATATGTACATTTTGGTCCATTCTGACAAGTTGTAATTTTACATATGCTAGGTATAAAGTGCCAAAATCATCAATTTTGGAGGGTGGTTCTTTGATTTATTGTATTTTGTGGGGTGCAAAGATTTATTGATCTTAGTTTTCTTTAGGAGAGAAGTACATCATGGGTAAAACCAATAAATATACCAACGATCTTGTAGTTATATTTTTTACTAGGGATAATTATGTATCATGGGAAAAGGGAATTGCATATATTTTGGATGGCTAAAAATATTTCCTAAACTTTATGGACTTGTTCCTAAGCCATGGATTAAGAATAAAAATATTTCATGGAAGAAAAGGAATTTAGATATCCTAGGGTTGATTTTTTACAATATGGGTCCTTACTATTCTAAAGTTAGGTCTATTCTTGATAATATTATTTGTCCATGTACATTTTGGACTATTATTTGGGAACACTTTGGAGATCCAAAATTTCCTCTTTTCCTAGAAGATATACTTGTAGATTGTCTCCTTCCATTTCATGATGAAGATAATATTCCCTATGACGAGAAAAATTTATCGATGATGAAAATTCATGCCCATATTAAGAGTCTTGATTATATAGAGCCTCAAGTGGTAGCTCCTACTTCTCCAATTAATATTACCTCTATTATTGTTCATGATAATACTTGCATTCACATAGCCATGGATTCAGTTGGTTTAGTACACCAGGTCATTTCTTGTCTTCCAATTATAGCTCCTTAGAATGACTTCTTGATAGAAATTGTAGGTTTTATGTGGAATCCTATATTCATCTTCCCTTTATTAAAGATGATCCTTCTTCATTTTTTGTGAGGGAATGCTCTGACCCTCATCATTCTTCTCTTGATTATTCCTTAGAGTTTGACATGATTGTCAATCCTTTGATACAATAGTTGGAGGAGGTTTCTCTTCAAAGGAGACACTTTAGTATTCGATACATGTTTTACATTCATCCTTACCTAATCCTAATTTTTCTTTTTCAATAGAGTGGCTAGTATACATGATTTTGAGGAGGCACTTTTTAGTATTGACATGGGGACACTTGAGTAGGTTTTAGAGATTCCATATATTTTGAGTTTTCTTCCTACAAATGGGGGAGGCTTCATTGATGCGCCTTTGGTTTTGTTTCTTCCTAAGAAGAGGAATGTTGTTTGACACTCATGGATTAGTTTCTACATTGATCCTAGAGCATCTACCAAAAGTGTACATTCTACATTGAGGGGAGGCTACTTGGTCTCTCTTACACTTCTTCTCTCTCCTATAAAGAGATTCTCTATATTGTATATGAATTATGTATGTCATTATGGGGGAGGGGGGGGGGGGAGGGAGGGAGGTGTCTTTATTATTCCATCCATGCATCTTGCTTTCCTTTTCATCTCTCTTTTTCGGGAAGTGTTTTTACCATGATGTATTCCCTCTTTCTCCTCTATATAAGAGATTGCATTGGTTTTCCTTTGAATATTATAAATGGATACTTAACATGGCCTAGTATCTATTAACCAAAATGTCCTCCTACCAAAAATCAAATTTAAATAATAATTCATTCAATGGTTACCTAGGGTTTTTTAGGAAATAAATTAACATTGGCTATATCCTTTATTCCATGTTATGCCTTAGAAAATTTCAAGTCACGATCATGCAATTTGCACAATCATGGTCAATTAAGTGCTAATTCAGGTCAATGTGGCAAAGGCATAATTTCCTTGTGGTTGCATCATCGTAGAGTCAATTGGCTTAACTCAAGTCAAGGTGGTGAAGGCATGATTGTATTGTTTTCATTCGATTGTATTGTTTTCATTCGGTCGCAAGGTTATACTGACATAATGTGGTTTAAGCTGTGACTGTGCAAAAGGGAAAGTCTTTAGTGTTTTAAGGAGACATTTCACACTGTTAGATCTTTCATATCTATGGCCAGTGCATGGTCATAGCAGGTTAAGAGGAAGCTAAGCTTGGAGTTTTGATCAAGTGATTTCCTTTGTTTCACTTGATTGGAAGGTTAGAAAATGAACCATGGGTCATGGTGGAAATGGTGTGGATATGGTTAGGATTTCAGTCTTTGCAAGGTTGTAGTGGTTAAGGAAAGATGTTAAGGGCATGTTGTGAAGTAGTGATAACCAATTGGTTGCAGTTTTGCAAGCAGGAACTATTTTTGAAGAAAAGTGGTGGCGAAGCTAGCATCATGGGTGGTCGAACATAAGGTATAAGGTTGAATGTTGACAGGGTGGTAGAATGGTAAGAGATGTTTGGTCCATGTGGCAAGACTTGATGGTTGACTCTAGTTGAATGATAAACACAACTAATTTGGCACACTTATGACAATAGAAGGAGCTCCTTGATAATGGATCTGATCTTTTCGATCTCCTGTAACCACCTTTATCATTCACTAGGTCTAATAAATACAAAGGGACACTCCATCATTGCCTATTAATCCATCTATTTAGTTAGAAATTAATGGCCATTGTTCTTGTCCTCTCAGAGATTGTTTGGTGGATAAGTGATCTTCTCACATCTAGATTTGCACTATTGTTAGATATTTACTAGTTTTTGTAGTAATAATTCTCAATAAATTTGAATGTAGTGGTTGAATTTTATCTTGGAGTGGAAGCTATCTAAGTTATGCTTACATTATAAAAGTAGATGTTTTACTATTTCTTAGGGTCAGATCTTCTCTATTTATCAAGTATTGCCCTAGCATGCTATTGTAAATTCCCTCTTTGCCTCTAAATTATATGACATCTTGTCTTATCTCCTTCAACCATCAATGTATTGTGAAAGCTTTGTCTACCTCTCTTTGATGTATTATGGATATCTATAAACTACATTTATGTATCTCTTTTGGCTTATGAATGATAAGAAGTGAAGCCCTTTTTCCTTGTGTCATTCATTTGGTTGTCTAATTTGTACATGGCTAATAGATTAAAGAAAATCTGAATCTTTATATGTTTCTATTATCATGATAATGGTAATATGCATGTATGTGTAGAGATTTATCTGAACATCCTATTTTGTTGCATTACCTCCTTAGAATAGATTAGGTAGTTATTTTCATGTATTCCTTCTCCCCTTTCTCTTCAAGAATAGTTTAAGTGCATCCTAATAGTAGAGGAAGCTAGCCTTCTCTAGAGACTCAACCTCATAATTCAAGACCCACAACTTGGAGGTTTTTTCCATGTTGTTGTCCTTAGGTAAAAACTTTGGACAAGGGTGCAAGATTTTGTGACAATATTTTTTGGCATGTCTGGTGGGACAATATATTAAAACATTTAAAGTTCATTGGTGTTAGAGAAAGATTCTATGTTCACACTGAGGAGATAGTTCTACCTTCGATATAAATCCTTGAAGAGGCTCATTTATTCAAAGGTACTTGGTTACTCCAAGCTTCAAGAACAATTTGGTTTTAGACCAAAGTGGTTGTGACTAATGCCCAAGACAGACACAAGGGCATCTTCTAGATGTAATTTACAAATTCAAGAGCTTTCTTTTTCTAATCCAAAACAAAAGGATAGGGTATCTCTATCACTAGTTAGAAGTACAATAGTAATACATACCTCTACAAGATCCATCTTCCCTCTTATTGTTACATCACAACCTAGAATACCATCTGCTCATATTAGTAGATCACTTGTTTACATGGCTAGAACTCATGATTTCACCACTTTTAATGGTTGAAGCCCCCTCCTATTATTCCAAATGTATGACATACCTATATTAGCTCTTAAAAGTATACCTAAGTCTACTGGTGAAACCTCCATCTCCCCTATTGAGAATATTCAAGAGGTGTGTAATGTCATCAATATTCATAGCATCACTGAGGATGATGTTTTTGTTAGGTTGTTGGCCTCATCCTTGAAAGGGAAAGTGCTACAATGGTATGGAGGTTTGCCTCATAACTCTATTACTAATTGGGATGTGTTAGGGGCAGCCCTATGCAAGGATTTTGAGGAACAAAGTGATCATCTATCACTTTTAGAATAGCTGACAACTATCAAGAAGGTGCCCCATGAATGTATGACTAATTTTAATTATAGATTTCAGAATACATCAGATAGAATATCTACTACAGTGAAGCCCTTTCTTGGTAATGCATTCTTGTATTATCTTAGAGCCCTCAATAGTGATATTGCTACTACTCTATAATCCATGGGAGGGGACATTCCACCAAATGCCTATGAGGTTTCCATAAGGGCAGAAAATATTTTGATATAGGGAGGGAAGTTAGCTCCAATGCCCCCAATGCCTTTCTTCCCTAACATGTCCAATCATCAGCCTACTATGGTCCCTATTCATACTTACTCTGCAAGTCAACCTCTTTTCGTGGTCCTAATAGCTTCCACATCCTCTAATAGAATTGATAGGATTGAGGCCATGATGTAGACACTGATGCAAAATGTAGTTAGGAGGATTTTGGATCAAGAAAAGAAGATGGAGGACAATAGTGTATTAGTACAAAAGATGGGAAATGAGCTAGCAACTATGAAGAGGTAGCAAGCTCAAAATAATAGGCCTCTCCAACTCGAGAGTCAAGGTCCCATTCATGGTAGACCCCCAAACCAGATTCATAATAGACCTATCGATCACTCCAACCCAAGATCAAGATTTATGCCTTTCTTGTAACTACTATGGATATTTCATGTCTCAGAAGGAAAAATCTTACTTGGTTTTAACTATACTAGAGTGAGTAGTTTTCAAACAACACAGTGCTAATCAATCTACTAATACTTTTCAGCATGATGGATGTCCTTTCACGAATGGTCTAGTGGAAGAATATTGTAATGTAAACCAAGATTCCTATGCTTACAATACTAGGAGCAAGAGAAGAGCTATGGAAGAGGTTACTCATTCTCCTCCTAATTAGGCTTCAACATCAAGTATAGTGCTACATGTACAAATAGTTTCCCATCAATACAATGCTAGTCAACTTGCTAATGCTCCTCAATAGAAAAGGAAAAATGAAAGCAAAGGAGATGTGAATAACAATCAACTTGTTCCATCCCAAGGTTCTACATCTAGGGATTCTACCAAGACATCTAATGCATATTTTAGTGTGGTAGATCAAATGAGGAAGACCAATGTGAACATTTCTATGTGGGATGTTGTTGCTACTATACCATCACAACAAAGGCTACTATAGTAGGAGTTGGAAAACATTGAACTCAAAGATCAACCATCTTGCATGGAGAATGTTGTAAGTTTCATACAACCATAAAAAGAAGTATAAACAAGTAAAAAGGTTATACCTCCTCCATTTTATGTTTCTTTGATTATAGGAGATAAGCTAGTCCACAACTGCATGACTGATTCAGGAGCTAGTAGTTTAGTAATGCCCAAATGCGTTGCTGATATTTTAGAAGTAAAATACAAACCCATTGCTAGTGATGTATTGTAGTTAGATGGTAGTACTATCAATATTGTTGGAATCCTTAGAAATGTTGAAATGGCCTTACATGGATGCCCTAGTTGTACTGTAGTTTAAGATATATCAATTACTAAGGTTAAACCAAACTTTTCCATTAGTCATTCAAGAGATTTTAATGCCCAAATAGGTAGTTACATATCCTCTAATTGGCCATATATGTTTTTCAAAACTAGATATAGAATCAAAGCTTCAATCAGAGTAGAATGATTAGCCCTCCATCATATTTAGCTCTACACTCCTAATCTCATCAATATGAACTAGACCATCCTAGAAATAGATGAAAATGACGCAATGAATGAGCCTACCACTTATTTAGTTAAGATACCTAATTTCCTCTTAGATGAATGGGCCAATGCATATTAGTTTGATCCTATATCAAAAACCTTGGAGACAAGCCTTGACACCTATTGTATATCAGAAAAGGATGCTCTTGTTCCCAACTTAATGAAAATCAATGAAGACACAAGTGGGCTATGGAGTATGTATTTTGATGGATCAAGAAATAAAAGTGGATCAGGGACTAGTGTGATGTTGGTTTCTCCTACACTAGAAAGGTACTACTTCTCATTTAGGCTTCAATTCAGTTGTACCAATAATGTGGCTAAGTATGAGGCATTGATTCAAGGTCTCTTACTTGCTCAAAAAAGAGGAATTCATGCATTAGGTGTATATGGAGATACCAAGCTAGTGGTTAATTAGGTAAGGAATCAAAATTTTGCTAAGAATGGTTTTCTCAAGTCTTAAAAACATAGAGTATGGGATTTTATTGAAGGTTTCAATGCATTTAATATTTAGAGCATCTCTAGAAGAGGAAATAGATATGTTGATAGACTTGCAGTAGTGGGCACATCTTGTGATGTCCCAAGGAACCCCAAAGATGAGAAGAAGTAGAAGATTAAAGTGATGGTCAGACCTGTTATCCTTGATAATAATATCAATTGGTAGGTCTTTGAATCTAATGCACAAATTGTAAGTTTCTTGTAGAATGAAGCAGAGTTCTTAGATAGAAATCAATCAAGATTGCATGACCAATATGGTGATCAAATCATCAACCTCATCTCCAATAAGTTGCCTAAGAGTCTCATTACCTTAGAGAGTGTCTTCAATCCTGATGACCAAGCAAGGGATAGAGGTATGAATCTTGTTACAAATAAAGGAGATCATATGTCAGTTGCAGTTGCTAATGAAAGGCTACCAAAAATGGGGAAGATATGTTCTAAAACTAAGCAAGAAAGTTTTTTTCATCCATGTCAAGAATTTAATGATGTATTTTCTTGGAGATTTGATGATTTAAAGGGTTTTAACCCAAGTCTATTTCAACATACTATAGATCTAGTTGATAATTTCAAGCCTATTAGGCAAAAGCAAAGACTAGTAAATCACAAAATTGAGCCACTAATGAAAAATGAGCTATCCAAATTAATTGAGGCCAATATCATTTTCCATACTAAGCACCCCTCTTAGGTGGCAAACCTTGTCCCTGTTAGGAAAAAAAATGGAGAAATTAGACTATGTGTAGATTTTAGGGATCTTAACCAAGCCTCCTTTAAAGATCATCATCCCCTTCCTTCCATGGAAAAAATATTGTCCAAGGTTAGTGGTTTAGAGAGATTCTCTTTCTTAGATGGATTCTTGGGTTATAATCAGGTGTTAGTCAAAGAGGTTGACAAATATAAGACTACTTTCACTACCAAATGGGGCACATGTGCCTATAGTAAAATGCCTTTTAGACTAATAAATGTAGGTGCCACATTTCAAAAGGAATTGGAGATGGCCTTCAAAAAAATGATTGAAAGGTTTGTGTTGGTCTACCTTGATGATATCACAATAAATTCAAAAGATGTAGCAGAGAATTTTGGTCATCTCATACAACTATTTATAAGATGTAGAGAGTATGGAGTATCTTTGAACCCAAGAAAGTGTGTCTTTGCCACTAATCAAGGAAAATTGTTAGAACACATTGTATCTAAGGATGGTCTTACCATTGATCTAGAAAGAACAAAGGAAATAATTTCCCTTTCTCATCTTAGTCACAAGAAATGTCTGCAAAGTTTTCTTGGTAGAATAAATTCTGTTAGAAGATTTATTCCTAATTTAGCTACCATGGTGAAACCTCTTATAACCTGCTTAAAAAGAATGTGGTCTTCTCATG
Source organism: Cupressus sempervirens (assembly GCA_028749045.1). NCBI lineage: Eukaryota > Viridiplantae > Streptophyta > Pinopsida > Cupressales > Cupressaceae > Cupressus > Cupressus sempervirens. The sequence continues at coordinate 343,690,265 of CM053784.1, forward strand.
GACCAAGGAATGGAAAGAAAGTTTTGAAGAAATCAAAGTAGCCATAGCTTCAGTCCCTACTCTCATCAATACAAATTTGATAACGATTTCATTCTTTACACCTTAAGAGGTGAGTTAAGTATTTCTATTGTTTTGAATCAATTAAATGATAAGAATGAAGAGTAGTCTATTGCTTCCTTTAGTGAAGGGTTGAAAGAGTATGAAAATAAGTACAACTATGTGGAAAAGTAGGCCCTTGTAGTCATAAGATCTTTGAAGAAATTCAAACACCTTTTGTCTCCTAACAAAATCCATTTTTTTGTCCCTCATGCAAGTGTTAAATATTTCTTGTTGAGCAGAGATATTAGTGAGAAAAGGGTAGGTTGGATCACTAAGGTGATGGAGTATGATGTGGATACCTAGATTACCAAACTAGTAAGAGGGAAGGGGTTGTGCAAATAGATGATCTCATCTCACGAACCTGATGAGGAAGTTGTCTTGATATTGGCAGAATAGTATAAGGTGAGGGATGATAATCCAAGGATTTTGGTAAATGAAATGAAGATCTTCTTAGCTAGGAATGGATATCCTCAAGGGTTGGATAAAGCTAAAAGAAGATAGTTTAGATTTTAGTCTATTCCTTATGCTATAGTTGATGGTGTTCTTTTTAGGAAGGACTTCAATGGAGCCTTGCTAAGATGTATTGATGTAGTTCAAATATAGAAAATGATTAAGGAGCTTCATGATGGTCTTGATGGTGGCCACTTTCAATAAGGACCACTACAATGAAGATCATGAGGGCTAGTTACTACTGACCATCCTTGTTCCATTATTGCCACATACATGTAAGGAAGTGTGAAAAGTGTTCTTTCTTCTCAGGTAAACAAGGACTTGCAATTCTTCCACTTCACCACATCCATGTCAATCAGCCTTTTTCTTAGTGAAGATAAGATTTTATTGGTCCTATTAATTTTCCTTCTAGTTCTAGTCATAGGTGGATTTTAGCTGCAACAAATTACTTTACAAGGTGGATAGAGGTAGTAGCCTTAAAGGAATCTACAAAGGCTTCAGTTGTGAAATTCCTTAATGGAATTGTTACCAGATTTGGTGCTCCTTCCACTATAATATCAGATGATGCAAAATCATTTGTAGGAGCTCATATTTGTGCATGGAAAATTGATCATGGCATTTGCTTAAGCACATCTTCCAATTACTACCCTCAAGGTAATGGTTTGGCTAAGTCATCCAATAAGAATTTTATCATAATCATCAAGAGGACTATTGAAGATAATCAAAGGTGTTGGCATTATAAATTGAGGATGGCCTTATGGGCTGACAAAATAATGCCTAAGATGGCTATTGAAAATTCTCCTTTCATGTTAGTATATGGCAGGGAAGCTAGACTTCCTATCTAATTGGAGTTCCCTACCCTTAAGCTGGCTCATCAGTTGGAACTGATTGAAAATGATGCTATGTCTATAAGAATGGTAGAACTAATGGAGCCAGAAAAGAAGAGACATCAAATAATAAAAAACCTTAGAAATATATCAACAATAGATGAAGAGAAGCTTTGATAAGAAGTCTGTCATAAATTTCAAGGAGGGTGATCTTGTTCTTAAATAGGATGCAGATAAAGAAAAAGTAGGGAGACACTCAAAATTTGATACCTTATAGAGTGATCCCTTTGTGATTATTAGTTGTAAATAAGCCAATGCTTTCCACTTAAGAAAACCTAACAATGAAATTTTGCCTATTCTAGTAAATAGAATATACCTCAAATCATATTTCTGAGAAAGAGATGAGGTTTCCTATACATAGTTAGAGTAGTTTGTTTCCTTTCTTTCCTTTTTTCCAAGAAATATTGAGTCTATGCTTTTTTGCAAAGAGTTTTGGTTCCATTTTCACAGAGTTACAAAGGTAGAAGAGCATGTTATATGGCTCAAAATGCGATAGAGGTGATGAATTTGATGTGTTTTTGTGGTTTCAAAGACTCCATAGCCCAATGGATCCTTTAGTGGTCACTGATCATATGCCAAGTAGGCTTGCATCCCCTTTGAGTCACCAAAAATGTTAAACAAAATACCCTCCTACCAAAAAATAAAATTTAAATGATAATTCATTTAACGGTCACCTAGGGTTTTTTATGAAATAAATTAGCATTGGCTATATCCTTTATTTCATGTTATGCCTTAAACTATTTCAAATCACAATCGTACGATTCACATAGTCACAGTCAGTTAAGCACTAACTCAGGTCAAGGTGGCAAAGATGTGACTGCCTTATGTTTGCATTGTCACAAACTTATTTGTCTTAACTTAGGTCAAGGATGCAAAGCTGTGATTGTATTGTTTTTGTCTAGTCACAAGGATATACTAACATACTATGGTTTAAGTCATGATAGTATGGAAAGGCCAAGTCTTCAATGTTTCAAGGAGACATTTCACACCACTAGATCTTTCAAATCTATGGCCAACACATAGTCACAATAGTTTAAGAGGAAGCTAAGGTTGGAGTTGCGATCAAGCAATTTTCGTTATTTCACTTGGTCACAAGGTTAGAAAGTGAATTGAGTCATGGTGGTGATGGTGCGGATGCGGTTAGGATTTTAGTCTTTACAAGCTCACAACAGTCAAGGAAAGATGTTAAGGGAAAGTTGCAAAGCAATGATAATCAATTGGTTGCAGTTTCACAAGTAGGAACTATTATTGAAGAAAGGTGGTGGTGAAGATATGATCATCGGTAGTCAAACATAAAGTATAAGGTTGAATGCTAACAGGGTGGTAGAATGGTAAGAGATGTTTGGTCCATGTGGCAAGGCTTGATGGTTGACTCCAGTTGACCAAATAACACAACTGATTTGGCACACTTATGACAATGGAAGCAGTTCCTTGATAATGGATCCAATCTTTTCAATCTCCTACAACCACTTTCATCATTCCTAGGTCTAATAAATTTAAAGGGACACTCCATCGCCACCTGTTGATCCACCTATCTAGTCAAAAGTTAATGGTTGTCATTCTTGTCATCTCAAAGATTGTTTGGTGGATAACTGATCTTCTTGAGTCTAGATTTGTGCTATTATCAGATCTTTTCCATCTTTTACAGTAATTATTCTCTATAAATTTGAATGCAATGGTTGAATTTTATCTTAGAGTGGAAGCTATCTAAGTTATGCTTACACTATAAAAGCAAATTTTGTACTCTTTCTTAGGGTCAAATCTCTATTTCTCTAGTATTACCCTAGCATGCTACTATAAATTCCCTCTTTGCCTCTAAATTATATGACATCATTTCTTATCTCCTTCAGCTACCAATGTAATGTGCAAGCTTTGTCTGCCTCTCTTTGATGTACTATGGATATCTATAAACTAAATTTTTGTATTTCTTTTGGCCTATGAATGATAAGAAGTGAAGCCATTTTTCCTTATGTCACTCATTTGGTTTTCTAATCTATATGTGGCTAATAGATTAAAGTAAGTCTGAATCCATATATCTTTCAATTGTCATGATAATGGTACTATGCATGTATGGGAAGAGATTGATCTGAACATCCTATTTTGGTGCATCACCTCCTTAGAATAGATTAGGTAGTTACTTTCATATATTCCTTCTCCCTTTTCTCTTCATGAATAGTTTAAGTGCATACTAATAGGACAGGAAGCTAGCCTTCTCCAAAGACTCAACCTAATAGTTCAAGTCTCACAACTTGGAGGTTGTTTCCATGTTTCACAAGATTTTCCTTAGGTAAAAACTTTGGACAAGGGTGCAAGCTTTTGTGACAATAGTATCCAAGACCCATCATGTATTTTCATCTGGATTTTGTAAGATTAAGTGCATTCCCCTAAGTTTCACTCAAGGGAGGGTGTTGGTGTAACTAAATATTACTAATTATACTCTACTTATGATTACTTAGGATAATGCATTTTCATATTAGTTTTCATGTAGACACGTATAATTTTGTACCTTATTTGAGAACATGTTGTCTCATGCCTCTCTTGTGTATACAACTTTGTATTTTTATGGTCTCATTGTTGCACATACTTTCATGAACAATGGAGGATAATCTATGTATCATGGAAATGTACTTTCTTGTTGTGGTTATCACTTACATGACTCCTACATCTTGGATTGCCTATGTATTGATTCAAATCTACATGCATTCTATATGAAATCTATTATTATTTGATCATAAATAAATCAAGTAATTTGAGGATCATATCACTAGTCTCTCTTGTGTTATCGTTGTTCTAGATCTTGGTATTTTCATTCTTCTCCTTAAGAAAATTCTTAGATGGTATTAGAGTTTGAGGTGAATTTTTATAGTAAGTAACAAGATTATATCTCTCAATCCACATCAGAGATATAATATATTATAACAATAAATAATTATAGTCAAATCATGTGGATGAAATAAATGTTAAATAATATTAGTATTGTACTTTTAGAACCTACAGTTATTCATTATGATAATTCAAGTACTATGAGTATGTCAAAGAATCAATTTTTACATTCAAAGACTAAACACATTTCTATTAAGAATAATTTTTTGAGAGAAAAGGTTATAAAAAAAAGGAGATTAGATTGGAAATTTTTGGTATAAAGGAACAAATAGAAATTATTTTCACTAAACCATTAGCTAAAGATACTTTTTTAGTACCTAAGAGGTATGCTTGGGGTAATATCCCCACCTAATATAAGTAAAATGATGGAGCATAACATATTTATAGGTTTTAAGAATCAAATACTCAAGCTAGAAGAAGGGACATTACAATAGAATCAAAGCATAATCCTAACATCCTATGAATAAGAGCTTATGCAAACTTACAAGATAATAAAAAAGAAGAACACCATGAATTTTTTAGCTAGTGAGATGAAATCCTATATAGAGAAAAAAAAAAAAAAAAAACTTTGATAAGTAAAATGGAAAAATCAAATTAAGCTCTTCTCCAAGCTTTGCATAACATGTAAGATTCATTCAATAATTTGAAAATCTAACCTAACCATGGAAGAAACGCTAGTTCAAATCACTCAAAAAATAATTATATACCATCATCGAGGACACCTCAACCCCCATTATTATGTAGAGAAGGAATCCTAAGGGAGGAATTCATTCAAAATAGAACAACCAATGACTAGAACGAAATACATTGCAAGATTCTATGCTAAGATAGATCCTCACATTTGACTAGAGGTTGTGTCATTTAGAGAGTTTTGTGGAGATAGGAATTGAAAGGAACCCAAAAGGATCAAAAAAAGGAACTTAAGCATAAAGTAAGAATAGTAACACTTCCAAAGTTTGATTGATCAGGAAAAATCATAGCTTACACATGGTTACATAAATTGAACAAATTTTTCATCATGACTCTCATGATAGAAGAATATGCCCTCTAGTTTGCAATACCCCATTTGGAAGGGGTGGCACATGAATGGTGGCATCATGGACTTCTCTCCTTAAGACACAAAATCATAAACTCCCATGGATAATTCTCCCCAAAAAATATTAGTAGATTTAATGAAAGATACCTTGAGTGATATTTCCAAGAGATAACCAATCTCAAATAGACTACAGTCATGGATGGATTTTCCTACCAATTCCAAGGGTTGTCATTTATGACTATAGACCTTTCCCAAAAAAGGCCCACTTATATGTTTATACAAGGTCTCAAAGATTCCACCAAGAAGGTTGTGAAACCATTTGAACCACAGAACCTAAGGAGGATATCAAAAAGGAAAGAAAGGATAAAACAAATAATTCCATGGAAAAATCCAAAAAAACCACCTCCAAAACATTCCACCAAAATAAAGTCTCAAAGAACAATAACAAGGTGAAAACATGTTATCTGTGTAAGGAGCCATCAAGTATGGAAAATAGATGCCAAAAAGTGAAGAATTGATCAAAAATAATTTATGTTCCAAATGTAAGGAACCTTGGGAATAAGGACATAAAATAATCAAATAGATAGTCAAGAATCATGAAGAAGAACAAGGGTCGTTAGCAATCATCTCTCAAAATGAGAATAGGAATTTTTGAATAAGAGGGACACTATAAGCAAAAGAAGGAAATCACTTTAGTGGATATAGGACATTCTCATGAATTCATTATAAAATTGTTGGTAGAAAAGAGTAAACTAAAAAACCAAGATTATGAAGGTTTCAAAGTAACATGGGCTAACAGATCCATAGATCAATGTGCAAAAATAGTCACTCAAGCATAAATTATCACCTAAGGGCATATAATTAGAAATATTTTTTATGTAGAAAAAATAATAAATAATATTATCCTAGGAAATTCATGGATAAAATGCTTGGGGCATTTTACTATGGATAGACATAACCTAGATATATTCTTCAAACATGAAGGAAAAGAGATAACCCTAAGAGGAATGTCAAATGGGTCCCCCATATTAGTGTCATGTAATAAGATGGAAAATATCCTTAGGCATGATCAAGGACAATAGATAGCTCAATGTATGGTTTTAGATAAGACCCCCAATGATAAACATTCACTCAGTGTAGATATTTGCCCCATCCTTAGAAAGTACAAAATAATTTTTGAAGATATTCCACCAAATGTCCCTCTGAAAAGGGTTTTTAAACATGTAATAGAATTAGAGGAAGGTTTAAAGCCTATGTTTACAACATCTTAGAGATACTACTATAAATTCAAGGAATAAATTGAAAAGACTATTAAAAGAAAATTAGATAGGGGCACATATAACCCAAAAGTAGTCCATTTTCTGGAATGTAAGAAAAAAGACAAAGCTATGAGAATGTTCATAGATTACATAGCATTGAATAAGAAAATCATAAAGAGTATGTATCATATTCCTAGAATTTATGAACTAGTATGATGAACTACATGGAGTTATCTAATTTCCCAAAATTGATCTAAGGTTAGGATATCATTAAATCAAAATGAGGGAAGATGTACCAAAAATAGCTAGGTTTATATATCATTATGGACAATTCAATTTCTTGGTGTGTTCATTTGGATTTGCTAATGCTCCTTAAAATTTATAATCTTGCATGAGCCAAAATTTCAAGAAATAATCGGGGAAATTAGTTTTCATATTTCTTGATGACATCCTCATTTATAGTAAGACATGGGAGGAGCATCTAAAAAAAATTAAGGAAGCTTTGAGTATGCTAGAATCAGAATCACAATATGCCAAATTTTTGAAATGTGAATTTGGAGTTGAAGAAATATTTTATCTAAGATGTGAAATCAACATGGAAGGAGTAAGTATGGATGAAGGAAAAAAAAACCATCAAATAATGACCAAAGCTAAAGATCCTTACCTAAATCAAGGGTTTTTTGGGCTATGTACCTACTACTAACGATTCATTAAAGGATTATAAAATAATTGTAGTTCTACATACAGATTTAACAATGAAGGGAGTGTTCACTTGGAATGGCAGAACCCAAGAATCTTCTAAACAAATAAAAGAAGCTATGAGCTCATGCTCAGTGTTAGCTACTACATATTTTTCCATGGTATTTGAACTATAAAATGTAATGAGTTAGGAGAATGTATTTGGGTAGTGTTGATGAAAAATAAAAATCCAATAGCTTTTGAAAGTTGTAAACTCATAGAACTTTAGAAATTTTATTCTATATATGATAGCTTAATGTTAGTCATAATGCATGCGTTAGAAAATATTCACCACTGCCTAGTCTACAAGAGATTCATAGTGAGAATGAATCATAATAGCCTTCATTGATTTCTAAACCAAAAGGATCTAAATAGTATACAAAAAATATGGATGATAAAATTTCAATTTTGTGATTTTTATATTAAAAATATGAAAGGAATGAATAGAGTTGTTGATGCTTTATTGAGGATCCCCACATCAATACTATCAGTAGTGTCTCACGAGAGTGGAAAGGAGATATAATAGTAGAATATGTCAAGGACCTTTTGCAACTAAGATTCTATAAAGGAAAGTAATGAAGAGTTATGAGTTTGGGATGACATCATTCTTTACAAAGGGAGGATATTCTTATCACTTCAATCCAAGATAAAGGGGAGCATTATGAAAGAATACCATGATATTCCTTTGGAAGGCCACAAATTATATTTGATGAGATAGAAATATCTATTTAATGGATTAAAGAAATATATAAAAATTATATACATGAATGTATGACATGTCAGTAAAATAAATCAAAGAAATCACACCCTACAAGATTGTTACAACCATTACTTATTCCAAACTAGAAATGAGAAAGAATATCCATGGACTTTATAACAAGACTTTCCAAAGTCTATGTAAATGATATAATTTATGTGATGGTAGATATTCTCACAAAATATGTGCATTTATTCTTATTTTCCATGTTATATAAAGCACACCACATAGCAGAAATATTCTACAAAGAAATATTCCATCTCCATGGGAAAATTACTTAGCAAATTTTGGCAAGAGATATTCTAACTAGTAGTGACAACCTTGACCCCTAGTATCATCTATCATCCTCAAACCAATGGGAAGCAAAGATAGTGAATAAATGGATATAAGGATATCTAGGAAACTATGTTATAGGACAACAAATGACATGGATCAAATGGATACACCTAGGAGAATATTCTACAATGCCACACATCATATATTCATAGGAATGTGTTCCTTTAGAGAATTATATGAATATGAGTTCACCTCTTTTGGAGGGTTACTTATCCAAGAAAATAAGGTATCTAATGCTTAGGGATTGATCTAAAAGAACAATGATACTATGAAGACATTTAAAGATAACTTTCTTCACACTCAATATCGACAAAGATCCATGTGATAGAAACCACATAGAAATATCATTCATGGAAGGATATCTAATATTTTTATGGTGACAACCATACAAGAAAGAATTTTGTCAAAACAATCATGATAGAAATTTTAACCTCATTACTACGGGCCATATAAGGTGATTATAAAAATTGGCGAAGTAGCCTATGAATTGAAACTATTTAATAAAAGTCAAATTCATAATGTATTCTGCATATCCAAACTCAAAAAGGTATCAAGCCAACAATTGATATTTTGCATATAATTGCCCCCACTTGATGATGAAGAACAACTCATTTTAGAACTTGAAATCGCCTTAGATACTAGGGAAAATAAATTGAGGAATCAAAGTGCTAAAGAAATCATGATCCAATGGAATGGATTACCAACTGTGGATGCCACTAGCGAAACATAAGAGGTCCTTGAAATGCTTGAGGACAAGAAAATTTTGGATGGAGGGACTATGATAACCCCTAGATAGTAAGAATGAATATATTTTAATTTATAAACCTCTAATAAATATATATTTGAAACTTCAATACATAATATTCTTAATACATATATATTAAATGACACTTAAATAAAACTTAAAATAACTATAAAAGAGAGTATATCAAAATATATTATTTAAATTTGAAATAATATTTAAAAGGTAATAAAAAATTAATGGGTCATATCAGCTGACCTAGTTACACCAAGATAATGATTGATGGTTATGCCAATGGTGATGACCATGAGTCAAAACCTTTGGTCAGTGACCAAGGTTACTACCAAGGGGCCATAAGCCTTGTATAATCAGACATAAATTGTATGTGAGAGCACAAAAAATAGTAAGAGGAGCAATAAATAAAAATAGGAGGAGATTAAAGAAGATAACAAAAATAAAATTAAGAAAAAAAAAAAGATTGTGACAAGGACATACAATGATAAAAAGAGATAAACTCATTGATAAGAATCAAAGGGGTAGAAATCCGTAAATAAGTACATCACACTAATTCCATCACAGTCAAAACTTATTGTAAGAAAAAAAACAAATTGTAGACAAGTAATAAGGAGATTAGTAGAGAGAAACATACAATAAAACCTCATACATAACATTTGGAAGAAATAAGAAATAAATAGAAAGAGTAGAACAATTTATCTAAAGAATAGAGTTATAGTATTAGAGGCCACCAAAGGTATGTCATATTTAATATTTATGTTAATATGATAGAGAAATTAAAATTAAGAACTATTATGGATATTTGTACTCTATAGTTCTCATAGAGACCAAGTAGATCTCAGTAGAGAACTGTCCCCAATGGTGTAGACACCACACAGCTTACAAATAACTAGACTAGATCATCCACTCAAGGTCAGTGTTGGCTCTGGGCTCCACTTCTTTCCACATCAAAGATTATGAAAAAATATAATCTTACTTATTGTAAGCGGTAAATATTTTACTGAATTTGAAGGATCTCTAATTTTTGAATTTTGATGAAATGTTTAATTTATGCCAGTTAGTTTTTCTTAGATTACATTTGCTCCACTTTTGGGGGTATTTTTTTGGCACTTGCAAAGATTTAGGCCTTTCTTCTCACACGGGGTCTTGCATAAAATCTCTACACCATATTGTGCTTCTAACCCAAAAAACATTCAAAACAAAAAAATCACCAAAAAATCCTATTAATATATCAGTGATACTAACATGGTTCCTATGAAGGGAATAGGTGGTGGGGTTAGAAAAGAGCATGTAGGGTTTCAACCAAATGATAAGGATATTGCACAAATCTCACCAAATGATCAATTAGTGGTAACAAACTTGTAGGCAAAGCTAGATGGGGTCACAATGCACAACATAGGGTCTGATAGTAACACTATGGCAATGAATTGAACAGATAGGCTACCTGAAACAATGGAATAATGAATAGGTTTTGAGGGCGCTGTTGGGAATAACACCATCTCTAGTACCAATACCTTGGTATTGACTCATGGGGATGTGGTACTAAAAAATAGCCTCATTGGGTTGAATCAATAGAGTTTTCTCACTCTTCTAAGAATGTTCCCCCAAGTCCTTGCAATTTTGGAGAAGCAAATGGAAATATGCCAACTTGAGCTTTCCACAAGTCAACGGGCCACCTGAAGAAGGAAATTGTGTATATGTGAATGTTAAGAATTATAAAAGAATAATTAGATGGAGAAAGATACAAAAGATTAAATATGTAAAAAGATCAGAGAGATTGGTAGCTATACTCCTGAAACCGTTACCACATGCCCCAGTCACTAGAATAATTGAGAATGTGGAATAGAGGTTGAGAGAACAATTTGAAATACTTAAGTGACTTACTACTCTCAAGGGCAAAGAGAAGGCAGATGAATCTACAATAGTGGACACATTGGATGGTGGGATGTCAAATAATTATAGTCTCATGAATACACTTTTGATGTGTTCCTTAGACATCTATGTGAATGACTCAGTATCCATGAAGGAGAGGGTGTGGGCAAGAGAAGAGAAGAGTTAAATGGAAGATATCAAAATAAAGAGGTTCTTCAAAGATAACTGAAGACTAAAAATGGAGGTCAAGTCACTTAGAGAGAAGATTTATAAATTATAGTTTAACATCAAAGAGGCGGGTATGAGCTAATATTGCTAAGGAAAGAATTAGGAGAAATAAAGATAGTAGTAGGTGACACAAGAGAAGGAGGGGCCAGGAACAAAGATAAAATCCCTCAAATTAAAAATATACAAGATGCCATGGCCAATATGGAACTAAAAGAGAATCAACTAAGAGATAAATTTGAAGAGTTTATTTCATGGATTGACAAAGGGGCCAACAAGCACCCCTAATGAAGTCATAAAAAAGAAAGTGCAAAGGTAGATCAAAGAGGAAAATGAAAGAAGAGAGAAGGAAGAAAAAAATTGTTGGCAATATCGTCAAATAAATGTATTGATGGTTGTCATTTATGGCAACATGTATTCATCATTTCATTTATGCATTTAGAGATATAAAATTATCTAAGTGTTAGATAGTTTGTAGCAGCACAAAGAATAGATGTGATGTGTACAGATGACTCGTTGATAGTTATCTTATGTGCATTTAAAGAAAGATCTATAGCATTGTCATGATGACATGTACCAATGTGCAGGTGTATATAGATAGTGTGATGCGAGATATGGTTAAAGTACTTGTATGGGTATTTAATAGAACAGAACAAAGCATAGTAGAGAATTGGAATGTATGACTTGAGGAATTATTTTGGTTATAAAATAATTACTAAGTCATGATGAGCCAACTATGTGAATATTATTCCATAAGTTATTCTATATTATATCAAGTTATAAAGACATGAAGGCCTATTGAGCAAAGAATTATGAAGATGCAAGGTATAAGTAAAGATTTTATCTTGCGAAGTGAGAAAGTAGTGTGCGATATGTGATGAATTGTGCAACATCTATGTGATATTTTTTATTGATGATATGTGAACTAAATTTGATGTTTGATATGAGAAAGTGTGAAATACAACAAATAGAAAGTATTGTATATATATCTATTATTGTGAAGAATTGAATTGTATAATTGCATGTTAAGGTAGTGGACTCTTCTTGCATACATTGTATTTGTTCTACCAACTCCTAACAAGGTTGAAAAACTCCTAATAGAGTTGAGGCTTCTAAAAAGGCCTAGTCCTATAACAAGGACTTGAGACACTATATGTACTTTTAATAGGATCCATATCCTTAACAAGATCCTATTGTTTAGTGACTCATCTGGTGGGTATCATGCCCACCAGGGTTTTCTCTTGGCCAAGGATTCCATAGTTAACAAATAATTGTGTTATGAGTTCTCTATGTGCATGGTGATATTTACTATTCAGTATTGTTGGTTTACATTCATATTCAAGTTATAAAGTAATTAAAATATTCAGTTGTGGGAAAAGGTTTGTAGAATACTTATTCAACCCCCCCTCTCAATATTATCTATTTTTAACAATTGGTATCAGAGCTTAGTTACTCAGAAGAAATTTAACAACTTGAGTAAGATCCCTAAAGATATGAAACACTTGAAGAAAAACCTCGAAGGAGCTCTTGATTATGTTAACCTTCTTACTGAAGAAAGAGATAACCTGAAAGACAGGTATGAAGATGTGAAAGTTTTTATTGGCAAGTTAAAAGATAAGATTGATGATCTAAAATCTGGTAAGGAATTAATTGCACAGACTAGTGACAATGATGAAGTAGGAAATCTCTAGAAAGAAAACAAGATTTTGAAACATGAATTAAAAATTTGTGAACTTATGTTGAGTCTTAAGACAAATGGTGGTAAGAATGAACCTAAATTAAAAACTAAGAATGCAGACCTTAAATCCCAATTGAGTCAAATTACATCTAAACTAGATACTATCAAGATTGAGCATGCAAAATTAGAAAAGTAAAATATCATTTTGAAAGGAGAATTTACACAAGCTAAGAAATAGTTAGAGAAAATTTATTCCAGTAATGAGAAGAATGTCAAAAAGATGGTTGAGACAAATCTAAGCACAAGGTTTGATAGAAGAAACATGAAGGTAGACTCCATTCGAGACAAAGGTGTAAAGCTACTAAGAAATTTATTAGGGTACAAGTTCAACCATGGATCAAGGGCTAACTCAGTACTAGCCAATTTTTTTCATGTGCCTTATGTAATGGTAGTGCAAGGAAGAAAAGCTAATCTATGTGATATTATCAAATTATAATTGTTGGATAACATTGCAAAGTTGAAGAAAACAAAGAATGCAATTTTCATATTTGAATCCATACTAACTCATTTATTCTTTTATGCTACAAAGAAGTTTCCTAGTATGATGAATTGGGATAGCAAAGAGTGCCAATGAAAATGGTGACTCAGTGGTATAGATCAAAGTTAGAAAATGTAAGAGATAATGGCATTGATGGGATGATGGAGAACTTTTAGACTAAAATGAAACAAAGGTATAGGATACCTCCCTCCATGGTGAAGAAATATAAGGATGAAATATTTTTCATGGTGGAAACTGATAACACATGTATGGAAGCTATGGTACTAAGGTTAATTTTATTGAACCTATAGGATATGAGATGAGTGCAAAGCTCATAGAAGGGTATGTATAGATCATACTCCAATAAGAAAAGGACATAGAGTGCACTAGATGGGAAACATATGAGGAGAAAATGAGAATAGTTCATTAAGAACTACACAGCAAGGAGAGCAAGAAGAAAGTAGAGAAAGTTATTGATTCTATCCTTAAGGAATCAGGATTGACAAGAGAAGAATTCAACAAGGTAAAAGGCATTGCAATGGAAATGAGATCAAGTGACCAATCTGAAGTGATTGCAACAACTCCTATTATTGTAGTAGGACCTTCAAAAGGTATGATAGTGGCACAACCATGTGTGTAGGCCCTCATTGTACCTTATGCAATAGTTGCACGTGCAACTTGTAAAGACAAGAAGTGAGCAGCCAAGGAAGTAGCCAGAGGTGGAAGCACCTACTTTAATGCCCCACCAAGGGATGCAAAATAATTAACCTAAAGTTTTACTAAGTTTTCCAAACATTTAAAAAAATAAAATTGAAGTAACATACACATCAAACACAAAGTAGCAGAAGTAGTAACATATAATCTTACATAAGAAAACATAATAGATTACATTCCTTAAGAATCCCAAGACATTGGATCACATTTAAATTTTAATTAATACTAAGTCTATTAAATAACACATCCACATGAAAGAATAATTAGAAGTCCAAAGTCCATTTAAATAATATACAATTATTCTAAATGCCACTAGCAATAAAATTTAGAATTCTCAATCATCCAATATACATGTCACAGGATATGAAAGGCTAAAAGAATATACATTTATAAAAATAGATTACATCTCCCTTTCAAATCCATGAAACAAAGTACAATACAATAAGTGAAACCATACATCATAAAGATATAACCATCCATCATAATACATAAGAATAGAATGAAAGGAAATGCAGACAAGGAACTCTAGCCACAACATCAACAGATGGATCTCAATGGTAAGAGTAACAAACACTACCACCTGACTGTGTGGTAACTCAAAAAGGCCCACTCCCACCACACTAAGGAGATAGTCTCAAGTCCCAAACAAGATATCAATCCAAATATCAAAAGTACTCTCTAAGTCCAGAAAATCCTAAAAGTAATCTAACTCAAAGGTTCCAAGATAATATCAACATCTAGACTCAGAGGCAAACACAGACATGTAGGAAATATATACTGCTAGTGGGCAAGTTTCATTGCACAAATCAACGCTAGGATTACTAGACTAGTCTTTTAATCCTCTAGCCCCCTAGTGACTCTTTGTGGAACTAGTATCCTCTCGTATTGACAAGGCATACTAATGAGTCAACTATAAGGTTACCCAACTAGTCTTTTAATCCTCTATCCCCTTAGTGACTTTCTGTGGTACCAATATCTTATTAATTCATTTTAAACCCATTTAATGATATGTTATCATGACTTATTAAACCACTTACAATGGGTTACCCTGGCAACCACTTTGGGCCCCGACCTCCATTGTAAGCCACTTCCCAACTTAACATACATATTACCTACCCTAGGCTCATAAAAGTATAAATAAAAGAATCACAAATTTCACCTCAACCCTATACAAGTGACAAGATAACTCACAATAACACATTAGTTCTCTAAGAGCAACTAGAAAGCATCTGACAAATACTATTCAAAGACTCAAAAACGTTAAGTCAAATATGTCATAACATTTACTTCAGCTTCACACAAGAATACTAGAAAGCAATAATGAACAATCAATTCAAAACTCATCATAGAGCATACCAAACACATTACCATGGTTGAGTATAAAAGATCAAGGTCAAAACAACATAGTACGACAATCACAAAATTCCCAAGCCTCTGGTAGACATCCTAAATCTGGTCAACACTCTAGTCAACCCAAACCCAAAACATAGACAACATACAAATAACAATGTAGTTCGTAGTTTGGTTTGATTTGAAAATATATGGTTGAGTTAACAATAAGGTTTTAGTTTTCATTTTCAGTGTATGTTTCAAGTAGATAAAACTCACATTCTACCCTTGCAAATTAACCTGTTCTTATATTTGAATAAAATGCACAATTACCCCTATTTGAGTTTAAGTCAATTTTCCAAAATAATTAAAGGGTATTTATTTATTTAAATTATTAAAATAATAATTATTGAATTTTAAATAAATTAATTACAATTTAATTGCAACCAATATCATTAATTAATAATAAAATAAATTTAACACTCCATTAACTAATTTCCATTATTAATTAAACTTACTTAAACTAAATTTAATTAAATTAATTAATAATTTATATAAAATTAACTATATTACATTAATTAATATTTTTTTAAATTATTAAATATTAATATAATTATACAGATTAAAACATAAATTTAACATAATTTAAATTTAATAAAAATTTAAATTTATTAAAAAACTAAATTAAAAAAAATGTAACGCATTTAACCTTGCATTTAAGGCCCACACGGCTAGCAGGTTGTCTATTGCAACAGGGTACTACTACCATAGCAGTATTCACTGCGATGTGGGGAAAGTTAAGAAGGGGGGTGGGGGGTTGGTGGCCCCCACCCACCCCATCATTTTTTTATTTTTAAAATATTTTTTCTTTAATTTGAATTCAATAAAATTGTTTCAAAAAAATCCTCCCCACATAAAGATTTTTAATTTATTTATTTTTTATAAAAAAATCCAGCGATACCCTAATAGGGAAAATACAATCAACCATACAAATTTTTAATATAAAATTTCCTTCTCAATTCAAAACCCTTCCTGGTTAAAAAAAACTAATTTCTTTCAATTACAGAACGAGGTTTTCTAATTGGTCTTTTAATCCAGATATACAAATGGGATTTGATACAAATATTAATAAAATTTAGAATAAAAGATTGAAAGATTCATACAAGGCAATTTGGGAAATAAATTTCAACAATCATGAAGAAGACATGATTAATAAATAACATAATTAACTGAATGAATCAAAACACAAGAGTCTACCTGGTTCTTATGCTAAAATCACAAACACCCAAAAGATTTGTGAGAGAAATTTCTTCCCTCAAAACCTTCTCTCTGAAAATTCCTTCTACAAAATTCGTTGTCCTCGAAAATGAACCCTCAATCATTGATAGGGAGTTCTCTCCTAAATTCAGGGCACTAATTGCACAATCACCTGAGAGGACTCCTTGACAAAAACTAAAACCTTACTATTAACTCAACCATGTATTTTCAAATCAAACCAAACTATGAACTACAATGTTATCTGCATGTTCTCTGTGTTTTGGGTTTAGGTTGACTAGAGCATTGACCAATTTTAGGACGTCTACTAGAGGCTTGGGAGTTTTTTTATTGTGTTATTGTGCTGTTTTGACCTTGATCTTTTATACTCAACCATGGTAATGTGTCTGGTATGCTCTATGATGAGTTTTGAATTGATTGTTCATTATTGCTTTCCAGTATTCTTGCATGAAGCTAAAGTGAATGTTATGACATATTTACCTTAACCTTTTCGAGTCTTCAATCAATATTTTTGGGATGCTTTCTAGCTACTCATAGAGAACCGATGTGTTATTGTGAATTATCTTTGATGCTTTCTAGTCACTTGTATAGGATTGAGGTAAAAAAACTTATTCTTTGATTTATACTTTTATGAGCCTAAGGTAGGTAATTAGTATGTTAAGTTGGGAAGTGGCTTGCAATGGAGGCCAAGGCCCAAAGTGGCTACAAGGTAACCCATTTTGTAAGTAGTTTAATAAGTGATAACGTTTCATTAAATGAGTTTAAAATGAATTAATAAGATATTGGTACCACAGAAAGTCACTAACAATTTGAAGGATTAAAAGACTAGTTAGATAAGCTTAGAGTTGGCTCGTTAGTATGCCTTGTTAGTACAAAAGCATACTAGTGCCATATAAAGTCACTAGGGGGCTGGAGGATTAAAAGACTAGTTGGGTAACCATAGCATTGATTCGTGCAATGACACTTGCCCACTAGCAGTATAGATTTCCTTACGCATATGTGTTTGCCTTTGGGTCTAGATGTCGATTTATCTTGGAACCTTTGAGTTAGATTACTTTTAGGGTTTCCTAGACTTAGAGAGTACTTTTGATATTTGGATTGATATCTTGTTTGGGAATTGAGACTATCTCCTTAGCGTGCTGGGAGTGGGCCTTTTTGGGTTACCATGCAATCAAATGATAGTGCTTTTTACTCTTACTATTGAGATCCATCTGTTGATGTCGTTGATGGAGTTCCTTGTTTGCATTTCCTTTCATTCTATTCTTGCATATTATGATGGATGGTTATATCTTCATGATGGATGGTTTCACTTATTGTATTGTACTTTGTTTCATGGATCTGAAAGTGATGACATAATCTATTTTTATAAATGTATATTCTTTTAGCCTTTCATACCCTGTGACATGTATAGTGGATGATTGAGCATTCCAAATTTTATTGCCAAGTGACATTCAGAATAATTGTATATTATTAAAATAGACTTTGGATTTTCAATTATTCTTTCATGTGGATGTGTTATTTAATAGACTTAGTATTAATTAACATTTAAATGTGACTCAACATCTTGGGATCCTTAAGGAATGTAATATGTTGTGTTTGCTTATGTAAGATTGTATGTTACTACTTCTACTACTTTGTGTTTGACATGTATGTTATTTTTTATTTATTACTTAAATATTTAGAAAACTTAGTAAAACTTTAGGTTAATTCTTTAGGATCCCTTGTCAGGGCGTTACATCTATATCATAGGGAAAATATGAGAGATTGGTCAATGTGAAGCAAGAACCTACACCTTCACCAAAGAAAAGTGTCAAGTAGACCACCAGTGGACTAGGAAAGAGGAGGAAAATGATGCAAGTAAGTGATTCAGAGACTTCTAAGGATGAAGTTGGAGATAGGCCAATAGTGCAAGATGCATAGGAAGGTAGAAATGTAGCTAGAAAAAGAGCATGGAAACCAAAGGTAGAGAACCTTAACATGCAGATAATAAATAATGATAATTTTGTTCAATTGAATAAGTATTATAACTTGTACAATAATATGGATAGAAGACAGTTATAAAATGCCATAGTGAGAAATATGATTTTGAGGAATAAGAAATTTGAGAATATACATAATAAGATACTAGAAGATCTGTATAATAGGCTTATAAATAGAAAGAAAAGAGTATTGGAAGAAGATCTAAATATGAGGATCTCTATGATAAATGAAATATGTGAGATTGAATCTAAGGAGGACTCAAAGAAAATTTTGAAGGGTATTGAACCCTTGCTAAGGAACAAAAGAAGAGAAATTCTTCTAATGAGAGGCAATTATGAGGAGGTAAGGAAAGAAATAGAGGATACAATTGTGAAATTCATGACCTCAATGCTAGAGGTGAGTGCGTAGTTAAAAACTAATAGACCAGTGTATGTGCAAGTCAATACACCTTCCAAAAATGAGGAAGAAGTAGAAGAGACACAACAACACTTTCACCACTGCATATTGTTACAGGTAATGAATCCATGCAAGTGGATAGTATGCACATAATTGAAAAGAAAACCCATTTGCATCTTATGGCCAAACTATTTTTGGCAATATTAGAACTTACTCTAATTCAAATGATGATGGTGAAGAGGAGAAGTAAAAGGAAGATTATGAACTTAAGCATAAGTGGAAGATTGTAATGCAAGAATCAACATTCTTGTCCAGTCTAAAATATATGGAGTCATAAATTGGGAAGGTAGTGTTCTAGCATAAGGCTGATATACCTTATGTAGCCTTGGCAATTACACCTATTGCAGTACTATTAGTTAATCCATTAGCAATAGTATTAGATGATGAAGATCAGAAAGGATTAATGAGCTCATTGAGAAAGTTGTTTGAGAAGAACAAATCATTAAATTCTTTGGAGAACGCATTAACTAAAGTCTTGGAAAAGATGCAAAAGATAGTTACTACAACTGCAAAAAATCATTACTTGTAGGTAAAGGCCAAAAAGTTGGTGAAAACCTTTGATGAAGATTTCACAACTCTAGCAGAAGTAGCTTTAGTGCAAGCACAAGCAAAGTGGTGCAGGAGCACCTAAAGTACAAGAACACGAGAAACCTAAGATTCCTTATTTGAGATATTTAAATCCATTTGAGTCATTTATTATGTATTTGGGTCAAGTTGTAAATGCTATGAAGCCATTTTGTCATAAACTGTAAAAGTTGTCAATTTGCCCTAGTTGTCCTAGTAAAGTCATGAATTGATCAAGAGGTCAAAATGTGTTTGTAAACCCAAGAAAGGATAAAAATATTGTAAATGGTGACTAATATTCCATCATGACATGTTTGTAAGGTTGGAAAAAAGTTGTGAGGTCAAAATTTCTAAAATGTAAAAGTTTCTTAAATTTTGCAACTTTAAAACTTTTCAAAAAAGGTTAAAGAATGTAAAAATTTGGTTCAAAAGTTGGTTGGGAAGTTTTCAACTATCAAAATTACTATAAAATATTTGTAATGGTCATTCCAAATAAAATTATAGAGAATAAGGAGAAGAAAAAATCATTTTGGAGAATTTTGGTGTCTTCAACTATTGCTATTTTGATTGGCTTTAGTGTATTTGTTATGGTTCTAGGACTTGTATGGCCATGTATGGCTTGGAAACCCTATATATATATATATATATATATATATATATATATATATATATATATATATTGGTATGAGTTATCTTTCTTCTCTCTCTTTTTTGGAGTAATTTCATTCAGTTTTGAGGAAGTTATGATCATTTTGGTGAAAGTTACTATTTTTAGATTTGAGAATTCTTGCAGACAGTCATGTTGCAGCATTTGGTATGAACAAATATGGATGTATCAAGAAGTATAAATGTATTCATTGAAAATATATGTGAATTAACTTCCATTTACATTTTTTTAAGACATTTTTATGAAGATTTGTGAAAGTTATGAATATTTGAGTGAAAACTAGTTTTTAAATGCCTTCAATGGTGTTTTGAGCAAAGATTTATGCTTGTACAATGATTTGTGTATTGGATAAACTAATGGATTACAGATTTGGAAAATAGACTCAAAAATGGATAATTTGGAATTTTTTCAGGGTTATTTGGATTCAATTTGAGAAAGTTATTTGATGCCCTAGGAAGGGTTACCAGTTTTATTTCTGTTTTATGATAGAGAAAATAGGTCTAAGTGCAGAGACTATAACTTGCAATGTATTTATTATTTTTGGATTATATTTGGATATGTTTTATTATTCCTAATTTTGAACAATTTCTCTAAAGGGTTTGGAAAGAAACATTGAATATTGAAAGTTATGAACAATGGAATCAGATATAGAAATCAGGACATGTGAATGGAGAAAGGTTGATATTTTTGTGTTGGAAAATGCTTTGTTTTACCTTGTAAGATGCCTCTAATTATGGAGTTTATTTAATGGATTTTGAAGGGACCAAAATGTATCCCACTAATTGGTTGATTTTTAAGATGCTCTGTATCACAAAGCATGATACATCATTGTTTGATACAATATGCACTAATGTGAGAAATGATCTAAAAGCACTTGATGGAAGCATCAAGGAACTCAAAAAACCAAATGATGAAAGGAAGAGATTGTATGGATAGTTTTTTTTTTCATAAGTTGAGTGAACTTGAAACACTCACTACTAAGATAAATCTCCCAGAGACTAGTATTGAGGACTATTAAATCAGAAGTTGAGAAGATGCATGATGTGATTAGAAACTTGGAATCTAATAAGGAGAAAGCAGAAAAGAGATCTCTAGTTTTGGAGAAATTTTGTCAACAAATATCAGCATTTTGTAGATGCAGTTGGAGGAATGTCTTGCAGCTACAAATTCCTATGACAAATTTTCCTATACTGACTTGAGCACAATTGAAGTGGCATCTTATGCACTATGTGCACTAATCAATATTTTAGATACAGTAAAGGAGAACTAGAAGAAGGAAGTGGAAAGACTAAAAATTGTATAGGCAGATTGCTTTTCTAGAATATCAAGTTGATCAACAATAGGCCACCCAATTTTTGTTGATACATTTTTGTTTTTTGTTTTTTCCTTGACATCTTTGCCATTGATGTCAAAAGGGAAGTATTATGTAGAAGGAAATTTGTATAGTTGTAAGTTGTATATTGTATATGTAAGGGGTTGTACACTTATGTACTTATGTATCAATATAGAAGAGTGATAATGAATGTAATGATCTATCAAAACATGAATAAAATTGTTATGTTTTGAAGGCAATTTTGTGTAGTTACTTTTATTTGTTTTTTACTATGTATGACCTCATTTTGGGACTTAGTCAATTTTTCCAAATGTTGCCACCAATTCCAAAGGAGGAGATTATTGGAAATATGGTTAGATAGATGTATTGATGGTTATCATTTATGGAAACATGTATTCATCATTTCATTTATGCATCTAGAGATAGAAAATTATCTAAGTGTTAGATAGTTTGTAGTAGCACAGAGAATAGATGTGATGTGTATAGATGACTCATTAAGAGTTAGCTTATGCACAGATAAGGAAAGCTCTATGATATTATCATGATCATATGTACCATTGTGCAAGTCTATATGGGCAATACAATGCAAGATGTGGTTAAAGTACCAGTACAAGTATTTAACAAAACAAAACAAAGCATAGTAGAGAATTGGATTGTATGACTTGAGGAATTATTTTGGTTAGAAAATAATTACTAAGTCGTGATGATCTGACTATGTGAATATTATTCCATAATTTATTTTATATTATGTCAACCATGTCAAGACATGAAGGTTGAATGAGAAAAGAATTATTAAGAAGTGACATATAACTAAAGATCTTATCTTGCAAAGATAAGTGAGAAAGTAATGTGTGATATGTGATGAACTATGTGACATATATGTGAGATTTGTGAATGATGATATGTAAAATAAAACTAATGTTTGATTAGAGCAAGTGCAAAATACAACAAACATAAGTATTGTATGTATATCTATTCTTTGAAGAACTGAATTGTATAATTAAATGTTAGGCCAATGGGCTCTTCTCGCATACATTGTATTTGTTCTACCAACTCCTAATAGGGTTGAAGCAACTCCTAGTAGGGTTGAGGCTTCTAACAAGGCCTAGTCCTCTAACAAGGACTTGAGACACTATATGTACTTCATAGACTCCTAACAAGGTCAATATCCTTAACAAGATCCTATTGTCTAGTGAATCATCTAGTAGGTATAATCCTCACTAGGGTTTTCCCTTAGCTAGGGTTTCCCTAGTTAACAAATAATGGTGTTACAAGTTCTCTATGTGTACAACTATATTTATTATTCAGCATTGTTGGTTTACTTTCATATGCAAGTTATAAAGTAATTAAAATATTTAGCTATGGGAAAAAATTTGTAGAATTCCAATTCACTCCCCCCTCCACTCCCCCCCGCCTTCTTAATATTATCTATTTCTAACAACATCATCACCAAAGGGATAAGAGACTATGGGGAATAGGAAAATGCAACGAATTTAGTTAAAAACTTCCTTAAAGACCAATTATATTGGCATGGACCAATTCTACAAACACAAAGAATTAGAAAATGGATAAGAGGAGGCAAGGACATGCACGTTACAGTGACAATGAAGAATATAGAAGACAAAATCAAAATCCTATGTAATAGGAGGTTTCTCAAAGGCACACATATATATATCTTGATGATGACTTTACCTTAACTCAACAAGATGAAAGAAGGAAGGAATAGGAAAAAGTGAAAACAACAAGAGAAAATAAAAAGTAGGTGTGGCTGCAAATGGTAAAGCCCAAATTAATGAAAAAATTACACACAATAAATAGGATCTTAGGCCCACCTACAAACATTTAACTATAGTTAGCTAGAATTGTAGATGTTATCCTTGGAGAAGAGGACCTAGGTTAGGGTCGATAGCAAGAGATAATGACATTATTATGCTTATCAAGACACATGAACATGATGGGTGTAGGATTCCAGATTTTGAGGGATATAAGAAGGTCTTACTATCGAACAAGAGGACAAAAAATGGCAAGGGGCATTGAGGTATCACCATTTTATTTAGAGAAACTTGGAGTAGATTTATAAACTTGGAGAAAGACGATGTAAACAAATAGTACAAATGGATAAAAACAACAAAGAATTAAATTTCTACAATGGTAGTTTCTTGCTACTTCACACCTAAAGGCTCCAAAATGTATAAGAAACATAAAATTGACTAGGACATTTTCTACACTAAAAAAAGATATTACAACTTTTAGCTCCCTAGGGGAAATAGTGATAATAGGTAACTTTAATGCTAGAACACTGAACAGTCAAACTCTTAGCCTTAAGGGGAGCTACAAGGTAAGAAAAGGACTAGTTTGGTTAGAAGAAGAGGGGGCACAAAAATGGGTAAGATAATTTAGGACAACATGGGAAAGGTCAATCACTATGGGGCTGAATTACAAGGTTTGTGTTGCCTTTACATTATGTTCATATGTAAGGGTATGGAAAAATGGCCTAAATTAGGTGGCATCACATGCATAAGACACAATAGGAAAAGTGCTCTTGGCTGTGTCATATGTTCTCAAGACTATGTCTCAAAGATAGTTAATTTTGAGATAGAGGAATGCCCTATTGAACTAAAGTCTTACAATAACCCTATTTTTATGAGGTTGGCCACTAACATTAAAGAGAAGCCTAATGCCTAGAAACCCTTGCAAAAGAGAAAGATTCCTCCAACTAGTAGGGTTTTAATGACACAAAAAAATCATAAGATTTTTTGAGACTCTCTTATCCAGTTGTCTAGTGACTAGGGAAACTATTTCAAGACTTCTAAACAACACTCCATGGACAAATATAATCTTGTCTTTACTATCAATAAAGCCCTAGAGGAGTGTAAAAGATCAAGGACCAAGATAGAAGACAAGAACACATTTATGGCTAACCCATGGTTTGATGATGAGTGAAAAATGGTCAAAAGAAGTTGGAGAGGGAATATGGACAAAGAAATCATAAAGAAGTCTGAATAGCTAGTTAAATGAAAGAAAGAGGAATATGTGAGCTTGTGAAGGATTGAGCTTATCAATCTTGGGAAAAACAACCCAAATTTTTTTTGGAAAGAACTTCAACAAAAAAAGACATAGATAGAGAACATCATCATAGGGGCCAAATGGCTAGAGTATATGAAGACCCTCTATGAGTGTGACTTGGGAGAACATATAACCTTGAAAATTGAGACCATAATTGATCTATTCATAAATGAGGATATTATGCAAGGCATAAGGAAGTTAGTTGTTCATAAAGCCCAAGACATAGATGGACTGTAGGATGAATATTTAAAATGGGGTGTTGAAACTCTAGCACCGCACATCACTAGAATTTTCAACAATGTCAATAAGAAAGGCTTTCTTGTAAAGTGAACAACTAGTGTAGTGATTCCACTACATAGAGGTGGAGACATAAACAACCCTTCAAATTATTAAACTATAATGATCAATCCTCTCTTTGAAAAGTTATCTGACAACACGATAGAATAAAAAATCAGTAAATGGGTTGAATTAGAAGGGAAAAGAGCAAAGGGGCAAGAGGGTTTTAGACTGAAACACTCTACTATAGATCATAGGGTCACCCTCAGATATTTGGTAGAGAAATTTTGGGACACTCAGGGGGTTGGGGCTTTCTATTGCTTCATGGAATTTTTAAAAGCATTTGACACAATGCCACATAACAAAATTTGGGATAGAAAGCAAGAGTTGGAATTTCCTAAGGAACTTAGGACTTATTTATAGATTATATGAATAGGTCAAAGCTAAAATTAGAACTATGAAAGGTCTATCTAAAGGTTTCAGCAGCAACATTAGGGTTAAATGGAGGTGTCCACTATCTCCAACCTTATTTGGGATTTACATTGACAAGTTGGAAGAATGGCTAAACAAGACCAATAGTGAGGGGGTGCAGCTGGCTAACTTTGTGGTAAGACTTCTCCTATATGTAGATGACCTCATCATACTTGCTAAGATGGATAAGGATTTGAAAGAACACTTGAAACTACTGGAAATTTTTCCCATGAAGTGGGAATGCAAGTGAACACAAGAAAAACCAAAGTTATGATCTTCTCAGAAAAAAGGAATAGGGGTCCCTTGGACAAGTTTTTGTTTGAGGGTAACCCTCTTGAGATTGTAAATGAAAAAAAACTCAATTGGGATACATGCATATCAAAGAGGATCCAAGGGGGCTGGAAGGCATTATATTATCTACAAAATAGGTGTAGCAATGCAAAATTATGGGATTGGATGACCATGAAAACCCTTTTTGGTCTGTTGTCACTTCGATGATTCTATATGGGTGTGAAGTTTGGGGTAGTAGTATGTCCAAATAGAAATGGTGATAGGTAGAAAGAATTAAAAAGCACTTCATTACCCACAATCTAAAAACCAAGACTATTGTGCCTTATTAGATCTTATTGGTTGAGGTTGGCTCTTTTTAGTTAGAATTCATCACATTGGTTTGGATGCTAAGTTATTTGAAGAAAGCTCAAGGTTTGGTGAAACATCATTGGCCCAAGCTATTCACTGATGAAAAGTTTGTCAGGCGAAAAGGAACATGGATGAAACAAAATGATAAGTGGATGTGTAAATGGGATGTTAATATCCATACTTGTCTGGTTAGTAACAAAGAAATAAAGAAGTTTTTAATGGAAAAAATTCATAATTTCATATGGGCAAGACACAAGGGATGAGAAAAAAATCCTATTATATTAAAGAATTTAACCCCACTTCTAGCCATGATGAAAAGGCCTATATAAGGGTACCTATTAAATGGAGATAAAATATGCATATAGCTCAACTCAAAACTAGTTCTCACCAGTTGAGATGTGAAACTAGTAGATGACAAGTTCCAAAAGAAGAGTAGGTAGACAAAACATGTTTAGTCTATAATATGGGAGTGGTGGAGATGGAGCACCACTTTTTCACAAAGTGCCTGGCATATAGTGACCTAATATATGGATATCTAGAGATCTTAGAGAAAAGAGACTTGAACTACTTATTTGAGGAGAATCAGTTGAAGAGAACAACTACCTTGATTATCAAAATTCATCAACAGAGAGAGAAGTTAACCAAAATTTTATAGCTAGATTAATTTTTCCCCTATTTGGGGGGTGGGTTCTATGTGTGGGTCCCATAGGTTGCCTTAGCCTTGTGGATGTTACTAAATCTTTCATTTCATTTCATTCATGATGCATGTCAAGTTTCTCTTAAAGAGAACTCATAGAGATTAAAGGGAATTCTTTGTGAATGTCAAGATTATCAAATTGGAATCTAGAGAGAGATTTACAAATAATCTCTTGGAGACAATCTATATTGTAGTAGTGAATCATATGCATATGTTTGAGACAAGAAGCTTGGTTAGAGTTGGGATCTCTATCAAGTACTTATTGTTAATGAGTTCTCTTATTAATTAAGATCACAAAGCCTTAGAAGGGAATTCTCTATATGATGGATACCCAATTTAGAGTTATTCTCATTACAGAGAGGCAATCTAAGTAGAGCCTCTTTCTAAGGATTAGGTGGGTGTGGTATGGGAGTACTACTTTGATGATTTAGTGTTTAATTATTTTGGTAATCATGAATATTTGTACATGTATAATCATAGTTTGATTTAATATTCTTATATATTTATATTGTATCTTCATCTACTTATGGTTATTACAAGTTTCAAGCATCAAATAATCAAGCTAGAAATATGGTCATTACAAATCCATGAAGAGCTTCTACGAAGATGGTGAAAAAAAGGAGAGAAGGGTTCTCCTTTTCTTGCACGTTAAGATGAATTAGAAAATCCTTTAGATGTGCCATTAATAGTAGTATAAATTTATCTTATGATAAACATAAGTGTATTCCACATTTATATGATCTTTGATGAAAAATGGAATAAAATAATTCTTTCAAGAGAAAAGTTCCTAGTTGACTCTAACATATACCTTAGGCTTTTTTTTAATTTTATCACTACAACTAGAATTTTTTTTGTAAGAATAGTGTGATAAACTTTTTGTATAATTTGAGCTCCTTCTAGGGTTTTTCTTCCTAGGAAAAAAACTTGTTGCTAGCCTAATAAATATTTCTTTACTTACTTATTTTCCACAATGTTGTACAATGATATTGACCTATAATCTGCAAAAGTGTTTTGAGAATTATCTTAAGAAATAAGAGCCAAGAAAGTGGTAATTAACTACTTTAACATTTTTGCACACTTTCTTGATTCTTTAATAGCCATGACAATATACGATGCACAACCATTTGAATCACTCCTAAAGGAGCCAATTCAACTCAAGGAGCTTCAACATGAAGACTCAAAACATCATCAAATCATTGCAAATATGCAAACTATGAACACCTTTTATTGGATGAATCAGTAACCAGAGGAAAATAAAACATTCTTTAACAAATCAACATCAGACACTTGTTTGACATATTCTATTAATCAAAGCCAAAGTAATTCCATTTCAATGATGAACATCCCCATGTCAAAGTGTAAGAACCATATCCTAAACAAAGATGCCTCATCACATGAGAACAAGAAAAGTGGAAAATAAATCAATCACAAGAAGCATTGAAAAGTCAAAAACTCATTCATTAACCTTTAACTAAATAAATGGTACAATTAGTTTATCAAAAAATCTATCATAACACTAAGATGTTGAATATATTAACCATGGTGTTGAATTACATGTATATACATCACATGCCCAACATGTACATGATCATAGTACATTCCAACTTTTATCTATACATTATCCATTATTCATGATTACATCAAATGAATGATACCATACATCATTTCCAAGATGAAGATACAAGACCATAAGATAGATTCTAAAAGTGTATTCAATCTCCAAAGTCATTGGATGTCATCCATCTATTATCTAAGAAGGAAGTGTGGCCTAGGCACTTTTCCTTCGCCAATAATAGAGTTTTTACTCCCCCAAGATTCCTCCTGACATGAAGAATACCCCAACCCTAGCACAAGAAGTGTAGCTTCCTAGAACAAGATGGAACAGATGTATCTGGTGCAATTGTGAAACACACTACATGCATCCATGTGCCTAGCAACCTAATCACAAAATATGGCAAGGAAATAAAGGAATACTACACATCTACCCACATGTAGTAAAAGAAAAATTGTAACATATCTATCCATATGTAAAATTATTTTATCTAAGCATATCTACACATATGAAAAATTAGAAATAAGCATAGTCACACACCTATGCTAATGTCAGAAAACAACATACTTAAATGCAATATAAAATGGCTCGGCCAAGCACTAGATTTACTAGATTTCTGAAAGGAGAGAAATTGTTTAATGAATCCTACTTTTTAGAATAAAACAATTTGAGAAAAGCAACACAATGCATCCACCCCACCCTCCCTATTACCACGTTACACCCTTCCATAAGGATTTAAATGTCAACTCTTAATCCATCAGCAAGTAACAACTTTCTATCTTTGGGTCTACATGTTCCTATACAACATAAATAATTAAATAACTATAGTTTCCTAAGAATCATAATAGCAAAACATAAAAACATAATGTCATACAACAATTAAAGAGTGTATACATTTGTTTTGATATGCTTCAAGAAATGTTGAGTAGCCAATTAAGTTTAAACATGAAATTGAAGGTTTATATTCATTCAGCCAACTACATAAATGTATTAGCTCTATATAATTTGCGTTTCAGTTCAAACTCAAAACTATAGGTCTACAACAAGAAGTTTTCGACTTTAAATCTACACAACAAACTCAAGCTAACACACTTGATAGACTTTAATAGCTAAATGTAATGCAATGAAAGAAAAAATGGTTTTAAAGAGCTACTAAAATATCATCACCACATGATAAGAAAAAAAATCCAACACTAAATACTAAATGAACAACATTCCAATAATGGAAAAAAATTAATTCAGTTAATCAATTGAGAAGTTTTTTTGCATTTTTATGAAATGTATAGTCTAAAGCATATAGTGATGAAGTAGAATCTATCCTAGAGTTCCACAGACATTCTAATTCTATTTTAAGCATTTATACAGTCATACTATACCTATAATCCTACAAGTTCACATGGTTTCCTTAACAAGAAACTATACATTTTATTAGTTATACCCTAAGCTCAGTTCCCAGTCATTCCACTAAGTATGCACATGGTCTTCATTTGACCTAAATTACGAAATTTTGTAATGCTCCTATGAGTATAACGAAGAGAATTTTCTATAAAACTTACATATCTTCTACAATGTACAGAGCAACTACCAATGCAACCCAATGGCCTTACGAGGTGAACAGTCATGAATGATCAGTTCATGCACATTATTATAGTGTTGACCCTACACATCCTCTAGCATTTGAAGTTATTTCCTTGTGGTTTAAAATCATTTACTCTCAACTTGTGTTAGAAAGGAAAGATAAAGAAGGGATGACAGATGGAGTGTAAGTCCCTCCAAACTAAATGCTCCCTCTAAAGGAGCTTCACTAACATACAACCATGATACATAGATTTTGGAAAGAGGAGCTCAATTGGTTTCCTTTATTAATAACTAACATAGAGGACATGGACCTTCTACCACCTTACCTATGATACCTATAAATGAATTTACACATATGTGTCTACTACACCCGATAAGTTGAACACAAATACAATGTCATTATAAGAAGAGTTAAGAACATCAACACATGGATAAAAAAAGAAAGTAACAGAAAATGTTGAGATGAGCTCTCCAAGTTTCCAAGTTTGGTTGTGCTAAAAGACTTAAGTTTTTCTATAGGTAAGATGTATTTCAGATCGATGCATTTGGGTCAAAAGAGTTTTTTTTTTTTTTTGGGGGGGGGGGGTCATTTATCATTTCTAATTCCACACTAAAATCTTGAAAGCTCATAGAAATTACTTTTCTTTGTTTAGTGTGAAAGAAATTGAATTTTATTACCAAAAACCATTTAAATCAAATAAGGATTTCATATCCTGTGTGTTAAATAAAATAAATAGGGAAACAAAAATAGAGAGAACTTGGTGTTGACATTAAGGTCAAAGTTTGTTTTAGTGACTCGCACTTAGTCAATTTGCTAAGCTACTAACGAGCTTATCTTTCAGTTTGCACTGTTAACCAAGTGCTCCAATTACTAGTAAGTAATATGGTTACTACTGAATAATATATTCATTACTGATTTCTATAGTTGCTACCAAGTTCTAGAATCATTATACACTTCATGACGATCAATAACTATCGAGTTGCTCAATGACATTGCTAACCAAGATTCATAGTATTAACTGAGTTACATAGTGTCAACCATGATCTCTAGTATCTATCGAGCTTGAGTTATTGGTGATAAGAATATAGTGTTGATCGAGCCAAGGAGTGTCAACCAAGTGATTTAGTTTACAATAAGCTCACAATATTAGTGTTGATCAAGCCATGGAGTGTCAACCAATTGATCCAGTTTATATATCAAGTTTCACAATGTTCACTGAGTCACACAAGTGTTGATTGAGTTCAAGCTACTTGGAAGTGACTAGTATGAACTAAGCTTCTATTTCTACTAAGTGCATGATGATGCTAAGTATTTATAATGGTTGCCAAGAATCTAAACATCACTGAGTTTGTCTTCTAAATCTGAGAGTTAGTAGTTGGGTCGACTTTGTGATCTTGATGGAAACCTATGTTGTAGCCAATTTTGATGAATTGTGATTTGGATTGGTATCTATGTAATAAATTGTATCATATCCAAATAAGTAAGTATAAAGTGAATATGAAGAGAAGAAGTGTGAATTGAGAAGGCTACAAGCAATACAATGGATAGAAAAGTTTTATCTATCACAACAAGGTAATCTTTCAAAGGAATCTCAACCAACAAATTAGAGTTGCAGATCAGTGATTAGCCACTGGTTCATCCTAATAGGTGTATCAATTAAATCCTTTAATAGGGTATACTTAACAGTCTTTGACAAATCTCCTTACTGAGTGCATACTTAATTTTATGTTATGTAAATCCTTTCACAAGGTGGACCTAGAGTCCTTATTTCTCCTAATAGGGAAAATCATCAGAAGTGACCAATTATAAGCCTTAACAAGCCAACTTTATACTGTAGTACTAAAGCTTGTGGGTATCATCCCCACCCTAGTTTTACATTTTATTTGGAAGGTTTCTGGGTTACCATATCTCGTGTCAAAGTGTTATAAATTTTTTACTAGTTTCATTATTTCATGCATGCAATTAGATTAGAATATTATATGAAGGATTAATTGGTGAAATTAGTTAAAGTTTTATTGGTTCTTGATTCATGAATCCCTTCTCAATAACCTTTCCTATCTAATATTTCCAACAATTGGTATTAGAGCATTGTGATTCTCATAGAAGAATTTTAATAGCTTGAGCAAAGATTAGAGGCAATGGAGGTATACAAGCTAGATAAGGCTATTGACAATGAAAAGTTGGGTCTTAGATTAGCCATTGGTCAACTAAAGAAAGCAAAGGAGAAACTCTCTCAATCATTGAAAAGAAGGAAATATATTACAATACAAATAAATGCCAATCTCTACACTGAAGAAAGAATTAAAGATATATATCCAAAAATAAATGTAGATGAAGTTGATGAAGCGATCAAAGACCTATGAGAAAGTATTCCAATCTTCAAGAAGAAGTTAGAAAGCTAAAAAGAGAATAAGAAATCCAGTCAGTAAGATTATGTGAAGTCATGGAAGAAAAAGAAAAAGCCAAAGAAGAGATGAAAGAAAAGAACAATGAAATTCAACATCTATCCCTTCAACAAGTAGACTTCATTGATTAGCTCACTAATGCAAATGAAGGAATCATGAATCTAAGATTAGAAAATGAAAGATTGGAGAATGATCTAAAAAATGAAAAGAAAACCAATGAAAGAATGTTGAAATCTCAAGAAAGCATGAATCAATTAAATGAAAAAAATTAGTAAAGACACAAAGGAAAAGTAGGAATATGATACAAAGAAGAAGTTGAACCATCCAAGAAAGGAGCTCAAAAGAATCATAAGCCTACTTGCAATCATTGTGGTAAGTTAGGTCATACATCAAACAAATGTTGGAGTAATGGTAAAGAAAAATTGAATGGAAAGTGTTATAATTTCAGTAAGGATGGACATAGAGCAAGTGAATGCAAGGATAAATCTAAAGGAAAATGCTATAGTTATAATAATAAAAGACACATATATTCAGATTGCAACACTAAGAAATTGAATCTAGTAAAACAAACTATAAAAGCTATATTTGGAAGGGACTACAACACATGGTGTAGATGCCACTACTGTGGAGAATTTAGGCACATTGGAGAAAATTTTGTAAAACATCACATGAGGAAAAGAGACATCACTAGAATATGTTTCATTTGTATAGAACTTAGACACCTTGCCAAGAACTGTATGAACACTAGAAGAATTCAAAATGAAAAGAAAGCCAAAGTAAACAATATCAAAAAATGAATGAAGCATCAATGGGTTCCAAAGTCTCCTAAGAATGAAAGCTCAAGTCATGAAGTAAATCTCACTCAAGAGTTGGCTCACTCAAACATCTCAACTTGAACTCCCATAGGAATAACTAGAACTAAGATTGTGAAGTTGACATCTCTCATTAGTTTCAGCCAATTAGAAGAAAATATCTATATCAGCATTCAAGATGCACAAGGATCACCAAGTGGTTGTGAAAATTCAAAGACTTTTACCGAGCTAGGTCAAGTCAAAAGACCCTATCAAGAAAGGTTAGGTTACATTGAAGTATTGTGTGTGGACACTAAGTTGTTGAAGACTTTACCAAGTAATGTTGAGACTACCAAGCTATGAATGTCTATTGAGTATTAAAAGAAATAAAACTGAGTGGAAGGTAGTCTATCACTGAGAGAGTGGTTGTACCAAAGCATTTACAAAAATTAAAAAGTTAAAAAGAAATTAAATCAAGAAAATTGAATTCATTTTTCACCATGAATTTTTGAGAGCTATTTTCGAAGAGTGATTTCTATGCTTCCAAGAGATCTATGTGTTTAAAAGTTTTTTGAAACCCTAAAATACCTTACCAAGCATGGATTCTTCCATCAACAAAGCAAAAAAAGATCAGAAATTTTTATTCAAGGAGCATAATGCAAGCTTCCAACATTCAAAATCAGTCCAACAATTGCCCAATTACTCAACCAGCAAGTGCACAATCACAAATTCCTTCCCAAGTATTACTTGTAAATGATATATGCTCATATTATCACTATTATATTCAAGAGCTAGGTACACATGAAATGCATGAGGCATTGAATGAGTTAGGTATGAGTGGCACTCCAAAACATGACCATCAACATTAGGAAGAAAAGGGCTTGACACATATTTTGCATATGCCAAGGGATTTTCAAGAAAAATGGGTAAGATTCATACTAAGCTAAGTTCATAATGAGAAGTTATGGTTGGATCAGCCCATTTTGATTACTAGGAAGATGATTCACCAAATCACTGACCTTTCAATTTTAAACAAAGCCAAGGTGACCAAAACCCTAGGTCAGGCTAAATTAGTGAAGAAAACTCTTAGCGAGTGGGATGGCAGAGGAATGAAGATAAGTGGAATCACAGACATGGAATTGAAGTTTGGAATTCATGTGATTTCCCACAAAATCTACAACTCCAATCATCTCAATAGTGTGTCATGTGAGGCAATAGATTTGGCCCTCAAGATGATGAAAAACAATATGATATTCAAGCTTGCTAAGTTGTTATTGAATTAGTTCAATAAGAACATGGAAAGCATCATAGGTTACAAGAACAATCTATGTAATTTTGGTTCACTCATAACATGTTTATTTTTCTTTGTATAAAAATTCTTCCCTTCTAAAGGTGCAATTTTATGGAGAAAATATGTACCTGTTCTATATCAGATTAATGAATACATAGTAGAGATGGGTGAAAATTTTGATAGTATAATGGATAACTACTTTGATACTTTCAAAGAAAAGATGAATAATAGACATAAGATACGAAAGAAACTTGTAGAGGACTACAAAGATAATATCTATTTCATGGTAGATTGTGATAGAGTGTACATTCAAGCAATCAAACTAAGGGTGGCAAGTGTTAAGCCTCTTAAATATGAGGTTAACATTGATGATACAAAAGATATCATTGAGGCTCATCTCAATGAGCTTTTGGATCCTAAGGCACAATATTTTGGAACTTATGAAGAAGCCAAGGTGAGGATAGAACTTGAAATTAAGCTTCCTCAAGTAGTTAACAAAGGAAGAAAGAGGATAGCAAAACTGAAACAAGAAAGTTCTACTCTCTTGCTAATAGAAGGAAATGATGATGATATAGAAGAAGACAATGTAGAGGATGAAGATGAGGAATCCAAATCTAAGGAAGAAGAACCTATAAGAAAGAAAGGTAAGGTTATTACAACCAAACCTACTAAATCATCCACTATAGTATTCACAAGAGGACATCAAAATCTAGGAATAAATTGAAGTCAGGTGAGGAGGATGTCGAGAAAATTATTTTCAAAAAGCCTCCACCTAGTTTTTAGGAAAAGATAAAGGAATTAGAAGAAGGAACTAGCATGGCATGTTTGAAATTCCTCAAATATGAAACAAGGAATGCATATGAGAAAATACAGATTGAAGACACAATTATGAAACAATTGGGAAAATGGAAGTATTCTCGTGATGAGCTTATTCAATAAATTTCAAAGGACAACATGCAAGAAATCAAGCCTAGATGGGAGAATACAAAGAAGACTACAAAAGACCTCTTTGAATAGACTTTGAGGCAACTCATAACAAGTCTCAATGAAAAAGAGGTGAAAGAATCTTTGAAGAAGAATGAACAAAAGTTCACTCTCAAAATGAACACTTGCATGATACTTCTCAATGGAATTGAATATGTTGTGAAGGCTACTACATCAACATGGAAGAATATTTACAAGCTGCATCAACCTAGTGATTTTTTTGTTCATTTTAGTGACAAAGATGATGACAGTGATGAGGAAGAGAATGTGGAAATCAAATATGATGAAATATATGATGTAAATCTGGATGATAAGGAGGAAGAACAAGAATCTATAGAGGAAAGTCTCCCTAAGATCTGGAATATTGAAAAAAATGACCCAAAGAAGATTGCAACATAAGTGATGGCCGCATTTCCTCACTCTCTAAGAAAAGCTTTAATGTCATCAAGCTCTAAGAAAGCTTCTATTTAGTTGCTTTTGGTAACCACTACAACACCAAGCATCCAACCAATCTATGAACCTATTCAACTGAGTACTACATTGACTGAAGTGATCAATACTTGATCCACTGAGCAGCAAGTGCCTCCATGATCAAATTTGACAATGCAACAACAAGGTATTTCTATAGCTAGTGTCATATCTACTTTTTTTTCTAGCCCCTTAATTTATACAATTTTTTCAATTCCAAATGTGTCAATAGCAAGTACAATGACAGTTGAGAACTAGTCTCAAATAAGTAATGAAGTATTAGAAAAGGGTAAGAAAATTGTTTCTCCTACTCTGAAAGCAAAGGATGAAGAAGAGTAAATAGATTTAGATGAGGCTATTGTTATTCCAAACTAGGATATCACTACCCTAACTACTAATAAGATGAACATCCTAGGGAAATTACTATAGAAAAGAGCTAAGCAACAAATTCATAGAGAATAGAAAAGGAAGGAAACCCAAGTGCTAGAAGATATAAAAGACATATTTGTGAATGCACTAAGTATAGAGGTTGATAGTACACAACCTATTTTGAATCAATTAGCAAAAGTTGTCTAGAAATTCAATGAAGATTTGAATGGATAAGATAAGTTTCTACAAAGAGTAGAAAGAAAATTTGAAAACAAAGTATTGGTACAAGTGGCACAAAAAATTGCAATAAACCAAGTAGAATTGTCTACTATTCTTAGTTCATTGGAAATATCTACAAATAATGTAACTTCATTATTTAGTAAGTTGTGTGATACATCTATCTTCACCCAAGGAACCAAGAAAAAATTATCTAAGATAGATGAATACTTGAAGGAAAGTGCACACTAGTTGTCACTTAACACAAGCTATAGTTCTACTCATTATTCAAAGATAATATATCCGAAAATTTTGCAAGAAAAATTATTAAGGGAAGAAGCTAGGATCAGGGCCACAATTGTAGACATCCAAGGCATGATTCTTCCAAATACGAATGCATCACAAAAACACATTGCACATGCCAAGACACTCATCCATAGATGATCACATGAAGGAATTATCAACAAAAGTGTAGATTGCATTACATATAAACAAGGTGTTACAGGAAAATTGGGAAAAGATAGTGACATTGATTTTGAAGGTTCATTCTAACTTCTTGTCACATTTTGGTATTAACATCTAGTATACACCTTTGGCATTTATGTCAAAAATGGAGAGAAGTATAATATAAGATGAATGTATATATGAAGAGTATTGGGGAGAAGTATAAGATGAGATATATGTATGGGGGAGTAGCATAGTCCAAGTTGTAGACATATAAAGGAGATAAAATAATGTTTTGGACTTGAAATTATAAGCTTTCAACTTTGGATTGATAAGTATTTTTGTCACTAATGCCAAAGGGGGAGATTGTTGACATTAAGGTCAAAGATTGTTTACTAGTAACTCGCATTGAGTCAATTGGTTAAGCTGCTACCAAGCTCATCTTTTAGTTTGCAATGTTAACAAAGTGCTCCAATTACTACCAAGTAATATAGTTGTTACAAAGTTCTACAATTACTACCAAGTTCTAGAATATTTATATAGTTCATGACGAGTGGTATCTATCAACTTGTTCAGTGATAGTGCTAACCAAGCTTCATAGTATTAACTGAGTTGTATAGTGTCAACCATGCTCTCTAGTATCTATCAAGTTTGTCATATTAGTGATGAGAGTCTAGTGTTGATTGAGCCAAGGAGTTTCAACCAAGTGATTCAGTCTATACTAAGCTCATAGTGTTAGCATTGGTCAAACCATGGAGTGTCAACCAAGTAATTATGTTCATATATACCAAGTTTCACAGTGTTCATTTAGTCACACGAATGTTGATCAAGTTCAAACTACTTGGTAGTGATTAGTATGAACCAAGCTTCTATGTCTATTGATTGCATAATGATGTCAAGTGTTGATAATGGTTTCTAAGTATCAAACATCACCAAGTTTGTCTTATGAACCTATGTTGTAGTCAACTTTGATGAATTGTGATTTGGATTGGAATATGTAATGAATTGTATCATATCCAAATAAGTAAGTATGAATGAATATGAAGAGAAGAAGTGAAAATTGAGAAGGCTAAAATTTGTATAAGGGACAACAAAGATTTATCTATCAAAACAAGGTGATCTTTCAAAGGAATCTCAACTAGCAAATTGAGTTGTAGATCATAAATCAACCACTAGTTCATCCTTACGAGTATATCAATTAAATCCTTTAATAGGGTAGACTTAATAGTCTTTGAAAATCTCTTTATCGAGTTCATACTTTATTGCATGTTCTATAAATCCTTTCACAAGGTGGATCTAGTAGTCCTTATTGCTCTTAATAGGGTAGATCATCAGAATTGATCAATTATAATCCTTAACAGGCAAACTTTACATTGCAGTACTAAAGCTTGTGGGTATCATCCCCACCCCAATTTTACTTTCTATTTGGAAGGTTTCTGGGTAATAATATCTTGTGTCAAAGTGTTATGAATGTTTTATTGCTTTCATTCTTTCTTTAATGCAAATAGATCATAATATTATATGAAGGATTAATTGGTGAAACAATTTAAAGTTTTATTGATTCCTGATTCACCCCTCCCCTCTTAGTAACCTTTCCTATCTAATATTTCCAACACCTGGTTGGTTTAGTTGTTGACCTTGTTCAATATCGATGCTCTCTCCCATTTTCCAACCCCAATTGCCAATATCTCCCAAAAGCAAAACTAAAACTCTCTTTTCATTGCCCCCAATTTGTAACTGCCCCAATTCAAGGTTTATTTTGATATTAAATTTGACACTTTAAGATAGGTTTTGGCTATATGAAAAAGATATATATATATATATATATATATATATATATATATATATAATATTTAAATAAGAAAATAAAATAATGAAAAAAAAAAGTGGATATAAAGAAATTCACATGCATTATTGACATTCTAGTCATGTTTTTTATTAGTGACATACACATCTTTAGATTGTAAGCCTATACTAAGCATATTGTATAGTTAATAGTGTTAACCAAGCATTTTAGTTGTTACCGAGTTCTATAGTTGCTATTGAGTCCTATGGATAGATTTTAGTTTGCACTAGGTAGTTACTATAGAGTTGATGATCAATAGTGTAAACCGAGCATCTTAGTGTATGTCAAGACCAGTGTAAACTGAGTTGTGTAGTGCTTACTAAGTTTGTAGTTGACGTGATGTGAGTCTAGTGTTTACTCAGCTACTCAATGTTAAGCAAGAGACTTAGTTTATATTGAGCTTAAGGTGATAGTGTTTACCAAACTATGTAATGTGAATCAAGTGATTCAATTTATATGCCAAGTTTTATAGTATTTGTTGAGTCACCAGTGTAGACCAAGTTTAAGACTACTTGGAAGTGATCAGTTTGGGCCGAGCTTCTATTTTTATCAAGTGTGTGATGATGTCAAGCATTGACACTAGATGTTGAGTACCAGAACCTCACTGAGTAAGTGTTCAAAGCTTGAGTTTCTACACTTTGGTCGACTTTGTAATACTTGTGTAAACTTGTACTATATCTGACTTTGTAATTGGATTAATATTTATGTAATGTATTAGATCACATCTAAATAATGATAGAGAAGTAATGTAATGATTAGAGAAGAGTAGAAGAGAAAATTATAAAGGCTACAATAGTATAAGGAGAAGCAAAGATTCAGCTATCACAAAAGATGATTATACATTTAGAGGAATCTCATTTAGAAAACCAAGTCATAGATTAGAGATCAACCATTGCTTCATCCTAATAGGTTGATCAATCAAATCCTTTAGCAAGGTAGACTTAACAGTTGTACATAAATATCTTTACCGAGATCATACTTCATTGTATGTTTCTAAATCCTTTTGCAATGTGGACCTAGTAGTCCTTATTTCTCCTAACATGAAAAATCATCAAAAGTGATCATTGTAAGCATTAATAGGAAAACTTTATACTATAGTACGAAAGCTTGTGGGTATCATCCCCACCCTAGTTTTAATTTCTATTTGGAAGGTTTTTGGGTCTCCAAATCTTGTGTTAAATTGTTGTGTATTATTTCATGTTTTCAATTTCGCATGCATGCAGTTAGATCATAATTCATATAAAGGATTAATTGCTAATTGGGATAAAAGTTTTAGAACTTATTGATTCACCCCTTCCCTCTTAGTAACTTAGCTTGTTATAATATTTCTAACAATTGGTATTAGAGCATTGTGCTTCTCAATGAAAAGTTTAACAACTTGAGAAAAGATCAAAGGCAATGGAGGTATTTAGACTTGACAAGGCTATTGACAATGAGAAGCTAGATTTGGAAGTAGCCATTGGAAAACTCAAGAAAGAAAAAGAGAAACTCTCTTAGTCCTTGAAAAGAAGAAAAGATCTTGCAATCCAAATGAACAATTCACTCCATATCAAAAAAATAGCTGAAGACATCTATTCAAGAAATTCAAATGAAGCTGATGAAGCAATCAAAGAACTATTAGAGAAGAATAGTACTCTTCAAGAAGAAGTAAGAAAACTAAGAAGAGAGCAAGAAATTCAGTCAGTATGACTGTGTGAAGTCATGGAAGAGAAAAACAAGATTAGAGAAGAGATAAAAGAAAAGAATAATGAAATTTAGCACCTATCCCTTTAGCAAGCAAACTTCATTGATCAACTCACCAATGCAAATGAAGAAATCACGAACCTAAGATCAGAAAATTAAAGATTGTAGAATGATCTACACATTGAAATGCAAACCGATAAAAGAATGATGAAATCCCAAGTAGACATGAATTAGTTGAATGAGAAAAGTCACTTCAGATA
This sequence comes from Cupressus sempervirens, assembly GCA_028749045.1. Taxonomy (NCBI): domain Eukaryota; kingdom Viridiplantae; phylum Streptophyta; class Pinopsida; order Cupressales; family Cupressaceae; genus Cupressus; species Cupressus sempervirens. The sequence continues at coordinate 343,731,135 of CM053784.1, forward strand.
AAAAGGAAAAGTAGGAATTGGATATACAAAAGAAAGTGAAAGATTCAAGAAAGGAGCTCAAAAGAATAAACCTATTTGCAATCATTGTGGTAAGATAGGTCATACTTCAAACAAATATTGGATCAATGGGAAACCAAAATTCAATGGAAAATGCTACAATTGTAATTAGCATGGTCATAGAGAAAATAAATGCAAAGAGAAACCAAAATTAGAAGGCAAATGTCACAAATGTAAAAAGCATGGGCAGAAGTCATTAGAATGCAAAACCAAGATATTGAATCTAGTAGAACAAATATTGAAAGCTATATTTGGTTGGGACTATAACACTTGGTGCAGATGTCATTACTATGGAGAATTTGGATACATTGGAATGAACTGTGTAAAGAATCACATGAGGAAAAGAGATACTACCAAAAGATGTTTCATTTGTACAAAAATTGGTCATCTTTCCAAGAACTATATGAATACTGGAAAAGTAGAAGATGAAAAGAAGGAAAAATTTGATATCATCAAAAAAAATATGAGACAACAATGAGTTCCAAAGTCTACCAAGAATGCAAGTTCGATCAATGATGATCAAGTCATTCAAGAATTGAGTGACTCCACAATTTCCACTTAATTTCTCAGAGGAGAACTGGAACTAGGCTACTAAAGAAGACATCTAAATAAGTTTCAGTTGATAGGACAAAAGATACATATAAGAATTCAAGATGAAAATGGATCACTAAGTAAGAGGTACCAGTTACTACCGAGTTACTTTCCTTACCAAGTGAGGTTGGGTTACAAACTCTACCAAGCAAGGTCAGGAGTAACTAAATCTTATGTGGCTATCAAATGATGGAAGACTCTATCGAGTAATCAATGCAAGTGAAGTGGATGATAGTCTGTCAATTTGATCTAACATTCGTACTAGGTATTTATGGACAAATTTGATAAAAGGAATGAAATCGAAGTCATTTTTACCATAATTTTTTAAGAGCTATTTGTGCAAAGTGATCTCCAAGAGCATTTAAGAAATTTGAGCAAATTGTTACCAAAATTTTTTGAACTCCCTCAAATCCTACCGAGTGAAGATGATAGCTACTAGAAACAAAGAGAAATGAGGTTCACATATGTTGGTTTGAGGTGTAGAATGGAAGGCACCAAATTTCAAGATCACTCCTATAGTTGCTAAAACCCTAGATTCGAGTGAAGTACAATCGCAAATCCCTCCTAAGGTACTATTGATTAATGATATCCATTCTTATTTCAAATGTGCAATTCAAGATATTGGTACAATATAAATGGATGAATGTTTAAAGGAGTTATATGTTGATGGTGTATTGAAACTTGAGCACCAACATCTTGAGGCTAGAGGTTTAACTCATATTCCTCACATGCCACAAGATTTCCAAGTGAAATGGATTAGCTTTATCCTCAATCATTTGCACAGTGGTTATCTATGGCTAGAGAAACCAATTTTGATAGCCAAGAAGATGATCCATAAGATCACTAGTCTCCCAATGTTGAAAAAAGCTAAAATGACTAAAACCCTAGGTTAGGTCAAACTAGAGAAGAAAACCCTAGCCGAATGGGATGGGAGGGGAATGAAGATTAGTAGTCTCACTGACATGGAATTGAAGTTTGGTATTCATGTCATTGCACACAATATCTATAGTTTGAGTAGATTGAATAGTGTGTCGTGTGAAGCCGTGGTAATGGCATACAAAGTAGTCAAGAATAACCTTTCTCTTGACCTTGTCGAGCTATTTTTGAATCAATTCAACAAGAATATGGAAAGCATCAAGACATCAAAGAAAAATCCATGTAAGTTTGGCTCACTTTTGACATGTTTATTCTTCTATGTTTAGAAATCATTTCTATCAAAAGGTATTGTTTCTTGGAGGAATGATGTGCCAATACTCTATCATATTAATGTTCATACATTGTTGAGATGGGAGAAATTTATACTAGTATCATGGACAATTATTTTGATGCATTCAAGGAGAAAATGAATAAAAAAATTTGAATACCAAAGAAACTAGTTGAGGATTATAAAGATGATGTTTGTTTTATGGTAGATAGTGATAAGGTATACATTCAAGTAGTTAGGCCTAGAAGTGCATGGGTGAAACCTCTAAGATATGAGGTAAATATTGATGAAACAAAAGATATAATTAAGGCACTGATAAATGAACTAGTTGATACCAAAGTAGCTTATTTTAGCACATGTGATGAGGCTAAGGCCAAAATTGAATTGGAGATCAAGTTCCCTCAGGTGGTTAACAAAGGTAAGAATGGGATTGCCAAGTTGAAAATAAGTTCCACTCTCTTGTTGACCAAGGGAAAAGATGAAGATGAAGAAGTAGAGGATGAAGAATCAAAAGAAGAGGAGCCACTAAAGAAAAAGGGCAAGGTAATCATTACTAAGCTTGCCAAGAAAACCACTATTGTGTTCACCAAGAGATCCTCCAAGAAGAAAGTACACAAAGAGGGAGGAGACATAATCTTCAAGAGGTCTCCACCTACATTTGAGGAGAGAATGAAAGAATTGGACTCAAGTTCAAGAATAACAAACTTCAATGCATTGAAATATGAGACCGGAATTGTTGATGGGAAGAAGTAGATTGAAGACACATTGATAACTATGATGGGTAAGTGGAAATGCTCACCTCATCATCTTACTTAGCAAATTCCAGATGCATTAATGAACAAAATAATGCCAAGATGAGAACATGCAATGAAAATTGTAAAGGATATTCATGAACAAACCTTGAGGCAACTTATGCCAAATCTAAATGACAAGAAGGTGAAAGAATCTTTAAAGAAAAATGAAGGAAAAATAACTTTAAGATTCAATACTTATCTTAATTTTTAAATGAAATAGAGCATGTTGTGAAGAATGCAACAAATACATGGAAGAATATCTATCTTCTTCAAAAACTGAGTGATTTTCTAGTTAGTATAAGTGACAAGGATTATGATGATGATCAAGAAAAAGATGAGGAGAAAGATGATGAAGAAGTAACTCATTTTGATAATGTTAATTTGGTGAAGAGGAAAAAGAGCAAAAGGCCACCGAAGAAAGTACACAAGATATTGAGGAAATTGACCCAGTTAAGATTATTGTAGTAGTTATTACTTCACTTCCTCACTCAACAATGATAACATCAAGCATGGAGATAGCCTCAGTAGGATTGATTGTGAAAAGCATTGCAAGCACAAGCATTCAATCAATCTTTGCACTAGTCTAACTCAACACATCGCTGACTAAAGTACCAAACAATTCATCTACCGAGCTGCAAGTTCTACCCTCTATATCAATTTTGTCTACAATAGGTATTTCTAATAGTATTAAAATAATGAGTGCAGTATCAATTTTTGTAGTAAGTCCTTCTATTTCAACTATTGCTTCCATTATGAGTATATAAGCAATAAGTGCAAGGACAGTTGAGACCAAGCCTCAATTGAGCACAAAATTTTTGGGTAAAGGAAAAGAAAAAGAGGAAGATATAGATCTTGATGAGGAGATTTTAATTCCCAAATGGGACACTCAAATCTAACTCTGGATCAGATGCAAACCTTTGGTGAACTTCTACAAAAGAAAGCCAAGCAGTAAAGACTAAGAGAAGAAAGAAATAAGAGTTCAAGATCATTAAGCATGCAAAGAACATTCTAGCAGAGGCTATAGGTATAGAGGTTGATACTTTTCAACCAATTTTGTGTCAATTGGTAGAGGTAGTCCAAAAATACAATGAAAATTTAAATGGATGGGATAAATTATTGTAGAGAGTTGAGAAAAATTTTGAGAATAAGGTTTTAGAACTTATTGCTCAACATATTGTCATTCACCAAGTAGAGTTATCTACTATTTTGAGCTTTTTAGAAAATTCTTGCATCAGTGTATCATTATTTTTTGGTAACTTGTGTGACACATCAATTTTCACAAAAGAAATAAAAGAAAAATTGTCTAAAATTGATTAAGATATGAAGGCAAGTGCACAACAATTGCAGCTTGACCTGAGTTCTAGCTCTACTCACTTCAACAAAATTATATATTTAATAGATATGAAGGTAGAATTGCTCAAAGAATAAGCAAGAATAAGATCTACCTTGATAGATATCTAGAATATGATTCTCCCTAACATGGATGCACTACAAAAGCATATTGCATATTCAAAAACCCTCATCCATGACAATAATTTCTCTATTGCAAACCACATGATTAAATTGTTAGCAAAAGTGTAGGTGGCATTGCACACATGGATGGTCTTGCAAGAGAATTGGGACAAGACTTTGATGCTCATATTGAAGGTACATTTAGAATTCTTATCTCATTTCAGAATTACTTTGTAAATACATATAGCATAAATCTTTGGCATTAATGTCAAAAAGTGGGAGAAGATGTGAAAAGGTTGCAAAGAAAATGGGGGAGAAAGATATAAAATGTTAAGGGGAGAAGATTATAAGAAGATTGTAAAGAAAATATATATTGTATATGGAGAGAAGATGTATTTAGATGCACATATCAGATGTATAGTATACTATATATTATACTATGGAGGAGCATTACCATGTACAAAAATGTATCCTTTATAAAACCAATTTTGAAAAATTTCAAAAATAGTATACTCTACCAAGTTTGAGACATAAGGTGATGGATAATTCAGTTTTGACTGATAAGTGTTTTTGTCACTAATGCCAAAGGGGGAGATTGTTGACATTCCAGTCATGTTTTTTATTAGTGACATACACTTATTTAGATTGTAAGTCTATACTAAGCATATTGTATAGTTAACAGTGTTAACCAAGCATTTTAGTTGTTACCGAGTTTTGTTGCTACCAAGTCCTGTGGATAGATTTCAGTTTACACCAAATAGTTACTACAAAGTTGATGATCAGCGGTGTAAACCAAGCATCCTAGTGTATGTTGAGTTTACCAGTGCAAATCGAGTTGTGTAGTGCTTATGGAGTTCATAATTGATGTGATGTGAGTTTAGTGTTTACCAAGCTACTCAGTGTTAACCTAGAGACTTAGTTTATATTGAGATTGAGGTGATAGTGTTTACCAAGCTCTGCAATGTGAATCAAGTCATTCAATTTATATCTAGAGTTTTAAAATATAAGCCAAGTCACCAGTGTAGACCAAGTTCAAGATGACTTGGAAGTGATCATTATTGACCAAGCTTCTACGTCTACCAAGTGCATGATGATGCCGAGCATTGGTAGTGGATGTTGAGTATTAGAACCTCACCGAGTCAACCTTCAGAGCCCAAGTTTCTACACTTTGGTTGACTTTGTAATATTTGTGTAAACTTGTATTGTGGCTAACTTTATAATTGTGTAATTGGATTGATATATATGTAATGTATTGTATCACATCCAAATAATCATGGAGAAGTAATGTAATCATCAAAGAAGAGTAGAAGAGAGAATTACAAAGGCTACAATAGTATAAAGAGCAAAAAAGATTCATCTATCATAGAAGGTGATTTTTACACTTAGAGGAATCTCATTTAGCAAACCAAGTTGCAAATCAGAGATCAACCACTACTTCATCCTAATAGGTCGATCAATCAAATCCTTTAACAAGGTAGACCTAATAGTCCTATGTAAATCTTTTTACTGAGTGCATACTTCATTGTATGTTTGTAAATCCTTTTGCAAGGTGGACCTAATAGTCCTTATTGCTCCTAATAGGGAAAATCATCAAAAGTGATCATTGTAAGCCTTAATAAGTCGACTTTATACTGTAATACTAAAGCTTGTGAGTATCATCCCTACCCTAGATTTAGTTTCTATTTTGAAGGTTTCTAAGTCACCAAATCCTGTGTTAAAGTGTTGTGTATGCTTTCATGTTTTCAGTTTCTCATACATGCAATTAGATTAGAATTCATATAAAGGATTAATTGCTAATTGGGATAAAAGTTTTAGAAGTTACTGATTCACCCCTCCTCTCTTAGTAACTTAGCTTGTCATAATATTTACAACATGCACATCACAAGTTTGCAATTACTAATTTAATAAATATATGAGAATTTTATTTCAATAACTTTATCAAACTTTCTTATTGCATTCTGAATATTTGTGGTTTAAATCTAGGAAAAGGGATGCAACATCAATTAAGCATTTAATTCTTAAGTGGTGTGTACAACTACAAGATCATTTGATTCATCCCATTTTGAGAGGCTAACCCTCTTTACCTCAACTATACTCTCATTGTGATGAGTTCTCCATCCTCTCAAACACTCACAAATAAAATTGAGTCAGTGTCCATTAAATAAACAACTAAATTGACATCGAAAACATCATAATATCAATGTAATAACACATGCATCAATATCCACAATGCATCATCATCATGAAACATAACTTATTACATCATTAGCAATTTGTGGATGAAACCATTTTAGGGGCAGAGGCTTCAGTAAATAAAGCTAGAAATGTGAAGAGAAATCTCAACACTTATTGTAAAGCAACTAGTCAACTAATTAATTAGAGCAAGAGCTCAGTCTTCTTTATTAACACCCCTATGTATAGACAAAGAAAAATTATTGGTATTTTGGGTTGTGACATTGGAACTCTTTCTTCTACTTATTTGGGGCTTCCTTTTGGGACTAAACCTTCTAACTTCTTTTGGAATAATGTCATTGACAAGTTTAATAGAAATCTAGTAGGGAAAGTGTTTCTAATCAAATCTACCCTACAAAATTTGCCAACATATGCTTTAAGTCTTCTCTCTATTCCTACAAAAGTGGTTAATTCTTTGGAATCCATTTAGAGGAATTTTCTATGGGTTGGTGCTGAAGGAAATAAGAAGTACTCACTAGTGGCTTGGGAGAATATATGTAGACCCAAAAATCAAGGAGGGTTGGGGATTAGGAATCTAAAATAGATCAATAGGGCACTTCAAGCTAAATTGATATGGAGGATTTTCAACTCTATAGGGGAATGGAGAGATATTTTGAAGGATAGTATGTAGCTAATATTAATTTTAAATATTTCATTAGTAGGGACCTTGACCAAGGGGATCTAACATCTGGAATGGCATTCTAAGGACAAAGTGCTTAGTCATTGAGAAAGCAAAATGGAAATTGGGTAATTATGAAGATATAAAATTCTAGCATGGTGATTGGCTAAGACAAGGGTCATTATGGAACATCAAGCCATTTAATAGATGGTAAAATTTATGTATGGAAAGATATTGGTGTAAAGTGAGTGACTACAGTGATAATAATGAATGGGTGAATCTAGCTAAGTTGTCCCAAGAGCTAAAGCCAGTGATGAACATGATTAGACATATTCCTCTATCGCCCAATAAGGATGTCATTATTTGGGGGGTGACAAAGGATGACAACTACACTATTTCCTTGGGATACAAAACTATGCAAATCTAGGAAACTACCCATGTTTGAGCTAAAGCTTGGTATCCTAGCCTTATTCCCAAAATCTACATTTTTTTTTGGATAATGCTACAAAATCATATCTTGACGATGGGAAACCTCACCAAGAGGGGGAATCTGATGCCTATTAGATGTGTTCTCTATAAAAACCATAGTGAGAGTGTGGATCATATCATTATACACTGTCACTTCACTAGAGACATATGGTCCTATTTCTTGTCTTTCTTCAAGATGACCTAGTGTTTTCCTAATAACACTTTAGATCTCTTTGAACAATGGCACCTTGGGGCTTATGGGGACATGAATAAGGGCTTGTAGGAATGAACTTTTCCTCATGTTTTTTGGAGAATGTGGAAGGAGCAGAACAAAAAAATCTAGGGAGAAAGAAACTAATGCTAAATTTGTTTTCCACTAAATCTTTTACACTTTGTTAAAAAAATACACTACCAATAAAGGTCATAACCATCTTCTAAGCACAAAGGAAATTGAAAAAATTAAGAGGGAGGATTATAGATGGATTCTCTTGCCTAAGGATTGATGTAAAGCTAACTTTGATGGGGTTGCCAAAGGAAACCCTTGCAAGGCTAGGGCCGGTGGAATTATTAAAAACAACCATGGAAAAGATATTGCTTCTATCTCAACTCCTCTAGGTATGTAAACTAACCATTATATGGAGGTGTCTATGACTCATCAAACTCTCAAACTGGCTCGAGACATGGGATTCAAAAATCTATGGCTTGAAGGAGACTCCAAGAATATTATAGACTATCTTATTGAGAAGAATGAACCTATGTGGATGATTATGAATATTATTAAAGAGTGCATTCAGATCCTTAAGTCTTTTGATAATATATATGTGACTCATGAGCATAGGAAGCCAATCAATTGGCTGATAGATTGGCCAACTGGGCAAAATAATCTGCTAGAAATCCATGAGTTGATAGAAAGGGAGAGGATCTTGGGTAGATCAGGAATCATTAAAGGTTAATTATGAAAGGTTACATGTTATGGGAATTAGGTCAAAATATGATGTGTAAGTATGCTAGCCAAAGCACAAAACACTTTTTTTTTCCATCATTGCACTTTAAGGCTTGATTTGAGTATCAAGTACACAAAGCAAAAAGATGTTTTGTGAAAACAAATTATATTAATAGGAAACAAATTTTGAAGCACATCACTACTAGAAGTAAAGCTTGTAGAGAGAATGAAGTCATTGTGAGGGAAAGACATAGGAGGGAACCTAGGGATGAAGCAAAGAAGTGGTGCCAACATTCTAAGGTGTGGAGAATTTTGAAAAATGGTGACATTACCACTTTCATTGAACTACTTCACAGGTGGAAACCCTCTGTTATGCACAATATGGTCAAGAGTTGGAATAAGGAAAGTGTTAAGATTGATGGAGTGGATTTCATGGTGATGGAGGAGGTTATATCTATGGTGACTAGAATACCCATTATTGGGAAGAAATTCTATACAGATAGTCAAATTTTGGGCAAGCAATGATTGAATTTACCAAGGATGTGGAGGAAACAAAGGATTTAGTGAAGAGAAGCACCTAGTATCTATCAAGATCTATCAAGTTTCTATGGAGGTTTTTGTTGATGGTCATCATCAAGTACACTTCCCTTGACACAAGGTTCGATTGCCTCTATACTCATCATTTCATGCTTCTTAACCACTTCAGGTATGGGGCAAAGATTTCTATTCTTTTTTCCTATATTCCTCTATTAAAGATAATATCAACAACTATAAGGAGAAGCACATAGGTAATCCTACCTTCCATGAGGAGCTTTTCTTTTTAGGTTATGAATTTTTTAAGGTTAGGGCTATAGGGAAAGAAATTAAGAATAGGTAGATGGGGAATAGAGGATAAAGCTGACTTGGATGAGTTGGGAGAGGATTATACCCCATCTGATACTGAGGAAAGTGAAGAAATGCATTCAAATATGGAGGAGGATACCACCCCATAGCCCAAAAAGGGGAAAAAGAGAACCAAAGTAGAGAAAAAAGAGAAAAAGGATAATAAAAAACCTAAATAGGGCTTTGAGATTTTTTCTAATAGAGACTACGATGAGAGGTCAAAGGGCATGGACACGAAGGGGGATAGCACTAATGGAGAGGAAGATAATCTTAGAGGGGAGGAATTTAAGGAGAGGATGAGTGGAATGAGAAATATCACTATTAAGATGTCCACCAAGAAAGATGAGGATTTTGAGGGAAAGCCTAATAGGAGTTTGAAAAGAGGGAGATTTATTGACTCTAAGGAGGACATGTAGGAGGAGGGGGAAGATAAAAATGAGGAAGATGAGAAGAAGGGAGCGGGGAAAAAAATGAGCAAGAATTTGAGGAATTTGGGTCTAGCTAGTACACATGTCTGATTTTGGGTGAAGATAGGAAAGTGGTTTCAAAATTTTTTGATAATATTTCTACAAGGATGGGGCTCAAGAGAGAGATGATCAAAACTCTGGTTAAGGAGAATAAGGAGGGAAAAATTCAAATGGAGAACCTAATTGACCTTGCCCTTGTTATTTTGAGTGACACCACAAAGAAAAACCCTCAGATCGATGTGCTTAATAATGCTAAAATAGTGCTATTTGTAGTTATCAAACCACTAAATGGACTTTCCATGAAATCTAGGAGCTCAAATATAGAGTGAGTAGACTAGAAAGGGATAATTTCAGCATGAAAAATAGCAAAACAAAGGAGGAAAAGGAAATGGATAACAGAGTGGAGGAAGTAAAAAGTACAGTTCAGACTATGGAGGGAAATTAGTAGAGAATTGTTGAGCCAATAATAGTCTAAAAGAATCAAATGACAACACAAAGGTGCTCATAAAAAAACTTGAAGAACTCTAGGATAATAAGGAGGATGACCAATCTACCAATAGTGAAAAGGATAAGACTCCAAAGGATGGTTAGAAAGAGAACCAGATCCAACACAAAGAAAAATCTAGGAACCTAAGAAAGATTTTTCAAACTTGAAAGATATGGCTAGAAGAATGACTAAGTTGGAGATTCAAGCTACAGATATCCTTAGAGAAATTTCTTGAGCCTTTCTCCTTGCTTTTTGGGCCTATCCTAATTTTTTTCTCTGCTTCCCTATTTATTTATGTTTTTTTCTTTTTTTCTATTGTTGTCTAGTGTGGAGTCTGATCAGTCCCCAAGTGGGAGATTGTTATTTTGTGGTGACTGATCAAGAAAGTACTGTACATACTTCATAAATTCTTTGGGGTTTGGGGCATCACAATGAAAAAAATTTGGGGCCATGGCTGACGTTGTGGCTAACATATGGATGAAATATGGCCGACATGTTGTAACCTTAAAGCAGCATAAAATTACTTGTATAAAAGGGCTTAGGGTTAGGTATTTTCATTAAGTTGTGATGCAAAATTGGTTCTTGCGGTGGTATTGAGCTATAAGGGATTACAGATTGTAATCAGGTTATAATGACTAGATCGTAATAATATCAGACTTGATGTTTGGTGGACGTAGCCCAGGGATTGGGTGAACTGTGTTAAATCTTGGTGTCTTGTGTTCTTTTTTGTGTGATCTATTATTTTATGTTATTGGTTATATTTGCATGTAATTGTTATTTTTGTCTGTGGTTTAATCCTAACAAGTGGTATCAGAGCAAGGTTTTTTTTTTGTTATCCTCTACAGGAATGTCTCATGGTTAAGTGGGAGTATCATGGTTGATTCAGAGTGATGGAAGATGTGGGTATGTTGAGGATTGATAGGTTTAATGGGAAAAACTTTCAGTTATGGAAGATGCAAATGGAAGACTATCTTTATCAAAAGGATTTATGGAAGCCATTAGAAGGAAAAGCCAAGAATCAAGGATCTATGTCAAATGATGAATGGGACCTTTTAGATAGAAAGGCACTTGGAAGCATTCAGTTATGCCTAGCACCATCTATGGCATTTAATATTACAAAAGTGAAGATGATAGAAGAATTGATGCAAACCCTAGTGAAACTATATGAAAAGCCCTTTGCTTCAAACAAGGTATTTCTCATGAAGTGTTTATTTAATATGAAAATGGCAGAAGGTGGATCTATTGCAGATCATTTAAATGAGTTTCATACTTTTACTAGTTAGTTATCTTCTGTGGGTATCAATTGTGATGAAAAAATTAGGGTTCTCTTGATTTTTTGTTATTTTCTTGAAAGAAAGAATGGCTTGGTATTGGCTATGAGTAATTTTGTTCCTAGATCTAGTACCCTAAAATGTGAAGATGTGATTGGTGTTGTTTTGAGTGAGGAAACTCGTAGGAAAACCTTGATCTCCATCAGGAAGTGATTTGAATGCATAAAGCAGGGATAGAACGACTGAGAGAGGAAGTAACTCTAGAAATCATGGAAAACCAAGAGGAAAGTCAAAGAGGAGGAGGTCTCAATTGAGAGGACCAAACGATTACTGGTACTGTGGGAAACCAAGACACAAAAAGAAAGATTTTTGGAATCAAAAGAAAAATGAAGGAGATAAACCAAATGGAGACAAGGAGGCAAATGTGGTAAGTGACAAATCCGTAGAGGATGCTTTGCTTCTATTTTTAGAAATTATTGATGATTCATGGGTTTTAGATTCTAGTGCTTCATTTCATGCTACATCTCATAGAGCTTATTTTATTGATTATGTCCAAGGGGATTTTGGACTTGTTTATTTGGGGGATAATGAACCCTAACAGATTGTTGGAAAGGGAAAAATTAAGATTAAGTTGCAGAATGGGAATCATTGGCTACTACATGAGGTAAGACATGTTCCAAGGCTGAGTAGGAATTTAATTTCAGGAGGGCAGCTCCATGATGAGGGTTGTGTAGTTACTTTTAATGATAAAAATTGGAAGGTTTCAAAAGGTTTCTTTGTAGTAGCAAAAGGTGTGAAAGTAGGCAACTTATATCTTTGTACAGGTCATATTATTCCTTATACTTTGATAGTTTCAGAGAAAAATGAATGTTCAGGAATAGTTGTTATAGTTGAGCAAGGAGAACAAATAGCTACTATAAATTATGATACAATGTTGTGGCACAATAGACTTGGGCACATAAGTGAGAAAGGTATGAAAGTACTTCATTCAGAGAAAGTTTTACCAGGTCTAAAATGTGTTAATATGGATTTCTATGAAAGTTGTATGTATGGAAAATAAAAGAGAGTGAGTTTTGTAAAGACTGGGAAGAAAAACAAAAAGGAGAAATTAGAGCTTGTGCATACCGATGTATGGGGACCGGCTCAAGTATCTTCCCTTTGTGGCTCTTATTATTATGTTACATTTATTGATGATGCAACTAGAAAAGTATGGTTTTATTTCCTTAGATAGAAATCTAATGTATTTCAAACTTTTAAGAAATGGAAATGCTTGGTAGAAAATGAGACTGGTAAGAAATTAAAATGTCTTAGATTTGATAACGGTGGTGAGTATTGCAATCATGAATTTTAAGATTATTGCTCCACTAATGGTATTCATAGATAGAAAATTGTTCCAAGGACTCCATAGGATAATGAAGTGGCTAAACGCATGAACAAGACGATAATGGAACGTGAAAGGAGCATGAGGTTACATGTTGGGTTGCCCTTACACATGTAGGTGGAGGCTATCTATACTATAGTATATTTGATTAATAGAGGTCCCTCTACTCCTTTGGGTTGTGGTATTCTAGAGGAAGCATGGACTAGTAAGAAGGTGAGTTATTCTTTTCTCAAAACCTTCGGTTGTGAAGCATTTTCTCACATAGATTCTGAAAATAGAACCAAGATAGAAGCTAAGTCAAGGAAATGTGTATTTTTTGGATATGACATTAATGAATTTGGTTATAGGCTTTGAGATTTTGAAAATCATAAAATTTTAAGAAGCAGGGATGTCATATTCAATGAGAAAGTGTTGTACAAAGATCTGTTGCAGCAACATGAGAAGAAAAAAGATGATTATGTAGTGTTGGGTGATCTACTCTAAAAGTTGATGGTCTAGCCATTCTCATGATGTGCAAGAACTGCAACAACAAATACCACACACACCGATGAATGTTAGATGGTCAAGAAGGAAAACTAGACCTCCACAAATATTTTCTCCCTCTTTGTATTCTATTTTACTTACTGATGCTAGTGAACCTGAAAGTGATGATGAAGCTGTGTACATGGATACTAAGATTTAGTGGGAGTCTACAATGAAAGATGAAATGGACTCTTTGTTGAAAAATAAAACTTGGGATTTATGCAAGTTATCTGCAAGTAAAAGAGCTTTACATAATAAGTGGATTTACAGGTTGAAAGAAGAGGACAAAGGTAAGAAAATATTTAAAGCCAGGTTAGTTGTGAAAGGATTTGCACAGAAAAAGGGCATTGATTTTGATGAGATATTTTCTCATGTTGTTAAGATGACTTCTATTCGTACTGTTTTAAGTCTTGTGGCTACTGAAGATTTGCATTCAGAGTAGCTTGATGTTAAAACAACCTTCCTTCATGGTGATTTGGATGAAGAGATATATATGGCTCAACCATGGGGATTTGAGGTCAAAGGTAAGGAGAACTTAGTGTGCAAATTAAAGAAAAGTTTATATGGCTTGAAGCAAGCACCTCAGCAATGGTATCTGAAATTTGACAGTTTTATGCATGAGCATGGTTATAATAGGTATCATTCAGATCATTGTGTTTACTTTAAGAGGTTGGATGATGACACCTACATTATTTTATGTTTATATGTTGATGATATGCTTATAGCTGGGTCTAACATGGATCACATTAAGGGGCCGAAACATCAATTAACACATGCATTTTCCATGAAGGATTTGGGGGCAGCAAAACAAATCCTTGGCATGAAGATTTGTAGAGATAAGAAGAATAGAACATTGACACTATCTCAAGTTGATTATGTTGAGAAGGTGTTGCAACATTTATCTATGGAGAATGCTAAAGTTATCAGCACACCATTACTTGGTCATTTGAAGTTGACTAAGGAGATGTGTCCTAAGACACAAGAAAAAGAGGATAAGATGTCCAAGGTACCCAATGCTTCAACTGTAGGAAGCTTGATGTATGATATGGTATGTACTAGGCCAAATATTGCACATGTAGTGGGAGTCATTAGCAGGTATATGAGTCATCCAAGAATTGTGCATTCGAATGTCATCAAATGGATTCTTAGATATTTGAGAAGAACATCCAAAAAGTGTTTACATTTTGGGAACTCTACTACTGATTTACAAGGCTATGTTGATTTAGATTTGGTAGGGGATATTGATACTAGGTAGAGTACTACAGGTTATGTCTTTATTGTTGGTGAGGCAACTGTGAGTTGAGTTTCTAGGTTATATAAGGTTAATGTTTTATCCACTATAGAGGTAGAGTATGTAGCTACTACAGAGGTAGCCAAGGAGATGATATGGCTTTAGTTATTCTTGGAAGAATTGGGACATCCTTAGAAGGATAATTATTTATTCATAGATAGTCAAAGTTCCATTCATCTTGCAAAGAATTCAGCTCTGCATTCAAAGACCAAACACATCTAGTTGTGGTACCATTTCATTCAGTCAGTTTTGGAGGATGGGTAGTTAAAGCTGGAGAAGATACATACAAATGAAAATCTAGCAAATATGTTGACAAAGGTAGTAACAAGGGAGAAGTTGAACTCCTCTTCAGCTTCGGTTGGTCTTCTAGACTAAACATGAATAAAAGAGCAGCAAAGTCCAAGGTGGTTTGAATCAGTGGGAGCCCCATGTGGTAGCGGTATTGCTACAGGATCAATCTCCAAGTAGGATATTGTTGTCTAGTGTGGAGTTTGATCAGTCCCCAAGTGGGAGATTGTTAGTTTGTGGTGACTAATCAAGAAAGTTCTATACATACTTCATAAATTCTTTGGGTTGTATTTGATGTTGTGGCCAACATATGGATGTCATGTTGTAACCCTAAAGTGGCATAAAATTATTTGTATAAAAGGGCTTAGGTTAGGTATTTTCTTTAAGTTGTGATGCAAAATTGGTTCTTTTGGCGATATTGAGTTGTAAGGGATTATGGATTGTAATCATGTTATAATCACCAGATCATAATAATCTCAAAAGGGCCAACAAATCTTGATGCAAGCTTTGAACTCTTGCCAAATAAGATTGAACTCTTATGTGGTCTAACCCCCAAAAATACCTTATCCCTAGTCTAGAAATGTCAAAAAGTGTGTTTCTTGGGAAAAACTCTTTTGTCAATTTGTTGCCTCTTTCAATCAACTATAGATTAATATCACCTTATCTTCCATCTCTTTTAGCATCTTAAGACCTATAATAACCCTATCCTCAACCCTATCTCAACTGATAGGAGTTCAATACTTTCATCTGTAAAGAGCCTCAAATGGAGCCATTACAAAGAAGAATGATATGAGTTGTTATAGGTAAACTCCACCAATGGGAGATACTCCTCCCATTTATACTACTGATCCATGTAGTACATGCAAAACAAATCTTTGAGCACTTGGTTCACCCTCTCAGTCTACCCATCAGTCTTAGGGTGGTAATTTGTGCTAAAATTCAAGCATGTACCCAAAGTGGATTTCAAGGTTGTCCAAAACCTTGAAGTCATTCAAGTATCACTATTAGAAATGATGGTTTCTAGAATACCATGCAGCCAAAATATCTCTTGGACAAACTTTCTTGCCAAAATTGGAGATCCATCCTTTAGACTACTAGGAATGAAGTGGGTAACTTTGGTTTATTTTTTTACTATGACCAAGATGACATCATGCTTGTGTTGAGTCATAGGTAAACCTTGAATGAAATCCATGCTAATAACCTTCCATTTATACTGTAGAATCTCATGTGGGTACAGAGGTCTTGCCAAATGAAAATGCTCAGCCTTAATATGCTAACATTCCAAACACTGGGCCACATGCCGTATCACATCCCATTTGAGTCCTGGCCAAAAGTATAAAGGTCTCAAATCAGCCATTGTATTTTTTACCCCTAGGTACCCTAAAAATGGAGTGCAATGCATCTCCTCAAGAACAAATTTTTGCAACCTTTCACAGTCGAGAACATATATCCTATTCTGGTATTTAAGCACACCATCATCATTAAAAGAATAGGCATCAAATCATGAATCAGAGGCATTCGTGTCAAAAACTAACT
Source organism: Cupressus sempervirens (assembly GCA_028749045.1). Taxonomy (NCBI): domain Eukaryota; kingdom Viridiplantae; phylum Streptophyta; class Pinopsida; order Cupressales; family Cupressaceae; genus Cupressus; species Cupressus sempervirens. The sequence continues at coordinate 343,747,620 of CM053784.1, forward strand.
TCACCCATTCACAATGGGTATCTCCAAGAAGGTATTGATGATTATACTCTCTCATATGAGTTCAAGATGAAGGGATAGCAGTGATATGCTTCCTTTGACTAATTGGATCCGCTACCCTATTCTCTTTGCCTTTAATATACTCTATGCTAAAATCACATTCACTAAGGAATTCAAACCACCACCTATGTCTAGCATTCAAATTAGGTTAAGTGAAAATGTATCTCAACCCCATATGATTAGCCTTAAGCTCAAATGGCTTTCCAAATAATTAATTTCACCATGTTTGCAAAGCATGTACTATCATAGCCAATTCTAAATCATGAGCATAATTCACTTATGTTAGGAATAAGGTATCTCAACCTTGGATAATTCCTATTCTTATTATTTGTTTTGTAAATGTATTTTTTTGCAAATAATATAATTAAGTGTGAGTGTACATGTCTATTTGGAATGTTGATGTGTCACTCAACTTGTATGTGTTAGCATCTTGAATTATGTGTAAGAAAATCATGGCTAAAACGGTTATGATAGATTCCTATGGCATGTAAGAGCTATCTTTGGAAGATTTGATGATGGGTGAAGATGTGAAGACATGTGGAAATTGATCATTTCATACTATATACTTGAATCTCCAACTCACATGCGAGACTTCAAAAAAAAATTGAGTTCCTATTTTTTTGGAGAATGGTAAAACCCTAATACGGTCATTCTTTGGAAGTTGCACTAAAATGGAAAGTGCATGATATAAGTGTTTCTAAGGTTGCAGATAGGTGAATGAGAAAGTTTATTGTTGGTATGATATGTTGCTACTGGATTGGTCTTATGTGTCCTAAAAATGCTTGCATTGCAAGTGTGTTGTAGTTTTTGTGTTGAAGATAATACATTGTGTAGGTTTTGGAGCGGTGGGGTTGTTTTACCGAAAGGTTTTTCCCCACTGGCATATCTTTATGTTTATGTGTTTTCTTTCTCTATCTATTTTTTGTATTCATGGTTGATTGCAATATTATTGTCTACATAATATTGAATCTAAAATTGTAAGGATTTTATAGGAATTTGCACAATACTTTCCTTAAAGGATTAGTTTAGGAAGTTGTTTCCACACTTGAGTTTCCTTACAACTTCATGTAATTTGAGCTTCCTAGACTCGTAGGAAACAAACTTACCATCCTGCATCAATGCACCCCCAAGCCCATCTCTTGAGGCATATGTGGTGATAACAAAATGTCCATTAGTATCCAACATAACCAAGATAGGAGTGGTAGTAATCCTTTTCTTAAGCAATTGAAAGGATTTCTCACATGCTTCTATCCACTCAAATCTCTTACCCTTACACTAAAGAGATGTAATTGGTGTTTCTATGCTAGAAAACCCCTTGACATTTTTTTGTAATACCTAGCAAGACCCATAAAACTCCTAACTTCAGTCACATTCTGTAGAGTTGGCCATTCAAGAATGGATTTTATCTTTGTATGGTCCACTGCTATGTCATTTGTTGATAAAACATGTCCCAAGTAGTGGATCTCTTTCTGATAAAATGAGCACTTGGAGAGTTTCCCATACAACTTCGTCTGTCTTAAATGCTACAAAACTATGCACAAATTCTCTTCATGCTCTTCTAAGTTCTAGGAGTATATTAAGATATCATAAATAAATATCTCCATGAATTTGTCAAGATAATCTCTAAATACAATGTTCATCAGGTTCATGAAAGTGGCAGGTGCATTTGTTAGTCCAAAAGGTAACACTACAAACTATAATGTACATACCTTATTTTGAATGCTATCTTAAGTATATCTTCATCCCAAATCTGAAGTTGGTGATATCTATATCTCAAATCAATTTTAGAGAATATGGTTGCTCCCTTCATTTGATAAAAAATATCATCAATTCTTGGAAGAGGATCCTAATTCTTTATGGTCACCTTATTTAGCATGTGATAATTAATACACAACCTTAAGGTACCATCCTTCTTCTTCATGAAGATTACATGAGCTCCCCACTATGATACACTAGGTCGAATGAAACCTTTATCCAAGAGTTCTTGTAGCTAAGTGTTCAGCTCACACATTTCTGTGGAGATCATGTAGTAGGGAACCTTTCATTGAGGTTTTTCTCCTGGCACAAGACCTATGGAGAAATAAAACTCCCTCTTAGGGGGTAATTTGGGAAACCCATCTAGAAAAAAATCTCTAAATTATTGCAAAATAGGGTGATCCTATAGTCAAGGTGGAGTCCCTTCTAGATTCTTAACATGGGCAACATATAATTGGCAACCCTTTCTCTTTTCTTTCTTCAATTGCATTGCTGAATTTATTTTTTTAATTCTAAGGATTGTTTGACACCATTTAGTATCACTGAATAACCTATGTCATTGAGACATTCAATCACCTTATCCTAAAATTTTACTAAGGCTTTGTGTTCACTTAACTAGTTGATACCCAAGATGGCATTATATGAGCGCAAAGGTGCTACATATAGGTTGACCTCTATTCAAAAGCTAGGGAGATCTAACTCACTATAAAATAAGAACTGCTCTACCCTGCATTCATCCATGTTACCATACTCTACAGTCCAAAGTCAATCCATAAAACTAGCTCTAACAAGTATCTTAGCTACTATCTTAGGATCTACAAAGCATTCAATAGCACTAGAGTCTAGAAGAATAGAAATAGGGTAACCAAAAAGTGTATCAATCATTTGTATAGGAGTGGCCTAGTAATTTGCCTATCTATGATCAACTGTAGCATTAATATGGTGTTGTAGTGGAAAGTCCCTCCTGTAAGATCATTGTGGACACTTAGTGGCAAAATGGTTACCACCACATACAAAACATCCTATCCTAGGGCCTCTCCTATCATCATTCCTATTTTGATCACCTCTATTGTTTCCATTCCTTACATTTTCATTTATGTTGTTTTGGTTTTTGTTTCTATTCTAGTTTCCCTTGTTCCTATTAGAATTTTTATATCCTTTATTTATCATGTTTCTAATTTTTTATTTCTTTCCATTTCCCTTTTTTTTGTCATCTTGATAACCCCTATTATCCTAATATGACCTACTATCTTGGAACTTTCTTTTATAGTTCTAGTTGGAGGACTTAGATGAAGAAGAATCCTTCAGTCTCTGTTCCTTCTTAAGAGCCTTACACAATACAAATACCATGGTCTCAGGCTCCTGCATTTCAACCTCACTATAAATTTTAGGCCTCAAACCCACAACAAAAATTCAGGTTCTAAATAGCTCATCATGTTGGTACTGAGGAACATACTTCACTAAATGAAAAAAAAATGTTCATGATACTATGTAACGTTCATGTTCACCTGAACTAGCTTATAGAAATTTGATGACTTCTTGTCATAGAAAAGCTACAAAAATTCTTCCCAAGTTACCTCTCCATGCTGAAATTTATTTTTAGCCATAATGTTTTCCCACCAAGTAGCTCCCTCACCCATCAGCTGAAATGTAGCCCAAACTTCTCTAGATTTCCCTATATAGTTCTAAACTGGGAAATAGTTCTCCATGCTGGTAATCCATGCCTCAACATCTTCCCTTGAAGCTCTACCATGAAATGTAGGTGGTTTCACCTTCTTGATATCTTTGCTCAAGTCAGATTCTATATGTACCTTTTTAGTAATAATGAAAGAAACCCAACAGTTAGTTGCTTCCTTCTACTCTACCTTAGATCTCCTAAGAGCCTCAGCCAACTACCCATCCTCATGTTTCTTCCTCAATTCCTCTTCTTTCTTACACAATGCTTCATCACATTGATCTTCATCATGCTTCATTTCCTCTTCTTCAGCTTGTTTACCCTAAGTCTCATGCTCTAGGCTATCCATCCTTTGGCCTTGTTTTTGTAACAAAGCTTCCTATCAAGTCAACAGTACCAATATTTTATCTAACCTCTTATTAGGTTCCTCAGCCTGTGCACCACTGTTGGACCCACCTCTATGGTTAGCTCTTATAGCCATGGTGATAACTCAACACCTAACACACACATTGGCACAAGTTAGCATAGTATCCCAAGGCCTAGGATTTAAACATAGCTCTGAGACCATATATAAGAAACATAGCCTAAAAAAAGATGCCTCATCAAATGCGAATGAGAAAAGTAGAAAAGAAACCAATCACAAATAGGATTGCAAAGTCAAAAACTCATTCATTAACCTTTAACTAAATAAATGTTAAAATTAGTTTATCAACAAATTTATCATAACACTAAGGTGTTGAATTTATGAACCATGGTGTTGAATTACAATGTATATACATCACATTCCCAAAATATACATGATCATAGTACATTAAAACTTTTATGTTTACATTATCCATTATTTGAGATTATATCAAATGAATAATATCATACATCATCACCAAGATGAAGATACAAGATCAGAAGATAGATTCTGAAACTTGACAGGTGTTCTAAAAGTGTATCCAATCTCCAAAGCCATTGGAAATCATCCATCTACTATCTAAGATGGGAGTGTTGCCTGGGCACTTTTACCTTGCCAACCACAAAATGTTTACTCCCTCGAGATTCCTCTTGACATGAAGAATACCCCAACCTAGGCATGAGAAGCCTAGCTTCCTAGAACAAGATGGATCGGATGGGTGAAACCATGAAACATACTACATGCATCCATGTACCCAGTATCCTAATCATGGAATGTGGCAAGGAAAGAAAAGAACACTACACATCTACCCACATATAGTGAAAGAAAAACTATAACATATCTATCCACATGTACATTTCTTTTATCTAAGCATATCTACACATATGCAAAATTGGAAATAAGCATAGTCACACACCTATGCTAATGTCATAAAATAGCATACTTAATGAAATATAAACTAGCTAGGCCAAGCACCAGATTTTTCATATTTCTAAAAGGAGAGACAAAGCATAATGAATCCTACTTTTCAGAATTAGACAGGTTGAGAGAAGCAACATACTACATCCACCCCACCCTCCCTATTGCCACATTACACCATTCCATAAGAATTTAAACATCAACACTCAATCCATTAGTAAGTAACAACTTTCTGTCTCTAAGTCTACACGTTCCTAAACAACATAAATAATTAAAGAACTATGGTTTCCATAAGAATTGTAACAGAAATACATCAGAAAAAAATATCATACAACAATTAAAAAGTGTATAGGTTTTTCTTGACATGATTTAGGAAATGTTGAGAAACTGATTAAGTTTAAACATTAAATTGAAGGTTTATATTCATTCAAGCAACTACCTAAATGTATTAGTTCTGTATAAGTTCGGTTTCAGTTCAAACTCAAAACTGTAAGTGTTCAGCAAGGAGGTTCTGACTTTAAATCTACACAGCAAACCTAGGATAACACAATTGATAGACTTCACAAGCTAAATGTAATGCAATCAAAGAAAAAATGGTTTAAAAGAGCTGGTAAACTATCATCACCACATGTTATATATAGATAAGAAAAGAAATATCCAACTCTAAATACTAAATGAATAATGTTCCAATAATGGAAAAATACTAATTCAATTACTCAACTGAGAAGCTCTTTTGCATTCTTATGAAATGTATAGTCTGAAGCATATAATGGTGAAGTAGACTCTATCTTAGAGTGTCATGGCCATTCTAATTCTATTTTAAGCATTTAGATAGTCAAACTATACCTTGAATCCTCCAAGTTCACATGATTTCCCTAGCAAGAAACTATATAGTTTATCGGTTATACCCTAAGCTCAGTTCCCAATCATTCCACTAAGCATGCACATGGTCTTCAGCTGACCTAAATTATTGAATTTTGTAACACTCCTATAACAAAGGGAATTTGGTATAAACTTAGATATCTTCTACCAAAGTATCAAAAACTCTAGATATATGGTTGAGAAAACTTCTTGATTTTCATATTGAGATCCCTTGAATGCCTTTGGTGAGGATGAGTTTTTTAGTGTCAATATTTGTTCATTTTTGACAAATTCATTATGCATAATTTTATTTTTTTAAGGACTAAACCCTAAGCAATAATCAAATATTTAACTCATGAATCTTAGTTCAACTCTTTCAAATTATTTAGATAATAGTTTATTTGACTTGAGAATCACACATATATCCTCTCGGCATTTTAAAACATTAATCTGTTGAGATGACAAATGACTCTCAGATATATAAGCAAAGGAATCTTTTTTATTATTATACTTTTCGTTAGGCTATGTACTATTGGATTTACTTTAACCAATTATTCAGTTAATATGCATCAATCACAAACAATTATTTTTAGGCAATTTACATATTTCTAAAGTTTTTTAATTTATTTATATCTTATATTTTAGAAATTAAATATCACAAATATGATTGGCTCAATTGATTTTATGTTATAGGAGCCCTTTTTTTGAAATGCTCTCCATATTTCATTTTTTTGGCTAAAATTTTGGTAGATAACTTGTGAATTATAATCTAATTCTATTAAAATATATAACTATATTTCCTAAAAATATATAATTATTAATATTTATCTACTAATAATTTACATATTTTTATAAATTTATAACATATTATTAGAGTTAAATAATATATTCCTTTATATTTTGTATAAACTATTGTGAATGATAATTTATTTTTATTTTAAAATATATAATTATATTTCAATAAACTATTATATATATATATATATATATATATATATATATATATATATATATATATATATATATATATATATATATATATATATATACATATTAAAATTTTAGATATAATAATTAGTTCTATAAATTTTAATATATGGTGAGAGTTAAATAATATAGTTGAACAATAATATAACTATCAAGGGTGTGCCCAGTCTACAACTTTTCCTGCTCTCCTGCTCATGATCAGTGATTCTAGGGAGGGCCCCCTTCCCCCTCCCACCAGATTTTTCATAGGATTACTTAGACTCATTTCTTGTCCTAGCACTATGTTCTATAGATCTTGACCCCTCATTCGGCTCTATTTTCAAGGGTTCCCTACATGGGCCCTCTATGCAGCTAGATGATTTAGCTTTTCTAAGTATCCATACTCATTTTGATCACAAGGGGGTTGACCCTAACATGACTATGATCCCCAATCTAAGATGGAAAAGTGTGTTTTTGGGACAGAAAGTTGTAAGACCGATGGATGCGATGCCTGAGTTTGTCCAGGGTAAAGAGGGTCTGGAGATACATCTACCAGACTTGATAGTTGATATTATCTCTCTAAGCTTCACCCAAGCCTTGGTTGGTCATTTTGAAGATTAAAGGCTCAATTAGTGTGTTAGCTATGTTGGGGATCATATTTTTATTCAACTTTTCTTCGAAGGAGGATAAGAACTTGGCACTATGGTAGACATTTGCTGACACTAGCCGAATGGAGGCCTAGGTTTAACCCTACAATGGATCTTCTGTGTATGACCCCAAATTGCATTTACTTACATGGGATCTCCCTAGAGTTTTGGGATGATGAGGTTTTCAAATGGATTGGTGACTCTTTTGGTCACTTCATTAGAACTGACAATATTACAGCTAGTAAATCTAGACTAGTTCATGCTACATTTTGTGTGAATGCAGCCATTAATAAATCTCTCCCTACTATGGTGACTTTGAAAACAAAGGGTAGGAAATGGTTGCAACACATCATGTATGAGAATGTGGCTTTATTTTTCCAACAATGTGTGGCTTATGGTCATATCATCATTGATTGTCCCAAGAAGAACCACAAGAGAAAAGAGACAGTGCTCCCTGGATCCCCTTCCAACCATGCTAAGAGCTCTAATAAGCCCCTTTCCAATATTGAAGGGAATAGGAAAATCATGGTGTCTATAACTTAGCATAAGGATTTGATGGTTGTATCGATGAAAGAGAATCCAATCATAGAGGATGCCCAAAATCAAGCCCCCTAAAAGGTTAAGGGGAAGGAGCAAAATGTCAAAGATAGTCTAGAGAAAGGAAAAATTCCCAAAGGGGTATTGGAGGATACCCTGGGAACCCTCTCGAAGAACTTAGAGATGGAATTTAGTGATCCAAACTGGACCTTAGTGGGTGTAGGGGACCCATGCCTCAATACTAGGGAAAGAAATAATACATGGATCTCAGAGTCAGAACCTGTCCAGGATATGGTGTTCCTTGGGGAAACTCAAAAAAAAGTGGAGATTCTAATTACACTTTGTAAGGAGGATATGGTGCGTTAGGGTGATACTATTAGTTTCCTAATGGTTTCACTCCTAATATGTCAAGAGGTGCTCTCTCCCATTCATCATAACTTGGATTTTTTATCTACCTCAGACCTAGCTTTGGTGGACAAGAATGGGGTTGGGAGATAGTGAAGAAGAAAACAAGAGGATCCATCAAAGATGATTTTGGTTCGAACTCTAAGGTTAGAAGACCATAAGACTAAAAGCTATAGTGCAAGATATTGCTCAAGGTACCCAGCTTACCTTGGATAACACACAGAGATGTCAAAAATGAAGTTTATCTTATGGAATATAAGAGGGCTCAATAGTCCTAGGAAAAAGTATGCCATCAAAAATAAGTTTTTGGAGCATAGGTTGAAAATTTTTCTTCTATAAGAAGTTAAAATATCTTGGAAAAAATTTGAACAAATGATAGCCTACATCTGGCCAGGTGCTTGTTTTGTGTATAGTGATGCCACTAGTGCATCGGGCAACATTACCACTATATGGGACCCAAACAAGATGTTATGTAAGATGATATCATTTTTTTTTTAATTTCTTGGTCTATGAGTTTATTGAAAAGGACCTTACTTAGAATTTACTTAACCTCTACAATACCATATGTGGGGTGAGAGAATGAAAGTTTGGGAGGACATGTCTTGTGTTACGAGTAGTAGATGTTCTACTAAGTGAGTGTGTGTTGGGGACTTCAACACTCCTTTGTATCCTTTGGAGAAGCTAAGGGGCTTGAGGATTACTCTGATAGTATGTATGACTTAAACAATTTCCTCAAGTGAAATGACTTAGTAAACATTGACTTGAGTGGCACCCCCTTCACTTGGTCAAATAATAAGTCTAGTAATAACCTCATCCAGATGACTCTGGATAGATTGTTGATTTTTTTAGGTTGGAATATCCTCCCTACCACCTCCCTACATGCACCTCAAGATTATATCAAAAGACTACATGATTTTATTTAGTAGGGATAAACACAACCCTCAAGAGATGAAACTATTTAGCTATGAGATCATGTGGCTATTGAAAATAGAGAAGCAATATTCAAGAAGAAAATAGATAAGAGAAAAAGAACTAGAAACTTGATACTATTTAATAATGGAAGCATATTTATGTAGCTAAATGAACAACCTACATACCTAAAATATTGCAAAGGAGATTGACAACAAACTCTTAAGAGTTTGACAACACACTAAGAGGATTTGACACCGCAACAAGAGTAATGTAGAAGTTGACTACTCTAGACTGCTAACTGGATCTAAGATTAAGATCTATAGTTAACCATTTTTTAAAAGTGGAACTCGGTGACACAACTATAATTAAACTAAAATCTTGTTGCCAACAACTTAAACTTGAGTTGCCACATGTACAGTTGGTTATTCACTATTCTAACAATCCCACTTAAGGAATAACCAAAATTTTGTGTGACCCCTAACATCTCTCTAAATGTTACAAAATTTATTTTTCCAAAGGACTTAGTAAATATATCAATTGCATTGTTCATTGGTATTACAATAGCTTAGCTCTATCTCTTGAGACTAAATTTTCTCTCTTACAAAATGATGATGTGTTTCAATATGCTTTGATCTTGCATGATAAATAGGATTTCTTGCAAGTTTTATTATACTTTGATCATCACACTTGATTGAAGTAGGCTCCTCTTTCTTTCATTGTATATCTTCAAGAATTCTCCTTAGCCAAATTTCTTCACAAGTAGCAGCACATAATTCTTTGTACTCATCTTCAATAGATAAAAAAGAAATAGTTGGTTGCTTCTTTCTATACTAAGAGACAACACCTAATCCTATGTCGAATGTATAACCAATTATTGATTTACAATCATCTAGATCTCATATCCAATCAGAATTAGAATAACCTATCAACTCAACATTCAAATGGTTAGTATACTCAATACCAAAAGATATGTTGCATTGTAGGTATCAAAGAAATTTTCTTTTACATTCCAATGAACCTCGAGAGGATTAGCCATGAATTGGCTAAGTATGTTGACTGAATTTGAAATATCAGGTCCTGTAAAGGTCAAGTAGTTTAGACTTCCCACCATATGCCTATATAATGTCCCATTGACTTTTGAAGTGTCACTATCACAAGAGAACTTGAAATTTTGTTTCAATGGGGTACATGTTTCTTTACACTCTTGCATATTAAACTTTTGGATTAAATTATTTGCATACTTACTTTGAGTACTCAAAGTCCTACCATTTTGTTTCCACACTTCAATTCCTAATAAATAATGCATTTCTCCAAGATCCTTCATTTCAAATCCCAGTGATAGAGTTTCCTTGATTGAATCAATCAACTCTATTAAACTTCATGTTATGATTAAGTCATCCACATACAAAGAAATCAAAAAAACATGCCCCTATTCATCATTCTTTATGTGCAAATTTGGATCATTTTTACTCTTGATATATCCTTGTTGAAAGAAGAATTTATCAATTTTCTCATACCACGATCTCAATTCTTGTTTGAGACCATATAATGCCTTTTTCAACTTACATACCAAATATTCTTTTCCCTTTTTCACAAAACCTTCAGATTGGACAAGATAAATTTCCTCTCTTAAATCACCATTTAAAAATGTTGGTTTAACATCCATTTGAGGGAGAACCCAATCAAATTTAGAAGCAAGTGAAATCATTAGTTAAATAGTATTCATTTTAGCTACTGGTGCAAAAGTATCTTCATAATCAATTCCTTCCTTTTGTGAGTACCCTTTTGCAACTAATCTAGCTTTGAATTTATCAACAACACCATCAGCATTAAACTTTGTTTTGAACAACCATTTACAGCCAATAGGAATTTTATTTGGTGGTAGTTTGGTTAGTTCCCAAGTTTCATTATTCATTATTGAAACATATTCTTCATGCATTGCATTCATCCATTCTTTATGATTCTTAGCTTCTTCAAAATTTTGAGGTTCATCAACACTCATTATTTGAGTCATTAAGCCATAATCAATATACCTGATTGGTGCCTTGATTTTCCTTGTAGATCTTCTTACTACTTCATTATTTAATGGAGTGGCCTCATATTGAGTTGTCTCATGTCCACTTTGATCATGAGTTTGATGATCTACAATATATGAATTTTCATTGTCTTCTTCAAATAGTTTCAATGAAATGGTTTTGTCCACCTTCTCTTCATCTTGAACATCATCTGCAAATTCATGAAATATAACATCTCTACTAATAAACACCTAATGAGTAGTAGAATTATACATTTTTTAGGCCTTGTGATCATTACAATAACCAACAAATATACATTTGAATGAATTTGCATCAATTTTCCTTCTATTCTCTTTTGGAATATGACAATATGCCTTATCTCCAAAAATTCTCAAATGACTAACAACTAGTTTATTTCCATAAGGAGTTCCATTTGTAAGATACTTGGTAGGTATTCTATTTAATAAATATATAGTTGTATTAACTGCTTCATCCCACACATTATTAGGGAGATTCTTTTCTTTCAGCATACTCCTAGCACATTCAACAACTATTCTATTTTTTCTTTCAGCTACACCATTTCGTTCATGACTATCGAAAATTGCATATTGCCTAAGAATTTCATTATCTTTGCAATAGTTCACAAAAAAATTTCTCATCTAAGAATCTAAACATTGCAAGTTATTTGTTTTTCTACCATTTTTTAAAAAAATATTTAAAACATTCAAAACTTCACTCTTATTCCTTAAGAAATTCATCTAAGTGTATCTGGTGTGTTCATCAACAAATATAAGAAAGTAAGATGCTCCCCCAGGTGATTGAGTTTCCATAGGACCACAGATATTTGAATGCACTAATTCAAGAATATTTATTTCTTTTACATTGGGTCTTATAGGAAATTCATTTCTATGTTGTTTTCCTAATGTGCATCCATCACGATTGATTTGTTAATCCTTAAATGTTGGAAGACCTTGCACCATCTCTTTTCTTTGTAGATAAATCAAATCTTTTAAATTTAAATGACAATACCTCTTATGTCATAGCTCGTCAGTAGATACACAAGTAGTAGTAATTGTATGATGACTTTCTATTTTGACATCAAGTTTACACAAACCTCGCATCCTGATTGCTTCAACAATCACATTATTGTGATTTCCCTATCTTTAACTTGACAACTTGTCTTCAAGAATTCAACTTTTAGACCTTGATCAACAATTTCTAAAACTGAAATCAAATTCTTCTTAATTCCTAGGACATACATAACATTAGAAAGTTTCTTTGCATAATTGTTAGGTAGTTGTACCCTATATCACCACATCCTTTTACATCATGTGACCTATTATCTCCTAAATATGTCTTTCTACCATCATTTTTCTCTTGAAATATTTTGAAATAATTTCTATGACATGGCATGTGGATTGATGCCCCTGAATCTATAAACCTATCATTACAATCACTTGGTTCAACTAAAAGAGCATAATCAGAAACAAACAACTTTAAGTCATGAAGTTTATCACTTATTGTATCCTCATCATTCACAAAACTACCCTCATATTTTTTTTGGACTCCTTTTTTTTCTTTTTGTAACATTCATATGCATAATGACCAAGTTTGCCACAATAATTACAATTTAAATATTTTTCTTTACATTTGATTTCGATGCTTCCTCATCATGATACCTTTTCTCTTCTTTGTTCCTTTGGTTGTCAAACTTACCCCATCCTTTGTTCTTTGACCATTGTTTTCCTTTATATGGCTTATTCTCTTTCACCATAAAAGAAGACTCTACACTTTGAGACATGTTATTCACATGCTTCTTTATCTCCTCTTCTTGTAGAAGGATACCTGCCAAATTCTCAAAAGAATGTCTATTTTCTCTTGCACCCAAACCAGTAATAAAAACTTGATAATCACTAACCATTCCATTCAAAGTAACTATTACTAGATCACTACTAGATACTTGTTCACCAATATCAACTAACTTATCTTTCAATTCCTTAACTCTTAATAGAAATTCACTAACACTTTCTTTTACTTCCATTTTGATAGACAAAAAAATTTTCTTTAAAAAAAAAAATCTATTTGGGTTTCTAATCTCATACAAACCTTTCAAAGTTGACCATGTACCACTAGAAGTAGTAATGTCTCTTATGTGAGGGACAACTAAGTCTTTTACTAATATACACAAGAGAATCTTGGATTTTAATTCTCTTTTTCCCTAATCTTGGACAATAGCTAGTGTTATTGAAGGTGATGTAGGCTTGGCCTCTTTACCATTTATAATGGACCAAACATTATGCCCCTCCATTAGAGTCTACATCTTGAACTCTCAATTAACATAATTGGTACCATCTAACTTATTTGATTCAGTTATATAAGAATCTACAACATTGGCCATCACAAAAAAACAAGAGAAAACTAACAAGAATTTTTTACCAAATTTTTTTTTACACATGAGAGTATTGCCACAATGATTACTTCTCCCAACAACACCAATTAGAATAACACACCAACTGATATTACTTGCAGCAGCTCCTTCTTTTACACACACATATATTACATCTTTAGCACTCCAAAGAAGTTTCAAAACACCACAAAATGAATCTCATACTTAGCTTTGATACCATATTGAAAATAGAGAAGCAATACTCAAGAAGAAAATAGAAAAGAGAAGAACTGGCAACTTGATATTATTGAATAATGGAAACATGTTTATATAGCTGAATGAACAATGTACATACCTAAAATATTGCAAAGGAGATTGACAACAAACTCTTAAGAGTTTGACATAACACTAAGATGATTTGACACCACAACGAGAGTAATGAATAAGTGAACTACTCTAGATAGCTAATCGGATCTAAGATAAACATCTACAGTTAGTAATTTGTTAAAACTAAAACTCTATGAAATAACTACAATTAAACTAAAGGTCTTGCTATCAACAACTCAAACTTTATTTGCCACATGTACAACTAGTTATTCATTATTCTAATAGTGGCACTCCCACCCTGATTTCGAGGAATGTATCAAGACGTGAAACTCTAAGGTGGAGGGAACTGTCATGTTCAAGATTGCTAGGAAACTTGAAATCATAAGAAGAGAAGTTACATGTTGGAAAAAGATGATGTTTGGGAATATCTTTAAATAAAAGAAAGAGATTGAGAAGAAGTTGGAGAAATGTCAATCTTCACTTGCTGATGGAGATGTGGAGCATTGGAAATGCAATGGGAAAAGTAAACTCTAAGAATGGGGGTGAATCAACACTTAAAACTTCAACCTTAAAATCATTCACCACACATCGATCTGATAATCTATGCATGTAAACTAAAATACCAAATTAAAGATATACATCCATAACTTGAAAGTAAATAAAAATTCAACACATGTATGACACAACATATTGGGTTACCTAGAAACCCTCCAAGAAGAAGGTAAAATTGGGATGGGGGTGACACCCACAAACCTCCACTACTGTAGTAATAAAATGTATCCAATGAAGGTTACAATGTTTAATCATGAAACATGATCTACCTTGTGAAAGGTTTTCCTTGTTAAAGGCTTACAAGATTGTTAGATCTTACCCTATTAAAGGATTTCAACACCCTGTTAAAAGTGTACCTAGTAAAAGGACTTTAACTTCAATGAAGTAAGCACCTTGTTAAAGGATTTACAACAACTTGTTAAGACTATTATATTAAGAGATTTAATTGATTCACCTGTTAGAATGTCTCAATAATGATCCTATAGTTAGCACTCTACTGCTAGATAATAAATCACCTCTTTCCTGATGTGTACTTGATCCTCATTAATCATATGTCTCTATGTTGTTTCTAATTCTTTTCCTTTGTTCAATTCACAACTCCCTAGTCACCATGAATTTTCTATTTGATCATGCAAACTTCTCTCTTTTCTCCTTCCACACTCATAAAAAGTTTAGAATTTTTCCTCCTTAAGAAGACCTAGGTGACTTAGGGTTAGGTATGAATCAACAATTTTTATGATTAACTACATGTACTACATAGGGATTCTCAATAAATATTTATCCTTATCATCTAAGATCACAAAAAATCCTTAAGTCAGCTCCAAAATAGTTTACATAGTAGTTTGTGCCATTACAAGAAACTATGTCAAAATTGTATGACTTGGCACTTGAAATCCCTGATGCTCGGCATCAACTGCAACTTCAATGTTGTAACTTTTCCTCTAAATGACTCGGCATCCATTGATCACTTGGCATCTGAATGACTTGACACTTACTATCTGATTGGCACTTGAGTGACTCAACACTTACTGTATATCTCTCGCTCGGCATATACTATCTAACAAATTATCCTTGACATGTATTGCTTGTTTGGCATAAACTAAGTAAATGACTTAAGTATATTGATACTCATATGTCAAAATCCAATATGAGATTAACATGGAGGAGGAGGCTACTAGCAAAGAAAGAGAGCTAAGAAATAAATGGAGGGATTTCACCATGGATAAGGAGATATTTTGGAAGCAAAAATCATGAATTCAATGGTTGGTTAAGATTAACAAATATACAACTATTTTCTATAGTCCAGCTTCAAAACATAAGAAGAGGAATGTGATCACCAAACTCTTAGATGACCAAGACAAGGAACTTGTTGAGAAGGATAAAGTTGGTAATTGGGCGTCCAAGTATCTTCATGATATTTATAACTAGAATATGTCCCTTCAAGATCTTAGTAAAAGAGATGACCTCCTGAGATGCATCACCAGTGATAAACAATGTGATTAATGAGGGATTTTTTAAAAGAGTTTAGATAGAGGAAGTGAAGGTGGTAGTTTTCTCCATGGGAGCCTATAAGACTCCAAGCCTAATGGTTTTCCCTTGACCTACTTCTTGGAATTTTGGGATCTAGTTAATTATGATCTCACCCATGTCGCACAAGATTTCATAAACAAAGGGATATTTCTTGAAGAGATGACTTAGACATAAATTATTCTGGTCTTGAATATTGGGGAACCTAATAGATGAGAACTTTCAGACCCATCTGCCTTTGTAACACTGTCTATAAAATCCTATCAAAAATCTTGGTTAACAAGTTGAAAGCTCTCCTTGGAAACCTCATTAATACCTCCCAAAATGGATTTGTCTTGGGGAGATAGATTTTGAATGAAATCATTACTTCCCATGAAGTGATGTATTCTACTGAAAGAGCCAAAATCTTGGTATTGTCGTGAAGCATGATATATCCAAAGCTTATGATAAAGTGAGACAAGAATTTCTTTATGACATCCTTGAGCATCTAGGCTTTGATGGGAGATTCATCTTGATAGTTAAAGAAATTGTTCATTTTGTGCAATTTATTGTGCTTTTTAATGGATCTCAAAGAAAAAATTTGAAGAGCATGAGGGGGTGAGACATCGGGATCCCTTATCCCCCTATCTTTTTGTTATTGTGGTGGAACTTCTTGGCCATGGTAGATAGTCAGCAGTTAAAAGGCATCGAATTGACCACTACTTTCCCCCCATAGGTGATATAATAGTTTGTGGATGACACATTTCTCTATGAGATTGCATTCATCGGGGAAACTAGACACTAGAAGAAGTTACTAGGGGACTATGCTATTGTGCTTGGACAATATATCAACTACCATAAGAGTAAAATCTACTTCATTAATTCTACAAGAATTTTGTAGGATAAAATAACTAAGGAATTGCAATTCCAACAGGTTGACCTCCCAAATACTTATTTGGGATTACCCCTTACTATTAACGAGGTACCTCCCCAATTTTGGAGCACCATTGTTGAGTGTACCTAGAGGAAGCTGATAGGATGGAAGGAAAGGTCTTGAGTAATGAGAGTAAATGACAAGTGTCCACTGCCTCCTTACAAGTCATCCTTGTTTATTTTATGTTCCTTTTTAGAATATCTAGTAAGGTTAAATATGGGATCGAGAAAATCCAAATAAATGTTTAGTGGACTAGGATGGAGGATCACTCGAGGATGAGTTTAGTTGCATGGGAGGAGGTTTGTAAAGAAAAGTTTTGAGGAGGTTTAAACATGAGAAGAATTTTTTATCTTAACAAATCCTTAATGACCAAGATCAAATGGAGATTGATTATCAAGGAGACAGGGTGGTGTTGGATCATGAAGGAAAAATATATGAGGGTCCAGGTGATTTGCATATAATCTTGGAAGTAATGGTCTTCTAGTAGGTTCAAGGATTTGGACTAATATAGTTAACAGTCAAAAAAATCTAAGGAATGGTATCAGATGGGTCATGGGGGATGGGAGGAGGATCAAACTCTAGGAGGACAACTGGTTGGGCTTCATCTTGGACCAATCCCAGTTTTATCCTCTAAAGCAAGCATGCATTGACCAAATTTAATCAAAAGTGAGTAACTATATTGATAATAATGGGAGGTGGATCAATTTACACCAAAGACCATTAGATCACTTGTAGGCCAAAAATCTACAAAAATGTATAGATAAATTATAGGTCCATGATTTCCCAATGAAGGATGTGGTAGTGTCGCAATATAATTCCTTGGGTGACTTTAGTGTTAAATTTTTCTACAATACCCTCATTGGTCTTGAGGGGTACACTATTTGGAAACATGTTTGGAATCCAAGGATCATCCCAAAAGTAAATTTATTCTGGTGGATGACCTTGTATGGTAGTATACTCACAATTAAAAACCTTAAGAAGAGGGGTTTCCAATTTGTTAAGAGGTGTATCTTATGTCAATCAAGGGAATAAACTATCCCCCACTTGTTGATACATTGCTTCTATGTCTGAAAGGTGTGGTTGGGCATCCTGCTTAGATTTAGATTAGAATGGGTGTTTAATGACAACCTATAGAAACTTGTGTGTGGATGGGAGCTCCCTGTTTACCACCCTTCTATAAGGTTACTATGGAAGATGATTCCCCCATATGTTTGCTGGCAGTTATGGAAGGAAAAAAACAATTAGATCTTTAGAGATAGATTCTCTCACCCCTTTACCATTACCCATTTGATCACTAAATCCTTACATGAGATTATCCCTCATTGGAAATGGCAAACACTCACTAGCCCCCTAACTCCCTATGAGTGGGTTATCATAGATAACTGGAGTATTAGGGATTTGGTCTCCAAAATAGATAATTCTAAACTAGTGGCTAGGTAGAGGGGTGAAATGGAAACCCCCACCCTCCCTATGGCTCAAGTTGAAATTCGATGGATTTGCAAAGGGTGTTTAGGCTATTGTGGGGGGTATTATAAGAGACCACCAAGGCAATCTTTTTCTAGCCTATGCTTGCAACTATGGGAATCAAACTAGCCACCCTTTGGGATATTAAAAATTGAATTATGGACTTGGATATTCCTAGTTAATAATTGAAACCTTAAAAGGAAGTAGTAATCTTGGCTAGAATATCTCCCATCTAATTAAATATAGTCATAACTTTATATGGAGACTTTGGGATGTGTCTATTTGACACATTTACTAGGAAGATAATGGTGTGGTGGATGCACTAGCTATAGTTGAGCATGCAACCCTTGACACATGCACTTAGGGGAGTATGAATGAGCTTCCAACTCATTAAAGAAGCCAAATGATGAGGAAATCATATATAATGGGATTAGTTTTAGTCTTTTGGTGTGTTATTATTACTGCAAAAGGTTCAACAAAAGGTGATTGTATCAGTATTAGTTGGGATGAAATTATGATTGGCTGGAGAAAGGGTAAAAATGATGACAAAGCCAAATTTGGTGCACCATTTTTTATGAGATTTGGTTGGATCATGTTAGAAGAAAAGGGGTAGAGGTTTTTAAAATTGAAAATAGCCATATTAGAAAGAGCGCAAGTGGAGTTTTAAATGAGGTGGAGAGCACTAAGGATAATAATGAGACTTTGTGGATCAAGATTTTGAAGTGGTATTATATCCTTGATCATTTGCATTTGAGTATTCATCATTTCATTTTCTTAAGCCAGGAGGTTATGGGTGATCTCTCTGGTTTTTTTAGTCTCTATCTAGGTAGGGCTTGGGTTATGTCAGATGCTTCTAAAGATTTCATTAAGGACTTGGAAGAGAGTGGTGAGATGGTTGGAAACCCTATCCATATTGAACTAATCCCTATCAAGAATTAAAAGGAGGCAACATTGACATATTTGAGAGGAGGGTTAGTGTCATTTATGTAGTGCATTGAAGGGTATGACAAGGTGCTTTCTATATAGTTCATGAATTCATGGAATAACAGGAGGGTGGTTGTGAATGGGATCTCATTTGAGATCAATGAAGAGGTCATTTTTAAAGTTAGCAAACTATCTCTTGAAGGTGCAAAATAGAGGAAACAAACCTGTGTCGTTGAGAAGTGAGTCTTAGCCAATTCTTCTGACTTGGTTAGAGCCTTGTGCATGATCATGGTGGGTTTGTCAAAATGGAGCTTTTGGATCCCTAGAAGGAGTTATGTTATGCTATTATGAGATATCTTACTCTTGAGGGTGGGTTTTGGATCTCCTATTACTATCATTTCCCCATTTTAAACCATTTGCGTAACTGGGACCTCATATCCTTTACGTTCTTTCTTCTACATTCTACAAAGGATAATAATTTTAGGGTTAAGGAGAAGATAAAAAAGGGAAGCCCTACTATATCTTGCACCATGCCTTTTATGTATAAATTATATGATTTCCATAAGAATCTATGCCCCATTCAGCCTATAAATGTGCAAGTGATCCTTCCTAACCTAACCCTATCTACCTCTACCCCTCAAAACTATACTAAGGTTACATGTCCACTCTTGAAAATAAAACCCCAAAGTTCAACATCCTCAAATATCAAAATGGAGAAAAATATCCAAATTTTGGACTCGAATGTTGAAATTGAAAGTGACTTGAGAAGGTCCATGAGGAACAAGAAGAAGAGGGTTAATCTTGACCTCGAACCTAAGATGGAAAGTTCCCCTAGCTTAGAATCCATTGATAGTGGTAGACGCAAACTACTTTACAAAAAATAGAAGAACAAGAGCTCCTAGAGGAAATTTGTGAGAGAGGAAGAGGAGAAAACTATTAGTGAGGGAAAGGGTGAGGATAGTAGCTCCTTAAGCTCCCTCCCTTTCCATGTGTCTAATATCCAGAAAAATAATTCCCCTGATATGCCTAGGGATGAGAGGGGGGAGACCCTCACCTCCCCAGCAATCCACTGGAAAAAGTGATCATATCCCTAAGAAGGACACCCCTTGGTCCCCATCTACCATCGTTTAGAATGCTAATTTGGGGGTCATTAATAGGGACATGTTGAAGCTGGAAAAAAGGTAGGAGATCTTGGAGCAGAGGTTCAATGAGATCACTGGATTTTCTTTGAGGGTGATGCACTTAGCAACGCCCACCCTACACTTGTTGCATGTAGAGAAGGAAGGCTTGACTTTTGTGGTAGAAGTGGACACCAAGAGCTCGCTTTACAAGTTTTTATCTGATGATTGGCTCTAACTGCTACTAGACAAGCTAGAGGGAAATGAGAAGAGCAAGAGGAATTAATACCCCATTTTGTTTATGTTTTAGTTTATGTTTTGTTTACTATTATAGCACTCGGCCCATGAGGGTTCTGTTAATAGTGCTTTTATGGACTCTGGTTATTATGAAGTTTTTATAGTTTTAGTTGTATACTATTTTTGGTTTACTACATCATAGTTGGGACATGTTAATATGAGGTTCTTTGGAATTTAGAAGTGGGGTTGGTTAATTATGGACTTGCATGTTATTTAGTTATTTTTTAGTATCTTGCATTTCAGGTCAGCCCCTATTTTGGGTGCTTTCAATTTCAAAAACATATCACTATTATATATTCTAAAATATTCCTTATATTAAACTTATAATGTATAAAATAGTAAAATATGACAATTAAAATTATTTCAAAAGTATTATTATATACTATATATCCAATATTATATTAACTCTTTCTATATTATCTCTAGAATATATTTAAAAGAAATGTATATGCTACCTAATCACTAAAACTTAAAGATATATTGGTGAGAGATATAATTATCAAAACTTTATATTTTTTTATAGACTATTCATGAATAAAATAAAATTATTGATTATACTTAAGGAATTGATACATTAATTTAGTCACAATATTCAAGATTAATTTCTAATTTCTAATTATTATAAAACTATAACAACAAGTACATGACACTTGTTACTATAAAGAAGTCTTGGTGAGGGATTTTATCATTTAGCTTTGCAAAGAGAACTTGCATGATAATGTTGATTTGAAAAATTAACTTTAGATCTTACTATACCTCAGTATTATTAGCCCCATTTATTTTAATATCATTTTTTTTGAAAAAGGATGATATCCTTTAATCCTAAGATTAACTGTGCAGTTTCTAAATTCCAATAAATCTTAACATGGGCTTTAATAGTATTGTGGTCATTTTTTACTTAAATGTCCTATCATATGAACCACAAACTAATTGTGGGCTTTCGAGAAAGATAAGTTACTTCCAAACTCCATTTTCAAAATAAATTAGAAAAGATTTTGGAAAAAAAATTGTTGCATTCAAAAGGACACAAAATGTAATAGGACATTCATGATCATCAAATAAAATCAAAACATGTTTTAAGAAAATGTCCATTTAGTTCGCCAAGATTTCCACTATCTATATCTTGAGGCAAAGATTGCAACTAAACACCAAAAGGAATAAACTTAATTGTAGCAGAAGATGGACAAAAGAAATTGGCATTCAAGTTTGCATATGTAAAATTGACCCTTCCAAAAACCAAGATCTTATCTTAAATGGTCTCTATCTTATTTAGGGGAGAAATTTTTTTAAAAAACACTTAAATTAATTTAGAAAAAAAATATTTATTGAGCCCTTTCAATGATCATCTATCCATTGGGAAAATGTAATTATAGGAGATAATTGTTGGAACATATAGAGTAAGGCTTGATTGCAAAGATTTGTATCTAAGTAGAAACTGAATCTTACTAAAAGGTGAGTTCAATATTTTTTTCCTTCGAAGTCCTCCTTTCCAATTCGAATGCCTCAATTTTTTCCCTTTTTCTATCTAATCATCTTAGGATTTAGTTCAGGCTTGTGTTTATGTTACTTCGTTTGTGAGCCAAATCCATATTAATTTGAACTATTATATATTTTAATTTTAGTATAGATTGTAGATAGAGGGATATTTTTATGGCGTTTCTCTATTCCCATAGCTAATGGATATGATTGTGAATTGGCATTTGGTATTGTATAAATGTTTGTATAATAATAAAATCAATGTAGAGAAAATCTCATTGTCATTTTCTATTCTATTTAATTTATTTTTCATTTAAAAGTAGAAAAGTAATGATTAAAAGAAAATAATAGGGGAGAGAGTTAGTATTAGAGTAGTATAAGAGTATGAGTTGGTATTCTAAGTGATTTTATTATAAAATTAAGATACATATCTATTATCATCTTGTTTTACCTTATTTATTTTTAGGTAATTTATATTATTATTATAGATATAATCAATTAATTAAAAGAAGTTAATGTAATCTTAATATAATTGTAGGAATTGAAACAATACATTCTTATAGTTTGATGTTTTTCTTATCATGATATTACAATTTTTTCAAGAGATGAATGGTAGGAAAATTAAAAATATATAGATGTAGGAATTGATACTACTAATTGCTTTAACTTCATGCATTTGGAGAAAATGTTTGTTGTCATTTCAATACAGTGTTAATAATTTATTAGCTTTAACATTTGGTGAATTCTATTAGAGCCTTTGACTATTTTCAAACATTCAGTGAAAGTGTATCACAATCCTTAGTTATTTAAAGAGACTTTTGGTTTGTACCTAAAGGCAATTAACTTGCATGTACTATTTATTTGTTTCTACTAAGACTTTTGGTTTGTGGCTAGATGATGAAAATTTAAGAAGAAATGTAATCAAAATTCATCTATAAGATGAAATTTTAAATCAAAATTCATCTATAAGAAGAAATTTTAAATCAAAATTCAATTCTATACCGTAACCATTTCTAGCTTCTTCCTCTTCTATTTTCAGAACTTCTCCTTCGTCTTATCCTATAATTCAAAATTGTCATGTCAACACTTGCCAAGAATTATGTTGTCTTTCAACTCTTGTTTTAAGTAGTTGTAGGTGCTTTTCAAACACTGATGACCTTTTTCCTTTTGACTAGTTTGTCCTTGAAATTGACAATGCACTTAATATTGTGTTGTGTTCAACCAACCTTTGTTATTTGAAACTTCTCATCATTTGGATTGTAATTGTTCTAAAGCATTGAAATATTGAATTTTTCCCATTATTCTAGCTTCCATGCTTCATTCACTTATCATGAAAAGTTTGTAACATCAAATCATGACACTTGTTTACTTTTGTGTTTAAGTACACTTCATATCTCCTTTTACATGTACTCAAAACCTACCTCAATGACTAAATTATTCACCAAATTAAGCCATATTCTATGTGATGTGATTAAGACTATAGTGATGTAAGGTGCATATTCATCTCATTCATTATTTTAGCATTGCACACCCTACATTTTGATTGGGCACTGTGCATGATAGACAAATATCAAGAACATTATACCTCAAGGATGCATCCCCCTGAAAATTCCTAGTGTTCTCAGAATGATGACGCATCGAAGATGTGGGGATGACGATCTGGCATCCCCTAGTAGTGTCACCCATCTTGCCAACATCCATTGAAAACACAAGGATGTCCTAACTTCCCTAGAGCGGTTAGGGAGATGCAAAAACATCCCTTGACCCCTCGAAGGATGCCCAGGCATCCCCCATCACAATAGAAATAAAAAGTGCAATTTGAAAAAGAAGAAGATGTTTTTAATTTATATTTGGATTCTACTATAGTTTGTGTTGTGTTTTGATATCATGCTACTCAATGTAATCATCTTTATGATTAGACACTTGTACTTTGGATATCTATTATATAATAAAACTTTTCTATTTGTTGCTTTGACTATTTAAAATTGTATTGTTCAATGTTGAAGTATTTGGTAATTCTAATTTCCTAATTTACTATTTTACATCTTTATGTCTTCTATTGTTATACATATTTCCGTAACTAGCATTTTAAGTACCAAATGTGTAGCATATAGTACAATTCCCCCTCCCTATCTCATGCTATCATCCCCTATTGTCCTAAAATTGAAACACCTCTATCTCCCCTAGGGTAGTGTAACTATGATAAAAAAAAATATTCGTGAACCAAGGTATATAGAACTTAGCCATATTATACTATAGCAAGCAACCATAGTTTTAGCACCAAATGCAACAGAGCAACTCCATCACTTCACAAAGTATAATAAAACACATCAATTCATTTGAGGCAACTATCAAGATTTTTTAGAATTATAATAGGTAACCTGAATTTCTTTATCTTAAATTTAAATTTACATTTAAATACGTTAATTAAATTAACAAAAAAATTATAAAATTTTATTACTATAATCAAATAATAGGATTGGGTGTTATACAAATTTTAAAGTATATTAAATAGTCAAATTTGATTACATAAAAAAATAGAAGAATGTGCCAAAAATAAATTGGGAGACAAAAATAGATTTCAGAATATTTTTGCAATTGCATTAGCATCCATAATTTTATTTAAATGTCTTGTGCAAAAAGTAAAATAGTCTCGTATAATATTAGAAAATCTTATATTACAAATATTCATCAATTAGATACCAAAAATTTAATAAATAAATAAAAAGAAAGCAACAATGATAGTATGAAATGGGTTCAAAAATATGACACCAAAAATAGACTACTAAATTTTACAAAATAGTTCACCTTACAAATTGAGATAGAGAGGAGTGAATATGTAGGAACTTGACATATTTTGATCTTTCAATTTCCAACGAGCAATCAATAAAGATAGAACTCGTGCTCAACATATATGTATGTATCTAAGCCTACGAATTATGTATGAATGTGTTCCTAATCTTAAGTTAAATGTGTCTGAAGTTGAAACAAAATGTTGCAAATCATGATAATTTAGTCGACATACTAAGAAGTGAGAACTCGAGTTTCTCCATTGTAGCTACCTTAGTAAATGTATCAGCTAAATTCACACTAATATGTACCTTATTACTTTCAGCTTCCGTCGTCAAGGAGACTAGGATGAAATGGTATCTCAGATCTATGTGCTTTGCTACTGTGAAAAGCTGCACTATTTTTTTAACCAAATGTATAGCGCAGTTGCTGTCACCGTATAAAGTGAATTTCTTTTGTTTGCTCAGATTGTGAATTTGTTTGTCTGCTCTTGATTCTCAAAATATCTTACCGACTCTGTATGGTAGTGTATGGATTGCTTCAAATGTTACATAGAAAACTCAATGCTGGAGAACACTATTACCAATTGTAGAGAAATTAACATCTATGTTCATAGAAAAGAATGATTTCGCCCAAGAGAGAGACTGCGTAACCCAAAGAAGAGCAGATTAGAATTCATAAAAAGAGATGAAAGCAAGTCTTATATAGTCAAGTTTTTTAATTGAGTAAAAGGGAGAAGAAGGTTCCTTATCTAAGGAGGAGACCTCACAGAACAACTGTTGCAAAGAAATTGTCACAAACGTGTATGCCTGAATAGCAGTCAATCTTGAAAATGCTTTTGCAGAAAACCACCACCATAATGTCTGTATGCAATTAACAAAACTTTTTCTTTGGGATGCAAGTGACCACTGAATAGAAATTAATAAGAAGCATAATAGATAAGGGAGCAAAATGCTGTTTTATAAGATCCAAACCGCCTAGAAAAGATATTGTTACCGTGCATTTGGATTGGGAAGAATCCAACAAACAAAATACAGAATGCAGCCTTAAACTTTTTAATGAATAAGATTAGTTTTCACCTGCAAAAGAGGAATTTCATAGGGAAGAATTATCATTTTAAAAGACTAATCATATGGAATGTTATGATGTGTAAAGACTCAAGAGTGTTAGAATATTTGCATGGACAGAGCAGACAGTAAAGATAAAAGAACAGAAACTAACTTCTATTTAAAATGTTTACGCCTTTGTTTGTTATACACCATGATGCTTAAAATAGAATGATTTGAGTTAGTTTGAAAATATTTTTCCTCTCTTTACTGCTCAAAATAATGATTACTATGGATTTGTATAAGGGAGAAGTAACAAATGTTTCAGAGATGACAAGATTATAGAATACATTATAGACCTCAAGAAACTTGGCAATTGTTTTCAATTTATTAAGGGAGATCAGAATTTCATCAACCTGAATTTGTAACTGGATTTGTTTAGTTGTTAAGACTGTTTTTATTTCGACAGCTGGGGTGTGGAGATGTTTCCTCAACCAAATGAATGTTCACACCCTTATCTCCAACAGACAGAGATGACCCCCTACTATAGATACCCTGAGAG
Organism: Cupressus sempervirens; assembly: GCA_028749045.1. Classification (NCBI taxonomy): domain Eukaryota; kingdom Viridiplantae; phylum Streptophyta; class Pinopsida; order Cupressales; family Cupressaceae; genus Cupressus; species Cupressus sempervirens. The sequence goes on from CM053784.1 coordinate 343,774,153, forward strand.
ATGGTAGTCACTGGGCATATACCCTCCAACCATAGTTAGGAAAGCAACAGCTTTCGTTCGCACTTTTCAGCTCACCAATAATAACAACTTGGAGTTATCTCAAATTAGTTGCCAGCCCAAACTAATGCCTTCATAAAATTAGGTAGAAGTTTAGATGCAATGCTCGTCCTTTAAAGTCTGTGCTCATATGATGATTATTTTATGTTTTCTTATTATAGCCACCACATCTTGGAACTAATTCCTCCACTCATAGATGAGATGGCAGCCTGATTTCTTAGTAGCATTTGCCCCCATCCTCATTTATCCCCAAAGATATTCTCAATCTCATACAAAACCTTGTGTAGGTTTGTATGGTGAACCCATAATGTATAGCGCTCTAAAGATACAACTTGAATGACTTGAAAACAAACTATATTGTAAAAGCAATGCGATGTGCAGACTGGAAAAAATAGCAAATATTAGAACTAAGAAGATTCTATGTTTTATGATTAATGCTGTGATGAGAGCTCAAACGTGAGAACACATTAAACATGGGAAATGATTGGAGCTCAATGTGAGAATTACAGATGCCAGTGGGCAGAGACAAAACAGACAAACAGAAACTAATAGCAGTATGTTGCTGCACAGAACTTTTTTCTTTCATTGCTCGCTAAAATGATTTACATTGCCTCTATTTATATACAGCCTATACAAACACAGAAATTTCTAGAATAGACTGACAGCTAATATACTTAGGCTAACGTGTTGAGAAAGATCTAAAGAAAAAAATATACCATACAGCTGGTAGGAATTACTATAATATTTAAATACACTCCCTTCAGTTCTACTACTAACAATATTAACATTTGTAAGACCCAAATTCTCTCATATATTTGAGTTAATCCTTCCTTAAGTGTTTTTGAATATGTCTGCCAATTGATCTTTGGATCTATGGTACTCTAAGTTGATTTTTCCATTGTTGACCAACTCTCAAATAAAGTAGAATTTGTATCAATATGCTTACTCCTCTTACGAAAGACTTGACTCTTCGATAATGTAATTTCTGACTTATGATTGCAATAGATTGATGTTGGCTTCTTTTGATCATGCATCAAATCCATTAAAACTCTTTGCACCTATACTGCTTGATATGTTGATTATATACCTGTTACATATTCTACCTTTGTTGGTGAGATTGTCACTATATAGGGTGTTTCTTTGATGCCCATGCCACAATTTTGCTCCAAAGTGAAATGCATATCCTAGTGTGCCCTTTCACTCATTCCCTGCAAAATCAAAATTTGCACATCCAATCAATTCGATGGTATCAACTGTGGAATACAAATTTTCTGAATATAATTGTATCAATATTGAACCCTTTTATCTTCTTTGCCAAGTTTTGCACCAGTTGCTACAGGAGTAGATGCTAAACTGCAATTTATAATTGTAAATCTCTTCAAAACATCCTTTACAACCAGAAAATATCTCATTAATCACAACTCTGTCATTTCAAAATCCTTTTACATAGCTGATTTAAATGTCTACAGCCAAATTTCCAATAAAGATAAAATCGTCAACATATAAGCAAACAATTAAAATGTGACCTTTTTTGTTCACTTTTGTGTAGTGTAGGCATTTCTTCTACTGAACCCATTACTCACCATAAATGACTCTATTCGTCTATGCCACAATCGTAAGTGCTTTCTTAAGTCCATTATAGACTTATGCCAAGTGTTCATAAATAAATATGTTGGCACATTAACTATGTAAATAGTAGTTGGCTGTGTGATGCCATGATTTGTATGATGGGTAGTTGTAAGCAACTGTTGGTTGTTGGCAATCTTAACCAACTGCCATGTAGTATTTACGACACCCATATTGTATATTTTGAACTAGTTTTGATCCTGTAAAGTTACACATGGTAATAAATGATGCCTTCTGAGAATATATTGTGTTGGCATTATTGCCACTTGCTGCTTTGTGTTCTGCAAATGATATCTGTTTACCTTGCATAATAATTAGTAAATTCCATACAGGAGCAAACATTTTAGCATGGTTGTCCTACGAAGCTTGGAGTCTAAACAGTAGAGCAGGATGGCAACAAGCAGAATGGCAATGTAATGGGCCAACCTTGAAAAGAGTTAGAAATCTCTAAAACCGAAGAGGAAGACATGCTGGAGGACAAGTTGACTGAGGATATGGTATATTTGTGGGAAGTATTTGTAAACTCCTATGTTCAAATGAAATCTCTCCACAGAGGTGTCTCCAAGGGTCGTCCGAGAGAGACAAATAGTGAACAAGGAAGTCGAGCATCTCCTTTGATGAATATCAAGGTTGACCCTTTAAGATCTTCCAAAAAGATAGATATTGGGAACAACATCAGTAACAAATATTACAACAACAAAAGAAAAGGACACAGTGGAGGACGAGTTGACACGAGATCTATTATATTTGTGGGAAGTATCTATAAATTCATATCTTCGAAGGGAAGTTGTTCACCAACGGGTCCTTGGGAGCGTCATCCAAGAGAGACCAACAAGAATTTTCTTCAACAAATGTTACTGTTTCTTGAACATAATAACCCTTTAAGATCTTCCAAAATACAGAATTTGGAAACATCAGTAACAAATACTACAACAATGTGAGCAAAAGAATAGGTGGGAGTAGGAAGAGTTTGATACAAGAAAACATTGTACCTCCAACAATTGATGCCCCTCCTGCCAAATAAAAATGGAAGACGTATTGTGCACACTTGAGAAGAGGGAGAAGAATTGACGAGATCTCTCTAACTAGAGATTGAAGTGAAAGAGACAATGATGGTTATGGAGAATTGTTGAAGAGTCTCAGACACCACCAAGAAGTAAAAGCAAAAGTGTTAGTTGAAACCATAGTTGATAGAGATGAAAACCATCTACGAAGGAGGCACAAAATGACATGTGAAGTCAATGGGAGGAAATTGCCAGAAACCTACCACCCCTCAACAAAGTAGAGGAAGACATTGTCGACCAAGCAAACAATCCGTCCACATACAAGTAGTGTTGGGAAAAGAAGACTCAGTGACCAAGTCCAAGGAGACTAGCTTGTCAATAGTCTATAGATGACCAAAAGAGCGAAGAAAGAAACCTCAATAATGAGGTTTCCCATATTCATGGGAATAACTTGCATTATTCAGGAACTTATCTATAATATAGAAACCAAGGAAAGAGGAAACTACACCAAAATGACTCAAGAGAAGAGGGAGTTTAGGAATGAGAGAGGTAACTAAGGTATAACAGATACTGATGATGGACATGTAGAGGGCTTGCATGTGGCTGAGTGCGCAAAAGAAGCACTTGAAAGTAGGCAAGAATGAAGCAGTCTAGTCATGCCCCTGGTACACTGTATTTTCAATCCATAACAAAGGAGGTTACCCCCACCCCGGAGTCTTGGAATTCATAGGAAGAAACTCCATAAGTTCACAAGAAATAGATCAAAGGATACAATAAGACACTGTAAGAAATGTGAAACCATATGGTTGGCAACTGGTCAAATGGATGAGGATTATTGGCTAAGGTCATTCCCTGCCACGTTATAAGGAATAGCCATCAACTAGTTCTTCAAACTAAGAGATGAAAATAAAGGAAGTGACACAACTTGAAGAAGGCGTTCCAGAAAGAATCTAAAGTTCTAAACTCCTGATGGATGATAATAAAATAATGGAGAAGTTTACGAGAATAAAAAAGTAAAGAATGAAATGGCACAAGCTTACAATTGTAGGCTCAAGGAGTTGCTTAGTAAGATAGAAACCCAAGTTTTCAATGAGTATAAAAACATTGATTCTGAAAAGGACCAATTACTTCAATATGGAAGAAGATAAAGGTAGAACCCCCATCCATATACATTGATGCTTATAATTGACCGATGCACATCTTAAGTGAAAATAAAATCACAAGGGAAGAAAAAAAAATGAGTGATGACAAAAGTATGGAAGATAGAAGTAGCGACATTGAATCAAATACCATACAAGCCCTCCGACAGGACATACTACGAATGATGGATTCAAGGCCAACAAAAAAGGCCCTAAGGAAAACAAAGAAGTGTAGTGCATTGACTATAAAGTAGGTCACACAAAAATAATGTATCTGAAGAAATTATTTTATGACATTTATTAAGTGTTGAGACATTCTATTCAAGAATGGTCATACAACCTAAAAACAAGCAGCAACAAGTTCTCTTTGCCCAAGGTGAACAAGCAACCCTACCATCTACACCACCAAACCCACCTGCCAACTCTAATGCTTTACCTGGCCAATACTACAACAGGAGAAGGAATAATAATAACCACTATATTAACAATAATAACAATAGAAACACCTAGAGCTGAATATATTATGACACAAAAAGAGGTAAACATGTTCCTAGAAGAGCCAAATAAAGAACTACTAGTGATCAACAGGTTGCAAACAAAGAAAGCAGTACACCCATATCCATGTACAAAGAAGCAACTTTAGGAAGCTAAATCCGACGTGGAACAGGAAATGGAAAATGAAACAAGAGCCTCTAATGAAGTTGTTAGTACTTCATTAGAGTCAAAGACTAAAAAGAACATAGTATGACAGGTGCTTCAAACAACAATTCATGTAAAGGTGACAGACCTACAAACCATGCCACCATTACAAATGACAGTCTCCAGTATAGTCTGTAGTATCCCGGTCCAGAAATTTCACCAAATTTATCTCACATACTTTCATAAATGTAAACAGACAATTCATGAAAACTTCGTATTTGAACCAGAAAAATACCAACAAATAGTAATCTCAGAAAAAAACTCCACTTTTCAACAGTACACATAACCAGCAGCAATATGATTTCTCAAAATAAATATTACAATCAAATTCTTCAGTGGAATAATAGTCAGCTCCAATCGTAAATACAAAAATTAACAAATAGATTGGAGAATAAGAGACAAAATTGAAGCACAAGTGAGACACCTAATATGACATCTCCCATGGCCAATGTGCTTCCGTCCATTGTCTTCTGGCTCAAGGGTTTCCATCCTCAAATTGCTTGAAGTTGAGCTTCCAACTCTCCCAAAGAAGAAATCTCAAATTCAATCCAATATCCTGTTAGCATGAATGCTAAGAGTATTCCTTTGAGGAGTCTGTTGGCATGTTTGGAGAGATGATTGAGTGCTTATGTGTTGCATTCATGACTTGGTTTGTCATTGATGCCAACATATATGCTTTATTGTTGGAACAATCAAAGTTGCAAAGAGATTTTTAGTCAGCGCGGTCACCAGTGGCAAAGTTATGTTCTAAGGGGTCAAAATACTGTTGTTGGATATGCCTTGATGATGTATCTACGTTTGCAAAAAGAAATATGAAGGTTCATATGAGTTATGGCAGATTTGGTGAAGATTGGTTGCAGGCCAATGTCAGGGAATAATATGCTGATAAATGAGTTGTATCTATTTGGCGAGGTTGAAGCTTGTTCAACGGGCTTAGATTTTGGTTGAAGACATGTTCGGGGTAGCAGAATTTGTTGATCATTCTGTGAAGATTTGTCAATGACAACATGTGGGTTATTCTCTAGAAGATGACTTTTGGTTATATCATTTTGGGAAGTTATATTTGTAATGTAATGCGTAATGTAATATCTTGTTGAGGTCCTATGTTACCATTTTACATTGGGCAAGCCTCAAGGCCAACTCATTTAGTAGTTTTAGGACTTGGTATAAAGGAAAGATGTTTTCCTAGGTTGTGGCATATGTGTTGTAATGTCTAATCCTTGTATTATGTGAGCTTTGGATGCAAACTTGATGAGATCATAGCAGAGAATGATGTTGTTGATGTGTTGAGAACTTTGAAGGAATTGTATTGGCAATATAAGTTGTTGTATCAATCAATTCACCCTTGGATATGTTATCCTGAGAATTATTTAGTTAAAACGAATCTGAAACAATTTGGATAGCGGGTTTAGTTGACTTCCTATTAGCTCCTAACAAGATTGAAGCAATTCCTAATAGGGTTGGAATCTGCTAGCATGGATTCAAAGTCTTCTAATAGGGGATACATGTACAAATTGTATGTAATTGGCTCCTAACAAAGTCTTATCCTTTCAGAAAAAACTTTTATATTAGTACATCTTGTGGGCATCATTCCCACCAGGGTTTTCCCTCTGATCAAGGGTTTCCCCCCTAGTTAACAAATCTTGTATCATTTTGCATGGTTATTGTCTTATGGTTGTTACATCTATTAGTTATATGTTTCGGATTTGAGATAAAGTTCATTAAACACGCACCCCGACCCCCTCCGCGCCCCCCCGCCCCCTTGTTGTGTTGGTGGACTTTACTTTCTAATGTATCTAAGCATATTAAAATGAACCTAGCTTCTTTCTTTTAATGCTCAATGTAGTTACTCTTCGGGGAATTTTATTTATTGACTACTTTGCCATAGTCGGATTCCAAATGCCTAGAATTGATTTATTTTATTTGGGAAAGGGCCACTTTGATTATTTAATTATTTTAAATAATCTATTTATAAGTCAATTTCAGAAAAAGTGTTTTTAATGTTGAAAAAGTGATTTTTAAACACGCTTCTCCTATTGTGCTTTGAGAAATTGGGATTTTTGCTCCAAATCTTCTAGGAGAAAATTTGTCTTTTGCTTGTTGTGTCAGATTCAAGCACCAAATCTGTGTGAGAAGTGGCTTGTTGGATTCATGTTGTGATTCCTCAATTTTCCTAAAGATTTCAACCTGTTTGGTGGAGCCTTCATGTTATTCCTCTCATTTTGGGGTTTTCTCACTTGTGAGAGGTAGGCCATTATAGATAATCTATTTTATTTCATTTTTTTTAATAAAGTAAAATGCAATGGATTCATGGATTGAGGATTAGCAATCCCCTACAAATTTCTTTGTTTCCATCACCTAGTTGGATGAGAATGAGAATTTTCGTGTTTTCCCATTTGGGGTTTGAAATTTTTGTACGGTTATGCTACCAAATTTTGCATGTGCCTGGAATTGAAATATTATTGGATTTTTGGGATGTTGGGCATAAAATAGGAAATAAGTTTTAAATTTGAGGATTTATGAGATGGTTGAATTTTGGATATCTATGTTTTTCTCATTTTATGTGGCACCCGGATTTGATATGAAAATCATGAACAAGTGAGTATTCTTGATAGTGTTCCAACTCTGCTTCGTAACTATGAAGACGAAATGGATATAGGACATCTTGGTTATAATCTACCACAATCAGAATATGCCTTGTTGGATTTAATTGTTGATTTCACTTCTTGCCAAAATTTGGGCTTTTGGTTAATTTTGTTGCTTGAATTTCCCTCGTATTCTTATGAGATAAATGATGGATTCCATGAGAATCCATGCTCTTGGAATAGTGGTCAATCGAGTGGTGTTGCTTTTGGAGTTTTTGGATATGTTTCTTTAACTTACATGCTTGAGTGTTTAGATTGGAATTGACCTCCAACCGTGTAGGTTGGTAGTAGATCATTAGTATACTTAATGCTAAAAGTTGTTAGTAAGGGAGTTGGGTAGTTCTTTGCAGCGAAGGGGTGTGTCTATTGGTTTACTTAACGACAAGAATAATATATAAGGACTTATCCAAGTAAGAAAGGACAGATTTTGTAAGGACTATTTTGGAATCAATATAAGAAATCATTTCCTATGCATTGCATCGTACTATGATATTGTATCTATTGTATATTGCATTTAATTATGACTGTTGGTATACTAGATAGAAATACTAGTTAAAACGGTAAAACCAATCTACATTTTTAATGTTGATCCTTGTTTTTGAACCCAAAGAACTTGTGGTGATAACTTCATGGAAATGAAGACGGAGTGATGGGTCACCCATTCCAATGACAAGTACTAGTCATAGGCAATGACATTGAGGAAGACAAAGTAACAAGGGAGGATTGAGTAACACAAGATCTGGTACAAGGCGTGGGAAGTTTTGGTCAACTAGGACATGCAAAAGGAAGCCTGAGAGAGCAATTTCAGCAAGCACAATATGTAACATACTTCTAGTCTCATCAACAATGTATGATCTCCTTCGACAAATACCTCAGTTATTGGCAAGGGACCTAGTACAATTAGAGGAACAATATATCGAAGTGCAATGTGAACAACAGAGGCAACAAGTGCTATAATCATTTGTTTAAAGGAACAACAAGAAATACAAAAGTGAGACACTTTGCGACATAGAATGTCCAACCAACAACAATTAATGCCCCTAATTCCAAACATAAAACCCAAGGTAATTAGCAAAAGAGGAAATTGAGGGAGATGTTGCATTACAATGGTCCTTACACATGGGAGAGCAATAGGAGAGACATCGCCCTTACACATGGGAGAGCAATAGGAGAGACATCGCCATCTAAGGGGACTTAGTGAGCTAGAAAAAAGGAGTTGACCAGAGGAATCAACCCACTTTGAATACTACTACATTGAACTTAATTGAAACTACCATAAGGGGAATAGAAAACTTGGCATTTAGGAAGAACCAAAGATGAGGGTTAGTGGATAGACCTAGAAACAACAACACATAGAGAGAACTAAACAAGCAACCAAGAAAGCTCTAACTAGACTAAAGAAGAGGTTCAAGGAAAAGGAGAGATAACATTGTTTGCGGTAAACTCACAATGTAGTAGTCAATAGAATATAATTGTAGGAATCGTTGATAAACAAAAACTTCCCAAATTTACAAGAGATGGGTCAAAGGATCCAGTATGTCACTGCAAGACCTATACAACCATATGGCAAGAAAATGGACAGAATGACCAAGATGAGTGGTTAAGAACATTTTTGGCCACCCTGAGGGGGATTACCATCAACTGGTATATAGAGCTAGAAGAAAACATCATGGAGAGATCTCAAAACAACCTTTGACGAAGTGTTTAGATTATTACGAGATGATAATGAGATAGTCACCAAAATATATAACACTAAACAAGGGAAGGATGAATCTGTATGGGCCTACAGTGGTTTGGAGAATAAACCAACAAATGGATTGAAGAAATGATGGTTTATTGAAGGACTAGCTCCATCCCTATAGCAAAAGATGAAGGTGATACCACCATCCTTGTACACAGAAGCCTCTACACATGCCATAGACATTGAAAGCAAAAATAAGACTTGAAAAGGAAAGAAATGGGAATGATGGTAACAATACAGAAGGAGATAGTGGGGAAGAATCCAAAATAATACAGGCATTAAGAAGAGATATGATGTGTATGATGAAGGAGATTACCATTGGGAAAGAAGGAACAAAAGAAGATAAGGAACTTTTGTGTTTAGATTACCTGTTGTAGGGCCACACAAAACCCAATTGTCCAAAGAAGGTGTTTTGCAACGTATCCTAGGTACTAGGACGTTCCCCCAATAATTTGAAGGCAAGAAGCATTGAGGCATTCTTCACCCAAGGAGAATGAGCCACACACCCCTCCACACCACCAAGAAATACAAACATGGAGATATCTCTAGGAGGCTATCACATCTCAGAGTCATATCCAATATGATGCCCGAGGAAACCTCATGAGTCAATGTTGGTGATGTAATGAATGAGGTCATTTGCATGCGACCACTAGGGGGGAAGACAAAGTTGAGAGATGTTGTGTAGACGATGTGGACCAAGAAATCACAAAGATCCAAAATCTCCCAAACAAACAGTGTAAACATGATTTATATTTCGGAACCCAGGAGGGAAATTTTAGCCACTACAAGGAGACAAGCCCGAATACTCACATATCTAAATGTGAGTATGGAGAAGGAGAAAATAAAGGAGGCAAGAAATGACATCTAGAAAGCCATGTAATAGGAAGGGGGACATCCAACCAAAATGCAATATGTTACAAATTCATGAAATAGAAGCTGAAGAAGTTTACCCTAGACACTATGAGGAATACAAAGAAGGTACAATGGAAATAGATGACACCCAACCCACCAATTTGAGAAAAACAAAGTAATGGAATATGAAGAATCTAATATATTAAAAAACCTAGGGGAAGAGCACAATCCTAAAGTGATCTTGGTAGGAGATGACTAGGACTAGTACTAAAAGTAGCAACATTAAAAAAAATTCTAGAATACAAGGACGTATTTACATGGATGTATAAAGATCTAAAAGGAGTACCACATGTGTTATGTGTCCATCAAATTCCCCTGATACCAAGAGCAAGGCTAGTATGAAAAAACCCATACCAAGTGAATAAAAACTATGTAGCAAAGGTACATGAAGATATTGCAAAGATGCTCGATGTCGAACTCATCTCTAAGGTACAAACCAGTGAATGCGTCTCACTGATAGTCATATCACTAAAGACAGAAGGTAATCAAATTCAGATTTGTGTAGATTTTTTATGCTTGAATGCTATAACTGTGAACGGTCCCTTTCCAATTCCTTTCACAGATAGCATCCTGGAAGAAGTCACATTCCATGAAATGTATTCTTTCATGGACAGGTTCTTAGGTTATAACCATATCAACATCACAAACGAGGACAAATTAAAAACAACTATTTATGGTGGAATACAGAGTACATGCTTAAAAATGGATGTCATTTGGTCTTTGTAATGCATCTGTCACCTTCCAAAGGATTATACTCCACATCTTTGATAAGATATCCATTGGGAAATTTAAGGCATTTTTGGGTGATTAGTCAATCTATAGTGGGAAGGAGCATTATTTCAAGGCTCTCAAGGAGTGCATGGAGTGATGTCAGCAAGATAGCATAGGGTTAAATCACAAGAAATGTCATTTTATGGTACCACAATGCACACTACTGGGCCACATAGTGTGCAAGGAAGGATAAAAAATGGACCTAGATAGAATCAATGTAATCATCCACATAGAGAGGCCTATGGATGTAACAGGTATCAAATCATTCATGGGACATGTGGGACACTAGAGGAGGTTCATAAAAGGATTTGTGGAGGTATTGTTACCATTTGAAAGGCTAAACAAGAAAGGAGAACTATTTGCATGGCAGAAAGAATAAGAAGAGGCATTTCAATAGTTGAAGTCAAGGTTGGTAGGAGTGCCCATATTGGTATATCTAGACTAGAACAAAGAATTCCATGTCCACCTAGATGTCTCTAATTACATGATAGGGGGTACATTAGCACAAGTTAGGGAGGAAGGGTTGGACCATCCAGTGTGCTTTGTAATCCGATTGTTATAAAAGAAAAACAAAACTATAGCACAACGGAAAGAGAGGCAGTAGATATGATAAATGTTGTCCAAAATTTAGACAATATCTCCTAGCCACACCTTTCACATTCTTTGTTGGTCACCAAGCACTAATGTATCTGGTAAACAAACTTATCATACAAGGTAGGGTGAGTAGATGGCTAATCCTTCTCCAAGAATTCTCCTTTAGAATTCTAGTATGTCCAACGAAAATTCATATAATTGCAAACCAATTGTCACATATATGATCAAGAGAACCAGTGAAAGGGCAAGTGAATGAAGACTTTCTTGATGCACACTTATTCCAAATTACGACACTACCTGCCCAGTACAAAGAAATAGACCACTATTTATCCTCTTTTTGATGAAGGTTGCTCCCTTAATACCACAAATAAATAACAAAAACAGACAAACAACAATTTGTGAGAATAAAATATGGGTTTCCTATTATCTCCACAAATGCAAAATTACAAAATTTTGAAATACAATATGCAAATCCACAAGGGTGCCTTCCTTACAATAATTTGCAAGATAGAGCTATGAACTATCATCCAAAACTGTCATAGACAATCTAAATGCCTTCCTTATATAGGCAACTTTACACCGCCCATGAAGGTTATAGACATCGAACCCTACCCTTGAAGCCGACCAACCCTAAAATTACACAAAGAGTCTACTAAAAAACAATTATAAATTTTATTTTGGAATTTCCAGGTGGCCTGACTTCAAAAGACCGTAACTTGCAAACCGTTGAGTCAATTGGCTATTATGACCCCTTTCAAAATCATCAATTTCTAACCTACAAAGTACTCCATTCGATTGAGTTTCAGAGCCCTCTGGAACCTCCAAAACTGAGCCTTAAGTTTTTGTACCAAAATTTCAAACCAAAAATCCGCAATAACTTCATCAATACTCACGATATGGCAGTGAACCTCAATTGGCAACTAATATACCCAAGATGAACCTCCACTTTTGAAATTAGGACATTCTGAGCTCATATGACCAAGTAGCAAGCTTCCACAAACAACTTTGCACTCAAACAAACCTTATTCAAGAAATAGAAAGAAAATATTTTTGGATGATGCAAGATTGCTCCTACTCCCAGGATGCTCCTACATCAGACACCTGGGGTAATTTGAGAAGTGACCCCATCACATCTTAGGTATTCAGATGAAAACCAAGATAGTCAACCTCCTCCCTTGGAAACCATGATGAATCTTCTACTAGCCTCCCTTTCCATTCAACCAAGTACTCTTCATATGTTTTGTTCCTTGTACTTCTGCCAACATGACTATCTCCTGAATCTCCTTTGTAGCTAAAGTAGTTGCTGCAATACTCCACTGCACTTCTACAACTTCATCTCCATCACCTCCTTCATGATACTCTGTCAAATCTAAAATGTTAAATATTGGTGAAATATGCAATTCAGTAGGCAACTCTACTTCATAGGCATTTTCGACATCATGCGTTTTCAATATCTTGCATGGTCCAAACTTCTATAGTTTTAGCTTGTTAAATGTTCCTACTAGAAAATGATCATTCCTCAAACGAACCATGACTTCATCCCCAACCTGAAATTCCCTATACCTCATATTCTCAACTAGCTTGGCCTTGTACCGTGTATTCATCCTTGTAATGTGCTTCCTCACCTCATGGATGTTCTTCATATGTTCTGCAAAATCCTTTGCTTCAGCACTACTTATCTCTGCTTTATCCAACTTTCTCAATTCAGAAGCAAATCTGGGATTGCTCCCATATATAATGTGGAATGGTGATTTAGCAGTACTCTAATCAGATCTCAACCTTCTGGCTTCTCTCTAACCAAACATCTCAGCAAGTTCCCCAAACTCTGATTCACCACCTTTGTCTATTCCTCAACTTAAAATTTATCTTCAACTTCTATAATGTATGCCAAAAATACCCATCAAAATTAATATCTTGATATGAACTATACTCTTTGGTAGACCACGTAGTCTCACCACTTCTCTGAAAAACAACTTTGCCACATGAACAAGATCACTAGACTTCTTACAGGAAATGAAATGTGTCATTCTTTAAAACCTTTCAACCACCACAAATATCGAATTATGCCCTCACTAAGTCCTTGGTAAATCAAGAATGAAATCTGTTCGGGCATCCTCCCACAGCTTCTCTAGTACAGGTAATGGTTGATACAATCTTGTATTTTTTTTACTTCTTTTGCTATATGACATACTTTGCAATTTTGTACAAACTTCTTGACATTTTACTACAACTATGGCTAATAATAATTCTCATTAACCAAAGCAATGGTTTTATCTCTACTAAAATGTCTAGTCATTCCTTCACTATACTTCTCCTTGATGAGATTCTCCCTCATGGAACTTCTTGGAATGCACAATTGAATTCCTTCAAGCAACATCTCATCTTGGATTATGAAATCCAACCACTTTTCCTTGTCAAGTGTAATAGGTTATGTACAAGCTTTCCAAGCTTCACCAAAACTAGGATCCTCCAAATACAAATTCTTGAGTTCCTTGAGCCCAACCACCTCAATCTGCATCTCTATTAACAAATGTTGTCTCCTACTAAGAACATTTGCAACTCTGTTAGACTTCTTACTCCTATGTTTTAAAACAAATGTGTAACTCTGCAAAAACTCAACCCACTTCAAATGCCTCTGGTTCAATTTTCCTTGACTATTCAAATATTGCAAAGCTTGATGATCAGCATACAAAACAAACTCCTTAGGAAGACGATATTGTCTCCACTTCTTCAATTCCTTTACTATAGCATAAAATTCTTGATCATAAATAGAATACTTTCTTTTGACATCATTCAACTCCTCGCTAATATAAGTAACAAGTCTACCTTCTTCATTCAAAATAGCTCCTAATGTAGTATCACTAGCATCACAATTTACTTGAAACACCTTCTTAAAATCTAGAAGTACTAAAACAAGTTGTTCTGTAGCTTTCTATTTCAAAAAATTGAAACTCTTACCTGCTCCTACAATCCATTTAAACTCTTTCCTATCCCCCCTCACCGTTTCAGTCAAGAGTCCACAAATACTGCTAAAACCTCCGATAAACTTTCTGTAAAAGCTAGCCATTCCATGAAAGCATCTTACCTTAGTAGCACTCCTTCAAGTAGGCAATTCAAGGATAGCCTTCAATTTCTCAGGGTTCATTTTTAGACCTTCTGTTGAAACTACAAATCTCAGGTACACCAACTCCTTCACAAAAGTACACTTCTTCAAATTAATTAGCAACTTCTCTTTCCTCAACTTCTCAAACATCTTATGAATATGCATTATATGCTCCTCCAATGTCTTACTAAAGATCAAAATATCATCGAGGTAAACAATGACAAACTTACCCAGAAATTTCTTTAGTACCTCATTCATGAGCCAAATGAAAGTGCTTGGTGCATTGGTTAGCCCAAATAGCATGACCAACCACTCCAACAATCCTTCCCTTGTCTTGAAGCCAGTCTTCCATTCATCTCCTTCTCTGATTTGAATTTGATGATACCCACTCTTTATATCTATCTTTGTGAAATACACAACTCCACTCAAACAGTCCATAATATTATCCATCCTTGATAATGGAAATCTGTACTTGATTGTGATCTTGTTGATAGCTCGAGAATCCATACACATTCTCTATTCTCTATTCTTCTTTGGTGTTAATATGGCTGGTACAACACAGACTCAGACTTTCTTGAATCAACCCTTTCTGTAACAACTCATGTACTTGTCTATTCAACTCCTCACTTCCTACTGGTCTCATTCTGTGCGTTGCTGTGTTTGGAAAATTGACTCCTGGAATCAAGTCCATCTGGTGACTAATTTTCTTCATTGTTTGTAATCCATCAGATATATTATTGGATACAATATCTAGAAACTCATCCAAAAATTTGTAACTTCTGCAGGCACCTCTTCTACTTTTCTTTACCATCTTTTGGAATTATAGCAAAACACATATGCTCACGCCTCATATCCTCTATGAACTTCTTTCCATCAACAAAACATATTCTGGCAATACTATATACCTTTTCTTCTTTATCCTTCAACTGCTTCGACTTATGTTCCACTCCATCCTTTGTCAAAGTGTAGGTATTCGCACGATCATCATGCATAGCATGCCTATTAAACTATCATGACCTACCCAACAACATATGACATGTCCATAGGTATGATATCACAAAGTATCTCATCCTAGTAGCTTCAAATTTTGAACTTCACTAGGCAATACTTATTGACCATGACCTTGTGGTCATCATGCACCTAGGCAATACAGTATGTGCGCAGGTGTTTCTACATTTTGAGATTTAACTTAGTAACCATCTTTTTAGACACCAAATTGTATGTGCTTCCACCATCAATCATAAAATCACAACACTTATCTTTGCACTTGCACCTAGTGTGAAGAAAGCGCCTCTTTCGATTAGGTTCATTCTCACCACTCAGCAAACTCTTCTACTAACTAGAACTTCTCCTCTTTCAACATTTTTAAAATGTGATGATTTAGCATCTTTATCGACATGCACAACTCTGGTCTAATCTTCGACTCTCCTATCTATACTTCCTTGGCGTTGGGGACATTCAAATGCCCTATGCCCTTCTCCACAGTGAAACCATGTTCCTCAAAAACCTCCTCTACTAGATCATTGTCCTCTTCCTCTTCCTTTCTGATCTCTATTGCTCTGATCATGGAAATGATTGGAATTGTTTCCTCTTTGGTTTTAGCTGCTACTATTGGCATAGTCCTTCTAATCATCATTTTGGCCTCCATAAGATCATCCACTAGATCTTCCACCACGTCCTCTTCCACTTTGCCAGCTCTCAAACTTCTTGTTTCTCTTCTACTCTTAGGGAAAACTTGTATGCCTCCTCAATACTGTTCATTCAAACTAGACTTAGCTCCTCTTGAATGGTTAGCCTCAACCCATTAAGAAAACGGACAACTTTCTCCTTGTCATCTTCTACATGGCATGTTCTGATGAGAACTCGATAGAACTCTTCTATATATTCCTGAACATATCTTCCCGCTTGCTTTAACCCTTGCATTTTCTTTAGAAAATCAAGCTCATAATCCACAAGAATGAATTGTCACATTTTTTCTAGCTATCATCTGATCCCATCTTGTAATTTTATCCTTTCCTCTTCTATTCCACTCCAATTGAATCTCCTACCACCAAATCTTCGCATGACACTTCAATTTGGCCTTCACAAATTTTACCCTATTCAGATCTTCAATATCTTCATACTCAAAGTATTCTTCTTATTCATTGATCCAATTAATCAATTCCTCTGGGTTAAGATTTCCCAAAAATGTGGGAACCTCAAACTTAGGTCTTCTTTCAATCTTGGAAATGGCCCTAAAAAACTATCTTCTTCTAGGTTCAGAATTTAGTCTTCTTCAACATTTTTTTCTTCTTCTTCCTTGTCCTCGCTTTCATCTCTTACGACAAGATTCATCCCTCTGTGCATTTGTTCTTCTAATGCTTGCATTTGTCTCTAGAGGGCTCTAAAACTTGTTGTGGTTCCACAACACACACCCTATTTTTGACTTCGACAATAAGGAGCCCCCCTTTTTTTAATTTGACTCCTAGAAACTTGTTCCAAAAAATATGGTATCTTCCAAGGTGCCTCAAGGAGCGGAACTTTTGTAGTTCAGGTTTAGGAGTTTAGTCAGTTAGCATTGTTCAAAATCTACCAATCATGAAGATCAAGTTCTGCATAAAGGCTAGAGGTGCACACAAGTGCACCCACCTAAAAAGGTGTGCCATGCACGTTGCCTTGACTTATTTTGTAGGTTCGCACCTGCACACCTACACACTGTTGCAAGGTGTGCCCCTCTCAAGGTGCGTAGACCATGGAACTTGACCCAATTAGTGCACCTACGTAGATGTGCTAGCACACAGTTGTGGCTTTCATTAGTTTTTGACCAATTTTTGTCAATTTTTTCATCAATTGGGTCTAGTTGTTAAGCATCATTTTACCCCCCTAGTACCAGTATACTGATGTTTATCATTTTTGTAGTTCATTATAGCATCCTCATCATCCGTAGCAACAAAGATTATCATGGTATTGCATGTGCATATTCAACATAGGCGCCTTATGATTTTAGATAGAAGAAGAGGGAGTTCAAGTCCATCAGAATGTTGAACCATAGAGAGGGCATAAATCATCAAAAAGGTTAGGAATAAGTACACGAGTGGTCCTAGACCTCATTTGACCAAAACCTAGAAATCGTTTTCAAATCTGGGTGCTTCGATCTTTTAGGCCCCGTTTGGTTGCAAGAATTGGTAAATGCAGAATTTAACTATGCTGGAATAAGCTCTCTTTCGGAGTTTGCGCATTCTGAAAATAAATTATGGAATATCATTTGGAGGTGTTTGGTTCTCCTGAAAGAGGAATCGGTAGATGACTATTCCGTGTTTGGTTGCATCAATAAAAATAGGAATTAGAATCAGTTTTTTTTTTAAATCTTAATATGAATTTATAAAAAATAATTTTTTGCTAAGTTTTTTAAAGTCAAATTAATTTACCCTCTTCACTATAAATTGACTTTATCAATAAGAAAGGTATATCACATATTTCACTTAATACCAAGTAAAACATGTTTCAAAGTTTAAAAAGTTTAAATATTAGACCTCTCTTATCCACAAATATATTTTCTTTCTTAGCCCACATTGAAAGCAACCAAGTTTAATCAATTCACTTTGTCATACCCACATTTTTGGATCTTAAATTCATTGGATTTAAATCTAATTATTTTAAAATTATATTCAATATTGCCTAAAATTGTTTCCATTATAAGCGTGATTTTTTAATATATATGTTTATAGTTAAAGAAGTCAAAGTTACAATTTTTAATTACAAATATTTGACAACATTTTTTAAAATTTTAATTATATTTGAAGAATTCGATTATAAATACTATTGTATGCATAAAGAATATAAAAAATTATGTTAAATATAACTATAAATTTGAATATAATATCAAAACTAAAATTATTTTATTTTTGGGTAAGAACCATTAATGACTGATAGCCTTAAACCGTGTGTGAAGGGAAGTCCAAAGACTATTCCCGTCCTTATCAAGGGAGATGCCACCTGTCTCTTGTTTTCGACGAACACAAACATTTTTGTTTTAAATATATAAAAAAAGTAAAATATGCGATATTTGAACCTAGTTTTATCTAGAAGGCTAAAGATAAGATTTATTTGTAAAGATAATTTTAACAAAAGTTTTGATTAGGTAAAAACAGGTTTTGAAAGGTCCCAAAACCTTGTATATCAAATCTAAAAATATTACAATATAAGGCCCAAATACAGCAGTGTGATTCACCAAACAAAGATAGGGAACAACCTACAAAAGTTTATAATAAATATCAAGTTTGATATTAGACATTTTGTCATTGATAAAAATCCTTATACAAATTATAGCTATGCATTTTTTTTTGCATATGTTTCCGACAAATAAATGCAATTAAAAGAAAAACAAGACATTGTAAAAAGTGAATTTCAGCCTTCTGACTATTGCAACACTTGCACTCTACTCCATCACGCACTGTACTTGTTTGTGCATCACTAGCCCATTCAAATAATCCACATCCATCGTGTCCCTACAATAGCAAATCTTCATTAGTTCCTAGTATAATAATTATTTATTCATTACACTAATTTCTAAGAAAATTAATAACGACCTTTTTCTTATTCGGGCGAGACCAAAATTTATGCCCAAGATTTTTTTGTGTGTTGGAGATTTTCAACAAACAAGGGCCAGCACCACATCAACATGTTGGCACATTGATTAAAACCATCAACCCTGCAACATAAAAAATACATTAGTTATATGAAAATACACATACTATAATAAAAGTCTTTTAAATCACTATACAAAATCTTTATAATCATTATTAAAAGCCTATTTAAATATCAATTTATATAGCCGAGGAGTCGTTCACAACAAAATACATCACTGCATCTATTTCAGTGGTGCAAAATTGAAATTCAATTGGATCGTTATATCAAGCGATATGAAATCCTAAAAATGGTAAGTATAGCATCCCCTACTACTACATTATTTATGGGAGTGAAGAATCAAACAATAGGTTTCTGAAAATGAGAAAAAACATGACAAGAAAGAAGATATGAACATTGTGCACACCCAAAAAAAAAATGACATTGTCCAAATTAAGACATTATCCATAGGAGCCAAACAGCACAAGAGTTAGTAATGTTGATGTAGGTATTACTAAACAGCACAAGAGTTAGTAATGCTGATAGGAGTCAAACAACACAAGTGAAATGTTGATGCAGACATTAGTAATGTTGATGTAGATATTACTGCCATCTATTTTCCAATGTGCAAGCTACTATGAAAGAATGCAAAGACATACCTATCAATGGAACATGTGATTGTAAAAGAAACCCACAGGATGTCTAGTTATGGCCAACCATGGCAATACAGCCTTTTGAAAATGTTCATGATCATCAATAAAAGCCTTTACAACCGGCACAAATGCAAGGGAGGGGTACGTGGTTTTAATAACAATTGGGAAGGCAATGTTCAAATAAGAGGAATTGCTATTATCAAAAAATGAAAAAGGTGTAAAACGGAGGATATAAGAATCATCATAGTATTCTGCATTTTACTCAACAAAATGATGTGAAGCAGCCTAGACACCACACAAATTGTTTGACCAAATGCCTATCCAAGTAGTTCAATAAAATTCGGGGACTAATGTGTAAAGAATTTGGTACCAATAGCTATCAAATCTGCAAATAATTCTATGATTAATGCAAACGACTAAGTCCACCGATTCCTCTGTGTGGGTTAATATATAAGAAGAGCAGGTACAAGCATCTTTAAATATTTAAACAAGTAAAGGCAATGAATAATTTTCCATATATGCATGTCATAAAGTCATAAAGAAGTTGATAGAAGTATGTTTTGCAGCTGATAATATCATAAGGCATGCTATGAAGTACTCAAATATAAAGGTCACTATAATTCGAAATAATTTTAACAAAAACTCTAGAGTCCTCCATACTTAAGTTGTATATATTTGACTCTCCTCCCCTTGGTCATTCTCAAGAAGCTTTTTGCTCTTTTGGTTTCAACCAAAAAATCATCATAGGCCTTTATCATCGAATCTTCACTAATCCCAAGAATGCCTTTGAGGGCATCATAAATTTTCTCTCCAACAGATTCAGAATCCTCCTCATCCACTTTGACAACGTCAAACTTTAATGTGAGGCCTCACTCCAACCCATCATAGCATAGATATTGTATTTCCATTTTGTTACTTAGGACTGGATATCTCGACATATATATTTTGATACTTGATGCGTAGTAATTTTGCTACTTATCCGATGACATTTACCTTGTGATCTTCCATTACAGTATGCATTAAGACTTAATTGGCTTAGTCGATGAATTAATGGATATTTATTCAGTATTTTACTATTATGATAAGAAATGAAATTATGATGTGATTTAATGCTTAATTTGATCTTGATAGGAAAGTAATATGCAGTTTGTTTTCGAGGGTTAATGATTAAATGCTTAATATGTAAATGATGGAGAATAGGAAGTTAATTATGGAAGGTGTTGTATGTGAATGGTAGAATAACAAAGTTATCATGTACTTTTACTTTCATATGTATTTTATATGTGACTTTTTATTGGACTACTGATGCTCGAGTTAGTGTGCAAGAAAGGGACCATAGAAACATAATGGAAAAACAAGGTATAAGTACATGTTAATATGACTCTGCCAAGGTGAATCTTTATAAGATTTATAAACCTCATTGTGATGTGTTTATTTTGTAAATGTGAGATGTATGTGTGTAGTATGTGTTTCATGTGTAAATTCTGAACATGTCATGTGTAATGTATAGTGAATTTTGTGTGTGTCACTTGACACTTGTACTCATTATGTGAAAATGACATGTGCTTTGATGATGGATCATGTGGCCACCTTATCCTGAGTTAAATACCTTAATTGAGAAATTTGACTTATTGCCTTAAATTAGTAAAGAGGACAAGGTTACCACCATAGGAAATTTGGAATTTGAACTTACCTAGCATTGTTAGGGTCATAAAGTAGCTCTAAGGTGAATTTGTGATAAAAATAAACCCTACCCATGTTAATACTTTAAGTTAGAGGGCTAATAATGACCACTAGGGTCCCTAAAAGACCTACTAGACCCCAAAAATAATGCATTTTACATTGAATCCGAAAATGAGAGTGATATATAGAGGCATGGCCAAATTAGAAACTCACTTGACCATTCTCTACCTTTAGAGACAACTAGGGTTTGGAGGAAGAGGATAAGGAGCTCTACTACAACTTTTCATTGCCATTGCTTGGAGTGAGGTTGGTACCCATAATCCATGGTGTTCTTCATCTACATATAGAGTTGATATGGTGTTCTTCATTCCATGGTAAATTTGGTGTATTGTAGATGTGGTTTATGAAAAGGGATCTTTTGTTTGAGTGTTGCATGTGAGAAGTTTATGTGATTTCTTTCTTGAATCTTGTTTTGTTTTCATGTTGTATGTTTATGCAATGGGTGTGAAGCATCACTCACCCTTGGGAGGGAAGAGATGCTTGGGTGAAGGGGTTAGATGCTTGGGTGAAGGGGTTAGTTGGGCTCACTGATGTAATTGAGGAACTCTCTCATGTGTGGAGAAGATTTTTATGTGTTCAATGGAATATGGACTTCTTGTTACTTGCATTTTGGGAGGTATAAGGAGGTGTGTGAATAGGGAAGTCATTTTAAGCCTCGAAAGGGTATGTTTATAATGAGAATATGTGCATATTTGTGAATCATAGTTTGGAAATCCTCCTCATGGAGAGAGCCCACCTTCACCCTATAGCTAGATTCAATTGTTGAGTCTTTGTGCAAGCCTTGGGTTGGGTTGTCTTGCAAATGTATTGTGTAGTGTTTTGTTATATTGTGGTGATCATGCATGTTATGTGGATGTGAAGGTGTGCAACCGTTTGTGCCTTATTTCCCCAAGCTCGGTGGGTGGCTTCCTTGAGGCCTAGGGTGGGAGGTGAGCCTCCATGGTTCTACATTTTATCTCTTGTTTGTAGGTATTTGCTTGGAGTTTGGGACATTTGGAAGTTGAGAGGTCTTACCTTGCACAGAAGAAGAGAACATTATTGCATTTGTATTGCAATGGAGGACAACTCCATTTTTGTTATGTGAATTTATTGTATTGTAGGAATGATGTTATTGATTTCATACATATGCCAATAGAGAGATTGTGAATTATCTTGCTTGTAAAGGTCCTTCCATTGTGTATCTTGATATGATGATTCCACCACCCCATTGCTTGCTTGATATTGTGTTGATATTGCCTTATCATTACTTAAAATTAGAATGTGTTGAAGAAAAGAAATTTGTATTATGATATACCTTGGAAGAATGAATAGGATATTATCATTTTGATATTTTTATCTCTTCAAATTTCATAAGAATAATTTAGTTGGATTGGTGTTCAGTATTGCTTTTGAATTAGTTGTAGAATATGCAATTGATAGCTAATGGATTTGTAGATAGTTTAAATTATGAAATTGGATGTCAATGATGTATATTGAATATTTGATGTTCATGAAATTATAATCAAAAGATTTCATTTAAGTTCTATGTTAGTGTATCTTGCAAGTAGATTTTGTTAGTAATGTGATAGTTGTTTTACATTAGATTTGCTTATTAGAATAGAAATTATAATGCATGATGCAATGTTAAAATATTATCAACTCAAATCTAAACAATCTTAGAGAATACATGAAAAGAACTAGACAATAAGTTAAGCTCAAAAAAAACTTGTAGATGCATATTCTTTATGGAAAATGTATGAGTAAAATCCAATAAGACCCTTCCTATTACAGTCAAATAAAAAATAGGCCTTGAATAAAATAATAATATCTTGGAATTTATACGTTAGAATAAACCATCTCCAAAATCTTCTCCATTAATAAAATGTCAAACATGAATGATGAAATCCTTAGCTCATGATAGGAACCTATAAAAATAAATAATAATAAAGTGTATTAATCTCCCAACTAGGAGTGACTTGTACATTTAATATGACAAGATTGGTTAGGCAAAAAGGAAGGTTTCATTTCAAATTTATGAAAAAACAAATGCAAAAAGACTTCCTTGCCGCTTTGGCAAACCTGGCAGCCATACCCATATGGGGAAAGGCATTTATTTTGGGAGGTGTCTTGGGGAGCACGCACCCTTCCCCTCTCCCTTCTCACCTACCTCCATTCATACCCAGGCCTCAACATGGCAGAAGTCAACATGGTAGGATTTAAATGAGTTTATTTGTGCTTTGTTATGCAAACAAAATCTTTCCATATCCAAGTCGCCTAGGAGGAACTTGCGCTTGGATGTGAGGGAGGGGTAGTTGGCATTGGATTGTGTGATATGACAGCTTGCAGCATTTTAATCATGGGTGATAGGACCCCTAGCTTTATGCATTTAGGGAAATGATTGTAATTTAGGTGGGGTTTAGATTAAAGGTTAGTATTAGGATATTATGTCAAGGGGGAATATATATATATATAGTTATATTTAATAAGTTTAAGGATATTAGGATTAGTATGGTATAGGAAATTATAGTTTGTAATAAATATGATATAGGATGTAAAGTTAGATGTGTTAATAGGACAGAATTAGTTAGTTAGTGGACTTAGGATATTTTGTAAAAGGGGTTTGAGTAATATATTAAGTGTAGAAGATGTTAAGTCTAGAATAGTTTTAGTAAGATTATTTTTGGGAAATGTAATGTTTATTGCTTGGATTAACATTTGTTAAGGGTAGCATAGGAAGTTAAGTAAATAGGAAAATTTAACTTTAGATTTGTTTATGTCACTTAATTATTTGCTTGTTATTGTTATTAGCTATGGTAGATGAAGATATGTGTTATAGTAAGAAAATATAGGATTAGACAATAATTTGATCTGATTATTATTTGCACAATAATTTCAAATATAGTAGTTTTAATTTAATATTAAATAATAATAATGTTAGCAATTTAAATAAAATTTGGATATAATATATAAATGAGATTGATAAAGGTAAGTGAAATCAAGGGGTAATAAATTAATAGATTATGTTGCTTAATAGGATGTTTACAAATACATTATATTAGTGGAAGTTATTAATTTTCCCTTAAATTAAATAAACAAATAAAAACATTAGTAGTAATGTTAGCCTTAATTATTTATATCTTTTGTGAAGTGTATTTTTAATTCAAATCAATCAAATGTATTATTTCACCCTTGTATTTGGGGGTTGACACTACTGAGGGATAAATTAATGAATAAAGAAATTAATTTTCAACACCTAATTTGTAACCTAAAATTAGACAAGTTAATAAATAAATAACCTTAAATTATAACCAAATAAGTAATAATGATAACTAAATATCATTTTAATGTAGTATTGCAAACATTATTGACAACCAAGCAACCCGGTATGGAAAACTTGATTCCAGATTTCGAGTGGAGCGATCTTCATTCCATCTGCAAACTTTACCATCTCAAGTTAAAGTATAGACTAGATATTTCTTATCTATTCGAAAATTCAAAACACTCAGCAATGTCTGAATCCTTGATGCAACCTGTAACCCTAGAATGCAACCTATACACATTCAATTATAACTGTGTACCATTCAAGTATAACCACAACCTGATTGAGTTTAAACCCATTCAAATTTAATATCAAGTCTTTCGACTAAATTATAACATTAACATTTCAAAAAAAATTGTTGTGTTTTTTTTTCCTTGTACAATTATGGGCATGACATTTAACATGCCCTCGTGGATCCTATTCATGGCTTGACAAATGGTATCCATTGAACCAGCCATGCTCGCCTTCTTTCTCTTTCCCTTCCTTGATGAAGATGGTGATATTCTCTGACTACCACTTGTAGTTGATTGGTTGGATTGAGCAAAGTTTTCATCCAAATGACTATCAGCATCAACTAGTATACTAAAATCCCCAACGTTATCAAGATCGATGGCCTCATCCATAATGTTCCCTTCCTCCGTCTCTTGAGCTGTGGCAGCTGTAGTACCTTCTGCCATGTCATTTCCCACAATGATGGCTAACTCATTATAGTATTGGAATGGCTGCCTTTTATACACTTTTTCGTTTTTTAATTATTTCCTTTGCAAATTGGGAAACAATTGAAATAGTTAGTCGTCTTTCAATACTAAATTCACAAATATAAAGTTTTACTTAAACAAAATGAATATTAAATACCATTTTACCTTCAACAACTCATTCCAAACACTGTCTTCAGCATCCACACACTGTGTACCTTCATTCCAAGCAAAGCCACTTGTATTTCTTAAATCTTTCATTACTCTAAATCCCGCTTTCCATGTTTTTAATTTATTCTTCAAATTATCCTTGGTCAGATTTTGCTTCAGCTCATCATTGAACTGCCTCTCAATGGTAGTCCAAGCTTCCTTTTTGAAACCACCTTCACCTTTTCGACCTAGTTGTACTTGCTCTTGAAGCAACTGAAGGAATTTGTGCTCCATATCCCTAGTCGATAGCACCCTATTCATAGAAGGTGCATTGCTGACTTGTGCTTCTTGATCCATGCTAAGGAAGATAACAAAAATGGGTAAAAAATACTTGTGTTGATGTGTAATCTTACGAACACGTTAGTGATTTGAAAAATAATAAAAATAACATCACTTGGCATTGCAATTATAATGAGGTATGTCGATAGTCTATATACAAATGTGCCCATTCCTCAACAAGAGTCAATTTACATGTAATATATCCAAAACTCTTCACATTAAACTTATCAACATGTATGCAAAGTGAAAAAATAAGGTAGAAAGTCCTAAATTTTGGCATCCCCTAGAATGTTACAATTACAGCTTACCAAAAAGACATGATACAAGTTTCCTTTCTAATTTAAGGCAAAAACTAAACTATGTTAGCATTCTATACAACATGTAGTTGTCAGTAATTCCACATTTAACGGGGAAAGAAAAACCATATGGTCATGAAGTTCAACACTGGTTTTGTGTATCTAGGTGATGGAATTCTTGAAGATTCCAAATACCTGCTTATCTCCCAAATAGAAATTATTATATTAGTAGTATAAGAGATTTCATTTGTAGCGCCTGCCCCTAGTTCACATTTTGTTTTAATTGCCAAACTCTTTTAGGCCAGTTTTATACTTGATGTTTAGTAGCATCACATTCAGATTATCAGATATTGTTTTACATTCAGTTTATTATATAATGAGATTACTTGGTACTCTGTATTTCATGCATGCATGATGATTATTCAGTGTTTTCAGTTATCGATGATGATTAGTTAGATGGTTTATTATCACATGTGCTTTCTTATGGATACTTACCCCATACTGCATGTGTATGGTGTGCGTGTTTATTTTCTTTATGTATGGTGTTTCTGATGTGGTTAAGGAAGGGAGTCGTAGTCACCTGCTAGTCGAGATCTACACGATGCACCACTTCCTGCCATTGTCTACTTAGCTTAGAATATTGTGTCTGTACATGTGTGAATTTTATGCAGGTTGCAGGTACCGGGCATCGACTTCCCTGAATTGCTAGGATGAGCGTACCCTATCGCATTATCTCAATGGTAAGAGAGGGGAGATAAACTCTTAAGTCCAAATCCTAAACCCTCTAGCCAATTGTCGTAATTCATAATTAGGACAAGTATTTGAGTTAAGTACCCTCCGAATGCATCAAATGATGTAATTTCATGATTATAACCCTTTATTGATTTAGTATGTGTTTTGCTATGATGGGTTTTCGTATGTTGTCTTTATGAGTCTTTGGTGTATTTTCTATTAATTAAGTCTAATTAAAAGATTAATTAACGATTTAATTTAATGGAAAATCATTATAACATTTTAATATTTAATTATATTTAATTAATTGAGAAATTAATTAAATAAAAAGAATTAAATTTGGAGATTAAAGTTCAAGGATAAATTTAGAACGTGATAATATTTATTTAATTTAATAATAATATATTTAGAGTTCATTTTTAAATAAATGCTAAGTATTATTGTTATTTAAGTTAATTAAATATTTTATCAATTAAAGTTTTTAAAATAAAATTAAAGTGGAAAAGATATTAAATTATTAAAAAGTTTCTAGTCCTCATGATGTATGCATGAGGTTAAAATAAAAGAAATTAAATTAAAAGATAAAATAAGTGGAAATAATAATGTTATTTTAATTTCATAAAGTGCGCATGGGATTAAAAGTAATAAAGATTAAAATAGAAATCAAGTGGAATATTAAATAAAGTTATTTAATAATTCTTAAGGTGCATTAAATGATAAAGCAAAGATTAATACAAGTTAATTTTAGAGTTAACCCAGTTGAGCATGAAGTCCTCTCGGGTGAACGCACAATTAGTGCCTCGATTGGAGGAGAAAACTCCTTATCACAACTTTGGGGGTTCATTTTTAAGGGCGCGTGAATTTGGGAAAGAATTTGGGGGAGACAGGATTTTTGGAAAAAACTTTTATAAGCAAATTTCAGAAGGAGAATTTTAGGAAAGATTTTCAGAGGAAAGATATTGAAGAAGAGCGAATTCTCTCACAATTTTCAGAGATTTTGTATTAGCATCAGGATCAGGTAGGGTCTTATGATCACTGATTAATTACGCATTTTTCCTACTTCTTGTCTTCTTCGTGCCTGTAGATTCTCTGTGATGAAAGTTTAAACATTCCAATATTGAAAATTAACAGATGCTTGTTAATTAATCTTTTGTATACGTAGGGATTAGAAAAGAGATCAGAAAAATCCTGAGTTTCTAAATCAAAGAACATAGGATTTAATCGGAAAAGGGTAGAATCTAAGAATGAAATTCTAAATTTGAAGGGTTGATAATATTTTCTCCATCAGATTATAGATGAAATCAATTTCTTTTTAAAATAATAATAATAATAATAATAAATGAAACAAAACAAATAGATTTATATTCAAGAAATTGTTTTATAATTTTAAAATATTTATAAATTTTATAAACTAAGTGAATCATTTTTCTTAAAATGAAATTGTTTCTAACATATAATATAGTGTTATTAAAAGGAAAAATAAAAATAAAATATATATATTAATATGGGGGGGGTCGTTGACCCACACCCCTACCCATCTGTACGTCGCCGCGTGTCTCAGTATGTATTGTTGTGGTAGCAGTACTGCTGCGACAGCAGGTACTACTGACGCAGTAGTACCCTGCGACAGCAGGCTGGCAGTATTACATACTGCCGCAGCGATTAATAAATCGCTTTGTGTTATGTTTTAATAAAAACAAACTTAGTCTATGCCATTTGGAAATTCGTTTTTTTTAAATGGTGGATAATTTTAATATTATAATTTGTAATTACTTTTAATATATTTTTTTAAAAATTAAATTAAACTTATGATATTATTTATTATTAACTTCATTATCAAATTTCATTAATATTTTATAATTTATTATATTAATGATAAATGTAATATTTTTAAATAAAATATTAATATTGTTGTAGGTTATAATTAAATTTACTAAAAGATTTAAATTATAATGATTAATTAAATGTTAATCATCTAGTTATTTTATAAATAACTAATAATTAGTCTTATTAAATTTGATTTAATTGACTTTAAATATAAATGGGGTAAATTTATATGTTATTTAAAAAGAAGAATGGGTAAATTGAAAGGGTGAACTACGAGACTTATTTACTTGGAACATACATTTAACTGGAAACTGGAACCTTACCTTTAATTCAACTGTATGCTTTCAAATCAAATTTAGACTTTGAACTGTACTATTTAGTTTGTACTATCTATGCTTTGGGAGTTTTTGGGTGGTTCTAGAGTGTTGACCAGTTTAGGTTGTTACCAGAGGCTCGAGGGTTATGTGATTGTGATGTTATGATGTTTTGGTCTCGATCTTTCTTAACTCAACCATGGTAATGTGATTAGTATGCTCTATGACATATTGTATTTACTATTTGTTATTGCCTTCCAGTTTCTTTGTGAGAAGCTGATGGTGTATGTATTTGAGTTACCTGACTTAACCATTTTTGAGTCATCGATCAGTTGTACTTGGGTTGCTTTTCAGTCGCCTTGATGGGACTGAAGTGTTATTGCTATGCTCTTGATGATGTCATGTTGTGACATGTGTGACTTGACCATTTTGGAGTCTTCGATCAGTATTGTGATTTATTATTGGGATACTTTCTGGTTGCTTGTTGGAGAACCTTTGGATATTGTGATTTATCATGGATGCCTTCAATTGCTGATAGAGAACTGTTGTGATCATCATGATTACTATTTGATGCTTATCAGTTGCTCGTGGAGAACTGATGTGATTATTGTGGATTATATTTATGATGTTTTTAGTCGCTTGTATAGGACTGAGGTGATTTTATTATGATTCTTTGATTTGTGTTGTCATGAGCCTAGGGTAGGTTATCTATGTGTAGTGTCGGGAAGTGGCTTGCAATGAGGGACGGGAGACCCGAAGTGGCTCTGGGCATGACTCATTGTAAGTTGTTTGTTTTAATAAGTGAAAACATCTCACCTAAATACTGGCTTAAATGAACCTAATAAGATAACTGTATGTTCTCTCCCAGGCCTTGAGTGCTAGTACAGACTAGGATGGGGTAGAGAGAACGCTTGATTACGACCTTGCATTCCGCAGTATGCCTCGTCAGTACGAGAGGATACTAGTGGCCGCAAAATCACAAGGGACCCAGGATTCCTAAGGGATTGCTCGGGTAACTTCCAACGTGACTTCTGTGATAACACTTTCCCGCTTGCATAGCAGGTTTCCTACGTGTCTTGTGTGCCTCTGGGTCTAGATGTCTATCTATGTTGGAACCTTTGAGTTAGTGTACTTTTAGGATTTTCCAGACTTAGAGAGTACTTGTGTTTTGTGTTTTGATATCATATTTGGGACTTAAGACTATCTCCTCAGCGCAGTGGGAGTGGGCCATTTAGGTTCCACGCGGTCAGGTGGTAGTGCTTTTTACTCTTACCATTGATATCTGTCCATGGTCACCATGGCTGGAGCTTTCTTGGGTGGCATTTACCTTCATTTTGTTCATGGATTATTATGGTGGATGGTTAGATTTTATGATGGATGTTTTATCATTATGGATGTATGGATGTATCATGTATGGTGAATGGTTTCATTTATTTTTATTGTACTTTGTATCATGGATTCGTGGAGGTTGATGCATTTCAATTTTTACATATGTATATTCTTTTAAGCCTTTCATACCCTGTGACATGTACAGTGGAGATTGAGCATTCCAAATTAATCTGCCAAATGGCATTCAGAACAAATGTATATTATATGGACATTGGACTCTCTGATTATTCTTTCATGTGGATGTGGTAGTTGTTAGACTTAGTTTTAGATCAAATTTAAATGTGACTCAACGTCTTGGGATCCTTAAGGAATGTAACCTGTTATGTATGGTTGATGATGATTACATGTTATTGCTTCCATTACTATGTGTTGATGTGTATGTTGTACTTTCTTACTTTAAAAAAAAATGTTTAGCAAACTTAGTAACTTTAGGTTAATTCTTTTGGATCCCTTGGCGGGGCGTTACATCATTATTATAATCGACCTCAGCTCTGTAAGACCGAACTTACTCATTAACCTTCTTTAACAAGCCTAGGCATGGTAGATGGAGTGAGGAAATCATCTGTATGTTTATTAACTTGGACTTGTACATCATAACAATTGGGGGAAGATGGATTTAGAGTTAGTTTGAGTAAGAATCACTTCAACTTTACCTAATAGCAAACGGTGATGATAAAAGATTCATATGATCAGATTTAGAAATCTATTATATATACTTATAGCCACATTATAATGATGATGAAAATGTCACATATAATTCAAACTCGATAACCTTTTCTACTGTGCTACCTGCCTATGCAAAACTGGCAGCTCTAGGACATGGGAGGAAAATCCATGAAAATATAATAAGAAGTGGATTTCAATCAGATGTTCTTGTGGGTAATGCCTTGATATCTATGTATGCAAAATGTGGTGACATTCAGAAGGCAAATGAAATATTTGAAGGAATGCATCTAAGAGATCCAATCTCTTGGACATCGATAATTACAGGGTTTGCAATGCACAGCTATGGCAAGAAAGCTCTTGAACTCTTTGAACAAATGAAATTTTCTGGTATGACACTAGATCATATCACCTTTTTCAATATTTTGTCTACGTGCAGCCATGCAAGTTTAGTGAGTGAGGGCTATAAATACTTCGATTGCATGAGGGCGTATTATAACATCAGCCCTACTATGGAACACTATAGATGTATGTTTGACCTCCTTGGGTGCGCTGGCCGATTGGATGAAGCAATTGATTTCATCTATAGAATTCCAGTAAAACCCAATGGTGCCATCTGGAATAGTTTGATGGGTGCTTGCAAGATACATAATAGTGCGGATTTAGGAGAATATGTGGCAAGACAAATAATTGAATTGGAGCCTCAAAATGCAGCACCTTATGTGCTTCTTATGAACATCTATGCTGCAACTGGCAAGTTGAGTGAGATTGAGAGGATACGGAAAATGATGAGTGACTGGGGCATAAAAAAGACACTTGGATACAGTTGGATTGACATCAATAAACATGTAAATGCTTTTGTTGTAGGCTAGAGGTCACATAAAATCGAAGCAAAGGTCATGGCATTATCTTGGAAGATCAATCTAGAACATCTATTCCAATTCAACCTCTATGATGAATAGTTTCTCTCTAGTCTTTGAAGCATTTTTCTACAAGCGGTAGATTATACGAATACTATATTTGTTTAGGGGTAGAAGTCTTATTGTTGCTGTTCACTAAGACAAGGTTAAAAACTCCTTTTTCTCTTTTTTTTTTTCAATTTACAATGCTTTCAATAAAATGGAATCCCTATATAGCATCTTGTAGAAATATAAACATACAGTAAACTAGAAGCATAAGCCCAAAATACCCAATTGGTAGTATCAATGGGAGAAGTCGATCTAACCAATCACTAATGAAAAATATTGCAGAAGAAGACTACTAAGGAGCTGAAATGTATTAATATCTTATAGACCCATATAGATAAAAAGAGATCCTCTATCCAAGTAAGTATTAAAGGGATCTCCTCCTGGGATTAGATTAAAAAAGACATGTAACATATTTTTTGGTTCCTCCCAACCAGTGGATAAAGAGAGCACATTTACAAGCATTCTCAAATTGCAGTCAAGAAAGATGGATCTTCTTACAATAATTTAGAGGAGATTTTAGCAAAAATAGAAGGGAAAGAGAATATTTAATCAATCTTTCTATGCTTTGGCTAAACATTATGCACCTCTCTATTTGAATTATGCACCTTTGCAATGGAAAATTGCATTAATGAATAACAAAACATTATGCACCTCTCTATTTGAATTATGCACCTTTGCAATGGAAGATTGCATTTAAATAACAATTGGGAAAATTGAGTACTATGTTGTTTCAATTTGTTGCATTACAATGCTCTTGAGACTAGCAAATTTGTGTATACCTGAGACTAGTAGTTTTGGTATTATTTGCATTATTTATTTATTTTTAAAATAATTGCAAACCTGCTTGATAATTAACTATTCCTATTAGTTTGATTTGACTCCCCCCTTTAATACTTCCCTCTTTAATGTGGGATAAACAGTTACTTTCAACATTTTTCTTTCTGTTTTGTTTCAATTCGTTGCATTACAATGCTCCTGAGATAGCTTGAATCTCAAATGCAATGATCGTGAGTCATACAACAGCTGTCAAGCCCATCACATGGAGCTTCTCCAGGGCACCCACCGTAAAATATCCCACAGTATTTCCCATACCTCAACAATGGTACAACTACCATGACATTTGTACATCAATTAGATATTCAAAGTCATTAATGAGATTAATATTTATGATATATCAAGATTTAACTGTGTAGTTAATGGTGATTCACACATGAATCTATCTCTCATGAGAATAAATGGAACACTTAACACTCATTAGATCTAGGTGAAGCACCAAACTTCCTAGGAGGTCACCCATCCCAGTACTACGCACGCCTAACTACAAATCAATTTCCTCCATGGTTACACCCACTATGCTTGCAATCCATTTGGAATACCTTCACCAAGCATTGTGCCTCATGAACCATTCATTAGAAAGCCCCTTCATCAACCAATAAGTAGAAGATGTTTCTCAATCAATGTTTTGAATTAGATTTTAGTGATTTAGAGAGTTTGAGTACTACAATATTAGAATAGTTGAAGATCTATAAGATAGAAAATTAGAATAGTTGCAAATCTAAGAGGAGGTTTAGCTCAAATATACATGCATTATATTCTAGAGACACTTTTTCATATCCCAAAACACAAATAAGATGTGGAAAAAAATAGAATACAACACAAAAGTGAGAAATAATACAAAGTGAAACAGCTTATGTGGCCAAAGTCTGTTGAACACTATCAGTCATGTGACTAGAGACTATATAGCACCATACATTATAATCTCTCAAAATTCTTGACACCAACTCTTCCTCCACTGAAGACACCAGTCACAAGATAATAGCGTATGCATTGAATTACAAATCAAAGAAACAAATATCATACAAACTCACGCTGGTCAATATACTTACAGCCACATTATAATGATGATGAAAATGTCACATATAATTCATTCATTTGAAATAACACACATGTGTCAGTATATATATCAAAAACATCTGCCAATATATATTCTACAACAAAATGTAATGTTCCAACTACAACTAAGCCCGTGCTCTATAGTCTTCCCACATCCTCCAAGCTATTTCATCTCGAAAGTTTCCCCAATCATCTATATCTCACTGAGTCATCCCATATGTCTCAAGTATGGGTACATTTATCCCATCACGCTCATCCTCTTTAGTTTCAACTTTTGTAGGAATACCGTCCTCTATCGTAATGAAGTTGTGCAAGATGCAACATGCTAAGACAATCTTAGTCTGTGTCATGATTTGATACAATGTTGCATGCCTCAAGATAGGAAAACATTGCTTCAGAATGCCAAATGTACGCTCTATTGTATTCCAAAGTGAGGAGTGTCAGTGATTAAATAGCTCTCATGGAGAGTTAATCGGATTTGCTCTGTAAAACTCCTTTAGATGGTAGCATGTACACCGATAAGGGGTGAGAAATCTAGGTACATTTGGATATCCCGCATCAACCAAATAAAATTTACCTACACAAATGTACCAAAAGTATATTGATATAACCTTGACACGTCTCTCATAAAATCAAAGGAACTAAACATTAACAAGTTGATTGCACATACCGAGGGAAACTACTAGTGGATATGATCTAGACAAAGCAGAAGCAAGAACATGACTATCTACTGCAGACCCTTCCCAACCAACAAGAATGTATTGAAACTTATAATCAAAAGAGCACACACCCATAACATTTTGTGATAGGTTGCCTTTTCTATCATGATATTTAGCTTGGTTGTCGACATCAATAGTAATTGGTCTATGGGTCCCATCTATTGCTCCAATACAATCCTACAAATTGTGAATTTGCATTAGAAAACATATTATTATGAGCAATAATCAAAATAACAAATATATGGCAATAGGAGATGTACCTTGAAGTAGGGATCAAAATGATCCTTCCCAAGAATTTGAGGAGTGTTTGGCTCAGCGGGAAACATATAGTCAGCATGGAACGCTAAGATAGCCCTCAAGACCTTGTGGAAGTATCCACTAATTGTCTCTCCCGAGTGACCAAAATTATGAGCAATCTTATGATTCCTCAAATTGTGCCCTAGTTTGTGGAGGAACATCACTAGTTGTTCTTCTAAAGTGATGTTGCAAGAATCTCCAATGATTCCTTTCTGCCTAAGAATAGTGGATAGACGAAAGAAGGTTGTTCTAGTCATACGAAGCTGGTCATGGCAATCAGTCTCATTTGAATAAATAATACTCTTATAAAATGGGATTTCATCTCTTCTGCGCTTACGCCTCTCTCTTCTTGCTTCTTGTGTAGATGCCGCAATGGATATTGCAAGGTCAACAAGAGCAGCTACAAGAGCAAGCATGATTCTAGTCCTCCTACCAATGAGACCATGAATCCTTGGATCATTAGCAAGATCCATCAATGACCTAGATAAAAATCAGTACCAAAGATGAGGAGAGTGAAATCTGAAACAAAAATCAGTTTGCTAACATGAATATTAACCTTTAAATTATAAACTTTCCCTATACATTTTAACAGGTTATATAAAGTTATTATTATATTTAGAAAACAACTTTGTATACACACAACTTTCTGTTATATTAATGAAACTAAAGGTCAGCAGTGAATGTGCAACAATGTAGGGACATAGAACTTGCATCGATGTCATTGTTACACAATGCACCTCCATGAACTAATAAGGTTTCAACCGTAGCTTAGATAATATGGTATGGCTGTTCACAGGAGCCTAAGCAGCCTTACAATTTGGGCTGAAATCTTTCGATACATTATATGATATAAGTTTTGTGAGCCTAAGCAGCCTTACATTTCTGACCACCTATCCATCTATTTGGACTATGAAATCTATTATAACATCTTTAATAGGTTGTTACTTTCCATGGACCAGTTAAAGGTTGAACCTAAGACGCACTCTAGATGTGAGCTACCAGCCCTCTTTGTGACTGGAGCTTTTAGTAGGCTCCTTATTGTAATTCTGATGCAGTACCTTTCTCCAACAATAAAAGGTTGCCATTTTTTTCAGTCAAAAGCACTTGATCAAGATTTATATCTTGACTAATTAAAGGCAGTAGATTTTGTACTCCAAATTAGCAACTTTTGTGATCATGAAATAAATAAAATAAACTATTGGATAGCTTGTGTTAACTTGTTAACTTGATTATGTAGCTAACACTTTTAAACTTTACTGAGAGTAACTTTTTTGTCAATTGTCTTCTCACAATCAGTATAAGAAATTGTTGTTTTAGATTTCATCCCTCAGATACTTATTTGCTAATCTATGTCAGAGTTCATGATATGGGTACATTTTGTTTCTGAATATCAGAGTAGATGAGATAGATGTAACAATCGAAGTTAAGGGGATTGTTATATAACTCTTGAACAGGATTTGACATCTAGATACATCTTTCAGTCCTTGTCATGAGATGAAAATTAGAA
Organism: Cupressus sempervirens; assembly: GCA_028749045.1. Taxonomy (NCBI): domain Eukaryota; kingdom Viridiplantae; phylum Streptophyta; class Pinopsida; order Cupressales; family Cupressaceae; genus Cupressus; species Cupressus sempervirens. The sequence goes on from CM053784.1 coordinate 343,810,532, forward strand.
TGGAAGGACAGTTTGCTCTGATGAAAGCAACCTCTATTCTGGTGCTATCATGCCAGATTTCAATTTAAATGTGAAAATGTGTTAACTTGTCATGATTTTATTGGTGAAATGTTTGAGCACATAAATTCTGTGCCACAATAATATTAGGAATGTACAAATATCATGTTAATATGAACTTGGCTTCCAAACAATGGGCTTAATACAATGGATTTCTAGTATTCCGAGGATTTAAAAAAGAAATGTTAAAACGTAAAACAAAATGAGATGCAATAAAACTCCAAACAATGTACATATTTAATTGATTGCTCTGTTATAAGAACTCAAAGAATATTCATTAGTTTCTGAACAGTTAAATTGCAAAGAATTTGAATAAATAAAATTGTGTGGTAGATGACAAAGATACAAATCTGATCTAATAGCTCCATTGATTATGACCTTTTTGGGTTCCTATAAATAACTGATATTTTAATAGTGCTTGCTAGCTGGCCACTGGATTTTCTATGCATCTTACACATGAGCTAATCCATCTTAGACTTGTGAGTAGACCATTGAAAGGGGAACAAGAATCACTTACTAGTAACATCCAATTTTATTATAATCCAACATTACTTCAGACCCTCTAACAACTGTTTTAATTGCTAAAGAAAATATTTTAATGAATTCCCACACATGCGCCATCTTATGGGATAGATGTAGGGGAACACATGCTCGGTCTTTTGCTTAGGCCACCAATGGATCTGACGGCCCATATTTCAGATGGGTATTCATGTATATACTCAGAATTGTCATCAGCAACTTTGTGCAAGCTATTTAAAGAAAAAAGTATGGACACAAAAACCCTTTTTTTAAAAATCTAAAATCTTCAAAAGAGAAGCTTAACCTGTGCAAACAAGAAAGAAAATAGTGCAACACTATTAAGAAATGTGATGAAGTAAGAAACAATTAGATTAATAAGGTTTCCAAAAAAAAACGATTGTCAGACAAAAGGAAAAGTACAGAGGAGATATACTTACAGTGTTTTCTCTAGCCATTGGCAAAGTTAGTAAATTCTCCTATTTCCCACAGACAAAATGAAAAAATAGAACTGGAAAAATATGAATAACAAACAAACCCCAAAAAGAAAACAAACTGCCCTATTTCGCACATGAATCACCATAAATATATGAGATGAAATGGAGCCATTTTCCAATGGTAATATAGATTTCAGGGAAAAAAAACTGGCATTATACAAAAAGCATATAATAATCTTAAAAACTAAAAATGCAAAACTCAAAAATAGTTAAAAAAAACAATCCAGTTAAAATAGTTTGGAAAAAAACAACTAAAACAATCTGCACTACTTCACATTGTGCACATGAGCTGCCCAAAAATAAATGGAATGGAATCAAGCTTTTTCAACGGTAATATAAAAAACAATAGTATGACCGTTACATAGAACATAGAACATGTGTTTATTTATTTTTGGTTGTCTTTAGTGAAAATTGTTGAATGGCAAAATTGTTCTATATTGGAGAAGTTATGGTACTTACTATCAACTCTCCATCGATTATCATCCATCTCCCTTTCATGAAATCCCGTAAGATGGCTATTAATAGTGTGACCTAATGTTCCCCTACATCTATCAACTAATTGCTAAAGAAAATATGTTAATGGGTTTTATAAGAACTCAGAAGAAACAACCTAAAATGCTAAACAAACTAAAATGCTGGGTACATCTGTTACTTCAAAATAATGAATAACCCTCCACACCTAGTACAAAATATCCACCAACAAAAATGTCTACTTTACATTTGAAGAGGAAGAAAATATACTAGCTTTAAGACAAAATGGGAAGATGCGTACTGAATGTGTGGGGAAAGCGGTGAAAATGGTGAAACTGGGGAAAGTGAGGAAATCTTCAGCAAACAAGAAATCCCTGCAAAGAAAATCCATAGAAAAAGCTCAGACTAACATTAAACACTTGTGTATTAACAATTCTTAGGCACAACAAAAAAAGTGGTAAAGATGCCTAAAAATATCAAGCAGAGATTGGTACCTGCTATGAAGGGCATACAAGGTTGGCTCTCTCAAATGCTCAACTAGAACAGATGGAATCAAGCGGCAGAATAGATGGAAGATCATTGCATCAAGCGGCAAAACAGATGGAAGATCATTGCATCGAGCGGCAAAACAGATGGAAGATCATTGCATCGAACGGCAGAACAGATAGAAAATACATCGAGCGGCAAAATGAAATGGTGGGAGTTAAACTCATGGACCCGGCAGCGACAAAATGAAATGGTGGGAGTCAAACTCACAGACCCGATAGGAAATGTTATTTGGTTTACTAAAAAGTGGAATAAAAATAGACTATTCTTATTGTGATGTGAATATCAGGATTTAACTGTGTGATTTTTGAGTCAAACTCATTGACCCATATTTCATGAGTAGTGATTCAACATGAATCCATCTCTCATGAGAATAAATGGAACACTTAGCACTCATTGGATCTAGGTGATGCTCACAGAGGTGAAGCACCGGGACCTCTGGATGTTTTGGATATGTACACTAGCGCACCTTTAGACTTAGCATACCTTCGCACTAGTGCACCTTCGTAGTAGTGCACCTTTACACTTAGTGCACCTTTGCACTAGCGCATCTTCAGACTAACCACACCTTTGCACTAGTGCACCTTTAGGGAGTTGTGCAAGGTGCTCAATTCGCTAAGGCCTTGTTTGGTAGCGAGAATTGGAGTAGAATAGGAAAAGTTATAGACTGGAATTCCTGAATTTAACGTTTGTGTGTGAAAAATAAAAGTGGAATTAGAATCCTCCTCTCCTCAATTTACCCTAAAACAGGCATAGCGGAGTTCTTAAAAATAGTTGGAATAAGAATAGTCTGATAAGTAGGAGATAATTTCCACAGCAAGTCAAATTGTGATGTGAATATCAGGATTTAACTGTGTGATTTTTGAGTCAAATTCATTGACCCATATTTCATGAGTAGTGATTCAACATGAATCCATCTCTCATGAGAATAAATGGAACACTTAGCACTCATTGGATCTAGGTCTTAGCACTCTGTGAGCATCACCTAGATCCAATGAGTGCTAAGTGTTCCATTTATTCTCATGAGAGATGGATTCATGTTGAATCACTACTCATGAAATATGGGTCAATGAGTTTGACTCAAAAATCACACAGTTAAATCCTGATATTCACATCACAATTTGACTTGCTGTGGAAATTATCTCCTACTTATCAGACTATTCTTATTCCAACTATTTTTAAGAACTCCGCTATGCCTGTTTTAGGGTAAATTGAGGAGAGGAGGATTCTAATTCCACTTTTATTTTTCACACACAAACGTTAAATTCAGGAATTCCAGTCTATAACTTTTCCTATTCTACTCCAATTCTCGCTACCAAACAAGGCCTTAGCGAATTGAGCACCTTGCACAACTCCCTAAAGGTGCACTAGTGCAAAGGTGTGGTTAGTCTGAAGATGCGCTAGTGCAAAGGTGCACTAAGTGTAAAGGTGCACTACTACGAAGGTGCACTAGTGCGAAGGTATGCTAAGTCTAAAGGTGCGCTAGTGTACATATCCAAAACATCCAGAGGTCCCCAAGATTACCATAGCTTCTTTGTCTTTTGCAACAGCTAAGATCACACTCAAACCCATGACTTTTAAGTTACAAGGAGTGCCCAACAAGTCACACTTCATGGATTTGCACTTAGAAGTGAGAGATACCAAATATTGCTAGATATTATACAAGAGAAGAACAAGATAAGATCGATGATTGGATTGAGAATATATAGGCCAATAATAACTTAATAAGGTCGTGTTATCTATGTATGAAGATATCCAAGATATGTAGAGAACACATGCCCAAGTATTAGAAGTGGATAAATACTATAGTGCAGCTAGCTTAGAGATTCTTTATGACAATTCCAGAACACAACTATGCTCAGTGAAAATAGTTGTACAATTATTCAAGCATCATTTGAAGCAATATCCTCTAAGGATGATGTCAGACACATTTTTGAAACCGAGGAGACACTAGGGGAGTTGGACTCTATGCTAGATGATTTTGCATAAGGCAAGTTCATGATTTCCACAGGGAAGTGAAGGCAAAGTATAGACTTGTCAAATCCTTAAGAAATCACCTCCACCATCCAAACATCATTTCGGTTGAAGATCAACAAGACTCAGATGCTGGAAATTGAAAATTGTGTACTTCAAAAAAATTTGTCACATTTGGAAAATTGTAGACTTCAAAGAATTTTGTCACTTTTGGAAAACTGACTTAGAAAAATCCTGTCAATTTTGGTCATTTCACCAAGGTGCACTTTTCACAAATGTGCACTTTTTATAAGGTGCACCAACAATTTTGATCAATCACGGTTGCGTTGATAGTTAAATAGCTAGTTGCTATTTTTAAGCATGCCATGCACTGAAAGCACATTTTGACAGTAATTTAACTCCTAGAAACACCTAGAGAAGGTCGAGCTTGTATTTTTTGAAGCTCCAATGACTCCTAGATCATCGCATGGCTTCTCTCTTCTTATCTTCTTCTTTTATTGTTTTTAGTCATGTAAAGGCTCATGCACCCATTAATGATATACACAAGGGTGAAAACCTACTTAGCACCATTTAGAGAGTCAGTTTGTATATATTTAGCTTTATTTTATTAGTTTTTAACATAATGTTTGCATTAGAAGAGCTCTCACTCCTAACACAAAACAAGGAGAGGGTTTCTTATAGATACATGGATGTAATATGTATTTTAGAGAAATATTTTGATGCAATAATAAATGCTATTGATGCTCTCATTCTGAGTTTAGTAAATCTTGCCGAAGTGTGTTATTTTTAATGAATTGACATTCATGAATAGTAATGGAGCTAATGGTTTTTTTATGTTATGATAATTGTGCGATCTTTTAGTTCCATTGTTAGCTTTATGTTAACAAATTTCATTGTTGTGACAAATTGGAGAAAGGATCACTATTGTTCATGCATAGCATTTTGTCTCATATGCGCGCACTTTCTTTGGCTGCATGATTTGATGAATCGTGAAACATCTTTTGGTTTTCATTAAAGTTCCCATGACAATTGCATTAGTGGAGTTGATGAAGCAATGCTTCTAATTTCATTAGTTCCCTACCAAGTCCTTTTGATAATTTAATTCATAGACGTGTTGTTACTTTGGCTTATGTTAGCTAGGAATTTCCTTTTCATTAATTTGCTTTAATTTCTTGTTACCCTATCTTTGTTATTGTCTTTTGGAACACGCGATTAAAATAGGAATTCATATAGTTGCATTAATGGAATTTACATTCATCATAAAATCTGAAAATACAAAAAATACATTGATTTTGTGGGTACATTTCATCAAAGTTTTGCAGAATTCACAAATAGCAGCAAAGGCCTCTTTGTGAACACTCACATTTATCTTCAATTGAGCTACTCAGCAGGTTGAAAAATAGTCATTCGGAACCTTGGAGTTGGTCATTGATCATCTTTTTAGGAGAGAAATTCATGAGAATTCATGTTGTTAGCATCGTGCCAAACGACTGCTCAACAGAAGTGGAGCTAAAAGGAAGGCCTAAAAACCATTCTACCCAAAAGCAAAATTGTTCTTTGATAGTTTTGTAAAATTTGCAGTTATGTTCAAACAGTTTGTTCACAGTCATAAGGTGTGTTTTTCACTAAGGTATGCCTGTCAAAAGATGCGCTTTTCACCAAGGTGCGCTTTTCAAAAGGGCTAGGATCCATAGTGTGCTTCCCCACAGGTGCGCAAACTGGAAGATCCTAACCCACCATCTCCCTTTCAGCAAGCATTGAGGCCTTCGCCTGACAAGCAAGAGTTCCTAAAACCCAGTCATTTTTGCAAGCCTCACAGCGATAAAAGGACACCTAGGCTCCACCAACTCACATTGTAAATTTCATCATCATCATCCACTCTACAATCTAATTCACCCATTCCCATCATCATGCACCATGGCTTTCTTCAATTCCCAAAGTTCACCATTGAACCTAACTGATCCATTACACAACTTGCCCAAAAATCCTGAAAAGTTTTGCCCACAATTCATCTATAGAGAATCACAGACAACAAAAGATTCTATTAAAATTTTCAAGGAAATCAGTAATCAGAACCAGATTCAGCACATGGACATGGTCTATCACTTGTAAGGAGGGGGAGACGACATTCAATTGGTACCTCAATTTGCCACCAGCATCAATCAGAGATTGGAACTCTTTTGAGAGCAAGTTTTAGGCACAATTCAAAGTCTACATTGATCCAGCTATCCTACATTATTAGTTCATCTCAACTAAGCGGGATTCCTATGAGTCTATTTCATAGCTTAAACATTGCTTCTATAGAATGTATGGAAGAATGGAGTTTCCTTACACTATCCCACAAGAGGCTGCCATCTAGATTTATTTGGGAACAATGGATTCATTAACTTCTATTTTTCTAAGAAGGTTCCCTCCCAAAGACATTGATACCCTTGAGAAGGTCTTCAAAGAGGTTGTTACATTCACAAAGCAAGTAGATCCCCATGGTGGAGGGAACTTTGTACCTTCATTTTGAATAATGCATCAGCCATACCACTATTTCTAGAAGGAAAGCCTACTACACCTAATCAAATGCCCTTTTTAAACCTAGTACCTTTACTGCAACAAGTTATTGCTGCTCCAATGCTAACAATTACATATTCAGGGTACAAGCCCCAAAAGACTGCATTCTTTGAGAAAAAGACTTCTCCACTTGCTAAACTCAAGAACAATATGGCTAATAAGTTTGAGGCCCTGAAGAAGACAATGTCCCCTTTACCCAATGAACTCATCAAAATAAAGTTGAATTCCTCAAGAAGCCAAGGAAATCATCCAAGATAGCTTGTTGCCCAAAACAATTATTCTCAAAATCAAAGCAAAAATTATGGCCCCTATGATAGCATCAACAATGAGAATAATAGTATTACAGGCCTAAGTCCAAGTGAAAATGAATAGGGGTACAATGATGTTTCAGATCAGCTTCCCCAAATCATGGAGGAACAACCTTTGTAGTTTAGTGCAATGTTGTTTGAATCACATGATAAATCTATAGGAGAACAAAATGATGAAGATGATCAAGAGTTGTGTTCCCATTCAATGAAGAGAAAGAGCATGGACACTCTGGGATACATGTTTATTGCAGCAATAATATGAACACAAAATTTGAAAAGTAGATAAGAGTCTCTAATGGATGATGTCTCTCTATGATTACATCCTACTCATCCAGACATGTAGGTTTGTAACACTCTAATGCATTATGAGGCTCCAACCAACATTACCCCAATAGTTCAAAAGGAATTACATGTAAAGGATAAGGTTTTGAAAGGTTTTATGGATATTATAACAAGAAATTTGAAGTATCTTGGAGAAGATCAGAATCCAAACATCCTTTTTCTTCTTAACTATTTTTGCCTCCAAAGGATTCATTCAGAGTTGGAATGTGTTAGTTTCCAAGATGCAATATCTAAAGTGTTAGCGCAGATAGATCAGCCTACTGAAATTGCCAGAAGCAGTGAAATTGTTGCAAATTTTGATGTTGCAATAAGTCTGGATATCCTAGGAAATTTTGAGGATGCAGAAAAGTTTCGAGTTCCAAAATTCCATGGAGTTGCACAAATTTTCAAGGTTGCAAAAAATGATGGAAATGTAGAAGATCCTAAAGTTGTTGAGATTTTTGAATCAGGAAGTCATCAATAAGAAGATACCAATGCTTCCCATTGTGATGTTGATTCCCCATTGGATAATGATAAGATACCTGTTGCTCAATTTTCACACATGTTCAAATGGAGGAAAACATACATGCTTATTACTTTCAAGTAATACTAAAAAATGCATTAAAGGAAAGCATTTTATTTATATTGAAATAATATACAATGTTTGTATGATGGAACAAATCATGATAGAAATAAAATGCTAAAAGTAAATTTCTCCCACACATTTGACTATGAGAGTAGTCCCTATGTGCTGATATACATCTGTACTCTACTGAAATCAGTAACATGAAAGAGGAGTAAAAGGAGAAAAAGGTCATGGGCACCAATCATTACCCGTAGTGACTGGTGGAGTGGCATCCATCCACATCCATCTTTTTGTCGTTTTGGACCTCACCCTTTCCATGCTTCCAATTCTTGCATCCACAAAAGAGAATAGGTTAGATCCAATGGATCTAAGAAATGCCGATAGCTCACTTCGTCTCACATTCATCATCCTACACGCTATTCATCTCAATGAAATAAAGACATACATTAGCAGATAGAGAAGCCAATCACAAAAAATAAAAGTATTAAAGGGACAATTCATTTTTTATTTGAAAACTTTTACTTGTAATGACTAGTGAAAACAAGATAACAATTGCATAGGACAGAAAATGAAAGCATCAAAGCCATTAATGAACATTTCCAATAGAAATCAATTGTACATGGATATCAAAGGAACATGTCTTAATATGAAACCTTTTATCTGTGATTTTCTTTTATTACAAATGTCAAAGTATCAAAGAGCATTAAAGGAACAAACTATATTAGTTTTGAAACCTTTTGCTTTAACATGTGTAAGAACAACAAAAGCACATCAAGAATTGCATGTGCACTCAAGAATGTGGTAGCAGAAGATAAATAGCAAAAGGAGATAAACAGCAAGAGGAGCAGAAACTTTAATTCTTGCACGAGAAGCACAAGTTCATACTATAGAGCAGAGTGAGCAATCTAAGCATCATTTCCAAATGAAGACAACAAGCAAGCAATACATTCAAGGGTGAAGGAAAGCACAACCTATAATCAATATGATGCAGTAGCAAGAAGTAATATGAAGATGCAGAAATGGTACTGATGGAGGTGTTATCAGCACTTTGTTTCTCACTTCAATCATCGTAATAAAAGTGTCATTTTAGAACAATATAGCAATTACAAGGTGGAAAAGTGCAAAAAAGGAAGAAATGTGAGTAAAAGCTGAGAAGACCATTCCAAGCAGCTCCAAATAGCATCATATTACACAAATTTTAGAGAAATACATTCATGAGTATCAGGTAATGCTGGAAATGAAAGCACTTAAAAGGTGACAAGACTGAGATATATTCATGTGAGAAAGTCATGTATTAGTTCACTTGAACGACAATATGTGTGAGATAGAACTATGTATTGTGAAGGTGTGTTATTATCTCAACAAACAACCAGCAAAAGCAAGATTGAAAGAAATTGCTTAAGCTACAGTAAACAGGGGCCATTTATAAAAAATGAAAATACTTGTTATGATCAGTCCAATGGACCTTCATCCAAGTTTTGTATGAATTTTATGGCAAGTAATCATGGAGTTGGAGCTACAGATAATAGAAGGCAATATGAACGTAAGGCTAACCTTAGAGGGCATGGTACAGCATGATAGATGCAACAATTATAAAGAAAACTTTATACATTTGAGACATGGAGAGGATCAACTGGCTGGAAAGGAAAAACCCAAAATTGCATATGATAATAACTCCAATATTATGAGGAATATACAATATACCATTGATGCAAGAAGTCATCCCCAGAATTTGCAATAAAATATGGTGTCTACAACACAAAGTCAAGCTAGGAAAAAGCCGTCTATAACCAGTCCATAAATTCCATACAACCCAGCAAATGAAACTCACGGCTGGAAGCAAAGAAAGTGAAAAAATGGCACCCAGATTTTATAACAGCAGCAAAAACTTACCATGAGAGCAGATACATCTTCTAAGGGAACCGGAGCCACATTCAAATAACAGAGGAACACTTGCTTCTCTTTTAGAAATCCCAGATACCATTCTTTCATATATCAAAAGACTCTATGTGGAAGCAGAAAAAAAAAAAAACACACTTACAGCAGAAACCCTCATGATAAAAGCATGGTGAATGATTTTCTAAAAACCAAAGAAAACCACAGGTCTGAGATATTCATGGCACCCAGATTTTATAGCTTTCAAAAAAACCAAAAAGCATTACCTCCAGGCGTCCAAAAATACAACCGAGATGGAGTTTCGCATATTATGAATCTATAGCTAAATATAACAGCAAATACGGCATCCAAACTAACAGAGCTCAGCAAAGGAGAAGAACCCATGAAAAGGGCAAATCTGTTTTCCAAAAGACACAAAGAAATAACCAGCCGGCACGTTATTTATCCTCATGCCCATGAAGCAATGGAAATCCAAACAGAGATGAGTAAAATCACTTACATCAAAGAAAACCCACGTTTTTGCTTCCAAATAGCAGCAAAACAGTGGGTGTCCTCAAAAAATCACCATGTTTCATGTAAAACCCAAATGGGAGAATGATGGCATCCAAATGAAGATCAAAATGGCAAATACTCCAACTAATCCGCAGTTAAAGCCCAATTTCGAGCCATTCAGTAAAAGGAAAATCCGCTACCAGCAAATACTGGTGTCCAGCAGGTAAACCATGGAGAATAATTGAGGAAAAAACATCCAAGACAGGCCCAAATCTGCAGCAAGATCATCCCTATGGCTAGGGTTGAAAGAAACCCTCATTCTCTTACGTAGAAGGCAAAAATCCAAATAAAGATCAAACAAATAACTTGCCTTTCTTTGCCTTAGATATTTTCATAACTCGCCCTTTATCATATTTTAGAAAACTTTCGAGTCCATGAACTAGAGATAATAAGGATTTCTTTTACTTTTAATTAAAATAGTAACATAGATTTTATCTATTACTATCTATGTTATTATTTTTAATAATTTATTATTATTGCATAGCATCTGATGCATATTGTAAATGTTATTGTTTTTTAGTTGATAAAATATAAATCAACTATTAGATAATAATAATTTTAAATGCAATTTAATAATAAATTAAAAGGAAGGGGAGAGTTTGATTTTAAAAGGGGAGTTTGCATTGTAACTTTAAGTTTAACTAGGCAGTTGAGAGAGTGTTGACACTTTTAAATGCCAAATTTTAAGGGGGAGTTTCAGTTACTATTTTTGGAGGCCTAGTTCAGACCAAGGAGTTTGGAGTCCATTATGGAGTTATTTGTGGCAGTTTTGGCGTCTTTTTTAGACTTTTCCTATGCATGGATGGTGAAGGCTTAATTTGAGATATATGGGACATATTTTGGAGTTTTTAGAGGTTCTTGATAATGAGTTAACTCATTATTTCGACCCAAAATTCTTGATTTTATGGAAGGTGGTATTGTTGTTATATACCCCTCTTGTTTTTCAAGAAGGGGTTCAGATTTTGAGGGAAGAGGGATGCTTATGTGATTTTGTCCTTGGTATCTATTTCTTCATTATTCTGAGCTATTATGCAAATATATTGTTATTTGGGCCTTTGATTGGAATAAAGTTTTCATTGGAACCAGCTTTGGAGTGAAGGATTTGGTTGTATGCTTTGAGGTGATTAACGTTATTCAATTGTGTTTTGTTGGTAGACCTTCTGAATTATGTCTTGTCTTGCATCAACCTTATCTGGTATCTGTTTTCATAGGTTTTGATATATTTGATTGTGATTAGTTTCCTTTCGTATATTTTCAAATTCTAACCTTCTCTTAAATTATTGATATGAAATAGCAATTCTTCCAAGCCAAGGTTTTGTGATTATCTGTCAAAACTTTCATTGTGTTTCAAGTATAACAAGATTTTGAGTTATCAATTCTGGTGTATCACCTTATTTTATATATTAACTTTTCATATTCAAGTTTGTCTTTTTACCCTTTTCCATCCAAGTTTTCATGTCTCCATTAGCATAAGTAAGGTATCGAATATATCAGATAGGAACCAGCCTAGAATTCGGAGGTTCAACCAAGTCATAGGTCACCCACAACTTCTGGTTCATCCAATGTTTCTCCAAAATCACTGAGGGTTTTAGGACTTAAAGAAAATTAGGATGCAGATTTTGGAGATAACAATACCTTCCTCAAGACAAGATATGTCATCAGACGAGATGGATAGAGTGCTTAATTTGGTCTCAAGCTTCACTGAGGAAATGTCTATTTATGGGTATTCTACGCATATATCAAACTATGCAATAACATATTAATGCAGAGTTCATCCCTTTGGGTTCCATTCAGAAGAAAGTTGTCCTGATTTCTTATTAGCTTGGGAGATGGCAATGGAAGGTAAGTATGATTTTGAACATGCTTCTTTGGGATACGAGGGAGGAAACACCTTGATTAATGATATTAATGAACTTTGCAATTCAAAAGGAAAACTTATGATTGAGTTTGCTAGTCCTAAGGAACCTAAATGTGACAATTCATGGTTTAGGGTTAATGGTGGTGATAATAAGTGTAAGGGGTGGATGATTTGCATAAGGGGCAGGGCTGCTCCGAGGTTAAGAAATGGTTCTTAAGGGAATTGCTGGCTGTACGGCTGATTTCTAATGCAAAGTCAGCATTGCACTAATTGCTAATATAGGTGAATAAGAGTAACCCAAGCATTCAAAGATGAGCATTCTACAGTGATTTCTTTTGTTCACAAGGCGAAGTGTTATGGTGGAGAAATCCAAGGAGGCACACAACAACATTCAATGAGTAGAGAGTTTAGGGAGTGCAAAGCAGTGAAGAGAGCAGTGTAGTGTTAGTGAAGTGTGAGCAGTGCAGATTGACTTGCAGTCCTCAACTAGGGAGGGGGCCTAGGTCTTATCCATGTAAGTCGATCAAGTTCAATCTGAGCCAAGGTCACCTCGACGAGTTCCAATGACACAGGGTGTTGGGGATGTGGAGTCTATGTGAGGAACAACAACCTAGGAGGTGAGGTGCATGTGGAGTGTGCCAGTGTTCTAAGAGTGGATGCATATCAGGGGTGGGAACTTGTATAGAGTGCTTGGGAAGTACTTGGGTAGCAATCAACGACATAGTTGAAATTGATATAGAGGGCCAAGGGCCATTTGTTCAAATCAATAAAGCTACTTGGTACCCCAAGATAATATGTTTTGAATTGTGTTGAGTTGTTTCCACTGTGCAAGTTTATATTGTGAATGTGTTGACCAAGGTGTGTGCAGGTGTTTGGCTTGGAACATTGGAGACAGGTGTAGTCTAAGATCATCCTACTTTGGGAGATCGTCGGTGCCGTGCAGGGCAAAAACCTAGTCTCGTGACAATAAGGACCACAAATACAATATTCTATCTTTTGGGTCTTGTTTTGATAGCTATATTACATCGTCGATGCTAATTTTGTATCTCATCTTGAGATGAGCCTCCTTTTGCTACCTACGAAAGTTGTGTCTCATCTCAAGGAAAGTGTAGGAAGCATCATCCCATCTCAAGCCTTGAAGTAGCAACACAATCTTAGAGCAATGATCTGTGAAATTTAAAATGGGAAGTTGAGCCTAGAAGTTTGTTGCAAATGTTTGTGGCCTTTTTTTAAATGACATTAGGCCCAAAATTCGAGGCAGAACGGCCTTGGGAAATAATGTATGAACATGGAGCTTAAAATTCAAATTCACCATTAGAAGATAAACATATTATGTAATTAAAACTTGAATTGGGCTTTGGATTAAATATTTCTAATGGCATTAATCAAGATAGAGCTTAATTTCAAATTGAGGTAAGACCCATTTTGTATTAAAAACATAAAAATTAATATTAATATTAAAAAAAGAAAAAAATGAGGAAAGAGAAAATGATGCAAATGAAAAAATAAAAAATTAAATTGAGATGAGATTTAAATTTACCTCAAAATTGCAAAATATGGATTGATTTTAAATATGAATTAATCAATTCATCCATTGTTGCATTGAAATTACCCACATGGCATTGATTTTAACAAAATGGAAATTAATTTAATAAATGTTAGGATTAACAAGACAAAAATAAAAATTACATGCAAATATATCCAATATCATAAAACAATAAAGCACACAGAAGAGACAAAACACAAAAATTAAACATGGTTCACCCAATCCCTGGGCTACATCCACCAATAGCAAGTCCAATATTCTTATCATCCAGTAATTACAACTTGATTACAATCAATAATCCCTTACAACTCAATACCACTGCAAAAAGCTACAATCTCATCATACACATTATGAAATCCCTAACCCTAAGCCATTTAATACAAGTTTTTTATCGCTTACAAAATTAGGGCTAGAATAAGTTGTCCAATAGAAAAATAACTGTTGATATCTTTTACATTAATAAAGTCAATTGAGTTTTTAGGGGTGTTACCCCCAAAAACCCTCGTGGGAGCATTGTCCCTCGACCCCACCATGTACTACGATGAGGAGCGCACTTGGGACTCTACCCTAAGACCTTACAAGGGGCACTGCCCGCAAACCTTCATAGAATAATATAGGGGGAAACTGCATCGAATGAAGTAGGGAGAAATTAACCTCTGAGTCTTATTAGGCTCCACATAACAACAATCTCCCACTTAAAGACTGATTAGACTCCACATTAATAACCTCCCACTTGGAGACTAATCATAGCATTTCTAAACTTGTAGCTCCCACTAGAATGTAAAACCACCCTGGACTCTATTATTTCTTTTATTCTATTCAGTCAAGAAGACCAACCAAAGCTAAAGAGTTCACTTTCTCCCTTGTCACTCACTTTGTAAACATACCGGTTGTATTATCATCTATATGTATGTTTTCTAGCTTTAACTATCCATCATCCAAACTGACTAAATGAAATGGTACCACAACTATATGTGCTTAGTCTTTGAATGTAGAGAAGAATTCTTTGCAAGATGAATGGTTCTCTGGCTACTTGTAAACAAATAATTGTCCATCTGATGGTGCCCAAACTCTTCCATGAAGAATTGAAGCCATATCATTTCCTTGGCCGCCTCTATAGCAAACACATACTCTGCCTCTATAGTAGATAAAGCATTCACCTTCTGTAACCGTGAAATCCAACTCACCGTTGTCCTAGCAACAGTAAAGGCATATCCTGCAGTACTCTGTTTGGTATCTAGATCCCCTACCAAATTTAAGTCAACATAGTCTTGTAAATCAGTAGTAGAGTCTCCAAAATTTAAACATTTACTAGATGTGCCTCTCAAATAGTTGAGAATCCATTTGACTACATTCCAGTTCTCAATCTCAGGAAGACTCATACTTGCTAACAACTGTCACTTTATGTGCAATATTTGGCCTATTATATACCATAACATACATTAAACTTCCTATAGCTGAAGCATAAGGTACCTTGGCCATCTTATCCTCCTCTTGTGTCATTGGACATGTCTCCTTAGTCAATTTCAAATGACCAGTAAAGGTGTGCTGACAGCTTTGGCATTCTCCATACATAAATGCTACAACACCTTCTCAATATAGTCAACCTAAGATAAAGTCAATTTGTTGGTTTTCTTATCTCTGCAAATTTTCATACCAAGGATTTGTTTTGCTACACCCAAATCCTTCATAGCAAATGAATGTTCTAACTGTTGTTTCAATCCCTTGATGTGATCCATGTTAGACATAGCTACAAGCATATCATCAACATATAAACATAAAATAATGTATTTGTCATCATCTGACCTCTTCAAGTAAAGACAATAGTCTGAATGACACCAAGAGTAACCATGCTCATGCATGAAACTTTCAAATTTAAGATACCATCGCCAAGGCGTTTGCTTCAAGCCATATAAAGTTTTCTTCAATCTGCACACTAAGTTCTCCTTACCTTTGACCTCAAATCCCTGTGGTTGTTCCATATATTTTTCATCCAAATCACCACAAAAAAAGTTGTTTTAATATCAAGCTACTCCAAATGCAAATCTTTAGTAGCCACAATACTTAAAATAGTATAGAAGTCATTTTAATATCTCATAAAAATCAATGCCCTTTTTCTATGCAAATCCTTTTACAACTAACCTAGCTTTAAATATTTTCTTACCTCCATCCTCTTCTTTTAGCCCCTAAACCCATTTATTCTTTAAAGCCTTTTTACCTGTAGGCAACTTCCTTAAATCCCAAGTCTGATTTTTCAGCAAAGAGTCCATTTGTTTTGTCATGACAAACTCCCACAAAAAGCTTTGTATCCACCTACATAGCTACATCATAACATTCTAGTTCACCAACATCTGTTAATAAAATAAACTACAAAGAGGGAGAAAAAATTTCTAGAGGCCTACTTAACCTTGTTGACCATCTAACATTTGCTAGGGTTTGTGGTATTTTTTGTTGTTGTTGTTGTTGCAAAGCATAAGGAATTACTCGATGATCATCTTTTGGACATCCATTACTACATAATCATTTTCTTTCTCCTCATGTTGCTGCAACAGATCTTTGTACAATGCTTACTGAATATGACATCCTTGCTTCTTACAATTTTATGATTTTCAAAATCCCAGAGCCTATAACCAAATTCATCAATGCCATGTCCAATAAATACACATTTCTTTGACTTAGCTTCCAGCTTGGTTCTATTTTTAGAATCTATATATGCAAATGCTTCACAATCAAAGGTTCTGAGAAAAGAATAACTCACCTGCTTACCAATCCATGCTTCCTTTGGAATACAATAGTCCAAAGGAGAAGAGGGATCTATATTGATTAAATATACAGCAATATTGACAACCTTTGACTAAATGTTTAAGGACAACGCAACATACAACCTCATGCTCCTTGCATACTCCATTACTATCATGTTCATGCATTCAACCACTCCATTTTCTTGTGGAGTCCTTGGAATAGTTTTTCGACTACAAATATTATTAGTGGAACAATATTCTTCAAACTCATTGCTATAACACTCACCACCATTATCAAATCTTCAAACATTTTAGCCTTTTACTAGTCTCATTTTCAACCAAGCATTTTCATTTCTTAAAAGTTAGAAATATATTAAATTTATGTCTAAGGAAAAAAACCATACTTTTCTAGTTGCATTATCAATAAATGTAACAAAATAATGAGAGCCACCAAGGGAAGATACCTGAGCTAGTCCCCATACATCTATATGCACAAGCTCCAATTTCTCATTTTTCTTTTCCTTCCCACTCTTCACAAAACTCTCTTTTGTTTTCTATAAACAAAACTTTCACAAAAATCCAAAATGATAGATTTTAGACCTGGTAAAACTTTCTTTGATTGAAGTAATTATACCTTTCTCACTCATGTGCCTAAGTCTATTGTACCATAGTGTTATTTTAGAATCTACAACAACTGTTTGTTATCCCTGCTCAACTGCAACAACTGTTCCTAAACATTCATTTTCTCTAAAACAATCAAAGTAGAAGGAATAGTATGACATGTGCAAAGATAAAAGGTGCCTACTTTCATAACTTTTGCTACTACTAAGGAACCTTTTGAAACCTTCCAATTTTTATCTTTAGAAGTACTTGTACAACCCTCATCACCCAATTGCCCTGCTGAAATTAAATTTTACTCAACCTTGGAACATTTCTTACCTCTTTTAGTAGCCAATGATTCTCATTCTGCAACTTAATATTAATTTTTCCCTTTTGAACAATCTAACAAGGTTCATTATCTCCCAAATAAACAAACTCAAAATCCCCTTGGGCATAATCAAGAAAATAATCTCTATAGGGAGTAGTATGAAATGAAGCCCCTGAATCTAAAACTTGTAAGTCAGATCAACATTTTCTAAGGAAAGAAGCAAGGCATCCTCTTCAGGTTTATTACTTATCACATTTGCCTCCTTGTTTCCTTCTTGTTTGTCTCCTTCATTGTTCTTTCAAGTCCAGTAATCTTTCTTCTTATGTACTGGTTTACCATAGTACTAGCAATCTCTTGGTCCCCTAGATTGAGACCTTTTTCCCTTTAATTTTCCTCTTAATTTTTCACAATTTCTATAATTGTTTCCTCTTTTATTCGTTGTGCCTCTACTTTGTGTGTTCAAGACACTTCCTGATGCAGATCCACCTAAGCTTTTCCTACAAGTTTCCTCACTCAAAATCACACCAATAACATCATCAAATTTTAGTGTATTAGAACTAGAAATAGAATTACTCACAACCATTACCAAGCCATTCTCACTTTCAGGCAAAGAACACAAAATCAAGAGAGCCCTAATTTTTTCATCAAAATTGGCATTTACAAAGGATAATTGACTAGTAACTGTATTAAACTCATTTAAATGATCAGCTATAGATCCACCTTCTGTCATCTTCATATTAAAATAAATTGTTGATGAGAAATATCTTATTTGAAGCGGAGGGCTTTTCATACAACTTTCCTAGGGTTTGCATCAACTCTTCAATCAACTTTGCTTTCATAATATTAAATGCCACTGATTGTGCCAGACATAAATGAATACTTCCAAGTGTCTTTCTGTCCAAAATATCCAAGTCCTCATTCGTCATAGCTGTTGGTTCCTTTGATTTTCCTTGTAATGGCCGCCATAAATTCTTCTGACAGATAATCCTCCATTAGCATTTTCCCTAACTAAAAGTTCTTGCTATTAAAATTTTCAACCTTCAACTTACTCTTGTCAACCATCACTCCCACTCAACCATGAGACCTTCCTACAAAGAATAATTAAAAACAACCTTGCTCTGAGACCACTTGTTAGGATTAACAAGATAGAAATAACAATTACATGCAAATAAATCCAATGTTAGAAAATAATAAACCATATGCAAGAAAACACAAGACAAAGATTTAACATGATTACCCCAATCTCTGGACTGTGTCCAACAATAGAAAGTCCAATATTCTTATTATCTAGTGATTACAACCTAATTATAAATTGTAATCGCTTACAGAACAATACCACCACAAGAATCTACAATCTCATCATACACATTACAAAATCCCTAACCTTGAGCCATTTTATACAAGTGTTTTGCCACTTACAAAATTAGGGCTAGAATAAGTTGTCCAATAGAAAAGTAGTAGCCAACACCTTTTACAATAATAAAGTCAATTGAGATTTTAGGGGTGCTACCCTCAAAAAACCCTTGTAGAGGCGTTTCCCCTAGACCCCACCCTATACCGCGATAAGGAGCATTCTTGGAACTCTACCCCAAGACACTTCAAGAGGCACTGTGTTAGGATTAAAGAGACATAAATAACTACATGCAAATATAACCAATATCAAAAAATAATAAATCACACAGAAGAGAACACAAGACACAAAGATTTAACGTGGTTCACCTAATCCTTAAGCTACGTCCATCAACAGTGAGTCTAATATTCTTATTATCCAATGATTACAATCCCTAATTCCTTGCAACTCAATACATCCGCAAGAAGCTTCAATCTCATTATACCTAATAAAATCCCTAACTCTAATCCTTTTTATACAAGATTTTTCCGCTTACAAAGTTAAGGCTAGAATAAGCCGACCAAAAGAAAAAAATATAACTCTCATTGCCTTTTACAATATTAAATTCATTTTTGGCTTTAGGGATGCTGGCCCTCAACTTTTCCCTGTATCGCAACAGGGAGCGCACCTGGGGCTGATGACCGCTTAACCTCGCAAGGGGTGCTAGAGGGGCATTTTCCCTTAACCCCTAGAGCTTGGGGGCACTACCCCAAACCCTCATAGTAAAATATGGGGGGAAACCATGCCAAATAAAGTGGGAAAATATTAACCTCCAAGTCCGCTTAGGCTCCACATCACAACACACTGCCCCTTGACCCTGTCTTGGGGGCATTGCCTCCAAAATCCGTGAAGAATAATATGGGGGGAAATTGCGGTGAATTAAGTAGGGAGAGATAAGTTTCAAGACTGATTAGGCTCCACATAACAACAATAAATGGTAATAAATTAAATATTTTCTAATCAAATTTGTATTACCCTATTAAATTTTTTTTTAATTAGAAATCAAAATAGATAGTTTGTGATGATTTTCTAAGTCTCATTGCAATTATCATTTAAAATTTTATAATTATTTACAAGTAGTATTTTGCCTTATAGAATAAGAAGCACATTTCCCAAAGTGATGAGGTGGCATTGTCTACAATGGGCTCTCTTCTCCTTAGTCCATGCATCATTCATCCTTATCCAGTTGTTAAGGATTTGAATTTTCTCATTGGCCCATGAAGGTAGTGTAATTTTCTCATTGGCCAACAAGGTGGTGCTTCATTGTAATTTGGTGGACATTTAATATTTGTAGATATGGTTATGAAACCTTAATTAGGGCTTATGTTGATTCATGTTGACTCTTGATTTCAAATTAATCTTGGTTGTTTGTTGTATTTGAGCTTCCTATATAAGGACTTCACCCCTCTCATTTTTAAGGGGGAGAGGCTGGAGAATTTTTGCTACTATAATGCTAAAATTGCTCTACTTTTCATTGTTGTGTCTTCTTGCATGGCGAATTGTTGTGATCAAGTTTGCATTATTGCATGGTGATCCATATTTCCTCAATTAAGGATTTCAATTTATGTTGTTTTAAAATAGTTTAGTTTGATGAAAGAATTGTGGATGTTCACTTGCTTGACTCAAATATAAACTAGGCCACAAGCCTCTTTCTCATGGTAGGAGTGTGTGTGGTGAGCTAGTGAAAATACTTTACTTCAATTTATATCTAATCTTTAGTTTGCATCCATTGATGTGATTAAAGAGGGTAGATATTGATGTGAAAATCACTTGTGTATCCCTTAGAAGCTTGCACTAGATGGGTGGAGTCATTGGCGAGATTACATCTAGTAGAGTCCATGTCATCCATGCTTCTTTTCATTCCTAGTTAGAGGTAGAACTAGCAATAAGTTGGAGTTGGAGTTGAAGTGGAAAAGTTGTAAAATCAAACTACATTTTCTTTACACATTATGAAGAAAAATCGTTAGAAGTGTAACAATTGATATCCATTGAATGAATAGTGTAAGTCCCTTTGTGATAACCAGCATATCACATCATAAAACTAAGTGCAGTCCATGATTAAGAAGGGACCTTGAAGTCATTTTATGATCTTACTTTGCAAGCTTAGCATGAGAGATGACCTTATATCTAGAGAGGATTGAGTGTTTGGTGTTTCTCCTTGAAACATTAACTAATTATTATGCATATTGTCATGGAACAAAACTCACATCAATAGTGCTTTGCCAAGAAAATATCTTGGAATCCCCTTATTCCGAGGAGCTAATAGAACAATGTCACAGAAAGATTTGATGGATAACAACTTATAGAAGATGGTGGGTTGGCAGAGTAAATGGATAGCTTCTGCTGGGTGGATGTTAATGTTGAAAACTATCATATCAACTAATCTTGTTTATTCTTATGATGTCTCTACGAATTCCTAAGAAGATTATGACGATGATTGGTCAAAAGATTAGAAAGTTCTTTTGGAATAGGGAAAATCAATAAGAAAAAATTATGCTTTTAGCCTCATAAAAAATTTGTAAATCAAAAGAGAAAGGGGGTGTTGGTCTTTGTGACTAGAAGATAATGAATGAAGCTCTGGGTCCAAAACTAGTTTGTAATATTAATTCTTTCCCAGAGATGTTACAGGTTAGGATTTTGAAGCTAAGTATCTAGACATGATGGACAACCATGGATTTTGACTATTCAAAATCCTCCAAGAGGTTTGGTCAATAGAACTTCGTCATAATGTGTAGACCTGTTATTCAGGATCATATCACATGGCAAGTTAGTAATGGCTTGATTCAAAATTTTGGGGAAATTCTTGGAACGGTCTCCCAATTTTGAAGTAGAATTTGGATTTGTCGATTCTAAGAGAATTATTGCCAGCAAGATGAGATGACAAGGTTGCTGATTATATTGAATTGTGGGTGGAGCAGATGGGAACAAAATAGGTATGGAAGAGAATGGATTTTGATGAGCTAGAACAACATCAGACAAATCTAATAAACACAAATTTTAACGAAAGATAGATCCTACTACCACAGAAGGAGGATAGAGTGATGCGATGTGAGGTTGTCTCAAGCAATTACTCTATTAAATCTGGCTATAATTTTTACATTGCGATGAAGGAGATGTATTTGAAGCAAAAAGGTTATGTTGGCACAGTGATTGCCCACCTAAAGTTGGAGCCTTAGTTTTGTTAGCAGTTAAAGGTAGGATTTTAATAGGTGAAAGGAGAAGATGACTTGCCTTTGCAAGCCCAACAAAATGTGTAATGTGTGAGAAAGTTAAGGAAACAATGGATCATTTATTAGTTGACTATGAGATGGTAGAGAGTTGTTGGGCTTATCTACAAGGTATGTAGGATTGTAGGGGCCTCAATTAAATACCATCAAAGAGGTTTTTGAAGGATGACCATCTATATTAGGTAAGTCTTCTCTCTCAAATATTTGGATAACTAGCCCTTATGTTGTTATTTGGGAGTTATGGAAGCACAGAAATAGGTGCATCTTCTTAGATAAGAGGGAACCTCTTGAGAGGCTATTACAAAGAATTGACAATTTAATTGAAAAGGTGATGAGTACTTCTACATTTAAGAAGAAATGCCTCCTTACTCCTTATACAAATGGGGATGGGCATATTATGAATCTTTGGTCAGCTATTAAAATAAGGTCAATGATAGGTTATTATTAGTTAACAATGTAACACCAGTACTAGGGTACGTCAGGACGGCAACACATCAGGATGAGTTTTTGGGATGCGAGGAAAATGGGCCTCATTTTCAAGATGGTGGGGGGATGGTGGCAAGGGGAGATGAGGTAGGGAGGGGTGTTGTATAGTGTATATAATATATATAGAACTTGAAATGCTTATTATGAAATGATGTTTCAGTAGAACATACCAAATTAAAATACTTGAACATAACAAAATAGCAATGTAACACAGGGACTCGCACCCACCTCCCAAACCTCGAAGTACCCATCCCCGAGATGTCCCCGCACCGAGTACTTGTGCACCCAAGTACCCCCACCTCCACCATTTCGCTACCATGCTTCCATTGGAATGGGTACTTGGATTTCTTTTTTTAGTTGTTTCTATTGGGTATGTAATATGTTAATATGTTGAATGTTCAATTTTTCTAGTTCATGCTGCAATTTTGATCTATTGAAGTATTTTAATTTGGTATGTTCTACTGAAACATCATTTCATAACAAGCATTTCAAGTTCTATATGCATATTATACAACACCCCTCCCTCCCCCATCCTCCCTTGCCACTGTCCCCTAGTTGTCCCCCTGTTGTCCCAAAAATGAGGGCCATTTTCTAGTCATCCTGGTAACTTGTCCCACCGTCCCCCCGTCTTGACGTACCCCAGTATTGGGGTAACATTGCAACATAAACTAGAACCATTGAACATTCAACATAGTAACATATTAGATACCCAATAGTAACATTCACAAATCAAAACTCAAATAGAAATTGAAGTCCCCATTCCAACGGCAGCATGGTTGTGGAATAGTGGTGGTGGGGGTACTTGGGTACCCAGTGCAGGGACATCTTGGGGATGGGTACTCTGAGGTCTGAGAGGGGGGTGTGAGTCTCTATGTAACACTATTAGTTAATAAGAGAAAGGGAAGTGGTGACATGGTCAACTGGGAAAAAGTGGCTCTAGACTTAAGGTGAATTTTGATGGTGTTGCGAAAGGGAACCCAAGTCCTTCAGGGATTGGTTTACTTATTAAAGATTGCATAGGGCAGGTTGTGATTTATGCAATACAGAGAATAGAAAATGAAATTAACAACGTAGCTGAATCAAAAGTAGCTTTGATGACAATCAAGTTAGCTAAGGAACTGGTGATTCAAAGTGTTCACCTTAAAGAGGACTCTTTACTTCCTACACAAGCCATAACAAAGTTGACATCACATGTGTGGCATTTACAAAACTATATTTGGGCCATTGACAAAGGATTAGAGTACTTAGATAATTATAAAGTAAGCCCTCTCAAAAGAGAGGGGAATAATGAAGTTGATGTGCTCTCGAAATGGGAAATAAGTTTTCCAAATGTGGGTGAGTATAAGATGGAGTCTTATAGGGGATTAGATGATGACTTGATTGATATTGTTAATCTAGCTAGCAATATTAATCATGATTAAGTTATATTGGGGACCTTAAATTAATGTCATTTATATTAAAAGGAAAGGTAGTTCATGGAATGATTATTATTTATGAGGATATGGGGCGAGGATGGAAGGTGATAGCCACCATTAATGATGATGGGGATAGTTACGTATGATAGATTGCTCGCATAGAAGGCCAGTCTTTAAATGAATGGGATATGGTGGTCTAGGGTAAACTAAAAGCCGAAGTGATTGGCAGAGGGGAATGGTGAGCACAAAGAGGGCTACTTTAGAGACGAGTATGGGAATGAAATTGAGGTTTCAAAATAAAAACAGTGATGAAGTTTGAATGATGACTTTAGCAGGAAGACATAGAATGGGTACCCGTCTCTGAAGTATCGAAGTACCTTGTCTCTTTGTGGATATGAGCTTTTAGCATTTTCAGTTTTTGCAATAAACATAATCCTTTAAAATGGAGATGACCATATCTCAAGTCATGTACCCATGCTTGATCTAGACAAGTTGCCTTGAAATTTGCTTCAGTTTCTACCTTTTCACTCTTCATCTGCAGTGGAAACATCATGTTCTTTGCCATTTAAACCTTTGATATTACCATGTTACTAGAAGTTATATCAAATATAGTACATGCATTATTCTAAAAAATGATTATGTTACCTTTTTGTACAAGTTGACCAATGCTTATGAGATTACGGTTCAAACCAGGAATAAAATAAACATCTCAAATGGACCTCTTACCAAGATTTGTTACAACACTGATTCCAACTTCATCCATAACTAGCATTATCACCCAAATTTTACTTTTAATTTAACTAAACAATCAGAAATTTCAAGCGAAAGTCTATTTCTTGTCATGTGACTGCTACATGCATAGTCTAGAAACCAAGAACCACTTGAAATTTCTTGAGCTACATGGAAAGTTATAAACAAAGTCTTTTGCAAGAACCCTAAAAAATGCTGACAACAAATTTTCAATTGTCTCATATGCATTTTGTTGAACAATTGTTGTGCAAGGTCTATTTTAAAATTTATGAGCTTCTTGAGCCAATATAGTTACAAGTACCAGTTACTTGCAATGGAATTCAGTCAAACAGTTGAGAGATGACTGAAATTCAAACATATTATTTGAAAAGATAAAATAATACCATTTAGCATCCAAAAGAAATTCAGCAATTACTAAAATTCCATCAGATTTATAGAAAAGAGTTGGAAAACTTCTTAACGAACTGAAATTGCTAATTCAAAATTCACATCATATAGATAAATTGCTTGGAATGCTTTACAATAGTAAACAGAACTAATTAACTCAATTTCTAACCTCTTAAATTCTGGACTCAAAAGTGCAGCAAACACCTTTGCATGTGTCAAGCCTTGAAAGATTTGTACTTGATGGTCTCTCAATCATGAAATGCCTACAAACTTTGTTTACAAGAATGTCCTCAAGCTTAGTCTTTATCATCTCTGGAAATCTTGGCATAACAGCTTAGGTTGAACATTATGGGTTTGAATTCCCAAGTCCAACTCACAAGGTACTGTATTGATATTGTCAAACATAGAAAGACAGCTGCTACAGCAATATGGGTCTCTTCTATTTTACACATCATCACCAACAAGCCTTCAATATTATTCGGTTGAGATTTTGAGTGCCTCCTCGAAGTGAAGATTGCTTTCTTTTGCGTATGCCAGCTCCAACTTCAAAGAACATAACTCAATGCAAGAGCTCCATATACTGGTTCAGGCACGCAAAGCTTTATTTGTTTAATATGCCATTGTCCGACTCAGACCAAGAAATACATAAGTCATGCAAGTACATCATGTGTGATCCTACCATTCTCCCTCCAATTTTGGGTATTTTGGTCACTCGGTGATTGCATTTAGGTGTTTTATGCATTTGTGGATCATTTCATATTAATCTGTTATCGATTGGCATGTTTTTGCATAAATTTTTCATTGTTGCTCATTGGTCAATTCGAGTCAGCACTGGTACATAGCCAGTCAAAAGTTGAATTTTAGGCATGTAAGGTAATGTTGTTATTGGCATGATTTTGGGCCATTTGGATGTGTTAATATGAGTCCTAGTTAGTTTGCACGAAAGTTGTCTTAAAAGTGCAAAAGTTGTGAAGTTGCAAAATTGAAGAAGTTAAAAAGTCACAGTGATTCCTGGTCCAATTGGTGCACGTGGGGAGTTGAAAAGCCATCTCCTACGAAGATTTATGGATGAGGTAAGACATTGGCAAAGGTTGATGAAGATTTGGCAAGATTTTGGTGTGAAATTCTTGGATTATGATAACCAATAAGTTGGATTTCCTTTGTATTCTCAAATTTGCTTTGAATAACTATATTTGTAAATGCACTAAGGAAGAAGCGTATGTTAATATATCCTTTTGATGCACGTTGATTGATTGTGATAGTTGAATTGGTGGCCTTGGACAAATTAGTTTTACTTGTTGGCCCTGTTTTGGCCCTTGCCTAGAATTTCTAACTAAATGGCCTATTCCTCCTGATTCTACCAATGAAAATTTGAGATTTTGTGCAGGGAGAGGGATAGGAATGTGTACAAGAAGATTTTCTTGGTGTTTTTCTTTTTCATTCAACAGGCCTTTGGAATATGCAGTGAATTTGTGGTTAGGCATATGGATGTGACTAATCAAGAATGCAGAACAGTCCATACAGAAGGAGGTTATTGAGGTGTAGGAAATCATTGAAAGGTGGAAGACACTCATTTGAGATGTCCTTGAGGTGTTGGAAAAATAAGCTTGTTTGGGTTGTGATTAGAACTATGAATTTTGGAAAGTCCTAGTTGAATAGGCTTGAAACCCTCAATTATTGAGCAATTTGAGGCTTTGTGCCTTACACTAGATAGTTGAGAATTTGAAACCTCATATTATTGTAGTTCTCCAAAATGGGTGTCCTAATATCTAATTTGTTTGGGTGGTGCTTTAGAGTGAATTGTAGTTATTTGTCAAAAGCTAAGTTGGGAGTCCTAATTCTACTAGGTCTGTTTTAGGCCTATGTGCAAATTCTTGATTTGGTATTGGAATATTGCCTTGTAACTTTGAGAATAGTTGGAAACAAGTTAGTAGAGATGTCTAGAGCCTCTGTAATGCCTCTTGGATGCCTGGTAGTTGCAGTTGTAAAAAGATCCCCACGGGGGGGGGGGAGCTTGTGAAGGGGGACGGGGGGGCTTGTGAAGGTTTACAAAGGAAAGTAGCCAGATTGGAGTTAAGGTGAGTTGTGGATGTGGGAGGTAGGAACAAAGGGGTTGGAGAGTGATTAGGTGAATTGGAAAGTTACCATTACCTATTGCCTTGTGGCCTGACCCATATTGGGAAGTAATTTGGCTTTAGGAGCTCACCTAGACTAATTTGGACTTTGCCTGGTCCTTTGTGGAACCTTACTTGCATCGAATTGGTATCACAACCATACCAAGTAGTCCGTGACCTGTTTGTTAAAGTGACAAGACAAGATGCATCTGGGAGTTAAGCAGTTTGAGAAGGTGGTTCAGTAGATGGAGAAGAGGATTGAGGACAAGTGAGAATAGAGATGGAAAAAGTTGTTGGCCTTGATGAAGGCCAAGGATAATGATTCTGACATTGAGAAAGAAGAGGTAGAAGAAGAGTAAGAAGAGGCAGAAGAATAGGGTCAAGGACCTGTTGATAGAAGAGTCTGTGCTGAAGAAGAGGCTAGACAAGCTTTTCTTGATGCTGTAAAGGTTCAAAGAAAGAGGACTTCAAGGTTGAAGTACCTGCTTTTAGTGGCAAAATGGATAGTTAAGAATTAGTTGATTTGATAGCCGCTATGGATACTTACTTTGATTTGAATGATGTGGAAGGCGAAAAGCCAAATATGCAAGCACCAAGCTCAAGGGTTCTGTCATCATTTGGTGGAATTATACTCAGAATGAAAGAGAGAGGAATGGCAAGAAACCAATTGCCAGATGGAATAGGATATTTTCTATGATGAAGAGTGAGTTTATGCTATCAGACTTTGAGGTGCAAATGATTAGGAAATTCCATAACCACAAGCAGGGGGATCAAGATGTTGTCAGCTATACTGAGGAGTTTCATAGGTTGAGCATGAGGGCACACCACAGTGAAGACCAAAAGGAACTAGTAGCCAAGTATGTGAATAGCTTGAAATAAAACATTCCAGATGAAATTAGTTTGTTACTTCCCAAGGCTGTGGATGGTGTTTCCAACTAGCCATCAGGGCTGAGGAGATGCTTAAAAGAAAGGGTGATCATAACAACAGAGGAAGAGGAGAAAGGAACATCAGTAGAGGCAGCGGTAGCTTTGGCAGAGGACAGAGCAGTAGAAATGATGATAGTCAAAGTAATGAGTCCAGAGGTGAGCATAGTAGCAGAGGGGTGCAGAATTTCAGAGGACAAAGAAGGCCTTTCAACAGAGGTAGACAGAATTTTGGAGGTTCAGGCAGAGGGAGTGTAGACTTTTATGGTAAGTGTTACAATTGTTTTCAGTATGGACACACAAAGAACCAATGTCCTAGCAAGCCTTCCATTTCATCTGCAGGCAGAGATGGAAGAAACCAACTTCTATTGGAGGATGAAGGTAGTAGTAGCAGTCTGAATACTTCAGTTGGAAGTGCAGCACCAGTCATTGATGGTGAGAACATGATGATTAAGAGGACATTTTTGGAAGTCCCATTAAAGCAGTAGCCACCTCAGAGAAAATCTCTGTTAGGACACAGGGTAAAGCAGATGGAAAATTGTGTAAGATTATTGTGGATTCAGGGTCAACTGAAAATGTTTTTTTTCCTACAGAGATGGTGGAGAAGTGCAAGGTTAGGAGATTTCCCATACCTCACCTGATAAGATCTCTTGGCTCAATAAAAATCAGAGTTATACTGTTGAAGAGCAGGCCTGGGTGGAGTTTGAAATAGGTGAGTATAAAGATAGAGTTCTTTGTGAACTAATTCCAATGGATGATTGTCTTTTGATACTAGCTAGGCCTTGACAATTTGATGTGAAGGCCCAACATGATGGAGAAAAGAACACTTATCTACTTACCAAGAATGGTAAGAAATTTAAAATGGGTCTTCTTCCATAACAGTATTGCAAGGAGAAAAGTGAGTCTTTATTGACGTTGGTTGGGGGTAAAGAATTCTTGAGTATGAAAAGGAGGATGATTTCCAAGGGTATGCAGTAGTGGTCAAGCCCAAGGAGGATGTTAAGAATCAGGAACCATTGTCAAAGGAGGTAGACAGTTTACTCAAACAGTTTCCTAGTATTGTTGTAGGAGAACAACTTGAAAGTTTGCCACCAATCAGAAGCATCTGTTACATCCCAGTTTTTGACCCAACTTAAAATGTTTTATATAGCTGTTGAGGTTTCATGTGAAGCTAGTTGACAGTTAAAATTAGTTATGATCATGTGAAATGGTAAGATGGTTAAATCGTTTTAATTTCACTTAAAGATGACATGTTAGTTAATCGTTATGATGCTATTATATTGTTTTCCTGAAATCTTAGAAAATTGATTATTCATCATGGGAAGTGGGATGGTGGTTTGCCATTATGATGGTTTATGAATAATAATTTGTTACGGTAAATTGTTATTATATTGAGGAATATAATATAATCGTGTAGAATTCCCTCGTAGGAGCATGTTGAAGGGGGGAAGTATTGCTAGAAAGGAATTGGGCATGGGGGGGTACCACCATCACTGAGCAAATAGGTACGAGCCCTGAGCCGCCATGGCTAAAGGTAAATAACTAAGCAAGCAAGAGTGTATGTTGGGCGACCATGAGCTAACCTATTAAATTACATATCATTTAATAGTTAAGAGATCACTAAGCATGAATTGATATTTGAGCAAATTTGTACCTTTGTAATTGTATAGTTGGAGCCTCCAGGTGCATAAGCATGTCTTATCATATTGGACAAAATGATACCTAAATATCTATACATGTACATACACATATGTGTACATATGTAAACCAATTTTATATATATATATAAGGACGTATAAGCATACTTGATGTTTGGTGTATATGTAAGAAATATATGGTTGGGGTTTTACACATGTACACATATATAAATACATACTTATATAGGTATCTATAGATACCGTGGTGTTATATACTAAGACAACATTATTATTTCTTTCACCTTTGACTAGGGTCTTGATTATTATTTTTGCCTTGGGCAGCCCTCTGTTTCTTTCTTCTTTCATCAAGCTTATTACTTGGAAGATAACAAGTCAAATATTTGAATAAGTGGCTTCAATTTCTTTGAGTGTTGGCTTTGTAACTCTCCACCACCTACCTTCTTGATAACCAATGCAGTGCACGGGGAGTTATATAGACTTCCCACTGCCTTAGTTTTTGGCTCTAGGAAGTTCAGTTCTAAATCGCACTTATTTTCTCTGAGTCAAAGACTTGCTATTTTTTTTACCTGCTTTAAATCACAAATCAGAAGTTTGTTGCACGATTGAAACTTGTGGCACCCAAGCCAAAGTGCTGATCATACCCAGCATATTCAGGTCATGCAATTTGTTTAATCAGCTCCCTTTATATGTTCTTATCTTGTGGATCGCTGAAAAGATATATTTCCACAATGGCATGATTGTATGATGCATACTAGCCATAACCAAAAGGCCAAGATCTTATCGATTTTGAAAGCACATGAGTTGTTTCTTCTCTCTGTTTTCTTTTGTTTGAGATTCTCAAGTGATATTACCAATACAGCCCCACACCCACATGCGTGAGGGACATCATTGTAATTGCTTTTCAATCATTTGTAAATGCATAATAGGTTTGTTGCATGCAAAGATATTTCTAATATAAGGCATAAGCTCTGATTCTTTCTTTTATTTCTGATCTTGCATGATAACTACATAGGGGCAGATCATAGTTCCCATACCATGTTCTTTACAATATTATGCATTAAGTAATCTTGTGAGAATCTGAATCCTATATTATGATACTCTAACTTAACTCACTGGTATTTTTTGTATACCAGTTGTAGTAAGAATCAGAAAGATATATTCAAGGAAACCATATGTTAAAGATCTCATTGTTATAGCAGTCTTTTGTGATGCACCCAAGGCTAGTGAAGTCATGTGAATGGGTGAAGAGAAGAGGAATCGTGCAAGGAAGAACAAACTATGATCAGATTCTCAAATTGCATTAACATCTTAAAAAGAAATTACTAAAACATCCAAGTTAGCTCATGATTGTCCAAGTATACTTAGTTGTCAAGTCGAGTGGTGGAATTAAGTACTAGGATGCTCACTAGCTGGTCAAGTTGCCCCATGTCTATTTCTAAGTAGGGAGTTCCTTTCTCATTAGAGATTGCATGGGTATAAGTTAAGGTTCATGGTTGGGAGGTTAAGCCCCTGACAATGTTTCCCTCTCCACAAGATGTCAGGACGTGCATCAGACAAAAATAAGTTAAGCATTCAAACATTTATTGGTAATAGGTATTTTCCTTTCATGATGTTATTTAAGTAAAAGATAAGATGGATTGATTTATATCATCGATTCAATTATTTCCTTTAATGAAAGCAACTCCTCTTGTCAATATAATTGGCAACTAGTTAGATCAGTTGATCTTCCAACTGAATATGGAATATATCTATATGCAAGCGATAGGTTTATCTAATGGATAGTTATTTCAATCTTCCATTTATGTGAATAATGAATATGAGCATAATTTTAACTAAATGTTATTGCCATAGTTAGCAATGGAAGGAGAAGGGATGATATAGTGGTATTTGATACCCTAAATGATACAATGGCATTTGGTGCCCTAAATGATACCGTGGTATTTGATGCCCTATTTGAAACATTGGTATTTGATGTCCTAAATGATACAGTGGTATTTGATGTCCTAAATGATATAATGGTATTTGATGATAATGGTGTTTCGATAAATGGTATAGCTATTTGTGCCTAAGCAGCATGTATGTATTAAACTAGGTTTTGCAAAGCATCCCTCGATGAATTTTGGTTTTGAATTCTACGGTATGTAGATTTTTCCCTTGTTAAAATCATTGGTGGTGTTTTCAAATTGTTGGCTATGAAATTTTCAAATTAACTATTTTGTAACCATTAATTCTTAGTTACCGGATTCGTGCCCTAGAGACCGGATCCAAATTCGTGCCTGGATTTGTGCAGATCCGGGCAGGATCCTTGTTTTACACAGTGGATTCGTCCGGATTCGTGGGCCATGAATCCTGACAAATCCACTGTGTAAAACAAGGATCCTACCCGGATCTGCATGAATCCAGACACGAATCCTCAAGGATCCAGTGTGAATCCTCAAGGATCGACAGGTTCAAGTGAGTCTAAATTATTTAATATGACTTTTTTAAATATATTTTTTGGCATTCTAGTGCTAAAATGACCTTTTTATGCATTATATATACTAATAAATGAGAGAAATATATATATATATATATATATATATATATATATATATATATATATATATATATATATATATATATCTGTTACTAGTTGGGGCTTGGGCAAGATCAGTAATATATATATATATATATTCACGAATCCTAATCGGGAAAAAAAAAAATCACGAATCCACGGATCCGATTCACGTGCCCGAATCGGTAACTAAGCTGATTAATTTCATTCACATGAACATAATTGTTATAACTATCTTCCTATGAATATGAAGTATTAACTGTATTTCTTTTATATGATATGATGTTAGTTAAGACCCCAGAAAAGTGGATGTTACATATGTACCAATGAAAGGTTTTATGAATGGCCTATCATGCCATTTGGATTGAGCAATGCCCAAAGCACCCTAATGAGATTGATTTATGAGGTTTTGGTTCAATTTATTGGTAAATTTATCATTGTGTATCTTGGTGATATCTTGGTGTTTAGCAAGTCAAAGGAGGAGCACCTTGAGCATTTGAAGTTGGTGATACAGAAGATTGAGGAGGACAAGTTGAAGATAAACTTGGAGAAATGTGAGTTCCTTAAGACTGAACTTGTTTACTTGGGTTTTCTAATTCTCAAGGTAGTTTGAAAATGGATCCATCTAAAGTGGAAGACATTCTTAGTTGGCCAACTCCAACTTCAGTAGGAGCAATTCGGAGTTTCCATGGCCTTGCCACCTTTTATAGAAAGTTCGTTAAGGGGTTGAGTGGGATATGTGATCCTATCCTTAATATAATCAAAGGTGGGGTAAAATGCAAGTTTCAATGGGCTAAGGAGGCAGATGACAGTTTCAATACCTTAAGAAGAGGATAGCAAAATTACCTACTCTTGTGTTACCAATTTTTGACAAGTTGTTTGAGGTTGAGTGTGATGCTAGCAAGAAGGAAATTCGAGCAATCTTGAGTTAAGGACACCCTACAGCATTTTTCTTAGAAAATTGGAATGATGCCAAGCAATGGAAATTACATATGACCTTCAACTTTATGCAATGGTTTAAGCATTAAGAAAGTGTAGGTATTATCTCATGCCCAAAGAATTTGTAGTATTCATAGATAGCCATGCCTTGAGTTTCTTTAATAGGCAAGAAAAGTTGAATTATAAGTATGTCAAATAGATGGAGCAACTTCAGTCTTTCACCCCTATAATTAAACTTAGTTACAGGTTCGAATTCGGTTCAAAATACAACTTCGAAGAACCAGTCTGCAGGTATGGCAAAATTTTGGAAAGGGTTTTGGGTTCATTCGTACAAAAACATGTAAAAATTATATATATACATATTTATGAAGCCTGGAAGCATAGATTATCATAAAATCATATGATGTAAACTAAGTTAATCAATTAAACAACAAAAACACCATAGGCATAAACTTTAAACACGTAAGTTGTAATCATAGCATCATGAATAAAGATCATACCATCATATATTTCAATTTTCAGGTTCATCATCAGAGATTCAAATTATAAAACTTAAAAGTAAATCATTATCCATGAATCATAACAGCAAGTTCAAGTATCATTGTTTCAACTTCAAGTCAACTAATCATAATATATAAAATTTTAATATTCATCATCATCTTCTTCTTCTTCCTCTCCTCCTTGTAGTCCTTCCGCATTAGGTGACTAAACAATAGAGCTAAGGCCAATGGGATCAGCACCAACAACAATAGTATGGGCATCAAAATCTTCACAATCTTCAATTGTGAGCCAAGGAGCAAAAATATCCAAGTCCGCCAACTCTACATCTACATCCCACCTCTTTGTCTCCCTTTCTTTGTATTCTTTAGTCTTGTGCAAGAGGAGACACAAGTTGTAATGCACATACACCAAGTTTTCTGCTCTTTTTGATTGCAACCTATTGCACTTCACTGAATGGATGAAAGAATATGTGCTCCAATTTCTCTCTGAAGTGGATGAACTAGCAATCTATGAAAATATGACATGTAAACAATTAAAATAAAATTTAAATTATGTAACTTGAAACTTAGAATTTCTAATAATTTTTTTAGACAAAGGAAACTAATAACAATTTTTTTTAAATTAAACTTACTTGTGATATCACTTTCATTGCAAGGGGCTGCAACCTTTGAAATCTTTGGCCATGGAGGTACCACCAACTATGAGAATCCTTCCTAAATGGATGACAAAGAGTATCATTACTTAAATTTTTTGCATCCACAAGCTGTATGAAATCATCCATTATCAAATATTGCATTTCATCATTAGGAAAGAGTCTTTCAAATGCTGCCTTGTATCCATCAAACACTTCTATGTCTATAGAGTGGTAGCCTTCCCAGTAGATTAGTATATTGGGTGCCATAGTATTTGGGCATCAATGCATAGGCAAGCAATGTAGCGGAGTAGTCATTTTGTTCCATCTTTGTATAACAATTGATCACAATTGTTTGAAGAAGGTCTCTTGAGGATCTTGTTCCTTTTCATTTACAATTAGCTTGATCTTCTCAAGCATTGAGTCTATGCCATCATAAATCTCTCCAAGGCAAGGCCTATCCATGTCTGCGTACCTAAGCATTATCATAATGGGTGCGGTGAGATTAGTGAAATATTCCACAAGTTCCCACCAATTTTCATCCAATATCATCTTCCTTATTTTGGTTTCCCTCTCAGTATTGCTTTGTCACCATATAGCCCAATTGTTGCTAGATACCATATTGGTAAGTGCCTCTTTCACTTGCATAAGTTGTCTCAAGATGATTAAATTTGATGCAAAACATGTTTCAGCAACCTGTAACATAAAATAGAGCTTAAACAATACAAATCATTAGATACATACATGATAAAAGAATACGCATCATTACATAATCAAAAAAACAGAAATTGTAAGATACAATTTTTTTAAATTAACTAACTTGAGTTCAAGTTTACTTACCTTCAGCAACTCCAAACATGAGAACATTCTGAATACCCCTTGAGTCATGTGGTGGTTTGTGATGAACATCTGGATGTCATCAGCTTCTGCATAGATCTCCTTGATCCACTAAATACTCTTCCCAATCTTTTGTAGCATAAGATTGAATGAATTAACTACACAAGGTGTCCAAAAAATATGTTGGTATCTCTCTTCAACCAACAAACCAGCAGCTCTACAATTCTTTGCATTGTCCATTATGACTTGGACAACGTCTCTTGCACCCACTTGTTCAATGGCCTCAACTAGGATATTAGCAATGAATGGCCCATCTTTTACTTGCTCCTCTTATTCCACTACTTTCAAAAACATTTCCCCTTTAGCGGACACTGCCAAAACATTGATCAATGGATGATTTCTAACATCTTTCCACTCGTCTGAAACAATTGTTACTGTTGGTGTAAATAAGTATTCACTTATTACACTTTACTTAAGTTTACTTAGGTTAATGCATTATTTTATTATTTATTAGTTTGACACCTAAGAGTTTGCGTACTCTTATGAGTTGTCATGTTGATAACACAGGAGTAAGCAACTCTAATTCAGCACATGGTTTCTACAACACTGGAGTTTGCATAATTAACTAAGTTGTCATGTAGACAACACTGTTATTTACACTCTTAATTAAGCACATGGTGTCTACAACATAATTTTACGTGCTACACCTTTGTAGGCTTATCCTCTCATCATCGCACTAACTCTTGTGCTTAATGGAGGATAATCCACTTCTGGTGGACATGTGCTTGGTTGTAAGACTTATCAATATGTTGATTCCTAGGCATTCTAGAAGCATTCCAAAGGCCTTTATCTACAGGCACTCCTAGTGTGTATGCAACAATAAAACATCAAATGACAATAAATCAATTTTGGATATTGTTATTCTGATCATACCTTGTTGGTCTACTCTTGTGCTTGTGCTTGAGTTCCTTGATCTTGGGTGAATTTTGCCCAGAGGCAAATTCTTATTTGGTATCATAGCTATACCAAATTCTTGCATTTACCCCTGTCTCAATCCATGAATCCTTGATGGGCTTTAATTGCTCATCAATCAACTTGACCTTGTCATCCAACAAGGTGGTTCGTACTCTCTCAAAACTAGGAGCTGAATACCCTGCAAGTGCTTTATTAGCACTTCTCAACATCTACTTAAAATATGGAGAGCGAACAAGATTAAAAAACAGCCCATTTCTATACAAACATATTGCCAAATCAATGTCGGCAATTTCCCTACTCTGATTTTGAAATGCAGTTTCAAGTGGTCCCTTTTGTGTCAAATGGATGCTTCATTTTGAGAATTAGGGGCAGCTGAGGTAATATAGAAGGGGTGATTTTCTATCACAACATCTGGGGCAGATTTAATTCCTTTTGTTCTTTCCTTATTCTTATTACCATCAACGGCATTTTGTCTAAGTTCCTCTCTCTCTCTCTTCAGCTCGCTCATGCTCTTTAATATATTTTAATACTCTTGAGTTTGGCACAGGTGCATTTTTTTTTCCACGACACTTCTTCACTCCTCTACCAAGGTATCCACACAAATGACCCACCGCACGATAATATTATCTATTTATTTCTACATCACAATCCCAACATTTTCAATGGAAACCACCACCTCCTAGAAGAGGTTCTAGAATATCCACATACTTCCATGAAGGAGAATCAGATGGGGGTTCTATTCTTTGTGGGATGTTGGCATTGGCTACTAAGGAAGATGTAGATCCCTTTGAAGCTCATTTTCCTATGATAAGAAATTGTGTACATATTGACAGATTGATATTATTATTGAGAATAAAATTACTTTAGCCTTTATGAAACACTGAAACAAAAGAAAAATAGAACAAGAACTTAGCTCCTCCTGACATTGTAAGCATGCAAAGATATAGCAATGAGACACAAACACTTTAATATAGCTAACAATCCAGTCTTCCAACTCCACCTTGCACAAACTTCTTTTGCTCAATCACCTATTTGCTCACAAAATCACCTATTTGCATACCACAAATGATGTTAGAAGCCAAAATAACCTACTTACATTCACATTTCAAGGCAAGTGAAACTCAAAAAATATATAATTTGTTATAAAAAGCAACTTGAAAGTCACCTGTCCGTGGGAATTCATCCAAATTCATCCCAAATTCAATCTGGTAGCCCAAATTCGCTTGGGTTCGAACCAGCCCAAGGAAATTCAAATCTAGGTTGAACAGGACCTATATTTCGTACTAGTTCGAACCCACACAAGGGTCTTGAGCCAAAACGGCGAACCTAGGTAACTAAGTAATTAAACATAAGAAAGGATCAGCTAATAAGGTAGTTGATGCTTTGAGTAGGAGGGTGTTGGCAATCCAAGAAATTCAATTGCAGAGTGTTGGATTGGATCAGATTAAAGGACTATACCAAGAGGATGATGATTTCAAGGAAGCCTATAAAGTATTCTCTAAGTTTGCTAACATTTTTCATGGTGACTTCTCTGATTTTATGTTGCAGGAAGGGTTTCTATTCAAGGGAAGCAAATTGTGTATTCCTAAGTCATTTGTGAGCAAAACTATTATTAAGGAGAAGCACAATGGGGCTCTAGATGGACATTTTGAAGCAGACAAAACCTTAGAGCAGGTTGCAAGGTTCTATTTCCGGCTTGGTTTGCATAGAGAAGTAAGAAGATATGTTGAATGTTGTAGGATATGTCAAAGAGCCAAAGGATCATCTTCAAACTCTAGCCCTAACAATTCCTAATAAGCCTTGGGATAACATCAATATGGATTTTGTTTTGGGGTTGCTTAAGACTGTTGGAGGTAATGTTATTGTGTTTGTGGTGGTAGATAGATTGAGTAAGATGGCTCACTTTGTGCCATGTAGGAGCAACCATGATGCCTCTGAAATTGCAATTTCTTTTAAGAAAGTGGTTAGGATCCATGGATTGCCACCACCCATTGTAACTGACAAGGATACTAAGTTTGTGGGCCACTTTTGGAGGACCCTATGGAAGAGATTAGGTACTCAACTTGCATTTTCTTCAGCCTACCATCCACAAATAGATAGCCAAATGGAAGTTGTGAATAGGATACTTGGCAACCTCCTAAGGTGTCTAACAAAGCAACATGGAGTAGCTTGGGATCTGATTTTAGGCCAAGCAGAGTATACATATAATGATTCAGTCAATAGGTCAACAAGAAAGATCCCATTTGAAGTTGTGTATGGTTTCCATCCTAGAGGTCCTATGGAGTTAAGGGACATTCATAACATGCAGGGCAAAACTGCCATGGGTGAAACATTTCTTGAGGCTATCAAGTCTGCTCATGAAGAAGTAAAGGATCAGTTTGAGAAATTAGTAGCAAAGTACAAAGAGAAGGCAGATTAGATAAGGAAGGAGAAATACTTCAAGGTAGGTAACTTGGTTTTGGAATATTTAAGGAAGGAGAGGCTTCCTAAAGGGCAATACAATAAAATCCTTGTGAAGAAGAGAGGACCATGCAAGTATCTTCATAAGTATGGTGATAATGCATATGAAATAGAGCTTCCACCTGATATTGGGATATCACCCATCTTCAACATAGCAGATTTGACTTTGTACAAGGGAGATAATGAGGCCAATGATTAGTCAAGGATAGAGAACACCCCTGAGGATGTGGAATGGATTAAGGACTTGCCACCAAGAAAACCCATGAAATTAGAAAGTATTCTTGACACTAAGGTGATTAGAAAGACAAGGAAGGGCACCTATAAGGAATTTTTGGTCAAATGGCAGGGTCTTCCTAAAGCTGAGGCAGTATGGATGTCAAAGAAGGACATAATCAAACATGGAGTCACTTTGCAAGGGCTAGCAACTCAAGGGACTTGAGTTTTTCTGTCATCGGGAGTATGATGCAAGTGCATCATGTATCATCATACCATTCTCCCTCCAATTTTGAGCATTTTGGTCACTAGGTGATTGCATTTAGGTGTTTTTATGCATTAGTTAATCATTTCACATTAAGTTGTAATCAATTGGCATGTTTTTGCATCAATTTTTTGTTGTTGCTCATTGGTCAACTAGAATCAATGTTGGTCAACGAGCAGTCAAAGTTGCATTTTAGGTATGTAAAGTAATAATGTTGTTATTCAAATGATTTTGGGCCATTTGGATGTATTAATAGAGTCCTAAGTTAGTTTCCATGAAAGTTGTCTTAAAAGTGCAAAATTTGGAAAAAAAAATTGCAAAATTGGTGAAGTTGAAGAGTCATAGTGACTCTTGATCAAATTGGTGCATGTGGGGAGTTGAAAAGCCATCTCCCATGAAGATCTATGGATGAGGTAGTACATTGGCAAAGGCAAATGAAGATTTGGCATGATATTGGTGTGAAATTCTTGGACTGTGATAACCAATAAGTTGCATTTCCTTTGTATTTTCAATTTTGCTTTGAATAACTATATTTGCAAACACCAAGGAAGAAGCAAATCTCAATATATCCTTTTGGTGCATGTTGATTGATTGTGATAGTTGAATCAGTGGGCTTCGACAAATTGGTTTTACGTGTTGGCCATGTTCTAGCCTATACCTTGGGTTTCTAACCAAATGGCTCATTCCTCCTAATTCCACTGATGAAAAATTGAGATTTTGTACAGGGAGAGGGATAGGCATGTGTACTATAATGTAATGTCCCCACTTTAGCAGTCAACCAAGTGTATGTGTGTGTTAGCCTAGTTCTACATGGTCCTGAGGGCTAATAAAGGGTTTAAAAGGATCTCAGAGTGTTTTGGCTTAGTCATCTCTAGTTTGGGCCAAAACGGAGTTGATTTACTTAGTCTCAAGCATACTTACTATTTTTAGTAAGTCAGCAAGACACAGGGGAGACTAGTTTTGATGATTGAATTTGATACTACTCGGCAAGAGCTTTCCAACGAGCTATTACTCATGCTATTCGAAGTCTGATAGCTAGTATACTTTAATGCCTGGAGTATTATTAGAGTAACATTTAATATAGTTGTAAAATATTAAGTGTTGCTTTAATATTAAATTTTATGGGTATGCAAATTAAAAAGGGGCACCTAAGGGAGACATAAGTGATTATTTTAATATGTTTTATATTGCACGTCTTTTATCCCACATTTCTCATGTGAGTTGAATTGACTCTTGGAGAAAGAATAAGAGGGAGCATTAGTGGCTTCATTCGGTGGATTGAATATGAGAAGAAAATTGATGTGTGAGTTGCAAATCCATTCTTGGCATTAGAAGACATCCATCCTCTCTTGTAACATTCTAGACATCATTCCCTAGGGGTTTGGCCTTTGGAATTTATTGCTATCAACTTCATTAATAGGCAAATTGGGCGCATTTCCAACTACAAGCAAATTGGATGTTTGCTCATATCATTCTCGTTTCTTGTCCGATGCTTATGCCATTGTAAAGGGATGATTTTATGAGGATCTTGGACTGATTGAAGGAAGATTTTTCTATAGCAGCACTATAGCGCGGCACTATTCATATTATTGTAGCAGCAAGATGGGAAGTCATTACTAGAATATTATATTATAATGCTGGAGTAATTAGTGAGTTGAAAGGTCTACTATGTATTTGATTTTATTAGTTTGAAAATTAATATTATTTCAGTAGTGGTCCAATCTTCAGTTTGCATATTATTATAAATTCCTTCTTGTTCATGTTATGTGGTTTCAAATCTATGCAAAGACATTAAAAAAAAAAAAAACATTTTATTTCCGGAGCCATAAAGGGGTTTAAACATTTAATGAAGAAATTAAGAGTTGGACGCAAATTATTTGACTAAATTCCTATCAGTAGTTGATTCATTTTTTTGGCATTTCTAAGGTGTCCATTATAGTGGTATCAAAGCTTTAAATCCTACCATCTTGTGGAGGCCTTACAAGGAATTTGGAATAGTTGGATAGAGGGAAAAGTGTTTGACAAAATGTCAAAACACTAAAATCAGAAATAAAATAGGTTAAGAATGTACATTTGACCATGCAACAGAGACCATTTACTTCTACCATACTAAAGCAAGACAACAAAGATTTAGACTCACAAAGCGAGCAGTCTAGTTCATCCATGCAGGTGGACATAGAATCCATTCATACAGACACAGAGGAGATATTCTTTAAACAAGACAATAGTATGGGTGACCAAGATGATAGGAATACAGGACTAGGTGGAGGCAAGAATGTCGGTCTAGATTAGGAGGAGGTCATGTTAAGATGGTTAATAGGTACATTAGAGGAGAGGTAGTGTATGCAACAGGAGCAGAATAGGTGAATGGATATGATGTTGCAGCTTATGACTAGACAAATGGGCGTCAATATTAATCTAGGTGATGCAAAAAATAATAATGGAGGCCGAGGCAACAACAATGGTCCTAAGAATAACATTAATGGTAATAATGATGGACATGGAAACAATGGGAATGAGGCTGATAACTTTAGATAGGTTGTACACCCAGCTTGGACAACAAACTCGAGACCTCTTCTACCCACCTTTCCACCCAAAGATCCGGTTCAACTAGTAAATGAACTGCAAATTACCGAGTTACAAGATCATTTCAAGAGGGATTAGGAGGCTAGTGGACCAAAGTTTCAGGCGGATATTTCCCTCAGAGATTATATGGACATGAGGATGATAAACATGCCTAGAGCGGGAGAGAGGAATCAAAACTTTGAGTTAAGAAAGAAAGTTGGAAAACTTTCTATACCTTATTATGATGCTTTAGGGAAGATGATTGCACGAGCTTGGGTGTAGAAGGTAGATACATACTTCCAACTGAATCCTATGCCTGAGGAGGAGGCTATCAAGTATGCGGCTATTCATTTGGATTGTCCAGTGCATGAGTGGTGGCACCATGGCATGGTAACCTTGGAGCATAATCAAATCACATCTTACGAGGAATTCACTAAGAGACTCAAAGAGATTTGATACTGAAGATCCTGAGTTACAATTTAAGGAGTTGGCACAGCTTAAGCAATGGGGATCAATTAAGACATACATCAGTAAATTTCAGAGGTTAGCTGTGGTGGTTACAGATATTTCAAAGAGGAGATTAGTAGTGTTATTTATGGATGGACTCTCATATCCCTTGAGGGGTTGAGTCAAAGGGCATGACCTGACTACATTACAGGAGGCCACTAAGAAGACTCCTGACTAAGCACCTTCTTCTTTTAATAGCAGATTTCAGCCTAGGGATTCACATATGAAGAAGGATAAGGATAAGGACAAAAAACCTTTTTACCGGGATGCACGGCCAAAAGGGGATACTAGTAAGTTGGATAATGACACCCTGAATGAGTTGAGGAAGAAGTCGCGTTTTCATTGTAGAGAGCCTTGGGACTTATCTCATAAGCGCCCTCTCAAGGCTAAGGTATTTCAAATGGAGTATTTTTCAGCGGAGGAGTCATAATCAAAGGGGCAAGATTAACACTCTGATTTGAATGAGAGTAGCACTCCAGAGGAGAATATCATTCCTAAGGATGATAGGTCATTGGCACGATTGACAGAGGCTCAAAAGGCGATCACATTTAGGGTCAAGGGTACTATCCAGGGGCAGAAAGTGATCTCTCTCATTGATACTGGAGCTACACAACTTCATAGATGCACGATTAGTAGCCACGAGAGGTTTACAGACTAAAGAGCATGTTGAGTTTAGAGTCATGGTAGCTAATGGTGACAAATTATTATGCACTCAGAAGATATCTAATCTTCACATCAGGTTTGGAGATGACTATGAGTTGGAGGATGAGTTCTATGTAGTAGACATGGGAGACTATGATGTCATCCTTGGCATGACATGGATGGCCTTGCTAGTTGAGTTCACACTCAACCTAGCAAAATTAGAGATGAGATTCCAACATGAGGGAAGAACTATTGTACTCAAAGGACTTTTGGATGGGAGTTGCAGAGTAGTCTCCCTTAGAAGAATGTAGAGACTTTTTTGACATAATGACATAGAGTGGGCAGCAAAGTGTTTCATCATGCCAACTCCACAAGAGCCACAAGTAAAGAGTCATCCAACGGATGTCTAGGAGATACTTGACAGACATTGTTAGAAATAGATAACACTGAAGTGGGGGGAGGTGAATCAATATTTTCAATCTTTTTTCCCACAACTAGATATTATTAATTACTTTGCCACATACATAAGAAAGTAAACCAATAATGCTGAATAGTATAAACAACCATACATAAAAAGAGCTCATAACACCATATTTTGTTAACTAGGGAAACCCTGGCCAAGGGAAAACCCTAGTGGGGATGAAACCCACAAGATGA
Source organism: Cupressus sempervirens (assembly GCA_028749045.1). NCBI lineage: Eukaryota > Viridiplantae > Streptophyta > Pinopsida > Cupressales > Cupressaceae > Cupressus > Cupressus sempervirens. The sequence goes on from CM053784.1 coordinate 343,853,988, forward strand.
TTCACTATATAAAGAATTCAGTTAAGGATATTGACCCTATTAAGAGTCTATGAAGAATGTATAGTGTCTCGAGTCCCTGTTAGGAGACTAGGCCTTGTTAGAAGCCTCAACCTTATTAGGAGTTGCTTCAACCCTATTAGGAGTTGGTGGATCATATACAAATGTGTGCAAGAAGAGCCCACTGCCCTAACATGCAACTATCCAATTAAGTTCTTCAGGAGAATAGATATACAAAGTTCAAACACTACTGGATAACTTGTTGTACTTCGCAATTCTTCTGATTGTTAGTTCTTCATACAAGCCTTTGGTAGACTATAGACAATCTTCTCTTCTGTTTGCTCAATGTTGTAAACAAGGAGTAACTGTGCATATATCAACTTGCATCATATCTCGCATTTATCATATCACATAGCATAACTTTGCATTCACATATCTCACACCTAACTTCGCAAATGAAGTTCTTTACTTATATCAATCATATTAATAAATCCTTCCTTAGTTAGCTCACATATCATCCTTAGAGTCAGCTCATCAAGAAATAATAATCAAAATAATTCTTCAAGTCGTACAACTCAATTTGCTAACTTGCTATGTTCTGTTCAGTGAAGTATTTGCATCGATGTTTTCTTCATAACTTGAACTTGGTTAACTGTACGAACATGGGCACTGGTACACATCATCAAGATGACATCATGCATCTGTAGTCAACTACACAAGAGAATATTCTAAAGGAATATTCCACTATCAGTAAATCTCATCGTGCAGCTATAACATTGTCCAATACTTAGACAATTTTCCATCACAAACAATCATAGCTATATTGTAAAACGTATGTTGCCATAAATGACAACCACATATCTCATCTTATTTGAATGATTGGTCATATTGCCAACAATCTCCCCCTTTGGCATTGATGGCAACATTTTGGAAAAATTGGCTAAGTCCCAAAAAATGCTATCATACCAATCAAAGTAAATAAACATACATAACACAGTAAAAACATTATATTCATGTTTTGAGAAAGAGATTACATCCCTTATAACTCCAATTACAAAGCTTGCTTGAAGCAAATCTTACTACTATACTTCAAAATACAACTATATAACTTACAATTACAATTTTCCTTATTTCTCCCCCTTCGACATCAATGACAAATGTGTCAACAAAAAGAAAATCCTGTCAAAATCTGAAAGCTGCATCAAAATCTAGGAAAACAATCACTGAAGTTAGTCTTCAACAGTGCAAGGTGTTTCTTCCAACTGTCTTTTAGTGCATCTAACACACTTATTAGCACACATAGGGCATAACTCCACTGCATTCAAGTTTGTAGCCACAAACTTGTCATATGAAGTTTTAGTTGCCAAGCATTCCTCCAACTGATTCTGTAACAATGTAATCTGTTGGGATAAATGATCTCTCAAAAGAGTAAATTGTTTTAGGGCTTTCTCTTTTTCTGCTTGTATATCCCAGATGCTATCATGAATTGCTTCCATTGAATGCTCAAATTTTTGTAATTCCCAATCTTGTTTCAGAAAGTTATCAATAAGCGTCTGTAACTCAGTTATCTTTCTTTTGATTTGTTCATCAAAACTGTGAAGGTGAAGGTATACCAAGTTGCACTTAGCATATATCTGCTTCCCTTCCTCCATACTCTACTTCAATACCTTAATGCATATATTTAATGTTTCTATATCATTCCTTATATTTGTACACATAGTATTAAGAAAATTACCATCATGCTCAGTCTTTTCTTGCGTTGTAGCAACATTGGTAAGCATTGTAAACTCATTGTCAAAAGTTTTGCACACAATTGCTGCTCTCTGCTGAATGTCTGTAGATGTATCAACAGAACTTATTGTCTTCTCTAATCTGTCATGTTGGGACTAAAAATTGCATGGTCAATTTTGAGAACCATTGAAAAAATCAAGCCCTTAAATGCTTTTAAATGAGATTGTACCTGGTTGTCAGTCTGAGGCCTAAGAGGTGTTTAATGTTTCTAACACCTTTCATTTAGTGCATCTATGTGTTCTATGAAGTTAAAATGACATTTCAAACCATTTTGCGAAGTCCCATTTTGAGCTAGTGTCAAAATTTGCAATTCTGCCCAAGTGTCAAATAGCGATCAGAGGCCCAGTTTGCATCTGAATATTTTTTACCTAGGACTGTGTCATGACTGGCCACTTTGGGGATGTTTAGTATGTATAACAAAGAACCTATGTTTCAATTTTCAAGTCATTTCAAATCCGTTTGACTAGGTTTTGCACCCCCCAAAGTTAGTCATTTACTGTTTTGTGCATTTGACTAGTTGTTCACAATTCTGGGAAGCCCTGTTCAACCAATCATATCTTTGACCCAGTTGACCCAAATGAAAAAATTCTTTTTGCATTGTGTTCTAGGGGTAAGACACTTCATATGTTCCAATTTTGAGATCATGTCGAATCCATTTGATCAGTTTGCTAACATGATCAAAAACCCAGTTTGCATTGTTTTGTTACGGCTAAGGTATCCAGATTGATCCGTACCCCTGTTCGGCATGTTATAACTTTGATCCTGTGATTGGCTAGCCTAAATGGATTGTACCATTGTGTTGTGTCCTAAAAATCCTTGAAATATGCCAGTTCCCAAGTCATGACAAATCCATTTGCATACTTTCTTATGTCCGTACATTTGCTAAAAATTACTTTTTGACACATTTCTCGGTTAAAATTTCCAAGTCCCTGTTTTCGGAAATTCGCCAAATGTGCCCTGTGATTCGTCATGAGCCCAAAACATGAAATTATATTCTCTTCATGGCAAAGAACTTATATCCTAGTTTTCACAACCCCAAGTGATCAGTAACCCAGTTTATAATGCCGAACCCGAGCCCAGTTTATGTTTTTAACATTGTTTGCCTGCAGAGTATTTGAAGTATGGATGTTTGGCAATTAAAATCTCTTGACTGGGAATCCATCATGGGTTGAAAATTTGCAGTGTGATAGAGTATGCAGGATTGAACACTCATGCCGATTTTCATGGCCTGGTTACTTGATTGAGTTAGTTTTTACGGCCACCTGGCGGGCCTTCAGACACAAATTTCACACTAGGGCGGAAATGATTTAAAATGAAATTTTAAATTGATTGTTTTACATACAATCATTACAATGCTTCACTGTAGTCATTGCCATTATCTTAGTTCACTAAATGTACGAGATTGGACTTTTTCTCAATGATAAAAGAATCAAATAAATGTGAAGGGCTATTTGTTTTGACAATATAATGTTTTAACACAAGAAGAAAACTAAGAAAATGTGCAAATGCATTGAGCAAAATAGAGGGCTTTCATGCCATAACAGAGGCATCACCAGGAAAAGAGTCATTCATCCACAGGCAAGGAAGAAGGGAAGCACCAGCTGAGAGTCTCACGTTTTAAATAAGATAACCAGCAAGGAACTCCATGTGTTGGAGCAAATCATAGAGCAGCCCACGTTTTTGGGGCATCCATATGTTGCAGGGCGTCCAAAGAGCAGAATAAAGCATACAAAGGGAAATGCCATTGTCCGAGGCAATAGGAACAGCAAAAGGCTCCACGTTTTGGCACAGGGACCATGAAAAATGCATCTCACACACTGAATGGAGCCCCACAATTAAAAGGCAAGTCCATGGCAGCAAATAATGCAGCAATGCACGTTTTTGAGAGGGGCCATGTGAGGATAAGTGCAGGAATTTACACAATGGGGAGGCCCATCAGAGATGGCACATGATCCATGTATGAACAAGGGAGCTATTCACTACAGCAAAAAAGCATTGAAATTGTTTTATCCCATATTCATTGTGGGAGAGAAGTTTTGATTATTTAAATATAAATCTTTACCAATGCTTAGTGTCAACAAGACAAAGGCTTTTGTAAAGCCAAAGCTAGTGCACGTGGGTCCCAGTCGGCTAGAAGGAATGAAGTAAATTTTGAAAGAAAATGCATGCCCAAATGATGACGTCAGCAGCTTATAGGCGGCCGGAAAAGTCAAAAATCCGGCAGGTCGTTATGTCGCTTGTCGGAAAATCTCAAAAAATCCGGCTAGCGACATAGCGAGGTCGCCGGAAAACTCAGGAATCCAACAAGAGTCAAATCAGCGAATCAACACGTGACACATGGCGATATGGTCAAACCAAGTTTGACCCGAGTGAAACATATGGTGGAATTTTCAAAGGTTTTTTAAAAAAAAAAATTTTATTCTTTTTCTAAAAGATCACGTGGGGTAGATTTTTTAAATAAATTTTCACTTATCATATAGTTTGAAACTATATAAAAGTTAAAATTTTTGCAAAACTACATGGAAGTCATAAACAGGACTGAGATTTTCAAAAGGCATTATTTGGGGCAATTTTTAACCAAATTGGGCACTCCAATATACCATCGGAACCGGGAAGATCTGAATTTTCCGAATTTGAGGTTGGTTCTTGCACAGGTGCTCACCAGTTCGAGTTATAGGTCAATTTGTGTTTCTTGGGGCATTGGTGACAGAATGAGCAAACTTGATTCTGGAGCATCAAATTTGGTTAGAGGGCAATTTTAAAAGCTTGTCGAGATCTGAATATGGAGAAAAATCAACTCTCAGCAGTTTTTTTTGCATTTTGGAGGTCACTGTGAACTGATTTTCACTTTTTACATTGAGTTCTTTTTTTTCATCAAAATCAGTTACATTATTTCATCATTAGGTTGCTGAGATATTTGATGCTCTTGAGAGGTAAAATGAAAAGATTTGATTCCCCAGTTGAGGGGAAAGATTAAAGAGTTGTTTTAACCTGTTAAGAAGGTTTTCCAGATAGACAAGTGTCAATTGCAAATCAAATCTGGGAATTGCCTTCTCCATACGTATTTTGTCTTCTTCTCTGAAAAAAGGTTGTTGGTTGGTTTTCTTTTTCTAGTTCTTTGAGCTCTACTCAGGCTGTGAAAGCCACACACCCAGCATGTCTCGTATGAACAGCATATGGATTTCATAGATAGTTCTGATATAGTAGTGTGATCTTGTATCTTGTTTTATGCATTCCTAATGTACTTATTTCAAGGAGATAAATACAATGTGCAGAAGGTTTTGAATTTCAATATAATTCTGTCTCCTTTCTTGTTGAATTTGTGATTTTATATGTTCAAGAACAAAGATCTTGAACCTATTTGCAATTGCCCGGTTGTATGTTTGAGGTTTGCTTGCCTTTGACTCAAGGAGTCATATAATTGCTTGTGGTTTCAGACAGGGTTGCAGATTCATTGAGAAGGATGCGTGAAAGTATGGGGTTATATTGGAAGTTGTTGTCTGATTCATAAGGTGAACAGACCGAACATGAATGTTTCTACATATGCCATATGTTGAGTGATGTTCAAGGATGCATAATTTTGGAGTATAGGATTGCCCTAATGGATAAGGCACTGGTCATTTGTAGGATCATTAAGTTTTTGTTGCATATTGGACATGCTGTCTTTTCTCAATATAAATCAATCATTTTCCCTTCATGTTGAAGTGGACATTAAAGTTTAAACCCTCACTCAGTTTATGAATAATATAGGTTTGCACCTAGCTATTGTAGAATCTGTGTTGTTTCATAAGCCATTAGGAGATATTAGGGGTTTCAATCTGCTTAATAGATTCAGTGTATGCTTTGATAACTGGTACCATATAAAGAATCTATAGGTTCACCCGCCTAGGTTTTGCAGAGCTTGAAGTGCAGAAGGAGTATAGCCTTATAGTTGGCCTGGTGTCTAAATTGGCATGTTGAAAATGGGAGTTAGCTGCCCGTAGATGTGCTTCGTTCTCATCAGGGTAATTGGAAATGGGTAACATTCTAAAACACCAACATGTCCAAAACTAAAGATAAAGTCTTCTCAATTGACTTAACTAATTTCTTCTTTTCAAGGAACTTACTCAAAGAAGATATAAGGTTTTGTGCTTCATCTTCATCATCTGATTGTACTGTTGTGGTGACCATTGTTGCTTGTGTAGGTGGTGTAGAGGGTTTTATTGTTACTGTAGCTATGGGCGTACTTGTAGTAGCTGCCCTAGTGCTAGTTGACATAGTTTCAAATTTCTTCTCTAAAAATACATCTTCTTTCTTTTGCTCCTGCTCTTCTTCTTCATCAGAAGAGCTGTTGTAGTCAACAATATTGCCAACAATGGCAGAGGCAAAATCTTTGAATGGATCTTTAGTTCTATCCACTGTTACATTTGTGTTATCTACTTGCATGGATTCACTATCAATGGTAATGTGTGGTGAATCGCTTGGAATTGAGGCTTTAGCTGGTTGCTCAGAATTGTGAGGTGGACTGACTGCTGCCATAGTAGGGTTTGTCTCCTCTAACTGCGCACTCTTCTCAATCTCCTTAGGCATAGTAGACATGTATGTGACTATTGCCTTTTGATTTTCCATATTTATCTCTTCATAATTTCTTCCCATAAGAACAATGGATCTCTTCTTATTCCTCAGCAAGGGTGCTATACTCTTCAAAAATTCCTTTAACTCTTCCTCATTGTTTACTATACATAGCTTTTTCACCATATTCATCCTTATTTGTTTATCTTCCTCAATTACTCTACTCTTTCTATTTCTTAATCTATTATACAAATCTTCAGGAATTTGACCTTTTATTCTATCAAACCTTTTATTTTTTTCAGAATCATGTTTCTAACTACAGCATTTTCTAGTTGTCTCCTATCCATATTATTGTACATGTCATAATACTTATTCAATTGCACAAAATTGTTGTCATTAATAATTTGCATATTAAGATATTCTACCTTTGGCTTCCATGCTTTCCTTCCTGTTGAAGTCTTTACTTCCTGATCTACAGGCTCTACTGGTCTGTCACCAGTCTCTTCTTCAAATTCTGAGGAACGCACAAGTTTTGTTTTCTCAAACCTTGTAAACTTTCTTGGCACTAATGCCTCCTCTGTTTTCTTTTGGTTCCTCAAGAGTTGCTACTGCGCAACTATTGCATATGGCATTGCAAGTGCTTGTGCACTTGTCTATACAACTGCAACCTCTACAGTAGATCCAGCCATTGCAATAGTTGTAGGAGTTAATAATTCAATTTGACCACTAGCCTTCATCTCCAAGGCTATCCCTTTCACCTCTTCAAATTATTTTCTTGATATCCCTAATTCTTTTAAGATAGAATCAATTACTTTGTCTACTTTCTTCTTGATGTCCTTGCCCATTAGATTCGTTTGGACCTCTTTCATCTTTTCAGTATATGTACCCCATCTAGGGCATCTAGAATCTACTTCAGAGTGTAGAATTATCTGTGCATAGCCTTCAATTAGTTCAGTAGTCATTTCATAACCCATAGGTTCAATGAACTTTACTCGAGGAACTATTGCCTCCATGCATGTGAAATCTGTTTCTACCATGAAACACAATTCATCCTTATGTTTCTCTATCAGCACAATGGTATCCTATACCTCTGCTTCATTTCAGTTTGGACTGATTTCATCATTCTATCAATATCATTGTCCCTGACTGTTTCTGATTTAGATTTGTAAACTCGAGTGATAATTTGCATTGTGCACTCGCTTCCATCCCAATTTGAAATACCAAGAAACTTCTTTGTTGCGTAGAAGAATATGAGTTAATAGGGATTCAAACCTAAAGACTGCACTCTTGGACTTCTTGATCCTTGATATGTTATCCAACAACTAAGTTTGGATAATATCACATAGATTAACCTTTTCACCCTTTATTGCCATCACATAAGCTACATGAAGAAATCCGGCTGGGACAAAATCTATCCTAGATCCATGGTTGAACTTATAACCCAAAATTTTACTTAGGAGTCTTACTCCATCATCCTGAATGGTGTTAATCTGCATGTTTCTGCCATCAAAACTTGTGTTGAGAATTGTTTCAACTATTCTGCGCACATTCTTTATGTTCACTAGATTGAATCCTTCATTGCTCAAACTAGTGACCTTGTGTACTAGGTCATTATCAATGCATATAAGTGAATCTCCTAACCATAGATGTTCATCGTGAATTCTACTCAAAATGGTTCTTGTCCATTCGTGGTTTTCAAAGTCTGTATAGAACATGTACTTAACTAGGTTAAGGTGTCCTAGGTAAATGCATACTCTGGCTTCAACGATAAATCATTGCTGCACATTTTCTCCAATTCTTTATGGATCTCAGTATCTCGTATGCTTTCTATCTTACAGTGAATATAACTTCTTATGTCCTCGACATGAAGAACATTTACCAATACTTGCAAAAATACTCCAATGGGGTCATCAAGCAGAGAAATAAATGGGTGTTTCTTGAAGTTATATCTAGGTCTATTACTGATATCAAACACTTCTTGTGTTGCCATTACTGAAAATATGCTCAACAAATTCGAAAAATACCTCAATTTCACATTTTAGGCTAAACTTTTTCAGCACTTCAATTAGCTATCAAATCACTCTTCACTATTGCACTTAAGATTTCACACAAGCAAATGATGTTTGTGAATCAATTTGCGTCCTTTAAATCTTTTACAATCTGTACTTTGCATTAAATGTGTTTCTATCACAAATTCAAAATGCTATCTCTATGTAAATAAGAGATTTTTTTTTTGCATAACCTTATAATGATCATATCAAGCAATGCACATTTTACTGTAAACTTATCTCAGTGTCTAGTATATACTGCTAACTGTGCAACTTCTAGTATTCTCTCTAACATCAGCTTTCATTTAATTGACATGTTGTTTTACTGAGAATGCTTAATTCAAGTAGGATGAGTCATAGACAATAAGTGACTTTACTATCTTATTAGGTACATTAGGATGTACTTCTTCTAGAACTGTATGAGAACTTCCAGGTTCTTTTGCCTTTACAAATGTTTCCTTGAATTCTTTCGAATTCTTCTGTTAGCTCCTTCATTTCTTCCTTCAAACTGTCATCATTTCTTCCGTTGTTCCTTGTGTAGTTCTGATTCCTGTTTAGGTTTCTTCAATCCATTTTGTAGAACTTTGTTGTGTGTCCAAAGTTATTACACAACTGACATACAAGTACATTCCTTCTTTGTTCATTATGCTGGTTATTAGGTGCTCTGCAATTCCTTTCAATATGTCCAAGATTATTACATCTGTAATAAACAATTTGTCTTCTTTCTCCACTTTCATTGCCATGAGATATTCTTCTATTACCTGCATGGTTAGTGTTCCTAAGCATTCTACTATTTGCATTATCATTATCAAATTTAGGTTTCTATCTACTGCATAATGTCCATATCCATGACAATTATGACAATAAAAATTTGAAATAGGTTTAAAAGACTTACATTTGCAATTGTCTCCAGTATGTTCAAGTACATCACATCTGACATGAGATTCCTTTCTTCTATTTTCCTCATCTTGATTAGATTCTTTAGATTTCTCAGAGTGAGTGATATTCTCTTTGTTTTTAGATATATCATCAGATTTGCTCATGTTTAGATCTTTCTCGACTTCAGGAGTATCAGGTTCTTTTCTCTCAATAGATTTCTTGGCAAATTGTCCAACAAAGAATCCAAGTCCAATCTTCTCATAACTAAGTCTTTGTACAGATATTTGTTCTTCAATCTTATCACTGTTGGTATATAATTTCTCAAGTTGTTTAGTTTGCACCAATTCACCTTTTACAATAGTATTGTATTTCTCTAATTTTGCATGTTCCAACTTGATAGATTCTAACTCAGATGTTACTTTGCTTAACTGGGATCTTAGATCTGCATTTGCAGCTTTTGTTTCAAAATCATTCTTTCCTCCATTTTTCTTAAGACTTAGCTTGAGTTTTATTTTAACTCATGTTTCAAGATCTCATTTTCTTTTTTTAGATCTTCAATATCATCATCACTAGTTTTCTCGCTAGGTCCTTTTTGCTTCAGGTTATCTATCTTGTCCTTTAGTTTACCAATGTAAACTTTTCCATCTTCGTATCTATCCTTAAGGCCATCTCTTTCATCAGTAAGGAGATCAATTTGCTCAAGAGCTTCTTCAAGATTCTTCTTCAACTGTTCCATATCCATAGGGATTTTATTCAAGTTGTTAAGCCTCTTCTGAATAACTAAGCTCTGATACCAATTGTTAGAAATAGATAAACTGAGAGAGGAGGGGTGAATCAGTATTTTCATTCTGTTTGCCCACAACTGGATATTATTAATTACTTTGCCACATGCATAAGAAAGTAAACCAATAATGCTGAACAGTATAAACAACCATACATAGAAAGAGCTCATAACACCATACTTTGTTAACTAGGGAAACCCTGGCCAAGGGAAAACCCTAGTGAGGATGAAACCCACAAGATGATTCACTATATAAAGAATCCAGCTAAGGATATTAATCATGTTAGGAGTCTATGAAGAATGTATAGTGTCTCGAGTCCCTATTAAGAGACTAGGTCTTGTTAGAAGCCTCAACCCTATTAGGAATTGTTTCAGCCCTGTTAGGAGTTGGTGGATCATATACAAATGTGTGCAAGAAAAGCCCACTACCCTAGCATGCAACTATACAATTAAGTTCTTTAGGGGAATAGATATGCATATAATACTGGATCACTTGTTGTACTTCGCAATTCTTCTGATTGTCAGTTCTTCATACAAACCTTTAGTAGATTGTAGACAATCTTCTCTTTTGTTTGCTCAATGTCATAAATAAGGAGTAACTGTGCATATATCATCTTGCATCATATCTCGCATTTATCATATCACATATCTCACACCTAACTTTGCAAATAAAGTTCTTTACTCATATCAATCATATTAATAAATCCTTCCCTAGTCAGCTCATCAAGAAATAATAATCAAAATAATTCTTCAAGTCGTACAACTCAATTTGCTGACTCAATCTGTTCTATTCAATGAAGTATCTACATTGATGTTTCCTTCATAACTTGAACTTGGTTGACTGTACGGACATGCGCACTGGTATACATTATCAAGATGATGTCATGCATCTATAGTCAACTACGCAAGAGAATATTCTAAAAGAATATTCCACTATCAATAAATCTCATCTTGCTGTTGTAACATTGTCTAATACTTAGACAATTTTCCATCACAAACAATCATAACTATACTCTAAAACATATGTTGCCATAAATGACAACCACATATCTCATCTTATTTGATTGATTGGTCATATTGCCAATAGGCATGCCCAAATATTTGGCAATATTCCACATGGGGTTCCTCCTGACAGGGGAATAGAACATGTGATTGAGCTCGAGGAGGGAGCCAAGCCTGTCATAATTACCCCCTATCATCATCCTAAGAAACATAAGGATGAGATAGAGGAGGCAATTAAAGAGCTATTGGAGATGGGGCACCTTAGGTCTAGCGAAAGCCCTTTTGCTTCAGCAGTAGTTCTAGTGAAGAAGGATAGGACAATGTGCATGTGCATCGATTACAGGAACTAAATAAAAAAACAATTAAAAACAAGTATCCCATTTCTAGGATTGATGAGTTGCATGGTGCATGCTTCTTCACCAAAATCAATTTACGATCCAAATACCACCAGATTAGGATGAGAGCAAAGGACATTAAGAAGATAGCCTTCCGATGTCACTATGGTCACTTTGAGTTTATGGTTATGTCATTTGGGCTAACCAATGCACTTGCCACATTTCAAAGTTGTATGAACAAGGTGTTTAAGGGGCAAAGGAGGAGGTTTGTCTTGGTCTTCTTTGATGACATCTTGGTCTTCAGTAAGACCTAGGAGGAGCACTTGCAGCATTTGGAGGAGGTTATCTATTCTGGATAAAGAGTCATTATATGCCAAGGAATCAAAATGCGAGTTTGGCACGACTAAACTCCTTTACCTTGGGCATATCATTAGTGTTGATGGTGTTCGGGTTGATCCTGAAAAGATTAGAGCTATTGTGGATTTGCCTACTCCCACAAACCTCACACAGCTTAAGGGGTTCTTTGGTTTATGTGGTTTTTATAGGAGGTTCGTTAGGGGATTCTCACAGATTACCGCACCTTTGACAAATCCTACCAAGAAAGGAGCCTTCACATGGATAGAGGCAATGGAGAGATGTTTTGACCACTTCAAACAGGGGATGTCATCTTGTCCAGTTCTAGCTCTACCAAATTTCATGAAGCCATTTTAGCTTCAATGTGATGCTTCAAGAGACGGGATAGGAGCAATATTGATACAAAAGAGAGCTCAATTGCATTCGAGAGTAGGAAGATCCGAGGAATTGAGAGGAGTTATTCTATCTATGACAGGGAAATGTTGGCCATAATGCATGCATTGGCCAAATTCCAATCATATTTGGTAGGTGGGCATTTTGTGATCAAAATTGATCACAATAGTATTAAATACTTCATGAGCCAGCGTGATCTTAATGATTGGCAACAAAAAATGGGTTATTAAATTATAGGCTTATGAATTTGATATAGAGTTTGTCAAAGGTAAGAAAACTGTGGTGGCTGATGTGTTATCTTGGAGACCTCACTTATGTGCTTTGGTAGAGGTTTCAGGAGATTGGAGAGATCAAATTGCAGCAGAGTATGCAAGAGATGATTGGGCTTCTAGGATATAGTTACGGGCACCATTCAAGATGACAGGTATGCGGTGTTGGATGGGTTGATCAGATTTCAGGACAATGTTTATTTGATCCCTACATCACAATTTAGAGAGAAGATTTTGAGGGCATTTCATGATATGCCTATAGCTGGGCATCCAGGGATCTTCAAGACCTATAGGCAGATCTAAGAGCGGTTCTCATGGAGGGCTCAAGGATGATGTTCAGAGGTATGTCAAGGAGTGTGCAGTTTGTTAGCAGAATAAGGGAAAACACATGTTTCATGCAGGTTTACTACAGCCCTTGCCCCATTCCGGATGGGAAATGGGAAAGTATTTCTATGGACTTCATCACTGGTTTACCACGAGTACAGGGAAGAGATTGTATTTATGTGATGGTAGACAGATTAACAAAGTTCGCTCACTTCTTTGCTATTCCTTCTACTTATACAACAGCACAGGTTCCAGATTTATTCTTCAGAGAGGTCTTTAGGTTGCATGCAATACCAAGATTTATTGTAAGTGACAAGGATAGCAAGTTCATGAGCACCTTTTGGCAAGAGTTGTTCAAGCTGTACAGTACAAATCTTACACATAGTATGAGTTACCACCCTCAAATAGATGGGCTAACAGAAATAGTAAATAAATGGGTGGAAGGCTATTTGCAGAAGTATGTGACTACGCAACAGAGAGAGTGGGTCAAGTGGTTATACATGGGGGAGCATTGTTACAATACCACATCACATGACCATTAGGATGACTCCATTTATGGTATTATATGGGTATGAAGCACCCAGCTTCATAGATTTAGTTTTGGGGAACAACCAAGTGCCCAAAGCCAAAGACCTGTTGCGGGATAGTCAGAATATCTTGAGAGCACTCAAGGAGAACAAACAATAGGCTCAAAATCAACAGAAGTTGTATACTGATTAGCATAGGGTAGAGCTTAGTTTCGAGGTAGGGGATATGGTGTGTTTGAGGCTACAACCATATAGGCAGTCATCGCTCAAGAGGAGTGGAGCAGAGAAGCTGAAACCTAGATTTTATAGTCCCTACAGGGTGATTTGCAGAGTGAGAAAAGTTGCCTATGAGATTGAGCTTCCAAAAGGTAGTCAGGTGCACAATGTATTTCGCATGTCGAGGCTTAAGAAAGCCATTGGTCAAACTGTAGTTCCTTCTACAGATTTACCCCCTTTGGATGAGGAGGGGAAGCTCGTGTTAGTAACTAAGGCTATTTTGGACACCCAAGAGAGGAAACTCAGAACCAAGATAGTGGAGTATTTGGTCAGATGGAAGGACCTGCTAGAGGAGGATGCTACATGGGAGAGTGAGCAAGTTATTCAGCAGGCTGGACTAAGACTGCTTGAGGATAAGCAATTTCAAAGGGGGTGGGCTATAATGTCCCCACTTTAGCAGTCGACCAAGTGTATGTGCGTTAGCCTAGTTCTACATGGTCTCGAGGGCTAACAAAGGGTTTAAAGGGATCTTAGAGTGTTTTGGCCTAGTCATCTCCAATTTGGGCCAAAACAGAGTTGATTTACTTAGTCTCAAGTACACTTACTATTTTTAGTAAGTTAGCAAGACACAGGCGAGACTAGTTTTGGTGATTGAATTTCATACTACTCAGCGAGAGCTTTCCGACGAGCTATCACTCATGCTATTTGGAATTTGATAGCTAATATATTTTAAGGCCTGAAGTATTATTAAAGTAACATTTAATTTAGTTGTAAAATATTAAAGTGTTACTTTAATATTAAATTTTATGGGAATGTGTGCAAATCAAAAAGAGGCACCTAACGGAGACATAAGTGATTATTTTAATATGTTTTATATTGCACATCTTTTATCCCACATTGTTCGTGTGAGTTGAATCGACTCTTAGAGAAGAATAAAAGGGAGCGTTAGTGGCTTCATTCGGCAAGTTGAATATGAGAAGAACATTGATGTGTGAGTTGTAAATCCATTCTTGGCATTAGAGGATGTCTATCCTCTCTTGTAACATTCTAGACATCATTCTCTAGGGGTTTGGCCTTTGGAATTCATTGCTATCAGCTTCATTAATAGGCAGATTGCGCGCATTTCTAGCTACAGGCGGATTGGGTGTTTGCTCATATCATTCTCACTTTTTGTCCGATGTTTATGCCATTGTGAAGGGATGATTTCATGAGGGTCTTGGACTGATTGAAGGCAGATTTTATTGTAGCAGCACTCTAGCATGGCACTATTGATATTACTATAGCAGCAAGATGGGAAGTCATCACTAGAATATTATGTTATAATGCTAGAGCAGTTAGTGAGTTCAAAAGTCTGCTATGTATTTGATTTTATTAGTTTGAAAATTAATACTATTTCAGTAGTAGTTCAATCTTCAGTTTGCATATTATTATAAATTCCTTCTTGTTCATATTATGTGGTTTCAAATCTATGCAAAGACATAAAAGCAAACAAACATTTTATTTCCGGAACCATAAAAGGGTTTAAACATTTAATGGAGAAATTAAGAGTTGGATGCAAATTATTTGACTAAATTCCTATCAGCAGTTGGTTCAATATTTGGGCATTTCTAGGGTGTCCATTACATATAAGAAATTATTCTTCTTGTTTTTTCCATTCATCAATCCTTTGCAATATGCAGTGAAGTTGTGGTTAGGCATATGGATGTGACTAACCAAGAATGCAAAACAGTCTATAGTAACAGGAGGTTGAGGTGTAGGATGTCATTGAAAGGTGGAAGACAGTCATTTGAGGTGTCCTTGAGGTGTGGGTTGTCATTAGAACTATGAATTTTGGAAAGCCCTAGTTGAATAGGCTTGAAACCCTCAATTATTGAGCAATTTGGGGATTCATGCCTTATTAGACTACAGTTGACAATTTGAAACCTCGTAATCTTGTAGTTATCCTAAATGGGTAATATCTAATTTGTTTGAGTGGTGTTTTGGAGTGAATTGAAGTTATTTGTCAAAAACTAAGTTAGGAGGCCTAATTCTACTAGGTTTGTTTTAGGCCTATGTGCTAATTCTTAATGTGGGTATTGGAATACTTGTTACTTAATTTTAAACACATGTTAAAATTCAGACATGAAAATTCTATTTTGATAAAAGCACATTTCATTTGATATTTGAAAGAATATAAATGTCCTTGTATCATTCATTTCTTGAATATACAATTGATATTTTACAAAATAATGAAATGCTGAAGGCAAAGTATTTCAAACAAGTTGTGAATACAGTTGCCATCTTTCATATGTACTAAAAACAAAAAAAATGAAACATATGGGAGAAAGTCAGAGATAACCAGTCACTACCTTTCAGATTTTGACTAGTTAGATGTTCTGTTGTTGCATTGTCACCCATAGTACAGCTCTCGATCTGGTAAGCTCATGGTTCGTCGTTCCCCTGCGAGAGAAAGAGGTGGTGTTAGATCTTATGATCTAAGCAATGACTAGTTACCTATAGCTACATTCTTGCACATGTTACATTTCTCCTATTCTGAATACATACAAAAGATGCAAAGCATAATGTCAAAGGGACGTATTATTTTGATACGAAACCTTTCATTATAATCAAACACAGGCATGTTTAGTTCATAAGAAATAACTACAAATTACAAGAAGGAATGGTTTATGACTGTCACGAGCTTGTGCTCGAACATCATAAAATATTCTATTTGTTATGATTGCATCTATTCCATCAAAATGAAGTTTGTGCATATGTTGTAAGTAAATAGAAGCGACTCTTTAAGTAATACAATGCAAGGGAATGCAGGGAGCTGCAGTTGCAGAGAAAATTCTAACGTGTCTATGCAACAGATACAGGAAACTATATTGCAGACAATGATATCTTCCAGAAAATCCAACACAACAGTTACCAGCAGTTATAGAGAAACAACAGAAGAATCTGAATATACTGAAGCATTCTAAACTGAAAAAGGAGTAACAAGCACAAAGATATGCATACGTACATTGTCACTGTTACTACTGAATGTTCTAAAGCTCACATTAGACAAAAGGAATCAAATGATTACAGCATGTTGAATCAATGTGGAAATAAAATGATTTCTATTTGGAAAGAGAAATCTCAATTAATATACAGGTCAAACAATGTATTTTTATGACATTTCTCTCAGGTACCCATAACAGAATCTACAAGATTAGTACGATGATAATCACAAAGCATGATAAAAGATGAGCATTCAGTCAAATACATACAGAAAATCAGACCAGCATATACCTGTTTTATTTCATGAAATGGCGACTTTAAGGTAAAAAATGCCTAGATTTCTGTTACAACAGTATTGGGGAACACACGATTTCCAGATTTATGACAAAACTCTTGTCAAACAACAGTAAGAGGTGTTTCCATTGCATAAAAAGTAATAATCTGGAAAGGGCAATGACGAATTTAAAGCACCAAATCGTGCCAAATCCCTATACGGTAGCAAACCAAATGTTGTCACTTTGATGCAGAAGTTGCCAAGTGGAATTGAGGAGAATCCAGATGATGGTAGGCATTCAATAGTAGCATCGAGCGTTGGACCCGTTGTCACAGACAAGAAAGGGACTTAGCAGAAGAGAAATTTATTTTCTCATTCTAAAATGAAATTGCTAGCAAAGGGGTTACTGTTATTGGGTGGAACAGTCTTCCTCACAAAAGGCCATTCTTCTGTTGAGGCAAAGCTTGTTGTGGTATGTCTTGTGAATAAATTGATTTAAAAGATGGTGCCTCAAAAGACAGTATACAAAAACAGCTGTTGTTGAGGACACCTGTAGAAAACAAGCATTGGTGATGAATGAACCGGCTACAAGTAAGCTATTAGCAAGATGCATTCGTTGGTGCTGGATGAGACACACTCAATAAATACTGATATCTACTCAAAATCCAACTAGATACCTGCAGCATATGATCAAATATGGAGCTATTTCAACAGAGAAAGAAAAAACGTGCCCCAAATAAGGTCAAAGCAAAACCTTACAAAAAAAAAAGTGCTTCTACCACTAGTCTTAAAAACGCATCTGTCATAACGTTTTCCAAATATACCATCAAATGCAATAGAATCGTGCTTCCAGCACAACAGCAAAACATTTTTTAAGAATGGAAAAACGTTACCTCCAGCCGCAAGAGATCATGGCAACAGCAAAAGAATAAAAACGTGCTTCCAGCACTAGCTCTTGAAATGGCGACAAATATATCAGATGTAAAATGCATTTGACATAGCATTTTTAGTATATGCTCAGCAAAAAAGAAAATCAGAGCAGCAATGAAAACGATGTGTCTCCCAGTTTAGCACAAAAAAGGGCAAGGAAAACAAATGTTTCTCTTTTAAACAGCAAAACATGCTAAATTGAATTGAAATTTTACCTTAAAAAAAAAATGGCTTGACATGATCAAATAGCAGAGAAAACCACTAAGAGTGACTTCAAACATGGCGGCCTCACACAACAAAGCATATGCCAAGCGCCACGACAGCGAGTCTGATCCAGAAATGGTGACAACAAACATTTTTCATGGCATTTTTTCTGGGGTTTCAAAAACCCTCTTATCAGCCACCAAGCTCTCTCTCTAGAGCTTTCGAATGTGAAATGAGAGGAGATTACTTTGTTTTAGGTTAAAACTTTTGCATTTAACCATTTTACATTCATTTTCAAATCCACAAAAGATGTATCGGTATTGCCTCTTAACACTTTGAATTATATATTTTTCATTTGTTTCATGTCAAATTTGATAGTATAATAATGTTTTACTTTAGCTAAGTAATATATTATTATATTATTTAACTTTTAATGAATGGATATTTAATTCAGATTTGCAAATAAATTGTAATTAATAGCAATCAATTGATAAAATTATAAATCAATTGATTGTTATTAAGTTGAGCAAATCAAATTTAGTTCAAATAAATCCATTTTAGGATTTAAGAGAGAAAAGGGTACTCTGAGTTAATCTTAAGATTAACAAAGTCATTGTGACATGTGTCTTTTAGACTAAGTCTTAGAGGTTATTTTTTCAAAGACTTAGTAGCTTCATTTAAGGTCAAATTTAAGGCTTTTTGAATCATTCTAGGACTGTGGATCGAATTTTGAACTTGTCTTAGCATTTTGAGGCCATGTGTTGACATTTTGAGTCTTTTAAGGGCAGTTAAAGGTGAGTCATAGGTTCTGTTATGACTTAGTTCAATTTTTAAGCAGTGAGTCATCTTTTGATAAGTTTTGACTCCCTTATTGTAGCCTTTTTTCCTGATTTCGACCAAGAGTTTTGGTATTTAGTTTTCTGAAACGGTGATGCATAGGGAGGCAGTTCTGGAGGGGATTAGACTATTGTGACATTTTACTATCCTTGGTATACTATTTTTTCTGAGTTGTATCACTGAAATTGATGTTTTTTGACCTCTGAAGGATAATACAGTTGGCTAAATCTATTTTGGGACTCATTGTTGTGTGCAATATTGGTGATTTGATGTTAATTTTCTGTGTTCTATCAAGAGCCTTTAAAGTTTATGTCTCATTTTCGCACCTGTATGTGTCAGTAAAACCTCTATGCATAGGTCATAAGTCGTGCATTTTAATGAAATCATATTGATTATGGTCCATATCTTTTTGATATTACTCATTAAAGCCCTCTTCTGAAACACTTTTATGTAGAGATTTTCATCGAAGTAGTATTTTTCAAACTGCATGTCATTTCATTGTGTTGTTGAACATAAAATCTTTTCTTCTCGTCTTTGGTGTATCACCTTTCTAATTTAAATAGTTTTCCATTTTCATACTTTCTTCTTCCCTTTCCCTCACAAGCTCATAACATAGGTGAAATATCATTACATCATACAGGAACCGGCCTAGAATCCGAAGGTTCAATCACCTACATAGCTTACCCACAAACTCGTGATTGTTCCAATGTTTCACTAGAATTTCTAAGTGTTTAGGTGCTTATCTTGAGGGTGCAAATTCTGGTGACAACAATACTACCTTGTAAATTTGGTGATAGTTGGGAACAAGTTAGTAGAGATGTCTAGAGCCTTTCTAATGCCTCTTGGATTCTTGGTGGTTGTAGGTGTGAAAAGATTCGGGGAAGCGGGAGGGTGGCACTTGTGAAAGTTGAGGAATGTAAGGAGTCAGATTCGAGTTAGGAGAGTTGTGGATGTGGGAGTAGGAAAAAGGGGGTTTGGAGAGTGATTAGGTGAATTGGAAAGTGATCATTACCTATTGCCTTGTGGTCTGACCCACATTGGGAAGCAATTTGGCTTTGGTAACTCACCTAGACTAATTTGGACTTTGCCTAGTCCTTTGTGCAACCTTAATTGCATCAACAAGTCTAGGTATCTCATCTATAATTTTTAAACAGAGATATGCACCAAGAGTGTTCATTCATCTGCAACAAGTAATGGCTTAAAGCAAGAAGACTAGAGATGCTAAAAATTGGCTTTGTATTGATCATTGAATTCCCAAGAATCCGTTAATTTTTGTCCAATAAAATATTCACGACCAACTTGCATTAATAATCTTCCTAGTGTTTGATATTTGTACAACCTATGTATATAATTTTAAGACTTTGGGAATAAACTTCCAATAGATACACTCTCAATATACAAATGGGCACTAAACTTATGTTTTCAAATATGACATTAGTCTCATAAATAATATGGCAATAGTATCTGCCCAAATGTAAATTTTAAACTAACCTTTATTTCCTCACAAAATAAATATCAGAATCTGCTCAAAAGTAATGCATCCTCTATAAATATTTCAACACCCAACTCGTATAATATTTCAATCATTCATTAAAGTTATTCATGGACAAATCTTAAGATTAGTGACAAACATATGTCCTACAACACTATTAATAACTTCTAACAACTAAAATAAGCATCTAGCCAAACTTCAAATAATGCCTAATATATTACTCAGAAATAAGATGGTCTTTGTTTCTCAAATTAAATAAAGCAGCTCAGACCTGCAAATATTTTATTTCTTCAAATTTGTCTATATCGAGAGTTTACCAATTTGAATTTCTTCACAAAGTAAGATACTTGGGCAATATCTCTAACCTGACAATGGTTTTTTGTCTGTCACCTCTAAGTTGAGGGGTTTCCATCCTCAAATCTGCTAAAAGCCAATGCTCCCAAATACTCCAATAGGAGATAATAAACCAAGCATAAACAAAATGAAACCCAAGCTGCCTTTATAAACCCTTCGCTGCTAGAAAACTATTGAAATCCCCTTTATTTGTCTTTACATTTTCCCTCTTCTAATTTTCAATTGAACTTTGAGGGAAATATTTATAAAGTAAAATTTAATAGTATTTTATTATTTTATTTTAATTTAATTAATTGATATTAAGGCATCATTTAAATATTTCATTTATTCTCAGCAACTTAATAAAAATTAATTTAATTTATTATCACTTTAATAAATTGGGGACATTAAAGTCCTCCCTCCTCAAAGATTGCTTTCCCTCAAGAAAACTACATTTGCTTGTCGAAACCATATACTAGGATCCCACATCAACCTCAGAAATATTGCTCCACTAATTTGTTGCACTACTCTAATATAATCACCACCATAACTAGAGCCGTGAAGCAACACATCAAGTTCCGACTAAAGGAATGCACTAAACATTTCAATGCCAAGAACCCAAATCACCCCACATGCCGAATCAGTCAAGTGAACCTTGCTATATGCTACTACCATGGATGAGAACATCCTCAATCCAACTAAGAACCTCTCTCCAGCTGAAGCCATAGATAGCTCTAACACCACATGATGATGGGAGCTCATCATTATGCCAACCTCTATCAAGGAGGAGATACAAATCTCTCTAGCTCCTCCAACCAGTTGTTTTCGGTAAACACCACTCAACAAAACCAACCCTAAAGTCAGCCAACTAGGTATCACTTTTGTGGTCAACAACTAAAACCGTATCATTGACAACTAACCTCCAAGTGAAGAATAACTCAGTTGTGCTCAAAGGATGACCCAAACTAGCTGCACTAAAGTCTGCAAGTGCACCACATCAAATTGTATGAAGACTAAGTTTAGCACCAATAGTGCGGGGAATCTAGTACAATAGTCAATGATCTAAAATACCTTTGAATACATAGGAGTTATGATTATAGAAGTGGCTGAAAATTAATCTCCTGTGATCAAATCACAACTACCATTAGTCTGCAACCAAGAACTACTCATTCGCTGAACCAAAGAATCCATCCAACTCATTTGTTGTTCACATTCCAAACTCATGTGTAAGCTGATCAAAAAATGGGCAGCAGTACTTGCTCTAGAAATTGATCCACCAGTCCAATACTATGACCTTACTTCATCACTAGAAACCACACCTAGGTCTCAGAACTTGCAATCAAATCCATTTTCACTAGTGGAGTCAGAAAGAAATTCCTCATCCGACTCAAAGAGTGGATTATCAAATGTCCAATCAGCACTCAACACACAAATATGGTTATCCACAATCTGAAAAGAATTCTCTCTTTCCAACTTAGTCCCACTATCCATTGTCTTAATTTTGGAAATGCCATTTTACGACTCTGCTTCAAGTCAAAGGCTTCTTGAACTTGGTTAAGCTCGTCAAACTGACTTGAGTTGCAACACAATAAAATTTAAGATTTGTCTTTACTTGTAAGACCAATACCACCATCAAAAGCATCAAACTTAGTAGTTGAAGCCTTGCATTCCTCAAGTATGAATGGTAGGACAACACTATGGTCAATGAAAGAAGCACTGGTGTGTTGATGTCAATTTTGTACCACTACATAACATATAGCAATTGAACACTTGATATGGGATATCAAACACTCAATTCCTCTCTTGAAAAGTTAATACTCATGAAGACATGAAAAAAACTCCAATGCTCCTTACCCCTGTGGATACTAACTCAATTATATCGATGTGGTTTGCTAGTAATCACGTAGGCGGCCTTACATTGTTCATTTAAGGATAACTTGGACTTCTGATGTGATGGTGATGATTTTGTATGAGCGCCAGATGATGTTGATTGTGGTGATGATGGAAGGTCTTGCGCCAGATAATGTTGAGGGTCGCGACGATAGGGGCAATAATGCTCTAATGACTTTTATCTTCCTAACTTTCTTAGAATGAAAATCCGACTAATCAACTACTTGCTCCTCTACTCCTACTCTTATAAATGGAAAGATTAGCAAATGGATGGGAATCAAATTTGATGAAAGCTAACCAGCGGCTCTACCTCCTGTTGTGAAGTTTTCACACCATTGCCCCAAAATTTTTAGGGACTCCCTTTTTCCTAATCGCCTTGGCAAATTTTTTAATTGTCCAACAATTTTGAGTTTTGAAAATTTTGAGCTTTGGACACCTTCAGGGCCAATGGGAAGAAGGTTAGATTTATTTTCACCCGATTTCAACTTGATTTTCTAGAGCCACCAATTTCCTCCTTGAGCCGAACAAATTTTAAAGAGCAACACTTGGTAGGATAAAATTGTAAATTTCATACTTAGACATTTTTCTTTTGAACATTTGAATATAATTGTATAAATTTGGATAATTTTCAAAAATAAAAATTTTGTTAAATTTGGTCTTTTGGAAAATCTTGATTATTTTTGGTGAAAAAGATTAATTTTTGTGATGGTGAAATAAAATTACAAAAATCGATTTTTGGCTATAGAAGAAATTTTATTTTATTTTTGTCAAAAAAATTAAATAAATAAATAAATTTATTGGCATAGCAAAATCGATTTGGGTAAGAAATTGCAAAAAATTGATTTTAATAGATTAAAATTGTCTTGAAAACTTTTTGCCTTTAATGAAATTGGTAATTTAATATTGAAAAATGGCTTTTGGTTAGCCAAAATCCTATTTTAATGACGTATTAATTACTAAATCCTCATTAAATGGAAATATTTAACATCTCCAAGGCACCATTTAATTTCTTTTTGCAATTTAGAACTAATTGGCAATTTTAAAAGTTAATTTTCATCATGGCAAAATTAATTTTAGTTAAGTATTTAATTGTGGGCCATAATTTTGCATTAATTATTTGTTTTTCTTTCACCCAGGGTCCAAGAAGAAAGTTGGGTATAAGAGGAGGCCTCTCTCCCATTTCTTCCTCACTTCTCACTTCTCCTTCTCAAGGCGTTGGTGATTTTGCAAGAGCAGATCTGCACTTTTCTTGCTTGGCGAATTTTGTGGAGGCCGAAATTTGTGGGAGCCGAAATTTGTGGAGGCCAAAATTTGTGGGAGCCAAAATTTGTGAGAGATAAAATTCTGATTTTTGCAAGTGGCTGCGATTTTTGCCCTAGGTTGGAAAATTTTATTTGGAGGTGAATTGCATGATAAATTTCTAATTTGCAAAGGGATTTGAACTTCTTGAAAGTCATATCCTAGGTTCCGAAAAGTCACTGTAAGTTTACTGGTTAAGGTGAATTTTCATCATCTAGAGTTGCAAGGAGTGCTTAAGCTGACATCCATCTTTCGTTCTAGTCTACGGATTGCTCCACTTGGTTCTTCTTGCCTTTTAGTCCACCACTCTACAATCCCGTAATAGGGCGACGAGCATGGAGGATGATAGTGCAAGTAAGAATCCCAAGCGGGCGAACACTAAGAAAGACAAAGAGGATATGAAGCCCAAAACTTCCTTCTTCTCGAAAATGAAGTGAATAACCAACACCAATATCCGTACAGTGGACATGATACAGATGAGGGACAAACTGAAGGAAGGACAATCCCCCTTAGCAAAGAAGATGTCAACGAGACAGATTTTGGATCGAAGTTGGATGAGTTGGGAAAGGTTGCTATCAAGAAAAGGAATTTGGGCACCCTTTCCTCTCTCAATGCTTTTATTGGATTTGAGAAAGAATATGAGAAGGATCACGAAAGGATACTACAAGCAGCAAGTGGCATGGCGAAGTCAACGGAACTCAGGGCAAAGCACACACCCTGTCCTCCTATGGGAGAAGTTAATGAAAGGCTAGCTAAGTTCATTGCCTTAGCTAAGAAAATGAAAGAAAAGGGAAGATTTATATTAGAAGATCATTTGATGTAAGCTCAAATGGTAATTTCCCTTTCTTCTAGAATAGGACAAGTGTCTATTTCTGATTGGCCACCATTTTGGCACCTTCTCATTGGTTGCCACTTTTTGCACTTTTTTCATTGGTCCATTAATGAGGTGGCAGCTTCTCATTGACCGATGGGGTGGCAACCCTAATTGGGGTTTTGAGGATCCAATCTGGATCGTTGATCTTGTTTTGATCTCCACTGTCCATTGCATTTTTGGCCCCTATAAAAGGCCATTTGCTCTCATTTGTAAAGTGTTGGAGAAATTGTTGCGAAGATAATACCAAAATGCTCTCTTTTTCATTGTTGCGATTGGTATGTTGATCAAGAACATTGGGTGTTATTGCATGTTTTCTACTTCCACTTAGTTAGATTTCATTTCAAGTTGTTTAAGTTGTTCAAGTGAAAGTAAAGTAGGTGGATAGTTGTATGGTAGCATTGGTAAATGTTTGATAGGGATCAATACTAGGCCACTAGCATCCTAGCGGCTGGTTGGGAAGCTTTGTGTAGTAAACTAGTTTATCATTCCTTTGAATCATTGCACCTGTGGAAGTGAGGCCGCTGGTCAGCTTTCATTAGGTTCGATCCCCATCCATTTGCTAACCTTCCATTCATAGGAGTAGGAGTAGAATAGTGAATAGCTGGGTAGTCAAAGCTCAGAGAAGCAAGTTAGAAGAGTAAGTTAAGTATTAGAGCACATCCGTTCACCTTCCACGACCATCACTTTCCCATCAACATCACCATTGGCAGACACACCCTCCATCATCACTACCATCAGCATTATCTGCCACCCGCACATTTCACAAATCGAGCCGCCATCACCTTCATCCCACCAAAGTCCAAGTCATCCTTGAATGAATAGCGTAAGGCTGCCTATGTGATTACCTGCAAATCACATCAATAAAACTGAGCGAGTATCCAACGATGTAAGGAACATTGGAGTTATACTCATGTCTCATGAGCATTAACTTTTCAAGAGAGGAGTTGTATGTTTGATATCCCATATCGAATATCCAAATCCTAATATGTTATGTAAGTGATACAAAACTCGCATCAACACCTCCATAGATACAATGATTTAAGGGAAAAGACTAGATTACCATGCAAGGCTTCCCAACAAGCTGCCAGGATCCTAGTGGCCTAGTTATAGATCCCTATCAAACATCCACTAAATCACCATGCAACAATCCATCTACTCTTACTCTTACTTAACAACCTTCTTGAAATAAAATCTACTTTAGCAACTTCAATGAAATATAATTCTAACTATTGGAAGTAGAAACTATGCAATAACACCAAGTGTTCTTAATCACCATGCAACTCACAACAATGATAAAGAGAGTCAAATTTGGTATTATCTTAGCAACAATTTTCTTCAACCCTTTACAAATGAGAGCAAATGGCATTATATAGAGGCCAAAATTACAACCAACAGTAGAGATTACGAGGCAAAATCAATGATCTAGATTGGATCCTAAAAACCCTAATTAGGGTTGCCACCCCATCGGCCAATGAGAAGATGCCACCTCACCAATGGACCAATGAAAAAAAGGAAAAGTGGCAACCAATGAGAAGGCACCAAATTGGTAGCCAATCAGAATCAAACACCTATCCTACCTAAGAAGAAGGAGAATTTGCCACTTAGGCTTACATCAAATGATCTTCTAATATAGTTCTACCCTTTTCTTTCATCCTTTTAGCCAAAGTGATGAACTTGGCTAGCATGTCGTTGACTTCCTTCATGGGAGGGCAAAATATATGCTTCATCTTGAGCTCAACTGAATTCATCATGTTGCTTGCTACTTGCAATATCTTCTCATGATCTTTCTCATATTCTTTCGCATATCTAATAAAGGCATTGATGGAGGCAAGGGTGCCCAAATGTTTCTTCTTGATGGCAACTTTCACCAACTCATCCAATATTGATCCAAACTTTGTCTCATTGACATCCTCCTCCTTTGCCACCATTTTTGCAATTTGCTTCTGGTTCTCACTATCACCCTTTTCTACTAATCCTTGGATATCTTTAATTGTTTGGACAATCACCACCTCGCCTCTTGGCATAAGCATTTTCCTTAACCATAGTGGTGTCGTGCATCTCCCCAAATCTAGATTCAATTTGACTAGCAAAGCATCACCAACGGCCTCAGGCGCCTGGCTTATTTCCTCAATATCAATTGGCATATCCTCTTCTTCACTAGTGACTATCACATCATCTCCATGTTGGTTCTCTGAGAGAGGAGAGTACTCGATGCTATCACTGTAACCACTTGATTTTGAATTAGAGCTCACCTCTACTATGGCCCCATGTCCACTCATATTATCCTCTTGGCTTCTAGCCTCAATTATGCTCTCCCTTGATGATGTTGCATTCTATTTCTTTGCTAAAGGTTCCCAACGTTCTTTA
Source organism: Cupressus sempervirens (assembly GCA_028749045.1). Lineage (NCBI taxonomy): Eukaryota > Viridiplantae > Streptophyta > Pinopsida > Cupressales > Cupressaceae > Cupressus > Cupressus sempervirens. The sequence goes on from CM053784.1 coordinate 343,880,937, forward strand.
CTTCTCTCAACCTCCAAACTTCTCTTCTTGCTCTTAACTGTTCTTTGTTGCTAGCTACTGTCTTCACCTTTTTGTCCAACTAACTCTATTGGACCTTCCTTTGGTTTCATCTTCTCATAAGTAAGGCGTACCTTCTAACTTTGTAATTGCCTTAACTTTTCATTGTACCATGACTCAGTGTGCAGATCAACTATCCTTGTAACTACCTCCAAGGAAGGATCCTAATGATCATCCCAATCCACTAGACTCAACTCCGTTCCATCCACTATATCATAATCTTCTCTTAGCACACTTTCATCATCTTCTAGTTGATCGGGAATATCAAGGCCTCTCCACCTGATTTCCCTCATCATGTTCACTAACAATCTTGAAAAAGCTAGCTTTCTCACATGAAAGTCATCCTAGGGATTGGCCCAAAAATCTTTTATAGTAGGAACATGTTTAAATGTGTTTCTGTGAGATGCTTTGATAAGACCATTGGGATCAAATCCTTGCCTTGCTCTATACCATCCTACATGATACCATTCTAACTCTTTCTCTACAGCTACAAAGGCGACAAGATTGGGGCAAGTATCATTGCCTATTCCAAATGAGAAGGTAATCCCTGTCTCACCTTTAAGTTTCATCATTTTTTCATAATGCTCAAGTTGCCTAGCCAACTCCATCAAAATTACCTTGTTGGGTGGGTACCTTGGAAGTCTCTTGGGACAAATTGTACTTCCTGCTATTCTAATAAATGTGAATTGTGGAAATTGGATGAACCAACTCCCATACTTCTTAAGTTTTGCTTTTGCTTTTGATGAGAGCCTCTTCGCAAGTGTCCCTTGCAATATCCTTACCGTCTTCATGGCAAAAGCGTCATAAAACATTTTATAATCTTTGGTGTTGTGCAAATGAAGCTGTGGATAGCACTCATGCAACAAACATTGCCCCAACCCATTGCCAATTACTCCTAATGCCTTAAGTCCAAGATTTTCATATAGTCTCGCAATCAGATAGAAAAGATAGGACCCTATCTAGAATTGCTTTTGATTTTGCACAGTCCTAGGTTGCCACTCTAAATTTTCACTTATAATCTTAGCCCAATCAAATCTTCTCTTTCCATTTTCAATTTCATCAATAAAGAAGTAAATCCAGTTCTTGAATTGCATACCTTGAGCCACACCCATGATCCAGTCGAGAAGCACAATGAGATCGCCATACTCTGATTTGAAATCCGACTTGGTGACTCCCTTCTTGCCTTCGTGTAGCCAATTCTGCTTTTGATGAATGAAGTAAGCCTCCTAATTATCCTGAAATAACTTAGCTGCCTGATCCATTATTACCACTATCATGCTTTTATATTGGGGAATATTAAATGCTTCTTAGACCACTTGTCCACTGATGTTGGCCAAGACTCTCTTCCCTTCATAAAAAATGGACTTAGTAAAAATATCAAATCGGGATGAACACTCCATTACCAATTCCGGACAAGGCAAGGTAGGAGGGAAAGCCACCGCGTGTACAATTTCGTTCTTGTAGATCTTCTTTGCCATGGGGGATTGCCCTTCCTTCAACCTGTCCTTTAACTATATCATGTTCACTATACCAATATTGGTATCACTTATTCACCTCGCTTTCGAGAAAAAGGTGGTCTTAGGCATCATGTCTTCCTTGTATTTTTTGGTATTCGTTCCCTTTGGGTTCTTGCTTGCACTAACACTACCATCCTAAACACTTATTTTTGCCCCTTCGTTCTAAATGATATGGACTACACTTATCAATCTCCAACCTTATTTCTATCGATGGAATCTAGCTTATTTCTGCCTCTCCAAGTCCTATCTCTACACTTATTAATCTCCAACCTTCAACCTAGGCGTGGGACTACCACTTATTTCTACCTCTTCATTACCTTAGGATGGACTTCGTTACCTTAGGATGGACTATACTTATATCTCCCAACTTCAAACCTAGGGTGGTCTAGCTTATTTCTGCCTCTCCAAGTGTCCTATAATGAAATCTACACTTATCTCTCCAAACTTCAACCTATCAATGGAATGATGAAGTGGTGGATGATGAATGCAAAAAGAATATAAAGAAAACGAACCAAGCAAGAACAAGGAATAGAATCCACCTTTAACCCAATCTTCACCTCTAAAATGAATAGAATTTTACCTTAAATCTGCCTTTACCAATAACCGGGCCCTCTTCAAATTCGGATCAGATCTTGAACATTTCAAGCCTCCTTGCAAATAATGATGCCCTAGCAAAAATCAGAACTTTGACTTTCTTGAAATTGCCACATTTGCCAAAATCAAACCCTTGGATCACATAGCCTCTTCACCAAGCAAAATCACCCAAATCTGGAAGTTGAAATCATAGCCTTTGGAAAGAAAATTATACCCAAAAAAAAATTGATTAACCTGGAGAAAATTCAGATCTGCTCCAAAATCTGACCTAGGGCAGAAATTTGCCCAAGACAGAAGAAGAAAATGCCACCAAGCAAGGATAAAATCTGCCCAAAAATCGCTTAAATCGGCAAGTTGCTCTTCTAGAAGAAAATTGCTCACCAAAGGAGGAGGAAGAAGGAATGAGGAAACAAGAGGGGGAGCCCCCTCTTATACCAAATTTTCTTGGCTCTCCAAGTGGGCCAACTTGCCCTGGAGGAAAGCAAAATAAAATTAGCTCATTTATTAAAGGCCTAGATTTAAATGCTATGTTAAAATTACTTAGCTCATAGTGAAATTAGTCCATTTAATTGCCGGTTTTGATCAAAAATTGCAAAATAGAAACAAGGTTAGCCTAGGAGATGTCCAAATTTTCATTTAAAAAATGTTTTAGCAATTAAAATATCATTAAAATTGAATTTAGCAAGCTAAAATCAATTTTCGATTCTAAATTACCAACTTCTTTCAGCATTTAAAAATCTTCTAAGCAATATTTCAACCAATTAAATGAGATTTTGCAATTTAATCCACTTTGAATTTTGCAATGCAATTTTAATTTTTTAACCAAAATAAATCATTTTCTAGCATTCAAAATCGGTTTTCCAATTTCAATTTCACTATCAAAATTTTATTTTTCACCGAAAAATTCAAGTTTTTCCGAAATAACTAAATCTAACAAATACATTTTGGATAAGTTCAAGCTTATACACTTATTTCAAATTTTCAAAATCCGTCTAAGTCAAAATATTTGCAAATTTATCCTACCGATTATTGTTCTAACCATTAAAAAAAAAATGTTGTTTTTGAAATTTGTTTGGCCTAAGGATAAAATTACATGTTCTAGAAAAATCAAGTTTCGCACTAAGTGAAAAATAAATCTAACCACATCCCTCCTGGCCCAAAGGCATCCAAGGTGTAAAATTTTCAAATCGAAAACTTTTGGACAACTCTGAATAACTTGTTAAGGCAACCGAAAAAAGGGGGTCCCCAAAACTTTGGGGCGATGATGTGAAAACCTCACAACATGGTGAAATCTATAACTTCTTGTGATTCATTATTAAATCAGCATGCTCTATGCCAATGGAACTCATGAATACTACTCTTGTTAAGATGTCGCATATGTTTCTTCTTTATTGGGTTGGTCTGATTGCATGGTTGAAGCTGTTGTTAGGACATCACTTTCAAGGTATTCTTCTTCATAAAAAGATGCATGTTCTTCGTCAAAAATATCTTGGGACTCCAACTAATTCACATCTTGTATTAGATCATCTTTTAACAAAACTATATCAGCAATTACACAAGAAGTTTCAATCTATTCTTCATGGAGAAAAGGAGGAACACAATTATGCTCACTCCAACATTCATCGGGAGAACTCATCTCACTACAAGATATATCTATATGGATCTCAAGATTACCAACAAAAAACTTGAAATATTTCTCACCCGAAACATTGTGTTCTTCTCTTTCATGAGTGTTGTCAATATCTTCATATGTCTCAAACTCTTTGTTGGTTTGATTAATATCGTGCTCCACATCAAGGGAAGTCACGCTTATTTCTCCTTTGGTATCCTCTTGTGAATCTCCTCTCTAAGATGATGAAGCTTCATGTGAGTCACTACCAAAAATGCTATCATTTTGTTCTTGTGAGCTGAATCTGCATGTTTATCAAACTCTTCATGAAGATTTTTGCATAACTACTTTGTATTTCCTTTTCTTTTAAGTTGTTGATTTGAATTTAAAGATTCCAAATCATCATCATCCTCTTCTTGGACACCAATAAATTATATCAAGGAAAGATGGTCATGTATCTTGTAAGGAAGAGTGCAATACTTATGGTGGCTTATCATAATTGCATCGTTTGTTGTGAAAGCATGAGGTCTCTTACTTGCACCTGTAGATGAAGATGAAACCTTAGGGGGTCCAAATTTCCTGAAAAGCGTGTCACTGAAAAAATGCAGTTCACGACTGAGTTTTTGTTGAGTTTGTTCAAGGTCTTTCCATGCTTGTGTATTGCTAAACAACCCTGCCATTACAACCTAGCCTACTGTCCAAATTAAGAACCAATTCCAATTGTGTTGTGTACAACTGATCTCAGCCTGGAGGCTGGCAGGATCCAAGCTCTGATACCACTGTAAGAACCCTTACCAATGCTGACCTTAAATTTTTTATTATGTTTCATATGCATTTTGTCGAGCAGTTGTTCTGCAAGGTCAATTTTTAAAAGTTATGAGTTTCTTGAGCCAATATACTTACAAGTACCAGTTACTTGCAATGGAATTCAGTCAAACAGTTGAGAGATGCCTGAAATTTAAGCATAGTATTTGCAAACACATAATGCTAGCATTTAGCATCCAAGAGAAATTCACCAATTACCAAACTTCCATCAGCATTACAGAAAACAGTTGGGGGACTTCGTAACAAACTGCAATTGCTAATTCAAACTTCACGTCACGTAGATAAATTAGTTGGAATGCTTTAAAATGGTAAACAGAACATAATTAACCGAATTCCTGACCTCTTAAATTCTGGACTCAGAAGTGCAGCAAACACCTCTGCATGTGTCAAGGCTGGGAAAGATTTGTAGTTGATGGCCTCCCGATCATGAAATACTTGGGAGTTTTGTTTGCAAGAATGTCCTTAGGCTTAGTCTTTATCGGCTCTAGAAATCTTTGCAGAACAGCTTATTAGCTGAATATTATGGATTCAAATTCCCAAGTCCAACACGCAAAATACTGTATTAAAATCATCAAATATAGAAAGGCACCTGCTACAGCAACATAGGTATCTTCTATTATCACACATAATCACCAGCAAACCTTCAACGTTATTCTCTTTAAGTTTTTGAGTGCCATCTGGAAGTGAAGATCGTCTTCTTTTGCATACCCCAGCTCCAATTTCAAAGAATATAACTCCACGCAAGAGCTTCATATACTGGTTCAGGTATGCAAAGCTTCATTTGTTTAACTTACGCCGTTCAACGGAACCAAGACATACATAAGTCTGGGATTACTCATCTATCTGAAAAGAGACAAACTGAGAGGCTGGTTCATTAATCTGCTGCAGGTACTAGCCTATAGCCAAGAGACTTCGATGTGCTAAAAATGGATTCTGTATTGGTCAGTGAACTACCCGGCATCCCTAAATCTTTGTCGAATGAAATATCCACGGCCAGCTTGGCATTAATATTATTCTCAACATTTGATATTCCCTTTAATATTTGAACAGCCTATATATATCTTACTTTAAGCTTTGCCAATAAACTTCCACTGGATAGACTTTTGAAATACAAATTGGCTCAAAACTTATATTTTAATTTTCAAATACAGCCTTAGTCTCATATATATAATATGAGAATACTATTTGTCCAATGGTAAACTTCAAACTTTTATTTCCTTTTTAAAAAATTATAAAGTAATACATTTTTATCTCAAAAAGTAATACATTCTCATTGATCTTATTAATAATATGGTAATATAGTATTTGTTCAAATGCAAAACTTTAACTTTTATTTCCTAAAAAAAAAAACCAGCTCAAAGGTAATGGATTCTTTATAAATATTTCAAGGTTTCATTCACCAATAATATTTTTAATTATTCATTAAAAATATTCATACCTAAATCTTAATAGTAGCAAACATACATCTTAAGGAACTAAAATAACCATTCAATCAAATTTCACTTAGATTTCTTCAAATTAGTTTCTATTAGAAGCTTCACCAATTTAAATTTCTTTACAAAGTGAGATATTTGAACAATATTTTCAACCTGAATGGATTTTCATCCACTTCCTCCAAGTAGACGGTTTCATTAGCTAAAGACTCGTGAAATCCCTTTTAGTTGTCTTTACATTTTCCCTCTTCTAATTTTAAACTATGAAAAGTGACATATAATAATATTTTATTATTTTACGTTAATTCAAATAAATTGATATTAAGTCATCATTTAAATATTTCATTTATTTAGACAACTTAATCAAAAATAGTTGTTAAATTCACTTTAATAAATTGGTGACATTGCATCTTTGAATTGCTTACAAAAAAAATTGCATTTTGCTTTCCTGCATTAGTTTGTTTCTTTCAACATTCACTCACAAAGTGTCATACTTCTTGCAATAGCAACATTGAGCATTACACTTGTCATACATTTGTGATGGTTGATTAAGTATTATATGTCTTTTAGATTTTAATCTTTGAAATCTTTCTGATGAGTTATTTTTGTTCTCTAAAAATTATCTCTACCTCATCCTCTAAATCTTGAATTTCTTCTTCCTCTACCTTTGCCAAATTTCATATGTGATTTGAATGCATTTTCTAATATTACATTTTTACTCATGTTGAGCATAAAATCATGAGATAGCAACGATCCAAACAACTCACATCTATTGGCGATTGTGATAGATCTTGAGATTTTTCAACTGTAGCAATCATAGTATCTAACATATTAGGAAAAGCTTTCGTAAATCTATTTAAACTTTGTGATCTATTAAGTCATTGTCATTTGATCTAATTTAATTAACAACATTCAACACTTGAATTATTGGGTACCTAGTTCTTGGCGGTTCCACATTTCAGTTCACCATAACTTGTTGGTTCGATCTATGTTCAGCTTCTAGTTTTGATCACCTCGATTTGAAATAATTGGGGCATTCAGATTTTGTACATTTCCACAATGGGTGCCAAGTTTGCAATACTCAATCAAGGTTCCATCTTTTATTTTCAACTTGACACTTGGCTAAGTAGTGCATGTGGTCACATAGAGTAGGATCTCACATGGACATCCTCCCTCACGGTTACTTTTAGTGGACAAAGTTTCATTTGATTGGCAATAGCCTACTACCTTTGGTTGGTTTATGAGGCTTTTTTGGCTACATCTATATCTTGCTTGGCAGGTAATTGCGTTGGCATGTTGTCCAACTTTGGCGATTATTGCAATCATGGGTTATGGGATGTATAAGATGCTTAACCTATATGATGGGCCATGTAATAAATTGTAAATGCTATATCATTCATCTTGTGAATGCTCAACTATGTAGTATGCATGTAGTATGTTAATTAATGCCCATAGTACATGTGAATCTTGCATGTTAGTGATCTTGGTAATATGAGCCCTACACATATGTAGCCCATTTTATAAGGGCATTTTTTTAGTTCTCCTTCTCGATCATAGATTATTATTTTCTACTATACTATGTAGTCAATGCTATTTTTTTTTTGTATATGGTAACGGTCAGTGGTTTTCTTTCTGGTTCTTTCCTCCCTGAGCCTTTGTACCAATTTACTATATATTAATAAATTATTAGTGGCTTGTCACTTTCACATATAAAAAAATTCAACACTTGAATTGGTAACTTGGGGCTGCAAGAAGTTGCTACCTCATGTCAGGATCAAGTACAATGATTTCTACTTTTGGGTAGTTACTCCTTCAGCTCGAGCAATATCTTCTTTTGCAAATTTGCTTCTATGTGTAATCCAATAGTGGTCTAAAATGATAGATTTGGTAATCAAGATCCACTTCTTTGTTTATAGATTTTTATTTTTTCACCTTCCTTGGATGACCTCAATAATCCCTACAATATTTCTCTTCTCTTTAGCATCTTACTAAATTATTTTCTCAAATATTATGCAATATCTACATTTAGAAATGCTTTTTGAGTTGTCTTAAATCTTTATTGTTATCTTATATTTGTGGTGGCCTTTATTGGTACTAATAGTTGTAAAAATGTTACTTATCAACAAACACATATTGTGTCTCCTTCAGGATGGTCATGAAATGTCACTTTCAACGGCCTCTTATGCTTAGCAACAACATTGTTCAACACTTTCTATGCTGTGTATATAATTTTTTTCTAGGATTGATTGTGTAAATATTTTTAGCACCAACATTTCGGATCATACTACATGATCCATCATTAGGATGTAGGATAGCAAAGGAAAAAGGAAATATAGATTATAGACGAAGGAAGGAATAGAAGTGAGAGAGTAGGGAGACACGAAGACCAAGGGTGACTACCATCAAGATCCAAAAATAAAAAAATAAAATAGACGAACAAGCAACTACCCAACTTGAAGTCAAATAAGAGCTAAAATAAAAAAGAAAGGGACTAAACTATAATCTTTAATATATGTATGTATATGTACACACATACACATGCACATGCACATGCACACACATACATATATTTGTATCTATATATATGTATGTATGTATGTATGTATGTATGTATATGAAAATAGAAAAATAATAAAAGAAAAAATATATAAGATAATGTGAATTTGAAAGGATGAATTAATATATGAATAATTGATATTCCCACATATTAATTCATCCTTATAAAGTTCATTAATTATTTTATACCAAAGTAAAAACATCAATACTAAGGTTGAAACAAATGGAAAAAATCAGGAATAAGGAATAAGGAAAAGTAATTAAAAAAAAGCTAAAGATATTTGAATAATAATGAAAGTTACAAATATCAACACTAAGAATTAAATTAAATAAAATGAAGAAAAAGGAAAAAGAATGAAAGAGAAGAAGGCAAAGATATTTGAAATAATAAAGATTCAAATATTAAAATATAATTAATTTATAAAGAAACTATTACAACAACATTTACATATATACCTATATGTATACACATAAATACATATGTATATGTATGTATGAGAAAAAATTGACTAAAGAAATAAGACAATAGAATTAAATCAAATAGAAGAAATAAATATAATACTAAGATTTAGTATAAAAAGTAAAAGAAAGAAGAAAATAAGAGAGAAAAAAAATTAAAAAGTGAAGAAAATAAAACAAAAATTATTCCTATAAAATTTACTATCTATACTTAAAAAAGGTGAAACAAAATGAACATAAGAGATAATGCAAAACCATATGCATAAGAGGAGAAAATTGAATTAAAATTAGGTTTAAAATGAGCTAAGAAAAAGAAAACAAAGAAAAAACAACTATAACATAGAGGTGGCAAGAAAGGAAATCATGAATGAATAAGGATGCATAAAATAAATTAATTGCTCATTAATCCAAGATAAAAATATGTATAAGGAAAAAAAAATGACTAAAGAAATAAGACAATAGAATTAAACCAAAGAGAAGAAATAAATATAATACTAAGGTTTAGCATAAAAAGCACAAGAAAGAAGAAAATAGGAGAACAAGAAAATTAAAGAGAGAAGAAAAATAAAACAAGAATTATTCTTATAAAACAAACTATCTATACTTAAAAAATGCAAGCAAAATGAACATAAGAAATAACCCACATCAAAAGAATATAAAGAAAAACCATACGCATAAGAGGAGAAAACTTAAAAAATTGGGTAAAAACTAAGCTATGTAAAAAAAAGCACAAATGTAACTATAACATAGAGGGGCAAGAAAGGAAATGATGAATGAAAAAAGATGCATGAAATAAATTAATAAGCATCTTCTATGCTCCAAGAAAATAAACAACTTCCCCTAACATCAACTAAATCTCTTTCTACCTTGAACTGAATTATTCTTTTACCAGTTTACGTCTTTTTTTTGCAACTAACTCATCTAGTTTTTGTAAACTACTCTTTGAATGATCTAGTCTAGAGAGGCATCTCTTATGTGGTGTACATATAATTCCAACAGCTCACTTTCATTTGGAAAACATCAATGACCTCATATGTATGCTTGACAACAATCATTTTTTACTACTACAACAATTCTAAAGCAATTCTATACTAGTGATTGTGTAAGGAAGCTTGCAACCAAAAATATCACTATTTCCACATAACCCATAATAAGATTTGAAATAAATAAACACTTAAAATCCACATGCAAGAGAATAAAGAACATACCCACAAAAATGTGACACAAGATATATCCTAGCAAACCCTCATTGACGGAAAAAGCCAACCTCCAAAAGCATCCATCACCATGTATTATTCAATAAAAATACCATTGAAATACAACCATGGAAGCCTCCAAAGTCATGGCCACGACCAAGCAATCCATCTGAACAAGCATGAAAACCCATCATCTAACCACAAGAATCAACCAAAGAATCAAGTCATCAAAGACCTCACAGTGCACGTCATGAGCTCCTCAAGAGAAATCAAATAACTACGATCCTCAATCAAGAAGATATATTTCCATAGCCAAGTCAAGAATCCAAACAAATGAACATCAATAAAGTACCTATATATCCAATCATGTCATGCCAAAATCCATGGCACCTTGATCACATCCATGAACTGAGAGTCTAAGTGTCCAACCTATTAGCATAAAATAGTCAACCACAATCCTTCACCATGATTATACCTTGTAACAACATCTCATCCACCTGCACATGAAGAAAAATCAGCAAGTTGTATGACTACGGAAATACACAACCCAAATCCAAACCACCAATTTGAATATGCATCAATGATGAAAGGTCAATGAGCAAAAAAAACCTATAAAATGAGTATATAATGACATCAAATCTCAAATCTCCAAACATACACCATGTCATAAACTCACAATGTTATTAGAGTCAATATAAATCATAAACCATTCATATCAATATATCACCAAATAAACCATGTCAAACCTACATCAACTCTAAACCAATATTTTTGTTCACTATTTGATGTCCGATATTTGAATTCGTATGCCCAAGTTATGTCCAAATTTGAGTTAAAAATAAATGACGTCTAACTTTCAAGTTCATAAAACATGACAAAATGTAAAAATTATTGAATCAAACCTGTACCAAACTATAATGCTTTGAATTAGCTTTCCAACAATTGTAAGAAGTCCAAAATATGACATCTTGAGTGAAAGTTATCATATTTTTAAAAATGCACCTATTTTCTTATATAAACCATTTAAAAAATAATAATGGAAAAAATTCAAACAAGATTAAATTTGATGGTCATCATAGCTTGCAACTAAAAAACTTTTGCATTTTCTCTCAGCATGGCCATACAAGAGAAGAATATATGTCAAAATTTATGGAAAGGCCACCCTAGATCCAATGGTGAGGTTTGCTTTTCCCAGGAGGTTATTTTTGAAAGCTCCCCCCTAAAACCCTCATTTAAATGAAACATCCAAAAAAAGCTTTGAGCAATAATCTCACACATCGAAAATCTGCCAACATCCCATCATAATAGTAAACCCAAAACCCTCAGATATACAATGCACAATCTACAAAACCCATATATCTTTCCATTTCATTTATTCTTTCATGCATTCACATGGATTCAATATAGGGTTACAATAAAAAAACCATAACTCTAATATCACCTGTAAGGAAACTTGCAACCAAAAATATCACTATTTCAACATAGCGTATAATTTGAAATAAATAAGCACTTAAAATCCACATATAGGATAATAGAAAAGATACCCACACACTAGTACATTTAACCCTAAATTTCAACCTTAAATTTTGACCAAAATATAAATTGCTTAATGGTTGGTCGCATTATAAAGGAAACTTCTTTTTTTTTTAAATAGCATGCCCGTGTTGGTCGCAATTGTGACCAATGCTTTCTATTTTGTGTCGGTCTCAATTGTGACCAACACATCAACATAAAGATATTTTAAAAAGGCACCAAACGTAAGTTGAGCTGCATTTCACTTTCAAACATTTTGGCAAATGCAGACCAGTTGAGCATTTACATTCTCTCACTTACTGGGTATAGACATCCAATCTTTGCTTGCTAAGTTTCTTCCCACGTACGCCTATAGAGTAAAAGGTCATTGAGGTTGGAGACAGATATCCGTTGATCGGCTAAGGAGAGAAGTGCATACCCCTACTACTTGAATTGGGGGCAGGGTTGGTGGGGAACGAGCCACTCTGCATGTCCAGGGAGATAAGTGCATGAGGATTTCTCTCTCTCTCTCTCTCTCTCTCTCTCTCTCTCTCTCTCTCTCTCTCTCTCTCTCTCTCTCTCTCTCTATTGCAACATGTAAGTCGTTGTTTGCTTTGGACATTGGTCATATTTGCTTGATTTTTAATGGGAATTGTACAAGTTTTGTATTGCATTTTGCATGGATTGAGAACAATTATTAATAGTTGTTTTTTTTAAGAGCTTTTACATAAACTTATTGCTTTTTGTTATCAATAAAGACCATACCTAGGGTTTTAAAACAAAATGGCTATCTCACCTTTGAACCATAGAGAAATGGAGATCTTGTCCAAAGAGGGAGGTAGCCCAATGTATTATAGGATTCTACACTCAATAGTTATGCAACTCACCATCTCCAAGTCCAATTCAATTTGTTGAGATTAGGCATTTTGATATGAGTAACCTGGATAATGTTACTAGTGAATTTTTTTGGAAGTAGAAAGGGCATTGATTTAGTGAAGATGAACATTAGGATGCATATGAAATGTTCTATGAGAATGGATATTTGACATTGGGTATGCCCTAGAACCTTGAACTAGCATATGCCCTAATTAGTAGGACTAAAACCCTTAAACTTAGGGTTTTGCGGGTTAGAAACTTAGAAAATAGTTGAAAACCTAAACTTTGTAATCTTGAAGTACTTTGAAATGGGAGTCTAAAAGTCCATTTTGGTTTGGAGGTATTTTGGAAGAATTTTGAATTAAGGTCCAAAAATTCAATATGGAAGCCTAGCTATTTTAGGTTTTTTTTAGGCCTATCTTGCAATTTCTCTTTGTGGGAATTGGTAATGAAGCTTGTAATCTTAGAGATAGTTTTTCTAAGTTGATTGAGTTGATTGATAGTTTTTCTAAGTTGATTGAGTTGATTGAGTCATGCTTGTGGGATGCCTTTGTAAAGTTGGAGTTGATAAGTCCTACAAAGGGCTTGCGTGAATTGCTTGGAAGGTGAAGAGTCATCTAGGAGATTGGTGAAGTCTTAAAGAGTGATTTTACTAATAGGTGAGTTTGTGGTGATAGGTGGAATTGTAAGAATCTATACCCTTATACTTGATTGTTTGAACCATAGTACAAATTCTAGTTCTTTGCCACTTATCAGTGAGGCAAAAAATAAAATTCTCGACAAATATTGGAGAGAAGACAGCAACTTCTTGAGAAAATATTGATAATTTTGAAAATACTTAAATTGAATTAAAAGTGCAGATTTGTCTTTCCATTTTAACCCACATGTTGTTATGAAGACATTATTAATTACACTAATACGCTGCATTTTAGATTTCTAGTGCAGCATTGTGGAGCATTTCAAATTTCTAGTGCAGCCCTAAACTCTAACTCTCGGGAGTATTTTGAGCATACATTGCAACATTTTGAGCATACATTGCAACACTCCCACTATTAAAGGTATTTAATCATTGGGGAAGCCCTACTTTGATACTTGCTAACGTATAAATGAAATTTGGACTTGAACAAAACAAAATTACCTTTGTTTAAGCAAAATTTAAACCCTCACTTGAAGATTTGATAAAGAGTTGAAAAATAGGTGAATAGGTGAGTTGAAAAATAGCAAAACTTTTTCTATTTTGCAAGGATGGGAATGGGTAGTTTGCTAAGAAACAAAATTTGAAAAATAACTTGACTGTTTACATTGTTCTTTTCATCTTTGATTGGGGAAAGACTTCTTTGATGATACCTTCTTGTTTAAACAATCATTGATTGGGGGAAGGTGTAGTTTGAGGAAGCCCTAGTTATGAGGACCTAAATAGGAGGGTTTGTAAGTTGAGGTACCATACTAATAGTGTGATATGTAAAATGGATTGTACTACTACATTGAATTTTGTGTAGCAGATTGTCTACCTTCTATAGGTTAAAATATATAATTGGAATGCTATTCTTTCTTGCCATATTCCCAACACATCCAAACTTGATCAATGAACTCATTTGAAACAAACTTTATCATGTACTTCAGATTGAGAGTAACATCCAACCTTTCACCAAAGTCTATTTTCTCTATACTAACTAAATCTAAAGCTATCAAATTATTAGCTTGTGTTTCTGTAGAGCATTCGAACTCCTTAGATGAACATGCAAAAGTTGTGGCAATTGATAGGAATAACACTGGCCCTGAAACTTCCTACAATATTCACATTAAACATTAGAAAAGAGAGTAACTATAAAGGAATAGGTTACTCTTACAAGTGAAATTTCTATATCATTAATTGCATCTTATATTTAGTACTATCATTTTGGAAGTCTTGCACTAAAATAAATGTAGCATTTGTCATAACTGTACTGTTGCCTAATGAACTATTTAACTATTGACAGTTTAGACTTCATAAGTCTGTCATGGACCATAATAGCACTATTGACTGGTGGAAGACTACAACATATACTTTACTTGAACTATTTGACTATACAAATTAATTATCTTAGCAAATTTTAAATCTCAAATTTTCTGCTAACTTTATGCTTTTAGCAAATTATATCTTATTTGAGAGTTTCATTGATAGATATGCAATTGTAATCATGTTTTTCAAATTATGAGTAAATATTATGGTTACCTTTTGTTTTTTCTCTATTTTCGAGTAGATGATGTTATTCAGGGTGATCTTACGCTTGATAATGGTATACTAAGAATTATATCTATCAGATTCATATTAGATGTGAATTTATATTCTAGTGTTGATGTTAATCTTGATACATTTTTTCTTTACAATAGGATATTGTTGAATATGCTACATGGTTTTGAATTTATATCTTCTATTGCCACTCAACCATTAAATTTCATACTAATTGTCACCTTAGTTACATAGGAATTGTGCCTACCTCTTTTCTATGAGAATAGTGATAGTTCCAAAAGTAGTTCAAAGCTAAGAGTTCAAGACTCATCAACAATTTAGAAGAAACAAGAAGTGGTGTCTAAGGATAAACATGAAATAATAGTAACTTTTTTTTTACAATCAAAACATGTTTCTTGGATCCTCCATCAATGTCTAATATTAAGGACTGCAGATGAATCAAAAGAGGAAAAATTGGCACAAGGAGAACCTAATAGTAGGAGAGAAAAATCCTTGGTTTTGCATGAAAGAGAAAGGAGCTCTAAAAAGGCAAAGAAGAAGATATAGGAGAAGATAAAAAAACCAAAAGGTATCTTGCTGGATACTCAACTGGAAACCCTTCCACCTAGACATGTTGAGGAAATAAATGAGTTTGATTCTATCATACCCTCAACGTCAATAGTTATTTAAGAAATTCATTTAGAGGGCATATTTCATATCAAGAATCCCAATTTTATTTCCTAACTAGCCACTATTTTTGTATCTAACTCATATTTGTCTATGGAAAGAGTGATGTCACAAATTCTTGTTGAAGTTACACGATGCAAAGAGAGAGAGGACAACAGAGGTGGTGAATAGGTGACAACAATTCAAAAAAGATGGTCATTTAACAAAGAAACTGTAACTTATTAATTGTCTAAATAAAAAAACTACACCTTCATGGACAATTAGTAATATAATTTATGAGTCTATTCAAATCATTAATTCTTTTGAATTATGTGTTATTTCCCATAACTTCAGAGAGGCAAATGGGACGACTGATTGGGCAGAGAATGTGGCATGTAGAAATGATCAAATTATTATTTGGGATACTCATGACACCTTACCGCTAGAGGCTTGACTTCTTTTCCATAATGATAAATGGAGGTCATCTCAAAAGGTTTTCTAATAATGAATATGTCAGTACGGGAGTATGATACTGAGGTATGTGACCATGGGTTTTGTGCTTTAACTCCCAATGATTCATGTAATATCTCACATGGATTATGGGTCTATTTCGCCCTGGTGTTGTTCACTGTCATTTGTGAGGCCCTCTTTACTTGGGAGTTGCAGATGAAGTTCTCTGTGATTTTTGGTGTTTTGCAAATGGGAGGTAAGAGGAGACAAGTTGAACCAGGAAGTTGCATGGAGTGGATGAAGAAGGAAGAGGTGTGGGAGATTTTGAGAAGGGGTAATTTCACTGTGTTTATGGAGAGATTGAATGGAGGAAATCCTGCCATCATGCAACAATTTCTCAAAACCTAGAAAGAGGGCTCGATTATGGTGGGTAACCAGTGCATGGAGATCACAGAGGAGGTGATTGTTGAGGCTACAGGCCTGGAGCTTGAGGGTCTCAATTTCTACTAGGAGTGAAAGTTATTTGACAAAGTCGTGAATGATTTTTGTGGACTCTGAGATTGAGAAGGCTCGCCTGGTTAAAATTGGTAAGTCCATCAACCTAGCTTCAATAACACGCCCATGGCAGTTCGTCATGTTTGTTATCATGGAATATTTAACATTGGATGGGAGATTTACCAAATGTTATGGTTACCACTTCATGTTGGCCAACCATTTTAGGCATAATGTGAAAATTAATTTCCCCTATTATCTGAAGCAGTCTCTCACTATCTCTATCCAAGCTTTACAAAAAGACCCAAATGGTGAACATGTTTGCCATGAGGGTCTTATGGTGCTTATTTTGAATACTTTAAAAGCCAAAAGAATAGTGAGAAGCAGGGGTTGAATTAAAGATGCTGACTATGAAACGGAAGGGAGTGCCCAAGAGAAGGGTTATGGCTTTAAACCTAGGATGAGGCTGATGGGGATGAGGTTTATGTGGTAAAGGGAACTAGCAATAGATCAAAGAAGAAAAGGAGAGCCGCAGGTCACTCTGACTCTGATAAGGAGAGTGATTTTGTGGAGGATCTGCTAAGGGTTTATAAGAAGAAATTTGAGATAAAGGGGAAGAGGGTTAAGGATAGTCCAGGGAAGAGGGCTTCATCCCCTTTTGATGATGAGGATACCCTAGCCTAACACTTGGAAAAGAAAAGATATTTGTCCAGGTGCCATGATAAGGAGTTAGGAGATAAAGGGGAGTCGGGTGATGAGGACTCCCAGGAACAGGGGATTCATGAGGGTTGGGAGAATAGACATGAAGGTACCCCTAAGCCTGTGATAGGGATGCATGGTAACCCAGGTGTTATACTAAAAGAAATTGGGTTCATGAAGAGCCAAATTCAAACACTTGGCAGTGACATGTAGGAACTAAGGAAGATTGTAACGCATGTTAGTAAAACTGCATGTGGTGAGCGCACCCTCGGCCAACATATTGACAGGCTCATGGAAGTGGTTGGCAATGCTGAGGATATTAAAAATCTTATGCAGAAGATTATGCAAGTGGAGGCTAAGAATAGGGCTATTGACAGAGACTTCAATGCAAATCAGGAGAAGGTTACTATGATGGAAGCCAAGATATACAACCTTGAGAAGTTAATTAAGAAAATGGCTGACAATGTGTCTACCCTGTTGAAGAAACATGACATGGATAAAGGCCAGGACTCTCCTCTGGTGGTTGATCGCCAAGGTCCCAACAAATGCACTAGGGCCCATTCTAAAAGGACTGATGATACAACCAAGAAAGATGAGGTGAATGCTATGGCAGAAAACATGCAGACGCTAGCTGATCAAGCTTTGGACCTAATTAAGGCCACGTAGCTTGTTCTTTTCTGTCTTTTCTGTTGTCTTTTTGCTTTCCTAGTGTTGTTTCTTTGCTATTTTTTTCAGTATTTCTATCTGTGACCTCTTGTGTTTCTTTTTTGGAGGTCTATTTTTTTTTTCTCCTAAATGCTCTATCTTTTCTGAAACTGTCCTTTTGTAATATGGTTTCGGATCCTTAAAACCTATTTTTACTTAATCAAAACTATAACTTATATTTATCACCCAACTATGAAACTTTTAGCAGTCTTCTAATATGACTCCAAACAAATTAAAATCAACTCAAAATGACCCTAACGTCTATGCAACTATCAAAACCCCAATTTGGTCTTCGATAAGCCCTTAAGGCTAGGGCCTCCTCAACATACCCTCTCCAAGCACTTCTAGGCTTAACCAATGATTTATTCACCATACATAGGACAATACAAGACTATACAATTCATTAAAACTATATCTCTTTTAGGTAGATTAATGGCTGCTACTCCCAACCAAGCATTTCCTTAAGGAATCCTTCCACAAATTCAATCCTTCAACATAAAAATCAACTTCTTGAGGTGATCACCTACAATATTGCCTTCATTCTTGCATTTATAAGGTTAGTTTATCATAATAAAAGTCATGGATTTATCCCAAGTCATAGTAATCACATTTTTGGGATGAATCCTTAATTCATGTTTCCAAATCAATGCAAACTCCAACACCTATAACAAACCAATCAATATAATTTGCCAAAAATTGATATAAGGAAGATGAATGTGATTCAAAATGATCAAATGCAATATGCTTGAGCCATAGAAATGATTCAAAATCAACAACAAATCAAATGGTTACCAAGAATGCAAGAAAACCTTCTTTTTTTTTTATTGCCTTCTTCCTCATAGTCCGTACAAAATACTTCACTAGTTTGTACCATCCCCATTTTCTAGGCATTAAAGGTTGTTTATAATATTGTTCCCAACTTCCATAACTTACCCCAAGTGGTTATAAGTGTTTACAATTTGTTTTATGCCTTAAAACTCATTTTCCCTCCAATTTGCATATAACCATTAATATTCAATTTTTTTGAATTTCTAACTATTGTTTTTTTTTTCTCATTCTAACTTATCAATATTTATTCTATTTTTTTCCTAGAACCTAATTGACCCATAAAATCAATCTAGATCCCTATTTGGCACTATTGGCCACACATACAATATGTTGGTCCTAAGTCCTTACTAGGACTTCTAAGACATTTAACTTTTAAATCAAAGTGATTATTACAAATTGCCATTATTGGCTTCAATATTTCCCAATTAACATTCAAACATGATTTTGATCCTCTAACTCCATTTGGTTCCAAGGTGGACTTAGGTGATTGGATAGGTGCTTGTATGTAGCAAGTGCAATATGTAGAGGTAGAGTTATGGAAGGTCAACTAAGTATTTGTTTCTTTTCATTTTTTAAATTTCTTTATCTATTTATCAATCTATCTCTCTATATATACCTCTTTCTATCTATCTCACTTTAGTATTCATTTCTATATGTGTCTTCCTCTTACTACTCTATATGTAGGTTGCAAACAAATCATCCTTCTTCCACCAATGAGTCATTCCATTCAAGAAAGACCATGTCTAGCAATATCAACACACACAAAAATAGGGAGACAATTGCTAGACTATGGTCTAACTTAAAAAGAAAAGGTGATGGAAAATGTTATTGTCCTTGGAAAAATTGTAAGTGCTTAAAGACTCAAAGATATCTAATCAAAACAGTTGAGGAACATTGTACGCAACATGGTCACATTGAAGGGGGAAATGAATATCATCCATTGGTATGTATTTTAATAATTTATAAATTACATAAGACATGATTTGATGATGACATCATGGTCATGGCTAATATAAGGTCATTATTTTCATATAGGTCAATGTCCCTAAGTTTCATGTTATGAACCATGACAATTCGGAGAATGTGAATTTCCAAATGAGGGAACATGGAGGTGTGAATATTGAAGTAGAAGGTAATGATACCATAGAAGAAGACCATGATGATGAAGATCATGATGATCAAGATGATGATGATGATGATGATGATGATGTTGACGCAGAGCTTGATGTACCTATACTTGAGAAGGCACACAAGTCCCTATATGAAGGCTCCGAAACAACTCTTCTTGCTGTTGTATTATTGTTGGTGAACTTGAAGGTTATGAATGGTTTATCCAACGTAACAATGACACGTATGTTAAGGTATGTCATCTTCTTATATTATTTTACTCATAGTTACCTTACAATTAACATTGGGTTCGTGTAGCAATTAATATTCTTGAAATTAGCAAATTATATTTTTGGTCGTAGGTTGATAGGTGAGAGTTTGTTACCACCATCAAACATTCTAACTCGCTTGTACCGAGAATTATCTGCCATCATGAAAGATATTCCAATGGAGTATCAAACAATACATACATGTCTGAATGATCATATTATATATCATAAACAACATGAATTTGCAACACAATGCCCTATTTTTCATGCTAGTAGATATCAATCAGATCGATTAACAAAAAAGGTGCCTCACAAGGTTGTTTGACATATTCCCATTATTCCATGTCTGCAATGATTATTCAAGTGCAATAGCTTGGCACAATTTATGGATTACCATGCACGCAATAGAAGTCAAGATGACATTATGTGAATTCTTGCAGATGGTTCGACATTTAAGGAAATAAAGGAAAAATGGCCACACTTTAAAGAAGAACCTCGTAATCTCAAGCTTTCATTGGTAGTAGACGGTGTCAATCCTTTTGGAGAGATGAGATCTATTTACTCAGTGTGGCTTGTTTTTGTTATCAACAATAGCATACCTCCTTGGTTGTCCATAAAGAGAGAGCACATAATGTTGACACTGATTGTTCCAAGTATATTTTGATTTAATGGTCATCTAAATTAATTTATTATTACTAATCCATCAAAATGGTCATAATAATTATGTAATGTTTTTGTTCATTCAACTAGGTAAGTACCAAGTTAAAGATATCAATGTATGTATTGAATCCCTTATCGACGAGTTGATGGTGTTATGGAATGGGGTTACTATGTATGACATCTGTGAAACAATAGGACAAAGAGAATTTCAATTTCATGCAATGCTTGTATGGACAATACATGATGCCCCTAGGCTAACACATTTTTGTGGTATGTTCTCTTCTTAACACCTTTTTTTTGGTATGTTATAGTGGCAACACAAAGTTAACACATTTTATCCAATTATACACAATCTTGTAGGTCTTTAGACAAAGGAAAAATTTGCATGTCCAGTTTGTGGTCCAAAGACGAAATCTCATCATTCAAAAAGTTTAAGAAAGCATGTGTTCGATGAGAATAGATACTTTTTGCATAGAAATAAAAAGTACCAAATTATCGAAAAACATCTTTTCAATGGGAAAGAAGAGACCACATCAAAGCCACAGAGAATGACACCTCACCTATGGAAGTTGGTATATAATAAAATAAATCGTCAAGGTAATGTCATTCCATCTGATGGTTTTTGTTTCAAATTTATATTTCGATATTGTGTTTTGTTTATTGATGATGTAATTGATGCTTGTGTAGGTCATTGAGGCATCAATGACCAACTTTCAAAAGGACTAAAAATTTATCTTATGCAATTTACTAGGTTGCCATACTATAAGCAACTCCCAATTGTGCATTTGTTTGATCCTATGCATATTGGAAAGAATGTAATAGAGACATTATGGAAAATCTTGGATGGAAGGCGTGACAAAGACCAAATTGTCAAAACTTGTAGTGACATTGAAGAATCCAACCATGCAATGAAAAATGGCATTCAATCAAATAAAAATGGAGACTAGATTGATACAAGTTTCCTTAGTTGGTTATTGTCAGAGCAGCAGAGCAATGCTATAAAAGAAGTCATAAAAAAATACGATTTTCCATAGGATTTTCTACAAACATAAACAATCTCATATCAAAGAAAAGTGAATTTGGGACAAGGTTGAAAACACATGATTGACATACATTTATTAAACTAATTCATGCTATTTTGTATTCACTATATATTTGTATACTGCATGCAGTTTTTATTGCATTCTTTTATAAAATATTGACAAGATCATTTTACAAATATTGCAGTATGTTCTACCTCTATCTCTCCCACACCACTTTGCCAACAATGTCAAATAGGTTATATATGATCTTGGAAAATACTTGAGGTGGTTGTCATCTAAATAAATCAATAAAGAAGATATAAAATATTGGAAGAGAAAAATTCCTCTTATGTGTGAAATGCAAAAGTGTCTACCTCCAAGTTTTTTCAATGCACAAGAACACTACCTGATACATCAAGTTGAGGAGATTGAATTGTGTGGACTTGTACCAACCAGGTCAATGTGGATGGTTGAGAGGCACTTGAAATTTTTGAAAGGCTTGGTTCAACAAAGAGCACATCCTAAGGGTTCTATGGTGGAGGGATATATGGTATACTAGACCATGGTGTACATTAGTGAATATCTTCTTAAGTTTGCAGCAAAGATCCATGTAGATCGTATTTGGGATCCCAACTCAATTAACAAATTCGAAGGGGAGTACTTAATGGGAAAAGGTAGATCGAGGAAAGTGAGAGGTAAATCTAAGATGTTATTGTAGTTAATTAATTCTTATAAATCTTCAATATAAGTTATTTACAATTGGTGTTTTTTTTTATATAGGTGGTCGAGAGTGGGATGCAATACGTTTGTATATTGTGAACAATCTTGATTGGATGATAGTATGGATTAAATGATGTCAACAAAATGGTTGATCATTAACATGGGAAGGTGTTGCTTCATTGGTTACAAAAGCTCATCGTAATGGAGATTCCAATGTTACGCCGATGGTAGTTGACCTAGTAAAGGGTTTAAGAGGTGGAGAGGTACGTATAAATTTATTAATGACCATAACTCGATGTATGTTTCATATCAACTCATGATGAAAATAATTTTTACATGCTTCAAAAATTGTAGGTCAAGCACCACAAAGCTATGTACTATCATTGCCACAAATTTTGCATAAAAAAGTTGGATGACACAAAGAAAATTTGTGATTCTGGGATAACTACAATTTTTGAGGTCACCAATATATCATCTAGAAATGACATACATCCTCAAAAATTTCAAAATCAATACTATGGCATCTTGGATGATATAATTGAGTGCAACTTTAACTCTTTCAAAGTAGTTCTATTCATCATCAAATGGTACAGGTTACGACTAAATCAAAATGATCCAGATAGAATGGTTATTCAACATGATAATGGATTTACAATGATTAATACAAGGTCATTTGAGCCAGTTGGAGATGAGACCTACATTCTTCCAAGCCAATGTGAGCAAGCTTTTTACTCAAAGGTTCCACATAAATAGGTTGGTCATTTGTTGCTAGACATGATCCAAGAGGAAGGCCGATAAAGTATAATGTTATGGAAGAAGAAGATATTGAAGATGATGAAGAAGCAGATGATGAAGATCAAGATGATGGTGATGATGATGATGATGGTGATGATGATGATGGTGGTGATGATGATGATGGTGATGGCAATGATGGTGATGATGGAGATGATGATGGCGATGATGATGGTGATGATGATAGTGATGATGGTGATGATGGCAATGATGATGATGATGATGATGATGAGGATGATGATGATGAGGATGATGGAGAAGAAAATAACCAATGACTACAAACATCATCACCCCTTCTATTGATGATCTTGCATTCTATATATAAGGTAAATTTGTTCATATTTACAATGTTGCATATTGTTCATGTTGTCTTCTAAGTTATTTGTAGCATATGCATATCATGTAATTTTTAACTAACTTAAGATAAATGATTAACATATGCAAGAAATATGATTACATATTTATTGTGTTCAATTCTAATTATTACAACATATGTTATTTATAATTACCATTGTTTATATTGTGTTTGATTATCACCCTTTTTGCAAATAGTCAATTGACTACAGACATCGTCACCCCTTCTATTGATGATCTTGATTCCATATATAAGGTAAATTTGTTTATGTTTATGATGTTGCATATTGTTCATGTTGTCTTCTAAGTTATTTGTAGCATATGCGCATCATTTAATTTTTAGCTAACTTAAGATAAATGATTAACATATGCAGGAAATTTGATTACATATTTATTGTATTCAATTCTAATGATTACAACATATGTTATTTATAATTACCATTGTTTATATTGTGTTTGATCATCACCCTTTTTGCAAACAGTCAATTGACTATAGACATCGTCACCCCTTCTATTGACGATCTTGCATTTCATATATAAGGTAAATTTGTTCATGTTTACAATGTTGCATATTGTTCATGTTGTCTTCACAAGTTATTTGTAGCATACGTGTATCATGTAATTTTTAGCTAACTTAAGATAAATGATTAACATATGCAGGAAATTTGACCCCTTTGGCATGGATCGTGCACAGTGACATGGATCAACAGGTATAAGTCAATAAATAGACATAATTTTCTTATATTCCTCTTGTTTATCATTGACCACGTATGTTATACATAGACATATTATATAATCATATAATTTATATATAGATAAAGAAGGTCCGTATAGAAATATAATTGTATAATCACTTTCAACTTACTACATTTTATATCTCTCACGTATAGACAAAGAAGAATTGCACGTATGACTCACGACTTGATTATTATATATATATATATATATATATATATATATATATATATATATATATATATATATATATATATATATATATATATATATATATATATATATATATATATATATATATATATATATATATATATATATATATATATATATATATATATATATATATATATATATATATATATATATATATATATATAATTTAAATATTATCAAATTTCCATTTGATAGATTGCAGGACCCACCAAATAGGTACTTTTCAGATCTATCTACATTGAATGAGGGAAATGAGGAAATGGTAAATGAAAGCTCTACATGTAGTACGACTAAAATAGGGAGATCAACTAGAGGTCAAAAGATTAGAATTTTTTTTGATAAATGCATGCAATTTTTCATTACTAATGAGGGGTCATGTTCTTATGACGATGAGACCAAAGGTGACATCAAAGTGCCCTTTCAGTACACACACATTGAGAAAGAATGGGTACCCAATAAGCTACCTCCAATTAACACAGATTTTTGTGTTAATGAGAGGATATATCACATTGCTCCATCCTCATTACATGATTTGGGCCTATTTTTTATGGATGGGATAAAGGTATGTTACAACAAAGTTGTCGAATTGTTCAAGTATGTAGGTCCATGTTACAACTACAATGATTGGATGTAGATTGTTCGATAAAAAAAAAGTATGCTTAGGTATGCACTATCAGCTAATTATATACAATGGAAAGAAAATGATCAAAGTAAAAGATTATCTACGTACATTGATGGGAGACCAAAAGAAACAATTAATATTGCAAGCTTTATAAATAGTACGTGACCTTCCTCAACTAGTAAGCAACCCAATTTCATATTTAAGGTGCATGAGGGGAATGAAATTTTTGTTTGTGCAATAAAATCAATAAGTGCAAGGGAAGAACTACTAATAGATTACCATTTAAATCACATAGATACAAACAAAGTTACTATCATGAGGGTTGTAAGTACTATATATCATTTTGTTAATAAGTTTTTTTTGTTGTCTATTGCTTTTAGTTAGCTAAAGTTTTTTATGTTTAATCTTTGTGACAGGATGATATGGATTTGACACATGATAGAGGCCATGAGGATGCTACTCCCACCCATTCTTCAGCAAGGGTAAACCTTATTGAAATTGTACAAATTAGATAGTTGAAAAATATTATATTATTACATTATTTTATTTATGGTTTTTGAGTTTTTATGATAGTTTTACTAATATTCCTCTCACAATTTGATGTTCAAGATAAGGGAAAAGCACCTACAGTAAGTACATAGCCACTAGCTACCCTTTCTGATGATGATGTTGCAAAAACTCCCAATGTAACAATAATGTTGAAGAAAAAAAAATAAAAAAAAAATTTATAAATAATGAGAATTTTGGATGAAGCAAATATTCCATCTGAAGAGATGATGAAGAGTCTATCTAATTTGAGAGCGCAAGCTCGTCGTTATGAAGTAAGTAGTAATGAATCTTTAGTTATAAAAAAAGTTCAATAAAGATTTATATTTTATAATCTTTTATGTTGTGAAGTAAAATATTTAATATGTGTTATTGTTACAGGATTTTTTAGCAACTGATCTAGAACCTGGTCAAAGACAACACAGTGAGGCCGGTGGTAGTCGAGCTCCAATTGCCACTGGTAAAATAATCTTTTAGTTGACAAGTTACAAGGAATTTTTTATTTCAAACATTCAAAAACTTCTTAAGTTAACTCTTACTTTTATTATTTTAGAATGTCTTTGTTAACAATGTATTGTTTAGGTCATCAAGTGCAGGAGACTCCTAGGAGGTTGATAGATGTCCATACAAGATTG
This sequence comes from Cupressus sempervirens, assembly GCA_028749045.1. Classification (NCBI taxonomy): domain Eukaryota; kingdom Viridiplantae; phylum Streptophyta; class Pinopsida; order Cupressales; family Cupressaceae; genus Cupressus; species Cupressus sempervirens. The sequence goes on from CM053784.1 coordinate 343,907,301, forward strand.
CCAACTGCAATGTCGGCAACAAGGGGACGTCCAGCTAGTAAATCCTTATTTTTCTATATTTGGTTTTGTGTTAATTATGAGTTGATAATTTGTACTTTAATCTTGGGTGCATCACATAGTGGATTTTTTTTTTGTGGTAGGAGATGCACCGTTTGCTATGCCAAATACAGATCATAGTGCATGTACTGGTCATAATTCACCATCATTTCCTAGAGCTACCCATGTTTCTGGCACGGGAGCTATGCAGACGTCGTTGTTGATTGAAAATGATGAATTGATGTCTTTAAAATGTCCTAAGATTCTAGGTACTTTAAATAATTATTTTTTATATTGTAGTATGCATTTAACTATTCATAAGAAGCTTTGGATTGATTATCCCATGACATTTTTTTGCAGGAAATGATACATTTTATAAGAAGCTTTATGAACTCACACTGCAAACATTTGGGTCCACCATACGTACAAGGTGGAACATCATAAGTGAACTAATTTTATCCCACTATTTTTTTTTTCATATCAGTAATTGGTGCAACATTTTTCCTTTTATTCAAGTCTTTTCTTTTAATAGCTATATCTAACAATTTTGTTTTTTTTCTTAAAAGGTGGAACTTTCAAGATAAAAAATTAAAAGATTAGCTCATCAAAGATTTAGAGCATAAGTTTGGTATTAATATTTTTGATCATAAGAAAATGTTACAAAAAGCTTGCAAACATCTTAAGGTTGTGAGGGACTCATATAGAAAAAGTCTTTTCCTAAACCCAAAGTACGAGCGTCCTCCCTTTATTATAGTGAAGGAATGGAATGAGTTCATTTTGGATGCAAAGGAGAAAGGGGATGGTCAAAGAGAAATTACACCAACAAATGTAAGAAGTTATGCAATAGTATTAACTACTAGTACATTAATGTAATAATGTACTAATTAGTACTGATCTCTATATCTATATCATCTAACATATTTCAAACTTTTCATAGGTTGCAAGACACATAAAAGGCAACAAAGGCCAGGTTGGAAAAGGTTGGGCAACACAGACTTGGCTCTAGGGGATATTCTAAAATCAAAGCACGAGTTGTAAGTAGCAGTAAATGAATTGCGAAGAAAAATTATTTATACAATGCAAATAATTTTGTTAATTAATAAAAAAATGCAGGGCACTAATTTTTATCTGGAGGCCACGGAAGAACACAAATGAATTACCTTCAAGCATGGCTATGCAGATGTGGCTGAACACCTACGACAAGCTTCCATTGCCCCAACTGAATAGTCTCCTGCATCATGTGCATAGGTAAATATGCCAAAATATATATTAGAAATTGAATACTGTAGCAATAATTTATTTGATAATAATGTGCATGACATTGCAATGCAGCCTGTTAATCATGACACAGATTATACACCACATCATGAAGCCCTTGATGTGCATTTTACTATCCATGGAGGTGCTCATTTTTTATTTAAAACTAATTATGTAATTATTAATACAATTTAACATCTTTAATTGAACTTGGTGTAACCTTTTTGTGTATATTTTAGAGGATATAGAATCATGTTGTGTTGAACAACTGTCGGAGGATGTTCAGACTGATTAGTAGGTAGATCATGTCGCACATTCAGGTAAAGAAAATCTATGTTTTGTTATTTTAAATTAATTTTTTGATTTATAGTTCTTTTACTTAAATAATAAATGGTGTGAATTTAACTCATGAAGTACTTGTTATTATAGTGGACCCCCCTTTGGTGCAACAGCCTCATGTTCCTCAAGAGATGAGGAGGAGACACGCGTTGCAATTAGAACCAGTAGAGGAGGGGGATGATGAGGACATTGATATTCCTCTTAGAAATTTCATGAAAAAAGAAAGAAAGTAAGAAAGCCAAAGAGAAATGATTGTTGTGTGTTAATGAATTTTATGTGTTAATGACTTATTCATGAATGTTGTGTGTTAATGAATTATTCATGAATGTTGTGTGTTAATGAATTTTATGTGTTAATGAATGTTATCATGTGATTATAATGATTGAATGTTATATTTCAAAAATGGATGAATGGAGAATTTAGAGTGATGTTGTGGCAGGGGGGGGGGGGGGGGGGGGCGCGGTTTGCAGGAGCACCTAGGTAGGCTAAACATGAAACCTAGGTATTTCCTTATTTTTGGCTTGTAGTGATGCTAGCCACATCACTAGTCTAATAATAGGATCAAATTGGTCCTAAGGTGAGGTTAGATAGGTTAGAAGAGCCCCACAATGTAATATTGCTCCTAATTGCTCAAAATTGCTCATTTGGCTCAATAGAGATTTTTTTGTTTTTGAGGGCCAAATAGGGAAAGCAAGTGTTTTAGGGTCCTTATTAGGTGTTTTGGATCCATATTAAGCCTTTTGGGGTATTACATGTGTTTCTTTGTAGGTTTCCAAGAGGACTTGGAAATGTTTCAAAGCTATGGAGTATGATGCAGGGGCATCCAACAATTGGAAGTAGAGAAGGTATTGGAAACAAGACCCACAAAGGCAACTAGGCACAAGGTGTACTTTGAGAATATTATCAAATGGAAGGGGCAACTTGATTCAGAGGCTACTTGGGTGGCTGAGACTAAGTTCAAGAAGCTGGGAATTCCTTTGGACCTTCTTCAAGCTGGAGTTACTTAACTTTCCCTTGGGGGGGGGGAGTATGGTGCAAGAGCACTTAGGTAGGCTAAGCATGAAACCTAGGCATTTCATTATTTTTGGATTTTAGTGATGCTAGCCACATCACTAGTCTAATAATAGGATCAAATTGGTCCTAAGGTGAGGTTAGATAGGTTAGAAGAGCCCCATAATGCAATATTGCTCCTAATTGCTCATTTGGCTCAATAGAGAATTATTTGTTTTTGAGGGCCAAATAGGGAAAGAAAGTGTTTTAAGGTCCTTATTAGGTGTTTTGGATCCATCTTAAGCCTTTTGGAAAGTTTGGTAGAAAGTAGAGCAAGTTTGGATAGATAATTTGCAAAATTGCAAAAATTGCTCATTTTTTGCAAAGTTGTCATTGACAACTTTTGTAACTTTTATGCAAAAAGAGAAACTTCTTTGTGGGAGACCTTCAACCACTTAAATTAGTTAGAAAAATCCATACCAAGCCTATATTAGGTAAAACTAAACCTTTTCAAGAGGTTGGAGGAAGGAGAAATGAGAGTTTACGAATTGTAATCAGCATTTTTACTACATTACAACAGTTTCTTTCTTTGAGTGTTTTTCATGCTTTGTACAAATCAAATTTAGGTTTTTCTGAGTTTGAAGTGTTAGTAGTAGTTGTCCTTAATTTCTATTTTTAGTTTTTGTGTTGTTACAAAGAGTTGTGTGTGTTTAAATAAATTATTTTGTAAGTTAGCAAGTTGCTGTTCTGAACTGGGCAGCAAATAAAAAATGGAGTCTTAGGGCCTTTTCCCACCATATAAAATGTACGGTCTCTTGGGATTTGGAACTAGACTACTTTTACATTATGTACAGAAAAGGAGAGCCCATGGGAAGCATGTAAAGCATTTTAAAGTGATGCCCTAGGCAAGCCAAATGCAACTTGGCTAGGAATCATAGTTGGAAAAAATGAGCTATGGAGGGGATTGAACATGCAAACACCTCAATCCGGCTGCACAGTGAGTAAGGAGAAGGATTAACCTTGCTTTATTCCAAAGGAGAGGTCTTGGAATGTTTTCCAAGGTGGTTTTCCATCACAACAGTGATAAAGTACTTGAAATCCTCATTCTTGGCCTAAAATGGTACTTTGGTTGTATGAATAGTTTGGGGGTTGAACAATCACAGAATCTTGAAGTACTCCAAAAAGGGTATCCATAAATGTAATTTTTTTGCAAGGTTGTTAAGAATTTTTTCAAGAAATCTTGTTTCTAGCTATTTAGAAGGGCTAATTTCTAATAGTCTTTTTGGAGCAATTTGGTGTATTTTCCCTAGTAGATTGAATGCATCTATGAAATCAGAATTTTTTAGGGTCATGGATGTTAGAAGGAGTCTAAAAAAACCCTAGATGAAGAACTAGCACCCTTGGGGCTATAGATGGACTTGAGGGTTAGTAGTGGACTGGAGCCGGCTAGGAAGAAATTTGATGTTACTTTGTTGGTGTGTCCCCAACTGAAGGATTAGGATCTCTTGAGAAAGGTCCTAGTAAGCATAGGGTGTAAAGAAGCCCTAGTGGGTCTAGTGGTTGACCTAAGGTAGCCTTGTGAGAGCTTGGGGTTTGGAAGCAAGTTTGGGGTATTACATAAGGGGGGGGGGGGGGGGGAATGAGCTTCCACCTTCACGTGGTTGGCCTTGTTTAGTAGAGAATATTAAACTATTCTCGAAACCAAGTGAAGCTCAATCTTTAAAGATAAGCTTATAGTTAATAGTGACAACCAATTAGCAAGTCCAAATGAAGTTCTTCGTTATAGGTACCTTTTTAGTTTTTATAGCACAATATCATGTTTTAATATTGTGTAGTTTTTTTCTTAAGTCAAAGTATTATTTTACTATAAGAACATAATTTATGACCATTTTAGTAACAATTCTAACATCACTTTATGACAAATCTTGTTTTGGCAAAGATGGCGGTAAGTGATGTTGTCTATTCCTTAGGAGATTGGATTGCATAGGTCTGTATCTCAAAATCATTTGCATGTGGTAGAAATGCATACTTACAACCATTTAATTCTACATTAAAAAAAATTGATGACACTCTAGACACAAAATAATGCTAAGTATGGAGATAAGTATTCATAAACAAGATGGTGAGAAAGATAAGTATTCATAAACAAGGTGGTGAGAAAATGAGTATTTTGGGTGAGTAGTACTCTCTAATCACATGATTTCTACTTCTTCAAAGATTTGGTTTTTATACTCTTATGGTCTAATTGGCACTTTTTTTGTGTTTGTAGGATGGAGAAAGTAGACATTAAGTCTGCAAGTAGCATGTTCAAGATTGTGGGTATAGTGTTGTGTGTGTCTAGAGCCATGGCCATGAGCTTCCTACGTGGTCTTGCTATAAGCTAGCTCTGGCCTTCATCAGACCCTCCCTCAGAAAACATCATCCCTAACTTTCTACATGAGGGGAATCCAGACAAAACTGTCACTGGATGCATTTACCTCTTAATAGTTGTGACAATCATGTCATCTGCCATGATTGTACAGGTGGAAGCAAAGATCAATTATTACTATGTTTCATGTTTAATTGAGTTGAGAGGCTCACAATTCACACATATGTTGTAGACTCTTGCCTTGGTTGTATTTGATTTTGTCATCCTCTTTTCCTAGTTTTTAGTCCTTTCTTACTATAATAGAAACATTGGTCTCATTCATGAAGCTCTTTGCTTATATAGTAGTTGTATTCTTGAGTTGTGACTAAAAATTAAGAGTATGCAATGCAGGAAAAGACAATGAAAAGCTTTCCAACCCCATTATCCCTGTCAACACTCACAACACTTTTGGGATGTACTGAAATTGTTGCTTTGATAGTGTTTTTGGACAAGGGTGTTGATAAATCATCATGGTCTTTGGAATGGAGTGGGGTTGTCACTGTTGTGCTTGGGGTGAGTAAAACATATCTTATCATTTTATTGTTGTTAATGTTTTGAATCAAATTTCATCATTCATCATTTTAATTTGGGAATATTTTGATTTTCCTTTTTTTTTTCTTTTTTTTTGCCCATATTTTGATATTTTGATGATGGATCAAAGAATTGATAAAAAATATGAACAAATCGTCATAAACAATAGAAGTTTTAAATTATTAAATTTCTCCACAATTTTTCAATGTCCTAGCTGGGACTTCATGGGCAATTCAAAAGCCTCACTTTCTCACCATCTTGTTTATTAATACTTATCTATTTGATAAGTATGGAGAGTATGGAGATAAGCATGGAGAGTATAATAAGTAGTCATAAACATACTTATCTATTTGATAAGTATGGAGAGTATGGAGATAAGTATGGAGAGTATCACTTACTATTCATAAGTTCCACCAACCTATTCACAAATAGGGCTACAAGGGCTAATAGTGAGAAATTGCTACATCCAACACAACCACAAATCTAATACCTGATCCAAGGGTGAAAATAAGAAGTGTTTGACAACCCCAACAATATCCCAAAAGATCAAATTCCAATCTACTCCGACACTCCACTAATCTGCCTAAGTACACAGACCTAAATGGGCCCCTTTAGGCTTGGTTTTCAAAGGAAGATTAAGGAAATAGATGCATAGACTAGAACTAAACCTTCAAAACTCCAAGAGGTAACGAGGACACTACCAATCCACCTTTTATTTGGTTACTTTCCTTCACATACAACTCTAGGAATCAAATTCCTTCAATTTTAGACCAAATACATACAAATATTTGGCCTAGGGCTTGCAAGCAAAATGAACTCCCTTTGGTTTTTCAATTCTTAATTTTTGAATCTGAAACTACACTCCCAAGGCTCCAATTTTCATTATTTTTGTGCCATTTTAACTATACATTCATGAGCTTTACATCCATTTGCACAAAACCCTGCTGAACCTAGGGTTTCTAGACAACTTTGAAAGAAATTGCTATAAATTTTGATAGAAATCACCAATGATCTTCAAACCAAGTGCATTGGATGGGGAACTCAATCAAGTTACTCCTTAAATCATTCAACCTCCCTTTCCAATCCGTACAACACATGTGAAAACATAAATGCATCAGTTTTGAGCCAAAAAACCAGTAATCTTTATTCAAATCTACAAAGATATGTACATCAACCAACCTGTTCTTCTGGGAAGGTTGGATCATACATTTATAAGCATGTTTGACCAATAAAATACCTTGGGAATAGTTACAATCAGTTCAAACTCCTTTATTTGTAATTACCAACTTTTAAGAAAAAATTGCTTAGCAACTTTTGTTGCATTTTGTAATTTTGAACATAATGAAGTCCTAAGACTCTCAAACCTTCCTAAGAACTATATAAACTTATTCTAAGGTCTTTTCAACCATTTTTGACTATATTCCTTATTCTAAGCCTATTTAGCCCTTATAGGTCTCTGAGGATTCATGGTTTATAGAAACACCAAATGAACCTTGAACCTTTACAAATGGGCTTATATCAACATGAAATTATTCCTAACATCCTAAAACCTTGTTATCTTACTCATGAATTCTCTAGGAAGGTGGTGTAGTGTAGGATCCTTGTGGAATGCCTCATGATGACCTTGAGTGCCCTGCACCATGCTACCCTCCTCAAAAGAACTCAAGTCTCTTGCGTTGGTATTGTGTCCAATTGATACCCTGCCTTTTCAATCTCTGTTTGAGTCATCCAAGTTGCATCTTCATTGGGTGTGTTCTTCCATTTGACTAGGTAGGAATAATAGGTGCCTCTCCTAGTTTTTTTTGTAACCTTCTTGTGCAAAATGCATTCAGTTTGAGGTTTAGTGACCTTAGGTAACTAAGAAACATCAACACTGTCCTTATGACCTATTCCTACATCACAAACATCAGTAGGTGGCTTATATGCATAAAGATTAGAAATGTTAAAAGTTGGAGAAAGGCCTATGTCTGATGGAATATCAATCTTATATGCATTGTTTCCACATTTCTTAAGGACTTATCTCCATACTTTGACATCAAGGACAAAGGGTGTCCTCTAAAACACTATATGGACTTTGTGTTACCATACATTACTCCCTGTAATATGAAAAATCATATCTATAACTAGACCCATATATCCTTCTTTGCAATTCATGACTTCAATATTTACATTAGCACCTATTGTTTTGTACATGTTACAAGACTAATATATACCAATTCTAGTGTTGTTCTTTTAGCATTGGCATCAAATGCACTCCACAAACTATGGAAATGGCCATGGAATGAACGGAATCCATTTGGAAAGGTGATGCTCTTAATTTGGAAAGAATTTATGTTTGCTACTTAGAAAATTGTCTTTTAAGTGACTAAGAAAGTGATCTTCTCTATAGTCTACTACCAATCTTCAACCGCAAATGTGGTAGCCAACTAGTGGGATTGTGATGACTAATGATATCGGTGCTACGAATTCAAAAGAAGTTGATGCTTGCATAGCTTTGTCTAAGAATGATTCTTATGTAATGTCTGCTTCTGGTGGAAAGGTCTCCTTGTTCAATATGATGACATTCAAGGTGCATCTTTTGAAAATATGTTCCTCTTCAACATGACTGATGAGCTAGTCAATTTAGAAGTTATATTCTTACTTGGGTTCCTTATCAAGTTTTTTGTTTCTTTTTTTCAACCAAAGTTTTGAGAAAATATTCTGTGGCATGATTGCTAATGAGTGTTTATAGTAGGTTATGACTACCTTCATGGCACCTCCTCCTACAACTACTTTTTTGGCTTTTCACCCTTAGTATAATAACATCATTTCAATTGGGATGGAAGATTCAACAATCCAGATATACAATGTCTGAGTAGATGAGGTGGGATCAATGAGTCTCTTTCTTGCTCACTCATTTAGTGCATCATTAAAAATGTTGACTTCTAACTTGTGCCTTTTCAAAACTTGTTTAAACTAACCAGGTAAAACTAAAGCTTAAAGGCCACCAAAAGAAAATTATAGGCTTGGTATTTTCACACACTTTGAATGTATTGGTATCTTCTGGGGCCAATGCCCAGGTTTTTCTTCTTTTTTCATATCCATTGCCATCTCATTTTGTACATTCACATGTTTATAGGTTCAAATTACTAAATGTTTGGCCAATGTTAAGATTGATTAAGAATAACAAAATGATGTTAAGATTGATTAAGAATAACAAAAGGAGGCAACAGGTGATTGATTTTCAAATAATATCTAAAGTAATGCATGATCACAAGTTGACTGAAGAGGGAATTATTAATTAGTAGAAGAACTATTAAAAGACAATGAAAGAGGGTAGAATAACAAGAAATACTAAAGTGAGAATCGCATTGCAAGTAAATCAAGATTCGAAAGCAGATACTACAATGATGATAAATTTTAAATGAATATAATCATTTGTGCATTTTGAAAGATTTTGAAATCAGATATAGATATCATTCTTTGTTTTAGTTCTGTTAATATGTTGCCAAGTCTCTTTGTCATCATTTTAACCGAATCTAAAATTTGATTTACTAAAATCCATTCATGTATTTGTAAGGAAATGTTATATGTATGAAGTTAATCTCAAGTACCTTGAAGTGCATACCATAAGATATTGCAATTTCCTTTCTTAATTGCCTTCTTTCCTTCCCAAACACCAAACACCTAGCATTCATATCACATCCATAGGCCTGCAATTTTGATTTGGGCACTTCCATTCTGGTCTCTTTTTAATGATACACTAAATGAGTGAGAAAGAAAGAGACTCATTGATCACACCTCATCCACTCAGACATTGTATATCTAGATTGTTGAATCTTCCAAAATCGATAGCTAAAACAAACAGTGATGAGTAACATAGCAAGGAGTTGCTGATCTACTCAACATACATAATTACGAATTCAAAAGACTAGTCACAAAAGCATTGGCATGAACACTGTTGATCCAATCAGCATCAAGTGGTGATCTAGTCAGTTTACAATGCTTTGATGACTAAAAGATAGAAAATCACCAAAACATATAACTTTGTTATCGTTACCTTTGAAACTTGAATAGTTTGAGAATCTACTTGGAACATTTTATCTAACCTTCTTAAGGATGCATATAAAACTAATATTTGATCTCCTTGATTAGCTCTATTCTAAATCTCTAAATTTTACATACCTTCTTAACTAATCTAATTAATCAATATTTCATTACATATTTAAAAAACAATCACATATTTATAAAGATTTGTCAATTATATGATAAGTTTTACTAATAATTAGTTATGCATAATAGCATACAACCAACATTTACTCCCTCAATTTTTAACAATTTTTTTGAAAATGTCACATTAATATATAGAATTTTGATTCTTCATTGACCAAATTACATTATTTATAAATTTAAATGACATTTAAAATATCTTGTACAAAGATTATTTGAATAACCCTTTGCACATTATTAGCATATATTTCTTTTCTCAATTCATAAACCATTTTAGATTATTGGTGGATTTTGTTTATGCCTCTTCTTAAAATGTGGCTCTTGCTTCAATGGTTCTTATGGCTTGACTCTTGGTGGATATTAGTCATCTCCTTGCAACAATTCAATTTTTTTATTTATTGGTTTCTCCCTTATATGGATCCAATATCTCTTTGTCAAGAATGAGAAATTAATCTTCTATATTTTTGTTAAAGGTTGTTTAACTTAAACAAATTTTGTTTTATTTAATAAGCTCTAATATTGGCTCTAACTTTCAATCCTTGATTTGTTGCTCACTTTTTCTATTTTTAGAACTTGTTTGATTGTACTTTGAATTTAAATTGTTTGGTCATATTTATTACATCCATTTTTTGAGTTGATATCATAAAAAATATTTCTTTCCTTTCATACTAATTCTATTCAAGGTACAATCCATTCACAGGTAGCTTATATACTAAGTCTTCACAAGTAATGGTGTCTCAAGAACCAAAATTTAGATGGGTTGTGCCAATTATTGCAAAGGTTTTGCTCTCATAGGAGCCTTCTAAACTGCACAAAATTTGATTCTAAAGCATAATTGCTCAGTGGAGACTCAAGATATTGTGCACATTTCTTCCTCCTTTCCATTTTTTTGTATGAAATAAATCATGTGATGAATGAAACAATGGTGTGGAGGTAGAAATGTGCACGATACCTTGAGTCTCATGCACCAATTAATTATGCTTTAGAATCAAATTTTGTGCAATTTAGAAGGCTCCTATAAGAGAAAAGCTTTTGCAATAATTGGCACAACCCGTCTAAATTTCTACCAAGCATTGGTCTCAATTTCAATGAAGATGTCTTTCCTTTGTCATCAAATGTATGGTACCACTGTAGAAACTTAAGGGGACTTGGTCACAATTTCTACGATGGTTCAAGGGGTCTTGGTCACAATTTGGTCCTTTCATTGTCAAACTTTTGGCTTCACTATCGAAAAAGTCAAGGAGTTTACGTCAAAATTTCAACTAGAGATGGATGCAAATGAGGAAATAAGAATTTAGGCTAGACTAACGAAATCGATGAACCTATCGTCGGTAAGTCAACCTTTTGGAAGTCAAAATTTTGACGCATAATGACTGTGACAAAAAATTGACTAAAAATAATTGACGACATGTTTAGTCATCTATTCGACCAAATTTGGTCACATTTTTAACCTTTTTGCGTTGAAATTTAGGGCTAAATTTACTAGTGACAAAAATGTGACATAAGATATATCCTGGGAAACCCTCATTGAGGGAAAAAAAATAGCCTCCAAAATAATCCATCGCCATGTATTATTTAGTTAAAAACACCATTGAAGTACAACTATGGAAGCCTTAAAGTCATAGCCACAACCAAGCAATCCATGCAAACAAACATGAATCCACACATCCCATACCATGTTTCCAACCTCAATAAATTCTCCCTTGGATAACTTATCTCATTAACAACTATCCTTGTGGTTGATTTTATAGTAGCAAGCTCCCACAAAACCACCAAGTAGTATTACATAAACCATGTGCTACCAAACCCCCATTGACCCGCATTTAATATTGGACATTTAATTCATTTTACCCCAATATTAAATAGTTACATCAAATATTATCACAATGTTACAATACAACTCTTCAAGGATATTCTATATGAATCTCTACATGTTGCACATCCATCTAGGTGCTCCTAGGTGAAACATATGATAAGATAAAATGATATAATATAAACAATATTATGCAATGTGTGCAACATACATAATTTCAATAGATTTCTCCTCATGACAATGGATTCTTAACTATTTTGATAGTATTTATCAATGGGCAAAGGCAAAACAAGAGAAACAAAAAATAATCGTGCTATTGCACAATACTTTTTATTTTATTTCTTACATAATTTTTTATTAATAAAACAATAGTATTAAATCATGTGAGGAGCAATTGTGTGAATGAAAAATGTTTTTCAAAATTTATTTAGAAATGTTATAACAATTAAAAGAGTTCATTGTCAAGCATGAAGAGGAACATCATTATTATTTTTTGAAATAAAAGAGACCAGAAAGAAATAATTGTTAAGATTATCAAGAGAGAAAAATAATAGATACATGCAAATATAACCAATAACATTAAGGAATAAAGCACACATAAATGGAATATAAGACACAAATATTTAACATGGTTCACCTAATATTAGCCTATGTCCACCAAATAGAGAACCCAAATTTATTATCTATTAACTTATACCTATTACAATCTTTGACCTGCCTTACAACTCAATATTGTTGCAACAAGCTATATATTCACTTAAAAAAAGCCCTAACCCTAAACCAAGATTACATAACTTATGTCACTTTAACAAGTAAACCCTAATAATACTTGACAAGTCAACCTTGAGAAATGGATGATGAGTCAACTTTAAAATGTTTGACAAGTCAACCAAAAAATTATAATTTGGGGTGTCACCCCAAATTGCCTTATGAAAAGTGCACAATTCTTTCATGATTGATCTCCACAAATCAACAATAATTACACATCCCAAAGGAAAGGTTGCCATACCATATTGATCAATAAGTACACAAAAAATGAATGTTCTAATTCTAACTCATTAAAAAGAAGTTTGGTTGCTGCCAAGGGACAAGGTTTGTTTACTTAGAGCACAATAACGATTGAAGAATTTTTCCACTAAGGTTAAGAGGCCACTAAAATTATCATTGCATTTCTTGACTAATGAAGTAAATGTTAGAATCAAGGAGCACTACAGGAGGGGGATGAATCAATGCTTTGCAACTTTTTACTTTTACTGATATATTTCTTAACCTTAAACCAAATGTAGTGAGCGATAAACAATTTAAACAAAGAAAAATAATTCACAATAATATAACACCTTAATTTTTATCATGGAAACCAGGTTAAGGGAAACACCACATTAGAGGATGGAACTCAGGTTAGGGTTAGAGAGATAGAAATAAAAATTACATGCAAATATAACCAATATCACAAAGGAATAAAGTACAAAGAAGAGAACACAAGATACAAATACTTGTTCACCCAATCCATGGGCTACGCGATGCACCAAACAAAAAGTCCAATATTCTTATCATCTAGTGATTTTAACCTAATTACAATCTTCAATTCCTTGTAACTTAGTAGTGGCATAGGAAGCTACTAAATCATCATATCATAAAATCCATAACCCTAAGCCATTTTATACAAGACTTTTGTCACTCACAAAATTAGGGATATAAAAATATCATCCAATACAAAAAAAAAAAAAAAAAAACTTTTGACACCTTTTTACAATAATGAAATCATTTTTGGCTTTAGGGGTGTTTCCCCTTGACCCTACCCTATATGATAGCATGGAACACACCTAGGGTACAACCCCAAAACCACACCTGGGGTGCTACCCCTAGACCCCACAAGGGGCATTTACCCTTGACCCCTAGCATGGGGGAACTACCCCAAAAGCCTCATAAGAGAAAATGGGGGGGAAACTACACTGAATGAAGTGGGGAGAAATTAGCCTCTTAGTTTGATTAGGCTCTACATAACAACAACCCACAAATTAATCTGCCAAAAATGATACCATGTTAGGGGATTTAGTACAAGTAGTATGCACTTGCATGTAGGCTCATTGCCTAGAGCTCACTACTCAAATTATAATATGGAAGGCTCAATACTTCACAATACAAATGTGGACTATAATTCAAAAGATGAGTTGGATTAAAGCATCATGTATGCTTGAACAGTTACATATAATATCATACTCTAATCACATACCAAAACTCTTTGATTCTGCTCATCTTTCCTCTTTCATCTTTTTCCTTGTGTTTCCAATAACACTATCCATTATGAAATTATGAAATTCTGCACATACACACCTTAATCAACTCAAAACATGATCTTATTTACTATTCCTTAAGAAAAATATTCTTCATTGGTCAACCCAATAACAAAACATAACATCTGTAAAGATTCGACTAGATCTTTTCACACGAGATTCACCTAACCTTGCTTATCATCATATACCTCTTCTAATGGGTCATCTATATAATATCAATTACACTAACCAACATAGATCTATAAATCTGTTAGTATCATTGGTCAATTTACCAATTGATTGTCTATGTTCACCATTTTTATTTGCAACATTGATACTCAAACTTGCTTACTAATCATCACAAGCTAAATAAAAGTTACAATCTAGTAGATTATATTTTTTTGAAGCTCCCTTGATTTATCTCTTCATTATTCCAATTCATTTCTCTATACCAAAGCTTTAATTTTTCCCTTCTCACTATCCTTGTTCTATCATACTTTATGTGTAAGCTATTAATGCAAATTTATTCAAGAGTTTTTAAGGGAGATTATTGATTGTCTTGAAGCATATGTTTGATGGTTCTTTGATTGATCATTATGTTTTCATTCATGTCATATTGATGGTTGGCTATGAATTGTTTATTGGGAAGTTAAGTTCTTTATTATGCAGGTGATAAACAAAGTGTGTGGTGTGATGAGTTAGCGTACATCATGGATATGGGAGACTTAATTATGTTTCTAGTTTTTGTATATCTAATTTCATGTACTGCATATAATTATTGAGAGAGTTATGATTGATTGAAATAAATTATTACAACTGGTTTGATCTATTTATGATAGACAATGAATGATTTGATTGGTCTATCAAATCTATGATGTTTCAAGAGACGTGTTTTAGGAATTGTGATGTTTACTAAGTTTTTTTTATCATGATTAGAGTTATGTATGATTTGGTTTATAAGAAGGCATATTTTGAGTGGATTGAACATTTTAGGAAGAAAAATGAAGAAAATGTTGAAAGTTTGTATTTGATCTTCAATCAATAACATGGAGGCCATTTTTAGTAGATCTTTCACAATAGAATTTGGTTGATGATGTGGCAATGATGTGAAAATAATAATTTTTGAAGGATTGTTTATACATTGGTAGTTGTGATGGAATTTTCTAGAAGTGTGCATTTGTATTAGAAAAGTGATATTTCTAGATGTTCTTTGTTTCTTCAAAGTGTAATTTAAATGGCTGATCATGTGGTACTAGTTGATTATGGATTTGGGTTTAGTAATGCATTCTAGTCAAGTTATACTTGGTTCTAGGTTTAAAGATTTTAGGTTAAGGTGGTAGACTAACCCAATGTTGGGAAGTATATTTATATGGTAGAATGCTATTTTTTCAAGAGTAAGAGTGGATGGCAACATTGACAAGGGTTGCGCAATCGAGTTGGTAGCTAAATATTTGTAAGAAGATGTAGATGATGAGCGAAAATGAATTTGTATGTGAATTATTGACATGTTTTTTCTAGACCACTCTTCTTGGTTAATCCTAATAGGTTAGCAAGTTTATAAAGCCTCTAACAAGGTCACTTTTAAAAGGATGAACAATATCTTAACAAGTCTAAAGCTAATTCCTTTAATAGGATAGCTCATTAATTTGAGCCTTTCACAAGATTAGTTCTAATAGGGTAAAGATACTAATAGGTATGAGGAAAATCCTTTAATTGGATGAAACCTAATATGGTCTTCTCTTAATTTGGCATCATTATAAGCTCCTAATAGGGCCAAGCCTTTAACAAGGTGCATTTCAGAGGAGTATAAATACTTGTGGGTATCAATTTCCATCATGCTTTTTTCCTTCTGACCAAGAGTTTCCATGATAAAAAATATTTGGTATTATTGTGTTACTTGTTTGGATGCTTATATTTGTTGTACTATTGATTATTTCATAGGTTAACATGGAGTGAATGGATGAATGGTTAGATGTTAGATCTAATAATGATTAATTAATTTTGTAGAGTTGTGATTAAAGTTTGAAATTAGTGGATTACTAGTTTATGACCCCCACCCCGACCCCACCATAGCCACCCCCCAGGTAATCTTGGACCTTAAGTATATTAACAATTGGTATCAGATCCTTGGTGCTCTTTTTGAAAAGCCTAAAAACTTGAGGAAAAGATCAAGATGATGGAAAAGGAAGGTTCTAAATTTTCCAAGGAGAGATTCTCAGTTTGGTCTAATAGGATGAAATTCTACGTCTGAGGAATAGGGCCACAATACTTGAAACATGTGGAGAAAAAGTATATAAGACCTAATGGGACTCTCAGTACATATGAACTAAAGATGGAGATAGAAATCATACAAATATTGAATAAAATTATAAATATATTATCTAATGGTGACTTTTCCGGCATCCATGAACTTAACAATGCACATTATATTTGAGTTTCACTCAAGTTAGTCTATGGTGGAGATTTTCAGGTTCAAGAGGATAGGGTTGAAAGCTTGAAAGGAAAGTATAATGATGTAAAGATGGGAGACAAGGATAATGTTGTTTAGTATGGTCATAGGTTAAATGAGTCAATTGTTCCAATTGTAAACATTGGTGGAAACATAGAATATGATGTTGTTGTGGTAAGTAAAATGTTGAGAACCTTACTACCTTTTACGCTATCAGACTTTCAAGACCACATAAATTAATAACTTTTGATAAAGTTTCCATTGATGGAATTGTTAGTAAGCTTACTAATTTTGAGATGATTAACTATGAAAATAGTGTTCCTAAAGTTGAAGGTACTTTTAGGGCCTTCTTATCGTTAAATCTAGGAAGTAAAGGTAAAGAAACTACTAGTCAATCTAGTCTTAGTGATCTTGATTCATTCTTTGATGAAGAAAAGAAATAAGTTAAGCCTAAAGTTTTTCTTACAAAAAGATTACCTAGAGATACTAGTAAGTATAAGGTTAAATTTCCATTGGTTTATTTTCATGCAAGAAGATTGGTCATATTACTACAAGATGTCCTAATGCAGATCAGGAATAAAAAAGGTGAAGATTCAAGGATAAAGGGAAGAGACAATGCTATTTTGTAGTTGATGAAGAAGAGATTGATGATGATGAATAAGATGATAATGATGGATAAGAAGTGGTATTTATTCTACAATAGAATAGGAAAATAACACATAAAATAACATTAATCTTTAGTGTAATTTTAGATTGAAAATGAGCATCAATGACATCAAAAAATTTGATGCCCAAATGCTTCTAATGTTTGGTGTCATATTGAACACCATAGGTAACACTAGACAATGAGCTACACTTGATGCTAAATGTTATGCCGCAAGAGTGTCTATGCTAAAAATGGCACCAAGAAAAAAAATCAACAATATGCACCAAATTTGATGCCATATATAGTGTCATGCTTGGATTCCTCTTTGCATCCTTTGTGATGCTCAAGCTTTCTTCTAGTTTCACTTCTAGTCATGCTTTGATTTTTTATTCTTATTATGCTTCCAATTTTTCTTCTATTAGAATGTCCTTTGTTTCTTCTATTTTGGCTTCATATTCTACTCTTTTTTTCTTCTTCTTTGGCTTCCCATTTTAATTCTAGTTTTTCTTCTAAATTTACTTCCAATTTGGCTCCTAGTTTTACTTCACTTTTCGCCTCTCATTTTTCTTCTACTTTGGCTTCCTATTCTTCTTTTGGTTTTTATTTTGCATTGACTTCCTATTTTGGTTCCAATTTTCCTTCTATGTTATCATCAAATTTTTCTTCTAGTTTGGCTTCTCATTTTGTTTCTCAATTTTTTCCTTTGGCTTCCTATTTTGCTTCTAATTTTGTTTCTTCAATGGCTTCACATTTGACTTCTTCTTCAGCTTCCCTTTTGGCTTCCATTTTTTCTTGCATTATAACACCCTTTTTGGCTTCTAGTTATGATTCATGTCATTCTTGTAGTTTTGCTTCTATTTTTTTCTTCCATCATAACATCACTTGGTTTGTTCTATTGATTAATCTATAATTCCTATTTTAATGCCATTTATTACTTCCATATTTTTTTTTTTTTTTTTGTTTCTTCCATTATGGGATCTTTTCTTGATTCTAATATATATTATATTATTGTATATTTTATTTCTTCTAAAATTGCTTCCATTATTACTCTTTCATCTACTACCTAGATTGCTTCTATTTTTGCTTCCTAGGTAACACCATGTTTTGCTTCTAATTTGGCTTCCATTGTTGCTTTCATTTTAACATCCAAAGTTTGTTCTAATATTAATTTCATTCTTTATTAATTTAATATCTTTTGCTTCTAGTTTTTCTTGCATTATTGTGTCCTTTTTAGTATCTAAAATTGTTTCTTATTTTTATTCCTTTTCTTATTAATGTAATTTTTTTTATTCCAATCATGAAACTCATTTTGACACCAATAAGGTGCACACCAAAATGTCTATAATTTGATTAAATCTAGCAACATCCTTCTTGAGTAGAAAATCAAAATCATCAACTATTTTCAATATATATAAATTAATAATTGAATACAGTAGACCAAAAATATGTCCAATCTCTAAATGATACATGTCCAATATGTTAGTTGACCATAAACATGTCTAAATGACACACATCCAACAATGGGCATAAGAAAAAATGATACATGGAAAATATAAGGGGTTTTGACCAAATTTAGATCAAGAACCACCCTCTATGTGATCAATACCAATTTTGTATCCTCCAAGTCGATGAGCTACCTCATGGTCATCATCATAACCGACATGGTCATCATCATCAACCTTAGTATCTACATTAACATAATTCCTTTCCGTATGATCTAGATTGAGACCAAACAATTCTAGATCTTTATCTTGAGGATCATCTTCTTCTTATGGAAGACCTGAGTTCTACCCAAAAAAAAATTTATTTTATTGTAAAGCTATTATTATTTGAAGTAAAAAAAAAAAAAATTGGTGTTACATATCTAATATTTAAAAATATAAATGAAACCATAATCATAGTAGATGAATCAATAATTAAGTAGGAATGAAATAGATAACAAAAACATTTTTCTTAGAAAATAAAAAGAAGATATTGTGTTCTTCCTTGGCTATAGGAATAATCCTAAAGAAGCATTCCAATGGGTGCACAAATTGTTACAAAACACAGTCCTAATGGTTTTAGGAAAAGTAATAGAGAAAATTTCTTGTTGAACCACAAAATTATAGGTCATTTTTGTTGTTATCTTGTGGCATGTCTTAATTTGACTTGTCTCTCAAGAGTAGATAATAGATAATAGTGTTACTATTAGTTTGTGGTGATTGATCAGGGAAGTACTGTACATACTTCATAATTATTTGGGCTCTATTTTATTAGGATTTTGGGCCAACATGTAATAATTAATTATAACCCTAAAGCGGTAAAAATACTAGCATAAAAGAGCTAAGGGTTAGGGATTTTCATAAAGTGTGATTGTTAGGATTAAACCACAGATAAAAATAACAATTACATGCAAATATAACCAATAACAAAAAATAATAGTCACACAGAAAATAACACAAGACACCAAGATTTAACGTGGTTCACCCAATCCCTGGGCTATGTCCACCAAACAATAAGTCTGACATTATTATGATCCAATGATTATAATCTGATTACAATCAATAACCCCTTATAGCTCAATACCACTGCAATCTTGAACCAATTTTGCATCACAACTATGAAAATAATCCCTAACCCTAAGCTCTTTTATACAAGTGTTTTTACTACTTTAGGTTTATAATTAATAATTACATGTCTGCCTACAATCCTGATAAAATAGGGCCCAAATTTTTTTTTGAGCCCCAAAGAATTTATGAAGTATGTATAGTACTTTCTTGATCAGTCACTACAATCTAATAATCTCCCACTTGGGGACTGATCAAGCTCCACACTAAACAACAATCTCCCACTTGGAGACTGATCCTATAGCTATGCCGATACTCAATGAGGCTCCCACTAGATCAAATCACCCTAGACTCTATTGTTCTTTTATTCAAATTTAGTCTAGAAGACCAACTGAAGCTGAAGAGGAGTTTAGCTTCTCCCTTGTAACTACCTTTGTAAACATATCTGTTGGATGGTCATCTGTATGTATCTTATCTAGCTTTAACTATCCATCCTCCAAAACTGACGGAATGAAATGGTATTGCAACTGTATGTGTTTGGTCTTTGAATGCAAAGCTAAATTCTTTGCAAGATAAATGACACTTTGACTATCTATAAACAAATAATTATCCCTCTGATGGTGTCCCAATTATTCCAAGAAGAATAGAAGCCATATCATCTTCTTGGCTACCTTTGTAGCAGCTACATACTCTGCCTCTGTAGTGGATAACACATTAACCTTTTGTAACCTAGAAACCTAGCTCACGATTGCCCCACCGATAGTAAAACCATAACCTATAGTACTTTACCTAGTATTAATATCACCTACCAAATCTAAGTCAACATAGCCTTATAAATCAATAGTAGAGCCCTCAAAGTTTAAACACTTATTAGATGTTCATCTCAAATATCTGAGAATCAACTTGATGACATTCCAATGCTCAATTTCTGGATGACTCATATACTTGCTAACTCCCACTACATGTGCAATATTTGGCCTAGTACATACCATAGCATACATCCAGCTTCCTACAACTGAAGTGTAGGGTACCTTGGACATCTTATCCTCCTTTTCATATGTCTTAGGACACATCTCCTTAGTCAAATTCAAATGACCAGGCAAAGGTGTGTTGACAGCTTTAGCATTTTGCATAGAGAAATGCTGAAACACCTTCTCCACATAATTAGCCTAAGATAGCATCAATGTTCTATTCTTCCTATCTCTACAAATCTTCATACCAAAGATTTGTTTTGCTGCCCCCAAATCCTTCATACCAAATGTATGTGCTAATTGGCATTTCAACCCCTTAATGTGATCATGTTAAACCCAACTACAAGCATATCATCAACATATAAACATAAAATAATGTAGCTATCAGCATCCAACCTTTTAAAATAAACACATTGATCTAAATGGCACCTATTGTATCCATGCTCATGCATAAAACTACCAAATTTTAGATATCATTGCCGAGGTGCTTGCTTCAAGCCATATAAATTTCAAATACTAGTCCATGCTTCCTCTAGAATACCACAGCCCAAAGGAGTAGAGGGACCTCTATTAATCAAATATATAGCAGTATTGATAGCCTCTACCGACACGTGTAAGGGCAACCCAACATGCAACCTCATGCTCCTTGCGTGCTCCATTATAGTCCTGTTCATGAGTTTAGCCACTCCATTTTCCTGTGGAGTCCTTGGAATATTTTTTTGTCTATGAATACCATTAGTGGAGCAATAATCTTCAAATTCACAACTACAATACTCACCACCATTATCAAATCTAAGACATTTTAATTTCTTACTAGTCTCATTTTTAACCAAGCATTTCCATTTCTTAAAAGTTTGAAATGCATCAGATTTCTATCTAAGGAAATAAATCCATACTTTTCTAGTTGTGTCATCAATAAATGTAACATAATAATGAGAGCCACCAAGGGAAGATACCTAAGTTTGTCCCCATACATCTGTATGCACAAGCTCTAATTTCTCTTTTTTGCATTCCTTCCCAGTCTTTACAAAATTCACTCTCTTTTATTTTCCATACACAAAATTTCACAAAAATCCATATTAACACATTTTAGACCTGGTAAAAATTTCTTTAAATGAAGTACTTTCATACATTTCTCACTCATGTGCCCAAGTCTATTGTACCAAAACACTGTAACAGAATCTACAACAACTATTTGTTCTCCTTGCCCAATTGTAGCAATTGTTCCTAAACATTCATTTTTCTCTGAAACAATTAAAGTAGAAGGAACAATATGACCTGTACAAAAATATAAGGTGCCTACTTTCACATCTTTTGCTACTACAAGGGAACCTTTTGAAACCTTCTAATTTTTATCATTAAAAGTAACTACTCAACCCTCATCACCGAGTTGCCCTACTGAAATTAAATTCCTACTCAACCTTGGAACATGTCTTACCTCATGTAGTAGCCAATGATTCCCATTCTACAACTTAATCTTAATTTTTCCCTTTCCAACAATTTGAAAGGGTTCATTATCCCCCAAATAAACAAGTCCAAAATCCCCTTGGACATAATCAATGAAATAACCTCTATGAGGTGTAGCATGAAATGAAGCACTAGAATCTAAAACCCATGAATCATCAACACTTTCTAAAGATGGAAGTAAAGAATCCTCTTTAGATTCATTACTTACCACATTTTTCTCCTTGTTTGCATCTAGTTTATCTCCTTCATTTTTCTTTCAATTCCAGCAATCTTTCTTTTTATGACCTGGTTTCCCATAGTACTAGTAGTCATTCAGTCCTCTCGATTGAGACCTTCTCCCCTTTGACTTTCCTCTTGATTTCCCATGATTTCTAGAATTACTTCCTCTCTTAGTCATTCTGCCCCTGCTTTGTGCATTCAAAGAACTTCCTGATGTAGATCCACTTGAGGATTTCCTACGAGTTTCCTCACTCAAAATAACACCAATCACATCATCATATTTTAGGGTACTAGATCTAGGAACATAATTACTTATAGCCATTACCAAGCCATTCCAGTTTTTGAGAAAAGGACACAAAATCAAGAGAGCCCTAATTTCTTCTTCAAAATTGATACCCATAGAAGATAACTGACTAGTAATAGTAATAAAATCATTTAAATGATTTGTAATAGATCCACCTTCTGCCATTTTCATATTAAATAAATGCTTCATGATAAATACCTTGTTTGAAGCAGAGGGCTTTTCATATAGTGTTGCTAGGGTTTTCATCAACTCTTCTATTGTCTTTGCTTTTGTAATATTAAATGCCAACAATGGTGCCAAGCATAATCAAATGCTTCCAAGTGCCTTTCTGTCCAAAAGATCCCATTCATCATTTGACATA
Organism: Cupressus sempervirens; assembly: GCA_028749045.1. Classification (NCBI taxonomy): domain Eukaryota; kingdom Viridiplantae; phylum Streptophyta; class Pinopsida; order Cupressales; family Cupressaceae; genus Cupressus; species Cupressus sempervirens. The sequence continues at coordinate 343,930,119 of CM053784.1, forward strand.
GATCCTTGATTCTTGGCTTTGCCTTCCAATGGCTTCCATAAATCCTTCTGATAAAGATACTCTTCCATTTGTATCTTCCATAACTAGAAGTTATGCCCATTAAACCTATCAACCCTCAGCTTACCCTCATTTGTCGTCACTCCCACTCAACTGTGAGACTTTCTTTGAGAGGATAACTATAAAAATAACTAGGCTTTGATACCACTTGTTAGGATTAAACCACAAATAGAAATAACAATTACATGCAAATATAACCAATAACAAAAAATAATAGATCACACAAAAAAGAACACACGACACCAAGATTTAACGTGGTTCACCCAATCCCTGAGCTACGTCCACCAAATAGTAAGTTTGATATTATTATGATCTAGTGATTATAACTTGATTACAATTCGTAACCCTTGACAACTCAATACCACTACAAGAATCAATTTTGCATCACAACTATGAAAATAATCCCTAACCCTAAGCTCTTTTATACAAGTATTTTTGCTGCTTTAGGTTTATAATTAATAATTACATGTCAGCCCATAATCCTAATAAAATAGGGCCCAAATTTATTTTTTAAGGGTGATGCCCCAAGCCCCAGAGTATTTATGAAGTATGTATAGTACTTTCTTGACCAGTCACCACAATCTAACAGTGATGTGAAAATTGCATCTTGCAGTGGTATTGAGCTATAAGGTATTACAAATTGTAATCAGTTTGTAATTATAGGATCATAATAATATTGGACTTGGTGTTTGGTGGACATAGCCTAGGGATTGGATGAACCATGTTAGATCTTGGTATCTTGTGTTCTCTTCTCTATGATTTATTATTTTCTGATATTGGTCATATTTGCATGGAATTGTTATTTCTGTATGTGGTTAATCCTAATAGTTACCCCAAGTTTCTAGGACAAGGATGATAGGGCATAGGGTAAAAAAAACTTATTTAACATATAATATTTCAATAGTCATTTTGAATGCTCAATCCATATAATTATAGTTAATTTGCATATAATTTTAATATAATAACATCAAATGTTTAAATACACCCAAGAACATAATTTGAAATTCCTTATCAATTGGAACAAGAATAATATCTCACCTTCCAAATTGAAGAAAACTACTATCATTTAATTCTAAAACTACACCATCAACTCATTCTAAGTGAGTTGATATTAATATAAAAAAGTTTGTTATACAATTGTGATCATGATAAAGGTTTGTTACAGTTAGATGGTACCTTGATGCAACCTCCAATATTCACTATATCTTCCACAAAGGACCTAAATCAACCCAAAACCAACCCAACACTATTAAATTTTGACAAAATGACATAACATGCATGTACTAGGATTGTAGTGAACTTTTCAAACAATCCCAATGCCTTGCAAATAGTCTTCTATATGACTTTGAGTATCCAACATGAGTGTAACAACATTCTTAATATCGTGATTCTTTTAATTTAATTTGTCAAATGCTAATTAGAGGACCCATGATAGTAGGACTTAAGTAGAAAATTGTAATAATCTATGCTAGGGTGAATAATAATTAACTAGAAAATCTCTAAACCCTAAAACCCTATTAAGCCATTATAAGATTTATTTTGCTTTTATTTTCCCTATCATGTTTTAAATAACATTTTTTCTAGTTGATTATGTTCTTGAGAGTTTTGACTAATACAAGGATTGTACAAATTATTTTTATTTTATTTAGGTAAATGTATGAGTTTCACCAAAAAAACACGCTTAACTAGGTTTAGTGTTGATATTAATGGTGTTTGGTATGCTTTTTTACATTAGAACCCCCTTCTCGCCCTCATAATTACTATTTTCCCTATCAAGCTCAATCTCAGTGTTAAACCTTTTTCCATAAGGTTGTAAAACTTGAAATAAGTGCCAAAATTATCATTTGTTAATTAAATTTGGCAAATATTTTGAGGCTTTCCTAATTTTTTTCTCTAAGTTTTGGTAAGTTCCAAAGAAAAACCCTTGTCTCATTATAATTTTGTGTTACCTTTACGTGACTTAAAGAAAGGGGCTATTCATCATTAAAAGGGGGACTATCTTATTTTACCTAGTGTATCAACTTATTTTTTTTATCATGTAACCAATATTCCAAGGTTTTATTCCGAAAACTTAAAGTGTGGGTCATTTTAATATGTGAGGGGGGTCATTTATTATTTCCTAAGTTCTCATCTTGTTAAAAGGTTATGTCATTATAAAATGTTAGAAGCTTACAAAAATATCCTACCCAAGTCCACCAAATAGTTTCCAGTCAACGCTCCATTTTCCTTATTGTGTGGCATTTCCCCATTTGATGATGCATGCCCCAAAAGATAGAGCATACCCACCAATCTATTCCCTTAAGTGCATAGTTAATCAAAAGAAATCTAATAGTGCTCATGATCTTGTAATGAAAAGCTATAGGGATTTTATTTATCAGGACATTTCAAATGAACAACACATGTCCTAGGGAGCCAATTGTTAAGTGTGGTCAAATCTGGTCACAAGGAGATAGATCTACAATTGGTGTGATGTCACAATAAAAAGTTGGAAGGTTTTTATTTAGAGAGACAATATGATTGTCTAATACATATCCCATGTTCTTTAAGCTCGCAAAGACAAGGAATGTCAGATCATGATTGATCAAAGGATTTTCGTGATGTTGTGAAGAGAGGAAGCGATGAAGATATTCATTGTGACAACATGATAAAATGACCTGTGTCCAACGTGGGACTTGCGGGGCAATTAAAAGAGGGTGGTTCTAGCAATGACTAAATGGATGCCACATATCATAGACTTAAGTAGTGTAATGGGTCACACAAAAAAAGTAAATATTTTAATCTTGAGCATCTGAATGATTAAGATTTGATGACCCACATGATATCACAATCAATAGATTCATGTTTTATATCCATTGTGACAACATGACTATGTGACACATGTATTGGGTATGACCAAAAAATAATAGAGTATAGGCTGGCCTTGCAAAAAATAAAAGGTTACCACATGTCACACATAGGATAGTAAGGTGGGTTACAAAACATAAGTAAATTAGCTATTTCTCGAGTGTCAGATTAGATGAAATATGAAGGTGGCTACAATGGTACAATGAAAATTTGCAAGTCTTTTATTTCTTGCATTCTCTCATCCTGATGATGGATCATAGAGTGTGATCCGAAATGTTGATGCTAAAAAAATGAACACAATCAAATCCAGAAGCAAAAGATTAAAAAGTCTAATGGATTGTGGAAACCTAATCAAAATGAGTCTTTTATTTATTATGACATTATGACATTGTGACATGTGTCTAAGATGTTGTGAAGAACAAAGGGTGGGCCTCAATGCCAAGGTGGAATACAATTGTCATTTACCCATTAGATTGACTTTCTTGTCACCAAATAAAAGTGGACTCAACACCAACAGACTAAATCGAAATCGTCAATCCATGCTTCTGTAAAAATTAATCAACATCTTAGGTTCAAAATTGATCTATGGTTGTTTTTGTCTATTGTCTCCAAGATTTTTGAGGAGTTAATTCAAATTTATGCAGCCATTGATGAAATAAAATTACTCTTTTCATGAAATTTCATTGTCATAAGTACTTCCTAAGCTTTTAGTACAATCATAGAAAAGAGAAGAAGACACTGTCGGGATAAGTTGTAGAAATATAGGGTTTTCTTAGGAAGCCATTGCAGGCAATTGGGAGCTCAAAAAAAGTAAGTTCTTTTCATATCTACCTATAATTTTTTTTTGTTCAAGGAATAAAATTGTTAATTGCCTCTGTAACTCTATTATCATAAACCCAAGAATGGCGCCTAGGAGGGATTTTACCAGGAAAATAGATTGTCAAGAGAGGGATGTGTGTGGTGATTTTTTGGAACAACTAGACATGTTTACTAATGATTATTTAAAAGGAATAAAAATGGTTCCTCCTTCACCATATCTCTAGGTTGCTAAGGGTTTATATGATAGAGGGAGGTGTGGGACACTTAAACAAAAAAGAGCAGTTTTGATATTTTCAAAATGTGGTTTTCAAAAAGGAATTCATATGCCCTAAATAGTAATGTTTGGAATTTTGACTTGGGAAAGTTAGTAGTGCCTAGGGTTTTTATGGATATGGATGTCTTAAATTAAATTGCAAAGAGATATGAGATAGTGCTTAGATTTGTGTGGGATGTTAATGAGAATTGTTTGGTAAAGATCATTGAAAAAGAGACCCATGAGGTTTTTGGGTAGGATCCACCTTCTAATTTGCCATCAACTTTTAGAAATTGCAAGAAGTGTATGAAGCTCAGTGGGTTTATCTTAGGAATGGACCTTTGAAGGAACATTTTTCAATTTTTGGGGATTTGACTTTAGTTGCACCATCTACCCTTGAGTCATTCTTAAAGTCATATTTTAATTCTCATTTCGTAGCTATATATATGTCCTTTTGTAAGGTTTTTGGTGAATATGAGCAAAATCCAATGCATGTCCATTATATGTACATGATGGTGCAAATTCTTTATTATGGTGTTCATGTGGTTTTAAAATTTTCCATTTATATTGTTGAACAAATATCCATGGACTGGTGAGAATTGAGAAAGAAAAGGTTGACAAACCTTTTGGGTGGTACTCTATGCTTATGCATATGTTTCTTGTAAGGGATCACCTTATTTTGGAAGAGAGCTGGAGATGACAAAGGAAATAGATCGGGAGGTATTACCTATCCAATTATGGAGTGTAGACATGTCCTTGGATCGAGAAGATGTTAGTTTTTTTAGATTTGGTAAATACTTTGCTTCCAAATTGAGAGTATTATTATCACCAGATAACCCAAGAATCCCACAAGAAATCCTTGAGTTCATTAGGCCAAAGGAATTTTCCAAGGATTTGAAGGTTGTGCATAATTGGCATGACATTATACCTTACCCTATTTCTATAGTTTTTAGACTATATGGTTTTCAAGGGACTCCCCATGTGTTTCCTTATCAGGTTCCCCTCAAGGTTGGTGTTGTAGAAAATTGGTGGCTTGTAGAAAGCATAGTTAATAGGGAGATCAAGAGGTAAAATTTTTCCTTCTTTCACTATTGCACATCAATTTACAATCACAAAGAGAGGATATATACATTTGGATAAAATCTTGGAACCATATAGAATGAAAACATCCCATGCTATATTTTTAGACCCTGGGGGGTTTTTATGAAATGTTCCAAAAGGGACTAAGGAAAAAGGGCATAATCATTAGTTTTTTTATCATAAGGACATAATTAGAAATAAATTCTAATTGCACAAACAAGAAACTAGCAAAGAAAAATGGAGAGTTTATAAAAAGGCCTTAGTTTGTAAACTTTTTATTATAAAGATTATAATCCTTTAAAGGATGCAAGGACATTTGGAGACAAGATTAAAAAGTTGATGACACATTTGAGGAAATTATACAGGTTTTGAATGAGAAAAGAGCTATGGTGGTGACTAAAAACCTTGACCAAGAAAAAGAAATAATGGAAATGCTTGCACTTCTTCCTATTATCACTTTTGGTAAATACACCCTTCAAAAGAAGAAAGGGTATAGTGTTGTAAGATCAAGTGAGGGAATTGTTGAAAAGGGAAAGGAGTTAGAAACTAGACCCTCACCACCCCATGTAGGCAATGCCAAAAAATACAAAAAGCCTCCATGTGAGAGTCCCCCATCAAAATCTACTTCAAAGAGGCAAAGGGTGGAGGGAGAATCTTCATCAAGTAAAGGAATATATTCACCTTCCCAATCACCTATGCATTTTTAAAATGAACAATTGGTTACAAAACAACTAGTGAAATTGGGTAATTAAGGGGGCATAGTTGTTACAACAAATGAACTAGAGGAAGGAGTGCTAGAGGAGCCTACAACACCAATAATGGACCTCACTATGGAGGATTAAAGGAAAAATAATTGGATCATATTTTTGAATGGGAATGTAACAAATTTTTAGCAGATGATAACTTTATTAGGTCTAGGGCCTTTGTCTAATTTTTCTAGAGGTTGAGTATTTCTAATTTGGAGACTAGACGTCAGAAGACAAAATTAGAGCAACCTAGCAAAGAGGAGTCTATCACAAGGGAGGAGATAAAAGAAGAAATGATGGAGGAGTTTGGAAAAATTATTTCTAGGGAAGGAAGAATGACAATAAAAGAAGTAGTCATGTTGATCCTTCTAGAGTAAGATATTCCAAATACCATAGTTTTTAATTTTGTTAGGAAAGAGACAAATACTAGGTATACAATAGAGGAAGAAGAAAAAAAAACACCTAGAGGAGTAAATATAGTGACAATCATACCACAATGGTCATGTAGTCACTACAGAAGAGACATAAATCTAGGCAACATGAATTATTTGATGCAGAATAGGTAGTAAGTTTAATGGTGAGAAGAGTGGGTGAAACTTCAAGAGTTGAAGCAACATATATGAGCCAAGAAACTATAGATTTCTCACTTTTCGCTGCTACAAAAGAGAAAAAAAAGTTGGATGAATTAGATCTTAGGTATAAAAATATTTTGGAGGCTTATGATGCAGATGTTAGAAATTAAAGTTTGTATTAAATCTTGATTCACTACTACAATTATTAGAGAGTAACAATGATATGACTTGATTGTTGATGCAACTATATTTGTTGATTTTAGATCTCTATTTTGGCTTGAATAATTGATCCTTCTTGATCAAAATTTTCTTTGCAACTTGGTAAACTCCTAATTTAATTCCTTGATTTATCTTTTCATTCATATGCTTCTTCTCCAATTCAATCCCCAACTTTACCTTATATGTTTTACCTTGTGCCTATGCTCCTGTGAGTAGTGTTGCTTACTCAGATGTTGGTGCTAGGATAGATGTTGTCATTCTCTATGCCTTCACTTACCTTGGCTTCTTTCTTTTATGCTAGTAGATCAATTGGATCAGTTAACAATCGTTCCATGCCAACTTTTCTTTGGTAACCGAGTGAGCTCAGTAGACACTGTCTTCCTACAAACTCCCTTTGGTAGCTAAGTGAGCTCAGTTAACACTAGCTCTAAACTTGGTTAAAATTGTAATAATTTTCATACACTGCAACTTCCTTTGACTCCTGAGTGGGCTTGAAAAATACTAATTTCTCAATATATACTTGACATCATCAAAGACAACATACAATTAAGTTATTGTATCCAACAAGGGAGACTTTTGTTTGGGTTAGGAAGACTTCATTTGTTTTTAAAGTTGTGCAAATGATTAGGAAGGGCTTAGGCTTAGTTTAGGGGATGGATTAGGAGACAAGTCATGTTAGAGGAAGGCAAGTGGAATGGTTTAATTAGGTGAGGTTAACTAGGCTAATGAATAGGTTATTATGGGTAAAGGGGGTGGATTAGATTGAGCTCTTGGGTTAGGATTTGGCTAAGGGCTAGGTTCATGGTTTTTGGGGTTTTATTTGGTTTAAATGTTTTATTAAACCAAGAAGGGAAAAGGTGGGATTACATTAGATAAGTTAATGCAATTATCTAACTTAATAGAGGAATGAGGATTAAATTGATAATTTTGACTATGGGCTATCATTTAACTTGATCAATTTGGACTATAGTTAATTAAATGATTTAATTAACTAGGGGATAATGATTAATTGATTAAATGTTAAATACTTAATCAATGATATCACATTAAATCTTGGTGTCACTTTTGTTAATGTTATTTTCTTCATGATTCTACAACTAAGTTAATTAATGTTAATCACATGTAATATCATAAGATCTACATGTTTAATGTCAAAAAAGTAATAATGCATTATTTATAATTAACTGAGTGTTTACCGAGTGTCAATCATTCTTAGTGTAAACTGAGTTACTATGCTAATTGAGTGTTTCAGTGCTAATTGAGTTACAACAATATTTCAATTTCAATAGAGATTGGTTTTATTTTGTATTGACATTTTAAGAGATTGGGATTTGATTTTGTGGTAACTTATTCACCTGTCCCCTCATAGTTACTCCTCTTGTATTTCCAATAATTGGTATCAAAGCTTTTGGTGCTTGCAGAGAAGGTTTAAAGGACCTAAGCTAAAGATCAAGATGTCTTATAGAAGGGAGATTCCTAAGCTAAGCAACGATAACTTCCAAGCATGGTAGGAACTCATGAAACTCCATTTGGAAACAATTGGAGAACTAGGCCTAAAATATCTTAATACCAAGTATGTGGCACCTACTAGAAGTATGACTATGGAAGAAATTATAGAAAAGAAGAATTATAACATTATGATTACTGACATTGCTTCTACTCTCAACTATGTTGAATTTGATGAAGTCAAAGATTATGCTACTACTTATGAGATGTGGATCAAGCTAAAATCTATCTATGGAGGTGATGATAATGTAAGGAGAGCTAAGGTAGAAAGTATCATAGGTCAATTTGATTAGATAAAGATGAGAGAAGATGATAACATTGCACAATACAATGAGAGAATCAAAGCGAGTGTGTGTACAATCAAAGCCTCAGGGGGGAAAATTGATGATGTGATAGTGGTAAGCAAGGTACTCAGAACCCTTCTTCCTATTCATGTAATAAGAGTGTCAACTATTCAGGAAATAAGATGTGATCCTAAGAATGATATAACATTGGATGCACTAGTGGGAAGGTTGACAACATTTGAGTTAGACAATTTTGATAATTATGTTCCTAACTCCAGTAACCTTGAGTTTGTATTCCAAGCCAAGCTATCACTCAAGAAGGAATCTACAAAGTCTAAAAGCAAGAAGTCTGACAGTGAATATGAAGATGGCTCTAATGATGATCTTGAAGTCATTGAAGCATTTATTGAAAGAATATTTCCCAAAGGAAAAGGAAAGTACAAAGGCAAAATTCCTTTGATCTACTTTTCTTGTGAAGAAGTTGGTCACATTGTTGTATGGTGTCCAAATATAGAAGGCAAAGAAGAAAAGAAGCATGAAAAGTAAAAAGGAAAGAAGGATTTCAAAGGATACAAAGACTACAAGGACAAAGGTAAGAAATTTTGTTACATGGCTAAAGATTCTGATTGTAGTGAAGAAGATGAAATGGTTTACATTATTGTTAAGGATGAATCAGATGATGAGAATGATAAGATGGCCCTCATTTCTCATGTTAATAAGAATGATACATGGATTATTGATAGTGGTTGTTCTCACCACATGATTGGTGAAAAATATAAATTTGAGCACTTAGAACACTATGATGATGGGAATGTCAGATTTGGAAATAATGAACCATGTTATGTGAAGGGAAAAGGTTGTATTGCACTAACCAATGATCTCAGATGTGACAATGTTTATTGGGTTGAAGGACTAAAGCATAATCTACTTAGTATGTCACAATTGAATTACATTGGATTCAAGGTAGAATTCATGAATAGGAAATCCAAGCTATTAGATGGAAATGGAAATCTAATTGAGACTGGTAATCAAACAAGAGGTAATCTATTATACCTAGATCTAACTATAAATTAATGTTTCATAGCTCAAGTAGAAGAAAGTTGGTTATGACATAAAAAGTTGTGTCATGTGAATTTTGATAACTTGGTCAACATAAGAAAGAATAAAAGGGTTAGAGGCATTCCAAGCCTAAAGAAACCTAACAATGGCATGTGGAAGAATTATCATTCTGAAGAAGTCTTGGAGCTGGTTCATACAAACCTTTATGGACCTATTTTTATACAAAGATACATTGGAGATAAGTACTTTATTTTGTTTGTTGATGATTATTCTAGGATGATGATAGTTATGTATTTAAAGGATAAATCAAAAGCTTTCCAAAATTCAAATGGTATCTGGCTAGAGTTGAGAAAGAAATAGGAAATAAACTGAAATGTTTAAGATCAAATAGAGGAGGTGAATTCATTTCTAATGAATTCATTCTACAATAAAAGAGGAATCAAAAGATAGGTATGTGCACCTAGTACACCTCAAAAGAATGACATTGCTAAAAGGAGTAGATCAATCATGGATTGTGCAAGGACACTGATGATAGAGAAGAGTATTTCTATCAAATACTAAAAGGAAGCAATCAACACTATTGTTCGTACCTTGAACCAAGTTCAATTGAAGAAGGATTCAAATCAAACACATTTTGAAATATGGTATGACTATAAACCTAATATTTGTTATTTCAAAGTATTTGGAAGAAACTGTTATATTCTGAAGGAGTTAAGAAAAGGAAAATTTTATGTGAAGAGTGATGAAGACATATTCTTGGGATACTCCAATAAGAGAAAACCATACACATGTTTGAATCTATCTACTCACAAAGTTATAGAAAGTGCAATGTGAAGATTAATGAGTTTGTGGAAGAGTCTAAAATACAAATCAGGACAGATGTTGAAGACTACTAAAAATTTGTTTACTATAAGCTTGATACTTTACCTAAAGTTTAAACAAATGCAATTCAACAATCTTCACCACTCGAGTCCCTGAAATCCCCAGTTCAACCTGAGTTGCAACCTATGCAACTCGAGTCACAGTCTAAAGGATCCAAGTCATAGTTAGAAGGACCCAAGTTTCAACAAGAGAAAATTGAGTCATTTGATGGACCTGAGTCACAAACAATGGGACTTGAGCATGATTCAGAAGATCATGGTGAACCTAATGAATTCAGAGAGGAGCCCAAACTTGCTAGATATGTCAAAAGGCATCATGCACCTAAGAAAATCACTAGAGATCAATTAGAAGGTATAATGAAAAGGACCAAATTAAAAGGTACATGTTTACTTATTGAATTTGAACCTAGAATTGTCAAAGATGCATTTGAAAATAAAATTTGGACAGAGACAATGAATGAAGAGATTGATTAGATTGAAAGGAATGAAACTTGGACTCTTGTTCCTAGGCCCAAGGATAAGAATGTAACTGGCACAAAATGAGTATTCAAAATAAGCTAAATGAGAATGGAGAAGTTTCAAGAAACAAGGCAAGGTTAGTTTGTAAGGATTATGCTCAAGAAGAAGGTATTGATTATGGAGAAAAAATTTCTCCTATTGCTAGGCTAGAAGGTGTTAGAACACTCCTTGCATATGAAACACACAAAGGATTCAAAGTATATTAGATGGATGTAAAATTAACATTCTTGAATGGAATCTTGGAAGAGGAAGTCTACATTGAGAAACCAGAAGTTTTCATTAATCCTAGCAAAAGGGACATGGTTTATGGACTATACAAAGCTTTGTATGGTCTCAAATAAGCCCCTAGAGCTTGGTATGAAAGGCTACATTATTATCTCATACGTATTGGTTTTCAAAGAACTTATGATAACAACAACCTATACATCAAAGAAGGACCAAATAAGAAGATTGTGTTGGCAAAAATCTTTGTGGATGATGCATTATTTACTAGAAATGATGATTTGTGCAAATATTTTTCTATGGAAATGAGCAAGGAATTTGAAATTTCAATGTTTGGAGAGATCAAATTCTTTGTTAGCTTACAAATTCAACAGATGAAGGATTTTATCTACATTACTCAATCAAAATACATCAAGGAGATATTGAAAAAATTTCGAATGGAGGATTCTAGACTAATTGGAACACCTATATCTACTAGACAAAAGCTTTCCAAAAGTGATGATTCTAAAGAGGTAGATCAAACTACATACAAATCAATGATTATAAAACTTTAGTATGTAGTGCACACAAGACTTGATGTAGCATTAGTAGTTGGTATGGTGACTAGATTCTCTACTAATCCTGAAGAAAATCATATGAAAACAATCAAAAGAATCATGACGTATTTGAAAGGTTATGAAGATTATGTTTTGTGGTATAAGAAAGGAGGAAAATTTTAATTGAAGGCATTCATTGATGCAGATTGGGAAGGAAGTGTTGATGATATGAAGAGCACTAGTGGTGGAGCAATTTTTCTTGCAAAAAGGCTAGTATCATGGACAAGCAAGAAGCAAAACTATATCTCTCAGTCTACAATAGAGGCAACATATGTTGCTACAATAACCAATTGTTCCAACATTGTGTGTTTTAAGAAACTATTGTCAGGTATGAAGGAGGAGAGATAGGACCCAATTGTTATCTTTTGTGATAACACAAGTGCAATCAACATATCCAAGAATCCAATGATGCATGCAAAGACCTAACACATTGCAATAAAATATCATTTCTTGAGAGAATTGGTGCAAGACATAGAGGTAAGATTGGAATATGTAAATACAAAAGAACAGATTGCAGGCATATTCACCAAGCCATTTCCTAAGGATGCATTTTTGTACCTAAGAGATAAGCTAGGGGTCATTCCCATGTTTGAAGCTTACTAATCAGATTTTAATGATGCATCAACCAAGCATGTTGAAGATCAGACAAGTTGATGCAGTATTATTAGAGCATATTGCATATGGATCTGTACATCAAGTACATGGAGACTACATTGATTGTTATCTTTGGCATAAGATTTCAAATAGGGAGAATGAATTTGAGTTGATATCAAAGAGAGAGAGTTTGATATTGTACTCATTGCAATTAGAGATTGATGACATAGGGAGTTCACATTGATAAAGGGAGTTCTCATGGATGAGAATTAGAATGAAACTAAGGATATTATCCTTAGTCCTATTTTTCTCTAAAATTTCTATGTATCATGACATGTTGTGTTTCTATCAATGCTAAAGAGGGATATTGTTTGATACAATCATTTAATTGTATGTTTTCTTTGATGTTACACAAATGTCAAGTATATACTAAGAAATTGATGTTTTCTAAGCTCACTTAGGAGTCAAAGAAAGATGCAGTGTATGAAGAACATTTCAACATTAACCAAGTTCAAAACCAGTGTTAACTGATCTCACTCAGATACCAAAGGGAGTTTGCAGGAAGATAGTGTCTATCGAGCTCACTTGGTTACCAAAGAAAATTTGGCGTGGAATGAGTGTTTACTGAGCTCACTTGGTTACCAAAGGAAGTCTAAAGGAAAATCATTTCTGAGTTAGTGTTGACTAAGTTGGGTCAACTAACAAAGGATTTTCTTGTATCAATATATTTGATCAAACAATCTTGTTGGTTAGTTCTAGCTAACTCATGGGATGAAATTAATTTGTTTGAAATTGTATTGAAGCTGACTTGAGAAGGTAAAACATATAATTATAAGGTCAATTTGTGGATTGAATTGGACAAGAAGCATGGGAATGAAAAAATAAATCAAGGAAGTGAATTAAGAGTTGACCAAGCAGCAAAGAAAATTTTGATCAATAAGGATCAAGTATTCAAGCCACAATAGAGATTTGAAATCAACAAACACAGTTGCATCAACAATCAGGTCATATCATTGTTACTCTCTAATAATTATAGTAGTGAATCAAATCTCCTAACAAATTTAGCTTAACAAATATTTGCCAAATCCTCTAAAGGTGGCGTTTCTAGATTTAAGTGTCTAAAAGCCTCTAACAAGGCCTCTCTTAACAAGGTGAACTAAATCCTTTAACAAGGTCACACCTAACAATGTGTTTTGTAACCTTTAATAGGGTTGGCTCCTAATAGGGCTCACTTTCAAAAAGTGAAAAGAGTAACTAGTTGCAATTGGTGGTTTTTTCCAAATTGGGTTTCCATGTAAAATCCTGGTGTCTCTTGTGTTCATGTTATTTTCTTTATGATTTTGCAACTAAGTCAATTAAGGTTAATCACACTTAATATCATAAGTTTTGCATGTTCAGTGTTAACAAAGTAACAATGCATATATTCAATATTAACTGAGTGTTTATAGAGTGATATTCATTCTTAGTGTAAACTAAGTTACTATGTTAACTAAGTGTTTTATTGCTAACCGAGTTACAATAGTATTTCTTTTTCAATAGAGTATTGGTTTTGTTTTGTACTAACATCTTAAGGGACTAGGATTTGTTTTTGTGGTAATTTATTCAACCCTCCCCTCTCAGTTACTCCTCTTATACTTCTAACATCCCCGCATATCACATCCTTGACATCCTCACCCAAATGCATTAAATGCCTCTAACAAGCCCAAACCCCTCATAAATCCACCTTGTCCCCTCACATTCCCCAAAATGGTCACATTCTGTCATGCCCTAAATTCACAAGGCAAAACACAACCAACATTTTTTTTTTAAAGAGGTAACGTTAGGGTTTCACATATTTGCAGATCATTTTATAGACTCCTATTTACTAAGTCACCTCTAACTAATCATGGAATTACAATGTATTTTTTGATGTATTAGAGCCTTTGCAAAGCATGTTATCATGACTCATTGTATTATACCAATAATCTTCATTTGATTATAAGTAGGTATTGTGATTTCCTAAACTCCCATATTGAGATTTTCTTCCAAAGGAATTAAATAAGTTTTTTCAATGTTGAAACCAACTCTAACTTCCACTTTCACTAGATAGGATTTCTTATATTCTTATCTGCTAATACATTCTTTATAGCATAGGTATAATTCCCGCTAACCCCTTTATCATTAATGACATAATTATGAAACTTTTGTAATGTAGTATACTCATAATGTGTTATATATAATATTCATTTGAACTTAGATGATAAATTTATAATGTGCCTTATACTTAACATGTTTTGGGTTATTACCTTCAAACATATTTCTAATACCCCTTAATATAGGCAAATTTCATATGTGATAACTCACTAAAATATATTATATGTAGTTACATATATGTTTCTCATCAATTAATCAATTTATAGATTATATATTCATTCTTGCCAACACACTAAACTTACCCATAATTCTCTTATGCCCACTTCACATGTGGTGCATCTTATTTATTTCATAACCCCTTACTCTAACAAGACTAGTATCTCTACCCATTATATTGACCTACACCCCACCCATTAAACAAATACTTTTAATTTACTACTAAAATCAAAATACACCAACATTCCTATTATTCCAATCTTACCTCATTTTTACCATCTAAACCCTTACACTAATCTAGCTTCTAGCTTTCTAATGTACTTAAATTAATTATCCCACATCCCCAAGTCTACACTCTTAATGGCCAACCCCACCATGCGACTCCTTACTTCTCCACTACCCCAAGCTGCCCCCTTCTAACTCACATTCCTCCATACCCACACTCCACACGACTTGAGATTCCTCTAACACCATCAGGCCCCGTTTGGTTGGGGAAGATGATTTTTTGACATAACTAGGTTATCTTATAACCAGGTTTTTGAAAACCTGGTTTTGTGGTTTGGAAAGCCAATGGTCCGTTTGGTTGACACGGAAGATGAATATACTGTGGACCCCACAATATTATTTAAAAAACTGTCATAAAATTCAAAACCTGGTTTTAATTTCAAATTCCACCTTTTTGTTGGAAGAAACTTCTTCCAATTTTTGACCAAAATTGGAAGATGAAATTGAAAACCAGGTTATAATTTTAACCAACCAAACACCAAAGTTTTTTTGCAAAACCTGGTTTTGCCTTTGATAACCCGGTTTTGGCCCTCATCTTCCAACAACCAAACAGGGCCTCATGGAGATGGGTAGCATGTTGGCCGTACGTCCTTTGGGATAGGCACTTGATTATTTGGAGGAGCACTTGGGAGGGCGGGTCCACTCGCCACCTTGTAAATGCCTCGGTTGTGGGTTAGTTTTTTAAATCTCTTCCATGCAAATCACTTTTAGCATTGAATGTTGGGTCCATCACCAGATCCCACCTAATTTCTTATCCTAAGTACATAGTTTCATGTCGAATGGGAGGTGATTTAACTTGACAACATTACATTAGACCTTGAACATATATATTTCCTTTATAAAATGTGACTACCTCCTTTATCGATGGAAAAGGGTCATCTAATTAGTTAGTCATTTTATGTGTTTAGGGTTTGAATAGAATAGGTCTTCATGAGAGATCAATGTCACATCTTCTTAACATAGGCTATATTTTAAGAAGTTGACTCTTCACATAGGTATATGATTTTCTTTGTTATATAATTTATTCTTTTAGAAGCCTCCTTGCTTGGTTCCTATATGTCGATTCCCTAGGGAGAAATCAATAATGAGGGAGTCTTATTTATATACACCTATATTCATTGAAGCAACTTGTTAACATAAGTCTTTGTCATAGGATCCTTTATGAGTTAGATTCAACTATAGGAAGGTACGAAAAGGGCTTCTATTTTTTTAAAAAACTTTATACTTGTATTTGTCTAAAGGACCATGTCTTCCTCTTGGCATGTGATTTATCATTGTACCTTTCCTTGGTTTATCATGCATGTCTTAACCTTCTAGGGATTTGTTTAGCATCTTTTCTTAAGTCTTGTCTCTTGGTTGGGTATCTTATATATATTAATATTTTATGTGGGGATTCTAAGGCATATTCTTTTTGAATATTTTAATGGTTTGTATTTTTTTCAATCTTCATAGGGAGAAGAATTTTTACACTTTCTCACAAAATCCAGAGAAGTGGAATGTGCATCTACAACATATATTTTCTTATGAAGTTTGGAACTACACCATATATTTTGTTTATTTTCTTCTATTTCCATTATGATATTAAAATTATTTGTTTGGTGTTAAGTTGAATGTTATTTTAGCACTTCTCTACCCATGAATAGAATTTTCCATCTATTTAAAAGCACTTCAATAATAATTTAATACATGAAATGCATTGTATCAAAATCAACTATGAATCCACTATATTTCTCTCTTTTGTCAATGATGAGATTTTACATGAACTTCCTTATTGATCTAAATACATAATAAGCCCATTTTTTTCATATGATCCATTGAATTGAACTACATCTACATTTACCAATTCATAAATCTAAAAAAATAACATGATGTAAATCAATATCCAATCCTTTCTATGAAATTTAAGAGTGATAGAGTGTCTAAATGAATTAAACTCTTTGTATTCCACTAGTTATGATACTTCAATGTTACATTTCAATGCAACTAAGTCTACTAATAAATCTTACGAGGCACATATAAAAGAATCCTAGCTTCATTTTTCCACAGCAAAGTTCACACAATGAAGATTCCACTCTTACAATGCAATGCACCAAGGCATAGATGAAGAATCTATCCTTACAAGGAAATGATAACATAAAGAAGGATTTCATTCTTTCTACTAGTATGACCCCTTTACTACTCATCAACACATGGAAAGACACCACACTTCTTTGAATCTAGAGAGCACAAAACCTATAGAAACATTTACACAAGAACCATGGAGGCTCACCTCCCATCCTAGGCTTCTAAGAAGCCACCCACCAAGCAAGGGAAACAAGGCTCAAATGGGGCTGCACTCAAACATTCCATAATGCATGCAAACACAATATCACAAGACATTTACAACCCTCCAAGGTCTAACAAAATGATTCACCATTGGAATCATGAGACAATGGGTGAAGGTGGGCTCTCCAAAGAGGAGAATACCATATCAATCCACATATACATTTGAAATTCCATAATGTCTCTTCAAGGCTATCAAAATACATCTCCTCATCACATCAATACACTTATACCTCCCATAATAAAAGGAACAAGGCATATGGCTTCAATGGAGCCCATACTCCATGAACAACAAAACCCTCTCCAAGAAGAAAATCTCTCAACTTAAATGTTGAGCCCAACTAACCCCTTCACCCAAGGCATCTCTTCCCTCCCAAGGGTGAGTGAAGCCTTCACACCCATTTACAATTCAACATCCCAAAAAAAAATAAAGAGATCAAGAAGGAAACCAAGAGAATACATGTAACACAAATCACAATCTCACCATCACAACACAATACAAGGATTTACAATGACAACACATGAACCCACACCAACAATACATATTTTTTGCATCATTATGTAAATGCAAAAAGATGGTCATGGTTTGAGCACTAACCTTGGTCAAATCTTAAGGCAATGATAGTTGATGAAGATCTCCCTTCTCCTTAGACTCCTTTTCAAAACCCTAATTGTCTCTAAAATTAGAGAGTGGGTGAACACCCCACTAATTTTCCCAAGACCCCTAAAAAAAGACTCTCCCACTACCTCCTTTTGGCAAAAACACCAAGCCACTATCTCTTACAACTTTGTCCCTACCAAACTCGTTACTTTTGACTAAGAGCAAAAATGGGGTTAAACTGATAGGACAACTCAATTTTCGAATTGGTGGAAGAATGCATTGGTGAAGGGGTCCCCTAGGCTAGCTAAGAAATGAAATGGTCAATTTTAGGTCCCTAACATGTTATGCTAACATACGGGTAGCTTATTTTCACAAAAATGGTACTTTGGGAGCACTTATTTGTTGGCATTATGATTTTTTTTGTCATTAGTGACAACACTTACTCAATTCTAAATGCTTATTGAGCATCTAGGGGTTACCTTGTAAGCTTAGCAGTTATGCAATTTACACCGAGCATTCCTAAATCTACCGAGTAAATGCAGACAATGTGAAGACCAACCGTGTCTACCAAGTTTCTCAGTGTCTACCATGCTTCATAGTGTCTACCAAGAAGTAAGTTTGTGTCATGGAGATTTAGTGTAAATTGAGTATTGAAAGAAGATATATTTACTGAGTGAAGCAAGGTAAACTCAGTGTGAAGTATCTACCGAGTGACACTACATCTACCAAGTCACCAATGGTTACTGAGTTCAGAATTGCATTGAGTGATTAGTATGGATTGAGCCTTCACTTCTACCGAGTGCATGACGATGTTGAGTAATGTAGTGGATATCATGTATCAGAAGGTTACCGAGTTAGTTCAATGAACCTGAGTTATTTACTGTTAGGCTGACTTTGTAATGTATTTGTTCACTTGTATTTTGGCCAACCTTGCAATTTTGTAAATTTGAAAGGTATATATGTAAGATCTATTGTAAAATATAAAATATATTTCAACAATTGGTATCAGAGCTTTGTGGTTCTTAGGATAAAAGTTTGGTAGCTTGAGAAAAGATCTAAAAGATGAATGGAGATATTTAGACTGAAGAAGGAAATTGAAAATGAAAAGCTAGATCTAGAGATGGCCATAGCTCAACTCAAAGAAGTAAAGGAGCATCTTTCCCAATCCCTGAAAAGAAGGAAGGAACTTGCAAGACAAATGGATGACCATCAGTATGTTGAAGAAAATATTGAAGACCTTTTACCATCAAGTATCTCAGATGAAGCTAATGAGGCAATCAAGGAACTCCTAGCAAAGAATGGCTCTCTGCAGGAGGAAGTAAGAAAACTTAAAAGAGAACAAGAAATCCAATCAATCAGGCTATGTAAAATTTTGGAACAAAGAAATAAGGAAAATGAAGACTTGGAGGCAAGAAATAATCAATCTAATTAGCATGAAGATCTCATTGATCAAATCTCTAGAGCAAATGAAGAAATCAAGATTCTCAAAGCATAGAATGAAAGAATAACAAGTGATCTAAATTGTGAAAGGGAAATTAATGAAAGAATATTGAGAGAACTGAGATGTGAAAAGAAAATTGTTTAAAAATTAAATAATGACCTAAATACTGAAAAAAAATCAATGAAAGAATGTTGAAATCACAAGAAGACATGAATCAACTAATTCAGCAAAATGAGCAGAATCTTCATAAGCAAAAAGGTAAAGTAGCACTTGGATATAATGAAGAACAAGGTGAATCTTCCAAGAAAGGTGCAAAAAGGAATCTAAAACTCTCATGCAATCACTGTGGAAAAATTGGTCATACATCAAACAAATGCTAGAGCAATGGAAAAGGAAAATTCAATGGAAAGTGCTATAACTGTAATCAGCATGGTCACAAAGTCAATGAATGCAAGGAGAAGCCAAAATTTGAAGGTAATTGTCACAAATTCAAGAAGCATGGTCACAAGGCATCTCAATGCAAATCCAAATCATTCAATCTAGCTAAACAACTTGTAAAGGCAATATTTGGATGGGACTACAATACCTGGTGCAGATGTCATTATTGTGGAGAATATGGACACACTAGTATAAATTGTGCAAGGCATCACCTAAGGAAGAAGAACACTACTATAAGGTGTTACACATGCACTGAACTCGGTCATATAGCTAAAAACTGCATGAATATAGGCAAAATTGAAGATGAAAAGAAAGCAAGGGCTGACAACATAAGGAAACAAATAAAGCAGCAATGGATTCCTAAATCCACTGAAGATACAAGCTCAAATCATGGAAGTGAAGTCACTCATGAAGTGGGTGACTCCATCCCCTTAAACTAAATTCCTAAGAATGTGTTGGAGCTATACTCAGCAAGGAAATCATAAGCAGTTCCAAGAAATATGAGGAATGTGAATGATCTGATTAGTATTGCAGATACACCAGGATTACAGAAAGGTTATCTTTCATCGATTGCATCAGACTCCACTAAGGAAAGTGGTTAAAGACCTTACTAAGCAAGGTCAAGAGTAAAAGGAATTTAGTTCATCTATCGAGTTAATACTCTTGTCGAGTTAGGTCAGTGGATGACAGTCTGTCCCATACTACATCAGTATGGTACCTAGCATTAATGGCAAACTTTTCATCAAAATGGGCAAAATTCAACTTCATTTTTCATCATATCCTTAGAGTAAAGATATTTCTAGGTGCATTCAATCAATTTCAAGTGATTTTGAGTGAATTTGCAGTTAGGGAATTTGTTCAAAGATTTCTATCACTTACCAAGAAGCAATGGCATCTAGAAGCACCAGCACCAGCAAGGTGAAAAGAGGATTAGAGATGTTGGTCAAGGGTGTAGAATGGAAAGCACCAAATTTCAAGTTAGTTCCTATAGTGGTAGACGCACTCGACCCTAATGGTGCACAATCACAAATTCCACCGAAGGTACTTCTGATTAACGATATCTACACTCATTTTAAATGTTCAATTCAAGAGATAGGAACCCTAGAAATGGATAGTACTTTAGAAGAAATGCATGTTGATGGCTCATTGAAACCCGAGCACAAGCATTTGGAAACAAAAGGGTTGACTCACATATCACACCTGCCAAGAAGCTTTTAGATAAAATGGATTAGGTATATTCTTAGCCGTGTTCACAATGGTCAGTTATGGTTGGAGTGGCCTGTATTGAACACCAAAAGGATGATTCACAAGATTACTAGCCTTCCCATTCTGAGCAAAGCTAAATCCACCAAAACCCCAGGTCAGGATGAACTCCAAAACAAAACCCTACCCGAGTGGGACGATAGAGGCTTAAAAATTAGCATCATTACCAAGGTAGAGCTAAGGTTCAAAATTCATGTAATTGCTCACAAGATTTACAATTCCAGTCATTTGAATAGTGTGCCATGTGAGCCAATAGACTTAGCATTCAAAGTTGTGAAGAAAAACTTGGAATATGACCTGTCAGAGCTACTACGAAGGCAACTAAATAAGAATATGGGTAGCATCAGGTCATCAAAGAACAATCCCTATAAATTTGATTCTTTGTTAATATGTCTCTTCTTTTATGTGCAAAAATTCTTTCCATCCAAAGGTTCTATCAGATGGAGAAAGGATGTTCCCATTTTGTATCAGATAAATGAGTTTATAGTAGAAATGTGTGTAAAATTTGACAATATAATGGATAATTATTTTGAAGACTTCAAAGAAAGGATGAACAACAGGTTCAAGATTCCTCCTAAACTTGTTGAGGACTACAAAGATGATGTATGTTTCATGGTAGACTATGATAGAGTATACATTCAGGCAGTTAGGCCCCAAGTTGCATGGGTGAAACCTCTCCCTTATGAGGTAAATATTGATGAAACTAGGGACATCATTGAAGCACTGGTAAATGAGCCTGTAGATCCCAAGTAACCAAGTTTTGGTACTTATGATGAGGCAAAAGCCAAGATTGAATTAGAAATTAAGCTACCTCAAGCAATCAGCAAAGGTAAGAGAAAGATTGCTAAGATGAAAACTGTCACTTATCCCTTAATGCTTACCGAGGGAAAAGGAGAGGACAAAGAAGAGGATCAATAACAAGAAAATGAAGATCAAGAATAAAAAAAAGAGGTAGAGCCAACAAAGAAGAAATAGAGGGTCATCATTACTAAAACTCCAAAGGCCTCCACAACTATTTTCACCAAGAGAGGCAAAGGCAAAAATAAAGATGAAGTAGTATTCAACAAGCCCCAACTTACCTTCCAAGAAAGGTTGAAACAAATGGAAGAAGGAGCTAGCATCACAAACTTCAAAGCTTTAAAGTTTGAAACTAGAACTAATGCAAAGAAGATGTAGATTAAGGAACTGGTACTCACCAAAATGGGAAAGTGGAAGTATTCCCTTGACCAGATTGCTCCTCAGATCTCAAAATAATTATTAGTAGGATTGCAACCAAGGTGGGAATCAGCCACACAAACAAAAAAAGACATCTATGAACAATCCTTGAAGAATATATTACCAAATCTCACTGAGGCAGAAGTAAAGACAACCATGAAGAATAATGAAAGTAAAATGATGATTAGATTTCACACATGTTTGATTCTAATTAAGGACATTGAGCATGTTGTAAGAGATTCAAAAAACATGTGGAATAATATCTATAATCTACATAAGCCTAGTGATGATCCAGTTGTGATCAAGGATGATGATGGTGATAGTGATGATGAAGAAGATGACAACACTCCATGTGCTACTGCTGATATTGGAGATTATCAAGCACTAAGGACTAATGATGAAGAGAAAGGGGAAGAAGCTAAAGAGGAAGACAAGGAGGAAGAGGACGAAGAAGATGACCCAATGAAGATTGCAGCAGAAGTCATTGCTTCCCTTCCTCACTCTCCACCTAAGCCAACAACATCATCAGGGTTGGAGACAACTTCAGTAGGATTGATTGTATCTACATCATAAATATCATCTACTCCTGCCACCCCATAGATCCAAGCATCTTCTATGGAATTATCAGTTACTTCATCTACCAAGCTGCAACTCTCTTCATCAACACCTGAGCAATCAATGACAACATCATCAATTGTGCCAACTTCTTCTGCTCCATGTATAGTAAGTTCGACAACCCATTCTACAATTTTTTCTACCACAACTCTGACTACACCAATCTCTGTTAGTACTTCAATTATAAATATTCAAGCCTATACATTACCTATTGGTACATCATATTTGTGAAGCACATCAATTTTGGATATATTTGGTACTTCTCTCAGTTTTCCTCTAGTTGGACCAATTCAAGTTTTTTTTGCTAGTCCATCTATATCAACTATTGTTTTTTTTTCTAAATTCAAGGAATTAAGCACTGAAGTAAAACCTAAGACTCCTCTAAAATTTTTTCTTACTGGTAAGAAAATTGATGAATATTTAGACTTGGATAAAGAAATTATTATTCCCAAGATAGATTTAGACACTGCCTCAACCAACGAAATGAGAATGGTTAGTCAGCTTTTAGAGCTAAAGGCAAGGCAGAAGAAACTAAGAGAAGAGAGGGATAGAGAATACACAATAATCAAGAATGCCAAAAATATAATTACTGAAGCTATTGATGTTAATGTTGATCCATCTCAACACATTTTGTTACAATTAGAAGAGGCTATAAATAAGTTCAATGAGGACACCTTTGGGCAAGAGAAGCTCATTGAAAAGGCAGAGAAGAAATTTGACAATAAGGTGCTTGAGCACATTGCAATACAGCAGGTAGAATTATCCTCAATTTTGAGCAACCTTGAGCAATCTTTTACAAATGTAACATTACTTTTTGGCAAGCTCTGTGATGTTACCGAGTACACCAAGGATGTTAAAGAAAAATTAAATAAGATAGATGTGGAAATGAAGGCTAGTGCTCAAAAGTTACAACTTGACCATAGTTCAAGCTCTTCACATCACATGAAGGTGAAATTTTTGTCAGAAATGTAGGTAGAATTACTTAGAGAAGAAGCCAAGATTAGATCTACACTAATTGACATCCAGAATATGATCCTTCCAATCATGGACCAAATGCAGAAACATATTGCCTATTCAAAAACATTGATTCAAGACAACAATTTTTCTATAACAGATCATATGATTGAACTTTCTGCAGAAGTTCAAGTGGCTCTCTCCACCTACAAAATTTTGCAAGATAATTGGGATAAGACATTGTCTCTTATTCTCAAGGTACACTCCAAATTTCTCTCATACTTTAGTGTCTCTATTTGAATTTATTGTACATATTCTTTGGCATTATTGTCAAAAAGGGGGAGTATGAGATGAACAAGAGAAGAGAGCAAGGGGATGAACAAGAGAAGAGAGAAAGGGGAGTAAAAGAGACATTGTGGAGAAATAAAAATAAATTGACATATGTATAGATAAAAGCTATGCATGCCATATGTATGAGGGAGATATGTAAGATATGTATATAGCAGATTTACAAAGATCAATTTTGGTAAATCAAAATCAGAATGTCAGTTAACATAAGTTTTGGTTCATAAGTGTTTTTGTCACTAATGCCAAAGGGGAAGATTATTGGCATTATGATTATTTTTTTCATTAGTGACAAAACTTACTCAATTTTGAATGCTTATCGAACATCCAGTGGTTACCTTGTAAGATTAGCAATTATGCAGTTTACACCAAGCATTCCTGAAGCTACCGAGTAAATACAAGCAATGGGAAGACCAGCAGTGTTTATCGTGCTTCATAGTGTCTACCAAGTAGTAAGTTTGTGTCATGGAGATTCAATGTAAACTAAGCATTGAAAGAAGCAATGTTTATCAAATGAAGCAAGGTAAACTCAGTGTGCAGTATCTACCGAGTGACACTACATCTACTGAGTCACCAATGGTTATCGAGTTCAGAACTGCATCAAGTGATTAGTATGGACCAAGCCTTCACTTCTACCGAGTGCATGATGATGTTGAGTAATGCAGTGGATGCCGTGTATTAGAAGGTCATCGAGTTAGTTCTATGAACCTAAGTTATTTACTGTTGGGCCGACTTTGTAATGTATTTTTTCACTTGTATTTTGGCCGACCTTGTAATTTCGTAAATTTGAAAGGTATTTATGTAAGATGTATTGTAAAATATAAAATATATTTCCAACAATATTGACCCTCTAAAATCCTTGTCAAGTTTGAATCCAAATTTTCCTTGAAGGTGACCCATCCTATCCTTTCTCCAAGTGGATTTACTTAATCATATGCAAGGTAATTAGTTTAAGGTTAAGTATAACCATGAAAAAAACCCTAGATGACATGTCACCAACACATAAACAAATACAAGTGTCAAGTGACACATTAAAACACATTACACATCACAATGGCATGTCCCTACTTACTCATGAACTTAAATTCACCACACATACACAAGCTTACATTTACGAAATAAAACACATCACAACAAGGCTATTGAATCTTCCAAGATTCGTTTGCCTTGGATAAACTATGTTCACATAAGTTTGGACCTTATTTCCCCCCAAATAATTCCATGGCTCAAATGCCTGCACACTAACTCAAACATCAGTAGCCCAATGAAAGAAATCATATAAAATGCATGTATATCAGTGCATGGAAATTTCATATTAAATAATTCACCTTAACATCATAATCAATTTTCATTTTCTAATCATTTTCATATAAGGCATTAAAAGCATTAAAATATCAGAATCTGCATATCAACATTAATATCTAATCAAATGATCAACTAACATTTCAAACCACATCATAATCCATTTCCAATCATATGATGAAATGTTGAATCTATATTGTTAAGTAATTCAACATGAAAATTAGTTCTGAACACATATTTTAGATCAAAATCATCACAACTAGTATCCTTTAATTCACTTGACTATAGTTTGATTGCTAACAGTATCACATTATCATTATGAGATAGTACATTATAAATTGTGTCAATTTTGTCAATTAAATAAGATGTTTACATAGTCATGTCTCATAGTTTCATAATCTATCATAGAATGAATCCATTACATTTTATTGGGTCCTAATATCTATCCTTATGAATATCAACATATCTCCCTAATACTACTTGCATGATGACATACATGTTTTAGATTTGGCAACTCTCCTTTAGAAGAGAAACATTGATATTCCTTTTACTTCTCACAGATCTTCTTCATCATCATCATTTTAGTCATATGGTAAAGATATAGGACAAGGTCATGCACTATGTACAACTGCTACTCCACCCTCTTCCACATGGTTACTAGATCTATTTGCTTCACACCATATGGCATCTTCTCATGATTTGTTCTCTTCTTTTGAAGCTTCTCCTACTCCACACATTTTTATGGGGAATAACTCTATTATGACTATATGTGGGAAAGGTTATATTGGCATTGATGATGGTACAATTCATGATGTACTTTGTGTTCTATTGTGGTTCCATAATGCACACCCCATTTGTATCAAAAATGGGGACCCCCTACTTTCTTTTGTGACTTTACAGATCCCTAGTTATAGGTCCAAGTCCTTTTGAGGTTTTATCTAGTCCCCTAGTTTGCATCCAAGTCCTAACTGCAAAACCTATGAAAATTTTAAAAAATTAGATGGAGACTCTTTTTGCAAAATAAAAAGGTGCAAATAAATAGGTGCACTAGTGCGCCAAACTAATGAAAAAAGAAGAACATTTTGTTTTACGCACCCATGCAACACAAAATTATGTGGGGGCTCTATATATACACCCTCCCTCTCTCCATCTTAGCTTCTTTCATTTTGAGCTCAGCAAATTGCACCTCTGCACCAAAGTAGGTGCACCTTCCTCTTCGCTTCCATTAAAAAATGCAAAACATCAAAATGGTGCACATGAGTGCACCTCCTATAGTGTGTTGATACACATCATTTCCTATAAAAACACTATGAAAAATGTAAAATATATATAAAAACACACCCAAAATTAGGTGTGCTAATGTGCACCCAATTTTGTTTTGAAAAAACAAAAAAAAAGCAAAAAACTTAGAAAAAGTCTCAAAAACATAAAAAAGCAAGGGTGCACAATAGTGCACCTGATTAGGTGCCCTACTATGCACCCTAATAAATTAATAAAACTTGACCCCTTTAAAAGAAAGAAAAGGCACACTAGACATACCTACCTAGTGCACCTGATGCGCTATTTTTTTTAATTATTTCTTTTTTTTCCATGGTAAAATTAGAATTTTTCGCGTTTCCAAACTGTCAATTTTTTTAAGGTTTTGATCATGATAATCTAGGGCATTGTTAATCCATTGTTCTTCAAATTTAGACTAATGGATGTCCTTTTGTGTAGATATAATGGCATCTTATTCATCCTCCCCTGGTGAGAAAATGACACCAAAACTAGTAGTGTTCTAGTTCCAGGGCATTCCTACAAAATCACAGTTTTGGGATGACTACTCAAAGATTCAAGACATGGAATTGGGTCACATAGATTTGGGAGAATTCTTAAAGATATGAAACAAACCAACTGAGAGGTCCTAGATGGTCTCCACATTAATCCAATTAGGGCTCGTTAATATAGTTTCACACCCGATGTCAATACAGTCTTCAGAACCAATCATGACACTCACAGAACATTTTGTTCCTAAAGAGAAGGTAGTCAAGAGAATAACAGGAGAGATCATTCCCAAAAATATTGAGAAAGTGTTCCATCTCCCAAGGGTGGATCAATTCATTAGACTAACCTCTAGCAAGAAGAGAGATGGTATTGGGAACATATTGACGAGGCTTCTGAGATCATCCAAACTTCATACCTTATAGAAAAGATTCCTCTGGGAAAAAAAACAAGCAAAGTAGACATGACAAGAGGATACATGAAAGAAGATATTGGATACTCAATCATACTCTTGAGTAGGGTTATGTGTTTTCAGGCAGCTAGACACCTAAACATTTTCATGGTGCATTTTATTGAGACGATAAAGAAAGAAGAGATGCCACCAAATTGGACTTCTACTCTCAGTCAAAATTTGGGTGAATAGCTGGTGGCGAAAAAGAGCAACAAGAAATTTTACATGATATTATACTTGGTGTACTTTTTAGCCATGAGGGAAAAATATTATCTAGGGCTCTACAAGAGGGGTAGCATGTAGGATGCAAATGCATGGCAATATATTGTATACCCTTACCTAGTGAATAAGAGGCTTTCTGAGAAAAGAAAAGAATATAGAATTTTAAATGATGCTTTCATATTTTCCA
Organism: Cupressus sempervirens; assembly: GCA_028749045.1. Lineage (NCBI taxonomy): Eukaryota > Viridiplantae > Streptophyta > Pinopsida > Cupressales > Cupressaceae > Cupressus > Cupressus sempervirens. The sequence continues at coordinate 343,958,121 of CM053784.1, forward strand.
TAATTAAGTTTATAGAAGGGGATTATGCAAAAATAATATTAGAAGAGGAAGCTACACAGATATCACTAATCGAAGATTATTATATCCAGTTCCAAACATTTTCATATTTGAGGTTAACGGGTACAACTATTAACCTTGATAAGCTCCCTAGGTATCCTAGCAATAGGCTTATTCTCTTGGAGATCTCCTAACAACTCTTGTCTACATATGATAGAGTTAGAAAGTAGCACAAAACATTTCAACATGAAGAAGTCATTGAAGATCACTAGATGAATGTGACAAATGACTATGATGTCTGCATAAGGGATTATTGTAGGATGACTTTGTATCTAGTATAGAAGGCCTTCAAGATAAAGATTTTGTTGAGGATAGTGCAACAAGACATGAAAGAGTTACTTGATCCATTGTTTAACAGAGATAAGATTGGCGAATGACTTATTATGAATGTTGAGATAGATAGAGAAGAATACTCAGACATCAACCATAGGGCAAGGCATGCCATCAAATTGACATAGGATTGGATCAAGAAACCATTCAAACTTGATCCAATTCTAGAAATAGTAATCTTCTATGCACAAGCCCATCCAGCTAGAGGCAGAGGAGAAAAGGTCACCATGCCTACATTTTCAGCTTAGTCACTAGTAAGGCTAGAAATGGTGCACCAACTTGATAGGCTAGTTGCTTATTATTGAGCTCAAAAGGGTAAAGGTAAGGGCAAGAGGAAGAGAAATTCTCCTCAATAAGCTAAACTTGAAGAGGGAGAAATTTTGGCACCTCCACAACAAGGAGAGGAAAACATACAAAGGCCAAAGAATGTAGAAGCTACATAAGCCTAAGCTAATCTCCAAGCACCACCAGTTGCACCAAGCCAAGGGGAAATAGAAACTAAAGAACAAGAGGTTTACCCACCTTGAAAAATAGAGAAAGCCTCCCCCTCAACACCTAAAAGGAGAAAGATTAAGACTCCAGTAAAGAGGAGGCAAAAGGTGATTAACAAAGTGATTCCTTTCCCCTCAGTTCCTGAACAAATTCTAGAAGAAGTAGAAGAAGAGGGTGATGAGGAGGAAGAGGATGTAATCTACGTATGAACAAGAGAACTCAGCTTACCAGAGCCATAGAGGAGGAATGGAGAAGAAGTTCCATGATCACACTACCATCTATCCCTGATGAACCCATGCAAACCACTAGACCAAAAGATGAAATGCAACAATGGATAGATGAGAAGGATGTAAAGGGAACTAATGTCTTTTAGATGTTAGATTTTGACTTTATGCCTATGGTTACTGAGTTGGTTGGGGATAAGATAAGAGACACTCCAATTAATCAACCCCAATAGGAGGATTGGAGTCAGATGCCCCTCGAATCACAAGGACTCGAGGAGGTTCTATCATCCCAACTATAGGTCACATTTTGTGTAGAAAAGGGATTGGCTACCCCGCTTCCTCTAAATACATAAGCCAAATAGTTCCAAATGGATCATGAAGAAGAGCCACAACAAGAATCCACTGATGAAGTGTTAGAAGAAGGACAGGTAAGTGAACAACCACAACAAACTTCCTAAGACACAAAGGTGAGAACTGTTGGCTCCACAGATATAGAGACTCCAAGTGCTACTATCTCACAAAGGGAGAAGACTCTAGAAAGGAGTGATAAGGGGAAGAGTATAGCTGAGAAAACTCCTTCACCCTCTAAAGGTAAATCCCTAGTACAACATATCCCAAGGTGGCTTAGAAAAGAAGTAATAACAAACAAGAAATAGCAATTCACTACTAAGGAGGATAGAATGTAATTAATAGAAGTTCTAAGGAAGAGTGATTCACCTCCAAATGATACACGAGCACTAGCCTTTGTCATGAGTGATTAGAATCAATACCTTTTTTCTCACATACCTATCCCTCCTCCAAAATCAAATGTTGAAGAATTGACTCCAAGGGATTATTAGATCCAAGAAGTTATGCCTAGGAAGCCAACCTTGGAGACTGTGAAGCTAATGGTAACAATAGGGATGAAGGAGGTGTTTAGGAGCTTAGAGGAAGATGGGGTAGAATTGATAACACATTGGTGAAAAAATGAAATCCTAAAGGGATATTTGAGTGAAGTTGTTGGCCCCTTGGATCCCACTAACCCCGAGGAAACTTTAAATGCAGAAATTCAGAGAAGGGATAAGGGAGAAGTACAATTGGACCCATTTTCAAGAGCTTGTTAGCAATGGCAAGAAATTTTTAAGAGAAAGAGACATTGATCATTCAAGGGAATCTTAAATTATTAAATGTTATGTAGGAGAATGTGGACAAGTTAGCGGCAATTTTGGATCAAGATTTTGGTTTAATTGATGAAGTGCATACCTAGGGTGAAGACTTATAAGCATTACAAGCAATCAAAGGCCAAAGGTATAAGATGCTAATGGATGTATATATAGCTGAGGAATTAGATAAGATAGATTATTGGATAGAGAAGATTGTAGATAGTAATAAAGTAATGGAAACATTACACATAGAGATTCACAGGCTCAAGTACCAAGCCCAGGAGCAAATTTTGGAAGCTGAGAGACATTATAGTGATGCATTTTTGGACATTTCTGAAGATGATACATGGGAAAAGATAATACTAGTAGAGATAGTAGTTGAGATATTTCAATTTTTTTTTGATTAAGTATCTAATGATGAGGATATCTGGCAAGCATTCAAAATAGAAGAAGCTTTATTACAGCTTGACACAAAACTTAGGGATTTTGCAAAAGCTTGTATAGAAGTGGATAACCACAACTAGAAAGTGAAGGATAAATATAATGCCTTAGATTTACTAGATATGGATCAGGTCACTAAGATAATAGAGAAATTCAAGGGCAAATATCTAGACATAGTTCTTGTATAAAGGGGAACAAAACCTAGATGCCAAAATTTCAATTTTGACACTTAATGAAATTTTGCATTTTTGGAGCCTACTTTTCAAAGTGCATTGTTATGTTGGGTGTGCTGGTGTGCTAGCACACTTTTTGAAATAGTTTCTTGAAAGATTTTGAAGAAGTTATAGGTGCATTAATAGTTAACTTCTAGTTCCAAAATTAGAGCTTTCCATGCATCAAAAATGCATTCTGATGGTAGTTTAACTCCTACAGATGCCTAGTGAAGATGGAGCTTCTATTTTTTCCACTTCTAGTCACTCGTACATTAACTAAAGGCTCTCTTCTTCTTATTTTCTCATATTTTATTTTTTTTAAGACATGTAAAGGCCCATGGATCCAACTAATGATATAAAAATGGATGGAGTCCTATTAAGAGCCAGTTAGAGAGTTAGTTTGTACATAATTAGTTTTGTTTTATTGGTTTAGAAGCATATGATTGCATAAAGATATCTCTCACTCTCAACACAAATTGAGGAGTTGATTTCTTATAAATATGGGATTGTAATATGTAATCAAGGCCACCATTATTTTGTAATAATATATACTTTTGGTGCTCACATTTGGAGTGTAGTGAATCTTGCCCAAGTGTGTTATATTTTGTGGATGTATGTTCATGGAATCTAATTGAGCCAAAAGTTTATTGCATTATTTCTAGTTGTGTGATCTTTTAATTCTATTGTTTAAAAATTTCACTGACATACTTAGTTTGAGAAGAGATCATCATAGTGTTCTTACATAGCTTTTCATCTCGCATGAGCGCACTCTCCATGGCCTTGCGATTCAATGAAAAGTGAAACATTTTATAGTTACTAAATTCCCATCGACGATTGCATCAGTGGAATTAAGGAAGCATTACTCCTATTTTTATTGGTTACCTACCAATCTTTTTGAAAGCTTAACTCACAAACGTGTTGTTTTTGTAGCTTATGCCTGTTAGGATTTAGTTTTCATTTTATTTGCTTGAATTTATCATCACCTTATCTTCAATATTTTCTTTACTAACCCTTTGGTTGAATTAGGAATTCATATAGTTTGATTGTTAGATTGCATTCATCTTAAAAATAGAAAATAAAAAAAAATGTGCTCCATTTTGTGTCGTTATTCTTTTGAAGTAGCAAGAAAATCATACATTTTATCTAAATCATTTCAGAACTAGCAAAGGCCTCCTTGTGAACATTCACATTTATCTTCAATTGAGCAAATTCTAGTAGGTCACAAGATTGCCTGGAACCTTGGAGTTGTTCCATAGATTAGCTTTTCAAGAGAGGAGTTTGAAAGGATTCTTGTCATTAAGCATCATGCAAAATGGCAACCCAACACAAGTGGTGCTAGAAGGACAAAATTTTGACTTTTGAAATAGAAGAAAAAGTTTGCAAACTTCAAAATTCTGTATCTTTTTTACAAGTTTAGAAAATTTTCTAAGATACTGAGATTTTGAGGTGTGTAAGTGCACTAGGTGCACTAGATTCTGAGGTGCACCTTATTTTATGAAAATTATACTCCTGCAAAGGTGTGCTTTTTCTAGAGTTGATGTAAACTAGAGGATCTTAATCTAGAATCCCTATTTCAGTGAGTTTTAAGATCTTCACCAAGTGCACACGAGTTCCTCAAGCTTAGCCATTTTTTCCAACTTTGCAGTGACAAAGGAATCCCTCAAATTCTACCACCTCCATTTAACATTTCATCATCTTCTTCAGCTCCACCTCCACAACAACCACCTAGTGGACCACCAAATATTCTAATAGTTCCACCTCCACAACAACCACCCCTTGGTCCACCAACTCCTTTGATGGCCTTTTATGCAAATGTTGTAGACTCACCAATCAACTTGATAGGTGTACTCAATGATCTTCCCAAGAATCTTGAGAATTTTTGCCCAAGGTTTATCTATGGAGAGACATGAAATAATAAAGATCACCTTAAGGTGTTCAAGGAAATTTGCAATTGGAAGTAGATTGCTAATGAGAACATGGTTCTTCTCTTGTTCCCCTATTCTTTGGGGGAAGTTTCCTTTAATTGGTACGTTAATCTACCACTTGGATGTATTGGAGATTGGGCTACTTTCAAAAAAAAATTCTTGGAACAATTTAAGACTTTCATTAATCCAATTTTGATACATCAATAATTCATATCAATAAAAAAGGATCCAACTGAGACAGTGTCACGCTTCAACCATCACTTTCACATGGCATACTACAATTTGGAAACACCATACACTATACCTATTGAAGCTGTTATTTAGATTTATCTATACACTATGGACCATATTACTACTATTTTTTTGAGAAGGCTTCTGGCAATAGATATAGACACATTGGAGAAACTCTTCATAGAAGCAATTACCTTCACTAAGAAAGTCAATCCTAATGGAGGAGGATTGATGCTTCTAGCTCATGCTATTACTATAAGGCCAACATATCCTATTGGAATACTAGCAATGCCTAGCTAGTTCATACCAATGAATCCAGATCCACTATAGTAGGCACCCACTCTACAAAATCCAACTTTGACATATCCAGGGTATGAACCTCTGAAAGCTACTTTCTTCAAATAAAAGGCAACAATTTTTGCTAAGGCAAACAATAGTTTTGCCTCTGAGTTTGGTCAAATGAAGAAGACCATGTCACAAATGAATAAGGAGTTGGCTTGATTAAGATTGTCGCAAGGAGAGAACAACAAATTTCAAAGAAAAAACACTAGTCCTTACAACAACAACAATTACAATGAGAATTACAATAGGAATTTTGGTAGAAACAACAATGCTAGGAATAACAATGGAGGAAACAATTCTAATCCTCTTGATCATAAAAACAACTTCCAAAGATAGAATAGAAAATAGAACATTCATCTAAATAATGGAATATGTCGATATCAATCAGTATGATGATGGCCAAAATGCATCTAACAATGATGATTCGTATTATAAGTGGAATCGAGACGTGACACAGAGTTCACAAGAAAATGACAATGTCCCTCTTGTACAATTTGGTGCTATACTACTAGAATCCCATGATTCTACACAAAATGCACAAATAGAACAACCAACCAACAAAGAAATCTCATTTTCATTTAGCCAAGAACCAAACATTCAACCTCTAGAGATGTTTGTCTTTTGAAATGATAATCAGAACACATATAGCTTGTGAAGTCAAAAAGAACCTATGATAGATGGAACTCCTATAGGATTAAAACCAACTCCTTTCGATCCAAGAGAAAGTAATAATCTAGTTCCAATTAGGCCCCCTAAATGGAGGACAAAAAAATCAAAACCAAGGAATTGTCCCAAAAATCTTGAAAAATCTAGCTTGGTCTACTAAGAAATATAGTGCAGTGGAAGATTTGAAATGAACAAAGGCCAAAAAATGTCCATGTTTGACATGCTGTAAAAATATCCTCAATAATGAGAAGTGTTGATGAAAACATTGGATCATACAAAGGTACTCCATAATACAAATATTGTTCCTCAAAAGATAGTATCTCAACAAGTCAGTGCTTCGGAGGCAATGCCAACTATGTTTAAAGAAAAGGTTAAGTTGCCCCCATTTTTGCTTAGCATCAGGATATATGAGAAAAATCTTCATAATTTCCTAATTGATTTAGAAGCCTCATGTAATTTTATGCCACTATGAATAGCACAAAGGATGGAATTTATTCCTCAACCTTCTAATCGGATAGTGATACAATTGGATAAAATAGAGGTGAAAGTCATTGTTGTGTTGAAAGATGTTTGGATACAGTTGACAGTTCACCCTCAAATTCAAGATGTCATTGATATAAATGTGGTTGATATTAACAAAGCCTATTGATTTCTACTAAGAAGAGAATGGATGAAATGTCTAAGAGGATTGTTTTTTATGGATTTCACTCAATTATTGTTACCATGGAAAGGGTTGAACAATCAAATCAAGATAGATGCAGAGCCAAAGTTAAAAACAATGATTACCAAATATAATGCACCTAATGAGGTTGCATTCTTACAATCAAATTTGGGCTCTTACAAAGTAGTGGCTTTTGATACAATTTCAACCAAAATATCCATTGACTAAGATGAAAGATCCAAGGTTTCCCTTCCAAAACAAGAAGTTGTAACACAGTTCATAGATAACATGGTGGCTAATTTGCAATGTTTAGGAGAAGAAGCTAACCCTGGTATCCTCCTTCTTCCAAGATTTTTCCAATTACATAAGGTTAGTCATTTAGAGTTCAAATGTTCATCTTGCCAAGAAGCAATTGCTAAAGTATTAACACAGATGATGAGAATAAAAAATAGCAATGGTCCAAATGAAGAACTCATAGAGAATCAAAATCTTATAAACATATTTGAATTTGTGGGGAAGTTTGGAGAGGTAATTGAAGATCTAAATCTATTATATAGTGATACCTCTTTAAATGGTGGAGGTTTGTCTTCTCCTCCACCAGGGATGATCAAAGTTTAAAGAAGAAGACAATACGTGAAAGGTCAAGGATGGAATTCAGTAGTCATCCATCCAAAACCCAAAGTGGATGAAATTAGGGAATTGATAGGGGAAATTCATGATGAAAAAGAAAAATGTAAACTCTTGTTATCAAGGAATAACAATGGAAAATCACCAAGTCTACCTAGCAAAAGACTACAATGATTACCTAAGAGACAATCCTTCCAAGCCCAAGTGAAAGAGAAGCTGAGGAAAAATAAGCATAAAGTTAGAAAGCCCAAGGAAGATCCAATTTGGACACTTTTCTTTGATGGTTCCAAATGAAAATGCGATCCGACGTAGGTATTGAGTTGATCAACCCAAAAGGTAAGTCTTGCTATGCAACATATTGATTACAGTTTAGATGTACTATAATGCTACAGAATATGAAAAATTGATCTGAGGACTTCTTTTCACACTAGAGAAAGGAATCACAACTCTCATAGTCGAAGGAGATTCTCAGTTAGTTAAAATACAAGTGAAATCGTTATACTCTTGCAATGATAAGAGGTTTATTTCTTACAACAAAAGAGTATGGGATTTAATGAATGATTTTGAAGCTTTAAACATGAAGTCCATTCCAAGATGGAAAAACATGGTAGCGGATGCTCTTGCTATTTCAACTAGCACATTACAACTAGTCAAAAGAACGAAATTGAAAATATTTTTAGTTGAATTAGTTGCTACTCCTTCTATTTCGGACAATATCACAAACTTCCAAGTGTTTTAGGATGATCAACATATACTTAGATTTATCATGTGTAATGACCACTTTAAAGGGCAAGAAATTGATGACACTCCAGATGAAAAACCTGAAGATGATGAACTTGAAGATGAAGATGGGATCCTGAACTTAAAAACCAATACTATTCCTAAGGGAATGGTTGAGTTGGAGTTCATTTTTTATCGTGATGAATCAACAATTAATAGAAAAATAGTCAAAGAGAAGGGAATTGAGGAACGTGATTCATACAATTTAGGTACTGATGATGATCCTATAATGGTAAGGATTAGGAAAGTGTGCAATGCACAAGAAAGGGAAGACATGCTTAAATTACTTACAAAGTATAAGGATGTTATTTCTTGAACCTATGAAGAGCTAAAGACATATGATCCTGAGATTATTACGAATGACATTCCATTAAAACTTGATGCAAAGCCTTTTTGACAAAGACAAAGCCCTGTTCATCCTATCATTGAACCACTGATAATGAAGGAAGTTAAGAAGTTACTTGATGCCAAGATCATCTTCCCCATTTGTCATTCTACATGGGTGGCTAATTTGGTTCCTATACGGAAAAAGACCGTAGATTTTTGTAACTTGAACCTTGCATCTCAAAAGGAAAATTATCCATTGCCTTCACTAGATGAGGTTTTTCACATTGTAAGTGGTTCATAGATGATGTCATTCTTGGATGGGTATTCAAGATATAATTAGGTAATGGTTGATGAAGAAGATAGGCTAAAGACAACCTTCACAACTAAATGGGGAACCTTTGCTTACAAAAGAATGCCTTTTGTGTTGATTAAGGCAGGGGCTACATTTCAATGAGCTATGGAAAAAGCTTTAAAGAGATTGATAAACAAGTGTATAGTCATTTACATGGATGATTTAACTATCTTTTCAAAAAATTGAAGCATTCACATTGCTGATTTAACACAGGTATTCAATAGATGTCATAAATATGACATATCCCTCAATCCCAAGAAATGTTCATTTGGAGTTACTAAAGGAAAGCTCCTAGGTCATATCATCTCTAAAGAAGGAATCTCCATCGATCTTGATAGAATTGAAGTTATTCTAAAGTTATCACCACCTCACAGTCAGAAAGAACTTAAGTCTTTCTTTGGGAAGATAAATTTTGTGTGAAAGTTCATAAGTGGATTTGCAAAGATAGTTCATCCTCTTAATGATGCACTCAAAAAGGGAGCTAAAACCAAATTGGTTCTGAAGATTAAGAAATCATTTGAGCATATCAAAGTGGCCATTTCTATGACCCTAGTACTAGTAAGTCTGGATTATAGACTACCTTTTAAAATGTACTCTTTTGCTTTAGAACAATCTTGTGTTGGGATTCTTACGCAGAAAAAGGAAAAAGAAGACAAAAGACCCATTGCCTTCATGAGTTTCCCTCTAAAAAATGCAGAGTTAAATTATTCTAACATCAACAAATAGACTTTTTCCTTAATCAAAGCAGTAAAGAAGTTTTGCCATTACATACTGAGAAGCAAGGTATATGCGATTGTGCCTAATCCAATAGTTAAGACATTGCTAATGCAAAATGAACTTGGTGAAAGACGAGGAAAATGGATGGCAATATGTAAAGAATTTGATCTAGAGATCCAACCAATGAGGTTAGTTAGAGGTCAAGGATTATCAAAAATGACAGTGGATAACTAGTTTGAGGATGAAAAGAAATTCAGGTTTGATAGTGAAACAGATGTGGAAGATTAGAAGAAGATGGTAGTATCTCAAGTTGATATTGATAAGGGTGAAATAATAGATGTCTAGTACTAGGATATTGTTTATTATCTTTTACAAAATTAGTACCCCAGTTGGATGAATAGTTCACAGCGTAGGGGACTCAAAATGAAGTGGAAATCCTATATGTTGTATGATAGAAAATTATACAAAAGGAACTATGAAGGGATCTACCTGAAATGCTTGGGATGTGAGGAAGTAAAAGAAGTTCTAGAACAATTTCATGATAAGTATGGTATGGGGCATGGATTTCTAGAAGTGACTGCTCATATGATTTTAAGATCAGGTTAGTTCTGGCCTATAATATTCAAAGACATTTTTAACCATGTGTGCAGTTGTCATATTTGTCAGACTTTTGCTAACAAAGAAAGACATCCTTCAATGCCATTATAATTGGTGTTTGAGATACTCCCCTTTGCAAAGTGGGGGTTGGATTTCATTAGTCTAGTCAATCCACAATTGTCAACTAGACACACTTTTATTCTCACAGCTACTGATTACTGTACATGATGGCTTATAGAGTTCTTGGAAGAACATATTGTTACTAGATTCAAAACATCATTCTCCCTAGTGTCTGATAACAAATCAACTTTTGCATCAGTATTCTTTACTCAATGGACATTAGAAAACTAGGTTATTATCAAGTTCTCTTCAAATAATTACCCACAAGGAAATGGTGGTGCAAAATTGATGAACAAGAACTTGATCACAGTGATAAGACGTTTGTTAAAGGAGAATCCTAAAGATTGGCATACATAGCTCAAATATGATTTATGGATAGATTCAAAAAGGGTCAAGAATGCTTTGGGGACATCTCTATATTTTCTTTTTTATGGACAAGAGCTAGTATTCTTACTTAATTTTAGGATTCCTATTTTGAAATTCATGAGTGGGTATGCTGAAGATGCTGATAGAGTACAAATCAGATTGATGAATCTCTTAGAGATGGATGAAAAATGGATAGCTACTTTAGAGCACATGGCTAAACATTAAGCTATCATCAAGAGGTGGTTCGATAAGAGGGTCATGATAAAATCCTTTAGAATATCTAACCTTGTTCTACTTTGGGATAAGGTGAAATAAAATCTGGGCAACCACACTAAGTTTCAACACTTGTGGATTGGTCCATGTTAGATCACAAAAATTCTCAGAGAAAATAATTTTAGGCTGAGGTCCTTATAGGGGGAATTGGTTTTGTTACCAGTTAATGGATAATTTTTGAAAAATTACTTTGAAGCCTAAAAGACTCCAAAAAAATCATATATGCAAGGGTGTTTCTTTTTAGTTGTGGGTTTGCTTCCAGTCATGTGTTTGTTTTCAAAGTTGTTTCAGTCTAGGGGTAGATGCACTCAAGATTTTTATCTTGAAATGATCTTACTAACTACTCTTTTGGTTCCAATTTTAGGGAGAGGTATTTATTTCTCAAAAAAAATTCATGATTTTGTGTCTTATACCAACTAAGGAATGGATGTTACTTGCAGTAATAGGGGACTTTCAATCATGAACCCAAAATTGCAGATCAACAAGTTCTCGACACTTTGCAAATTTCAAGATCGATTATCTTAGGTATTTTCAAACTAAGGTTGAAGACAACAAGGGATGATCCAAACCCAATAAGTTCAAACAGAAGGGTCTTCTCAAAGGAATTGCTAAGACCATTGTTTGGCGTGAGAGTTTCTAAAAGGTTCTTAAAAGAGGAATGCAAGGGATGTTCACAAAAGATCAAATCCAAGAAATGACACCGATGTCTTGGCCAAACAGTCTAAGCATGGTCAAGATACAAAAAATAAAATAAAAGAAAAAGAATGGTGTTAAGAATGAAGGATCCTAAAAGGTCTAAAAAGGGGGGTAATTTGATAAATGCATATGCACTCAAAATAGGCTATGCAATACCAAAACATTGCTTCATCAAAGAATCAAATGGCAACATTATGAGCTACATGGAGAAAATATTCAAAAGATTGCCCAGGACTTCAAATTAAAAATTGACAACCCACCAAGAGCCACTAGAATTGATTCTCTCATCTAGTCAGATCAAGGATTGACAAACAACTTTTACTAAAGATTCTTGATGAATGGATTGGATGGGGTGGAAGATTGTTTTTGAGTTTCCAAAAAAATTTGATAGACTACATTCTGAGATGTTGAAGGAAATAAATACATGGAGCACACATTAAACTTGGAAGTCATGATTCTGAGGTTTTGACTACAAAGAGACTCAAAATATGTTTGGAATATTCATGATGCAATTGATGTTTGACACATGTCAGACGAATGTTTTTTAATGAAGAAATGCCTTATAATTTTTTCCTTTTTGTCAGGGATATTTTTTTTGGTTCCACAACACAAGCCCCATTTCTATCATAAATGGGGACCCCCTACTTTCTTTTTTGGCTTTATGGATCCCTAGTCCAAGGTTCAAGTCCTTTTGAGGTTTTATTTAATCCCCTAGTTCATGTTCAAGTCCCGACTAGAGAACCCAATTGACAAAAATCAAAGTATTTTAGATAGAAAGTCTTTTTGCAAAATAAAAAGGTGCACCAATGCACCTAAATAGGTACACTAGTGTGCCAAACTAATGAAAAAAGAAGAAAATTTTGTGTTGCATAGTTGCACACCTATGCACTTATGAAACACAAAATTATGTGGGGGGTCTATATATATACCCCCTGTTCTCTCTCCATCTTACCTTCTTTCATTTTGAGCTCAAAAGACTACACTGTGCACCAAAGTAGGTGTGCCTTCCTCTCTGCTTTCCTACACAAATGCAAAACACTAAAATGGTGTGCTGGTGTGCACCATTCCCACCAAAATACTAAAAAAGACTTTTAAAATATATAAAAACACACCCGAAATTGGGTGCACATTAGCGCACCTACCCGGGTGCACTAATGCACACCCAATTTTTTTTTGAAAAAACAAGAAAAATAGTAAATACTTAGGAAAAATCTTAAAAACATAAAAAAGAAAAGGTGCATAGTAGCACACCTAATTAGGTTTGCTACTGTGCATCGTGATAAATTAAAAAAAACTTGCACTCATTTCAAAGAAAGCAAAGGTGCACCATGTGCACCTACCTGGTGTACCTAATGTGCCATGTTTTTTAATTATTTCCTATATTTTTTATGTTAAAATTAGAGTTTTTCATATTTTTGAACCATCATTTTTTTTTTATTGTGATAATCTAGGGCGTTGTTAATCCATTGTTCTTCAATTCTGGACTAATGGACTATTAGAAGTAATAGTTCACCAATATAATTGAGGGGGGTGGGGGGGGGGGGGGGGGTGAATTAGTTATGTATCAAAGTTAAACAATTCTTACTTTATCAACCAAAGTAAACAACAGTCATAAAGAAATGCGCATACACACATGCACCAGATATGTTGACTAGAGAAACCCTTGATCAAAGGGAAAATGTTAGTGGGAATGATGCCCACATAATAATGTACTAATTTGAATATTTCTTGTTAGAGGATAGACCCTGTTAGGAGTCTGCTACAATGCTTAGTACAAAGAGTCCCTGTTAGGAAACTTTGAATCCTTGTTAGGAGATTCCAACCCTGTTAGGAGTTAAAGAAGGTAGTTGAACCCACTGTCCAATTGATCTCGGTACTATTCCTTTTTTAATAATAGATGTGGAACAATATCTTTTCTCTTCCTCTATCTAGTACGTTAGACTCCTTCACCTTCAAACCATGCAAACAAATCTGGAACTCATTAGTAACCCTTAAAGTCACTTACACACATTAGCATATTACTCTACTCTTCTACTTCATAATTCACAAGTCTTCTCTGCTTCTCGATCACAATCATGGACTCTAAAACTCAAAAAACATCTTTCCTTTATACCATACTCAATTATTAATCATTTGAGTTGGCTCCATAAACTTAACATTCATTAGAGTCAGCTCCATATTTAATAAAATGAAATACACATTTAATTAATGTTGTTAGCTCATAGTTGTTTCCAAACTTCCACATGTGTGACTTTTGTACCTACGCACTTGCTAACATCCTATAGTTCTCAATAAATCATCAATACCTTCCATACCTAGAAATTTAGGTTCTACTCACTTGACCACATGTTAAATACATGCTTTAGTATATGTTTTTAACTGTGCATGGGTAGATACACAATGTGATGTCCTCAATACATAAATCTTAATCTGTTGCTCTGTTAGTTTTACTATGTTGTCATCAATGAAAAACATAGTCATAACACTATTCTATGATGTTTTCTCATAGCATCAACATTCATCCTAATAATCTTCCCCTTTGGCATTGATAGCAACATAGATGAAAAATATCTAGTTCCAAGAATACCAATCAATCAAATCCTTCAACACTACTCCCCCATAGTGCAAGTTCTCTTAAGTGTCTTACATATCACTCTCTTTCCCTTTCTAATTTTTTTTTTTTCATATCACTCTCTCTCCCATTGACATCAATCTCAAAGGTAGTACAAAATTTGAACACATAAAAAACTATTAGCACGATCACAAGCTGGTCTGTTGCTTTACAATCTTTGCATATAATTGAATAACACAAGTATCTAAAGATACTATTGTATACTAATTACCTATTACCCAGAGTCCTTGACTGACTCTATTCATCACAGATACTCCCCCATTGAGGAAACATCAACATTTAGTCTAGTCTAACAATGGTGATATGTACTATGGACTGATGCACTTTTGCATCTTTTACTCTGAGATAGGTAGGGGCATAACCCCAAGCATACCTCTCAAGTACTCAAATGTATCCTTTGGTAAGGCCTTTGTGAAAATGTCTGCAATATGTTCCTTAATGTTGATGTATTCCAATCTGATTTCTTTTTCTACAACATTTTCTTTCAGCACATGATATTTTATAGCAATGTGCTTAGTCTTAGAATGCAAAATAGGATTCTTACACATGTTGACTATACTTGTGTTATCACTGTAAATGATAATAGGTTCTATGAATGTGATTTGAATATCCTTCATCATCTACTTCATCCATATGACTTGATCATAGTTGTTTTCTATAGCAACATACTCTACCTCTACAATACTTTGTGAGGTACAATCTTGCTTCTTGCTGATCCAAGAAACTAGTCTTCCTCCAAGGAAAAATGCTCCTTTGCTAGTTCTTTTACTGTCATCCCTATCTCCTGCCCAATCAACATATGTATAAGTACAAAGAGTAAAGTCACTATTTCTGTCATACCAAATACCATAATCTGATGTTCCTTTTAGATATCTGAATATTCTTTTCACTACTGCATAGTGATATTCCTTAGGATCAACTTGAAATCTTGCCACAATTCCAATTGCATTGGCTATATATGGTCTACTATGAGTCAGATATTGCAATCCTCCAATCATAGATCTATACTTCTTTTGTTCAACAGTAGGCATCTCATCTTTGCTAGATAATTTATGACTAGTTACCATAGGAGTTCCAACAAGTTTATAACTTTCTAAACCAAATCTTTTTAGTAAATCCTTTAAATACTTGGTTTGAAAAATAAAGATACCTTTTTTGTTTTGAACGATCTACAATCTCAAGAAAAATTTCATTTCACCTATCATGCTCATTTCAAACTCATTCTTCATGTCTTTTGAGAATTTGTTATTAGCTTCATCATTTCCACTAAAAATGATGTCATCAAAAAATACAATAATTATCAGCAAACCATCTTCTATTTTCTTTAAGTACAAGTTACCATCTATTTTTTCTTTAATAAATCCAAGCTTTGCCAAGTATTTGTCCAATCTTGCATACCAAGTTCTTGGTGCTTGTTTTAATCCATACAATGCTTTCTTTAGTTTGAAAACCATATCCTTTTCTTTTGTTGAAGGAAAACCATCTAGTTGCTCAATGTAGACTTCTTTTTCAAGTTCTCTATTTAAGAATGCTGACTTAACATCCATTTGATATACTTTAAAATTCTTGTTTACTGCATATGCTAGGAACATTCTAACTACTTCCATTCTTTCTACAAGTGCATATGTTTCTTCATAATCAATTCCTTCTTGCTAAGAGTAGTCTTTGCACACAAGTCTTGCCTTGTTTCTTATCACTTCTCATTGTTCATTCATTTTTTTTTCTGAATACCCATTTAGTGCCAATCATAGTTTTGTCATCAGGTCTAGGAACTAATTCCCATGTGTTATTTTTAATTATCTGCTGGAGTTCTTGCTTCATTACTTCTTTCCAATAATTATCTTTTATTGCTTCATCTACACTTCTTGGTTCTACTTGAGATATTAGACATAGTTCTTCATTAATTTTGCTTCTTGTCATTACCCCTTTTTCTTTACTTCCTATTATCTGATCAATAGGATGATTTCTTATCATGTTTCTATTTGGAGTAGAAGTTACTACTTCAATTCTTATCTCAGGTACTTCACTCTGTTCTTCTCTCACATCTTCAATTTGCACATTATTCTACAAGTCATTATTAGTCTTGAGAAATAACTCATTACTTCTATCAACCTTTCCAAAGTGATCATCTCCATCAGAGTTATAGTCCATTATCTTTTCCTTGGTACCAAACTTTTCATCTACTTTAACATTTGCACACTCTACTATAGTTTTTGTTCTATAGTTGAAACATCTGTAAGCTTTACTTTTCAATGAATAACCAAGAAACATAACTTTATCACTCCTTGAGTCAAATTTACCAATATCATCATCTCTTATGATGTAACATTTGCTTCCAAATATCCTAAATTACTTGACTGATGGTGAGTGACCAAACCATAATTCATAGGGTGTTTTATCCATAACTTTTCTAATCTGTACTCTATTTAGTGTGTATATTATTGTATTGATGACTTCTCTCCAAAAGATATTTGGTACATCATTCTCAAACAACATAGCTCTTGCTACTTCAGCAATTGATTTGTTTCTTCTTTCAGCAATCTCATTCTGCTTAGGTGTATGGGGTAAGGATAGTTGTCTCTTGATGCCATGTTCTTCAAATAGATATTGAATTTTCTACAGGTGAATTCTCCTCCTCTTTTTGATCTTAAGCTTTTGATCTTAATTCTAAATTCATTTTCCACCTTGTTCTTAAATATATTGAATTTCTCAAATGCTTCTAATTGTTCTTTAAGAAAAGCTACCCGCATCATTCTAGCGAAATCATCAATAAAATCATAAAGTACCTTTCTCCATAGAATCCTCTTGTTCTTGCAAGACCACTCAGATCTGTATGTACCAGTTCTAGCTTTTGTGTAGTACAAAACTATTTGCTAGGAAATGAGACTCTTTTCTGCTTAGCCAAAATGCATTCCTTACAAATAGTGTCAGTGGGCTTAGAGATTTTGGGAAAATATCTTAGAACAAGTGTATTACTGACATTCACAATGTTATCAAAGTTTATGTGAAAAAATATTTTGTGACATAACCAACTATTGTCAATCCTTGCTACTAAACATATTATTTCAGTGGAGTTTAACTGAAATACATTACCTCTAGTTTTTGTGCCAGTACCAAGTAGTTTTCCTTCCTTGTTCTTGATAATGCATGTATCATTACCCAATTGTAGTTGATAGCCTTTGTCCATAAGCTGTCCAACACTCAACAAGTTATGGTTAAGTGTATCAAAAAAATAAATATCATCAATATATGTTTTACCATCAAGTGTTATAGATCCAATTCCTATAAAATGATAGGCTGCATTATTCCCTACTTTGACAAATCCTCCATCATAGCTTCTAAATTTGACAAACTTGTTCATATCACCAGTCATGTGATGTGAACAACCACTATCAATGATCCAGTCTTTCTTTTCAACTTGTAGAATTAGCACACTTTTGTCTTTGATTTCTCTATCAAGATCATCCTCTTTTATATCTAGAAATCCTAATTCATCTTGACTTTTTCTTTGATTAGATTCTTCTTCATTAGCATATAAGCAATTTCTAAATCTTCTAGATTTGAATCTACCCTTAAACTTCCTTTCTCTTTTAGGACACTTAGATGCATAATAACCATATTCATTACAAGTCCAACATTTAAAGATATTCTTATGATCTTTTTCTCTTTCCACAAGAAGAAACACTCCTTCTTGGATCTTTTCTTCTACGAGCAATGTCTCCATGTGTATTTGTGCTCCTTGCTAAACCAAGTTTGATGTTTAATGCAATAAATGTTGTCTCAACTTTTGCCAATTCTCTAGACTATTTTAGATCAAATTCTACAGCTTCCAACCTACCAATAAATGTCTCTTTGGTGAAATTAGTAGTGCAAGGTATCATCAATTGAATCATTTGTGCTACCAACTTGAAAGGTGGTGTTAGAATTTTCAAGATCTTCCATATTACTTCATCATCATATTTCTTTCCATTAAGAGATGTGATTCCTACAATAATCTTAGATATTCTTCCAACATAGCTTCTCATAGATTCATCTTCCATCATTATAGCATCTTGAAATGTGCAATACAAATTTTGCAATCTAACTCTTTTTGCATGTGTATCTCCTTCATAATTAGCTTCTAAAGTTTTTCAAATTTCATGAGATGTTTCAAGTAGTTTTACCTGACTGTACTCACTTTTAGGTAATGCAAATAGTATTGTTTCTCTTGCCCTTATGTTGTACAGAAATACTTCTCTCTATTCTTTGGTGTAGGTTTCAAGATTGTCTTCTTTCACAATATTTTTGGATGTCTTGGTCACAAGCCAATATCCTAGACCCATGCACAAGAGATGAGTCTTCATTTTATCCTTCCAGCTATCATAGTTTGTGCCATCAAATCTAGGACTTTTCTTTCTGAACATATTCACCATGGATCTCCCAAAGTTGTTTAAACTTTCTTTCAAGGACTTGAGGCTCTGATACCAATTGTTCAAAGTAATAGTTCACCAATATAACTGAGATAGGGCATGTGAATTAGTATGTATCGAAGTTAAACAATTCTTACTTTATCAACCAAAGTAAATAGCAATCATGAAGAAATGCGCATACACAAAATCACCAGATATGTTGACTAGGGAAACCCTTGATCAAAGGGAAAACCCTGGTGGGAATGATGCCCATAGAATAATGTACTAATATGAATATTCCTTGTTAGATCATAGACCCTATTAGGAGTCTTCTACAATTCTTAGTATAAAGAGTCCCTATTAGGAGATTTTGAATCCCTATTAGGAGATTCCAACCCTGTTAGGAGTTGAAGAAGATAGCTGAACCCATTGTCCAATTGATCATGATACTATTCCTTTTAGAATAATAGATGTGTAACAATATGTTTTCTCTTCCTCTATTCGATACGTTATACTCCTTCACCTTCAGACCATGCAAACAGGTCTAGAACTCATTAGTAACCCTTTAGGTCACTTACATACATTAGCAGATTACTATGCTCTTCTACTTCACAATTCACAAGTCTTCTCTACTTCTCGATCACAATCATGGACTCTAGTACTTGAAAAACATATTTCCTTTATACCATATTAGATTATTGATCATTTGAGTCAGCTCCATATACTTAACACTCATTAGAGTAGGCTCCATATTTAATTAAATAAAATACACATTTAATTAATGTTGTCAACTCATAGTTGTTTCCAAACTTCCACACATGTGACTTTTGTACCTGTACACTTGCTAACATCATCAGTGGTTAGTGTACTTCATCTAGTAAATTGTGCAACCCTTCATTCCAAGCACAATATGTTATATTGATCATACAACATAAACTATTTTCCCAATACTATGTTTTCCTGTGGTTCTCAGTAAATCATCAAGATCTTTCGTATGCTATCAATTTAGGTTTTGCACACTTGACCACATGTGAAATACATGCTATAGTATATATTGTTAACTGCACATGGGAAAATACACAATGTGATGTCCTCAATACATAAATCTCAATCTACTGCTCTTTCAGTTTTAATATGTTGTCACCAATGATAAATATAGTCATAACACTATTCTATGATGTTTTCTCATAGCATCAGCATTCATGATAACATGGACGTCCTTTTGTCTAGATACAATGATATATTCTTCATCCTCGACAAGAAAATCACACCAAAACTAGTAGTTTTCAAGTTCCAAGATGTTCCTACAAAATAACAGTTTCAAGATGACTACTTAGAGTTTTTAGAAACAGATTTGGGTCACACTGATTTGGGAGAATTCTTAAAGATATGCAACAAACCAACTGAGAGGTTCTAGACGATCTCTACATTTATCCAATTAGGGCTCATTAATGCAACTTCACACCTAGTGTTAGTACAGTCTTCAAAACTAATCATGACACTCGTAGAACATTTTGTTCCTTAAGAGAGGGTAGTCAAGAGCATAACAAGAGATGTCATTCTTGATCTCTGACCCAAGAACATTGAGAAAGTGTTCCATCTCCCAAGGGTGGATCAATTCATTAGACTAACCTATGAGCAAGCAGAGAGATGGTATTGGGAACATATTGACAAGGCTTCTAAGATCATCCAATCTTCATACCTTATAGAGAAGACTCCTATGGGAAAGAAAATGAGCAAAGTAGACATGACAAGAGGATATATGAAGGAAGATATTGGGTAAAAAATCATACTCTTGAGTAGGGTCATGGGTTTGCCAACATTCAGACACCTGAACATTTTCATGGTGCATTTTATTGAGATGATAAAGAAAGTAGAGATGCTACTGGATTGGGCTTCTACTCTCAGTCAAAATTTGGGTGAATAGTTGGTGGCAACAAAGAACAATAGGAAATTTTACATGACATCATACTTGGTGTACTTGTTAGCTGCAAGGGCGGCAGATTATCCAGGGCACTGCAAGAGGGGTAGCATGTAGGATGCAAATGTATGACCATATATTGTATACCCTCAGCTGGTGAAGAAGAGGCTTTCCAAGCAAAGGAAAGAATATAGAATTGTAAATGATGCTTTTATATTTTCCATACATTGGTTTATAGAAGGGGATTATGCAAAAATAATATCATAAGAGGCAGCTGCATAGATATCACTAATTAGAGCTTATATATCTAGTTCCAAACATTTACATATTTGAGGGTAGTGGGTACGGCTATTAACCCTAAGAAGCTCCCCAGGTATATTAGTGATAGGCTTATTCTCCTAGAGATCTGCCAACAACTCTTGTTTGCATATGATAGAGTTAGAAAGTAGTACAAAACATGTTGGATGTGGCCCATGACTATACACTACTACATTTGACATCATTTTTCTACCAAAATTTTTGACCATCAACTAAAAAAATTTAGTTTGGTCAAAATGTAGAAGGCAATTTTTTTTTTTTTTCAAAACTAAGCCCCATGTTGGTCAAAATTTTGACTGGTCAAAATGGGGGGCTTAGATATTAAAAAAAAAAACATTTCATGTTTGTTGTTTTTTGCAAGCATGGGATGTTTTGTTGGAGTTGGATACTTGATGCGCCATCACCAGACAAAAAATTGGATGCCCTGGTTGTGCCCTAGCTTGCTCACGGTTGGAGTTGGAAACTTGATGTTTTGAAAAGGAGGTGATCAGTCTTTTGGAAGTTTAGATTTGGAAACAGCAAGGCCGAATGCATAAGGTAGGGTTTCAATTGTTTTCTCTTTAGATTTGTTGCCTTTACATTTTCCAAAAGCGATTTCTTATTCTTTCATCTCTTCACTATCATTTTTTCCATGATTGTATTCAATGTAGTTGTATGACTTGTACATGGTTTCTTCTTTTCAATCCAAGGAATCATTACATCCAATTCTCTTCCATCGATTTGATGGACATTTTTTTCTTGTTCTTTCTTTGATGGGCATTTTTTTCCCTTGTTCTTTCTTATCTTTTGAACTTGGTAGCAAGTGCAAGGGACCCATTCTTCACTTTCTCGTATGGTATTGCTTGGCTAGTGATGCCCTCTCCTCAACGAATTTTATGATATTTCATGCTTGAGAATATGCCTCCCTCTGAACAATCCCTAATGGACTTTGCATGACTTGGAACAATGTTCTCTTCTATGCTAGTTTCCCGATGTCAAAAGTTAAAATTAATCTCTTTTATTTATTAGGTTTGGACTTCATTCCTAGAAGCATCAATTCTAATTTTTGGCAGTTTTTTAGAACATCTTTTGTGGACATAATTTACTCCTTACCTACATTGCAAACAACAAAGAAGGAAACATCTGTTTTGCTGGTTTTGCTATCTTAAAACTATTTTAATCCTTTTAAAGCCTTCATATCAGATCTGTACATTTCTTGATCACATGGCTACATACATCATCATGAAATATGGAAAAAAATTAATATTGTTTTTTGATAATAGTTATAGACTATAGAAAGCCATATTTTGGGCATAAAAAGGGCATTGAGATCTCTGTAGTCTTTGAGCATGAAGCATTAACTGAAGAAATCATCATTTTACCATCTAATAACTTAGTATAATCATTTTCATGTGCTTAGGACTGTCACAATTCTAACTTTTAGGTTTTAAGGTCATACTAGAAAAAGATTTATGTCTCAGTGCAAGATTGCTTCTTAACTGCACAAAAAAATTAATTGATTAAGTTGCATGCCTATGGTATTTTTGAATCTTCTACACAAACAAAAAACCTAACTAATAAGAGCAGTTATCTTTTGTTATTAGTTTAGTTTGTCTTGTGTTAATATTTTAATTTTAGTGGGATTTGAGTTGCCCGACAATACTAGGCAATAAAAGAAAATAGTTGTTCATTGTTGTTCAAGAGAGGATTGATCTGTAACTTTCAGAGTTAAACTTAGAAAATACTTAATAAATCAGATCTATGCTGATAAGTCCTGGTATGTACTGAATCTAATTAACTGATCTAAAAAAACTTTTAAAAAACTTACTTTTTGCATGTATTTTCTGTTCTATAATTATCAGCATTAGTTTATTATGTTTCCATTATTTTGCAAAGTATGTAATTGAAACTTAAAATTTTAGAATACTAAAAAATCAAAAAATCTAATTTAAGTACAAAAAAACTTCCAAACAAATCAGAATTTTGATATTTTCAGATTGAGGATACTTACTAAACCATCTATACTAATCACTAGTCATAATCCAAGCCCCTTTAGAAACATTGCCACTGTAAACACAAATTTTGCCTACCAATTTTTTTAACTTCAATTAATAAAGGTTGCTACTTTTAGTTAACTGCTACCTTAACAATTAATCATATGTTGCTGCCTCAATAATGCTCTTCCTTAATAAAGTGCAATCACTATTATGTTTGGACCAACATATTGTTTAAAGACTCACTCAACCTTCACATAATCATTATCACCTTACTGCTAATGTATCTAAAAACTTGGGCAATGAGATGCCAAAGGTAGTCGGTTAACAATATAGTTAAATCTTTAATTTAAACTTTCTTTAATTGCTTCCTTTATAAAACACCAATCACTTCTCTTTGTAATTGTTTTATGTTTAGGTTGGCAAACAAATTGATGTTGCTTGAATATTCATTGATATTGCCAATATTTGATTTCTCCTCTCAATTTCCTTCTTGAAATTTATTTTTTGTGACTTCTTGTAAAATTTAGTGGCCTTTGGCCTTATTCCTCTTAACTTATGAAATAGGGTTGTTATAGCACGTTAGCTTATACAAATAAAAAATTAAAAAAAGAAAAAAAATACAATAGAATAAAAGATATAGAAAAAATCCCTAAGCACAAAAGGGCTAAATGATAGCATGGAAGTGCTGATCAATATGTGTTGATTCACAAACTATACACATTTATTCACATAGCATAAGCATTGAATTGGGATTGACCAAAAATGCCAACAAGAATAATTCTTATCCTACAAAAAGAGGATTAGAAAGGATGAAAATCACTAAATAACATAAAGACCTTACCAATAAGAAAGAAAAGCAACTAGCAAGAAAATATAGTAAACAAGACTCATAAATTTGTAAACTGTAACATTGAAACACAACGTATATTTCAAAAGTGTTAGTATGAAAATCTAATTTAGAACAACAAATTTGAAAATGTGAAATTTGAAAGCCATGCTCTCATTGAAGCACATACTAGAGTCCATGCAATTTAGACTCTAATTTTATCATCTCATTAAGATACGCATGTAAAAGAGGCACTTCCATTTTGATTCTAACCTAGCATTTCCCTATTAAAGCTTGTGCCTATCTAAGAAAATCAATTTCAAACAAAAGCTCCCTTTCAAATTCTTGGGCATGCACCTCACAACATGTAAGTGAATTTGAGATTATAAGGAAAAAAAAATAACTCCATAATAGAGGTGTGAAACTATGAATAGTAAAAGATCCCTTACAAGTTAATTTGTGTAGTACCACTATTATGTCCCCTTCTTGGGACATTAGAAATCAATTAGATAATTAAGCTTTAAGTTGTCAAATTATATCAAATTTGATGACAACTTAAATCAATCATTTAATAAAGTAATAAAAGGACTTCAATTGAGTTTAGTGAAAAAAACTAATAGTCATTTTAATTTTCAAGAGACGAATAATAAAGAGACAAAGAAAAAGAATATTAAGAGACAGATAGAGGGAACATGAAAAGTCACCAAGATATGCTACTAAAGAATGAGAGGTTCATGCTTGATTATACTTGGTTTGATATTTTTATTTGGAAAAGTTTGTGAGCATTTGGCTTGCCTATTTGAAACCTAAGGGCAGAAACATTTAGGATTTCTTAGTGGATTGGATGGAAACCCAAATTCATCTTTGGTGTAGATTCATTTCAAGATTCATCAATGTGCTTCATTGTCAGACTGTTGATAAGTTAGAAGTTAAGTAACATTATATATTGTCAAACAATATGAAATGTGGTATGGTGGGTGAAAGTATTGCAAGTTATCTGATGATTGATAAATATTATTTGTGGGCTATCATTTTGCTTCAAATAATGATTGTGTGCTAAGTTTGATTTATTAATTATCATTTCAATTGATGAGATTTTGGCATTGAAATAAAAGAGAACTATTGAAGTTATAAGTTTGCTAGGTTTAGTGTAGAAGTTCATTTATCTCAGTAGACAATTACTTCACTACTCATGGAGAAGATGACTCAAATGAGGATTCAAGCACACTGATTCTTCTTGTTCAGTTCTATTGAGGTTGTGTTTAAAGTGAAGAATTCACAAGGAGAAATCCCAAATCATTCATTGCCAGTCCATAGAGCTTGCATCACGACAATATTTGAGTAGGATGCAAGAGCAGGTCCTCTAGCTTGAAAGAAAATTGCTAGCATTGTGCCATGAGTTTCCAATATAGGACATTTGGAGTTGGGTGATTTGATTGGTGGAGTTCCAAATATTCACATCCTTTACCAATATTAACTTTGATTGACTAGTCTTTCACTTCTTATAAGTTGCAGTGAGTATTTTTGTGGTGGTTCTCTTGTCATTGGTGCCACTGTTGCCATGTGATTTTTAGGGTATTCACTATGGTGGGGCTTGATTGAAGGGTTCTTTGTACCTTATCAAATCCAAATTGTTAGGAGTTTAGAAGGGTGTGGTTGTTGTTATATCTTTTCTAGTCATAGGGTTCCTTTTCTCTAGGCATGGTTGTTATGAATGGAAGATGCATATATCAGCCAAAAGCACGAGATTAGAGCATTTTTGGGCTTGTTCCTAGCTTCAGTCTAGCAATTTAAAAAAAAATTAAACTATGTATTTTTTTTAATCCAACATTTTGGATCAAACTCCATGATCCATCAATCCCAGGTTCATTTTTATTTGAATGAATGCATGTTCTTAAATACAACGATCAAACACACAATTTGACTTTAAAAAATGCTAAGTGGGGCACAACAAGTAGTGAATGGTCAGCAAGGTGGGACATCTGAATTTGAATTCAAAAAAATTAGGGATCAAGTCTTGTGATTTTGGAACACCTAGATCAAGTCCGCACCTAGAGATCTGATCTAGGGAGTTGATTAAGGTATCTAGGGATCAGGGATGAAAATCTAGAATAACTGATGACAGGGATCATAATATAAGCCAAATTTACACATGAATATGCCATTTGTAAGATAATTATTGCATCTATGACACCCTACCAAAGTGGGCTTAAAACATAAGGGAAAAGGGGATGGATATGAATTTTCACTTTTAATTAGAATTTTTTATATTAAGGACAGAATCTATCAATATTTACAATGGGTTCCCATTCTAGATCTCAACAGGCATCAGTTTCTTCTTGTGTTGAATGGGGGTCCAGAAGTAGATCCAACATTCAAGACATAATAAGTTTGGATTTTTTCTTAAATCCAATATCCCTAGTATGTATAATGCTTATACCATACAATGTTTTTTAAGGATATTCATATCTGACAAGAAAGAAGTCATTTTCTAAGCATTTATGTTTTTGTCAATGAAGTATGTTTTTAATTAGAAAAACTATTTTGGTTTTAATACAATGAAACACACATGGTTTTTTTAAGAATGTTGGATAAATAAGTTGGTTATAGCTTGTAGTTTTATTTGTTAATGAATGTAAGTTTTCCCAGAACTCTCTTATAGGAGGTAGCAACAGTAGGAGTAAAGTTGCTTAGCTTGCCAGAGAATTTCTCTTTTGTGGATGCTAAGGATGGAGAGAGTCTTAGCATAGTTGATGCCTTTAGATGGGTCTATCATACAACGTTACTATTCTCTTGCAAAGTAAGTGCTTGGACAAAAGTGCTTAACTTTTTCCTATTATGACCTTTCATATATTATATGCATTGAAAAGCCTTCTAGAATTAGCAGTTTTTAAAAAATGTACAGAGAGATTGTCCTACCATGTGAAAAGAGTTTTTTTTCATCTAAATAAATGTTTGACTTGTTAATGAATTGCCACATGTAACTAGTTTGATTGATTACATTGTATGCTCGCTTCGCAGCCTGTAATTTTTTGCAGAAATGTCATGTAGTGTCATGCTGCTTTTTTATGCATTTCCTTATTGATTGAAGTAGTTATGTAATGTCCCATATTTGGCTATCTTGGAAAGCCTAAACAATTTTCTTGCAAAGCCAATTACAAGACAATTTAGCATTCCATTCAATGCAGGACTATTGTTGTTGCCAATAATGTGTTTCAGCTCAATAAAGAGATAAATACCCCTATTTTTACAAGTGATGAAATAAAAAAATCAAGAAAATAGGAAATAAGCAGAATACATTTAGTCTACTAGTAGAGTCACTTGCACCTCCAATCTATGGGCATACTTGGATAAAGAAAGTTGTTTTATTACAGCTACTAGGGAGTGTTGAGAAGAATTTGAAGAATGTAACTCATTTGAGAGGGTAAAACCCTTGATTTCATACTTTCAATATACTTCTCTTTCTAATGGTTGTTGAGCTCATGCATTTCTATCAATTTCATTGTAGGGTTGGTGATCCTTCTATTTCTAAATCCCAACTCCTAAGAGCCATCATGAATATTGCTTCCCTGGCAATATCAACTATAGGATGAGGGTCTTTTGATGTTGGTTTGACATCTACTGTCACCTTTGACCAAGAGATGGGTAATTAGTTTTTAGAGATTTTATGTATGTTCTTGACTATTATCTATACATTGGCTGCTATTAAGAGGCCTAGTTTGCATCACTAGTACATTTGACCCCATTTTTAGACCAAAAATTTTGACCATTTATTAAAATGGGGTCAAATTTGATCAAATTGGTCGCAATAGGCAAGGAAAAATGTCTTTTTTTAAGAACCCATGCCTGTCTTGGTCAAAATTTTGACCAACACAGGTTCATTATATTAAAATGAAAAAAGTTAATTCATTTTTATGGCAGAGAGGAAGGTAGGTTTTTCATTTCACGCACTCTAATTCATTGTTATGATGGAGAGGAAGGCAGGTTTTTCATTTCACATGCCCTAATTCATTGTTATGGCAGAGAGGAAGGCAGGAAGTAAATTTTTAAGGAGAGGATGGGAGATTTTACTTTGAAATTTGATGGAATCGATCCAAAGCTAGCTCTCTTGAAGAGTGAAGACAGATTTGTGCTCTCCAAACCAACTAGAAATTCAGTCATGTTGAGGTAAGTGGAACATGTTTGTTTAATACCCATTTTAACTAGGAAGAAGGTTGCTTGTTGGGAGTCTCCTCTTTCTATTTCTTACTATGGTTGAGGAAGGATTTTTTATAGCAAATTTAAGGCTTGTTTGCTGCCCAAACCCATCTAATGGGGGTGTCTTTCAATTTGCATTTAGACGTTGAGAATCACCATCACTTGGGATCGTAATTGCTCTATTATTGGAGTAAAAAATCCATGTTAGTTTGGTACCCAAAAAATTGTTTCCAGTTTGATGCCAATTACTAACCTTTTGGCAGCAGTATCTTCTATGGACCAATCTACATTTGGAGTGTGCAAGTTGTGTTTGTAGCTATGAGAGTGGATGCCATTTCTGGGTGTTTTCGATCTAAAATTAATGCCAACCTTGGTGCTTCTAATCTTGCCAATTTTGGATGCCTTTTCTAGGCATTATTTCCTAGACACAACCACTCAAGTGTGGGTAATGGCTTCTACAAAAAAACATCTCTTCTAGGCCTGACATGTGAGTAAATTTGGAGGGGAATTTCATTACCTCTAGAGCATACAATCTATTCTAGCCAGTCAATCAAACTTGCTACAAATTGACTATGACATACATGTTCCAGGTTACTGAATTGAATTATAATTGACATACATGTTCATAAAAACCCATACTCATCAGCTTGAATTGTTTGTTTAATACCCAATGCATTGAGGTGATGCTTACAAGTTGAATTCATAACAACCATTTCTCATCAACTTAAATTGTTTGTTTAGTACCCATTGCATTGAGGTGACACTTACAAGGTTGAAGTATTGCAACTTCCTAGAAGGTCTGCCTACTCAATTTCCTGATGATCCAACTTTCCTTGACCATAAAGTTTTGCCCAAGATTAAGCCTTCTTAGCTTGCCATGCCATTTGCAAAACCTTCAACAAGTTATGTGCCCTATGAACCATTGATCATAGATTTGCTAAATTCCTTCATTAACAACTAGGTGGTATTTTTTGTCATGTCAAATTATGTGATGTTTAATTAGTATCGATCTTGAAATAATTGCAAGAGTAGTGGTTTACAAGAGCTCATCTCTTGTGATTACACATAGTCAACCTAGCACTCATTGCATCCATGTGATTCTCATACATTCAAAGCATTTGAGATTTATTTGGTGTTGTTGTTGCAAGACTAGTACTAAATTGTTTCCAAGGTTACCAAATGCTCATCTTATTATCTAATACCAAAAACCCACTACAAGCCCTTCACTAGGCCTATTTCCCAATTAGCCCTACCTAATCAAATTTTCATACTTTTCTCTCACTTTTCCCAAAAATATCAGAAAAATAAGACCATATCCAGATACCATTTTGGATTGTACACAACATACTTCAAATGCTCATGCTACTCCCTTGGACCAAATGCCCAAGCCAAAATTACCGCCCCACAATTAACCCTCTTTTAGCCCTTCTGTTACAAAGCAACCACTAACATATCTCATCTCACAAACTATCTAACCTGATACAGAATTGTCTTGTCATCCAAAACAAAGGATTTTCAAATTCATAGGAGATTCCATCAAGTTTTACACACCCAACCAACAAACCCTCCTTCTTAGGTGCCTAAACCAAGGGTTTTTCCAAACTCACCTTTCCAAATGTATCTTGATCCTTCCAATGGACCCAACACCTTCATATAGCCCTAACATGACCTTCCTTGTCATAAAATATAATCCTCCTTCAGATGGAACCTTCAGACCTATGACTGTCCCAACACCTAGTAACACCTCCAGAACTATGATTCCCACAAAATATTTATCAACACTTACCTTGTTGCTTGTAACAAAATGCTACATTTCTAAACTCAGATCTACAAGCATTTGAACCCTCCAAATATAATATTCCTTTATAAACTCTAAGTTAAACACGAAATCCATTTGAGTTTAGATATCTTGATCTCTAATTTCTTTTCCAAAATCATCCTCCAAGGTGGAACTCACCAATCTGCTCTTCTTATATGCTTATGGAATTGTTTTGGATTTTCCAAAGAATTTCAACATCCAACCTTTATAGACGTTTGAGTCCTAAATTCATGTCCCTTGATGTTAGGCCCAAATGGTCTAAGGATTAAGTTTTTAAAAATTGTACAACCACCATGAGGCCAAACTTGCATAAGCTAATTGATTTGTAATTAAGTGAAATCTAATTTCTTCTTTTGACCCTTAGGCCAACCCACTTAGGCCTATTTTTCAACAAATTTCAATTACAATCATTTCATGGCTGAAATTGTAATGATCTTAGGCTCACGAGTTTTTGAGATTTACCCATCTTTTGAACTCACATGTTCTTGATTGAAGATTGCATTAATATGTTTCAATATTTTATTCATCTTCATTAGTTGATGCATTAATCACATTAGTCATTGCTATCAGGATTAGTCATGGCATGCTGCTGTTAGCACCTAAGTAACTTTCACCTTGTGACATCTCTTTGAGGCATTTTACAAATAACTAAGATACATTGTCTATAAATCCACATTTTGCAAACATCTAGGCCTTCTAGAAATTATAGGATCATTTTAGTTACATTTGAAAACATTAATCAACAATTTCCATATGTGCAGATATAAACATTAACTACAACATGGTATATTTTCTTGTGAAGAAAAACCACACTTGACAATATGAACCCAAAACAAAATACTGAGACAATGGCTGCATTGTGGGCTCAGTTTTGAAGAAAACCTAATAAATATTATTGTCCTTGGAAAAAGTGTAAGGGCTTAAAGAATTGAAGAATTCTAATCACAACAACCCAGAGTCATTTTAGGAAATATGGTCATGTTGAAGGGGGCCACGATTTTTGTCCTTTGCTAAATGTGGATTTCCTACTAGAGGAACATGGAGGTGTGAATGTCCAAGCTAAGGATAACACTCCCATGGAAGAAGATGATAATGTCCCAGAGGAGATGATTGAAGAAGATGGTATTGGGGTAGGTGATGAAGAGGCTCACAATGATGGTACTAGCAAATCTTATAATGATGATGAAGACAGTCTTGATATACCTTTACTTGAGAAGGCACACGAGCCCTTATACAAAGGCTCCCAAACAACTCTACTCTTGGCTATAGTGTTGTTGGTGAACTTAAAGATTACAAATGGTATATCCAATGTAGCAATGTCACGTATGCTAAGGTATGTCATTTTTGTCTTCTTCAGTGTTGGCATACAATTACTATTCATTATATTAACAATGCATATTTGTTGTTGTAGGTTGATTAGTGAGTTTGTGTTACCACCATCAAACATTTTGCCTCATTTGTATTGAGAATTATCTAACATTATGGATTAGATTGGAATGAAGTATTAGACAATACATGCATGTCTCAATGATCACATTCTATATCATAAACAACATGAATTTGCAACAAAATGCCTTGATTGTCATGTTAGTAGATATCAGTCAGATCAAATAACAAAAAAAGTGCCTCACAAGGTTCTTTAGTACATTCCCATTATTCCACATCTTCAACAGTTATTTAGGTGTGCTAGCTTGGCACAATTTATGGATTACCATGCACGCAATAGAAGTCAGGATGACATTATGTGAATGCTTGTTGATGGTTCTACATTTAAAGAGATAGAAGAAACATGGTCACACTTTAAAGAAGAACCTCCTAATTTGAAGCTTTCATTGGCGACGGATGGTGTCAATCCATATGGAGATATGAGATCTGTTTACTCAATGTGGCCTATTTTTGTTATTAACAATAACATTCCTACTTAGATGTCCATAAAGAGGGAGCACGTAATGTTGTCAATGATTGTGCCAGGTATTTTTTTATTTTATAGTTATCTAAATTAATTTATAAATAGTATATGAAAATGGTTATAATAATTATGTAATGTTTATGTTCATTCAATTACTAGGTAAATAACAAGTTAAAGATATGAACGTGTATGTTGAGCCCCTAATTGACGAGCTATTGAAGTTATGGAATGGCATCACTATGTATGACATCTCTAGACCGATAGGACATTGACAATTTCAATTCCATGCAATGCTTGTATGGACAATGCATGATGCCCCTAGGCTAACTCATTTTTGCGGTATGTTATATTGTTAAGATAACATATTTTTGGTATGTTATAGTGTTTACACATTACTATTGAATGCTTAATTTGCGCATGATAATTGTACATGATCCAATTATACATGATCTTTTAGGTCTTTAGACAAAGGGAAAATTTGCATGTCCAGTTTGTGGTCCGAAGATGAAATGTCGTCATTCAAGAAGTTTAGGAAAGCAGGTGTTTGATGAGTTTAGACACTTTCTCCACAATAATCACAGGTATCGAATTGCCAAAAAACATCTTTTCAATGGGAAAGAAGAGACATCATCAAGGCCACGAAGAATGACACCTTATTTATGGAAGTTGGAATACGATTGACTAAATCATCGAGGTAATGTCCAATTTGTCATCTGAAGTTTAAAATTTGTATTTTGATATTGTCTTATATTTACTAATGCTGTAATTGATGCGTGTGAAGGTCGTCAAGGCATCAATGACCAACTTCCTAGAGGAATGAAAAGTTATCCTACTCAATTTAGTAGGTTACCATACTACAAGGATCTCCCAATCGCGCATTTGTTTGATGATATGCATATTGGAAAGAATGTAATAAAGACACTATGGAAAATGTTGGATAGAAGGCGTGATAGAGAAAAAATTGTTAAAATTTGTACTGACATTCATGAATCCAATCATGCACTAAATTTTTTCATTGAATCAAATACCAATGGAGACTACATAAATCAAAGTGCCCTTCATTGGTTATTAACAGAGCAACAAAGTGATGCATTAAAAGAAGTCATAAAAAAAGAAAAATTTCCAACAGGATTTGCTGCAAATATAAGCACTCTTCTATCAAAGAAAGGTGATTTTGGGTGAGGGTTGAAAACACATGACTGGCATACCTTCCTTAAGGTAAGTCATGTTCTCTATTTATAGTATATTTGTAAGATTGAATGTAGTACCAATTGTATTATTTAATAATATATTGAAATGATCATTTTTTAATGATTACAGTTCGTCCTACCTCTATCCCTTCCACAATAGTTTGACAACAATATTAAACAAGTTATATATGATCTTGGAAAATACATGAGGTTAAAAGTATTTTTTCTTAGATTTGTAGTTTTTTATCTGAAATCTATTGTATAATTTTATTTGAAATCTCCTTTATGTGTTTTTTCATGTTGAATCTCTTTTAGGTGGTTATCATCTAAAGAAATTGATAAAAAAGATATAAAATATTGGAAGAGAAAAATTTCATAGCTTATGTGTGAAATGCAAAAGTGTTTACCTCCAATTTTTTTCAATGTTCAAGAACACTACGTCATACATCAAGTTGAGGAGATTGAATTGTGTGGACCTGTACAAGCTAGATCAATGTGGATGATTGAGAGGCAATTAAAATTTATGTAGGGCTTGGTTTGACAAAGAGCATGTCCTAAGGGTTCTATGATAGAGGGATATATGATATACCAGACCATGGTGCATATTAGTGAATATCTTCCAAAGTTTGTAGCAGATATCCATGTAGATCGCATTTGGGATCTCAACTGTAATGACAAATTCAAAGGGGAGTACCTGATGAGGAAAGGTAGATTGAGGAGGGTGAGAGGTAATTATAAGTTTTTTTTGTAATTTAATAATTCTTATCCATCATCAATATATATAAGTTGTTTCTAACTAGTGTAATTTTCTTCTTTATAGTTGATCGTAAGTGGGATGCACTACACTTGTATATTGCAAACAATCTTGATTGGATGACAGTATGGATTGAACAATCTCAAGAAAATGGTCGCTCATTAACATGAGATGGTGTTGCATCATTGGTTAAAGAATCTCATCATAATGGAGATCCTAATGTTACGCCAATGGTACTTGATCTAATATATGGCTTAAGAGATACAAAGGTATGCATAAGATTACTAATCATGAGACATAAGTTTAATATCAACTCACAGATCAATGAAAAGATTCTTGAAATGTTTGAATAATTATAGGTCAAACACCACAAAGCTATGTACTACCATGGCTATAAATTCCACACAAAAAAGTTAGATGAAATGAAGAAAATGTGTGATTTCGAGATAAGTGTTGTCTTCGTAATCACCAATATTTCATCTAGAACTGATATACATCCTCAACAATCTGAAAATTGATACTATGAAATTTTAGATGATATACTTGAGCGCAACTTTAATTCATTCAAAATAGTTCTATTTTTCATCAAATGGTTCAAGTTATGACTGAATCAAAATGATCCTAATAGGACTGTTATTGAACACGATAGTGGATTTACTATGATTAATACAAGGCCATTTGAGCCAGTTAGAGATGAGCCCTATGTTCTTCCAAGCCAATGCAAGCAAGTGTTTTACTTTGGTGTTTCACATAAATGAGGTTGGTCATTTGTTGTTAGACATGACCCAAGAGGAAGGACGATAAAGTATAATGTGATCGAAGAAGAAGATGTTAAAGAAGCACAAGAGGAAGTAAATGATTATCAAGAATGACAGTTACCTAGTGATGAAGAAGAAGAAGATAGTGATAATTTTGGTCATGCTAATGATAATGGTGATAATGATGATGATGATGATGATGACGATCATGATCATGGTGATGATGGTGATGATGATGATAGTGATGAAGATGGTGATGATGGTGATGAAGATGGTGGTGGTGACGACGACGATCAAAGTTACAAGTACGATGATGGTGATGATGATGATGAGGATGATGATGATGATGATGATGATGATGATGATGAAATGGATGAAGATCATGATGATCAATGAAATGTCCAAGTAGGATCAATGTCAACGATGACGGGGTCTTGTATGACCAAATTTTTCTTTCCAAACCATATGTGCACATATAAACATGAAGTAGAACATGTCAAATATTTTTTTATATATAAAAATTAGTTAGACTAAATTTTTAACTTCAGACAAATGATTTACATATATAATCTACTTTATTATTAATATTTTTTTGGTAAGTCTATTACTTTAATTTCGTTGCTGATTTCTAAGACTTTCTAATTTTTTTCACAAGGCGATATGGATGCACCATCTTAGACACCTTCAATAGAGGTAAACATTAATTATTGTAAATTTTAATGTTAATATAGAAAAAAAATCATATTATTATGTTCTTTTCTTTATGGCTTTGGAGTTATTCTGATGAAATTATATCGATATTTGATGTCACAAATGATAAGAAAAAGCTAGAATGAACATTGATAAAATGCGATCTAAAATACAGACGTCATATCTACATGACATTTCCCTTAGTACTGACCCTATATTCATCACCCAAAAAACTAAGCAAGGATACACTGATGAACTTGTTAACATTATCATCGAGGGTGATAGAAGTGAGGAGAAAGAGGCACTGAGAATAGAATTGGATCGTAGAATCCAATCTTTGAAGGTAAGTAGTAATTTAATATTTTATAGTATCTTATGGATCATGATCTCTAATTTTATGTGTTCTTGTATAGACATATGTTCCAGTTGCAACATCACATGGTGAACATGGTGAGGGTTGTTGTGCACAACCTTTGTGTAAGTAACACTTTGTTTGTTTTGATCAACATTATAACACTTACCTTTTTTTTTGTGGGTGTTTCTCACTAGTATCCCATTTGATCTTTATCCATTGAAAATGTCTTTGCTAACAATATTCTATTCTTTAGCTCATGATGAAGTGCAGACTCCTCCTTTGGTTGGTAGTCCAATATTGCCTAGTGCATTGTCAGCAACAAGGACTGTGCAAACAATCCTCGTATATGCCCACTAGAATTGGTAAAACCTTGTTTTGCTATATTTTGTAATGTGCTATTTGTAATGTATTTCTACAAGTTGATGAACATCAAAGTACCATATCAGTGCTTAAATGATGTCTACAGAAGCTTGCATACACACAAACACATGCATACACACAAACACATGCATACACACACACACACACACACACACACACATATACCCACACATAGAGAGACATGGAGATAGGCAGGGAGGTAGACCAACATAGAGTCATACTAGAATTGTCATTTAATTGTCATGATGCTTTAGTTGATAGACCAATACTACTGAAGTTGATCCATTTCTTGGAGTAGTTCGTGTGATTAGTACTAGTTCGTATGAAGGGACATTGTTGCTAAATAAGAAATCTATGTTTTCGTTAAAAGAACAAAAGCTTCCAGGTGCTTTAAAATTATTATTATTTAAAGTGTAAATTTAGTTTACTTTTACATTACTCATTTTGGACTAATAAATCCTTTATGTTTTTGTATGTAATAATGCTTTCTTTGAACATATTTTTCATATGACATTGAGACTATTTGGACCCACCATACGTAAAAGGTACATAGTTTCTTATCATTACTACATAATTTTTCTTTTCTTCCATTTATTGTAATATATTAAATTTATTGATCTAATAATCTATTTTTTTTTTAAAAGGTGGAATATAAAAGCTATGGAATTAAAAAATCAGCTGATTGCATCTTTTGAGGAGAAATTTGGGAAAAACATTTTTGACACTGGCCTACTTCTGAAAATAGCAACAAACCATATAAAGAATGTGAGGGATCAATATAGAAGGGCTCGTAAGGATAACCCAAAGTATGACCATCCTCCTATGATTCCACTAATGGAGTGGAATGAAATAATAGAAGATTCAAACAAGAAAAGGCTATGTGAAGATAGAGATAATGAAGCAGCACAGGGCAAAAAGAGGTATGTCATTATAGTATTGAGTACACTGTAATCATGCATTAATTATTTATATTTGTAAATATATAATCTAAGATGTTTGAAATTGTTCATAGATTGTGGGAGACATCCATGGCTACAAAAGCGAGAGTAGAAAAGGTTGGCCAACAAAAACTTGGCTCTGGTGGCAATATGAATCTCCAGTCTCGACTTGTAAGTAGAGCAATGAAATTTCTTCTTTTTTTTAATATAATGTTGCAAACAATTTTTGATTAATGAAACCATACATGGAAAACTGACGTTATTAGGAAAAAAATATAGGGCATAGAATTCAATGTGGAGGTCATAGATGAAGATAGAAAAATTGCCTTGAAGGAGGGCTATAAAGTTGTGGCTGCTCGCCTATGCAAAGAATCTGTAAGCCTTGCCCAAGAATCTAGTGCACCAAATGATATCTCACAAGTAAATTGATTAGATGAAAAGTAAATGAAATTGAATAGTTGAGAAGATTCTTTTTTGGTATTAGTTTTAAATGTAAACTAACTACATAACAATGTGCATAACATTTTACTGCAGCCTTCATATCCTACCACAGAACCTGCTCGTGACGAAGGCCATGATGTGCATTATAGTGGTGGAGGTATTAATTTGCTATTAGAAATTTATTATGAAATTATGAATATAATTTAAAATCTTCAATTGCAATTTGATGTGTATCCTTTTTTTGAATATTTCAGAGCATGTTGAACATCATGCTAAAGGAGTGGACCATGTTCCAAGTGTTCAACATGTTGACATGGTGGCAGATCAAAATGTTAATGTACATGATGTGGCATTGTTAGGTAAGAAAAAATGCATGTTATTTTGTATTCATACTTAATTACAGACTTGTAACAGTTAGAAAAAGAAAAAGAGTATGCCGATTTATCCCATTCACTTGTTCTTGCAACAGAGCCCCCTTTAGTGCAGTAGCCTCCTGCTCCTCCGAAGAGAAGAAGCCATCATAATTTCACATTACACGTGCCAAAAGAGGAGGAAGATGATGTAGATATGGATGCTCCTATGAGCGCTTTTCTTAAGAGAGCTCAAAAAAACAAAAAAAAGAAATGATGTTTTAAAAATCTTCTTTGATAAACCTTGTTGGATAATGAAAGAACTTTTTTTAAAGTAATTATGTATGAATGATGCGTATTAATAAAAAATTTTATTTTATGTTAATGAATTTTGTTATGTGTTAATGAAGTCTTGATTAGTATTGTGTATTAATGAATTTTATATCGTATTAATGAATGTTATAGTTAATAAATGGATGAATGAATAAATGAAGTATGTAATTAGATGATAATGGGTACTTTAGATTGATGTTAGGGGGAGGGGAGTGAGGCCAGATGAGCTTCCACCTTCACGTGGTTGGCCTTGTTAAGTAGAGAATATTATAGTATTCTTGAAACCAAGTGAAGCTCAAACTAAGGACCCTTTTTCATTATGTTCAAGAGGGCCAGACAAGCTAAGGACCCTTTTCATTTTAGTCTAAAAAGTAAGTGTATTCTGTTACAACAAGATGTATCTTTATTTTCCTATCATATTGATGTCCTCACTAGAATCCAAGGAACTTTAGGAAGTTTATAGGTTAAAAAATTCCACGTCTCTAACCCATCAAGTATCCAAGGAACTTTAGGAAGGCTAGAGGCTAATTGACTGCTCTCCTCTATCCATTCTCTATAATAGCCATTACCAAAATGGCAAAATATAAAGAACAGATCCCAAATTTATAACCTTGACACTCAATAATGACCCACATGGCTCTATTACATGGGGAGAAGCCAACATCAAAAAACCAAGACACAAAAATAGCAGACACCCTTTTCTTTGTATAATATATATTTACAAAAGATGACATTTTTCAAAATAAATTCCAGAGTACACTCTAAAGAAAAGCTAGCAAGTTTTACCTGCTAAAGCATATTAAACCCAAATTGTCTCTTAAGTTGCAAAATGTTTAAATGAGTAACAATCAACCAAGGCCTTTGACATTTCAACAAATAGAATGTATCTTCATTTATGGGGAAGAAGAGGAGAGGATTTAGCATCCATATGTATTGTTTCAAAGTAACTTGCTATTTTTCCCTCTAACTATTTGACCAAATTCTGGGTTATGATGTTAGATTTAGAGGGTTTCCTCTTTTATCTCTATGAATTTATTATTCTTCTAATTGTCTTCATTATCATCACATTTCATGCAGCTTGTTTTATTCTTGGATTCCTCTTAAAAGTATGTTTTTCTAAGGTAGGTGTTTGCCTTTTAGACTCCCCATTAATATAATATGATTTTGTTCAAGCTGCTCAATAGAAGCTACAATTCTCTAAAGTATGTGCTTACCTTTCTTGCATTTTATCATGTTCTTGACAAAAAACTGAGAATTTAGAATGTATAAGAATTCTAGGGTTAGGCCATTACATTTTTACTTTGAAATAGGACAATTTTTTCTTTGATGGTCATTCTTTTTACAAAGAAAAAAGGTGTTTCCCAATTGAATTAATTTACGCTGAATAACCCTATGTCCAATTGGAAGAATAAAACTTTTGCCAGGTTTGCAAAAATTAGAACCCTAGCATCTAGGTAAAGCTAGGGTTAAATTCAATTTCATGTACAAATCTTCACCAAACAATTTCAAAGAAAATGAGATTAATGACCAATGCTAGAACACTCAATACCTGAAGCCATTTGAGCATCATACTTATGATGACTGACATCATAAGGAGTTGACTCAAGCTTTCAATACAATGCCCTAAAAACAAATGTTTCCATATTCCAAAAAGCCCTATTTAACACCTTTTTTTGTAATTTTAGAAATCTTAAGGATAACAATGCTTCAATACCAACTCTTGATCTCTATACTCAAGGACTCCCCTAATCCTTACAATGCTTCAATACCCTTCAAATAACATAACTAAGGAGTTCCAACTCCTACCAAAAATTAGTTTTGTCTCAAACTTAAAACTACCTTCAATAGGCCTGTCCTATTAGCCCTGTCCTACAAGTAATCTACACTTTACTTCCAAACTTCTCAAACAACATAGTAACCTCTTCACCTTTTCAAATAACCTTTATTGATTTCTTCAAACCCTATGAATCTCAGTCCATTCATCCTATGAATGATGAACCTTTCTATGACTGCTCCTACATGCAACTAGGCCTAATTAGCCCTCCATTTACAAAGCAACTCCTTTTTTCTCTTACTTCCAACATTCCAAACCTTGACATAGTCTTAAGGAATCTATTTAATAGAAGGATTCCTAAATTTTTTTGAACTTCCACTCACATCTAAGCATTCTTTCATCAAACCCTTGTTTTAAGGGTTTCTAGCCTAGGGCTCTCTAGAAAAGACACTTAACAGTTTCAAAAAACCTTTATAATGGTTTAGACACCTTACAATACACTCCTTGAATTGTTTCCAACACTCATTTATCCATTCCAACCCTTAGATCACTATATTCACCATGTGGTGCTTTCTAAGTGCACCTTTACTATTTGTTCATTAGTCACCCACTATTCCTTTCTCTATTCACTATCATGTGCATCTAAATCCTAGTAAAAGCATCATATTTACAGGCTTAAGTACCTCTTGCACAAGTTACATTTTAATCACAAAAAGTGGGAGAGGCATATTTCCTTAAATTTCTTCAAAACAGTGATAGGCTGTCATGTTTCCTGTGACATCAAAGAACTTCAAATAGATTTGTTAGAAGAAACTTGCAATATTGCACCTTTAGTGCCTTTTACATCCTCTAGTGCCTTTTCAGGGAATTACCAAATTTTAAGTGTAAGCTGATATTATATGTGTTGTTTCTTTTCAATTAGGCTAGCATGTGCTCAAACCAGTGATGGTTGTGGCATCATTTAAATCAACTTCTAAAAGATCCTTGACTAGTTCACCAGACAGGAGTGCAGCCACAATAGACAAAGAAAAATCAGATTCCTCTCAAAATGGAGCCCACAAGAGATCAAGGAAACCAGGCCATGTGACATTTTATGCAAACCAGTCTATGGGTAAACTTTTTGTAATTTCTCTTAATACAAAATTTTATCTAGTCTTTTTAGAATAGTTGTATTAGCTTATTAATATATAACTTTTATGAAATTAAGACTTGACCACCATTGGTACTTCATCCTAGACAAATAGGTGTTGAAGCTCCACTTCTTGTCCTCCAAATGATCAGAGCTTTTAATATGGATACTGTTGGTGTTTGAAAATGATGGAGGGTTTTCAATTATCCCAATGAGAACATGACATATCTAGGGGCAGCTAACTCCCATTTTCAACATGCCATTTCAGACACTGGGCCAACTATAAGGCTAGACCCTTCTTCTACTTCAAGCTCTGCAAGACCTAGGTGGGTGAACCTCTTAGGATCCAATTATGTGACTAGTGAAATGAGCATAATCAGAATCTAGAATAACAGATGAAAACCTCTAAATCTTCTATACTTAACCAGTACTTCATAAGCATGAAATAGCTAATGACTTGACTCATGAAACTAGTAAGCTAAGTGCAGGTTAAACTTTGAATAACTTTCAACATGAAAGGGGAAATGTTTGATTAATAATGTTGAATTCAAAAAACCCCTCATATGCAACAATAAGACTTAATGATTCTGTAACTGATCAATGCCTTAACCATTGGGAAAATCCATGAATCAAATGCATACATATGGATATTTGATACTTATTTATATATTCAGATATACGATCTATCTATTTACCTTATAAATAAACATCTGTGTTCAATTTGAACCTCATTCTTACATGATATCCCCCTCAATAAACTTGCAAACCTATTGAATTCTTTGAAGCATTTACATAACCCCCTGGGTTATAAGCAACAATAAAACAACATAAAACCTTAAGGGACTACAACTATGACCTAGGATCTTTGTTCAAAGACCATAAAATATTGGAAATTCACTGAGATAGGAGACAAGAATCAGAATGAGACTAATGAAATTCTTGTTCATTTGTATTCATTTCCTTGAAATAATACAACCAAATGCATGAAATGAAAACATGAAAACACCTAATAGATCTGAACTATCTGTATTATCCTTCCTAATGTTGTTCATACAAGAGAGAATATGCTGAAAGAAATGGTGTCTCAGTATTGGAATGCACCAAGAACTAGATCCAAAACCTTGGTATCTCAGCAATGAGCAAATTTTCTCCAAATATTAGAACCAACTGGTTTCTTAGTGAAAAAATTGGAACCCTTACAAAAGATGAAAGAAAGAAAGATATAGGAGAAGAGTTCACTCCTGGATCTGATCTAAACATGATATCTATCCACTTGGAAAACCTTCTCAACAGGTTAAAAACATCCTTCAAATCTTTTCTTTCAACTTGCATATCAAATCTTCAATCAGTTTTGCCTCCAAAAGCACAAAATATCTCAGAATTTTTATCATGAAAGAAAGTAATTGATTTTTAGTGTCAAAGTGAATCCAAGATAAAAGTAAAAATTAGTTCAATGTAACCTCCATAATGCAAGAAAACTATTTAAAGTTGA
This sequence comes from Cupressus sempervirens, assembly GCA_028749045.1. Lineage (NCBI taxonomy): Eukaryota > Viridiplantae > Streptophyta > Pinopsida > Cupressales > Cupressaceae > Cupressus > Cupressus sempervirens. The sequence goes on from CM053784.1 coordinate 344,000,270, forward strand.
TTTTCTTCACATCCAAATCCCAACAAGCCTTTAAAATTGCCCTCTAACCAATTCTAATGCTCCATGATCAAATCTGCCTATTCTGTTGCCAATGCCCTACGAATCACAAATTGACTTACATCACAAACCAATGAATACCTGTGCACAATCTGACTTCATATCTAGAAAATTTAGCTTCTCTTGGTTCCAACGGTATATTATAAGGCCTATTTTGGACAAAAAATGCCCCCCCTGATAGAGTTTGAAAATTTTAGACCTGGCATGTGTCTTTTCATTAAATTCAAAAATTTATATAGTATAAACTATATAAATTATTTAAATTATTTCAAATTCTGTATTTGAAGAAATACACGTTCAAATTACCTCTGAATTTCATTTTATATTCACTTTATTCTCTCCCTTTATACTCTCCAATCTTGTGATGCGATGTGGTCACTATTGTCACTGAAGTATGCACCCTTGTCCAAAGTTGTTACCTAAGGACGACCTCATGAAACATGGAAACAACTTCCAAGATGTGGGACTTGAACTGTGAGGTTGAGTCTCTGGAGAAGGCCGAGTTCCTCTTACTATCAGGATGCACCTAACTACTCTTGGAGAGGAAAAGGGAGAAGGAGAGCATGAAAGCAAATCTACCTAATCTAATCTAAAGAGGTGATGCACCAAAATAGAGTCTTCAGACCAATCTCTACCCATATATGCACTTTTGAACTAGAATGAAACTGAGGATATACACATTTAGTCTTGCTTTAATCTAATAACCACATGTAGATCAAAAGATGAAGATGAATGACACAAGGAAAGGGAGATTCACTTATATTATCATTCATAGGTCAAGGAGATACATTCATGCAGATCATAGATCTCTACAAAACACCAGTAAGAGGCAAAGAGTTCTTGCACTTTCATACCAATGGCTGAAAGAGATAAGGCAGGAAATCATATAGTTTAGAGGCACAGGGGAATTTACACTGAGAATCTATAGAGCAGTAATAGAGAAAACAGAGAAAGGTCTACCCTTCAAAATTTTTTAGAAGTTGCCTTTATAGCTTAGGCATAACTGAGATTTTCCCTCCAAAACTATCCTGCAACCACTACCATTAAGACTCTGCCAAGAACAATCATGGGGATCTGAAGAAATTTGATCTAAGTATAGCTTTAGGTACCATGAAATCTGGCTGTTAACTAAAATAGGGCCTTGAGAAGATAGAGGCGGTGCTATAACTGTTCTCTAACCAAGTAGATAGATTAGATCAGGATGGTAAAGTGTCTCTGCATGCTTCACATTCACTTTGGGTGGTTGGAATTGATCATGAAGATCAGATTCGTGTAAAACCTCAATTCTTATCATTTTTGGTGCATGAATTAGTAGAGTTAGCGAGTCAGCCGAACATTGTAAGTGAAATAGGTCACGTGGACCAATCAGTTCATTTCTCTTTGCCACCCACAAGGTCATCCCGAGGTTGACCAATCTTTCTTTACTAACTGTGCCACCTTGCAACCCTGACTGCGAAAGTCACATTAACTGCCGACCACTAATCATTACTGCCTCCACTGAACCCACTAGGACATGTGTCATCAAGGTGCTATGTCACTATGCGTATCCTTTGAGTAATTTCCCATAGCAAGATAGTGCCCACCGTGGATTTAGACTGATCTGACGATCATGAAGACTCGCCATATGATTGCGCTTTCCCCTTAAAACTCTTGGGCCCACGAGCCAACCTAGTACACCTGACATCCAACTCAGCCTAAACTGGTACTATCCCTATGGTTTCATAACACTTGGCCCCACCCTAGTATGTGTCGTCGAGGCACTATGTCGCTATGGGTAATATCCTCGCAGCTTTCCATAGCGAGATAGTGCCCACCATTGATTTTTTGAGATCTATTAGTGAGCAAAATGGATCCAACCTATCAATATACCAACCAATAAGAAACTAGCGACATGCCAACCTATTTGACAAGTCCTCATAGTTTCATCTTACGAGAAAGTGTCGATCATTGATCTCCATGAGATCAACAATCATGGAAGATCCTCATAATACTGTGCTTGCCTCCTCAAAATTTTGCGCCCATGAAACACTTGGCAACCTCTTGGCATGACCTAGTACCTTCATCATAGCATGACCTAGCCCTACTAATCCATGTGGCACAATGGTGCTATGTCACTATGGTTAATATCCTCACAGCTTTCCATAGCGAGATAGCGCCTACCATCGACTTTCCTTAGATCTATGGTGATCAACAAAATTGTACAAATACACACTGAGTTGGCTAAGTGGACCAATGAAATATCACCACTGTACCATGACCCACCTGACAAATACCATCGAGGATGAGCCATAATATTACTTTGGAGAAGGGCAGGCCCATTACATCATCTGTGCCACACATCGCCGTAGTGCTATGTCACTATAGATAATATCCTCGTAGCTTTCCATAGCAAGATAGTGCCTACCGTCGATCCAAATTGATCTGAGGGTGAGGAAATCTTCATGTGTTTGGAAGGGGCTTGGGTCTAGGTAATTGATGACATCGATGAACTGCCCAATTGGCGATGAATCAAAGCCTCGTTTCAAGCACAGTCATCCTTCCACGTTGCCTGAGGTCCCACTATGTGTGCCAAATTTCATCACTAATATTCGACAGGGCATACTTGGGACCCACCTTCCTTCTGATGTTTCCGCAAGATCACTTTTCATCTGGGTGCTATGTCGCTAACAGTGAGGAACATAGATTTTTTGATAGCGCCATAGCACCCTTCGGGGATCTATCAAAACTTGGCACTGGAGAAACAACAAAGAAAGGGAGGACCCACTTGACACACAGCCAAAAGGCACTATGTCTCTATGGAAAAACAACTTGCAACTTCTCATAGCGAGATAGTGCCAATTTTTGATCTCCATGAGATCAACGATCGGGACTTGTGGGCCCTAGGAAATAAGGAAAACCATAAGGTTCAATCATTTAATTTTTTTAATATTCCTGGGATATTTAAAATAACATTAAATCGAGAAGTGAACATTGGGCAAGAAAGTATTTAAAATTCAAATATTTGGCAGGGGGCACAATATGTAATAGTCACCACATTCGAATTAATTAATTAACATATTGATTAATCCATTTCTCGTAGCACCGTGACCCTTCTATCTTACCTTTACACTCATACAGGGCCATCGATTCTTGAACAAATGGAAGCCTTTTAAAGTTTCTTTACATGCACATGGGCTTTAATTCCCTTTATGCTTTCACAAGCCTTTTCCCGTAGCATCGGGACCTTCTTGTTTTAAACTTATGTTTATACACTTACTTTATGCGTATCACTAGAGAGTTCTAAAAGTTCCTTCTCGGGCCCATGGGGTCTTCCATTCACATAGGAATGTAAGCCTTTGAGATTGGGATTACATGCTCACGCTATGCCTAAAAGCATCAGGTATTCCCACTTTGCTTCACGCTCTCATGCTTCAATTTCACGTGGCTCCTTTATAACCATGTACTCCTTTGGATTTGTCCATCTCACCACGACATGTCACCACCACATCACTTGGTTGCCACTTGTCAATTTTTGATTCGCTGATGGTGCCACGTCACCACCACATGAGCCCACAACTATCTTGCCAAATTCTAGGTTTTTTGACAATTGTCTATGTCGCTAGCTGAAAAACCTTGGATTTTTTGGCTAGCGAAGTAGCGACTCACTAGATTTCTAACTTTTTCGGTCTCTTGCAAATTGTCGACATCATCATACCTTGTTACTACATTCACTATCTAGCTACCACTTGTCATTCAATTTCCTGTTGATGCTACCACATCACTCCCACATGGGACCCATACTATCTTGCTAGATTTTGAATTTTTTTGATGATTCGCTATGTCACTAGCCAGAAAACTTAGGATTTTTTGGCTAGCGAGGTAGCGACTAGCTGGATTTTTTACTTTTTCAGTAGCTTAAATTTGCTAACATCATCATTCTTTATGCATTTTCCTGGTCAAAATTTTATCCCTTACTTCTAGCTGGCCGGATGGGCGGGACCTACCTGTGCATGGCTTTGCCTTTACAAAAAGCTTCTTTCTTTGAGACACATTACATTTGTAATGATTTGTATTTAAAGACCTCAACATTTCATTTCACAACCAATGTGGGATATTGGCTTCCTTTCTCTTGCTCTATTTTTATGGCGCATTCCTTGACTTTGGACCCTGTGACTTCATTCACATGGTGATTACCTCTATTGGCATGTGTTGTATATTGCCCCTATTTGGCATGGATATCCCATCTTGCCCAGTGGCTTTGCTACTTCTTGCTGTAGGTTGTAAAGGAGCATTAAAGCATCTAACCTACTCAATAAATAAGAGAATAAGCTATCATGAGCCTCCATTCTAATGGAAAGTTCTCAGATGATACACAATGTCCAATAGTTTGTATATGCAAATAATTTTTTTAACAAAATAGATTTGAAGATTAACATCTTGTCCAATGAAGAAGATGGATAGATTTCAAGTTACAGTGCAAAAAATAGCTTTTAAAATTGATGCATCCCCAAAGAGAAAACTAGAAGAATCTAAATTTTAAAAATATTCTAAAACCATGCCATACTTGAAATTCATTAAGCTCGACATCACTAAGACTACCATCTTTGTCATGATCACACATGATGAACACTCTCTTCAATGCCCTTACACAACCGGATTTTAGCAATTGATTTTCTTGGTCAAATAATGGTGCTGTGAGATGAAGAATTGTATTTTGAGCATAGTAAAAAACTTTTGCAACCTGTCAAGTATGATTGCTTAAATATCAGTGTCCCAACTAGAAAACAAATTGTATAAAATGAGAAGGGGCAAATTATATATGGCTTAGAAGGGTTAGAAAAGTTACACCAGATTCAACTAGGAAAAATCTCCCATGCTTGAATGGCTTTAGATAACACATATTCCAAATAAGGAAAATAGGAGTATACTATCTCAAGCAAAATTAAGCCTCACCTAAAGGAAGAGTAGTTTTGATACACTGTGATCACAAGTTGAAAAGTGAGAACAAGTGCTGAAATTGGGTACCAAGTATTACAATGGCTAACCTAGCCAAACAATAGGTATATTTTATGTTTGGGAACATTATAAAATGTTCATTTGATGGTGAATCTATCACCAATTCATTGTAGGGTCATGTGGAGACAATGGATTGAGGAAGCCCTAGTTGATAGGGTTGGAAGACACCAATTGGGGATATGGGTGTTGCAGGGCCCGTGAGACAAATTGCCTTTGGATTTGGGAAATTTGAGATAGAATAAGTCACTATCTAGGAGTGGAAGTGCAAGGTGTAATCTACCACATACTTTGTTAATTTGGACAATTTTCATGCATTGAAATAGGGTAACTATTAAGAATAGGTGTATTGGTCCGAAACAGTCAACAAGAAGTTTTTGATATGTTGTAGTACTCCCAAAAGGGTATTTGTAAATGCAAATTTCTTGCCAAGTTTTTTGAGTAAAAACAAAGTTATTTCCATTTTTTGCTCTACTATAGGGCCACTTGGTTGCTGAAGTAGGTCTCTGTGACAGATTGTGAGCATTTTACCAAATGTGGAGTATGGGATTGATATACAACCTTAGAATCCATTGAATCAAAGTCATTAATAGCCTATAACACCAAAATTATCATTTAGGAGTGTAGTATAAGGCTTTGACAAGTTTGATCTCTTAAGCATTTGAAGTAGTTGATAGGCTAGAGTGCCTAAACCTCTAAAATTTATAAATTCTCATTGTGTCTTGAAGACCACCACCCTCCCTCCACATAATTAATGAATGGTAGCCAATGCTGATTATTGTGTATTAATGAATTTTATATCATATTAATAAATGTTATGCCATTGTATTCATTGAATGTTATAGTTGGGGCTCCGATTTTGTGGCCTTCTCAACTCTTGATGAAACATCTCGAGCTATAAGTATGGCTTTTTTTGAGCAAATGTAAATGTTTATTAAATATTTTGAACTCATAAAACTTGTCTTCTGATATCTCTTGTCTTAAGACTGTAATTTTCTATATGTAGCTTGTAAAAATGAATGGGAAAATAGTAGTCAACAAGCCACTCTATGTTGTGCTAGCTCAGCGCAAAGAAGAGAGAAGAGCAAGGTTACAGGTACTTCTTTTAATTCTTATTTTGAGGAGTAGATTTAAAAACTTGATTCCATGCTATTTATTTTGAAACCAATTCAACAAGATGGATCCATATTCAATTCTTGTGCTTATCTTACAATTTATCTCTAAGATTTAGCAAATTTACTAAAAGTCAAAGTCAAGTAGTCTAAATAAGATAACTATATATAGAAACTCAATCATTAAGACATTTAGAATGGACTTGAGCTATCTTGATGGAACTATTTCTGATAAGAGTAGGAAAGAATGGTCATGAGGTTGTAGGGCGTGGAAGGGTATTAATAATATAGTCAGTAGGTTAGATGGTTAAGTTTGGGTATAAATTTAGGAATTGTTGGGTTCCTAAATGTGTGTCTATTACTGGAATGTATTTTCTTACTCAAAATATTGCTATAACTAGTATGACTCTGGGAATTATTGATTCACAATGTCTATTTGGTTGGTTGAAATTATTAGTATTCTGTCAGTGGAAATGCCATACCAATTTGGCATATCTTGATTGTTTTATGCATGCACAATTCTCACAAATGCAAAATCTGATTGGTGTGGCACAAGCTATGCCAACTCGTCTTCCTATATACCCTCCTGGAGGTTTAGGTCTAAGCCAACCAATGTTCTATTGATAGGGGCCACCCAAACTCATGCCACCTCAAGTAAATATGATATATATTCATATTTTTTGATATATTTGCTACTGATGTTGTTCATCTGTGCTAATAAATTCAAAGTTAATTTTGATATCTTGCAATCGGCTCTATGCTCGTCTTGAAGAAAAGGATGTGTCAACTTTTTTTTGGTGACCGATCTGAAATGAAAAGCTTAATGTTCATCAGCTTTTATTTTTTATGTTCTTATATAAGAACAAATTGCCCTTTTTAACATGTCATGCTTGGAAAACCATTCCAAATTTTTGCAAATTCTTCATTCAACATTGTTTTTATTGGTAGTTTATGATCTGATGCCAATTTTGTCGCAGGCTAGTGGATTTGGTTATCAGTAGCAGCTTGTCCCTAGTATTAGGCTAGGAAATGCACCTATTCCAAATTTCTATCTTTCTCTGGTTCAACCACAACAAGGACAGCGATCTAATGTTAGGTGGTCTGGAGCTGCACCCATTCAACAACAGTAGTAGTAGTAGTAGATGCCACTTATACCTCAATAGGCAAAGCACACTTTATCTGTATTTTTTAATTGTTGTACATCAATCTTGGTTCTTAACTATCTTCCTTACATGTTCAATTCTTCACTGTATAGGTCAATTGCTATAATGCTTTTCTTTATTTTGTACTTCAAGTGATTGCTATTATTAACATTTCTCCTATTGTTGAAATGTTCTGGAATGCATATTTGAGCCTCCAAATCAAAGTTTGATTCTTCATGACCTAAATGACGGGGTTCTTTTAAAACCACCATTAGACTTCATAAAAATGGGACAAATATATAAACATAGAGGCATGGAAAGTATCTCCTTCTGGTTGCCTCAGGCTCCTCCTGGATATGTTTCTCTAGGATGCATTCCAAGAAAATATCCCCCAAAACCATTTGAATTCAATTCATTGCATTGTATTCGCAATGATTTAATAACTGAACTCAGTTCCCTGATAATAGTATTTGGGATGCAACTGAAATTAAACAAACAAGAGAAGACTTTAGCATATGGATGCTAGATAGTGAGGTATAATCTATTGATCACTTTTGTAGAAGGATAATTGAGACTCTTTTTTTATTTTTCTAGAATCTGACCATGTGAGGCAATTTATAGGCTGGTATGTTGCTTGTAAGAATTGGAATAAAAAGGCCACTAAGAAGGTTTTCCCTGAGACTGGTTGATCAGACCAATTCCCATGAACTAGATGACTTAGTGATTGATTCCCAAGTACAAAGGATTTCAACAACACTTTTTTGATGATTTTGGGGTTTTGGTAAGAATTTCATGGGCAGGAATGTTGCGATGTGACAATTCGCTTGCATGTACCCTCACAATTTAGTGATGAAAATGGCTAGGTAAATCTTATACCTCGATAGTTTTGATCTATATGATGATGTTTAAATCATGGAATCCATCAATAGTTTGACATTGGTTTTCACTTTTCATTTGTGCATGCACATGGTTCCATTGTTGAACATTTGTTTCACTAGCATCATGTCTAGTTTACATGGAAAACTCGATTACTTAAATTCAACAGTAAATATGTCATTAGTGACAAGGTCATACAATGAAAAGCATGACTTTTGGGAACCTCTCATTGAACCTGTGGATGGATTTTTGAGGTATGATTCTATCTATCAAGAATGAAAAAATTCTTTAATCATCTTGCTTGCATATCCTTAGAAGCCTTTTTCACCTTGAGCTATCATTTCTACCATTAGAGGACTGTGTTCCTTGCTGTTTACCAATGAAATAAATGGTTTTCATTTTAGTTTTGAATATTGTTTTCTTTCCTTCATAGTGTGGATTCTGAGGAGTTCCTTAAAAATTCACAGAATGAATTGCAAAAAAATATTAAACAACACCATATTTGCAAAATATGGGAAGTACATGCTCTCCTAAGATAAACTGCAGCTACAAATTCCTAACTGTAAAGAAAGAGTACTCAAACAATGGTGGTTATGTCTATTGCATTTTGAAAAGAAGATATGTATTTTTGGGAACTAGGACTATAGGCTAGAAAAAAAGTATAATGTTATTTTGTGTCTAGGCACACAACATGCCCTTTTCCATAAAGAGACTCATCCTCAAAGCTAGTAAAAGTAAAATGCTGAGTAACACTTTTAATATACAACTTCACAAATGTATAAAATGGGGCTTCTTTCTTAAAATACTAGCTCACATGAATGTTTTGCCATAGTTTTTGAAGTCTTGGCAAATACTTCATAATTAAGTACTAGATCATCTATTGCAATTGCTTTTACTTCACCTTCCAAAATTAGATTGTTATCTTTAGCATCAGTTTTGCCTCTTTGGTAGCAATCCTTCCAGGTTTTAATATTACTATACATTATACATTTGTTACTAGGATTTGCTTCTAATTTACTATGTTCCAACCTCTTGTAGACTTTCCTAGGAAGACTCCACAGATCATTTGTACTACCCCACCAAGGAACACTCAGAACATAGGGTCAAACATGCATGGAAAACTATTTTATTTTCTTTTAAATGGAAGATTTCTTTTTGTCTTTAATTAGGATTTTTGTTTGGAGATTGCAATGTGGAAGAGTGTGCTCGTTACTTGGAGACAATCAAAACATACAAGAATAAGCCAGCTGACAGTATTCTAGAGCGTACTGACAACAACTATCTATCATTAGTATTCTTCATACCTCTATTGAATAAAAGTTGTGCACTATTCATGTAGATTCAAAACTTAGAAATATTCATTTCTTTTAGCTAGGAATAATAAAGATTAAATGATTGAAAGAAGAAATAGATTTTGGAGAACCTCTTTAAATGAATATAAGACATTTGTGTTAAATTGTTTTGTGTTTTGAATAATTTGTATTGTATTTTTGAATGATCAATGGAAAAGCTTTCTTATATCTGCATCCTTGAGTGAGGAGTGCCATTGTATGGGACATGTCTCATGTCCCTTCATTTCCTTTGCTAATCACACCTTTCTGTTACAAGTCTTCTAACAATAAGATTAGTTAATATAACATTTTTTAATAATGAAGATTGTATCCCTTCATGATCATTTCTAGATGCACCTTTTCCTTGTTAGATTTGCATCCTTTCATTGAATAATTAATCAACCTTTAGTTATTGATTATAATATTCTCCTTATTGGATGCCAACAGTAATAATCCCACTAGTCAGTGTACATGAGCTAGTATAATAATATGGTTCATTGGTTCAATAAATCTCAAAGTTTGTCATTTTTTTACTTAATCATTATCATAATGTATTGTTGTTCCTCCATATTGGTATCAGTTATGAGTGTTGTATGCTTATTATTTCTCAGTCATATATTGATTGATGTCCTCTTGATTATTTATGTTTATTGATACAGCTTCTCCTGATTCATGTATCATCCTATTACATAGTAATCATGGACCATCATTGGATATACATATGATCATTGATCAATTATCACTTGGTTTTTGGTCTTCATAGTAGCTATCATACTTATCAGCACTTGGGAACCAAAATACCCATTATGGATTCCTTATTTGCTATTTTGTATCACTCCATATTGATTTAGTAATTGGTTCATTAACCAAATCACTTCTTCTCATGATGTTGATGTGTATTAACTACTCTTCAACTTCTTCCATGTATGATGCAAATTGATATCTTAGCTACTAGTGAAAATAGTTCTAAATGATAATTTATCCATAGTTGTGATTCTCTAATATGATGATTTATCCATAGTTGTGATTTATCCTGATGGTATCTATAGACCATTCAATTGAACTATGCATTTGTTGTAGCCTTCCTCTAGGAGGAGGATTCAATTGAACTATTCATCTAGGATTCCAAATTTTGCATGCATGTCTACTAGGGCAGTTGCAACTTAAAAAAATATATTCTCTCAATATATCTATTTTGTGCATATCCAACAACCATGGCTTTTGATGACCACATTACGTTCAGGCATCTTGTCAAATAGTTCACATGACTTATCTATGCTTCCATTTTGCAAGCATGTCTCCCAAGGCAAATGCTACTACTTAATCTACACCATCTGAAAAAATCCTTTATGCTTTGATGGATGCCTATAGCTTATCTCAAAGATCTCATTCAATAGTTACAAGATGATCAATCAAGAGGAAACAGTTGAGAGCTTAGAGTGAAACAATTTTCAGATGATCATATGAAATGAAATGGGCGTGTGAGTAGAAAGAAACTAGAAAGACATTGTGTATAGATGAAGGCATGAAATATGTTGGTCTGATTTTTTACATATTAATTTTTCTTAGAATCATGGTGAAAAAATTAGATGTGAGTTCTTTTGTTAGGTCCTAGGGTTTTAGGTTTTGGTCTTATATTTTGATATCTTTTAAAATCTGTGTAAGACCTTAGGTCTTGCCTTTTAAATCTTATTTTGGTGTGAAAGTATTAATAGTAGCTAAATATTCTTTCTTGCCTACGTCGAGGTCATTGTTGAGTCCTTTTAAAAAATCTCATCCCACCATTAGATCTTGTTAGAATCAACGAATGTCACGTACTCGCTATTAAAAGTTGCGAGGTTGTTTCTTATAGTGATGTAGCGACCATCGAGGAACTATGTCCTGGTGCTGAAAGTGAAGTCCAATGCTGATGAAACTGTATTAATATGAAGGCATTATGGTTACGTGCTATCTCCCAAGATTGTCAGTGTCAGAAAGGATGCACGAGGAGGAATTCACAAATGGTGTCACCAAAATTGAAGTTTCTCTAGTGACTTGCTAAGTCGCTATCGAAAAATCTATGCGACCTGCCAATAGTGACATAGCAAGTGCCCAAATTTTAAAGGAAGCAACAATTTTTTTTAAAACTAATGTGATCGTAAAAATTCCCATGCAAGTTCATAAATATGCATGACCACCTTCTCTGACACTAGTATTAATTGAAAAATTTTCAATCAATGTGTTTTTATTCTTCGTCACCAGAGTTTTGACTCTGTCGGAAGTCACTATCTCGCTAACTAGGAAGTTGGTGTTTTCACCAGTAGCGAGGTAGCAACTAGTCGGAGGGTTGTGATGTAGTGGAAATTTTAAAAGTGATGGGCCCCACACAAGTAATTCATCAGAAATGAATTGTGTAGATTAAATGACACAATGGCATCCTACTTAGCATTTATAGGCCAAAAGTTTTGACTCTGTCGGAGCTCACTATATCGCTATCAAGAAGTTTGTGTTTTTCATCGGTAGCAAGGTAGTGACATGCCTAAAAATGATAAACATGGCAAAGTCAAGGAAAAATTATATCATTAGAAATTAAATAATATATATGTGTGCCAACATGTTAAGCTAGCTCAGTGACAGTAGTAACTTGGACCCACTCCCCATGCATAGAACATGTAAATAATTCTAAATCATCAGATGAAGCATAAATCAATGATACACACTAACTCGCTATGGAAAGATGTGCAAAAGATATGTATAGTGAAGTAGCGAGTTCATGACACGTGTCCTCAATCATCCGTGGGCCTAGTTTGAAATGCTAGGATTAGAGGAAATGTACAAATGGAGTTATTTTATTGGGTTGACTGCCAGTGTGTTAAGAGGAAATGTGAGTCAGCCCAATTTTTATTCTGTGATCATAGGAGTTTTCAAAGATTGATGACACAAATTTAAAAGGAAGTATGGTGCCACTCTGTTTCTCTATTTTGTGCATTTATGATGAATGAAAGCTTCACATGTGAGAAAAAAAGAGTATAATACAGGAGATTTCATCACTTCCAGGCTCATTCAAACAAAGATTTCACATTTTCTGAGCACAAGAGCCTATTGATTGTATTGTGTTAAGCTTGGGAAAGATGTGAAGTGATTCCTCATTTGTTCAAGAGAAATTGTAGAGGCTCAGAGAAGAACAAGTCTGGCAAGTCAGGTAAGTATTCACATACAACCTTTATAGCATTCAAGTTCCTATTGTTACAATCAAGATGCCTCCTAAGAAAGCATTTTCTAAGAAAATTAATTATATGGATAGAAATGTCCATGATGATTTGCTAGAATTACTCCCAGAATCCACCACTGAGCATACACAAGTCAAAATGTTAATTTCCTTAAACCGTAGGCTTAAGATTGTTGATCACCTATATGAAAAGGGGAACTAGGTTAGGGATGCAACAACTATGCAAACTAGTCTTGTCTTGTTTAAAAAGTGGTTTTCAGAGAGGAATTTATTTGCTCCACATGCTAACGTCTAGAATTTTGATTCGAGAAAGCTAGTAGTCCCAAGTGTTTTCATGGATTATGATTTGCTTAAAGCCATTGCAAAGAATTATGACCAAGTTGTTAGGGTGGTAAGAAAAAATGATGTGTGCCTCTGATCTTGATTAGTCTTAAAGAAATTAGAGAGGTTTTTCACCTAGAACCATTGTCAGATTACCATGTGCCAATAAATCTACCAGAAATAGAAAATGAATACAAAGAAAAGAAGGATGTGATTAGGGGAAGTGCACTGAGGGAACATATTGGTACAATAGGAACTCTTTCGATAATTACCACAGCCTCTAGGGAACCTTTTAAGAAATATACAAAACCCTGTGCTGTGTTTTTGGTGAGGATGAGCAAGTTTTCATGCCCATTTGCCTTATGTATATGATGATTTAGATTTCTCCTTTTGGTGTAGATGTTATCTTTGATTTTGTCTCCTTTTTGGCTAAGGAAATTCATATTGGTTTAGTTGGAATTGTGAAGGGCAAAGTGAAGAAAATTTTTGGCCACTATTCTCTATTGATGCATATGTTATTGTTCAAGGAGGTGACATATTTTGGTAATGAGATGGAATTGAATAGAGAAGAGAATGGGGAAGCACTACTAGTCTAGTTGTGGAGTGCAGATATGACCTGGGATGCAAATAATGCCAGTTTTGTTAGATTTGATAAGTATTTTGCTTCTAAATTGAGATGCCTCATATTAAGAGACAATCCCAGAATCCTTAAGGTATTAATGGATCTCCTCAGACCTATGGACCAACCCCATAACTTGAAAGTTTCACATAATTGGGGAGATATCATTCCTTACCCTATTTCTATAGTTTTCAGAATCTATGTTTTTAAAGGGAGTCCTCATGTCTTGCCTTACCAAGTACCTTTCAAGGTAGGAATGGCTGAAGTTTTGTGGCAATTAGGAGGAGTAGAAGAAATGTTTCTATTGAAAAGGAAACTAGGGTCAATTTTCCCTACTTGTATAGTGGCCCATCAGTTTGTGATTACCAAAGGGGGTTGGCTCTTTTTGCATAAGATTTTGGATCAGTATATGATGGCTATCTCCCATCCCTATTTTTGTGATTCTGAGGGATTTTTAATCAAACTTTGAGGCATAGAATTAAACTAGGATAGGTCAAACATGATTCATATTATCCAGAGGACATTATAAGGAATGAATTCTCATTGTAGGAGTAGGAAACTAAAAAGGAAAAATAAAGAGTTTATTCCTAGGTCCTAGAATTCATTCATTGTTTTGATCAGAAATATAGTCCTTTAGATAATGTTAATACAGAGGTTGACAGAATAAATAAGCTCATGAATAACTTCCCTGAAATAATCCAAGCTATGAATGAGAAGAAATAATTTTTTATTGATTCTTATCTTGATAAGGCCAGAGAGGTCATGAGGAGGTTGGCTTTCACTCCTAATTTAGGAGCTAGTTAGATAATTGTACAAAAGAAGCCTTGTTATACTATCATTCAAAATAAAAGGGCTCTTATAGATAAGGGAAAGAAAATAATGGGATCCACTAGTGTAGCCCAAGAGGAGAGACCAGATGAACCTAATCCCAAGAGGCAGAAGGTAATGAAAGAAGAGAAGCCTTAAGTTGAGGAATATTCACCCAATCAATCCCCTTTGAGGATTGGAGAAGAAAAGTTCACTGGTGAGTAGATTGAACAAATGGGATCACAAGGAGGTATCTTTATTACTCAAGTGGAATTAGATGAGGGCCACCCTCCAGAACCTCCCCTACCAAGTTTGGATCTAACAATACTAGACTATAGAGGTAGGGAGTTGGACCCTGTGTTAGAATAGGCAAGTCATCAATTTTTGGCTGATGATAGCTTCGTGAGATCTAGGGCTTTCCAGTAGTTTGCATGGAGGGAAAACATGGATATTTTTGAAGAGAGATGCAAAAGCCTAAAAATAGAGCATCCAAAAATGGATGAAACTTCCATCCAGAAGCAAATAAAAGAGGAAATGATGAAAGAATTTCAGAATATAAGCCCTAAGGAGGGGAGGCAAATGGTAAAGGCGTCTAACATTTTATTGTTACCAAATTGGGATATTGCTGATGCTTTAGTTTTCAGTTCTATTTCAAATAAATTGAATTTGCAAGATGGCAATAAAAAGGATTTTAGGGGCATTGCATTTGTTGAGGATCAAGCTACATTGGTCAATTGGTCATTAACAAGAGGATCTAGAGCCACACCATCAAAGTTAGATGAGTCTGGATTGATGAGAAACATAATTGTAAGAAGGGTTGCTGATACCTCACATGTGCAGGCAGCACACTGGAATGTGGATTCATCCAAATTTCTTTTGGCCATTGCTAGGAAGGAAGAACAAGCTATGTTTGAGTTGCAGAATAAATATGAGACAATTCTTGAGGCCTATAATAAAGAGGTAAAAAGGAGAATTGAGATTGAAGACAATATAATGGGGAAGTCCACCAAGCCAAGAATAACATACCCCTATCCTCCAGTGGCACTTTTTAAATCCACCCCCCTTGTAGAAATACCAGACACACCTCAAAGGCCAGAATATTACACAACTATGGATTTTGAAGAATATAAAAGCAAGCTATGGGCCTTACATATAGAGCTAAATTTGTAATATGAGGATAAGCTTAGAAAGGCTCTAATGTATTTAGTAGATAAAATTGAATGGCCCTTGTTTTATGATCAGTTGGCAAGAGTGACAAGTGTATGGGAGGAACTGAAAACCCATGATGAAACCCTCAAGCCTATTGTTAATAAGTGGGGAAAAAGGGAGAAAGAAATCACCCTTTTATGTTATTAATTTATAAGGTCTTCCCATGACCATATTGAAAAAGTGTATGATGTTGCTAATGACCTGTCAGATTTTGATAACAGGAGAATTGCTTTGCAACTGAAAATTGTCTCTTATTTAAGAAAGTATAAGAATCATAAATTTGATTTATTTCCTTGTGCCTTGGGTAGAAAGAATAAATTGAAAAATAAGGATGAATGGAGAAAAGAATTAGATGAGCTGTTTTGCATAAGGATAAATAAAGTTGTAAATGAAAAGGGGCATGCTTGGTGGGCCATCACAATAGAGAAATTGGTTAAAGTTTAGTTATTTTTTAATTCTTTCAGACAAGAGTTTTTTGGTTTTGAAAATGAGGCTAACTATATATTAAAGAAGCAAGATGATATCCTATGATTCAGCTAGTCTGATGATGCACAATTTAACACTTGGATGGCAAATATTTCTCTTGATGAGCAGTTAAAAGACGGTGGTATAGATGATGATGAAGAAGTGAAAGGTGAGGTGCAAATCATTGACACATCAGCACCAGATCTGACAAAAGAAGAAGGTGAAAAAGTAATATTGCCTATTCAAGGTGAAAGCAGTGAAAATCCATAGGAAAAAATTGATTTGGAGGTGCCACAAGATAACCCTTCATTGGTTAGTTTGATAGCCACGTATTTTGAAAATCCAAAATAGTAGGGGACAAATCAAAAGTTGATGATTTGCAGCAATAACAAAAATGGGCCAACCCAAAGAGTTTTTGATGCACTTAGCATTCGGTTATGCTCATTTTTGTCTCTTGTTATGATGTTTTGTTTCTTGTTTAGAAGGAGACTTGTCAATCACAATTCCCCTTTGCTTGTTGCAACTCATGTCTATATAAATGAGTTTTCAAGGCAATGTGATGGTCTAAAAACTTGTATAATTTTTGTGTTTCTCAAGAAAAGTACATATAGTCGGTCCAATAGTATGTAGTTGTTTTGAGTTTGCTTCCACTTGTACTCTTTGGTGATATTGAAATGACAGAATCAACAAGATGTTCTGGGCTTTTCTTTGAATTCTATTGGTTATTGTATTAGTCATTCAAAAAGATAATACAAAGGGGTATTAACACTATATTTGTGTCACCAATTTCTGTCTCCATTTTATGAGTTTGTTTACTTTAAAGTCACTTAAATAAGGTTTAATTGGCTGAATGCAATCTAGATGGGTTGTATGCTGGTTTTATTGTTGCTTATAATTCAAGGAATTATGGAAATGTTTTAGTGAATCAGTAGGGTTTGTGAGCTTATAAAAGGGATATTTCATAAGAAGGGAAATGGGTGATTACAATTGATTTATTCATTTACAAGTTATTTGAATTAAATCCCCTGCCAATAGTCAATTTTTTGCCCAATGGATAAGGCACTGGTCACATGAGTCAGAAATGGGCAAGGGTGAATTATGTCGCTACATATCAAATCACTTTAAAAAAAATCAAAATTATTTCATTCCATTTTGTTTAAAGTTACAAATGCTGGTTACCACTTGTTTGCATATAGTTTTCTGAGTCTTAGATAACCACTAATTCCAGGAATACTTGCAAACTAATAGGAGATTTATAACCAGATCTGCTTATAGGGGATGCATATAGATTTGAGAAGCTTTTAGAGAAAATTGATAAACTGTGTATGTACTTGAGGGTAAAAGATGAGAATTAGAATGAAACTAAGATAATTTCATACCACAGTTTGAATTAGAATCATCCCTAGGTATACCCGCCTTGGTTTAGTAGAGCCTAACGAGTAGAAAACCATGTTTGGTTTTGTTGAAGTTGGGTCAAAGTGGTTTATTCATGTAATTGCTACTAGGAATTGGCTAATCCTTAGATTGTGTGAGCAATTTCACTATGATATTGAGCATTTTGTTGCTCAGTAGTTTCAAACACCAACAAAATGGATGGTTTTGGAGCACTCAACATAAACACTCAACATTCAGTACATCATCATGTGAGATCAAATGGGTGTCTAGGATTATATGCATAGTGAATAATAAAGGAGGGAATTGAACCCTCCTTGAGGCTCACACTTGTGGAGGTCCACTTCAGCAATGGCCCTTCCTGTGAAATTGTTGTCTAAAATCTTTCTAATGAGATAATGTGTTATGAGCTCTTCATCAGTTGGATGGTGAATCTAGGAGGTAGTTGTGCATCACCCATATCGTGACTGTAACTAAAGTTAAGAGCCTTTATTATTGAATTCTCTTCCTTATTTCCCATAGCAAAGGAAATGAATATGGGTGATAGGGAAGATAATTCAATAATAGAGGCTCTTAACTTTAGTTACAGTCATGATATGGGTGATGTACAACTACCTCCTAGATTCATGTTCCATCCTACTGATGAAGAGCTCATAACACATTATCTCATTAGAAAGGTTTTAGACAAAAATTTCACAAGAAGGGTCATTGCTAAAGTGGACCTCAACAATTGTGAGCCTAAAAAAAATTTGTTTGGCCAATGCTTGGATGTTCTCGACCAAACATTGGTCAAAATTTTGACCAATCCTTGGAGTTTTTGACCACAAAATTTTGACCAATGTTTCATCAAGAACATCCAAGCATTGGTCAAAATTTTGACCAATGATTCACAAAATTTGGGCCAACATGTTTAATAGTTCTCGACCAATGTTTGGTCGAGAACTACCAAGTATTGGTTGAAATTTTGACCAATGTTTGGTCGAGAACTACCAAGTGTCGGTTGAAATTTTGACCAATGTTTGGTTGAGAACTACTAAGCATTGGTGAAAATTTTGACCAATGCTTGGCAAAACTTGGGCCAACATGTTTGACAATTTTTGACCAACGTATTGTTCAAAATTTTGACCAACTAGTAGGTTGGTTGAAATTTTGATGAGAAAAACTTTGACCAATGGGTTGGTCGAATTTGGTCGAACTTTGGTCAAAAATTGGGTTGAAATTTTGACCAATTTTGGTTGAAAAATGGCCTCAAATGTACTAGTAATAGGACCTTTTCAGGTGGATCAGAAGCAAGATATCCCCTCTTTTGAATGTGAATGGGATCAATATTCCTTGGAAGAATATAATTCTCCTCAGTCATATTTTGACAATATCGAGAGAGTACAATATTTAGCGGGAAAAAAAATTCAACATGAAGAAGCCATTGAAGATCACTAGATGAATGCGACAAGTGACTACAATGTTTGCATAAGGGATTATTGTAGGATGACTTTGTATCTAGTAAAGAAGGCCTTGAAGATAAAGATTCCATTGAGAATAGTGCAATAGGACATAGAGGAGTTACTTGATCCATTATTTAACAAAGATAAGATTGGTGAAAAACTTATTATGAATGTCAAGATAGATAGAGAAGAAAACTCAGACATCAACCATAGGACAAGGAACATCATCAAATAGATGTTGGATTGGATCAAGAATCCAGTCAAACTTGATCTAATTCTAAAAATGGTAATCTTCCATGTGCAAGCCTTTCTAGCTAGAGGTAGAGGAGCAAAATTCAATGTGCCTACATTTATAGCTTAGTCAAAAATAAGGCTAGAAATAGTGCACCAACTTGATAGGCCAGTTGGTTATTATCAAGCTCAAAAGAGTAAAGGTAAGGGCAAGAGGAAGAGGAATTCTCCTCAACAAGCCAAATCTAAAGAGGGAGAAATTTGGCACCTCCATAGCAAGGAGAGGAAAACATACAAGGGTTGGAGAATATAGAAGCCGCACAAGCCCAAGCTAATCCCCAAGTACTGCCAGTTGCACCAAGCCAAGGGAAAAAAAAAACTAAAAAACAAGAGGTTTCCTCACCTTGACAAATAGAGAAAGCCCCCCCCCTCTGCACCTAAAAGGAGAAAGATTAAGACTCTAGTAAAGAGGAAGCATATGATTAAGAAAGTGATTCCTTTCCCCTCAATTCCTAAACTAATTATAGAAGAAGTAGAAGAAGAGGGTGATGAAGAGGAAGAGGACAATCTACCTTTGAACAAGAGAACTCAGCTTTCTAGAGCCAAGAGGAGGAATGGAGAAGAAGTTCCATGATCACACCACCATCTATCCCTGATGAACCCATGCAAACCACTACATTAGAAGATGAAATGCAATAGTGGATAGATGAGCAAGATGTGATGGCTACTGATGTCTTTCAGATGTTAGATTTTGACTTTATGCTCATGGGTACTGATTTGGTTAGGGATAAGATAAGAGACACTCCAACTAATTAGCTCTAATAAGAGGATTGGAGTCAAATGCCCCCTGAATCACAAGGACCTGAGGAGGTTCCATCATCCCAACTATAGGTCACATTTTGTGTAGACAAGGGATCAACTACCCCTCTTCCTCCAAGTAAAAAAGCTTAACATGTACAAATAGAGCATGAAGAAGAGCCACAAAAAGTATCCATCGATGATGTGTCAAAAGAAGGATGGGTAAGTGAACTACCACATCAAACTTCCCAAGACATAGAGGTGAGAATTGTTGGCTCCACAGATACAGTGACTCCAGGTCCTGCTATCTAACAGAGAGAGAAGACTCTAGAAAGGAGTGATAAGGGGAAGAGTATAACTGAGAAAACTCCTTCATCCTCTAAAGGTAAATCCCCAACATAGCATATCCCAAGGTGGCTCAGAAAATAAGTAATAAGAAATAAGAAAAAATAATTTACTACTAAGGAGGAGGATATAATGGAATTAATAGAAGCTCTAAGGAAGCCTGATTCACCTCAAAAGGATGGGCTTTGTCATGAGTGATTAGAATTGAGACCTTTTTTCTCACATAAATATCCCTCCTCCAGAATCAAATGTTGAAGAATTGACTCCAAGGGATTATTAGATCCAAGAAGTTATGCTTGAGAAGCCAACCTTGGAGATTGTGAAGCTTATGATAACAACAAGGATGAAGGAGGTGTTTAGGAGCTTAGAGTAGGATGGGGTGAAATTGATAACACTTTTATGAAAAAATGAAATCCTAAAGGGATATTTGAGCGAATTTTTTGGCCCCTTGGATCCCACTAACCTTGAGGAAACTTTAAAAGCGGCAATTCAAAGAAGGAATAGGGGTGCAATACAGTTGGACCCATTTTTGAGAGCTTGTCAGCAATGGTGAGAATGTTTTGAGGATAAAGTTATATTGAATCTTAAATTATTACATGTTATGCAAGAGAATGTGGACAAGTTAGTGGCAATTTTGAATCAAGATTTTGGTTTAATGGATGAAGTGCATATTTGGGGGAAAGACTTACAAGAATTATAGGCAATCAATGGCCAAAGGTATCAGATGCTAATGGATGTATATACACTTGACGAATTAGATAAGATTGTACATAGTAATAAAGTAATGGAAACATTATATACAGAGATTCATAGGCTCAAGGACCATGCCCAAGAGCGAATTTTGGAAGCTGAAAGACATGATAGTGATGCATGTCTAGACATTTTTGAAGATGATACATGGGAAAAGCTAATACCAATGGAGATAGTAATTGAGAGATTTTAGAAAACTTTTGGTGAAGTTTCTAATGTTGAGGATATCTGGCAAGCATTTAGAAGAGAAGAAGCTTTATTAGAGCTTGACACAAAACTCGAGGATTTTATAGAAATCCATATAGAAGTGGATTATTATAGGTAGAAAGTAAAGGATAAATATAATGCCTTAGATTTACTAGATGTGGCTTAGGTCACTAAGATAATAGTGAAATTCAAGGACAAATATCCAAACATAGTTCTTGTATAGAGGGGAACAAAACCCAGATGCCAGAATTTTAATTTTGACACATTGAAATTTTGCATTTTTGGAGCCTACTATGCTAGGTGCACGAGTTGTGCTAGAGCACTTTTTGAAATAGTATCTTGGAAGATTTTGGAGTTGAAGGTACACCAATAGTTAACTACTAGTTCCAAAATAAGAACTTTCCATGCATTGGAAATGCATTCTGATAGTAGTTTAACTCCTACAAACACCTAGTGAAGATGGAGCTTCTGTTTTTGCCATTTCCAGTCACTCCTACATTAACTGAAGGCTCTCTTCTTCTTATTTTCTCATATTTTATTTTTTTTAAGACGTGTAAAGTCTCATCCATCCATTTAAAAATATAAAAGTGGATGGAGTCCTATTAAGAGCCAGTTAGACAGTTAGTTTGCACATAATTAGTTTTGTTTTATTAGTTTAGAAGCATATGATTGCATAAAGATATCTCTCACTCTCAACACAAATTGAGGAGTTTATTTCTTATAAATACGAGATTGTAATATGTAATTAATAATATATGCTTTTGGTTCTTGCATTTGGAGTGTAATGAATCTTGACTGTGTGTTATATTTTGTGGATGCACGTTCATGGAATGTATTTGAGCCAAAAGTTTATTGTGTTATTTTTGGTTGTGTGATCTTTTAATTTTAGTGTTTGCTACATGTTTACAAATCCTGTTGATGTACTTAGTTTGAGAAGAGATCATCATATTGTTCCTGCATATAATATATGCTTTTGGTGCTTGCATTTGGAGTGTAGTGAATCTTTCCTAAGTGTGTTATATTTTGTGGATGTATGTTCATGGAATGTAATTGAGCTAAAATTTTATTGCATTATTTTTGGTTGTATGATCTTTTAATTCTGATGTTTGCTACATGTTTACAAATTCTCCTGATGTACTTCATTTGAGAATAGATCATCATATTATTCCTGCATAGCTTTTTGTCTCACATGAGCATACTCTTCATGGCTTTTCAATTTGCTGAAAAGTGAAACATCTTATAGTTACTGAATTCCCATTGATAATTGCATTAGTGGAATTAAGGAAGCATTTCTCCTATTTTTATTAGTTAGCTACTGATCTTTTCCAAAGCTTAACTCACAAACATGTTGTTTCTATAGCTTATGTCCATTAGGATTTACTTTTCCTGTTATTTTCTTAAATTTCTTGTCACCTTATCTTCATTATTTTCTTTACTAACCCCTTGGTTAAATTAGGAATTGATATAGTTGCATTGTTAGATTGCATTCATCTTAAAAATAAAAAATACAAAAAATATACTCCATTTTGTGTGGTTATTCTTTTGAAGTAGCAAGCAAATCATACTTCTTATCCAAATCATTTTAGAACTAGAAAAGGACTCCTCATGAACATTCACATTTATCTTCAACTAAGTAGATTCTAGTAGGTCACAAGATTGCCCAAAACCTTGGAGTTGATCCTTAGATTAGCTTTTCAAGAGAGGAGTTCGAAAAGATTCTGACCATTAAGCATCATGCAAAATGATAGCTCAACATGTTCCATCTTTTTCCTCTAACCTTCTCTCTATTTATCATATTACACATAGTGGGATAGGCAAGATAGTTGATTTTGCACAGGATTCAGTGTACATTGGAGATAGTGAGACAAGTGATATTATTGCTACAAGGACTATTGATCATGCTTCCTGCCTATATTTCTTCTCACATTTTGATCCATCATCTCCACTATCAAAGACTCACTCTCCTTTTTCACAAGAGTCTACTGAGGTGAAGTCAGGTCACTTAAACTTATGTGTTGTTCCTAAGACCAATGTTGTGACTTCTACACCTCCACCTCATGTTTAGATTCCATCTCTTATACATGATTACTCTTCACCATTGCCTACTATTTCATCTCTAGTAATTGAGCCACCTATTGTAGTTGTTGAGGATATATCTAAGGACACACATCTCCTCTCAAATGATAGATTTAGTAGACCTATTAACCCACCTCCATTAGAGATTCCATTTCAAGATTCTCATGTTTTCTCCTTTGAAAATCAGCTAGGACTTCTAGCTGCACCTTACATACATGGGTTTTATCATCCTTGTCCATTGCCTTTGTTTCCTTTAGATTGGAGTCACATTGGGATGTTTATCGACACTGGAGTTCTACCATTATGGGGGGGCTATGGAGTCTCAAGCTTCTATCATGTAGGCTTTCATTGTACTTATGGTCTTAAGATATTCTCTTGAGATGTTTTATTTGTGCATCCTTTTCTATCCCTTTTTGGAGTAGAGTTTTTCCTACTAGGTTTTCACTATTTCTACATTTCGTAGAGATTTGATTACGATTGGGTACCTCATTAGGCCTTGTTGTTGGGACCCAAGTTTTCTTTCAGCATTGTATTTTCCTTGCATTGATTGTAGTTGCATTTTTGCCCATCTTAAGTGAGGGGGAGGGGGTGTTAGAGAAAAAGGTTAAATTAATTTCATTTATTAAATTACATTTTTCTCCCTTCCTAAGATTTCTCTTATGCATTCACATTTAATAATTAATTAGTAACTATTAAATGGATTTTACCTTTTAGGTTACCCTTTTTTGAGTTTCAATCTCCTTCTATAAGTATTGATCTTTTGTAATTATCTATTATATTTTCATTTCTGAGAATACAATTTGCATATTTTCAAAGCAAAACCCTTTCCTTTTCTTGTCTTTTTATTCTCTGTGAAAAGTTCTTACATGCAGGTATTCTTTGGGATTTTTGGATTTGTATTACTCAAATCCTTCAATGAAAGTACTAGGTGTATTAGTTAAACCAAAAGGCACAACCAACCATTCATACAAACCTTAATTTATCTTGACAAAAGTTTTCCAATTATCTCCTTCTCTAATTTTGATATGATGATACCCACTTTTTAAATCAAACTTTGTGAAATATATTTCTCCACTCAAAAATGTAGGAGTTGAGAATCCAACTCTGAAAATGCACCAAGATCACCTGCAATGCAAATAGCTTGCTCAAGAGAAACCTAGGGAGCAAAGAGCTTGATGCAAATACCGCACAAGAGAATATTTCACAATACGAAATTAAAATTGCTATGTGAATGGAATGAATTTACAATGAGTGAGAGACCAAATAAAAAGGCCTCATGGAAGCTTGTAGAACAAGCTGGAATGAGGTAGGAGATGTTGACAACTAAGCACACATCCACAAGAGGTGGCAAAGATAAGTATGCTAAAGGGAACAAACTCCCATGTTTTCAACAACTAACCTCAACTACATGCATAAACCTAAGTAAGCTTAAGTACATAGAATAAATAATTAAAAATAAATTAATTATTTACTCTAACACCCCCCTTAAGTGCAACTTAGGGGAATGCCTTAAGCTCACAAAAAAAAAGAAAAAATGCAAAATGGGTCCCAACAATGAGGCCATTTTAGGTACCCAAGTACAATGCAACTGAATGCAACTAAATGCAACCTCTATAAAATGGGGAAAGAGAGAAAACCACATGGGAAAAACTCTCCCCCAAAAAGAGGTAAAAAAAAACATGAAGTGAAGGAAGGATGGCCTCAACCAATTCCCCCCAAGGACAACTTCCATAACCCCAAGCATTGACTGCAACTAAAGAAAGCATGGTCATGCAAAAAGCTTAGTGAAGATGTCGGCAACCTGACCAGTGGTAGTAATGTACTCTAATGCAATAACACCATCCTAGATCAACTGACAAATGAAATGCATTTGCAACTCAATGTGCTTGGTATGTTGATGCTCCATAGGGTTTTGAGAAATGTGGATGGCACTCTGATTATCACACCACAAAATAGTGGGACGATCAGGAGGAAATCCAAACTCAGTCATCAATTGACAAAGCCATAAAGGCTCCTGACTAGAAGGAACTGCGACTTTGTACTCAACCTCTATAGATGAAAGTTCTTGAGCATGCTACTTCTTGCATGACCATGTGATGGGACTGGAGCCAAGGAAAAATACAAAGCTAGAAGTAGACTTCTGATCATCAACATCA
Organism: Cupressus sempervirens; assembly: GCA_028749045.1. Taxonomy (NCBI): domain Eukaryota; kingdom Viridiplantae; phylum Streptophyta; class Pinopsida; order Cupressales; family Cupressaceae; genus Cupressus; species Cupressus sempervirens. Next base: position 344,025,806 of record CM053784.1, read on the forward strand.
CTGGCCCAATCTGAGTCAGTGTAGCCAACAATGTGTGGAGTCCCCATAGTGTAATGAATGCCATACATGAGTGTGCCCTGAATTTAGCATAGAATATGCTTGGTAGCTTGCCAATGACTCTCATGAGGGTCCTAAGAAAATTGAGAGACTAGGCCAACCGCAAAAGAAAGATCAGGGCGGGTGTGTGTCAGGTACAATAGGCTACCAATCAACTATCAATACAAAGTAGCTTCCACTGTAGATGAGAAGCAGGAGGTCGACAAAGTAACACCTGACTGAAATGGTGTAGGAGTAGCCTTACAATCAAGCATGTGAAAGTGACAAAGCATGTCAAGAGCATACTTCTGCTGATACACAAAAATTCTAGTAGGAGACTAATGAATCTGAAGACCAAGAAAGTAGTGCAGCAAACCAAGATTAGTCATCTCGAACTGGTCCATCAGTGCATGCTTAACATCCTAGAGCATGGATGATGAACTACCTATAAGGATAAGATCATCAACATACAAAACAAGAATCAAAATCTCATCACCAAGATGTTGAATGTACACTGTGGGATCAGAATGGCAATGAGTGAAGCTTGTAGACAACAGAAATGAGTCCATCTTCTCATACCAAGCCCTAGGGGCTTGCTTGAGACCATATAGTGAACGTCAAAACTTGCAAACCAAGGTGGGATCCTGTAAAAAACTTGGAGGCTTCTCCATATAAATCTCTTCAGTGATATCACTGTGAAGGAAGACACTTTTCATATCCATCTGATAAACTAACCATCCCTGTGAAGCTGCAAGGGATAAGACAAGGCAAATAGAATTCATCTTGGTGACAGGAGAAAATGTCTTGGAGTAATCAACACGCTTGACTTGCAAAAAGCCCTTCATAATGAGACGAGCCTTATACTTATCAATAGAACCATCAGCAACATACTTAGTGTAGTAAATCCACTTACAACGCACTAGCTTTCTCCCCTTGTGAAGAGAACAAAGATCCCATGTGTTGTTCTTCATCAAAGAAGAATGTTCCTCCTCCATTGCACTATCCCATTCTGAATGTCTTGTCATCTCTACAAATGTTTGAGGATCAGTACTAATAGCATGACTGAGTAGACTAGAACCCACAGTGTAAGAATGGGTGTGACGGGTTGTGGATGGATCACCAGCTAGAGATCCTATAGCCTCAATAGTAGCTCAAGCCCATTTAGGCATCTGGAGAGGATCCTATAGTGGAGTTATATCAAGATCACCATTATCATAATCCTCATCATCCATGAAAAAAAGTGTTGATGAAGAGGGAGTAGTGGGAACTGGAGGAGGTGTTGGAGGCAAGGAATGAGTTGCAGGAGGGCTCTCTTCAAATTGGACATCCTGTCGAAATAGGACCTCTCTGAAATCAGGATCAAATAAACTGTAAGCCTTTACATCCTCATAATAGCCAACAAAAATCAGTTGTCAGCTCTTTGATTCCATTTCTTTCCTCTAAGCATTAGATACAAATGTATATGTCATACTCCCAAAAACTGTGAATGATGACACATCAGGCTTGACATGGTACCAAGCCTCCTCAGGAGTCATATGTCAAAGTTCCTTATGAGGCATCTGATTTTGAATGTAGTTGGCACAATTGACTACCTCTACCCAAAAACATGAAGCCATTGACCTAGACTGTATCATGCAATTTTCCATCTCCTGAAGGGTTTTGTTCTTTCTCTCGGCCACACCATTTTGCTGAGGAGTGTAGGGCACTGAAAGCTGATGCTAAAGACCATGCTCAAAATAAAAAGCTCTAAAAGCCTGGTTCACATATTCCTCCCCATTATTTTTGTGTATCCACTGAATAGAAAGCCCAGACTACTTCTCTACAAATGCCTTGAAAACTCAAAATGAATCAAAGACATCAGACTTGTACTTAAGAAATTACACCCATGTGCGTTTGGGAAATTTATCAATGAATGTAAGCACATATCTAAAACCTAAAAAAGGAGTGGGAAATGACATGAGGTCACTATGAATCAACTCCAAAGGTGCTAAAGCATGAGTGGCTCGTCCATGTGGAAAAGAATCCCTATGCTGCTTGCTAAGTGCACATCTCTAAAAAACACCATCTGGACAGGAAATCTGGGGAAGCCCAAGAACAAGTGCCTGTGTGCTCATCTGCTAAAGATATCTATAATTGACATGCCCAAAACATTCATGCCAAAGTCTTCTTACTGAATCTGCATGTGTAACTAAACATGAACCTGTGTCATCAAAAGACTCAAATCCATCAAATCTGTAGAGGTGAGATGTAGAGTCAACACTCCCAATGGCCACAATCATCTTTAGATCATGCAAGTCCTGAATAACCACATCATGTGGTGAGAACTTGATTGTCTTCCCAAAGCCAGAGTGGAAAATCTGATAGATAGACAGAAGGTTCATCAAAATATCAAGAACACAAAGTATATCCTATAGAGAGCCCCTGGCCAAAGCAACAACACTAGAACCCAAAATTAAAAGTTGTGAAGAATCCCCAACTACAATCTATGTGGTGGCACAAGGAGAAAGTGAAGTAAGCAACTTAGGAGTGTTTTTTAAGTGGTGAGAAGCCCTGAAATCAAGAATCCATAAAGGTGCTTAAGTCATAGCTCGTGCAGAAAGAGCATGACCTTTCCCTGTAGGTGGAGACAAAGACTAAGGAGCTGAAATGTGATGCTCCTTCATGGCTTCCTCTAAAGCCTCTAATCATTTCCAACACCTAGAAACCAAATGTCCATCTTTCCCACAAAAACTACAGTTCTCACTCAATTTCTTCTTGGTCTTGGAGGTAGACTCACCCAACTATGAAGAATCTTTACCCTTGGGAGGGTTTTATGGAGGATTAGTTGGAGACTTAGGATTAGATTTTGATGTGTCTTTCTTCAATTTTCCTTTCTCCTTTGATTTCCCCTTAGAATTTTGAGCAACCAATGCTTGGCTAGAAGAGCTAGAGTCATCCACCTGTTGGATCTTTGCCTGTTCCCTAGTCAACCTATCACAAAATGTCTCGAATGTAAGCATCCTATGTCTGTCTCCAAGGGAATCCATGGTGGACTAGAAGGTAGAAGAAAAAACTTGATACTACCCCTTCAGCTTTGAGAGTATAAAAAATATGCACTCATCATCTGTTTTGTTCTTCCCACATCCCTATAAAATTGCACATAGGGATTTGAACTTCATAAAAAGGTCCTCGATGGTGGGAAAGTTGCTTGGTGACAAAAAAGTCAATTCTACATCCAACTAAAGTGCTTGGAACTCATTCACCTATCCAAACAAAGCTAAAAAATTTTGCCAATAAGCTTGTGGAGTAGTCAAACAATCCAGATGAAATAGCAAACTATTTGAAATGTTTAGTGCAATCAGTCCCATGGCTTCATCCATTTTATTCTTATGCTATAGAACCTCAAAAGGGCACATAAGAATAGGTTGATTATCATCCAGACAAGACCATAGACCTCTTGACATGAGAAGCCTAGTCATTTGTGCCTTCTAGGTGTGGTAGTTGTGTGGTGTGAGATGGGTCATAGATGGATCCGCCATTGAGAGAAAGAAGAAGACAAAAATAGAAGGTTCTTAACTAAAGTAAATTAGAGAAAAGAAAGACACCCCCCCCCCAACAAACATACAAGAATATCTCTCAAATACCACAAAAAACAACTATGGAAAGAAAAAAATTGGAAAAGAACCTGGATTTGTTGATGCAAAATAGGAGGAAACACAAGCCTCAACTTTGACACCAAAAATGGGAGCTCAAACAAACTTGAAATCTTAAAAAACTAGCACCAATGTCTCTGTCTCTTTAAGTCAACTTTCTGATGCTTCTTTCACATCGAAAAAAGACCTCTGTATGCTCAAGTTATGGCCAAAAAATTGACTGCTGCTCCAAAATTGCACCTTGCTGGAAAATTACAGAGACTGTGTTAAATGTGATGCTCGTATGACCATCAGAAGACCGTCACCAGAATGATGACATTAGCAGATGAAAAGATGATGTCAATAGATAGAAAGATGATGTCATTAGGGTTGTCGGTCGGGATGATGTTAGTTGATAGAAAGATGATGTCAGCATTAGAAATGACATCACAGTGTCAGGAAGTGACATGTGCTTGTCAAGAAATGACATGAGTAGGTCATAAAAGTGACATCATAGGCATGAAGCGATTGCAGGGTGAAAAAATGGAGAAAATCACCGATGGCAGAGGCACTCAAGAGGAAACCCGGCAGCACTGCTGGTGGTAGTTGGGGTCTGGGCTGGCGGCGGAGTCCATCGAAGGTTCCACTGGTGGCACATTGGCAGATCAACAACGTGCTAGTGGTGCGCAGGCTACCTCGCGATGGTGCACGAGCGCTACTATGGTGGTGGCATGATTTTTTTTTTAAATTTTTTTTTTTGGCTTTGCATCCATATGGTAGTGACTTGGGAGGCTAAAAAAATTTCAAAAAAATGCCTATAGCCAAAAACAAAAAGTTTTATATGAAACCTAACTGCAAAAGGCCTTTTGGATCCAATGGCAACATCTGTTTGACCCTAAAGTGCTTCAAAATATTGCTCTATCCCTAATTTGAAGAAAACTGCACAAACAAACTAGGGTTTGTGACTCCAAATTATGACTTCAAAAATCCTTCGAACAAGAAACAGCAGGGAGGCTCTGATACCATGTAAGAGTTGAGAATATGACTCTGAAAATGTGCCAAGATCACCTGCAATACAAATAGCTTGCTGAAGAGAAACCTAGGGAGCAAAGAGCTTGAAGCAAATACCGCACAAGAGAATATTTCACAATAGGAAATTAGAATTGCTATGTGAATGGAATGAATTTACAATGAATGAGAGACCAAATAAAAAGGCCTCATGGAAGCTTGTAGAACAAGCTGGAATGAGGTAGGAGATAAGGTTGACAACCAAGCACACATCCACAAGAGCTGGAAAAGATAAGTATGTTAAAGGGAACAAACTCCCGTGTTGTCAACAACTAACCTCAACTACATGCATTAACCTAAGTAAGCTTAAGTACATAGAATAAATAATTAAAAATTAATTAATTATTTACTCTAACAAAACATTCCACCATGTCATCCATCTTAGGAAATGGAAATCTATACTTCACCATTATCTTGTTTATAGCTCTAGAATTAGTGCACATTAACCATTTTCTATTCTTCTTATGTTCAAATATAGTAGGTACAACACAAGGAATCAAACATTCTCTGATCAAACCCTTATCAAGAAATTATTGTGCATGCCTATTCAATTCTTCATTTTCAATAGGTGTTAGCCTATGTGGTGCTTTATTAGGAAAACTAGCTTGAGGTATCAAATCCATACAAAGACTAATATTTCTTATAGGATGAAAATCATCAAGTACATTATCATAAATAATTTCTTGAAATCCAATTAACAAAGATCCAATCTCAAGTACTGCATGTTGAGATAATGGGTGTTGCACACATTGCATAATATTGTTATATTGTATTATTTTATTTTATTATGTAATGTTGCACCTAGATGGATGTGCAACATGTAAAGATTCCAATGGGATATACTCGATGTTGTAATAGTGTGATAATATTTTATGTAATTATTTAATATTGGGGTAAAGAATTAAATTTCCAATATTGAATGTGGGGTCAATGGGTTAGGTTGCACATGGTTTTAGCACATGGTTTATGTAATACCACTTGGTGGTTCTGTAGGACTTACTACTATATAAGTAGCCACAAGGGTAGTTGTTGGTGTGAGAAATTGGGAAGATAGAAGGCAAGACGAAAAGAGTCAAGTGGGACAAGGCTTGACAGCTTAGCCAAGGGAGCATTTGTGAAGGTTGGAAGCATAGCATGGGATGTGTGGATTCATGCTTGTTCACATAGATGGCTTGGTTGTGCCTATGGCTTTGAAGGCTTCCATGGTTGTATTGCAGTGGTATTTTCATTGAATAATACATGGTGATGGATGCTTTTGGAGGCTAGGTTTTTCCCTTAATGAGGGTTTCCCAGGGTATATCTTGTGTCACAATTTTTGTTGGTATGTTTTCTATTCTCTTGCATTTGGATTTCAACTACATATTTATTTTAGATCTATTATGGGTTATGTGGAAACAATTATATTATTTCTTGCAAATTTCCTTACACTACATGCTCAACTTCATCTTATTTCTCAGTCTTCCTAGGAATCAAGATAGAACAAGCATTTTTTTCCTTCACATCCTTAACAAATTGATTTCCTTCAACTAAACATACTCTTACTATGGTACAATGATTCTCATCAGGTTTCTCTACCAAAGGAAACAATACTTGTTTCTTCCGTTCAACCCAAATTGTATACTAATTCAATCTACCATCATGCAAAGATTACCTATCATACTACCAAAGTCTACCCAATAGAATATGAAAACAATCCATAGGATAAAATCACCTAAAACTTCATAACAATAATTTCTAATCTTGAATTTAACATTATCAGATTTCCACAATCCATTTGGAATGAGAGCAATGTTATCTAGAAACGTTACTCTCAATCTTGAATTTAACAAGGAATTGTTCACTTGCTAGTAACATATGCTCCTTTTGGATCCAAGAAAAATGATACAACTTAGGGTGTCTCAAGATTTGCAACTATAATTTTCTAACCAATTCTTCTGATGCAAAATTGTCTGAACTACCATTACCAATTATTACTTTGTAACACTTTCCCACACTCTTACATCTAGTCTTGAATAAACTTTTCCTCAGAATGAGTTCTTCATGTTTCATCATTCCATGAGATTCTTCTTAACATCAGGTTCTCACCACTCTTAGGTTCATTGGGTGATTCAACAACTTTTTTACATGCTAAAGCTTTTGTCTTCCTACCTCCAGTCTTCTTGCCAAAAATAGTAAACTCAAAGGCTCTATGTCCTTCTTCTCCACACTTGAAACAAGTTCCCTTAAACCAAGATCTCTCTTCTCTTTTACCATTATTATTCTTCCTAGAGTAACCACTATAGCTACCTCTAGTGTGATTAATTCTCTTACCAACAAGTTCCTCTTTCTGTTCTATTCTACCCTTGTCTTGCATTGTGTTGTCAGATCTACTAGTTTCTCCATAGGTTATGCCTTTTCTTCTTTGAAATCAGCTACCTCTTCCTCGTTTTCTTTAATCATGTTTCTTTTCCAAAAATTCCTCAACCTTTAAGGAATACTAATATGCTTCTTCCATATTACCCAACTTAACAAAGCTAATCTCATCTTGAATTGATGTCTCCAAACCATTCAAGTATCTAGCCAATTTCTCAACCTCATCATCCACATGTCTAGATCTAACGTCCAATTTGTAAAATTCCTTAGTATATTCTTGCATAGTCTTATCCTTTTTTCTCAAATTTTGCATTCATCTAAAAAAATTGACCTAGTAATCTACAAGAAGGAACTTCTTCTTCATCTTGATAATTATCTTTTCCCATGTCTTGATCTTTTCTTTTTCTCTTTTTTTCCTTTCAATCTACAAATGATTTGACCAAAGTGAAGCATGACCCTTCAACTTGGTGACTGCAATTTTTACCTTTCTATTCTCAAGGTTACTTTCATACTCAAAGAATTTATCTATTTTAGACATCCCATCCAACACAACATTAGTCTCAGTCCTTCCATCATAGAAAGAAATTTTAAGAATAGGTCTAGAATTTTCCATAGAAAAAACTCTCAAAGCCTCTCCTAAACTTGTTCCACTTCAAGTTTAGGATTAGGATTAGGTACCACTTCATCATCACTAACATCCTCAAGATATACACTTCTCTAGGTTTTCTCAATAACTTCAATTCTTGTGATCTATCTAAACATATCCATCATGGCATTATCTGTATTTCCTCTACCTTGAACCATCTTGACAATAGTTCTTTCAAGATCATAACCTTTTGCAAGTTATAGGTCAAAATTTAGATCTTCCACCCTACAACCAATCCAATTAAAGATCTCCATATTTCCAAACTTGCAAGGAAATAAAACCTTTCATCGATACTACCTAATGCAAGCTAGGTAGGTGAAAGGAACCAATTCTAGTCTACTAACACCTCACCAAGAGTACACACAAAAGAAGAAACATATAAAATAACAAAAAACCAACTTCATTTATAATAAGATATTGATTGATTAGAAAACTTACCTGATAAAATATATATGTCAAGTTGTATGACCTTCCACACATAAGATCATAGAAAGTGCACATGTGAGAATTGACAAATTTGAAGAAAAGAGTGAAGAAGAGAGTAGCAAAGAACCTGGGAACTATAGAAATTTTATCTACTATGAACCTAATACATTGCCAAATCTAATTGGAAGTTAGCAGACTTCACCTCCTGAGTCCCCAAAATCTCCAAAATCTATTGAGTTGCATCTAGTACAACCTAAGTTACAGTCTGAAGGACCTGAGACTCAGTAAAAAACTACCGAGTTGTAGATAGAGAAAATTAAGTCTGAAGGACCTGAGTCATAGACAGTGGGACCCAATCATGATATGAAATATCATGGAAAGGATAGTGGAAAAGTTTTAAATCTAAAGTACTTGTGTCACCAAGATGTGTTGGAAGGCACCATGCACCTGATTTGATCATTGGAGACAAGTCATATGGAACAATGACAAGAAAAAAATTGAAAGGTACATGTTTTTTTATTGAATTTGAAACTAGATTAGTTAAAGATGCTTTGGATAATGAAAGATGGATTGAAGCAATGAATGAAGAGATAGAATAGATAGAAAGGAATAATACTTGGTCTCTTGTTCATTGACCCAATCATAAGAATGTAATTGGCAGAAAGTGGATTTTCATAAATAAGTTGAATGAAGATGGAGAAGTTTCCAAAAACAAAGCAAGGTTAGTATGCAAAGGATATTGTCAAAAAGAAAGTATTGATTATGGTGAAACTTTTGCTACTATTGTAAGATTATAAGATGTTAGAAATTTACTTGCTTATGTTGCACATAAAGGATTTAAAGTTTATCAAATGGATGTGAAATTTACATTCTTGAAGAGGAAGATTACATAGAACAGCCAAAAGGTTTTTTAGATTCAAGAAAAAAGGATATGGTTTTTAAATTGCAGAAAGCATTGTATGGACTCAAGCAAGCTCCCAGAGCTTGGTATGAAAGACTTCATAACTATTTGATAAATATTAGTTTTTAAAGGACAAATGATAATAATAGCCTATACATCAAAGAAGGACTAGACAAGAAGATTGTATTGGTAGAAATATTTGTGGATGACACATTATTTACTGGAAATGATGATTTATGCAAAGATTTTTAAGAAGAGATGAGTAAATAATTTGAGATGTCCATGTTTGGAGAGATAAAATTCTTTGTTGGATTATAGATTTAGTAGAAGAAATATGGTATCTACATTACTCAATCCAAATATATCAAGGAGATACTAACAAAGTTTGGAATGGATGATTCAAGACCATTTGGAACACCCATGTCTAGTAGACATAAGCTTTCCAAGAATGATGATTACAAGGAAGTAGATCAAACCACATACAAATCAATGATTGGTAAACTACAATATGTAGTGCATACAAGGCCTAATATTGCATTTTCAGTTAATATGGTGATAGGATTCTCAGCAAATCCTTAAAAAAATCATATGATGGAAATCAAGAGAATCATCAAGTATTTGAAGGGTACTGAAGACTATGGATTATGCTACAAGAAAGGAGACACTTTAGATTTGAAAGCCTTTACAAATGTTGATTGGGAAGGAAGCGTTCATGATAGGAAGAGCACCAATGGAAGAGTGTTCTTTCTTGGTAAAAGACTAGTGTCTTGGACAAGTAAGAAGTAGAATTGTATTTCTCAGTTTATAGTAGAAGCATAGTATGTTGCAGCAATAGTTAATTGCTCCAATGTTGTTCGGTTCAAGTAATTGTTAGTAGGTATGAAGGTAGAAATCAAGGATCTAGTGGTTATCTTTTGTGAGAACACCAGTGCAATTAATATATCAAAGAATTCTATGATGCATACCAAGACTAAGTACATTGTAATAAAACATCACTTTTTGAGAGAATTGGTGCAAGATAAAGAGGCAAGATTGGAATATGTGAATACTAAAGAACAAATTGTAGACATATTCACCAAGTCATTACCTAAGGATGCATTTATGTATGTAAGAGGTAAGTTATGGGTTATTCCCTTATCTGAAGCTCACTAAATGAAGTTTAGTGATGCATCAATTAGAGAATGTTGAAGATCAATCAAGTTGATGCAGTATTAAAAAGGGAAGATTGCATGTGAATTAGTAAATGAGGTACATTGCTATTCACTGAATATTATCTTTGGCATAAGATATCAAAGAGGGAGAGTTTGATGTCATATTCATAGAAATTTTATAAAGAGGGAGATTTCTATGATGAGGGATAATTTTCAAAAATGTCAAAGGGAAAAAACTTGGTTTGATATCAAAGAAGGATAGTTTTCTATTAGAAGAAGATGTTGAAGACAGAGTTTGTTGACAGAGGGAGAAACTAAAGGCAAAGGGGGTTTACACTCGTAGAGGGATTTCTCAAGGATGAGAATCAAAATGAAACTGAGGATATCATGTTTGCTTTATTTTCCTCTAAAATCTCATTATATTATGACATTTTGTGTTTCCATCAATGTCAGAGAGGGAGATTGTTGAAAACAATTGGTTAATTATGTATTATCTTTGATGTTACACAAAAGATCATATCTTTACTAGATAGTGTATGTCGAGCTCACTCATGCAATGAAAATAGTTCTATGTGTCTATTATGCATTGTAGTGTTTGCTAAGTTTAGAAGGAAGTGACTACCAAGTTCACTCAGGTGTCGAAGAGAAGTTTGTAGAAGTTGAGAGCTAATCAAGCTCACTCAAGTAAGAAAGAAAAGTTGAATGAAACCAGTGTTAACCAATCTCACTCAATTACCAAAGGAACTTTGTGAAGATTTAGTGTTAACCAAGTTCACTTGGTTAACACAAGAAAATCATTTATGATTTACTGTCTACTGAGCAAGGTTGGCTAACAAAGGATTCTCTTGTTTTGGCATATTGAGTTTAATGGATTTGTTTGTTGGTTCTAGCCAACTGAGAAGATGAATATTAATTATTCTAAGTTATATTCAAGCTAAATTAACAATGGATATGATATAAGTATAAGGTCAAGTTGAGGATTAAATGTGAGCAAGTATATGGAAGAATAGAAGATGCTTAAAGGAAGTGAATTAGAAGGATAAGCAGAATATCCTTGAGGAGATGAAAATATACATTTGATTAGGAAGGATCAAGAATTCAAGAAAGAATTGAGATCTATAATCAACAATTTAGTTGCATCAGAAATCAAGTCATCTCATTGTTACTCTCTAACCATTGTAGTAGTGATCTAAATCTCTCAACAAAGTTGACTTAATAGCTATTTGTAAATCCTCTAAAATGTTGGTATTTCTAGATTGAAGTATCTAAAGACCTCTAACAAGGCCACTCCTAAGAGGGTGATTAAATCCTCTAATAGGGTAATACCTAATAGTGTTTTTTGTAACCTTTAATAGGGTTGCCTCCTAATAGGGCTCACTTCAGAAGAGTGAAAATCAATAACTAGTTGCAATTGGTGGTTTTTCTCATATTGGGTTTCCATGTTAAATCTCGGTGTCACTTGTGTTCGTGCTATCTCTTTCATGTGTATAAAACTAATTTAATTAAGGTTAATCATAGGAAATATCTTAAGATTTTCATATTCAAAATTTATCAAGTTATAGTTGTTATTTCAGTGGTTACCAATTTACAGCATATTTTTAGTAGTAATCGGGTGCTTGTGTGTTTGCCAAGCAATAGTATTTTTAGTAGTGTTTATGTTTTGTGCTGACATATAAGGGATTTGAGATTTATTTTAGTGATAATTGATTCACCCCTCCCCTCTTAGTTACTCTTATATTTCCAACAATTGGTATTAGAGCTTTTGGTGCTTGCAGAGAAGGTTTCAAGGATCTAAGCTAAAGATCAGGATGTCTTACAAAAATGAGATCCCTAAGTTGAATAGAGATAACTTCAAACCATGGAAGGAACTCATGAGACTACATTTGGAAACCATTGGAGATTCAGGCCTAAATTACTATTGTCACAAAAGCTTGCACCCTTGTCCAAAGTCTTACCTAAGGACATCCTTGTGAAATATGGAAACAACCTCCAAGATGTGGGACTTGAACTATGAGGTTGAGTCTCTGAAGAAGGCCAACTTCCTCTACTATTTAGATGTACTTATACTATTCTTGAAGAGAAAAGGGAGAAGGAATACATGAAAGATACTACCTAATCTATTCTAAAGAGGTGATGCACCAAAATAGGGTGTCTAGACCAGTCTCTTCCCATGCATACATAGTGTTATTATTATGACAGTCCAAAGATATATAGATTCAAAATTTTCTCTAATCTATAAACTACACAAGATCAGACAACCATATGAGTGACACAAGGAAAATACTTCACTTCTTATCATTCATAGGCCAAAGAGATACAAAGAATGCATTTTACAAATATTTGTAGTACATTGAAGAGAGGAAAACAAGCTTACACAGTACGGTGATAGTTGAAAGAGATAAGACAGAAAGTCATATAACTCAAAGGAAAAAGGGAATTTATAGTAGTATGCCAAGGCAGTACTAGAGAAAATAGAGAAGATCCAACCCTAGGAAAGAGTACAATATTTTCCTTTATAGTGCAAGCAAAACTTGGATGACTTCTCTCACAAGGTAAAGAAATCAACCACTACAATCAAATCTTCAGAGAATAGTTATTATAAAGATGAAAAGATTTGGCTATTGAGTAAATCCACACATGAGAGGATCACTTCTGCACCAAAAAAATATCTAAGAGGTCAGAAGTGACAATTATTTAATCTCTGATTAAATGAATGGATCAACTAATGGTGGTGGAGTACCTCCTTTGTATTTATCAAGCCTAGGGATCAATGAGAGTAGTTATAGGAGATCACAAAGATTGGATTCATCATTCAAGGAACTACTTCTACTATCATCAACTTCCAATTCAATCATGACCCTTGGTCAACTGAGGTTTAACCATTAAGTCTTGCTATGTGGACTAAACATTTCTCACTATTATGCCATCCTATTAGTGCTCCAATCCTTATGCCTTGCATTCAATCACCCATGATCACAACCTTTCCATGACCTTCCCTTAATAACTATTAATGCTTACAAATCCATGATCCACTAATCATCACTACCTCACAACTTGCACTTGGCATTCTTTACTAACTATCGTGATCTTGTGAAAGTTGAGCTTAGACCATATCTACACCATTGCCTTCTTAGATTGATTTTACTATCTGACCCTTATGATCAAGCGAAACAAAGGAAACTACTACTTCACAACTCAAACCTTAACTATTTCTTGACTCACAAAGATTATGCATTGGTCATAGATCTGGATGATCTAACAGTGCAGGATATGTCTTGAAACACTAAAGATCTACCTTTTCTGCACCGTTGTAGCTTAAACCATAGCATGTAATTATAACCATGTGATTAGGAAAAATCAAAACAAAGTGCACCTTCACTACCTTGATCTTAGCTAGTACTCGACCAACTACGACTATGTGAATTGCATGATCATGACTTAAAATATTATAAGGCATAACATGAAACAAGGAATATGGCTAACATTAAATCATTTCATGAGAACCCTAGGTGACCATTAAAATAGATCATTATTTGAATTTGATTTTTTGGCAAGAGAGAAACTTTGGGCTAACATTTCTAGTGACTTAGGGGGGATGCAAGCCTGCTTAGCATATGACCAGTGACCATCAAAAAGACCCATTGGCCTATAGAGTCTCTAAAACTATGAAACTCATCAATTTACCACCTCTACTACATTCTATGCCATAACATGCCCTCTTCCTCTACAATTTTCAAAACCTTAGAACCAAAAAATCCCTCAACTACAAAAAAAAAACAAGTGCTCATTCTCTTCTTGGGAAACAGGAAAGAACAAGAAAGAAAAGCTACTCTAGCTATGTACATAAAATATTTATTTTCATTAGAAATAGGGCTTAAGATATATCCGATTAACTGGGATAGACAAGACTTCACCATTAGGCTTGCTCAATTGAAAGGCATTATATTGTTTCCAACTAATGATTACATAGGGGCCTCTCCATAAGGCATCGAACTTTGAGTGTCTCCCTGCCTTTTCTCTGTCTGCATCCCATTTCAAAACAATATCACCTTCCTTGAAACTTCTAGCCTTAGCCTTCCTACCTAAACTCCTCTTCATCTATTACTGATGTATTTCTAAGGTCTGGATTTCTTGACCTCTTTTCTCCTCTAGCTCCATTAGATCTACCATTCTTACATACATAGCATCATTTTCAATCAATTCCAGCTGATGAGCCAACTCAAGAGCAAGAAACTCTAGTGAGAAAGAAAGCCTAACTTCCCTGTAATAGACTAAAATGAAAGGAGAATTTCCTATGGCTCTCTTGGGAGTTATTCTATTATCCCAAAGGATAGTCTTCAACTTCTAGTACCAACACCTTTGGTTATCTTCAATAGTTCTCTTGATGATTTTGATCAAATTTTTATTGGATGACCTAGTTAAACCATTATCTTGAGGATAATAATTGAAAGATGTGCTCAAGTAGATACCATGATCAAGTTTCCATGTACAAATCTGAGTTCCTATGAATGATTTAGCATTATCTAAAATAAAAGTTGAAGGGACACCAAACCTTGTGACAATTCCATTAAGGAATTCTACAACTGAAGCTTTTGTAGAGTCTTTCAAGGCTGTTGCCTCTATCCATCTTGTAAAATAATTCATGGTAGTTAGAATCCACTTATGAAAAAGCTCAAAGGTGGGTTAATAGGACCAATAAAATATAATCCCCATTGAGCAAAAGGTTGATCAACCTGGATGGGGTGAAGTGGGAGAGTTGCAAGCTTCTATTTACTTGAGAAGAAGGCACACTTCCCACACTTCCTTACATGCTTGTAGTAGTCATAGAACAAGGATGATGAGTAATAACTAGCTCTCATGATTTTCATTTTAGTGGTTCTTGCTAAAAAGTGGCCACCATCAGGACCATCATGAAGCTCTTTAACTATCCTCTCCACTTGATCTGTATCAATACATCTTAGCAGGGTTCCATCAAAATCTTTCCTAAAAAGAACACTATCAATCATAGCATAAGGAATAGACTTCAGTCTAAACTATCTTCTTTTAGCTTTATCCAGCTCTTGAGGATACCCATTCCTAGCTAAGAAGGTCTTCATATCATCCATCCGACTCCTTGGATTGTCATTTCTTGCAACTTATTGTTCTGTCAATACTAGACCAACCTCTTCATCAGGCTCATGAAATGAGATCATCTTCTTGCACAATCCTTTTCCCCTTATTATTTTGGTGATTTGAATATCCACACCATATTCCATTACCTTGGTGATCCAACCAACTCTTTTCTCACTAATGTCTTTGCTTAACAAAAGATCATTTACACTAGCATGAGGAACCAACAAATGGATTTTGTAATGAGATAGCAAGTGTCTAAATTTCTTCAAGGCTCTTATGAATACAAGGGCCTACTTTTCCACATAGCTATACTTATTTTCATATTCCTTGAGTCCTTCACTAAACAAAGCAATAGGCTGCTCTTCATTTTTTCCATTTAGCTAAGTCAAAATTGTAGAAATACTTGACTCACCTCCTAAGGTATACAAAATGAAATCCTTATCAAAATTTGGATTAATAAGAGTAGGATTTGAAGCTATGGTTTCTTTGATCTCTTCAAAAATTGCTTTCCCTTCCTTGGTCCATGAAAATGCTATATTCCTTTTAAGCACAATTGTAAGAGGTTTCACCCTGGTAGCTAGGTTAGGAATAAATCTTCTCACAAAATTTATTCTACCAAGAAAACTTTGCAAACCTTTCTTATGACTAGGAAGAATGAGGGAAAGTATTGCCTTTTTTCTTTTTGGATCAATGGTCAAACCTTCTTTAGATACAATATGTCCTAGTAATTTCCCTTGATTAGTGGCAAAGATACACTTGCTTGGATTCAGGGACACCTTGTACTATCTACATCTCACAAATAATTGTCTGAGATGACCAAAATGTTCTACTATATTTTTACAATATATTTCAATATCATCAAGGTAGACTAACACAAACCTCTCAATCATATTCTTGAAGGCCATCTCCATTTCTTTTTGAAATGTGGCACCTGCATTTTTTAGTCCAAAAGGCATCTTACTATAGGCATAGGTACCCCATTTGGTAGTGAAAGCAATTTTATATCTGTCAGTTTCCTTGACCAAAACCTAATTATAACTTGAAAATCCATCGAAGAAGGAGAATCTCTCTAAACCACTAACCCTGGACAATACCTATTCTATAGAAGGGAGAGGATGATGATCTTTAAGGAAGGCCTGGTTAAGATCCCTAAAATCTACACACAGTCTAATCTCTCCATTCCTTTTAATAACAAGGACAAGGTTTGCCACCCAAGAGGAGTGCTTGATAGGGAAAATGATATTGGCCTCAATTAATTTGGACAACTCATTTCTCATTAAGGGCTCAATCTTGGGATTCACTAGTCTTTATTTTTGCTTAACAAGCTTGACATTATCCACTAGATCTATAGTGTGTTGAAATAGACTAGGGTCAAATCCCCTCAAATCATATGTCCAAGAAAATATATCATTAAATTCTTGACACAGATGGACAAAAATTTCTTTCTTCATTTCAAAACATGCCTTCCCCAAGTTTAGCATCCTTCCATTCACAACTATGACTGGCACATGGTCTCCTTTGTTTGTAGCAAGATTCATGCCTCTTTCCCTCACTTGGTCATCAAGGTTGAAGACACTCTCTAAGGTAATGATACCCTTAGGTAATTTGTTGGAGCTGAGGTTGATGATTTGATCACCATATTGGTCATGCAATCTTGACTAATTTTTATCTGAGAATTTTGCTTCATTCTGCAAGAAACTCACAATTTTTGCATCAAATTCAAAGACCTTCCAATTGATATCATTATTAGGAATATCAAGCCTAACCACCATTTTAATTTTTTTGTCTCTTCTCATCTTCAATGCTTCTTGGGACATCATAAGATGCACCCTCTTCTGCAAGTCTATTAGCATGTCTATTTCTTTTCTAGGAATGCTTTGAATATTAAATGCACTGAAACCTTCAAGAAAATCTCATACCTTATGTTTGTAAGAATTGAGAAAACTATTCTTAGTGACATTTTGATTTCTTACCTGATTGATCATCATATCACTATCCCCATACACACTCAATGCTTGGGTTCCACTTTTTTGAGCAAGTAAGAGACCTTGAATCAATGCCTCATATTTAGCTAAATTATTAGTACAAGTAAACTAAAGTCCAAATGAGAAATAGTCCTTTTCTGAACTAGGAGAAACCAACATTATACCAACCCCTAACCCATTTTTATTTCTTCATCCATCAAAATACATACTCCATAACCCGCTTGTATCTTCTCTGGCTTTCATCAAGTTAGGGACAAGAGCATCCTTTACTGATATACAATACATGTCCAAGACAAACTCTATGATTTCTGATACATGATCAAACTAATAAGCATTAGCCCATTCATCCAAGAGAAAATTAGGTGTATTAGATAAGGAAGTGGTAGGCTTATTTTCATCTATCTCTAGGATGGTACAATTCATATTGATGAGTTTAGGAATATAGGGCTCAATATGATAGAGGGCTAATGGTTCTACTTTGATTGAAGCCTCGATTCTATATCTAGTTCTAAAAAACATATATGACTAATTAGAAGATATGTAACCACGTATTTAAACAGTGGTCTCTTGATAGACAAATGGAAAAATGTGGCTTGACTTCAACAATTGATATATCCTAAACTACAATGCAACCTAGATAGACATGTAAGGCCATTTCAAAATTCCTAAGGATTCCCATAGTCTTGACATTACTACCATCTAATTGCAATACCTCCTTAAAAATAGGTTCATATTTCATTTCTAAAGTATCAACAACACACTTGGGCATTACTAAACTATTGGCCCCTAAATCAATCATGCATTTATGGACTAGCTTATCTCCTATAAATAGAGAAACAAAAAAAGGAGGAGGTTTAACCTTTTTTCTTACTTCTACCTCCCTTGATGGTTGTATCAAACTCATGGCATTCTCCATGCTAGGTGGTTGATCTCTAAGTTCAATGCTTTCCAACTCCTACTGTAGTAGCCTCCTTTGTGATGGTACAATAGGTACATCATCCCACATAGAAATATTTGCATTAGTCTTCCTCATTTTATCTACCACACTAAAAGAAGCATAAGATATTCTGGTGGGAGCCTTGCAAGTAGAAGCCTAAGGTGGGACAGTCTGTGGGTTGTTCACATTATCTCTACTTTCACCCTACCTTTGTTGTCGAGAAGCATTGGTAGGTTGATCCGCATTATGTTTCTAGGAAACTACTTGTATACATGGTGTTGTACTTGATGTGGAAGGTTGATTAGGAGGTTGAGGAGCCATCTCCTTGACAACTCTTTTCTTGCTCCTGGTATTGTAAGCACAGGAATCCTGGTTTACATTACCATGCTCTTCTACTAGGTGGTTCATAAAAGAACAATCATCCTGCTAAAAGGTATGAACATGTTGATTAGCATTGTATTGTTGGACAACTTCTTGCTCTAGTATAGTTAAAGCCAACTAAGATTCTACCTTCTGACACATGCATTATCCATAGGAGTAGTTACAAGAAGGGCAAAAATCTTGATCTTGGGCAAGGTTGTTTTGAGGGACTAAGGGCCTATTTAGGTTGGTGTTTGAAGACTAGGGGTGGTCTATAGGTCTATTCTAATTGTGAGGATGATCGATAGGTATATTCTAATTTTAGGGTGTATGACTTTGATTTGGAGGTCTGCTATGAATGCGACCTTGACTCTAGAGTTGGAGAGGCTTATTTGTTTGAGCTTGTTGCCTCTTCATGGTCACCAAATCATTTCCCATTTTCTATACTACTGCAGTATTTTCCTCCATCTTCTTTTCTTGATCCAGTATCCTTCTATCTACATTCTACATCAATGTCTATATCATAGCCTTAATCCTATCAACTCCATTAGAGGATGCATAGGCTATGGGGACTACAACAAGAGGCTAACTTATAGAGGAGATATGAATAGGGGCTATAATGGGCTGATGATTAGGCATGTTGGGGAAGAAAGGCATTAGGGGTCTTGGAGCTAACTTCCCTCACTATATCAAAATATTTTCAGCTCTTACGACAACCTCATAAGCATTTGGTAAAGTGTCTCCCCCCATAGATTGCAAGGTAGTATAAATATCACTCTTGAAGGTTCTAAGATAATACAAGAATGCATTAACAAGAGAGCGCTTGACTACAATAGGTATTTTGTCTCATGTTTTTTGAAATCTATAATTGAAATCAGTCATATATTCATGGAGGGGCCTCTTGATATTTTTTAGTAACTCTCAAAGTGATAGGTGGTCACTTTTTTCCTCAAAATTCTTGCATAGGGCTGCCCGTAACCCATCCCAATTAGCAATAGAGTTGTGAGGAAAACCTCTATACACCATTGTAGTGCCTTCCCTTTCAAGGATAAGGCCAAAATTCTAGCCACTACATCATACTTGGTGATACCATGAATGTTACAAACATTAGACACCTCCTGAATATGTTCAATGGGGAAGATAGAGGTTTCACCAGTAAACTCAGGTACACTTTTGAGAGCTGATATTGGTATGTCATGCTTTTGGGCTAATAGAAGGGGGCTCCCACAATTAAAGGTGGCAAAATCATGAGCTCTATCCATATAAGCAAGTGTTCTATTGGTATGAGCAGATGGTATTCTAGGCTGAGACCTAACAATAGGAGTGGAGATAGATCTTGTAGGAGTATGTGTTACTATCACACTCCCAACTAGTGGTAAGGATACTTTATCCTTTATTCTTGGATTAGAAAGAGAAATTTCTTGATACTATAACTTACCTCTAGAAGATGCCCTTGTGTGTCTCTTGGGCATGAATTCTAACAACTTTGGTCTGGAAACCAAATGTGCTTGAAGCTTAGAGTTTCCAAGTATTTCTTAACAATGAGCCTCTCTAAGGCTTTATACTGAAGGCAATACTATCTCCTCATCATGAAAAAAGAATCTTTTCCTGACACCAATGAACTTTGGAATATTAAAATATATATTGTCCCATCGGGCATGCCAAAAATTGATGTCACAAAATTTTGCACCCTTGTCCGATGTCTTACCCAAGGACAACCTCATGAAACATGGAAACAACCTCCAAGCTATGGGACTTGAACTATGAGGTTGATTCTTCAAAGAAGGCCGACTTCCTCTACTATTAGGATGCACTTAAACTATTCTTGAAGAGAAAAGGGAGAAGGAATACATGAAAACAACTATCTAATCTATTCTAAAGAGGTGATTCACCAAAATTGGGTATCCAAACCAATCTCTACCCATACATGCATAATGTTATTATTATGAAAGTCCAAAGATATATGGATTCAAACTTTTCTTTAATCTGTAAACTACACAAGATCAAACAACCATATGAGTGACACAAGGAAATTCTTATCATTCACGGGCCAAAAAGAAACAAAGAATGTAGCTTATAGATATTTGTGCAGTATGTCAAGGGTAAAAGCACAAACTCGTGTCACCCTTTTGTAAAGGAAAAGGCTAACAAAAGTATAATTGTTCGCCTTCAATGACATAAAACTAGTATTATTATTTAGAATTCAAAAATGAAGTAAACTAATGAAATGTGTAGAAATGGATGAAGTTTAGGATTATAAATTTTAATAATTATTTGGAATAAGAATTGATATATCTTCCTATTTTTTATAGATGATTTTTCAATATCTGAGAAATGTTGAAAATTAGGGGTTTAGTTCCCACCACAAAACTATATGGAAATAAATTTATTTCTATTTGAGCTCATACTATGTTATATATAACATATATAGCTAGAACAATTAAATATAAAAATTGACTTTAGAACTATATTTTCTCTTTTATAATAATTCAAATTTCAACTCACTTGAAATCGATAGTTTTCATCCCCCACCATATTTTTGAAAACAAATCTATTCTAACCAAAACAAAAATTATACATTCTTGAAAAGGACTCTCTCCTCTAGAATGTCATAATTTTAATTTTTTTAATATGGTTTAATATTTTTTCTTTCTCAAAATTGACATCTTTTTTAGTGTTTAAATACATGCTTGTAGAATTTTTTTATTACAATATACTATATCTAATTAAAACACTATAAGCTTAATATGAGAATATTCTTGTCTTTGAGCTCTATAAAATGGTGTTTATATGTTACTAAAAGAACTATCATAAAAAATAGTAAGAGTTTCTGAAACGTTAGCTCTCTAAAATAATTTTATTTCTTTAGTAATTGGAAACAAACTAGTATAAAGCATGCATTACTAGACATTTCCAATTGGAAAAGTGTGAGACCATATATAATTTATCTAGATAAAATGTTTGAAATTTTTTGATTTTTTCATAGAAATACTCAAATTCAGTCATTCTGATAAGTCAGCCTGAAAGGTAACACAACTTTGTACTTTTACCCTCAAAGAGAGGCAAACAAGCTTACACAATATGATGATAGTTGAAAGAGATAAGGCAAAAAGTCATGTAGCTAAAAGGCAAAAGGGAATTTACAGTAGCATGCCAAGGTAGTACTAGAGAAAATAGAGATAATATATTCCTAAGAAAGACTACAATATTTTCCTTTATAGTGCAAGTAAAACTTGGATGAATTCTCTCACAAGGTAAAGAAATCAACTGCTACAATCAAATATTCAAAGAATAGTTAGTACAAAGCTGAAAAGATCCAACTATTGAGTAAATCGACACATGAGAGGATTGCTTACACACCAAACAAATCTCTGAGAGGGCAAGAGTGATGGTTATTTAAATGTTGACTGAATGAATAGATCACCCAATGGTGGTGGAGTACCTCCTTTGCATTTATCAAGCCTAAGGATTGATGAGAGTAGTTACAGGAGATCAGAAAGATCAGGTTCATCATTCAAGGAACTACTTTTGCTACCATCAACTTCCAATTCGATCATGACCCTTGGTCAACTAAGGTTTAACCATCAAGTCCTGCTATGTGGACCAAATATTTCTCACCGTTATGCCACCCTATTAGAGATCCAATCCTTATGCCTTTCGTTCAATCATCCATGATCACAACCTTGCCATCACCTTCCCTTAATAACTATTACTGCTTACAAAACCATGATCCACTGATCATCATTTCCTCGCTACCTACACTTGGAACTCTTTACTAACCACCATGACTTTATGAAAGTTGAGGTTAGACAATCACCTTCTTAGACTAATGTTACTATCTGACCCTTGTGATCAAGAAAAACAAAGGAAATTGCTACTTCACAAGGAAAAGCTTAACCATTTCTTGACTCATGGAGATTATGTGCTAGCCATAGATCTGGATGATCTAATAGTGCAAGATATGTCTTGAAACATTGAAGATCTACCTTTTTCGCACTGTCACAACTTAAACCATATCATGGCAATATAACCATGCAATCAGGAAAAATCAAAACAAAGTGCACCTTTTTTGCCTTGACCTTAGTTAGCACTTGACCAGCTATGACTATGCAAAATGCATGATCGTGACTTACAATATTATAAGGCATAACAAGAAATAAAGAATATGGCTGACATTAAATCATTTCATGAGAACCCTAGGTGACTAGTAAAACATATCATTATTTAAATTTGTTTTTTTAGCAGGAGGGCAACTTTGGGCTAACAAGTACCTAGACACCAAATATCTAACACCTATTGGAACTATGACTATTGAAGAAATTGCAAAGAAGAAGAGTCATAACATTATGATGATTGATATTGCTTCATCTCTCAACTATGCCAAATTTGATAAAGTAAAAGATTGTGGAACTACTTATGAGATGTGGATCAAGATGAAAGTCATCTATGGAGGAGATGATAATGTAAGAAGAGCTAAAGCTGAAAGTCTCAGAGGATAATTTGATCAAATAAAGATGAGAGAAGATGAGAACATTGCAAAGTATAGTGATAGAATCAAAGTCAGTGTTTGTGCAATCAAAGCCTCGTGAGGAAAGATTGAAGATGAGATTGTGATAAGTAAGTTTCTCAGAACACTTCTTCCTATATATGCAATCAGAGTATCAGTAATTCAAGAAATGAGATGCAATCCAAAGAATGATATAACATTGGATGTAGTAGTTCGAATATTGACAACATTTGAGCTAGATAGCTATGATAATTATGTTCCTAGTTTTAGCAATATTGAGTCTACATTTGAAGCCAAGTTGTCACCCAAGAAGAAAGCTAAAAGGTCAAAAGGAAAATAATCTAAAAGTGAAGAAGAAAATAGTTTTGAAATTGATCTTGAAACTATTGAAGCATTGCATGCAAGAAGGTACCCCAAAGGAAAAGGAAGGTATAAAGGTAAAATTCCTTTAATTTTCTTTTCTTGTAAAGAAGTTTGTCACATTACTGCAAGGTGTCCAAAAAAGAAGACAAAGATGAAAAGATGCACAAAAAGTTCAAAGGAAAGAAGGTTTTCAAGAACTTCAAAGACGACAAGGATAAAGGTAAGAAATCTTGTTTTATGGCTAAAGATTCAGATAGTAATGATGATGATGAGATGGTCTATGTTGTTGTAAAAAATGAATCTGATGAAGAAGAAGATAAAATGGCACTTATCTCTTATGTTAGAAAAAATGATACATAGATTATTGATAGCAGTTGTTCACATCATATGACTGGTGACAAAATAAAGTTTGAACATATGGAGCACTGTGACGGTGGAAGTGTGAGATTTGGAAACAATGAACCATGTTGCATAAAGGGAAAAGGTTGTATCTCACTAACCAATGAACTTAGATGTGATAATGCTTATTAGATTGAAGAAATAAAGCATAATCTACTAAGTGAAACATAATTGAATAACATTGGATTCAAGGTGTAATTCATGAATAGGAAGGCCAAGCTTCTAGATTGAAAAGGGAATGTAGTTGGGTTTGGTAACCAAACAAAAGGTAACTTATTCTACCTAGATCTTAGTAAAAATTCATGTTTTATTGCTCAAGTAGAAGAAAGTTGGTTATGGAATAAAAGGTTATGTCATGTGAACTTTGATAATCTGATCAAGATAAGCAATTTAAGGGTGAGCCCACAATAATGGGTTCCACTTTTTGACCATTTTGATATTGAAATCAGTATTTTTGAAACAAACCTCACATTTTGGGTGACTATATCTCTAAAAGTATTAAGAATTTGAATATGACATAAAATAGTTATTTCTAGTGTTCCTACTTTATAGAAATATTTTTAAAAATAAAAATAAAAATTTATTTAAGTGAAAGATTTCTTCATCCTCAAAAAGTGGTACATATGAAAAATCAATATTTTTAAAGAGTGATAGTCATTTTAACAAGCATAACTTTTTTTCTACAAATGATAATGAGGTAATTCTTTTGATGTTAGATTTTTAACATCTATATGTAGAAGATACAACTGGTTTGATTCAATTTGGTTTCATATTGTATAGTTTATGAAGTTTTAAAGTAACGTCAATTGTAATTCAGACATACGTTCATTTTGACAAGCATAAATTAAACTCAATATATCATAAATCAATTTTCCTTTTTTCAATAGAAAGCTAACTCAATAACCCATTTCCTAAAGATTTTCCAAGAAAAATTGACCTAATTTAAGATTTTTTCCAAAGTGTTGAAGTTAGTTGATGTTCAATGATTAATCAAACTATAATGAGTTAAACTCGTATTTGAAAGTCTTAATTAATATAATACCTATTAAAATTATAGTCATTGGAAAGCTTGCTTTGAGAAACACAATTTGACATTATTAGATTTATAGTATGATATCATTTGATGCTAGTATCGAGGGTCAAAAGGTCATTTTTTTCTTTTTTTCTGAAAAAGAACAAAGTTGTTTTTTCAAAATATGTTCATACAAACACTTTGTTCATGCAAACATATACTCTATGTTTGTGCAAAAAAACACTTGCGCGAACATGTCTGTCAAAAAACATATCAATTGCAAGGAAAAAACAATGATTTTAGACATTCGTACAAACCCTAGGTTTTATACAAACCCATAAATTATGTTTGCATGAACATATATTGAAATAGGGTTCATGTGAACATAATTTATGGGTTCATGCAAACCCTAGAGTTCATATGAACCCCCAATATTTGATTTTTTTTTAGCATTGTCAATTTTTTTTGTGCCACAAAAGGGGCACCCACTATTGTGGGCTCACCCAAAAACAAAAGAGTGAGAGAAATTCCTAGTTTGAGGAAATCTGATATGGGCCTATGCAAAAATTGTTAAATTGATAAGATGGGTAGGTCATGTTTCAAAAGAAAGAACTATCATTTTGAAGAAGTCTTGGAGTTGGTTCATACAAAATTATGTGGACCTATTGGAATTGAGAGCTACAATGGAGATAAGTACTTTATTCTTTTGGTTGATGATTATTCTAGAATGATGTCTATAATGTATTTGAAAGATAAGTTTGAAGCATTTCTAAATTTTAAGTGGTGTTTGGCAAGAGTAGAGAAGGAAATAGGAAAGAAGTTGAAGTGTTTGAGATCAAATAGAGGTGGTGAATTCATTTCTAATGAATTCTACACTAAAAGAGGAATTTAAAGACAAGTATCAACACCTAGTATACCACAATAGAATGGTATAGTTGAAAGAAGGAATAGATCCATTATGGATTGTCAAAGAACTTCGATGATAGAAAATAATGTTGTAATCAAATATTAGAAGGAAGCAATCAGTACTATAGTGCATATCTTGAACAGAGTATAGCTAAAGAAAGACTCAAATAAAGCTCCTTATGAACTATGGTATGTTTGCAAACCTAATGTAAGGTACTTGAAAGTATTTGGTAGCAAATGTTATATCTTGAAGGAAACTAGGAAGGGTAAATTTAATGTCAAAGGTGATGAAGAAATATTCCTAGGATATCCTTGTACAAGTAAAGCATATAAATATTTGAATTTATCCATTCATAAGATCATAGAAAGTGCAGATGTGAGAATTGATGAGTTTGCATAAAAGAGTGAAGAAGAGAGTAGCAAAGAACCTAAGGACTACAGAAAGTTTATCTACTATGGACTTGATACATTGCCAAATCTAATTGGAAGTCAGCAGACTTCACCTCCTGAGTCCCCAAAATCTCTATAAGCTACATACTTGCATCTAGTAAAATTCAAGTCAAAGTTTGAAGGACTCAAGTCTCATTCAGAAGCTACTAAGTTATAGACAAAGAAAATAAATTCTGAAGGACCTGAGTTACAAACACTTGGATCTAAACTTGATACAGAAGATCATGGCAAGGATAGTGGAACAAGATCTAAATCCAAAGTACTTGTGTTAGAAAGATATTTTAGAAGGCACCATGCACATGATCTAATCATTGGAGACAAGTCAAACAAAAAAATGACAAGAAACAAATTGAAAGGTACATGTTTTCTTATTGAATTTGAACCTAGATTAGTTAAAGATGCTTTGGATAATGAAAGCTAGATTGATGAAATGAATAAAGAGATAGAACAGATAGAAAGAATAAGACTTGGACACTTGTTCCTAGACCCAAGGATAAGAATGTAATTGGCACAAAGTGGGTTTTTAGAAATAAGTTGAATGAAGATGGAGAAGTTTTCAGAAACAAAGCAAGGTTAGTATGCAAAGGATATTCTCAACAAGAAGGTATTGATTTGATGCAATGAATGAAGAGATAGAACAAATAGAAAGAATAAGACTTGGACTCTTGTTCCTAGACCCAAGGATAAGAATGTAATTGGCACAAAGTGGGTTTTTAGAAATAAGTTGAATGAAGATGGAGAAGTTTCCAGAAACAAAGCAAGGTTAGTATGCAAAGGATATTCTCAAAAAGAAGGTATTGATTATGGTGAAACTTTTTCTCCTGCTGCAATATTAAAAGGTGTTAGAACTTTACTTGCTTATTTTGCACATAAAGGATTTAAAGTTTATCAAATGGATGTGAAATCTGCATTCTTGAAGAGAAAGTTTACATAGAACAACCAAAAGGTTATGTAAATCCAAGAAAAAAAGATATGGTTTGTAAACTACACAAAGCATTGTATGGACTCAACCAAGCTCTTAGAGCTTAGTATGAAAGACTTCATAACTACTTGATAAAGATTGATTTTCAAAGGACAAATGATAACAATGACCTATACATCAAAGAAGGACTAGACAAGAAGATTGTATTGGCAGAAATCTTTATGGATGACACATTATTCACTGAAAATGATGATTTATGCAAAGCCTTTTCAGAAGAGATGAGTAAAGAATTTGAGATGTCCATGTTTGGAGAGATAAAATTCTTTGTTGTATTATAGATTTAGCAAAAGAAAGATGGTATCTACATTACTCAATCCAAATATATCAAGGAGATACTAAAGAAATTCATAATAGAGGATTCAAGCCTAGTTGGAACACCTATGTCTACTGGACATAAGCTTTCCAAGAATGATGATTTCAAGGAAGTAGATCAAACCACATACAAATCAATGATTGGTAAATTGCAATATGTAGTGCGTACAAGGCCTAATATTGCATTAGTAGTTGGTATGGTGGCAAGATTCCTAGAAAATCCTAAAGAAAATCATATGATGGGAATCAAGAGAATCATGAGGTATCTGAGGGGTACTGAAGACTATGGATTAGGGTACAAGAAAGGAGGCACTTTAGATTTGAAAGACTTTGCAGATGTTGATTAGGTAAGAAGTGTTGATGATAGGAAGAGCACCGATAGAGGGGAATTCTTTCTTGGTAAAAGATTAGTGTCTTGGACAAGTAAGAAGCAAAATTGAATTTTTTAGTCTACAACAAAAGTAGAGTATGTTGCAACAATAGTTAATTGTTTTGATATTGTTTGGTTCAAGCAACTATTAGTAGGTATGAAGGTAGAAATCAAGGCTTCAGTGGTTATCTTTTGTGATAACACCGATGCAATTAATATATCAAAGAATCTTGTGATGCATACCAAGACTAAGCACATTGTAATAAAATATCAGTTTCTAAGAGAATTGGTGCAAGATTGGAATATGTGAATACTAAAGAACAAATTGAAAAAATATTCACTAAGCCATTACCTAAGGATGGAATTTTGCATCTAAGAGGTAAGTTAGGGGTTATTCCCATATCTGAAGCTCACTAAATGAAGTTTAGTGATGCATCAACCAGAGCATGTTGAAGATCAATCAAGTTGATATAGTATTAAAAAGGGCGGATTGCATATGAATTAGCACATGAGGTACATTGCTATTCACTAAATATTGTCAAAGAGGGAGAGTTTGATGTCATATTCACCAAAAAATTATAAAGAGGGAGATTTTTGTGATGAGGGAGAATTTACAAAAATTTCAAAGGGAAAGAACTTGGTCTTATATCAAAGGAGAGTTTTCTATTAGAAGAAGATGTTGAAGATAGAGTTTGCTAATAGAGGGAGACACTGAAGGCAGAGGGAGTTCATAGTGACAGAGGGAGTTCTCAAGGATGAGAATCAAAATGAAACTAAGGATATCTTCCTTGCTTTATTTTTCTCTTAAATTTCATTGTATTATGACATGTTGTGTTTCCATCAATGCCAAAGAGGGAGATTGTTGAAAACAATTGGTTAATTGTATATTGTATATCTTTACTATATAGTGTATGTCAAAAATGAAGACAATTTCCTATGTCTATTGATAGTTGAGGAGGTCTGTGAATAGTGAATTGCTGGTTGCTACTAGATAAGTCTTCCATCTACCAAAAGAGCTTGCATTGTAAGTGTGTTGTAACCTTTGAGTTGAAGATAATACATTGTGTAGGTTTTGGAGGGGTGGGGTTTTTTTACCAAAAGGTTTTTCTCCACTGGCATATCTTTGTGTTTGTGTTTTCTTTCTCTATCTATTTTCTATATTCATGGTTGATTGCAATATTGTTGTTCTAGCAAAAGTGAATCTAAAATTGTAAGAATTTAAAAGAATTTGCACAATATCTTCCTTAAGAGATAAGTGTAGGAAGTTGTTTCTGCACATGAGTTTCCTTACAAGTAGTATCAAAGCTTGATCAACTTTTGATCCTAGTTGTTGGGTAGGGTTTTTTGAGCTAATCTCAAGTTGAGTAGGAGTTTTGTGTAGAGCATTCTAAATCTTATTTGTAGATTGAGATGTCTAGTTCATCATACGAAAAAATGGAGGTGGAGAAATTTAATGGTAATAATTTTGAGTTGTGGTAACTCAAGATGGAAGACTTGCTTGAAGATTCTAATCTATGGGAGCTGACTTCACTTGATGTGAGACTTGCAACAATATCTCAAGAAAATTGGGATCTCAAGGATCAGAAAGCTAAGGGTCTCATTAGACTCTATCTAGCTGATTCAGTTCTCCTAAATGTTCTTGATGAGAAGATTGCAAATGGTTTGTGGACATGGCTTGGGTCTGTGTATTAGGCCAAATCTCTAGTGAACAAGTTGTTCCTGAGAAAGAAGTTGTATTCTCTAAGAATGGAGGAAGGAGGATCTGCTATAGATCATCTAAATGCTTTTAATTTGTTGATTGCATAGTTGACATCATCTGGTGTCAAGATAGAGGAGGATGATTGATGTATGACCCTGTTACGTTCCTTGCCAAATTCATGGGACCATCTTGTGAAGGACTTTAGTCACTTTTAGAATGGATGATGCGGTGTCTTCATTGTTATTTGAGGAGATGAAGAAAAAGTCATTAGATTTGGATAAGGAAGCTCTTGTTGTTTATAGTAGATCAAACAACAGAGGCAAGCAAAATGACAACAAGTCTGGAAAGGGTAGATCCAAATCCCATGGAAAATCAAAGACTCCTGGAAAGTCCAAGGGAAAATGTTGGAACTGTGATAAGACTGGGCACTTTTGTAAAGACTGTAAAGAGCTAAATAAGAAGAAGAAGGCATCAGATTCAAGTTCAAAAAATCTCAAGAATATGGTGATGCTTTCATTTTAGCCTTAGCAGTGCATGCATCTGATGATGTGTGGTTGATAGACTCGAGTGCTTCTTTCCACATGACCTCTCATCGAAGCTGGTTCTCAAAGTATGAAATTTTTTTATGGTGGAAAGGTGTACTTGGGTGATGATTCTCACCTAAAGATAATTGGACAAGGATGGGTCACTATCAAATTCCCTGATGGATGAGTAAAGGTGATCAATGGGGTAATGCACATCCCTATTTTGGCATGAAACCTATTATCTCTAAGTATGTTGAATGATGTAGGTGTGTAAGTTTTTTTTTCTAAAGATGGATGTAAGATGATGAGAGGAGCTATGGTGCTTGCTAAGGGTACTAGGAGAGGTACTCTATTTTAGCTTGATGCATGCATTTCTCAGTGCAATAGTTTTTCTGTTTCAAAGAAGAGAGCAACTATCATTTCATCCCCACCATTTGAACGAGTAGTAAAGAAGAATGTGGTGATTGGTTCTGATGGCAATGCAACATGTGTACCTAAGGGTGCAAACACATTGGAAGGAAAGCTTCCTATAGAAAAGAGAATGTTGTAGCATATGAGATTTGGCCACATTGATGAAAAGGGTCTCAAAACACTGAAAAACAAGAACCTCATTGAGGGGTTAAATGATTGTAATCTTGAGTTTGACTTCTATGAACATTGTGTCTATGGTAAACAAAATCATGTTAAGTTTTACTCTAGTTCTCACAAATCTTCTAATGTTTTGGATCTTATTCATTCTGATGTATTTGGTCCTCTAAAAGTTCCTTCAATCTCCAAGTCTATATATTTTTTATCTTTCATAGATGATTATAGTAGAAGGACATGGATTTATTTCCTGAATAGTAAGACACAAGTCTTTAGTCGATTCAAGGAATTTAAAGCCCTTGTAGAGAATCAAACTAGTAGGAAGATTAAGTGTGTGATAACTGAAAATGGTGGTGAGTTTTGCTCAAGAGAGTTTGAACAGCTCTATAAAGAACAAGATATCGAGAGGCATAAAACAATTCCTTATACCCCACAACAAAATGGATTTTTAGAAAGAATGAACAAGACACTAATGGAGAAGGCTAGGAGTATGCTTAGTGGAGCTAGTCTTGAACAAAAGTTTTGGGTTGAAGCTATGGCCACTACTTTCTATCTGGTTAACAGATCTCCTAAATCAGCTCTTGTTGGTAAGACACCCATGGAGGTGTGGTCTGGTAAGAAGCCTTCAATTAGACATCTTCATATTTTTGGTTGTGAAGCTTATGCACATGTTCCAAAGGAGAAAATATCTAAGTGGGAAAACAAAGCTATCAAATGTCTGTTCATCGAATACGGTGTTGGTATGAAAGGATACAAGCTTTGGGACCTTGTGACTAGTAAGCTATTGTATAATAGAAATGTTATTTTTAGAGAGCTAATATCTTCTCCTATTGTGCTACAACTAGATGAAAAAGAAAAGAAGGAAGATGTTGTTCAATTGCCTCCTACGTCTAAGAAGACTGAACATAAAGACCATGTTGAGTCTAATGATGAGGAGAGCTCTAGTAGCTCTAATAGTTCAAAAGAAGAGAAAGAACAACCTCAACCTTAGTCCTTGAGGAGATCCATGAGAGTAAGGAAGAAACCAAAAATGTTTGGTTATTCTATGTTAGATTCCAGGTGTGCCTTTTCTTTGATACTAACACTGATGAGCATAGATCTGTAAAAGAAGCTTTGGATATGGAAGATGTAGGTTCCTAGATTGAGGCAATGGATGATGAGATAGCTTCATTGGATAAAAACAAAACTTGGGACCTTGTACCTTGGCCTAAAAGACAAAAACTTGTTGGTAATAAATGGGTGTTCAAGAAGAAATTCTGTGCAAATGGCAGTGTTGAAAGGTACAAAGCTAGATTTCTTGTGAAGGGGTATTCATAGGTAGAGGGAATAGATTATGGTGAAATATTCTCTCCTATTGCAAAGTTGACATCCATTAGATTTTTGTTATCTCTTGCTACATCATATGATTTATAGATAGAATAGATGGATGTGAAGACAACTTTCCTTCATGGTGATTTGGAGGAAGAGATTTATATGTCACAACCTGAGCACTACATTGTTAAAGGTAAAGAATCTTTGGTTTGCATATTAAAGAAGTCTCTTTATGGTTTGAAACAGTCTCTTAGGATGTGGTACCTTAATTTTGATGCCTCTATGTTGTCAATTGTATTTGTAAGATCAAAATCAGATCATTGTGTTTACTTCAAAGTTGAAAATGATCGCCTTCTTATTGTTGCATTATATGTTTATGCTATGTTGTTGTTTGGGAAGGGTAAGGGTATGATTTCTGATTTTAAATCTCAATTGTTAGCACAATTTGAGATGAAAGACCTTGGGGCAGCAAGGTACATCTTGGGTATAGAAATCAGTAGAGATAGGTCTAAAAAAAAACTTTGGTTGAGTCAGAGTAAGTATGTGAAGTCTATGTTAGAAAGGTTCAGCATGGCAAATTGTAGACCATTGTGTGTTCCTATTGCTATAGGAACAAAGTTATATGTAGATGATTATCTAAAATCTCCTAGTGAGGTGAAGGACATGAGTAGAGTACCTTATGCTAGTGCAACTGGCAGTCTTATGTATGCTATGGTCTATACTAGACTAGACATTGCCCAAGTAGTTGGAGTTCTAAGCTAGTTTATGGATAATCCTGGATAGGTACATTGGGATGCAATTAAGCAAGTATTCATATATTTGAGGGGTACATCAGATTACTCCATTTTTTATCATGGCAATTCTTTTGGAGCTTTGCATTTAGTTTGTATTCGTGGGTTTGTGGATTCAGATTCGGTAGGTGATATTAATAGCAGGAGATCCACCAATGCTTATGTGTTCACTATGTTTGGTGGTTCCATCAGTTGGATGAGTAAGCAACAACCTGTGGTTGCTTTGTCTACTAAAAAAGTTAAGTACATGGCTACTACTCATGCTTGTAAGGAAGCCATTTGGCTTAGAAGATTGTGTTTTGATATCGGTGTTGATGCAGGACAGATTATTGTTTGTTGTAATAGTCAAAGTGCTATTTGCCTTACAAAGAATCCAACTTTCCATGCCAAAACAAAGCACATTGATGTGTAGTTTCACTTTTTGAGAGATATGGTAGAAGATGGAAAGGTAAACTTGGAAAAGGTAGATACTATAAAGAATGTTGAAGATGCATTGACAAAACTAGTGGGCATAAAGAAGTTCAGATGGTGTTCGGAGTCTATGGGCCTTTCAACCTATAGTGATTAGTTCTTGTTATGTTCTTGTTGCTCTTACAAGGGAGAATGTTAGGAATAAGATGTCTAAACCTTGGATAATTCCTATTCTTATTATTTCATTTTTAAATGTGTTTTTTTGCAAATAATGTAATTAAGTGTGAGTGTACATGTCTAGTTGGCATGTTGATTATCACACCACTTGCATGCGTCGACATCTTGAACTATGACAGATTCCTATGATCTGTAAGAGCTATCTTTGGAATATTTAATTGTGTGTAAGGAGATCATGACTAAAATGGTTATGATGGATTCCTATGACTCGTAAGAGCTATCTTTGAAAGATTTAATTGTGTGTAAGGAAATCATAATCGAAACGGTTATGATAGATTCTTATGACATGTAAGAGCTATCTTTGGAAGATTCCCTAAGTGCATTATATAAGCACTTTGAGGGTTGTAGATAGTTGAGGAGGTGTATGAGTAGTGAACTCTTGGTTGCCACTGGATAAGTCTTCCATGTCCTGAAAGAGCTTGTGTTGTAACCTTTGAGTTGAAGATAATACATTGTGCAAGTTTTGGAGGGGTGGGGTTGTTTTACTGAAAGGTTTTTCCCCACCAGCATATATTTGTGTTTTTGTTTTCTTTCTCTATTTATTTTTTGTATTCATGGTTGATTGCAATATTATTGTTGTACTGAAAGTGAATCTGAAATTGTAAGAATTTAAAAGAATTTGCATAATACTTTCCTTAAGAGATTAGTGTAGGAAGCTATTTCTGCACCTGAGTTTCCTTACATATCCTTGAGGAGCTAAAAAGATACATTTGATCAGGAAGGATCAAGTATTCAAGCCAAAATTAAGATCTATAATTAGCAATTTAGTTGCATTAGAAATCAGGTCATCTTGTTGTTATTTTCTAACCATTGTAGTAGTAATATAAATCTTTTAATAGAGTTGGCTTAACAGTTATTTGTAAATCCTCTAACAAGTTGGAATTTCTAGATTGAAGTGTCTAAAGACTTCTAACAAGGCCACTCCTAACAAGGTGATTAAATCCTCTAAAAGGGTCACACCTAAAAATGTGTTTTGTAACCTTTAACAGGGTTAGCTCCTAATAGAGCTCACTTTAGAAGAGTGAAAATCAATAACTAGTTGTAATTTGTGATTTTTCTCATATTGGGTTTCCACATTAAATCTTGATGTCACTTGTGTTCATGCTATCTCTTTCATGCATATGCAACTAAGTTAATTAAGGTTAATCATAGGAAATATCTTAAGATTTGCATGTTAAGCATCTGTCAAGTTACAGTTGTTATTTCAGTGGTTACTGAGTTACAACACATTTTTAGTATTAACTGAGTGTGTGTGTTTGCCGAGCACCAATATTTTAAGTAGTGTTTATATTTTGTGTTGACATCTAAGGGATCTAGGACTTATTTTAGTAGTAATTGATTCACCCCTACCCTCTTGATTACTCCTCTTAGATTTCCAATAGTAGAAATGGGAAGTAGACAATTAGCATATGGCTAATCGTACCCAAGATGTCAAGGATGTCTCAAATATCCCATATTCACTCTTCAGATTGTTGTCTATCCCATTAAATTGGAGCATTTCTTCTATAAGGTCACATTTTAAAAGAAAAAAATGCTCATTTTTTTGGTCCCCATACCCTAGCATTAAAAAATAAAGACCATGTATCTAATATTTGTTCATTTATACGTGCAAAAAAAATTGTTAGCCAAATTCAATAAATAATCCAACAAATAATGAAAAGTGATGTTTGCATTGCCATAGCAAATATTATACATGATAACAATGTCACTAGAAGAAATTATGTAGTGTTTTACATAACACTTGATTTGGAATGTCTTTAATAGATTAGGTGAATTTATTGAACACACTTAAAGATAGGAGCATTATCCAATTTTATAGCTCATAAGTAGATAATTAAATTACATTATTAATCAAAGATATAATATTTTCATAGTCCATTCAAATTATAATAGATACCCTTATGGATTAGATTGCACTCATATTTTTAGCATCAATATTGCAGATCACACTCTGTGATTCATCATCAAGATGAAAGACAGAAAGAGATGCACCAAAAAAAATGATTCATCATATTTTTTGGTGCATCTCTTGCTTTCTTTCATCCCAAAGATGGATCATAGAGTGTGATCTGAAACATCAATGCTAAAAATACAAACACAATCTAATCCAAAAGTGTATTTATATTATAATTGCACTACTAATGTTATCAAAAAAAATTTACTTTCAGGTAATAAAAATAGTATTTAAAAATTATGAATAACAACGCCACAATAATGTTGATTCCATTGATTCAATCTATCATAACTTATTATAAGTTGGTTTTGTGCAATGAATCCATCATACATATCTATAATTTCCTACTTTTACTAGATGCATATATTTAGGAAAGAAACTACCTTTGGCTTTCATAGTATCTCCAAGGATCCATTGTCTTTACATGATTATTAATATATATTTATGTTCTCTAGTCAGATTGTGTCTCATTTTTAACAATTATCTTTGTGTCACTTTAGTCATTGTTTAAATAGTCTTCTAAAAGTATCCACTACTAAACCACCCTCAAGTCTCTCTCAACAAAAAAATAGTCTAGACTAAATTACTCTGGTATATTTTATATATTTTTCTTGCACACCAAATATCTATTTAGAATCCTCATGCCCAGCACCTTGTTAGTTCTTGACCAAGTTTGTTGATTTTTGTATCTTTACATAAAATAATCTTCACCTTATTTTTAAAATTACACAATTTATTCCTAAATTATAAACCAAATGAGAACTGGATATGGTAATGTAAATATTATTTTCTATTTCATCTTTATTTACCTTTATTTCCTACATTTAAATCTTGTATCGTTGTTGTTGTTGTTGTTGTTGTTGGTGTTGGTGTTGTCATCTTAATAATATTTAAAATTTCTTCATATTTTGAATTTACTTTTGTACTTTTACATAATAATCCTCAAATGCCCCCTTATCCTAAACTCTTCCTACTTATAGAAGCATGGTTGACGCTGCACCTATTTACTTTCTCAAGGAGTTTGATGCTCTTTCTCGACAATTCCTTTGGAGTGGTAATTTGCGTAGTACTAAATGGAGCTTTGTTAATTGGGAAACTATTTGTAGGCCTAAAAAGGAGGGTGGTCTTGGTCTTTGATCTGCTCTATTGAGTAGTCAAGCTTTGGCTGCTAAACTTTATTGGCGACGGTGCTCTGGACAACATCAACTTTGGGCTCATATTATCACTCATAAATATTTTCATGGTGCTGATCCTTGCTCTATTTTTGCACTTCCTCTTGAAGGTCGTGGCTCAATGGTTTGGCATACTTTGAAGACAGGTGCGATGTTGGTGAAGAGGGGTCTGTTTTGGATATGTAAAGGAGGTTCTCAGGCTTTGTTTTGGTCTGATTCTTGGGATGGATTCCCTTCTATTTTATCCATATACCCTCATCTTCAGCCTCTTTGTGACTCTTTTCTTGCCGCTGGATGGGATAAAGTGGCTCATTACAAGACTCCTTATCAATTGGGACCTGTTGTTGGTTACAAATGGAAGCATTCTTCTGATTGGCCTCCTGGAGGTACAGACATGGATCGTCAGGAGCTTTCTCAAATTCTAGCCTCTAGAAAGTGTTCTTCTTTGCTTGGTCCAGATGTTTTGGCTTGGGGCGGTACCTTGTCTGGTAAATATCATGTCTCTTCTGGGTATCAGGAGATAACTAGACAATTATTTGGGGATGCTGAGGTCCCTTGGTGGAAGCAAGTTTGGAATAAAGTTTCTTGGTCCAAGTGCAATTTTTTCATGTGGCTAGTGGCTCACAACCATTGTCTTACCTGGGATAATCTTTGTAAACATGGATTTTAGGGCCCCTCTTATTGTGTTTTGTGTGGTAATGGAGAGGAGTCTGTCTCCCATCTATTCTTCCATTGCTCCTATTCTACTCAGATATGGAACCTTTGGTGGAGTGCTTGGGGTTGCTCTTGTTGGCATGCTTCCTCTGTGCCTAAGTTCTGGGCTCGCTTGGGTAGTGCTCCCTCCAATTCTTCTTCTCTCCATGCTGCTTGGATTACTAGCCCATCTTTCATGCTTTGGCATATCTGGTTGGAGAGGAATCGTCGCATATTCCAAAATGTTCAGCTTGGTGTTTTGCATCTTTGGTGGAAAATATCACATTCTCTTCAGGAAACTATTCTTGTGAAGTGTGAGCTTGATGGGGGTATGGATCCGGTTGATCTTGCTATCTGTAATCGCCTCAATTTTCATCTGCAAGATGGGGTTGCAGCTCATAGGTTTCCTTCTATGTCCAGGCAGCTTCACCATCAGAGGAAGGGTCGGGTTAACCGGGATGGGCACTGGACTCCTCCTCCCTGTGGAGTTCTAAAAATTAACACTGATGGTTCTTCCCGTGGGAATCCCGGTCCGGCTGGTATTGGCGGAGTGGCTCGTTGTAGTTCTGCGGATGTTAAATTTTTCTTCTCAGTTCATAAGGGTGATTATACTAACAATCTCATGGAAGCTCAGGCTATTTTATATGTTATGGAACAGTGTTGCTTGCGGGGATGGAGTAAGATTATTTGTGAGTCTGATTCCCAGGTGGTGGTGAACATGCTTTCTTCGCAAGAGCTTGAGGATGTTAGTTGGCAGTTGGCCACTGTTGTTAAGAAGATTCTTTTCTTCTCTTCCTCTTTTCAGTTCATTAGGTTCACGTATATTCCTCGTGAATGGAATAGAACTGCTGATTGTTTAGCCAAATGGGCTTCTAGTCATGATCGGGGTTGGAATATTAGGGATAGGAGGCAACTGTCCTTTGAGATGGTGCAAGAATTTGATGATCTTGTTGCTCAGGATCGAGCTCCTTGTTGAGCTCTCCTTGTTGTATTCCTTTCTGTCTTAATAAATTTTTACCCCTCTTTTTGTAATAAGATTTATATAAGACTTTACAATACATTTACATAAACATCCAACTTCTATAATGCAAGATTAACATCTTGCTACGCATCTTATTTTTCTATTAATAAGAAAAATTGAACAATATCAACCTTGCCTCGTCCTTTTCTATCCATCCATTTTTCTAGGTCAAATTGTGATATATATATATATATATAATTAAAGCCTCTAATCATCTTATAAAAACATTTTCAGTGACATAAAAAAAAATTCCAAATGGGCTAGCAATAGGAAAAACAAGAAAAAATAAAGAGAATAATCAAGTTGAAATCTCCAGCAATAGTGAATTGCTCGAGCTACCCAATTTCTATAATTCAACAAGAGCTCTAATAGAGCTTAAGTCCATGCCTTTTGTGAAATATGAAAGGTATATTTGGTTCAATAGTTAAATCTTAATTTCTAAATAACTAATAAAGGGATAATAACACCACTTTCATGGATTTGTCAATAAGATAATGTTAAAGTTATTAAAATGATCATTTTAAAGTTCATTAGTTTTTTTTTTATTGGCTTTCCTCTCCCTAAGCATAAATTCTACAATTACAAAAAAAGTAGTTAACGCGATCCAAATGTCAATTGTAGATTTTATTTTATTTTTTCAAAATTTCTTAAATTTTGATATAATTGTTACTAAAATCATACAAAAATCATCATTATTGTAGATCATTTGTACTAGACAACCTAAATTATTGTAGTCATTTTAAGATATGAAATAATATTTGATAGTGGAAATCTAATATGAATAATAATGTGTGCAAGTATTATAGAGAAGGAACTTCAAAATGTTTTAAGCTATTTTTAACATTATAATTTAGTTTTGTATTCTAATTAGAAGTGCTACATGAAATGAATAAATGATACAAATTTGAATAATTCATGGTGACTAATTTTTTTTTCCTTAAGAAATTTGTGAGACAAGAAGGGCCAAGGAAAATCAACTAATTTTATAATCATGTCATTTAATAACATATATTCTAAATTATTTAAGAACATATTTACATTTATATATGACATACATCAATAATTTTTATAACAATTTGAAAGATTCAATGCCTCCAATAACTAAATAACTAACAAAGCTAAGAGCTTTGAAAGATTCTAACTTTAAAAATATTTAAAACAAATAAAAATTTATAACTTTTAAATTTGAACTAGTAAATGAGAAATATTTAAATATTTCTTTAAAAATTTATTAAATCACTTTACTCTTATTCTTACATTTTAATACTAAATACAAAGAATTCATAACAAACAAAAGAAAAAAATGAAAGAAATACATTTTTGGTAGATAATTTTTATAGGTATGTAGTAAACTATTCAGAATATCTTGAAATAACTATGTTGGTTGCATAACCATGTGTCTATTGGAAATGGTCACATAAATTCTGAGAATATGAAGGGAGAGAGTGGTTGCAATCACAACTAGATGTCACTTTCACAATTTATGATTTACAAAACATTATTATATTTTTTGAGCAGCAA
This sequence comes from Cupressus sempervirens, assembly GCA_028749045.1. NCBI lineage: Eukaryota > Viridiplantae > Streptophyta > Pinopsida > Cupressales > Cupressaceae > Cupressus > Cupressus sempervirens. Next base: position 344,065,611 of record CM053784.1, read on the forward strand.
TGATTCTTCAGTGGAATCATCCTTTATGGAGTGACGGAGCTGGAAACAACTGGGGGAGAAATTTCCAACATTCTTGACAGATGCCACTAGTGATTGATTGTTTGGGAGAGCAACTATCATAGAAATGCCTACGAGATTCCTGCAGAGCTCTATTAGATGCTTTCACTGACTTGGAGTAATATGGGATGCTCTTAGAGCAACACAAATATATTTCTATAATTAATTGAGTCGAACAACTAAAGATATGTGGATTTCATTCCAAGCTTCTATTACCTTAACTTGAAGGCTAACAAGAAGCTTAATGGCCCATGCAAGCTAGATAAACCTGATACCATGAATGAATGCCTTTGTCCCAACAACCTCAATATTTATTTGTAGTTCCTTCACCATAGAATATAGATATGCTATAGTATACTCTGCCACTGATGATAGGGCTGCTACTGGCTTAGATATTTAAAGAGAAACATGAAGTTGATAATTTTCCATGAGAATTTTTAGAGCTAATGTATGTCTCCACCACAGGTAGTTTCATGAATGAATTGGAGGCCATGGAACTACCAAACTTTCAGTATAAAGCTAATTTGTATTTTTTTCATTTTTAAGTGGATTGGCATTTGGCTCTGGTTATTCAACAGATCATTCAGTTATGAAATTCTTTGGATTATATGTCCTTTATGCATATCCCTCGTGAGTGGAATGGGCCGGCTTGGAACATTCTTGATCTTACGATGCTTCCCCTTGATTTATCTCAGATGCTGGTTCAACTTGTGGACCAGGATAAAGCTAAGTAGTTCTCTTTGTTTCTTGTGTTGTTCAGCTCTCTTTGATATTCAATAAATTTTTTACCCCTCTTTTAGTTTTAAAAAAAAAATTTACCATAAGGAAAAATGACAACAATCAATGAAAATTTAGAAATCAATGAATATAAAATATCCACAAACATATTTATTGGTAAAGAATAGACCACATCCACATTTTTTAGATCAATTGAAAATAATTCATCAAAACCCTAATAGGAAAACAAAGGACACAAAATTTAACTAATTACTATTTATTTTATTTTTTATCCCAATTTCAATTATTAATGAGGCGCAAAATCTATAGAATTCTTTAAGCATAATCCTTAACATATTTATAAAGAAGTTAAACATACTTATAAAGAAGTTAACATTTTTGAGATTTGGAAACTTCTATAACTAATCATGTGAGATTAGATGAATATTAAACTAAGTCAATCTCCTTCCTGACCAAAGAAAATAATTTTTTTTAAAATCCTAAATGTTCCTTGCCTTCTATGAATTAATATTAATGTCACTATTTAGAATAGAAAAGAAGGATAGCAAAGTGCAAAAAAATATAAATCTGGCTCCTCATTCATCAAATGTCTGTGAGGTCTCCTCTTTTGTCATCAAGATAATAAATGAAAAAATAGTTTTTAAAAAGAATCATATTGTGAGAAATGCAGTATAAATTAAAAATAGTAACAATTCCATTTGAAGAAATTTTTTGCTCTGGCTGGTCATTCCTATGAACATATGTGAAACAGAACTGTTGAGTGAAGCTAGACAATTATATCTATTGTGGCTAATGGACGTATCTACAAAGCTCTTTTAATAGCTTCCATTGTCCCTTCTCTGCTCTTCTCGCTACTACCTTTCTTCATAGAATAAACTCATAAATACACACTACCAAACTACAATAGAGGTCAATGAAAAGAAAAAGGTGCACAAAAATTAGGCACGTATACATGCAAGTGCTACATGTTCTAACCTTATCAAATGATGTACAATAATTAGACACATAGGCATGCAATCTGCTCCATCCTAATTAGCCATATGTCATGTGCTATGTTTTTTTCTTAATTTTTTAATAATAATAGAAAAGACTATCATAAAATAAGACTATAGCCAATGAAAAAAAGAAACAAAAAATCTTAAATTCATTTTAATAAGAAATTATAGAAAAAGCTTAGATTAAATTGATTTTGCACAATTCCCCACACTTCAACTAATAGATAAATGCACACCAAAAACTTAAGTCTCATGCCTTCGGCAGGAACTAATAAATTACATGCCTAGTAATGTCTGTACGAAAGAAAAAATCCATCCATAACACTAAGCTATACATATATCTTTTGTCTGCAACTCCATAAAACCCTTGCTCTACAACTAGTAGTTAAAAAATCTGAACCTAGTGCCAGACTTTGCAAAATGGTCTCAACTTGTTTTCATATTCCCAGTGATTACAAATGAATTTTATCACAAACAAAATTATAAGTAAGCCCAAGAAATCTATTCATTAAACTTCTGTGGTATCCCATGTAAGAGGACAGCGGAACACAATCAACCCACATTCATTTAGTGCAAACATTTGTTATAGTTACTAAGTGTGGAAATGAAAAACTACAAGTACAAAAAGAGAGGATCTACACAACCCTTTCATAATTTAGATAACCATTTGATAATCTGGTGTCATAAAAGAATCGAATAGGCTCGCCCTTCATAGAGAAGTTATTAGTTGTGGCTTGACAATAATGATTTCCAACCTCACTTCAGAGATCAAAAAGACATTTTCAAAGCCCAAGAAAGGAAAAGAAAGTCATGAGATAAGAACACAAAGGAAACTTATGATCTGAAACATTCGTTATTGGCATCATGATTACAGCTATTTCGATTCTTAATTTTCAATTAGGTTGATATGAACATATCAAAATCAATGTCAAATTTGATATAAACCTTAATTTTTAATTAGGTTGTTTTAACTGTTAAAAATAATTGTTGACTCTAGTTGTAATATAAATTACTTATTATGAATTTTGAAATGAAAAATTTGTACATATAGGTTGCCCATTTTAATATTTCAAATTAGTGTTTTGATGCTTTTATTGCCCTATTTTATATGTATCTAATTTATCTCTTGTGAATCTCTAGTCTCTGTTTTATAGAATGAATGTATTATGCCTCTATTCTAAATATCAAGCATGGTATTAGAGTTGAACATCTCTTTAGATTTATAACATGGTATCAGATCTCTTCTAATTATCGAACATTATCTCCACTATCATATGTATGGAAAAAAATTTAATTTGTGTAAATTTATCTTGTTTAGCCAAATGGGCTTCTAGTCATGCTCTGGGCTGGAATATTATGGATAGGGGGCAACTTCCCTTTGAGATGGTGCAAGAATTTGATGAACTTGTTGCTGAGGATAGAGCTCCTTGTTGAGCTCTACTTGTTGTATTTCTTTCTATCTTAATAAATTTTTACCCCTCTTTTTCCAAAAAAAGAATAAAATTAGGATGTTTGTCTTGATAATGTCAAATATTCAAGAGTCAAAAATGCAACTGATTGATCATCACACAGCTACTCAAAATAGTATGATACCCAAACCACCATTTCAAAACTTGAAGCAAAAAGACAATCTTGACTAATGAACATCATCATCAATAAGCATTGAAAAGAAAGGAAGAAAAGAAAATTCAGCTTTCTGTCTATAGCTTTATTGTAACATAGAATTTCTATTCGTGAGTGGCAGCTTTAAAGAAACAATCTCCAGTGTAGACTACTTTTATTAGCTTTGTTGCAACATGAAATTTATAATATGAAGGACAGCTTTAAAGAAACAATATCTGGTGTAAGCTACTTCTATTCTAGTTAGGCCTACTTTGACAAAAAAAGAGAGATAGAAAGTAGACAAGATAAATAATTGAAAACGAACAAAGTAATATGTGAGAATAGACGCTCTTCCACTTATCTATCTTAAATATTACAACAACAAAAAAAAATTGATAATTGATAGAACCAAATTGATATTGATAGAACCAAATTTAACCTTAATATACTCCTGTAAAAGCAAATTAATCATACCAATAAGGAAAGAATGGTAAAGATTAGAACTTCTGTACATATCATAAAAGGCTAGCAAAGTTGAAGTGACATTGACTAAGACTACTCTCTAGGACTGACAAGCAGCAAAGCATGACAAATGGTCTGCATACAATGCTTCTCTAAGCATGAGTCTGGGCAAAGTTGAATCTAAATTAAACTGAGCCAACAGGTCCTTTTATACAAAGTAGAACTAATTAAATAATCTTTCAAAAAAAATTAATGCTTTACTAATTATGCAGGAGTGCTTCTTCATTTCAAGAGTAAATGATTGTGACCCATAAAAATAGCGTTGTGACCATAACAAAACAAAACACAATTACTTTGTTGACACCTCAAATCACTAAACAGCCACTATAATCAAATCATTTTACTGACACCTTTAAAACAAGCCATGTATTAAACTTAATATAGAAGAAAGAGAAACTAAGGTTGAAACCTCGAGACCAAACTAATGTAATCTCTAGCAAAAATGAAAGCATAACTAGTAGTAGATCTGTGTTTGCTTAAATCTTTCGCTAAATCTAAATTAGTAAAACGTTATAACTGTATATTATTCCCCTCAACATACAAAGAATAATCTGAAGTACCTTCAAGAAATCTCAATCCACTTGATCGCCTCCCAATGTGGTTTGCCAAAATTGCTAGTGAATTTGCTCACAGCTCCTTTGAGCAATATCTAGACGAGTATAAACTATAGCATACATAATACTGCCAACTGTTGAACAATAGGGAATGCTCCTCATGAATTTTTGATCTTCTCGTATCTTGGGATACATCAAAGACAAATGAAAATAACCAGCAAGAGGAGTGTTAACTGCCTTAACACCAGTCATACCAAATCTCTCTACAACTTTGTCAATGTATTGCATTTAAGACAATCTGATTTCTTTTTTTCCGTCTATCCCGAATAATGGTCATTCCAAGAATTTTCTTTGCAGCCCCTAAGTCCTCCGTAGGAAACCTATTAGCTAATTCTACCTTCAATTTAAAAAAATCTTTGTAGAAGAACCGACTACTAGCATATCATCAACATAGAGAGAGAAAAAAAAAACTAAAAAAAACTCACCATTGGAAAGCTATTTGTAGTAGACACATAGGCCTTACTCACATTGGATGAATTTATATTTAACCATAACGAAATAAAAGTTAATATATTACTTCTTTAGAACTTGCTTAAGCCCATACAAGCTTTGCTTCAACCGACAACAAATATATTCATGTCCTTCAGATTGTTCCATATACAAATCCTCATTGATGTCACAATTTAGGAAACTTATCTTGACGTGAAGCTTCTCCAGTTCAAAATCCTAAATAGCCAACAAACTTATAACCACCCAAATTGTAGTCATTTGTACAACAGGCAAGAAGATTTCATCAAAGTCTATTCATTTTGGTGAAGTTCCTGCTACAGGCTTTGTTAAATTTGGGGTTTAACCCATGTGTTGAGAGGAATCCAAATACCTGCGTGAAGGAGGACTCTCATAGACCCGATCATCATCTAAAAGCTGCACAATGTCTCCTAAAGAGGAATCGAATGTCCCCTGGGTTGAATTAGCTCTGTATAGAGTTACAACGGTAATTAACATTACTATTGGGCAAAATAGAGATAGGGGATGAAACAGAGGTATTGTAGTTGTGTGTCCATGTGAAGAGCTGTGTGAGAAACCAGTGCCATTGTTGGCTATGCCTTTTAGAGGGATGTATTCTTTGAAGTGTGTTTCCTCTCTCAAAAGCGGAAACATTGTTTCATTAAAAATCGCATCTCTACTTTGAATAATTCCTTACATCTAAGCTAGTATAGTTTATTGATCTTCTTCATATTTTTATAAAAAAATGCACTATTATCACATCTCTATTTTGAATAATTCTTTACACCTAAACTAGTATAGTTTATTAATCTTCTTCATATTTTTATTTTAAAAATGCACTATTACCACATCTATACTTTGAATAATTCCTTACACCTAAACTAGTACAATTTATTGATCTTCTTCATATTTTTATAAAAGAATGCACTATTGTAATTTGGGATCTAGTTTGGTCATTTTTTCCTTAACAACATGTACATAAGCTTGACATCCAAAACATTCCCAAGACGTGAGCATGAAACTTTTCTTCCCAATCATTCCTCATCTGAAACTCTGAAATCAATGCAAGATAAAGGACATTTGTTGATTAAATACACTTTTTTGTTATATGCTTCAACTCAAAATTCTTTCCCTAAACCAGGATTACAAAGCATACATCTGGTTCTAAAGAGTCGTTCTATTGACCCTTTTTTGTTGCCCCCTTTTCTTGAGTGATAAAAGGAACAACTTCAACCCTTCAAATGTCATTATCTGCATAAAAACTATCAAACTCCAAGGAACAAAATTCACTTCCATTATCTATTTCTAACCATTTGATATTGTGTCCACTTTGATTTTCAACATGGGCTTTAAAGACTTTAATCTTAAAAAACACTTAGGTTTTCTAGAAATCATAAAAACTCAAACTTTTCTAGTACAATCAAGGAAAGAAACAAAATACTTTGCACCTCCTAAAGAGATTACCTCCATAGGGTCAAAGACATCCAAATGCTCTAGTCCCAATAGTCTTGTCTTCTTGTCATGTTCATCCTTCAAGAAGCTGACCCGTCTTTGTTTTTTATAAAGGAAATACTCATAAAACTCCAAATTTACTAATCATAGACCCAATAATTGTTCTCATTTGAGCATAACTTCAAGTCCTTTCTTACTCATGTGATCTAGACTTTGATGCCAAATAATGACATTGCAGCCCACAATAGTCATAGAAGCTCCCACTTCAATAGGACTGTGCAAGACATACAAACTAACAACTTTATTTCCCTTGTAAATAAGCATTGAGCCTTTTGTTACCTTCCACGTATCCACAAAGAAGAAAGTATGGCAGTGTAGATTGTGAGAATTTGAAGGTTTTGTTGAAGCAAATCACTTAAGTAAAAAGTAAATCATCAGAAAAAAAGTGGAAAATGAATTTGAGTTAGTGCAAAGTAATTTTCAAGACTTACGGGGTTTAAATTGGAATAGGCAAGGATAAAGAATATTTCTCTTTCCTCTAAGTTTAAATATCTTTTAAATAGGTAAAAGGTCTAAGGCCAACAAAAGTAGAGAAGATTCAACCAACTACACGAAAGAAAACATGGTGTAGAAAAGAAACTCAAATATGAGCTTTCAAGGATGTTGGCTCATTTGCTTTATAAAAGAATACATCATGGATGACTAAAGTTGTTTCTTGGTGGGTGACTGGTAAATAATTAATTTATTCTTATAATTCCCATAAGTTAATTATAGAAATTGTTTGAAAATCCTTTTATAATCTTAAAAAGATGGGTCTTCAAGGATGTTGGCTCATTTGCTTTATAAAAGAATACGTCACGGATGACTAAAGTTGTTTCTTGGTGGGTGACTGGTAAATAACTAATGTATTCTTATAATTCCCATAAGTTAATTATAGTAATTGTTTGAAAATCCTTTTATAATATTAAAAAGATGCGTCTCCCTTATGACCTTTTTAGGTAACCATTTATAATCACTTATTAATTTTATCTTTCATATGACGGCTTCAGTGTAGTACTTGTTAGCATGAATGCTAATGGTATTCCTTCGGGAGAGTATCCTAAGTATTGGAGAGTATTGACATGTTGCATTCATGACTGTGTTTGACATTGATGTCAACATAGCTTAAGTTTGTGAAGACTGACAGAGTAGCAAACATAGATCAAAACTTTGTCTGTACAGGTATGATCCCTGTCTGCTACAATATTTTACTAACAATAATCTTAATTGTAAACAATTTGTTAAAAAATAGCAATTATCTTAACTTCAAAAATATTCTAGAATAATAATGTACATGACATAATGATTTTGAATATAAATTAAACATTGTTTAACAAAGTTAAATCATAGAGGCCCTGAATCTTCTACCAAATTAGATTCATCTAGAATCACATATTTAGAGCGCCTAATTCTGACATTGTTAAGTACTATTTGATGATGAATATAACACACGTGCATGCACATCTATCACATGAACTTTATTGTATTGTCATGGCAATGTATATCCAACCATATGAAACCTAAATTTTATAATGAGAGCTTAGAAAAAACTAAGTCCCTCTTTAGTAAACTTTACAACTTTGATGATCGGATATACATCTCCTTTTATAAAAATAGCTATGTAAATAGCCCAACCACCTCCTTATTGATCTAATGATCTCCTCTCTGTAACGCCCCGCTCGGGAACCCAAGAGAAATAAACCTAACATGTTACAATGATTACTGAACTTTTTTATTTTTTAAAGTTTAAACAACATCAAGATAACATTAATGTGGAAGCAATATGAACATACACATCAAATACACATATGCAAATATAGATACAGTTTCAATTCCTCAAGGATTCCTTTACGTTGAGTCACATTTAGTAATTTTAAATTAATTATTTAAGTTCCAAGTACAATGTCTCGAGATCATAAAGAAATAACAGATACATAATCGCATAAGCAAATGCATAAGTATAAACAATACAATGAGAGTACATCCAATCAATAACATCCACTGCACATGTCGCAGGGTATGTGAAAATAGATACAATACATCATAATACATGATAACATATATACATCATCTGAAAAGAAGTCTCTGAGATAAGAAATAAGAATGATAAAGGTACATCTTCTGCAACGAACATCCAACAGCTAGCAATGTGAAGGGGGACCCAAATGGTAAGAAGGCACTACCTCCCAACCGTGTGGTTACCTAGTCAGGCTTCCACTCCCACTGTGCAGGGAAGATAATGAACGATCCACAAATCGCTATCAAACATAAAATATTTCTAGGAAAGGTACCCCTAATAGCCAAAACTACCTCAAAGGTAACACATGCTACTCAAGAAGATAAAATAATTCAAAAGTAAGAACACTCAAACCAATACCGACACCACATAATCAAACATCATACATGAACCAAGTATAAACCAAATACCAAGATCATAAGATAAAGTCAACGAAAGATAATCACCTCAAGTCAAAAACCACATATCAAGAGTACATCATCCATGAATCACCAATCATCCTCAATGAAAGTAATAACCACAATAAACACATCTGACAATAGATACACCGCCAACAATAAGTACACCACCAGAGATACACAAATCTACAGAGGAAACTCAGGCTACATACTAGGGAGTGTCATCACATGGCTGCTTGAGTTACCCTGGACTGATCTCTTAATAGACCGCGGACCCACAAGCGTTGAGTTACCCTGGACTGGTTTCTCTGAACCCCGGATCCTCAACATCACACATATGGAAACTAGAAAGCCCTCTCAAGAAGATGAGGCACTCATCTCATTCCCATCCTTAGTCTATACAAGCACTAAAGGCATGGGTAGATCAAATATCTCTAACTTATCTTTTTAGCGTGTTTTCCCCCCATAAATTTTACTTACTAGATTATCACTTATTACATAACTTGCATTAGGTTACCCTGGTACTAATCACTTTGGGTCCCGGACCCCTATGCAAGCCACTCCCAAGTCATGTACCTAGACAACCTCTCCTAAGCACATAAAAACACAGTTGTGTCCCATACCACAACAACCCTAAAGATCAAACTTGGTTCCTTAACAGGCAACCTGATAATAGGATGGTTCTCCCACCCAAGTACACATAAATCAGGGTAAACTTTAAGAAAGCCACCTCCAAAAAAAGATATAAAATATTGGCAAATATTTCATTATTTTGAAAAAACAAAATTATTTATATTGGCGAAACTCTCAATTTTTTATTCTAAATATGATTAATTTTGGCGATTGTTTTTGAATCATAATTTTTTTTGTATAAAATATTGACGAATCTCAACAATAATAGGAAGTTCATTAATCACCATGGAATATTACAAACCAAAATTGAATATTTTTTTACCTTGTGGAATGTTATGAGAATCGTTACATATAATTTAAATCAATAGTGACTAATAAATATTGGTGATATATCCCTAAATTAACTAATAATTATGATAATTATTGGTTAGTTCAATTTAATTTCTCCAATAATATATTATATTTAGGTTACTCAAATCTATTCATGTAACGAATATTGTGGCGAATATTTGAGTTTAAATTTTTCAATAAAATAAATTATTGAGCGATTTTAAATATTCTAGAATTGAATTTTATAAAACTATAGCGATTTAGGTTGTATCAAATCTTAAATTATTAGCCAAAATACTGGCCAAAAAATTCTAAAATTAGCCAATTTACGAATATTAGCCACTAAATTATACCCTAACATAAATGCTTCATAAAGTAAACCTCATAACTATAATTTCAATTTGAATCACATAACACATCATGACAACTAGCCACATAAATGGTATAACAGAAATCCCACAAAACCTCTGGTGTACGTCCTAGACTGGTCAACATCTAATCAACTCCAAAATCCCAAAGCATAGATAGTACAAGCAACATCACAGTTTCATAGTTTGGGTTTGTTTTAAAAATACATAATCGGGTTACAAGTAAAGTTTTAGTTTTTCAATGTTTGTGTTTACGTAACTAGTTTCATAGTTCAATTGATTGATAATATACTTTTGAGTTAATCTGAGGTTTCCATTTCTGGTTGAACGTATGTTTTAATCAGATAAATCACATAGTTTACCCTTGCAAAAATATCTTGTTCCTATATCCAAATGAAACACACAATTACCCGTAATTGATTTCAAGTTAAGTCCCCAAAACAACCCAAGGGTAATAATTAAATTGTTAATAATACTACGATTTTATTAAAAATTAATATTACAATAATTAAGTAAAACTTATAACTTAAAAAACTTTCATTATTAATTAATTCTAATTAAATCATATTCAATTAAATTAATTAATATATAAAAGATTCATATCAAATTGTAATTGAACATGGTTTATAAATTACTTTAATAATAATTTAATTAAGACTTAAATTAAATATTCTCAAAATTTAAATCAATTAATTAAATTAATATTAATAGTTTATTTAAACCTAATTTATATTATTATTAATAACAACTCATTAATCATTTTATAAATTAAAACTGATTAATATATATTACATATTAAATAGCATTTATATATATTAATACTAATTAATAAATATATATTACTAAATAATAACTATTATTAAAACCTTTTTTTTTTTTTTAAACACCGCCTACGGCTAATGATTGCCAACCCTTATAAAGGGTGGCTGCCGTGGCGGCTACGCTGCTGCAATAGCAGTAGCGTACTGCCTTTACGGCAGTACCTGCTGCTACAACAGCAGTCATAACTGTCGTGCAGCAAAATACAGCCGCACAAGGTAAGTATGGGGGTAGGTAGCTTATTTGATTTAAATTTTATTTTATTTTTAATTTCATTTAAAAATTTAATACGAATTTTATTGAAACAAATTTAGAATTATTATATATAAAACATAAGAATTGTTTTATAATATTACAATTTTTATTTTATTAAAAAAATTATGATACTCATTTCATTCTACGATTATATATATATATATATATATATATATATATATATATGTATATGTATATGTATATGTATATGTATATGTATATGTATATGTATATGTATATGTATATATATGTATATGTATATGTATATGTATATGTATATGTATATGTATATATATATATATATATATGTATATGTATACATATACATATATATATATATATATATATATATATATATGTATATATATTTTAACATGAACATTATTACTTTGATAAGAAACCCAAATTAAACCATTCAATTTTTTGATGCAAAGTTTTCCTTTTATTTCAAACTTTTTCTCAAATTAATTTTCATTCTGAAAATCTATTTAGAGAGGACGTTTATCTTTTAAATCTCAAGCTTGATTTCAAAGTCCTAAGGATTCTCGTATTTAACTAATTTCTTATTCAAATACGATCCTCTAAAATAAACTCAACGAAGTATTCATCTAAGCCATGTACAGATATTTCTCAATCAAGAACAAATATTTGCATACCAGGAAAACAACACATGCAGAAGACACGGAGCAGACAGAAGTTTGAAAAGTGAAAACTACTATACAATTAAACCACGAGATCCTACCTGGATCTGATGCTAAACTCTGGTAGCTAGATAAAGATTCCTACTGTAAGCGAAATCCTTCAAGCTACGAAAAACTTCCCTTCTTTTCCATACCCTTTGATTTTCTCTTCAAACCTGTGTGTGCCCTGAAACTTGTGTCCCCAATAATGACCCAAGAAACCTCTAATATAGAATCTAATTACCTTTTAGGGTTTCTATCTCCACAACTCTAAAATAATAATTACTTTATTTAATTAATTCATTCATGCACAATTAATTTTCTTTTTAATTAAGATATTCTTTTATTATTCCTTCATGCACTTTAAGTGAATTGTTAAATTACTTTATTTAACTTTCCACTTTACTTTACTTTACGTTAAATTAATTTATTAACTTTAATCTCATGTGCACTTTATAATAAAATATCTTAATCAAGTTCACATATTTTATCTTTTAAATTAATTTCTTATATTTTAAACTCATTCATGCAAACTTAAATCATTCTCATAATTTAATATCTTTCAACTTCTTAATTTATTTTGAATGTTTAATTTGATAAATATTTATTAACTTAAATAACAATAATATTTAGCATTTATTTAAAAATGAACTCTAAATATATTATTATTAAATTAAATAAATATTATCACGTTCTAAATTTATTCTTAAAACTTTTATCTTCAAATTCAATTCTTTATATTTAATTAATTTCTCAATTAATTAAATATAATTAAATATTCAAAATGTCATAATAATTTTCTATTAAATTAAGTTATTAATTTAATCTTTTAATTAGACTTAATTAATAGAAATTCATCAAAGACTCACAAAACAACATACGCACAAAATACTCACAGGTTTAAAAAGGGTAGACAGTCTGTTACGAGTCCTCCTTGCAGGACAAGTATTTTAGGCTATGGCTAGGATTGGACCTGATCATTATCTTTCCATTCTCACCATTTGAGTATTTGTAATAGGGCACGCTCATCCTGGCAATTCAGGGAAGTCGATGCCCGGTACCTACATCCTGCATAAAAGAGAGCATGTACATGTATATAATATATCTAAACTAAACAGACAATGGCGAGGAGTGGTTCATCGTGTAGATCCCGACTAGCAGGTGACTACGACTCCCTCCCTTAACCACATCAAACACGTCAGACAGAAAGATAAAATAAACACGCGCACCATACACATGCAAGTATGAGGTAAGTATCGTAAAAATCACAAGTCTAACATCAAATGCGTACATATATTAATGAATCTCTATCAATACAACATAATCATCATTAAAGACATCATGTTAACATTGTTACAAAAGAAACCACATTTACTAACTAGGATCATCAAAATATCATTAACAACACATGAATGAAATCAACTAAGCAATAATAACTGATACATTTTTAATCAAAGTCATGAAATAATATCATAGTATTGTAAATCTAATATCTCTAAAACCAACCAATGCATAAAATCAACTTAAAGCAAATTGACAATGATAACAGAAATGCAAACTAGGGGCAGGCACTACACTCTCCACATGTAGTGTCTACAATCACTAGCCTATATTTTTTCAATATTTTTTCAATCCAACTTATCAAATTTAAATGATGTGCTTGTCTTGGTTGGATGAGACATAAATTTGGACGGTTGACAACATTTATTCTAGGATGTGTATTTTCTTGTTGGTATTTAGTGGTCTAAAGTTCAAAGGACATGCATCAGATATATGCTAAGAGACTACTTTGATCGATGGTTGCTGCCCAAATAGAAGATTGAATGTCATTCGCGTGTTTTATAGCAAAACCGACCAGGCACGTGCCAATTATCCCACATTCATAGCACAAAGAATACCAAACAATTTACATAGGCAGGGCAGAGGAATCATTAGTTCGACCTTACTTGAACAAGATCTGTTCTGACGGTTGTTCAACTTGGTTTGCGTATCAAACACAGACAAGCACATAAATCTAGAAGATGAAGCAAGGCTTTGAGGCTAGAGCACGAATACTGAGGCTACTGTTGCTCGCGACTCTTAGCCTCCCGATGAACATCCTGCTTGCACATTTCTGAGCATGCAGTGAAGGCCTCTCAGCGTTCTCACAGATCTCCACCCTCTTTTGGGCAATTATCTTTCCAATCCAAAATATATTGAGAAACAAATTGAAATCTCTCAAAACTATTTAGATTTCGATTCACCTCACAATAGGACGAATCCATAATATCATCACAATGCAAATCATATTAATTGGGACCACAAAATCAAATCAATTGGAAATTTGAATCTCAGGATAAATGAACACATCAGTCGTTCTTTGACATTGATTCAAAGAGGGAAAATTGGTCAAAGTAGAATCGACACAAGAAAAAGCATGATACATACATCTTTTTAAATAGACCGTATCAATTGGAAATTTTGAATCTCAGAATAAATGAACACATCAGTCGTTCTTTGACATTGATTCAAAGAGGGCAAATTGGTCAAAGTAGAATCGACCAAGAAAAAGCATGATACATACATCTTTTCAAATGGCATGGACCCTTCTATGGTCCTTCCTTGGGTGTCGTGTGGGCATGTCTGACGGATTTTTCATTGAACTAATAGCTGATTTGTGCGTTTTTATTAATTATGTAGTTGTATAGATGTCTAGTAATTTGATCTAGAGAAATGCTGGGTTTTTCGCTCTGCTAAGGTTTTCTTGCTTCATGCGAACTTTCAATTTTTTTTGTGTACGGCCTTTCGCTTGCACTCCCCTTCTGTCGGCACTTGTCATACCACATTTATTGCGAGAGCTTTAGCTTAGGATATAATGGCTCTGGCCAGTGGTGAACCAGTTATTTCTGGTGTTCACGCTGCTGCTTTGGACTGACATGGCGCCGCCACCGAACAAACACCCGTGCAAGTTTGTCCTGAAAGTTTTCCACGAGGTAATCTTGATATAGTCCTTCTTTTGCAAGAATTTGATGCTGCATGTGACTGGTTAGAACAACATACCTTGATAGGGTATTTTGTTGGTAGGACTCCCCCTGAAGCTATGCTCAGAGAATGGGTCAACAAAAGCTAGACTCCTCATGGCATTCGCCTTGATGCTGTGCAAAACCTTACCAAAAAAAATTTTTATTTCGCTTTGCTAACCCGTCGCAAGCTGACGCGGTTTTTACCAACAACCCTTAGTCTGTGTGTTCCTCTCTATTTGTTTTTCAAAAATGGTCCCGAGACTTCTCTGTCTCGGATGATAAAAAGCTTAGGGTTCCTGTTTGGGTCGAATTCCCAGGTCTACCCTTGCCCTGCTGACCTTTTATTGAGTCTATTGCCCAAGCCCTTGGCAACATTGTTACCAGAGAGCCAAATAAATTTTTTAATGCTCGCCCTCAGCGGCGTGTTTTCATTGAAGTTGATCTTTCTAAAGATCTCAAGGATTCTGTGGAAATCCAGATTGGCGCTCAAACCTTTGCATAGAAGGTGCTTTACTTGAACCTACCTAACACCTGTTATAGGTGCCAGTCTATGGAACACAAGATTAGGGATTTCCCTTTGGCCATGCCTAGGGTCAAACCCCAGCCTAAAGCGACACCTGTCAAACAGGTCAAAGGAAAAAAAGAAGAATGGGTTACTATTGGGCGCAAAGGCAAGCCTGCCTTGAATCCTTTGACCCCCAAGCCATCCTATGCGGCAGTTATTGTGATTCCTCCTGCTTCCACTGAAGTGTCAGCACCTGCTAGCATGGAGATGCTAGCGGCTTCTGTTGCACTTGTTTCAGTTTCGCAGGTTTCAAACCCTGCTGGCTCGCAGGGGATTAAGGCAGCCGCCAGGACCTCGTCCTTGGCTGGGGCTCGTTCTCCTCTTGCAGTCTCTTCCATAGTACCACCAACAACAAGGCATTCTCACAGTCCTCCTGGACGTGCGGAGATATCAAGGGTCAAACAGAAGGCTGTAAGTCCAGAGGATTTCCCGTCTGACTTTCACCTGATTTCTACCTTTTTGCAGAATAGTTACTCCTCTCTCAAGGACGAGGATGATATGGAAGAGTTTTCATGAACTTCCTCTCTTAAAATGTTCGAGGTCTTACAGACCTCCCCAAAAAATTCTATGTCCGGGATACCTATCATAGACTTGAGAATTTAGATTTTCTTTGCTTGCAAGAAGTTAAGATTTCTGGTTTCATGCTTTCTGCTGCATGCCGCATCATTTGGCAGGATAGCGTCATGTTTTCTTCTCAGCATGAAGCTGGCCGAGGTGTTGTAGTTACTCTCTTATCACCTTGCCTTCATTTTTCTATTATTTCGCACGGTTCTGACCCCACACACCGTATTATTTGGCTTTTGCTTTCCATTAACACTCATTCTTTTGGAGTCATTAATGTTTATGCCTCCAATGATGTTGTGGAAAGGGCGCAAATGTGGGTTTGGCTTGCTGACAACCTGCCGCCAGCTACTTGGGTCCTGTGTGGGGACTTTAATATGGTTGAAGTGGCCTCTGACAAAGATGGCATTCTGCCTTTCCGTTGGACAGCTGGGGAAAGAGAAGCCTGGTTTTACATGCGTCATAAATTGGGCCTCTTTGATCCCAATACTAGCCGATGTCATGATAATGGGGCTTGGCACACTTGGTCCAATTTTCGAGCCGGTCCTGACCGCATATTGAAACATCTTAATCATGCTATGATCTTGGCGCAATCTTTTATTTTATTTTTTTGAAGATTGTGATCTACCTATCATTCTCCTGACAAATGTGACGTTGTCAGACCACTATCTCATTTATTTTGGCATTTCTTGGCAAACAGTTGTCCCCAAAGTGGTTAAGTCTCAATTCTTCCTCAACACGTCTGTGCTATTGCATGCCTCCACCATCTCCCACATACAATGTGTCTAAAATTTGGAACCACGTCCACATTCCCATCGAGGTTGGATTCAATGGTGGAATGATGCCATTACCCGAACGGCTCATTTTTTGCGCATCTACGAGCGTCAGCTGGCAATTTTCAAAAAATGATCTTATGAAGCCAATACCCTTGCCCTCAAAAAAGCCTCTGAAGCGCTCACCTTCAACCCCTTTGATGTGGATCTTCAACTTCAACTCACCACTTTGCCATGAAAAGAAAATTGCTGATAACTATGCTGCCCGAGGAGCTCAAATCAAAGCATGTCTCCACTGGTTGGAGGTTGGCGACAAAGCCTCAAAGGAGTTCTTCTAGGCTCTCCGAGCCTGTCATACCAATATTGGGATTAAACAGATAAAACAGGGAACTGATGTTCTTTCCAGTCTGCCAGACATCCTGCAAGCTTTTGTTCTTCACTATGAGAATGTTTTTGCTTCGCAGGGCCATTCGGTTGCTCAGGAGGAGGCTCTCAAAAAGTGTATTACTGTTACTCCAAACTGCCTCACGGTTGAGCAACGCGCTTTCTGTGAGCAACTTCTTTCCCTCCGAGACCTTAAAGAGGCAGTTTACTCTATGGCGGATGACAAATCCCTTGGGTGTGATGGATTTCCCTGTGAATTTTACAAACATCTTTGGGAGAAAATTGGTCCTGATCTGCACAAAGTCTATCTTGAAGCGTACCATTCTAAAAGCTTAGGAGCGATCATAAATAAAGGCAATATTAAATTCATACCTAAAGCTGATGATCCTGGAGACATCTGCAACTGGAGGCCCATCACCCTCCTGAATGTGTCTTATAAGATCATTGATAAGGCGCTTTCTCTCAAAATCTGCCATATGCTTCCTCTAATTGTACAGCCTGAACAAACTGGCTTCATCAAATCCAGGTATATTCTTGACAACATCATTGTTGTCTGGGAAGGTATGGAATGGGCCTGTAAGTCCAAGCAGCAGGCTATCTTTTTAAAGATAGATTTTACTAAAGCTTATGATCGCATTGAATGGCCTTTCATTTTGGCTATGCTTCAGGCTCTAGGTTTTGGTCCCAATTTCCTTCAGTTCGTGGAGATGCTCTTTGGTGACGCTAATGCTTGCATCACCATCAATAATTCGCAATCTGAAGCTTTTAGACTTTTTCGTTCCATCAGACAAGGTTGTTCATTAGCTCCAACACTTTATGTCCTTGCTGCTGAAGGTTTTGGTTATTTACTTGCTCACTCTATGTCTTCAGGGCTGGTCTGTGGCATTTCCTTGCCTGATTCTTCCTCCCAGTTAGTCAATGGTCATTTTGCTGATGATTCTTTTCTTACTCTTCTTGAAGATGAAGAAAACATCACAAATGCTTTAAATTGTCTTGACACTTTTTGTCAAGCCTCTGGCTCTGCCATTCAATGGCATAAAACACTCTATTACTGACAGTCTTTTTTGCCAGCTCCACCTTGGCTCAGCCAATTCCAATAAAAATGGGTTACTCATGAAGAAATTTTCCGGTTTCTTGGCATTCCCTTTGCTTTCCAAGCTTCCCCTGTGGAACTTTGGAATGTTGTGCTTACAAAGATTACCAAAAAGCTTGATTATTGGATCACTAAGCTACTTTCTCTTGCTAGTAAATTCCATATTTGTTCTAAGATTTTGGCTACCACCCATGTGTTTTATTCTTCTTGTTGGGCTCCCTCCAAAGCTTCCTATCTCAAATTAGAACGTTTGCTCAGAGATTTTCTTTGGGCCTCTGGTTCTGACCATCATGGTTTTCATAGAGCTGCTTGGGATTTATGTTGTCTCCCAAGGGAATCTGGGGGTCTTGGCCTGCTTTCCACTCGAAAGCAGGGCCTTGCCCTCTGTGCTAAATGGATTATCAGAGCTATTTCTGGAAATGAAGCCTGGAAAATTCTTGTCAGGCATTGCATCTCTTCTGGCTTCCCTGCTAACAGACCGACGTGGAAGGGAATTGGTTTTCAAACCCTTCTCACTATGCGTGAAGCAGTGGTCATACAGGGCTCTTTCGTTATAAAGAGCATCTGGAAAGCCTAGGAAGCTATTAAACCTTGGCTTCGTTGGGTTGGTGATGAGTTTTACAATGGGCTATCCTTAAATCAGCAGAACATTTGGTGGTCTCCCTTGTTTGCCTTCCAGGGTATTCCTCTTGCCAAGACTCAAGGTGCCAATGCTCTGCGTTTCTATAAACGTGGTATTCGCACTACCAAGGACATTTTTTCAAGAGTCACCATAAATTTCAAGTCTTGGGAGGATATGCAATTTCAATACCGCCTTGTACGTGCTGATCGCCAGACTTATGAGCTTTTGTTGTCTTCCATCCCTATGCACTTACTTCATAAAGTGGGGATTCAGTCTGTTCGACCTTGGTGGTATGATTGGAAGTGGTTTCCTACCACTCCATTTACCAATTATAAGCCCAATATGGGATACAGATGGCTTTCACCCCACCTTCTGATGGTGGACACGCTTAATCAACGGTAGCATTTGCATTCTTCGCTTTCTTAATGGAGAAAACGGTTCGACACCATTTGGAATGCCATTATAGAACCTAAGATTGCTCACTTTGCTTGGTGCCTTGCTTTCCAAGGTCTTCCCCTAGGGCCTCGGCTCAAGCACATTGGGATTCCTGATCCCAGATGCCCCTTCTGTGGCCAACCTGAGTCCTTTTTGCATATTTTTTGGTTTTACAAGCGTGCTCAGAATTATTGGCACTGGATCCATGATATTTTCAAGTCTTTCAGGCCCGAACCTTTTTCATGGCACATGATCCTGTTGGGTGATTCCCCCAGATTTCCTCGGAAGTTTTCCCAAATTTGGCATACCTTCAGGATGGAAATTTTTTTTTCTCTATGGAAAGATCGGAATGCAGTTTTATTCACTCACAATTTTTTGGATGTTAACATTGCAATGTACACTAAGGCATGCATTTGTAACAATGTCATTATGCAGATACAGGTGCAAGCTAATAAAGTTTCCCTGGAGGTTGCCCACTTACAGGAATTGTTAAACCACTGGGGCAATGCTCCTTGTACCATTGCCAGAGTGCCTCCGGATGCCTCGGCTGATGCCTCCTCGTCTCGCAGTCGTTGTTCCAGACGCCAGTCCTCTGGTCGCCATTCACACACGCCGCACTTCCAGGGTCCCCGCCACCGCTCTCCCAACGGTGGTCATGGAAGTTGGAGGCGCCGCTCCGCTTCCCCACCACATGGTGGTTCTGGCTGGTCCTCGGCTCCCCCCTGGGCGGGCTTCTGGCCGGTCTCCGGCTCCTCCTCCTGGACGGGCGCACTCTGGCAAGTTTCCCCAGCTGGCCTTGGCTATTTCTCCTCCGCGGCCAGACAAGAAGGATGCGGAGACTACAACTACCCCAGATCCTAAAGATGCTGCTGACGGTTGGATTGTTCCTAGTCCGCCTCACAATCCCACTGATGCGTGGGGATTTTCTGATAAAGATGATCCTCCTCCCTCTGCTGGTACTGCCTTGGTAGCATGAGGTTGTTTTAAATGTTTTTTTGATGAATAGTTTATAGTTGTTGGTTGCGGCCATGTTGTTTACTCCGGCTTCGGCCGATTGAACTCATTCGCGGAGTGATCTTGTATCCCCCGGCCCTTTTTTGTGAATTGTAATCTTAGTAAATTTTATTAATTGAAAAGGACTATTCATCAAAAAGTAATTTGATCCTTCTTCCTTTGATGTATCCTTTCTTTCAGAGAATTGTCACCTCTTACAATTTAATGCTCCTTCAATGTAGAGATATAATTACTATTTCTTTGTTCGACATATCATAGGCCTTGATTGATAGAATTACTATTTTTTCCTTTGACTTATTCTATCGAATGCCTAATTGTGGGTCATATTGTTTATTGTCAAAGGAGCATGCGAACTGTAGGTTTGACACTATCGCGACCACGAACAATTGAACATTAAATAAAGTTGCGAAAGCATGAACAATATTGTTCCACACTTGACAAATTAATAAGTAATGCTAATAGCACTTGCGAACGACTATTATCACCCTTGTGGCTCCAACAATTGAATTTTAAAACATTCTACGAAGAATACAGAACACTAGTGTTCCGCACAGTCTAGGGCTTCCATTATATTAATTTAAATGATCCTGCATTTCAACGAACAATAGGATTTTTCTCATTCACGGTCTTCCATATTTATAATTTTAAGGATCTAGCGCAGTAGCGATGAGAAGAGTTTCTCACATTTGCGGGCTTCAATTATGGAAAATTTAAATGATCTTCCGTTCCTACTAACAATATAGTTTTTCACCTTCGTGACCTACAACAATTTAATTTTTAATGATCCTCCACTGTTGATGCATTCATAATTTTAATTTAAACGATCCTCCATTCCACCAAACAAAAGACTTTCTCATCTTCCCGCCATCCATATTTGCATATTAAATGATTTTGCGTAGCAAGGCACAATGTAGTTTGTGTCTTTGCAACCTTACATAGTTTCATGTTAAAAGAACCTGCGATCAAAAGATTTTCACACATAACGATATAGTTTCACACCGTCTTGCCCTTCCATAGAATTGTGGATCCATGAACGAAACCCCAACTTGATATGAAACCCTACCTTGCTATGAAACCTTAGTCACTAGACTTGTTTTATAATTCAAATTATAATTTGACTAGTCACCAAACTTGTCACTCAAAATGGAAGACAAATGCGTAAATTGAAATTTGTTTTCATATTTGTAAATTGAACAAAGAAACATATATGTATTTTCGATATTACTCTCACCCCATGATAACATTAAATTGTTATGGGTCGTTGGGACAATTTCATCATAATCGTTCATTGATAAAAGTGTTATTCTTTCATTCAACATATTCTTTCAATCACCTAATCGTGGGTCCCATGCTTAAACGATAGCAATGATCACGTAACCCTGGCCTCTAAGAAATGAACATTATAAGTGAACTGACGAATGCGTGAATAACACTATTTCATATTTAATGTTTATTTTACTTACGAATGCGCTATGAAAACTGTACCGCATTGTTGTGGCGTGCGAGCAAGTTCATGTCATCTAACTTGTGTACCAGTGAACAATAGTGTTCTGCATCATCGTGGCCTTTGACAATTTGCATTTAAGTGATCCTACGAATGAGCGAATGAAACATTTTAATTTATGTGATCATGTGTATCATCATTATCTATCATTGAGACTTAGGTAGGGAGTGATTGTGTAGAGCTTAGCGTGTCCCATTTATCGTAGTTGTTCCTATAAATTCAAAATCAGTAGAAGATTAGTAGTGGTGGTAGATCTTTACGCTTTTTCTAATTTTGAAAATGATTTGGTCATGCCTTGCACGATACTTCAAGGAATATTTCAGTATGAAAAGATAGAAATAGTCTAATTCCATTCTTCCTCAATAGTCGATGCACTTTGTTCATAACTAATCAAGAGGCTTAAAATGCGTAATGCAACTGTTCGAAGGTAGTTACAATGACTTCTTTTGTTGCCCTTAGCTACGTAAACTATGAAAACAATATCTCACGATAGATTCAGAACCTTTTCAAGGTGCTTGACGATATGTTTCATCTAATTTCGTCAATGGTGGAAGCGCATGTCCCACTAAAAAAACATTGGTGTGATGGCACTGTTTATGCCACCCTTCTAACTTCTCTTGTGAATATTGTCTAGTCTAGGGAGAAAGTTGTTGAATTGATTGTCAATTTTGTAAATCCACTCAACGAAGATGTCATGGGCAATTCTATTCTTGGCCTCAACAAAGGATGTTTGAACAATAGGCTCAAAAATTATTTTGATCCTTATCTATATTATCCTTCGATAGATGGGAATGTTAGTGAGACGTCCGAGGAACAGGATGGTACGTCAGCTATTGAAGATGATGATGTGTAGGTCCTAGATGAGGATGACATTGCCCAATACAAGAGACGATTTATGAGGCTCCCGCTGAGGATGTACAGAGAGAGTGTGTTGCGGGGAAATCTGTCAAGATTCAAAACTTTGCAATCGTTGATATATTGGTGGCTAGATGATAAATCCACCAACAGAGTGGTGGCATGAGGAGAATTAATATCATACCTATATCAATATCTATGTCGTAATTGACGATTTTGTTTTATAGTGTGTAGGTGGTAGTTATTCTGGGGAGCTCGTTTGACCTTTTAGTTATGTTGGAACATTTATCCCAGTTACTGTCTAGTTGTTATTGGGATGACGTTTTTTGTGTTTGCATATTTTCCTGTCAGCAAACAATGTACGCATTATTTCATTTGGACAAATGTGATATTTGAGTTCAGTTCAAGCATTGTAATCCTTTTTTCGAGTTTGACTGGAAATGTTCAACTTCATTACATTTATATGTCATTAGTTGAATGTTATTGGGCAGTCAGAATATTATCGAAAGCGTGTTACAATTTCATCCATATTTACATATTGTTTTCATGCAGTTGGGTAATATCGAAAACACATAATAGTTTCATCTACATTTAAATTATCTAATCAAGTAGTTAGGTAAATATCAAAAATGCATGATAGTTTCATATATATATATATATATATATATATATATATATATATCGAGGTGTTAGGGAACTTATATCGAAAATGGGTAAAAGTTTAATCCATATTTGCTTTATGTTATACAACAGTTAGGATTGTATCGAAAAAGCATAATAGTTGTTTACATAAACTTATAGAGTGGTGACAGTTTTACATCCAGAGCAATCTACAATATTCATGCAACTTTTACACCAATAGGAAAGAAGTTATAAATCATAATAGGGATGCATCATAATTTATTCCCACAGAAAAATATAAGTTATGGGAAGGGGAAGCTATAAATCATAATATTCTTTACGCTAGTAAATTAAAATATGTATTAATTGTTAATAATTACAGATAAAATAGTTTTAAATGTATGACAACTATATGTTTTTTAGTCTCTATTTTCAATGTAAATATAGATTTTAGATAATACAAATTTTTAGTTCCATAAGTTTTATAAATGAAAAGATTTATTGAAATATAATTGGAACAACATAAATTATTTTAAATTCCATGAAAGTAACTAGGTTTTACTATGATTTTTAAATGTAATTATAGATCTTAGATGATTAAATATATAAGTCAAAGATATGATTCTATGGCATAAACAAATGCTTTGTAATGTCGATATTTTATAAGGTGCTCAAAAATGTTACGTTGTTTTGAAAAAATACACTACATTTTTGTGCTAAAGCTTTTGACTATTCTATTGTGTGTTAGCGTGCCTATGCATTAATTCTTAATTATGATTACAAATAAAATAGTTTAAAATACATGACACATTTCCTATTTTTAGTCTTTATTTTCAATGTGAATACATAATCATAATAAATGTTGTTGTGTTGTTGTTTTGTTGTGTGTCATCATGTTATTGTGATGTTTTGTTACAACGAGGAGTATGAATAAGAATGTTTTAAGTGAACCTGGGCAAAAACCAAGCAGTGACAACAATATGAAAAACATATCATATATTGTTATGTCTCACACATAACATTCTGTTTATAAGTCAACTTTAAGGTCACCTCATGTCTTCTTAAAGATAAAATAAGAGAACCAATCATCTTTGATCCTCACACATCAATTAGAATTGGAAAAACCAATGTATAATATATTTAAATCGATAGAAGAATCACCTCAGTTTTGTAATGTAAAGATATGTACAAATCAATATTTATGTTAAGTGTAAAGCAATTTGAAAACAATCAAAATATTTGTTTCTACCACACATTGCACATCAATTAGAATTGGACAAAGAAACGTACAATATATTTAAATTGATAAAAGAATCACCCCATTTTTGCTATCCAAACATATGTACACATTAGTATTTATCTAAGTATAAAGAATTTTGAAAACAAAATTAGATACAGTAAGTAGCAAGTAGCATGTAGTCAAAATATTTTCAAAATTAGATACAGTAAGTAGCAAGTAGCATGTAGTCAAAATATTTGTTTTTGCTATACATTGTAATACAATACCAGATAATGTGGGATGAGGTTTGAAGATGTCTTCATTGCAATCACATTTTCAGTACTAATCAGAAATTAGAAAACATACATGGCTTACTAAATGTCAACAATTTAAGTAAAACCCACCATAAAGTATGGTGCAAATAACATGAAATAAATAATTATAAATAAATAGTAAAATGTGATCTATGGTGACTCAAGTTGTGGAACATGATCCTCTGAAATCTCAGAGGGGGAGTGGTACTGTGTCGAATAACGACAACCTATGTGTAATCAAGCACAATTACATTCTTTGGATGACAGATTTGGGGATCAAGGATTGTTGATGGCACATGATGAGGCTAAGCGGTGCCTGCCTAGTATCTAAATGTGCATGCTATTATAATCCTTGGTAACCTTCTTGGCCAAACAAAATGGAGTGTTGTAAAATCCTTCTTTGCTGCAGCATGGCCGTTCTGTCTACGCTTTCTAAAAGAACAAACTGCCACCCATCAAGAAATATGGTAAGATAGTGGTTGCCCACGCAATCAATGGTCACAAGAAACTGCCAGCCAATAGACATTGAATCATGACTGGCAAACCTCTCGACTATCATCTAGACTATCTCATCTGGGAGTCCTGTGATGTATGCAATTTCAGGATAGTTTGCATTGGATGCCTGCAAAAGTCTGCATAGACAAATAAAATGAGAGTCAACGTCATTTGAGAAAAGGCGTTGCATGTATATTGCAAACAAGGAGGACCATTACAAAGTCTAAATAGACATCCATTTAGATTGGAAAGAAGAGCATGGAATTACCTGTGTCAAGCTGTTCTTGTCAGATTGTACATTGTGATATAGATGGACCTTGACTACAAATTTTCAATCTTTGCTGCACATGCCAAAAAACCAAATGCCAATGTTAGTAAATCGCATTACTTACAAACTTAAATATTTTACATGTTTCAGTACAAGTCAGCTATGCAATTTGCCCAACTGTTATGCAATGTGCATTTTCTCAAAATAAACATAATACGTGGCAACATTTTTAATAAGATGCATTAAGTAAATAGAAAGTAAAAAATATACTGCTTTGGCTGCAATGTGCAAAAGTTAATGAACATAATGTAGAATGTGCTCACTAGTTCACATCACCCTGTCGAATGTCTTCGCCACTTGCACTGTCAAATGATAATTGACGTCGAGGATTTGTACACACAGATGTCAGACCTGCTTGCCAATTATATACATTAATTTGTCACAAAGTTTACAACAAGAATGTAACAAAAAAACATGAGATGTTATGAAGCCTGAAGGGATTGGGATTTGGTGTGTGTTTCCCACAAACGAAAGCCCAAATGAAGTGCTCACCAATATTTAATGAAGTAGTTGGAGCATGGCCGCTAAATTAAGATACATGCAAGGAGTCCTTCTTAGTCCTCCCCCTCCCATGTCCCTTAGTGGGAAACATGAATGACTAGGAAGAATAATAGTCATTGAGATTGTCACGCTGAGACGCGTGTTGTTGATGTCACGTCTATGGGACTGCTACCTTGGTTGCACTGAACCATTGGCACATCTTTACTATGCTAATTGCATATGGATCGGTGTTGGGAGTAAGATTGAATGGAAGAGCACTAGACATGTCTAGATCATTCCAAAACCACTTTACACATTCAGAGAATGTTTTCACTTGTTCATCTGTCTGTCACGTTATTTGCATCGCATACTTCAGCAATGCCATGGATTCATTCCACTCAACAATTGTCTTAACAGGGGATTGGATGTTATTTTCCATTCGAGGGGTGTTTAAAGTTAGTCTAGCAGGGGGAGTGGTCTCCACAATAATTTGGGGTGGTGGGCTCTCTGGTCGTAAATTGGTTGAATAATTATGTGTGCAAAAATTGTTTGCATTCCAATTGTTATGTTAGAGGTGTTCGATCAACGGATGAATCCAAGGTGCAAGCACAATCACATGGAAGAGTAGATGACAATAACATGTATACTTGCCAGAAATCATAGCTGAAACCTTTAATTCGTGCTTGCATGTGTTTCCCTGCAAGGCCGAAGGGCAGTCATACACATACAACTGATCATCATATGGTTTGCTAACAAGATAAAAATGGTTGCGCATAGTTCATTTTTTCACAAAATAGTATCCTAGTCTTCTTTCATCAACAAAGAAATCATCATAAAAAATTACCATTGACTTCTCTATACTTTTTTGCAAACTTTGTGCTCTGTAGTTTTTTATGAAACTAGAGTTCTGTAACTTCTCCTTCGTCCTACAGAATGGTTCCATCCTGTATACGAGGGTGAAGTATAGATGATCTATCTGACATGTACATTTCTTCTAACGGTCGCAAAGGTACCGCGTATTCAATGTGTAGTGGTAAGATTAGATGGAAGCATTTGTGTCCTGATTTGCATGTGGGAAGAGTTTGTACATTTTGACCCACAATTCTGTGTGTAGAACAGGGGATGATAATTCTTGCAAACTCAGTCTATTAAAGTGATTTCTTTTTAAAAGTAACAAACAATTCCAAATAAGATACAGGAATGTCTTACATATACGACCATTCCCTTGGCACCATGTGCTCGAGAAGTATTCTAGGAATTCATACTGATCAGAGAATTTGATGAAAAGTCATATAATAGCCTATAAGTGGTATCCTTGCTCTCACCCATTGTGTTCATAATCATCTTGAGCTATTCAAATACCAACTTTACTCTATCTTTGGATGCATAGTTCACCACATTCTTCAACCATGCCCGACGAACATGCCAAATACATAGAATGACACAACATTTGAAAGCAACCCTAACAGACATGAAGATGAAGTTGAATAGCTTTTCTGGGGGATAACTTATAAGATATACAGGTGAAAAAAGTTCAAAAATGCAATCAAAGATAAAGATTGCTGCACTTATTGAACGACATGTATCTTTGCACTAGCATCATCGATCAAGAAGGCATTAATAGGCCACTCCTTTCTAGCCTCCTTTCCTCATCTATACATGATATAAGCCCACCCTTCAATGTCCTCTATCTTGTTACAAGATAAGAGATCCCATGCAACCAGAACCCCTAACTAATGGTTGTCAAAGATGACAAGAGTATATAGTTGATACTACAATGGAGTAAGAAGCTGACAATGACTTGCACCATGTTGTTTGCAAATAAGAAGTAGAACATTGTGGTAGTACATGCTAAAAAAATTGAGCATGTCTCACCCCATATTTGTTTGTTCCAAAAGTCAAATCCATGGATATTATGGATTTGTGAGAGTGTCTAACCATCGTATCAAGCATCCATGGGATTTGGATACCCATAATGAAAGGTGTACCATTTTTTAGTGGCTACTGCCAATAAAAGAAATTAGTTTCATCAACTTCTTTCCATTTTATAATACTAATTAGATCATTGATATGCTTTTGTGCTTGACCAGACTTAACTCTCTTCCAAGCATTTATGATATCCTTTTGAGTGAGGAAACTATCCAAAATATGGATCACTCAGGTGTCTGTCCATTACAACATCCACACTCACATCCATTTCCAATAGGCCTTCTATATAAGCTTTGCATTCGGTAGATAGGTTTAGGGCCATATGAGCCAGTGGCTCATTGCTTGGATCATTAATCCCATGACAATATAAACCTTCATCATCTACATGTAACACATCAATGTAGTTGATAATAGAGGAAATTCAATCTTCCAAAAACAACTTTAACATTGAAGTGTCAATGAAACCCTCTTTTCTTATTAAAATCATGGAGGTGTTTTTTTGTTGGTGATTTCTTCCTGTTATCTTCTGGCCCAGACAAACACCAATAGCTGCACATAAACAACAGTCAATCTATAAACCATGAAGATTATGCTGCAATTTCATAACAAACACAAAGTACTAATTGTCTCTATAATCAGCTAGAATACATCTTGGCTCTTATTTCCTTGTATTGTTCATGGTTGTGGTCCCTATGAGTCACACAGACAAATGCACATTCCATATTATACCACTTTGATTCCCCTATGAAAAATGTGTCAAGTTTGCATAGTGGAATCGCTACACACATATCTTTTACCCCATCTTTTTCATACCCAATTAGACTCCACTCAATTTTGTCCATTGAAAAAGGTTTGACTCCATCACATCCATCTTGTACTTCAAGTTGGACAAGGAGGTGCCACTTACAATTTCTCGCCATTCCATGAGACCACAGTTGAGAAGGGGGAGTAAAAAATATGGAAAGCCACATAAAACACAGTTAGTTGTATACAACTTCATGATCCTACCTTTGAAAATTGGCTAGAACCAAGTCAACTGATGTTTGCTACAAAATTTGTTTGTCTGTAGTCACAATAATAGTCATTTTATAAGAATTCTTTGAAACTCATATGTTTCTTCTATGATAGATGAATGATTGTAACAAAAAGTGTAATGACATAGATAGACATTGTATTGCGACGCAATTTAATTTATCATTTTCCATATCTTACTAAATAGGGTTTATTTGTTTTTCCTTCTCATCATGTTTTACCCTATGTTTAATTTAAAACCCCAGGTCCATCTTGTATCTCATATAAATCCTGAAGGGTTTGTTTATTTTGATTTTCCCAATCCTTTTTATTTCATTCCATACTCCAAAACTTCGTAAGAGGTATAGGGTTTCTCATGTTCTAAGTCACGGAGTCTCTAGGATCGTAACATCTTGGCTCTCAATTGAAAGTTTAAAACTATTGTTGCGATCTATCGATATAAATGAGTGCCTAACTTCACAATGTGTATTTGGTCAAGAATCATAGAGTGGACTGCTACCTCACAAGGATTTTGATAACCATTTTTCCAAGGAAATGATGTTGTGATTGTTCCCTTTTGTTATAGCATAGCAAATAATCCGTAGTTAAGTGGAAAAGGTATATAATAGTTGCGATTGACAATAATAGGAAGCATGTGCAGCATCTCCACCTTAACGCAGCTTAACTACCTAATTGACATGATATTGCAATAAAGGTAGGAAAATTTTTGGTAGTACATCATGAGGGTAGAGTTCAAAAGATAAAGAGGAAGCAAGTAAGCATCACATCATAGCAGTTAGGTTGTGTTGCCACTAATTGGTTTCAAAGTGGAGATAAGCACAAAATGGTTAACCATAACTTGGCAAGGACCAAAAGAATGTTGTGATAGACAGTTGAAAGGGCGTGATATTCATGAATTAGAGGACAGTGAATTCATAGGACTCTAAGGCAAATAAGGATAAATTGTTACAAAGGGACGATGATGTTTATTGCAATGGATGAGCATGACATTACAACTTTTACGTTGAAAATTTAGAGCTAGTTGTGTCCGAAGGAATAAGTGGGTCCAAACAATCATTTTAACGTCATTGCTATAAGAATTAAAACAAATTCCCAAATCCCAAAACTACTACCCCAACAAGGTTTGGTGAGATTGGGGATCCAGGTATCCTAATGCCACTAAATTTTTTGATAAAAAAAATAAATTAACAATTTTCAAATGAATTAATGCATGCAAAATTTAATGGGAATTTAATGTCATAAATAATGGCTCTTTTAGTCCCTTTTAGGGAGGAGTTACTGAGTAGTTTGCAAAGTTCACCTTTATAGAGAGTTTCCCATTTTTAGAGCTTGTAGAATTCACAGACAAGGGATTTAGTGACAATTGCAAAAGTAAGTGGTTCTAACATGGTAGAACAAGGATCTCCCAACATTGAGAAAGAGGTGGATGAAATTTCAGCACCATCTAGTCAAACAAGACAACAAAAAGTGAGCCAATTTGTGGAAGAGTGGCTAGATTTTCTACTCAGTTCTTCAAATGCACAGTCAACTAATGCACATGTACTGAGAGATCCATATGCATCCTGTAGGGATGCAACAGTCCCAAACACAAATCTTTATGATTTTTTAGGTTCTTTTATAATAATAGACTAAAAAACCCTTCCACTTCAAATCTATGGGAGAGGAATTTAGGGAAATTGATAGTATTAAAAGTGTTTGTTGACATGGATTTGGTGAAGGTTCTCATTAAAGAATACAACCCTACTTCTCAGTCATTCCACAAGGCTGATAGAAGCATATTATGTAGGCTAGATAGAAATATATTCATTGGAGCTTTCAAACTCCATGGAGCAATGGGACAAGAGATTCAGTTAGAGAAGCTAGAAAGAACATTTCAATCTCAGAAGAACTTCTTCACAGGAAGATTTATGCTAATTCATATCCCAAGGTGCAAGAAATAGATGGGAGAAATCCCAAAGAAAGTAGACAAGTTCATGCCCCTCAAATACTTTTGCAAGTATTTTCAAAACACAGTATTTGGTGTGAACAAGGTGTTGGGTGTTGATAGGAAAATGAACGCATCTAGTGCCTCATATGGGATGTCCATAAATATACAAGACTAATTTACGAACATGGGATATTATTTTGTAAAACATATAATAAATGTAGTGCATAATGAAATTGTAGCTGTTCAAAATGGAGATTTGATTTTTTTTAAAGTTTCATCATTATTCAATGTTGATGCATCTATTGCTATACACAAATATTGGGCACATTAAACCTGATTTCATTGAGAAAATTGAAGAAATGGGAGACGCATTCCCAATGCAATTGTGGAGTAGTCTATGGAATAGGTTTTATCCTTATGCCAACTCTATTTAATTTTACAATGATTTTGTGTTTGCAATCATGAGAATCTTAGTGCCTAATATGGAGAGAGCCCCAAGGGTAGTACACAATTTTCTTAGGCCTACTTTGTGTAATGATGAAGTCAAATTGAGTCATAATTGGGGGGATATTTTCTTGTTTGGGAATACTACCATCATGAGAGTATATGGATGCATCCACCCTCCCCACATTCTATCTAAGTTTGTACCAGAAAGGTTGGGAATTTTATAATTTTTCTAGCAACTCATTCTAATGGACGAAGAGCACCTAGGCCATAATGTAAAAACGAGAACTTTCTTGTGTAGAAGTTTCAAAATAGAAGACTTCACAATTGGAAAATAAGCCATAGATATTATTGATTCAATTCTTAGTGAATATAAGTTTCCATTTTTAGTGGCTAGGATTTATGATCTAGATGATGTGGCCAGGGTGGTATTGAGAAACATCAAAGGGTATAATTTGGCTCAAAGCAAGCCCTTGTGGGAGGAGGATCTCAAAAGGAAGCACTTGTTTGAGAATTTTTATGCTCAAAGTGTGAAAAAATGGAAAGATATTATGAGAATTGAGGATGAAATGAGGAGAGTTGATCCTTATTTTCATGGTTTCTATCATGACAAAAAGTATCTAAATATATTTGAAACTTTCTTAAAGAATTATGAGAAAATTATGGCACAAATTCCTGAAGAAGACTGAGGGAAAGCAGAAGAGATAGTAAATCACGTGTCACCTGAACTTGATGTTTTCATTGAGGAGGAGGAAGATGAAGATGAAGATGGTCCTTTAGAAACATCAGCATGAACTTGAGGGAGAAAGAAAAAATAGAAGTTTAAAAGGAAAAAGAAAAGGATTCTCATATATTGCTTGGAAAGAGCCACTATTTTGCTGATCTAAGGAAAAATTTATTGATAAAACAAGCAGCTAAGAATGAACGAGCTCCTACTAAATTAGAAATGGCTGCCAAAATGTTGATCCAGGCACAAGAATTCTTGGAAGATGATGATTTTGTAAACAATTAAGAATTTAAAAGTTTCTCGTTTAAATTGAAACATAATCAATTACCTCTAACTTTGCAACTAGGAGATTCTGAGGAGAAGGTTACTAAAATAGTTCAAAAGTTGGAAGCTTATGATACTGATAGTGAGATTCTAAGTGTGGAGGAGGCTAGACAATTGGTAAGGAGGAGTGGAATGCTATTGCTACCCGAATGGGATTCGAGTTATTTTTTTATGCTGGACAAAATTAGGTGACAAGAAAAGTTAATTTCTTTTGAAGCTTTTGGCTCAAGGGGGATACAAAGAGGATCAATGTAAGATATATATTCTCAGACTATACTTGTATGGAGTATAGCCCCTGAAGTAAACAAACCAAAAATAATGGACATAAAAGATACAACTCAAGGGAGTTTGATTTTTGGAATGTAGATTCTACATCTCATGGAGAGGTAAGTAGTTTATTGAGGTAAATAACAACAATGATCATAGGAAAAATGGACCAGGTTCATTATCAGCTTGCTCAAACATTTAGGAACTATGTTTCCACAACAAAACAATATGAAGAGGAAATTAAAACAACTTATGTGATGGAGCAAAAAATTGTAGAGTTGGAAAAATAGATAATGACTTTGAAAAAGGCTACTAGACCTATAACAAAGGTCAGTGATAAGGAAGTATAGAAAAATGATGTGGTAGACCAACAAGTGAGCATGGATATTTATGACATAGGTTTATGAAGACAAATACAAATGAATGCAATGAAGGGCATTTTTTGCCACATGATTGATATTTTAAAGGATGTTTCTCAGAATGTACATGCCACTTTTATTTCTTTACAAGCTGCAGAGCACTATTGTTTAGAGGAACTTGCATTACTAACTCCTTTTTATACATAGTGGGGCCCATATACTCAATTCTTTGAGAAATTAATTCCTATATTGACTCAGAAAAGGGATTTACCAAAGGAAATTATTATTTGAACCAGAATGATGATTAACAAAGTGATGGAGTTAGATGGTTTTTTTTATTGGTAAGTTGCAATTGATACATATTAAGATGAAGATTATTGTAGAGAGCACACATGGATTCATACCCTCTATTATTGATAGTGATGAAAATTTAAGAGATTGGAAAATGTGGGCCACAAGTTTTGAGAATATTTTGAATAATGAAAACTTTGTAGCTTATTGCAATGGAGATGTGGATGTGTCAATTTTCTATGACATTATCGATACATTATATAAAATTGAAATGGACATGAACAAGGTTGTTTCTGATGTTAGAGCCATAACAAATTCAAGGTGGACAAAGACCCTAGATGAACTGAATACAATTAGGGATGCCACTTAGCCAGATATAGCGAGTGATATTACCATCTGGGAGGTTGTAGCAGATATCAAGGCTTTTCATAATGGAGATTGTGAGTGAATAGAGTTGGAATAAAGCACGATGAGACAATAGAGGGAGGGTAGTCATCAGAATAGGGTATCTTAAATTTGTGGTTCACATGCTATGGATACACCTACATTGTAAACATAGAACTAATCCTAAATACATATGCTTCCAACACTTCATTTTGAAACAATCTCCACTCTCGTTTCTTGTATTTTTGTCTTGTATGTAATAAGTATGGTTTTATCAAATTAAAATATGACGTGTCATTAGTCTCCCATATCTGAAGCTTGTTTCAATCCTTATGTTAGAAAAGGATTTCCAAGACTGGGATGGACGATCAAAATTTTGATACAAGGAATGTTATTGTCATGTTTTGAGTTGGTCCAAACCTGTATTTTTAACGACATCTGATATGTAAGTTGTATTTTGAAAGAAAATTAATACAAGTGAATTGTGGCTACTATTAGAAAATCTCTAATTATTTTGCCAAGATCTATGTTCAATAATTACTACTAAAACTGGTTACGTCCAAAAGTGAAATATAATTATTAAAATTAAATATAAGATAATCTAAATGTTTATTGTATGAAACTACACTAAGGCACAATACTACAAGTGCACACCAGATAAATTATGCTATAGAAACTATCACGGCGAAATATGCTATAGAAACAAACAAGGATGAAAAAATACTTTAGAATTGCATGACAGGAAGACATAACAAGATGATGCTATAGGAAGTGCATAAACTACAAAGGAAGTTGATGTCATGTTCTAAGTGTGTTTTAAGTTTTGATGTTTGTATTAAAGTCCTACGAAGTGGTGGCATAAATGGAATAGAGATTTAATAAGCTCTCCAATTATAGCCACTTAGGAAAAAGTTAATTTCATTTTATTTTTGAGTTAGTTTTATTTCTAAGTGTGTCTGTGTGTGTTTGAAATAATTAAGCCAATTGGGAAATCCATGGCTACAAGAAATTTCAAACAACTAGAAAAGTTGGCAGAAAATTATGATGCCTGACTAATTCTTCATGATTTGGAAAAATGGTTTTCATTTTCTTGTTTTGTGTTTACATTTCTTCTTCCCAATCTAAGAGAGGGGAAAGTATTGAAAATGAAAATTTAGTAACAAAAAAGGGATTAAATACAACATAATAGAATAGAAAGAGTTTTTGAGTTTTTTTTCAATTTTGTGGATCTTTGATTGTAATTTGAGCTTTTCCTTAATTTCTTTTCTAAATCGAAAGAGTTCACACATGACATATTCAAAGTTAACAAAATAATTGTCTGGTTTCAAATCCAACAAAAATTTTATGATTTGAAATTTGTTACGAGAAAATCGATTCTCTAAGTTGTTGAATGTAAATTTCTTCTATTTTGAGGGTTGAAATAGTAGATGCGAGTCTTTTAGACTCTGCGATTTATTTTTTGGGATTGTAGAGGAGTTATGCATTATATGGTTTTGTTTTCATTTGTTTTTACTATTTCAGTTATTTCTACTTATATCCACATGGGATGCAACCTGTGAGTATGATGAATATTTTCATGTATTCACCGATGTGTTGAAATCACATAATTGATATGTGATAGAGGGAAAAGTTGGTTTGTATATGGGATTTACAGATGTTGTAAGCAAACACAAATTTTATGATCAACAATCAGATTGTGATCAATCTCAAAACCCACACATGCAAAAAGGTGGTGTAGATCAGAATATGGATTAATTTTGGTTCCCAATTTTACATTCAAAGTTGGTTTATGTTGTCCATGTATTTCAATTTTAATAAAGAATAATTTGGTTAGTTTAAGTTAAATCTATGCAAAAAATTCAATGTTGCTACAAGAAGTCAAATGGGTTCTGTTGGCCAAATTTGTCTTCCCATCAAAATCACCACATTTGGATTTAAAAGATAAATGGCCACTTTCCATATTTAAATATTAAAATGCCATGGGAATATGAGATAAATAAATGAAAAAAACTTTATTGTATTTCCTATTTTTCCTAAGTTTACTTTTTGGCTCCTGCAATTTTCCACACCATCAGATTTTGTATAGATCTACGGAAGGCGCTTTCCCACTTCCTCAAAGAGAATGACCTTTATATAAAGCGAGCAAGTGCCTTGCCACCATGTGGTGTATGGGTCCCATTCTCGTGGACCAAAAATGAAGGAAGTTGTCATAGCACGTTGGCATATAGAGGCAGTTTGGTGTTATGTCATTGGTCGAAGGTATTGACATGGACAGTTTGTTGGTTGCATGTTTCTAGGCCATTCAATCTCAGATGGATCAATGATAGGTGCTTCCCTGCTTCCTAAAGACGTGATATGTTTAAACATTGCAGGGAAGTGACAATGTGATGCGTGGCATGTGGGACCTTTTTCCACTGTGGGCCACTAGGATTTAAAATATAGTGCTAGTTAGGGTGCCAAGTAGGTGCCAAGGTGGAGTATGTGCCAATTACTTCCTGCTAATTTACTAGAAGGGTTGACATGTTGGTGAGGTGCATGTTGAGTGTCTGGTGGGCCCATAATTTTAAAAGCAAGATTTACAAAGTTATGAGAATTTTTGTGATTGTTGATCTTTCGTAGATCAACGGTTCGCACTTCACCACTTCGAGAAAATGCTCAAACTTTAACCAAAGAGATAAAGTGCCTTGTTGACACGTGGATTTAATGATGTGATCACCTTGCTTTTTGAATAAATGTGGAATCATTTGGTAGCTATTAGAGCATGTGGATAAAGTACATTATGTCACTAGTCGACTTGGCTGATAGAATTGATGGAACGGGACGGATAGATCTTACCATTGATCTTTCATAAATCAACGGATGGCACTTCACCACATTATAGAAGTGTCTAAAAGTTAAGGAAATTGGTAATGTGTTTTCTTGATGCATGGACAAGTGGAGCCACCAGGGTTTACAAGTGGTGCTAGTTGGATGCCAGGTCATGCTGAGTAGTCCATGGGCCCAAGATATTAAATGGGGCAACCACAATGATGACAAAGGTTTTCATCAACCATTGATCTTCCATAGATTGACAATCAACATTTTCTTGCATTATGGAATTGCAAGAACTTTAGACATTGTGAGGAAGTGGCCAAAGGACACGTGTCCTTATGGGTTTGAGGAGATAATATTATAATTAACATTGGCAGTTGGGTTGACATTTTTGTTAACTGCCATGATAATCGGGATCTTCCATGATCATTGATCTTGTGGAGATCGACAATCAACAATTTCCCACATTTTAAGTTGTAAAGATTTTAGACAATGTGGGAAGGCACCTAAGTTCCATGTGTCATCGTGGACCCAGTTTGAAAGAAAGTTGGTCACAGTTAAGGCTAACAATTATGTGACATCATAGTTAAGTGGGAGGTTGGTGTGGTTAGTAGGTTATGTGGTTAAACGTGTGAAGACCACATGAGGTGGCAGAAAAATAAAAGAATATTAGTCCATGTGCTACTTTCTAGTTGTAGAGCTCAGTTGACCTCCTGACCTTACTTATTCATGAGTCAAAAATAGGGGGAAGGAATGTTTTCTTGCACCATCTGATCTTCATGATCATTTCCAACCGCTTTCCAATGAATTCCATGCCCAGTGAATGAAGGAAAACACTCCACCACCTCTAGTTTTATCCATCTACTTGGTTAGAGCGACTTAAATGGTGTCATTCTGTCTTCTCAAGGTTTTGTTTTGGTAAAAGATTAGATTTTATTATATTTGAAACTATGCCAAGATCAGGTTTTCTTTGAAGCTGTATGATTATTCTCTAAAGCATTTAAGATAGTGGGTGTGGAGTAACTCCAGTTAGAAATATCTCAATTACTCTTGAGCTGTAAAGGCAAATTTTGTAAATTTTGTTAGGGTCAACTCTTCTCTGTTTTCTCTGATATTTCTCTTCAAATTCACTGTAATTCCCTTTGCCTCTAAACCTATATGACATTCTACCTTATCTCCTCTAGCCATTGATGTATTATGCAAGACCTATTTGCCTCTCATTGGTTTATTGTGAATATTTGCAATTTTGCATGGCTATATCTCTCTGACCTATGCATGATATATAAGTGAATATCCATCTCCCTTGTGTCATTTATTTGTTTTTTCTGATTTGCATGTGATTTTTTGATTAAAACAAGTTTGGATGTGTATATCTTTTGGTGTCATGATGGTTCAAGTGTGCATGTATGGGTAGAGATTGGTTTGAACGCTCTATTTTGGTGCATCACCCCTTAGGTTAGAATAGGTAGATTTTTTTCATGCATTCCTTCTCCCTTTTCCTCTCTAAGTGTAGTTAGGTGCACCTTGATAGTAAAGGAAGTTGGCCTT
Source organism: Cupressus sempervirens (assembly GCA_028749045.1). Lineage (NCBI taxonomy): Eukaryota > Viridiplantae > Streptophyta > Pinopsida > Cupressales > Cupressaceae > Cupressus > Cupressus sempervirens. The sequence goes on from CM053784.1 coordinate 344,103,885, forward strand.
CTCCAAAGACTCAACCTCATAGTTCAAGTCCCACAGCTTGGAGGCTGTTTCCATGTTTCACAAGGTTGTCCTTAGGTAAAAACTTTGGACAAGGCTGCAAACTTTTGTGACAATAGTTTTTGGCACATCCTGGAAGATTCAACTATATAAGTCCGCTGGTTAGCTAGTTGATCTAGATACACTAAGAATTTGGGTGTTATTTTTAATTCCATCAACCCTTGTGGAGACATTTAATCAAACACCATGGTGACTCTAGTGCACATCTTCTAGTTTCATACAGAAAAAGTGCTGGTATGTAAAAGATCACCCTTGATCTTTGTGACTTTCAAGTTTTCTATGAGTATTTATTGTTCATAAAGCTTCAATCATGAATCAATTTCATAGAAACAACTACTATTCCTCCCCATATCATGAAAATTTTATTCCTCAGCCCTCATATGGACAATTTCAATCACAACCCTAAGTTGATTACAACTAGTATGCTCAAAATTATTACCCCAATCCCACCCCTATTCCACCTAACCCAACATTCCCATATAGAGAGCTTAAGGATGTGATGTTGGAATTCCAAAAGAAACTTTATAAATGAGATGAGCAATGGTTGGCCTGGGATAGGTAGCTTGAGAAGATTAATGGGAAGCTTGTTGAGATTTCAAGGCAGCAAGAGATAGAGAGACAACAAGAGGAGATAGCCTACCAGGCCTATCTCCAACAAGAACAAGAAGAAGAGAGGGAGAGACAGAGATATTTTGAGGAGAATTTTGTACGAAAATTTGCTACAGTGAGAGAGGAGGAAATGAGGCTCCAGTTAGCTCATTTTCAAACCAAGGAAGTAGATGCCCCCCTTCTCCCAAATATGTCATCCCAAGCTTTAGGAAGACCCCTCCCTCACAAGAGCCTACTATTGCAACCCCTCCACCCCCTATAAAAGAGAGTTGGATTGGTCATGACCCCCTGGATCTATCACTATTTCCCTATTTTAGGATGGACCAGTTGTATGGACTCCTGATGGTCCAAATAAGGAGTTTTGGGAGAGTGAATCCAAACCCACAAGGCTACAAAGGGAGGAGTTGTAGTCTACTAAGGAGAAAAAGGAGGTAGCTATTGAGCCAAAGGAAGAGGATCCAATCCTCCTATTTGAAGAGCCCCCCTCCTTTATTGAGGAATAAGAAGGAGAAAAGGTTGTTCCTTCTTTCAAGGAACAAAACATGGATTTTGAGCCCTTGCCAAAGAATGAGGATCTGCTACAAGTTGAGCAAGAAGAGAACCATTTGTTGCAGCAGAAAACCCTCCATGATTTGAAGGATGGAAAAGAGAGCCTCAAGGATAGCTCTATCCTTGAGGAAGAATATGCTAACCTGCATGAGGTTTCCCCTCAACCTATGCATGTCTTTGCAACTGTAATAAAGGAGATCAATGATGAGGATGACCTTTGGGATGAGTTGGATGCTATTTGCTCTTCCATAGATATTGAATCATCATCTCCTATATATGAGGAGCATGTTCCACTACAACAACAAGTGGAAAATTGCACCATATCTGTAGCTCCCAAGGTGGTGGTTCATGAGCATCATGAGCAAGATGTGGAGGTTCTCTCTTCATAGAAGGAGGATCCACTTCCGATCCAACAAGATACTACCATTGAAAAGCATAATAAAATGGTCAAGGATGATTCCTTTGCCCCTAAACCATCAAAAGGATGCCCCATAAGGTACCTAGCTCTGCAACAAATCAACAAGTTGCCCCCAGTCGTGCTTATACCTAAGCATGAGGAGGAAGATCACAAAGAACAACAAGTATGTTTTGCTCCATAAGGCAACACCCTAGTGTTGGAAAGATTCATTATTTTCAACATTGGGAAGGAGTTGTTCCATGTAGCAACATGTTTGTCATACTTGCTGTCATTTTCAGCTACCCTTTTGTATGAAAGAAGCAATCAATTGGTGAGGTAAGGGAGCTACTTCAACAAACAAGTCAATGGGTTTGTTTAAACTTGCATATATGTAAACACTTGTACATAGTAGAGTAGTTTTTTGTTTTCAATTTTTTCCTATTTTCTAAGAAGTGCATGAGCATAGGTTGTCTCTCTATGGGATGGCCAAGTTTCTTTTGAAATTTTGAAGTTGCAGAGGGTTCTAGTTCCTAGTTTTAGTTGTAGAGTTCTTGTTTTGCAGTCAAAGGCAAGATTTTTAGTGTTTTGTTGTCACAGAGGTAGGGTTAGGGTTTCATAATGCATAGGATCCACATTTTTTATGACTCTATAGCTCAATGGATGCTTTAGGCCACTGGTCTATGCATAGTTGGCTTACATCCCTTCTAAGTCACCAGAATTGTTGGCCAAATTCGCATTCTCGCCAAAATCACCACATTTGGATTCAAAAGATAAATGGTCACTTTCCATATTTAAATATTCAAATTCCATGGGAATATGAGATAAATAAATGAAATAAAATTTAGTGTAAATCCTATTTTTCCTAAGTTTACTTTTTGTTTCGTGCAATTTTTCGTATCATCAGATCTTGCACAGATCTACGATAGGCGCTTTCCCACATCCTCAAAGAGGACAACCTTTACATAAAGTAGGCAAGCACCTTGCTTCCATGTGGTGTATGGGTCCCATTCTCATGGACCAAATATGAAGGAAGTTGTTAGAGAATGTTGGCATATGGAGGCAGTTTGGTGTTATGTCATTGGTTGAGGTATTGACATGGATTGTTTGTTGGTTGCATGTTCTAGGCTGTCTGACCTTAGATGGATCAAAGATAGGTGCTTCCCTGCTTCTTGAAGATGTGATATGTTTAAACATTATGGGGAGGCAACAATGTGACATGTGGCATGTGGGACCTATTTCCAGTGTGGGCCACCAGGATTTAAAATATAGTGCTAGGAAGGTGTCGAGGTAGAGTATGTGCTAGTTACTTCCTGTTGATTCGCCAAAAGGGTTGACATGTTAGTGAGGTGGATGCTAAGTGTCTGGTGTGGGCCTATAATTTTAAAAGAAAGAATTACAAATTATGAGAATTTGTGTGATCGTTGATCTTCTGTACATTGATGATCTATGCTTCACTGCTTTGAGAAAATGCTCAAACTTTAACCAAAGTGGTAAAGTGCCTTGTTGACATGTGGATTCAATGATGTCATCACCTTCCTTTTTGAATAAATGTGGAATCATTCAAAAAATATTAGAGCATGTGGATAAATTACATCGTGTCACTGGTCAAATTGGCTGATAGAATTAATACAATGGGACCGATAGATCTTACCATCAATCTTCCATGGATCAATGGATGGTGCTTCATTGCATTGTGGAAGTGTTCAAAAGTTAAGGAAGCGATAATGTGCCTACTTGATGTGTGGAGCCACAAGGGTTTAAAAGTGGTGCCAGTAGGATCCGAGGTCATGCTGAGTAGTCTGTGGGCCCAAGATATTAAATGGGGTAGGCGTAGTAACGACAAAGATTTTCATTGATTGTTGATCTTTCGTAGATCAATGATCAGTGCTTTCTTGCATTATGGAATTGCAAGAACTTTAGACATTGTAGAGAAGTGCCCAAAGGACATGTTTCCTTGTGGGTCTAAGGAGATAACACTATAATTAACATTAGTGGTTGGGTTGACATTTTTGTTAACCGCCATGATAACTGGGATCTTCCATGATCATTGATCTTGTTGAGATTTACAATTAGTGTTTTCCTAAATTTTGAAGCTATGAGGATTTTTGACAAAGAAAAAATGTGCCTAATTGCCATGTGTCCTTCTGGACCCAATTTGAAAGAAAGGAAGTCACGGTTAAGGTTGACAATTATGTGACATTGCGATTAAGTGGGAGGTTGCTGCAATTAGTAGGTTATGTGGTTAAATGTGCAAAGACCTCGCGAGGTGGTAGAAAAATAAAAGAATATTGGTCTGCATGGTTCTTTCTGGTTGTAGAACTCAGTTGACCTACTAACCTTACTGATTCATGAGCAAAAAATAGGGGGAAGGAATGTTTTCCTGCATGATCCAATCTTCATGATCATTTCCAACCACTTTCCAATGAATGCTATGCCCAGTGAATGAAGGAAAACACTCCACCACCTCTAGTTGTATCCATCTACTTCGTCAAAGTGACTTAAATGGTGTCATTCTATCTTCTCAAGGCTCTGTTTTGGTAAAAGATTGGATTTTATTGTATTTAAAACTGTGCCAAGATCAGATTTTCTCCAAAGCTGTATGATTATTCTTTGAAGCATTTAAGATAGTGGTTGTGGAGTAACTCCAGTTAGAAATATCTCAATTATGCCTGAGCTATAAAGGTAGATTTTTAAAAAAATTTTAGGGTTGACTCTTCTCTATTTTCTCTGATATTGCTCTACAAATCCATTGTAAATTCCCTTTTCCTCTGAACCTATATGATATTCTACCTTATCTCCTCCAGCCATTGATGTATTGTGAAAGACCTATTTGCCTCTCATTGGTTTATTGTGAATATCTGTAATTACAATTTTGCATCATTCAATCTCTCAGACCTATGAATAATATATAAGTGAATCTTCATCTTCCTTGTGTCATTTATTTGGGTTTTCTGATATGCATGTGATTGTTAGATAAAAAAAAGTCTAGATGTGTATATCTTTTGGTGTCATGATGGTTCAAGTGTGCATGTATAGGTGGAGATTGGTTTGAACACTCTATTTTGGTGCATCACCCCTTAGGTTAGAATAGGTAGATTTTCTTTCACGTATTCTTTCTCCCTTTTCCTCTTCAAGTGTAGTTAGGTGTGCCCTAATAGTAAAGGAAGCCGGCGTTCTCTGGAGACTCAACCTCATAGTTCAAGTCCCACTGCTTGGAGGTTGTTTCCATATTTCACAAGGTTGTCCTTAGGTGAAAACTTTGGACAAGGGTGCAAAATTTTTTGACAACAGGTTCCTGTCACATATTTGCACATTAGTTGGTGTTAAGAAAGTAAGATAGATGAATCTAAGTTAAGTAGAATTATCAATCCTGAAGGTGTAAAAACCCCTTGATGCAAACTTATTTGAGTGATTTATTTCCTCCTAAGGTTTCCAAGGTGAGGCTCTACATAATTTTTGGTATTAGAGAAAGAGTCCTTAGATTGTGTGAAGTTACATGTTGTATATACCTTATCAAGAGTCCTTAGTAGGGTCAAGCAAGATGGTGACTAATGTAGAATTAGCTAAAAAGGTTGAGAGCAAGAAGAGATCTATTAGAAAGAGAATAGAGAAGTGAAGGGGATGTTAATAGGATTAGCAAATAACTTGGAATACATGAAAAATATCATTAAGAAGAAAGAAATGAAAGAAGAAGAAGATGAGAAAGAAGTCCTAGATGATGAAGAGGATGAGGTATCTAAAACTTAGAGGCCATTCATTACAGCTTTGAAGGATTTGGGAGGAAAATCCACTAAGTTACCTATATTTGCAGCAAAGATGAACGCTAAATCAGTTTTGGAATGGATTGAAGCTTTGGAGTATCACTTTGAATGCAAGAAGATTTCAAAATCATAGCAAGTCAAGTTGGCCATGTCTAGGATGAAAGGAGCAACCCTTACATGGTGGAATTTTTTACAAGAAGAAAGAGTAAAGGAAGACACGAAGAAGATTTTTTCGTGGAAGAAGATATGTCTATGGTAAAAGAGACTTATCTTTGTGAAGATAATGAAGTACAATTACACTAGAAGACACAAAATCTCAAGAAAAAAGATATGGATATCTACACTTATAAAGAGGAATTCCAAAAATTGAGTCTAAGATCAAAATTTGTAGAACCTAAGAGTTTCAAGGTAGCAAGATACCTAAATGGTCTAAGAGTGAGCATACAAGAGGAGTTACAGTTAGTGTGTCGTAACATAGTAGCTAAATGTTACCAAGTAGCTTTGAAAGTGGAGGAGAAAATCAAGAGAAGACAAGAGAATAGTGATAGAAGTAGAGGAAGACAATCATTTAGAGGAAGAGGCATATTTAGAGGAAGAAGCCCAAATTTTCAGCCACAACCAAAGACACATAATGAAGTAACTAGGTTTGATAATTTTAGAGGAATTTTTAGAGGTAGAAGACCAAACTTTAGAGGAAGATCGCCAACAAGAATGAATGGAACAATAAGATGTTATAATTGCAACCAAGAAGGTCACATGGCACAAAAATGTCCAGCAAAGGAAACCTCTAGTACTCATGGAGAAGGAGAATACACCTTGCACAAGAGTTTGATTTACAAAATGATTTAGAAACTTATGGTTATCTAGAGGGAGGAGAAGCCCTTATGATGAGAAAAACACTTTTGAAGATGCCTACAAAAGTAGAACCACCATAAAGAAAATATACTTTCAAAACTACTTGTAAGTCTGGAGGAAAATTTTGTAGGGTATTGGTAGACTTTTGTCCCACAAAATTTTTTGTAGCCCTTCAATGGTGGAGAAGTTAAAATTACCAAGAACACCTCATCCGTACCCTTACAAAGTGTCTTGGCTAAATAAAGGACAAAAAATTGTTAGCATGAATTCTGATATTACTACATTGGGGGAGTATCCTAAGCATTGAAAAGTATTGATATATTGCATTCATGAATTTGTTTGTCATTGATGTCAACATAGCAATGTTTCTATAGAGATTGGAAGAATATAAATCAAAGATCTTATGTTGTGCAGTGACTGAGTAAGGGTTAAGTGATGGGCAGTTAAGGACATGTTCCTGAGAGTGTCCCAATGATGTTAAGAGGATGAATTCATATGACAGTTGTGTCTGATTTACTGTGACCAACGCAAAAATAGAGCATTTGTTTTGCAGTTTTTGATGTTTGCATTATATCTTTTAGCCAAGATATATTGAGGTGATGTGCAATTAGATAGTGATAGAGGATAGTCAAGTGATGATTTCAGAAAGTGTGCAAGACTTGGACTTGTACATGTCAAGTTTTGTATAGTCTGTGAGCCGACAGTGCAATTGTAATTATAATTAATTATATATCTTATTTTAATTAATTGGGAAAGCATTAAGGTTGACTCAAGGAATTATTATGAAGGTATGGTATAAAGAAAAGATGTTTTCCTTAATTGTAAGAGAATTAAGTATGTATTGTGCATTATATTTGTAAAGTGTGAAAAAGAGCAAAGTGTTGATTGAATGCAGGTAAGCAGTCCAAGGGATTATTGGATGCGCAGTTTGTGATCTGGTTACAAGATTAGAAGGAGAAGAAGTTTGTATAATAAGACATAGACAAAGGAAGGAAGTACAATTTAGTTCAATTATTCTATAAGGAATAATACATAGATCATTTAGATAGTGGGTTGTTTGGTCTTCCCCTCAAAGCTGTTTGGGTAGTGGGTCCAACTATCTTCCACAACTCCCAACAGGGTTGGCACAACTCCTAACATGGTTGGAATCTCCTAATAGGGATTCAAACTCTCCTAACAAGGACTCATATTTAATGAATGTTGTAAAAGACTCCTAACAAGGTCTATCCTCCAACAAGGAATATTTATATTAGTACATCATCTTGTGGGTATCATCCCCACCAAGGTTTTCCCTTTGATCAAGGGTTTCCCTAGTTAACATAACTAGTGTTATTGTGTATGAGTATCTTGTTGTGATTTCAGTTTACATTACTCATATGGTTAATATTGTTTAAAATTTTTATTGGTGATATTATTCCTATAACTGATTCACCTCCCTCTTAGTTATATTAGTGGACTATATATTCTAACAATTGGTATCAGAGCATCACGTCTTTAAAGGTTAAGCTTAACAACTTTGGGAGATTGATGGAGAATCTTTTCAGAAAGGATAGTCCCAAATTTGATGGGGCCAACTATGATAGTTGGAAGGAAAAGATGAAGACTCATCTATTGTGTATGGTTCTAGGATATTAGATCATGACAAAGGGAAAGAATAAAATTGTTGAAGAATCAAAGCTAGAAGATTGCAGTGAGGAAGAAAGAGACTTGTTCATGATTAACATGAGAGCTAGAGAAGCTCTATTATTAGCCCTTATAGAGAATGAATACAATCAAGTAAAGTCACTTAAAACATCTCATGAAATTTGGAAAGCATTAGAATCTACTTTTGAAGGTAATGATCATGCCAAAAGAATGAGGTTACAAAGTTGGATATGTGTATAACAAGATGCTAAGATGATAGAAGATGAATCTATAAGAAGTTATTTTGGAAGAATATCAAAAATGGTTGTAGGAATTTGATCTCATGGTGGAACCAAAGATGATGATCAAGTCATATGGAAGATTTTGAAAATTTTTTTACCACCTTTCAAGCCAATTGCGCAGATGATACAACTAGTGATGCCCTACACTAAGGATTTCACCAAGGAAACCTTGCTTGGTAGATTAGAATTAGAAGAAGAAGATTTGAGATATTCTGGTGAAATTGAAAGAGTCAAAATAGCCTTTAGTGCCCTAAAAATTTGACCTAATTTGACAAGGAGTGCAACCACCCGTGGAGATTTTGCTAGCAATAGTAGAGCTGATGAGGACATGAAGATAGAGGAAGGAATAACCCTTCTAGTGAGAAGAGATAAAAGATGGTAAGAAAATATTTAAATGTTGGAATTGTAATGAATTTGGTCATTATGCATCTAAATGTCCCAAGTGAAAGAAAAAGTATAAAGGAAAGTTTAATCCTAGAAGAGACAAAAATAGAAATTATTTATATGCAAATGAGGATGAACGATCTAATGAAAAAGGTCAAAGTGAAAGTGATGATGAATTAGCATTTGCGACTATCAAGGAAGATGATCTTGATAGATAAATTAGAGAAGAAATATCTCTAGTTACCCAAGTAGAAAAGAAATCTAATTAGATAATTAACATTGGTTGTTCACATCACATGACTAGTGATATGAATAAGTTTGTTAAGTTTAAGAATCATGATGGAGGAATTGCTAGAGTTGATAACAATGAAACCTATCATATTATAGGAATTAGATCCATTACTCTTGATGGTAAAACTAACACTAATGATATCTACTTTGTTGATCAATTGAAGCATAACTTGTTGAGCATTAGATAGTTGGTGGAAAAAGGTTATCAGTTGCAGTTTACTAAGAATACTTGAACTACCAAGGAAATAGATTGTAAGACGATTGGAACCGACACTAGATCCATAGGGAATGTATTTTAGTTGAATCGTACTAAAATGCCATGTTTGGTAGCAAATTTTGATAACAGTTGATTATGGCATAGAAGATTTTGTCATATAAAATTTGATAATATTGTGAGGGTTAGTAGTACAATTGTAGTGAGAGATCTGCCTAAGATTGGTAAACCTACTAATGTTGTATGCAAGGAACGTATTTTTCCTAAGTAGAGGAAAGTGTATTTTCCTAGAAAGAAGTTCACTACCATAGAAAAGGTGGAGATTGTTCACACAAATCTGAGTGGTCTTGCAAGAATCAAAGGATTCTATGGTGAAAGGTATTTTATTATTTTTGTTGACAATTTCACTAGAATGATGTGGGTAGCATTTCTTAAAGAGAAATCAAAAGCTTTTGAGAAGTTTAAAATATTTAAGAATAGAGTTGAGAATGAATCTACTATTAAGATCAAATGTTTGAGATTTGATAGAGGAGGAGAATCTACCTCTAGAGAGTTTAACACATTGTGTGAAGAAAGTGGAATCAAAAAATAGCTATTGACACCTAGAACACCTACATAGAATGGGATTGCTAAGAGAAGAAATAAATCTAGAGCAAAGACAACAAGATAGATTGTATTTGAGAATGATGTTTCTAAGACATTTTGGAGTGAAGTAGTGAATACAATAGTGTATACTCTAAATAGAGTAGAGATTAGAAAAGGTATGGACAAGACACATTATGAACTATGGTTTAGACATTCACCATTAGTCAAATATTTTAGAATATTTGGGAGCAAATGTTATATTAAGAGAGATGATGACTTTGGTAAGTTTGATCCAAGAAGTGATGAAGGTATGTTTCTTGGCTATTTTTTGAAAAGTGAGGCTTATAGATGCTTTAACTATAGAACTAAGAAAATAATTGAGTGCACAAATGTAAGGATTGATGAGAATTTTGGAACCAAAGAAAAGATGATAGATTATAATTCAGATGAAGAATTGGATAACTTTGGAATTACTAGACAAAATGCTAAAGTTTTCCTTAAGAATAACAATGAATTGTGTTGGAGTTCTTTTTGGTGAGGAACATATCAAGTGGGTTTAAACTTAATACTAAGAAGCATAAGACAGAGACAAGCCTAATCAGTAGGGCTAAATCTTAGTTTTGGGCCAACATTAACAGAGTCATCATGACTCACTTCACTTTAGGCTCTATAGGGCCAAGGTGGGAAAACCTTAGGGGTTGATCTTATTAACTTGGTACTCTTTTTTGCAAGACTATCCCCTATAGCAGAAATGGTCAATATTCTTCTATGATTTGCTGATAAATTTCTTGATCATAGTAGCTAACTACAACCAAAAATTAGATGCAAATAAGTAATGACCAACACTTTTAGTTCTTCAATACATAAAAAGGTAAATTGATATTCGATTAAAGATTTTGATCTTGACATAACCTAGGTATGCAATAGTAGAGAACATGCAACCTCCAAGCTGACCAGTCCCTTATCTATTGGGCATCAACTAAACCTTATCACACACATGGAAACCTGAAGTATACTCATATATTCAAACATCTGATCTATCTACTTCACTTGCAAATAGACATCTATCTTCATAAAAACTCTCATTCTTATTATAAAATCCTCCTGGTGAAACTTGCAACCCTATCAAAGTACATAAGCATTTACTTGGCTCTTTGTTCCAATAGCAAACCTATCTAGAAATACAATCTTAAGGGATTACAATTGAGTTTAAGCTCTTTTTTCTTAAAGACAAAACATTGCAAATAATAGAGGAAGGAGATGAGAATCAGAATGAAACTAAGAAAAATGAAGCATTTCTATTAATCTCATTGAATCCAATACATCATTTGGAAAATCACACCAAAGAATGACTGTGTAGTATAAAATATTTCAAAAGAAACACATTTCTGCTATTCATAATAGAGGAATACTAAGAAGAAAATGGTATGAAAACTCTAGAATTGGAGCTAACCTTGTGGTCTCACTAGTCATAAAAATTGGAACCTCTACAAAGAGTAGACAAGACGAATATATAGATAAGAAGAGAATCTAATTTTTCCATGTATCATGCTGATTCTCCTCCTCTTGTTGTTGTTGAAACTAAGCTTCCTTCATCTGTCGACAAACAAAACCATAAATTCCATTGTACAAATACCTTATATATCTATTTTAAGGTTAATGAGAAAAGACATCTTCTAAATAAAAATTAGATTTACCTCAAAAGTAAGCAGGAGTTTGCAATCTAATCTTGCTTTGTCATTCTCTGCTTTTGTTGTGAAATTCAATTGTACTATCAACAAAACTTCATTGCTTCCAACTACCACTAAAATATTTAATTCAACTTTATAGCTACTTAGGGCACTTGATCACATCAAAATCTAATCTAATCCTACTATTACTTCATTTGAAAACATCAAATCTGCCTTTGCATTGAGGATGCCCCAGAAACACAAATCCTCCTATAGCTTCTTTTGGTAAATACTTGTCCACAAACCAACTACAGAAATGGAAAATTCATCTCTTCTTGGTTCTGTTGCTATATTATAGTGCATATTTTAGATTAAAATCATGCCTCTGAGACTGATTTGAAATTCCAACCCCTAGACTATGAACAATGTTAAAAATGAAAAATTTAATAAACTATATAGTTAAAACTATATATTATATTTCTTTCATTTAAAATTTTTATACTTTTCAATCTGAGATGTGTGTTCAAACTATTTTGAAATCTTAGAAACTCCTTTTTTATTCCTCACCTATGCTACTTGTCAAATTTTCATTCGCCACTTCAGTGGGGCAGGCACCACATCTCCTTATGCATCCATTTGAATCATTTGAAACACATGATGCTATGCTTATACGATATTATGATAACTTCGTAATATCTTAACCTTTCAATTTTTAACTACCGGCCATATGAGAAAATGGACCATCATAACATCTTAAGTCTTAATTTTTTACCTTACTATCATACGATATCCTCTAATTTTTGTAGCATCATATCACTAATATTTTTCCCTCACGACACTACAGTTAAGGCTTCTGTTGTAACATCACAAATGATTCCATTAAGGCCTTCGACCACTCAACTAACATAGGATCTTAGGACTTCATCATGAGCTTTCTAATCGCATGACACACACACTCAACAACTTTGTAATATCACAATATTTCAATCTTACATCTCCAATCCCACGATGATAACAGATTTCGTAGCATCTTAGCTCTTTTATTTGCTCCTTATGATCCTCTAATGGTTGTAGGATCATAGATCTTTATTCCTCATCTCCTAATCTCCTAACATCATACATTAGCATAACATCGAAGGTTGAAATCTTCCAACCTACGATCTCTCGAAGTGGTCATAGCATTATACAGGCGTAACTTTAGAAGTCTTTCCCTCTCCTCCTTGCAAACTCACGATGAGATTTCAGAATATTTCCATGTCATCCTCTTCATCTGGAATGCTTAGTCAAATTTATGTTGACTTCATTATTACCTTGGCCAGATGGGCCCCTCCATGTGAGAAACGACTTCAATAAGCCTTGCGTGTCTTGAAGACAATATACATCTCCACCCTTGTGAATATAAACATAACTAAAAGTCGATGCCTTACCAATGTGGGAAAAAACATTGAAGACAATCTCCAATGTGGACTGCACCCTTTGGCACCCTTGCTTCCCACATACAAGCTTCTCTTTTCTCTACCATGCCACAGTCTCAAACTTCTGCTGTCGAGGATGCTTCCTCTTAAACTATTGTGGGTTGCTCCATTTCTATGCTATGGTGGTCTTCCCCTCATGTATGTGGACCTCTCTAATACAATACAAAAGGAATTTTCTCAGTTTGGTCAACTGGGTCAAAGTTATAATCAATCACACAAGGCTTCCCAAATTTCAAGTACAAGATATTCAAATGCAATCTATGCCTCCTATCATTGTTTGTCACTTAGGTAAAAATGCAAAACTAAACACTGCTTAAAAAAGAACTTTGTAGAATGACTAAGAATGTCAATTTATCATTATAGAACTCATATATATGTTGAATGCAAGGTGTTAGAAACATAAAACACCTCTTAGGCCTTAATACAATAGCCGAGTACATAAGCAAGAAAATATGCATATAGGGCTCAAAGTGACTCAAAAATTTGGAATGGTACTCAAAATAGGAATGCATTTTTGAGAGTTTCATCAACATGCAGAATGACGTCCAAATTATTGAACAAGGAGAAGAGCAAAGATCTGAACCTAGAGAAGAGATAAGATTTGAGATGTCAACTTTTACCCCTAACTAAAATCTAACAAGGAATCACCCTCCTGAGCAGATAATTGGAAGTAAGGACAAAGGAGTAATGATAAGGAATATAGTAAATGAGTAGATATATTTGATATCTCAAGTTGAACCAAAGTGCACAGATGAAGAAGTCAAGGATAATCACTAGATCCAAGAAATAAAGGAAGAATTGGATCAAATAATAAAGAATAATACATAGGAATTGGTCCCTAGACCAAAGGACAAGAATGTGATAGGAACTAAATGGGTTTTTAGGAATAAGACGAACAAGCAAGGAGAAGTTGTCAGAAACAAGGTTAAACTTGTTTGCAAAGGTTATTCACAACAAGAAGGAATTGATTATGAGGAAACATATGCAACTATAGCAAGAATAAAAGCAATAAGGATGTTCCTAGCTTATGAAGCAAACACGAAATTCAAAGTTTATCAAATGGATGTCAAGTCTACATTTCTAAATGGAGAATTAGAATAAGAAGTATATATTGAGCAACCTAAAGGTTTTCCTTTATCAGAAGACAAAGACATGGTATGAAGATTGAAGAAAGTGCTTTATGGTTTGAAGCAAGCACTAAGAACTTGGTATGCGAGGTTGGAAAGTTACTTGGAAATGCTTGGATTTTCTAAAGGTACGATAGACAATAACTTGTATCTAAAAGGAATTGAAGATGGTTATTGATCATTGTAATATTTTTTGATGATATCATTTTTGGAGGCAATGATGAAGCTAGTGAAAAATTTGTTGAAGATATGAAAAATGAATTTGAAATGAGCACGATAGGAGAAATGAAGTTTTTCCTAGGATTACAGATTGTGCAGAATAATGATGGTATATTCATCTCACAAACTATGTACCTAAAAGACTTGTTGAAAAGGTTTGGTTTGGAAAGTTGTAAACCTATTGGTACACCCATGATAACTGGTCATAAGTTATCTAGCAAAGATGAGATACCTATAGTAGAATAGAAGAAGTATAAATCAATGATTGGAGGTTTGCAGTATCTAACTCGTACAAGACCATATATAGCAAAGTAGTTGGGATAGTAGATAGATTTAAAGTTGATCCTAATAATATCATTTTATAGAAGTAAAGAGAATATTCAGATATATGAAAGTGACATCTGACTATGGAATTTGGTATGACAGATCAAATGATTTCACACTTTGCACATAAACTAATGATGATTGGGCAGGTAGTATAGATGAAAAAAAGAGTACCAGTGGTGGATAATTCTTTCTTGGAGGAAGATTAGTTTCTTGCTTAAGAAAATGCAAGATTGTATTTCACAAAGTATAGCTGAGGTAGAGTATGTTGCAACAACAAATAACTGTAATCAAGTTATGTGGATGAAGCAAATGTTGAAGGATATCAAAATTGAGATTGGAAAACCTTTTATCATATACTATTATAACACAAGTAAAGTGAGTATGTCTAAGAATCTTGTATTACATTCTAAGACTAAACATATATCAATTAAGTATCATGTGTTGAGAGAGAATGCAACATAAAAAGAGATAAGATTAGAGTATGTAAGTACTAGAGATCAGATCTTAGATATCTTTACAAAGCCTTTGCCTAAAGATACATTTGAGTACCTAAGAGGTATTCTTGGGGTTATGCCCTTGCCTACTTCTGAGTAGGAGATGCAAAGAACACATCAGTTTAGTGTCGCAGAGCACTATTATTTGACTAGACTATATGTTGATGCTTTCTGAATGGGGGAGTATCTAGTATGTATTGAGTCACTGAGGACTCTTGGTATTTTGTATATGGTATTGAAAAATGTCTTCGGACACTTAAGCTGGTTTATGATTTGAGCAACTGATTAACAATTGACATTTATCAATTGGTATTGTGATTCACATCTTTGACATTGATGTCAATGGGGGAGAGATAGGCATGAAAAATGCCTCCTAAGGCATAGAGGAGAGTGCATGAGAAGTACTCCTAAGAAATGGGGAAGATATATATTTTTTAGAGAGATTTAGAAAGATTCATGTAAAGATGTAGGAATATGAAGTAATAGAAGTTTACTTGGTATTCTTGGAACTTAGATAGGTTTTCATCTATATTTCCATCAATTTTAAAGGGGGATATTGTTAGAATCAATGTTGATGATACTACATTAGGGGAGTATCCTAAGAATTGGAGAGTATTGATATGTTTCATTCATGACTATGTTTGTTCTTGATGTCAACATAGAAATTTTTTTGTAGAGATTGAAAGAATAAAAGTTAGAGATCTTACGTTGTGCAATGACTGAGTAAGGGTTAAGTAATGTATAGTTAAGGACATGTTCCTAAGAGTGTCATGACGATGTGGTCAAGAGGATGAAGTTATAATCAAAGATGTACAACAAATATGTATGATTTATTGTGAGCAACACAGAAATAGGGCATCTATTTGGCAATTTTTGATGTTTGTATTATATCTTTTAGCCAAGATATAATGAGGTGATGCAAAATCAGCCAATGATAGAGGAAAACCAAGTGATTATGTCAGAAAGTACACAAGACTTGGAGACACGTGTGTAAAGTTTTTTATAGACTATGAGCTGACAATGATATTGTAATTGTAATTAATTATATATCTTATTTTAATTAAATTTGAAAGCCTTAAGGCCGACTCAAGGAATTATTATGAAGGTATGGTATGAAGGAAAGATGTTTTCCTTCATTGTAAGAGGATTAAGTATCTATTGTGCATTATATTTTCAAAATGCAAAAAGGAGAAGAGCATTGATTGAATGCAGGTAAGTGATCCAAGAGATTATTGGATGTATAGTTTGTGATGTGGTTACAAGATCAGAAGGAGTAGAAGTTAGGTTGATAGGATAGAGATAGAGGAAGGAAGTACAATTCAATTCTATTATTTTGCAAGGAATAATACATAGATCATTTGGATAGTGGGTTCATTGCTCTTGTGCTCAAAGTTGTTTGATCAGTGGGTCCAACTATCTTCCACAACTCCTAACAAGGTTGGAATCTCCTAACATGGATTCAAAGTCTCCTGACAAGGAATTATATGTACTAAATTTTGTAAAGTACTCCTAACAAGGTCTATCCTCTAAAAAGGAATATTTATATTAGTACATCATCTTGTGGGTGTCATCCCCACCGAGGTTTTCCCTCTGATCAAGGGTTTCCCTAGTTAACATAGGTTGTGTTATTGTGTATGAGTATCTTGTTGTGGTTTCAGTTTACATTACTCAAATGGTTAAGATTGTTTAAAGTTTCTATTGGTAATATTATTTGTATAATTGATTCTCCCACCCCCCTAGTTATATAAGTGGACTATATATTCCAACAAAAACTATAGGGGAAGAGCAAGCTTGGATTCAATTTTAGATTGGAGCATACAAAAATAGAGTTTTGTTTGATATTGTCAATAGGGATGCATGCCACTTACTTTTTGGCTAGCCATGACAATATGATCTCAAGACACATCATGATGGAGTAAAGAACATATATGCCTTTACAAAGAATGGAAAGATCATTGAACTAATACCTCTAACCGAACCAAACCAAGAAGAAGAAAAAGCTATGGAGGCCAAGATCATGGTAATGGACAAGAAAGAAGTTCTGAAGGAAGTTAAATGAAAGAAATGTCCACTCTTTGCGCTAATTCCTATACTCAAAGATAAATTATAGGAGGGTGAAAATTAGATTGAGGAAGAAAAATCATAAATGGAAAATTCAAACCTGAAGGTGGAATTGATAGAAAAGAAGACACAAAAGGTAGTGGAAGAAGTTAAACCAATCTTGAATAAGTACAATGAAATCATAGCTAATGGAATACCAAGAAGTATCCCACCTATGTGAGAAATTATTCATTGCATTGATCTCATATCAGGTTCAACATTACCCAACAAGGTTGCATACAAGCTAACACCACAATAGAATGAAGAAATGACAAGGAAAATTGAAGAATTACTTGAAGCTAGTTTGATTGGAAAGAGTCTAAGTGGATGTGTAGTACCTACGATCCTAGCATCTAAGAAAAAATGGAACATGGAGGCTTTGCACACATTTGAGAGCACTGAACAAAATCACCATAAGGTACAGATTTCCAATGCCTATGATACAATATTTCCTTGATTGTTTGGGTAAAGCAAGATACTTTTCAAAAATTGATTTAAAAAGTGGATATCACCAATTAAGAATTAGGCTATTAGATGAGTAGAAAATAATGTTCAAAATAAATAAGGGATTATACGAGTGGAAGGTAATGTCATTTGGATCATCTAACTCTCCTAGTATGTTTCTGAGACTCATGAATGAAGTTCTCAAAGATTTTTTAGGAAAGCTTGTGATAGTATATCTAGATGATATTTTAGTTTTCAGAAATACAAAAGAGGAGCATTTGAAACATGTAGACTTGGTGTTAAGGAAACTACAAGAAAGTTGATGATTAATTTGGACAAATGCAATTTTATACAAAAAGAGCTGATGAACCTTGGATTTCTAATTGTTGGTGTAAATAAGTATTTATTTATTACACTTTACTTAAGTTTACTTAGGTTAATGCATTATTTAATTATTATACGTTATTTTATTATTTCTTAGGTGAGACACTTAGGAGTTTGCCTACTCTTATGAGTTGTCATGTTGACAACACTAGAGTAAGCAACTCTAATTTAGCACATGATGTCTACAACACTAGAGTTTGCATAATTAATTGGGTTGTCATGTAGACAACATAGTTATTCACACTCCTAATTTAGCACATGGTGTCTACAACATTATTTTGCATGCAACACATTTGTAGGCTTATCCTCTTATCATCACACTTACTCCTATGCTTAATGGAGGATAACCCATATCTAGTGGACATGTGCTTGGTTGTATGACTTATCATGTTGTTGATTCCTATGCATTCTAGAAGCATTCCAGAGGCCTTTATATACAGGCACTTCTAGTGTACTTTTAGATATATTGAATGAATATCATATCATCATTTTGATCATACTCTTTTGGTCTACTGTTGTGCTTGTGCTTGAGTTCCTTGGTCTTGGGTGAATTTTTCCCTAAGGCAAATTCTTACATGGTATCAGAGCTAAGGGAGATTCTCTTCACATAGCCATTCAATACCATTCTTGCTTCAACACCTTGACCTAGATCTAGAGGATCCGTAGAAATTGGGAGCATCTAGAGCCAAAATGGACCTCACCATTGCGTTTGAAACATCCATTTGATGAATATTGGCTATAAATAGGCCAATGCTGGGCCAAAGTCAATTTTGAGGCAAAAAAAATTTGCAAACTGACACCTGAAGGTTCAGTTTGCAAAATGGGTATGGTCATTTATTCGAATTGCACATTTTATTTTTAGATCTGAATTTTAATTGTCTCTGCAATTATTTTTAGAATTTTTTTTTCAGTTAGGTCTACAGAGAAATTTTTTTTGCAAGAACCGGATAATCACACCCCAGCCCCTACAGAGAATATTTATAGGGAATATTCTATTTTAATTGGAATTCTACAATTTCAATTTGCACTGTTCCAAATCAAGCAAATGACTCTACATTTTTTGGCAGACCTAGCGATCACACTCACCGGCCGAGCATGAGCCCATACAAAGACCGGTGGCTTCATTATTTTTTTTTGGGTGGTAGTTTAATTTTATACACTTGATGGAGTGTTTACCCACTCCATGTGGAATTGAATTTCCAAAAAATTGACGACAACACTCAAAGTTCTGGCCCACACAGTGAAATCTAGCATCACCGTTTGGCAAAAATTTTGGCATTTGTACACACCCACATGGCCCTATCCACCATGGACACTTTTCATAGATAGGAATCACTCTGACCACAACACACATCAGTACCACCACTAATCCGATGATCGAAAAATAATTTTGGCATCATTGTTGTGCCAAATTCTTCTGTCATCCGTCAGCCACATGGCATATTCTACCATGTGTCCAATTTTAAAACAGTGAAAACATTAGCAAAACACACAACCTTGCTATATTCTAGATCATAAATAGATGTTAGCATTGTTCGTACAATTCTATACAATGTTGGCATCATCATTATGTCAACATGACATTATTAGTGGGGCCGAGTATCCTGACGCAAGTAGTCCTTTATCCTAAATTTGAAGGCCATTTGACTGTCATCAGGTTGAAAAATAGAACTGTTGCAATGGTTGTAAGGCCATCAAATTTAACCTCATCTTTTGTTGATCCGACCCCTCTCCAGATTGATTTTTGATTTGATAGCCTAACTTTGGGAGGCCATATCTCAGTCATGGACTCCAAATTATGTGCATTTTTTTTTATTTTGGGTAGAATTTCCTAAAAATTTTAGTGGTGCAGTTCTTTTCTAGTTTTGGTGCACGGATTTGTCAGAAAAAGTTTCTTTTGGCAATTGTACTTGTCCAATCCTACATTTTGTAACTTTAATTGCTCCATACAGGATCATCTGGACTCAAAAATAGGTTCCTTTTTTTTTAAAGTGTGTTATTTTTCATCTACTTTCTAGATCTACAATCAGATTATAGGGTTGTGTGGAGAAAAGTGTCACTTTCAAAATTAGGTCTTTTTTTGCATTGTAATGCTTTGATATATCTTTAGAATTGTTGTATATCTAAGATACATTTTAATGTTTTAGCTTTCAACTCCATAAGGAGGTTGTAAAAAGGCAAAATTAGAATTCTACTAAGACCAAAATGATGCAAGGGAGGATAGGGAAAACTAGGGCCAATGGCACACCCAGCTCTTCAAACCCCCCTGCAAGAATTAACACAACATAAGCAAACACAAAGAACAACAACCAAAGGAGGAAGAAGAGTAAAAAACTTTTATTGATTCATCAAAATATATTCATACATGCCTAGCTGTAAGGCCTTCTTGGTTATGGCCAGATAAAAATACATTAACATTACAAGATCCAATAGCAAATTCACTAGTTCTGCTCTACAATCCTCTTTAAAACTGCCTCCCCACTACTTAGCTCTAAGCCTAAAAATTCTATTCATACTAGCCAAAATGACTTATAGATCATTATAGAACATGGAGAAGCCACAAGTTAGCTCTTAGAAAATATTAAATGAAAATAAACCAAAATTAAATACACAAGTTGGCCTGCATTAGTAGTTAACTGTCCTTAAATTGATGTCCAAGAAAAATCATGATATCTCCTAACTCTGATTGAGTTAGAAATCACACTTTGAACTATGAGTATAAATATAGGTCCTCTACAACCCCTTAAGTGTACAAGGTCTAATTAATTAAGGAAAAGTGTGCATCCATTCTAAAAGTTGAGCACAGAAAATTGTCACACAAAATTGCCATAAATTGATGTTCTAGGAGAATTAGCATAAATCTCAAAATATAAGGAATTAGAACTTGTTCTCTAAAAAATAGATATTAATATAGATCCTCTTCAATCCCTAAATTTAATAGCCATTCATTCATTATTGAAAATCATTTATACAATTTGTAACAGGCACCCAAAAACAAGAAAACACAGTTTTAGCAAAACCCAATTTCAGTAGCAAAATAAAAATTGAAAACATGTAGGATAGCAGTGCAACCCAAGATGCTCCCACATCAGACAACTAGGTTTGGAAGAAATGATTCTCTTGAATCATTGAGATGTCACAACTTGAGTTGAATCCAAATCAGATTGAGAAATTCATGAAGCATTTTCCATAGGTTTGTTCTTCCACTTCACCAGATATTCATAATAATCTTTTCCCCTTGTGCTCTTACCAATTCTCTGATCCAATATCTACTCAACTTCTACGATCTACTTCTTAGGATAGTCCTATGATATAGAAAATTTTTCATCTAACTCATGATACTTGTATAAATCAACAACAATGAATATAGATGATATATCCATGTCATCAAGTAACTCAACTTCATAAACATTTCTATTGTCAAATTTCTTCAAGATCTTACAAGGTCCAAAAAAATTCATCTTAAACTTATTGTATGTTCCAATTGGAAATCTTCTTTTCTTCAGATGAACCATCACCTCATCACCAACTTGAAAATCATGATGTCTTCTAGACTGATTAGCATTCTCCTTATACTTCTGATTACTTTTTTCTATCCTCAACTCCACTTTCGTGTGTAAAGACTCCATATAATTAGAAAATTCTTCTCCTGGAACACTTCTCTTTTCTCCACTGGCAATATCTCTCAATTTTGATACTCCTCTAGGCTTCATTCCATTAACAATCTCAAAAGGTGTCTTTCCTGTACTCCTATTCATAGAATTATTGATTGCAAATTCAGCTTGTGCCAATACCATCTCCTAATTACTTGGGTTATTTCCAACTAAACATCGCAACAAATTACCCAAGATTCTATTCACAACCTCTGTTTGTCCATCTATTTTTGGATGGAATGCAAAACTAAACTTTAATTCAATACCCATCTTCTTCCATAAAGTCTTCCAAAAATAACCAACAAACTTATTATCTCTGTCAAAAATTATACTTTTTGGTAATCCATGCAATCTCACAATCTCTTTAAAGAAAAGTACAGCAACATACTCAACATTTGATATCTTCTTACATGGTATGAAATGAGCCATCTTAGAAAATCTTTCCACTACAACAAATATGGAATCATACCCCTTCACTGTCTTAGGCAATCCAAGAACAAAATCCATTCTGATGTCACTCCAAGGTTTCTCAAGAATAGTAATAGGTGTATACAAACCAATATTTTGACCTACTCCTTTTGCAACTTGACAAAATCCACAACTATTTACAAATTTCTGAACATCCTTATACATTTGTGGCCAATAATACTTCTTTTTCAGCAAACTTAATGTCTTATCAATTCCAAAATGTCCAACTAATCCACCACTATACTTTTCCTTAATCAGATTCAACCTCATAGAACTTCTAGGAATATACAACTAAATACCTTTGAATACAATACCTTCTTGAATGAGATACTCATCTTACTTATTTATGTGATTGGTTATATTTGGTGTTTTACACTCTCTCCATGCCTCAAAAAAATCAGGATCAACATCATACAACTCTTTCATTTTATCAAAAACAAGGAAATTCAACCTTCATTTTAGTCAAAAAAGAACATCTTCTACTCAATGCATCAACAACTCTATTAGTAACTCCACTCTTGTGCCTGATCACAAATGTAAAACTTTGCAAATACTCAACCCACTTCATATGTCTCTGATTCAATTTATGTTGACTTCCCAAGTATTGTAAAGCTTTATGATCAATATACAACACAAACTCTTTAGGAATCAAATAATGTCTCCACTTCTTCAATGCTTGAAAAATAGCATAAAATTCTTAATCATACACAAAATAATTCCTTAGCATCATTCAACTTTTTACTAAAGAAAGGAACAAGCTTACCTTCTTGACTTAATATAGCTCCTATTGCACTACCACTTGCATCAAATTCAACTTGAAATACCTTATTGAAATTAGGAAAAGCCAATATGGGTAATTCAACAACCTTTTGTTTCAAAGTTTCAAAACTCTTATCAGCTCCATGTGTCCACTTGAATTCATTTTTATCTCCCCTCATTGTCTTAGTCATAGCATTACAAACAACACTAAAATTCTTTATAAACTTTCTGTAAAAACTAGCCAAACCATGAAATTATCTCACCTCACCCACATTCTTAGGTGTAGGCCATTCCAAAATTGCTTTAACCTTCTCAGGATCCATCTTTAATCCATCAACTAAAATTGCAAATCCCAAATATACAATCTTCTCTTGCATAAAAGAACACTTTTTCAAATTAATCAACAACTTTTCCTCTTTCAACCTCTACAATAATTGTTTAATATGCTCAAGATGTTCTTCCTTAGTCTTACTGAATATCAGAATATCATCCAAATAAACAATCACAAACTTACCCAAGAATCATTACAGAACTTCATTCATCAACCTCATGAAAGTACTAGGTGCATTAGTCAAACCAAAAGGCATAACCAACCATTCATACAAACCATCTTTTGTCTTGAAAGTAGTTTTCCATTCATCACCTTCTCTAATTTTGATTTGATGATAACCACTCTTCAAATCAATCTTTGTAAAATACTTTGCTCCACTCAAACAATCCATTATGTCATCCAACCTAGGCATAGGAAACCTATATTTCACTATGATTTTATTAATATCTCTGGAATCAATACACATTCTCCATTCTCCATTCTTTTTAGGTGCTAATATAGTAGGTACAACACATGGACTCAAACTTTCTCTAATCAAACCTTTCTGCAACAACTCATGCACGTGTCTATTAAGTTCTTCATTCTCTATAGGTGTCAATCTATATGGTGCTTTGTTTGGAAAAATAGCTCTAGGAATTAGATCCATACAATGACTTATGCTTCTTACTAGAAATAAACCATAATGAATATCATCAACAACAATATCCTTATATTCATTCAACAATTCTATAATTTTTGATGTTATTTTATCATTACCAATTTCTGTTGCTTGGTCATTACTATCAACACTCAGTCCTCTAGGAACTATAGCAAAACAAATTTGGTTCTTCTTTATTTCCTTTTCAAATTGATTTCCATTAATCATGTAAACTTTTATTGCAGTACAACTGATCTTATCTAGACTTTAAATCAAAGGCAGCAATGTTTGTTTCTTCCCATTTACCCAAAGTGTATATTAATTCAATCTTCCATCATGCACAACATATCTATCATATTGCTAAGGTCTACTCAACAAGATATGACAATAATCCATGGGCATAATATCACACAAAACTTCATCATAGTAATGTCCAATTTTGAATTTCACAAGGCATTGCTCACTTACCAATATGTTATGCTCATCTTTGATCCATGAAAAATGATAAGGTTTGGGATGCTTTAGCCTCTACAACTTTGTAACCAGTTCTTCTAATGCCAAATTTGTTGAACTTCCACTATCAATGGTCACCTTGCAACATTTTCCATTCATCTTAAATCTGGTCTTGATAAGCCTCTTCTAAGGACAGGTTCCTCATCGCTTCCCTTATTACATAAGGTTCTTCACACCGTCAAATTTTCTCCAGCCTTGGGTCCACTTAGTGAACTCTCAATGTCTTTTTGAATCACAACATTTCTATTATTATGCCCACTTTTAAAAGATCTGTATTCAAAAGATCTATGCCCTTCTTTGCCACATTTTAAACAATTACCATAGAAACCACCTCTAGGATAAGAATTACCTCTTCCTCAGTAAGATCTAGTACCTCCTTAGTATGAGATGCCACCTTTCCACTCGGTCTTGTCTTTGTCATCATTTTTCCATTTAGATTTTCCTTTATCTTGCACAAAACTTTTAGATTTGCCACCTTCACCATTAGATCTATCTCTACCTCTCTAGAATCTACCACCTCTACCTCTTTGTCTTTGTTCATGCTTCTTTGCTAAAATCTCCTTAGCTTTCAAGGCATATTGGTATGCTTATTCCACACTTTCCAACTTCATAAGAATTATTTCATCTTGAATTCCAGATCTCAATCCATTTATGTAACTTGCAATTTTCTCAACATCCTCATCCACATGTCCAAATCTAATGTCCAATCTATAGAATTCCTCGATATACTCTTTCACAGTCATATCCTTTTGTTTCAAATTTTACATTTTTCTCAACAAGCTAACTTGGTAATCAACAAGAAGGAATTTTGTCTTTACCTTTTTCACCATCTTCGGCCAAGTTCTGATATTCTCCTTTCCTCTCCTTTTTCTATTAGTTTACAAATGTTCCCACTATAGTAATGCATGACCTTTCAACCTAGTAACTAAAATCTTGACCTTCTAATTATTAGGAGTATTTTCATACTCAAAGAACTTCTCCATATCTAAGATCCAATCTAACAAAATATTGGTATCCAATTTTCCATCATAAGGAATAACTTCTACATCAGGCTTTGAATTTTCCCTAGACAATACTCACAACAATCTTTCCTCATCTTGATCTTCCTCAAGTTCTAGATTATGGTTTGGTGTTGTTGCTTTATCATCAAGATAAACTTGTTTCCTCTGGGCTATCTCCATAGCATCTAATATGACTTCAATTTTTCTCAATTGATCTAATATAGCATTATCAACATTATTTCCTCTACCACAAACCATCTATACAAATCAAGTTCCTGCAAGATCATAACCATCTACAAGTTATAGGTCAAATCCATAGATTTTCCACCCTACAACCAAATCCATATTAGGGTTCTACATGATCCAATCTCCACAAGGATGAACCTCAAGCTCTGATACCACCTGATGCAAGGGAGGATAGATAAAACTATGGCCAATGGCACACCCAGCTCTTCGAACCACACTGCAAGATTAAACACAAAGAACAACAACCAAAGCAAGAAGAAGAGTAAAATACTTTTATTGATTCATAAAAATATCTTCATACATGCACAATTGTAAGGCCTTCTAGGTTACGACCAAGATCCAACATCAAATTTTCACTTTCCAGTTCTGCTCTGCAATCCTCTTTAAAACTACCTCCCCACTACTTAGCTCTAAGCCTAAACACTCTATTCATACTAGCCAAAATAACTTAAAAAATAATTCTAGAACATAGAGAAGCCACATGTAAGCTCTCATAAAATATTAAATGAAAAAAACCAAAATTAAATACACAAGTCGGCCTACATCAGCAATTAACTATCTTGAAATCGATTTCTAAGAAAAATTGTGATATCTCCTAGCTCTGATTGAGTTAGAACTTTCACCTTGAACTATGGGAAGATATCTAGGTCCTCTAAAACCCCTTAAGTGTGCAAGGTCTGATTAATTAAGGAAAAGTTTTCTTCCATTCTGAAAGTTGAGCACAAAAAACTATCGCGCAAAATTGCCAAAAATCAATGCTTTGGGAGAATCACCATAACTCCCAAACTATAAGGAGTTAGAACTTTCACTCTATAAAATAGATAGTACTCTAGGTCCTCTTCAATATTTTAAGTGTGAATCCCTTCATTATTTGTGAAAAATTAGTTATATAGTTTGTAGCAGGCACCCAAAAACTAGAAAACACAATTTCAGTAGCAAAATAAAAACTGAAAACATGTAGGATAGCAGTGCAACTAAGGATGCTCTTGCATCACAACATTGGAAAGTTACCATTGTAAAAACACTAAATATAAAGTTCCAAAAGCTTCTTCTTCTTCTTCTTCTTCTTCTTTTTGGGGGGGGTTGTTTCTTGATTGACTGAAAGGGGGGGATGTTTCTGGTGTTGTGTTCCTCTTTTCCTACTATTTTCCTTCATTTTCTACATTATGGGAGATTTTACTTCTCCAAAATTAACTCCACATAACTATGCTACATGGTCAATTAAAATGTGGTGTCATTTAAGGAATAATGGAGTTTCTCAATATGTAGATGGTACCCTTCCTAAACCAACAGGTGATCAAGTATCTTCAAGTGACATCTCTGCTTGGGAAATAATGGATAGGAAAGCCATAGGTGATATATGTTTGGGGGTTGAAAACAAGATCATCTATCAGCTCGAAAAGTCTCATACATCCAAGGAAGCTTGGGATACCCTCAAAAACCTATATGGTAAAGTGTCTAAGGAGGATGTTTACAAAATTGAAGATGAACTTGTCTCCTTAGATCCAAAGACATTTGATTCCATACAGTACTTTATCATAAAGGTGAATGAATTAAGAGTGAAACTTGATGATTGTGGGAGTCCTATTAAAGATGACAAGTTAATCTATCTCATTCATAATAAGCTACCATCTGAGTACTCCACATTTGTTTCTTCTTATAACACCTCAAAGACTAGATTAGGGTCTGCCTATCAGAAAGTCTCTTTTGATCACTATGCTATCCTGTTGGATGAAGAAGAGAAGAAGTTGCAATAAATGGGGATTTTGAATTCATCCAAGTCTAAGGCATTGGTGGCCAATAATGAGGTTTCTCAAACTTCAAATGAAGGGAAGGGCAATAAGAAGAAGTGGAAAAATAACACGCAAGAGGATACAAAAAAGGGAACACCACAATCAAATCAACAAGGCAAGTCTTCCTTGAGTTCAAATAAGAAGGGGGACAACAATAAGGAGAAGAAAAAGTGTTCTTATTGCAAGAAGTTGGGTCATGATGAACATGAGTGTTATCATAAGAAGATTGATGAGTTAATGAACATCATAAAGAAACATAATGTTCCACTGCCTAATGCTCATAAGGAGAAAGGATATTCATCTTCAAATTCAAAGGGAAAAGGGTAAGCACTCATGGTAAACTCAAGTTATTCATTAGAATGGATTCTTGACTTAGGTGCCTCATATCATATGGGTTCTTCAAAAGGATATTTTTCTTCATTAAAGCAGTCTAAGGTACCACACATCTTTGTAGGAGATGATACAAAAATGGAAGTTGAAGGGAAAGGAAATCTACAAATGGAAAATGTAGAGTTCAAAGATGTTCTCTATGTTCCTAACCTAAGTTCTAATCTCCTCTCAATTTACCAAATCACTCACCTTGGAGATGGCAATAAAGTTGAGTTCCTTCCTAATTTAGTAATGGTGCACACTCTAAAAGATGATTCATTGGTTGTAGTGGGGAAATTTAATCATGACAAAAGGTTGTATTCTTTCTCCCACTTTGTTTCTAAGTCTCCTTCACATGCCTTGTTGACTCAATCTAATCCACAAATCAAATTATGGCATGAGTGGTATGGACATATAGCCTTCTGCTATCTTTAGAAACTTTGCTCACAAAAAATGGTCAAAGGTCTACCTACAATTAACTTTTCTATGGGTGAATGTTCTACATGTTTAGTGGATATGCATCTCAAGGAGAAGTTAACTAAAGGGACTATGCATTCTAGAAGTATTCAAAGGCCTTTATATATAGGAACTTCTAGTGTACTTTTAGATATATTGAATGAATATCATATCGTCATTTTGATCATACTCTTTTGGTCTACTATTGTGCTTGTGCTCGAGTTCCTTGGTCTTGGGTGAATTTTTCCCTAAGGTAAATTCTTATAATAATCTCAAAAGGAACACTCAAGATGGATCAAGATAACGTAAGTGCAATTATTTCTTGGCCAATTCCTAAAACTATTGTAGTAGTTAGAAGCTTTCATGGTTTAGCCACTTTCTACAGAAAGTTTATTAGGTATCTTAGCTTGATTTGTGCACCAATTTTGAACACTATAAAAGGAGGAAAAAAGTGCAATTTTTTTTGGACAGCAGAAGCTAATGAAGCCTTTGAACTTCTTAAGAAGAAAGTAGCTCAACAACTAGTCCTCACATTTCATCATTTTAGTAATGTCTTTCAGCTAGAATGTAATGCTAGTAACATAGGAATAGGAGGTGTACTTAGGCAAGAGGAGCCTTCTTGTAAAGTTAGAAAATCAATGAAGCTAAACAAAAATATTCTTCATATGATTTGGAAATGTATGCCCTTGTCCAATTCCTTAAGAAATGGAGACACTATTTTCTACCCAAAGAATTCATTGTATACACAGATAGCTAGGCCCTTAGTTTCATAAATAGTCAAGAGAAACTAAATCATAGACATATGAAATGGGTGGAGACATTATAAGCTTTTACTTTTTCTATAAAGCATAAAAAGGGAGTCACAAATAAAGTTGTTGATACTTTAAGTAGAAGAGCTTTGAGTACATCACAAATTCAGTTGAAAACTATAGAAGTGTTAAATTTGAAAGATATGTATGATAATGATTCTAATTTCAAAGAGATTTATCAAGCATGTACTAATCTAGATGATAGGTACAACCATGAGTATGTATATTTTCTAATTCAAGAAGGGTTACTATTCAAAGGAGGATAAATTTGTATACCAAAATGCTCAATCAGAGATAACATCATATAAGAGAAACATAGTGGAGCATTATCTAGTCACTTCAGACTACATAAGACCTTAGAGCTGGTTTGTATACATTACTTTTGGCCACTATTACAGAAAGATGTGAGAACATTTGTAGAAGAATGCACCATTTGTTAGAAAAGAAAAGGAAAAAGTAATAATGCTGAATTATATCAGCCCCGACACATTCCTTCAAGACCATGGGAAAGCATCAATATGGATTTTGTTATGGGATTACCAAAAACTGAAAAGGGGTATGCTAGTGTTTTTGTTGATGTAGATAGGTTTAGTAAAATGACACATTTCCTACTATGCAAATCTACTAAAGATGCTTCATACATAGCAGATCTCTTCTTCAAAGAGACAATTCAAATTTATGGATTACCATTGAATACAGTATCAAATAGAGATGGAAAATTTGTAGTCATTTTTGGAGTACCCTTTGGAAGAAACTTGGTAGAAACATATTTTTCTCATCTACAAACTGATGGCCAAACGTAAGTTGTTAGCAGATCTTTGGGAAACTTGTTAAGATGCCTTACAAAAAAACACAAAGAAAAATGGGATTCTATACTCCATTTAAGATTGTGTATCATACACACCCAAGAGGAATTCTTGAGCTTAGAGAACTTCCAAACACTCTTCCTAATAGTTCACATGATAAAGAATTTGCTAAAGTTATTAAAGAGGTCCAAGATCAAGTCAAGTTGTAGCTACAAAATTCAAATAAAAAATACAAAGAATTTTCTGATCAAAAAAGAAGAGAAGTATAGTTCAATTTTGGTGATTTAGTGTGGGCATATATGAATAAAGATAGACTACCTCAAACTAAGCACACTAAATTATTACCTAAGAAGGTTGGTCCTTGTCAAATCTTAGCAAAATATGGACACGATACATACAAGATTCAGTTACCTCTAGAAATTGGCATTTCACCCATATTTAATGTTTGTGATCTCGCAACATACAAAGGTTCAAAAACATAACCAACACATGAGGATTTCATAAAAAAATATTTACAAAAAATACCCAAACCAACACCAACCCAACTAGAGAAGATAGTAGATACAAATATAAAGAAGACTCGAATGAGACAATATACTCAACATTTAGTCAAATGGAAGAACAAACCTGCAATAAAAGTAGTTTGATGGATGAGAAAAAAATCAACAAGCATGTTTCATCACTACAATACCTCATCTCAAGTGGACTTGATATTTATTCCACAGGGGAATCTGCTGCAGGAGAATACCAGACAAATTATGCTATAGCAATTAACATGGTGAAATATGCTACAGAAACAAACAAGGATGAAACAACACTTCAAAATTGCATGATAGGAAGACATAGCAAGATGATGCTACAGGAAGTACATAAACTATGAAGGAATTTGATGTCACATTCTAAGTGTGTTTTAAGTTTTGATGTTTGTATTAAAGTCCTACAATGCGGTGGCATAAATGGAATAATGATTCTATAAGCTTTCCAATTATAGCCACTTAGGACAAAGTTAATTCCATTTTAGTTTTGAGTTATTTTTATTTCTAAGTGTGTTTGAAATAATTAAGCCAACTAGGAAATCAACGGTTATAGAAAACTTCAAACAACTAGAAAAGTTGGCAAAAAATTCTGATGCCTGACTGATCCTTCATGATTTGGAAAAAATGGTTTTCATTTTCTTTTTTTGTGTTGATATTTCATCTTCCCAATCTAAGAGAGGGAAAATTATTGGAAAGGAAGATTTAGTAACAAAAAAGGGATTGAATACGACATAATAGAATAGAAAGAGTTTTTTAGTTCTTTTTTTATTTTGTGCATCTTTGATTGTAAGTGAGCTTTTCCATATTTTATTTTCTAAATAGAAACATTGAATTTGAGAGTTTTCAAATGATATATTCATAGTTTAAAAAATAATTGTCTGGTTTCGAATCTAACAAAAATTCTCTTATTTGAAATTTGTTACGGTAAAATCAATTTTCTAAGTTATTGAATGAAAATATTTCCACTATTTTGAGGGTCACAATAGTGGATGGGAGTCTTTTAGAATCTATGTGATTTATTTACTAGGATCATGGAGGAGTTATGTATTATATGGTTTTGTTTTCATTTGTTTTTACTATTTCTGTTATTTTTCTTATATTTGCACGGCATGCAACCTGTGAGTAGGATGAATATTTTCATGTATTCACTAATGTGTTGAAATCACATAGTTGATATGTGATAGAGGAAAAAGTTGGTTTGCATATGGGATTTACAAATGTTCTAAGTGACTAAGAATTTCATGATTGACAATTGGCTTGTGATTGAGCTCAAAACCCATGCATGCAAAAAGGTGGTGTAGATCAGAATATGGATTACTTTTGGTTCCCAGTTTTACATTCAAAGTTGGTTTATGTTGTCCATGTATTTCAATATGAATAAAGAAGGATCTGGTCAGTTTAAGTTAAATCTGTTTAGAAAAGTCAATGTTTCTATAGGAAGTGGAATGGGTTTTTGTCTCATCTACACATTAGTTGGTGTTAAGAAAGTAAGGTAGATGTCAATCTGAGTTAAGTAGAATTATTGATCCTAAAGGTCTATGAGCCCCTTGATGTAGACTTAGTTGATTGAATTATTTCCTCCTAAGTTTTCCAAGGTGAGTCTCTGCATCACACAAGAAAGGAACTGTAGAAAACCCTCTACTAGGGAACCATCATCTGGTTTCTTTCCCTCTCCTGCAATATTGAGTTTTGAATGCACTAGGAAAAATCTTTACAAGTTCAGGCATGAATTGTAAATGAATGCAAAATATTTACCACACATTATGATACTCAAGAAGCATAATAATGGGTACACAATTTTTGAATTAATACCTTTCCTTCTTGTTAATCTGAACTAATTTTGTTTCCAACCCATGATTATGCACTGCACATGCCAGGAAATAATAGTTTCAAGGCCACCAAATTGCACTTTGCATAACACAAACAATTACTTTCAGTATCTTAAAACTATAGTACATTAAACCAAATGCTACAAGTCAACATTTAGATTATTATTCAAAGGTATTTAACTATAAATGCACCTACTTTCTGAATCTATTTCTCCATAATTTGTAGACAAAAAATAACTTTCCCCTTTCTTTGTAGTTGAGAGGAAACCATAAAATATGTTGTGTTGTTGTGTGGTTCCCATTTTTAGTGAATTTTTCATAGGTGTCATTCTCATAAATTTTATTAAAGTACTCTATTTTCGTCCAACCATTTTTTCCATTTTCATCCTCCATTTAATAACACACATATAGGACGACAGACAGATGGATCACTCGCTCACATGTTAATGGATCAATTTACTATGGGGAAGGCTAAAGATTGTGAAAATATAATATATCATTGTAACCTTCATAGGCTCATTAAAATGTAAAACTATTTTGTATTGATAAAAAAGGGACCCACCTTTACACCATCGAAAGAATACATCGAAGGAAGAGACTACAATTCTATTGATTGAGGTGTCTAACCTGACTGTGCCAAAAAGTTATCATTATTGGTTAAATGGTTTGTCAAATAACAGATAACAATGCTTATTCGATGGTTCTGATGTCAATGCTTTTATAATTGTAATGATGAACCCGTAACTACATAATGCTAGTGAATATATCAAAAATGCATTACAGTTTCCCTATTCTAATTACAGACACAAAAAACATAGTTCAATCTCATTCAAGCTAGGGTTTTGTATCAAACAAGGGTTTTGGTCAAGCTAGAGTTTTTTTCAAGATAGGGTTTCATATCAAGCTAGGGTTTTATGTCAAGTAAGGGTTTCATGTCAAGTGAGGATTTTTTTCAAGCCAGGGCTTCATATGAAGGAAGGATTTTTTTTGCATGTTTTAGTGTGGAAGGATAATTGAACATTAGATTGTTAGTGGCCGTGAACATACATAACTATTATGATCACTGGTACATAGGATCACTGAGCATGCAACTATGGAAGGTCGTGAAGGAACAAAATAATATCATTTTCTAGTATGCATGATCCCATACCACTAAATTATGGAAGGTCACAAACGTGCAAAAATAATTCATTCATTGGTATGCATGATCATTTGAATTATAATTATTGAAGGAAACAAACACATGAAGCTGTAATATTTTTTATTCTTTGCATGATAATTTAATATTAAATTTTTTGTAGGTTCAAAAAAATTTGTTTTGTTGAGTGTTGTGACATTACAGAACAACATTGTTCACCCATTCGAGGCTTCATTGAAAGTCAAATAGTCAATGCCTACGAAGATGGGTAACCTTATGTTCATGCATTCACTGCTTCATTTAATAATAAATAAAGGGACCCACATTTATGCCATCAAAAGGATATGTTGACAAAAATAAGTTCTCAATATCGGTTAAATGGTTTTTTGAATGACAGATATCAATCCTTATTTGATGGTTCCAATAATGGTATGTCCCTTTCGACACGAGCAATGTCATAATTGTAACAATTAACCCATAATTGCATAATGTTAGTGAATATATCAAAAATACATTATTATTTCATTGTTCTAATTAGAAACACAAAAACATAGTTCAGTTTAAGCAATTCTCTTTTGTTTTGATTGACGAGTCTGTTGACTAGTAAAATTATAAATTGACTTGCATAACAAGTAACCTTGTATATTTTTTAACCTCTAATTTTGAGTGAGGCAGTGCATCAGAGAAAGCTATAGAGAAGTCAAGCTAGGGTTTTATATAATCTACTAAATGTGCTATCGAATTAAAGTTGGAAGTACTTACAGAGGTTGTAGAAAGGGATTTTAAACCAAAACTTTAAGGTGAGTTATGCATTTCTACTCAAGATTTAAGAAATAAACAAAACAAAAGATTTCATATGAACCCACCTATGATTTTTTGAATGACTATTATATCTTCCACTCGATATTCAAGAAATATACAAAACAGAGGGTTTCTATGAACCCACCTATGATTTGTCAAATGAATGTTAAGAATGGTTATTCAATATTGGTAAAAACATATGAATGGAGTTGTAGTTTTTTGAACAACACAAACATAAGAAGTATAAAGAAGAGGGGAGGCATCTCAAACAAGACCTATTAGACCAGATACTACAATCTTCTCAAAATTCAAAAAGAGTGAAGGTGGGGGAGGTGAGAATTAAAGATAGGTGTACAAAGGTTGGGGATGTATGAACAATGAAGACGTGATATGAATTGTTTTTGTTTCATTACATGCAGAGATTGGAAAGACACCCAATGTTTCAAGAATGGACAACAAATTTAAGCAGACTCATCATTCCAAATGTATTTGTGAATACTAAGCTATTGTAGGAAATTATAAAGAGATATGATCTAAAAATGAAGATAATAAAATCATAGTTTGGTAAAGTAATTATTAGCATTATGAAACTTGCAATTGAGAATTTTTTTCAACTAGAGATAGGTCACAAAACCATTTTTAATATACATAAATTAAGAGACAAGTATTTATATATGGAGACCTTATACAAGGTTTCTATTCTGCATGTCCATTGCCCAAAGATTAGAGTTGCAAGGGCCATTTTAGAGAGCATTGACAATCCACCATTTGATATGAATATGTTTCACCCTCACCTACAATATACTTACATGACAATTGGATAGATATTTGGAATTGATGCCACCCATTAATGGACATATATTTGATGGTTGTTGCAAATCGATGTTCAATTAAACCACCCTAGGAATTTTGATTTTGCTACATTTGTTGCTAACAAGACAAATGAGGATCTTCTTGTATTGCAAAAAGATTTTTCCAAGTTGTATTTCAAGCATTACTCTTTTTGATGCATATGTTTCTCTTCTTTGATGAAGAGAATATTGCATGGGAAAGACTACTTGTTAAGGAGTATGATGTTTAGGGTTTTAGGTAGCCTGTATAGTTATGGCTCAAGGTTTGGGATTGGAAATTCTCATGTTCATACTACTTATGTTTTGAAAGAGCAGTTTGTGAAACCACTTGTGAAATTGCTAAGGGGGGAGTACAATCTTACCCTGTCTCCAGAGATCAAAATGTTCCTAAGGCCTAAATAGTTTTTTGATCAAAGCCCAATGGATCACAATTGAGGTGACTAGTATGCATATGTAAATTTCACTAGAATTAGAGTATATAGTTATGAAGGATTCCCTAAAAACCTCCCATCACAGTACCTAAACGAATCACATATCTAGAAATTTTGTAGAAAATGATAGTATCCAATACACAATGCTTGACTTCAAAGTGAAAACAATCATTCTTGCTAAGTATAATGTCATTTGGAGATTTTGTGGTCAAGACATTACAGAGTTATGACTGTATTACTAAGAAACTTAGGATAGATGGACTAACTTAGGGTGAGTCAAGGACAACATTCAATCCAAAGGGATATATAGCAAGGGCAAGGGCTTCTTATAAATTACGTGCCATCGAACATAGGGTTGTGTTGATTAATGATCTAATTAGGAACTTGGAAAGGGATGAAGTTGTTAGTAGAAAGAAGATGTATATAAATGTGGAGATATATTTCAAGTGGAAATTAAGAAAAGGTAAGATTCATATAGACCTTCTAAGTGGTATCAAAGATCCACTTAGTAGAGCTTTGAAATTTTTAGAAAAGAAAGACGATATTTTGAATAATATTCTCGATGCTCTACTGCAAGAACTAACAATCAAGAAAAACACCATAGAATAAAGAGACAATAGTTGTGGTGAATGTGGACATATTTCAGTGGATATTTTGAGTAGAGAAGTGAGTTTGGAGCCCCTCTATATAGTATGATAAGTTGATATTAGAGAAATTGAACATAACTAGTTCATATGCACTAATGATTTCATTTATTTCAATGAGTTTAGATCTTTCTTGGTTCAATACAAATGAAGAGAGTTCAAAAAAACTTCAAACAAGTTGGAGATTGAATTTATAGAGGAAATTTTATAGGATAAGGTGCAAAAGGAACTTGAGGACATAATTTCATAGAAGGCTAGGGAAATAGTTAACAAAGCTAGTGTTCTCATTTACCTAGGTTTCCATTTACAATCTTCATAAGTGCATGAATGTTATGAAAAAGACAAAGATGGAGGGAAAGTTTCTAAACCTAACATATTAGTGAAGGATCCATATCACAAAGCTTTACTAATATGAGGGTCAAATTAGAGAGATGAAAGACAAATTGTGATGCATAGTAATGAAGCATAACAGACCCAAGACACATGGCATTGCTAAATGTGACTACTACAACCCAAAACCAGGCTCAAGTAGATGAATTTTTTAGAATGATGAACAAGTGAAAATCATTGTTTGAAAATTTAAAGATTTAAAAGGAAGCATGGAAACAAAAAGCTATTACATTGGAGAAAAGGAAATACAAAGGGTTAAATTTAGAAATTGTAGACTATGATACTAAACAAAGAGATATGGATGGCATGGAGGATGTACAAAAATACATCATCAGTTCGATGACTTAGAAATTATAATTGTTGAAAAAATATGTCACAAGTTAATGAAGATGGTCAACAAGTATTAGGTCCAATACTATGGTACTTTCCAAGCTATAAATGAGAATGAGAGACAAAAGGTTAGAATTAAGGAAGACATGAAGAAAAATGATCCTCTAAACTTAGGGTGTGAATGTTTTGGAAACAACTTCTTGAAAGAATGTGTAGAGTGAGATTACAATTTATGCTTTGACATGAAGACACTTGAAAGTGATGTTACCTATGTATTGCCTGACATCTTTGAAGATGGTTTGCTAATGCTAGTACAAAAATGCAGATCATTGTTTGCTAAGTCTTTCTTTGCTAGTCTCTCTAAATTAAAGACCACTAATGACATGGCTAATCATGTGTTCACAGTAACGAACACAATGAACCAATAGGAATTTTTAATGGAAGTGTCAACAAGATATGTCTATGGTTACAATAATGAGGACTAGCAGATTGAAAGGACACTACTAAAGATTTTGAGTTTGCAAAATATGTAAACAATTTTGAGATTATTCCCTTTTGTAATATTTTCAACAGAAAAAGGGAATATAGTTGTGAACCATGTATATGGAAGTTTCCTACAAGATTTCATTTAGAAATGAAAAGTCATACTTATGAATTTTGTATACATTCATCATAATTCTTACATTAAGTAGTGTATCAAATGAAACAAGCAACAATGCACATCAGTTTAATAACTTGCAGATCATATGACATTACAATTGACATTTATTGCAAATTCTTGTAGATCATATGACATTATAATTGATCATAATAAGAAAATACTTCAATCCATTAATGAAATTTATTGTATTTAATACTTGCAAAATAAGAGCATCAAAACATATTAACAATGCCATTCCAGTAATATATTTAGAAAAAAATTGAATCCATAATGATTTATAAACATTAAAGCACCAAATTGTCAAATTTAACTTGAAATGATCCCCTTTTTTTGTAGGAGACATCAGTTTGAATACCGAAACATTGCATATTGCTTCATCTGATATTGTTCACCACAACTGAGACTATACATTGAAATGAACAACAATCACATATAGGTTCAATATATTGAATTTTATATGTGTATCTAACCATGTTTAGATGCACCTCCATATCCACATGTTGAAGATGGGGTGGAAGTTGGTTATTGCCCTCTATCAGGAGGAAAACCAACTACCTCATTGTACTTTTTCCACCCTTTGTTATGACCTCTCAAAACATCTAACATCTCATCATAGGTACAAGTCGACTCAACAAACATTTTCTTGTTCGCAACAAGTGATTCCTCTAGATTATGATTAATTAGCTAGTATTCATGCAATTGAAGATTATACTCCACATTTTTCTCCTTAACATCTATAAGCATCCTCTCCGGGTCTTTGATTTTATCTCAAATTCTGCATTTTTCATCTCCAATTCAACATTCTACAACTTTAGGCATTTCTTACCTGTTTCACATGCACCCAAATTCTTTGACAATAAACATATATGTTTCTCTTGAAGCTGACTATGTTTCTACATAAGTTAAAGTGATCTATTCAAGTTGTGATCCATGGTGGGATTGTTTGAAAATGCATTCTCATGACTATTTCCTGGCCCCAACATACCACTAGTATATGAATTATTTATCTTTGCATGCTTCCCAAAAGTAGCAAATTTTGACAATCCCACAATTGTAGTGATGAGGATATCAAACATCGATTCATGAGGAGCTTCCTTTCTACGGACATCTTTGCAACCACCCATGATTGCATCAACACATGACAAGTATGTTTACATTTCCAATAATAAAGTTTAATAAAAATTTGCATTTTGGCCAACATAATGAATAGAAACCAAGGTTCCACAAAATTATAGAATATCGAGTCAATATTGATGAGTGGAAGTAGGAGTATCCTCTTAATACAATGATAAGATAAAATCATAAAAGTCATTAAAACATACATCTAATTGAATAAAAATATTGAATACTTTATGATAGATGTTACTGTGCATTTCAAATGAGAAATGGATACATTATAAATTGACATAACACATTGATTTGCATGGATTTCCTTTTTTTCTTCTGTTTTAATGCCACTAGTTGGATAGAGCACTAAAATAACACCTTTGAATTACTTGATTAACTAGATGGATAACACACATCATATGAGCATCACTGTAATTACTGTCTACTAAGTTTCAATGGTCTTGATTTAACAATTACAACATATTCAAATACCATTGTAGATGTGAGATTTCAATGAATAACATCACCATAACACATTCAATAGAAGAAATATAAATTTCTAATGTATATAAGTTTTTTCATAGAATTTTTTCATTACCATATCACTATAACTTGTTACTTAACATAACCCTAACTTAATTACAATAAAAAAAGGCAACTACAACTCTATGCATGGAGATGTTCCTTTGGCATTCTTCAATCCTATTATTAGTGTCCAATAAAATCACATTCTTTCAATTAGACCATGACTACAATTCCAACTACACATGCATGAAGGACAACTACTATCTAAATATAACATGGTATGAGGTACATCAATGTGAACTCCAAATATGTATTTTTTAATTTGCACTATTTCATTTTTGTCATCGAAGACCACAAATGAGCCCCACACATTGATGCAATCCTCCTTGGGGAGAACAATTATTTTTGTGTTTTCCCTTTTCCTTTTTTGTCATGTCTAACATTTTTTATCTATGCACAAACCAAATAAGTTAATGCACATGACTAACATCAACATAAAAAATATAGTAATCACCAAAACTATGCAATTAAATAGTGTGTTTTGAACTCTAAATCAATTATTGCACTAGATTCAATGAATGTGTTATATCAAAGATGTTCCATAATTGAATGGGTTTATCATCTTTTGGAAATATATCTTCAAAATCCAATCCATTAGCATAGAAGGCAAAGCTTTTATCATAGAGACTTCCTTAAAATGAACTTTCACTGCACCTGCTAGGACATCCATCATCAAAGTATAGCAATTTGGAACATATCATTCCTTAATACCGCACTCTGACCAACAAGCATATTACCTTGAAAAAGATCAACATGGTCTCCAAGGATGATGACTAAGCATACTGTAACATGGAAAGAGAATTATGGCTTTTCTGACTACAAACCAGGTGTCCACATGTTTCTTAGATATAAAAATGATAATAAAAAAATCTATTAAAAAAATACAAGTTAATGAATATGGTGGACATTGAGTAAAGGCACTGGTTCACCAGCATGCACAATTTCTCCCTCGTGCACATCATAAGTATTTTGTGGAATGTCCAATTCATCTGCAACATCTTCCAAGGATTTTGAAGGGGATTGTGGACTTTTTAACTACAAACTGGGCATCCAAATGATCACAAGGTATGAAATCCAACAAAATTATACTAAATACATTTGAAGTTAAAGGGAATCTATCGTACAACAATATGAATAAATCTAAACCAATGACAAAACATAAAATAGACATCCGTAAATGGAGCTCCTAAAGATCACTATATGATGACTATTTTAATATACATATGCATGTTTTTAGATTTATATACATATTTCTATCTAGATTCTAAATACATAATAGAATAAATATTTATGTATTTATTAATAAGTATACAAACATACATGCTTACATATAAAGATGCATTCATATAATACAATATATACATCAAATGGTATAGATGATTAGACATAAAATATATTCCTTTTTAATTACCTAAACCCTTAAAAGAGTGGTGGAAAAGTGAAGGCATAGGAGTAAATTTAGATGAAGGGAGTCCACCTTTGAACTTGAATTAAATTTTGAATTAGCAAACACAATTTCAAAATGCAGGTATGTATGAATCAAATATGACATGCCCTTCAAACAAAGTGCAACTCTTACAAAAAAATGTGATCCTGTTCACTCATCACCAACATAGTAACAAAAATAAATAGACAATAATTATGACTAAATTATAATCACTCCATACAACAACCACTATATCACAAGTTATCCAATGACAACAAGTTTATAACAAAAATAATTCAACTCCATTAGACATGCAACTAATATGCTAGACATCACAAATCATTAAATAAACATTTACTATTCTACAACATTGTAGAAATAGACAACATTCACCAATTATGGAAGACAAATTAAGAGTTCACCTATTGCACAATTTCAAGAAAGTGCCACAAATGAACATGTCTAAAAAATTCACCGCATATTATATGTGTAAATCAAAATGCATAGTTTCAACCATAAAACTCAATTGGAAATAAGGTTTTAAAACAATAACATATTAAAAAAATATCAAGGAAATGATTTCACAATATGAATGCACATCATATCCAATGGAATTAAACAAGGGTAGATATTAAGTAATGACATGAACAAAGCATAGTAACCCTACTATCAATGTTGCATACGCTGCTCAGATAAGTGAGATTCCCTCATGTCCTCCTCCACCCTTTATTTTGGGTAAGTGAATTAATGCTTTCATAAAATCTACGACACCTCTTAGGGTCCTTGTGCACCACTAGAGGGGTTATATCTAAGATTTTAATTCTAAGATTGCGTCTTTTAAGTATAGGAAGGGGATTGCTAGATTCTTTAGCCACTTTCGATGTGTCCCCCACTTTAGCCTAAAGTAATGCACTCAAGTTGGATGAGTGCAACCTCTGAGAAAATGACATCAATATATTTAGATATCAATAAACTATTAATGTAGGAAAATTTTTAAAAAGATAGAGTAAGGGAACAATACCTTATGTTGCATGAAACATGTATTATAGGACATGTCAGATATGTTCCACGCTTCAAAAGAATTTAATGAGTCACTTAAAACTTTAAAAAAAGAATGAGGGTAGGGAAGCCTAGCGTTTGGGTCAATAACCTCAACAACTTCACTTTGACAGCCCCCACACATAGTCATTTTCTGTGGCAAATCACATCCTTGCCCACACCTTTGATGATGCCTTTACCTACCAATTTACCCTCACATAGCAGGTCTACATTATCACCAATACCATGAGAGAAAACCATTTCCTCTTTGGATTGGTCATCATCATCCTCTCCTTGCAATTACAAAGTATTCTTAGAGAAAATTGGGGTTCTCTATCCAAACTATAATTGTAGACACCCTAAAATTGGCAAAAATCTAAAACAATGCAAATTTTGATCAAACAATGAAAATTAAGGACAAAATCAGAAAAATGAAGAAAATAATGAACTTGCAAATCAATTAAAACTTCAATTTGTTTAAGTGGTTAATTAATTAATTACCTAAACCCTTGATTAAAGACCAAAATCACTTTCAAAGAGGAAATTCAAATCATAATATAAAAATAAAGTAAATTAAAAAAAAGGAAAAGGATAAAGACAAAAAGTTGAAAAGAAATGTAACATTAATAAATCAACTAAAATCATTTATCCTCTGAAAAGTGAAATCCACTCTTTTGGAATTTAAAAGAATTGAAAAATTCTTATTTATCCTCACAAACCAAGTTTGTTGAACTATTCATCTTTGGGTTTTATGAGATATTTTCAGTTTCACCTTTACCCCCAGTAAATGGTAAATCTCATATCTTTACCCCTATTGTCTTCTAAAATCCTATAAATAGAAGGGAAAATCAAGAGCAAAGGGATCCAAATTTTATGCATACTCAATATAGGCATATTAGAGCTATCATTTTGATCATCTATTTAGCATCATTGTTATAGAGATTTTAGCATGATTTTAGTATCATTTTAGTGTTACTTAGCATTATTTATTCTCATGCATACACATATATTATCATTTTCATGTTCTTATCTTCGTATAACTTGCATTTCATATAGATCTCATATAAATTTTCATAGATATGCACTAATAGCATAATCCCATTCTAGAACTGTCACTAAGATGCTAGTTTGAGAGCGATTTTAGCAATTGTAGTTAGGGAAACATGAGATTTTTTTGGAGGCATTATTTAGTAGTTGTTTCTTGGATCTAAGATTAGTTTATTGTTATTTTGATTGCACTCTACACCAAGGTCTCATGAATACGCAATTCCACCATGTACAAATTGGCAGCCATCATGGGGCTTCATCTTAAACCCTCATTCTTATTTAACATTTTACTCTAATCTTTGAATTTCTTTGTAGATCTATGTGTTACTCTTATTTTTTTGTGTAGATATGACCTATTTTAGGCTTAATAACATGTGGGAAGATGTGAGGCCTCGCCCCGACCCATCATAGTATAGTGATACATTATTATTATTTTGATACTCATGACTCGAGATGTCGAGACATTATCTAATGCTTTGAACATAGTATATTATTTCATGTTGTGTGATGTTACTTTCTGATATTTGATGTTCGTCATTTAATGTTTCATGTATATGTATGTTGATGAAATAAGTAAATGTAGTATTAACACTTTGATTAAGAGATTTGAATGGTTAAGAATTGAGTAGGATGAGAGAAACCCTGACTAATTTATAGATGTATGTTTTAATTTATGTGATTTCCTGATATGTATATACATATGTGCATGTGATTTTATGGGACTACTGATGTGTGCAATGAGTGTGCAAGATATTTTAGTTGAGAAACTCGATGGAGGAACGGAACTGATCCCTATGTGCCATTTGTGGAAACCTTGTTGTTCATAACTAAATTATTGTGAGATGTATGAATGTATCTTTTCATGATCAAAAAATGTTAATGTTCTTAATTGTGTTCTTATAGTGTCACTTGACAATTGTGAATTGTTTATGCTTTTCAGCGTGCTAGCTAGGGTTAGCTATGTAACCTTTGGACCTAAGTCAGATTAAGTTAGTGTCTTTTTGTTAATTTGTTCTTAACTGAGTTTAGTCACCCCTAATCTAGATTAGTGCTTAATCTGCATTTTAGAGTTGTTAGATGGTCCTAATTATTTCCTAGCTTTTGTTTGGTTCCAAATCAATTCCTAAGGCTTTAAATCATGAAATATTTATACCCAAGGAGTATGGGTATGGGTTGGGGGTATTTTCCACCCCCTAAGCCCCTTTTATTGACTTTTGAGGTCACTCAAAAAGTCTATTTTTGCTTTTGTGCGAAAATTAAAAATGGTTACCATGAGTTGCATGACCTCAACTCAACTTAGTGGTTAATCTTAGGATTGGTTGAGTTAGAAACTTCTAGATTTGTAGGTGAGTGGGTGAAGTTATTGCCCTTTTTGGTGGTTGAATTTGGATCTTATTTAGAGGCCCTTCTTGGAGTAGTTTTGGTTGTTACCCAATCTCTACTTTTAGAGAGGAGTCTTGGAAGATTGAAGGCAAGGGAGGAAAAGCTCTTCTCAAAATTGTTCATTTACCATTACCTCTTTGTGGAGGTAGGAGTTCTTCATCTCCCTTGTCCAGATTGTTTATGGTTGTTTCATGCTTATGCTATTGTGTTGTTATTTGGATGCTTGTATATATGTTGGGTATGTTGGGAAGAATTGAAATCATGTTCTTGAATGCTTTTATTTCATCTTCTTGTTTGAATTTTGAAGTTTTCTTGTATGGGTGTTTTGGAAATACTCACCCTTGGATAGGGCAGAAGTGGCCAATTTTAGGAAAGGTCTTTTTAGTTGGACTCCAACAATGTAGAGTATCTTCTCAGGACGAGAAGAGGGAGAGAGGGTAGGGTGTTATGGGCCCCTACCTGTCATCCCAAATCTTGTATGAGTTTTGGCATGTTAAAATGGAAGAATGGAATTTCTTGATTTATAGCCCTGATTGGGCATCTTTTTGGGTGTTGTGTCTAACATCTCTTGTTGGAAAAATCCACCTTTCCCTAGTTTTTGATTCATTGTGAATCCTGTTGTGGAAACCTAGTATGAATATGCATGTTTGATTTTGTCTCTTGGTCATGCTTGTTTGACACCTGATCAAATTTTTTTCTCTCCATGATCTTAG
This sequence comes from Cupressus sempervirens, assembly GCA_028749045.1. Lineage (NCBI taxonomy): Eukaryota > Viridiplantae > Streptophyta > Pinopsida > Cupressales > Cupressaceae > Cupressus > Cupressus sempervirens. The sequence goes on from CM053784.1 coordinate 344,148,503, forward strand.
CAACATATTGCAGAAAATGATATGGATCCCTTGATAAGGGTCATGAAGGAAATTCCATTAAACTATTGTAATTTTGGGATTGGAATCCTATGTAATTTTTATTTCTAAACCTTTTTGTAATGGCAACGATGCCGGGTTTTCTTCTTGGTTCTTTCCCGGTTGAGCCTTTGAATCAGGTTTGCCAATAAAAGGGTGATTGAGTATTGTTGTTTCTCATGAGATTTAATTGTAATTTTCAGTTAATATGGATGCACATAAAAAATAGGATGAAAGTGATGTTGATTCAATTAGGCAAAATTTCAAGTTTCCTTATATGTTGAAAGCAAAAATAATTATATTATGAATGAAGGTTCAGTTTTCGTGATTATTGGAATTAAAACAATTCTTGCATTGTGGTTTAAATGGATAATTAAATCTCTTGGTTTATTTAGTTGCAAAAGTCCTATTAGATTTACTTAAAATAATAATAATAATCCCCTCTTGGTTAATAAATCAACTTCAAAATTTATCCTTAGAAAAATAAAGGAAAAAAAATTGTTCCAAGAGAGCAAAAACTGTCTAGTTTTTGTATGGAGAACAAATTTAATTTCCCTCTTAGTAACAGTGAATCTTTAAAAGATTCCCTTTTTATATCTTGGTTGAACAATATTATTTAATTATTCAAATTATAAATAAATACAACAATTCAAAAATAAACAAACTTTTAAACATATTATACTATCCTAAATATCTTTCCTACCAAATAAACTTTTTGCATTTAACCTCCAACTTGGCGTCAGTTTTGGGTCATGTATTAAAAGTTGTTTGTTTTGCAAAGTCAAAATTGTCATTATAAGGGGTGATGTCACTCTATCTCCACATCCCATCCCCTTCTTCCTTTTTAACTTGGGTGCTCACCTCTTGCATGGATGGGAATTTTTATTATTATTAAACAAAAAACAAGCCTCTCATGCCAACTTGGGTCTTATTAATGACTAGGAAGGTGGGCGGGGGGGGGGGACGAGACAAGACTGACGCAGTACAGTCAATCATGTGGGACAGCACGCAGGGAGTTGGGAGGTTGGGTTGTGTGGAGTGGGGGGGGGGATAAGGGAAGATTAATGGGTAAGAGGTTTAGTAAATAGGGTAGTATAGGATATGGTTATGTTAATATATTTGTTTATTAAAGTTTTTTTTTGAAGATAGTGAATTTACATTATTTAGTTTAGTTTAAATCTTTTTTTAGTTAGTGGGTACTAAGTTTAGTCAGTATATGTTAAAGTTAGTTAGCCTTAAATTTAAGTTAATCTTAGATTTAAATCTAGATTGTTAGTATTGTGTTAGTTTAGGATAAAATTAGTATTTGTTAAAGTTAAGTTTTATTTAAATTTAGTCACTTTATTTTTGTATGTAGTTAGATCATATTTAAATTTAGTTAGTTGTTATTTAATTGAATTTAAGTTTAATAAGATTTAGTTGATGTTATTCAGAGTAGTATTAGTTAGCAAGTATTTTATTAAAGTTGTTTTAGATTTTCATTTTTGTTTTGTAAAGTTAGTTTTAATCGAGAATTGGTTAGTAATTGCTAAAATTAGATTCTAATTAAAGCAATTTAAATCAAGTATAATTATGTAGTAACGTAACAAATGTCGATATAATTTTAATAACGTAAGTTCAAATTTAATGATCAAATTCAATCCTCATGTTTACAAACTTAAGAGTAATGTAGTGAATCTAATTCTTGAAATCTCATATTCAACTCTTCAACCTTAGTGTACTTCTTTATTATTAACATTTTTTTTTTAAAATTGTGTGTATTTTTTTTTTTTGCCCTCGTATTTTTTGGGCATGACAGAAGACTCATAACAAGTGCAACAACCTTTCAAAGAGGCTCCCGAACTCACCAATACTAGACTTGAGATTTTTATGACTTATTAGCACTTTTGAACCTTGTTGTAATGCTTTTAAATTATTTTAATATGCATTTGAAGTATTATTTAATGCATTTTCAAGATCCAATAATGCATCTGTAAGATTTTCTAGTGCATACACAAGATATCCTAGCACATTTATAAGATTTTCTAGAACTTTTATAAGATTCTATAATACATTTGAGTAATCGTGAAGCGCATATATGTAGTTCTATAACACATTTGATTAGACCTAAAAAAAAATCATATTTAATTTAAAGATCTAGTTTATGGGTTTACAGGTCTCTTCTGAACCAAACAAGAGCTCTCAAGTCATTGAAGTTGCAGGGAGTGGAGAAAATTAAAAATGCACCTAACATGTACTAGCATTGAATAAGGTAGGCCTAAAACTCTTGTCAATTAAGCTACAAGTTTTCAAGTTTCAAATTCTAGTTTAAGTAAGAAATTGATTTCTTTGACCTACTCGGAACTAGGCCTATGCTCTCAACTCTTTGAGTTTATTAGAATGCTAAACCTTCCAAAAGGGTCAAATAGGAACCAACTCAAGAATGGAAAAACACATAGACTAAATAGGAGTCTCTTGTTCTCCTAGTTTAAAGGCTCACAATTGAACATCTTGCTTGTTGTGTTTGAGAAGTTGGAGTAGTAGGGCTATGCTCTCACCCTTTTAGGGTGATCAAACTCCCCAACCCACTTTCAATTTCTATCTATCATGCTTTTCCATTGGTAGTTTACTTAGCCATACAAAGGCATACCTCCTAAGATTTTCCTTAGTAGGGATGGTGAGAGGAAAAACCTTCCAACTTGTATTCTTAATTGAATGCAATTCGATTGTGTTCAAAACATAGCCTTCCTCTAGTATTTTCAAAAGAGATTGTGCCAAACCTCCCTTTCATTGGTGGGAAGCTCTCTTTCATAGAGAGGTAAATTCAAACGTAATCATATAAATACTAAAACCCCTATACACCAATCTTAGCAAGCCATTGTCAGAAAGCTCTCTTTTTTCGTTCTTGTGTGTGGAATATTTCATTTTCATTTGTACTATTGTTGTTATTGAATGTGCTTGTTTTAATACATGATAAATAACTTAAGATTGCAAAACTTTTTGACAAATTTAGACACGACTACAAACCAACCCTGAATTGGACATAAACATTGTTGTATACATTTAAATAACACATTTACAACCTAAAATAGCACATGTATTCACTTCTTTAATGCATTTTTAACTTGAAATAACACATTTGATACCTAAAAACAATGCATTTGAACAATGTTATAGCACATTTGAAACCTAAAATAGTGCATCTATTTTCAAAATAGCACTTACAAACTATAGAAGAGCACCTGACACATAATAAAATAATGTATATGAGTAACGAAGTAGCACATATAAATATTTCTACAATGCATTTGAGAGGATTTACAAAACAATGGCTACATGCACACAAAATATCCTAAAATAGAGAGCATATTTGAATACCTTTTTCCTCTATTAATACTCTACAAATATGAGGAGCTCTGAAAATGATCAATATCTTTAAGATCGAGCAAGAAAATTTTCATCATCCAAGTCATTTAAATGATCCTACCAAGGGATTTTATCCAACAAAAATCATCACTCCATCCTTGTACATCAAGTCAAACTCAAAGGACAAATACATAGTTTCATCACCTGACATTATGAAGCTAAATCCTATCACCATTTCTATTGCTAGAAACTATTTGAAAGTAATCTTGATACTTCATTATAACTTGGTCTAAAAATTATCCTCATAGCATGAAAATATAGAAGGATTAAAGGGTTCCCTTTCACATCTCATGCCATTGCACAAAAATTGTGTAAGTGCTAAAAAAAATTATCAAAAATATTGGTCGCACGAGTAAGTGCTAGAATAGCTAAACAAACTACAAAATCTACACAATCCTTGAACACCATTGATCCTATAACACCCATTAATTTATTTTCATCCACCATTTCTAAAGAATCACCCCTATTTGAACAATAGAATTTAGAACCTGATATGGAAATGGGTTCATCCTGAATTTGGGGTGAGAATAGCCTTGAGTTAAAGATCAAAGACTTTCAACAAAACCCAAAACTTGTCAATATAATGGAGAGACTACTAGAAAGACATAAAGAGTGTTACCTGCTATCATTGGCACAACAAGGTGTAAAGTTATCCATCGATTTTGATATATCTAACCTCAAGAGGATTCACACTTGGAGTCATGAACCAAAAACTCCAAGATTTACAAATAGAAATGGAAAATATGAAACGAGGAAAAGTCCAACTGGTCAAATTCAGTCTAGAGAGGATATGTCCTCTCCCATTTGATAGAAGTGTCATCTTGACACCTTTTCCCCAAAATATGAAAATACTAAAATATAACAAATATTTTGGTACATCTGACCCCCAAGATCATCTCTACCAATTCTATACTTAAAGTATGGAATTCAAGCATGATACAACCTATCTTATGCATCTATTCCCTAGAAGTTTGGGAGGACAAGCCATGGAGTGGTTCTCTAAACTCCCCTCAAATATCATATCATTTGATCAATTAGCCTCTGCCTTTGTTGCATAACATTCCTATAACATCAAGAGAGAGGTCACCATGATTGACTTATGCAACACGAAATAACTTCCAGGTGTTTCTTTTAAAATTTTCTTAGAAAGATGGAAACATACTTTTTCTCAAATACCATCAGGACATCCTAGACAAAGAGAAGGCCGATATATTTGTCAATAGCCTCTCCATACCTATGAATTATTGGCTACAACTTCAAGGTCCTAGAGATTTTAAAACAACATTGGAAAATGCAACCAAAGTTTAAAAAAACCTTACAAAATAATGATATCATTAAACTATTGAAAGATGAAAAAGGTTTCTCTAATAATTCTTTACAGCCACACAACTCATCTAATCAATCAAACGATAAAAAGAGATCCTAGTAGAAAAACAACAACAAAAACATGGAAAATGATGGAGTGGTAGAAGAAAACAATGTTAAACCACAACTTTACCCCTCCCAAAATGAACAATTTCCAAATGTCAATAACACCAATATGCCTACTCACCAAAACACACAAAAGAAAGACAATGTTCATCTATTCTATCAATGAAACACAACTACTCTGCCAACACAAAATAATCTAAAACAATAAGTGGCATACAACCAAGCCCCTCCACCAAAAGAGTATAAGTCCATCAAACACTTAGATTATACACTCCCAGAGGTGAAACATACAAAAGAGCTTTGCAAATGCTCTTAGCTAATGAGATTATTGTATTACCAGAAGCTAAGCCCTATGAACCACATATTAAACCTTCATGGTGGAATGAAAAAAAAATGTGTGCCTATCATAAAAATCAAGGGCATCTCACCAATGATTTTATGGCCTTAAGGGATCCATTCAAAAATTGATTGACAATGAAACCATTGAAGTTCACACTCTTCATACCAACACGAATCATACAACCTTTAAATATCCCTTCATGATTCATGAGAAGAGTGAATCTTCTAAAAACAACCAAATCAAATCTTCCAATGACAAGGTCAATTATGCCCACAATTATGATAATACAGTCAACATGATCTCTAGATTTGATGATGCTTTCAACATTATCATTGTCAAAGGTAAGTACAAGAAACAACCCTTGAATGCCACAACCCTAGGTTATGCCTCTAAAGTGGTCCTATTGAGGGAAACCACTAGCACTACCATCTCTAAATATAGTTTAGTCAATCACTTACTAAAAACATCTACCCACATATCCATCTTTGAATTGTTACAAATATCCCCGAAGCACAAAGAGATCCTAACAAAAGACTTAGTGCCAAATAATCTTGATGTAAATAGGTTCTAAAATATGGTAAGCAACCTCATTGCACCCCATTGTGTATCCTTCTTAGCATAAGATGATATGTCCTTTGCCCATCCGTAAAACTCCACATTACATATTGAAGTCTTTATACATAGGAATAGAGTAAAGAGAGATACATAGGAATAGAGTAAAGAGAGCTTTGGTTGACAACGGGGCTAGTTTAAACATTTGCATACTAAGCTTAGTAAGAGTATTGGGATACACAAAAGATGTAGTTGACCCCAAGAAAAAAATTACAATCAAGGCTTATGATAATGAGGAAAGATCCTCTAAAGGCATGGTCATCTTGCCAATAAGGGTTGGCCCGATCGTAAAGGAAATTGTTTGCCAAGTTTTGGACGTGGAGTTAACCTAAAACATCCTATTAGGAGGGTTATGGATACATGACATGAAAGTAGTTCCCTCTACTTACCATCAATGTTTGAAGTTTCTATATATGGGTCAAGAGTTAATCATACATGGAGACCAGAACTACATGAAATATTGTAATTGCCTTGTTCCTCATAACAAGGAAGAAATCATTGTCATGACAAGTAATGCCAACCAATCTATAATAGAAGAGGCTTCAAACTCCACAAGTCAAGACAACAACCAGTTTTCCACAATGACTAAGGGAAAAGAGAAAGTGGGTTGTTCTAGTTTTTCCATCCAATCATCTCTTCCACCAAAAGACTCCAAACAAAAACATTGTGAAGAAATGAGATGTTTAATGAAAGAGTTTGAATGAAAAATGAAAATTTCAACACAAAGGAGTAGGAGAATATTTAGTTTCTTTTTTTGACTCACCAATATCTCCTAAATCTCATGGCAAACCCACCTTAACTAATATTCCTAGACCCTACAATGAACACTTTGTCAAAGGAAGCGATATATCTCCAAGCACCAAAGAAGAGGAAAATAAGAAGATAGAAAATGTTGATATTTCACCTCACCTTTTTGGAAAAGGTTATGACTTAATGAAGAAAATGGGCTATCTAGGTGAAGGCTCTTTTGTATATAAACTAAGTCATAACCTAAAGACAAGAGTAGGCTATTGAGAACAAGAAAAGGAAATTTTTACACCCTATCCTAGGTCATTACCTCTTGATAAGTCATGACCTAAATATGAAGATTCCTCCTCCTCCACTTTTGTTTGGGTACCAACAGAAAAATATGTTATAGATTAGAGGACATTCAATATAAAGAATGTAGACATATCTTTCCTTGATCTCCAACCTATAGAAGGATCATTCATGGATGATATTGATAATGTGAACTACAACATTTGGGGTCAAATTGTGACAACGGTGTAATTTGAGGTGATTTTCATGTTTTTTTTTCTCAATTATCCTTGATACTATCACAATACTGACTTTGATGTTGTAATTGTGATTCCCACACAAGCATAAACAAAAAAAAGGAAAACACAACATAAATCATTGCTCATTTCTTTTGATCATGGAGAGCTACATGCGAAAGAGGTGGAGAGTTGCACATGAAAGAGGTGGAGAGCTATGAACATTGTTGTGACCTTGTGATTGGTGTATTTCATTGTTGTGCCCTTGTGATCTCTACAAATCATTGTCATGCCCTTGCTCTATGATTTTGTTGCCATGCTATGCCCTTGTGATCTATGTCTTCAAGGGTGAGAAGAGGTACCTATGTAAATGTTCTTTTTTTTCCTTCTTAACATGTATGTCTTTATATTTCCTTCTAAACATGCATCTCTTTATATATTCAGAGAGATATTTTTAAGGTGCTTATTACATTTTTTTTCACAATAGAAAATTGATCCAGCTACATACATATTCTAGAATCCAAATAATAAAATAATAAAATACACTCAACCCATGCTAAGTGAGTTGCCTCAAGATCCTACACAAAAATAATGTAGACCACAAAAAATGGGTAGAGTTTGCAAGAAATTTTACAAAACCATAATATAGCAGATATTTTAGGAAAGAAACAAGCCAGAACCCATTTAAATTGGTCTAGCTACTGATTAGCTAGGTTGATTAAAAATTATTGTAGAACTATCATTAGATTAAGTACAATAAAATAAACAATCAATTGTTCCCAACTAGTAGGATCAAATACAATTTTTGAAGGTGATAAAATTGCATTTGCAAATGCATCACTTACATGCCAGGCATGAAGTGCATTCCCCAACTTATAATGAATGGTTGGATATAATAGCTCCATACGCTAGCCCAACAATAGAAGCTAAGGATGTATCCATGCATGTATTGGAGTCTCCATGCAAGAATCCCAAGTATTTATTGCTGCTATTAATTTGGGCATCGCTATATGATTCAGAATGTTATGAAGTATTGAAGCCTATAGTAACTTCTCCCATGTTTCCAAAAAATGTAGAATAGGTTCAAGGTTCCTTGGCTCCAAGAATTTTTAGTAGCTATGGTCACTTCTGCAAGAATAACTTTAGTGGAGTTGAGTGTAAGGAGTTGAATAAGAAAGTTCTACTTTTGTATATAAATTCCATAATCACGAGGCTCATTCCCTTGCATAAGCCTCTTCCACAATGACATTACCTCTAAACCATGCAAAGGATGTTGAATTGGTTCCCAATCTTGAAGCACTCGTATAAGCAATGGCAAAGCAAATGCAGATGTAATATATGACAAATTGCACAACTTGTAGTCTTTATATATCCAAAGAGATCTTTTTGAAGGTTCTTATTACATATTAGCACAATAGAAAAATTGATCTAGCTATATATATATATATATATATATATATATATATATATATATATATATATATATATATATATATAAAATAAAACTCACTCAACTCGTGCTAAGTGACTTAGCTCAAGATCCTGCACAAAAATAATGTAGACCACAAAAAAGGGCAGAGTTTGCAAGTAATTTTACAAAAACATATCATAGTAGATATTTTTAGAAAGAAACAAGACACAACCTAGTTAAATTGGTCCAATTTTTGATTAGCTGGGTTGATTACAAATTCCTATAGAACTATCATCAAATTAGGTACAATAAAATGAACAATTAGTTGTTCCCAGCTAGTAAGATCAAATATATTTTTTCAAGGTGATAAAATTGCATATGCAGATTCATCACTTGCGTGCTAGGCATGAAGTGCATTCCCCAACTTATAACGAATGGTTGGATATGAAGTCTCCATACACTAGCCCAAGAATGGAAGCCAAGGATGTAACTATGCATGTATTGGCACAATTTCCTTGCAAGGATCCCAAATATCTATTGCTACTATTAATTTGGGCATCACTATATGATCTAGAATGTTATGAAGTACTAAATCCAATAGTAACTTCTCCCATGTCTCCAAAAAATGTAGCATAGGTTCAAGGTCCCTTAGCTAACATGAATTTTTAGCATCTATTTTCACTACTAGAAGAATAACTTCAGTGAAGAGTTGAGTGAAAGGAGTTGAAGAAGCAACTTTTGCTTCTGTGTAAATGCCATAATCACAAGGCTCATTCACTTGCAAAAGACTCTATCATAATGACATTACTTCTAAACCATGCAAAGGATGTTGAAGTGGTTTCTAACCTTGAAACACTCTTCTAAGAAATGGCAAAGAAAATGCAAATGCAATACATGACAAAATTCCAAGGTGATCAGATACTATTTCCAATGTGATGATGACAAATCCTAATATCTTAATATCTTAAATGTAATCATTTGGAGGGTAAGAATCTTGTGATAAGTGTGTTTTATTTAAATATCTCATGCATGCAAACTTTTAAAAGAGAAACTAGATAAATAACATACACAAAAACCAAAAAAATATTTCAAATGAACAAATCTGGCCATACCTCTCTCTCACTGGATCAAAAATTAATGAGTTGGCTAAGGGAAGGTAGGACATATTAAAATAGAATAATATGGAAAAATCAAACTATATATTTGAGACCAAGCTTAATCACATATTTTTCTCCTGTCACCCATCTATCTATACAATCCTATTTTCTTAAAAAAATTGTAGATGAGAGAATGCAAAAGATTAGCTTAAAATGCCACTGCTTTTAGGAATTTGAGCTGAATTTTTTTGTGCAAAAAATGAAAATGATCCCCAGGAAAATGCCTAGTTCATAGAACATTGCGGTAACTTATGTAGCTATGTGAGTTGATATTCTTCTAATATTTTGAAATGGTGGATAAATGAGACCCTCCTCTAAATGATCTTTATTAACCTATTGAGCTAAAGCCTCATCTATTACATAATAAAATACCAATACCAATATTTATGCCATTCAAATGAGAAAGCTATAGAAAAATCATGGTTAGAATTTATATAAAATGAAAAAAGGTTTACAAGGTGCCAATGGCATATCATCATAGACACAGATTGTTCTTGCATGATCAAGCCCAAGCCAAAACTAGGAAAGAGCATCATTTAACTATAAATAATTAGAGAACAAATATAAGCTCAAAACTTTCAAGGAAGTATGTTGACTATTAGTATGAATGAAAGTAGAGGTCAACTATAGAAGAAACTCATATAGTTGAGTTACCATACCCTCAAATTTATTGCATTTAAGATATTAGGATATGCTGGTTTAAGCAAATATAAATGCTATTTCCAAGGTGATCATGACACAATAAGAAATAATGTAATTCCTACTCTAGATTGGTCAAACAAAGATAAAGTTTTGACACAATAATGATTCATGTCTAACACCATTCACTCACACATGGATAAACCAATAGATGGATAAGTTGAAGGGAAAAAAATTCCATTTAAATATGAACTAGTTCAAGATGTAGAAGAACCAAATGAGGAATCATGTGAACAACTCCCTGGATGTTCAAGAAAACAAGAAGGCCAAAACAAGAATAAGAATGGAGGGAGTGAAAAAAAGTTACAAACAAGAGGAATAAAGAGGAAGGGGATAGAGGACAAGGGGCCACCTCAAAAGAAGCAAAGATCACCCTTATGTCCAAGTAAGAAAGAGATGGATTCCTCCTCTAATGAAAGTAAAGAACAACATATTGAGAGTCATTTTGTGGTTGACATTGAGGCCCTTTCAAATAATGATGAAATAGGGCCCTAAGGCGCAAATTTCTTGGACATTAATTTGAGCACCCAATATTATGATTAAGGAATTCAAAGTCATGAGGATGAACTATATGAGATCACCTCCATAACATGGCTATCAGATTGAAAATGATGGGGACATATAATAATAGCCCAATCCATTAGGTGTTAGCAAGGTAGATCTAATATATACCTTTGGATTTAATTTTCTTCATGCAATCTTATTTACCACAACACTTTCTTGGATTCTATCCAGTGCTCCCATAATATCCTCTATGTTGTCTAGTTGTTGTTTGTCTTGTGCAGTCTCTTTCCAAAGCCGCTCCTTCTTCTTTTGGTATATTGCCACACACTCTCTCTCATGCCTTAAATTTTGATCAAACTTTTAAATATATTCCTCTACCATATCTAAAATCAACTTCACATTGTGTTGTAACTCTAGCATAGGTGTTTGATCCTTCATAGCTTTCATTTCAACATTCAAGTTTTCAATATTGGTCAACACCCTCACTTGTGGACCTCTCATGTCAAGCACTTTCTATACTATTTCAACACCATGTTCTTGCTTCTTAGCTAATAGTTCTTTAGGTGAATTTTCTTGTAAAACATTAATTTTTTTGAATAATTGTAAACTCTTAGAAAATGCATTCTTGTTTTCTATTAGCATTGATGGGCTTCCCTTGAACAAAATAAAAATGAAAAGGCATAAATACACCAAATTTTTCTTTCAAAACCATATGTGTAGATGTAAACATCAAGCACAACATGTCCAATATTTTTGCAGATATACACATTAATTACACCAAATTTTTCTTTCAAAATCATATGTGCAGATATAAACATTAAGTACAACATGTCCAATATTTTTCCAGATTTACACATTAATTACACCAAATTTTTCTTTCAAAATGATATGTGCAAATATAAACATTAAGTAGAACATGTCCAATTTTTTTGTAGATATACACATTAATTACACCCAATTTTTCTTTCAAAACCATATGTGAAGATATAAACATTAAATACAACCAACTCAATAAGGGCACAAGAATAAGTTATTCCCATGAAGAATGATCATGTTAGATAATACAAGGGAATTTGATCAAAATAGAGAGACAATCGCTAGATTATTGTCTAACTTTCAAAGAGAAGGTGATGAAAAATGTTATTTTCCTTGCAAGAGTTGTAATGGCTTAAAGAAAAGAAGAATCAAAATCAAAATAGCTAAGAGATATTGTAGGGAGAATGGTCACACTAAAGGGGGGTTTCATTTTCATCCATTCATAAGTTGTTTGTTATATTTTTTTTGCAATTAATATACAAATTAACTATGAAATGGGGGTTTTATTAGCATCATTTTTATATAGGTTGTTCTCTTTAGGGTAGTACGTGATATAGACCAACACATCTCAAAGCAACATGGAGGAACATGGAAGTGTGAGTATTGAAGGAGAAGATCATGATCCCATGGAGGATGATGATCATGCACCAGGAAACACATTTGAAGATGATCTCTTCATAAAATGGTATAGACTACGACTCAATCAAAATAATCCTAATAGAACTATTATTGAGCATGATAATGGATTTCCAATTATTAATACAAGATTGTTTGAGCCACTTGGGGATGAGCCCTATGTTCTTCCAAGCCAATGTGAGCAACTATTTTACTCAGAGGTTCCACATAAACTGGTTGGTCATTTCTTGTTAGACATGATCCAAGGGAAAGGCCAATAAAGTATAATATGATGGAAGAAGAAGATATTGAGGAAGAGGAAGAAGTGGATCATGATCGAGAGTTAGTTGATGATGCTCTTGATGCAAATGATGTTGCTACTAATCACGATGATCATGCTTCTATTGATCATGATGATGATGCTCCTACTAATCATGATGATGAGGAGGAGGAGGAGGATGATGATGATGATGATGAGACGATGATGACAACTACGATAACCAAGATAGTGGTGGCGACAATGTCAACGACAATGATCTTGATGATGAGATGGATGTAGAATAATATATGGAGGGGGGGCTAGTTGTTGATTAGTTAACATTGGAAGGGGGTTTGATTATCAATGAGAAGAATGAAATATACAGTTATGTGATCAATGCCTATGCTATTCAATATTTAATTCTTGATAGATCAATGATTAATTTGATTAACTTGTCATGAACCTTTTACTATTTATAATTCATATGTGATGCTAATATTCAATTTAATTTTGAGTATATGTATCATGATTTTTTTGGCTAAAATAAGAGAACTTATTTACTATTGCAGAAACCTAAAGCCATTTTATAAGCATCCCACACAGCCTCATGGATCATGAGGTATAAGTTAGTACACCCCATAGAGATTAATATCTTTTACCATTTGTAAAATATCTCTCTCATTTCCACCTATCTCTCTTATTTCATGGAGTGTAGGTACCAACAAATAGGTATTTTCCATTTTTTTTTTCCTTGAGTGAGGAAAATGTAGGAATGGAAGAAGAAAGAATATGTCTAAATCAAGGAGATAGACTTGAGGTCAAAATATCATAAATAAATTCAACAAGTGCATGAAATTTTTCCTCGCTCAAGGGAGGTCATGTTCTTATGATGATGAGAGTAAAGACGACTTTGATGTGCCCGTTAGATATAAACATCTATAGAAACAATGGGTCCCTAATGAACTTCCTCTAATAAATATTGATTTTTGTGTTGGAGAGAGGATATATCGCATAACACCATCCTCATTACATGGTTTGGGCCTATTTTCCATGAATGGCATAAAGGTCTCTTACAACAAGGTTGTTGATTTGATGGAGTATGTTGGACCTTTCTATGATTATAGTAGATGGATGTAGATTGTTAGATATAAAAAAAGTATGTGTAGGTATGCACTAACAGAAAATTATATACAACAAAAAGTTAGTGAAAAAAGTAAAATAGTAGCTATATACATTGACAGAAGGCCAAAAGCATTAGGGAATATTACCTATTTTATAAATAGTACCAATCTTCGTCAACTAAGAAGTCACCCAATTGCATATTTGAGGCACGCAAGGGAAATCATGTATTTTTATGTGCAATAAAATTAATATGTGGAGGTAAGGAGCTTCTTATTGATTACAATTTGAATCACGAAGATACAAACAAAGCCACTATCATGGTGAGTTGGTACATACTATGCACATTTAAAATCAACTCCAATCAATGAATCCAACACACCATTAAAATTTTATATGTTTTTTTCTAACTTAGAATAATAATACATGTGTTTTAACATGTCTCAATGATTTTTTTTTGAAAGTTGGGCTACAGTGATCAACATCCATAAGATACGCATGATGAAGATGGTTCTTCTTAATTAGATACAAGAAATATGTTAATGCATATTTTTTATTATGTTTTATTCTTCACTACTATTTTGGATTGATTTTAAATATAGAGCTAATAACATTTCTCTCACAAACAAGTGCTAATTGGGATAAGGGAAAGGAAAAAGTAGTCCACGAGGAAAAGGAGCCAGATGATGAGCTAGATGAATTTATTATTGATTTTACATCATCTATTGATCCTACAATTGCAATGCAAAAGGTGATTCGTGATATAGGAAGAAGGATAATGCAATTGGCATCAACTCAACCTGAAACTCCTGAATTATTTTTACAGAGGATGCTGAAGAAGTACAAGGGTGATGCCCTAGAGGATGATACTTCAAGTAGTTCAAGTACATCACATGTTCTATCCTACACTTATGTTTTGCTCAAGCAATATTTTTTAATAGCTCTAACAATCTTGTTTTATTGTGCTCTAACAATCTCATTTATTTTAGCAACATGTACCACGATGATAGATGCACTGTTGACTGGAAATTTAGATACAAGGAATAGAACTAAAGAGGCATTACTGACTACAAATTCAGTAACACACACCATGATGATAGATGCAGTGGTAATGCCTATTGGTAAGTAGATTCCTCCTTTTCTCTCACATTTTTCATGTATTTTCTTCACTTGAACTATTATTTCTTAGGGGGCATTTTGTAATATTGGATTCATTTTATGCAAGATGCGATGAGGACCTTCTTGGGTGTACCCATGTTAGATGTTATATGTGTGACAACAATAAAGCATTGTAATCAATTGCTTGTTAGCAATGAAGATGGTCTTCCCTTGAAAGTAGCCCAACTTCCAAGTACTTTAAAGATTGTTCCTTTCTTTTACTATACAATCCTATACTCATAATCAAATGCACTAACCTCTCGTGTAGTCCCTTGCAATAACTACTAATCCCATTATTATTTTATAGAGAATAATATATTTTATGAAAAACCTAATGATGAATGTTTGTGTATATTTGGGCCGACCATACACACAGGGTATCATATTTTCATTTCATTGCTTGATCATGTTTCCTTTGATTAAATTCTTCAAGTAAATTAAAAGGTAGCTTTAGTTCATTTATGAATCTAACATTCTTTTTCTTTTCTTAAAAGGTGGAATTTGCAAATGAAAGAGTTAAAGGAACAACTCATTGATGCCATGACAACACTTTTTGGCCCCAATGCCTTTCAAAGACTTAGGCTCCTTGAGAAAGCAAGTCAAGCTTTGAAGTATATTAGGTACAACTACATGAACCAAATAAAAAACAACTCTTGTTATGAGTGCCACGCCACCCCCCCCCCCCCCCGCCCCATATTCCTATTATTGAGTGAGAGAATCTTAAAAAGGATGCCACAGAGAAAAAAAAAAAAACTAATGGAGAAATGGTACCACCCGAGAAAAGAAGGTATGTCATAATATTAAGAATGAAATTAAGTAATAATTACTCTTAATACTTATGTGATCTAACATATTTCAAACTTCACATAGGTTTCTTGACACATCAAAGGAAACCAAAGCATAGGCAACACAAGCTCGGCTCGGTTGGATATTCAAAACTTGCTGCACAAATTGTAAGTATAAGTAAATAAAAAATTATATGAAAATATTTATAAATTGTAAACAATTTGGTCTTTGATGAAATTGATTACAAAAAAAATCCATAATACCAAGCAAAAATGTAGGCCATGGAGTTTGAAAAAACAACTTCTCAAGAGGACAAGAAATTAGGCTACACAAAAGGCTATACAGTCGTAGCTGAATGACTCTGAGAAATGAGTGCACAAGGTTCTTCTACTAGATCTATCGATGAGGTAAATAAGTCAATTGATTTTTATTTCAAATTGAATACTTTAGCAATTACTATATTTGATATTAAGTCCAAAAATATAAGTCATATTTGTTTTAAGTAAGGAAACAATGATTATATATTTGTTTAAAAATTTAAAGTGAATATATTTATATGTGCTTAAATGAATGATTAAGATTTCTCAGTATTTTTCTTGTATATATATGTATATATTATTGATAAATGCACTAATTATTCACATTGGATTGCAACTTGCCAATCTTGATACATCAGTCGAGCACCGTGGAGGTGGCAATTTGAATGTGGGTCCTAGTAAACAAGGTATATATTTTCTATTAGATTTTTTATTTCTGAATTATTAATACAACTAAAAAAATTTAATTGAATTTGGTGTAGTAATATAAATTTAACTATAATATGTGTTGGGATTAAGAAAACATTTTGTATTGCAGTTGCAGAGGATGCAAATGTTATACCTAATGAGCATGTTGAGGTGCAAGTCGGCAGGCAAGATGATGTGGTTGGACAAGGTAAAGAGTGCTACAATGTTCTTTAAAATCTTTAAAGTGTCAATTTTTTTTTAATTTAACCCTTTTATTTATTATTACAGAGGACTTTCCTATGCAAAGGACAGCATGTGCACACCCACAGGTGAGAAGAAATATCAATGATGACAAAGTTATGCCTTTACAACAATATAGGCAAGGACAAAAAAAGAAAGAAAAAGAAAAAAGAAATGATTCATGTGAACTTATCTAACTTATTTGATAATGACTGATGTTTATGTCTTGATGTTTTATTTATGTTCTTTTGAATGTTCTAATGAATCTCATGTTTTAATGTTAATGTGAATATTCTAATGAAACTTATGTGTTAATTAATTTTATCATGTGATAGTTAATGAATGTTACATTTTATTAATAGAATGAATGAATTTTTAACAAAGAATTTAGATGTTAGGGGAGGGGAATGAGCTTCCACCTTCATGTGGCTGGCCCTAATTAGTAGATAATATTAAACTATTCTCGAAACCAAGTGAAGGTCAACATTAACCTATGATTACATGACAACTAATTGTGTCAATCTCTTGGTTTTAGGTAATTTAAAAGGATGCATTAGTCAAGCTCATTGATTTATGAAATTTAATTGCAGTGTATGAAGTATTCAAAAGAATGGCTTTCTATGGGATTGCTTCAAATTATTCCTCTCTAAGGTATTCTATTATTTCTATTTATTTGCAATCATATTTGATTGCGTTGTTATTTTTGCATCAATGACTTGGATCACATTCTATGACTCATCATATAAACAAGAGAAAGATATTATAAAGAACTATCCAATGTAAATAACATAATTAAAATATTTATCTTGATTTCTTCTAAATTGCTTGCAGAATTGATGTTGTTGGGATTTATCTTGCTTCTTCTTACTATTGGGCAGACAAGAATTGCAGAGATTTGTATATTTGAGAGCTTAGGACACTCTTTCCTTCCATGTCCAAAGGAGGAGGCCTCAAAAGAAGAAGATAGTAGTGTTGAGGAGACTGATTTTTTTTAATACATAGAAAGTTCATGTTCATAGCTTCTCATTAAACTCCATGAAGTGGAGCTTGGCAACATATGAGGTTGCAACTAGTCATGTGCTTCAAAGGTAGAATTTTCTTCTTTCATATTCATATCGAATGGAGATATTTTTCTAATGGAAAGAAAATTAAATGATTTTGTCCTTTGTTATTTTGATGCAGGGGAAGTTTCCTCCTATATCACAAGATGAACTCCATCAACTACATATGCTCATTTTTGTATTGGCAGTTTCTTATGTCTTGTCTTGCATTGCAATTATGACACTAGGATGGGAAAAGGTATGAGTGACTAGGCTTTCCTCCTCTTATTGTTATATGAAAAATAAATTTATGGTAATGGTTAAATATTAGAATACCTTTGCAGATGAAGAAATGGAAATCATGAGAGGAAGAGACTCAAATCCTGGATTATGAATTCTCAACCAGTTAGTCTAATATTTTCCATTTTCTCATTGAATAATTGCATTTGATAACTTTTGTTGTAAATTGGGAGACATGAAGAAGAATTTGAATAGTGGAAATAAATGATATTATTTCATTCTAAAGTATACATTGATTCATCATATATTTTTTAAATTTTCAAATGAATCTTGTCATACAAAATGACTTGAAATGTTGGGAGGTAGTAGACTTAAAGGGAAAAACAAATCTTCTAGGGTATATGAATACATCATAACTCATGTTCTTGTGCATTCTATTGTTTCACAGTGTTCTCATGAACTATTCTCATTATTTCTTTTGAGTATAGTGATATGTTGAATAATATTATAAGGAGGAAGCAGAGGATCCTAAAGTTGGGTCAAATATTTGTCTTTAAAATTTGACCAAATTAGCAAAGGAGGCCACCACAATACGTCATGCACTTCAACCTATGTTTCATTTTCTTTATAGTCAGAAATATTCATCCCTTCAAAATGGACTCACACTATGTGCTCTATATAGCATGCAACTCTTAATGGAGAAAGTAGATAACATTTATAATTTCACAATTTATAATCCTTGTAAATTACAATATGAAAAAGTCAAACTTCATTGGCTACATCTCTAGGTATATATATGATATCTACTAATTTTAATTTTGAATTTTAATTTTGAATTTTACTTTCAAAATACTTTGGTTAAATTATAATTTATAGGTCAATATTTTAGTTACTATTTCCAAATGCCAAGTTCACCTTTTCATTTTAATATTTTATGATATTTCATGCCTTTCTATTGGTCAATTTTTAGGCCATTCTACTCATGTGTTATTGTCCATGCTTATTAAACATCTTGATCACAAGAATGTGGTGCAGAAACCTCAAATGTAGATTAATATCATTGAATTTTTTTCTATCCTTGCACAACAATCAAAATCACAAACATTTGTAGCTATGGTTAGTGCCATGTCTGACCTAGAAAGTCATTTGTGTAAGAGAATGCATTGTACTTATCAGGCTTCCAATCTTAATGATGATATAAACAACTTGAACAAGTCTTTTCAAACTGTAATTAAAGAGTGTCTGGTGCAATTTTCTAGAAAGGTGATAAATTTAATAGTTCTTTTCCTTTCTTGAATGCACATGTTGTCAGACACATATGAAATTAGTATTAAATATGATGCAAGAGAATCTTGGGTTTCCTTGTAATCCTACACTTTTGTTCATTCTGTCAGTTGCTACTGAGTTCCAGTTATTGCCAAGTTCCAGTCTCTAGTTATTGTCGAGTGTCAGCTTTTAGTTATTGTTGGGTGCAAATTTTTAGTTACTATTGAGTGCTAGTTTCTAGTTGCTTTCAAGTTCTAGTGTGTGCCGAGTTATCTAGAGTGTGCCAAGTTATCCAATGTGTTCCAAGTTATCTAGTGTGTGTCAAGTGAACCCATTATTTGATGATGCTTGGTTCCTTCTTTAGCCAAGTTATCTATGTTTTGGTTCTTAGTGGGAGCCAACTTGCGTATTTAATTTTGATCATGAATTTAATGATAGAATCTTATTTAGGGATGAGTGTTGACCATTTTGAGGTCAAACTTGTTGGAAATATTCAAGACTATGCTAAGTTACTGAGAGGGGAGGGGTGAATTGGTAACTTCTTAAAACTTTAATAACTTCAATTCTTAATCCTATAAATCAATTAACACTTAGTTCATCACATCTAATCTAATTGCATGCATGAGAAACTAAAAACATGAAAGCATCCACAACACTTGAACACAAAGATTTGGTGATCTAAAAACCTTCCAAATAGAAAGTAAAATTGGGTGGGGATGATACCCACAAACTTTAGTACTATAGCATAAAGTTGGCCTATTAAGGTTTACATTGATCACTTTTGATGATCTACCCTATTAGGAGCAAATAGGACTGTTAGTTCCACCTTGTGAGAGGATTTACAAACACACAATGAAGTATGTACTCGATAAAGAGATTTATAAAAGACTGTTAGTTCTACCTTGTTAATGGATTTTGACTGGTTCACATGTTAGGATGAAGCAGTAGATCTCTGATTTGTAACTAATTTTTCTGATAATGATTCCTTAGTGTACTAATTACCTTTTTGTGATAGATATGTCACTATTGCTCCTTATACTGATATGGTCTTTATAATTCTTTATCTGTTGCATTCATAACTTGAGCTTTTCGAATCAACATTCACATTACAATGCATATGCTCACATTTACATTCTCACTCTTACTTACACACATTGGATATGATACAATACATTACATATATATCACAATCCAAATTACAAAATCACAAATTTGGTCATGATACAAGTTAACACAAATATTACAGAGTCAGCCCACATGGAGATACTGGAAGACTGACTCGGTGAGGTTTTGATACTTAGCATCCACTATCATTTCTCAACATCATCATGCTCTTGGTAGACATAGAAGCTCAGTCCATACTGATCACTTTCAAGTTGTCTTGAAATCGGTTTGCACTAGTAACTCAGTAGATATTGTGCAACTCAGCAAACACTGAATCACTTGGTTATCATGAAGTATCTTGGTTAACACTAGCTTCGCATCATATGAACTATGAACTCGGTAGATACTATAATGCTTGATTAACATTGGCTTCGCATCACATGAACTATGAACTCAAAAACCACTGATAAACTCGGTTTGAACTGCTGAACTTCACATTGACTAAATCTGCTCGATGACCACTGAGATTAGTCCAAAAGACTTGGTAGCAACTGTAGAGCTCAGTGGCTAACGAATTACATGGAAAACACTATAAACTATTCAATGAGCTTGGTAGCTATACAAAATCTAAATCAGTGTGTGTCACTAATAACAAACTTGACTGATATGTCAACAATCTCCCCCTTTGGCATTAGTGACAAAAACACTTATTAGCCCAAAACTGAATACCTTGTATTCATCACCATGTGATACTAGCTTGGTATATTTTTGAGATTTTTCAAAATTGATCTTTGTAAGGTATATACATACTAGTTCTCCACCATAGCATATTGCTCCCCCATACCATGTGTTCCTCTATGTACATGTAACTTTTATCTTATATACATATGACATTTCTCCAATGTAACTTTTCTCCCATATAATAACATATCTCCCCCTATAACTTTTCTCCCCCTTTTTGACAATAATGCCAAAGATTTATTCTAAAATAGTTACATAGAGACACCAAAATGAGATAAGAATTTAGAGTGTACCTTGAGGGTGATTGCCAAGGTTTTATCCCAATTTTCTTGCAAGACCTTGCATGTATGAATTGCAATTTGCACTTCTACTGAGAGTTCAAACATGTGATCTGCAACAGAGAAGTTGTTATCATGGATCATAGTCTTTGAATATACAATGTGTTTCTACATAGCATCCATGACTGGAAGGATCATATTTTGTATGTCAATCAATGTTGAGCGGATCCTTGCTTCTTCTCTTAACAATTCAGCTTGCAAGTCTGACAAAAATCTAATCTTCTTGAAATGTGCAGAGCTTGAACTAGGGCCAAGTTGCAAGTATTGAGCACTTTCTTTAAGATCTATATCAATTTTGGACAATTTGTCCTTTACTTCCTTTGTATACTTAATGACATCACATAGTTTCCCAAAAAGTGATGACACATTTGAATAGGACTCCTCAAGATTGACCAAAATTGTTGAAAGCTCAACTTGATAAATGGCTATTTGCTAAGCAATGTGCTCCAACACTTTATTATTGAATTTATTTTCAGACTTTTTAGCTAGCTTATCTTGACCTTCGGTGTCCTCATTGAATTTTTGGACTACCTCTCCAAGCTGAAATAAAATAAGTTGAGAAGAATCAACCTCAATTCCTATTGTTTTAGTCAAGATATTCTTGGCATCATCTATTATCTTATATTTTCTGTCTCTCTCCTCTCTTAATCTTTGCTATTTGGCCTTTTTCTGGAGGAGTTCACCAAATATGTGCATTTGGTTTGTAGAAATATTGTAGATATCCCATTTGGGAATTACTATTTCCTCATCCAAATCTATATCTTCCTCTATCGCCTTTCCTTTCAAAAAATTTGTACTTTGTTGAACCTTAGACTCAACTATCCTTGCACTTATTACTTTTTTACCTGGAATGGAAATAATATTGGACATACTTGGACTTGTAGTAAAAATTGATGGAATACTTATAGAAATGCTTGAAGAATCCAAAATTGATGAAGTCAAAATTGTAGAATCCAAAATTGAAGTACACAAAACTGGAGAGCTTACCATGGATGTACTCAAAACTAAATAAGTCAAAATTGGAGAAGTGAAGACTGAAGAACTCAACTTGGTAGATAAGAAGGAGTTTACAGCTTTGTTGATGAAGTGGAAGTCACTTCTATCAATGATGTGTTGAGCTAAGTTGGTTCAAAGAGTGATTGGACATTTGATGTATTAGTAGTAGTCACAACCAAACTTGTTGAAGCTATCTCCATACTTGATGTAGCCAATGGCTTTCTCAAGGAGTGAGGCAATGACTGCAGTAGCTATCTTGACTAGGTTAGTCTCCTCATCATCTTGCTTATCTTCCTCGATAGCTTCTAGACCTTAATCCTCTTCATCTTCTTCATTATCAAAATGAGTCACTTCTTCAACATTTTCCTCCTCATCTTTCTCCTTATCTTCTTCTTCATCAACATCCTTTACTTCAATTGGAAATTCACTTGGTTTATGAAGATGATAAATATTTTTCCAATTGTTTCTACCATTTTAACAACATGCTCTATGTCCTTAATCAAAACCAAACAAGTATGTAGTGCCTGCCCCTAGTCTACATTTTTCTAGTTACATTTCTACTATCATTGCCAAACTCTTTTAGGCCAAGTTTTATGTTTTATAATTAGTAGCATTATCTTGAGATTATTAGATATTGTTTCAGACTTAGTTGATAAATGATGAGATTACTTGGTACTCTATACTTCATGTGTGCATGATTATTATTACAATGCTGTTAGATTATTGATGATGTGTAGTTAGATGGATTATCCTATGTCTTTTTTGATGGATACTTACCCCATACTGCATGTGTATGGTGTGCGTGTTTGTTTTCTTTATGTATGATGTTTATGATATGGTTAAGGAAGGGAGTCGTAGTCACTTGCTAGTCGGGATCTACACGATGCACCACTTCCTGCCATTGCCTATTTAGCTTAGTATATATTGTGTATGTACATGCATGGATTTTATGCAGGTTGCAAGTACTGAGTATCGACTTCCCTGAGTTGCCAGGATGAGCGTACCCTAACGCATTATCTCAATGGTAAGAGAGGGGAGATAAATTCTTAAGTCCAAATCCCAAACCTTTGAGCCATTCATCCTAATTAACAATTAGGACAAGTATCTGAGTCTTGTACCTTTCGAATGTGTCGAATGATGTTAATTCGTGATTTTAAACCCTTAGTTGAATTTTGTATGTGTTTAACTATGATGGGTTTTCGTATTTTTACTTTATGAGTTTTGGTGAATCTTCTATTAATTAAGTCTAATTAAAAAGATTTAATTAATAATTTAATTCAAAAAAATTATTTGTTATGTTAATGTTTTATTTAATTAATTGAGAAATTAATTATATAAAAGAGTCCTATAAAAAGAATTAAATTTGATAATAAATCTATAAGTTTAAATTTGAACATGATAATATTTAATTCATTTAATAATATATATATATATATATTTGGAGTGCATTTTTAAATAAATGCTAAATAATAATATTATTATTAAATTAATAGATAGTTATCAAAATTATTGTTCAAAAATAAATTTAGACGTGGGAAAAGAAAATTAAATTATTAAAAGTTTTATGATTGCATAATATGTGTATGAGATTAAATTAAATAAATCAATTTAATAGAGGTCAAGTAAAGATTAAATTAATTAATTTAATGGATTATTGTATGTGCATGGAAAAGATAAAAGAAAGATAAATGAAAGTTAATAAAGAGTTAAAAAGGTGTGAGCAAAGAGTTCTCTGGGGGAAATGCACAATTAATGCCCCGATTATAGGGAGAGAACTCCTTTATCACAAATTGGGGGGTTCATTTTTCAAGAGGCTGGGAATTTTGGAGGAGAAGAAGAAAAAATTTCAGAGAAGGAGAAAGTTCTGAAAGGGGAATTGTTTTCTATAGATTTCTGGAGCGTAGCAAATTAGCATCAGTATCCAAGTAGACACTTGTGAAGATTTGCATAATTCAAATATATCTTTTAATTCCTGTCTTCTTCGTGTTTGCTAAATTATTGTCTGGATAATTTGGGTAAAAAATATATATAACATGCTTGTGAATTCTGGATATTGGAAAGTTATTCTGTATATGGAATATTTTAATTGTTTAATATAATTTCTCCACAATAGATTGTAAATTGGGAAAACTTATCAGAAAGGGTAGAAATCTTATTGGAAAATCTTCTTAAAATTATTGATAAGAAAATAAAGATTGGGTGTCAAGTATTTGTCTTTCAGATTCAATTCTGAATTCTAGTATATATATATATATATATTCAATTAAAATTTAATTTAATAAATATTCAATATGGGTCTATATTCACTTTTGGAGAAAAAAAACCAAGCAAATTATTAAAAAAATTATTATTATTATATGGGGAGGGGCGGATTAAACCACCCCTACCCCCTGTCATGTCCTATGTGACCCTGCTGCACGGTAGGCGACTGCTAGCGCAGTTGTACCTGCTAACGCAGGCCGACTGCAACAGCAGTCCCTGCGTCGCAGAGGGCCGCAGGCCTTATCAAAAAGGGTCGGTGTTTTAATTAAAAACGCGATTCACGTTTTCTTGTTTTGTTTAAAAAAAGAAATGGTTTATATATATATATATATATTTTTTATAAAAGTTGTTTATATATATATATATATATATATATATGTATGTGTATATATAAATAAATCATTCTTTTTAGTTTTGTTTAATAAATGAATTTTAATATAGTTGTTATTTAAATTTAATTAATAAATAATAGTAAACTTGAAAAGCAATATAATAATATTTATTTTAGAGAATTGATCATGGGGTAAATATCCGTTTATACTTAAGTTAATATTGGAATTTACTATAAGGAGAAACGGTGAAAATATTTCATCACTTGTTAGTAAATTCAAAAATGGAAACTGAAACTCCACATTCAACTTAAAATTGAAAACATGTGCTTGTACCTTGTTTTCCCTATGCTATTTATGTTTGGGATTTTTTTGGGTTGACTAGAGTGTTGACCAATTATAGGATGTCTACCAGAGGCTTGGGGGTTTTGTGAGTGTGGTATCATGTTGACTCGACCTTGATCATTATTTCTCAACCATGTATGTGATGGTCTATTTATGATGAGTATATTTGTTTTGTTGAATATTATGTTTCATTGTCTTGGTGAAATAGCGGAATGTATGCTATGAGATACCTAAATAACCATTATGAGTCATTGATCAGTATTTTTGGATTATTGTCGGTTGCTTGTTGAGAGCCGATGAATACTTTGATTTATCTTGTTGCCTTCCAGTTGCTCATAGAGAACTGATGTGATTACTATTCAATTATCTTTATGATGATTTCCAGTCACTTGTATAGGACTGAGGTGATTTTTCTATGTTTATGTGATTTGTGATTTCATGAGCTTAGGGTACGTTATCTTTATGCAGTGTCGGGAAGTGGCTTGCAATGGGGGTCGGGGACCCTAAGTGGTCCTGGGGGTAACCCATTGTAAGTTGTTTAATAAGTGATAACTTTACACTTAATACTAACTTAAATGAACCTAATAAGAGATACTTGTATGTTCTCGCCCATGCCATGAGTGTTATTATAGACTAGGATGGGAGTAGAGAGAACGCTTGGTTATGACCTTGCATTTCGTAGAATGCCTTATCAGTGCGAGAAGATACTAGTGGCCGCAGGGATCACTAGGGACCTGGGAGTCCTAAGGGACTGTTTGGGTAACTCCAAATGTGATTTGTACAATGACACTTTCTCGCTTACATAGTAGATACCTACGTGTCTTTGTGGTGCCTCTGGGTTTAGATGTCAATCTATTTTAGGAACCTTTGAGTTAGCATACTTATAGGATTTCCTGGACTTAGAGAGTATTTATGTTATATGTTTTGTTATCCTATTTGGGACTTGAGACTATCTCCTCAGCACGGTGGGAGTGGACCATTTAGGTTCCACGTGGTCGGGTGGTAGTGCTTTTTACTCTTACCATTGAGATCCGTCTGAGACACCGTGGCTGGAGTATTCCTGTTGGCATATACCTTCATTCTGTTCATGGATCATTATGATAGATGGTTATATTATATGTTGGATGTTGTATCATTTTATGATGGATGTATATCTCTTGATGTATGGATTTATTATGTATGATGAATGGTTTCATTTATTTTATTGCACGTGTATCATGGATTCGAAGAGGATGATGTATATTTATCTTGCTTATGTATATTCTTTTAAGCCTTTCATACCCTGTGACATTTACAGTGGATGAATGAGCATTCCAAATTAATTTTCCAAGAGGCATTCGGAACAATTGTATATTTTATGGACATTGGACTTTTCATTATTCTTTCATGTGGATGTATTAGATGATGGACTTAGTTTTAGATTAGATTTTAAACGTGATTCAACATCATGGGATCTTTAAGGAATGCAACCTATTATGTATGTTATTGCTTCCGCTACTTTGTGTTTGATGTGTATGTTATACTTTCTTTTTAAAAAAAAATGCTATCAAACTTAGTCAAACTTTAGGTTATTTCTTTTGGATCCCTTGGTGGGGCGTTACAAAGTATTAAACCTTAGAGTCAAATTTTCTTCATTTTTCTTTAAAGACTCTTTCACCTCAACATCTAATATGCTCAATAGTAATTGCCTTAGGGTTTGTGCATTTATGTCTTTGACTATTTGCATGATAAAATCCCATCTTGGCTTAATCTTCTCTAGCAATTCACTAGAGACTTGAGAAGCAATCTGGTCTGGTGAGTACTTCCACTTACCCATTCTGCTCAGCAACAATTCTTCAACTTGTTTCTGCTCTGTGTCGATCCTAATTTCATATTTCAAAGATTTAAAGTTTGTTATTCATGCTCCTTCTTCTAGTTGCGTCAACTTTTCCTAGAAGGTGGGTCGAGGTTTGTTGAATACAATGTCACTTCGTTTCTTCTGTGATCTCCTCATGAAGACTGTAGTGGATGCATTTGCAGGCTTGGTGATGATCACCTTGCCCTTTTTCTTCAAAGGTTCTTCTTCTTTCTTAGATTCTTCTTCATTCTCTGCATGTTCCTCATCCTCACCTTTACCCTTAGTTAACAATAGAGGTGCACTTGATTTCAATTTGGCTATCCTTCTCTTCCCTTTGTTAACTGCCTATGGAAGCTTTATCTCTAGCTCAATTCTGGCCTTAGCTTCTTTATAGGTTCTAAAATAAGGGGCCTTGGGATCAACAGGTTCATTGACAAGGGCTTCAATGATATCCTTGGCCTCATCAATGTTCACCTCATAGCCAAGAGGCTTGACCCACACAACTCTAGGCTTAACTTCTTGGATATATACCTTATCATAGTCCACCATGAAGCACACATCATCCTTGTAGTCTTCAACTAACTTCTTTGGAATTATGAACTTATTGTTCATTTTATCTTTGAACAAATTGAAGTAGTTGTCCATGATGCTGCCATAGTTCTCACCCATTTCTACAATATATTCATTTATTTGATAAAGTACAAGCACATCTTTTCTCCAAACTATAGTGCCTTTGGAAGGGATGAACTTCTAGACATAAAAGAATAGACAAGTTAATAGAGAACCAAATTTGCATGGGTTGCTCTTTAAATTTCTAATACTTTCCATGTTTTTATTGAATTGTCTCAACAATATGTCAGCAAGGTCATAAGATAGGTTGTTCTTCACCACTTTATACGCAAAATCCATAGCTTAACATGATACACTATTAAGACAGCTTGAACTATATATCTTATGAGAAATAACATGAATTCCAAACTTCAACTTTGCATCAGTAACACTGCTTTATTTCATACCTCTACCATCCCACTCGGCTAAGGTTTTCTTCTCCAACTCTGCCCGACCAAGGGTTTTAGTTGTTTTGGCTTTGAGAAGCATGGGAAGGCTAGTGATTTGATAAATCATTTTAATTTTTATCAAAATTGGTTGTTATAACCATAGCTATTCATTATTCATCTGGCTAAGGATATACCTAATCCACTTAATTTGAAATTCTCAAGGCATATGGGGAATATGAGTTAGACCTTTTGCTTCCAAATGTTGATGCTCAGGTTTCAAGGTTTCATCAACACATAACTGACCTAGGACATCATCCATCTCCAATGTACCATTTTCTTGAATTGCACATTTAAAATGAGTACAAATGTCATTAACAAGAAGTACCTTGAGAGGGATTTAGGATTGAGCTCTACTTGGGTCTAGGGTTTCAACAACCGCAGGTGCAAGCTTGAAATCTGATGCTTTCCATTCAATTCCTCAAACCAACATGTTAGACCCTTTCTTGGCCTTGCTGCTATTGGATGCCATTTTCACTTGGTAGCTTGAGAGAACTTTGAAAATATTTTGCAAGAAATTTGCTCAAGTTGCTTTGTTTGCATAAAAAATAGCTCTTCGTAATAGCACTCAAAAATTCACGATAAGAAATAAATTTGATTTCATGCCTTTTGTTAAAACTTCACCATTAATGCTCAGTACAAAGGTAGATAAGTTGACATTATGCTAACACTCTGTCATCCACTACTTGCCTTTGATCACTTGGGGACATCTCCACAATTTGGTAATCATAAGTGCCTTTGTTACTCCCAACCTTGCTCGATAGAGTCTATGACCTGACCTTACTCAATAGAGAAGGTAACATGGTAATAACTGATACTGATGTTGCTCAATGATCCCTTTGTATCTTGTATACAGATTTGGATCTTTGTCACCTAGAACTAATTCAGATGTCTTCTTTGATAGCCTAGTTCTAGTTCTTCCTTGAGAACTTAATTAGAAATGGTAGAGTCACCCAATTCTTGAGTGACTTGACCATCATTTCTCAGACTAGTATCCTCTATAGACTTAGGAATCCATTGTTGTCTCATATACTTTCAAATGTTATCAGCCTTTGCCTTCTTCTCATCTTCAATTTTACCAATATTCATACAATTCTTGGTAAGATGACCAAGTTTTGTACAAATGAAACATCTTTTAGTGGTATCACTTTTCCTCATATGATTTTTAACACAATTCATACCAATGTGTCCAAATTCTCCACAATAATGACATCTACACCAAGTATTGTAGTCCCAACCAAATATTGCTTTCACAATTTGTTCTATAGGATTCAATGTCTTTGTTTTACATTCTGATGCCTTGTGTCCATGTTTCTTACATTTATGATAGTTGCATTTAAATCTTGGTTTCTCTTTGCATTCATTACCCCTATGACCATGCTGATTGCAATTGTAACATTTTCCATTGAATTTTGCTTTTCCATTATTGCAACATTTGTTTGATGTATGACCTATCTTACCACAATGATTGCAAGTAGGTCTTTGATTCTTTTGAGCACATTTTTTGGAGGATCCACCTTCTTCTTTGTATCTAATTCCTATTTTTCCTTTTTGCCTATAGAGGTTTTTCTCATTTAGTTGATCCATGTCTACTTGAGATTTCCTCATTCTCTCATTGATTTGCTTCTCACTGTTTAGGTCATTTTTTAATCTTTCATTGATTTGTCTTTTAGATCTTAGATCATTTTTAATTCTTTCATTAATTTTCCTTTCAAAATTTAGATCATTCCTCATTCTTTCATTTTCAAATCTTAGACTCATGATTTCCTCATTTGCATTTGAGAGTTGATCAATAAGGTCTACTTGCTGAAGGGATCGGTTCTGGATTTCATTCTTCTTTCCATCCATTTCTTCTTTTATCTTGTTTCTTTGTTCCAAGACTTGAGATAACCTTACTGACTAAATTTCTTGTTCTCTTTTTAGCTTTCTTACTTCTTCTTGCATGGAACCATTCTTCTCTAGGAGTTCTTTGATTGCTTCATTTGCTTCATATGAGTTGCTTGAAGGGTGAAAGTCTTCAATTCTTTCTTCAATGTAGAGATGATCATTCATTTGATTTGCAAGTTCCTTTCTTCTTTTTAGGGATTGGGAAAGTTTCTCCTTAGCTTTCTTGAGTTGGGCAATGGCCATTTCTAGATCCAACTTTTCATTGTCAATAGCTTTGTCAAGTCTGAATATCTCCATATCCTTGATCTTTGCTCAAGCTATTAAAAATTTTCGTAAGAACCACAAAGCTCTGATACCAATTGTTGGAAATATTAAAAACTATGCTAAGTTAGTGAGAGGGGAGGGGTGAATCAATAACTTCTTAAAAAATTTAACAACTTCAATTCTTAATCCAATAAATTAGTTAGCACTTAGTTCATCACATCTGATCTAATTGCATGCATGAGAAACTGAAAACATGAAAGCATCCACAACACTTGAACACAAAAGTTTGGTGACCCAAAAATCTTCCAACTAGAAAGTAAAACTGGGGCAGGTATGATACCCACAAACTTTAGTACTGTAGTATAAATTTGGCCTGTTAAGGCTTACATTGATCACTTCTGATGATCTACCCTATTAGGAGCAAATAGGACTGCTAGGCCCACCTTGTGAGAGGATTTGCAAACACACAATGAAGTATGCACTCGGTAAAGAGATTTATAAAAGACCTTTAGGTCTACCTTGTTAAAGGATTTTGAATGGTTCACCTATTAAGATGAAGCAGTAGATCTCTAATTTGCAACTAATTTTTCTAATAGAGATTCCTTAGTGTATCAATCACCTCTTTGTGATATATGTCATTATTGCTCCTTATACTGATATGGCCTTTATAATTCTTTATCTGATGCATTCATAACTTGAACTTTTTACATCCACATTCAAATTACAATGCATATGCTCACATTTGTATTCTCACTCTTACTTATACAAATTGGATATGATTCAATACATTACGTATATATACCAATCCAAATTATAAAATCACAAAGTTGGCCATGATACAAGTTAACACAAATATTATAGAGTCAGCCCACATGAAGATACTCAAGTTCTGAAGACTGACTTGGTGAGGTTCTGATACTTGGCATCCACTGTCACTACTCAACATTGTCATGCTCTTGGTAGACATAGAAGCTTGGTACATACTGATCACATTCAAGTAGTCTTGAACTTAGTTTGCACTGGTGACTTGGTAGATATTGTGCAACTTGAAAAACATTGAATCACTTGGTTATCATGAAGTAGCTCGGTTAACACTAGCTTCACATCACATGAACTGTGAACTTAATAGATACTGCAATGCTCAGTTAACATTGGCTTCACATCACATGAACTACAAACTTGGTAACCCTTGATAAACTTGGTTTGAACTACTAAACTTCACACTAATTGAATCTACTCAGTGACCACTATAATTAGTCCAAAAGACTCGATAGCAACTGTAGAGCTTGGTAGCTACTGAATTACATGGAAAACATTGTAAATTGTTCAATGAGCTTAGTAGCTATATAGAATTTAATAAGTGTGTGTCACTAATAACAAACTTGACTGATATGTCAACAGGCCTTTCTATTATGTAATGTTCTAGAAACTTCTATAAGCCATTTTAGCAAGTATAAATAGAGTGCTTAGGCTTAGGTTAAAGGTAGAACTTAGAGGGTTTTGAAGGGGAAATGCATATGTGTCTAGAAATGTGAATTTTAAGTTGGATCATGGATTTTAATGTATTTCATATCTAGTCGTAACCTAGAATGCCTTATAGTTGGGTATGTATGCTAATTATTTGAGGAATCAATAAGTGTTTTCTCTTCTTCCTCCTTTGGTTTTTGTTCTTTGTGTTGTGTTTCTACTATGTTAACTCTTGCAAGGTGGTTTTGTTAACTAGGTATGCCTTTGGCCCTAGTTAGTTTCTTATTCCTCCTTGCATCAGGTGGTATGAGAGCACTCGAGATTCAACATTGTGGAGATTGAATTGTGTAGACCCTTAGTGAATTTGGTTGTGGGCTAGTAGATCTGAGGATTTGACCTATGACTTGTAGGGAGTTACAATCTTATAGGAACCTGATTTGTAAAGATGGTTTGAGGTAGAGGAAATGTTGATAATACCATATTAGATACATTGAGACGAATTACAGATAGATTAAATGTTGTAGAGACATCCCAAAGGAGAGGAGCACATCTTGATGATGTAAGTGATGATGAAGTAGTAACACCAAACCCTAATCCAGAACCTGAAGAAGACTAAGATTAAGCAAGGTTATTGAGAGTTTTGTCTAGGTAAAATTAAAAACCTATTGTAGAATATGTTCCTTATGATGGAAAATTGGACACCAATGCTATGTTGGAATAGATCTTTGATATGGAGAAGTTCTTTGAGAATGAAACACTCCTGATAATAGAAAGGTGAAGATCACAGTTACTAGGTTGAAAGGACATGCCTCACTATGGTGGGAGCATTTTCAAATTGATAGACAAGGGAGAGGAAAGGAGAAGATCAGGACTTGGGTGAAGATGGTGAACAAGGTAAAGAAAAAATTCCTTCCTGCTAATTACCAAGTTAGCCTGTTGAGAAAAATGCAAAATTTGAGGCAAAGAGACATGACTGTAAAGGAATATACTAAGGAATTCTATAGATTGGACATCAAATTTGGACATGTAGATGATGATGTTGAAAAAATTGCAAGGTGCATAAATGGATTGAGATTTGGAATCCAAGATGAAATAAGTTTAGTGAAATTGAAATGTGTGGAAGAAGCATACTAATATGCCTTGAAAGCTAAGGAGATCTTTACAAAGAAGCATGAACAAAGACAAAGAGGTAGAGGTGGTAGATTCTAGAGAGGTAGAGGTAGATCTTATGGAGAAGGTGGCAGATCTAATAGTATTGTGCAAGAAAAAGGGAAATCTGAATGAAAGAATGATGAAAAAGGAAAGATTGAGTGGAAGGGTGGTAGTTCATACCAAGGAGGTATTGGTTCTTACCAATGAAGAGGTAATTCTTATTCTAGATGTGGATTTTGTGGTAATTGTTTCAGATGTGGTAAATAAGGTCATAGATCTTTTGAATGTAGATCCTCTGAAAATGGGAAAATTAGCAATAATATTGTTATTCAAGGAGATGATGAGGGTTTACCAAGTGGACCTAAGGCTGGAGAAAATCTATTGGTGAGAAGAACCTTATGTAATAAGGGAAGTGATGAGGAACCTGTTTTAAGGAGAAGTATTTTCAAGACAAGATGTAAGATGGCTGAAAAATGTTTCAAAGTGGTCATTGATAGTGGAAGTTCCACGAATTTGGTATCCAAAGAGATGGTTAAAAAGTTAAAATTGCAAAGGTTGAAGCGTCCTAAACCCTATCATGTTTTATGGATCAAAGGTGAGCATAAGATATTGGTAAGTGAGCAATGCCTTATGAAGTTCAAGATTGGACATTATTTTGATGAAGTTTTGTGTGATATTATGCCTATGGATGTTGTCATATTCTATTGGGTAGACCTTGGCAATATGATAGATATTCTATACATGATGAAATATTGAATCAATATACTCTTTGGGTGAATGGGAAGAAGCAAGTATTGCTACCTTTAATTGAAGGTTCAAATGAGGTTAATTGTACTACTGTGAGAATTTGCATGGTTAATGGGAAGCAATTTGAAAAAGAAGTGAAGAAGCATCAAGTTTTTTTTGCCATTATTCCAAGAAAACCAAGTTGTGTCAATAGTGATCAAGTACCAAAAATAGAGTTAACTGAGTGCCAATCAATGGTGACCAAGTGATAGCTGATAGTAGTGACTGAGTACCAGAAGAAATTGTAGAATTATTGAATCACTATAAAGAGATTTTTGCAGAGGATATACCTAATGGTTTACCCCTAGTAAGAAGTATAAGTCATTGCATCGATCTAATTCTTGGAGCTATTTTTCCAAACAAAGCACCCTATAGATTGACACCTACAGAGAATGAAGAAATCAATAGACAAGTGCATGAGTTGTTGCAGAAAGGTTTGATCAGAGAAAGCTTGATTCCATGTGCTATACCTACTATATTGGCACCTAAAAAAATTGGAGAATGGAGAATGTGTACTAATTGTAGAGCCATTAACAAGATCACAGTGAAATATAGGTTTCCTATGCCAAAGATGGATGACATAATGGATTTTTTGAGTGGAGAAAAGTATTTTACAAAGATTGATTTGAAGAGTGATTATCATCAGATATAATTAGAGAAGGTGATGAATGGAAGAGTGATTTCAAGACAAAAGATGGTTTGTATGAATTGTTGGTTATGCCTTTTCGTTTGACAAATGCACCTAGTACTTTCATGAGGTTGATGAATGAAGTTATGAAAAGATTTTTGGTTAAGTTTGTGATTGTTTATTTGGATGATATTCTAGTATTCAGTAAGACTAAGGAAGAACATGTTGAGCATGTTAGACAAGTACTACAAAGATTGAAAGAAGATAAGTTGATGATTAATTTGGAGAAGTGTTCTTTTATGCAAGAAGAGATTGTATATTTGGGATTTGTGATTTTAGCTGATGGTTTGAGGATGGATCCTAAGAAGGTAAAAGCAATTTTGGAGTGGTCTAGACCTAAGAATGTGGGCAAGGTAAGATCATTTCATGGTTTGGCTAGTTTTTATAAGAATTTTATAAGAAATTTCAGTTCTATTTGAAATGCTATGACTGGGACAATGAGAGGAGATAAAAAGGAATTCAAGTGGACACATGGAGCTGATAAGAGTTTTGAGACTTTGAAACAAAAGGTTGTTGAGTTAACTGTATTGGCTTTGCCTAATTTCAATAAGGTATTTCAAGTTGAATGTGATGCAAGTGGTAATGCAATAGGAGCTATATTGAGTCAAAAAAGTAAACTTGTTGCTTGCTTTAGTGAAAAGTTGAATGATGCTAAAAGGAATTATTTTGTGTATGATCAAGAGTTTTATATTATTGTCCAAGCCTTGAAGAAGTGGAGACATTATTTGATTCTTAAAGAGTTTGTGTTGTATATTGATCATAAAATTTTACAATACTTGAAAATTCAACATAAATTGAATCAAAGACATATGAAGTGGATTGAGTACTTGCAAAATTTTACATTTTTTATCAAACATAAGAGTGGAGTTACTAATAGAGTTGTTGATGCATTGAACAGAAGACATTCTTTATTGACTGAGATGAACATTTAAGTTCTTGGTTTTGATGAAATGAAAGAGTTGTATGATACTGACCCTGATTTTTTTGAGGCATGGAGAGAATGTAGAGCACCAAGTCTAATAGATCACATAAGTAAGTATGATGAATATTGCATTCAAGAAAGTATGTTGTTTAAAGGAATTCAGTTGTGTATCCCTAGAAATTCTATGAGAATCAATTTGATCAAAGAAAAGCATAGTGGTGGATTGGATGGAAATTTTGGAATTGATAAGACATTGAGTTTGCTAAAGGATAAGTTTTATTGGCCACACATGTATAAGGATGTTTAGAAATTTGTGAAAAATTGTGAAGTTTGTCAAGTTGCAAAAGGAGTAAGTTAGAATACTAGTTTGTATACACCTATTACTATTCTTGAGAAACCTTGGAGTGACATCAGTATGGATTTTGTTCTTTGATTGCCTAAGATACTGAAGGGATATGATTCTATATTTTTTGTTGTGGATAGATTTTCTAAGATGGCTCATTTCATACCTTGCAAGAAGACATCAAATGTTAAGCATGTTTTTGAACTTTTCTTCAAAAAGATTGTGACATTGCATGGATTACCAAGAAGTATTATTTCTGATAGAGATAGTAAGTTTGTTGGTTATTTTTGGAAGACTTTGAGGAAGAAGGTGGGTACTAAATTAAGGTTTAATTCTACATTCCATCCAAAGATAGATGGCTAGATAGAGATTGTGAATAGAAGCTTGGGTAATTTGCTAAGATGTATAATTAGAGACAAGACAAATAATTGGGAGATGGTATTGGTACAAGTTGAGTTTTCATATAATAATTCTGTGAATAGGAGTATAGGAAAGACATTTTTTGAGATTGTTATAGGAATGTAGCCTATAGGAGTTCAGATTTGAGAGATATTGCTGGTGAAGAAAAGAAAAGTGTTGCCGAAGAAGAATTTGTTGAATTTATGGAGTTTTTGCATAAGGAATTGAAGTTGAGGATGAAACAAAGTAATCAAAAGTATAAGGAGAATGCTAATAAGTCTAGAAGACATCATGATTTTGAAGTTGATGGTGAGGTGATTGTTCATTTGAAGAAAGGAAGATTTCCTATTGGAACATAAAATAAGCTAAAGATGAAGAAGTTTGGACCTTGTAAGATCTTGAAGAAGTTTGACAGTGGTAATTCTTATGAAGTTGAGTTACCTGATGACATGGATATATCTCCTATATTCAATGTTTCTGATTTATATAGGTATCATGAGTTAGATGATGAAGTTATTGTATCAGATGATTATCCTAAGAAGCATATTGAAGAAGTTGAAAAGGTATTAGATCAAAGAGTTGGCAAGAGCACAAGAGGAAAATATTACTATGAGTATTTGGTGAAGTGGAAGAATAGACTAGTTGAAGATGCTACATGGATTTCCCAATTTGAGTTGGATTCAGCTTAGGTTGTGACACTTGAATGATTCAAGAGAATTATTTCTTCCAACCCTAGTTGTTTGATGCAAGAGTATCCTGGGTTTCCTTGTAATCATGCACTTTCATTTATTTTTTTAGTTATTGTCAAGTTCTAGTTATTGTCGAGTGTCAGTTTCCAATTATTGTCAAGTGCTAATTTTTAGTTATTAACAAGTGCCAATTTTCAATTACTGTCGAGTGCTAATTTTCAGTTACTGTCGAGTGTCAGTTTCTAGTTGCTACCAAGTTCTAGTGTGTGTCAAGTTATCCAAAGTGTCTCCAATTATCTAGTGTGTGCCAAAGTTATCTAGTGTGTGTTGAGTGAGCTCATTATTTGCTGATGCTTAGTTCCTTCTTTAGCCAAGTTATTTACACTTTGGTTCTTAGTGGCATCTGACTTGTATATTTAATTTTGATCATGAATTTAATGATAGTATCTTGTTTAGGGAAGAGTGTTGACCATTTTGAGGTTAGCCTTTCTATTATGTAATGTTCTAGAAACTTCTGTAAGCCATTTTGGAAAGTATAAATAGAGTTCTTAGGCTTAGGTTAAAGGTAGAACTTAGAGGGTTTTGAAGGGGAAATGCATATGTGTATGAAAATGTGAATTTGAAGCTGGATCATGGATTTGAATGTATTTTGTATCTACCATAACCCAAAAGGCCTTACAATTGGGCATGCATGTTTATTATTTGATGAATCAATAAGTATTTTCTCTTCCTCCTCCTTTGGTTGTTGTTCTTTTTGTTGTGTTTCCGTTGTGTTAACTCTTGCAAGGTGGTTTGGATAACTAGGTGTGCCTTTGGCCCAAGTTTGTTTCCCATTCCTCCTTGCATCAAAATATCCACTAATATGTAGAGTTTGTCAATATAATTGCAAAGTTCAGCTTGTTGAGATACAATCCTAAAGAGGTTCCAAGAAATTGTCTAAAATAATAAGAAATCCCTATAAACAAGGAAAGTGGAGTTTTTCCTAGAAAAACATAGATGTTAGATAGTAAAGGAGTTTCATCACAATAACTTATTGAAATTTTTCTCTACAAAAACCTACCATGACATCTTTGATTAAATTTTTGGGTTTTTAGGTTGGTGATGTTGGTCCAATTCTTTACATATCAGCTATCTCATTGGAGAATCTTTCTACAGCCACTGTCATAGCCACAAACAACAATTGTAGTAACATATCTTATTGCATATATCATATCATCTATACCAAATCATTTATATTATAATAATTCATGTCTTTGTTCCTTATATTCCTAGTTATTTCTAGCATCATTAGATAATTACTCAAATTTTTTAGCTTTTCTTTTTTCAGCATTTGAGGCACAAGGGTTCTCAAGAAATAGGATGTCTCTTGTCCAAGCTTTTCCAGAGGCTCTATTTCAACAATTATTGCAAGCTATGACACATCCAAATAATGAAACAAGTGTTGAAGCCCATCAAATTCTTTCAATTGTCCTTGTGTCATCTTCTACTTGTCATCAACCTGAGTCTCATGTAAAGGTAATCTATATTTTAACTTTTAAGTTATATGCCCAACTTGCTCTTTAATTGTATTGGTTCTTTGTTTGAGGAATATTTCTTACTTAAAATGCTCATGCTTTCCTTCACAAGTTATTGCTTAGTATATTGTGCATTTCTTTACTTGGACATAAAATTTGGATTAAGGAAAATTATTTCCTTAGGAGTTACATTATTTATCACAACTTTGTAAAGGAAGGGTTAGATTTGGCAAGTCAAAGCAAATGGATATCTATTTATTTATACTAATTGATGGTAGATTCTAAATGTGTGACAATGATCTCAATGGGTGGGATTCATCAATAAAGTTATACTTATGTTCTTGTTGACCAATAACTTTAGTACAACATAAATGTATAAGCTTGAAAAAGAGATGTATAACATTGTACTTGTGCCCTTTCCATATGACAATTTAGACATTTTCAGTCCTTGGGATACCACTTTCTCTATTGGCACAATTAAGTTCTGAAATAAGAGTACTGCAGTCTGATTAATTTTTGTGATCTGATTTCAATTAACCTCGGTTAATATTAGTTTGATCTATGCTCATTCACTAGGGAAGAGACATTTTTATATTTTCTTAATAAGGTTTGGATGTAGATGGAACTATTTTGAAGAGGGAAGGATTCCTTGTTTATCAACATGGATTCTGCATCTTGTCAATGAGCTTTGTCACAATATACTAATTCAGAGTTGGAATATACATGCTTGTAGAGTTTAATTCATAGTACACTAATTTGGAGTTTCTAGCTTCTTTCACATTAAGGAGCATTTCTCTTGATCACAAAAGTAAGTATTTATTTCTAAACTACTTTAGTTATTTGAGGACCTTTTATACAAACCTAATACATGTCATTGCCAATGGACTTAATCAACACAAATAATTTTATGTGACATGTTTGACATGTTTATCTCAAAGTATGTTATCCAATGGTTTAGTGAACAACAACAACATGCAACTCCAAATAAATTTATGATCTACATATTAAATATTTGTTTTTTAATTCAAAAAAATACAAAAGTTATGTTTGGCCTTAATTGAACAATCTGCAAGTGGTAGACAATGTTATCCAAAGGATGTGATCATTGCACTAGTGTGGTCCTTATTTTGCTTACGACTTAAGTCACACTTTTCCTTTTAAAAATCTGATGTAATGTTGTTAGGTATTGTTTGAATCTCCAATATGATCCTTATTGTTTCAAAGACTTAAATCATTCTTTAAAAGATATTAAAATGTTGATTCAAGGTTTGTTCCCTGGCCCATGGGTTGGAAGGAGATTTAAGGTATGCCTGTGTGCATGGAGACCTCAAAAAAAGTGGAGAAAA
The DNA here is from genome assembly GCA_028749045.1 of Cupressus sempervirens. Lineage (NCBI taxonomy): Eukaryota > Viridiplantae > Streptophyta > Pinopsida > Cupressales > Cupressaceae > Cupressus > Cupressus sempervirens. The sequence continues at coordinate 344,188,079 of CM053784.1, forward strand.
TGTAAGAGGTGGTAGGATAATACTTTATTCACTTTGCACACTTTCCTACAATTTCACCTTGGATCCAAAATAACTGCTCATAAGACACTTTACCAAACAATCTAGTACTTCATTCCTACCACAACTAGAATGGATAGAAGACATTTTAATTGAGAGATCTACATATGCTGCACATCTTCCTTTTATAATTTGTTCTACCAGATCTATCATCTAATCTAGTAGTGTAATAAAGGAATACTAACTCATAAAAGCATTCACAAAACTAAATAAGCTAACACTTATGATAGGACCAACATTATCACCAAGAAGGAAGCAAAACCAATAATGGTAGGCTCATTATGGTATAACCTATGATGATGTAGATATGTCCTTGATACATAGGGGATGTATGCTCATGGTGTACTCAAGCTTCCAATAGATGGGGTTTTTTACCAAGTGTGTATATGGGTGAGGGTTTCAACAATGGAGGTATGGATGAATTTCAACACTATGATGGTAATTTGGTAGTTTTTAGGCAATCAAAATAGCATTATAAGTTTGCATAAAAGGTGGATCGATGTGTTAGGATAAACCACGAACAGAAATAAAAACTACATGCAAATATAACCAATAACAAAAATAATAGAACACACAGAAATGAACACAAGGCACCAAGATTTAACGTGGTTCACCCAATCCTTGGGCTACGTCCACCAAAAAGAAAGTCTGATCTTATTACAACATTATAAAAAATACCCAACCCTAAGCCCTTTTATACAAGTATTAAACCGCTTTAGGGTTATAACATGTCAGCCATATGTCGGCCACTATTTATGAAGTATGTACAGTACTTTCCTGATCAGTCACCACAATCTAACAATCTCCCACTTGGGGACTGATCAGGTTCCACACTAAACAAGAATCTCCCACTTGGAGACTAATCCTGTAGCAATACCACTACCACATGGGGCTCCCACTAGATCAAACCATCCTGGACTCTATTGTTCTTTTATTCATGTTCAGTCTAAAAGACCAACCGAAGCTGAAGACGAGTTTAGCTTCTCCCTTGTTACAACCTTTGTCAACATATCTGTCGAATTGTCATTGGTATGTATCTTCTATAGCTTTAACTGTCCATCCTCCAAAACTGACCAAATGAAATGGTACCGCAACTGTATGTGTTTGGTCTTAGAATGCAGAGCTGAATTCTTAGCAAGATGAATGGCACTCTGACTATCTGTGAACAAATAATTATCCTTCTGAGGATGTCCCAATTCTTCCAAGAAGAACTGAAGCCATATCATCTCTTTGGTTGCCTCTGTAGCAGCAACATACTCTACCTCTGTAGTGGAGAGAGCATTAATCTTCTGTAACCTAGAAACCCATCTCACGGCTGCCCCACCAACGGTAAAGACATATCCTATAGTACTTCGCCTAGTATCAATATCCCCAACCAAATCTGAGTCAACATAGCCCTGTAAATCAGTAGTAGAGCCCCCAAAGTGTAAACACTTATTGGATGTTCCTCTCAAATATCTAAGAATCCACTTGATAGCATTCCAATGCTCAAATCCTGGATGACTCATATACCTGCTAACGACTCCCACTGCATGTGCAATATCTGGCCTAGTGCATACCATAGCATACATCAAACTTCCTACAGCTGAAGCATAGGGTACCTTGGACATCTTATCCTCCTCTTCCTGTGTCTTGGGACACATCTCCTTAGTCAATTTCAAATGACCAGGTAAAGGTGTGCTAACACCTTTAGCATTCTCCATAGAGAAACATTACAACACCTTCTCAACATAATCAGCTTGAGATAGCTTCAATGTTCTATTCTTCCTATCTCTGCAAATCTTAATACAAAGGATTTTTTTTGTTGCCCCCAAATCCTTCATAGCAAATGCATGTGCTAATTGGCGTTTTAGCCCCTTAATATGATCCATGTTAGACCCAGCTACAAGCATATCATCAACATATAAACATAAAATAATGTAGCTATCATCATCCAACCTCTTAAAATAAACACAGTAGTCTGAATGACACCTATTATATCCATGCTCATGCATAAAACTGTCAAATTTCAGATACCATTGCCGAGGTGCTTACTTCAAGCCATATAAACTTTTCTTCAATTTGTACACTAAGTTCTCCTTACCTTTGACCTCAAAACCCTGTGGCTGAGCCATATATATTTCTTCATCCAAATCACCATGAAGAAAGGTTGTTTTAACATCCATCTGCTCTAAATGCAAATCTTCAGTAGCCATAAGACTTAAAACAGTACGAATAGAAGTCATTTTAACAACAGGAGAAAATATCTCATCAAAATCAATTCTCATTTTCTGTGAAAATCCTTTTACAACTAACCTGGCCTTAAATCTTTTCTTACCTCCTTCCTCTTCTTTCAACCTGTAAACCCATTTATTCTGTAAAGCCTTTTTACCTGCAGGCAACTTGCACAAATCCCATGTCTTATTTTTCAGCAAAGAGTCCATTTCATCTTTCATTGCAGACTCCCACTGAATCTTAGTATCCACCTGAACAGCTTCATCATAACTTTTAGGTTCACCAGCATCAGTAAGTAAAATAGAATACAAAGAGGGAGAAAACCTTTGTGGAGGTCTAATTTTCCTTGTTGACCGTCTAACATTCACTGGTGTGTGTAGTATTTGTTGTTGCAGTTGTTGAACATCATGAGGAATGGCTAGAACATCAGCTTTTGGAGTATCATCCAGCACTACATAATCATCTTCTTTCTTCTCATGTTGCTGCAACAGATCTTTGTACAACACTTTCTCATTGAATATGACATCCCAACTTCTAATAATTTTAAGATTTTCAAAATCCTAAAGCCTATAACCAAATTCATTAATGCCATATCCAACAAAGACACATTTCTTTGATTTATCTTCTAGCTTGGTTCTATTTTCAGAGTCTATATGAGCAAAAGCTTCACAACCAAAGGTCTTGAGAAAAGAATAACTCACCTTCTTACCATTCCATGCTTCCTCTGGAATACCATAGCCCAAAGGAGTAGAGGGACCTCTATTAATCAAATATACTGCAGTATTGACAGCCTCCGCCCACATGTGTAAGGGCAACCCAGCATGCAACCGCATGCTCCTTGCGCGCTCCATTATAGTCCTGTTCATGTGTTCGGCCACTCCATTTTCCTGTGGAGTCCTTGGAACAATTTTTTGTCTATGAATACCATTAGTGGAGCAATAATCTTCAAATTCATGACTGCAATACTCACCACCATTATCAGATCTGAGAAATTTTAATTTTTTACCAGTCTCATTTTCAACCAAGCATTTCCATTTCTTAAAAGTTTGAAATACATCAGATTTCTGTCTTAGAAAATAACCCCATACTTTTCTAGTTGCGTCATCAATAAATGTAACATAATAATGAGAGCCACCAAGGGAAGATACCTGGGCTAGTCCCCATACATCTATATGCACAAGCTCTAATTTCTCCTTTTTGTTTTCCTTCCCTGTCTTTACAAAACTCACTCTCTTTTGTTTTCCATACACACAACTTTCACAGAAATCCATATTCGCACATTTTAGACTTGGTAAAACTTTTCTTGAATGAAGTAATTTCATACCTTTCTCACTCGTGTGCCCAAGTCTATTGTGCCACAGCGCTGTATCAGAATCTACAACAGCTATTTGTTCTCCCTGCTCAACTGCAGTAATTGTTCCTGAATATTCATTTTTCTCTGAAACAATCAAAGTAGAAGGAACAATATGACCTATACAAAGATATAAGGTGCCTACTTTCACACCTTTTGCTACTACAAGGGAACCTTTTGAAACCTTCCAATTTTTATCATTAAAAGTAACTACACAACCCTCATCACCGAGTTGCCCTGCTGAAATTAAATTTCTACTTAGTTTTGGAACATGTCTTACCTCATGTAGTAGCCAATGATTCCCATTCTGCAACTTAATCTTAATTTTTCCCTTTCCAACAATCTGACAGGGTTCATTATCCCCCAAATAAACAAGCCCAAAATCCCCTTGGACATAATCAATGAAATAACCTCTATGAGGTGTAGCATGAAATGAAGCACCAGAATCTAAAACCCATGAATCATCAACACTCTCTAAAGACAGAAGCAAAGCATCCTCTTCGGATTTGTTACTTACCACATTTGCCTCCTTGTCTCCATCTAATTTATCTCCTTCATTTTTCTTTCGATTCCAGCAATCTTTCTTTTTGTGCCCTGGTTTCCCACAGTACCAGCAATCATTTGGTCCTCTTGATTGAGACCTCCTCCCCTTTGAATTTCCTCTTGATTTCCCATGATTTCTAGAGTTACTTCCTCTTTCATTCGTTTTGCCCCTGCTTTGTGCATTTAAAGCACTTCTTGATGTAGATCCACCTGAGGATTTTCTATGAGTTTCCTCACTTAAAATAACATCGATCACATCATCATATTTTAGGGTACTAGATCTAGGAACAGAATTACTCACCGCCATTACCAAGCCATTCCAGCTTTCAGGCAAAGAACACAAAATCAAGAGAGCCCTAATTTCTTCATCAAAATTGATACCCACAGAAGATAATTGACTAGTAATAGTATTAAACTCATTTAAATGATTTGCAACAAATCCACCTTCTGCCATTTTCATATTAAATAAACGCTTCATGAGAAATACCTTATTTGAAGCAGAGGGCTTTTCATATAGTGTCGCTAGGGTTTTCATCAAATCTTCTGTCATCTTTTCTTTTGTAATATTAAATGCCACCGATGGTGCCAAGCATAACTGAATGCTTCCGAGTGCCTTTCTATCCAAAAGATCCCATTCAACCTCTGACATAGTTCCCTGATTCTTGGCTTTTCCTTCCAATGGCTTCCATAAATCCTTCTAATATAAATAGTCTTCCATTTGCATCTTCCATAACTTGAAGTTCTACCCATTAAACCTGTAAACCCTCAACTTACCCTCATCTGCCATCGCTCCCACTCAACTGTGAGACTCCCACTTAACCGTGAGACTTTCCTATATAGGATAACTGAAAGACAACCTTGCTCTGATACCACTTGTTAGGATAAACCATAGATAGAAATAAAAACTACATGCAAATATAACCAATAAAAAAAATAATAGAACACACAGAAATGAACACAAGGCACCAAGATTTAACATGGTTCACCCAATCCCTAGGCTACGTCCACCAAACAGCAAGTCCGGTCTTATTACAATCCAGTGATTACAACCTGATTACAATCTGTAATCCCTTATAGCTCAATACCGCCGCAAGAACCAATTTTGTATCACAACATTATGAAATATACCCAACCCTAAGCCCTTTTTATACAAGTATTAAACCGCTTTAGGGTTATAACATGTCGGCCATATTTTGGCCATAATATGTTAGCTACCATGTCGGCTACTGCCCAAAAAAAAAAAATTCAGTATGTACAGTACTTTCTTGAACAGTCACCACAATCTAACACGATGGATTATGAGAGGGAAGGGTTTTATTTATAAGCTAACGGGTAGAGAAATGGAGGGTCAGGATGTAAGGATGGAAGAATGGTGAGAGAGGGATAACATGCTTTGAAAGGGAAGCACATGGATTGTGCTTGTTTAGAGCCAATAGGGGAGTGACACTTGTCACAAGGAGGATGAGTGTGAGGGGATGGGATAATGGTTGGTCAAAGGGAGTAATGAGGGAAGATGAGTGTGTAAGAGGGATGTAAGAGACATTAAGAGGGATGTAAGAGGCATTAATGGCATGTAAGAGGCATTAATGGCATATAAGAGCCATAAAGAGGGATGTAAGAGGATAAGGGAGACTTTTTGACTTTGGCTTGGGTTAGCAAGTCTTAACCCTTGCTTAAAGTTTTGCACATATTTAGGAGGGGGATTAGACTTAGTTTAGAAAAGGGGTATAGGGGGAAAGTGGCTTAGCTTTGATGGGATGGGTTAGTTAGGTGGCTAACTAAGGTTAGTATGGGTGGATGGGTTGGATTAGGGGTTAGGATAGGGTTTAGGGATATTTTAAGGGTTAGGATGCTTTATTAACGATTTATTTAATAAAGAGGGGGATATGGGATTAAATTAAATAGATTTGGGAATTTATTTAATTTAATAGAGGAATAGGGATTTAATTGATAAATTGATTTTGGGTTATCGTTTGATTTTATCGATTGGGCTATAGTTAATTAAATTAATTAATTAACTAGGGGATGAGGATTAATTAATTAAATAATAAATATTTAATCAATAATGCCCTAGGAGATGACTAAATATGATTACCTAGTTATGTAATCGAATTTAGATGTCTACGCCATTTTTTTCATTTTTTTAATACCAAAAATTTACAATTGAAGTCCATGATGATAGATGAAATAGGAAATTGAACCCATGTGGAAGTATATTAAACATGGTTGTGTCAATTGAGGTATTGAGCTAAAATGGTATGCAAGACAAATTTATGATTCCACATTTTGGATGAATACCTACAAGAGCACAATCATGAGGCACTAGCTCAAATAATTCACACACAATATTTAAATGGGAACATTGATCATAGCTTTTTCATCCTGATCAATGGGGTTATAGCCATTTGTAGAGCTCAGTGATACTTGGTCATTCATCCTATGTGCACATTCAAATCTTTCATCCATTATTGATTGTACCTACACATACAAGGTATTCACTCTTTGTCTCGAGATGCCTATGCCTCTAGAGTTCTCTACCATGGTAGGTACTAACAATAGAACACCATAACTACCAATTTTTTTAAATAATTTAGCAAGTTATCACAATTGCGATGACTCATCCAATGAGTAGCCATTGCTCCAACAAAATTACTGTTGCACACCATCATAGTTGTGACGACCACTTATGATGGATGGTCATGGCTCCAATAGCATTGTCATCACATACCATCACCATTGTGGCATCCCCATCTAATGGATGACCATCTATCATGTAACACCTTTGTCACACTTGCAATGACATACTAAAAATGTGAGCCATCATAATTGTAATAGTAGATTGTTGCAATACCTACTATATGAAGAAGAACTCTTTCCCTTTCTTTCTTCCAAATTGTGACAACTTTAGGCATCCCAATTGTGATAGATGAGCTTTCCATCATAATTTGCAACCACAAAAGTTTGACGCCCATCTAACAAAAGCCAATTCATGGTAGTGTCACTTGGGTGACAAGTGGCCATCACACTTGCGACAACCTACCATCACAATTATATCCCAAATGTAGTAGTGAGGGATGATGATGATTCCACCAAGTGGAAATTTGATTCATTATCTGAGGAATCTACCCATGATAAAGAATGTGATGTAATTCACACTTCCACATAGAGCATCACAACAGAATCATCCACTTCTAGCTCAGACTCCCTTTTGCTACACAGAGTCAATTCACACTAGAACAATTTAGAAATAGGTATAGAGAAAATACATGATCTTCCATTACATGGTGATGATTAACCTAATGAGGGATTTCATTTCAAAACCATATTTCCATGTTTCTTTCTAGATAAAACTGAAAAATGAGAGTAATGAGGAGCTCAAAGATTCTAGTCTCCTAGATAGTTTAGAAGAAGAACATGTCATATACTTACCTCATACACTGTGCGAGCCATCAAACAAGGCTATGTATTTGAACCCAACCAAACTGTATCCATACCTCAAGTCATTATCCTGATATCTTCCTATACCTAACACTGACCAAGACATCTTCATATACCTCAAAGTAGTTGAACCATTTCCAAGACTAGAACCAAATGGAGCACCAATGGATGGGTCAAGTATCAATCATCTCAACCACACGAAGAGAGGTCAAGCATATAAAAAACACTAGTGACACAAACCACATTGTGGTAGGTCTTGGTAAAAAAATAGAAGAGAACATGAGTGACGTATCTAAGGGTGAAAACCCAATTATGACTCCCAATGATGAGATAATTTGTACTTTACTTGAGTATTCAAAAGAGAGGTCATCTATTCTAATTGAGCCAATAGAGAAAGTCAACATTGGGATGTAGGCAAAACCTAGAATTATTCACCTAGCTCAGTCATTAACTTTAGATAAAAGAAGTGAATTAATTCACTTCTTCAAGGAAAGACAAATTAATTTTGCATGGTCCTATATTGACATGTCAGGTTTAGATCCTAATATGATTCTTTGTCATCTCAATATTGCTCCAAAAGCTAAACCAATCAAACAAAAGCTCCAAAAAATTCATCAACATATAACACTATTAGACAAAATAGAGTTGGAGAAGTTACTTCATACCAACTTCATCAGGCCATTGGCATATGCTTCATGGATCTCAAAAATTGTGGCTATTTCAAAGAAAGATGGTAGCATAAAGATCTGCATTGATTTCCATGATGTCAATAAGGCACGTTCCAAAGATGACTTTCCCTTACCAAGCATTGATGTCATTGTCAACCTAGCAATAGGACATTCTATGTTCTCTCTTATGGATGGCTTCTTTGGTTATAACCAAATCTAGATAGCACCTGAAGACCAAGAGAAAACAACCTTCAGTTGTGCATTAGGAACATTCTATTGGAATGTCATGCCCTTCGGTCTCAAGAATGCAAGAGCCATATATCAATGAGCTATGAACATAATATTTCATGACATGATGCATACATTCATGGAGGATTATGTAGATGAAATTCTAGAAAATTACCATACCCATCAAGATCATCTTCTAGTTCTAGAAAAAATATTTACCCATCTAGAAGCTTTCAAAGTTAGGTCAATTCCTAAGAAGTGTTCTTTTGGGGTATAATCTGGAAAACCCCTAGGTTATATTGTCTCTACCAAAGGGATAGAGGTAGATCCCAAACAAGTACAAGCTATTGTTGATATGAAACCTCCCAAGAACTTAAGCTAGATATGCTCTCCCCAAGGGAGCCTTCAGCTCATTCAAAGATTCATAGCTTAGTTGACTGAGAAATTTGTGCCTTTCACTCAGCTCCTCCATAAAGATGTAGTTTTCAACTGTGACAATCAATGTCAAACAACTTTTAACCTCCTCAAGAATTATCTAATGAATCCACTTACCTTGGTGCCTCCTATGCAATAAAAACCATTTTTGTTGTATATCTCTCTCACAAATAAATTAATAGAAACCTTAATTGCACAAGAAAATGGCTAAGGAAAGGAATGTGATATCTTCTACATTAGTCAAACTCTGGTTAATTATGAGCTCAATTACACTTTCATTGAGAAGGCATGTTTGGTAGTAGTTTTTCCTTCCCAAAATCTATGCCACTACCTCTTAACCCATAAGATAAATCTCATAACTAAAATAGATCCTCTTAAGTACCTTTTGAGCAAAAAACCATTAATAGGTAGACTAGCCAAGTGGGTAATGATCTTGAGTGAGTTTGACATAGAATATATTGATAGGAAGGCTATCAAAGGAAAAACAATTGAAGATTAGTTAGCAAACAAACCCTTAGAAAGATTGAATCCTATCTTAGTAGATTTTCTAAACACACTAATCCTTTAGACAAAAGTAGTCACATGGAAGTTCTATTTTGATCGTTCATATACACCTCATGGTTTAGGTGTAGGAATTCTATTCATCAAACCTTTAGGCTTGACAATGCCAAAGTCATGCAAATGACTATTCCCATGCACTGATAACATGGTAGAATAGAAGTCTTAGCTCTTGGTCTCAAATTAGCCTTGGAATTAATGAAAATAGAGGTCTATGGAGATTCCCAATTGGTAATCAATCAGGTTAGTAACACATATCAGAACAAAGATGAAAAATTTCTACCTTACAAACATTTGGTCGATATACTTAAAGAATACTTTGTTCATATTATATTTGAGTAGATTCCTAGATATAAGAATAGGGTGGCCGATGCTACGGATACTTTGGCCTCTTTTCTCCAGTTACCTTATCAACATGAATGCTATGAGTTTTTAGTAGAGGAGGTGGTTCAACCTATATTTACTCAACTTGAATCCCATATTCTTTGTTTTGTAGACACTCCCAACTCCCCTTGGTATGATTCCATTTCCACCTACTTGCAAGATAATCATATGCCCCTTGATCTACCCAAAAACCAAAAATGAAACTTTATTCAACAAGCCTCATGTTACATGTTGATGGATGACACATTGTATCAAAAAGGTCTAAATGGAACTTTATTTAGATGTCTAGAAAATGATGAGTCTAGGGATGCTCTACAAGAGGTTCATGCAGGTATTTTTGGGACACATTCCAATGGGTTCACCCTAGCTTGAAAAACTCCTTAGAATGGGCTATTTCTAGCCCACCATGGAAAAATATTCTATTGACAATGTCAAAACTTGTAAGAAGTGTCAAATTCACAGTAATCTCATTCATGCACCATCTCAGGAACTCAACCCATTGGTCACACCACGAAAATTTTATTTGTGGGGTTTTGACTTGATAAACATGATTAATCCACATTCCTCTAATGATGACATATGGATTCTTACATCAACTGAATACTTCACCAAGTAAGTTTAAGTAGTGCCACTAATAGATGCCATCAATTTTTTTCCCTTGTTCATCCTTAATCACATCATTTTTCAGTTCAACATACATCATGCTATCCTGATAGATAACACTTTGTATTTCAAAAACCAAATAATTGATTAGCTATGTGAAAAGTTTCATATTATTCACCACTCCTCTTCAATTTATTATCCCTAAGGCAATGGCCAAGCACAAGCCACCAACAAAAATATCATCAAAATCCTCAAAAGAACCATCAATGACATTGGTTGGGAATGGCACTTATAGTTAATTCCTGCACTTTGGGCCTATAGAATAAGCGTTTGAAAACCTACTAGGGATAACCCTTTTCTTTGGTCTATGGAAGTGAAGCAATTCTCCCTTTGGAAGTTGAAATCCCATCCTCAAGAGTCACCCTACACAATGTCATGATAGATGAAGACTATAGAGTTGCCCACTTAGAACAGTTGGAATTTTTGGAGGAACATCAACACGCCACCCATGAACACCTCAAAGTGTATTAGAATAGGTTGTCTAGACACTATAACAAGAAAGTAAAACCACATGCCTTTCATATTGGATATTTAATCCTCTAAGAGAACCCTAAAAATTAGGTAGATTGAGAAAAGAAACGCAAGTGGGAAGCCAACTGGATTGGCCCTTATATCATCGTAGGGTCTTTTGGGACATGTACCTACAAACTTGTTGATGTGATGGGGAATAAATAGAAAAACTCATTAACAACATCCATCTCAAATAGTTCTATGTCTAAAGCCTTGAGGAAACACCTCATTTATGAAAATATTTAAATATCAAAAACAATTAGAAAACATAAAAAAATATAAAATCAGGTATAAAAGAAGTGAGAGATAACACCTTTGGGCTTCCCCAACAACACAACTCCTTCAATATGAAAAATAAAAAAAAACATGGCTACGAAAAAATTGTTCAAATCCATTTTTCTTTTTTTTAGCCTTTCCACTGCTTATCTCAGTACTACCTAACACAATTAATAGAAAATAGGAAAAGGGGATACATGATATCGCATTTGAGTCAATTTTAGACATGCCCAATTGAGAAACACTTGGATTGTAGTTCATTGGTTTCCCAACATTAGAAATAGCTTGCAATGAAGACAACCACAAAAAAGGAAAAAAAGGGGAGCAACTCGAAGGAAACATAGAGTTAGATTATGTTTATAGATACCACATGCATGAATTACAGGAACATTAGTGCACATCTCAAATATTTCCCACCACCATGTGGTCCCAAAGTCCATTTTTACCTCCATAAATCCATATGTGGTCCCTAAAACCCACTTTTAGTCTTCATAAATGTACACGTGTTCCCAAAAATTCATTTTAAATCTCTATAACTCTCCATTATTACAAGCTTCTTAACCACCTCCTATTTTCTATAAGTCTAGTGGTTGTATCAGACATTAATAGGTTAATATTTTAATCCTTGATACAACCACTAGACTTATAGAACATAGGAGGTGGTTAAGCCATGTCACAAATCTTGAAGGGGAAGGTTGGTGGTTAGTTCAACATTCATGTGGTTCCAAACATCCCTTTTGGCCTTCATGCCTACCTATGTGGTCTCCACATTGCAAAAAATCTCACTTCCTTCCCCTTTTCACTATTACCAGATCAAAAATAGTAAAACAAAATAAAAATAAGAAAAAATAGTCAAAAATCATCAAAAACAATTAAAAAATCAGCTATTGGTTACCTATCATTGAGAGAATCAAGCCTAGGATAGTGGCTTTGAAATCTAGATGACTTTCACTTGCAGCAAAAATTCTTATTAAAATAGTGCTTTCAGCTATTTCCAATTATTACCTTTTAGTGTTGAAAGCTCTCGCATCAGTCATCCAAATTACTCAAAAGATCTCAAAAGACTTTTTATGGGCAAGAAATTTAAATGGGGAAAAAGAAAATCCACTTGTCTCAAATCAAGATATGACACAAGTAAAAACACATTGTGGAGCTGGCATTCATGATATGGAAAAAAGAAACAAAGATTTTGGAGGAAAGTTAGTATGGAAAATGTATTCCAAGCTAGATAATAAATGATTCCACAACATGCAATAGAAATATCTAGATAACCCTTGCCCATCCAAAGTTATCTCCCTACATAATCCCTCAAAAGGTTTAGCCATCTGGAACTTCATATGACATCTAGAGATATTGTCACCTAATACATTACTTGGAAGGTGAATAATGGTGATAGGACCAGCTTTGGGTATGAAAGTTGGAGTGGTTTTCCTCCTCTCATTCATGCAACTTCTATGGATGACATCGTAGCTTCTTCTGAACTAATTTGGGGTAAATTGATAGTGGATTATGTTTTTGCAGTTTGTTTATTTTCTAGAAGGGTAATCTGGAAGGATCCAAATGACCTTCCTATTTTAGTGTGAGATATGGTCAGATTTTTTGTAATTCTATTAGATAGAGTGGTTTTCTTATTATGATAGGAAGATAAGTTGATATGGGCTATAGGAAAATTGGGTTCTTATAGCATTAATGATGGTTACAAGATCACCCAACAATAGGACCCAAATAATATTCATAGCCACACTTTCTCATTTTGTTGGAATCAAGCCACTCTCCACAAAGCTAGGTGCTTCACCTAGATTGCACTAAAAAGAAGAGCCCTCACAAGTGATCAGCTTGCCAAATTCAATATTGCCCAACCTTTCAACTATCTCTTATGTGATTTTGAATTGGAAGATTTAGACCATCTTTTCCTTAATTTCCCTTTTTCACTTCAATATTGGCATATTTTTCTTTGCAAGATTCACTATCCTACTCCCCTTCCTAACAAACTATGGGATCTCTTTCAAGCATGGCCAAAATTACACTCCTCTTCTCTCTTTTCTAGCTTATGGAAATGCATCCCGACTATTGTAGTTTGGGCTATTTGTTGCGAATGAAATAAAAGGTTTTTTTGCAATTTTTCGTCATCTATTAGCTTTGTTTTAATAGGCATAGAAAAATCCATATCAAAAGTTCTTAATGCCATTCATCATAGAGTCAAATGAAATCTAGTTTTGTCCATTTGGGATATCTCTGTTATTTGAGATGGGAAAAGAATCCATATTCCTATTGGCTAAAAACAACATATTCACTTAAGTTCGTCACTTAACAAAGATTCAATCCATTAAATTTCTCCTATTTGTGGTACATGTAAAATCAAACAAAGATTTTGGAGGAAAGTTAGTATGGAAAATGTATTCCAAGCTAGATAATAAATGGTTCCATATCATGCAATAGAAATATCTAGATAACCTTTGCCCATCCAAAGTTATCTCCCTACATAATCCCTCAAAAGGTTTAGCCATCTAGAACTTCATATGACATCTAGAGATATTATCACCTAATACATTACTTGGAAGGTGAATAATGGTGATAGGGCCAGCTTTTGGCATGACACTTGGTGTGGTTTTCCTCCTCTCATTCATGCAACTTCTATGGATAACATTGTAGCTTCTTCTAAACTAATTTGGGGTAAATTGCTAGTGGATTATGTTTTTGTAGTTTGTTTGTTTTCTAGAAGGGTAATCTGGAAGGATCCAGATGACCTTCCTATTTTAGTGTGAGATAGGATCAAATTTTTGGTAATTCTATTAAATAGAGTGGTTTTCTTATTATGATAGGAAGATAAGTTGATATGGGCTATAGGAAAATGGGGTTCTTATAGCATTAATGATGGTTACAGGTTCACCCAACAATAGGACACAAATAATATTCATAGCCACACTTTCTCATTTCGTTGGAATCAAGCCCCCCTCCATAAAGCTGGGTGCTTCACCTAGATTGCACAAAAAAGAAGAGCCCTCACAAGTGATCAGCTTGCCAAATTCAATATTGCCCAACCTTTCAACTATCTCTTATGTGATTTTGAATTGGAAGATTTAGACCATCTTTTCCTTAATTTCCCTTTTTAACTTCAATATTGGCATATTTTGTTAGCATAAAGAATAAATTTGACAACTGAGTGTCAATACACTTAACCAAGATCAAGAGTAAGTGTCGAGTAAGATAAGGTGCCGAGTGATAACAAGTGTTGAGTGCAACAGGTGCCGAGTGTTAAACAAGTGTCGAGTACAACACGTGCCGAGTGATACAATTTTGTTCAAATGTTGAGCTATCCAAGAAACAGCATGTGCCGAGTATCTGAAATACTTCAAGAGCTGAGTAACTCAGTAGATCAGCATAAAAGTTTGAAATTGCACAAACTATGATGCAAATAGTTTTTGCAGCTGACAGAAGGTAAATCTCGAAGGATTTAATGATAAGATCAAATTTTTTATTTTTCCTATGTAATTTGCATGCAGCCAATAAGAAAAATGCTAAAGGCATTCAACCAATCAGCAAAAGATTAGTAGTGAGTGGGAAATTGAAAATCAATATGGATCGTAGATCCAAATCAAACCCTAAGTCTTTGAAGTCTATATAAGGAAGAAGAAATTTCACTGTAAAACAGAGAGATGAGATATATTGAAGGACATACAAGGGTGCATAAGCAAATCTATTTTCAAAAGCAAGAGTTATCAGATCACAAAGGATCAAGATTAGGAGAAGGCGGAAAAAGAGCCTGCATTCAGCAATCAAGGATTGTAATCTATCAGGTTTATTGTATCTAATACACTCTAGCAATTGTATTAGAATAAAAATCCTATGATGATAGGTTAGCTTTATAGCTATTTTGTAAAGATCCTTTTCATTAGGTGATTGAAATCCTTTAACCAGGTGACACTTCATGTTAAGTGTTTGTAAATCCTCTAACCAGGTCACTATTAATACAGTGTTAAGCCTTTAACAGGGAAAACCATCAGAAGTGGTTGAACAATATTGCTGCAGTAAATTTTTGTGGGTATCATCCCCACCCCAATTTTACCTTCTTATTCCTGGAGGGTTTCTAGGTTACCAAAATTTTGATGTTATGAGTTATTGATGTATGAGTTTATTTGCATGCATGCAACTTACTTTCAGTTAAAAGTTTTATTGGCTAAAATTTGGTACTTATGATTCACCCCCCCACCCCCGCCTCTCATAAGTACTCTTTCCATATTTGAATATTCCAAAAATTGGTATCAGAGCTAGCCAGGCTCTCACAAGGAAAAGCCTAACAGCTTGGAGGGAAAAGATCTAAAGATGGAAGCTTTCAAACTTGGAAAGATCATTGAAAATCAGGTGATAGATGTGCAACTTGCTCTGCATAGCTTGGAGGAATTCAGAAACAAATTGAGAAACTCATTAAAAAAGAGGAAGGATCTAGCCATAGCTGAAAATGATATACATTACAAGGAGATTGACACCACCAACATATTTTCCAGTGGAGACACTAAAGAGTTTGATACAGCAATAGCAGAACTGATGGAGAAAAATAAAATTCAAGCAGATGAGATAAGAACTCTCAAGATGGAACATGAATCATAGGCTATAATGATATGTGAAATTACTGAACAAAAGAAAAGAGCAGTTGATGATAAGGTCATGATGGAAAATGACAAAAGGAATCTTGCAAACAGACTTGAAGAAAAATGTACTGAACTGACAAGGATCTCAAACATGCAGATGGATACACTTGCCCAAATGATGAACCTTCATCATGAACTCAATGTAAAGGATATTGAGATCTCTACCTTGAAGATGCAAAATGAACAAATGCAAAATGAATTGAATAGAGAAAAAGAGGTAGCAGAGAATCTCAATAAATCAAGTGAGGCAATCAAGTATTTTGAACAGTTGCTGAAATCACCAAAATCTGCCCATGATACATCAAGACTTGGATATAATAGCACTGATGTTGGAGAATCATCAAAGAGTGCTGAACAAAGAAGTGATAAAGGTAAGAATTCAAAACCCACTTGTCATTTCTATAATAAGAAGGGACATACAGCTAATGTGTGCAGGAGTAGAAGATTCAATCAATCAAACATACCCAAAAGTTTCTGTCACAAGTGCAACATGCAAGGACATATGACACAAAATTGCAAATCTAATGTCACAAGGACTCAAAGATTTGATGGACATTGTTATAATTGCAAAAATTATGGACATAGGGCATTTGAATGCAGATCAAAACCTATGAGGACAGTAAATCAACCAGCAAAGACATCAAACCATGAATTTTGGAATTACAACACCAGGAAAAGCTGTCACTATTGTCAAGAATATGGACATATCCCACAGAACTACATGAGAACACATTTTAGAGGAAACTACAAAAGATGTTTGAGTCAAACCACATGCTTCAATTGCTTAAAAATTGGTCATATCAGCAGGAATTGCCCAACAAGGTCAAAGGCATCAAACTCTGAGTTCAGCAATAGAAAGGCAAAGATAGATGTTGGACATATCAGAAGTGAAATGAATAAGACATGGAGGAAGAAAGATGAGTCTAGCACATCAAGTACAGAGATCACTTCACCTAATAGGTCAAGTGATCACACTTCATCAAATTAAGCAAAGAATGAGTGTGAGGGATTGATAAACCTAGTTACATCATAAATCAGTCCCAAGACATATAAGAACTGCAAAAATAAAATCAGCATAAATAAAGATGCTAAGTCAAAATTGAGAACATTTTGAAGATATGTCAAAGTTGCCTTCAGGAGCCGATTTTCTAACAGTGACCGAGATTGATAGTTGATGCTGAGCTATGAAATATCAATAGGAGCCGAGTAAAGTAAAACATAATAGGAGTCAAGTTATGACGAAACCTTTCAAGTGCCAAGGAGACAGTTGGCAGCATACTAAACATTTATTACTCTATTTTGAAGGGTACATAAATCCTATTTTCAATCATTTTCCCACCATTCGAACAAGAAGCAAAGTCGAAAAAGGAGCGAAGAAGATCAAGAATAGCTCAAAAGCCATTTGTGAAAGATTTCAACAGCGATTCAAGACAAATTTCATTGATTTAAGGTATTTTACTTAAGTGTCGAGCTACGTAGGACTGATAGACTTGTTTAAATTATAAACCCTAGTTTGGCAAAAAATGGCATCTGGGTCAGGAACCGCTAAGGGTTTAGAGAGTCATGAAGTTTAGTTGGTCAGCAATGAAGTAAAACAACTTGAATTTAAGCCCATTCCAGAAGTAGCATACAAGAATGATCCTGTAGGTGCATTATCAACTATTTCAGATAAAGTTGTTATGGTCCAAGATGTTCACAGATGTTATAATTGAAAAATTGGTGCCATAGGAGACTTAGAAATTCATAATGCATATGATAAACTGTGTGAAAAAAAAGTACTAAAAAATGAGTTTTCAATAATAGAAAGAAAAGGATTGACCAAAACCCTAGCATTTTCGACTATTTTCAAAACAGAATGGGTACGGGTAGTTTTGAGTCGAATACATGACGGAGCTTTTTGGTTAGAATCAGGGCCAGTAAAATTTACCAAGAAAACTATTCATAGGGTTACTAGAATTCCAACCCTAGATCGGCTAAAGACCCTGCGAAGTGACAAAAGGGAAATAATAGAGAAAAATACAGGTGCCAAATGGAACAATAGAGGAATGACTATCGACACAGTCATAGATCCCCTACTAGATTTTGCTGTGAGAATCATATCACACAAATCCTATCAATCAAGCAGGTTGAACAGTGTACCTTGTATAGCAGTTGATGTTGCATACAAGATAATCAAAAGAGATCACACTTATGATCTGGCAGAGCTCATGTTTCAACAGATTAATGAAAATCTGGGAGCTATAAGGAAGAGCAAGGGAGCTCAATGCAAATTTGGATCAGTTTTGATGTGTATGTTTTTCTATCTGATGAAAGAATTTCCTTCTATGGGTAAAGTAAAATGGAACCCAGATAAAACAATTGTTGAACAAATTAATGGATACATTGAACAGATGGGTGAAAATTTTGATGCCCAAATGACTAGTTATTTTGAGGACTTCAAAAAGTCCATGAAACAAAGAATGAGAATTCCAGTCTCATTGACTGAGAAATATGAAAAAGACATTTGTTTTCTTGTAGATATAGATTATACTTACATACAAGCAGTTATACCTAGAATAAGATGGCTTAGGCCACTAGCTTATGAACTTGATGTTGATCAAGCCTCTGCAGCAATAACAGCTCTACTGGCAAAAGAAGCCGATAAAAATGCAAAAAAAATTGGAACCTATGATGTTGTCAAATCAAAGGTAATAACAGATTTGAAGACTACTTCAGTAGTAAAGAAGAAAGAGAAAATGGCGAGACAAATCAAAAGAAATTTTGGCGTGGAAGAAGAAGGAACAGCAGAAGAAGAAGGAGAAGACATTGAAGAAGAAGGAGATAAGCTTCAAAGTCAGACTCAAGGGTCAGGAGAAGACAAAGAGGAAAGTGTTGAGGTAGAAGAAGCCAAGGAAGCACCAGTTAAGAGAAAGACCACAACTCCCTCTGCTCCTAAATCCAAGGGGAGGAAAGTAGCTGCCCCTGCACCAAAGAGACCTACCACAAGGGCTATAGCACAAAAAGCCCAAGAAGAGGCAAAAGGAAAGAAGAAAAACTCAAAGAAGACTGCTACTAAGTCAAAGAAAAGGAAGTTTATTCCCCAACCTAAAATAGATGAGGAGAAAACAAAGTCAGAGGACAATAGTCAATTTCAAGTGGTAAGACACAAACCCCAGACTGTTGTTGATAAATTATGTTCAAAAATTAGAAATAATGATTTAAAAGGTCTAAAGAACCTGAATTTTTCAAAGCTCACCAAAGAAGAGCAAAATAAATTAGAGGAATCTGTGTATGCTATGATGGCTGAGTATAAGCACACACCTCTAGAATTAGATGAATCTATGCCAAGAGAATTGTATAAAATTGTAGAGGATAAATGACATTTTTGTTTACAAATGGAAAAAGAAATTAGGGAGTCTACATTAGCAATATTGTTGCCTAATCTGACTAAAGATCAAATAATAAATGTCATAAAAAGGGATAATAACAAATTCACTCCCAAGTATAGAGCTTTCAGTATATTGCAGGATAAAATTGAAGAGGTAGTTACCAAATCCACAAGATTGTGGAAAATAGTTTACAAGAAAATTGAAGATGTATATAATGAAGAATATAAGGTAGAGGCAATTTCCAGGACAAAGGAAAAGAAGGTGACAGAAACCAAAGAAAAAGAGAAGAAACTAGTGGAGGAAAGAAAAGAAGAAAAGGAAGAAGAGGCACACAAGGAGGAGAAAGAGGAAGAGAAAGATGCAATTGAGCCACAAGATCAAAGTATGCAAGACATACAGGTATCTCCTCCTAGTCCTCCTCATGCCACCATCACACCTACAGATTACATAAAAATAAAGGATGTTACAAACATTTCAAATCTAAACATCAATCCATTAACT
Organism: Cupressus sempervirens; assembly: GCA_028749045.1. Classification (NCBI taxonomy): domain Eukaryota; kingdom Viridiplantae; phylum Streptophyta; class Pinopsida; order Cupressales; family Cupressaceae; genus Cupressus; species Cupressus sempervirens. The sequence goes on from CM053784.1 coordinate 344,207,922, forward strand.
GCAGAGGATTTGGAAATCCTTGACCAATCATCACTTGTAGCAAAATTAAGTTCAAATCCTGTATTGGTATTCTATTCCTTCCACCACCACCTCCACCAAGTATAGTCACTGATACACTCCAAGTGCCAAGTACAGTAGCAGGGGAAATAAAAGAAACATCTGAACAACCAACAAGTTCAGCCCCACCTAGCATTCATAAAAGGGATATTCAAGCTGAAGAAAAAGATGAGACAAAGAAGAAGGAGGAGACTGCAATATAAACATTGGTTGCATTACCAAAATTTGGTACTCCTACACAAACTCTTCAGCAGCCAAGCACAGATGGATTACAGTTGCAAATCCGAACACCAGGCTCGAGCTCATCAAAGACAATCAGGAGACTTCACTATGGAGTTCCTGAGCTTGATGAAGAAATAAAGATCCCATATTATGAATCTAGCACTCTTACTAAAGAAAAGATTAATGAAATTCAGAGTGCATTAGATAAAAGAAGGAGACAAGAAGCACTAAGAAAGGAATACAAGAATAAGCTTACATTGAATAAAATTAAAGACATATTCACAGAAGCTTTTTGCTTACAATCTCTAGATGAGTCAAGACCAATTATGGAACAACTATCTGATATAGTTGACCAGGTGACTAATGAATACCAGGAAACAAATGCCAGATTGCTTGAATGGTCAGAAAAGAAGTTCCAAGGTAAAGTAAATAGTAAAATATCTGGTGATATAGCACTGTCACAAGAAGAACTGGCAAAGAAAGTTATAACAGTTAAAATTGTACTAGGAAACATCTTTTCCCTGTACAACAAGTTGTGTGATTTTTCCACATTCACACAAGACACTAGCCAAAAAATACTGAGCTTGGAAAATAATTTGAAAATTTCTAGCATGCAACTCCCTACAGATCCAACTCAGAGTGAGAAGCATTTTGTCCAATCGCTTCACACACAAAGAGAGTTAGCTATTTTAGCAGCAGAGGAGGCAACCACAAAAACCAAATTGATACAAATTCAATCGTCAATAACTCCTCATTTGGAATTACTTCACAAGGAGAAGATAAATGCAGAGACAGTCCTCAGGAAAGACCCCAATCTTTCTTCAACTAATGGACTTGTACACCTAGTAGCAGAGATTGCCATCTAGCATAAGACTTTAGATGTCGCATTAGCAAATTGGGATGCAGCTCTGAAGGTAATCCTTGAAGTTAACAGCACATTTTTGGCCAAGTATGGCATTTCATTATAAAGACCCTTGACATAAGTGTCAAAAAAGGGGAGAATAAGTAATAAGAGTTGAGTACAGGAATGAAATGATAAGTATAATAAAAGGGGGAGATAGCACATTAATAGCAAAAAGGGGGAGATAGCACATTTTGAGAAAATTTTGAGATAGCAAATTTTGAATGTAGGATAAATTACTAAGTCACATGGATCTTAATTAAGTGTTTTTGCCACTCATGTCATAGGGGGAGATTGTTAGCTTAAAGAATAAATTTGACAACTAAGTGTCAATACACTTAACCAAGATCAAGAGTAAGTGTCGAGTAAGATAAGGTGCCGAGTGATAACAAGTGTCGAGTGCAACATGTGCCGAGTGATACAGTTTTGTTCAAATGCCGAGCTATCCAGGAAATAGCATGGACCGAGTATCTAAAATACTTCAGGAGCCGAGTAACTCAGTAGATCAGCATAAAAATTTGAAATTGCACAAACTATGATGCAAAAAAATTTTGCAGCTGACTGAAGGTAAATCTCGAAAGAGTTAATGATAAGATCGAATTTTTTATTTTTCCTATGTAATTTGCATGCAGCCAATAAGAAAAATGCTAAAGGCATGCAACCAATCAGCAAAAGATTAGTAGTGACTGGGAAATTGAAAATCAATATGGATCATAGATCCAAATCAAACCCTAAGTCTTTGAAGTCTATATAAGGAAGACGAAATTTCACTGTAAAATAGAGAGATGAGATATATTGAAGGACATACAAGGGTGCATAAGCAAATCTATTTTCAGAAGAAAGAGTTATCAGATCACAAAGGATCAAGATCAGGAGAAGGCAGAAAAGGAGCCTGCATTCAGCAATCAAGGATTGTAATCTATCAGGTTTATTGTATCTAATACACTCTAGAAATTGTATTAGAATAAAAATCCTATGGTGATAGGTTAGCTTTACAGCTATTTTGTAAAGATCCTTTTCATTAGGTGATTAAAATCCTTTAACCAGGTGACACTTCATGTTAAGTGTTTGTAAATCCTCTAACCAGGTCACTATTAATACAGTGTTAAGCCTTTAACAGGGAAACCATCAGAAGTGGTTGAACAATATTGCTGCAGTAAATTTTTGTGGGTATCATCCCCACCCCAGTTTTACCTTCTTATTCCTGGAGGGTTTCTGGGTTACCAAAATTCTGGTGTTATGAGTTATTGATGTATGAGTTTATTTGCATGCATGCAACTTACTTTCAGTTAAAAGTTTTATTGGCTAAAATTTGGTACTTATGATTCACCCCCCCACCCCCCCTCTCATAAGTACTCTTTCCATATTTGAATATTCCAACATATTTTTCTTTGCAAGATTCACTATCCTCCTCCCCTTCCTAACAAACTATGGGATCTCTTTCAAGCATGGCCAAAATTACACTCCTCTTCTCTCTTTTCTAGCTTATGGAAATGCATCCCGACTGTTATAGTTTGGGCTATTTGTTGTGAATGAAATAAAAGATTTTTTCACAATTTCTCTTCATCTATTAGCTTTTTTTTAATAGGCATAGAAAAATCCATATCAAAAGTTCTTAATGCCATTCATCATAGAGTCAAATGCAATCCAATTTTTTCCATTTGGGATATCTCTATTATTCGAGATGGGAAAGGAATCCATATTCCTATTGGCTAAAAACAACATATTCACTTAAGTTCTTCGCTTAACAGAGATTCAATCCATTAAATTCCTCCTGTTTGTGGTACATGTAAAATCAAACAAAGATTTTGGAGGAAAGTTAGTATGGAAAATGTATTCCAAGCTAGATAATAAATGGTTCCATATCATGCAATAGAAATATCTAGATAACCCTTGCCCATCCAAAGTTATCTCCCTACATAATCCCTCAAAAGGTTTAGCCATCTGGAACTTCATATGACATCTAGAGATATTGTCACCTAATACATTACTTGGAAGGTGAATAATAGTGATAGGGCCAGCTTTTGGTATGACACTTGGAGTGGTTTTCCTCCTCTCATTCATGCAACTTCTATGGATAACATTGTAGCTTCTTTTGAACTAATTTGGGGTAAATTGCTATTGGATTATGTTTTTGCAGTTTGTTTATTTTCTAGAAGGGTAATCTGGAAGGATCCAGATGACCTTCCTATTTTAGTGTGAGATAGGATCAAATTTTTGGTAATTCTATTAAATAGAGTGGTTTTCTTATTATTATAGGAAGATAAGTTGATATGGGCTATAGGAAAATGGGGTTCTTATAGCATTAATGATGGTTACAGGATCACCCAACAATAGGACCCAAATAATATTCATAGCCACACTTTCTCATTTTGTTGGAATCAAGCCACTCTCCACAAAGTTGGGTGCTTCACCTAGATTGCACTAAAAAGAAGAGCCCTCACAAGTGATCAGCTTGCCAAATTCAATATTGCCCAACCTTTCAACTATCTCTTATGTGATTTTGAATTGGAAGATTTAGACCATCTTTTCCTTAATTTCCCTTTTTCACTTCAATATTGGCAATTTTTTCTTTGCAAGATTCACTATCCTACTCCCCTTCCTAACAAACTATGGGATCTCTTTCAAGCATGGCCAAAATTACACTCCTCTTCTCTCTTTTCCAACTTATGGAAATGCATTCTGACTATTGTAGTTTGGGCTATTTTTTGCGAATGAAATAAAAGATTTTTTTCGCAATTGCTCTTCATCTATTAGCTTTGTTCTGATAGGCATAGAAAAATCCATATTGAAAGTTCTTAATGCTAGTCAAATGCAATCCAGTTTTGTCCATTTGGAATATCTCTGTTATTCAAGATGGGAAAGGAATCCATATTCCTATTGGCTAACAACAACATATTCATTTAAGTTCTTCTCTTAACAGGGATTCAATCCATTAAATTCCTCCTTTTTGTGGTACATGTAAAATCAATTTTGATGGTGCCTCCCATGGCAATCTGGGTAAATTAGGGATTGGCATTTATATTTGAGATCATCTTAGTGATGTGCTTACCATTAAAGCAGCCTCCATTCCACTAGGGACAAACAACATGGTTGAGGCTTCTACCCTTTTTGAAGGATTAATTTTGGCTAAGCAGGGGGGATTTCAATCAATTCAAGTTGAAGACAATTCCATGCTTATAATTAATGCATGCATAAAATAAGAATTGTATTCTTGGAAATTATCATACATCCTTCAAAAAAATTGTCTTCTTTTTTGATGTATTCAAAGTGATTCACATTTCGCACACTCTAAGGGAAGGAAATATGCTGGCAGACTATCTCACCAACTTAGGATGTAATGGGGATTATACTAATGACTTAAATTTGGGGGATTTTATAAAATTTGACAAGGTATCTCAAAAATTGATAGTGGAAGATTTTAAAATATTGTATTTTTCATGCAAATCTTATGTAATCTCAATTACCAATTTTAGCTTGTATATGACAAGGATTTTGGCTTTTCTTCCTGATTCTTTCCTGAAAGAGTCTTTGAATCAGTTTTATAATATGTGTGTGTGTGTGTGTGTGTGTGTGTGTGTGTGGTGGCTTGTCCACATTTTCCTTAAAAAACAATTTAAAAAATAAAAAATCATCAAAACTGGCCAAAAACATCAAAAATCAATCAAAATCATATCACAAATGTGTTGTTAATTTTGGATGAATTTTTTAAATATTTTTCAATCTGATGATCCATTGATTTTATGTCAAGCTAGTGTCCATCTATAATTGTTGTTCCTTCAGGATGGGTTTGCATACCTTGATCGGTTTTATATGAAATCAATGGTGAGGTCCCTACATTGAAAAATATTTAAATATTTTATGATAGAATCCTTGCCCTATTACTTTTGACAAAGATGTCAAAACCAAAAAATATAGCACCGTTATGTCTTGAAACATATCTTGGAGCTTGGGAAAATCTAGCACAATGCAAATAGCTAAAGAATTTTTCCTTTGTTCTTCCTTACACCCTTCTCCTTCTTAAGGAATATCAAAAGGGCAATCAAAACTTATTTATGTTGTAGAGGCCACGATTGATCCAATATCCTTCAACAAATATATCAATGCTATTCTAAAATGCCTTTGTGACCTCACATCTCATCTCTACAGTTTAGGGACATGTTGGTAATTTGCACATCACTCAGATTGCCATAGATATTTTCCACACTCTTTCATTGCCCTTTAGTTAGACCACCATCCTTCTACATAACAACAATGCTACTAGAAATCTACAAGGAATGCCTACTTCCCATTCATAGGACATAATACATGAGACTGAGTGCCACCCAAGTCAAACCCTTGACCCTTGGAGCCAATAGTGGCATAGAATAAGTAAGCATTTGAGAGACCACAATGACCCCCAAATGCCTTATGAAGGCCCAAGTGCCCCTCTTAGGCCCCCTAGAACCTTTTTAGGCCCTCTAGTGCATTTTGTAGGCCCAAACACCTTTTTCTAGGCTCTAAATGCCTTTTTCAAGGCACAAGCACCTTTTTGGGTCCCCTAGTGCCTTTCTAGGCCATCCAACACCTTTTGTAGGCCCAAACACCTTTTTCAAGGCCCACATGCCCTTTTCAGGCTGCCTAGTGCCTTTTTAGGCCATCATGCTCCTTTTTCAAGGCCTAAGCACCCTTTTCAAACCCCTTAGCACCTTTTCGGGCCAACAAATACCTTTTTAGGCCCAAGTGTCCCTTTTTTACCCCCCTATCACCTTTATGGGCTCTCTTAGAACCACTTTCAATCTAATATGCCCTATTTTGGGCCCTAAAGCACCTTTTTAGGCCCAAAACACCCTTTTAATAGTCCCAGGAATAAAAAAATTTTAAAAAGTATCTATCTCAACCCACACCTAGAGAAGAATCATGACTTTGGCTCTAATTTTTTTGTAAATGCTATCAAAATATGCAAAAAAAAATTTAATCAAGTTTTGCATGCAATTCGTGAGTTAGCACTTGTTGCTTTCTCCACCTAGTACACTTCTATTCTCAAAATGTTACACAAGTTTTTACTCATCTTTCATTGAGAGTCCACCTTCAATTCTTTTTTTTATCATCCGGTTATCACACGTAAGTGAAGGTCAATATTCATCTTAATATCCCTTGTTCATGCTTTTTGTGGATATTGACAACTTTCCACTCTTGCAAAAATACCCAAAACATCCAAAACAGTTTCAAAAATACCAAAAACATCCAAAACATATCAACAAAAATACCAAAAAAAATCAAAAATCTAGCAAAATGCCAAAAACATCCAAATCACACGCTAAAAACACCAAAAAAATTTTAAAATCCAGCAAAAATATCAAAAGCATCCAAAACAAAACAAATCTGATGATTTCAAACATGTCCAACAAGGCTGCTTGCAACCCTATTAAGTTACACACATTTGTACATAGATAAGAGAGGCACGCTAGTTACCCTTTTTGTTTGCCATGGAATACACACTTTTTATTTATTATAGAGGCAAAGATACAATTACAACCAACACAACACCTCGCAGAACACACATTCTAGCTTTCTCGTGGAGGTGGTATGCTAGGATTTTCAGCTGAGGGCATTTCCCCATGCATCATCCTAGAAGATGAAGTTCCTAGAATTGATCCCCCTTGCACCCAATCAACATCCATTGGTATTGGGAACTTCCCACTATGCAGTTGAACATTCAACAACTACATAAATTGCCTATTCACAAACTAAGTCTCCCATCGTCACTCCAATGGGATTGACCAATAATATAACTCCATATAATATGCAACTTCCTTGTGCACTTTGGTAGTCCTTTGCATATCTACAAACATGTTGTCCACCAGTTTATTGATACCCAGTGTAATGATTTCTTTTTTACCAACATCACACTCCTATTGCATCTGTTTGGCTTCCATTTTTCAATGCTCCACTTCTGTTTTCATCTCACCAAGATGTTGCTAAAATTACCTCACTTTTTCCTCACTAGCCACCAAATTCTCTTGTAGTTGCAATGGCATAGTGTTTATTTTTTATAGCACATCCATAAAATATTTTACTAGCACTTGTCTCAACACCAACTCATTTTGTGCACTATCCAAACCCACTTGTGCCATCCTCAAAACATCCTACAATCTTTGTGCCCATGATCACTCAATCTAAATCCCCACATTAAATCTCTCTTCTCATGATCTTTCCACCCTCATCTCAACTTCCAAAGATCACACTTGAGCCCATTCTACATTCAACACCACTTAAAGCTATCTAGCTATTGTCTACACTCTATCCTCATGAGCTTTATCCATTAAACCTAACAAAAATGCAACTTCTTGTTCTGCATTTTCTGCTTGGGCTCTCTCCAAAACCAATACTTTCTACAACTCCTCCACTTTACATGTTTCTTATGCCACACCCTCATCCTCTGGCTTTGGCTTGGTTGCACCCAATGCTCTCATCTCCTCACTCGTTGACACTTGTATTGAGATTCTAAGGCTAATCAACTAACTTGTTGCACTTGTCACCTCACCCACACTAACATCCTTAGTCATCCTTTGTACTTTTCTTATAGTCTTCCTAGGAGAGCCCATCTCCCCCACACCCATAGATAATTTTGGCATGATTTTTTTTACCCCTGATAGGCTGCCTTTTGCTTGCATTACAAGATCACCACCTAGTTCCTCCTGCAATTCCTATTGCATTGCACTCCCTAACAATATTAACAATGTTGATAAGTGAGATTCTTCCACCCTCACTCCTGAGCCCCCAGGATGTGTTTGCACTAGCTCTATCTGACTTGACTTGCCATGCTTATGAACTAGTGCCTGGAGCTGAGGCTAGTACACTAGTTCACTTGACATATGATGGGTATATTTTACCCTTCACCCTTGCCTCACCCACTCTCCATGAATGACATCCCCCATCTTTGCCTCCTGTTGTGACTGGTCTAGTGAGCCTACAATACTAACAACCTTACACTCACTTTCCCTCTCTAACAATTGAATCTCCCAACAATTGCAATACATATTCCTTCATCATGCTTCATTTCACATGCACATGATCATCTACTTATGGCCATCATTCGACACGCATTACACTTTTTCATCCTAGCCACACATTCACTCTAGGAAACCCATCACACCAATACCAAGTCCACTCTATGTTGCACTTGAATATTAGTATGTCATGGTACACCTCCTCATCCACCATCAACACACTTCTTCCAAAGCAACCACCATGCATCTTGTTGTAAAATTGCCACCGTCACACTCTATGACTTGTTACAAGAATCATACAATGGCTTTCATCCATGGAAAACTGAACAAAATTGACACTATTGCACACAACTATTGGCATAATTGTCCACAAATATTGTCTTTTTGTCTACCATGTATTTCGTGTACCTCAATGATGTATTTTAATAGAGGGATCAACCTAAAACCATGACATTTTAGTTTCCTTCTACTTTCACTATTTTGATCTAGTGATCCTTTTATTTAATGTGTTATTGTTGTACACTTATAAGCGCTTCCTCCCAATTGGAAGGCCATGCATATCTCAATCAATTTTGCATAAAATCTTAGGTGAGGTTCCTTATCTGACATGTGTTTGTATGCATGTGTACTAAGTTTATCTCTATGTTCTCTTGTATCGCAATAAACTATTATTAATAGTTACCATATTTTCCATGTACATTATTTGTTTTTTTGTGATAATTCTCAGCATGATAGAGTATTCATATTACCATAGCTAAGCTAGTGGTGACTGTAATGTATCCCTCTTATTCAGGTGTTCAATGATGACAATTAATTTGTATCTATTTGCAAAATGTGATAGTTAGCTACATTCATGTAGATTTCATTTCATATGGAGTCTCTTTAAAAAAATGGTTGGCACACAAGCAAGGAATAAATAGGAAATATTACACAACATCATCCAACGGATTAGTAACAAAACTAAGACATGGCAAAAAATGATTGACAACAACATCACCACTACATCACTACATTTGATCACACTTCATTACCATATTATCCCACAATATCCATTCTGCTGATTGCATTACATGGCCTTTGAATCTTAAAAATTTAGGTTATAATTTCCTCTCATCAACTTCATTTTTCATCATCGATCATATTCAATTCCTTCCTTACTTCACATCAATCATTCATTTCATCACTCATGCCTTGAGAATCCTTTATGGCTTTTGAATCTCAAACATTTGAGTTGCAATTCTCTCATTACACTCATTTTCATCAAACCTTCCATTATATATATATATGTATATATACATCATTTTATCACACATTTTCTGTAACTCATTTCATTGAACCATTTTTATGTCTCAACATTACCATCTATTCCATTATCCTATTTTCATTATCATGTCATTAAATTTCATTTCATTTCATTCACCCATCTCACTTGTCTATCCATCATCTCCATATCATTTCACAACACTAAGCATTCCTTCATATACAAGTTAGCTACATTAAACATCCACATATAAAAGCATCATAAAAATAAAACAACATATGCATATCCCATAAAAACATCCATGACATCAGTGCACACAATTGTCAAACATATAAAGTCCATGATACAAAGACACAAAAATTTAACATAAACAAAAATTTGAAGAGCTTGATCTAAATTGTCATATATTTGAAGGCCATCATAAAAAAATGATACATCTGATAAGCCAATACATACAATACAAAATGATACATATGATCACTCATGTGTTTCACCACCTACACCATTTGTTTGTGTTTGATCAGGAGTTTCCTAATCACTTGAGGTACTTATTCCATCTCTTTGGGTCTAATCTGATGCACTGGTACCCTATGTCACTGATATGGTAGGGGCAACCTAACTAGTCATTGCTCCATCTATTCTTAGTGTTAGAGGTGGAGGTGGAGGCCTCAGTTTCATAGATTCTATGAATGTATGCACTGTACTCACCAACTAACTAATCTAAGTGCCAATCAGCCCAACTTGTTCCTCTAAGACACTCATATGGGCATCCATATCAGATGACCCACCTAGTGTAGTTGGCGATGAGACTGGAGCTATGAACACCTATGGTTATACATGTGGCTATGATATTTGTACCCCCATAAAGGGATCCTGTACCCAAGGCCTCTACCTCCTCACAAAATGGACATCATCTGGTGACATGGCCCTGTGCTGAACTATCCTACCCTGATCCAAATTATGCACCCTCATGCTCGAACCTGCACCACTATCTAAGCCTCTCCTACTGATCCCACCAGCTATTGTACTGCCATCACAATCTCACCTCACCCACAGACCTCTTTAGGCATCAACCTCACCATCCCTCAATGAACATCTCCCTATCATCTGCAAGTAAGTCCCTCCACATGCCCCATACTCCAATGTAGGACCCCATACTAGTCTCTCTGCATGATCGCAAGCATAGTGTGCTAATCCTTGTGGCATCCCCTACTAGCAACCAAACTATTTGACTACCCTCATAAAACAAAATCTCTCAATCACTGAGGGGATTTGACCAATAAAATACCATAGAGAAAAGAAGTACACCATCTCATTATCATCCTCTTCCCATGGCTCTGAAAACTTGTAAGGCCTCCACATGACCTCATCAATGTCATCCAAAATGTGTCTCCAATACTCTATCTTGCCTTGCCCATATAGGGTTGGACAATCACACCTAAATAAACATATATGTAGGGTATGCCCTATGGTTGCTACTGCACACATATAGCCTAAGTAATGGGAAGAAGCTCCCATCTCCATATTTCTAACAATACCACACCTACTAAAAGTGATGCATCCCCTGAATACACCACCTAATGCAAATCAAGATACAAGTGGGCTAGAATACAACCCCTCCCACCCCCACCGCCCCCCCCCCCCCCCTCCCAAAAAAAAAAAAAGATTAAAAAAATCTTTAGGGTTGTTCAATCATGTCCTGAATAATGTGACCCCTTCCAACTAGACATCTACATCCTCACCTATCTTCCAAAAGAAATCCTCCTATCAATCCTACTAACACAACGGGTAAGGGATCATACTAAAGCATCTCAAACAACAACATACTATCATCCCCAATATCATCATCTACAAATAGATCTCTAAAGGATGTGCCATCGTTTGTCTTATCATAACATACTAAATCCCCGACTGTAGGGATCTTGAGAATCCTATATACATCATCTGGGGTAATCGTCATCTCCCCAAGTGGCATATGAAAGGTATTATCATCTAAGTGTTATCGCTCAGCCATAACTATCAATAATCATCGGTTCACCTATAATTGAGCCATTTGGAGAAGATATTTTGATTTGCATCCCTCAATAATCTGATGATTAGCCATTGACAATCTACCAATGGCCTCCAATAGCCATGGATATAATCCCTGAACCATGAGCTTTTTGCCCACACACCTATTTCACAATCCAATCAAAAAATGACATCAACTTTTCATTACAAGTGATTATCTCTTATTAAAAATCTATCTATCTCAATAATCATTTGATCCTAAACCCATTATTTGTCCTCCTCTATATCTTGAGATGGACATGACATTTTTTCCCTACTTTATATCCTGAGTAGGGTGCCTTTTTTATCTATCCACCATACTTGATTGATCCTACATATCACTTTATGACTACACAACCCTATTGTTTTAGTTATTTGTGTGAACAAGTTTACAGGTTGACATCAACCTTATTATTATTTGTTGGACATCAAGATTCTATCTTAGACTCTAGTCAATATTGCACATGTTCACATTTACATATCTAGACACTTCTCTATTGGACAAATGCCACATTAGCCCTTGCTACATCAATTGAACCCTTTGAACCCTATCCACTACTCAAAAATGCTAAAATAGAGCATGACAATGTTGTAAACCTTAGAATTTCTATTCTATTGAAAAATGCATTATTAAATACCATGGATGTGCTACCAAGTTTCTATGCACTACTAAATACAATGTATGTGCTATTAGACCAAATGGATAGGCTATAAGTATAGAATGTGCTATAAAGTTAACCATATGTGTTATTCAATCAAATGGATGTGCTATAACAAGTGGAAGTGCTATGAAAAATTACATATACACTACAAGACCCGTATCAAACATACCTATATTCATCATCCTAGACCCAAACATTCCAAATTGTAAATGTGCTATTCTATCACTTATATGCGCTACTATACAATTCATATGCGCTACAACACTCAAATGTGCTATCAAAATACACATGTGCACTATTGTTTTAATATATGCACTCTTTTACTATGCCATGACATCTTTAAAATTACTAGTATGTTCCTTAGATGTGCTATTACATTCTACAAATGCATTAAAACAATTTAAATGTGCTACAAAAAGACCTATATGCGCTAAAACACTCAAAATATGCATTTGCTAGTTCAAATCTCACAAAATCACACAAATTCCTAACAAAATTCAAAAACTTCAAATCATAGAGGTTCTTGATGACTTACTGAGGTTCCCTAGTTAGTTGGATGCTTGTACCTATGACCTCTCTCAAATGTGTGCTCTCATTATGGGAACACCATCTTTGCTAGATCAGAGCTCAAAAGGGAGGAAGGTCAAAAGGGCATGTAAAAATGAAAAGGGTAAAATTACTTTTGACCTATTTAACCCTCACTAGGGGCATTGTATGACATTTTTGAATTTTCTAGCCCTATTTCATGCCTTTAGACCTATTTTCTTGACCTAGGTATTGTTCCATCCAATTCAATGACATACCTCCAACCCTATGCACCTCTAAACTTTTTCATCAACATTTTTTAGAAATAAAATTAGATCCTCCATAGTTATAAATCCATTATTCCAATTTTATTTCTAAGGGGGAAATATACCTATACCAAAATAGGGCATCCAAATTTCTCAAAAATGTTCTACCCCAGCCAAAATTTAACTTCAGTCAAAATTGACTGAGGCATCCAAGAAATTTTTTCTAAATGTAGGGTTTTAAACATCACAATATCAAGATCAAGCAATAAATCATCAATAATCAAGCATTGTATCAACTTAGAATCAGCAAAACATTCTTGACCAGACACTCAATCATCAAAATTTGGCTAAAAATTACAAAATTAAGACATTCTTTGAACTAATATACTTCACATATTAGCTCAAAGAGGGGCATTTGTAGACAATCTAAAATTGGCAAAGACCTAAAACAATGTGAATTTTGATCAAACAATGAAAATTAAGGACAAAATCAAAAAAAAAAAAAAATAATAACAAACTTTCAAATCAATTACAATGTCGAGTCATTTGAGTGGTTAATTAATTCATTACCTAAACCCTTGATCAAATTCAAAGAGACCAAAATCACTTTCAAAGAGGAAATTTAGTTCATAAAATAAAAAATAAAGTAAACTAAAAAAAGAAGGAAAAGGATAAAGACAAAAGGTTGAAAAGAAATGCAACATTTAATAAATCAACTAAAATCATTTATCCTCTCAAAAGTGAAATCCACTCTTTTTGGAATTTAAAAGAATTAAAAAACCCTATTTATCCTCACAAACCAAATCTGTTGTACTATTCCTCTTGGGATTTTATGAGATATTATTAGTTTCACCTTTACCCCCAGTAAATGGTAAATCCTAGATCTTTACCCCAACCCCCTTTTGAAATTCTATAAATAGAAGGAAAAATCAAGAGAAAAGGGACCCAATTTTGATATATCCTTACTATAGGCATATTAGAGCTATCATTTTGATCATCTATTTAGCATCATTTTTATAGAGATCTAGCATGATTTTAGTATTGTTTTAGTGTTACTTAACGTTATTTAGCATTGTTTAATCTCATGCATACACATATCTTAGAATTTTCATGTTCTTGTCTTCATATAACTTGCATTTCATATAAAATTTTATAGATCTTTACTAATAGCATAATTTCATTCTAGAATTGTCACTAAGATACTTGTTTGAGAGTGATTTTAGCAATTATGGTTAGGGAAACATGAGATGTTCGTAGAGGTATTATTTAGCAATTGTTTCTTGGGTCTAAGCTTAGTTTATTGTTATTCTGATTGAACTCTACACCAAGATCTCATGAATACACGATTCCACCTTGTACAATAATAATATAGCTTCTTGCAAAATGAAAATAATAATACAACTGTGACATTTACTAATCCAAGAGGACTCTATGACATATCCAATGAGCCAAACTCATCATGCCCAACTTTCTCACTTTTCATTCCCATTTCCATGGGTACATCCTCACCAATCATGTCAACACCCAAATTGATATTAGAAAATGTTGTCTCTTATACACCACAATCCCATAAAAGGATGCCAATTGAATTATTTGTTGGCACACTTTGAAATATATAGAGCTCAATATAATATCAGAGAGGGCATAACATTTTTGGGAGTATCGAGTGGTACAAATTGTGGATTCTCTAATGGGAGGGACCTTGTAGTTCCAACAAGTCTCATCACTATGTCTTGCCCCAAAAAAAATTTAAAAGGCTTTGTTAAATTACACTAACACAAAACCAATCTCCCTTGTGCATTAATCAAAATTACATGACATACATATCTATTCGGGGCATCCATCATGGATGGAGTATTAAAGTAAACCCCAAAAATGTCAACATGTATTACATATAGTGAAACAACATAGGTATTACATATTATAGATGCTACTATGAATGGTCCATACACTAAATTAAAGCATCTACCAATCATTATATTTATGTAAACATACCACTTCTTCGAGATGTTGAACCGTACCTTGCTCTCCTACACACCCTTAAATACCACCATTACCATTAAGAGTGGGTTATAATAAAATTCACAACACTCAATATGGTACACTAAAAATATATGTGGAAAATAATGCATAATATGTGACAACCCAATAATACTTATCATGTCTTCAATCTCATTTTTATCAACCAACATCTCTTGTTAGTACTTTCCTAACACTGACCTACCACTACTCTTGCTTTCGTCGATGTTAATTTAACACTGACATGCAGACACCGAGAGTACAATGACATACCCATCTTCATAGTCAACTATTGTTGCAACAATGTCTTTCTTGGTGGATGACTGACGTAGAATAAAAAATTTGTTCTAGTTTTGTAGATATAAAACAAAAATGTTCAGAACCACAAAACACGAGTGGTGAAAATAAAAAATAACAATAATACATTATTCAATCTTAAAGAGACAAGAATATAATATTTTTTGTTCTTGGTTATTCAATCTTACAAAGACAAAAAAATAATATTTTATCATCCTCAAAGACAATAATTATTTTAGCTCTTACGAAGGTTTATTTCCTTCTATTAGACTTATTCCATCATCCATGAGATCATTGTGTACAACTCTTGTCACCTAAAATTGAGAAAGATAGTAGTGCATATGTTAAACTTTCAACAACCATCCACATAGCCCATATTGGTTAAAGATGGAGAACCCTGTTAATGGTACATTTAATGAATATCAGTAGATTTCTCTAAAGTGGTTGAATTTTTTTCTCAGAATTGTGGCATTAAGAACAAACTGTTATATCAGATTGATTGTACCATGTAATCTCTTCTCTTCACCAATGCTACGACCCTTTTTAATCTCTCCTTCCTCCACTCATCACTCTTATAGTAATGTATTTCCTCTTCAATCTTGGTTAGACCCACTTCTGAAAGGAGTTCAACTAAGGAGACCTTCTATAGTTTACATATGTGCTACTATAAATGCCTTCTTTGGGATTTAGACCTGATCCTCATATAGTAATCAACACATTTCACCCTCTTAAAGATGTATCCTATTGATTTTGACTCATAACAATGTCACTTGCTATTTCATACAAAAGGCCACCCAGGGCCAGGTGCTTGAATAAATGACAAATTGTGAATTTGCATCCTATTCATGTTCAAACTTTCAATGTCCCAAAAATTATTTCTCCCATCAATAAAACAACTTCCAACAAGGCAATAATATATCCTTATTTGGGCAGACTTTTCAATTTTGTATTGATCCCCCCCATATAGACGGGACCATAACACAAATATGAACATGACCATACAAATAAAACTTATATCATGTAACTATAAAATGTATGAGTGTCGTCTTCGTACAGATTACATCATTTATCAAAAATAAATACAAAATTTGAACCTTAGTACAAGTCTGAGACTTGTCACCACCAACATCACTATCAAATTCACAATATCATATAAATCTATGTTGCTCTCAATTGTAATTCTCCCTCTACATCCAAGACCAATTGCAACATCTCTCACTGCTCCCCTCGATGGAAAAACCACTACTCTAAGTGTGTGGCTTTCTATCTGAGATTAACTCTAAGTCAATGGAACTATCCACACACCATTCATTCAAACTATATGATGTTGAAATGACTATAAATGATAATGACTTTAATTCTCACACTCACATGGACATCTCTACAAAACTTGGGAGAAGTCCTCAACACAAAAACCTTGCTCTCTTGAGAAGGAGAATAAAAAGAATTAGACATTTTGAACACTATTTTCTATACTTAGATGATATTTTTTTTCTTCTTCTGGGTGTATGAAAACCACTACATCTTACAATCATCTTTGTCGTATCCACGTGAGCCATCACTCTTTCCCTGGTGTAGAGCACCTCTTTTGTATCCACATAAGGCTTCACTCTTTCCCCAATGTAGGTGCCTCAAGTGAAACACTAATTGCTTTTAATTTATCACTTAATTTTAACATCCTATAGAGTCTGCAATAATATAATAGGATTGTTGTTGTAACCATAGCTTCCTGATACATTCAATGCCCTCAATATACTAACACTTTCATGATGTTGTGCTTTGAACATAACACACTACAAATTATTGCTTCATTGTCTAAAACATTAAATATGGAGTTCATCCAATCTTTTTATCTATCTATATTTAAACTTATTTCATAAGGAAAATTGTAAGCTGCATTCTTGATGGAATTTTGTTGCATAGTGTATAATGATAATTATTGTCACCAAGACTATACCCTGGTGTGTATATGGTGTATTGTCATTGACTTTAAACCCTACAAACATGTGGATGACAGATCATTAAATATGAGATATATATTTTGTAATGCCCTACTCGGGAACCCAAAAATAACATTGGTTCTCAAAACCCAAGTTCTCATAAATGCTCAATAGCATAAAGTTCATAAAATATAAATCTCAATTCAAATCATAAAGTTCATTATGACATCCAGCCAAATAATCATAAAAGAAATCTCAAAAATGCCTCTAGTGCACATCCTAACTTGGCCAACTAAACAACCTACAAATAAAAACTATCAAGAAAATAAACATCACAAGACTATAAGTGGAACATTAGAAAACACATAGTTTTCAACCACATGATTTAATTCCACGGATTTCTCTTGTTTAGTTTGGGTCATAGGGATGTGTTTAAAAATAAAGTAAGAATATAGATGTTAATATAAATTGTTATACTAATGTACTTATTTAAAATAATAAGTATTTAAATATCCAATCTTTTTGTGCATATAAAATATCATGCAATAATATCATGTTATGAATTTAAATAATCTTAAATCATACATGATTTAATTAATAACATAAATGTATATTATTAGATTAAATACTAATATCAATTTCATTTCTAAAATATTAATATGACTTCTATTAAATTCTAATACTAATATTTACTTTTGCTTTAATTCATAATGCAACTAGAGATAAAATTATAAATTTAATTTAATTATTTATAATTTCTCTCATAAAGCCAAATAGTTATTAATTAAATGATTACAAAGTGAACTCTACCACAACTTCTCTTAAAATATAATAAAATTATAAATATTTATTTATTAACTTCCCTCTTGCATTAATAATTATAAAATCATTTATATGCAACTAATTAATTAAACTTAAATAATCACTAATACTAACATTCACTTTATAACTATATGGATAATATTTATTTCATTTAGAAATTAATAAATTATTATTATTATTCAATTTTTTTAAAAGATTTTTTTTTTTTAAATAAATAAATTTTGAAAATTAAATTATATTTTTATAAAATTAAATTATATTTTTATAAAATAAAAATAAACATGCAATTAGTATTTTTGCATGTCTTTAATCTCTCAAATCATATAAGCATATTATACTTAACATGTTTATTTTCACATACATGTAACTATACTATACTTAGTTTTCTATTTTTAGCATATTTGTTTTCACATGCATGTAACCATACTATACTTAATTTTTACTTTTAGCATTTTTTTTTTTCACATGCATTGAACCATACCATACTTAGTTTCTACTTTAGCTTATTTATTTTCACATGCATGTAACCATACTCTACTTAGCTTTCTATTTTTAGCATATTTGTTTTCACATGCATGTATTCATTTAGTTACAACGTGCTTTTTTCTAAATTAATCTTTTCCTTTCTAAATAAATATTGCAATTAAATTATTTTAGATGTAAGAAGAATGTTCATCTATATTTAGAAAATTCATGATAATTACATAGTTCTAATGACAAATTTAAAGTTGAAATCCTAAGTGTTCAATATTATTTTCTTCCAATTTTCAATAATCAAATTTTTATTATATTAGAAAGGGGTTTATAAGAATACAGTCACAATAATTTACTACAGTTTTTCTATAATTTTTCTCAGTCAAGTTTTCTTGATTAATAAGTTTTTTTTTTCAAAATCTATAACATAATTCTTTATTCAACAATCAATACAGTAAATTGATAAGCAATATGCAAACACCCAGAAAGACACAAAATAGACAAATCTTTCAATAAAATTCTATAATGGGTTTTCAAACCCTACCTAAAAACCATAGCTAAAATCTGAGACAATCTGTGAATGCATGCAAATCCAAACCCTCTGAAACTTTCAATAATTCTTTTGATCTAATTCTAAATTTTCGCTCTCAAAACCATAACTAAAATCTAAGACAATATATGAATGCATGCAAATCCCCAAACCCTCCAAAACTCTCAACAATTTTTTTGATCCAATTCCAATTTTTTCTCCCCAAAACCTCTATGTCTAGAAATGAGCTTGAATCTCCTAATAAAGAGTTTAACTCTACCTAGGGTATCCAGTTTTCAAACATGCAAAGGCCTCTCCTTAAAATAAACTTTTACTGTTTAATTCTTTCATGCACACTTAGAAAACTTTTTAATTAAAGTACTCTTTTATATTTTATTTTCCTCCAATTTATTAATTAGTGCAAACACTAATTAAAGCATAGTTTATTATTTAAATCAATAATAATAATCAAAGTTCATTGTTTAAATGCAACTCTAATTTAATTATTATTATAATTATAATAAAGAAATATTAAATCTTTAATATTTTAATATTTTAATTCTCTTTTCTCCAACTTATTAAATTAGACTTTTAAATTAAATCTTTTAAACTGAAGTACATAATTAATTAATTAATAATTAATTAAATATCATCATATTCTAATTTCTCCTTAACCAATTTTCTAAATTTAGACTTCTAAATTGAAGCACATATTTTATTATTTTTTTAATTAATTAAAGATTATCATGCTTTTATATTTCTTTTAAATCAAATCATATTGAATAATTCTCAATATTATTAAATTAACTCAAATATTATAATTAAATCATTTACCAAATAAATCACATAGCCAAATCCACATAAAAGCAATATTACCAAAACAATCAAAACTCAAAATCAAACAACACATGCAAAGATAAACTCATGAGTTCAAAAAGGGTGGAAAGTCAAATACATGTCCTCCTTTTCAGGACAAGTAATAAGGATATGGTTGTGAACATTATCTCCACATTCTTATCATTGAGTTATTGTGATAGCGCACACTCATCTTGGTAATTCAGGGAAGTTGATGCTTGGTACCTTCATTCTGCATAAAATATGAGCATCTATATGTATATAAATATATCTAAACTAAACAAGCAATGACATGGAGTGGTACATCGTGTAGATCTCGACTAGTAGGTGACTACGACAAACAGAAAGATAAAATAGACACACTCATCATACACATGCAAGTATGGGATAAGTATCATAATAATTATAAGTCAAACATCAAATGTTCAAATAAAATAATGCATCATTACAAATATGAAGTAATCATCATTAAAGCATCATCTGACATTGCTATGTAATGAATCACATTTATTAACTATGAATCATTAAATTATCATTAATGCACTAGTAACATAATCATTAAACAACACATGAAATATAGTCAACTAAGTAATCATCATTGATATATCTCTAGTCCAAGTTATGAAATAATATTCTTGAAACTAACACATCCATGAAATAGGCATAAAAGAGTTTGATAAATATAATGGAAAACAAACTATGGGTGTACACTACATATTTTTAGGTAGTAGAGAATATTCATGAACCAAGATTTAAGCACAAAATATGAATAAATCATCTTTTGTTGATTCAATTTTTTACTATAAATCCATAGCATATGAGTCTCTAAAGGGATGAGCATGGGATCTTAGGACTATAATCATGATCATTGTCTAGAAGACTACACCTTGGTATCTATATAGACAAAGATGGTGTACTATCATTGGCTTTAAACCCTATAAACATGTAGATGATAGATAAGAAAATATGAGAAGTATATTTTTAGATTGTTGGGATTGTTCATGCACCAAGATTTTGGGCACAAAATATGTATGGGGTATTAATAATGGGGAAAGAAATAATGTACTAGTTCACCATTTTTATGTATGGGGTATTAAGTGTAAGAAAAGAATTAACGTACTAGTTCACCACATATTCTACAACTAGGGAAGAGTAAGCATCTTTTTATATCTCCTCTAATTATTTCTAGGAAGTCACAGTGATATTTTAGAAAAATAGTTAGGATACAAATATGGGTATATCTATACATAGGGGTTGATTTATAGTTCTTCCTCCCATGGAGATAATGGGTTGACACAAGGGTCCTCTAGTTTTTTTTTGTTTTGTGATCTCATAACTATTCTATCACCAATAGTATGCAATAGAAGATCTAAATTGCTATTGATTTAAGATTAAAAGATTAACCTTTAAAGGTAAACATTTCCTAACTAGTTATATCTTCTATTTAGAAAAAGGTAATATTGGGATTGTAAGATGGGAATCTAATAGTTATACAAAAATATAACCAATTATTCAAATGAATAAAGTACACAAAATAAGAACAACATACATAAAGATTTAATACAATTCATCCAATTTTGGACTACATCCACCAAATAAAGAGTCCAATATTATTATCCAACAAAGAGAAAATTATAGTTTTGATACATTTTACATTATATCATTTCTTCTTTATAGCCCTTTAAGTGGTCTACCAATATCTCTTAATAATTAAATCCTAAAAATAAATTATGAGTCAACTTAGGGAAATGCTTAACGAATCAATCCAACTTGAAGAGTGTATAAAACTTGCATGATCAATTACCACAAACCATTAGTTATTTCTAAGGATGAAACTTTGACAGTTTCTTGATCTCAAAAAATGATGATTATGGGGTATGTTTTTACTCTTTCCTTAAATGAGGTGTTTAGTTGTTATAAAATTTTGATGAGAAAATAGGATATGGAGATCAAGACTTAGTCTAATCCAACCTTCAAATTATCTAAGTCCAAATAGAAAATTAAACAAGAAAGAAAATATTTCCTATGTGTTTGGAATTTAGTATAACCCTCTTATCATTTTGAGGGTGTCAAATAGACGGTTTTCTTTGTACACATCAAGATTATGAGATCATGAATTGAGAGCGAAGATCAAAGATAGAGGATAATATAAAAATAGGGCACTCAAGATCAAAATTCAACTAGTTAATTAGGGAAATATAATAAATAGTTGTGGTACAATGCATATACCTTTGTAGCATTTTATGTATAATTTTGATAAGCTAATGTAGTAAGTTACAATATAAAAAATGGTGATGCACTAGTAATTGTGATAGTGAGATAGGAAATCATAATGGGATATGGTGTATATTGTGGTCAAGCATAGGAAGCTACAACAAACTTTTGGTAATTGTGATAATATACTAAGTCTCAAGTTTTTTATGTTTCAAAAATATTTTGAGATTTGAAGTTCAGAGAAAATAAAATTTATATGAAATGAAGGATGCTATGAAAAGGGGACATTTATTCAATAACTTTTTTATAAAAATTCCAAAGCTTCTTTTGCAAAGTTATTTAGAGATCAAGATGTCATCGCTTTTCATTTTCTGAACCTTTTTTTGAGGATGAAGATGCCACCACTTTTTAGTCTCAACCTTCCATTGACCATTGAGGAAGAATCTTAGTGTAGATCATCCAGATCGATTCATTAATGTTGTATTTAGTTAATCATTTTCATCACGCTGGTTATTCAAAGGATTTTTTTTAATTTTTTTCTGATTCCAATCTCAAAGAAATTAAATGAGTATAAAATTAACAATGATAATGATAAGTCACTATTCATTTGATACTACTTTTGTAATATTTTTCATAGACATATTTGATGAGGCTCGCTAAACAAGGGAAAAAAGTAACAAAAAGTTCAAATAAATGATGATTTGTAACCTAAAACACAATGATCTTTTCAAAATTTTAAAATACATTAGGACATTTTTCATACCTAAATGCACTAGGATCTGTGATAATGCCAAAAGAACTATCAAGAAATTTAAAAGGCCTTCAGTAACGCAAGGATCTGCAAGACACCATAGGGTCTTCAAGAAATCTTCCAAGGATCTTTGAGACACCACAGGGTCTTCAAGAAATTGTCCAGAAAATATGGTCTTCAACAAATCATCCAGAAAACTATGGACTAACCATGAAAGTTTCACACCCTAGAAGTCCACAAACTTTTAATTCAATGATATACAACTATTAGACAACACTTTTCATTCATCTATCAACTCATCAAACTTGCAACTTTTTTTCATCAATCTTCCATTCACTTAACCACACAGTCATAATAAACAATCACTAAACGATGAGTGGTTGTTAGTCAACAATCAGTTGGTTTCCTGTTGCGGTTAAACAAGCATTTTCTAGTGGGTGCAATGCCATTATACACTCTGAAACTCTAACAATTATATAGACCCAATTATAGTATGCTATGTATGGTAGTATGGTCTTAGGCATGGATGAATCATTTGGAGATTAGCTAGTCCCTAAATTAATAGAAAATCAAAGCCAATCATATTACTTAAATAAATATGTGATTAATCTTTTTTAGTTTTTATTTTTTATTTAATAGATAATAGGCCTTTAGGCCCAAGGATTTTTATAAATAATCTTAATAGAAACATCTCAATTGGGTACCAAAGATGGGTAGGTATCCTTGTTTTAGCCCTTACACTTTTCACCCATGAGATTTAAATCAATTTTTAATACCTGCTTGGGATGGTTTTACATCTTCATAACTTATTTAATACAATTCTTGAAATCCAAAACTTGGCTAAGATCAAGTTGTTAGAAGATTAACTAAAATATAATCATTGTTCTTATATATGAAATTAGTAATCAATAAATCTTAACTCTTACTAGTTAATAATCAATTTAAGTGAAGTACTATTTAAGAGATAACAAAAGCCTGTTTCTGAAATTTCCTCTAAATGCTTATTTATGATATAGACAACCCCATTATTGAGAATAATACTAACTTTCATTGATCAAAAGTGTTCTTCAAGAAATTCATACATTTTGTTTCTTTACATAGAAATAATGCATTGATATTCATACTTATCCTTGCAAAAATAACCAAAATTTAAAATCATACTACAAAGACAAAGTATCCTCTAAATTAGGCAATCCATCACAAGGGTCATTTGGCTTCATAAATTCTAAATTGATATTGTCAATATCCCCCCATAAGCCAACTTGGTCCTCATTCATAAACTGGTCTATCTAGTTATAACAAGGAGGATATCTAATGTAAAGAAAGTACATGAGGAAATCTACATTTCCCCTGATGATCGATTTCCACTTTTTAAATCTTTTGCAATCTGTAGTAAATATGATAGGGAAAAGAGGAACATTGTTCCTTCCAAGCATATTAATTCCAAAATTGTAGGGCTGAGGAATCATTCAATTTTTTGTTGATATAAATCAGTACTTTTTCTAGATCACCTAAATATATGCTTTTAAATAATCTCCTACAAAGAAGATATATAATTTATTTTTTATCTTTTTCCATATGAACCATCACAACAAACATTGATGAAATGTTAGAAGGAACTCTATATTGGTCTTGATTAACAATAAATTCCTTGCCCAATTTTTTTCATACCACTCAAATGACCAAAAAGTGTGAAGACATCTACATGTCTTTGATTATTATTCTTGTTATAGGCCCATCGAATAGAGTTTGTATCTTTGGTCCATGGAGCTTAATAATAGTCTCTATTCTTAGGCCTGAGCATGAAAGAGCCTACAAAAAACTAATGACTTGAGCATTCTTTATATAGTAAATGAGGATCCTTAGGATGGAATTCAAACTGAAATTACTTCTTAATAAAAAGTTGATTTACCTATAATAGCAGAATAAATTACCTCTATCACTCATAATAAAAAAAAGTTAAGAAATTGAAAGGTCTTTTGGGTTGCATCCTGAGAAGTCTAAAGAGACACTAATTGACCAATCCTGTCAAATATAATTATACTATCGATGTCTATGATAGAATGAAATGACTTTAAAAGAGAATCGTTTCCTTTTTGGTGTAAGCTAAGGGTTATTTACTCTCAAGATACACCAACAATAGTGGAAGGTTTCCTAATTTAAAGTAGAGAAATACTTGAGAGCATCAGATCTATTTAATAATAAGAACAAGATCAGCATTTCATGGATCTACCATAAGCTTGGATTTTCCTAAACTTGAATCTAGATTCAAAGAGATGCACATGAATTAAACAAAAAGACCTACTTTACTATATTTATGAGAATAAAATCTTACTAAATATGGAAAGAAATGCATTAAAAATAGCTACAATGAAGTTTTAATTTATATCTTCCCATTCTGGAAAACTAATCTAAGACTAAATGGAGAATAGTCAAGGGGAATTTATATCTGGGGATAGTTATGTTTGAGAGTATGACTCTCAAACATACTATATCAGTAGAAACTAACACTCCTTCCAAAAATGCCCAAGATTCCTAGCTTGTTTGTAATAAATAATAGTTTTAAAACATCAAAATATCAGGCCTTAACATGTGGATCATACCAAATATAGAGAGTAAGTTTATAAAGGAATAATAAACAATTATTTGACAAAGGCTTGCATTCTGAAGATAGTATTGGGTAGATTAATTTAGAATTTTTTTTAAAGTATAAACAAAACAAAAGAGGATAGAAATGGAAACTATTCTAAAGATAGGGTGATGAAGATAAGCTCCTTTTGAAATAGCAGAATCTTAATTTAGAAACATTTAATTGTATTTATTCTTTATAGAGTAAAATATGGTTTTGTCAAAATATAAATATTATAAAACTTGAAAATGATTATTGAGAAATTACTTATTGACAATAACAAAGTAAAGTAGCCAAAATTAATGCTATAATTTCAAAGGATTATAACATGTTGAAGCTAATTTCAACTAAGGTCTATTTTTATAAATACCATATACAAATTAACATTACCTCTACCTATTTTATTAATCTAAAAATATGAGATAATTATAATCTGAAACATAAGTGTTTTGATATTTTGAAAATTTGGATTTAAGACATTTAAGGTTGATCGCCGATCTTGAACAAAGACTTTATCAATGATGAAAACCAAATCAAACTCAGAGACAATAAAGAAGCCACATCTTAAAATACTACATATAATATTTATTTAAAAGTATCAAAATTCATTAACTATAAACAACTTGTGCATAAAAACTATGTTCAGGATAGAATGACCCAATTACATAATAAACTATTTGTAGAATGTCTTTCATATATTGGAAATAGAAGTCTTAAGTTTTATCCTATTCTAAACACAAAACCTATCCTTCTAACTACTTATCTAGGCATCTTGTGACTATACAAAATCTAAGATCGACATCACCCTGAAAATTGCCATTAAAGCTTTTCAAATCTCTATTTGCTAAATGATAATTACTTCATTATCTATCTCAACACCTTTGTCCATGCTCCCGATGCTTTCTTAAGTTGCAACTTCTCTTCCTTTTTTTGGGTTGATGGATCTCTTCAAATTAGGAAGGATGAATTTGAAATTATTAAGTGGGTTGATCTCAAATTTAGCCTTTTTGAAAATAGGTGAGAGCTATTGATTTATTTTTCTTTCATCATGTTGCACCATCTTAGTAAAAAGTTAACATTAGCCTTCATATTCAGCCAAACCCTTTCAAACAATACTAGGTTCCTTATGGATACAATAGGGTGTTTGGGGATTTTCTCCAGTTTAGGAATCCTGATAGGACAATCCATGTAGGATTTTGGGTATGGTATCTATAGCCTGATGTTTATATTAAAAATTACATGGTAGAAACTGTTCATCCAAGTTGGATCAAAGATAAATTCATACATTTTCACTGTTTCCCATTGATTAACCTTAATTCACAAGAAATATTCAATGAAACACCCTATGATCTCACTATTGGTCCTCTAGGTATAGCTATAGTCAAAATACTTCTCTCCTATCACTCTACTAATAAGCACCCATACCATGTTGTCTGGGACTTGTATAATTCTACCCCATCTTTCAGGCTTAACTAATCCAAGGAACACCATTGTTCTATTTTCTTGTGAATGGAATATGATTATAGTAGTGACCATTAGAGAACACAAGATAGGGAATAATTTCACTCTTGTTTGTGAATAAAAAATGATGATTTAGAATTAATAAATAAAGAGAATGAGAAGACTCTTAAACTTTTGAGATAGAGAATGATGAAAAGGAACATAGATTGAAGCATCAAAATCAACAAGGTTGAGCATTAACAAGGGAGAAATCATTACTCTTTAAAGGTTGAAGATCAAAATTTAGCCATGATGGGAAAAGAGCTAGAAGAATTACTAGAAGAAATGTAAAATTCATGCCAAGTAGACACCTATAGGATCCAATAAACTATGAAAGAGTTAGAGTTAGATCTGTAATAATTAAAAGTATGGGACTATGTATCTAATAATTACAATTAAAGCTAATCATAGTGATTGCTAAATGGAAAGCAACACAAGAATGCATAAATTAATTTAAAAAAATGTAAGCCTAGTTAAGGGAGCATTTCGTTTCATATTCCTAAAGCTACCTATATATCTAATCAATTAAGCTCACCTCAAAATCATGTCTTGATGATAGTTCCCCAGTAGATCAAGGGAAAATGTATGAGAATGCAATTAGTTTGGTTATGTTGTGAAGTTGTAGTCAAGGACTAAAGAAACTAGTCATTAATGAATACAAGATTACCTATATAATATGTAAAATATAAGGATCTAAATGTGAAGCAAAAATCCCTTAGTCTTAATTAAGATAATGAATTAAAAGAAACCTAGAGATAAGTGAGAAAATGAAGAGATATATTGCAATATCCTAAAAGAAAAATCTCTCAAAGATTCAATTTTTATGAGAAACTTGTAAAGACTTTACAAAACATTTCTTTAACAAACGAGCAATAGGGATGTCAATTTGATTGGCACCTTAAGGAGCTAAGTGACAAGGTGTGCCAAGTTTCTCAAAAAAAATAGATTCGTTTGGTACTAAACTGAGTGAACTCAGTTAACAAAAGAATCAAGTGATCTCGGAAGAGCTCAGTTAGAATAGAGACTGAGATGACTCGATAAACATAGGGAAGAACTTGGTCAACATAGCTAAAGTTTAGTTTAAACCACACTACCAAATACAATGACCAAGTTAGTACAAAGAGCTTGGTTTAAAAAGGAATCGAGTGACTGGTGACTGACTTATAGTTCTATTTCTTCTAATATTAAAATACATAGATAAGAAAAAAGAGTTGCAACTCTATTTTTCACAAATACTAAACACAATGTGGAATAGATAGAAATGGAGACTAATATGCATGCTTTCTTACTTTCTATTCAAAAAACTAATTCAACTATTACAAATCTAGGAGAATATGGCTTCAAACCATAACCAAAATATATTAACCTACTACTTTTGTTTATAATATGAACTTGCAACACCAGATGATTGCATACAATAAAGCCTTGAGCAATCATTATTTTGATAGGAAAAAACAAAATGAACTTATAGAGAACAAAGAGATCTAATCCTATGCTACTACACACTCTAATCTTCTTCCTAGCTTCCTACACCTTCCTTTTGCTCTCTAAAAGCTCTACTATCTTCAACTGATCTCTATACTTGTATGGAATGAATGAACATTCTTCCCTTTTGTCTTGTCTCAAAAACTTTCCCTCTCATTTTTAATTTGAACTCACCTACCATGTTTAATGCTTTTATCGAGTAGGTTGCAATTCGGCTCAAGGGGCAAACCGTCAGTTTTCAACACTCCCCCCTTGTCCCAAGCCAACAAACAATGATCACTCCTGATCCAAATCAACCATGCCAAGATTTATTCTTAGGCACACATAAGTTGCTATGCTGAATGGCTTAGTGAATATGTTTGCTAGCTACTACTTAGACTTACAAAATCCCATCTTAATTTCTCTATTCTTCACTATCTCTCTAATGGAGTGATATCTGATCTCAATGTGTTTTCTTATCCATGGAAGACTAGATTCTTTGACAATGCAATTGAGGAAATGTTTTCACACAAGATTGTGGTTATATCCTCTTACTTTTCATTCAAATCTACCAAGATTCTTCTTAGCCAAATAGCTTGACATGCTGCTACATTTTCTACTATATATTCAACCTTTTCTGTAGATTGAGCAACACTTGGTTTCTTCTTGGATGCCCATGAAATTGCACCTGAGCCCATATGAAACATATAACTGAAAGTGCTCTTCCTATCATCTAGGCTTCTAGCCTAATCACTATCAGTATAACCAATCAACCTAAAACTTTATCAATAGTATACAAAATGCCAAATCCCTTGGTACCATTCACATACCTTAGGATCCTCTTTCTTGTTTGCGAATGGGAATCCTTTGGTGTTTCCATAAATATTGAAATCAAACTTACTACATGTATATTGTTAGGATGACTTGTTTTCAAATACATAAAGCTTCCAACCATGCTTTTGTATAATGTTGGATTCACATTGTTGCTACAATATTCCTTTTTCAACTTCAGACCTATTGCTATTGGTGTGGGGGCTACCTTACTATTCTACATTTTGAATCTCTCCAAGATCTGATTTGCATATTTTTCTTGAGAGATGAAGATGCCATGATGTATTTTTTTTACTTCTATGCCTAGAAAGTACTTCAAGAGACCTAGGTATGTCATTTCAAATTCATTCTTCATGGCCTCTTTGAAATCACCAATTAAGAAATTATCATTTCCAGTGAATATTAAGTCATCTACATACAAGACAACAATAAAAACCATACCATTTTTTTCTTTGATGTGGAGAGTGGGCTTAGTATCACTTTTGATAAAGTCATTCCTCATCAAGTATGAGTCAATCCTACTATACCAAGCCCGTGGAGCTTGCTTGAGCCCATAAAGAGCTCTCTTCAACCTATACACCTTGTGTTCCTCACCTACAACTTCATAACTAGGTGACTGCTCCACACATACTTCTTCTTTTAGTACTCCATTCAAGAAGGAAAACTTCACGTCCATTTGATATACCTTCCATTTGTGATGGGCTTTAATTACTATGACCACATGCACGGTTTCAAT
Organism: Cupressus sempervirens; assembly: GCA_028749045.1. NCBI lineage: Eukaryota > Viridiplantae > Streptophyta > Pinopsida > Cupressales > Cupressaceae > Cupressus > Cupressus sempervirens. Next base: position 344,237,918 of record CM053784.1, read on the forward strand.
TCTTAGAGTTGGGGCATATGTCTCATCATAATATTTGCCATACTGGTACATGTACTCCTTGACCACTAATTGTGCCTTATGCCTATCTATTTTTCCTTCAGCATTGCACTTGGTCTTGTAGACCTATTTAACTCCAATAACTTATTTATTGGGAGGCAGATCAGTTAACTCCCATGTTTCATTTCTTTTTATAGCATCTATTTCCTTAATTACACCATTTCTTCTCTTTCATAGCTTCTTCAAAATAGATTGGATCACTATGAGAAAATAATGCAAAATTAACACTCTCATCATGGTCTTCATCATACCTTTCATCTTGCTATATCTCTCTTAGACTCTTAGTCTTTCTTGGAAATAGGTAGGCAAGAGATGGATTTGAATTTTTAGTATTGTTGTTGCTATTGTTATGCATACCAATTTAGGGTTGTCTTAAGCTGCTAGGAGTTGAAACTCTTCATGTATGAGGCTACTTTCTTTTTTTCCTTTGTCTAAAGTAATGTATATATGTTTCTCCTTCATTTTTCTAATCACCAATTTCATCTTCTTCATCAATAGTCTGCACTTACTTGAAGTGATTGAAGATTCATCCACTGAGCCATCCCATGACTAATTTTAAAGAAAATCTACATCTTTTTAAATGATGATATTCTTGGTGATTGGATCATAAAAATTATAAGCCTTTTATTTTGAACTATAACTTGTGAAGATGTACTTCACATCTTTGTCATCCAAAATTTGCTTTTGTTCTTTTGGCAAATTTGCATATGCTGCACATCCAAACACTCTCAAGTGCTCAACTATCCATCTATGTCTAAACCATGGATCAAAAAGAATCTTGTCATAGACTACCATGGTAGGACACCTATTTATCAAGTATACTATTGTTGCTAAAACTTCTCCCCAATATTCAGTTGGGAGTCACTTTGCTTTTATAATGCTCCTTGTCATCTCAATAATGGTCATATTCTTCCTCTTAGCTACTCCATTTTGCTGTGAAGTATAACTAGTTATAATCTCCTTCTTGATGCCAATTTTCCTACAAAAAATTACAAAAAAATTGGAGGTATACTCCCCTCCTCTATCCTACGTTATGATTTTGACATAGTGTTCACATTCTTTTTCAGTTAGGGCTTTAAATTCAAAAAAAAAATTATCGAATGCTTCAGATTTTCTTTTCAAATATTGGTATTGAGATAGATGGTCTTCATCCCTACTAGTTTTCACTTGATTATCTAGCTCATCTTCTCCCCTCACATCAAGATTTGAACAAACATGTCAGATAGGATATTTACAGACAAACATTACCACTACCTGGAGTAATCCCCTGGGAGGTCTGAGACCTAGGATGGCCTTTTATGCTAAGCATTTTCTTGAGATTTGGGATGGTATTATTGTTCACCCTACTTATCTCTATCAACATTGGAATCATCCCTTATGATTTTCTTTAGGCTCATTCGGAGTTGGTTGTCACTGCCTCAAGGCTTGGACCAACTACCATACGGATCGAGCTGATCAAATATGTCAATTGTGTACTTTGGTAGAGGTTGAGACTAAGATCCACTTAATTTTTTGATGCCCTCTTTACTATGAGATTAGAGGGAGATTTTACCACCTTTTCAGAGACTGTTCTTCTCTTTCGATGTTCTTCAGCTATATTGATCATCAGTGTCTTACACTTTATCTTCAAGAGGCCACCCATCTTTGAGAGATTACCTTGCAATCTTCTATACCTTAGGGGCATATTTATGACCAGCTCATTAATGCCTTTTTCTCTCCCTTGTCTCCTCCATGGGGTTTGAAAAGGTTGTCTAGTACTTCTCATTCTAGATTGGTTAGACATTGCACCAGTCTCTCCAAGCAATGACGGTCCTACAGCGGCTCTACAAAACATTCTAAGACTATGGATTGTTCATGGGTTTACCCCTATATTACTAATTTCTTTGTGATAAGGAAGGACTCTTAGTCTTTATCTTACCTTCTTTCTTTTTTTGGTTCTTCTCAGTCGTCGTTTGGTGCTTCTGCTCTAGCCAACTCTTTTGTTTGTATGCTCAGTCCCATAAACCTTGTTGGTTTTTCATGGACATTAATATTATTATTTTATCTTATCCTACAAGTGAAATCATCTATGAATATCATAAAATAAGTACTCCCCCCATTCGAAGTGGTTTGCATAGGGCCAATTAAATCAAAATTCACCAATTCTAATGTTTCCATTGCCCTTCTAGAATTATCAAAATTTAAGGGAAGCCTATGTTTCTTACCCAAAATATAAGTCTCACACTTGTCACATGAATCTACAATGTTTGGCAAACCATCTACCATTCTTTCCTTGGACAATAAATTTAAACCAACAAAGCCAAGATGTTTATACCTAAGATGTCATAGCTTGGAGGGGTATTCAATCACACTCTTTAGAGCTGATTGTTGAGGTATTATTGCACATCCTTTCTTGGGAGGCGAAACAATGACTTGAGAAGAGAAGCATGTCTCTATCTTCAATGGGAACATTTGGTTCTTTTTCATTTTGACTACTGGTAGAATCTTCTTATTCCCATCCTTTTCATGAATGACACACTTGTCATTTTTCATCAGCACCTTGTAACCATTTTGAATGAGTTGTCCAACACTCATCAAATTGTGCTTCATACCTAGGGAAAAATAAACATTTTGTATCTCCTTCTTCTCACCTTGCTTAGTTCAGACCATGATAGATCCTTTGCCCATAATGGGAATGGTTCCATGTTTATCATTTTAATTTCAAACTTGAAATTTATATCAATGAAAGAAAATAAGCTTTCATCACCACTCATGTGGTTGCTGCAACCACTATCCAAGTACCATCCCTTAGGGATTCCTTCTTCACCAATGTTACACATGATGAAGGCTATGGGATTGTTTGCATTTCCCATATTCACATCAGCCACATTTGCACTCTTCCTTGACTGATCACCTTGCTTCTTCCAGCATTCACTTGCATAATGCCCAAATTTATGACCGTAATAGCATTCTACATTACTCTTGTTGGAGTTGTAGTTCTTCTTACCTCCTCTAGAGTTGTTTCAAGAGTTGCTTGCTCCCTCTTGATTTCTCTCTCATCCTGAGCTTTCTCCTCTAGCATTCCTCTAACTATTTCTTCCATAACATTTACTTCTTGAGCCTCTACCAGAGCCATTTCTTCCTCTCCCCCTTCCTCTTGAATTTTCTTGAGATTTGAAAGCTTTCTCTTGGGAAGATGTAGCTGACCTATTAATTCAGTGCTCATGGCTTTGAAGAGTACCCATCAACTCATCCATTGTCAATGTGGTGAGGTCCTTTTCTTCCTCAATGGTCATCACAAGATTTTCATACTTTTGCGGTAAACTTGTCAATATCTTCTCCACTATCCTTTTCTCTTCATACTCTTCTCCATATGATTTGAGCTAGTTTATTAAATTAGAGATTCTTGAGCTAAAATCTGCCATAAGTTCATTATCCTTCATTTGATGGTTCTTAAACTCCCTTCTAATCATCTATAGTTTCACTACTCAGACTTTATCAGTTCCTTTAAAAAAATTATCAAAAATATCCCATGCTTCCTTTGAATAATTATCTACTACAATCTTAGGAAAAATAGTTTTTGTCATGGTTACCTCAGTCAGGCTTAGGGATTTTGCATCCCTTCTTCTTGACTCCTTTAGCTAAATCTTCTGATGGTTGTTGAGGGAAGCATACTGTGTTGGGTTGGTTGCATCATTAAAACCATTCACCACAAACTCTCACTAATCATTTGCAACCATCATAGTTCTCATAAGTCAAGGCAAAGTGTAAATGTGGCTGATGTGAATATGGGAAATGCAAACAATCCCACATCCTTCATCATGTATAACATTGGTGAAGAAGGAAGCCCTGAGGTATGATACTTGGACAATGGTTGCAACAATCACATGAGTGGTAATGAAAGCTTGTTAGAAAATATCAAGAATTTGTAATCCAAGTGAGTCTAATGGAACATAGCCTGCCCAAAAATCTTCCCATAAAAGTGCATCTGTTCCATCTCCTATATCCCAAGATAATTTCTTAATTATTACAAGGATGCAAGAGTTGTTGAAGTTCCATATTCTAGATCCTTTTGGATGACTATGAGCCCTAGATAGATTAATAGCATTAGCATTGAATACACATTAATTTAAAAGGATGGCAACCCTTTTCCTATTTTGATCCTTAAGAAGGTTCCTTATCAACTTGGCTCCTAATGCAAGATTTTGCTTAGCCAAATTTGCAATCCCTAATCCTCAATTCTCGAAAAATTGGAAAATTTGCTCCCATTTAATAAGAGAGAAATTCTTATTTTCAGAAGTACCATGCAATAAGAAATTTCTAATGGATGGGTTAATGGGGAGAACCAACATTTGGTAAAGGGATTGTTGATAAAACCAATTTTATCATGGTAATTTTACTAGCATTTCGACAACCATCTCCATTTCCACCCTTCAATTTTTTGGTGAACTTTTGATAAAACACCCCCAAATCTTATTTCTTCTAGTGACTTATCCAATGGGATCCCCAAGTATTTACATAGAAAGGTACCCTTCTTGAATCCTAGAGTATTACAAAATGTCTATCTCTATCAAGGATTGGGTATTCATGAAAAATATTTTAGACTTATCTGCATTAACCTTTTGACTCGAGGCCTCCAAATAAGCTTTAAATATAATTTGAAGTTGTCTTGCTCCTTATAGGAACTTTCTCTTGGAAGGATAATATCATTATCAAATTGTTGATGGGTTACATTTGGAGTATTTTCTTCAATTTGAACATCTTTAATTTTTTCTTCCTTATGGTATTTTTGTATGGATTTCCCAAGGGATTCAGCCATAATTATGTAAAGAAAGTGTGACAATGGGTCACCTTATCTAATGCCATTAGTCATATTAAAGAACCCTCTAGGTTTACCATTAACTAAGATGAAAAGCTTGGGAGTTGCAGTGCAACTAAAAATTAGGTTAATCCAACTTTTAGAAAAACCAAAAGCCTCTAAACATTTACATTAAAACCTCCAATCAAATTTGTCATAGGCTTTTTGGATGTCAAGCTCAATTATCATGCATGGGTCCTTACTAATTTGGGAAGAATGAATGATTTCTTGAGCTATGATGATTCCTTCAAGAATGGATCTATTAGGAAAAAACCATGTTTGTTCTTTGGATTCCACCACCTATTGCAAAAGTTATATTTATTCTCTTCATGTTGGCATCAATGGATAAGGATTTGAGTGTTTCTCTTTTACTAGACCAAAAAAAAAATTCCTCACTAATTATAGTTACACATATCATATTAGATTGCAATGAATCAACTAGGGTTGTTAGTAGTGCCCAATTTGTTTAACCGTGTAATGAATTTATCTAGTTAATTATTCTTGTTTGTATTTCCCCTAAATTATTTTCTTAGGTGCCCAGGGTGCCTATGAATTTATGGAGGTATTTTGTGTGCTTTTCTTTGTGGGGGTCTTTACGAGGAAGTGACTTAAGGTTTTCAATGGATGGATTATCAATTATTGGACATTAATGTAAAACTTAACTCAATAACCTAATTTTATCTATATTTCAATTAGAATAACATGATAAGAAAAAAAATTACTCATCACTAACCTCCTTAGCTTCTTGGTAGCATTTTCGCAAAGATCTAATTTAGTGAGGAGAAAAATAGTTTACTAATATCACACATGCTAGTTAAAAGGGATATAAATGCTCTTCAAGATGTAAATATAGAAGGAAAAAAATAGAGATGAGAAATGATAATTTAAAGTTTCATATATTTTCATAATGGTGTGTGCCATGCATGACATAGGCCAAAACTTTTAAGAATACTAAAAAAAAATTTCCATTTTTTGTTTCACATGTTCGAGGACTTGCCCTTAATTCCCATTCTAATTTTCCCTCCTTGAGTTTTCAACAAAAATATGGTGTGATGTTGTGCATTGGTGTTCATTGTCTTATCTTTTATTATTGTTGATTAAAGCCACATATTTGTAACTAAAGTTTAAAAAACGGGAAAATAATATTTTTGGGGAGTGGTTCAACCACTCCACTCCCTTTAGGGAAAACATAAGCGGTGAATGAAAATAGAAGATTTATTTATCCTTGATATGGTCTCATACTTCTTCACTTGATTAACCTTGTTTTCTTAGAATTGGAGAGACATTCCTAGAAGATATTAATAGGAGGTATCACAAGTCAAATATGACATTTCTTTTATATGCAAATAACATATTTTTCATAGTAATTACTTGCAAAGTCCTTAAAAAGGGGGTATGACCATTAAGATATGGTACCAAAATTCACATATTTCAGTTTTGAGCAAACCTCGAAGGATAGGAGAGTTGGATTTCCTAGTCCAACTTGTTTTGGTCACACATAGGTCTATCTAAAAAATGAGATATAGATAACAATTTATTTTTTATCGTGATATACATTTGTTAGGCACCCTTATTTTAAAGGGGGTTTTGTGAAGAACTAGTGTTGGGAAGAGGGTCAAGAAGCTCCACAAACTCAAACTCTTGAAATCTAGGTCAAACTCATGGAATGGTGAGAGTCCTAATATTTAGATTCCTAATCTTAGAGAAATCAAGGTCAAACTTAGAGAATGTTGGGAGTCAAGTAGAAAGTGCTCATCATTGTGATTAGTCAATTATGATAGACACATCTTGCAACCTTTTAACATATGGTATTCCTAGGTAGTACATTTGGGGGTCATATTTATACCTTTATTAGAGGAACATTATTTCCCCAATGCCAAAATAAGTTGTACATGGAAGAGAGAAAATAAATGGCACCCAAATTTGTCCCAAAGGGAGGATACAAGCATATGTATTAGTGCTTAGAAGAGAAACCTGGGCTAAAAAATGGTGGGGTCTGTCAAAATGCTCAGAGGCCTTCATTGGATGCTCAAAATTGTGTAATTCATACATGCATTGAGGGTCTAAGTCATGATAAATAGTAGCATTAGGATTCACGTTATGGCCTTACAACCTTACTTCATCTTCTAGATTTATGTCCTTGTCTGAATTAGATATGTAGACTAAGTCATACAACCTTTAGAAAAAATATTGTTCAAGTAAGGTCATGCTTTAAATGTCTAACATGCTAAACATCAAATTAAAAGATTAAAATATTTCCATATCTCTCTAACTAGGAATCTAAATAATATTCTCATATTTAAACACTCTTTAGTGACATTCCTGTAATGATAAATTGAAAAATATGATGACTATAGATATAAAAGCATATGATAATTTCCATATCATGCTCAATTCTACTTAAATTCATTCTAAATTACTCCACTGTGATCACTACTCATGCAAATTGAACACAAATTGATCTCTAATTGCCTAGAACAATGTCACTAGAGAAACAATGCATTAAGAAAATAGATGATTTAACTTTATTCATCCCTCCTATTTATACGAGTTTTTAAGGGAGGGGGTAGAGTTAATATTAACCTTGATTAGATGAGAGTTGAGATATTGGTTTCAAATATTTGGACAAAGAGACAAAATGAGTGGTTAATATTGAAAATCCAAGATAAAGGGTCGAGATAGAAAAGCATATTAGTGATCCATGTGATCAAAATAATGTCACCTCATTAGTTGATTGAGTTTTCATCCTTATGTGGTGTGTAGAGATTATTTGATTTATTTAATTAAAATACTCAATTAATTTAACCATGTCTCTTGATTTAGTGGGTAAAATTAATTATTAAACTATCTAATTAATTAAATTAATCACATAGTTTGTTCATCCAGTCACTGAGGCAGGTTTTAGCTTTTTAAACAAAAGAGGTTTCAACTTTCTTAACATTCCTTCATCAAAAGACAAAAAGGAAGTTAGTATACACACTTCTCTTATTAAGATATATAATCCTCTTCCTAAACAATCCCTTAGCTTCAACAAGGTTTAGTCCCCTTTAATTTCATAGTCTTGGACAATAGACAAAAATGTGTCTGAAAACCTTCCCCTCGATCAAATTGAACTAGAAATTCCCTTAGTTCAAGATTTGGAGTTGATTGATAAGGGTTTAAGGGTTAAGAGGCCGAATTTCAAAAGCATGAATAACATTAACAAATTTATAAAAAAAGTTGAAAATAATATGACAATCTTTAATAAGTTAGTGAAAGACCTATTGCTAACATGTGAAGAGGTTTGTGAAGAAATCTCATATTGGCATCAATTTCGTTCTCAAATTGATGTTGGTAAGATCTTCTCTCCCTCTAAGTCCAATCTTAAAATCTTAAATAACTAAATTGAGAAAATTATAGTTTGGACTGAGGAATTAGGGGTGGATCCCCAAATGGATCCAAAGGTTTTATTCTCCTCCCCCTTTATGAATCTTGATCCTAACTCAGTTACACATGATATACCATGCATAGATCAATGAATTTTAGGTGAAAGTTGGGATTAGGGCATAGATCCTAACTCTGGGATTTGAATTCCATATATAGTAATTTGGTAAAAAATATTACTTCATTTTTCCTCTCAAATCATTTTAGCCTAGATAAAACTCACTCAAAAAATTTAGGTATTATTTCTTTAATAGATGATCTTGAACAACCAAAAATAGTTTAAAAATATAAGAAAAAGAGAGGTAGGAAACCTCTATCAGAACTTAGGAAGAGAGATGGTAGGGAAAAAAATAAAGCCAAAACTAACAAATTCATTCAATGTTGGAAGGGGGAAGGGTCCTTCCACCCCTCAATGAGAATATCAAATTGGAATGTTAGGGGACTAAATGGCCTTAAAAAATAATGACTACTGAAAAGGAGTCTTAAAACTTTTGAGCCATAGTTAATCCTAATTCAGGAAACTAAAATGGACAAAGAAGAATATCTTAAATTTAATTAAAAAGTTAGATTTTGGAAGTTCGCTTGGGTTGAATCAAAGGGAGTGTCACTTGCTATGTTGTGGGATCCAAGAAGGATAAACTTGTCAAACATCTCCAATGGAAAAAATTGGATATGTGCTAAAGTTAGAAGTTTTCATAGAAATATATTATTTACAATTATTAATTTATATGGCCCTACTTGTAATAGGGAGAAGGCTTTGGTTTGCAACCAAATTAACTCCTTATTATTCCAAGTTCCATCCAAGAATTTTATCATTGGAGGTAACTTCAATTCTATCTTAGATGCTTTAGAGAAGAAAGGTGGAACTATTATCATTTAACAAGCCCAAAGGACTTTAGTCAATGGATAACTTCTAACAACATGTCTGAAATCAAAACTAAAAATGGCATATACAATTGGACAAATAAAAGGAAGGATTTTAGTAATATTTCTGGAAAAAAATAGGTAGATTTTTGTTTAGAGTAAACCTAGCTACCTTTGACTTCATTCTTGAATCATAAATAAGCTACCTTTGACTTCATTCTTGAATCATAAATTCTTAATCACTCAATTTCATACCAATCTCCAATTAGACTTAGTATTTCTAAATCTATATCTGAAGATAAATATTCGTTTAGATTTTTAAAAATGTGGTTGGAATAACTATTTTTCAATTTGGTCAAATCTTGGTGGGATGAGTATGAAGTGGATATCTCCAAGATGTTCAAATTTATATTGAAACTTAAACACATCAAGTTAAAATTAATTAACTAGAATAAGGAGCATTAAAACAAGATCTTTGAAGATAAGTTATCTATTGAAGAAGAATTACAAAATTTTAAAATAGTGTTATTAAGGAAGGTATGGACAATGAGTGTTTCCTGAAAGAAAAATGTTTACTTGCAAGTGTGGAAGAAGTCTTATCTAAAGAAGAAATCTTCTAGAAATAGAAATCTAGAGAAACTTGGCTCTCAGAAGGGGACAAAAATACTAAGTTCTTCCACAATAGTACAAAGTTTGTAAGAGTATCTAATATGATATCTATATAAAAAATAGTAAAGGCAAAGTTTTTGAGAAATTGGAAGAGATATCTAATGAAATAGTTAAGTTATTTCTTAACATTAACAACAAGAATTAGGACCTCTCCAACTTAGAAGCACAAAATAAAATTATCTCTTCCATCCCGAACCTTATAACTAAGGAGGACAATAAAAATCTTAATAAAGTTATTTCCTTTTAGGAACTTAGGGTTGTAGCATTTCAAATGAGTCTAGATAAATCCCTAGGACCATATTGTTTTTAACCCCAAATTCTTTAAAAAATGTTGGGATATCATTGGACATGATCTTTATAAAGCCCTTGAAGAAACTAGGAATTTTGGGTCTCTCCTAGCTGAGATTAATAACACTTTTATTACACTTTTACCTTAAAAATATAATTTTGAGTCTATTGGAGACTTTAGACCCATTTCTCTCTGTAACGCAAACTATAAAATATTCTCAAAAATTATGGCTAATAGGTTTAAACTCTTATTTCCTAAAATAATCTCTAAAGAACAAACAAGGTTTGTTCCTAATAGATCTACTCTTGAAGGAATCATTAAAGCTCAAGAACTCATTCATTCTTCCAAAATTAGTAAGGAATCATGCATGATAATTAAGCTTGACATCCAAAAAGCCTATGACAAATTTGATTGGATCTTTTTATGTAAATATTTAGAGGCTTTTGGTTTTTCTAGAAGATGGATTAACCTAATTTTTAGTTGCACTACAACTCCCAAGCTTTCCATCTTAGTTAATAGTAGAATGGAAGATTTCTTTAATATGACTAATGGCATTAGACAAGGTGACCCATTGTCACCCTTTCTTTTCATAATTATGGCAAAAGCCCTAGGGCGATCCATACAAAAAGACCATAAGGAAGAAAAATCAAAGGTGTTCAAATTGTGGAAAATGCTCCAAATGTAACCCATCAACAATTTTCTGATGATACTTTCCTTCTAGGAGAAAGTTCCTCTGAGTAGGCATGACAACTTCAAATTATATTTAATGATTATAGGGAGGCCTCGAGTCAAAATTTTAATGCAGATAAGTCTAAAATATTTTTCATTAATACCCCATCCTCAGTAGAGATAGACATTTGTAACACTGTAAGATTCAAAAAGGGTACCTTTCTATGTAAATACTTGGGGTCTCATTGGATAAGGGCACTAGAAGCAATAAGCTTTGGGGGGTATTTTATCCAAAGTCCACCAAAAAATCAAAGGGTGGAAAGGGAGATGGTTGTCCAAATGCTAGTATAATTACCATAATCAAATATGTTTTATCAATAGTCCCTATTTACCAAATGTCAGTTCTCCCCATTAACCCATCCAACATTAATAATTTAGAAGAAAAGTTTAGAAATTTCTTCTTCCAAGTTACTTTTGGAAATAATAAGTTCTCTTGGGAGAAAACTTTCCAATCTTTCAAGAATGGAGGGTTAGAGATTAAAATTTTGGCTAAGCAAAATCTTGCATTAGGAGCCAAGTTGGTATGGAACCTTCTTAAGGATCCAAATAGGAAATGGGTTTCCATCCTTTTAAATAAATACATTGTCAACACTAATCTTATTAATCTATTTAGTGCCCATAGTGTTGTGTAGTGTGGAGCCTGATCAGTCCCCAAGTGGGAGATTGTTAGATTGTGGTCATTGATTAGGAAAGTATTGTACATACTTCATAATTCGTGGGGTTCGAGGCATCGCCCCAAAAAAAAAAAATTGGTACTATTTGCCAATCGTTTTGGTACTATTCGCCATTCGTAGATTCGCCACTAAAGTTATGGCTAATTATGGCCAACATGTTATAACCCTAAAGCGGTTTAATACTTGTATAAAAGGGTTTAGGGTTGGGTATTTTTCATTATGTTGTGATGTGAAATTGGTTCTTGCGGCGGTATTGAGCTGTAAGGGATTACGGATTGTAATCAGGTTGTAATCACTGGATTGTAATAAGATCGAACTTGTTGTTTGGTGGACGTAGCTCAGGGATTGGGTGAACCATGTTAAATCTTGGTGCCTTGTGTTCATTTCTGTGTGATCTATTATTTTCTGTTATTGGTTATATTTGCATGTATTTTTTATTTCTGTCTGTGGTTTATCCTAACACATAGTGTAATGTCCCCAGTATTAGGTTAGTTTGGGACAAGTAATTCCTACAAAATAATGGTTAGAATCACAACAATTTATAAAATAAAAACTATATTACTCTACCCTCTGATTTAACTCCAATCTTAAGGACGTCTTCAAGTTGGGATTCCTAGCTCATAGCTACCTTGCAATCTTCCTGGGAGCGCACCCCTTATGATTCTTCTTGAATATGCATCCTTTATCCAAGGCTACTCACATATGCATATGTTGACAACATCGAAATATTCTGGCACATCGATTATCGGCCATGGCAGACAATGGAGATTTTAATATCTCTATGCTCCATGCTTTGATATCGATTCTCAGCCATGGCGAACAATGACGATCTTAGTATCTCACATGCTCCATGGTTTGAGTTCACATTGATTCTCGGTCATGGCGAACAATGGAGATCTTAATATCTCACATGCTCCATGCTTTGAGTCTCATTAATGTCCATGGTGCTAACCCCAAAGGTTAACACAATATTATCCACAAGTATGATTCATTAATATAAATAAAGTCATAAACATAATTAAATAAATATAATCCATAAACATACCTTTCTTACCTTCTTCTTTTCTTGGTCCATGTGGCTCTATCCTTAGTCGACCCTTCAATGAATTATTCCTTCTAGATTATCTCAACTCTATATTTACTTTCCAAAATTCTTCATTTTCTAATTATAGGGAAAGGAAAAAATATAGTTTTTCATTTTTTCTTTTCCAAGAGTCACAACCTTTCATAATACAAATCCTTTGAAAAGTCAGAGCACTTCATAGTTATAATCCTTTCAAAAATTCACAACACTTCATAACTAAAATCCTTTGGAAAAGTTCCAATATTTTATAATCAAAATATTTTTGAAGAGTCACAACTGTTCATAATTATGACCCTTTCAAAGGTTCGCATCCTTTCAATATCACTGCTACCTTTTTCAAAAAGTCACTTCCTTATTTTCTTCATATTACTTTCCTTTTCCATTTTTCCTTTTTGAACTTCTCTCTTCTCTTTTTTTTTCTACTCTTCAAAATAAACTCTCCTCCCTTTTGTATCTTAATTTTAAGGAGTCATGTCTATTTGTTAAACATCTCTTGACTTTTCATTAGATTTAGTTAATTTATATTATTCTATGTTATATTATTTATTTACTTACTTATTTGTGTTTATTTTATTTATTATTAAATTCTATTTAGAAAGTTAACATACTTTCTACAATATTGCCTCTTGTATTTAATTTTCTTCCTTTTTTAACTCATTTAAATTTTATTATTTTTTAATTATTTAAAATATCATACAAAATATTATTTTATTAATAATATAGATTAAATAATTATTATTTCCTTGTTTTATATTTTAGTATTAGTTTTAATATAACTTTATTATTTTTTTAATAAAATTGTATTATCTAATTATTATTGAAATTCTATCTTAAATTGGGAATATGACACAGTCATCCAAAAGGATCGAGAATATGGAACTTCATCAACTCTTGCATCCCTGTAATAAATAAGATATTATCTTGGGATATAGGAATTGGAACAGATGCACTTTTCAAGGAAGATTCTTGGGTAGGTTATGTTCCATTAGACTCACTTATATTAAATCTTAATATTAAAGATATACCATGTGAAGCTAGATGTAGGAGACTAGGTGATTATATTATTAAAGACATAGATGCTCTTTTACGTCAGAAGTGGAAAGATTTTAGCGATCTCTATTTTTCAGAATAACAATTAAAGTCTTTTAAAGATATTATCTCGAATAGAACCTTTTCAATTAAAGAAAGGTCGGATAAATTAGTCTGGGTGGGCTCTAAAGACGAGAATTATAGAGTCAAGGATGGCTATAATTCCTTCTCATCTATCCTCATCCATCCTTCATTTTCTCTTCCTATCAACCTTTGTTGGGATAAGAATTGTGCCCAAAAAGACGAGACATTTTTATGGGCATGATTGCAAAGAAAAATCCTTATTGTAGAATGGTTCAAAAAAAGAGGCTATAAAGGCCCCTCAAGATGTTGTCTATGTAAGAATAGCAAAGAATCTATTGATCAGACCCTTTTAAATTGTCTTTTTACTAAAAATTGTTGGCTTGATATTTGTACTAAACTAAATTAGCAATCAGCCTTCCATTATGACCTTATATTATGACCATATAGAACATCTCAAACAATGATGTAGAAAACTGCATAAAGGACTTTATAGAAACATTTGGAAAATTATTACATCCGCTATTACTTGGGAATTGTGGAAGGAAAGGAACTAACGTATCTTTCAAAATAAAGAAATGTCAGTCGAATCACTAACAAATAGGATGGAAGCTAGTATTACAAAAAATAAAAACAATAGACTTTGCAACCAAAATCACAATGAAGGAATTTTCTCTATAATGGACAACTCATTCCTACACAATTTGGGCAAGGGGGTAGTTCTAGAAAAAATATGAGGGATCAATCCAAATGGGTGCCTCCACAGTTCAGGTGGTTCAAATTAAACTTTGACCAAGCTTCTAGGGGAACTCTGGGAGAAGCAGGCATTGGATGCATTATACTCGATCATAACAGGAATGTAATAGCTAAATAGGCTAGGCCCCTATTAGAAATAATTTCCCCTTGACTATTCTCCATTTAGTCTTTTTAATTTTCCAAAATTGACAGATTTAAATTGAGATTTTGTTGTACCTATTTTTAATGCATTTCTTTCCATATTGAGTAAGCTTTTGTTCTCATACATATAGTAAATTAGGTCTTTTTGTTTAGTTCATATGTATCTTTTTTAATCTAGATTTAGGTTTAGGCAATTCCAAGCTTAGTCTTGATTCTGAATAAGGTATTCTTTTGAATGGTAGATCAATGCCATGTTGATCGTGTTCTTAGTATTAGAAAGATTTGATGCTCTCGGGTGTTTCTCTACTTTAAATTAGGAAACCTTCCCCTTTTGTTGGTGTATCTTGAGAGTAATAACCCTCATAACACACTTCTTAGGAGGCAACCCGAAAGACCTTTAAGTTTCTTAAGTTTTTTTATGATGAGTGACAGAGTTAAATTATTCTATTATTATAGGTAAATCAAATTTTTATTAAGAAGTCTTTTCATTTCAAATTCCATCCTAGGGCTCCTCATTTACTATATAAAGAATGCTTGAGTCATTTGTTTTTTGTAGGCTCTTTCATGCGCAGACCCAAGAATAGAGACTATTATTAAGCTTCATGGACCTGAGATACAAACTCCATTCGATGAGCCTATAACAAGAATAATAATCAAATATATGCGGATGTCTTCACACTTTTCAGTCATTCGAGTGGTATACATAATTTTGGGTAAGGAATTTATTGTTTATCAAGACCAATATAGAGTTCCTTCTGACATTTCATCAATGTTTGTTGCAATGGTTCATATGGCAGAAGCTAAAAAATATAGTATAGAGCTTCTTTGTAGGAGATTATTTAAAAGCATATATTTAGGTGATCTAGAGAATGTACTTATTTGTATCAACAAAAAATCGAATTATTCCCCAGCCCTGCAATTTCGACATTAATATGCTTGGAAGGAACAATGTTCCTCTTTTCCCTATTGTATTCCCTACATATTATAAAAGATTTAAAAAGTGGAAATTGATCATCAAGAGAAATGTAGATTTCCTCATGTACTTTCTTTATGTTAGATATCCCCCTGGTTATAACTCGATAGATCAGTTTATGAACGAGGACCAAGTTGGCTTATGGGAGGATATTGACAATATCAATTATTTCTTGAAGAACACTTTATTTATTTTTTCTTTTTTTTTTTATAGGTAAACGACCAAAGCCTAGGATTTTTTTAATTATTATTAAGGTTAATTATTATTATGTGTTACTTGTGAGTAGATTCGAACTCAAGACCTCCCTGATGAGAGGCTCACAATTTACCGATGCATTGTAGGCTCTGGCCTTCTTGAAGAACACTTTTGATCAATGAAAGTATTATTCTCAATAATGAGGTTGTCTATATCATAAATAAGCATTTAGAGGAAATTTCAGAAATAGGCTTTTGTTATCTCTTAAATAATACTTCATTTAAATTGATCATTAACTAGTAAGAGTTAAGTTTTATTGACTAATCATTCCATATATAAGAATAAGGATTATATTTCAATTAATCTTTTAACACCTTGATCTTAGCCAAGTTCTGGATTTGAGGAATTGTTTAAAAGGAGTTCTCAAGATGGAAAACCATTCCAAGAAGATATGAAAAATCGATTTAAATCTCATGGATAAAAAGTGTAAGGGCTAAACAAAGGGTACCTACCCATCTTTGGTACCCAATTGAGATGTTTCTATTATTATTTATAACAATCCTTAGACCTTAAAGCCATGGAGAAGTAAGAAATAAAAAGATTAATCACATAGTTATTTATTTAAGCAATCCCATTGGCTTTCATTTTCAATTAATTTATACTTGGATGATAAATTGCTTGACTTTACTTTGACCAAATTTTTATTTGCCAAAGCACGTTGGTTCAAACAATGTATGATTACTTTGACTGGTTCTCTGATCTGGACTCAATGACTGATGTCTTGATTTATATGATGATAAAATTCCAGTAATTGAGATGCTTCACTGATGATTTAAATTATTTTTTATGTTTCATGCACCCTGATTTGAAAATTTTCCAATTTATATGATTTTGATTTGTTTCTCGATATATTTTGGATTGGAAAGATAATTGCCCAGAAGAGGGTGGGGATCTGTCAGAACGCTGAGAGGCCTTCACTGCATGCTCAGAATTGTGCAAGCAGGACGTTCATCGGGAGGCTAACAGTCGCGAGCAACAGTAGACTCAGTATTCGCGCTCTGGCCTCAGAGCCTTGCTTCATCTTCCAGATTTATGTGCTTCTCTGTGTTTCATACGCAGACCAAGTTGAACAACCTTCAGAACAGATCCTGTTCAAGTAAGGTCGAACCAATGGTTACTCTGCCCTGCCTATCTAAATTGTTTGGTATTCTTTGTGCTATGAATGTGGGATAATTGCCACGCGCCTGGTCGGTTTCGCTTTAAAATACGCGGATGACATTCAATCTTCTATTTGGGCAGCAACCATCGATCAAAGCAGTCTCTTAGCATATATCTGATGCATTGTCAATCTATGAATATGCAGGGTTGTCATGCCAAAAAATGAATCATCGAACGCTAATCAGTTGAGTTCTACCAATGCTCCAAACTAGAATAGAAAGCAAATGCATGTCCTTGAACTTGAGACCACTAAATACCAACAAGAAAATACACATCCTAGAATAAATGTCGTCAACCGTTTAAGAAAAATGTATTATATAAGCTATACAAAAAAATGACGGGCTAGTGATTGTAAACATTACATGGAGACCATTAGATCAATGAGGAGGTGGTTAAGGAAACATAAATAGCTATTGATGATGCAATGAATTTTATTCGATGGATGTGCATGCATGTCTATTGATCTATATAATCATTTGAACTTCAGCAACTTTCAAAACTTGAAATAAAATGCAAGACTGATGAATATCGATAATGAAAATACACATCTTAGATTGATTATTATCAACTACAAAAAAAAAGCACATTCTTCTGAAGTACCTATGCAACCAAGAAATACACATTACCTAAAAGTGGCAAACTAGACCCAAAAAAACAAGTCAACCAGACAAAAGATAATCAAGTGTCCTCTATAGTTTATTTCATCACTTTGTTGAGCTACAATTGTCAAATCCACCTTATTCTTAAAGGTGGCTTATACATATCAAAATGTATAAATTTACGAATCCTAGTTGTGTTTTTGTTAGTGAAATAGGATTTGTAACTTGTAATAGCACTTGTAGGATTTTTATGTGTTTTCCAAGTTACTATTCCAATGAATATATATATGATATAAAGAGGCATGCCTCTTGAAGAGACATGTCTCTTTAATATATTAACTTACATTAGTTATAGTTATAACACAATTAATATACTCTCTCTCTCTCTCTCTCTCTCTCTCTCTCTCTCTCTCTCTATATATATATATATATATATATATATATATCACTCTTAATATAAGATAATTATTCCATATATAACATTGTCATATATTATATATCTCATATATAATTTATCCGACAGAATTATAACATTGACAGTTTTATATTAAAAGAAGCCAAAATTGGGGGCTTACTAAACAATATAACAAGAGGCAAAACCCTTGTCAACATTTCAACAATAGGAACAAAATTCAGCACATCATCTTACACCCTTTTTTAATATCAAAACTAAACCCTAGAATAATCATAAACAACAAGTTTAACAAGCTATTAACCATGAAAATAAAATATACCCAAATAGTCTCATAGATCATCTTACTACTTAAAAAGATTTTAAAAATACTACTACTACTAAAAGTGTTAATAGTCATCATATAATAAAAAGTTTTCAATACCATGCAAGTCAATATGATCAAACATAATAAAACAAGAATTAGAACAACCGAAGGCCAATGCCTCATTTCTCCTTGCATTTAAGTGACAGTGGTTTAGACAATAGTGTCCACATCCAATCATTAGCCAAAAAATTGTCTAGTCTCTTGAAGCTACCTCGTCTCCTTTGCTTGTGCCTTTTTCATTCTCTTGCTAGAGAAGTTGAAGTGTGGTAGCAGTGGAGTGCATCACCTTCACTAAAAAATTAGCGAGGGTGGTGAAACATCATCAAGCTCAGAGACCATACTATTAAACTTATCAACTTCCTTTTTGAGGCACTTCAAGTGTTCCACCAAAGGGTCATAATCCTAGCATTCAAAAGTGGCTTTCCCAATAGGCTCACCCTACACAAATGAGGGATTAGAAATATCCTCAAGAACTATCTTTCCTTTGTGGGGAGGATTACAAGGGGGGGAGGTAGAAATATCCTTGGTCACTGAGGCGACAGGGCAAGTAGCAGTCATGGGGGAGGTATCTTTAAGGTTCTCGGCTCCATTTTTAACAGTAAGGTCCATAATACCCATTTTCAAGCTATTTGAAACATGAGTAATCTCCTTGCTACTGATAGTAATATCATCCTCTAGGGTAGCTTTACCACTTGCCGACTTCGAAATCTCTTGCTCTTCTTTTGCATAAATTGTTCCTAACAACTTTCTATTTTTGCCTTGATTTTCTCCCCTTAATTTTCTCATTTTCTTTGGATTTCGAGCCTAAATCCTCCCCATCCACCTCGAAGGTTTCATCATCCATTTATTTCTTCCTAGGGTTAGAGGCAATCATGTGGAAGTGTTCCCATCTAACTCCCAGCTCCACATTTAAATTAACCAGATCAAAGGGAGGGTCAAGTTTTAGCTTCTTCTTGGAGGTAGTTTGGGTAGGAACTTTCTTATTTTTCTTTCTACTAAAAGGAAGGGTATCATGTGGCACCTAGTGGGTAGGGTTAGCCAAACTCTCAATAGGATTAGCAACAGAAATGATATTAGCCACTAGGACTTGCAAGAGGATAATATTGTGAGAAGGGAAAAGAGAATGATGAAATTTGTTAAGGCAAAGGATCAAGCCTTGATGGAGGATGACAAAAAAAACTCTCTTGTCAACTTCTCTCCAAAACCCCCATGACAAAGACTTCAAGGTCATGGAGAAGGAAAAAAATGGAATAGAAATTGAATCATGATACTGGAAATGATTCAACAAAGGGAAGTGATAATAGTAACTTACCCCAAAATGCCCCTTGAAAGTAAGATACTTTATAACTAGGAAATGAATTGGATGTTCCAAAGATCGAGAAATTGTTCCTTGTCAAAACCACCATACAATCTAACAGGAGCTTCCTTGGCCTTGAATAATTTGTTAAGGCTCATATGGCACCTTAGTAACCTTTTACCACTTTCTTCCCTTAGTTGAAATCTAGTGGCCTAAGAAATGACATCTTCATTGATTTCAAAGGTTATCCCATCAATGGAAACTTTTCTCTCATTCCAAGTGTTAACCAATTGCATGGAGTATGCCTCATTATAGCCCTTCATGGCCTCCATGAAAGGAAAAATCCCACCTTCTCTAATTACCATCTAGGCACACAAATCCTTACACCATTCATCCTCAATTTTTCTAGGTTCAATTCTAACCATATCACCTCCCATTTCTTGGTTAGACACAATGTTCTTTGAACCCTCCAATGTGATAGCAGGGGAAGAACTCCAACAACTATGAATATTACAATGATAGCTTCCACCTCTCAAATCTCAAAAATGAAGAATAACATTTAGGAAAATAGAAGGAAAGTTGAAGAAACAAATCTTAGCACCATAAAAGTTACTTAGAGTGAGGCTACAATTGTTTACATTGCCATGGTATGAAACCACATGTGAAATGGCCTTCTTTTCCAAAATAAACCAAGGCGAGTCATTTTGGCAATGGTGTCTTTGGGGAATGAAAGATACTAGCGAGAGTTGTTGTTATATTTATTTATTTTTATAGTGAAGTCATATAATTTGATATTTTCAAATATGTAATTTTCCTTATTAGTTCTACTTTGTCATTTGGAGCTATTGGTTTTGTAGTTGAGTGTGTGGAGCATATGTAATATTTATTTAGGAAATGGTTATCTTTATGTCATGTGTAGCATTCTATCACAATTAATTAGAAGATCTAATAGTGGCAGGGACTTAGCATTTAGTGATGGATGATATTTTTCAGTGGCTATTAGTGTCATGAAGAAATTCTTATATTTCTTTCTTTGGTTTATTAAGAATTCTTTGACATAGATTGAGATTTATTAGAAAAAGATAGCTATTTTCATGTGGTTTATAGATGTTAATATCTTCTAACCATGAGAGATTTAGAGTATTTGGTTGAAGCATCAATTATGATTTATTGATTCTAAAAATGATCCTTATTTAAAGGATGGATGTTATTGTGTCATGGTAGACTATTGATTCTTTATTACAATTTGACATGATACAAAGGCTTTTCTAGGATAAATGTGTTCATTTGACATATGTGATAGCTTCTAAGGAGATGATTCATAATGTCATGGTGAATTGTTGATTAAACTTATAGTGCTTTTGTGGTGATTTGTAATAATATGCTAGATAGGTAATGTGCTTATTTTGCTGGTGAATTTTTGTTATTACATGTAATGGAGTTCAATTAGCATATGGTGATTTTTTTACACCTCTATAAAATTTTGGTGATACTAGAGATTTTCTTTCCTTGAATATTATATGATGATATGGCTACTCATATTGCTATTAGAATTAACCATAATAGCAAAAAATTCAAACATGAAATTTTATGTGAGTTCATTAGGCTAATTATTCCATTCATTCATATGAGAGAAGGGGTCTTGTGAACTAGTTATCATAAAACATGAGTTCATAAGTTTGATTCAAAAACTAGATAGTTGAATTCTAATAGCAATATCATTATGAAGTTGTTTTAAAAATCAAACAATTTGTGGGATCCATTATGTCAATGAATTATAATCTATAAAAATCAATTATGATGTATATAAGATCAATCAGTTTGTAAAACCTAAATATGAATACATAATTCAATGATAAATTATAATTAAGAGTTAGTTATTTAAATGTGGTATTTTTCCTCTATACATTCTATTTCCATGACCCTCTTCCAAAACATCATCAAGGCACCCACCCTAAATACATCTTCTCATCATTTGAGTTCTAGGATAATATTTTGGTGGACTACAAGCTAGAATACCAATAGAACATACAATAACTTTAACTTTTTTTCCATGTACAAATCAACTTAACCTTGTGTAGCATCGTAGCATTCTATAAAGAATAAATTCAACTTACGAGATTGCAACATGTGTGTGCATCATAGAATAGATCTTAGTGTGTTAAAATAAAGCCCTTTGATGTACAAAATTAACCAATCAGGTTTAGTGGTCTAAAAACTTGTTTAAAGGTCGCCATTATATGTCTAAAAATAGATTGGAAATTCTTACACAAACTTGTGAGAAGCTTGCTAGAAAGGATATGTGTCCTCCTTGTTAAAGTTGAGTAGGCTAATTTAACAACATACAAATAAGGATCAAAGACAATAAGAAATAATTCTATGTAATTTTGTCATCAAGTATGCACATGATAATGTGATAATGAATGCTTAAATGTTCTCAACTAATGATTATTTAAGTAGCAATGTTTGATAAATGTAGATATTTAATGTCCCTATATGTGCTTGGATGACTCACAATTTGTTCTTCTACACAATACTCTAGGACACAATTTGAAATATTTTGTACTTCAATTCAATATATAATGACTAAATGTAGAGGAATAGGAAATTTAATGTCAAGAAACCAAGCTAGGTTAGATTTAATGGAAATTAATATATGCTAATAAATTGATGACCAATAAAAAACTCGTGGAAAATATTTATAAAGCACTTGATGGTTGAAATTTTGGAACCAAAAATCAAGGCTAATAGTTCAAGTTGTAAGGTAACCTAAATCACCACAATTTAAAATATATATATCAGTCTTATTAAATCAAAATAGTTGAAGTGTTTCTTATATTGAAATATTTCACTTGAGAATTCACCACACACATGATTGGATCAAATCTATCTAAATTTAATAAGTTATTGTAGAAATCAAATTTTGTTCACTTGTATTAAATCACAATTATTAGTTGATTTAGGGAAGTATCATCAATATATAGTCATCATTATTGACTTCAAATATAATCTAACAATTCTCATATTTTGTGAGGTAAAACTACCCAAAATTCTTTTGGATCGAAAATCTCAATGGTGCTAAATGGTCACAAGTAATTCCAAGCTCTATGAGCATTAAACGCTATGGGTCTAATTCACCTTATGAAATATGAAAAGGTTTTAAATGAAAAAAATGTAACCAAGTATTATAGAATTTACCCTCTAAACTCACCAACCATTTCCACCCTTAAGTCCCTATAGTTTCCAAAGAGCTTATTTTATAAAATTATTCAACATGTAATTAATACTTTTTCTTACTATTTTCCATTTTTTGTCAAGATTTTTTTTTTTAAATGGTGTAAAAGCCATCAATACAATTAATTAGTGTATTAAAAAACAACTACATTTCCCTCGAGAACATGAAATTTTATAAGATTTTTTTAAAAAGTTTTTTCCATGCATATGTCTTAAAGTTATCATTTTCAACTTAAAGAGAAGAACTAGTTCCTTTGTATTTATGTAAGAGTTAATGACTATTTCAAAAATCATAGTAAATAAATAAGTCACTTGTAAAGTAATTATTGCTAAGACTACCTTAATCAAAGTGGGTATAACATTCATTAAAATTGTATGTATGTGTTTTTCATCATTAGAAACAAACTATATTTATTTATTAAGTTGAATGAACCACTTCTTTCATATATAATAAAGTCCTTACTATCTATTAAATTGAATGAACTACTACTTCTATAGATAACTAAAATAAAATCATTATAAAGTTGAAATATATAGTAAATCTATAAAATCTTAGTACAAAAGTTAGTCACTTGTCCACTTATTACAATATAACACTATCTCAATCAAAATGAATCCAAAATTAATATAAAAAAATATGACAAATTAATTCTATATTATTAAAATAATTTTCCACATACAATTAAATTGAAATGAAAAGGTAAAAATATAAGATAATTTTTAGTTTAAAGAAGTGATAATGATAGGATGGATCTTTATGCCTCCTACATTTTGCAAACCAATAGGAACACTTGGTCAAATTCCCTTGGCTGCATTATTAAGGATATTATGTTTGGCCCTTTGGTACAACATATAATTATAAAAATCAATATTCAATTGGAAAATGATTGGCTCCACTAGTGTCCCTACAAAATAAAGTGGTCACACCCCATGATATCCCACTTACATATACATTTATATTCAATGTTTATTAACACATGTCCCCTATAAATAAGTGTAGGGGAGTCGTGACAAAATACAGCTAAGAAAGCCTCATCCCGAAGGGAAGACAAAATCTCTCCTAACATATTTATATATATTAAAAGCCCATTTTAAAGTTTGGTAGATTTGTGTGAAAGTAAATTTATTGTAATGCTTTCTTATGGGAAGATTATATAATTAAAAATTATTGGTTGAACTATAGGAATGTAATTTATTTTTTAATGTAAATAGTATGGAACCTAGTATTAAAATAAAATTGATAAGATAGCAAACTAACAAAAATATTTATTTTAAGAAAAAAAATAATAACATTAAAAAGGAATAGTATGGATGCAAGCATGAGTCACCCTAATTAATAATTATATAAGTATAAAGACAACCATTTAAGAATTATATTGTATCTTTTCACTTTATTTTACATGATATGTCATTTAAAGTAAAGAATTCAAAGTAAAGAAGAAAATAAAATAAGAAATAAAAATATATTATTAAAAAAATAAGTTACAATAACAAAAGAATAAAGATTTTTCCTTTAAATATTTTGTCATATCTTTAGTTTGTCTTGTATTCTCATGTGTTGAATATTTAAGTATATTTGTAAGAGATAGAAGTATATATTTTATTTATAATTTATTCTTTTGTATTATATTAATTGTATATAAATCTAAATATTTTAAAAGAATAAAGATGAGCACTTGAAAAATGTTTTTTTTTCTTTTTATTTTATATTATGTTATTTAGATGTTATATTATACTATATTATATACATGAGATGTCATTTAAAATAAAGAAAGAAATAAAATAAGTAAAAGCATAATTTATAATTTTATCAATTTACACTTCTTTTTTAATTCGTACATGTTGAGAGAGAGAGAGAGGGGGGTCCTTGTCTACTAGTTGATCTAATATATGAAGCATATATAATTACCCCTTTTCCACAATATTCCAATCCTTCATTTGCTCTGAAGTCCATTTGGCCAAGGTTGTGATTTTCAATTCAAGTTTATTTATTGTCTAAAGTGATTTTTAAATTTAATCCCGAATTATATTAGTTAAATATTAGCATAGATATTTTTTATTTACTTTATTAGTCATTTTTATTTAGACGTCACAACCTAGTCCAACCCCTTTAAATTTGTTTATATTGTCAAGTTGTCTTTTAAAGAATAATATTGTCCCAGTGATCTTCATGCCAAAAATCTCAATTGACATACTAAAGACGTGCATTTATAGACATTCCTAGTTCATCAGCAATCAACTAGACGTTAATAGTTTATACTATGGTGTTAGGTATAGCTTAAATTATGTTGAAAACTTTTATAGTTTATAGTATGATCTTAGATACATTTCATAACCTACATTTAAACGACCATAATTTTAAACATTGACATGTTGTCGGTGTGCTATTAATTCTAGTTTTATTATTTTTTACGCCTTTAGTCTATGGTTGTAATAGGGACAACACCCTTATTTGTCTATTGTTTAAAATAAAAAAACAATCTACTAAAAATAACTAAGAAATCATTTGAAATCACACATAGTAGTAATTTGAATCACTAGCACTTCAAAGCTAAATCTTTGCATTTATATTAATTCATTATTTCTTCATACTTTACAATCAAATTGTATAAATTATTTAGATGCTTGCCTACCACTATGACTACTTTACTCATATACCCACCATTTCAAGGATCAAATAATCAATAGTAATTTTACATCATATCACTATCTAATTCGTTTTCATAAACAAATTAAGAGGTGAAGGCATGACAATTTCTGAAGGATTTACTAGTGTAAGGTTAGACCAAGCAACAAGGACTAGGCTACCTAATATGACCTTGTACAAAGTGCATCATGTGGCCCCATTTGTATTCTATGTTATATTCCCAACACTTTATTCTATTATTTTTTATCATTACTCAATATTTTGTGATGTGATCACTCTCAAAGTAAACTAGTGAATCAACACAAGGGAACAAAAATACCTCATCAAAAAAATAGCCTTCATACTTCTAAACTTTTTTATTCTCAACTCTTTAATGTAAATTGGCATCTTTTAAATCATGAAAACAATTGGGTTGCATAGATATTATCTTCTTTTATACATCAATTTCAATATATGAGGGGGCATACATGTAATTCAAAAGTATATCCTTATTTAAGCTACCACAAGTAGAGAAATCCAACCTATCGAGACATTTTTATCCATGACTGAGTCTGTACTATCCGGTGAACTATTTAGTACTGCCACTCATCTAAACAATCCAAGACCCTTTTTGATTAGTGAGTTGGGTATTCACTAAAAAGAAGGGATGACTTATTAAACTTCATGTGGTGGATTGTTTTGCCAACTATCTCTTTATGGAATGGTTCTATTGGTTCAATAAGACACCCAATGGTCAAATTTGGTGCAATTATGCTTCCAAATAATTGTATACCTTCATATATGATAGGATCTAAGAACTTTAAGCATTCCTATCGATTGCACTCATTCAATTCAAGTAACATGATTGTTTGACTTTAACAGAAATCTAACCTATCAAGGTCTCTACATACATGGCTTACTTAGTGCGATCAAGTGCAGCTAATCTAAGCATTTGAAGATCCACTTTGATTAATGAAATGGGTATTTGCCAAAAAGAAAGGATGACTTATAGAACATCATGTCATAGATTGCTCCTTATGCAAAAAAAACTATTTGTCTTTGTCAATTGAATTGATTTTATAATATCATGACAAGATCTATTACTAACAATCTAATCAAATAATTGTTCACCAAGACACGGAAGAATCAAATTACAATTTCAAATAATGTATACCTTCATATATATTATAATCAAGAACACCCTCATTGTTATCATTTGAACTCATCCAGTTCAAACTATTTGATCATCATTTTGATTGCATGGGGAGTCACCATTGGAAGAAAGAATACACCTTCATATATGATTATGTAAGAACACCCTAATTGTTATCCATTGAACTCATCAATTCTCGATCATTTGATTGCATGGGGACTCACGATTGGAAGAAAGGGTTTAATTTCCTCACAATAACACATGGGAAGTCACCATTGGAAGAGAGAATACACCTTCATATATGATTATGTAAGAACACCCTAATTGTTATCCATTGAACTCATCCAGTTCTTGATCATTTGATTGCATGGGGACTCGCCATTGGAAGAAAGGGTTTAATTTCCTGACAATAACAAATTGGGTATACAGTCGTATAAGAGTTCAATTGCCTCCCAACAACAAATTGGGTATACTGTCGTGTAAGAGTTTACTTTTCCCACATAACAATTTGACTTAGGTGTAGAGGCGTGTAATACCTTGTGGATGAGGACGTCTTACGGGCTGGCTAAGTGAAATTCTTAAAATAATGGCATGGGAAAGAGAATCGTCTTTAGGTGAACTGTGATTCTGATTCTGTGTGGGGTTGCGTGTGGACCAGCACCAGAGAGAAGATGACAATGCATAAACATATTAACACGTATCTCTGGGCCTCAGATTTCAACAATATTCACAGAGGCGAGCAGAGCACTCAGTGCTTGTGCTCTTTTTAAGACAATTCACATGATGGATTCCCTTCATTACTATGAAAGAACTCTTTGCAAGAAACAATTTTGGGCGAGGGGTTAGAACTGGGTGCTTTGATTCTCACAATTTACACGCCAAAGATCGATTCTTTGTATATCAGCGGAGTTACACACTGACTTTTTTGACCCAAAACAGAGTTGTGTCTGAATCAATGAACAGTGAGAGTGGTGATAATGTGGTTATAAATTATGGGTCAGGTTAAAAAATGGGCATCGCTTTCTGTCATGGTCATTTACCCCACATTTCACATCAGGGGACGGATCTATTGGAAGTGCGGAACAACGTAGAATTGGACCCATGGGCTCTAGATATTCGTCCATGGAATCCTCCCACCATCACAAGCTCAATTCCTTAAGTACTAGTCCTTCTTTTTCATTTTAAAGATCTCTGAGCTCTCAATGTCTTGATCTTGGTTCCCTGCAAAATATCTCTAGCACATCAAGGATATTTTTTCATCGATTGGGTGTTGTAATGGCCCTTGAATGCGAAATCCGAGAGTTTTAGAGCCGTGGAAATGTTAAAAATTGGATCTTGAAGTGTGTGAGAAAGCATAAAGGTTAATTGGGAAGAACATTTATAGATCGGGAGGAGGAGGAGGGGGAAATTTGGGAATGCTTGGGAAGAGGCGAAGCACAAGCACTTGTGAAATGGTTGCTTCAAAAGACAGGGCAAGACCCTCTGCAGTCAAAGTTCCCCCTCATAATCATCACCATAATGGAGTTCCTGTTCCCAAAGATGGGATCTTTAATGGCGGCTCTGATGTTCAGTCTAAATTAGTGTCTCCTCGTTCTCCCCTCTCGGCTCTCCAGTGTTTGCTAACGAATTACTTCATTCGAAAGGCGGAGAGTGGAGAGCCCAGGACAAGTGTTGGGTTGAGTATTGTTATTGATCATTTGAATACTAATAATGCTGATAACAACAACATTGTGTCTCCTTCTTGTGTGAGCAAGATGCAGATCTTGAACAAATCCATGCAGTGTAAAGAGCCAGGAAACCTCAAGCAGAAAACAGCACCGGTGCCTTTTACTTCTCCGCTTCCTGCCATAGATTTTCTGGATGCATGCTTTCTCTGTAAGAAGCCCCTTGGTCCTGGAAAAGATATCTACATGTACAGGTAACTTTCTATACTTTCATCAAGGGTAGATTAATTATTGGTATTTGTTATAATTAATTATTTTAATGTGTTAAGTTCAAGTAGACTAGAATCTAAGATCTAAAAGGCTCACAAGTTATATTGTACTGTAAGCTCTTGACTTTCACCTCCATCCTGTCATCTTTGATTCTAATTAATTTGATGAGTGTAAAGTGGTTCAGTGGTTTTTAATGGAAGATGAGTTCATTGAAATGAGTAATTTTAAGATATAGTTTAACAAATTTGATCCAAAAATTATATAATTGAACTCTTGAATTCTTATAGCAATATCATAGTTTCAAATAAATTAGACAATACTTTTTCAATTGTAATTTCTATATACATATAATTACAACAATTTTTCTTCTAAAATTTTTTTCCTCTACTTTAATTTCTTTAAAAACTTGATCTCTCAAGTCATACTTGAAAAGATTTTAAACACATAACAGTAAAATCCCTTTCTTCTAGTTTAAAAAGGTTGATTAAATTTGTCATTCTTATTAACATTACTGGTTTTTTCTTTTGAGCTAACTCAGTCTGATGATAGATCATGGGACTTGATCTGAAATGTTGACAAAAAGTTGATTACAGCCATATTCAGAAATCTCAAACTAATTTATCATGAACTGTAAAAGTTGCGTGCATTTGTCTTACAATTAGAACATATGAAATGAAATGGCCATTCTGATGATATAAAATACTTAAAAATTTTGATTCCACTGTCATACCCAGAAACCATCAAATTAACTTATGATGAACTGAATTTTTTGTTTCATTTAATTGAATTTTCTATCAATTTATCTTACAATTAAACAAATATGAAATAAAATTACCCTTCATTATTTTCTCTTTTCTAATTAACTTATTCTGATACTAAATCATAGAAAAGGTATAAAACCTTTGACCCCCAAAATTTGATTACCCTGTCATATCCAAAAAAATCATTCAATTAATCTATCATGAACTGTAAATCTCTTACAGTTGAAATAAACCGCGTGATTTGAAAATCTCCCAAACAAGAAAACCCCCATGAAGTGAAATCCCCATTAGTTATTTATGCTAAAATTGAAATCTTTGTTTGTTGTGTAGGGGCGATCGAGCATTCTGCAGCGTAGAGTGCCGATGGCAGCAGATTCTGGCAGATGAGCAACACGAGAAGTGTTCTTCTGCGGCCATTAAAGCGGTGAAACCCTCACCTTCTCGTCGCTCTTCTGGAGGCCATCCCCACCGTCCACGTGGCACAGGCAGAGCAATGGCCACCGTAGGATAGCTCCAATCCTCTCACTTCATAAACCCTGCTGTAATCGGCTTCTTAGCTTTAACTATATGCAACATAGAGGCTTTCCCACTAGCCCATATAAATTAGGGTATAGCTTTGTAGCTTGAATTGGGGATTCACAGCTACAGCTAAGAATATACTACATAGCTTTTGGAGGCCTCTTTGATGGCCACTACGCTTGCTTACATATACTAGATGTTATGGAGCCACAGGAGCAACCCAACTCCCTTCCAGAGCTTTAAAATGTTTGTAATTGCCTCTGAATTGTATTTCAACATCACCAATTATCAATGGAATAGCAGGCATACAAAGCCAATTAACTGGTTATGTTGAGGTTTTTTTTAACATGGTTAGCTTATAGATCTTAAAACAATATTAAGTAGCTAAATAGCTCTTCTTTGGGAGGTTTGTATATCAGAAAATATCATTCCACAGACAGTATCAATGGATATAGTTGCATGTAGTCTTGTTTTTATTTCCTTTCTTTCTATTTAAAAGAGGGCTAATAATTTATTAAGATATAAAAAGAGAGTTCAGCAAGGAGCTCCTCTATCTTGATCAATAAGGTCATCAAAATCATGAGAGAGATCAAGAGGATGTCTCCTATACACAATATTCCAATATCAGAAAATATCACTCCACAGACAGTACCAATGGACACAAGTGAATGGTAGTGACTTGTTCTGACATACCTTTTTCGGGTTGGAATATTTGAGTTCTTTGTCCTTCCGGACAAGCTATTGTTGTATTTTATCACAAGCAAAATGTTGTTGCAATGCAAACTTACACATAATTGGAATCTGATATGTATGAAAACATATAGTTGCATGTAGTTTTGTTTTTATTTCCTTTTCTTCCAATTATAAGAGGGCTAATAATTTATTAAGATATAAAAAGAGAGTTCAGCAAGGAGTTCCTCTATCTTGATCAATAAGGTTATCAAAATCATGAGAGAGATCGAGAGGATGTCTCCTATCCACAATATTCCAATCCTGAACATGGTCAGGAGTCCATTTGGCCGAACACTCAGCAGCTCTCTCCTATCCACAATATTTCGTTGGCTTACTGTTATGGCTTTAGCTTTGTTTTTCCTTTTACAGCTGTGGCTTTGTTTTCCATGATCTACAGCCTCATTTCACTATATTGTCTTTTTATCCTTTATTAATATTTTATATCAGAATAAATAAGGGAAAGTTCTAGTATAACTGTGATATTTTTGTCATGTTTAGTTTCAATTATTAATATTAAAAGAGTTCTAACAAGTGTAATTCATTTGAAAAAAAAAAGTGTAATTCATTTACTAATATTTGATTACACATGTATTAATAATTGACTTTTTTTAACTTTTTTGGTTGGACGATGGTCTATTTTGCACCAATTATTGGACATTTAGTTAAAAAATTACTGGGGACATTTGATCACAAGTATTGGCATTTTTTTTTTTAGTAGTGGACAGCTACTCTGAAATTTCCCCTCTATAATTTTAAATTTAATTCTAATAATATATTTATGTGTCTTTAAAAATATATATATTTACATATGACATTATATTAAATTAGTTAACTACTAGTATAGGGAATGATGATAACAAATATGAGTTTTATGCAATTTCATTAGACAGTATCTACTAAATAAGATTAAGTGACGATGAGCTTAATTTTCAACATCCTCCTTTAAGCTTAGTTTAGATTAATCATGTGCATATTCACTATTAACCATTAAAAAAAAATAGATGAGACTTTGGTGAGAACATTTAGAACTTGTCCCTCAATTTGCAAAACAAAATATTAATGTCTTTATAATATTCATGTGATGGATGAATTCTCTTTTAAAATAATATATCATATTTACTCATTTAAAATATGTGTTTATTTGAGAAAACTATATAAAACTTCTTGTCACAAAATATTTTGTGCTCTTTGCTCCTCCTTTGAATCAACAACACCCTTCCATCCCATATTGCTTAACAATTTAATCTAGTTACCAAATGTTTTTTATTTCATTTGGAAAGTGAGCCTCAATCAATTGTTTCCTTGAAGCTCTTAACATTGCTCTAGAAGTAAGTTGGAAACATAATGTTTCTTCTATCATCAATACTTCCTCCCTGCTCGCTATCAACCTAACCAACTAAACCAAAGTTATTATATGTGCTATCTATAATACCACAATCTTTTGTGCCACTAAAAAAGAAATTTGTAACCATAATTAACTATTCAACATTAACCCAAAAGAGAAAGTATGCAAAAAGTTTATAGAGTAGACAAACATACCATCAAGATGATAGAAGATATACCCTAAAATCCCTTCAATGGGAAGAGAAAAACCTATAAAAGTATTCACATGTTCAATATTTTATCTCATGATCAAAGATTGCAATGCACTTGCATATCTTCATGTTAGAATTCTAAAAAATGAAGGTACCTAATTTTGTCCATTTAGATAAGAAAATGACAATCATGTAAACATGTTGGAAACTACAATTGGAACAATTGTTATATTGTCATTGATGTCAAACCTATTAGTGAGATATTTACTAACTGTGTAGAGTGTCATATGATTTGATTGATGAAGAGGATCTAAAAAGGGGAGATATCAAGGTGAGCTAGTCAAGTTATCGATAAAGAGAAGTTAAGTATCATGGAATTACAATGGGCACTTGATAAGTTAGTTATTGACAAGATAATGTGATGTTTAATCATTAGATGAAGTTACGAAGACAAGATTACAATCTCATAGTCTTAGCTCGCATCTTCTATCTTTTATTCTCTATGCATGTCTCCCTCTTTTCCTACATCTAACGAAGTTTCTTTTATAGCTAGCTAAGACACAAGTCAACTAGTCAAGCATTCATTTACAATATAGGTCCATACTTGGAAGGGTAAACAAAAACCCACACAAACAATAATATGAAATAATGTGAATTTGAAGGTAGGTCCACACGTGTGTTAGTATTCGGCTCCTATATGCACAAGGTTCCATATAATCAGTCAAGAATGCACAAATTGGAACAACATGCTACGTGAGGTGGCAATAGCAAAAAAATAGGAAAATGCAAAGAATGTGATGCAAGGAGGGAATGAGACAACTAGGGCCAAGGGCACACCCAGCTATCCAAACCACCTTGCAGAGTAAACATAATGAAAGAAAACAACAAAGAGAACAACACCAAGGAAGGAGAGAACAAAACACTTTATTGACTCATCAAAGTATCAGCATACATGCCTAGTTGTAATGCCTTCTGGGTTATGGCCAGATACAAAATATAACTCCAAGATCCAAGATCCAACTTCCAATTCGCTCTTCCAAACACATCTGGTCTCAACTCTCTAAACCATCTAGGTTGTGTGTCTAACCTAAGCCTAAACACCCCATTTATACTTGCCAAAACGGCTTATAGAAGATTCTAGAACATTACATGAAAGAAAGGCCAACCTCAAACTGGTCAACACTCATCCCTAGACAAGATCCTATAACTAAATTCATGATCTAAATTAAATACGAAATTCGGCTTCAACTAAAAACCAAAACACAAATAGCTTGGTCAATGAAGGAATCGAGCATCAACAAATGTCATGTTCACTTGGCACATGAAGGAACACTCGGCCAATACTGGACAACTCGACAACAACTAGAACTTAGCAGCAACTGGAACTTGACAGTAACTAGCACTCGACAGTAACTAGCAAAATGAACAAAAATGAGTAGGATTACAAGGCAACCCAAGATGCTCCTGCATCAAACAACCGAGGTTGAAAGAAATGATTCTCCTAAATCATTGAGATGTCACAACTTGAGCTGAATCCAACTTAGATTAAGAAATCCATGTAGCATCTTCAATTGGTTTGTTCTTCCACTTCACCAAATACTTGTGCTCTTACTAAATCTCTGATCCAATACCTGTTCAACCTCTTCAATATGCTTGTTAAGATAATCATTTGATACAACAACTTCATCATTTGATTCATGGTACTCATACAAATCAGCAACATTGAATATAGGAGATATATCTATGTCATTAGGTAACTCAACTTCATAAGCATTTCCACTATCAAATTTCTTCAAGATCTTACAAGGTCCAAACTTCTTCATCTTCAGCTTACTATATGTTCCATTAGGAAATCTTCCTTTCTTCAAATGAACCATCACCAACTTCAAAAACATGATGTCTCCTAGACTTATCAACATTCTCCTTATATTTTTGATTACTTTGTTCCAACTTCAACTTCACTTCCTTATGCAAAGACTCCATGAAATCAGCAAATTATTCCCCTACGGCACTTCTCTTCTCTTCACCAGCAACATCCCTTAGATCTGATATTTCTCTAGGTTGCATTCTAGTAACAATCTCAAAAGATGTTTTCCTTGTACTCCTATTCCAATAATTATTATATTCAAACTCAACTTGTGCCAATACCAGCTCCCAATTATGTCGTTCATTGCCAACTAAGCATCTCAGCAAATTACCCAAGCTTCTATTTACAACCTCTATCTATCCATCTGTCTATAGATGAAATGTAGAACTAAATCTCAACTCAGTATCCATCTTTTTCCACAAAGTCCTCCAAAAATAACCAACAAACTTGTTATCTCTATCAAAATAATACTTCTTGGTATCCATGCAATCTAATAATCTCTTTGAAAAAAATTTCAGCAACATGCTTAGCCTCTGATGTCTTCTTATATGGTATAAAATGAGCTATCTTAGAAAACCTATTCACAACAAAAAAATACATAGAATCATACCCCTTTACTGTCTTAGGTAATCCAAGAAAAAAATCCATACTGTCACTCCAAGGTTTCTCAAGAACAAAAATAGGTGTATACAATCTAGTATTCTGACTTACGCCTTTTGCAACTTGACAAAATCTACAACTCCTCATAAACTTCTGAACATCCTTATACATTTGTGGCCAATAAAATTGATCCTTCAACAAACTCAATGTCTTATCAATTCCAAAATGTTCATCCAATCCACCACAATGTTTTTGTTAAATCAAATTAACTCTCATAGAACTTCTTGGTATACACAATTGAATTCCTTTGAACAACATACCTTCTTGAATGAAATACTCATCATACTTACTCATGTGATCTGATAGGTTTGGTTCTCTGTACTCTCTCCAAGCCTCAAAAAAATCAAGGTCAGTATCATACAACTCTTTCATTTCATCAAAACCAAGAACTTTAACCTTCATCTTGGTCAATAAATAACATCTTCTGCACATCAGTAACTTGGTTAATAACTCCACTTTTATGCTTGATCACAAATGTGAAACTCTACAAATACTCAACCCACTTCATATGTCTCTGATTCAATTTATGTTGACTTCCCAAGTATAGTAAAGCTTTATGATCAGTATACAACACAAACTCCTTAGGAATCAAATAATGCCTCCACTTCTTCAAGGCTTCAACAATAGCATAAAAATCTTGCTCATACACAAAATAATTACATTTAGCATCATTCAAATTATCACTAAAGAAAGCAATAGGTTTACCTTCTTGACTTAACATAGCTCCTATTACACTGCCACTTGCATCACATTCAACTTGAAATACCTTATTGAAATTAGGCAAATCCAATACAACTAACTCAACAAACTTTTGTTTCAATCTCTCAAAACTCTTATCAGCTCCATGTTTCAACTTGAATTCCTTTTTATACCGTCTCATTGTTGCAATCATAGCATTACAAACAAAACTGAAATTCTTTATAAACTTCCTATAGAAACTAGCCAAACCATGAAATGATCTCACCTCACTCACATTCTTAGTTGTATTCCATTCAAAAATTGCTTTAACCTTCTCAAGATCCATTCTCAAACCATTAGCTGAAATCAAAAATCCCAAATACACAATCTCCTCTTGCATAGACGAACACTTTTTCAAGTAAATTGTCAACTTATCCTCCTTCAATCTCTGCAATACTTGTCTAACATACTCAATATGTTCTTCCTTAGTCTTACTGAATATGATAATGTCATCCAAATAAACAATCACAAACTTACCCAAAAATCTATTGAAAACTTCATTCATCAACCTCATGAAAGTACTAGGTGCATTAGTCAAACCAAAAGGCATAACCAACCATTCATATAAACCATCTTTTGTCTTGAAAGTAGTCTTCATTCATCACCTTCTTTGATTATGATCTGATGATAACCACTCTTTAAATCAATCTTGGTAAATATTTTTCTCTACCAAACAATCCATTATGGCATCCATCCTTGGTATAGGAAACCTATATTTCACTGTGATCTTGTTAATAGCCCTAGAATCAGTACACATTCTCCATTCTCCATTCTTCTTAGGTGCTAATATATCAGGTACAACACATGGACTCAAATCTCTCTAATCAAACCTTTCTGCAACAACTCATGCACTAGTCTATTAAGCTCTTCATTCTCTGTAGGTGTTAGTCTATATGGTGCTTTATTTGGCAAACTAGCTCCAAGAATGAAATCCATACAATGGCTTATACTACTTACTGCTAGTAAACCATCAGGTATATGATCTGCAACAATATCTTTATACTCTTTCAGCAAACCTACAATTTTCTCTGGCACTTGGTCTATACTAGCATCTTTGACTATCACTCAGTTACTACTATCTTTCACTTGGTCATTACTAGTTTATGTTGCTCAGTCATTACTACCAAAACTTAGTCTCCTAGGGATTATGGCAAAATAGACTTGATTCTTCTTCACTCCCTTTTCAAATTACTTCCCATTAACCATGCAAACTCTTATAGTGGTAAAATTAACCTCGTTAGGATTTTCAATCAAAGGTAATAATATTTGTTTTCTCCCATTCATCCAAAGAGTATATTGATTCAATCTTCCATCAATTATAGCATATATATCATATTTCCAAGGTCTACCCAACAGAATATGACAACAATCCATAGGCATAATATCACAAAAAACTTCATCAAAGTAATGTCCAATCTTGAACTTCACAATACATTGCTCACTTACCAATATCTTATGCTCATTCTTGATCCATGAAACATGATAGGGTTTAGGATGCTTTAGTCCCTGCAATTGAAACTTTGTAACCAACTCTTTTGATGCCAAATTTGTTGAACTTCCATTGTCAATGATCACTTTGCAACATTTTCTAACCATCTTACATATGGTTTTGAAAAGACTTCTCCTTAAAACAGGTTCTTCATCAATTCCCTTATTACACAAGGTTCTTCTCAGCATCATATTTTTTTCAACCTCATGTCCACTTGATGAACCCTCAATGTCTCCTTGATTCATAGCATTTCTATTACCTTGCCCATTTTTAGAGGATCTACATTCAATGGATCTATGCCCTTGTTTACCACATCTGAAACAATTACCATGAAAACCATCTCTAGAATAAGAATTACCTCTTCATTGGTAAGAACTAGTACCTCCTTGGTAAGAAGTACCAACTTTCCATTCAATCTTGCTTTTGTTGTCGCTTTTCCATTCAGATTTGTCTTTGTCTTGCATAGAAATGTTAGATTTTCCACCTTCTCCATAAGATCTACCTTTGCCTCTCTGAAATCTACCACCTTTGCCTCTTTTTCTTTGTTCATGCTTCATTGTCAAGATCTCCTCAGCTTTCAAGGCATATTGGTATACTTCTTCCCCACTTTCCAATTTCACAAAACTTATTTCATCTTGAATTCTAGATCTCAATCCATTTAGATACCATGCAATTTTCTCAACATCATCATCCACATGTCTAGATTTGATGTCCAATCTATAGAATTCCTCAGTATACTCCTTCACAATCATGTCTCTTTGTCTCAAATTTTGCATCTTTCTCAACAAGCTAACTTGGTAATCAATAGGAAGGAACTTTTTATTTACCTTGTTTACCATCTTCAACCAAGTATTGATCTTCTCCTTTCCTCTCCTTTGTCTATCAGTTTGCAAACTCTCCCACCATAGTGAAGCATGACTTTTCAACCTAGTAACTACAAATTTCACCTTCCTATTATCAGGAGTGTTTTCAAACTCAAAGAACTTCTCCATATCAATGATCCAATCCAACCCAGCATTTTTGTCCAATGTTCCATCATAAGGAACAACTTCTACAACTGGCTTTGAAAATGCCTTAGATAATACTCTCAACAATCTTTCCTCATCTTGATCTTCTTTGGGTTTCAAATTAGGGTTTGGTGCTATTGCTTCATCATCACTCACATCATTAAGATGTTCTCTTCTCCTGTGGGCTATCTCCACAACATCTATATTGGTTGCAATTTGTCTCAATGTATCTAATATGGCATTATCGGCATTTCCTCTACCTCGAACCATCTTCACAATCAAGTTCCTACAAGATCGTAACCCTCTACAAGTTATAAGTCAAATCCTCAAATCTACCACCCTACAACCAAATTAAACTTAGGGTTCTACACAATCCAATCTCCACAAGAATAAACCCAACTTTGATACCACCTGGTGCAAGGAGGGAATGAGACAACTAGGGCCAAGGTTACACCCAACTATCTAAACCACCTTGCAGAGTAAACACAACGGAAGCAAACAACAAAGAAAATAGAACCAAGGAAGGAGAGAACAAAACACTTTATTGATTCATCAAAGTATTAGCATACATGCCCAACTGTAAGGCCTTATAGGTTATGGCCATATACAAAATATAACTTCAAGATCCATGATCCAGCTTCAAATTCACACTTCTAGACACATCTTCTCTCAACTCTCTAAGCCTTGTAGGTTATGTGTCTAACCTAAGCCTAAGCACCCTATTTATACTTGTCAAAATGGCTTACAAAAGATTATATAACATTACATGAAAGAAAGGTCAACCTCAAAATGGTCAACACTCATCCCTAGACAAGATCCTATCATTAAATTCATGATCCAAATTAAACAAAAGTCAGCTCCAAATAAGAACCTAAAAATAGACAACTCAGTCAATGAAAGAAATGAGCATCAGCAAATGTCATGTTCACTCGGCACATGAAGGAACACTCGGCCAACACTAAACAACTCAACAGTAACAACAACTCGGCAATAACTAGTAAAATGAACAAAAATGAGCAAGATTACAAGGAAACTCGGGATGCTCCTGCATCAAAATGACACAGAACTTGAAAAATATAGAACATAAGAATTTGTGCACCTAGGAAAAGGATCTAGGATAGGTCCTCAACATGATGACAATTGTGCATAACATGAAGACAAAAGAAACAACCGATACTTTACAAACAACAGAGTAGTACATAAAACTAGAAATATCTTTTCTTAATGCAAGATTTCTTAAAGACCCAAGATGCTCCTGCATCACCAAGTGGGAGATTGTTGTGATGTGAATCCTAATCAAACTCAAAGGCTATTTTTTTCTATTTTATTTGGCATGGTTTGCCCTAGATTATTTCTATCAGGATTTGGGGGGAGAACCCCCAAGACGATGTTAAGAGATAGCACCCCTTGTGGTGTCCTAAGAAATAATTGCATGTGTGCTCCCTATCATGGTATAGGGTGGGGTCGAAGGAGAAATGACCCCACTGAGGTTTTTAGGGGCACCGCCTATTAGAAAGTAAATGCCACCAAGATAACTAAGAGGGGGAGTGAATCAGTTATCCAACTATTCAAACATTTATCAACCTTATTAATCATTAACCATGGGAACAATATAATCAACTACCATAAGAAGATATACATACACAATAACACTAGATATGTTAACTAGGGAAACCCTTGATCAAAGGGAAAACCTCGATGGGAATAGTACCCATAAAATGATTTACTACTACAAAATTTCCTTGTAAGAGGATGGACTTTATTAGGAGCCAATGAAATACATTTAGTATATATCAGTCCCTGTGAGGAGATTCCAACCCTATTAGGAGTTGTGCAAGGCAGAAGGACCCACTGTTCAAATAGCTTCAGGACAAAAGATCGTCGAACTCATTGTCTAACTAATCTCTATATTATTCATTGTAGAATAATATAAAATGAGTGATCTTCAACTCCTTTTTCCTCTTGATCAGACCTATCCTCTTTTGATCTCAATGCCAAATCACCAACTTCACATCCAAATAATCCCTTGGATCACTTACACGCATTTACTAACTTCGCATATCACTTGCACAATTTCCACATTTAATTTTACGTTACACTTCTTCATAGAAAAATAACTTTCCTTTATACCATATTCACAGACTAATTCCTTGAGTTAGCCTTGAGGCTTTCCCAATTAATTATAATAGGACCTCATTAAGATATTACAAAATATTATATATTTTCCTAATTACAAGTCACTATCGGCTCACATTCTTTAAAACTTCTTACATGTGTGATTGCTAACCTTGCTCACTTGTTGATGACATCATCAATTTGTCTACTATCACTTTCTAACTGTGCTCATCATGACTATTTCTCAGTTAAGAGATACAAATCAATCTTCAGAAGCCACTTATCAAATACTTTGTTTGTTCACTGTCTTTTGTAGATCTTGAATAAATTTTTCATGTCTCTAATTCTCTATACACACACTTGTTCACTTCATCAAGACATAATATAGAGTACATCCTTAACTGCACTTGATGTGATTATCAATACATAGTTTGTACAACCTCGTTCTCTATCTTCTACTTTTCTAGTCTTCACAGAAATAATACTAAGTTGACATCAATGACAAACAAATTCATGAATGCAACATGCCAATCATATACATAATCTTTCCAATGCTTAGGATGCTCCTCCAAAGGAATACCATCAGCAGTCATGCTAACAATCTCCCCCTTTAGCATTGATGACAACATAGATGAAAAATATCTAAGTTCCAAGAATACCAAATCTAACTCTGATGTTGTTACTGTTGTTCTCTTCTTTTCAAATCC
Organism: Cupressus sempervirens; assembly: GCA_028749045.1. Lineage (NCBI taxonomy): Eukaryota > Viridiplantae > Streptophyta > Pinopsida > Cupressales > Cupressaceae > Cupressus > Cupressus sempervirens. The sequence continues at coordinate 344,278,689 of CM053784.1, forward strand.
TCTTCATCAATAAAATCTAAAACTCACAAGAACATTGTTCTATTTTTGCTTTCTCATTCTTAGGATTGACATCAATTGTTCACACTCCAACTCTCAAGAACAACTTAAATTGATGGAAATCAATTGTTCACAACTTCTCAATCTATCCATGAATAATCCTCCCCCATTCTTTTTTCACACAATCTCTCTCCCGCATTGACATCAATGACAAAGGCTTCATTATGTCAATCATTTTCTCTAAGTCTTAAACCAACTCAAATATCCAAAGATATTGTTAAATACCAGCTACCAAGAGTCCTTGATGACTCTGCTCATCTCAAATACTCCCCCATATAGGAAACATCAGCATTCAGGTCAAATAAAAATGATAGTGTTATGTACCGCTGGACTTATGAATTCTTTGCATCATTTACTCAAAAGTAGGCAGGGACATAACCCCAAGCATACCTTAGAAATACTCAAATGTATTTTTAGGAAAGGATTTTATAAAGATATTTGCAATCATCTCTTTTGTACTCACATACTCTGATTTGATCTCTTTCTCTACAACTTTTTCTCTCAAAACATGATACTTAATAGATATATGCTTAGTCTTAGAATGCAACATAGGATTCTTAGACATACTCACTATACCTATGCTATCACAATGTATGATAATAGGCTCTGAGAATTCTATCACACTATCCTTCAGCATCTGCTTCATCCACATGATCTGATTATAATTGTTTGTTGCTACTACATACTTTTCTTCTATTGTACTCTGTGAAATACAGTCATGTTTCTTGCTTAGCCAAGAAACCAATCTTCCTCCAAGAAAAAATCCACCACTAGTGTTCTTTATGTCATCCATAGTGCCTATCCAATCTACATTAGTATATGCACACAAAGTAAAATCACTTAATCTATCATATCACAATCTATAATAAGGTGTACCCTTCAAATATCTTAATATTCTCTTTACTACTGGATCATGTGATTCTTTACAATTAGCTTGAAATTTTGCTACTATCCCAGCTATATTTTCTATATCTAGTCTGGTGTGAGTCAAATTTTGCAAGCCTCCAATCATATATATACTTATTTTTCTCAACTGTAAGTGTCTCATCTTTGCTAGATAACTTGTGACCAATTATCATAGTTTACCAACAAACTTACAACTTTCCAAGCCAAATATTTTAAACAAGTCTTTCAAATACGTAGCTTGTGATAAGAAAATACCATCATTATTTTGTATAATCTATAGACCCACAGAAAAATTCATCTCACCAATCATACTCATCTCAAATTCGTTCTTCATTTCATCCGCAAATTTTTCATTCACTTGATCACAACCTCCAAAGATTATGTCATCCACAAATATTACAATAAATAACAATCCATCCTTAATTTCTTTCAAATATAAATACATATCTTTCATACCTTTATCAAATATCAACTTTGCTAAATATTTGTCCAGTCTTGCATACCAGGTTCTAGGTGCTTGCTTTAGACCATACAATGTTTTCTGTAATCTACATACCATTTCATTTTCTTTTGTCAAAGGAAATCCTTCAAGCTACTCAATATAGACTTCTTCTTCAAGTTCTCCATTCATAAATGCTAACTTTACATCCATATAATATACTTTAAACTTATCACTTGTTGCACAAGCCAATAACATTCTTACTACTTCAAGTCTGGAAACAGGGGCAAATGTTTCTTCGTAGTCTATGTCTTCTTGTTGTGAATATCCTTTGCATAATAATCTTGATTTATTCCTTGTAATCTCACCCTTTTCATTCATTTTTTTTTTAAACCTATTTAGTTCCTATAACATTCTTGTCTTTAGGTCTAGGAACCAATTCCCATGTCTCATTCTTCACAATCTGATCTTGTTCTTCCTTCATTGCTTGAATCTGTTGATCATCCTTGCATGCCTCATTTTCATTCTTTGGTTCAAATTGAAAAATCAAACACAATTCTTCATGTACTTTGTTTCTTTTCATAACTTCTTTTTCTTTGCTTCTAATAATCTAATCAGTAGGGTGATTCTTTGTCAAATTTGTATTTGGTGTAGGTGTTTTTGTTACAAGTCTTACTTCTTCTCTAGGCTCATATCTTTTCTTTTCTCTTTGCTCAACAATTTGAACATCATTCTACAAATCATTGCTAGTCTCAAAGAAGACTTCAATATTCTCTCTAATATATTTAGATTTATCTTCTTCTTCATCTGAGTTATAATCCATCATTCTTTCTTTAACTCCAAACTTTTCATCTTCTTTCACATTTGCGCACTCAACAATAGTCTTGGTTCTTTGATTAAAACATCTATAAGATTTTATTTTTAATGAATAACCAAGGAACATACCTTCATCACGTCTTGCATCAAACTTACCAATATCATCATCTCTCTTTATGTAACATTTACTTCCAAAAATTCTAAAATGTTTTACTGAGGGATGTGTCCAAACCATAAGTCATAGGGAGTCTTGTTTGTACCTTTTCTAATCTTCACTTTGCTCATGGTGTATATTGTTGTTTTGATTACTTCTCTACAAAATTTCTTGGATATATCATTCTCAAACATCATGGATCTTGTTGCTTCTATTACAGGCCTATTTCTTCTTTCAACAATCCCATTTTTCTCAAGAGTCTTAGGTGTTGATAGTTGTTTCTTGATACCATTTTCTTCACAAAAGGAATTAAACTCTCTTGAGGTAAACTCTCTACCTCTATCTAATCTCAAACATTTTATCTTTGCTCTAGATTCATTCTAAACTCTATTCTTGAACAACTTAAACTTTTCAAATGCCTTAAGCTTTTCTTTAAGAAATGCTACACACATCATTTTAGTGAAACTATCAACAAAAATCATAAAGTACCTTTCACCATAGAATCCTCTTGTTCTAGTAGGACCACTCAAATCTATATGAACAATCTCTAATTTTTTTTGTGGTAGTGAACTTCTTGCTTAGTAAAAACACATATCTATGTCACCATTTATGATAGCAAAACCTATTTTGGTCAAATCTCATTTCTCTATCAAAACTCTTTTTTTTTCAAAAACTTAAAATACCCTTTTATAGCTCTCAGATTCAATATCATCATTATATAAATTTTTGAGCATTTTGATTAGTTATGATATGTTATAATCTCAAAATATTATAAGTCGATATTTCAACATTTCAGAAGATGCTCCCTCAAAAAAGTTAAAAAAATAGTAAATCATATCAAAAAAATTAAAAATTTATATTTATCTCTACAAGAGAGAATCCTCTTCACGAATATGTAATTTTTTTCAAGAAAGTATAGATTTGATAGGGAAGTTTTGATGGGAGGAAAAAACTGTTAGATTCTGATAAGGTCGAACTTGAGTACTTATAACAAAGAAAATACACATCAAAAAAAAATTATTTCTTTTTTTTGTTCACTAGCTATACATGTCATCTATAAGATATTTTCAGATCAGAACAAAAAAAGATGATTTGCATATACTTGTTTGATGGGAACTACACCTTATATTTTTTACAGTTAAAAAAGGGGCTTCAAAATAAAATAATATGAATAAATTCTTACTCAAAAAAATTATAAAAATTATAGGCATAAAATTCATCTTATTCTACACATTTCATCAGTTTACATCATCTTCATATTTTAAACACAAATACCATTTTTTTTGTCATTAATGTTGAACTGTCACATTCTGATATCTCATTTCTTTATAAAAGGTGACACAAGTTTGTGCTTTTACCTGAGCCCACACTAGGAAAATAAAATTTCTTCTACTTAGCCATAACACATTCTTTACAAATAATATTAGTAGGCTTCACAATTCTAGGTAGATCTTTGATAGCAAATGTACTACTAGCCTTCACAATGTTATCAAAGTTTATGTGACAAAATCTTCTATGTCATAACCAATTGTTATCTACCTTTGTAATCAAACAAGTCATCTATGTAGGGTTCAATTGAAATACATTACCTTTGGATCTTGTACCAGTGCCAATCAACTTACCATCTTTATCCTTGATAATGCATGTCTTCTTTGTGCATTGCAATGGATAACTTTTATCAAGCAACTGTCCAACACTCAATAGGTTATGCTTTAATCCATCAACAAAATAGACATCATTTGTGTTAGTCTTTCCATCAAGAGTAATAGATCATATTATCTTGATATGACAAGTTGCATTGTTACCAACTCTAACAATTCCTTCATCATGATTACTAAACTTTAAAAACTTATTCATGTCTCTAGTCATATGATGTGAACACCCATTGTCTATAATTCAATTAGATTTATTTTCAACTTATGAAACTAGGGTTTTTTCTTCTCTAATTTATTTTTTATGATTTTCTTCTTTTATAGCTATAGATCATAATTTATCATCATTTTCACTCTGAACTCTTTCTTCAGACTCATCATCTTCATTTGCATGCAAAATATCTCTAGGTCTTCTAAACTTGAAATTCTTCTTATACTTGTTCTCTCTTTTAGGACACTTCCAAGCATAATGACCAAATTCATTGCATGTCCAACATTTAAAAATTCTCTTACCATCTAGTTCTCTTCTTACAAGTAGGGAAATTCCTTCTTCAATTCTTCTATCCTCCTTAGATCTGGATCTGCTACCACTAGCATAGTCTCCACTAGTGCTTACACTTCTTGATAAAGAAGGACGAACACTCAATGCACTAAAATTTGTTTCCACTCTAGAAAATTCTCAAGATTTCTTTAAGCTCACTTATGTTTCTTCCAATCTTCCAAGTAGAGTCTCTTTGGTAAACTTCTTAGTACATGGTATTACTTGCTTGATCATTTGTAATTTCTATCTGAATGGTGGTGTCAAAGTTTTCAAAACCCTCCATACAATCTCATCTTCATCTAGATCCTTGGCAAGACTTAATTCCTATAATAATTTATGATATTCTACCAATATAGCTTCTCACATATTCATCTTCCATCATTTTAGTATCTTGAAACAAACATATCCAATTCTATAGTCTAATTCTTTTAGCATGCTTATCACCCTCAAAAGTAGATTCTAATGCTTTCCAAATTTCATGAGATGTCTCTATGGGTTTTACCTAACTATATTCATTCTCAAGAAGAGCTAACAATAATGCTTCTCTAGAAAACATATTACACATAAATAGATCTCTTTTAGCCTCACTGCATTCATCAAGTTTTCTTTCTTCCACAATCTTCTTTTCATTCTTTGTCATCAGCCAATATCGTAGACCCATACATAGAAAATGAGTCTTCATCTTCTCCTTCCAGTTGTCATAGTTAACTCCATCAAATTTGGCACTTTGTTTTTTGAAGTGACTCGCCATTGATCTCCTTGAGTTGTTAAGCTTTTCTTCAAGGACCTGAGGCTCTGATACCAATTGTTAGAAAGTAAAGTCCACCAAGATAACTCAGAGAGGGGGGGAGGTGAATCAATTATCCAACTATTAAAATATTTATCAACCTTATTAATCCTTAACCATGTGAACAATATAATCAGTAACCATAAGAAGATGTACATACATAATAACACCATATAAATTAACTAGGGAAACCCTTGATCAAAGGGAAAACCCCAGTAGGGATGGTACCTACAAAATGATTTACTGATATAAAAGTTTCTTGTAAGAGGATGGACTCTATTAGGAGCCAATGAAATATATTTAGTACATATCAATCCCTGTTAGGAGACTTGAATCCCCCTTAGGAGATTCCAACCCTGTTAGGAGTTGTACAAGGCAAAAGGACCCACTGTCCAAGCAACTTCAGGGTCAAGATCATCTAACTCATTGTCTGATTGATCTCTATATTATTCCTTGTAGAATAAGAGAAAATGAATGATCTTAAACTCCTTTTTCCTCTTGACCAAATCTATCCTCTTCTCATCTCAATACTAGATCACCAACTTTGCATCCAAATCATCTTTTGGATCGCTTATATGCATTTACCAACTTCATAATTACAAGTCACTGACAGTTTAAAGTTTTTACAACTTCTTTCACCTGTGATTGTTGACCTTGTGTACTTGTTGATTTCATCATCAGGTTGTCTTCTATCACTATCTAACTCCTCTCATTGGGATTCTTTCCTAATTAAGAGATACAAATCAATCATCAGAAGCCACTTATCGGGTACTCTTTCTATTCACTATCTTCTGTAGATCTTGAATAACTTTTGCATGTCTTCAATTCTCTATATGCATACTTGTCCACTTCATCAAGAAATATTGTAGAGTACATCCTTAACTATGCTTGATTAGATTATCAATACATAGTCTGTAAGACCTCATTCTATGTTTGCTACTCTACTAGTCTTCATAGAAACAATGCTATGTTGACATCAATGACAAACGCAATCATGAATGCAACATGTCAATCATGTACACAATCTCTCCAATGCTTAGGATACTCCCCCAAAGGAATACCATCAACATTTATGCTAACACCATCCCTGAAAGATCAACCGACTTTATTATTGTAAAAGGCATTGGCTACTATTTTTCTATTTGATGACTTATTTTAGTCCTTTTTTTTAAGCAGAAAAATTCTTCTATAAAATGGCTTAGTATTATGGATTTCACAATGTATGATGAGATTGTAGCTTCTTGTGATTGTATTGAGCTATAAGGGATTACTGATTGTAATTAAATTATAATCATTGGATAATAAGAATATTGGACTCGCTATTTGGTGGACATAGCCCACTGATTGGTTGAACCACGTTTAATCTTTGTGTCTTGTGTTTTCTTATGTGAAATTTATTTATTTATTATATTCGTTATATTTGCATGTAATAATTATTTATTTCTTATTAATCATAACAAGTGGCATCAGAGCAAGTTTTTTTTATAGCTATCATCTGCAAGAAGGTCTCACAGTTGAGTGGGTTCAATGGTAGATGAGGTTAAGCTAAAGGTTGAGAAGTTTAATGGGAAAAACTTTTAGTTATAGAAAATGAAAATGGAGGACTATCCTTATCAAAAAGATTTATGAAATTCATTAGAAGGAAACCCTAAGAAACTGATAGCTACAATAGATGAGAACTGGGATATTTTGGATAGAAAGGCACTTGGAAGTATTTTTTTATGCCTAGTACAATTGGTGGCATTTAATATTACAAAAGTGAAGATGACTAAAGAGTTGATGCAAACCCTAGCAAGGTTGTATGAAAAGACCTCTGATTCAAACAAGTTATTTCTCATGAAGTATTTATTTAATATAAAGATAACAGAAGGTGGATCTGTTACAAATCATTTAAATGAGTTTAATATGGTTAACAGTCAATTATCTTCTGCAAATGTTATTTTTGATGAAGAAATTAGGGCTCTCTTGATTTTGTGTTCTTTTTCAAAAAGTTGAAATTGTTGGATACAATTTTCTAATTGTGTATTGTCTTTGATGTTACACAAATGTCATATCAGTTGTCAGTCTATGCTTATCAAGCTCACTTGGTCAACAAGATAGTTTTTCTTGTCTACTGAGCATTCCAAGAGATTACTCTGTGAAAACTGTGTCTGTTGAGCTCACTTGGGTATCGAAGAAAATTTTGGTAGGAAGCAGTATTAACCAAGTTCTCATGGTTAACGAAGGAAAGTTGGTCAGAGTTAGTGTTCACCAAGTTCACTTAGTTGCCAAAGGATTTTTCAAGTTCATAGTGTTAACCAAGCGTTTGTTGGTCAACACAAGAAATCATTTTAGGATCAGTGTTTATTGAGCTGGGTCAGCTACCAAAGGATTTTGTTGATTTGCGATATGAAGTTTAATTATTTCAAGTATTGATTCCAGTCGACTGTGGTAATGATTATTGGTCATTGTAATTTGTAATTAAGTCAACTTGATAATCTAGATGATATATATGAAAGGTCAAGAGGAGATTCTAGTTTGTGCAAGTATGCAAGTGTATTGATTGAAAAGGAAAGTGTGTGAGTGAATTTGAAGGATGGGCAGATATCCTTGTGGAGCAGCAAAGTAATATTCAATCAAGAAGGATCAAGCTTTCAAGAACAAAATAGAGATCCAAATTTGACAATTTAGTTGCATCTCCAACAGATCATTTCATTGTTACTTTCTTACCATTATAGCAGTGATCCAAAATCTCTTAACAAAGTTGGTTTAATAGCCAGTTGTAAATCCTCTAACAAGGTGATAGTTCCATTGAATTATTTTAAGACCTCTTGCAAGGCCACTCCTAACACGGTGATTAAATCCTCTAACAAGGTCACACCTAATAGTGTGTTTTGTAACCTTTAACTAGCTTGGCTCCTAACAGGGCTCACTTCAGAAGAGTGAAAATTAGTAACTAGTTGCATTGGTGGTTTTTCTCATATTGGGTTTCCACGTTAAAACTAGTGTCTCTTGTGTTCATTTCTTTTCTCTCGTGTTCGCAATTAATTACTATTAATGTTAGATCTACCAAAGTTAAACATACTCTGCACTTGCCGAGTTATAGCATTTTCAATATGTTTGCTGAGTGACAGCAGTAATTAGTTTTATCAGACATCTAAAGGATCTGTGAGAAATATTTTTGTGCTAACTGATTCACCCCCCCTCTTAGTTATGCCATCTGCATTTCCAACAATTGGTATCAAAGCTTTTGGTACTTGCAATAAAGGTTTCAAGGGCCTAAGCTAAAGATCAGGATGTCTTACAAGAAAGAAATTCCAAAGCTTAACAAAGAAAACTTTTCAGCATGGTAGGGACTTATGAGACTTCATCTAGCTTCCATAGGTGATTCAGGATACAAATATCTTGATGAAGAATACACAACTCCTACTGGTACATTATCTATTGGAGATATTGCTGAGAAAAAGAACCATAACACCATGATGATAGATATTGCATCTACTCTTAGCTATGAAAAATTTGATGATATCAAGGACTGCAAAACCTCTTTTGAAATGTGGAATAAGCTAAAGGACATCTATGGTGGTGATGGAAATGTGAGGAGAGCCAAAGCTGAAAACCTTAGAGGACAGTTTGATCATATGAGAATGAGAGAAGATGAAAATGTTGCCAAATATGTGGAAAGAATCAAAGCTAGTGTCAGTGCAATCAAAGCATTTGGAGGAGAAATCAAGGAAGAAACTATTATAAGTAAAGTTCTCAAAACATTTCTTCCTATCTATGCAATTAGAGTATCTACTATTCAAGAAAGGAGATGTGAGACAAATCATAAGATAACTTTGGATACCTTAGTAGGAAGATTGACAACCTTTGAGCTAGACAACTATAACAATTATGTTCCAACTTCCAAGAATATTGAATTTGCATTTGAGGCCAAGCTTTCACTTAAGGAGGAAGGCAGAAAAATAAAGGATATTTAGTCAGAAAATGAAGAAGAATCAGAGAGAAGTTTTGATAGTGACCTTGAAGTTGTTGAAGCTCTACTTCCAAGGAAATATTCTAGAGGCAGAGGAAAATAAAAAGGTAAAGTTCCCTTAATCTATTTGTCATGTGAAGAAGTTGGTCATATTACTGCCAGTGCCCAAACAAAGATAAGGATGAAAAGAAGAGTCACAAATACATAGACAAAAGGGATTTCAAAGGTCATAAATCATTCAAGGATAAAGGTAAGAAAACTTGTTTTATGGCTAAGGATTCTGATAATAGTGAACATGAAATAGTTTACATTGTTGTAAAAGATGAATCTGATGATGAAGAAGATAAGATGGCACTTATCTCTCATGTGAGAAAAAATTATACATGGATCATAGAAAGTGGATGTTCACATCATATGACTGGTGACAAAACAAACTTTGAACACTTTGAAGACTATGATGGTGGTAGTGTAATGTTTGGAAACAATGAACCTTGTTGCATAAAAGGGAGAGGTTGAATCTCATTAACCAAAGAACTTGTTTGTGACAATGCCTATTGGGTTGAAGGACTAAAAAATAATCTATTGAGTGTGGCACAACTAATCAACATTGGATTCAAGGTGGAATTCATGCATGGCAAGGCAAGACTACTGGATAACAAAGGAAAACTAATTGGATCAAGCAAACAAACAAAAGGTAACCTATTTTAGTGATTGCTCATACTTTATTGCTCAAATTGATGAAAGTTGGTTATGGCACAGATGGTTATGTCATGTAAATTTTGATAACATGGTGAAAATAAGAAAATTCAAGAAAGTAAGAGGCATTCCTAGTTTGAAGAAACCAGATGTTGGTTTATGTAAGAATTGTCAGATTGGCAAAATGGGAAAGACTAGTTTTAAAAGAAAAAACTATCAGTCTGAAGATATCTTGAAAATTGTACATATTGATTTGTGTGGACCTATTGGAATAGAAAGTTATAGTGGAGAAAAATTCTTTATTCTTTTTGTTGATGACTACTCAAGAATGATGACTATTATGTATCTTAGAGAAAATTCAGAAGCATTTGAGAAATTCAAATGTTACTTAACAAGAGTAGAGAAAGAAACAGGGAAAAGACTGAAATGCTTAAGATTAGACAGATTTGGTGAATTCATCTCCAATGAATTCAATAACTTTTGCATTGAAAGAGGAATCAAAAGACAGGTATCAACTCCTGGAACTCCCGAGCAGAATAGAATATCTGAAAGGAGAAATAGATTCATCATGGATTGTGCAAGAACTTTGATGATTGAAAAGAATGTTGCTATCAAATACTGGAAGGAAGCTATCAGCACTGTAGTTCATACCTTAAACCAAGTATAGTTGAAAAAAGACTCATATAAAACTCTTTATTAATTATGGTATGGCTGCAAATCCAATGTAAGTTACCTGAAAGTAGTTGGAAGTAAATGTTATATCTTGAAAGAATCTAGAAAAGGAAAATTTGATGTGAAAGGTGATGAAGGTATATTCTTGCAGAAGTAAGGCATATAGGTGTTTGAATTTGTCCACTCATAAAATTATAGTAAATGCACATGTGAGAATTGATGAGTTTGCAGAAAGGACTAAAGAAGAAAGCAAAAAGGAACCAGAAGACTACAGGAGATTTATTTATATTGAACCTAATATGTTGCCAGACACATCTATCAATAAGAAGACTTCTACTCCCAAGTCCTCCTCAGTCACTGAGTTGGAAGAAGTTCAAACCGAGTCACAAGGACCCGAGTCACAATCTGAGGCTACCGAGCCAATGCCTATCGAGTCTAAAGGACCTAAGCTGCAGACAAAACAACCAGAGCTAGAAGTTGAAATTCAAAATGAAGGTAGTGGAATTCATTCAAAAGGTAAAGAACCTATATTAGCCAAGCACGTCAAGAGGCATCATGCACCAGATCAGATTATTGGAGATAAATCAGAAGGTACTATGACAAGAATGATAGAGGGCCACACCACCCTTACCCACTCACAATCAAGAAAGCAACAATATAGAGACCAAGAGAAATAAAAAAAATGCTTCACAAGAAATTTTATTATACTTGAAGATTCTTACAACACCCACAAGATGATATCAAGCTTCTCCTTGAGCTTCTCCTTCCACAACTTCTACTTCTCAAGCTTCTACTCCTCGAGCTTCTACTCCTCAAGCTTCCCCTTGAGCTTCCACTTCTCAAGCTTCTCCTTGAGCTTCTCTAAGCTTCTACTCCTCAAGCTTCCCCTTGAGCTTCTATTTCTTGAGCTCCTTCTTGAGCTTCCACTTCTCAAGCTACTCCTTGAGCTTGATTAGAAATGCTCATATGCCTTGCTTAAATAGGCACTTACCACCCTATGCATGGCTTATCCACAACCTTCTAGAATTCCTCCTACACAATATCCACAACCTTCTAAAACTTCCATAACCTTCTAGAATTACAACTAAGCACCACCATGTGGCCCAATTAGAAAATTACATTTCCTTTATGGATCACAACAAATATTAAATGCAAGATTTAAGAAACTTTTAACAAGCTTCTAAGATGCCACCTACACACCTCGATTAATGTAATGACAACTATATTTTATTTTATTTTTTCTATTTATGCCACCTATGCACCTCGAAAATAAAAATCCTCTTTTCTTTTCTTTTTTCCTTATTATTTTTTTATTATTTCTCCTCTAATTTTTGTCACTTTCTCTCTCCTCCACAAATTTTTTTTATTTTCTTTTATTTTCTTTTTTTATTTTTATTTTCAATTTTTTTTTTTTGTCCATGCAAGATGCTCCTGCATCAGACTCCCCCGGTAAATAGAAAAGTGTGTCCCACACTTTGATGCCAAAATAAATATCTACCACCATCTTCATCTTCACCAAAGGTTTCCACCTCAACAGAGACAAGAAAACCACCATACAAATCTTCCACATCTGCATCACTCTATCAAACACCAGAATCTCAACCATCCAATTAGCGTGCTCACTCCCAAAAACAAACTGAACATAATTCTTCATCAACAAACCCTCATTCACATCAGTAACTAGTGAATTCACACCCATAGCAACAAACCCCACATCAACAACAACAAACTCCATATCAGCACCAACATGTAGATCTCCATCAATACATGCTAAACTCTCAACACTAGCAACCTCATTGCTCACAACAAGATGCTCTGCAATACATAACTCACCTCCAACAACAACTGGATCATCCATGACCAAGTGCTCTGCAACATTCAAGTCACCACTAACATCAACTAGATCATCCACGACCGAGTGCTCCATAATCTCCATGTCAGTCTCAACCATTTGATCATGAAAACCAACCTCTATGCCAACAACATTAGGAATATCTTTAGCAACAACCTCTAGTTGCTCTGCAGGTTCTGCATCATGCTCCACAAACTGATCAGCAAAACCATCCTCTTCCACCTTGACCTTCTTAGCTGTAGCATCCAACCGAGCAAACATCTTAGAAAAACTCCTCTCCACTATATCATGGATTTTTGCAATCATCTTAGGGTCCAATCCTCTTGGAGCCATCTCCCAAGATCTTCGTAAACCCTCTGCAACAAATCCTTCCCATGCTCCTTGTGACAACCAAATTGTTTGCAAGTCAGATCGCAACCTTCCACCTCACATGAACAATCAGGAACCACATCACAAGTCTAGGACAACGGATTTGCAATCCACCAACTCTGATAAACTTCACCCAACCAAGGTCCTGGTACAAATTGCCTCACACTTCGGCGATCTGCTTGTACACTCAGGAACTCCCGCTCTAATACCACTTGATAGAGGGCCACACCACCCTTACCCACTCACAACCAAGAAAGCAACAATATAGAGACCAAGAGAAATAAATAAAAATGCTTCACAAGAAATTTTATTATACTTGAAGATCCTTACAACACCCACAAGATGATATCAAGCTTCTCCTTGAGCTTCTCCTTCCACAACTTCTACTTCTCAAGCTTCTACTCCTCGAGCTTCTACTCCTCGAGCTTCCCCTTGAGCTTCCACTTCTCAAGCTTCTCCTTGAGCTTCTCTAAGCTTCTACTCCTCAAGCTTCCCCTTGAGCTTCTATTTCTTGAGCTCCTTCTTGAGCTTCCATTTCTCAAGCTACTCCTTGAGCTTGATTAGAAATGCTCATATGCCTTGCTTAAATAGGCACTTACCACCCTATGCATGGCTTATCCACAACCTTCTAGAATTCCTCCTACACAATATCCACAACCTTCTAAAACTTCCATAACCTTCTAGAATTACAACTAAGCACCACCATGTGGCCCAATTAGAAAATTACATTTCCTTTATGGATCACAACAAATATTAAATGCAAGATTTAAGAAACTTTCCACAAGCTTCAAAGATGCCACCTACACACCTCGATTAATGTAATGACAACTATTTTTTATTTTTTTTCTATTTATGCCACCTATGCACCTCGAAAATAAAAATCCTCTTTTCCTTTCTTTTCTCCTTATTATTTTTTTATTATTTCTCCTCTAATTTTCGTCACTTTCTCTCTCCACAAATTTTTTTTTTTTTAATTTTTTTTTCCTATTTTTTTTTTCAATTTTTTATTTTTTTTTTTCCATGCAAGATGCTCCTGCATCAAAGAAGTAAGCTAAAAAATGCATGTTTACTTGCTGATTTTGAACCTAGAAATGTTAAAGATGCATTGGAGAATGAAAGTTGGATTGAGGCCATGAATGAAGAAATTGAAAAAATAGAGAAGAACAAAACCTGGACTCTTGTACCTAGGCCTAAAGATAAAAATGTGATTGGAACAAAATGGGTATCCAGGAATAAGTTGAATGAAGATGATAAGGTATCAAGAAACAAAGCTAGATTGGTATGTAAAGGCTACTCTCAAGAAGAAGGCATTGATTATGGAGAAACTTTTTCTCTTGCTACAAGATTGGAAGGTGTCAGGACCTTACTTGCATATGCAGCACATAAAGGATTTAAGGTATACTAGATGGATGTTAAATCTGCATTTCTCAATGGTATTCTTGATGAAGAAGTCTACATTGAACAACCAGAAGGTTTTTTTGATCCAAACAGAAGGGACATGGTCTACAAATTACACAATGCATTGTATGGTCTGAAACAAGCTCCTAGAGCATGGTATGAGAGGTTGCACAACTACCTTATATAGATTGGTTTCCAAAGAACTAATGATAACAATAGTTTGTATATCAAGGAAGGACCAAATAACAAGATTGTATTGGTAGAAATATTTGTGGTTGATACTTTATTTACAGGGAATGATGATCTATGCAAAGAATTTTTAGAGAAAATGAACAAAGAGTTTGAAATCTCTATGTTTGGTGAGATTAAATACTTTGTTGGATTACAGATATAGCAAAACAGGAATGGTATCTACATCACTCAGTCTAAGTATATCAAGGAGATACTCAAGAAGTTTGGTATGGAAGATTCAAAACTAGTTGGAACCCCCATGTGTACTGGATTAAAGCTTACCAAAGATGATGAGCCAAAAGAGGTAGATCAAACCTTATATAGATCAATGATTGGAAAATTATAGTATGTGGTTCATACAAGACCTAACATTGCTCTTGCAGTTGGTATAGTAGCAAGATTCTCAGCTAAACCCAAAGAACATCATATGATGGCAATCAAAAGAATCTTGAGATATTTGAAAGGTACTAAAGACTATGGTGTATGGTATAAACTTGGAGGAAATATGGACCTAAAAGTGTTTACTGATGCTGATTGGGTAGGAAATTAGGATGATAGAAAGAGTATAAGTGGTGGAGCATTCTTTCTTGGCAAAAGATTGGTATCTTGGACAAGCAAAAAGCAAAATTGCACATCCCAATCTACAACAGAGGCAAAATATGTTGTAGCAGCAGTGAATTGTTCTGATATTGTTTGGTTTAAACAATTGTTGGAAGGTATGAAGGTTGAGATCAAAGAACCAGTTGTCATGTTTTGTGATAATAAAAGTGCAATTAACATATCTAAGAATCCAATGATGCATTCCAAAACCAAGCATATTTCTATAAAATATCATTTTTTCAGAGAATTGTAGGACAAAGAAATCAAATTGGAATATGCCCATACAAAAGAACAGATTGTAGACATATTTACCAAGTTGTTACGTAAGGATGCATTTTTGTATCTAAGAGGTAAGTTGGGGGTCATTCATCTATTTGAAGCTCACTAAGTAAAGCTTTAGTGATGCACCAATAGGAACTAAGTTGAAGATCAATCAGTTGATGTTGCATAATCAAGAGAACATTACATATGAATCAGTACTCAAGGTACATTGATACTCATTTAGTATGTGTTGTCTTTGGCATGTGTTGTCAAAGAGGGAGAGTTTCCTGTCATATCTTTCTAAAATTTGTTTGAAGAAAGAAAAAGGGAGATTGCTGCATGAAAGAAGAAGAAGCTTTTGGTAAAAATCTCAAAGGGAGAAACTTTCTATCAAAGAAAATCTTGTTTTCAAATTTTATTGTGCTATGACATGTTGTGTTGCCATCAATGCCAAAGAGGGAGATTGTTGGATACAATTGTCTAATTGTGTGTTGTCTTTGGTGTTACACAAAAATCATATCAGTTGTCAGTCTATGCTTAACGAGCTCACTTGGTCAGCAAGATAGTTTTTCTTGTGTGTTGAGCATATAGTTTTTCTTGTCTATCGAGCATTCCTGGAGATTACTCTATGAAGACTATGTCTATCAAGCTCACTCGTGCATCAAAGGAAATTATAGCAAGAAGTAGTATTAACTAAGTTCTCATGGTTAACAAAGGAAAGTTGGTCTCAGTCAGTGTTCACTGAGTTCACTTAGTTGCCAAAGAATTTTGCAAGTTCACAATGTTAACCAAGCATCTGTTGGTCAACACAAGAAATCATTTCACGATTAGTGTTTACCCAGTTGGGTCGACTATCAAAGGATCTTGTTGATTTAAGATATGAAGTTTAATTATTTCTTGTATTGATTCCAATTGATTGTGGTAATGATTATGGATCATTTTAGTTTGTAATTAAGCCAACTTGATAATTTGGATGGTATATATGAAAGGTCAAGAGGAGATTCTAGTGTGTGCGAGTATGCAAGTGTATTGATTGAAAAGGAAAGTGTGTGGGTGAATCTGAAGGATGGTCAGATATCCTTGTGGAGCAGCAAAGTAATATTTAATCAAGAAGGATCAAGCTTTCATGAATAGAATAGAGATCAGGATTCAGCAATTCAGTTGCATCTCAAATAGGTCATTTCATTGTTACTTTCTTACCATTGTAGCAGTGATCCAAAATCTCTTAACAGGGTTGGTTTAATAGTCAGTTGTAAATCCTCTAACAAGGTGATAGTTCCATTGAATTTTTTTAAGACCTCTTGCAAGGTCACTCCTAATAGGGTGATTAAATCCTCTAACAAGGTCACACCTAATAGTGTGTTTTGTAACCTTTAACTAGGTTGGCTCCTAACAGGGCTCACTTCAAAAGAGTGAAAATCAGTAACTAGTTTCATTGGTGGTTTTTCCATATTGGGTTTCCATGTTAAAACTGGTGTCTCTTGTGTTCATTCCTTTTCTCTCATGTTTGCAATTCATTACTATTAATGTTAGATCTGCCAAAGTTAAACATACTCTGCACGTATCGAGTTATAGCATTTTTTAGTATGTTTTATGAGTGACAACAGTAATTAGTTTTATTAGACATATAAAGGATCTATGAGAAATGTTTTTGTGGTAACTGATTCACCCCCCCTCTCAGTTACTCCATCTGCATTTCCAATAGGAATAGCTTGGTAATGGTTATGAGTATTTTTTTCTAGATCTAATACCCTAAAAATTGATGATGTTGTTGGTGTTATTTAAGTGAGGAAACTTGTAGGGAAAGCACAAGCAGATCGATATCAAGAAGTGCTTTGAACACACAAAGAAGAGGCAGAATGAATGTGAGAGGAAGTAATTTTGGAAATGATGAGAAATCAAGAGAAAATTAAAGGGAAAGAGGTCTCAATCTAGAGGACCAAGAGCTTGTTGGTACTATGGGAAATTAGGACAATGGTACTGCAGGAAATTAGGACATAAGAAGAGAGATTTTTGGTCTCAAAAGAACAATGAAGGAGACAAACACGAAGGGAATAAGTAGGCAAATGTGGTAACAAATCTGAAGAGGATTCTTTACTTCTTTCTTTAGAGATTGTTTATGATTCATATTTTTTAGATTCAAGGGGCTTCATTTCATGATACACTCATAGAGGTTATTTTATTGATTATGTCCAAGGGGATTTTGAGCTTGTTTATTTGGGGGATAATGAACCCCTTCATATTGTTGAAAAGGATGAAATTGTAATTAAGTTGCACAATGGGAATCATTGACTGCTACAACAGGTAGGACATGTTCCAAGGTTGAGGAGGAATTTACTTTTAGTAGGGAAACTAGGTGATGAGGGTCGCACAGTTATTTTTAATGATAAAACTTGGAAGGTTTCAAAAGGTTCCTTAGTAGAAGCAAAAGGTGTGAAAATAGGCACCTTATATCTTTGTACAGGTCATACTATTCCTTCTACTTTAATTGTTGTAGAGAAAAATTAATGCTCAAGAATAGTTGTTGCAGTTGAGTAGGGAGAACAAATAGTTGTTGTAGATTCTGAAATAACACTATGACACAATATAATTGGGCACATAAGTGAGAAAGTTATGAAATTACTTCATTCAGTCTAAAATGTGTCAATATGGAATTTTATGAAATTTGTGTGTATGGAAAGCAAAAGAGAGTGATTTTTGTGAAGAGTGGGAAGGAAAAGAAAGATGAGAAATTAGAGCTTGTGCATATAGATGTATGGGGGCCAACTCATATATCTTCCCTTGGTGGCTCTCATTTTTATGTTACATTTATTGATCATGCAACTAGAATGGAGTGGATTTATTTTCTTAGACATAAATATAATGTATTTATAACTTTTAAGAAATGGAAATGCTTGGTTGATAATGAGAATGGTAAAAAGCTAAAATATCTTTGATCTGATAATGGTGGTGAGTATTGCAGCAAAGAATTTGAAGATTATTGTTCTACTAATGGTATTTTTAGACAGAAAATTGTTCCAAGGACTCTATAGGAAAATGGAGTGGTTGAACGCATGAACATGAAAATAATGGAACTTGCAAGGAGCATGAGGTTGTGTATTAGGTTTCCTATAAACATGTTGGATAAGGATGTCAAAACTATTGTATATTTGATCAATAGAGGTCCCTCTACTCCTTTGAGTTGTGGTGTTCTGGGGGAAGCATGGAGTGGTAAGAAGGTGAGTTATTCTTTTCTCAAAAACCTTTGGTTGTGAAGTATTTACACATATAGATTTTGAAAATAGAACGAAGCTGGAAGCTAAATCAAATAAATGTATATTTGTTGGATATGGCATTGATGAATTTGGTTATAGGCTTTGGGATATTTAAAATTATAAAATTGTAAGAAGTGGGGATGTCATATTCAATGAGACCGTGTTGTACAAAGATCTATTGGATCAACATGAGAAGAAAGAAAATGATTATGTAGTGTTCGATGATACTAAAAAAGATGATGTTCCAATAGTCCCTCATGCTTTGCAACAATTACAATAACAAATACCACACACCCAAGTGAATGTTGTTGGCAAACAAGACTAAGTGTACCTCTAGAAATATTTGATCCCTCTTTCTATTCTATTTTATTGATAGATGTTGTTAAACTTGAATGTTATGATGAAGCTGTGTAGGTAGAAAATAAGCTTCAATGGGAGTCTGCAATGACTAAAAAAAATAGACTCCTTGCTGAAAAAATAGACTTAGGATTTATATAAGTTAGTTGCAGTTAAAAGGGCTTTATAGAATAAATGGGTTTATAGGTTGAAAGAAGAGGATGGAGGTAGTAAAATATTTAAAGTCAAGTTAGTTGTAAAAGGATTTGCATAGAAATAGGGCATTAAATTTGATGAGATATTGTCTCTTGTTGTTAAAATGACTTCTATTTGCATTGTTCTAAGTATTGTGGCTACTGAAGATTTGCATTTTGGAGTATCTTGGTGTTAAAATAACTTTTCTTCATGGTGATTTGGATGAAGATATGTGTGTGTGTGTGTGTGTGTGTGTGTGTGGAAAAACTATGGGGATTTGAGGTCAAAGGTAAGGAGAATTTAGTGTATAGATTGAAAAAAGAATTATATGGCTTGAAGCAAGCACCTCAACAATGGTACCTTAAATTTAATAGTTTATGCATGGGCATGGATATAGTAGGTTTCATTTAGATCATTGTGTTTATTTTAAGAGGTTGGATGATGATAGCTACATTATTTTATGCTTATATGTTGATGATGCTCTTGTAGTTGGGTTTAACATGGGTCACATTAAGGGGTCGAAATAATAGTTAGCACATTCATTTTTTATGAAGGATTTGGGGGAAGCAAAACAAATCCTTGGTATAAAAATTTGTAGAGATAGGAAGAATAGAAAATTGACATTATCTTAGGTTGATTATATTGAGAAGGTGTTGCAATGTTTCTCTATGGAGAATGCCAAAGCTATTAGCACACCCTTGCCTAGTCATTTGAAATTGACTAAGGAGATGTGTCCAAAGACATAAGAAGAGGAGAATAAGATGTCCAAGATACCTTATGCTTTTAGTTGTAGGGAGTTTAATGTATGTCATGGTATGTATTAGGCCAAATATTGCACATGCAATGGGAGTTGTTAGCAGGTATATGATTCATCCAGGTACTCATATATTTGAGAGGAACATCTACTAAGTGTTTACATTTCTAGGGCTCTACTATTGGTTTACAAGGCTTTGTTGACTCGGATTTGGTGAGGAATCTTGATACCAAGCAGAGTACCATAGTTTATGTATCTATTATTGGTGGGTCAGTAGTGAGTTGGATTTTTCAATTACAAAAGGTTAATTCTTTATCCACTACAGAGGTAGAGTATGTTGTTTCTATAGAGGCAACCAAGGAGATGATCTGGCTTTAGTTTTTCATGGAAGAACTAGGACACGCACAAAGAGATAATTATTTATTTAAAGATAACCAAAGTGTTATTCATATTGCAAAGAATTGTGCTCTACATTCAAAGAAAAATCACATATCTAGTTCCAGTATGATTTCATTTGGTCAATTTTGGATGATGGATAGTTAAAACTAGAGAAGATGCATACAGATGATAATCCAGCTAATATGTTTACAAAGGAAGAGATAAGGGATAAGATCAACTCCTCTTTAGCTTTGGTTGGTCTTTTAGACTAAACAAAATAAAAGAAAATCAGAGGTGGAGTGGCTTTACATTCTAGTGGAACCTATAGGTTTAGCGGTGCTATGATCAATCTCCAAGTGGAAGGTTATTGTTGTACATTCTAATTAATATCTAAGTGGGAGATTTTTGTGATGTGGAGCCTAATCAGACTTAGAGGTTATCTTTTCCCACTTTATTTGGTGTGGTTATCCCCACATTATTTCTATGTAAGTTTGAGTGCAGCACCCCTTGCAGGGTCCTGGGACCCTATATGGTCAAGAGGCAATGCCCCTTGTGGGGTCCTTGACTCACTTTATTTTTGTAAAAGGCATCAATTGCTATTTTCTTTTTGGATGACTTTTTCTAGTCCTAATTTTGTAAGCAAAAAAAATTGTATAAAAGGGCATAGGGTTAGGGATTTCATGATGTATAATGAGATTATAGCTTCTCACAGTAGTATTGAGTTGTAAAGGATTGAAAATTATAATTGGGTTTTAATCACTGGATAATAAGAATATTGGACTTGTTGTTTGGTGGATATGGCCTGGGGATTGGGTGAACCTCGTTAAATCTTTATGTTTTGTGTTCTCTTGTGTGCAATTTATTATTTTCTGATATTGGTTATATTTGCATGTAATTAGTATTTATGTCTTATTATTCCTAATAGTTTCCACATTTCTAGAATTGAAAGAGGGACAAACCCACTCATCCCATGCCTCTTTTGGCCTTTTCCAACACTTGATCTCACTACGAAGCTGATGCGAGTTAGTCCTTAACTGAACAATAAGAATCTTTGCTTTCTAAGAAAAAATGGCCCTATTGTAAGTTTTTTAAAGTTGGTCACACATGGGACTAAACTTTTTGGTATATTATTTTTTCTTCCTACCTAACGCTTTACGACAATTCCTCTTATTAAACTTATCCAAAATGAAGACCTTAATTTCTTTGTTTTTTGGGACATGCATTGAAATTAATGTTCCATTTATTCATCCACTTGATGTTTTTTTGCATCCACATCTTCTTCCTTTTGCACAAAACATCATTAAAGACAATCTTAGGCTATCTACCATTTCCCATTTGTTGTGATATTTCAAGATAACATAAAAGACAAACCATAGTGATAGTCTTAATAGGGGAAGATCCTAATTTTCTTAGCATGATATCATATGAGATGGTGTACTTGATTTTGAACTTGATAGTGGTCAAACACATTTGAATATCATCGATTTGCTTTCATTGGGAAATGAAGCTTTTGTAGCCCATGCCTCATAACCATAGAGAACTACTAGTAACACTTAAGGAACAAAAAGGGTGTGATTAGTCTTCCAATCCAAATCTCAACCTCTCTACATCTATTTTGAAGATGATAAAAGGCCTTCCAACCTCCCAAATTTATTTATTTTTTGTAACTTTCCCATCTCAAGCTCTTGTCAAATTCTATGTTGAGATACTTGTAATCCATAACTTCTACGATAATATTGTCATTAAAGTAAAACTTTATTTTTTGGTAGTGGAAATACCATTGTTTTAGTTTTTATAATGTTAACTTGCATTCCCACAAAGTACAAAAATGCTAAAGAGTATGTAAATGCTCTTGCGAACCACAATAAAAGTTGGCAATCAAAATAAGGTCATCCACATAAAGGAGTAACCTAATAACAAATTCCTATAACTGAATACCCTCTCTACTCTACATGTTTAACCACTCTTCCAACTTTTCAATCTAAAGGCCAAACAACATAGGTGACAAGGTACAACCTTGTTTGACCATGATATCATTCTTAAAACATTCTAAAGTATCAAGACAAATTTTCATTTTGACTTTGACCTCATAATACAACCTATGAAATATAGCTTTGAGGTACAAAGGGATCCCAAGTTCTTTCATTCTAAGCCACAATTCATCCCTAGGGATTGTATCAAAAAACTTTTTAAAATCCATAAAGCAACAAAATGTTGGATAATTGAGAGGGGGTTGAACCATTTATCTCAAGTGCCTTAAATAATTTCTACCTTAGAAAACTCATCATGAAGTAACTCAGTTATGCATTCAACTAGCCACAAAATTAAGCATATTAAAGCAGTAAATAACATGCAAACACTCATAAACACATTGACACCATATTTGAACATGGAAACCCAATTTGGGTAAAAACTATTGTGGGAATTTTTACCCACAAAGAAATTCACTCTTCTGATGTAAGCTCAGTTAGGAGTCAACCCTATTAAAGGTTACAAACACATTTGTTAAATGTGACCTTGTTAGGGGATTTTCACCAAAGATTAGTTAGATCTGTTACTCTATTCATGAGTGGCCTAATTAGAGGACTTAGTGCATTCATTAGAATGAGAACTTAAAAAGGATTTACAAATAAGATTGTTAAATCGACTTGGTTAAGATATTTTCTACTACAATGGTCAGATAGTAACACTAAAATCATCTATAGAAATAAAAACTACATTTGCCTATTCAAATATCCTTTCTTCTCCTTTATATTATTCAAACTCTTCCTTTCTATTTTATCAATACACACTTTTCATATCATTACGTTCCTGCTCTTGATTCACACCTTTCCTTAACTCTCATCTACTTGATATACCCTTTTGTCCTTGTTTTGCTATCAATGACATTCTTATTCTCATTCATCCCTTATATAGATATTTTTTGTCATTTTTACAAATTTGTTAGGGTTTCCTTGAATTGATCTCGACTATTCAATCACATCTCAGCTCTCATACATTCAATCTCTCACTAGGTAAAATATTTGATGCATTGTGCCAATTGTAATTTACTTGAAACTTGAACTTTTCTTGGATTACAAACCTTTTATTAAATCATCTCCATTTGATCTTACCTAATATTTTCCATCTATTAATTTTGTTCACAAACTTTGATGTTCCTTATGTAGAATCTTATAGACTAATCTAGGTTCTCACTTAATGTCATCCCATAATTGGTTTTACCAAAACTAGTCAAATTTATCAACATGTATTCTTTCTTTAACCGACTAACCTCGTCTACTCAGTTGCCACTGATTATTTGGTTAATATTGTTACTTGGTGACATTTATGTGCTCAAAAACACTAGTGTAGCTTTGGTTCTTTCAATGTACATGCTCGATACAATTTCACCAAATGATACCTTTCCTTACTGACCAACATTTCTAGCTCAGTAGCATGTTAGAGTGGGGTTGTCATTGCACCACAAGATTGATCTATCAATGCTTGATACAACCACTCAAATTATAGTACACAAGAGGTAGTTAAGCCCTTGTCACAAATCCCAAGGGGAGCACTAAAAAAATTCCAATAATCTCATCCTCAGTGTTGCCCAAGGGTCTAAGGATTCGAACTTGTGACCAAGTTCTGATACCAATTGTTAGAAAGTAAAGTCCACCAAGATAACTAAGAGGGGGCTCAATCATTTATCCAACTATTAAAATATTTATCAACCTTATTAATCCTTAACCATGTGAACAATATAATTAGAAACCATTAGAAGATACATGTACACAATAACAACAGATATGTTAACTAGGGAAACCTGTGATCAAAGGGAAAACCTCGGTGGGGATGGTACCCACAAAATGATGTACTAATTCAAAAGTTCTTTGTAAGAGTATGTATTGTATTAGGAGCCAATGGAATACATTTAATACATATTAGTCCATGTTAAGATATTACAACCCTATTAGGAGTTGTCGCAACCCTGTTAGGAGTTGTAGAAGGCAGATGGATCCACTGTCCAAACAGCTTCAGGGGCAAGACCACCAAACTCACTGTCCAATTGGTCTCTATATTACTCCTTGTAGAATAATAGAAATAAAATAACTATAACTCCTTCTCTTTCCTCTTGACTAGACCAAACCTCTTCATATCTCAATACCAGATCTTCAAACTCACATTACGTTGATCCCTTTGATTATTTACACACATTTATCAACTTTGCATATCACTTGCTCACATACAATAGAACTCACACTTCATCACAAGAAAAATAACCTTCCTTTATACCATATCCTCTAAATATGTCCATGAGTTAGCCTTTAGGACTTCTCAATTAATTATAATAGGACCTCATTAAGATATTACAATTATTTATATCTTTTTTCACAATTACAAACTATTGGCAACTCACAATCTTTACAACTTCTCACATGTGTGACCTTGAACCTTGCACACTTGATGACATCATCATCAGGATTTCTACTATCACTATCTAACTTTTCTCATCATGATTCTATTTCTGTTAAGAGAAACAATCCAAACATCTAAAACCACTTATCAAGTACTCTGTCTACACACTTTCCTTTGTAATTATTGAATAACTCTCGCATGTCTTTAACTTTCTGTATGCACACTTGTCCACTTCATTAGGACACAATGTATAACATATCCTCAACTACACTTGACCTCATCATCAATACATACTCTGTATGATCTCATTCTTTGTCTTCTACTATGCTTGTCTTTACTGAAATAATAGTATGTTGACATCAATGAAAAACATTGTCACGAATGCAACATGTCAATCATGATAATAAACTCTCTAAGGCTTAGAATACTCCCCCAAAGGAATACCACCAACATTCATGCTAACAATCTCCCCCTTTGGCATTGATGGCAATGTAGATGATAAGCATCTAAGTACCAAGAATACCAAATCCAATTATGTTGCAACTGTTGCTCTCTTCTTTTCAAATTCTCTCATCAATCAAATCTTAAACTCACAAGAACAACTCTCCATTTGTGCTTCCTCATTCTTACATGGATTGACATCATTTGTTCACATTTCTCCCCCATTTGATATAACTCAATGTTTCTCCCCATTGACATCAATCTATTCATCTCTTCTCATAATAGAAGATTTTTTTCATGTACAACTCTCCCCCATTGACGTCAATGACAAAGGCATCACTATGTCAATCATCTTCTCAAAGACTTCAACCAGCTCAAATGTCCAAATACATTATTTTATACTAACTACCAAGATTCCTTAATGACTCTATTCATCACAGATACTCCCCCATATAGGAAGCATTAGCATTTATTCCATATAAACAATAGTCCTTACTAACACATCTATTCTTTCAAGTTATTGGAAGTTTCCTGGTATGCCTAAATGGGAATGTGACATTGATAAATACACAATGAGTATGATAACTTAGTACTAAGGAAAGCAGTCAGAAGAGAAAAATAAAATAAAAGGAGAGTAAAAGAATAGTTGAAGAGGAGAAGAGAGAAGTACAAGAAAGGAAGCTAGAAGATGAAAAGAAAAAGAAATTGGAGGAAGAGGAGAAAAAGAGGAAAGAAGAAGAACAAAATAAGAAAAGAGAACAAGAGATAGAGAAGGAGGAAGAAAGAAAAAAGAAAGAGGAAGAATATAAGAAGAGAAAAGAGGAAGAATAGAAGAAGAAAAAAGGAGGAAGATGAAAAGAAGAAAAAAGAGGAAGAGAAGAAAGGTGAGTGTACCTAATTCTTCTAGGACACCCCTTACATTGACAACACTTACAAGATCTGATGATGATGACCAAAAAAAAATGATCTCATCACTCAGTAAAATAATTGAAAAGAATATAAAAAATGAAGAGTCTATAGAACACACTAATAGAGATAACTAACAGTTTGCATAAAACTATATTAGTAAAGAGGATAGAGCAAAAGCTATTTTTTAAGATTTTGATGCTGAATTTACATTACTATATAATATAGCAATAGTAAAGACACAAACTCTACATGATGTGGAGATATTTAGAAAGTTTCTGAAAACATCAAGGATGATCTAAAGAACCTTGATGACAAGATTAAGGAGCTAAGACATTGTCTAATAGAAGATAAAGCAGTCTATGGAAAGTGTGTGTGCATTCATACATAATTCAAGGATATCACAGATGGACTTAACAACATAATCATAGAACTTGAAACATAAATGAATAAAGTGCAAGATCCCTGAGTCAAGATTGCAGATCTTGATAATAGAGTTAGCAAAATAAATGATGACATCAGGTTAGAACTACATAAGGAAATGAAGCTAAAGAAATTTGTATTGCTAAGGGAACACGTTGCATTGAAAATTGATCTAGTGTAGAGATAGCTAGCAGAATGCCTAGCATTAAAGGAATCTTATGATAATTTTTCCTACATAGACTTAAATGCAATAAAGATAGCATCATTTTCTCTATGCACAGTTTTCAGTGTAGTTGATGCAGTGAAAGACAAGTGAGACATGGAGTTCTCCATGTTGAAACAGAACTTTGGTGATTGCATCACACAAATTTCTAGCTAGCAACGACCATGAAGGTGACACAAATTTCTAAATTGTACATAATTTTTGGCACCTTTGGCATTGATGTCAAAGTGGGAGAGAAGGACAAGGAAAATTGTAGAGAATGATAGATGGGATAGAAGGATAAATAGATGCATATATATATATATATATAGAAGGATAAGGAAAATATATTATATACATATGTATGAAAAGGACAATAGTCAAAGTGGGAGTTCTATAACGTAATTAGGAAATATAAGAAAATATGGTTAACATGTAATGATCCACATTTTTGAAATTTTGTTAAGGCTAAGTTTTGTAAAGTTTTGAAGTTGTATAGTTTTGGGACTTAACCAATTTTCCCATATGTTGTCATCAATGCCAAAGGGGGAGATTGTTTGAAATTTGACTAAGGTAGACATTGGATGTTTTCATTTATGGAAACACATGTTCAATATGAAGAGGGCATACTATGAAGAATGCGTTATGGAATTCATACTTTGAAAATTGTCTAAGTATCACCTAGCTTATCGAGAAGAAAAAATAGAGTTTTTATTAGTGAGGTTTACTAACAAAACATGGTCATGTGCAAAGTTGGGTATAGATACCTAGGATAGTAAGGATGAAATATTCAAGCCCACATGTCGATAAGGACATTATGGTAAGAGTTATGGTTAGTTTACTAGTTACAACAGTATACAGGCAAAAAAGAGCATAACTGAGAATTGGATAATTTGGGTTAAGGAATTATTTGTTTACAAAATAATTACTTAACTAATTAGGGATGACATCCTAGATGTTAACACTAAATCAACAAAAGATAATAATGTATTTTGTAAAGTGTATAAAGCATGAAGGCCAATTGGGTAGTAATATTATAATTGTAAAGGTATAAAGGAATGGTTGTGAATGTGAGGTTTTCATAATGCGTGTATGTATTATGTAATGTATGAAATATGATGTTTAATTAGAGAAATGAAAATTTTGTGAGCAACAAAGGCAGTATCAAATATTGAAGATATAAGCAACAATGTAAAGAGGTTTTGTATCTATCTCTTTGTATTAAAGGAACTACATTGTATATTGCATGTTTGGTAAATGGGCTCATATTGCATACATTTTGTATTTTTATATAACAAATCCTAATAGGATTGAGGCTTCTAACAAGGCCTAAGTCCTCTAACAAGGACCGAGACACTATATAGATGTAATAGACTCCTAACAGGGTCAATATCTTTCACAAGATATTTTTGATTAATGAATCATTTTGTGGGTACCATCCCCACAAGGGTTTTCCCTTAGCCAGGGTTCCCTAGTTAACAAAATATGGTGTTATGAGTTCTCTTATTGAATGGTTATGTTTACTATTTAACATAGTTAATTTACTTTCTTACGCAAGTTATAAGATTGCTAATAATATCCAGTCTTAGGCTAAAGTTTGTAAAATATTGATTCACCCCCCACCCACCCACACACCCCCCCCCTCTCCCCTTCTTATTATTTCCTATTTCTAATAATTGGTATTAGAGCTTGGTCATAGGTTTGAGTCCTTAGACCCTGAAGTAAAATTGAGGAGGATATTGTTGGAAATTTGTTCAACACTCCCCTCAAGATTCATGATAAGGGCTTAACTACCTCTTGTGTACTATAAGTTGAGTGGTTGTATCAAGCATTGACATGTCAATCTTTTGGTGGAACAACAACCCCACTCTAACAAGTGGTATCAAAGCGTCAAGTCCTTGAAGGAAAATCTTAACAAATTAAGCAGATCAATAGTAGATCACTTGAGAAAGGATAGTCCTAAATTTGATGGAGTTAACTATGACAGTTGGAAAGAGAAGATGAAGACTCATTTATTATGTATGGGCCTAGGATATTAGTTGATGACAAAAAATGGACAGAATATTGTGGAAGAATGAAAACTTGAGAAAGGCGGTGAAGTTGAAAGAGATTTTTTTGTGTGCAACATGCTTTGCAAAGAAGCATTATTGTTAGCTTTGCTTGAAAATGAATAAGGTAAAATCCATAGATAAATCTCATGCAACTTGGAAAGATTTGGGATCTACTTTTGAAGGTGATGTGCATGCTAAGAGAATCAAATTATAGAATTTGATATGTTTGTTTCAAGATGCTAAGATGATGAAAGATGAATCTATAAGTAGCTATATTGGTATAATATCAAAAAAAATTGTAGGAATTAGGTCTTATAATAGATCTAAAGATGACGATGAGATTATATAGAAGATGTCGAAAACCTTGACACTACCATTCAGGAAGACAACAAAGATGATTGAGAAAGTGATATCATTGACAAGTTTACCAATGAGACTCTACTTAGAAGATTAGAAGCAACAAAAGTGATTTGTCAGAGAGTTACCTAAAATTGTGAAGCCTACTAATGTTGTGTGCAAAGAATGTGTTATGGCTAAGCAAAAGAAAGTTTCCTTTACTAGCAAGAAGTTCTCTACCACAAAAAAATTAGAGATTATTCATACATATTTGAGTGGTCCCACTAGAATAAGAGGATTCTATGGTGAAGGGTAATTCATGATCTTTGTTGATGATTTTACTAGGATGATGTGGGTAGAATTCCTTAAAGAAAAGTCTGAGGCATTTGAAAACTTTAAGTTATTTAGGAATAGAGTTGAGAATGAATCTGGAGTGAAAATTAAATGTTTAACATCGTATAGAGGTGAAGAGTTTACCTTGAATGATTTTAACACTTTTTGTGAAGTGAATGAGATAAAGAGAAAATTATCAACACCTAAGAGCCCTAAGAAAAATGGGATTGTTGAAAAAAGGAATAGGTATGTAATAGAAGCAGTGAGAGCCATGATGTTTGAGAATGATGTATCAAAGACATTTTGGAGAGAAGCACTCAATATAGCAGTATACATAATGAATGAAGTGCAGAATAGAAAAGGTACAAACAAGACTTCCTATGAATTATGGTTTGTACATGTACCCTTAGTGAAGTATTTTAGAATTTTTGGAAATAAGTGCTACATAAAGAGAGGTGATGATATTGGTAAGTTTGATGCAAGAAGTGGTGAAGGTATATTCCTTGGTTATTGATTGAAAATCAAAGCTTATAGATGTTTTGATCAGAGAACTATGAATATTGTTGAGGTACAAATGTAAAAGTGGATGAAAATTTTGGAGTCAAAGAAAGAATGTTGGATTATAATTTTGATGAAGGAGAAGCTAATCTTAAGCCTATCATAGAAAATGTTGAAATCTTCTTTGAGACTAACAATGATTTGCAGAATGATGTTCAAATTGTGAACAAAGAGAAGAACCAAGATCTAAACCTAGAGAAGAAGTAAGAGTTGAGACAGTAATGCCTACACCTAACAAGAATTTGACAAAGAATCACCCTGCTAATCAGATTATTGGAAGCAAAGAAAAAGGAGTTATGACAAGAAACAAAGTATATGAAGATTTTTGTGTGATTTCTCACATTGAACTAAAGATTGTAGATGAGGCATGAAAGAATGATCATTAGATTCAAGCAATGAAGGAAGAATTAGATCATATTGTGAAGAATGAGACATGCAAATTGGTTCCTAGACCTAAAGATAAGAATGTTATAGGAACTAAACGGGTTTTCAAAAACAAGATGAATGAAAAAGGTGAGGTTGTAAGAAATAAAGCAAGATTGGTATGCAAAGGGTATTCATTGAAAGAAGGTATAGACTATGAAGAGATATTTTCTCACGTTGCCAAAATTGAAGCAATAAGAATGTCATTGGCTTATGCAAAAAGTAAGAAGTTCAAAGTGTATTAGATGGATGCAAAGTTAACATTTATGAATGGAGAACTTGAAGAAGAAGTCTACATTGATTAGCCTAAAGGATTTCCTTTGATAGGACAAAAGGATATGGTGTGTAGATTGAAGAAAGTATTGTATGGTCTAAAGCAAGCACCTAGAACCTGGTATGCAAGATTGGACAAGTATTTGGAAAAGTTGGGATTTTCTAATGGTACGACATATAGTAATTTGTATTTGAAAGAAATTGATAATGGATTGTTGATTATTATGATAATTATGGAAGAAATAATCTTTGGAGGTAATGATGAAGCAAGTGAGAACTTTTTTGATGAAATAAAGAATGAATTTGAGATGAGTATGATTGGTGAGATCAAATGTTTCTTAGGTCTACAAATTGTGCAGAATAGTTATTGTATCTTCCTATCATAGACTAGGTATTTGAAAGACTTGTTGAAAATATTTATTGTGGAAAATTGTAAGCCTACTGGTACACCCATGATAATTGGTCACATGTTATCTAGCAAAGATGAGACACCTGCAGTTGAGCAGAAGATGTACAGATCCATGATTTGAGGTTTTCAATATATGACTCACTCCAGACTAGATATAGAAAATGCAATTGGTATAGTAGTAGGATTTCAAGAAGATCCTAGAGAAGCACATTATGCAATAGTAAAGATAATATTCAAATATTTGAAGGGTACATATGATTTTGAATAGAAGTATGATAGATCAAGTGACTTTACTTTTTGTGCATAGACTAATGCGGATTGGGCAAGCAATATGGATGATAGAAAGATTACAAGTGGTGGAGCATTTTTTCCTAGAGAAAGATTGGTTTCTTGGTTAAGCAAGAAGCAAGAGTGTATCTCACAAAGTACAACAAAAGTAGAATATGTAGCAACAACAAATATTTTGTAATTTGATCATGTGGATGAAACAAATGCTGAAGGATATTGGGATAGAGTTCTTAGAACCTATTACCATACATTATGATAATACAAGTACAGTAAGTGTGTCTAAGAATCTTGTGTTGCATTCTAAGACTAAGCATATATCAATTAAATATCATGTTTTAAGAGAGAAAGTTGCAAATAAAGAAATCAGACTATAGTATGTCAATACAAAAGAGCAGATTGCAGATATCTTTATAAATCCTTTTCCTAATGATAAATTTGAGTATTTGTAAGATATTCTTGGGGTTATGCCCCTACCTACTTCTGAGTAGATGATGCAAAGAGTGCACCAGTCCAGTGGTACATAGCAATATTCTTTATCTCTACTGAATTTTGATGCTTCTTGTATAAGCGAGTATATGTGATGAGCAGAGTCATCAAGGACTCTTTGTAGTTGGTATAAAATAGTTTCTTTGGACACTTGAGCTGGTTGAAGTCTTTGAGTAGATGATTGGCATAATGATACCTTTTTCATTGATGTTAATGGGGGAGAGTTGTACATGAAAACATCTATTGTTTCGAGAAGAGATGGATAGATTAATGTCAATGGGGATAAACATTAAGTTAGATTGAATGGGGGAGAAGTGTGAACAACTAATGTTGATCCATGTAAGAATCAGGAACCACAAATGGAGATTTGTTCTTATGAGTTTTAGATTTAATTGATGAAGAGGATTTGGAAAGAAGAGAGCAATAGCATCAACAAAGTTGGATTTGATATTCTTGGAACTTAGATGTTTTTCATCTATGTTGTCATCAATGTCAAAGGGGGAGATTGTTAGCATGAATGTTGATAGTATTCCTTTAGGGGATTATCTAAGCATTTGATATTTTATTAGCATGATTGACATGTTGCATTCATGACTATGTTTGTCATTGATGTCAACATAGTATTGTTTCTATAAAGACTGGCAGAGTAGTAAACAAAGAACAAGGTCATACGAACTCTGTATTGATGATGAATCAAGTGTAGTTGAGGATATATTATATATTGTATCTTGATGAAGTGGACAAGTGTGTGTATAGGAAGTCAAAGACATGCAAAATTTATTCAAGAGTTATAGAGGATAGTGTGCAAACAAAGCACCTGATAAGTGGTTTATGATGTTTGGATTATATCTCTTAATAGGGATAAAATCATGATGAGAGAAGTTTGATAGTGATAGTAGATAGCCTTATGATGATGTCAACGAGTGTGCAAAGTTCAAGATCGCACATGTCAGAGGTTATAAAGACTATGAGTTGACAATATTTTGTAATTGTCAAAAGATGTAAAGAATTGTAATATCTTAATGAGGTCCTATTATAATTAATTGGGAAATCCTCAAGGCTGACTCAAGGAATTATTTTGAGGATATGGTATAAAGGAAGTTTATTTTCCTTATGATAGAGTGTGAATTCTATTGTATGTGAGAAAGTGATACGTGAAGTTGATAAATGTGTCTAAGCCATCAAAGGGATCAATGTGATGCAAGTTCAAAGATCTGGTGTTGAGATATGAAGAGGTTCAGTCTAGTCAAGAGGACAAAGAAGGAGTTTGAGTTATATCATTTCTATTATTCTGTAAGGAATAATAATACAGAGACAAGTTGGACAGTGAGTTTGGGTTTCTTTCCCTTGGAGATATTTGGATAGTGGGTCCATCTACCTTCTACAACTCCTAACAAGATTGACACAACTTCTAACAAGGTTGGAATCTCCTAACATAGATTCAAAGTCACCTAATAGGGACTGATGTGTACTAAATGTATTTCATTGACTCCTAATAGAGTCCATCCTCTTACAGGGAACTTTTATATTAGTACACTATTTTGTGGGTACCATCCCCACTAGGGTTTTCCCTTTGATCAAGGGTTTCCCTAGTCAACATATCTGGCATTATTGTGTATGTGTATCTTATTACAGTTGTTGATTATATTATTCACATGGTTAAGGATTAATAAGGTTGATAAATGTTTTAATAGTTGGATAATTGATTCACACCTCCCCCCCCCCCCGATTATCTTGGTAGACTTTACTTTCTAACTTAGCACACAAAATTCTTCATATTTTCACTTCACAACTTTCTTCCTTTATTACCAACCAATGTAACATACTTATACATCATCTTATCAGTTCATCAAATCATGTAAAATAATAAAATCAATATTACCTTGTCAAAGAGAGATTTATGAATTTATCATTTGAGCTTGAACACACTTAACATCACTTCTTCAGTCCATCTTATATCTTTACCAACCATTTCTTCACTTAACATCATATACTCCAAATGATTTGGAAACTTACATAAATCAATAAGTAAATAAGCTTGACATCAATGACAACATAACAATTGATCCAATTCTCTTACATACTTTTCATAGCTTGGTTATCTAACCTTGTAACATTATCAACACTAGTACCAATTTGGTTAACAATCTCCCTCTTTAGTATCGGTGGCAACATATCTAAAATATATCATCCAATACCAATAAACTCAACTATGATCTTCCTCAACAATACATATGTTATCATTTCCATCGTTGTGGTCTTCTTGTATTCTCCCCCTTTCATCTTACATAGTCATCACCAACAAACTATTAATTTTATGCTTCACTCCTCATATAGTTCACTCCATCATTATGTTTTATCCCCCTTTCATAACATACAATTGATTGTTTCCTACATGCTTCACTCAACCATTTCACATTACAATGTCTTTTTTTATTTCTATGCTTATGCTTCTCCCCTATTTTCTCATTGCTTCTCTCCCCCTTTGACAACAATGCCAAAGATATCTATACACCTTTTTTTCATGTATCTGTACCTTGTATCTTTCTTCTACTCATAGCTTATGTTTCATCATATCTTTTGCACAACTTTAGGTTAATCCTAAAGAGTGAACATCTGCATCAACTCACAAGTAGATATTTTGGTAAAACATGAATTGATGCAACATGCATCTTCATCTAATGGAAATTAGATAGGATAATTCCCCCTAGTTTACTGCTTAGGTACTCAAAAGTATCTGTATGCAATGGATTTATGAAAATATCAATAATCCACCTCTTGGATTTCACATATCCTATTTGTTGTTGATTCTCCTAAACTTGTTTTCTCAAATAGTGATACTTAATTGATATATACGTTGTCTTGGAACACGTCACAGGGTTCTTTGAAAATTTTAAAGCACTTGTATTGTCACAATATATTATTACATGATCACCTACTTCCTCTTATATGCCTTCAAGTAACTGTTTGATCCATACAATGTTAGAATAATTAATTGAAACATCAATATATTCTGCCTCAATGGTTGACTATGAAATACAACTTTCCTTTTTGTTTATCTATGTCACTAATATTTTTCCTAAGAAGAAAGCTCCTCCACTTTTACTTTTCCTATCATCTACATTTCATGTCTAATCAACACTAGTATACACTTTCAATTCAAAATCTCCATCCTTCTTGTATCATAAGGCATAGCCCTTAGTTCCTTTCAGATATCTAAAGATTCACTTCACAACAGTCATATGTGTTTCTTTAGGATTAGAAGAGAATCTTGCCACAATTCCAATAACATGAGCAATACTAGGTCTACTATGTACCACATATTGTTTCTTTCTAATCATTTATATATACAATGTCTCATTTAACTCGATAGAGTTATCTTCTTTTGACAATATGCATTCAGTTTTAATCAATGTTCCACCAAGTCCTAAGTCTTCCATCCCAAAAAGTTTTCAAGGTCTTTTTATGTACTTTGACCGTGTTATGTATATACTACCCTTGGTCTGTAGAACTTGTAATCCAATAAAGAATTTTATCTCTCCAATCATTGTCATTTCAAATTCCTCACTCATTTCCTTAACAAATGATCTACACATAAGCTCATTTCCTCCAAATATGATTTCATCAACAAATATTTCAACAATTAATACTTGATCTTTAGATTCACTTTTCAACTACATATTACAATTATCGCTAGTTTTAATGAAACCTATTCTCACTAAATAAGAGTGAAGTCTTTCATATCATGCCTAGGGTATTTTTTTCAAACCATATAGTACCTTATTTATTTTACATACTATGCATTTCAAACTATTGTCAACAAATCCTTCTAGTTGTTCAATGTACACTTCTTCTTCCATTATCCCATTCAAAAATGCAGACTTTGCATCCATTTGATATGATTTGAAACCTTTACAAGCTACTCATGAAAGTAGAATTCACACACCTTCTAGTCTAGAAACAAGAGAAAATATCTCACCATAATCAATACCTTCCTCCTGACCATACCCATTGCATAATAGTCTTGTTTTATTCCTTATCACATCTCTAGTCTCATTTAGCATATTCTTGAAAATCCATCTTGTACCAATAACATTTTTGTTGTTAGGTCTCAGTACCAATGTCCAAGTGGTATTATTTTAAATATGATTTATCTTTTTCTTTTATTGCAGCAACCCAGTCTTCATTTTCAAATGCATCCTTGATCAATCTAGGCTCAAATTTAGAAATCAAACATGCATTCTCTCTCAAATTACTTCTTGTCACAATTCTTGCATCTTTTTTTCCAATTATTTGATTACATGAATGGTTCCTTCTAACACACTTTGCTAACATTGGCTCGGTTCTTAGTTTTTCAACATTTTTTTCACTGACAGGGGTTCATCTAGTTCCTCAATTTCTTGTTGTTGCTTGGGTACAATGTCAGGAACTCCTTCCTACAAATATACAAATATTTGATAATATCAAGGTTATTTTTTGTTATCACCTTCACTTTTATTTGAAAACTCACCAATTCTTACATTTACAGTTTCCACGATCTTGTTAGTAGCCTTATTCAAACATTTGTATGTTTTTCTCTTTATGGAATATCCTAGAAATATACCTTCATCTCCTTTGGAATAAAATTTTCCATTCCTAGCATCTTTCAATATGTAATACCTAATTCCAAAGATTTTAAAATAACCAACACTAGGTGTATGTCCATACTGACTTTCATAAGGAGACTTATTTGTACCTTTCTTTAATTATTCTCAGTTGAGGGTATAAACAACAATGCTAAGGGATTCTCTCTAGAATATTTGTGTAATCCCTTTCTCGATCAATAATGTTCTAGCACAATGAACTATTGATCTGTTAATTCTTTCAACTATGTCATTTTGTTATGAAGTTCTTAATTCAAATAGTTGCATCTTGATTCCATTTTCATTGCAGAAGACAGTAAATTCATCAAAGATAAATTCACCTCCTCTATCATATTTTTCAAGAACTTCAGTTGCTTGCCTATTTCCTTCTCAACTCTTTCCTTATACGATTTAAAATTTTGAAGTGCATTAGGCTTTTCTTTTAGAAACATCACATACATCATCATCATCCTTCAGTAGTCATCAACAAACAAAATGAAATATTGATCACCATAATAACTATGTATTCTCATAGGACCGCATAGATTAATATGAACTAACTCTACTATATCATTATATTAGTAAGACTTACTTGATAAATTTTATTTAGTCATCTTACCAATCTCATATTCCTTACTAATAGCTTTATCAGGCTTGTTTAACCCTGCTAAACCTCGTATTCTCCTCTTCTTACTAACCTTGATTAGATTATCAAAATTTAAATGATAAAACCTTTTATGTCATAACCATACATCTTCACCCCTTGCTATCATACATCTATTTTTTGAATTCAAATAGAATAAGTTGCCTTTGGATTAATCACCAGTGCTAATCAAATCTCTAGCAACATCGTAGATCTTCACCTTTTGGTTATGAAATTTCACTTTGTGACATGTGTTATTCGATCATGCAATACTCAACATGTTGTACTTTAGTCCTTGGATCTAATAATCATTTCACACTTAATCCTTTCATTCAACATAATATATCTTTTTCCTCTTACATAACATGGAGCATCATTACTAAGTTTAACAAATCCTCCATCATATTCTTCCAAGTTTTCAAACTTTTCAAATCAATAGTCATATAATGTGAACAACCACTATTAATAGTCCATGTATTAGACTTACTTACTTGAGAAACAAGAGATTTTTCATCTTTATACCTTTCTTCTTTTTAATCATCCTTCGTAGAAACATAAACAACTTCTTCACCTTCTTCATAGTCATCAGATTCTTCATCAATTTGGCCTTCCTCAGCTAGGTAGCATGACTTCTTTCATTTATCCTTGTTGTCTCTAAATATTTGGTATGTGTTCTCCTTATTTTCCTTTTTATCAATCCTTTCATTATCATGATACCTGGATGCAATATGACCAATCTTGTTTCAATTGAAACATTTAGAGGTAATTTATCTTTATACTTTCCTTATCCTCTTAGTAATATCTTTGCCAACAATGCTTTCAATTCCTCTATTTCTTTCTCCTCAGATAGTAAACTGTCATAATCACTTATACTTATGTTAAGTTTTAGGATTTGCACCTAGTATTAAACTAAAAAAATTTATCAATCCTGACTTAACATGGGAATCACTTCACTACATGGGACGTGCAAATGAAATGAGACCTCCAGATTCTAGGCTAGCTCTTGTTGAATATTTAGTAATATTTTAAAAATCCTAACTTAAACTTCAAGGAAAAGGGAAGAAATTGCTAAAAATGAACCTAAACTAACAGTCTAAACTAGGAGATGGTGATACACCAAAAAGATATGGAAAACTTAAACACACTTAACAAATCAGATAGCTACTTGGAGTTTATGCAAAAAACACATCTTTCTGTAAAGACCTGCATAAATAATTTGTAATAAGGTTTTGAAACACAAACTACAACTTGCAAATAGACTTACTTTCCTACACCCAGGTCTTGAAATGAGACAAACTAATAAGGAACAATAAAAGCTCACAAATTACTTCATCAAATCATTTTGATACACACAGAGAACTGCAGGAAGAAAGAAGGCTTAATAAGTAACACCAAAATAACATGAACACAATTCTGTCACCTGTATTAAATTTCCCAAGTTGAATTACAAATTATGCAAAAAAGAATAAGGACTGAAAATAGAAGTCACATCCCCTTCTCTGCATAATCAGAACTCCCTCCAAAATGAGTTGTAAAACTCATTAAGTACAAAAACCAACCTTTGGGTCGAATGCAAAAAGACAACCTCAAAACAAGGACTCAATAACTCACATAATGAAGTCCTACCCCTGGGAAAACTCCATTACCTCATAAAGAAACCAATGAGTCACTCACAACTGCCCTCAAAATGCTCTAACAGCCAATAAATCTCCTCCAACTACCAAGGCAAAGTCAAATTCAACCCAAAAAGCCTATATTCCCTCCTAGAAGGAATCCTAATGTTTGCAAAAATAACTCTCCTTAAAGGACCATTAAACATACGATCAAACCATATACTTTCTCTTTGCATAATAAAATAGGAATTAATATTTAACGATTCATAATTCATCATTAAATATTAATCCTTTACAATATAAAAGTTTGTGCAAAAAAATAAAAATAAAATTAATAAACCCTTACAAACAACCTTGTGGGTTATAAAAACTTAAAAATCCCTTTCTCAAAATAAATATCAAGTTTTAAAGTGATAAAAATCCCATAAAACTTGTGTGGATTCCAAATAAGAATTGAAAAATGAGAAAGGGCATTACAAATATCGAATACCCTAAAGAAGATTTTCATTTTCACATTAGCATGAGGGCTTTTTTGGTTTTCATGGCCGCCATTGTTGGATTGCTAGAACTATCTGGAATGGTGAAGAGAGGGTTTCACTGGTTCCTTAGCCGATTTCTTGCACATTGCCATGAGAGTTAGCTAGTCTTTTGAAGGTCAAAATCACCATTATTGGAGGATTTGCAGGTTTTTGGTAGCTGCCATTGATGAGTTTTGAAAGGTATTTTTTTTAAAAAAAATCTATTATGTATACTTTTTTTTTGAAATTCAAGGGATTGCCCTCTTCTCTGCAGTGTTTTCCTTTTCGCTGCCACTATGTATTGAGGGTTTTGTTGATTTTTTTATGGCAATAATCCATATTTCAAAGAAGATGCATTTGTTGTTGTTTGGACTTCCTAAATGCAGCCATATGATATACTTTTGATGGGTTCTTTGCTTGCAATATGCCGCCATGAACATATGTTGAATGCCATAAGAAGATTGCTGGCATTTTAAAACTTTGATCACAAGGAAGATAAACAAGTTTGTTGTTGCCTTAGTTTGTGCTTAAGGGTTTCATTGAACTTGCTCTT
The DNA here is from genome assembly GCA_028749045.1 of Cupressus sempervirens. NCBI lineage: Eukaryota > Viridiplantae > Streptophyta > Pinopsida > Cupressales > Cupressaceae > Cupressus > Cupressus sempervirens. The sequence goes on from CM053784.1 coordinate 344,318,465, forward strand.
GTGAAAATATTGTATTGACTGATTCTTATTCCTAAAAAACCAATTTGAAGTTTAAAACAAGTAATGGGTATTGTTTTAGCAGCAAATAGATGCATCGCCAAGTTGCTTGAAACTGGGGTTTGAAGTTGTTTTAAAACACTTCTCATCTGTTGTTTGAAGTTTTTTAACACACCATTATTGCTCTTCCTTGAACACACCATGAGTGCTTAATGGTTTTTGAGGCACCACCTTGGATGTAGAATACATCTTGAAACAATTGTCTTGCTGTATACTTTGATGTAGGATTTAGTGATTGTCCTCTTTATGCCCACAGCAAGACTTGGAAATTTATTTAAACATTTCTTTTTTTCTGTCTTGACAAAAGTGTCACTGTTCTTACTATGTCTCTTTGCTCCTTGTTTGTGAACTTGTCCCCCTTATTCTTGGCATCATAATTCTTCCCATACCATTTCAAGTTTAAAGTGTTCTAAAAGCTTCTCCTTAGGATTCTTTGTTGTATCTAATGCCTGATGTCCTCTAGTTAAACTTAGAGATCTCATCTTCTTGATAATCTTTTATATATATATATATATATATATATATATATATATATATATATATATATATATATATATATATATATATATATATATATATATATATATATATATATATATATATATATATATATATATATATATATATATATATATATCCTTCAATGTTCAATTTCGTTGTTGCTACTTTGAGACAATATGATAGAAGATTGTCTAGAACTTATCTCAACACTATTCTTCAAACAGTTTGATGCAATTTTCAATACATGGTGAAAGTCATTCTCTTGTGACTTTCTACTATGGAGAGTATCCTTTTCTACAAACCTTACATCATCCTCAAAATGGAGTTATCTATCCTGTTTTGAATTATCAAAATGATAAATTACTTGAATGTTATCATTCATATTATGAGTCTGACTAGCAAATTGTAGTTTGAAACTCCAATACTACCAATATCTCCATATGTGAAAGCATCACTTGCCACAGGAATCACACCCATACAGCTGGCTGCTAGAAATTTCCAGATTGATAATGATTGCTACTATTAAACATTAGTTGTTAAAACTAACATCTCAGTGATTTCTAGCCCTAGACATCTCCTTCCAATGCAGATTTTAACCCTTGAGCTTTGATTCAAATCCTCCTAACTCTATCCTTCAACAACAACAAGAATGAATCCTTTGAAGAGAATGAAAGCTTATTTTTCCAACATAATACTACTTAGCTAAATCTGAAACTCTCTCATAGATAACAATTTTTCCATGACCAATATCAAAGATGGTTCTTTTATGATTTTCTTTGTTTCTTTTGAATGCATTGCGAGTTACAACTGTGATAATGATGATTGTTTTATAAGGTTCGAGCACAAGCTCGTGACACTCATAAAACTACTCTTTCTATGATCTCCTTTTAATTTTGATTGTAATGAAAGGTTTCAACCAGAGTTAATATGTCCCTTTAACATTATATTTTCCACTTTTGCATTAAAGCACTTAGAATTCATTCTGTTGTTTTTTGTATGTATTTAAAATAAGAGAAATATGACATGTGCGAGTATGGAGTTGATAATCAGTCATTTCTTAGATCGTAATGATCTAACCCCATCTCTTTCTCTTGCAAGGGAATGAAGAACTAGGAGCTTACTAGATTGAGAGCTGGGCCAGGGGTGACAAGGCGACAATAAAGAACACCTAACCAGTCAAAGTCTGAAAGGCAATGACTGGTTATCTCTGACTTCCTTCCATATGTCTTATTTTTCTTGTTCTTAGTACATATGAAAGATAGTAATTGTACTCACGATTTGTGTGAGATATTGTCATTTCCAATACTTTTCTATTCATTTCATACTTTGTAAACATGAAAATTGTACATATCAGTGATGATTTTTACAATGAACATTATATCTCTTTTGCTCATGATTTTTATATGATCGCAAAATGATGGAATGTAGATGAATAGAAAGTGAATGCTTTCCTTTTGCAATGTTACTTGGAGTATAATTTTCAGCAATGTGAAAAATTTTGGTAACAACTTGAACTTAAGTGGTTATCCCTTTTTCTTTCTTTTCTTGAACTACTAATGGTTAGTGATGTCTTGAAAGTAGTTTTTGTCTTTGGTATACTATTATCAAAATTACTAAGCTCAAATGTAGTCAACCTACCAATCAAAGCATAAAGTGTAAAATATTACCAATTATAGATCTCAATTCTTGAATAGAAGAGACTCAAATAGCATTACGAGGTAAGAGAGTTCTAAGAAATCTTCTTACCACTTCTTCTTCACTTATGATTCCACCAACTCCTTTGATAGCACTCACATTTTCCTTCATTCTAAAATTATATTGTGTAATGTTTTCACCTTCTTGTATTCTCATCTCATCAAAATTTCCTTTGAGACTCTCAACCTTTTCCCTTGGTACATTTTGTTAGAGTAATAAATTATGTTCTTATTAATTAAATCATATTGATTTAATTATCAAGTCACTTATTATCTCCAGTTTACTTAAGCTAAACTTTGGGCATATAATAATTAATTCTTTTATTAATTATTATTGTGCAACCTAGGTTAGTTACCTATTAGGGTTTTGATCTCCTTTTATAAAGATTGATCTCTTTGTAAAACATTCATTGACTTTGATAATAACAATTTCTTTTTTTTCTCATCAAGAATGTTTCATCTATGGATCTGGGAATTCTAACCCCCATAGCTTTTGCTTCTTTCTTTCTATGACAGGTGTTTGCATGTAGGTGATTCTTGGAATCTATGGGGTTGATCTTTCATCAACTTCAACATGGTATTAGAGCTCCAAATCTTCATGCCCCTGTTATGTTTATGAGAGGTTTGGCTTGGCTTTCATATATGTGCCTCTTCTTTCAAAGGGTTTCTTTTTTTTTATTTTTTTGTATTGTATTTGGGGGATCACTAACTTTTTGTGCAATTTGAGAAAAAAATGGACATCATTGTTGATCTCAGAGTGCCCAAAAACCCCTATTTTCATATAAAATTTGTCCAATTTGGACACAGTTGGAATATGAGGCAAAAAAATTGCTCCCATTTTTGGCATGTTTCTTGAGGCAATGATTTTATGGTTTTTCAATAGGAAAATTGAGATTTTTTGGCAACAAATATCAAGATTTTTGGCATGAAAATTGAGTCAATCTATGCACTTTGGCACAAAAATTAAGATTTTTTTGTACAAATATTGAGGCAACTTGTACAAGTTGGAACAGAAATCGAGGCAAGTTTGCACAGAAATTGAGGCAATTTGTGCATGTTGGCACAGAAATCAAGACATATTTGCATGGAAACTTGAGCATTTTGGCACATAAACCAAGGTATTTTAGTATGGAACCCAAAGAATGTCAGCATAGAAACTGAGGCAATTCACCTCAGCTTGCCCTTTCGACTCTCTTTTGACCTACCTATAGCTTTTTGTTCATAACTTGCTCATCTGAACTTCGTTTTTCACAAACAAGATATTGTCAAAAAGCTGATTCTAAGCTTGTCGTGATGGTGCATCTTATTTGTACTTTTGGTGTTGTTTAGTTACCATTTTATGCAGTCAAATTCAAAGCTTCTATTTTGCACTCCAGGAGACATATCTTGAGACATTATATTTTCCAGATTCTACTCTAGGGACATCCCATTCATTTTTTTGCTTTTTTTCATTATAGTGGATATCTTGGTTATTTTAGGTCTAGGGATCAATTTTGTTTCTTCAGATGATTTTTCATGGGTTGTACTATCTCTTATATCAGTTTTATGTCTCTTTTGATCTTTGTTGACATCCTTTTGTAGTATTTTTGCAAATACACTAAGATAAAGTGTCACTCTATTGCATTTCAAGATCTTGCACATCAGTGTGTTTTGTTGTACTCACACTAAATTACAAAGTGCCTTTAGGGGTTCCATGTTGGCCATGTTTTCCATCTTCCTTTGTCAAGTGAGTGTTCTTTCCATGACATCAACCTCATGATGTGTTGATGACACATACCATTATAGGTGTTTGTACTTCTTTTTCACTCTCAATGTTCATGGTTCTTCTTTCTTCAAGAGATATTGCATTCAATTTCAGTGTTCAGGTCTTACCTTTCAGCATTATAGGGGGGTTTTGTTGGTTATATTTCTTTCTTGGTTTGATGTAGTGAGCTATGTATTCAGTATTTGATCCTATGTACTAGGCAATTGCAGTGGTTGGACACCTATGCATTTCTATGAGATGGATCATTTACCATATAGGAATTCTTTCATTCCTATTTTTGGAGGCCATGAAGATACCTTCCATCTTCAATTGATCAACTCTTCAGACTTAGTCTTCTTTACCTGGTCACATTCTCTATATATAGTGGAGATTCTTCAAATCAACAGTTTGGTAGTGTTTGCATCTTCATGCCTCAGTGGTGTTCTTCATGACAATCTTTTGTTCCTATCTTCTAGGATATTTCCTAGTTTGGAGGCTTCTTTAGTCCTTCACTAGTTCTTTCAACATTATTTCTATCTCTTTTTGGAGTAGGGTTTTTCTAGTGTGGTTTTCTCTATTTCTCCTCTTTTCGTAGATTTGGTTGTGCTTGGGTACCTCATTAGGATTCATTGTTGGGACCTAAAAAAAATTCAATAGTAGTTTCTAGGTTTTTAGCTACTCCCTAAGTTTATCTTAAAGGGGGGTGTTGGAGTAATAAAGTATTTTCTTATTAATTAAATCATCTTTATTTAATTATTAAGTCACTTGTTATCTCTAGTTTACTTAAGCTAAACTTTGGGTATATACTAATTATTTATTTTATTAATTATTATCACCCAACCTAGGTTAGTTACCTATTAGGGTTTTCATCTTCTTTTATAAGGATTGATCTCTTTTTAAAAAATTCATTCACTTTGATAATAGTGATTTCTTTTTTTCTCATCAAGAATGTTTCATCTGTGGATTTGGGAATTCCAGCCTCCATAGCTTTTTCTTCTCTCTTTCAGTGGCAGATGTTTGCATGCAAGTGATTCTTGGGAGTTGTGGGGTTGATCTTCCATCAACTTCAACACATTCTAATCACCTCCATGAACAAGTGTAATTTATTCCCAGATCTCTTTAGTTGCAGCATATTTCTTGAGATTATCAAATTCAACACCAGTTAGAGCAGAAGCTATCTCAATCATTAAGGTGTTATGTTTTGATTTTCCCTCATTTGCTCAACTATCATAGGTCCAAGTGGTGGTGAAGTGTATTCACTATCCAAGTAGTCTAGTGTATAATATCCAATTCCAGATTGGTGCAACCTTGTCCTACTTTTCCATGTAGGGAAGTATTCCTTATTCAACATGGGTACCTCTCTCTTATACATATTCAGATATTTAGCTCAAGTCCTTTAAACTTTTCTTCTAAGAAATAATAGCTCTGACCCCAATTGTTACATAGTTGAGAGGGGGTGGGGTGAATCAATTATTTCAGGACATCCCTTACATAATTTTCACCTTATAAAATCTATCATCAAGTAACATTCAATCGACCATAATAGTATACAATATTAACCATATAAAAGTAGTAAATAACATGCAAGCACTCATAAACACATTAACACAATATTTTAACACGGAAACCCCAACTTGGGTAAAAACCATCAAGAGAATTTTTATCCAAAAAAAAATTTACTCTTTTGAAGTGAGCTCAGTTAAGATTCAATGTAAGGCCCACACTAGTACCCTATTATAGATCTTGATGAAATAAATATGATTACGAGTTAATTAGGTTATAATTGATATTTTTGTTACTAATAATGATTTATGAGATCCTATTAGAGCCTTACACAAATTTTGGTTATTATAAGTGTAATACACATTCAATAACATTAGGTTGAATAGATAAGATCACATTAAAATGAAACTCTATGTGTTCAAGCTAGGGACTTGATCAAGGGATTCATAGAATGATTCACTAGCCAAATTACGAAAGATGAATTAACATTTTCTCTCGTAAGAAATAACAATGGATGTAGATTATAACAACAACAAAACATAAATGGTTGCATTCATAGATTGTTTTTAAATCATGATGACATCATTTTGGAACGTTCTAATGGCTTGAGGAATTAACCCTAGAGCACACACACCCTCGTAATGTAATAAAGGGGTATTGCTAGGAATGTTGGTATGTTTAGCTTGATTGAAAAGATACTAGTTACATGTTCCCACATTAGTGATTTTCACTTAGGCATATATGCTAAGATCCATTTTATATGTTTTCATGATTTAGTAAAGAGGATTTTAGAGTTTCATTGTTATGTTAGAAAGAGTTGTGGTAATATTTAGAATGATAATTGGTTATGTTAAGAAATATAACTATTGATACACATATTTGATATTTCAATGTTTTGAATATTTTATGGAAATGATTAGATGGAAGTTAATTGTACATGTTAATGTGAATTATGTGATATTGGATTATTCTACACTTATCTATATTTATTTCTATATTATTTCATTGGGCTACTGATGTTTGAGTTAAGAGTGCAGGAAAGTTGAATCATGGAGATTATTGAGGAAACAAGGTTCAAACCTATGTGAACATGGTAAAGCCAAAGTGAATTTTGGAAGATTCAAAACCTTGTTGTATTGTGTTTATTTTGTAATGTGATTGTGCATGGGTGTTATAAATTTAAAGATCATGATTATTAGAGACATGTCATCATGATGTGTAAAGTGTTTTAATGTGTGTGTGTGTGTGTGTGTGTCATTTGACACTTGTGTTGTCTATGTGTAAATGACATGTCATATAGGGTTTTTAGGCATGAAGTCACTTAACCTAAATTTAATCCCCATTATGGAATTAAGTTAACCCACCTTGGAGAGTGTTAGGATGAGTCACCTTCATGATGAAATTCATAGGAACTTTAGAGAGCCTAAAAGTGGTTCCTAAGTGTTATTTTGGTGAAAATAAGTCACCCCCATGGTAGTAGTATAGGTTGGGGGACTAAATATAACCATAAGTTGGCCTAGGGGACATAGGAGACCCTCTAAACTAGTCATTTTCAAGCCAATTCGAAAATCAAAGTGTCACATGACTTCTTTCCTCACCCCTTCACTTTGGTAAGCTCCTATTGGTAGAAAGGTACAAGGGTGTAGGAGGGGTAGGTGGGGATGGAAGTGGAGGTCTTTTTAGGGAGCTTGTACCAAACTTAGTTTTTGTTCACTCACTCTCTAAATATAGAGACACTTAGGGTTTGGAGGAAGGGACTTGGAAGAAAGGAAGGAAGCTCTTCATGACCATTTCCATAACCATAGCTTGCAAGAAGGTTAGTGCTTCATGCCATGTTTTCTTTCATCTCATGAAAGTTGAAGAATGGAAATTGGAAGAGTGTTCTTGTAAGATTTATGTGTTTGCATTTGGTGTATGTAGTAGTTGTTGTGTATATAAATGAGCATTTTGGAATTACTCACATTTGATTTGGTTTCTTGATTTTGTTGTGGTGGATTGAATGTTGTGTTGGGTGTGAAGGCTTCCCTCACCCTCGGGAGGGAAGAGAAGCCTTAGGGTGAAGGTGTTAGTTGGGCTCAACATTGAAGTTGAGAAATCCTTCTCTTGGAGAGGGGATAGTTTTCGTGGAGTATGGGCTCCATTGGAAGCCATATTCCTTTCTATTGTTCTATGGGAGGTATAAGTGAGGATATGTGGAAGAGAAAGTATGGGTAGCCTTGTTGAGGCATGTGAATATTGATAGCTTTGAATGGCAAGTGTTTTTTGGAAAGCCTTGTTGAGCATATTGCAATTGCAAGATTTGTTAGTGCATAAGGATATGGAAATCTCCTCATTGGAGAGCCCACCTTCGCCCAATGTTTATGATTCCATTTGTGAATCATTGTGCAAGCATTGGTTGGGAATTGTAAATGTCTTGTTAAACAATGGTATTCATATTGGTTCTTGTTATTGTGATGTTGTTTGAATGTATCCCAGTTGAGCCTTGTTTCCCCCAGCTTGGGGGTGGCCTCCTTGAGGCCTAGGTTGGGAGATGAGCCTCCATTATTCTCCATTTTTATCTCTCATTTGTAGGTCCTTAATGGATGATCTTGAAAACTTGGAGCTCTTATTGTCTTTCCATGTGCATAGGAGATGAAGACATTTTTTGTTGTATTTGATTTGAGGCTATGAGCAAACTCCATCTTGTTGTGTGCATTTAAATGTATTGCAAGGGTAGTGTTATTGCTTCTCATTGACAAGGAGATTTGGTGAAACATCTATGTTTAGTGAATAACATTTCCATTGTGTTATCATACTATGAAGATTTCACCACCTTTTGTGTATTGTAAGAATTTTTTGAGGAAGCATCTATTGGGTGTAGGAAGATAAGCTATCTAGGTTCTTTAAGTTATTGTGCTCCTACACTTCTATGTAGATTGCAAGAATGAATCTAATTATCATGGAAGAATTGTAATATTAGGAGGATTAGTTTCATGGAATTATATTATCATTTCAACCCTCTTGAATAATAATAGTATATGCATCATTGAATTGAATTCTTGCATGAGAATACAATGTTAGATCTTTGAGCAAATGGTTTATCAAATTTCATTATTCATAGATAGGTTACTCCGTCAATTTCATGTGTGATTCTGTCATGATATATGTGAAATCTTGTAATGAATTTAATGTTCAAATGATTAAACAAAAAACCATTAATCTAGACTATATATAACATACTTAGCAATTCCAAAATTACTATTAAAATGACATATCAAGAACACCTTAGACTATAGATATGGAAAAATCAATTTAATGACATATATGCATAAGTGTGTAAGAATAACTTGTTGTAGGTGCCCATTCAATTCTCTAGAAAATGTATGGGGAAAAAAATTAAGTCTCTCCCCAAAATACAGAGCATTAAAATATATATATATATATATATATAGAATATACCCATATAAATCATGTGACCGTTATGTCACCCTTTTTTTGAGTACATCACAAAAAAATAATAGTAATAAATATATTCATAAATAAAGTTATGTGTCAGAATTAAGGATCATAGAAGTCTATACACCTAAGATTAGAATTAGGAAGTACTAACAGAAAATCCCCCCAAAAGTACAAACTATTAAATTTAAAACTTAAAAACTCCTTGACCAAACCCAAATTCAAAATGTTATAAACAAATTCAAGACCTTCCTAGATCCCACACATACCTTTTTGCAGCAATACCAATATAATTCAAGGTGGAGATGGAGCTATGGAATAAGCGACCTTGCCTTGGTTCATAAAAAAAAGGGTAATGATGGTAGTTGTTTTGTGACATGACTAGGTGTGTCATTCCTCCCTAGGCACCTACCCCTTTTTGGGAGATGTAAAAAAAATGTAAGACAGTAACTACACCACCAACCCATGCCTAGGAATTTTTTTAAAAAAAGAGGGAGTATTTGGGAGTTGGCCCAAGTTTTTTTTTAATTTCAAATGAAATCTACATTGGAACATGCTGCCCACTTGTTTAAATTATCCCCTAGGCATCCTAGAGGGATGGGACTTGTGACATCCCACCTTGAAAGGAGTGAAAAGAGATGGTATGTCGGTACAGGTCTAGGATATTTCACTTGGGGAGGGAAGTATAGATTTTAAATGATAATAAGTTGGGAATGGCTAGATGTTAGGACTTAGGAAAAAGGTTGATAGTAAACTTAGGCAATCAAGTTTGGTTTAAGTGGTTAATTAAATTAATAATGTATGTTATTAAAAGGGATGGTTAGGATGGTTGGTTTGTTAGATTAGATAGGTTAATAAAGTATGTTCTGGGGAAATAATGTGTTAATATTAGAATTAGATTTTGTAGGAAGGCATTTGTTAATAAGAGCAAGATAGGATGGTTATTAGGAGAGGAAGGCTTTAGATTATATCATAGCTTTTTCATTAATTAATTATACATTATTAGTAAATAAAATAATAATAATAATAAATAATAATGATGATAAATTTTATATATATATATATATATATATATATATATATATATATATATATATATATATATATATATATATATATATATATATATATATATATATAAAGTATATAAGGAGGGGTATGTGTAGATAATTCTTAATTAATAATAATAAATAATTAAAATAAAGTAAAATAAGAGCAACATGTACGACAATTACATTTGGAACATCGTAATAATATTGTACATAATAACAACATTTCGTACACGAATCTCAAATCAAGAAAATTGTGAAATATATAAGACACATTATTTTGGGAAAAGAAATTTTATGAATGTATCGAAAAGGAGCACTAGCAAAGATGTTAAATGGAATAGGACAACCTAATAAACCATTGAAACAATTAACTTGGAAAATATATGGAAATGGAAAATTTGAATGCACTATTATATTCATGAGCTAGTGATACAACTAACTTGTGTAAGTTGTTGTTGTGTCATCTTGATTTGAGGAAGATCTAGGTGGTCAAACTCCCATAGAGGATAGCAAGTAGTGGTTAGTCAATATCTACTCAAAGGAACCCTATGTATACCCTAAGCATGTTCATATCTTATATATACAACATAAAAATAATAATTAACGTATTGGTATTTTGGGGTAGCTTAATAATGTCACATGTACACCTCTTGTGCTAGCTCATACTTAACACCCTAGCTTATATATATTGAGATCAAATCAGATATGTTGGCATCTAACAAATTTATATATCCCTAAACTCTGACTTGGAATACTAGCATTCTAACCTTAACACTTAAGGTTAGTTTAGAGAATCAATGTACCTTAAAGTTGCTAGGTATCATCTCCAACCCATGATCAAATCAGTGTCACTAAATGTCCTTAAGAAACATGAATTGTAAATTTCAATCCTTGTGTAGTTCGATCAAGTATATCTAGATACCTGTATATTATCTCTTGGTTCACCTATTTTAAAATTTTTTTTAAAATGGTTGTGTTTGGCCTCACAAATTTAGGGCATGACATTCTGGTATCAGAGCCTTAGGTTATACAACACTAGGCATTAATGAGCCCACAAATGAATGTACAATTGTATGTTATCATAATATCATATTGCAAATATATAAAAAATAAGGGGCCTCCTAGGGAATCGATTCATAATAAGTATTATTGCTATGTGGCAGCAGAATTGAACAAATTAGTTGCGGTAACAATTTAAACTACTAAGGATTAAGATATGATAGGATATTATCTCGACCTTGTGGAAGTTCAAATTTAAAAGGATCTCTATGTAACCCCTTCTCGATAGCTATGAGACTTAATGATTCCAGATCTCGGCACACGTGAAAATATTTCTTCTTAAACTATACAAACATTCAGGACTAAATGGGTGGTACCTCATCTCGATGATGTTTAGGTATTGGTAAGAACTCAAAAACCCTTATAAAATGTGGACTTGGGTCCTTCGGGGAAAATGCTCTTAATTAGGTTAAACGAGAATGATAAGAATGGCAACTTATAGAATCATGACAAGAAACCCCCATGATGTGGTATAATGGTGCAAGGGTTAATATATTATACAATAAGGTAATATCTTATGCCTTGATTTTCTTGATACAAACCCTATAGTTTAAGTGATAGAAACCACACGTGAAGAATCCCATTAGAAGTGATTCCTAATAAAGATAAGTCTCCTACTGAAAAAGTAGGGGGATAATAAGGAACAATATGCAAATAATAGAAAGAACAACACACATCGGGATAGATAGCATAGGGTATAACATGGTACATTGATTTCATTATAGTATATACTTCCATAGCAAAAGAGAACCCTTCACCACCTGCGACACCATCATATTTGGATGGGCAACATGACCATATACACTTACTAGCTAGAGTAATCTGTGAAAACATTAAGGTTTTTCAATATCAACCAATGGTACTTGCAAGCCAAGTTTTTGCTTAAAATGTTGTTGTTACTCAACAGCACTTTGCAACACGGTGACAAACTATCACTCAATTATCATTGTCTTCTCGGACTACACTATAGCTCGAAAGATACAGCAACTCAACAAGACTAAATAGTTCTCACCATATCAACAACACCTTAAGGAATCCCAAGCTAACATGAGATCAAATGATAGAACCATTCTTAAAAGTATCTATACACCTAAAAAATGCTTGAAAGAAGGTGTGATAGAGGTATAGGAGGTACCTTCATTGATCTCTTTGATATCAAACTATTATAAGTGACACCGATCATAATCCAATTCTTATCTAAGGGTCACCAGTGTAATTTTGGTGGAAACCCTGGCCTTAGACTACATCTAACAATTCTTGATAGTAATGGGTGGGTAGGTAAGGAAACATAAGTAATTAAGGAATGAATTCCTAAGACTCAACAATCCCATAAGCAATAAGGGTGTAGATCACTCTCATGACCTATTATCAAGAAGGACTAGAAACACAAGGAAATCATTGTTGCATATCATTGATTTACAATGTAACTATAGGATAACCCTTCCTCTTCTTTCCATCAAGAAGACCCTTGGTATGACCACGATGCTCTTGGAAATTTGAATTGTTATAAATTGATGTTGTTGTTTTCAATTTTTACGTATTTTGGGTAATTTTGTGGAACATTCATTTATGATGATTTCTTGGTATGGTCCCCTTTGCCTCAAGACATGACTTTTTTTAACAAAAGATTTACCAGTGTGGTTGCACTTATGTTTAATTGGTGACTTTGTTTTGTTTTAATTTATTTTATGAGGCATTTTTCTTCTAGTGTGTTGCATTATATTTATAGGTTGGTCATATCAGGGAGAATTCCCAACAACCATCATGAGGAGATTTGGATATCACCCTTTCCTTGATCATAAGATAAGATTACATTCAACACTATAAATAGGGAAATACCTTAACCCTCAAATGAATAGACCTCAATTTCACGCCATGCTAAGGACCTTAGGTGAAGGTACTCGAAGTGATAAGACTATTAGGACAAAAGGCTGAAGGATATATACAATACTATTTAGACCTAATATCTATTAAGTATACCAAACCAATAGTGTAATGGCCAGATTTCTCAATTAAGATGTAACCAAAAGAACACTGTAACCACCAAGTGTCTACAATTGAGGACTTGTAAGTGGATATTGATGTTAAACTAAAACCAATGAATTCTTGGAGTTTTTACGAAAGATATCAACTCTTCACCAATAAGTTGATCTCGAACTATCATCACAGACCTTGTCAGTGCTAAGGTGAGTGAGTGACTTGAAAACTAATAAGGAGTAAGATAATTGGTAAGGATTAATGAAGAATATGATGGCATTGGTAAATGAATAGTTACCCAAACAAGACATAGTATATAAGATCACAAGCTACCAACACAAGAAGCAAACCCTAAAATAAGAATAATCAAATAAGTATGCCAACTAAGGTACAACATAGGAGGATATAGGTAGACAAGTAATATCGACCTGTAAATGGAAACAACACTAATTAAACAAGTTGACAAAGGTAATGAGACTATGCCATGAAAAGGACTAACCTAAAAACCAAAGAGGTATAATTACAGAAATAGTTATTGAATACATTATTCATGATAAGCCATTCTTAACTACCAAGAGACTGGGAATGTTGCAATGAGCCTGAACATTCTAAATATAAACAATAGCCACCCTATCCATCTAGAAAGAAGTTAGCACAAATATATTTATATAAGGTATTGGTAGGTAACCTAACTTGGGATGATACCTAAACAAATCAATGGTGTGTTAATCAATTTTAAGAAGAATTATCCCTCTATGAGCTATGGGACAATATTTTATAAGTGTATATTTCGATTGTACTGATCTTAAGGCAAGGCCTAAGTGGGACAATTATGTCAGATCAAGGTAAGCCCTATATATGGAAGTTGTGTCCCTGATTCTAGAGACTTCCAGGAGGAAGCCAATAGCTATGAGGGGAGGATGTAAGGCCCGCACTAGTACCCTATTATAGATCTTGATGAAATAAATATTATTAGGAGTTAATTAGGTTATGATTGACATTTTTGTTACTAATAATGATTTATGAGATCCTATTAGAGACTTAAGTAGATTTTGGTTATTATAAGTGTAATACCTATTCAATAACATTAGGTTGAATAGATAAGATCACATGAAAATTAAACTCTATGTGTTCAAGCTAGGGACTTGATCAAGGGATTCATAGAATGATTCACTAGCCAAATTAGGAAAGATGAATTAACATTTTCTATCATAAGAAATAACAATGGATGTAGATTATAACAATGACAAAATATAAATGGTTGCATTCATAGATTGTTTTTAAATCATAACAACATAATTTTGGAACATTCTAATGGCTTGAGGGATTAACCCTAGAACAGACACACCCTCATAATGTAATAAAGGGGTATTGCTAAGACTGTTGTTATGTTTAGCTTGACTGAAAAGATACTAGTTACATGTTCCCACATTAGTGATTTTCACTTAGGCGTATATGCTAAGATCCATTTTATATGTTTTCATGGTTTAGTAAAGAGGACTTTAGAGTTTCATTATTATGTTAGAAAGAGTTGTGATAATATTTAGAATGATAATTGGTTATGTTAAGAAAGATAACTATTGATACACATATTTGATATTTCAATGTTTTGAATATTTTATGGAAATGATTAGATGGAAGTTAATTGTATATGTTAATTTTAATTATGTGATATTGGATTGTTCTACACTTATCTATATGTATTTCTATATTATTCCATTGGGGTATTGATGTTTGAGTTGAGTGTGCAGGAAAGTTGAACCATGGAAATTATTCGGGGAAACAAGGTTCAAACCTATGTGAACATAGTAAAGCCAAGGTGGATCTTTTGAAGATTCAAAACCTTGTTGTATTGTGTATTTTGTAATGTGATTGTGCATGGGTGTTATAAGTTTAAAGATCATGATTAATTAGAGACATGTCATCGTGATGTGTAAAGTTTTTTAATGTGTGTGTGTGTGTGTGTGTCATTTGACACTTGTGTTTCCTATGTGTAAATGACATGTCATATAGGGTTTTTGGGCATGAAGTCACTTAACCTAAATTTGATCTCCATTATGGAATTAAGTTAACCCACCTTGGAGAGTGTTAGGATGAGTCACCTTCATGATGGATTTCATAAGAACTTTAGGGAGCCTAAAAGTGGTTCCCAAGTATTATTTTGGTGAAAATAAGTCACCTACATGGTAGTAGTATAGGTTGGGGGACTAAATATAACCATAAGTTGGCCTAGGGGACTTAGGAGACCCTCTAAACTAGTCATTTTCAAGCCAATTCGAAAAATCAGAGTGTCACATGACTTCTTTCCTCACCCCTTCACTTTGGTAAGTTCCTATTGGTAGAAAGGTACAAGGGTGTAAGAGAGGTAGGAGTGGATGGAAGTGGAGGTCTTTTTAGGGAACTTGTACCAAACTTAGTGGTTTTTCACCCACTCTTTAAATATAGAGACACTTAGGGTTTGGAGTAAGGGACTTGGAAGAAAGGAAGGAAGCTCTTCATCACCATTTCCATAGCCATAGCTTGGAAGGAAGTTAGTTCTTCATGCCATGTTTTCTCTCATCTCATGAAAGTTGAAGAATGGAAATTGGAAGAGTGTTCTTGTAAGATTTATGTGTTTGCATTTGGTGTATGTAGTAGTTGTTGTGCATGTAAATGAGCATGTTGGATTTACTTGCATTTGATTTGATTTCTTGATTTTGTTGTGGTGGATTGAATGTTTTTTTGGGTGTGAAGGCTTCACTCACCCTTGGGAGGGAAGAGAAGCCTTGGGTTGAAGGGGTTAGTTGGGCTCAACATTGAAGTTGAGAAATCCTTCTATTGGAGAGGGGATAGTTTTCATGGAGTATGAGCTCCATTGGAAACCATATGCCTTTCTATTGTTCTATGGGAGGTATAAGTGAGGATATGTGGAAGGAGCAAGTATGGGTAGCCTTGTTGAGGCATGTGAATATTGATAGCTTTGAATGGCAGGTGTTTCTTGGAAAGCATTGTTGAGAATATTGCAATTGCAAGATTTGTTAGTGCATAAGGATATGGCAATCTCCTCTTTGGAGAGCCCACCTTCACCCAATATTTATGATTCCATTTGTGAATCAATGTGCAAGCCTTGGTTGGGAATTGTAAATGTCTTGTTAAACTATTGTATTCATATTGGTTCTTGTTATTGTGATGTTGTTTGAATGTATCCCAATTAAGCTTGTTGGAAATATAAATAGAGTAACTAAGAAGGGGGGGGGAGTGAATCAATTACCACAAAAAAAATCTATAGATCCCTTAGATGTCTTAAAACTTAATTATTGCTATCACTCGATAGCCACATAAAGAAATGTTGTAACTCGGTAGATTAACTTGTTATTGATCTTTAAGCATTCATAATTATTAACATGCATGCAAAAGTAAATAACATGAACGCAAGAGGCACTAGATTTAACTTGGAAACCCAATATGGGAAAAACCACCAAGTTACTAGCTACCAATTTTCACTCTTCTGAAGTGAGCCCTGTTAGGAGCCAACCCTATTAAAGGTTACAAAACACACTGTTAGGTGTGACCTGGTTAGAGGATTTAATCACCGCATTAGGAGTGGCCTTTCTAGAGGACTTTAGAACAATTCAGTAGAAATTTCCACCTTGTTAGAGGATTTACAAAATGGCTATTAGACCAACTCTATTAAGAGATTTAGGAATTATTATTACAATGGTGAGAAAGTAACAATAAGTGACCTGAATGAGATGCAACCGAACTTTGTTGATATAGATCTCTGCTCTACTTCAATAGATCCTCACTGATCGAATACAACTCTACTTCTCCTCAAGGATATATGATCCTTCTTCAAAATTTGCTTATACTTTCTCTTCACAAAATCAACTCATTGCATACTCATTCCTTACAATTAAAATCCACAACTTGACCTTTAATTTATACATTACTATACATTAGTTGGCTAAAAATATTACATTAAAAAAACAAATAAAATTTATTTCCCAAAACAATGAAATCCTTAGTTGGCCAACCCTTCTCGGTAAACACTACTCCAAAAATGATTTGCAGTGTTAACCAAGTGAAGCTTGGTAAACACTGCAAACTCTACAAAATTCTTTGGACACCAAGTGAACTCGGTAAGAACCAAATTTTCTTTGCTAACTTGCTAGCTTGGTAGAAATTGATCTCTGCCACAGAAGCCTTCAGTGCCTGAGTGAGATCGGTAGAAATTGTCTTCACAGTGTAACCTCTAGAAATGCTCGATAGACTCTATAATTCACTTTGCTAACCTTCTAAGCTTGGTAGACTCTGTCTAATAACTTATATGACATTTTTGTAACATCAAAGACAACACACAATTGAAGAATTGTATCCAACAATCCCCCTCTTTGGCATTGATGGAAAAACAACATGTCATAGAAGAATGAAATTTGAAAACAAGTCTTTTTCTGACAGAATGCTTCTCCCTCTTACATTTCGTTCCACAAACTTCTTAAATATAGTAATCTCCCTCTATGAAGCAATTACATAGCTTCTATACAAACATCAAACTCTTCATAAAAAAATTCAAATTTTAGAAAGATATGACAATATACTCTCCCTCTTCGACAACACAAACCAAATGAATAGCAATGTACCTTATGTACTAGTTCATATGCAATATTTTCATGTTTATTTTGCATCAACTGAAAAGATCTTCAACTTGATACCTATTGATGCATTACTAAAACTTCATTTTAGTGAGCTTTAGATAGGGGAATGACCCCTAACTTACCTCGTAGATACAAAAATGCATCCTTAGATAAAGGCTTTGTGAATATGTCAGCAATTTGTTCCTTTGTATGGACATATTCCAATCTGATCTCCTTGTCTTACACCAATTCTCTGACAAAGTGATACTTTATTGCAATGTGCTTGATTTTTGAATGCATCACTGAATTTTTGGATATGTTAATTACACTTGTATTGTCACAAAACATAACAACAAGTTCTTTGATTTCATCCTTCATACCTTCCAATAACTATTCAAACCAAACAATATCAGAATAGTTTACTGCTACTACAATGTACTCTACTTCTGCTATGGATTGGGATGTACAATTTTGCTTTTTACTTGTCCAAGAAACCATCCTCTTTCCAAGAAATAAAGCTCCTCCACTTGTACTTTTTCTGTCATCAATGTTTCCTACCCAATTTGCATCAGTAAACACTTTCAAATTTAGATTACCTCCAAATTTGTACCATAACCCATAATCTTCAGCTCCTTTCAAATATCTCATGATTCTTTTGATTGCCATCATGTGATTTTCTTTTGGTTTTGTTGAAAATCTTGCTATATTACCAACTGTAAGGGCAATATCTAGTCTTGTATGCACTACATATTGCAACTTTCCAATCATAGATCTATACAATATCTGATCTACCTCCTTTGATTTATCATCCTTGCTAAGTTTCAATCCAGTACACATAAGAGTCCCAATTGGTTTGTAATCTTTCATACCAAAAAATTTCAGTATCTCCTTGATGTATTTAGATTGAGTGATGTAGATACCTTTATTACTCTGTTGAATTTGAAGACCAACAAAGAATTTGATCTTACCAAACATTGACGTTTCAAATTCCTTGTTCATTTTCTCTAAAAAATCTTTTCAAATATCATCATTTCCTATGAACAAAGTATCATCTACAAATATTTTTGCCAAAAAAATCTTATTATCTGGTCCTTCCTTGATATACAAGCTACTGTTATCATTATTTCTTTGAAAACCAATCTGAATAAGATAGTTATGTAGTCTTTCATACCATGCTCTAGGGGCTTGTTTCAAACCATACAATGCTTTATGTAGTTTGCAAAACATTTCCTTCTTGTCTGGATCAACCAAAGCTTCAAGCTACTCAATGTACACCTCCTTATCCAGTATACCATTGAGAAATACTGACTTTACATCCATCTAATAAACCTTAAAACCTTTGTGTGCAGTGTATGCAAGTAGGGTCCTAACACCTTCCAATCTCTCAACAGGAGCAAAAGTTTCTCCATAGTCTATTCCTTCTTCTTGAGAGTATCCTTTGCATACCAGTCTAGCTTTGTTCCTTGATACCTTACCATCTTCATTCAGCTTATTTATGAATACCCACTTCATTCCAATCACATTTTTGTCTTTAGGCCTGGGTACAAGAGTCCATGTCTTATTTTTCTCTATCTATTCTATTTCTTCATTCATAGCCTCAATACAACTTTCATTTTCTAATGCATCTTTGACACTTCTAGGTTCAAAATCAGTAAGTAAACAAGTAGCTTTCAACTTACTTCTTGTCATAGTTCCTTTAGATTTATCTCCAATTATATGATCCAGTGCATGATGTTTCTTGACATACTTAGCTAATACAAGTTCCTTTCCTTTTGAACGCTTTGCATTCTCATCCTCTTACACTTCAAATTTAGGTTTTGGCTTTTTTGTCTATTGCTCGGGTCCTTCAAACTCGGTAGGCATTGGCTTAGTAGCATCAAAATGTGACTCAGGTTCCTATAGCTCGGTTTGAACTTCCTACAGCTCGGTTACTGAAGACTTGGGACTAGAAGATTATTGATTGATAGATGTATCTAGCACTGTATCAGGTTTAACAAAAATTAATCTCCTATAGTCTTCTAGTTCCCTTTTGCTTTATTCTTCAGTTCTTTCTGCAAACTCGTCAACTTTCACATGTGCACTTTCTATGACTTTATGAGTAGACAAATTCAAACATCTATGTGCTTTACTCTTGCAAGAATATCCCAAAAATATTCCTTCATCACCCTTTACATCAAATTTACCTTTTCTAAATTCTTTCAAAATGTAACATTTTCTTCCAAATACTTTTAGGTAATTTACATTGGGTTTATAGCCATACCATAACTCACAGGGGGTTTTGAATGAGTCCTTCTTTAGTTGTACTCAATTTAAGGTATGAACTGCAGTGTTGATAGCTTCCTTCCAGTATTTGATAGCAATGCTCTTTTCAATCATTAGGGTTCTTGCACAGTCCATGATAGATTTATTTCTTCTCTTAGCTATTCAATTTTTCTCAGGAGTTCCAGGGGCTGATACTTGTCTTTTGATTTCTCTTTTAATGCAAAAGTTATTGAACTCATGTGATATGAATTCAACACCTCTGTTTGATCTCAAACATTTCAATCTTTTGCCTATTTCCTTCTCAACTCTGGCCAAATACCATTTGAATTTCTCAAATGCTTATGATTTCTCTCTCAAGTACATGATAGCCATCGTTCTTGAATAATCACCAACAAAAAGAATGAAAAACTTTTCACCAGTATAGCTTTCAATTCTAATAGGTCAACAAAAATTAGTATGCACAATTTCTAAAACTTCTTCAGATGGATAGTTCTTAGTTCTAAAGCTAGTCTTTCCCATCTTGCCAATTTGACAATTCTTGCATAGACCAACCTGAGGTTTCTTTATGTTCGGAATGCCTCTTACTTTCCTAAATTTACTCATTTTCACCAAGTTATCAAAGTTCACATGACACAAACTTCTATGCCATAACCAACTTTCTTCAACTTGAGCAATAAAGCATGAACATTCACCAAGTTCAAGATAAAACAAGTTACCTTTTGTTTGAGTGCCTGATCCAATCAGCTTTCCTTTGTCATCCAACAATCTTGCTTTTCCATGCATGAATTCCACTTTGAATCCATTATTAAGTAGCTATGCCACACTCAATAGATTGTGTTTTAGTTCTTCTACCCAATATGCATTATCACATACAAGTACAAGCTCTTTGGTTAGTGAGATTATTCCTCTTCCTTTTATGCAACAAGGTTCATTATTACCAAACCTCACACTGCCGCCATCATAGTCTTCAAAATATTCAAACTTAGTTTTATCACTACTCATATGATGAGAGCAACCACTATCTATAATCCGTGTATCATTTTTGCTTACATAAGAAATAAGTGTCACTTCTTCATCATTATCAGACTCATCTTTAATAGCAATGTAAACAATTTCATCTTCTTCTTCATCATCAGAATCATTAGAATTCTTAGTCATAAAACATGTTTTCTTACCTTTGTCCTTGAATGATTTGAAGTCTTTATTGCCATTGCACTTGTGACCTTTTTGCTCATCCTTGTTCTACTTATTTGGGCACCTAGTAGCAATATGTCCAATTTCTTCACAAGAAAAATAGATTAGAGGAACCTTACTTTTATATTTTCCTTTGCCTCTTGAGTATTTCCTTGCTAGCAGAGCTTCAACCACCTCAAGATCACTGTCTGAACTCTGTTCTGATTCTTCTTCACTTTCTGACTGAGAATATTTTATCTTCTTGCCTTTGTCCTTGAGTAAAAGCTTGGCTTCAAATGTTGATTTAATATTTTTGGTAGCTAGAACATAGTTATCATAGTATCTAGCTCAAATGCAGTTAATCTTCCAACTATAGCCTTTAAGTTTATCTTATGATTTTCTTCACATCTTCTTTCTTGAATTGCAGAAACTTTGATTGCATAAATGGGAAGTAATGTTCTAAGAACTTTACTTAAAATTGTTTCCTCCTTGATATCTCCTCCAAAATCTTTGATTGCACTAACACTTGCTTTAACTCTTTCAACATATTTTGCAATGTTTTCGTCCTCTCTTATCCTCATCTGATCAAATTGACCTCTTAAACTTTTTGCTTTGGCTCTTTTCACATTATCATCACCTCCATAGATATCTTTCATCTTGTTCCACATTTCAAAGGCAGTTTTGCAATCCTTGATATCATCAAATTCTTCATAGCTTAGGGTAGATACAATGTCTATCATCATGATGTTGTGAGTCTTCTTCTCAGCAATGTCATTTGTAGATAATGTGCCAGTAGGAGTTACATACGCTTCATCCAGATATTTCAATCCTATATCTGCAATGAAAGCTATATGGTGTCTCGTGAGAGCTTGCCATGCTAAAAAGTTATCCCTATTGAGCCTTGGAATTTCCCTCTTCTAAGACATCTTGATCTTTAGCTTAGATCCTTGAAATCCTTCCTGCAAGCACCAAAAGCTCTAATACCAATTGTTGGAAATATAAATGGAGTAACTGAGAAGGCAGGGTGAATCAGTTACCACAAAAACAAATCCACAAATCCCTTAGATGTCTTAAAACTTAATTATTGTTGTTACTCAGTAGCCACACAGAGAAATGTTGTAACTTGGTAGATTAACTTGTTACTGATCTTTAAGCATTCATAATTATTAACATGCATGCAAAAGTAAATAACATGAACACAAGAGACACCAGATTTAATGTGAAAACCCAATATGGGAAAAACCACCAAGTACCTAGCTACCAATTTTTACTCTTCTGAAGTGAGCCTTGTTAGGAGCCAACCCTGTTAAAGGTTATAAAACATACTATTAGGTGTGACTTGGTTAGATGATTTAATCACCCTGTTAGGAGTGGCCTTGCTAGAGGACTTCAGAACAATTCAGTAAAATTGTCCACCTTGTTAGAGGATTTACAAAATGGCTGTTAGACCAAATTTGTTAAAAGATTTAGGAATTACTATTACAAAGGTGAGAAAGTAACAATAAGTGACCTAAATGAGATGCAACTAAACTTTGTTGATATAGATCTCTACTCTACTTCAATAGATGCTCACTAACTGAATACAACTCTGCATCTCCTCAAGGATATCTGATCCTTCTTCAAAATTTTCTTATACTTCCTCTTCGCACAATCAACTCATTGCATACTCATTCCTCACAATTAGAATCCACAACTTGACCTTTTATTTATACATTACAAATTTTCAAGTTCACTCATTTATAAGTTACATTTACCAATAAACCATACATCAGTTAGCTACAAATATTACATTAAACAAACAAATAAACTTTATTTCCCAAAACAATGAAATCCTTCATTGGCCGACCCTGCTTGGTATACATTGCTCCAAAAATGATTTCTAGTGTTAACCAAGTGAAGCTCGATAAACACTGCAAACTCTACAAAATCCTTTGGAGATCGAGTGAACTTGATAAGAACTAACTTTCCTTTGTTAACCTTGTTAGCTTGGTAGAAAATGATCTATGCCACAAAAGCCTTCAGCGCCCAAGTGAACTCGGTAGAAACTGTCTTCATAGTATAACCTCCAAAAATGCTCGATTGACTCTATAATTTTATTTGCTAACCTTTTGAGCTCAATAGACTCTATTTGATAACTGATATGACATTTGTGTAACATCAAAGACAACAAACAATTGAACAATTGTATCCAATAGAGCCTTGTTTCCCCTAGCTTGAAGGTGGCCTCCTTGAGGCCTAGGTTGGGAGGTGAGCCTCCATTATTCTCCATTTTTATCTCTCATTTGTAGCTCCTCAATGGATGATCTTGAAAACTTAGAGCTCTTATTGTCTTTCCATGTGCATAGGAGATGAAGACATTTTTTGTTGTATTTGATTTGAGGCTATGAGCAAACTCCATCTTGGTGTGTCATTTAAATGTATTGCAAGAGTAGTGTTATTGCTTCTCATTGACAAGGAGATTTGGTGAAACATCTATGTTTAGTGAATAACATTTCCATTGTGTTATCATACTATGAAGATTTCACCACCTTTTGTGTATTGTAAGAATTTTTTGAGGAAGCATCTATTGTGTGTAGGAAGATAAGCTATCTAGTTATTGTGCTCCTACACTTCTATGTAGATTTCAAGAATGAATCTAATTATCATGGAAGAATTGTAATATTAGGAGGATTAGTTTCATGGAATGATATTATCATTTCAACCCTCTTGAATAATAATAGTATATGCATCATTGAATTGAATCCTTGCATGAGAATACAATGTTAGATCTTTGAGAAAATGGTTTACCAAATTTCATTATTCATAGATAGGTTAATCCGTTAGTTTAATGCGTGATTCTGTCATGATATATGTGAAATCTTGTAATGAATTTAGTGTTCAAATGATTAAACAAAAAACCATTAATCTAGACTATATATAACATACTTAGCAATTCCAAAATTACTATTGAAATGACATATCAAGAACACCTTAGACTATAGAGATGGAAAAATCAATTTAATGACATATTTGCATAAGTGTGTAAGAATAACTTGTTGTAGGTGCCCATTCAATTCTCTGGAAAATGTATGGGGAAACAAATTAAGTCTCTCCCCAAAATACAGAGCATTAAAATATATATATAGAATATACCCATATAAATCATGTGACCGTTATGTCACCCTTTTTTTGAGTACATCACAAAAAAAAATAGTAATAAATATATTCATAAATAAATGTATATGTCAGAATTAAGGATCATAGAAGTCTATACACCTAAGATTAGAATTAGGAAGTACTAATAGAAAATCCCCCCAAAAGTACAAACTATTAAATTTAAAACTTAAAAACTCCTTGACCAAACCCAAATTCAAAATGTTATAAACAAATTCAAGACCTTCCTAGATCCCATACATAACTTTTGCAACAATACCAATATAATTCAAGATGGAGATGGAGCTATGGAATAGGCAACCTTGCCTTGGTTCATAAAAAAAGGGTAATGATGGTAGTTGTTTTGTGACATGACTAGGTGTGTCATTCCTCCATAGGCACCTACCCCTTTTTGGGAGATGAAAAAAAAGTGTAAGACAGTAACTACACCACCAACCCATGCCTAGAAAAAAAGAGAGGGAGTATTTGGGAGTTGGCCCAAGTTTGTTTTAATTGCAAATGAAATCTGCATTGGAACATGTTGCCCAATTGTTTAAATTATCCCCTAGGCATCCTAAAGGGATGGGACTTGTGGCATCCCACCTTGAAAGGAGTGAAAAGAGATGGTACGTGGATGGAGGTCTAGGATATTTCACTTGGGGAGGGTTGTATAGATTTTAAATGATAATAAATTGGGAATGGCTAGATGTTAGGACTTAGGAAAAAGGTTGATAGTAAACTTAGGCAATCAAGTTTGGTTTAAGTGGTTAATTAAATTAATAATGTATGTTATTAAAAGGGATGGTTGGGATGGTTGGGTTGTTAGATTAGATAGGTTAATAAAGTATGTTTTGGGGAAATTATGTGTTAATATTAGAATTAGATTTTGTAGGAAGGCATGTGTTAATAAGAGCAAGATAGGATGGTTATTAGAAGAGGAAGGCTTTAGATTATATCATAGCTTTTTCATTAATTAATTATACATTATTAGTAAATAAAATAATAATAATAATAATGATAAATAATTAATATATATAAAGTATATAAGGAGGGGTATGTGTAGATAATTCTTAATTAATAATAATAAATAATAAAAATAAAGTAAAGTAAGAGCGACATTTACGACAATTACATTTGGAACATCCTAATAATAATTTACATAATAACAACATTTCGTACACGAATCTCAAATTGGAAAAATTGTGAAATATATAGGACACATTATTTTGGGAAAAGAAATTTTATGAATGTATCAAAAAGGAGCACTAGCAAAGATGTTAAATGGAATGGGAAAACCTAATAACCATGGAAACAATTAACTTGGTTAATGTACAGAAATGGCATATTCGAATGCACTATTATATTCATGAGCTAGTGATACAGCTAACATGTGTAACTTGTCGTCATGTCATCTTAATGTGAGGAAGATATAGGTGGTCGAACTCCCATAGAGGATAGCAAGTAGTGGTTAGTCAATATCTACTCAAAGGAACCCTATGTATACCCTAAGTATGTTCACATCTTATATATACAATATAAAAATAATAATTAACTTATTGGTATTTTGGGGTAACTTAATAATGTCACATGTACACCTCTTGTGCTAGCTCATACTTAGCGCCCTAGCTTATATATATTGAGATCAAATCAGATATGTTGGCATCTAACCAATTTATATATCCCTAAACTCTGACTTGGAATACTAGCATTCTAACCCTAACACTTAAGGTCAATTTAGAGAATCAACGTACCTTAAAGTTGCTAAGTATCATCTCCAACCCATGATCAAATCAGTGTCACCAAATGTCCTTAAGAAACATGAATTGTAAATTTCAATTCCCATGTAGTTTGATAAAGTATATCTAGATACCTTTCTATTATCTCTTGATTCACCTATTTAAAATAAGTAAATAAATAATCAAAAAAATGGTTGTGTTTTGCCTCACAAATTTTGGCATGACATTCAACTCCATTAAAGGTTACAAACACATTTTCTAAATGTCACATTGTTAGGGGATTTTCACCAAGGATTAGTTAGATTAATCACTCTATTCACGAGTGGCCTAATCAAAGGACTTAGTGTAGTTGTCAGAAGGTCATCTTACAGAGGATTTATAAATAGGATTATTGAATCCACTTGGTTAAGAGATTTTCTACTACAATAGTTAGAAAGTAACAGTAAAATTGTCTGTAGAAATAATGATTACCTTTTCCTATTCATATCTCCTTTATGCTCCTGTATCTTCTTCAAACTCTTCCTTGCTAGTTAATCAACACACACAGACTTCATCTCATTACTTTCCTTCTCCTAATTTGTACCTTTCCTTAACTTTGGTATGCTCGATGTACCATTTTTTCCTTGTTTAGCTATCAACAACATCCTCATTGTTGTCCATCCCTTATATAGATGATTTTTGTTGCTTAATCATATTCATTAGGGTTTCCTTGAATTTATCTCAACTGTTTGATCACATCTCAACTCTCATACATTGAATATGTCAATAGGTAAAAAATAATAATGCACCGTGTTGGTGTTTTGAAACTACAAGTCTAAAATAGAACTAAGATGCTAAATAAAAGCAGATGCCTAGGGGTTAGCTATTTCCCATGTTAAGAAAAAACCCTATTTAGATTTAGACCAACTTAACAGAGCACAAGGGCTTTCTACACTTTAGGCTCTACAAGGCCAAGGTGGGTGCACCTAAGGATTTAATTTCTTATTTACTGACTTTCCTTACCCACTATTTATCCCTTATAGCATAAAATAGTGTAATATCTTCTTGAAATTATAATTAACTATTGATTTATAATAGCCAACCATAAACTCAAAGGAAGCTATTACAATAAGTGAATGACCAACATGTAATTCTCTATTATAAACTTTGGATAATTGATTTTGGTTTAAATATGAATTATGCAACCAAATGACTAATTCAATTTGCATTTCAATTTATGACGAGTGCCTTATCTATTGTTACACAGAGTCATACTAATAAATCTTGATCTATTTAATTAACCAGTAAATCTTGATCTATTTAATGGACTTGCAATTAAAATTATCAGTTGTTAACCCTAAATTCCATTCTTATGATATCCTCCCATATATTATGAAACCCTATCAATTTATAGAAGCATTTACTTAATTACTTGAATTAAAAGAAACAATAAATTGACATACAACCTATCCCAACTACATTAAATTGAAATGAACCTTGCTCTCTCAATATCAAAGTGCCAAGCATATGAAAATGGAGATTGAATTCAAAGACATAGATATTCAGAACTTCCTCTTGTATTCATTTTCTTGAGAATAAAATACATATCTAATATAAAACTCAAAATTTTGATAAATTTATCTTTCAATATCCATTATATTCTCATAATACAAAATTAAAACAACACATAATTGACATAAGAACTGGACCGATTGTAAATAACATAAGCACTAAAACAAAACGGAACTCAGACCTTCACTCCACATCTTGGGAATCCTTTTATAGACAAGGATTGCAACAAGCTTCATATGGGAGGACACTTTTTCAAAATCATTTACAACCTTTTTCACAAAAGACAAAAGAGTTACAAATAGAAAAATTGGAGATAACCAAAATTTGAGCAGCTATTAGTTCTGATGTTCAAGATTAACTTTTGAAGTTTGTAATAAGAGCACACCCGCATCAGGTAACTCATAAAGATACAGTGATCCTATCAAGTAGTCATCCTCCCTCTTAATATTCTTTGACCTCTTTGCATGCTTAGTCTCTATCTACAGATGACAATGCCTTGATTTTGGCTACAACCTCCCAGATAGAAATATCAGTATCTATGTCTAGCCATGTGGCATCTCATATTGTGTTTAGTTCATCTAAACACTTATTCCATTTTGCATATTTTATTACTTTTACTTTTGCAACAACCTTTCCCATGTCTGATTCAATCTTGTATAATAGATCAATCATGTCTTAGACAACTATGACATCTGTTTCATTATTGCAATAGGCAATAAACCATGGATGCTTCAAAATATCCTCAAAGGAAGAAGACCACTCCTTCCATTCCTTTATGCTTCCATTCTGATCAATGATACTTGGTACAAAATTGGGAGTCCCCATGGCAATCGTCTTCATTTTATTTTGGACTAATTGCAATTTTCATGAGAAAAAACCAATTAATTCTTTTACTTTGTTAATTAGTTTTCTAACGGGGATAATTACTCCCTTACGTAGTTCCTTCTTTTTTGTTAGTAATGTACTAGACTATCAAATAATTGTGTATAAGGGGCCCATGTTGTAAATAAAGGGGACAATAATGATAATGCCCCAGAGCATTGAAATTTGGCTCCTTGTAGAGCAATGTAACTACTATGTACATTTTGTGAGGCATACTTTAGGGCACCTATCTTGTGCATCGTCAGGTTCTGAATTGTCCTTATTTCCACTTCTTTTGCACCATCCCGTTCATCAATGTCCATTTGATGGCTCTCTCCCATGTCTGTTGCATCAACTTTTGTTTGGGTTCCTTGGTCCTTGAACTCTATGATATGCCTTTTTACATTCCTCTAATTTTTTACCTCTTCATCAAGGTTGGCCAGTCTCTACTCTAACACATAGTATCTCTTGAGCTCTTCCTCATATTATCTCCTAGCATCAATGGATATGATGTATGTTTGGTACAACTACTCTTCAAGAATATCCATTTTGCTCTTCACCATCAATGATGTTGTGTTCATCACATTATGTATCTAGTCACTAGAAATAGTGGTAACATTACATAACTTGGGGGGAATCTCTTATCTCCATAAGAGAACTGGTTTGGTAGCCTTGGGAGTCATGCTCCATACTATCATTGTTATGTTGTCTATATTGAATCCTGACCCTTGCAGCTGACCAACAATATTTGTCTCCTCAAATGAGACTAATTTGCCTTTCCTTCTAATTTGGTTGAGCATGAATGATGAGCTGAGCTCCCAATTGAGAAAGAGAAGCATTTCACTTCTTTGTACCAACTCTCTAGCTTCATCAATAGTGAGGGTCTCACTATTTGGGTCATATTCCTAAAGCCTTTGCACCAATTCAATAGTCTTCTCAAGGGAGTCTCCTAGTTGCATCTGTAGTTTAAGCTCATTTTGCTTAACCTTATACAAAAATGACTTAAATTCCTCTGAATTTATGAAGTCATCATCCTTCATAAATTCCTAATCCTAGATTATTCTTTCATCCAACATTTGTATTTGTAGCTCAATTTTATTAAGGATTCGTTCATGTTCCCCTGCCTATTTAACCAAAAAGTTATGTCTAATAGTATCAAAATATTGTGACCCTCTAGGAAAAATATATAATATCTTTCCTCTAGCCTTGTTAGGAATATCTATCATTTTCTACTCCTTTCTTCCTTGAGCCTATAAGGAGCTTCTAGTTGATCATCTTCCACTTCAATTTCAATCACATCCTCATGTTGAGGGGATTGGGGTTCTGCTCTATCCCTTATTTCTGCAAGCACTTGGGACATTATTTCATCAAAATTATCTAGGCACTTGTTGTACCTATCCAAATATCTTGCTTTATGGTGTAAACCTTTAAAAGATAGATCTATTGCCTTCGTGGCTTCTTCTATCCTCATTATTTCCCTCCATCTAAGGGTTCTACTTCTACAAGCTTATGTCTCTAGATAGGTCATAATAACATCCTCCTCCTAGTTAGGTTTGTTGTTAGGGAGAGTATATTTCCTCATTTTCTTGAGGGCATGCCTCACCAAATCATTTGGGTCATAGGTTCTGGCAGGGGCGGATGGCAGCATAAATTCATTAGTACAAGCATCTATCTCTTTTGTTACATCTTTTCCTATTACAAAATCCCCAATTTTTGTATTCCTAGCCACAAAAAAACTTTTCTGTATTATTGAACCTAGGTACTCCTTATTCATCATAAATAGTTGCAAAAAAAATTCTAATTGGCCTAATCTCTTTGGGATATACCTAGGCAACACATGAGGGAATTTATCAAGAAGAAAAAGATTAGCCTAATCATGGCTTAGTCTTTTATCCCCATTTGGGCAGGCAAAAGGTCTTATCAACATTTTTACCCCTTTAGGTACCCTCTCATTTATCTCTGCTAACATATTTGAAACACAAAAAACAAATTCATTATAAAAGCAATGGCATTAGAATAAGGATAAAACTTCTACAATAGTCGAGTCCACAGCTGCATAGGCAAGTTCTCTCCATTCTCCTCTGTAGCTTCTATGAAGTTCAAACTGATGTGCCCTATATTCTTATACAAAATAATGTACATTAGTAGTGAATAGTGGTGGAACATGAAGTTCCCCATATCTCCTTTATGGACAACTACAATTTCATTGTGCATTACACTAATTATGTTTGTCACAAAATCATATCCAACATTGTGGTTTGAAACTTGGATATCTAGAG
Source organism: Cupressus sempervirens (assembly GCA_028749045.1). Classification (NCBI taxonomy): domain Eukaryota; kingdom Viridiplantae; phylum Streptophyta; class Pinopsida; order Cupressales; family Cupressaceae; genus Cupressus; species Cupressus sempervirens. The sequence goes on from CM053784.1 coordinate 344,349,094, forward strand.
CCATTATATAAATGTATCTGGGGGCACTTATGGTTCCATCTAATCCAATTACTTTTTCTACCTGAAATACAGTGTACTAGAAGTATTTGCAGAAAAACTCTAGTGGCATAAACTCTCCTATCTTCTTTGGTAGCTCGCCCTTTTCCTTTTTTGGCTGGGGGAATATGCTTTTTCATGACTTTTCTAGTGAAGAAGGTCTTCTAATTCTTGAAGGTTTCATTCATTTTTTCCTATTCAATTGGCCTCGTCATTGGTCCTCCTAGGTTAAAGACTTCAATGAACATCTCCCTGTCCAGTTTGTAGAGGATACTCATATCCCTTCTATGGAATCCTTTGGTGGTAGGATTATATGAATTTATTAAAGCTTTCACCAGGTCCACACCAACTATGACCTCTAACATTATCATTTTTTCCATATTCCTTATCCAAGAGTTACAAATTAGTGGCTTTTCAAATCTGTTATTATAAAAATACCAAAAAAGTTCATTCCCATTGGTGTCAGTGTACAATAGCATCTTGACAGAAGCTATATGTATAATTGTAAATATGTGAATTCATAGTTTGGGCATGGGATGAACCTAGAAGAAAGTAAACCCACTCTCTAACATATAAGCTTGCCAACTTTAGTTTTGTTTCTTTAGTAGCCTATGAAGTCTCTTCTACATTAACTTGAGCTATCATCTTTCCTTCTTCTTGCATTATTGCTCTAAGGTCAACTTATCAAACAATCTCAACCAATGCAAACTCTAAAAGCTTTGAAAATTCTTCGTGCTCAATCTATTAGCTCTGAATTGTTTAAGTATTGTAATTAGAAATTTGTTACATCAACTCTTTGATATAAAAATTGAGTAACAGAAAACTATTTATCATGTCTTTATGTCGACATGTATGAGAATTCTCAAAATCTCCAAAAGTGTCAAAATCTGCTTGTAGTACCTACCTTTCAAAATATTTTCATGTACTTTTTGATAGTACATCCCTTTTTAATCATCATGATATTCTTAATAGTCACTTTCATATTTAAGAATGTATGCTTGTGACCTTGTGACTTCCTTCAATCATCATTTCGCGACCAATTTTCCACTTTAACCTTTCAAGCCAACGACCTAGTGATCACTACTTCAAACCCTTGTCACTACTTCGTGGCTTATTCCATGCTCTACATTGTTAACCATGCAACTAAGCACCTTCAAAAACTTTAGCTCCTCCTAAACCACGTCGCATGGTTGCTCCTCAATCTTAACACTAATATTTATAACTCACAACGTGTGATCATGCTACTACTTGTAAACCTTGAAATGTCTCACTGAGTTGCGGTCTTCCATGTATTATAAAATCTTTGCCTTAAGACCATGAAATCAAAGGATCTTTGATAGGATTCTTACCTTATTGCCCAGTCACAGCTTAATCTAACCTTTTATATCATAACAACACAAAAACTTGACTAAACATCTGTTGCTTTCTCCACAACTATATTGCTCAGTCGAGGCTTAATTTCTTCATGTCCTTTATTAACCATGCGACCGTGAGAACAAGTATTCCCTTCACTTTTTATAGCTACATTTCCTGGTTGCAACTTATTTCCTTAATTATCTTTTCATCCTTGTGACCGTGTGAACAAAGATTCTTAATCATCTACTCCAATTGCTTTGCCCTATCGCAGTCATCTTTGCATGCTTAGCTTTTTAGGCTCTAAACGTGCAATCACAACCATTCACATGGTCACTTTTCCACCTTATAATATCATCTTTAGCTGTGTGATTGCACGATTGTTATTTCTCTAACCATTTCACTCATTCGCGGTTTAAAATCCCATTGAGCCACTAACCATTGCTACCAAGCAATAAAAGAGCTCTTGACTATTTTGTGTAGTTGTACCATAAAATGTTAAAGGCCAAAGATCTACTCTGACCATGAGATCACCTTGGTTGCATGATTATGCATTTAGGATTTTCAAAAGCTCACTTTTATAAGCACGAAAACAATTCAAAATAAGAGAAGACTTTTTTCTTTAAAATAAGGGCATGAATTATAGACCAGGGTATTTTTAGGGAAACTTGCTCATGAGAGTTTGAAAGAACCCTAATGGCTAGGCACAAGAACTTGACTTTTTCACAACAAAAACTTCAAGACACTAAACCTAGGAGAAAAACATGCCAACACACCATGCCAGTAGTAATTTGCCTTGAAACTTGAGCTTTTCTTGGTTCACGAGCTATTTATTAAATCTTCTATGTTTGATCTTACCTAACATTTTTCATCATTTCATTTTGCTAAAAAAAATTATTCCTTCATTAGAATATTCCAGACTAATCTAGATTCTCATTTGATGTCATCCCACAATTGATTTTACCAAAACTATTTAACTTTGTCGACCTATATTCTTTCTTTAACCAACCAACCTCATCTACTTTGTTAACACTAACAATTTAGTTAATAGTATTTCTTAGTGACACTTATATGTTCAATAACACCAACACATCTTTGGTTCTCTTAACACATGTGTACACTTTCACCGACTGATACCTTTGCTTATTGACCAATATTTCTAGCTTGGTAGTACACAACAATTCTTCATCTTTTCACTTCATAAATTTCTTCCTTTATTACTGGTGCAAGGAGGAATGAATAACCAGGGCCAAGGGCACACCCAACTATCCAAACCACCTTGCACAGTAAACACAACAAAAGCAAACATAGAAAGGAAAACACCAAGGAGAGAGAGAGAGAGAGAGAGAGAGAGAGAGAGAGAGAGAGAGAGAGAGAGAGAGAGAGAGAGAGAGAAAATATTTTTATTGATTCATCAAGTTATCAACATACATGCCCAGCTATAAGACCTTTTGGGTTATGACTAAATACAAAATATACCTTCAAGATCTATAATCCATCTTCAACTTGCAACATCTGCTTTCTCTAGTCCTCTCTACTTCTACCCATGCCCTAAACTAAACCAAATACCTCTACTTATACTTGCCAAAATGACTTACATAATATCCTAGAACATTACAAAAAAGAAGGTCGACCTCAAAACAGTCAACACTCATCCCTAGACAAGATATTATTATTAAATCCATGATCTAAATTAAATACAAGATTCTACTCCCATTGAGAACCAAAATACAGACAACTTTTTCAAAGAAGGACCTGAGCAACAGGAACAATAGGTTCACTTAGTGAATGAAGAAATGCTCGGTCAGTAAAGGAACAACTCGGTTCAGACTAATGAAGCTCGATCACCATAGGAACAACTCGGCAAGGTCTAAAGAACTAGATTGACATTGCAGCTCGGTAAGGTCTAAAGAACAAAAGTATAGGATTGCAAGGAAACCCAAGATGCTCCCACATCAAACAACCAGGGTTAAAAGAAATGATTCTCTTGAATCATGCAAGTTTCACAACCTAAGATTAATCCAACTTATATTGACAAATACGTGTAGCATCTTCAACTGGTCTATTCTTCCACTTTACCAAATACTCGTAGTAATCTTTTCCTCTTGTCCTCTTACCAAATCTCTGCTCTAGTACCTATTCAACCTCTTCAATATGTTTCTTAGGATAATCATTTGATACAAAAAATTCATCATTTGAATCATGATACCTATACAAATAAGAAACATTAAATATAAGAGATATATCCATGTCATTAGGTAACTCAACTTCATAAGCATTTCCACTATCAAACTTCCTCAAGATCTTACAAGGTCTAAACTTCTTCATTTTTAGCTTACTGCATGTTCCAACTAGAAATTTTCCTTTCTTTAAATGAACCATCACCTCATCACCAACTTCAAAAATATGATATCTTTTAAACTTATCAGCATTCTCCTTATACTTCTAATTACTTTGTTCTAATCTCAACTTCACTTTTTCATGCAAAGACTTCATAAAACTAGCAAATTCTTCCCCTACAACACTTCTCTTCTCTTCACTGGCAACATCCCTCAAAAATGATATTTCCTTAGGCTGCATTCTAGTAACAATCTCAAAAGGTGTCTTCCCAGTACTCCTATTCACATAATTATTATATGCAAACTCAGCTTGTGCCAATACCAACTCCCAATTATGTGGTTTGTCTCCAACTAAACATCTCAAAAATTACCCAAGCTTCTATTTACAACCTCTATCTTTCCATCTATCTATGGATGGAATGTAGAACTAAATCTCAATTCAATACTCGTCTTCTTCCACAAATTTCTCCAAAAATAACCAACAAACTTATTGTTTCTATCAGAAATAATACTTCTTGGTAATCCATGCAATCTAATAATCTCTTTAAAGAAAATTTTAGCAACATGCTAACGTATGATTTCTTTTTATATGGTATGAAATGAGCCATTTTAGAAAATTTATCCACAACAACAAATATATGATGAAGGGTGCTCCTTTTAATACCAAAAACACATAATAAACAAAGAAACAACAATAATTTGTGAGAATGAAATATGGGCTTCTTATTATTGTCACAAATGCAAAATTACAAAATTCACAATTACAATATGCTAACCCACATGGGTGCCTTCATTATAGTAATCTACAAGAAAAAGGTGTGAACTATTACCCAAAGTTGTCCTAGATAATGTTTGGGTCTTTCTTAAATAGGCAATGTTATACTTCCTGAGAAGGTTCTAGAAACTCAAACTTAATACCTAGGATTGACAGACCCTAATACTACATATAGAGTTAACCAAATACACCTTTGACATTTATTTTTAGAAATTTTGGGTAGCCCAACTTTAGAAGGCCATAACTCTCGAACTGTTGCTCTAATTGACCATTATAACCACTTTTCAGAAACCTCAGCTCCTAATCTACATGCTTGGATCAACACAAGTGCCCATTTGTCAAGTTTTCAAACCTCATCCAGGGCCTCTAAGGCTTTCAAAACTAAGACTAAAGTTTTTATACCAAAATTACACACCAAAAATCTGCAATAACTTACACAAATACATACAATCTAACTGTGAGGATGCTCCTGCATCGGACACCTAGAATAATTTGAGAAGTGACCCCATCAAGTCTCAGGTATTCAAAGGAAAACTAAGACACTTAACCTCCTCCCTTGCTAGCCATAATGAATCTTCTACTAACCTCCCTTTCTGTTTGACCAAGTATTCTTCATAAGTTTTGTTCCTTGTGCTTTTTTCAACATGACTATCCAATATCTCCTCAATCTCCCTTATAGTCAAACTAGCTGTTGGAATACCCCATTGTGATTTTGGAAATTCATTTCCATAACCTCCTTCATAAAACTCAATCAAATCTAAAATGTTAAATACTATTGAAATATTCAATTCAGTAGGCAAGTCCACTTCATAGGCATTTCTAGAATCATGCCTTTTCACTATCTTGCACAATCCAAACTTCTTCATTTTCAACTTATTATATGTACCCACTAGAAAATGCTCATTTCTCAAATGAACCATGACTTCATCCCTAATATGAAACTCCTAAAACCTCCTTTTCACATATGTCTTAGCTTTATACTATGTATTCATCTTTATAATGTGCTTCCTCACCTCCTCATGGATGCTCTTCAAATATTCAGAAAATTCTTCTACTTTAGCATTACTTATCTCTCCTTTATCTAACTTCCTCAATTCAAAAGCATTTCTAGGACTACTTCCATATATAATCTAGAAGGGTGATTTACCAATACTCCTATTGAGAGAATTATTATATGTGAATTACGCCCATGGTAAGATTAGATCTCATCCTTTTGGTTTATCTCCAATTAAGCATCTCAGCAAGTTTCCTAAAGTTCAATTCAAAACTTTTGTTTATCCATCAGTCTATGGATGATGTGACAAATTGAACTTCATATCTTTCTTTAATTTCTTCCATAATGTATGCCAGAAATACCCAACAAACTTGGTATCTTGATCTAAAACTATACTCTTTGGCAAACCATGTAGTCTCACCACTTCTCTAAAAAATAACTTTGCCACATGAACAACATCACTAATCTTCTTACAAGGAATGAAATGTGCAATCTTTGAAAACCTGTCAACCACTACAAAAATAGAATCATGCCCTCACTAAGTCCTTGGTAATCCAAGAACAAAATCCATGTTGACGTCCTCCCATGGCTTCTCTGGTACAAGTAATAGTTGATACAACCTTGTATTCTACTTCACTCATTTTGTCATCTGACATACTTTGCACCTCTGTACAACCTTCTTCACATTTTGCTACAACTGTGGCTAATAATAATTCTCAAAAACCAAAGCAATGGTCTTGTCTCTCCCAAAATGTTCAGCCAATCCTCCACTATGCTACTTCTTGATGAGATTATCCCTCATAGAACTTTTGGGAATGCACAATTAGTTCCCTTTGAACAAAATACCCTCTTAGATTATGAAATCCAACCACTTTTTCCTGTTAAGTGTAACATTTTCTGAAACAAGCCTTCCAAGCCTTGCCAAAATCAAGATCTTTTAGATACATATTGTTGAGTTCCTTGAACCCAACCACCTCAATATGCATCTTTGTCAGCAAAAATTATCTTCTACTAAGAGCATCTACAACTCTATTAGGCTTCCCACTCCTGTGTTTCAAAACAAATATATAACTCTACAAAAAATCAACCCACTTCAAATGCCTTTGGTTTAATTTTCCTTGACTATTCAACTATTGCAAAGCTTGATGATCAGTATACAAAACAAACTCCTTAGGAAGAAGATAATGTCTCCACTTCTTCAATGCATGAATTATAGCATAAAATTCCTAATCATAAATAGAATATTTTCTTTTGGCATCATTCATTTTCTCATTAAAATAAGAAACATGTCTACATTCTTAGCTCAAAATAGCTCCTATTGCAGTACCACTAGCATCACAATCTACTTGAAACACCTTGTTAAAATCTAGAAGTGCTAAAATAGGCTGCTCTATACTTTATGTTTCAACAAATTAAAACTTTTATCCGCTCCTACAGTTCACTTAAATTCTTTCCTATCCCCTCTCATTGTTTTTGTCAAGGGTCTACAACTACTTCTAAAACCTCTTATGAAATTTCTATAAAAACTAGCCAGTCCATGAAAAGATCTTACCCCTATAGCACTCTTTGCAGTAGGTCATTTAAGGATAGCCTTTTCTTTCTCTAGGTCTATTTTCAAACCTTCTACTAAGACTACAAATCCCAGGTACACCAACTCCTTCTTCACAAAATTGTACTTCTTCAAGTTTACCAACAATTTCTCTTGCCTCAACTTATCAAACACCTTTGGAATATGCATCAAATGCTCCTCCAATGTCTTACTAAAGATCAAAATATCATCTAGGTAAAAAATGAAAAACTTACCCAAAAACTCCTTCAGTACTTTATTCATGAGCTGCATGAAAGTGCTTGGTGCATTGGTTAGCCCAAAAGGCATAGTCCTTCCCTTGTCTTGAAAGCAGTCTTCCACTCATCACCTTCTCTGATGCAAATCTAATGGTATCCACTCTTCAAATCTATCTTTGTGAAATACTTAGCTCTACTCAAATAATCCATAATATCATCCATTCTTGGAAATGGAAATCTGTACTTGATTGTGATCTTGTTAATAGCATGACAATCTATGCACATCCTCCATTCTCAATTCTTCTTTGCTGCTAATACTATTGTTACAATGCATGGACTCAAACTCTCTTGAATCAACCCCTTCTACAACAACTCATGAACTTTTCTGTTCAACTCTTCACTTTCTCCTAGTGTCATTTTGTGTGTTGCCTTCTTTGGCAAACTGGCTCCTAGAATCAAATCCATTTGGTGAATAATCTTCCTCACTGGGGGTAATCCATCAGGTAAATTATCTGACACAATATTAGAAAATTCTCCCAACATATTTACAACTTTTGTAGGTACTTCATCTTTACCATCTTTTAGAATTACAACAAAACACATATGCTCATGCTTCATACCTTTGAGAAAGTCCTTTCTATCAACGAAACATATTTTGGCAACACTACATACCTTTTCTTCTTTCTCCTTCAATGGCTTCAAATTATGTTTCACTCCATCCTTGGTCACAATGTAGGTATTTGGTCGCCCACCACGTACAACATGCTTGTCAAACTGCCACAGCCTACCCAGCAACATATGACATATGTCCATAGGTATGATATCACACAATGCCTCATCCTGGTAGCTTCCAATCTTGAACTTCATTGAGCATTGCTCAATGACCATGGCCTTGTGGTCATCTTTCACCCAAGCAATACGGTATGGACGTGGGTGTTTCTACCTCTTTAGCTTCAACTTTGTGACCATATTTTCTAACTCTAGATTGTCACTTCTTCCACCATCAATGATCACATCACCATACTTATCTTCAAATTTGCACCTGGTGTGAAATAAACTCCTCCTTTGATTAGATTCATTCTCACCACTCAACAAGACTCTTCTATTAAGTAGGACTTCTCCTCATTTAGTATCTTCAGAATGTAATCATCTATCATCTTCATCAACATGTGCAACTCTGGCCTGACCTTCTATTGTTTAATCTATCATTCCTTGGAGTTGGGAACATTCAAAAACTCTATGCCCTTCTTCTCCATAGTGGAAGCATTTTCCATGAAAACCTCCTCTTCCAGATCCTTTCCCTCTTCCTCTTCCTCTTTGATCTCTATTATTCTGGTCATGGAAATGATTAGAATTATTTACCCTATGGTTCTAACTACTACTTCCTACCTCATCCTTGCTCTTCTAATTATCATTTCAGCCTCCATAAGATCGTCTGTCAAATCTTCCACTATGACCTCTTCTGCTACTCTTGTTATCAAACTTTTTGTTTAGCTTCTCCTCAACTCTTAGGGAAAATTGGTACGTCTCCTCAATATTGGTCACTAGAACAAGACTCATCTCCTCTTGAATGCTTGGCCTCAATTGATTAAGATAATGAGCCACTTTCTCCTTATCATCTTTTGCATAGTTGGTTCTAATGAGAACTCGATAGAACTATTCGATATCCTCTTGAATAGATCTTTTGGCTTGCTTCAACCCTTGCATTTTCTTTAGCAAATTAAGCTCATAATCCATGGGGATGAATCATCACTTCAGTTTAGCTATCATCTAATCCCATCTAGTGATTTTGTCCTTTCCTCTTCTATTTCACTCCAACTGAATCTCTTGCCACTAGATCTTTGCATGTCCCTTCAGTTTTGCCTTAACAAATTTGAACCTATCAGGGTCCTCAATATCTTCATACTCAAAGTACTCATCCAATTCATTGATCCAATCGATAAGCTCCTCTGGGTTACGATTTCCTAAAAATGTGGGAATCTCAAACTTAGGTCTTTTTCCAATCTTGGAAATGGCCTTAAAAATTCTCTCTTCCTTTGGGTTTAGAACTACCTCTACTTCAACATTTTCTTCTTCTTTGTCCTCATCCTTACTTTCATCTCTTATGACAAGATTTATTCCTTTGTGCATTTTTTCTTCCAATGCTTGCATTTATCTCTAAGGGCTCTAAAACCCTCAGGTGTAACACCTACGACTCTTCTGCCATGCTCTCTTCATGGAGGCATTTCCATGCTTCCACTAAAACCCTAGTGCAAACTATGTCGCAATTAGAGATATGTCTATATGCTCTGCCCAAACCATGGTCCCAGTGCGAATTACCTCATAGTCAATGATCTATCCACACACTCAAGAGCTCCATCCTGATACCACTTGATGAAGGGTGCTCCCTTTAATACCAAAAACACATAAAAAAAATAAAGAAACAACAAAAATTTGCGAGAATGAAATATGGGCCGCTTATTATCACCACAAATGTGAAATTATAGAATTCACAAGTACAATATGCTAACCCACATGGGTGTCTTTATTATAGTAATCTGCAAGAAAAAGTTGCGAACTATCACCTAGAGTTGTCCTAGGCAATGTTCGGGCCTTTCTTAAATAGGCAATTTTATGCTACTCGAGAAGGTTCTAGACACTCAAACTTAATACCTAGGGCCGACAGACCCTAATACTACATATATAGTCTGCCTAATACATCTTTGACATTTATATTTAGATATTTTTGGTAGCCCAACTTTGGAAGGCCATAACTCTCAAATTGTTGCTCTGATTGGCTATTATAACCACTTTTCAGAAACCTTAGCTCCTAATCTACAACCTTGGATTAGTGCAATTGCCCATATGTTGAGTTCGGGGGCCTCTAGGGCCTTCAAAACTAAGCCCAAAGTTTTTATACCAAAATTACACATCGAAGATCTGCAATAACTTCACAAATGCATACAATCTAGCCATGAAACTCTATTGACAAGTTGATATATCTAAAATGAACCTTCACCTTTGAAATTAGAACATTCCAAGCTTGTAAGACTAAGTAGCAAGCCTCCATAGAAAAAAAAACTCTACATTAAGAGAACCCTTATTGAAACAAATAAAAGGAAATATTTTTGGGTGATGCAAGATTGGTCTTACACCCAGGATGCTCCTACATCAATATAGAATTATACCCCTTTATTGTCTTAGGTAATCCAAGAAAAAAATCCATACTAATGTCACTCCAAGGTTTCTCAAGAACAAAATTAGGTGTGTACAATCCAGTATTCTGACTTACTCCTTTTTCAACTTGACAAACTCCACAACTCCTTACAAACTTCTGAACATTCTTATACATTTGTGGTCAATAATACTTATCCTTCAACAAACTCAATGTCTTGTCAATTCAAAAATGTCTAGCCAATCCACCACAATGTTTTTCCTTAATCAAATTAACTCTTATAGAACTTCTTGGTATACACAACTAAATTCCTTTGAACAACATACCTTCTTGAATGAAATACTCATCATACTTACTCATATGATTTGATAGATTTTATGCTATGCACACTCTCCACAATTTAGAAAAATCAAGGTCAGTATCATACAACTCTTTCATTTCATCAAAAACAAGAACTCCAACCTTCATCTTGGTCAACAAAGAATTTCTTATTCTCAATGCATTAGCAACACGGTTAGTAACTCCACTTTTATTCTTGATCACAAATGTGAAACTTTTTAAGTAATCAACTCACTTTATATGTCTTTGATTCATTTTATGTTGACTTCCTAAGTGTTTTAAAGCTTTATGATTGGTATACAACACATACTCCTTAGAAATCAAATAATGTCTCCACTTCTTCAAGGCTTGAAAAATTGCATAAAACTCTTGATCATACATAGAATACTTCATTTTAGTATCATTCAATTTTTTCACTAAAGAAAGCATCAATTTTACCTTCTTGACTCAATGCAGCTCCTATTGCACTTCAACATGTATCACATTCAACTTGAAATAGCTCATTGAAATAAGGTAAAGCTAGTATAGGCAACTTAACAACCTTTTGTTTCAATGTCTCAAAACTCTTATCAGCACCATGTTTCCACTTAAAATCATTTTTATTCCCTCTCATTGTCTCAGTCATAGCATTACAAATAAAATTGATATTCTTTATAAACTTTTTGTGGAAAGTAGCCAAACCATGAAATGATCTTACCTCACCCACATTCTTAGGTGTAGAACATTCCATAATTTCTTTAACCTTCTTAGAATCCATTCTCAAACCATCAATTGAAATCACAAATCCCAAATACACAATTTCCTCATGCATAAAAGAACACTTTTTCAAGTTAATCATCAACTTCTCCTCTTTCAATCTTTGTAATACTTATCTAACATGCTCAATATGTTCTTCCTTAATTGTATTGAATATCAAAATTTCATCTAGATAAACAATCATAAACTTACCCAGAAATCTCTTGAGAACTTCATTCATCAACCTCATGAAAGTACTAGGTGCATTAGTGAAACTAAAAAGCATAACCAACCATTCATACAAACCATCTTTTGTCTTGAAAGCAATATTTCATTCATCAGCTTCTCTAATTTTGATCTGATGATAACCACTCTTCAAATCAATCTTGTTAAAATACTTTGCTCCACTCAAACAATTCATTATGTCATCCATCCTTGGCATAGGAAACCTATATTTCACCATGATCTTGTTAATAGCTCTGGAAGCAATACACATTCTCCATTCTCCATTCTTCTTAGGTGCTAATACAATAGGTACAACACATGAACTCAAACTTTCTCTAGTCAAACCTTTTTACAATAACTCATGCACTTGTCTATTAATTTCTTCATTCTCTTTAGGTGTCAATCTATATGGTGCTTTATTCAGCAAACTAGCTCCAAGAATCAGATGGTAAATCAGTAGGTATATCATCTGCAACAATGTCTTTATACTCTTTCAACAAACTTGTAATTTCTTCTGACACTCGATCTATACTAGCATTTTTTACTATCACTTGGTTACAACTATGATCTTCCACTCAGTTGCCATTGTTTATCACCCGGTTAACATTATTTTCTAGTTACTTGGTTATTACTAGCATAATTTGGTCTCCTAGGAATTATGGCAAAACAAGTTTGATTCTTCTTCACTTCCTTTTCAAATTTATTTCCATTGACCATGCAAATTCTCACAATAGTACAATTAACCTCATCTAGAATTTCAATCAAAGGAAACAATATTTGCTTTCTCCCATTCACCCAAAGAGTATATTAATTCAATCTTTCATCATGTATAACATATCTATCATATTGCCAAGGTCTACACAACAAAATATGACAACAATCCATAGGCATAATATCACATAGAACTCCATCAAAGTAATGTCAAATCTTGAACATCACAATACATTGTTCACTTACCAATATCTTATGCTCATCCTTGGTCCATGAAACATGGTAGGGTTTAGGATGCTTTAGCCTCTACAACTGCAACTTTGTAACTAGCTCTTCTGATGCGAAATTTATTGAACTTCCACTATCAATGATCACTTTGCAACATTTTCCAACCATCTTACATTTATTTTTTAAATGAATTCTTCTTAAGACAAGTTCCTCATTAATTCCCTTATTGTTCTCCTCACCATCAGATTTTTTGTAGCCTCAGGTCCACTTGGTGAACCCTCAACGTCTCCTTGAATCATAACATTTATGTTACTTTGCTCATTTTCAAAGGATCTACATTCAAAGGATGTATGCCCTTCTTTACCAAATCTGAAATAATTACCACAAAAACAACCTCTAGAGTAAGAATTACCTCTTCCTCGGTAAGAACTAGTACCTCATCAATAAGAACTACCACCTTTCCATTTAGTCTTGTATTTTTCATCACCTTTCCATTCAGATTTCCCTTTATCTTGCATAGAATTGTCATATTTTCCACCTTCGCCATAAGATCTACCTCTTTGTCTCTAATTCTACCACCTCTATCTCTTTGTCTTTGTTCATGCTTCTTTGTCAAAATTTCCTCAGCTTTCAAGGCATATTGGTATGCTTCTTCAACACTTTTTGGTTTCACAAAACTTATTTCATCTTGAATTTCATATCTCAATCCATTTAGATACATTACAATTTCCTCAACATCATCATCCACATGACTAGATATGATGTCCAACCTATAGAATTCCTCATTATACTCCTTCATAGTAATGTCTCTTTGTCTCAAATCTTACATCTTTCTCAACAAGCTAACTTGGTAATGAGCAGGAAGAAACTTTTTCTTCACCTTGTTTACCATTTTCAGCCAATTCCTAATCTTCTTCTTTCCTCTCCTTTGTCTATCAGATTGCAAATGCTCCCGCCATAGTGAAGCATGACCTTTCAACCTAGTAACTACAATTTTCACCTTCCTATTGTTAGGAGTATTTTCAAACTCAAAGAACTTTTCCATCTTAGAGATCCAATCCAACACAACATTGGTGTCCAATTTTTCATTATAAGGAACAAATTCTATAATAGGATTTGAATGTGCCCTAAACAATACTCTCAACAATCTTTCCTCATCTTGATCTTCTTCAAGTTTTGGATTAGGGTTTGGTGCTATTGCTTCATCAGCACTCACATCATCAAGATGTGCTCCTCTCCTCTAGGTTGTCTCCACATCATCTAATTTGGTTGCAACTTGTCTCAATGTATCCAATATAGCATTATCAACATTTCCTTTACCTTGAACCATCTTTACAATCAGGTTCTTGCAAGGTCATAAACCTCTGCAAGTTATAGTTCAAATCCTCAGATCTGCCACCCTACAACCAAATTCATCTTAGGGTCTACACGAACCAGTCTCCACAAGGATAAACCTAGCTCTGATACCACCTGGTGCAAGGAGGGAATGAGACAACTAGGTCCAAGGGCACACCCAAATATCCAAACCACCTTACAAAGTAAACATAACAGAAGCAAACAACAAATAGAACATCACCAAGGAAGGAGAGAACAAAACACTTTATTGATTCATCAAAGTATCAACATGCATGCCCAATGATAAGGCCTTCTGGGTTATGACCAAATACAAAATATACCTTCAAGATCTATAATCCAGCTTTAACTCGCAACATCTTCTTTCTCTAGTCCTCTCTACTTGTACCCATGCCCTAAACTAAACCAAATACCTCTACTTATACTTGCCAAAATGACTTATAGAAGATTTAACAACATGACAAAGAAGAAAACCAACCTCAACACAGTCAACACTCATCCCTAGACAAGATCCTATTATTAAATCCACAATCTAAATAAAATACAAGAGTCGACTCCCACTAAGAACTAAAACACAGACAACTTGATCAAAGAAGGACCTAAGAAACAGGAGCAATAGGTTCACTCGACGACTGAAGAAATGCTTGGTTAGCAAAGGAACAACTCGATTCAGACTAATGAAGCTCGATCACCATATGAACAACTTGACAAGGTCTAAATAACTCAGTTGACACTGTAGCTCAATAAGGTCTAAAGAACAAAAGTGCAAGATTGAAAGGAAACCCAAGATGCTCCTACATCAATTACCAACCAATGTAACATACTCATGCATAATCTTATCACTTCATCAAATCATGTAAACAATCAAATCAATATTACCTTGTCAAACACTGATTCATCAATTGCCCATTTAAGCTCACATACTTAACATCACTTTTTCATTTCATCTTCTATCTTTACCAACCATTTCTTCACTTAACATAATATAATCTAAATGATTTGGAAACTTACATAAATTGGTAAGTCCATAAGTTTGACATCAATGACAACATAATAACTGATCCAATTCTCCTACATACCTTTCATAACTTGGTTATCTAACCTTGTAACATTATCAACATTGGTATTAGTTTTGTTAACACAAAATAATTCATCCTTAACTTTCTAATTTTTTTCAATAATGTGCCTCAAAGTGATACAATGGTCTATTGTTGAATACTTAAGTTTGAAACCAAATTTCCCTTTTGCCCTTTTATGCTTCTCTTATGCCCAATTGTTGATTATGTTTTTGATCATGCTGCCAAATAGTTCTGTGAACAAAAGGTTGATCATAATCATCTTGTAACTGGACATATTATTGACATGACCACTTTTAAAGAAAGAAAATGATAAACTAGTTGTCCACTTCCCAAGAAAATCCTGTTGGGTGATCTCAATGAAGATTTTTGTGGTATGAGGTGCAATAACTTTCATGCCCCATTTGAGATATTCAGCCTGAAGTTCACCCAAATCTTTTTCTTTACCACCTCCCAATTTCTTAATTCCCATCAAATTTTCTATATACTATCAACCAAGGGTGGGGGGTCCACCTCACAATCTTGTTCATAAAGTCACCTTGCATAATCAAACCATCGTGAATATGATATGTTATTATCAATTTTCTTCTTTCTTGCATAAAATTACTTCCAAAATAGCATGGGGTTATTTTTAGCAAGAAAATTTAGTTCGTCCCACCCAAGTAATCAAATAATCAACTTTTTCCTCTTTAAAATATGTTTGTAAGCTTTTATGCTAACATTCTCTTTGTTTGATTTTTTCAAAAAAATTCTAGCTATTTTTCTCTCCTCGTCAAACCAAGTATTGAGAGGAAATCAAGTAGCTTCAAACTTTCTTGTATTTGCTCTTTTATACTTTGAGAGAGTACCATGAACCAACTTTGTTAAATCATAACTATTGATAACATGCAAATGTGTTGTCTTTTCCTTATAAAACTTTTCAAGTGAAGCCATGAAAGTATTGTTGTTATTTTGAGTTAAGAAAATTTTTCCATATGAAAGTAGTTGTTGAGAGCACTATGTTTTCACCACATATTGCTCCTTATCTATCCACAAAAAATCAATATACATAGGTTTGTTATCTAACTTCAAACCCCAATCATGGTCCCCAATTGTGACTCCCTCAATTATCTCATATAAATAAAGTGAACAAATTGCATAGTCAACTATACTTGCATATTGTAAGTATTGCAAGTGAAAAAACCCAAATTTGACCTCTTAGCTAAACTATTACAAATAATTAGATCAAAAGTACCACATAAACTAATAAACTCTTCAACAAATGATTGTAGCCTTTAGTGTTCTCTAAGATTATTTTCCACTATTTCTTTGCATGCTCCACAAGCCAAATAGGATTATAATTTTTATTGTTGCTACTACTAACTTGCTCGCTACAATCCTAACATAAAAAACTCTAACAAGGAGACACCATCTTGTTGTGAGAACACAACACCATCTTTTTTTAAGGCTGCAAAAGGGTTTCTACTATGTAGACCGTTATTTTTATATGTTTTTAAGACTTGAGGGGCAAACTAACATGCTACAATCCTAATCAAGTTGTTGTTTTCTAAGATCTTGAACTAAATAAACAACTTATGGATGTCTTATTTTTCCAACTGAATGATATACCCTACTTTTTCTTTTACTATAACCATAATATCGCCATGTCTATTACTATTACCCACTACTTCATTCCAAATTGTAAACTTTAAATATCCCCCAAATAAAGGAGTCTTACATCCTTCATGCTCATTGCCTTAGTGAGATAGATAATGTCTCTACCTTCTACAATAGGCCCTAACCAATGCCCCATCTCCAAGGATAACCTCTGTTATTCTAACAAGCTAAACTTAAAGAAATCTAGGTAGAGCATAATTGTTATTTGTTTTGTTGCTAATATTGATATGTAATACTAAATATTTAAATGTGTTTTGATACTTTTTAATGCTATACTTTTATAAAAAAAAGTCTACACAAAACTAAACTATTGTACACCAATATTGTAACTTTATTCCATCCAAAGTGAATACTACTATTTACACAACTTCTTTTTATAATCACACTTATTTGTATAATATAGTCAACTACACTTACTTTTATATAGAAACCTTGAATTATACTTTTGCATAATTTTTTTATTAATTATCCCTTGCACTATCTTTCCATAATAGTGCCAATTAGGCTGATAGGCTTCTCCTTTGGAAGGAACCTCCTACCATAAATGCAATTTAGTGTCTCACACTCAAACCATGTCTCATGTCCAAATTGATGGTTTTTTAAAAAAATTCAGGTGGTTTTTGCCTAGCAAAATTGCTGTTCTTTTGACTTGTTCAGCTTTTTTTTTTTGTTTGACAAAATCATCAGTTCTATCCTTGTTATTCCACCTCCACTAGAAAAATTCATCAATATAATATAACTTTTATTTAAATCTAATATTAATATTTATTTTTCCTTTAATTCATAATGCAACTAGAGATAAAATTATAAATTTAATTTAATTATTTATAATATCTCTCATAAAATCAAATAGTTATAAACTAAATGATTACAAAGTGAACTCTACCACAACTTCTCTTAAAATATAAAAAAATTATAAATATTTATTTATTAACTTCCCTCTTGTATTAATAAATATAAAATCATTTATATGCAACTAAGAGTTTAATTAGACTTAAAGAATCAAAAATGATAACATCCACTTAAACTAAATGAATAATATTTATTTATTTTTAATTAATTAATTAATTAAAAATTTTAAATAAACAAATCTGAAAACTAAATTATATAAAATAAAAATACACATACAATTAGTATTTTAACATGTCTTAGATCTTCCTTAACTATTGAATAGATTGATTTGTCCAATTATTTTAATATGATTACTTTAATAACAAGAGCTCTTTGAGGATTCGACATAGATGCTCGCCAAAAATGGCAAGAAAAGAGCGAAATGTGAATTTCGAAAAAAAGCAGAGATATCAAATCAAATTAAATCCCGCAGATTTGAAACAACATTAAAAAGCATGAAATACAGGACAACAATCGACTGTCGCAAATAATTCAAACCCTAACAATAGAGCAAAAACCATAGACACTGGGTAAACACAAATCATGTTAATCACAGAAATATGCGAGGGCATGAGGAAACAAGAGTTAATGCAAATTAGATCAATACATCCAACCAATTTGAAATTTTATCAGACAGTAAGGCTCATCGAATTAAGTCTTTCAAGGAGATTGTGGAAGCATATGAAAATAGAAGGCTTGAGATCTTAAACAAGGAAAAAGATAAAGAATATCCATTGAAGGCAAAGGAAGGATGGCAAATTGTTCAAAGGAAGAAGAAGGTATCAAAACAATGCCAGAACCACCAGTCGATGCAGAAAAAGCAAAATTGGCCAAATCAGAAAAAAGACCTAAGATATGAGATCCAAACTAGACAAGATGGAAACGACACAGAATGTAAAAAGCAAAAGAAGGAGGGTAATACAATATCACCATCACTTTACATTTCTCAAGCTAACCGTACGATGATAGGGCTGCAGCAATTTTTGAAGGAAAAAATAGATCATGGACCTTTGACGAACAAAAAATCGTATATCCCTCCACATAAGAGGAATATGGAATCTCTGAAACAAACAAACATAGAGGATAATCAGTTGTCAGATAATAGCTTTGCCGACACACTAATTATTAGTGACATGTTCACAGAAGAACGCTTGAAAGAATGCGAAGAAAGGGGGCTTTAAGTAGTATGGAATGACCCTAGCAAGTATATCTCAAACCTAAAAAGGAGAATTGAAAAATATTGTGCTGTCAAATTTCTGGATTTGATTGTGTATAATTTTTTTACATCAATCAAATCCAGAAATTTGACAGCACATTAGCATGGATTGTGGAAATCTAATAGATCTCATTGAAAAATATTGTCAGGACTAGGTGAGTATAAGTTTCTTTGCAAAAAGCTCATTATTTATTCTCTGTAAATCAATGTGAACTAGGAATTTATTAGCTAAAATGTCAAACTATTTTTATAAAAGATTTTTAGTTAAATTTTTACTATGGGAACCTAATTGATTTGAAGGTAAACCTAACAAAACTGCCTACTGGTTAAAATGTAAAAATTTCCCTCCGAAAATTAAACATTTTAAAACCCTAACATGAATTGGAAATTTTTTAGGTAAGTTAATTGGTATAGAATCTGATTATTAGAAAGAAAGCACCATCAAATTCTTGATAGAATCAGATTGTAAACCAACAAAACCTATAATTAAAAAATTAATTACAAACAGATCAATTTATAACCTAGAATTTTTAACCTGCGAAGGAGAATGTTCTGGCATAATCATTCCTAGCACCGAAGTTGGATTTAAAGCTACAAACATTAAAGACATGCTCAGCTTCGTCAATAAGAGAAAATGAACTAATAATGAAGCAACAGATGAGAAATTATATAAAAAATCAAAAATAGAAGAACATCGCATAGAGGAGCCAAAGGACTCTCAGGAAGGAATAACTAATGATGATCTCGAAGAACACGAGGCAATAGATCAAGATATTTTACCAGCTATTAATCAATGCACTAAGTGCAGAAATAATGTTGAGGAATTGGAGACTAACAAGAATAAACTCAAGGCACTAAATTATGAAATTGCAATCACTCAAAGCGATATTGAAGACTTGTTAGTCATCTCAGAGCAAATGCACAAAGAACATTGCACTACTGGGGAGGATATTCATATTATAAACCCCCTAAATCAAAAAGAGGATAGTCAGGAACCATTGGATATTGAGGACATGCAAGCAAAAACAAAAGAATACACAAAATCTCTAAAAAGCATAGATACCCCTATTCAGAATTTAGCTAAAATCCCACTAGCAGATGATGAACAATGGAACAATATAACAATTCGCAAAAAGAATAAGAAAAAGAGTTATAAATTCTGGCAAACTCCAATGGATGGCTCAGACATATTTGAAGAATTGGGAAAAAGTCAAACAACAACCATTGAAATGCAAACGACAATGCATTACCTGAAATAATTGATATTTTAACAGAAGTAGGCCTATTAGAAAGAGAGGTAAATGAAATAAAAAAGGGACTTAAATCCAATACACCAGTGAAGGAAGAAATGGATAATATAGAAACCAATCATACTCCTAATTTGGCAGGAAAAGAAGAAATAGAAGAAGGATATTGGAACACTGAAACAAAGGAGGAGGATTTAACTGATTTTCTCATTAATGACCTACTAATGGATGAACCAGAAAGCAATGAAGATGAAAACAAACATATCACTTCAGAGGTTCTAGGAATAGCTACCAATGAAGAAGGTTGTAAAAACCCTAAATGTGGCAAAATTAAAAGCAGAAGGGGGAGGAAGTCTCTTAAAAAATTAAGAGAAGTAGCAGGGCAAGCTAGAGAACAGCAAAAAATCAATGATTTATTAAATGCAAGAAAGGGGAAGAGCCTTCCCAATGTGCAATGAAGATCACTTCTTGGAATGCTAGAGGGCTAAATGCCCCTAGCAAAAAAAGGCTATTAAAACAAAATTTAATAGCTTTTGAGTCAGAAATTATAATCATTCAGGAAACTAAATTAGATATTGCAGAAAGTATTAATCTAAAGCAAAGATTAAAACAATGGCAGTCAAACTTCAAAGAATCTATGGGAGCTTCAGGAGGTCTAGGAATAATTTGGAATCCTCAAAAAGTCAATCTCACTATAATAAATAAAAATTCTAATTGGATAAGTAGCAGAGTGACAAGCCTCAAAAACAATGTTAAATTTCTTCTAATTAATATCTATGGTCCCATTCCCTCTAAGGACAAAGTTACAATATGGCAAGATATTAGTGGCTTTCTCTCTAATCATCTAGATATGACAGTATTTCTAGGAGGAGACTTCAATGCAATAATGAAAAAGGAAAAAAAGTATGGTGGAAAGAAAATGTTATCACAGATAAACAGGGACTTTAAAAGCTGGGCAGAAGAAAATATGCTGACAGATATACCAACAAAAAATGGAATATTCACATGGAATAACAGAAGAAAAGATTTCAACTACATTGCAAAGAGATTAGACAAATTCCTAGTTAAAGGGGACTTAAGCAGCTTTGGCATGGATATTATGGCAGAAATTCTCCCAATATCAAGATCCAATCATTTTCCTATTACTCTTAATATCTTAGAACCCAACAAACTAATAAGAAATGCCTTTAAATGTGAAAAAATGTGGTTCCTAAATCCAACATTTATGATTCAAATTAAGAAATGGTGGAAAACAGATAAGTCGCAAGGATAAAAAATGTTTAGCTTGATAACAAAAATGAAAAACCTAAAAAATAAAATAAAAGAATGGAATAAAGAGCACTTCAAAAATATTTTCCTAAGAAAACTTGAAATAGAAGAAGAACTAAAAAACCTCAATAATGAAGTAATTAGGGAAGGAATGGATAATAACAAATATATAAAAGAAAAAGAATTAATGATTAAACAAGAAGAAATATTGGGAAAAGAAGAAATTTTCTGGTGCTAGAAACCAAGAGAAAAATGGCTAGAAGAAGGGGACAGAAATACAAAATACTTTCATAATAGTACTCTCCATAACCAAAATCTTAGACTCATAACTCATATAAAAAACTCTGAAGGAAACCTAACCTCAGAACCTCCTAAGATCTCTGAGGAAATAATCAAGTATTTTCAAGACTGTCTCAATAATTATGAAACATCCCACATTACTGCCTAGCAGGAAATGCTCAGTAATATCCCCAAAATTATCTCAGATGATGACAAAAAATTCTTAAATAAACCATTCACTTTGGAGGAAATTAGGACAACCCTCTTCAGCATGAACCCGGATAAATCCCTCGGCCCGGGTGGATTCTAAGCCTTCTTTTATCAAAAATGTTGGGATATTATTGAGGAAGGGCTATGGGCTGCCATAGAAGCTACTAGAAATGGGGGACACATACTCAAAGAAATTAATCATACTTTCTTGACACTAATACCAAAAAATAGTAATACTGAAACCCCTAGGGACTACAGACCTATAGCTCTCCGTAATACTATCTACAAAATCCTATCAAAAGCCCTTGCCGTCCGGCTCAAGACTCTTTTATCTAAAATAATATCGAAAGAACAAACTAACTTTATGCCTGGAAAATCCATAATTGATGGAATATCTATTATACAGGAAACAATTCACTCAGCAAAGACAAACAGAGAAACATGTATGTTCCTCAAACTAGATATTCAAAAAGCATATGATAAAGTAGACTGGCGATTCTTATGTAAGACTATGGAGAAATTTGGATTCTCAAAAAGATGGATAAACCTCATCTACCAATGTATAGCTACACCAAAATTCTCAATACTTATCAATGGAACCCCTGAAGGTTTCTTCAGTGCTTCAAGAGGCATACGACAGGGTGACCCAATTTCACCCTTTCTTTTTATTATAATGGTTGAAACCTTGGGTAGAACAATCAAACAAGCTCAAATCCAATCCAAAATTCAAGGCATTCCAGTAAAAAAAAATGTTGAAAATACAACTCATGAGCAATTTGCAAACGATATTATTATGGCTGGTCTTAGCACTATCAATGAAGCAAGAAATTACAAAACCATCATAGATAATTACACCAAAGCATCAGGTCAAAAAATTAATGCAGAAAAATCAAAAAATTTCTTTCTGAACACAGGAAATAATCAGGAAGATCAAATATGCAATTTATTAGGGTATAAAAAAGGAAAATTTCCATGTAAATACCTAGGGATATACATAGGAGATGAACAAAAACAAAATTCGGGCTGGCAAGATGTCCTCTCCAAAATTAACAAACACACAGATAGCTAGAATGGGAGATGGTTAACAAAAGTTGGTAGAACAACCAAAATTAAAGCAGTCCTATCAACACTTCCAACATATCAGTTATCCTATCTACAAATCCCTAAAAATACCAATAAAAAAATTGGAGCAAAACTTAGAAACTTCTTTTGGAACGGGACTGAAAATAAAAAGAAAGTAGCCTTAATTAAATGTGAAAATATATGTCGACCAAAGAAGATGGGAGGATTAGGTATTAAAAACCTAGAATGGCAAAACGAAGCATTAGGGGCTAAATTGGCATGGCGCATGTTTCAGGACAAGGATAGTAAATGGTCTAGAATCCTATACAATAAATACCTAAAGCCTGATGATCCAACCTCCTTATTTAGAATTAAAAACCCTCCTCGAGGATCAATTTTTTGGAATTTTCTGACAAAATGTCACCGTATCATCTCTAAACATGCAACTTGGGACATTGGAAATGGCAATAAAGCCCTCTTTTGGGAAGATTCTTGGAATGGGCTTCCTCGTCTGGACATGTATAACATTTCCAATCAAATAGTAAACCTCCTCAAAGAGAGATGGGGACCAAAGTAAGAGACTATGTGGATCATGATCCATCAAATGAGGACACTCCGTGGAAATGGAAACCCCTATCCAACATTAACATATCTTTAATTGACCAATCCAAGCTAGAAGGTATCCTCCAAGACCAAAAAATCCATCTTACTAACAGAGAAGATAACTTAACATGGGCTCTATCTAATGACAGAACATATAAAGTTAAAAAAGGATACAATGCGATCCTCAACTCTCAAAGATGGGAGGAAATCAATATCCCTATGAATCTCTGTTGGGATCCTGCCATTTTTCCCAAAGCAGGAATCTTCCTATGGGGGCCTTCCAAAATCGTATTCTCACTGCTGATAGAATAATCAAAATGGGATACCAAGGTCCCTCTAGATTCTCTTTATACAACAACAATAATGAAACAATTAATCATATACTTTACCAATGCAGCTTCTCCAATGAATGCTGACATAGGATCAAGAGAAAACTCAACTGGACATCTCCCCTTCTTGAGACTTGGAAGGATCATATAGATGGATGGCCTAAAAGCAGAGAGATAAACATTTATGATAAAATTTGGAATGTCACTCCTGCAATTGTAACTTGGGAATTATGGAAAGAGAGAAATAGAAGAATATTCAATAACACTGAAATGTCAATCTCTCAATTAGTCAATAAAATGGAAATAGCCATAACTGAAGTCTTAAATAATTACCTCAGAATTACTCCTAAACAAGAAGGCACTTTTACAACTTGGGATGCAAAAATTAAAAAATGTTGGCCACAGTTAATTAATCCTTCATTATATTACAATTCTAAGAATACCTTAGCACACAAAGAATGCAAATGGGAATTGCCCCCTCAAGGGTGGAAAAAACTTAATTTTGATGGAGCCTCCCATGGAAACCCAGGGGTATCTGGATTAGGGTTTATCCTAAGAGATCACCTGGGACAATGACTTGTCAAAAAGCAAAACCCCTAGGTATTACAACCAATAACTTGGCAGAGCTAGAAGCAGTAAACAAAGGACTTTCATACTGTAACAAACATAAAATTAAAAAATTAATAATTGAAGGAGATTCACAAATCATCCTAAATGCCCTAAGGAAAAGATCTATCCCGAATTGGAAAATCAACTCTAAATTAGAAGAAGTAAATAAAAAATTAGACAAAATAGAAGAAGTTATTATTCAACATATCTACCGTGAAGGAAATTGTGAGGTTGATAAGTTGGCTAATGAAGGAGCGAATGGCAACGACATCTATTTATTTAATCAAATAATAAACTAACAAATTAATATTTTTAAGAAACCTAATAGAAATACTCAAGTTCCATGTACTTCAGGACATATAAGCATAGATTCATATAAGGTAATTATATATAGATAAATTTTTATATTTATGTATAGCAGGCTATATGAAAATTTAAATATGGTCTAGAGTACATAGATCCTCATGCCCCTTACATTAAAATGCTTAAACCTTAGATTAGTCCTTGCCCACTAATATAATAACTTTAATGGAAGGGATGGCGTATTGTATTCAGAACAAATAAATTCAAGAACAAAGATTGGTATAAGGTTATTTGATTCTAACCCTTCGAATAACATCGAACATTTGGAACATCTTAACCAATAGAGCTAAAAATTGGCATTCAAATTCGTAGGAAGCTTGAATGGAACCTTCTAGAACTTCTAGAAGCTCCTCAAATTCTCTAGAACCATCGGCCCTCTATACTAAGCTAAATCTTCATCCCCTATTTTTTTTCCACCTCACAGCCGAAACAATGGAAGCGTTCATCAGCTTGTATCATGCAACTAAAAATCGAACTATGGCTTTCAAGGGGAATATAACACCAAAACGATGGACTCAGATCCTTAATCCAGTTGATGACATGACAAGAGTTGCAATTAGTAGGGCAATTGGAGAAGGTGTTTTAAGGTATGAATATACATGGAGAACAAATAGTGATATTATAGGATCATTCATAGGCTGCATGATAAGGGCCAAAATTGATAAATGGGATACTATTCGTCTCTGTTACAATATTTTCAATCCTGTATGGCTAATAGGGTTGGAAGAGGCAATAATGAGTATTGATAACAAAAATCGCATTCCTCTCCCAGAACTTTACATGGCCCTACCCCCTGGGATTCTTGATACCACTTTACACCCCACTCACCCTATTATCCTTATCCGCGACCCTCCCACCTTCAACAAGGAATGGGAAAACATGGAGGAAAGCATCCACTTTCTGCTGCGATGGAGAGGAATCCTTGAGGATAATAGCCAAGAATGGCTTCTTAATTATCTCACGTCCACCAGAGATTACATAGAATCGAGTGCAAATTTTGATAACCTTCCTTCACTCTCCTTTTGCACTCCCAATTTGGACAAATCCAGTAGAGCCAGATCAACATATGTATTTCCCCCCAACTTCCAGTCAGAGGACCCAATGGATATTTTAGAAGTTATCATGGTGTCCACAGAGAAAACTATAGAAATAGAGTAATTCTATTTGCTCTCGCAATTTGAATCTCTCAGAACAGGTTAGATAAAAGCAAATTTTGATTAAAATACAGTAGATTCTCCATAAGTAACAACTCTTTGAAAATCTATAGAAAAAAGGCTGATGGAAATAGGGTTTAAATATATGAATATGGATAAATCTATATAGGTGAATAGTATATGCAGGAGCTAGTCAACTAATAGAAAATTTTCTCTTTTGTGGCAACTTTCTCTGCTTCATATTATAGTAAAACTATCTTATGGGATAGATACAACACAGTATGATTAATTGACTAATATTATGTCTTAATCTGAACCAATGAGGCATATTTAGACCAAGTTGCTAATCATCTTGTTTCTTGCATAAGTTTTTTTTTCACTCCCCATTTTACTTATAATTCATGTTGTCAGTAATTGCTGAAAGGTTTCTATGCGGACAATAATGCCATGTCTGTGTAAATTCACTCCTAGCTTATACTAGCCCTTCCTTGTCTTTATTTTTTACTTCCATCTAGCCCTTTTCTCAGTACTTAGTTGTTACTTGATATGGTTTTCAATGTATAACAAAATGGTAAGGATTTGGTAATAACTATGCAGTCTATAAAAGAGGAACATATGTAATTATATGTGGGGCATTGATATATATATGTTAGAGGTTAATGAGTAAGCATGTATATATGAGTGTCAACATAGATAAATGGGTGTTCTGCTAAATATAGGATGTGAAGTAATTACAAAATTACACTATAAGTTGGTACCTCTTTCTCTGATCCAGTAACATCTAATGGATCTCAATTTGAAGCTTGGATGATTAATTAATTCATACAAAAATAATAAACATAAAATGTCCCAAAATGGAATGCTTGTGATATTATCATGAGGAATTAACCAAAACATTATATTGAGTACTAACAATACTAATTCCCTCCCTTTGGAAGTATCTCTTGTTTGGTTTTGTGTTGAAGCGAGCAGGTAAAAAGCAAGTTAAGCAGCAATTGTCAAAGATAATCTTCTTGGTACTCGCCCTTTTATAACAATGGCTCATGAAATCTCTTGGAAACTACCATATTTGTAAATTGTATGATAAATGGTTTAAATTGATAATTGTAAAAGGATCAATATCCTGGAGAAGGATTAAAGCATTATGTAATTGTTGGGGTATGCCCCTAAGATACATGTAAAATAAAGGACATTGTCCTGGGCAAGACTGGAGGTTTTCTTCCCCGTTCTTTCCTGCCAGTGCCCATTTGAACGGTGGATATGTAAAAAAATTATATTAATAAATAAAATTAAGGTTTTTTGTCGTTTATTGATTTTAGAAAGAAAAAAAGAAAAAAACCATGTCTTAGATCTCTCAAATCATGCAACCATACTATACTTGATTTTCTATTTTTAGCATATTTATTTTCACATGCATGCAACCATACTATACATAGCTTTCTATTTTTAGCATATTTATTTTCACATGATGTAACCATATTATACTTAGCCTTCTATTTTTAGCATTTTTTTTGACATGCATGTAACCTTACTATACTTAGTTTCTATTTTTAGCATGTTTGTTTTTGCATGCATGCATAAGTTTAGTTACAGCATGTTTTCCTCTCAATTAATCTTTTTTCTTTTTTTTTCCAATAAATTTTGCAATTAAATTATTTTAGATATAAGAATAATATTTATCTATATTTAGAAAATTCATGATAATCGCATGGTTCTAATGAAAAATTTAAAGTTGAAACCCTAACTGTTCAATTTATTATTTTCTTCCAGTTTTCTGAAATCAAATTTTCCCTATATTAAAAAGGGGTTTAAAAGAATACATTCATAATAATTTTCTATAGTTTTTCCACAGTAAAGTTTTCTTGATTCATAAGTTTTCCTTTTTTTTCAAAATCTACTTCATAATTCCTTATTCAACAATCACTACATAAATTAATAACAACATGAAAACACCCAAAAAGACATGAAGTAGACAAAATTTTCAATAAAATTATACAATGGGTTTTTAAACCCTACCTCAAAACCACAGCTAAAATCTGAGACAATCTGTGAATGCGTGCAAATCCAAACCCTTTGAAACTTTCAACAATTCTTTTGATCCAATTCTGAATTTTTTTGCTCCCAAAAACCTGTGTAATTACAAAATGAGCTCCAAATCTCTGATAAAGAGGTCTTCCCTAAATTGGGTCTCTGATTGTGCAATCACGTGAGGGAACTCACTGATCAATTACTGTTTATTACTTTATTACCTTTTACCTTTTCATGCACAACTCTTTTAGATCGTTAATTACCAACTTAATTTAAATAATTAGTTTTTTTCACTTTAATTAATTTTTGAAGCGTTTTTAATAATATATTTATTAATTTAACTAATAACATTATTTAGAGTTTATTATTAAAATAAAACTGCTAAATAATTAATCTTGTTTAATAAAAGAAAATCTCAAGGAGCAAAAATGTCTAGCGAAATTGTGAAAAAAGCAGGTAGCAACCTAGAAAAAAATTTGAAACATGCGACAAAAAGTAGTCACCGAAGTAATTATTAGTGGGTTAAATCGAGAAACCCTTCAACGACTTCCTCCTCCAAAGCATTTGCAGTGAAAAACCCTGCCCATAATCTCTGCTGCTCTGAATGGAAGAAGATTCAGCCTCAGAAAACTATAAGACCTGATCCACCTCCAAAACCCAAACACCAATAGATATATGATAGAAACCTCAAATCACTTTGAGGTCCTTAGTGAGCATAATGGACAGGAGCACCCCAAATTATATCAAGCAAGGCAAATTCATTTAGAGGTTCCTCCAGTTTCTCTTGCCGAAAAAAGAGAGAAAATGGTCCATATTAAGAATGGAGGTGGTAGTAAGCAAACGGTAGCCAGTTTTCAAAATCCATAGTTACAAGCCCCCCAGAGGATAGACTAGAAACCATCAAATAATGTTTATCTCAAGTCTTTACGCCCTCGGCCCATTATTGTTTCTACAACCAATCTAGATAACCAAATTAGAGTTTTTAATCTTACAAAGTATCTAGGCAACAAAATGTATCTTTCACCTTCGCAACAAACAGGGCTCCATAACACTTTGAACCTCAATTGCAAAAGCCAGCCTAGGAAGATAGATCCCTCTGTTTTGACATCCCCTAGTAGATCTCCTAGCTCCTATGTTCCTCCCAATTGCAGATCACTTATTGCCAGCCCTTCAATGGTCCATCCCATAGTTTCTAGACCCCCATCTGTAGCTCTCTCCCCTAAACCTATAGATAAGATTGTTACCATTAGTATCCAAGCAAGTGAAGAGCAATGGAAAGAGTGTCAAAAAGTGGGTATTTTTGCATATTGGAATGGGCCAAAATGCGAACTGCTCAACCTCAACAATTGGTTCGAAGATTATTGCAATAATCAGGTAAGTATTTCTCACCATTCTAATAGATCAATATACATTCAATGTAGTGATGAAGCTATTAAAAAGGATTTTCTTTATGTCTCTGATTGCTTTTCTAAAGGGTATGCAATAAGATTTTTTGATAGGTCTCCGGATTGCAAGGAAGGGATGCTAGACTTTGTTATCCCAACCTGGTTTATCATCCAATCCCTTCCTTTGAAACTCCTTCACATAGACATTATTAAAGAAATAGGGTTGTCTATGGGTGAATTGATAGGATTGGATTCCTCCTTTCAATTTTGTAACAATATTAAGCCACTAATCAAATGTAAAGTTAACAATCTAGAAACTGGTAAGGTTAAGATTAAAACCAACAGAGCAATGTATAGTTTGAAACTCCACAGATATGAAGGCAAAATTTTAGAGACCATTAGATTAGATAATGATAATAAAATCATATTCAAAACACTACAACTAACTGTGGATCTCAAAAGCACATTTCCTATGATGAACTTTAGAAACCAAAAAGAGCAACTAAAGGATTATGTGCAAAAGAAGGATTTACTCCAATCTCACCAGGAGACCTCAAAAAAATTTGCTCAGATATAAGTACAGAGGACAACAAGTTCTATAAAATCCACTAGGGTATCTTCACTGTCAGATCTTAGACATGCAAAAGAAAGTGGCAGAGTAAGGCAAAAGAAATTGTCAGAGGAAAAGCAAGTAATCAAAATAATGAGCAATCATCACACTAAAGAAGGAAAATGTACAACTCTAGGACCCAATAAAGGAAAAGTAAGTATTGGGGAAAGCAACGGTACAAATCCTCCTTTAAATCTGCAGAGGAATGGTGAGAATCATAGTGCCAAAGATCTTTGTACTGATGGTAGAAATTGCCAAGAAGATTTGATTAACTCAAAGAAATATGGCTTGACAATTATCAGTAGGAAAGCTAAGGATAATTCAGAGGAAGCAAACAAGAATAAGATAATTTTTGCTCCAATCATAGAAGAAACATAAAATTTCCTACTATTCGGTGGGGAAGAATTAGAAAAAGGGATGACTATGAAATTAGATGAGAAGATGGAACCCCCCAGGACTATATAATAAAAAATGGGGAAGATGCAACAACATCTAACAAAGAACCAACTAGATGGGGTTCTAAATTTTGGCAAACACCACTAGTAAAATCAGACTCAATAGCTCACTTTGGTAGAAATGATAAGGAAAAGAATAGTAATCAATCTAAAGAAAAAAGACATTTAACACAAGATTTTCAAGATTTCTTGCATAGAGATGAGGTCAGGGTGGAAGAGCTAGAAAATTTGCATTTAGACAAAGTAGAAGAAGACAATATAGAAGCCTTAACAGAGAAGCTTATTGAAGTCTTCAGCTTTAAGAACATTGACAAGAGTAGTGAAGCACAAAATGAAAATTTGATTCAGAAAGTTCTAAAATTAGGAGGAGATAATTATAACTAGAAAGACCTAAAAAGAGATTTATTAAAAATTGAAGGTGAAGATAAGAATGAAGAATTTTTGCAACAAATCGAGGCACTTCCAAATATTATGCAAGACAAGGATGTTGAGCAAATTGAGCTAAGAAGGTATACAACTATAGAGGACAGAGCCACTAAGGACCACCAAGAATTAGCAGAGCAGCTAATACAAGAGATGGAAAGTGAAGAAAAGGATGAGAAAAAAGGTAATCAATCTGAAATTGCCTTAAGTGCACAAAAGAATATAGAATAGTTGGGCATCCAGATGAACCAGGAAGGACTTAAATCCCCTAACTATGGCAAGGTGAAATCTAAAAGAGGTAGAAAGTCCCTCAAGGAACTCAAAGAAGTAGATGGTCAGGCTAGAGAACAATAAAAGATTAGTCAATTATTTAACTTAGGGAAGGGGAAGATCCTTCCTAAGGATTTATGAAGATCACTACATGGAATGCTAGCAGTTTAAATGCCCCTAGCAAAAAAAGATTACTAAAACATAATTTAAAACTATTCGAATTAGAAATCATTCTAATTTAGGAAACTAAGTTAAATATAGAAGAAGGAAATAAGTTAGAAAAGAAAATAGGGAGCTAGAACACTATCTTACATGCATCTAGAGGGGCTTTCGAAGGTTTAGGTTTCATATGAAACCCCAAGAAAGTTACTTTAGAAATTTTAAACTCCTATAACAACTGGTTAGGCAATAGAGTCAAAAGTACTAAATCTAACCTTCAGTTTATTCCAGTAAATGTATATGGTCCAGCCTATAATATAGACAAGAAACACTTATGGGAAAAACTCACCTTATTCATTAATAATTATAAGAATGATCTCATCCTTCTAGGAGGAGACTTCAATAACATATTAAACATCGATGAGAAAGAGGGAGGTATTCAGTGAGCCTCCCAAGCTTCTAAAGATTTCAAATATTGATGCGATGCCAATAATCTGGTTGATATCCCACTCAATAATGGAAATTATATATGGAATAACAAAAGGAAAGACTTTGTGTATATTGCTTAAAAGATGGACAAGTTTCTCCTCAAAGGAGAATTGAGTGACATTCATGCTAACATCCAATGCTCAATCTTGCTAATAGTTAGATCTGATCACTTTTCGGTTAGATTATCTCTTTCTAAACCATCCAAACCAGCCAGAAACCCCTTCAAGTGTGAAAAAATGTGGTTCTTAGATCCAAACTTTTTGAAACACATTAAAGACTGATGGAATTTAGGTAGCTTCAAAGGATCTAAAATGTATATCTTTGTCTCAAAAATGAAAATGCTAAAAGAAAATATTCTTAAATGGAACAAAGACCATTCAATAATATTTTTAAAGAAAAACTAGAAATTGAGGAAAGTATGAAAGAACTTAATTAAGAATTTATTAAGAAAGATATGAACAATGATAGTTATATGGTGGAAAAAGAATTACTAGCCAAACAAGAAAACATATTGGCTAAGGAGGAGATTTTTTAGAGACAAAATTCAAGAGAAAAATTGCTAGATAAAGGAGATTGGAACACGAAGTATTTCCATAACTCCACTCTCTTTAATAGGGCTAAAAGCAAAATAGTTAAAATTTTAAAGATCATATGGGTACCACTTTTGAGGATTCAAGTAAAATATCAGAGATCTTAGATAATCATTTTAAAAACTTATTAAATAATGACCACTCTAACAAATCAACCCAAATCAAAATGTTGGAAGGTATTCCAAAAGTATTATCATTTGAAGATAACAAACTTTTAAACAAATCCATCACCTTAGAACAAGTTAGACTGGTAGTATTTGATATGAATCTAGACAAATCGCCAGGTCCTGATGGTTTCTAGACATTTTTCTATCTGAAATGCTGGGATATCTTGGGTGAAGACCTTTGGAAAGCTTTCAAAGCTTCTAGAAATGGCGGCTTGTTGTTGTCTAAAATCAACCACACCTTTCTTACTCTGATTCCCAAGAAAGAGGACCTCGAAAGTCTTGGGGATTTCAAACCAATCACCTTATGTAATACTATATATAAAATATTAGCAAATAGACTTAAACAATTTCTTCCAAAAATTATTTATGAAGAAAAAACTAGGTTTGTTTCAGGTAGATCGATCCTAGATGGTATACTTATTATTCAAGAAATAATCCATTCAACACACAAGAATAAAAGGGTTCACATGTTCATGAAGTTAGATATCCAAAAGGCATATGACATGGTGGACTGGAGGTTCCTATGTAAAACCCTTGAAGCTTTTGGTTTCTCCCGCCAATGGATCAACCTCATATATCAATGCATATCTACCACCAAGTTCTTTGTCCTTATAAATAGTACCCCAGAAGGCTTTTTTGAAACCTCAAGAGGGATCAAATAGGGAGATCCCCTCTCCCCATTCCTATTTATTGTTATGGTAGAAGCCTTTAGGAGAGCAATCACTAATGCTCACAATAAAGGGGATATCAAGGGTATTATTATTATAGATAACATCCCAAATATTACACATCAAAAGTTTGTTGATGACACTATTTTGCTAAGTGAAAGCACTCCAAAGGAGGCTCTGAATATTAGGTCTATCATTCAATCATATATGGCAGCCTTGGGTCAAAAAGTAAATGCAGGAAAATCTAAAATCTTCTTCATTAACACAAATCCAAAATTAGAAAAGAAGATTTGTCATATCATGGGCTACAAGAAGGGTGAATTCCCTTGCAAGTATTTGGGAATTGATCTGGAAAAAGCAAGCAAATCCAACAAAGTTTGGCAAAACATTTTGGACAAATTAGAGACTAAGATAGGTGGATGGAAGGATAAATGGCTCAAAAAAAAAGGAAAAATTACCAAGATTAAATCTGTCCTATCTACCATCCCTAGTTATCCTCGATCCTATCTTCCACTCCCTATGAATATTAATAAGAAGCTGGAAACAACTCTTAGAAGCTTCCTCTGGAATAACAATGAGGACTCCAATAATCTAGCACTTATAAGGTGGGACAACATTTGTAAACCTAAGGTATTTGGAGGCCTAGGTATAAAAAATTTACTTTGGCAAGATGAAGCATTTGGGGTCGAACGTATTTGGTGTCTCTATATGGATAACAATAGAAAATGGGCTAAAATAATATACAATAAGTATCTTAATGTGATAGACCCCTTGTCCATTTTTAGGATGAAGAATTTACCTAAAGGATCAGAGAGCTAGAATTTTATTGCTAAATGGAGACCCCTAATTAGTAAATATCTCACGTGGGATACTGGTAAAGGAGACAAAGCATTATTTTGGGAGGATTCATGTGATGGGCTCCCTCCTATAGACAACTTGGAGATACCTGTAGAGCTCAAAGAGAAGTTAATATCATTATGGGGTTGCAAGGTCAGCAACTACAAAACCAAGATCACAACAAATGACACTACTTGTTGGGTGTGGAAATTTGTGGATAGTATAGATTTGAAACCTTTGGAAAAAGAGATATATGGTAAGATCATCAAAAGTAGGAAAATCAAACTAGTTTGGGTAGCATCTAAAGATGGAAAGTATAGTGTGAAAAATGGATATAGAGCACTTATTAAATCCCAAAGTTGGGATGAAGTGGACCTCCCACTCAATCTGTGTTGGGATATGTCATGTCTACCTAAGGTTGGGTTCTTTTTATGGTTAGCATACCAAAACAAGATCCTTACGGCTGAGAGATTACACAAACTAGGGTATCAAGGTCCCTCTAGATGTGAGTTATGTAGGCAAAATAGTGAAGATACTAATCACATCGTACATAGGTGCCCTTATACCCAACAATGTTGGGATTGGCTCAGATATATGCTAGGCTGGCATGCCCCTTTGCCTAACTCTCTAGTGGACCTTCTTAAAGGTTGGCCTACTAATATCTACATAGGTGTTTATAATATTTTCCCATCTATCCTCATGTGGGAGGTATAAAAAGAAAAAAATAGAAGATTGTTTAGGAACTAGGCTATGCAACCATAAGAGATTGTCAAGAAGATAGAAGCAAGCATAGTCGAGACACTAAACTCCCACCTCATAAAATCCTAGAAAGAAGAAGGATCTTTCTCTAGCTAGGATGGATTCATTAAGAAAAACTGGTCTAATCTCATTAATCCCCCACTCATTTACAAAAAGAAGAACAAGGAGGCTAGGGAAAATTGTAGATGGTCTCCCCCTCCTAATGGATGGTCAAACTTAAATTTTGACAGTGCCTCTAGAGGTAACCTGGGCTTAGCAAGCATTGGCTGCACTATCACTAACGATTCAAGTAATTGGATAGCTAAAAGGGTTAAATCTATTAATCCTACCACAAATAACTTAGCAAAGCTAGAAGCTCTTCAAGAAGGGCTCCAACTCTGTCAAGATCTAAATCTATCCAAAATTGTCATTGAAGGAGACTCTTGTATCACTTTAAATGCTATAAGAAGACGAGCAACACCCAACTAGGTTTTGAACTCAAAATTAGAAGAGGTTCTTAATATTCTAGATAAGTTTGAAGAACCTTAGATTTATCATATCTTTCGAGAAGGTAACAAGAAGGCTGATCTACTGGAAAACAAGGGTGCTAATGGTAATACTTTCTTGGCAATTAGAGATAGGTAATATCACCTTAAACTTCTAGTAAGGGTTCTAATTGTTTCTTCTTTCTCCCTTCTTTTTCTTTGTCTAGTTAGCCCTACACTTATCTCATGTTAGACTAGTATTTTGGGAATGAGGGTCTTAAGCTCTTGGTCATATATTTAGTTTTGATTAATTGTCTAGATTTATGTGTTTCTAAGGTCGCTACCCTCAAATCCGCACTTTTAATAAGTATACTAATATTACCCATATTAATAATATTATCATTAGCTCTTTCCCAGCTATTATATGGTTTTTTATTTTCTTTTAGTTTATTCCATTTCTCAAGCCAAGTAAACACTAGTGTCTTCTTTAAAATCATAAGGTGTATAGGATAGTATTCTGGGGGGCTAGGAGATTTACTATTGAGGTACATATTATAATCTTATTTTGCTTTCTTTGTATACTCATTTAATGGTTTATCCTTGCCACTTCTATTATAAATAATTAATATATGGACTATTCAAGTTATTTAGTAGAACTTGTAGTAATAAGATGTTTACATATTTACAGAAAAGGAGAGACAAAAGTAAATAACGTAGCTAGCAAATACATAGATGGAAAGAATCAGCTATTATTTAGTCATAGCTAAGATCAAGGAAATCATTCTTAGATCTCATTAAAGTATCCCATCAAATTTGCCTTATGAGATTATGATTTTCCTAACAACCATATATTCGGGCTCATGCATCTCATCATGATGTCAATCTTTTCCCCTATTTACAAGTATCCCTTTTATCATGAATTCGAGTGAGGTAATCTAGCAAAGATAGGAAGATGGCATCATCGTACTTGGTTCTAGACTCTTTTCCCTGAGATCTATAATAATGCACGGGTCTTGGTTTCGACTTTTCTACCCTTTCTTTTAGCATTGTCTCTGGTTCACTCCTCCCCATGGATACTAATATTTGTTTGTATCATGCCCACGAAAATCGCACTATGGCTTTTTGTGGCCTTGTCAAACCATAAAGATGGAATAGGATATGTAGGCCGATAGATGATATGAGCCGTGTTGTAGTTAGTAGAGTGCTAGGGGAAAGGGGTTTTTAATTACGAATACTCATGGTGCACTAACAGTGACATCTTGGGTCTTTGGGTAGGATTTCTTGCTAGGGCTGGTGTAGAGAAGGGGGATATTTTTAGATTGAGCTACGATTTGTTTGATTCAAGCTGGTTGCTAGGTCTAGCGATTGTTGTGGCTAATATAGATTGAAAGCTTAAAATTCCTCTGCCAGAAGCTTATATGGAACTCAAAGTAGGAAGCCTTGAACTTGAAAGATGCCCTAGGTGCCTGTGCCTAGTTATAAGAGACAATATTCTCTTTTTATAAAGAATGGCGAAGGATGGAAGTGAGTATTCAATTCCTGCTGAGATGGAGATGTATCATAGAGGACCCCGATAGAGAATTGTTGTTGAAATATCTTCGGGCTTTTGATGCATACATCCACTCAGAGGCATACCTATCCAACTTGGAAGAGGTGGAATTTTGCCTCCCAAATTATGAAAAATCTAGCAGAGGAAGGATGGCTTATGAATTTCCACCTGGTTCAAAGGCCAAAAACCTCCATGAAGCCTCTGAAATGATAATGTTTAGAAAAATCATGATTGAGGTTTATTTCTTGAACCAAGGGTCAATTTTGGTGGTTAGCTCTGATCACTTCTTAGTCTTAGGTTTAGTTCCTCTTTATAGCAATTAAGGTGGTTTAGTTTATTCAAGTTGCATTTTCCCTAAGTAGAGTATAGTTCTGAACATGCATTATGTATGGCTGCATTTTTCTTGGTAGTCAATATAGTTTTCTAGTTTACTCCTAGATGTCTTCTTTCCCCCTTGATAGCATTATCATAGTATAAGGTCTTAGATTAGTCTTGGCTGAATTTTCCTTGGCAGTTTAGTTCATGATTAAAGTGTGGTAGATATTGTATTGTTGTGCTCCACATAGGTAGTAAGGACAGTTATTTTTGAGTAAACAAGACTGGTAAAGTTGTTCTATACATACCTGAATATTTTAAATATATAATCTATATTTAGTTTTATTGTGTCACAAAATTGTTGTAAGTTGGATTGGCTCTCGGCAGGTTTGTCCTTTGTTAGGCTACATTCTGTCTTTATTTGTCTTGTTTTGATACTGTTCAAATGTATACACTAAAACAATTTTACAAGGTTAAATCTTGGCACGAGCAGACGAGTTTCGTTAAACACTCACAAATGTATCAAAAGTTAAATTGGAAGCAAGGCAATCATATTATAAAACTAACAATGACACATTTATTATTAGTAAAAACACTCGTTATAATCTATTGTGAAATGTACCTTAATTTCTCTACTTTTAATCTTTCCAATCTCCATATCCACATTCTATTTATTAGCTTACTATGATAAATCTGTGGAGTACGATTCTTGGCTTTTGTACTGGTCACTCTTTATTCAATAAAGGTTTAACCTCGACTGGTTCTAAAGTTATATTCTTCTTTGGAATATATTGTATGTCTTTGTTTTTCATGGATTAATAGTTAACAATTTTTGGTGGTTAGCTCGGTGGTATTTTTGTTGAAATCAGGGCTCTTATTCCTATGACGACTTTCCTCAAAAGTTTGATGGTTTCCCTTCACTAAAACTTCCATAATATAACTGTATGCTGAAGGATTTGTAATTTTTGAGCAGTAAAATACTGGGGTATGCACCTTTTATTTTTGTATAATAAAGGACTTTGGTCCCAAGCTAAAATGGAGGTTTTGTTTTTTGTTCTTTCCTACCAGTGCCTGCCAAAATGAAGATTCTCATAAATATTTATTATTTCATTAATATAATACAAGGCTTAGGTTGTTTACCGATAAAAAAAAATTGCTAAATAATTATCATTAAATTAAATAAATATAACTACGCCACAATTAGAACTATAACTTTATCTTTAAATTTCATTCTTTTATATTTTATTTTCCTCTAGTTTATTAATTAGTGCAAGCGCTAATTAAAGCATGGTTCATTATTTAAATTAATAATAATCATCGCCCATTGTTTGAATGCAACTCTAATTTAATTATTATTAAATAAATAATTATAATAAAGCAATATTAAATCTTTAATATTTTAATATTTAAATTCTCTTTTTGTCCAACTTCTTAAATTAAACTTTTAAATTAAATCTTTTAAACTGAAGTACATATTTAATTAATTTATAATTAATTAAATATCATCATGTAACCAATTTTATAAATTTAGACTTCTAAATTAAAGCACTTTTTTTTTTAATCAATTAAATATTCTCATACTTTAATATTTTCTTTTTAATCAAATAGTATTTGATTATATGATCAACCCAAATATTATAATTAAATCATTTAACAAATAAATCATATAGTGAAATCACATAAAAACAACATTACCAAAACAGACCAGAACTCAAAATCAAACAACACAGACAAAGATAAACTAACGGGTTTTAAAAAGGGTAAAAAGTTAGTTATGAGTCCCCCTTGCAAGACAAATATTTAGGTTATGGCTAGGATTGGACCTGAACATTATCTCCCCATTCTTACCATTGAGTTATTGTGATAGGGCACGCTCATATTGGCAATTCAGGGAAGTCGATGCTTGGTACCTACATTCTACATAAAAGATGAGCATGTAAATGTATATACATATATCTAAACTAAATAGACAATGACAGGGAGTGATACATCATGTAGATCTCAATTAGCAGGTGACTATGACTCCCTCCCTTAACCATATCAAACATGACAAACAAAAAGATAAAACAAACACATGCACCATACACATGCAAGTATGGGGTGAGTACCATAATAATTATAAGTCAAACATCAATTGCTCAGATAAAATAATGCATCATTACGAATATGAAGTAATCATCATTAAAACATCATTTGACATTGCTATGAAAGAAATCACATTTATTAACTATGAATCATTAAAGCATCATTAGTGCATCGTTAACCATAAT
Source organism: Cupressus sempervirens (assembly GCA_028749045.1). Classification (NCBI taxonomy): domain Eukaryota; kingdom Viridiplantae; phylum Streptophyta; class Pinopsida; order Cupressales; family Cupressaceae; genus Cupressus; species Cupressus sempervirens. Next base: position 344,388,523 of record CM053784.1, read on the forward strand.
CATTAAACAACACATGAAATATAGCCAACTAAGTAATCATCGTTGATATATCTCTAGTCCAAGTTATGAAATAATATCCTTGAAACTAACACATCCATGAAATAGGCATAAAAGAGTTTGGTAAATATAATGGAAAAGCATAGGTGGGCACTACATCCACCCCACTAGAATTAGGCTTACTCCTAGAAGCCTACTATAATGACTACGGTACCTAAAATTCCAAGAGTACTATCAACCATGTCAAACAAAAAGATCATTTAAGAAACTAATACCAAAAAGATTAACTATGTGTACACTTTTAGTCACTTAGAGAAATATGATTATGGTTTAATAATAAACTGAAAACCATATTGATCCAACATTCATCTTTTTAACAAATACGTAAATAGATCCCTTGAAACATTGCAAAAAAAAATTAACATCTATCAATCCATCAAAAAATATAAAAATTATAATGCATACACATAAATCAAAAGTCAACAACATAAATGTTACGTGTTTCCATTTTTCATGTTATAAAGTTCCACTACTACTAATTTTTTCTTCAAACCTTTTAGGTTCAAGTTTAATGTTGATAAATGTTTATTATTTAAATAATGTTGCAAGTTTAACTACTTGCTAACTGATGATGCACAATATGTCCAGAGTTCTCAATGTTGAAACCTGAGCTCTGATACCAGATGTAACACCCAGCTCCGGAACTCAAAAAAAAAAAATTAATATGTTACAAAGTTTACTGAACTATTTTATTTTAAAGTTTAAACAACATCAAAGTAACAATAATGTAGAAGCAATATATACATACACGTCAATAACACATAAGCAATTACAAATATAGTTTTGATTTCTCAAGGGTTCTTTCACATTGAGTCACATTTAAGAAAGTTCTATTAATAAGTTTAAGTCTCAATTACAATGTCCATAAACATAAAATGAATAAACACATACATAGTCATATAAGCAAATGCATAAGTACAACTAATAATATGAAAGCACATCTAATGATTAACATCCATTGCACATGTCACAAGGTATGTGAAAATAGATACAAGTACATCAATATACAATACAATATTTGGTAGGATCTCAAAACACATGATACATAGATACATCAAATGAATAAAAATCTTCAAGATAAGAGGAAAAGTGATAATGGTACCACTGTATCAAGAAGCATCCAATAACTAGCAATGTAAGGGGGACCAAAATGGTAAGAATACACTACCTCCTGATCGCGTGGTCTTCTACCATGTAGGAGAGATAATGTATGATCCACACATAGATAATTAAATCATAAAATAGTCCTAGGCAAAGAATCCTGATAGTCAAAACTAACTCAAGGGTAACACTAACTACTCAAGAAGAAGAGATAATCAAAATCGAAAGGACACTCATCCAATACCAACACCATAAACCAAGTCAACATACAAATACCAAGACCAAAAATATACAATCACCTCAAAATCAATGTCAAGTGTCACAAGCACAATGCCCAATAGATAACAATTGTCATCAATAAAAGTAAACTACCAATCACTAACTCCAACAATAAAAACACCACAAATGAATAATTGATCATTCATTAATAAAAGTCAACTATCAACAATAAATGACATCTAATCAATGAGTAACAACTCGCAATAAATACACCATCAAAAGTAATATCCAACAATTAAACCACTAGAGACAAATATAAAAAGAACCATGAAGGAGACTTAGGCTACATACTATGAAGTGTCATCATATGAGTCAATTCTAGAGTTACCTTGGCAATCTCTTAGGACCCCCGACCCCCTAGCAACTCTATGCGAAACCAAAATAGCCTCTCATGATAACGAGGAAACTAGTCATGCCTCTCAAGATATCATCTCCATCTCATCCTTAGTTTATACAAGCATTTAAGGCATGGACAAGGAAAAATCTCTAACTTATCTTTTTAATGTATTTCAAGGAAAAGGGCTAGACAAGATATTTTAATTACTATGTTATCACTTGTTACACAATTTACAATGAGTTACCCTGACAACCACTTTGGACCCTGACCCCCATTGCAAGCCACTCCCATATACATGCACCTAGACTATCTTCCCAAAAATTGCAAATCACAATAGTGTCTTGTACCATAAAAAAGTAATATTGATTGAATTTGATTCCTTAATAGGTAATCTGAAAATAATGTTGGTTATCAAAACCCAAGTTCTCGTAAATGCTCAATAACATAGAGCTCATAAAACATAAATCTCAATTCAAATAATAAAGTTCATCATGACATCCAGTCAAATAATTATAAAATAAATCTAAAAAATCGTCTTTAGTTCACATCATAACATGACCAACTAAACAATCCACAAAGAAAAACAATTATGAAAATAAACATCACAAGACTATAAATAAAATATTAGAAAATACACAGTTTTCAGCAACATGATTTAATTCCACCAATTTCTCTTGTTTAGTTTGACTCATAAAGATGTGTTTAGAAATAAAGTAAGAATATGCATGTTAATATAAATTGTTATGCTAATATACTTATTTAAAACAATAAGTATTTAAATATCCAATCTTTTTGTGTATATAAAATATCATGCAATATTATCATGTTATTAATTTAAATAATCTTAAATCATAAATGATTTAATTAATAACATAAATGTATATTATTATCTTTAAATATTAATATTAATTTCAATTTCTAAAATATTAATATGACTTTTATTTAAGTCTATTTATTTTTCCTTTAATTCATAATGCAACTAGAGATCAAATTATAAATATAATTTAATTATTTATAATTTTTCTCATAAAGTAAAATAGTTATTAACTAAATGATTACAAAGTGAACTCTACCACAACTTTTCTTAAAATATAATAAAATTATAAATATTTATTTATTAACTTCCATCTTGCATCAATAAATATAAAATCATTTATATGCAATTAAGAGTTTAATTAGACTTAAAGAATCAATAATGATAACATCCACTTAAACTAAATGAATAATATTTATTTAAATTTTTAAATTAATAAATGATTTATTTATTTATTTTTAATTAATTAGTTAATTTTTTTAAATAAATAAAATCTAAAAATTAAATTATATAAAATAAAAATACACATGCAATAAGTATTTTTGCATGTCTTTGATATTTCAAATCATGCAACCATACTAGATTTTCTATTTTTAGCATATTTGTTTTCACATGCAACCCTACTATACTTAGCTTTCTATTTTTAGCATATTTATTTTCACATGCATGCAACCATACTATATTTAGCTTTTTATTTTTACCATATTTATTTTCACATACATGCAACCATATTGTACATAGCTTTCTATTTTTAACATATTTGTTTTCACATGCATGTAACCTTACTATACTTAGTTTCTATTTCAACATGTTTGTTTTCGCATGCATGTATAAGTTTAGTTATAACACGTTTTTCTCTCAATTATTATTATTATTTTATTTTTCAATAAAATTTTGCAACTAAATTATTTTAGATATAAGAATAATATTTATCTATAATTAAAAAATTACATGATAATCTCATGGTTCTAATGACAAATTTAAAATTGACACTCTAACTGTTCAATTTATTATTTTCTTCCAATTTTCTGAAATCAAAATTTTTCTATATTAAAAGGGGTTTAAAAGAATATAGTCATAATAATTTTTTACAGTTTTTCCACAGTCAAGTTTTCTTGATTAATAAGTTTTCCTTTTTTCAAAATCTACTTTATAATTTCTTATTCAACAATCACTATAGTAAATTAATAAGCAATATGTAAACACCTAGGAGGACACGAAGTAGATAGATCTTTCAATAAAATTTTATAATGGATTTTCAAATCCTACCTCAAAACTATAGCTAAAATTCGAGACAATCTGTGAATGCATGCAAATCCAAACCCTCTAAAACTTTCAACAATTCTTCTGATCCAATTTTAATTTTTTTACTCCCCAAAACCTGTGTAGTTACAAAATGAGCTCTAGATCTCTAATAAAGAGGTCTCCTCTAAATTGGGGCTTCGATTATGCAATCATGAGAGGGAACCCACTAATCAATTACTATATATTACTTTATTACCTTTTACCTTTTCATGCACAACTCTTTTAGATATTTAATTACAAAATATCTTAATTTAAATAATTAGTTTTTCTCATTAATTAATTTTCAAAGCATTTTAAATAATATATTTATAAATTTAATTAATAAAATTATTTAGAGTTTATTATTAAAATAAAACTGCTAAATAATTATTATTAAATAAAATAAATATAACTACACCACAATTAGAACTATAACTTTATCGATAAGTAGGAGATGATTTCCACAGCTAGTCAAATTGTGATGTGAATATCAGGATTTAACTGTGTGATTTTTGAGTCAAACTCGATGACCCATGTTTCATGAGTAGTGATTCAACATGAATCCATCTCTCATGAGAATAAATGGAACACTTAGCACTCATTGGATCTAGGTGATGCTCACAGGGGTGAAGCACCGGGACTTCCCGGGAGGTCACCCATCCCAGTACTACTCCAGCCTGAGCGCGCTTAACTACGGAGTTTCCTCCACAGTTAAACCCAAAGCTTGCAACCCCATTTGCAAATGGGGTTGCAAGCTTTGGGTTTAACTGTGGAGGAAACTCCGTAGTTAAGCGCGCTCAGGCTGGAGTAGTACTGGGATGGGTGACCTCCCGGGAAGTCCCGGTGCTTCACCCCTGTGAGCATCACCTAGATCCAATGAGTGCTAAGTGTTCCATTTATTCTCATGAGAGATGGATTCATGTTGAATCACTACTCATGAAACATGGGTCATCGAGTTTGACTCAAAAATCACACAGTTAAATCCTGATATTCACATCACAATATAACTTTATCTTTAAATTTCATTCTTTTATATTTTATTTTCCTCCAATTTATTAATTAGTGTAAGCACAATTAAAGCATGATTCATTATTTAAATTAATAATAATAATCAAAGCTCATTATTTAAAAGAAACTCTAATTTAATTATTATTAAATAAATAATTATAATAAAGAAATATTAAATCTTTAATATTTTAATATTTAAATTTTCTTTTTGTCCAACTTCTTAAATTAAAATTTTAAATTAAAATTTTTAAATTAAGTACATATTTAATTAATTGATAACTAATTAAATATCATCATATTTTAATTTCTCTTTAACCAATTTTCTAAATTTAGACTAATTAGTTTTTTAATCAATTAAATATTCTCATACTTTAATATTTTGTTTTTTAATCAAATAATATTTAATTATACAACTAACCCAAATATTATAATTAAATCATTTACCAAATAAATCACATAGTGAAATCTACATAAAAACAACATGACCAAAATAGATCAAAACTCAAAATCAAACAACATAGACAAAGATAAAGTCACAGGTTTTAAAAAGGGTGAAAAGTCAGTTACGAGTCCTCCTTGCAAGACAAGTATTTAGGCTATGGTTGAGATTGGACTTGAACATTATCTCCCTATTCTTACCATTGAGTTATTATGATGGGGCATATTCATTTTGGCAATTCAGGAAAGTTGATGCCCGATACTTACATTCTGCATAAAAGACAAGCATGTACATGTATATAAATATATGTAAACTAAACAAGAAATGACAAGGAGTGGTACATCATGTAGATCCCGACTAGCAAGTGACTACCACTCTCTCCTTTAACTACATCAAACAAGACAAACATAAATATAAAATAGACACACACACCATACACATGCAAGTATGAGGTAAATACTATAATAATTATAAGTCAAACATCAATTGCTCAGATAAAATAATGCATCATTACGAATATGAAGTAATCATCATTAAAGCATCATTTGATATTATCATGAAAAAAATCACATTTATTAACTATGAATCATTAAAACATCATTAATGCACCATTAACCATAATCATTAAACAACACATGAAATATAGTCAACTAAGTAATCATCATTGATATATCTTTAGTCTAAGTTATGAAATAATATCCTTGAAACTAACACATCCATGAAATATGCATAAAAGAGTTTGGTAAATATAATGGAAAAACAAACTATAGGTGGGCACTACAATATGAGCAATTCAAACATTTTCAATAATTTAAGTTAATCTAGAGAGTTACTATTATTCTAATATAAATTTAAATAATATTTACATAACTTAATATATTCATTATTTAAAATTTATTCCAAACAAAAATATCCTATTTTCGACCTACTTATTATTATTAGATTTGAATTGATATTTTTAACAATTTATAATATTATCATACCATTTAAAAAAAAAATCAATCAACTTCATCAATAATCTAGAATAAACATGTTTATTTAAAAGTTAATTAAATTAATATAGTTAGTTTCTGGATTAGATTATGTGGAGATTTTTACCATCAACGTTTCGAATCACACTACGTGATCCATCATCAGAATGACAGAGCAAGAGATGTCAAACAAAGTAAATGAATCAATGTATTTTTTTCTAAAAATTAAAATATTTCAAATTATATATATGTATGTGTGTGTATATATATAATTAGTATTCAAAGCTTTTAACAAAAAAATTAAACCTCATGTAACTTATCTTTTATCTTTTATATGATCATTAATAGAAATATTCTTAAACATTTAAATATAAAATTTTAATTTTTTAAAAATTTATAAAATATTAAATAACTAGTTTATTGAAATTAATTTAATTGAAATTACTAACAATCTCCAATAAAGTTTAAAATACAAATTTAAATTAATTTAATGTATTAATGATTTAAGGTGATTAATTTAGAAAAGCATTTGAAATATTTCATTGCTTAAGTCTATCTTTTAATAAATACAATTTTTGTAATAAAAGTTCATAATAAATACTATTAACCAATATAAAAGTTCACTCTTAATACTTTATAAGAAAGAATAAATATTATGTAATAAAAATGTTTTAGAGAATTGGAAAATTAATTTTAACTTAAAAATTTATAAAGCTAAAAAGATAAAAGGAATTAAAAACAATATAGTTTCATTCATAATGACCAAATAAATAAATACGTGTCCTTTAAAACATGTTCTATTGGAAAAACATTTAACAATATAATCACAAGATTTACCAAACTCAATTGTGGTTCTAACTTTCTACTCACTGGAGGGTAAGGTAGCATCCCTTGTAGGGTTTTTGGTGTTGCTCCATCATGAGCCTATCTCAACATGCCAACAAGCTTAATTGAAGGCCTTTGAGGCCATAGAGACAAACATTATGCAAGTCATTAGCACACCATTTACTTATTTATCTTATGTTATTTTTATTATAATCAATGATTTGGAATCACATTTGGCAATTCATCATAGGATGAAAAAGTTTAAAAAGTAACCCTAGACTTTGAAAGCCTTCACACTGATGATGAGTCATGAAATATATTTATAAATATTGCTAATAAAATTATTTTACACAATCATATCCATAAGTTAATCAATTTTATTAAAATGGAAAATATTGCTAATAAATTCATTTTCTAGAATTACATCCATAACTTAAACAAGAAAACTATAATGGGCTTTACACCACTTCAAAAACATGTTAAAAACTCACTTAAAATGTAGAAGTTAATCAAATCAACAATACACAATTTGTGAAAACGATAACTAAGTGTTGTGAAAATCTTATAAGTAGAGATAACTTGAGGACTTGAAAAATACCTTTGTTGCACTTTCAAACCACCACCCTTTCAAACCACCACCCTGACTGTTATTGTTTCATGATAAAAAATTTCCATATATCATAAGAAAAATATGTTGAATCCTTTAGTGATCTAGGGGAGAGGACCCACTACTTGAACACTCTAACTTTGTGGTTACCAAAATCTTACTAGAAAATTTCAAATCGCTTCTAATTTTTTAAAGTAGCCTATTTGGTGAGTCATCTACTTATAACTAAAGTTTCAAGTCCACATCATCAATTATGATGCCACATCAACATGTTTTTTGCCAAGTTGTCCAAAACAACCCAAATAAAAAGTGAGACTAGTGGTCATGCAGAAAAGGTACCCATACTGGATGTAGCTATCCTCCCACAAAAATGTACAATTGACCACTTTTCACAAGATTAAGAACATCATGAATTTAAAAAAAAATTTCAATGTTTGATCTTCATGATTTGCATAATTTGTAGTCGAAAACAACAAACAAAATTAAAAAAATCACTATGTTTTTGTGAATTTGAATTAAAAAAAGTTTGACTTTATTTTGTCTTTGATACTTTTTTGTGAGAAATTAGCCTATACCACTTACATTTGCATAGATGATGTGGCATCACATCATTGGCTACTTTTTAAAACAAAAAGTACATTTTATTCAATTTTAGGTAGTCATAATTGTACTAATAACTTTTAAGTCACAAGTATCAGGGAAATGTCGTCAAAATTTGGGCATGACGTGAGTAAGTATAGCTATCAAGTGAACAATTCCATTAGAACTGTCCAAGTATTTGATACTCTCCTTATACAATTTCAGACAATGATATTATTTTTAAAATACTCTATCAGCTTATCCGTTGAACCTCTCCTAGTTTAATCATTAAATAAAACTATACATAGGTACATTCTCGTAGCCCCGTAGCCAGGGGTGCGTGAGACATCGCATTTTACACCCCGCAGAAATAGGCCTATAAATATGCTTCTATTTGGCGCGAATTTTAAAATCTCTCGCCCTCCGGCACTGCCCTGAAAATCTTATCGAAATTTCTCAGAACGCTAATAAATTCTACTCAAAAGATCTTAGAAATTCCATTTCATCCTTACGGCGAGATTAACACAACAGATGGATTTTGGCGATGAAATAATTCGACAGGTTAAAGCCGCAGGCTTCTCGGAGTCTTCCTTTCAGCAGCTGGAAAATCTAATTTTGTCCCAGGACGATGAAACCATCTTCAATTGTCTCGATAAGAGGTCGCGGGTTCCAGATCCGGGACAAGCAATAATGGACTACATCAGAGCCATGTTCTTCATATTGGGACGCTCTGCGAGGGAAGACCAGGATTCGAGGCCTGCCAGGCTTTTGATGTTACTTGCTATGAAATGTCTAACTTTATTCCAAGCCAAAATTGTTGAGAACGACAGAAAATGCATCGACTGCTTTGATTTTATAGTTCAAGAAATGGACGCCCTTCCCAAACCATTATTACCATCTATAACCGAATTTATATGCATAAATGTGGATTCCATTGACGGTCCAGATGACGGGCACGAGCTCAGACTTTTGCCGAGGGCTTTAAGGTTTATTTCTCTGACGCACGAGGTTAAAGTGCCGGGGCAGGATGGGGAGGAGATGGTGAGCACTGGCTCAGAGTATGCAGGGTTTGTTATAAAGCGAATATTGCATGTGAAATGGTCCAATACGATGCTAACCAGAATGGTGAGTACGTACATTGTTGACTGTATTTTTTCAAAAGATTATATAAAGCTCTACGTACTTAGAAGATGTTGGGAATATACAGATAATTGTATTCAGTATAGGTATTTTGGAGTTTTAATTACTTTTAGGGGTTAATTTTGCTGGTATTTATCGAAATCTGTTTCATGTATTTAGGCACATATACATACTTAATATTCCGATTCTTGGAGCGTGTCATCTGTGAAGGATGATATTATGGTTTTTTATCCATATGAAATTCTTGTCTACACATTTATGCTTCCTATTATTTTTCTGAAGTTCATTACTTTTTAAGGATTATTTATACAGGTATATATCGATTATTTTGATTCATCGGATATTCTGGTGTGCACCACTCCTTTAATAATCATGATAAATCCTTATTCGAGGGCGGTCATAATGAGTACATGTCCTGTCTTATAAATAATTCGTAGTTTTTAAGGAGTAATTTATGCAGGGTGTCTTAAAAGTATATTGAATATTTTCGTACATCTAGAATCAGTAAGAAGCGAGCGCATCATTTTTAAGTACTGCTCTATAATATGTTTCCTCAGCAAATTAAATGGTTGTGTATATCTGTAGTCTCAGCAGTTTCTCTGTAGCATCTCGTTCTTTCAAAATTAATTTATGCAGTATGTTTATGGCATCTTTAGTTATTTTAGCAGCTTGGTATAAATATTCTGTAGCGTGTCCTTCCTTATAGATTGTTTTGCCTTTTTCTCTCCAGTCCTTGTTTACAGATCGTTTTATGCCTTTTTCTTCGATTTCATTGGATATATAGGTTTACTTGTAACCTTAGTAGCTTATGTGTGTGCTTTTATGTTATTCTGTATATATAGAGTTCAGCTATTTGTTTCATTACAGGTGACTCTACTGCGTGAAATGCAATTGGACAAGTCACACGTCGAGGAGTTTTTGAATAAAATCTTTGGCTGCATGAAGAGAGTGGATCCTCAGGATCTTCCTTCACTTGTTTACCAGCTTCTGCTTTTTGCCTCCAAGGGTTTGCACAAAAAATTAGTACTGGGAGGGATAGTTAACCTGTTTGGTGAAGTTCTGTGTAGGGTTTCACAGGAGAATCCAGTTATCAAAGGGCCATGTGTGAAGAAATCTTCCGAGGTTTTACGACAGGTGGAGGGGACAGTGCTATTACACATGAATTTTGCAATTAAGCAGGATCCATCTCTAGGCCAAGAATTATTGAATTTGGTTCGTGCAGATCATCGGCCAATTGCACCATTCACTGTTGCTTTATTACTGTCAATTGCACGCATTCAAAGGTTTGAAGAGGTTTCCATGGTCTTTTTGAGGACATTGATGGTGAAGTCTCATCAAGACTATAAACAGGCAAGGTAATGTCAGTCCAGATTAAGCTTATTTCTCATGGCTTGTAAATTTTAATTGAAATTTGTTTTTCTGGTTTATCGTGCATGCTGTTGTTTCTTCCTGTTCATCAATCCTGTTAAATGATTGTCTTAAAGAGACCCCGTAACATATAATAGAATAACCGCATGCCTTCTGTCAGTTGGTAATAGATTATCTTAAGACTGTTAAAAATGTCCCTTCTAACGTTTGAAAGCAATCATGTTACCGTTACCTGGGTCTTAATAATTCAAACACTAGCCTACAGTAGCCTGCCCTTTTATTTTAGTCTTTCTTGAAATTCTTAACCAGAGAAACATAGACTTGTGCCAATTCGTTTTAATTTGTTTTATGAATCTCATTAAATTTCTTCAGTTCGTGTTAGGAGAAAACTTCACAACTCAATGAAAATGTCTAGACATTAAGGTAGTCTTATGTTAACGAAGATTTTTTTTGTGGCATTAAGGGCCCAATTCATGTACTATCATTCAGTGGTACTATGTAGAGTGCATCCCCTAAGCTTTTCACCAGCTCTAATGTATCTATTAATGGAGCGTACCACTGAAATTTTAGCATGTACTGATAAAGAAGAAAATTCATAAGAAATGTGCAGTAGAATAGTCACACAGAGATGGAATTCGCAGCTCTGTTTTAGTTTTCGAGTAGTCTACATCCAATATTGTAAATTGGCCTATCACAGAAAACTAACAAATTTTTAAAGCACGTGAATGACTATCACTAAAACTCCAGCCCCCCTTTCTAACAATCTGTCAATATCTCAAGCTAAAAAATAGCTGGCCAGGTTTTCAGGTAAAGTGTTCGAATTTGGCAGTTTTACTATGAGGCAGGTTTCATGGTATACAATGAAATAGTTTTCTGGATATCAAATTTTCACCTCAGCTCAATGATATATGGAGCCTAGGGTAAACTAATATCCATGTTGGCAAATAACACGAACAGCTGTGACAAGTCTTCAACTGCTCTATCTTGATGTTAGTGGAGAATATCCTACTAAACAGCAGGCTCTGCTATTTTTGAGGTGAAGTTCCATTTTGCACTTATAGAATTGATTGCCTTCGATAGTATAGCTCCATTAAATGAGATCTAACTTTGTTTCCCAGAACATTTTTTTTCTTGTTCTTACATGTGCATTAGATAAGTCCACACATGTGGCTGGCAACTTTCAAGTGTTTAACCTATAATGCTTGAACAGAAATCAAAATGACTTCCCAGAAAGGTCCGACTATAGAATTTTAGGTTCTCAGCTTGCATTTCTCTTAGCTCTGTCTTTGGTGCTCACAATCCTTATGCAAGTGACACTATAGTTTTGATGCAAAAAGCAAGCAGTCAAATAAACAACTGGTTGATAGTTGGTCAGAGTTGCAAAATGAAAGCACAAGAAGACTGAAGAACAACATTTGCAGTGAATCCTGGTGGTCGTTCCAAAATTGTGTGGAACCCAACTTGTCCTATGCTACCCAAGCAATGAATATTCATTGTATCTAAACCCTTTTACAAGCCCAACTGTGCCCATGCTCCAACTCTAGCAACATGTTTGCAACATTTCAGTTTCTTGTGCTTGACTTCAATTGAGACTTAATTCCTACTTTTAGTAGGATTTTCCACATTTATGTTGATGTGGTGATGGTTGATCTTCCATGCATATGTGGACTTGAATTCTTTTTCATTCTACTTGTTAGCAACCAAAGCTCCGATAAACTTGACTCTTTGGCTTCCAGCATGTAGCTCAATAGGTTCTTTGTCATTCTCACACATGTATGAAAGCCAACCGAGCACTTTAATTTTGCATAACTAACAAAGAAGTGTTTGCCGTTTTTCATCTATCAGATATACAATGACTCCTCAATATATATAGTCTCCAATTTGTGGACAAGATCCTATAAACCTTCCCAATGCTTGTGCAATTACATGTGGCACCTTGGTGATACATTGTACTTTATGCTGTTTTGGAATGGTTTAGTCTATCTTTAAAAAGGCAATAGTATGCTTTAGCTTGTGGCTCTGTATGGCACCAATGTCACAATCAATGGCATTTAGGTAACACAATAAATTACTCAAGCTCCTAAACATAACCAAAATTGCACACTAGGGAACACAATGCACACTTCAAACCGAAACACAACTAGTTCTCAATGTAGATGTACCATTGTTAGAATTTATGAAATGGATATTAACCCAAAAGTAAATGGAGAAGATACTATAAACTTGTTAATTCAAATAATATCAAACCAAGATAGCACAATAAAGTTAGTTTCTAATAATTTGAAAGGCATACAAATGCTCAAGAGGCATAAATTTGCAATAAGCAAAATGAAAAAGAAATCTCACATGATTACATTTTAGAGGTGGATACATATATAGGAAAAAGGGGAGGCAAGAGAAACTAGTGAGAAATGTAACACATTGCTGAAAACTAGGTGGGAGACACTTATGAAAAGATGCCATAGATCAACATTTGACCCACTCATTACAGTTAAGCAAGCTAAACTAATTGTGGAGGAAAAATACATATTGTCTATTTGAGGAAAATATTTTTGAAAGATGAACACCTACTTAGTGTAATTTGGAACTAACAAATAAAGTCTTATAAGGTGCCCATATACATAGAAACAAACTAGCCTCTTGTCTCTTCCTAAGCAACCCTTATAGGAAAACTTCCCATCCATCTAACTTGTAAAGGAAAGATACAATAACCCCAAATAAAGAAAGAGCAGCCCCCCCTAGAGTAGAGAGAGAAATAAGGACTAAGTAATGCCCTTGAAGATGAAGCCTCCTTCACACCCAACAAAACTTGTATATGGAGATAATTGTAGATGCTTTTTGAGGGTTTGGTGAATACATTGATAATTTGAGAAAAGCTGGATAGTATTGAAGATCAATTATTCGTCCAAGGATAAGCTCTCGATTTTAGTGCATGTGACCCTTTACGTACTTGGGTTGTTGATTATAGATTGGGTTCCACGAAATTTGGATGGCATTTTAGCTGTCACAAAATATGATTGCTAGTTGTCTAAATTGGATATGAAATGAGAATAGTTGAAGCCAAGTGACCTTAGTGGTGGCATTAACAATCCCCTATATTTGCTCTCATTTGAAGATAGAACTTTTTGCGTAACGAACAATTAATATTTGAACCAAGTGAGTTGTAACTTGAAGTGGATTTCCAATCTTAAGATTTTCTCACCCAATCCGAACTCGTATAGCCCATCATATCAATTTCAATACCAATTGCATAATTAATCCCAAAGTTGTGAGTGTAATATCCTTGTTTTAGTCCATTCCAACATTATTGGAATGCCTTCTAGTGCCATTTGAATGCCTCTCAACCATTTATAAGAGTCTAGCATAGTTGACAAGAGGATGTGTTGTTTTCCACTTGCTGGCTAAAGAATGACTCCTCAATGTATCCAACCTCCACTTGTACCTTTCTTTAAATTTCACTCTATAGGCAATGGTTTCTTTCATCTTATGTCCCTCATGTGGTACTGATGCCACAACAATGGCTTTCATGGTAATGTTGTAGATTACTTAGATTCTCAATCACACAACTAAAGTTGAATGTCAAATTTTACAGTGCATACTTAAAACAAAAGCATAACAACTATCCTGACATGTAGACTAACCAATACAAAGCAAAATGAAAGGTAATCTTTTTTAGTGATGCAAGGTTACTCAACCCGTAGGATGCTCCTACATCAAGCTTATGTTTCCGAGCAAATAAAATGTTTTGGGGCTTTAAGGTGTATATTGCACCTGCAGTTGATTTTCTTAAAAATTGTAAACAATTTATGTTGCCATTATGCACAGAGGTTCTAATGGATTATTTTCATAAATGTATTTCTTGACGAGATACACATCTATCACAATCTATGTTAAATGGTATTCTTTAAATATAGTTTGCTTTGATGTTTTGTCAATAATTTTCTACATAAATATCAAATTTTAACTATAGATGGCATATGTTTATTTTATGATTTAAGTTCAATATGTATATTAAATAAAGCTATAGGATACATGTCTATCACATATCTACATTAAATGGTATGCTTTAAATATAGTTTGTGTTGATGTTTTGTCAATCACTTTCTTACACAAATACCATTTTTTTGTTGATTGGTAATAGGCTGAAGCCAAGGTTAATTATTATTATTATTCATTGAGCTCGAGTAGACTTGAACCCAAAACCTTCCAAATAAGAGGTTCAAAATTTACCATTGTGTTGTAGGCTTTTGCCTATAAATATCAAATTTTGATTGTAGATGGCATATGCTTATTTTTTGATAAAAGTTTAATATGTATATTAAATAAAGCGGCTTAAAACCTACAAGTACACAAAGCTATAAAACTTTGACATGGTGAGTGATGAAACTAAGGTCAGTTACCTTAGGATAATCCAACATTTTAATAAACACAACAAAAGAACTAATTACGAAACTATTAGATTAAGCAAGAGCTAAAAAAAGCTAGGATCAATCGCCTCCCTTGGGTTCATAAGCACATTATCAAATAGTCTATTAATGAAGAATTATCATCTCTTTAAAGATCAAAGGTGTCCTTAGTAAATTATTGATCAGTTGTTGATAAGAGACCTTACTCAGTCCAATCACGTTGTCAATCTTTTGATGTTGCTCTTCAACCATTTCTGATAAGTTTGGTCACGATTATTTAATGGGAGGACATATGAATAGCCATTCACATCATTGTGACAATACAACAATTGTGAAACATAACGGAATAATTCATGTAAGGAAAGTTGGTTTAATTGGGATTGACTTTGAGCCATTTAAAAGTTGATGGATGTGAGGATTTACCATTACTAGTCATTTCTTTGAAAATGACCCACATTTCAAGGCCTTAAGAATGCATTTGTTTTTGTATGATAGAAATGCTGACTATTTATGGGATTTAGCTTCTTGGTGTCTGGCAGATTTTGTTGAAGGACGCCAAGATTTTGTTGAGGGACACTTTTGTAATTCAGTGAGAATGATTTGTTTATCATAACCATCTCAATGATTTACATATATGGAAGGGTGGGATAAGGGAAAGACTAATCTTTTGGCTGCTATTGTAGGATAATCCTCTATAGGCATTCATAAAGGGAAACATTTACAAAATTTCAAAGCTGCTGCAATAAGACAATTTTACAAAAAGATTACCATCTGAATTTTGTGCATTGTGTTTTATTAACTATAATACAAACCAAAAAAGTGTATAGTTTAAATCCTTTTCGATTCTTGAATCTTGATTCTTTTCCTTTCAAATTCAAAGTTAAGCTTCAAGCTTGAAAGAAAGAAAAATAAACAAACCCTACTTGTAAATACATATTCACAACCTTTTCTTGAAAAAGGTAGGTTTTTTTATTGTTATTTCATCGAAGTCTGAAATTTGGATTTGAAAGGAAAACATTCAACTTCAAGAAGTGGAAAATTAAGAAGAAACAATGAAGATTGTTTATTAGAAAATACAAAAAAGACCAAAAAAAGTCCATAAAATTTCACTGTTACCTCTTTGCAATCGCTGGAATGGATTCTTTGATGCTCCAAATGCAAGTTTAATGCTGTCCCGATGTGATTTGTTGAAGTTTTTTAAGCTCTTCGTCTTGCTGGTTGCATTTCTATGGACTCTTGTTTTCCTTTTAATCTTACACTTCTATGTTCTTTCCAATACAATGAGATGATGATCTTTTAGGGCTGCAATGAACAAATAGCATGTTATGTTTTTCTTTTGCAAAAAAGAGTTGCATCACCAGCTGAGTCTTGACGTCGGGACTTGTAGGACTTGCCCGAATTGTGAGTTAGGTGAGGCCAGGTCTAGACTCAATCCAATCCAAGTTTAGGCTCCTAAGACTTGCCTGCGACCACACAACCTGTGACTCATTGAGGTTGGGTGAATCCCAACGAATTTGGGAACTTTGATTATTATTAGGTTGTGGTGCACCTAGGGGACCTAGGGGGTGCATCTAGAAGTTAACATTCTTGGGGCCATTATATGTATTGTATGTTACCTTGGAAAACTTTAATGGGGGGTCTCATATAGAAAAAGTGCTTAGCTCAATATTGGGGGATACATTTAGTAAAGTGAAAACTTAGTACCCTATATAAAACGAGGGGTTAAAGGTTTTGTATTCTCATGGTATTATTGACATCATTATTTTTAATATGACTTTGATAGTTTTGTGTGAGCTTGTTTCTATAAAAGAAAACTCAATAATAGTTGACAAAGGTTGGTTAGTTGGGGCTTTGACTAAGTTGTCATATTTTAATTTTTTCTAAAAAGTGCTTATCGAAAGCATGACATAGGATGTGCAGATTCGTGTTTGGATCTATGGGGGAGGCATCAGAGAGACTTGATGGTTTAGAGGTATTCATGGAGCCTCTCTAAGTGTATTTTAATGTCTTTTCGCTGAATAGTACAATGAACATGGATGCTTTTGGAGGTTGAGTTTTTCCATCTATTTGGGTTTTCTTGGGGTATACTCGTGTTCTCTTGTCACTTTTCTATACGATCATTGTATAGTGGTTATTCTATAATCTTGTATGTATGCTTTTCTGACATGGGTTATGTAAGAAATGGATTTAAGTAATTGGGTATTGCTATAATATTTCCTAACAAGTGCTATCAAAGTTTTTATTGTTGGATGTAGAAGTATAAGCCTAGCTTGAGTGGAGTAGATGCAAAGTTGAAGCCATGGCTATTGCTGGAAAGATATCAGGCATTACAAGGTATGGAACACATTTGTAGCTTGTTTTATTGCAAATGCAAGGGTTTTGGGTTCACTGTTATAATGAGTTGGTTCCTTGTTTGGGGGGTGAGAAATGTAGTGTCAAAAGGCTTCTTGGATGTGCTTTCAAATGAGGGTTTTGAAAGGGGAAGTCTTGCAGATGACCACTTGGTGCAAAATGGATATCACCATTGGATCTAAGATGGCCAAGAAATGAAATTTGATATAAAATTCAACCTATTCTTGATAAGTTTAAAAAATTGCAAAACGTTTTAGCCCCTAACCCTAGTTGTACAACCCTAACTATTGGAGTCACAAAAGCGAAAAAAATAAATAAATAAAATATTGACCCTAGTAAAAATCATTAACTTGAAGAAATATTTAAAAAATATAAACCAACAAAACATTCAAGGCTAGGGTCCCCAAATCTTGTACCTACATTGGTCGGGCATGATTGAGTTCACTCATTCCTTCCATTGTGTTGGGTGGATATTTTGCAACTAACAGTTTTGGGTAAAAATCCAGTCGCAAAATAGGTTGACCAGCCACAATGTGTGAGACAGAGTCTCTCCTACCTTAAAGAGAAGGTTCTCCCTTCTCACTGTTCCTTGGATCAACTCAAGGTAAGCAAGAAGTTGAGAGATTTTTATAAAATGCGTGTTATCAATATCCTTTCTTCTTATCTTTCAAGAAAGAATCCACTTACTTGTGGAGCAAGTAATGGGTAGGGTGAATTTCTAAGTACACTTCTATCAAGAGTTGGAAACAGTGATACCGATAAGCCTTCACTAACTCAAAGGCTAGTTGAAAATGTATCGGTTTGGCTCTAAGTTCGGTCGTACTTCTATATGAAAAAACTTTACAATTAGGGCACAAAGACTCCTAAAAGTAAGAATAACTTAACTATTTTGCGAATTAAGAAGGAAGTATAAGCCACAGACAAAGCTTCTAGCTATATAATTCCACAATTGTTCCTGGTCAAAGCTCTGGCTCCAACTGCTTCTTAACTCTTTTCTATTCAATTCACAAGATACAATTATCGAAAACACAAGATAACATGAATCAAAGATAACTTATATGAATTCTAGACAAAGATTATAACTCATACCAGTAACAATCTCACTTAATCAAAGTTAAGTCCCAAATGCTCCTTTGTATTCACTTTCTCTCAAAATAGTGCTTACACAAACAAAGTTCCGTTGACACGATTTCTCTAGAGCTCTCTTGCATAAAGATAATGATGATTTTACAATGAGGGGGCACTCCTTTATATAGGTACAGGAGTTGAGAAAAAGGTGGAGGAAAAAGTGGGAGCAACTCAACCGACTTTGACCTACTCTAACTACAGGAGAAAATATAGGGTTACATGCAATGACACATGCAACTCGCATTATATCCTTTTGCATACATGTAATTTGCATCCTTTTACAACTACTAACATGAAATAAAAACAAAAACAACAATCTCGAAGATTGTTTATCAACACTTTGAATTTGACGATGATGTCACGTACTATGGGAAGATCAGCAATTTTCATGGTCTTCGATATGGCTTATACTCTCACTGCATTTGCATACGCTGATTGCACAATTTTAGAATTTGCTGCCATAATATCCAACAAGTTTTTCATCTAGGATTTATACAAGACAAACTTGTTCATTGTGTGTGAACCAAAGTCTTGGGAATCTACATCAGCATTAATCCCAATTGTATATTCTGATTTTACTCTTTCTATTGCAATGTGATTACCGGATTCATCAATAACATGGCATCCCATCTGTTCCAAATCACAAATAACACTTGCTTCAATTGCTTGACAATCTTCGAAGGCTGCCTGCAACTTTGTGATCATTTTCCTCAGTGTTTCCTCTTTGTAACCAATGAGCCCTTGATATTTGAAGAACATTTCACATGATGGAAGAACGTCACATGAGACCAAGGCATCCAATCAAATCTTACCATTTCATTCCAGTCATTAAGGATTTCCTTCAAGTTATATGCTTCTTGAGTCAACGAATAAATCAAATTTTGCTCCATTTCATTCATTTCTTTGACGCGCCTAAGGACTGCCAATGTCTCCGCAATGGCTCAAACTCCTTCAGAAATGATTTCCTGTATCCAAGACTTAGCGGCTTCAATCAACTTTCTCTCCTTAGATGTTCGAGACATAACAACAACACTTTGAGAAGATTGTTGCCGAATGACCTCGTTCAAACAAGAGACCTCTTGTTTTAGTTGATTTTCCTTTTTCCATAGCTCATCATTGCTCTTTGATATATTAGCTAATGCATCTTGAGCATCTTGCAAACAACTCAAACGTGATTGCTTTCCGATTTCAACCTTAGTAAACTTGTAATTAGAACAAGTAAGTTCCTTAACAGGTTTATCCACCAAGGGCTCAGCAACTTAAACAAATTTGGTTTCATTTGAATCAACCAAAATCCTTGAAAAAATCTTATCTTTTAAAGATTTGGGCTTGGTCTTCTTAACAGGGAGATTGCTTGGAGGAACAACCACTTTTCTGCTCTTCGTTGTTATTTTGCTCAACCATGTAGGCGGGCTAAAACCTTCGTCTGTAGAAGCAGATATAGTGGAAACTATTGGCATTGATCCAGATTGTATTTCCGTTGTAACAAAACAAGATTTAGTCTGCATAACTGAAGGCATGGGAACATGCTGAGAAGACTTCGTCATGAAAAGCTCAAACCCTGTCAAAGATGTATGAAGTTGGGAAACTTGAACACTTGTAAAGTTGGAAAATCCTCAATCACATCTACTAAATGTTCATATTGTTCATTTGGGGGAATGCAAGGAGCAACAAAAGAAATAGGAAGAGCCATTGCATTGACTTCCAAGAGTAGAATGGAAGGAGTGAAAACAATGGAGAATGAATCCGCATCATCATCTACTTCATGCAGAAAAGACTCTTCATGTATAGAAGGTGCACAAGCTTGTGTAGGATTTGGGGGAGATATGATCATGATTTCCCCTTCTTCATTTGAATCGTCTTTATCAGATTCTGTTTCCAATTCTTCTTTTGATTCGTCCTTTGACTTTTGAATTGGTTTAGAGATTTGAGATGATTTGGCTCCTTTTCCACCCTTCAATTTGAATTTGAGGGAAACTTTAGCATCAGAAGATGAGGCACCATCTTTCCCTGTGATTTCCAGTTGTGACTTCCTGCCAGGAGAACCAAAACTTCTACAATCCAAGCCCATCTTAGGATTTTCTCTTTTAAGGCCTTTATTTTTCAACCATTTGTTGGTGTTTACCAAGATAGATTTAAATCTGTCCATGATAGACATACCTTCATTTTGTTGCCATTGGATAGGAAAAGGGCACTTCTTATCAAAACTGACTTGATGAAACACCAGATCAAGGATGTCGCCGTCATCTTCAACTTGGAAATTTAAAGGGATCTCTAACATGGTAAAATCGATTATCCGCTGCAGCGTTAATCTGCAATAGTCCATCTTCATGATGTCAAGCTTTGTCCTTATATCAATTCAGATGTCCTCAATGTGATGAATATGAGTGTAAGCTCTTTTCATTTGAGAATTCATCTCTTGGTAATCAAAGTCAAATTTGGCTTTGAACTTCTTCAAGGTGATCAACTGCAACTCTGCTTCCATGTTCTTTGCTTTAGGTACATAAATGATCGAATAGTTACCAATAGCCAAGGATTTAGTTGAGGTAATGCTGAAACTAGGCCTATGCATAGCATGCCAATCACTCTGCATGTCCATGAGTTGTCTAGTTAGCTCCATCAAGATGATTTGATCTGTAGCATACCTAGGTAAGGTATACGGCTCGCCTTTGAAATATGCAACTCTCAAGTATGTGAAAGTTGGAAATTGAATGAAAATACAGCCGTATTGGTTCACCTTCTCCTATGCCGGATTAGATACTCTTTTGACAGATAGTTGTTTATTGAACAAACATCAGAAATGCCCAAAGAAGGCGTCTTGGACTCTTCTGTAATGAAATTTACTATTTACCAAAGTGATTTAGTCATAGTAATCCCAAATAGAAACTTGAAGACGATCTCCCTTGGTTGAGAGGCCAGAGAAAGATCCCATGGCAGCAACAATGTAAATAAGGTAAGAGTTCATGTAGAAAGGCGTTGAAGTTCCCACATTGAGTATCTATTGGCAAAGTGCAGTGCTAATGAGCTCTCCCCAAAAGATGTGTTCTTTATTCTCCATGATTTGAAACATAAACTTATACATCCATGGCTTGAAATTAGTAGAATCTTTAAGTCCGCAAATTCTGCTAAGAAAGATGATGAGATCCTTATATTCCTGTCTGAAGTTAGACCGATGAACGGTCTTTGACCATCTAGAGAAGTTGTTTCTTTTATTGTAAAACCAATATAGGTTGACATACTTATGATAATCACTTTTTTGCCCATCCCAACATGCCAAAGATGATTCCTTGGTCAAATCTACACACTTTGCTATATGTGGAACCTTGAAGATTTGTTCAATGGCCTTAGGATCAAGACTAATGACAACCTTGCCGTCAACGTCCTTGATAATTTGTCTTTGGAGTAAAATGCCGCGTACATCGAAGAATGAAATCAGGTTCTATGATTGCCATAGGGAATGTAGACACCAAGTGAATGTTATTTCTTTTGATACACTTCATTAAATGGGCAACTGAAGTTTTAACTCTGTGCAAAAAAGCAACCACGTCCACATGACCAATCTTTGTGTCCATCACGTTATCAAGAATAGATATGACTGATGAGGGAGCTACATGAGCCAATTCTTTATCATATTGATATTTCATTTTGCCTTTGGATTTTGATGGTGAGGACATTTCTTGTGCTTGTGTTGCAACGCAAAAATCCCAAAACATAAATACATCATTAGAGGAAATTGCCATACAAGTTGATTTGTGATCAACAAACATTTGGAAACAAATTGTAGACTTGGTAGATTCAATGAGATGATCTCAAAGAAATCATATGCATATGCAATGGATGAAAATGAAATGAATGGAAAGCGGAATGAAGTGTTATGAAAGTGAAAACATGGAAGATGAAATGAAATGAGAATGCGTGAAGAAGGAATGCATAGGAATGCGTGCGAATGAAGATTGTTGATTTTCAAATGTAACGTAGGGTTTTCAAGGTATTATTGCATGAAAAATGAGTACATGTAAATACATGTATTGGGAGATGGAAGGTGAGATGAGATGCAAATGTAGATGGAGGATGCACATTACATGCAAGTGCGAACAGAGGATGAGATGGAAAACATGTAAAGATGCGGAAACATATATTTGCTCACGAAGGTGCAAATGCATATGGAGGGATGGAAATGAAAAATGGAAGAGGGATAATGAGCTTTATAGTCACTTTAGGTGAAAAGGAGAAGTCAAAGTACATGGGAAATAAAAATGACATCTTTTTGACTTTTCAAAAATTGACTTTAATCAAAATCGAATCTTTTGGATGTAATTACACGTAAAACATTTCGTGTAATCGTGTCGTGCCAATGGATGCGAAAAGTAGATGAGTGAAAATAGAATCGGAAAACATTTTGTTTAATCGTGTCGGGTGAATGGATGTGAAAAGTGAGATCCATGTGTGGATGGTGAATGAGATGAAAAACATGTAATCACATTCATCAAATGAGAGGTGAGGTGTTGTGACACGGAAACAAAATGTGGAATGTGATGATGCTTTTGCATGAAGTGAAGCAACAAGTTCTTGGGAAAGAACTTGTGACTTCTCCAAAGTGAAGAAAATCGGCAAGCAAACACAAAACACAAAAACACAAAGAAAAATGTACCTTTGGAAAGTGACTCAAACATGCCAAGATGCAAAACACTTCAACACTCAAATTCGAAATTGGAACTTGGGAAAGAACCAAAAACATGAAGATGAACAAATTCTTCATTTTGAAAAGAAAAATGCACTTTCCATGGCATAGATTTCAACAAGTGGCAATCATCAAGCAATTATGTGCATAAAATCAGCAAGATAAGCACAAATTAAATGGCAAGAAAGAAAGAGTCTACTTGCATGAAGATTAAGTGCCGAAAAAGGCGAAAGATGCTCCAATGTTGAAATTTTTTCCAAAAACATTTGAATCTTTCAACCTTTTACAAATTCGAATGGGAAAAGGCAATAAACAAGGAATAGTTGTTAAAAGATGCCAAAACGCACCCTAAGATTGCTCCAAGATCCAACGTTTTTGAGATGCATGTGCTTGGGACGTTTTTGGTGAAAAATGTTTTTCACCAAGATGCAAGACCAAATCGATTTGGTGTTTAAACACCAAAATATGCATCAACATACAATGTAATCCCCAAATAAAGTCAAATCAATTTGTATTGGAGCAAAAATATTGATAAAATGGAGTTATTTGCTTATTTCTTCAAAACATGCCTTAGATTTGAGCTTCTAATAATGTTTTTGGGCACTTTTGATCCATTTTTGATGCAAGGAAAATCATTGTCAAGTAAAAAGGCCTCCAATGGAGAGGATCCCATGCAAATCCATCAAAAAAATTTCTCTTTATGATCAAAATTAGGTTCTTGGAGGGCAAAGACATGCATTTCTTCAAAATAAGACTTTTTGGAGGCCAATACACATATTAAAACATGCTTTAATTTAAATCAGACCTTTTGAGGTCAATGACATGTTTTAAAATGAGCAAATAAGGCAAATCGGACCTTTTTGGGTCAATAGCATGTTTTAAAATGTACAAGCAATCAAAATTGCATCTTTTGGAGGGGAATGCACATTTTAAGTTACATCTCACATTTTGGATGTAAAGATAAAAAACTTACCTTTTGATGCAATGACACCAAAAAAGGTTCACTTATGATAGCCTTTTGATGTAATGACATCAAAAAAGTCCACCAAGTTGAACTTTATATGCAGTGACATGTAATATGTCCACTTTTGATAACTTAAAGTCATTTAATCCACTTAATTTCATAAAAATGTTATTAAAGGGGTCATAAATAATATTTATATATCATATAAAAAATACAACATATAAACATAATTTAAAAAGTAACATTTAAATGAGTATTTGATTTAAAATAAAAAATTAAACTTGAACTATATAGTTATATAGTCACTTTAAGTGAAAGATTTAAAGTTAAAGTAACTTAAAAACATAACAAAAAATGAATTTAGGTTGTATTTATCAAAAAGTGAAAGTCAAATAACATCATATTTTTAATTTGTGTTGTTGCACCAAAAATGTCCACTTTTGAGGCACTAAAACGAGCATATCTCTTGACTGATGATTCCGATTGAGCTCTAGGTTAGATCGAATCGAAGGGAAAAGTGAAAGGCATGACACGAGCAAAACCAAAGGACTAAAAACCAACAAACGCAAACTCAAAAGCAAAGAAAAGGATGACAAAGGCTTCAAAAATCAACCAAAGGCTCGACAAAAGACAAAATGAAAAAGACTTGACGACAGCTGTCAGCAAAACAATTAATTAATTGAATATCAATTTCAAAGTTAGAGATAGGCGAAACTAGCTTGAAAAGTGTGGTGTTGTTACCAACATTTTGTGGTGACAAAATGCAGGAACACATTGCCAACACCCATGGGTGCCCAATGATTGATGTGTTGTCCAATTGTCATTAGCATGCCAACACTATTGATATGTTTCTTGTGGTGCTACTTGAGTGCCACCATTATGCCATACTTGTAGTAGAATTGTGCAACTCTTTCCAGGAGGCATAACTTTTGTTTATATTTTCCATTTATCAACTTCTTATAGGTGTTGGAAATCTCTTTCCAAGCACTTATGAGATTTTCACACGATCACTCCATGAGGCATAGATACCCCTCTTTTTGTTTCCTTTTAGCAGGTGTTTAGGTTGGCGGTTGGCTGCAGGTGTTAGCATTGGCATTGGGTAGTTTTGCAACATTTTCAGAACCTTAGAGAGAACATAATGAAGAGTTGGCCTTGAAGAGAAAATTGGTTGAGCAACATTCTTCGTGTTGATGAAATCAAACTTGGTGAAACTGGTCTTCATGGAGTGAAATCAAACTTGGTAATATTTTAATCATGTGGTGTTACTATTTGTGGAAATATAAAATTTGTGGCGATTATTGCTTTGAGGAAGCTATGTTGATGAGAAATGGACTTTGCCTAAGTTTATATGGACTTTCGCATTATTCTGCATATTTACCTAGCTGTATGGTGATTTCCACTTCACTTTACATGTACTTGCCTAAACACATGGTAATTTCCACTCCACATCGCATATAGTTCCTAAGTCAAGCCTAATTTCCACTTTGCATTGTCAAGCTTGTCTAAGTCACCCTTGATTTCCATTGCGCATTAGTTGCACCTCTCTTAAAGCCTAATTTTCACTTTGCAATTTCAAGCTTTCCTAAGTCACTCTTGATTTCCACTGCACATTGGTTGTGCATTGCCCAAGTTGGTGTACATTTCCACCAAGCAATTGTGTAATTTTTCCAAGTCATGAGTGGTTTCCATGTCACACAGAAGTTTCGCCTAAGTGGGTAGTGGTTCCACTTGACGTTTGATGGTTTCCAATTTAAAGAGTTTAACCTTTGCCTACATGTAGGGTGTTTTCCACTTGGTGATTAATGGTTTTGCCTGCCTAAGTGATGGTTTCCAATCCTTATTTAAATTTAAATTTCAACCTAGCTAGCCTCAAGTTTAACAAAAAGTGCTTCAAAATTGTGAAGTTTATTGGAGAATTAACTTTGTAACTATGGCTGGAGTAAAGTGGCAAAGTAAATTGATGGAGAGATGAATTGTATTTAATGAGGAGCCAAACAATTCTTGTAATTAAACTCCAGAAAATCTGGGTTTGCTGTGCCAATATGGAGGGAATGATGTGTTTAATTAAATGCTAGCAAGAAAACATTCTAAATCCTAATGGAATGTGATTGGCAATATCATGTTGAAATTTTTGAAAGCCTTATGGTCTGGCCCAACCTGCATGTATCCAACCCAATGAATCATGGAAATCCAAATGGACTAAATGACTATTTGATCAATTTGACTTAAATTTCTAAAAACCATAATTGTCCTCAATAGGGCTTCAAAGTTCTGATAGGGGGCATTGTGTTATCTTGCTCGACGAAAGGCGAATCTTTGAAATACTTGGAAACCTTGCCCAAAAACATTACGAGCTCTGAAATTACCTATTGATCTGGCAAATGTCGATTTGAAAGGGCCTAGCAAGTTGGCCTTGAAAGAATCAAGAACCATTCAGTGATAAGATGAAAGCATTTATCAATGGGAAATATTTAATGCAGATCCATTTTATTTGAGAATGGGCACAAATTTAATTATAAGAAGCCTCAAATTTAATCCTGAAGGACACAAATTTGATTAAGGGAGAGGTTAAATTAAATTAAAAAACTTAATAAGCTTCAAAATTGTGAAGTTTATTGGAGCATTAACTTTGTAACTATGGTTGGAGTAAAGTGGCAAAGTAAATTGATGGAGAGATGAATTGTATTTAATGAGGATCCAAACATTCTTGTAATTAAACTCAGGAAAATCTGGTTTTGCTGTGCTAATTTGGAGGGAATGATGTTTTTAATTAAATGCTAGCAAGAAAACATTCTAAACCCTAATGGAATGCGATTGGCAATATCATGTTGAAATTTTTGAAAGCCTTATGGTCCGGCCCAATCTGCATGTATCCAACCCAATGAAGCATGGAAATCCAAATGGACTTAATGACTATTCGATGAATTTGACTTAAGTTTGTAAAAACCATAATTTTCCCCAATAGGGCTTCAAAGTTCTGATAGGGGGCATCGTGTTACCTTGCTTGATGAAAGGTGAATCTCTGAAATACTTGGAAACCTTTCCCAAAAACATTATGAGTTCTGAAATTACCTATTGGGCTGGCAAATGCCGATTTGAAAGGGCCTAGCAAGTTGGCTTTGAAAGAATCAAGAACCATTCAGTGATAAGATGAAAATATTTTTCAATGGGAAATATTTAATGCAGATCCATTTTATTTGAGAATGGGCACAAATTTAATTATAAGAAGCATCAGATTTAATCCCAAAGGACACAAATTTGATTAAGGGAGAGGTTAAATTAAATTTAAAAACTTAATTGAGAGTCATACAATTAACTCCAAGAGGGACACATGTAATGGAAGAGGCCCAAGTCAACCTAAACATGGGGCACTCCTTTCAAGAATGAGGACCATATAGGTTAAGTGTTTAAGCCCTTTCAATGCCCAATCCAAAATTTGATCACACACAGATTGAGCAGCTTGAGTTCATTAAGAAGCGAATTCTCAAGTGCAAGTCAAACTTATACAACAAGTCACACATTGGAAATTTGAGTTTGGAGATAATGTTATAATATATTGAGATCAAATTCAAAATATCTCCAAGGGACTGGACAAATTGGAGGAGCAAAGTTCACGTTTAACAAAAATATCAGACACTTTTGGTAGCAGAGTTAGTTCAATGCTTGATTCTAGTCTTGGAAATTCTCATCAACAGCAGTGCAAACACCAAGTTAATCAATGAAAAAGTTAATACTACTCTCTCCTTGACCACCTTCACCATAAATGCCACCTCCCTAACCTCTGTGTTTCTTATCTGCTTCCTCCATGCAACAATAAGGTGAGTCTCCATGCTGCCTGCTCAACCCTCTCATGGCCAACAACTCCATAAGACGAGTCTCCGCTACTATCCTCTCAACCTGCTCATGATCCATCTGATCTTCCTAGGTTGTCATTTGGGTCCTTTGTTGCACTATCTCATCCTCTATTATCTAGAGATGAGTTGTTAAAATTGTCCTTAGCTGCAATAGTTATTACGTGGTCAACCTCAACCCTTGATGCTTTTTCCTGAGCTCATAATGCCCATCTTGGAATGCCTGCTCAAATCCTCCTAAGCAAGGAGTGGGTCCTACTCTTCCACACGGGCTCTTGAAGCCTCTGATATGCCAATATAACAAGCATCTTTGTAGCAGGACATCACTAAGAGTTGAAACATAACATAATCTACTAGGCACAACCCCTTGCAAAAAATGCCAATAACTACTCCACTACCTGATCTGCCCTCCCATGGACCAAGTCCTCCATTGAAGTCGCCAATCTTTGCTCATGAGCATTTGTATCCACCAAAAATTGCCATGCATCGACCTCCTCATCCACTACACATTGCTTGAGGGCACCCAAATCACCGCGAGTCCCAAACATTGTGTGTTGAACGTGTGTGAGTCCCTTTCTCTTAGACTCCTCTCCGAATCCAACCATGTCATGTTGAGGGTTCAACTATAACTCCCTCATATGGGTACTCCCCTCTGTTGCAAGATTGTTGGAAGCATGAATGCCAATGATATTCCTATGGGGGAGTATTGTAGATATGTTACTATGATGGTATGTTACATTCATGACTAAGTTTGTTATTGATGTCAACATAACAATTTTTTGTGGTATCTAATAGAAGAACAACAAAAAGATCAAGTTGGTACGGACGACCAGTTGAGTATTCTAACTATCCGAGATTATGAGAGATACTTATGAGTATCTAGCATATGCAGTTAACGTTGGAAGAAGAAATGATGAGTCTAGAAGAATTTATGTAAGTTTTGGTGATGTCTGTTCTGAGATAGAGTTTAGAGAGGCATGTTCTGGTAAACTTGTTATACCTCTTAGCAGAGTTGATATTTTGAGAATCGAGGTTGATGACATGAAAAAGACATGTTGGTGATGACGTGACTAAGGTCGCTAGTCATAATATTGCGTGTACAAAAAGATATTCAAGTTGTAAGGCGGAAGATTAATGTTATCGCGAAGTGTAATGTGTTCTTAATGTGG
Source organism: Cupressus sempervirens (assembly GCA_028749045.1). Lineage (NCBI taxonomy): Eukaryota > Viridiplantae > Streptophyta > Pinopsida > Cupressales > Cupressaceae > Cupressus > Cupressus sempervirens. The sequence goes on from CM053784.1 coordinate 344,417,883, forward strand.
TCCTATAATAATTAATTGAGAAGGTCTAACAGTCGATTTAGGGAATTGTTTTGAGGACTCGATATAAAGGAAGGACATTTTCCTTTATCAAGTATGACATGAATTGTATTGATGCGAAGAGATTGTAAGTAGTAGTAAGAGCAGAATGCGAAGTTGAGCAGAATGCAATGCTGAAGTGAAGGAAACCTTATTGCCGAGGTTTTGCTGAGTGATCCGAGGTTTGATATTTGGATCCGAGGTTCGTGCCCTGGTCTACAAGGTCTGACAGTGATTGGTTCGGATGACAGAATGAAAGAAAGAACATAATAGTAAATTACATGTTTTGAGCAGTGAGCTCTTCTTGTAGTAGAAATTGCATGTTTGGGCAGTGGGCCTTTCTTGCATACATTGTACCACAACTCCTAACAGTGTTGGAATCTCCTAACATGGATTCAAAGTCTCCTAATAGGGACTCCATGCACTAAATGTTGTAAGACTCCTAAAAGGGTCTACCCTCTAACAAGGATTATTTATATTAATATATCATCTTGTGGGCATCATTCCCATTGGGGTTTTCCCTCTGATCAAGGGATTCCCTAGTCAACATATCTGGTGTAATTGTTTATTTGCATTTCATTATGGTTGCTGTTTACTTTGGTTGAATGGTTAAGTTTGTTTAAAGAAGATAAATGCTTTAATTATCAGATAACTGATTCAACCTTCCCCCCACTCTCAGTTCTCTTGGTGGACTATTATTTTTAACAATTGGTATCAGAGCATCAGGTCCTTGAAGATAAAATTTAACAACTTTGGGAGATCCATGGCAAGCATGTTCAGGAAAGATAGTCCGAAGTTTGATGGAACAAACTATGACAGCTGGAAAGAAAAGATGAAGACACATATGTTGTGTATGGGTTCAAGATATTGGATTTTGACAAAATCAGCAAAGACAATCATTGCTGAAAAGGATTTGGAAACTTTTATTGAGGCAGAAAGAGATCTTTTTATGTGCGACATGAGGGCTAGAGAAGCAATATTGACTGCACTTCCTGAAATTGAATACAATCAGGTAAAATCACTTGCTACTTCACATTTGATTTGGAAAGCTTTGGAAACTAGTTTTGAAGGTGATGAACATTCTAAGAAGTTGAGATTACAAAGTTGGATTTGTGCATTTCAAGATGCTAAAATGATGGAAGATGAATCTGTGAGAACATATATAGGCAAGATATCATAAATTACTGTAGGTATTAGATCTCAAGGAGGAACCAAAGAAGATGATGAGGTTATATGGAAGATATTGAAGACTCTAACACCACCATTTAAGTCAGTAGTTTAGATGATACAATTGTTGATATCTTGTACCAAAATTTCACAAAGGAGACATTGCTTGGAAGACTTGAAGCAGTTGAGAATGAACTTAGACAGTTCGGAGAATTGACCAGAACAGAGACAACTTTTAGTACTTTGAATATTCGACCTAATTTATCAAGGAACATCAGTGCTAGACGAGATTTCGCTAGCAGCAATAGATTTGAGGAGGACAAAGATTAAAAGAGTAGCCCTTCTGGTAAGAAGAGACAAAGAAGGTAAGAAAATCTTTAAATTATGGACTTGTGATGAATATGGTCATTATGCATCTAAGTGTCCTAGAAGAAAGTTCAGAGAAAGTAGCTTTGGTGTCATAGGTTGAGAAGAAATCTAATTAGATAATTGACAGTGGTTGTTTAGATCATATGACTGATCATATGAACAAGTTTGTTGACTTCAAAAGTCAGGATGGAGGAATTGTTGGAGTTGGAAACAATGCAGCATGCCAAGTTAAAGGTATTGGATCTATAACTCTTGATGGTAAAACTAACACTGAGAATGCATATTTTGTTGATGGTTTAAAGCACAATTTTTGGAGTGTTGGACAACTAGTAGACAAAGGGTACTAGCTGTAGTTCACAGATAAGACATGCATGATCAAAGATAAAGATGGAAAGGTAATTGGAATAGGAACTAGATCTAGAGGTAATGTATTTTAGTTAAATCTTACTGAAATGACATGTTTGGTTGCAAAGGTAGATGATAGTTGGTTATGGCATAAGAGATTTTGTCATATAAACTTTGACAGTATTGTGAAGATTAGTAATATGTTTGCATTGAGAGATTTGCCTAAGATTTTAAAGCCTACTAACACAATTTGCAAGCAATATGTGTTGGCAAAGCATAACAGAACTTCTTTTCCTTGCAAGAAGTTTACTACTACAACGAAGTTGGAAATTGTACACACAAATCTCAACGGTCTTACAAACACTAAAGGATTCTATGGTGAAAGATATTTTATGATTCTGGTTGATGACTTTTCTAGAATGATGTGGGTTGCATTTCTTAAAGAGAAATCCGAGGCATTTGATAAGTTTAAGATATTCAAGAATAGAGTTGAGATTGAATCCAGTATGAAGATTAAATGCTTAAGATCAGATAGAGGAGGAGAATTTACTTCAAATGAGTTTAACATGTTTTGTGAAAAAAATGGAATCAAAAGATAGTTATTAGCTCCGAGAACCCCTGAATAGAATGGTATTGCAAAGAGAAGGAACAGGTCAGTTACAGAAGCTGCAAGAGCTATGTTTGCCGAAATGATGTATCTAAGACATTTTGGAGAGAACCTGTGAATACAACAGTCTACACTATGAACAGAGTGCAAGTCAGGGAAGACACAAACAAGACCCCTTATGAACTATGGTTTGGTCACTCACCTATAGTTAAGTATTTAGAATTTTTGGGAGTAAGTGTTATATAAAAGAGATGATGATATTGGTAAGTTTGATGCTAGAAGTGATGAAGATTGAAGGAGAGCCAAGGTAGGAACAAAGCTCGGAACCTTCAGTAGAGCCAATAGTTAAGATAGCAACTCCTACTTTAGGAAAGAATATAATAAAGAATCACCCATCCAAGTAGATCATCGAAAGCAAAGAAAAAGGTGTGATGACAAGAAGCAGAGTCAATGAAGAACTATGATATCTCAAATTGAACCTAAGAATGCAGATGAAGCATACAAAGATGATTATTGGAAACAAGCTATGAAAGGGGAATTGGATTAGATAATAAAGAATGAAACATGGGAATTGGTTCCCAGACCAGCAGACAAGAATGTGATAGGAACTAAATGGGTATTCAGAAACAAGATGAATGAACAAGGTGAAGTTGTAAGGAACAAAGCAAGATTGGTATCTAAAGGTTACTCACAACAAGAAGGAATAGATTATGAAGAAACTTATGCTCCAGTGGTTAGAATAGAAGCAGTAAGATTATTCTTAGCCTATGCAACACATAAGAAATTCAAAGTATATCAGATGGATGTCAAGTCAACATTTCTAAATGGAGAACTTGAAGAAGAAATGTACATTGAGTAGCCTAAAGGATGTCCTTTGACAGACGATAAGGATATAGTATGCAGACTAAAGAAAGCATTATATGGCTTGAGGCAAGCACCAAGAACCTGGTATGCGAGGTTGGACAAGCATTTGACAAAGCTTGAATATAGCAAAAGTATTGTAGATAGTAATCTATATTGGAAAGCAATTGATGATGGTTTGATAATTTTGGTAATATTTGTTGATGATATCATATTTATGGAAATGATGAAGAAAGTGAGAAGTTTGCAAAGGAGATGAAGAAAGAATTTGAGATGAGTATGATAGGAGAAATGAAATATTTTTTAGGATTGTAGATTGTATAGAATATAGAATGAATCTTTATTTCTCAAACTAAGTACTTGAAGGATTTACTGAAAGGGTTTGGTTTGGAAACATGCAAACCCATTGGAACACTTATGGTAACTGGGCACAAATTATCTACAAAGGATGAGATACCTATTGTTGAACAAAAAAAGTACAGATATATGATTGGAGGATTGCAATCTCTGACTCACACAAGGCCAGATATAGCAAATGCAGTTGGAATTGTTGCAAGATTCTAGGTTGATCCTAGAGAAGCACATTATGCAATAGTAGAAAGGATATTTAGATATCTGAAGGGAACATCGGAGTTCAAATTATGGTATGACAGATCTAATGATTTTACTGTAAGTGCTTATATTGATGCTGATTGGGCAGGCAATATGGATGACAGAAAAAACACCAGTGGTGGAGCCTTCTTTCTTGGAGGAAGATTGGTTTCTTGGCTAAGCAAGAAGCAGGATTGTACATCACAAAGTATAGCGGAAGCAGAATATGTTGCTGCAGTAAACAATTGCAATCAAGTTGTTTGGATGAAGTAGATGCTGGAGGATATAAGGATAGAAATCAATGAACCTGTTATCATACATTGTGACAACACAAGCACGGTAAATATGTCTAAGAATCCAGTGTTGCATTCAAAGACTAAGCACATTTCAATTAAGTATCACATTTTGGGAGAAAAAGTTGTAGAAAAGGAAATCAGATTGGATTATGTGAGCACTAAAGAGCAGATTGCAGATATATTCACTAAGCCTCTTCCCAAAGAGACTTTTGAGTATTTGCGAGGTATGCTTGGGGTTATTGATGAGGGCACAATCCAAGACAAAATGAACACAATAGGAAAGGGGGAATATTATTATCAGAAATGATATGCTATTACATTCAGTACAACAAAAATAGACTCCATGACATGCCCTATAGGCTTACAATGTTATCAGATTCTGGAGAAAACCTTTCTCACAATACCTTCTCCCAAACTCCACCAAAAATTGCCTTTACAATGCTAGAAATGTCCTTAAATAAACCAAATTAGGTTTAGGGCTAGGAATACATTTTAGAATATGCCATTTAGCATCCACCACCAAAATAGAAGGTTCTAGAAAACATGTCAGAAGTTGGTGTAAAATTAAAAGAATCTAGAAATGGTAGTCCAACTTCCGGGAGGCATAATTTTTGATACGAAACTCCAATTGATGAACCGTTTACATTTCTAGAAAGCTCTTCAAGCGCTCTATAGCCCTATGGACCAGCTTCACTCGTCCCCCATTTTTTGGGCCCGTACGAAGCCATTTAGTACCTCAAATCTGACTTTGAAGTGCTCTTAGGAGGTTTGTAGGCAACTTAAAACTGTAATAACTTTCAAATCGTAAATCTTCTTGACCTGATTCTTTTTTTGGAGTACTTTAAATTTCAAGTATAATCATCCCTCCAACTTACACCCTCTAACTCATTATAATTATGGGTCAATTATAAAATAACCTATTTTCTGCATTGGCACGTATCCCAAAGTGCTCAAAAACTCTAACCTAGAAAACCAATAGTGGAACTATGAGAGTTGGAATCTTTATTTGACTCAAATGAGTATCGAGAAATGAAAACACTTTAAACATAAACCAACACTAAGCATATTTTTGGGTGATACAGGATTGCCCTTACACCACTGGATGCTCCTGCATCAAACACCCAGGGTAGATTGAAAAGTGACCTTGTCACTTTATAGATGGTAGAGGAAAACCCAAATGAGCAACATCCGTTGCAGATATCCAAGTTGAGTCTCCTACTGGTCGGCCTTTCCACTTCACCGGGTATTCTTCATACTGCTTGTTTTTGGTACTTTGACACACACGACTATCCAGAATTTCTTCAATCTCTTCCTTCGCAAAAGTAGGAACTGGACATGGCTCCAACATCAACTCCTCATTTGCACCATCATCATGATATTGTGCTAAAAATCTGCAATATTGAAAATAGGAGAAATGTGAATCCCATCTGGCAACTCCACCTCATATGCATTCCCTGAATCATGTTTGTTCAAAATTTTGTAGGGGCCAAATTTCTTCATCTTCAACTTGTTGTAAGTACCCATTAGAAATCGTTCCTTCCTCAAGTATACCATAATTTGATCTCCTACTTGGAACTCCTTATGTCTTCTCTTTTGATCTGCCCTAGCCTTATACTGTCGGTTCATCTTGGTAATATGTGCTCGCACCTCCTCATGTAGGTTCTTGACATGTTCAGCAAAGTCTTTTGCTTCAACACTTGTCCTCTCCCCTTGCTCCATCTTCCTCAGCTCTGGTGCAGTCCTTGGACTACTCCCATACACAATTTGGAATGGTGATCTACCAGTACTCCTATTTATAGAATTATTGTAAGCAAACTCTGCTTGTGGTATAATCAAATCCCATCCCTTGGGTTTATCTCCTACTAAACACCTCAGCAAATTGCCCAGACTTCTATTCACTACTTCTGTTTGTCCATCAGTCTGTGGATGATGTGCAAAACTGAACTTCAATTTTGTCTTCAACTTCTTCCACAAAGTCCTCCAGAAATACCCAACAAATTTAGTATCGCTATCAGAAACAATACTTTTTGGGAGACCATGTAGCCTCACCACCTCTTTGAAAAATAAATTTGCAATATGCACTGGATCATGAGTCTTGTGGCATGGAATGAAATGTACCATCTTGGAGAACCTATCAACCACCACAAATACTGAGTCATTACCCCTTTGTGTCCTTGGCAATCCAAGAACAAAATCCATACTTATGTCCTCCCAAGGCTTCGATGGAATAGGCAATGGCTGATAGAGTCTAGTATTTTGACTAAATCCTTTGGTTGTTTGACATACTTGACAACTCTGTACAAACTTCTTCACATCTTGTGACAATTGAGGCCAAAAATAATGTTCTCTACTAATGGCAATGGTCTTATCTTAACCAAAGTGTCCTGCCAACCCTCCACTGTCTTTCTCCTTGATCAAGTTCTCCCTCATAGAACTCCTTGAGATACACAATTGACTGCCTTTGAACAACATACCACCCTGAATCAAATAATCTAGCCACCTGGTCTTGTTTAGAGTAACAGGTTCTTTACAAGCCTTCCAAGCCTCTGCAAAGTTAGGATCCTTAGGGTACAGATTCTTGAATTCATCAAACCCAACCACTTCAGCCTGCATTACTGTTAGCAACAACTGTCTCCTACTTAATGCATCTGCAACCCTATTAGACCTTCTGCTTCTATGTTTTAATACAAATGTATAGCTTTGCATGAACTTTACCAATTTTAAATGTCTTTGATTCAATTTACCTTGGCTATTTAGGTATGACAATGCTTGGTGACAGTATACAAGACAAATTCTTTTGGCAACAAATAATGCCTCCATTTCTTTAAGGCTTGAACTATTGCATAGAACTCTTGATCATAAACATAATACTTCTTCTTCGCATCATTCAATTTTTCACTAAAATAGGCAATAGGCTTACCTTCTTGGCTCAGCACAACTCCAATAGCATTGCCACTAGCATCGCAATTCACCTGGAACACTTTGTTAAAATCAGGAAGTGCCAACACAGGTTGCTTTGTCACCTTCTTCTTTAGCAACTCAAAACTCCTTGTAGCTCCTATAGTCCACTTGAACTCTTTTCTATCCCTCCTCATTGTTTCAGTTGGGGGTGCACATATACTACAGAAATTTCTAATGAACTTCCTGTAAAAACTAGCTAGACCATGGAATGACTTCACCTCAGTGGTAGACCTTGGAGTAGGCCATTCCAAGATGACCTTCACCTTCTCTGGGTCCATTTTGATATCCTCAGTTGATACAACAAACCCCAAATAGACTAACTCCCTTTTGACAAAGCTACACTTCTTCAAATTAATCAACAATTTCTCTTCCCTCAACCTTTCAAGGACACTACGAATGTGCAATAAATGTTCATCAAAAGACTTACTGAAAATCAAAATATACCTCATTCATAAGGCGCATGAAGGTGCTTGGCACATTGGTCAGTCCAAAGGGCATGACTAACCACTCATATAGACCCTGCTTGGTCTTGAGTGTAGTCTTCCATTGATCTCCCTCTCATATTCGTATCTGGTGATAACCACTCTTGAGATCTATCTTTGTGAAGTACTGAGCTCCTCTGAAACAGTCCATAAGATCATCCATTCTTGGCAAAGGAAACTGATACTTGATGGTTATTCTATTTATGGCTTGAGAGTCCGTACACATTCTCCACTCTCCATCCTTCTTTGGTGCCAGTACTGCAGTTACTGCACATGGACTTAGGCTCTCTTGAATCAAACCTTTCCTCAACAGCTCCTGAACTTGTCTGTTTAGCTCGTCAATCTCATTAGGAGTCATTCTATGAGCAGCCATGTTAGGAAAACTAGCTTCAGGGACTAAATCTATTTGATGACTGATTTGTCTTATTGGTGGCAACCCTTCTGGAACATTATTAGAGATGACATTTTCATACTCACTTAATAGACCTAAAACTTCAAGTGGAATTTCACTACTACCTTCCTTATCTTTTCTAGGAATTAAAGCATAACACATATGCTGGTGTTTCATGCCATCCAGAAATTTTCTTCCATCAACAAGACATACCCTAGTACTACTGCATACCTTTTCACCCTCCTTTATCAAGGGCTTCAATTTGTGGCGAACTCCATCCTTTGTCAGAGAGTATGTATTTGCATGACCATCATGTATAGCACGCCTATCAAATTGCCATGACTTTCCCAACAATAAATGGTAGACATCCATTGGAATGATGTCACAGAGAGCCTCGTCATGGTAACTCCCAATCTTGAATTTCACCAAACATTGCTCACTAACCAGGATCTTATGATCATCTTACACGCAAGCAATCCAATAGGGTTGGGGGTGTTTCTCCCTCTTGAGTTTTAGCTTTGAGACTCTCCTTTGACACCAAGTTGTCGGTGCTTCCACCATCAACAATCACATCACAACATTTACCCTCAGACTTGCACCGGGTACAAAACAAACTCTTTTGTCCAGGGTCAGTCTCACTGCTTAGTAAGACCATTTCATTAACTAGACCCTCTCCTCTTTCCGCATCCTCTAAATGTGATGACTGTGCATTGTCATCCACATGAGCAACCCTTGCTTGACCATCAACTCTCCTATCTGTCCTTCCTTGGTGTTGAGGGCATTCAAAGGCACGATGACCTTCTTCATTGCAATGAAAACAGATATCACGAAAGCCTTCTCTTCTTGAACCTTTTCCACGTCCTCTACCTCTTCCTCTCTGATCTCCAAAGTTCTGATCACAGGAGCGGTTGAAACCCTTGTTCCTATGATTTCGGCTAGTACCCACATCTTCATTTTTCTTCTGGTTCTCATTTTTGCCTCCAAATGACTTGCCACCGCCCCTCCTCCTTGAGTGAGCCCTCTTTGTCTTCCATCAAACTTTTTGTTTAGCTTCTTCTCAACTCGCAAGGAAAACTGGTATGCCTCTTCAATGTTAGTCATTCTAACCAGACTTAACTCCTCTTGAATGCTAGGTCTTAACCCACTAAGCTAATGGGCAACCTTCTCTTTGTTTGCTTTTGCATGCCTCACCCTAATAAGGACTCGGTGAAATTCCTCTGTGTATTCTTTGACAGATTTTCTCGCTTGTTTTAACCCTTGCATCTTCTTGAACAAATCAAGCTCGTAATCAACAGGAATGAACTGCTTCTTTAGTTTGTCCACCATGCGATCCCATCTCGTGATTTTCTTATTTCCTCTTCTATTTCTTTCCAATTGAATGTCTTGCCACCAGATTTTGGCATGGCCTTTCATTTTGGCCTTCACAAACTTAACCCTATTTGGGTCCTCGATATCCTCATACTCAAAATATTCCTCCAGCCCATTGATCCATTCGATTAACTCATCTGGGTTTAGATTTCCCGAAAACATGTCGACGTCAATTTTAGGTCTTTTTCCAAGCTTTGCAATGGCCCTAAAAAGCCTCTCCTCCGCTTGGTTTAGAACTTCTTCGTCTCCTTTCCCTTCCTGCCCAATATTTCCTTCTTTAGTTTCTTCCTAACTTTTGTCGCCTATGGCAACATTCATCCCTTTACGGATCTCTTCCTGCAATGCTTGGACTTGTCTCTGGAGCGCTCTAACCTCAGGAGTAACAACTTCGACCCTTCCACCACGCTCCCTTTGTGGAGGCATCTTCTTGTATCAAAACTCACAACCACACAGTCCTAGTGCAAACTACCTCACAGTCGACGCTCTGTCTACACACTCAGGAAAACCTAGGCTTTGATACCACTTGATGAGGGCACAATCCAAGACAAAATGAACACAACAGGAAAGGGGGAATATTATTATTAGAAATGATTATGCTATTACATTCAACACATCAAAAATAGACTCCATGACATGCCTTATGGGTTTACAATGTTATCAAATTCTAGAGAAAACCCTTCTCACAGTACCTTCTCCCAAACTCCACCAAAAACTGGCTTTACAATTCTAGAAATGTCCTTAAGTAAACCAGATTAGGTTTAGGGTTAGGAATACATTTTAGAATATGCCATTTGGCATCCATCGCCAAATCAGAAGGTTATAGAAAACATGTCAGAAGTTGGTGTAAAATTAGAAGAATCCAGAAATGGTAGTCCAACTTCCGGGAGGCGTAACTTTTGATTCGGGACTCCGATTGACAAACCGTTTACATTTCCGAAAAGCTCTTCAAGCACTCTATAGCCATATAGGCCAGTTTCGTTTTTTCTCCCATTTTTCGGGCCCATACGAGGCCGTTTAGTGCCTAAAATCTGACTTTGAAGTGCTCTTAGGAGGTCTGTAGGCAACTTAAAACTGTAAAACCTTTTAACTTGATTCTTTTTTCGGAGTACATTAAATTGCAAGTATAATCATCCCTCCAACTTACACCCTCTAACTCATTATAATTATGGGTCAATTATAAAATAACCTATTTTCTACATTGGCACATATCCCAAGGTGCTCGAAAACTCTAACCCAGAAAACCAACAGTAGAACTATGAGAGTTGGAATCTTTATTTGACCCAAATGAGTATCCAGAAATGAAAACACTTTAAAGTTTAAACAGAAACTAACACTAAGCATATTTTTAGGTGATACAGGATTGCCCTTACACCACTGGATGCTCCTGCATCAGTTATGCCCCTTCCTACATCAGAGTAGAAGATGCAAGAGTGCATCAGTCCAGTGTAATAGAGTACCATTGTTGTTTGGACTAAATGCTGATGCTTCCTATATGGGGGAGTATCTGTGATGGACAAAGTCATCTAGGACTCTTTTTGGATGTTGTTTTTGAACAGTGTCTTTTGACACTTGAGCTAATAAGAATTAGTTGTTGCAAACTTTGATGCAGTAAAGTTGGTTGCTAGAACCTTTGACATTAGTGTCAATGGGGGAGAAATATTGCATGAAAAGCATTATGTTGTTAAAGTTTGGCATGAATAATAGTATGCATGACAATTGAAGAAGTTTGGCATGAGCACAACATGGAATGACAGTTTGACAGAAAGCACATTGAGGCATATCAATAGGGAGAATGATTGATGAAGAGGATTTAAAAAAGGATGAATAGTCCTTTGTTGGTATTCTTGGAACTAGATGTTTTTCATCTATGTTGCCATCAATGCCAAAGGGGGAGATTGTTGCAGAAGCATGAATGTTGATGATATTCCTATGGGGGATTATTGTAGATATGTTAGTATGATTGTATGTTACATTCATGACTGAGTTTGTCATTGATGTCAACATAACAATTTTTTGTGGTATTTGATAGAAGAACAACAGAAAGATTAAGTTGGTATGGACGGCTAGTTGAGTATTCTAACTATCCGAGGTTATGAGAGATACTTCTGAGTATCTAGCATATGCAGTTAACGTTGGAAGAAGAAATGATAAGTCTAGAAGAATTTATGTAAGTTTTGGTGATGTTTGTTTTGAGATAGAGTTTAGAGAGGCATGTTCTGGTAAACTTGTTATACCTCTTAGCAGAGTTGATATTCTGAGAATCAAGGTTGACGACATGAAGAAGACATGTTGGTGACAACGTGGCTAAGGTCGCTAGTCATAATATTGCGTGTTCGAAAAGGTATTCAAGTTGTAAGGCGGAAGATTAATGTTATTGCTAAGTGTAACATGTTTTTAATGTGGTACTATAATAATTAATTGAGAATGTCTAACAGCCGACTTAGGGAATTGTTTTGAGGACTCGTTATAAAGGAAGGACATTTTCCTTTATCAAGTATGACATGAATTGTATTGATGCGAAGAGATTGTAAGCAGTAGTAAGAGCGGAATGCGAAGTTGAGCAGAGCAATGCGGAAGTGAAGGAAACTTCATTGCTGAGGTTTTGCTGAATGATCTGAGGTTTGATATTTGGATCCGAGGGTTGTGACTTGGTTTAAAAGGTCTAGCAGTGATTGGTTCAGTTGACAGAATGAAGGAAAGAAGAACATAACAGTAAATTACATGTTTTGAGCAGTGAACTCTTCTTGTAGTTGAAATTGCATGTTTGGGCAGTGGGCTCTTCTTGCATACATTGTACCACAACTTGTAACAGGGTTGGAATCTCCTAACAGGGATTCAAAGTGTCCTAACAGGGACTTCATGCACTAAATGTTGTAATCAAGGTCACCGGGAGACGGGGAGACTTTGAGGTCTCTGGTACTGGTATTGGTACCGATACGGCAATTTTTCAAATAGGAGACGGGGGGGTACTTGGAGATGGCAAAAATTTTTAAATTTATTTTTAATAGTTTAAAGAGTCTAATACTAAAAGTAAATACAAAATTTGAAAATAGTAATACTATAAAACTAAAGTAAATAATGATAGTAACGTCACATTAAAAATTAAAATAGACTCATAGAGTCAAAGATTTCAAAACTCACATGATCACAATATTGTATCTCATAGACATATTTGTTTTTCGAATATTGCATATGATCACCATCGTATCAGATTGATAATTGCTGAGATTATCATTACATATTCAAATTTTAAATTCAAAAAAGTATAGTTCGATGCTGAATTGCCGATATGCAAACAAAAATGAACACTTAGTACAATAAACAAAAAACAGAAATATATCTAGTATTAGTATGTTGATGGTACTATCATCTACTCCACAAGGTTGTGATCATCCATCTCAAGGTCTTAAGCTATCATGCTCTCCAAAAAATCATCTCTCCAAAAATATTTTAAATGATTTGATCATTTAAATTGTCAAATAAAAATAATTTTTTAAAAGTGTTTCTAATGTTCTTAAAGTTATTAATTTATTAAATAAAATATTTTAAATGATTTAATCATTTAAATTGTCAGTGGTCTTAATTTTTGCATTAAAAACATTAAAATGAGGGCTAAAATATATAAAATTAATTTAATATTATATTTGACATTTATATTTTATCAGGAGACTTCGGGGAGACTTCACTTTTTGGTTTAGGAGACGGTGAGACTTCAGGAGACTTCGTCATGAAGTCTCAAACCTTTTTTGAGGTCTTCGGAGATGTGAAAAGTCTCTGAGACCGAGACGCGACTTTTAGGGGGGAGACGGGTCTCCCGGTAACCATGGTTGTAATAGACTCCTAACAAGGTCCATCCTCTAACAAGGAATATTTATATTAGTACATCATCTTGTGGGCATCATTCTCACTGGGGTTTTCTCTCTAATCAAGGGTTTCCCTAGTCAACATATCTGGTGTAATTGTCTATGTGCGTTTTATTATGGTTGCTATTTACTTTGGTTGAATGGTTAAATTTTTTTAAAGAAGATAAATGTTTTAATTATCAGATAATTGATTCACCCCCCCCAGTTATCTTGGTGGACTATTGTTTCTAACACCCTCGTCCAAATCATAAATACTAACAATCTCATGTTGTGGCAGCTACGTTGGTTGTTGTGGTGAAAAAGGTGCAGGTCTAATGGGTGCCGCAAGAGTCATGTAGTAACAATTCAACCAATCATCCATGTTTGCTTTCGAGTTTATGGTCTCCAACTCAACTATCTCATATCTGGGCATCTTTTGAGTGCCTATATATTGCTCCATAGCCTCAACTACTCGCTGATCCACAACCTGAACTAGTGGCTATGCCAATACCTCAAATATTGGCTCCATGGGCTCCACTACTTTGTTCGTACTAGGAGGTGGCAAGGTGGGCAGTGTTGACAATTGTCCAAACCTTGGCATTGAAATGGCTCCAATACTCACACATGGAGTAGGGGGAACCAGTGACTGCTCACTTGTAGTAGGATTGGAGCAAAGAAAACTCTCATACTTATTGGTGTAAGTCTACCCGAAGGCACCTGAGGGTGTGACACCACCTAAAGGTGTAGGGGTACCCAATAACACAATATAGCTCGATGGTGGGGTGCTACTTGATGGTGCCATGCTCGCAATACTCTCAGCTCCCTCCTATTCATCCAAAGCATCTCCATCTCCCTTCGAATGACATGTTGCTTCCTTATGACTATTCATACAAAAAGGACCACTACCTTTGCTAACCCTCAAAGATTTATCCTGAGCTGTTCTTTGCTGGCTTCGCTCTGCCAATTTGAGTTTGATTTTGGCTCAAACGTAGGTACTTGATGCCTACACTTTTGCTGGGTTGAACATCTCAACCAATTGTAAAAGTATTTTAGTGTGCCCAATAAAATATGGGTAGTCAATAAGGCTCCAAATGACTCTATGGCTGTAATTGACCATATTGATCTAGAGGCACTTGTGTCGCACATCCAAGAAAAGCCCTATAGCGTGATAAGGCATGTAGAAGGTTTTGTGCTATAATTAAAAAATTCATGAATCCACTCCAACAACCAGTTGTAGATTGTGTCATTACATAATCCATTCATCAAAGAAAGCAATGGTGCTGCAATATCCAAAGCTCGACTATCTCCTATCAACTAACTCTTCATGACATCTGGCAAACATCGCCACGCCCCAAGCACAATAAATGATTTCTTCTCTCTTTTTGTCATTGTACGAGCTTATTTCCTCTTGTTGAGTGCTACGCCTTTGTGTCGTGTGGTTGTGTCCCTTGCTTTTTCTATCCCTATTGTAGGTTCTTCCTCTTTGTTGTACAATGTTTTCTTTTTTTGCACAATTATTTCTTTTTGACAGTATGAACATGATACTATTTGCAATTACTGTATGGTCTTTAGCGAGTACAATGCGTTCTCCATTTTTCAATTTTTATTATTTTTATTTATTTATTATGTTATTAGTTTCCGAAGTCATTCAATCCTGTTTGTACTTCGTGCCCAAATTGGGTCATCTCATTGCTTCCATTGGTAATATATCTTCAATTTTGACCCATTCATTGGTATTCTCAAATGTGCTGACCACCCAAGGTTGATAACTTTATTGCTTCGCTCTCCCCAACTTCTCAAATTTTTACAAGGACCAAACTATCGCTTTTTAAACTTATTTAACTTTATTTTGTTGTGCTCATTGTACTTTTAACACCAATTTCTTGGGCCAAATTTCATTACTGAAGGTGTTTGCCATGCCACAATTTTTAATAATCCTGGATTTCCTTTGTCGCATATTGTGCCATCAATCTTCACTTATCTAGCTTGTTCAATGCATACAACCTTTCCCATAGGCTCTCCATATCGCCAAGCCAATTCTTAATGGGTATATGTAGATTGGGTGCACTGAACTCGAAGGGTACTATTACTTCCTAGCCATACATCATGTAGAATTGTGTTTGGGTTGTTATGATTTTATGCAATGGTTTTGTAGGTCCATAGTATTGACAAAAGCTTTTCCTCCCAATCCTTTTGTTCAATACCACAAAACTTGTAGATGACTGAGACCAATATCTTGTTTGTGGGTTTTGCTTGCCTACTTTCTCTCCGGTTGTAAGGGCTTGACAAGAAGTGAAAGATTTTTGAACTCGTTTGTCAGGAGTTCAACCATATGGTTCACAAAATGCCTGCCTCGATTATTAGTGAGTTGGACCAGAATGCCATATCAAGTGATAATTTGTTCTTATATAAGCCTTGTTTAGCTCAAGGTTGAATTGTCAAGTAGGGGTCGTGCTTCTGTCCACTTAGATACTTGGTCGCTGCTAGTATATATTGATACCTTTGCGTACGCCTCGCCTTTAGTGGCCCTATAAAGTTCAATCCTCATCACTCAAACAACTCTTTTACATGCGAGGGATTTAGGGGCTTAAAGTCACTCTTAAGTGGTTTGCCTGCCCTCTGGTAGGTGCTGCACCTTACAACCCATTTATGAGTACCATTGTATAGCATCGACCAACATAGTCTTGCAAGCAACACCTTTGAAGCTGTGATGTTTGGTCCCATGTGGCCTCCTGCTGGTCCTTTGGTTGCTTCTCTTAGCACCTCTAGAATCTCCTCTTCCATTACACATGTCAAGACTTGATTGGGTCCCATTTTATAAAGAAACCTATTGATCAATAGAAATGTTTGACTTGAGTATGAAGTTGATAGATACTCCTCAATGCTGGTGTACCATGGCACTAGTGCAACTATATGCAAGAGGTGAGTGTTAGGGAAGTTATAATTCACTCCTTCAAGTGGCTCTTCGGACTTGGTCCGTGCTAGCTGGTTTACAACTTGATGGCTTGTTTTGGCCATACGATGATTGCTAATGTAAACTCCTTTAGTAGGAGTTCCCAATTGCTGATCCATCCTTGAATGATGTACTTATTCACTAGGTACATTAAGGCTTGGTGGTACACATAGATTGTGGACAAAGTTGCCAATAGATAGTGCTTATTCACTAGGTACTATAGTTTCTCTTTGCCTTTGATAGTAATGGTCTCTCAACATATATGGGGCGATTTAGCCCATACTCTCCCACTTGTGCTAGTGTAGCACTGCTAGGATAATTGAATGGATTCATGCATACATGGAACTTTGTTCCAACTTGGGTATGTCAGAAGGTGCAACCACCACCCTTGTGCCACGAAGGCCTCTCCTTGTGTCATCTCCTATGCATACAACTCTCCCTTTGTGTCATCTTGTTGAGAGGGGATGAACTTTTAGTAATATCCTGTGGCCGAGAAAGGACTTGACTCACATTGCATCTGTCAGGGGTTCCATCTCAGTGATCACTATCACTTTGTCTGCATCTGTCTTCAACCCGACCTTGCACACAATATGGCTGAGAACTTTTCCTTGAGACACCGTAAATTGACATTTTGTTGGATTCAATGCTAGTTTAGCTTTTCGACACTATTCCATGCATTTACTAAGGTCATCAAGTGAGTGTCTTGTCCACTATAGATGGAACAATCATCTAAAAGTGCTTTGAAGTTCCCCATGGACATTGTGTCAAAGACATGCAAGATTTTTTTTGGAAGATGGTGGGAGCATTGCACAACCTAAATGGCATTTAGTTGTAATCAGATGTGCCATCCTTGACCATAAATGTGGTTTTCAATTTGTCCTCTTTCGCAATAGAGCTTTGGTTTGTAATGACCCCTTTTTTTTTTCTTTAACCTGTCATTCAAAATTTAATAATTTTAGGACGTCATTCCAGTTATTAGCCTTAGATCCTTATTACTATTCAAAATAGAGAGATTGAGCAATGATTAATTAATTTAATTGATTTATAAAGTTTCACTAAATAACACCAAGCAAGCTATTCTCTCAGGGTTATGACTATCTGGAGACGGTAGATTGACGGTGCAAATGGCGCGTGAAACAAGCTACAAGCGGCTCCTTGGAGGACATCGTCAGGTGCTCGAATTTACTCCGGCTCTCCCTCCACCCACTCCCTATCTGAAGATGCCATAAGTCAGAAGAGAACAAGCTTCTTGAACTATAATTGGAAAAATATATATATCTTTATTGGTAATCTTTAAGATCATATAATGTAATGAGATTTTAATGTAGTTATATCCATTTTACAAATTGAAATATTAATCATTAGAAATATTAACCATTGGATTGATGTATATATATATAAACTTTATAATATAAATTATTTGATTATAATTCTATGCGTACCCACGAATTATATTTACTAATTCTAAGTGGGTGAATGACACAGCCATTTGATTAAGCTCAAGTAATGCGCAGGATATCAATCCGCATAATTGATTCGGTATTATCGATTCTTATCTTTATTATAACATAATTGAAATATGAATAACATGAAGGACATTGCGGATTTATAATTATGATGGTAGAGGTAATCGAAATGTTTAATGTAATAATACAATGTCATTGCAAATTTGTAATTACACTACTGCCAACGAGTCCAGATTATCATACCGGTATTATCGATGGTTCAGAGGTTGGCAAGGCGGTGAAACAGTATGTTTGCTTACAACTCGGTACGTCTTGTGTACTGGTACAGGTGTCGAGGTAATTGGTCAGCGATTTGCAAGTTCTTCTTTATAAAATCTTTTATCTGCTCACACCTTGTACGTTTCTTCCAGCGTATTAATTGTTTTGTATCTTCCAATGTATTAATTGTTTTTTTATCTTCCGTGCCTTTTCCCTAACCCTAATCATGATATATATATATATCATGCATAGTGCGAATGAAAAGTCATGACTATTGAGTTTAGTTTAGTTTTTCATAAATCAATGCTTATTTAATATTATATCGATGTAGCAATTGTTATGCTGTCATCGTATTCTAGTAATTTTAGGGTTTACAATTTAAAAGAATGTTTGTAGTAATGAAATTTAGGTAAAACATTTTGGAATAGTAAAATGAATACTTTGAAAGTTGGCAATATTAATATATTTAATAATAGCAATAATATGTTTAATGTTTGTATGGAACTTCTCTGTAATAATAATAATATTTATGACAACTTATGAGTCATTTGATTAAAACAATTATATATATATATATTTTTTAAAATAAAATTTATTATGTCAATAATTATTCGAGCTTAATACATAACATTCTTGATAGAGTAAAACACATCAATTCGGGTTCATTACAGTCCCCCCTTCCAATTTCTGCTTGTCCTCAAGCAGTGTTGTATGAGAAAGGGCTTCTTCCCCAACCCAGGTAGCATCTTCCTTGGGAAGATTTTTCCATCTTACTAAGTACTCTGGAATAGTCCTATTCCTTAATCTCTTCTCTCGTTTTTCAAGAATAGTCTCAGGCTCTAGAACAAGCTTTTCTTCATTGTCTAATGGTGGTAGATCAACACAGGGGCTTATATTCTTACCGAGGACCCTTTTCAGTCTGGATACATGGAATACGTTGTGGATTTTACTATTCTCAGGTAACTCTATCTCATATGCCACTTCTCCTATCCTTCTTAGTACCCGATATGGTCCGTAGAAACGGGGCTTTAATTTCTTTGCTCCACTGATCTTGAGTGAGGTTTGTTTGTAGGGTTGCAGTCTTAGGAATGCTAGGTCTCAGACTTGGAATGATCTTTCTACTCTTTTCTGATCAGCATAAATCTTCTGTTGGTTTTGAGCATGGCGAAGATTATCTTTGAGAACTTCCATAATATCAGCACTTTGTTGAATGAAGTCCTTGGCTCCTGGTATCTTACTTTCTTGGCTGATTAAATCTCCAAATGTAGTGGCTTCATATCCATACAATGCCTTAAACGGACTCATCCCGATTGACATATGATGGGTATTATTATAACAATATTCTCCCAAGTACAACCATTTGACCTATGTATTTTGTTGTCTTGTCACATAATTTTTGAGATAACCTTCTATCCACTTATTGACAATTTCGGTCTGCCCATCTGTTTGGGGATGATAGCTAGTGCTGGGGGTTAATTCAGTTCCGGCTAATCTAAAGAGTTCCTTCCAGAATAGGCTAAGGAATTTGGTATCCCTATCACTTATGATATTTCTTGGTAATCCATGAAGCCTGAAGATCTCTTTAAAGAATAATTCTGCTATCTGTGGTGCTTTATAATGTATGGATATGGGACGGAAATGTGCAAATTTTGTTAGCCTATCCACCACTACCACGATGGAATCTTTTTCTTGTACTTTAGGTAAATTTGTGATGAAATCCATAGAAATGCTCTCCCACTTTTGATTGAGAATGGGTAATGGTTGTAATAAACCAGCCGGGTGATGCTGTTCAGATTTATTTTTCTGACATATTATACATTCTTGGACATGCTTTATGATGTCCTTCTTCATACCTTTCCAGGAGTACCTTTCTCTAACCTTTCTGTAAGTTTTGTAAAATCCAGTGTGACCCAATAGGGGGTTATCATGATACTCCTTCATGATCTTTCTTTTAACTTTGGAATTTGTTGCTAGCAATATTCTTCCTCTGTATAGTATGAGCTCCTCCACAATTTTGATTTCCTCATTGGCTATATTTCCTTCCATGATCTCATTGGTTCTGGGATCTTTAGCATATTCTGCAATAATTTCATTTTTCCAATTATCTGTGATACTAGTAAGAGTATTCAATTGTCCTTGCCTGGATAAAGCATCGGCTACCACGTTATGAGTGCCTTTGACATACTCAATATCAAAGTTATATGCTTGGATTTTACTTATCCATTTTTGCTGCCGATCATTAAGATCCTTTTGACTCATGAAGAATCTTAGGCTATTGTGATCTGTTTTAATATTGAACCTTCCACACACTAGGTATTGCTTGAATTTTGCCAGTGCGTGCATGATAGCTAACATTTCCTTATCATAAATTGAGAAGTGTCTTTCTGTCTTAGAAAGTTTTCGACTTTCAAAGGCAATAGGGTGTTTGCTTTGCATAAGCACAGCCCCAATTCCTTCACCAGAAGCATCACATTGTAATTCAAAAGGTTGTGTAAAATCTGGGACAGCTAAGACTAGGCACAAACTCATTCTTTCTTTTAATGCTTCAAAAGCCTCATGCACTGCTTCATTCCATCTGAAATTTCCTTTCTTGGTCTGAGCTGTTAAAGGAGATGCTAATTTTGAAAAATTCTTCACAAACCGTCTATAGTAGCTGCAAAGGCCTAGGAACCCTCTGAGCTGAGTAAGAGTTTTGGGTTTCGGCCACTCTCTTATTGCTTTAATCTTTTCCTCATCCACACTTACACCTTTGGCACTGATTTTATGACCGAGATATAAAATTTCTTCTAATCCAAATTCACACTTTGATTCTTTCGCAAATAGGGATTCAGATTCCAATATACTCAGGACTTCATCAATGTGCTGGAGATGTTCTGCCCATGTTTTGCTATAGATAAGGAGGTCATCAAAGAAAATAAGAAGGAATTTCCTAAGTTGTTTTCGGAATATATGATTCATACAGGATTGGAAGGTGGCTGGGGCATTAGTTAGGCCAAAGGGTAGAACTAAAAACTCAAAATGCCCATAATGATCTTGGGAACATCTTCTTTCCTCATCCTGATCTGATGGTATCCTGAACGTAAATCAATTTTAGAGAAATATACTGCTCCATGAAGTTCATTTATGAGTTCATCCACCCTAGGAATGGGATAGCAATTTTTTATAGTCTTCTTATTTAGGGCTCGATAATCTATACACATCCTCATTGTCCCATCTTTCTTTTTCACAAGTACTACTGGTGATGCAAAAGGATTGGAGCTGGGTTGAATGTGTCCCATTGCTAAGAGTTCTTGAATGGCCTTTTCAATTTCATCCTTATACTTTTGAGGATGTCGGTAAGGGGTGGTGATCACTGGTTTAACATCTTTTTCCAATTCTATAATGTGTTCAAATCCTCTCTTGGGAGGCAATCCTGGGGGAATCTCTTCAAATACTCTTTGATGTTTTTTAATGATAGGTTCGATGTCAATATGGATGACAGATTCTTGTGGAGTTGGTTTATTTAGTATTAAACATTGTGCAATCCATTCTCCTTGATCATGTCGTAGTATTCTTTCTATTCTTTTGCAAGAAACCAATTTCGCAGAATCATCAAGTATTCCTTCCAATGTTATTTCTTCCCCATTGTGCTCAAAATGGATTTTTAGGTTTGGAAGGTCGAACCTAAAACATCCCAGAGAAAATATCCATGGACTGCCCAAAATTATATCTAAGTCGAGTTGAACCACATGTAGGTCTTCTCTGATGGTGTGCTTTCTTCCTAATGTGATTTCTTGTTGTGGGATTACCTTTGTGCAACGTACCAATGATCCTGTGGCTTGAACAGCAGTAAAGCCTTTAAACTTCTATGTTTTTAATATCATTCTATTAACCAGTCTTTCATTAATGTAGTTATGGGATGCTCTACTATCCACCAGTGCAATGACTTTCTGTCCATTAAGGGTGCATCTAATCCTTAAGACCCTATTTTTCGAGGGTTGAGTCATAGTGGCTATTACTCCTTATTCTTCCCCTTCTGCTTCTTCTTCATTGCTTTTGACACATTTTGTCTTTTTGCTCACCCTTTCTTCCTCATCATCTTCTTCTATTCTTTGGATGCGGCCTTTTTTTCCACATCTGTGTCCGGGCACCCAGTCAATTCCACAATTTCTACAAGTGTTCTTTTTGCAGCTATGGCCTGGCTCCCATGGTTCTTGGCATTTAAAGAATAAATTCCTTTTCTTTAATTCCTCTCGTTCCTTGGTTGGAATGAACTTTTTGTAGGATTTATCTTTTTTGTGATTTTTAATAGTGGGCTTATTCCATGATTTGTTGCTTGTGTTTGAGACTTCTAACCTTAAGGCCGTTTCAAAAGCATCATCTAAGGATGAAGGCTTTAAGGCACTTACTAGACCCTTAAGTGAATCTTTTAACCCTTCTATGAACAAGTATGTAAAGTGTTCATCATCTACTCCTGTGACTTGGACAGAGATCCTTTGAAATTCTTTAATATATCCTTCTACTATTCCTTGTTGCCTTAATTGAGTTAATTTCTTAAAGTTTTCTTGAGGATGCTTCCTATCAAATCTCTTAATGAGTTTTTGAGAAAATTCTTCATAGGAAGTGATATTTTGGTGTCCTTGGGTGACAAGGCCATGATGCCACCAATCATGAGCTGTGCTTTCTAAGTGAAGGTTTGCGAATTGAAGCGCATCTTCCTCTGTCATTGGACTTCGGGTGAGATAGGTGTTCAATTTTTGTAGCTATGCACGTGCCGTAAGTTTCTCTGATCCATCAAAATTTGGAAGTGTCACTTTATTTACTTTACTTCTAAAATCTTGATTCTGATGTCTTTTTTCTTTCCTATGACTTTCTTGCTTGTTGGCTTCACAGAATTCCCTGAATGTTATTAACTCCCTGATTTCTGGTTCAAGATTGGCATAAGCTCTAGCATTTTCAATAGCCGTATTGGGTGTTTGACCTTCTTCTTCCATTGAGGGGACTTCCTTGGGTAAGGAAGGAGGTTTGGGTACTTGAGATGGCGTAGCTCCATTATTTTCCGAATGATTTGAACTTATGTCCCTTCCATTAGAATTATTATTTTTAAGATTGTTTATGGAATTACCCATGTTTTGCAGTGCTTGATTTGATCTTTCTATTTGCTCTGCTAAGGTTTGGTTTGTCTGTTCCATAACATTCCTAATTTCATTGGATAATTGCTCACTCATTTTTGCTCCTTTTGTCATTTACTATATTTTCAGGATGGTAGGATCAAGCTTTGATACCAATTGTAATGACCCCTTTTTTTTTCTTTAACCTGTCATTCAAAATTTAATAATTTTAGGACGTCATTCCAGTTATTAGCCTTAGATCCTTATTACTATTCAAAATAGAGAGATTGAGCAATGATTAATTAATTTAATTGATTTCTAAAGTTTCACTAAATAGCACCAGGCAAGCTATTCTCTCAGGGTTGTGACTATCTGGAGACGGTAGATTGACGGTGCAAACGGCGCGTGAAACAAGCTACAAGCGGCTCCCTGGAGGACATCGTCAGGTGCTCGAATTTACTCCGCCTCTCCCTCCACCCACTCCCTATCTGAAGATGCCATAACTCAGAAGAGAACAAGCTTCTTGAATTATAATTGGAAAAATATATATATCTTTATTGGTAATCTTTAAGATCGTATAATGTAATGAGATTTTAATGTAGTTATACCCATTTTACAAATTGAAATATTAATCATTAGAAATATTAACCATTGGATTGATGTATATATATATAAACTTTATAATATAAATTATTTGATTATAATTTTATGCGTACCCACGAATTATATTTACTAATTCTAAGTGGGTGAATGACACAACCATTTGATTAAGCTCAAGTAATGCGCAGGATATCAATCCGCATAATTGATTCGGTATTATCGATTCTTATCTTTATTATAACATAATTGAAATATGAATAACATGAAGGACATTGCGGATTTATAATTATGATGGTAGAGGTAATCGAAATGTTTAATGTAATAATACAATGTCATTGCAAATTTGTAATTACACTACTGCCAACGAGTCCAGATTATCATACCGGTATTATCAATGGTTCAGAGGTTGGCAAGGCGGTGAAACAGTATGTTTGCTTACAACTCGGTACGTCTTGTGTACTGGTACAGGTGCCGAGGTAATTGGTCAGCGATTTGCAAGTTCTTCTTCTTTATAAAATCTTTTATCTGCTCACGCCTTGTACGTTTCTTCCAGCGTATTAATTGTTTTGTTTCTTCCAACGTATTAATTGTTTTTATCTTCCGTACCTTTTCCCTAACCCTAATCATGATATATATATATATATATATATATCATGCATAGTGCGAATGAAAAGTCGTGACTATTGAGTTTAGTTTAGTTTTTCATAAATCAATGCTTATTTAATATTATATCGATGTAGCAATTGGTATGCTGTCATTGTATTCTAGTAATTTTGGGGTTTACACTTTAAAAGAATGTTTGTAGTAATGAAATTTAGGTAAAACATTTTGGAATAGTAAAATGAATACTTTGAAAGTTGACAATATTAATATATTTAATAATAGCAATAATATGTTTAATGTTTGTATGGAACTTCTCTGTAATAATAATAATATTTATGACAACTTATGAGTCGTTTGATTAAAACAATTATATATATATATATATATATATATTTTAAAATAAAATTTATTATGTCAATAATTATTCGAGCTTAATACATAACATTCTTGATAGAGTAAAACACATCAATTCGGGTTCATTACATGGTTATACACCAAAATGTCATCCATAAAGGAGTACATTTTGTGTCTAGTCACCTCGAGGATCTATCAATGAAGTGTTCAAGAAGAGGCCCTTGATGGTGACCACATTTAGACACAAGAAGTTCACACAAATGCAAGTTTGGTTCGCGTCTTTTTTCTAATGATATTACAATAGGTGAGGTACACTTGTTTGCACCTGAAATATGATGCTTGCTGCTAGCATCCATTCTATCTCATCATTCAACTTTGCCACATAATTCTTGTTCATACGGTACAACCTTTTCTGCATTGAATAGGCTCTTAGTATGAGTGAGATCTTGTGATTTCATATGTCTGACAATACCCCCATTAAGTCCTTATACATCCACTCAAATACATCCATATGCTCCATAAAAATCTTGGAGGCTGCCATCTTCAGCATTGGATTTTAATTGTCACCGACTAGTATACTCTTTGGGTTGGCTTCCTCACCTACGTTGGGTTTGTGATGCAGCGCTAATCCGAATGTACCCCAAAATGAGGTGATTCAGAAAGCAGCAAACAAACACACAACGGAAAATGAACAGGAGGAACGAGATTCAGATCCAAAGAGACAATATTTCATATATTCAAATCAAGAAGTTTACATCCAACATGCCCGATTGTACGACCTTCCAAGTTACAACCATTACAAATAAGAATACATCTTTCAAAGAGAACAGATCTCCAGACTCGGATGCGAACTTGTATCGTCAAACTACTCTAGGCTAAGACTCCACACTATGAAATTCGACATCTCCATGCTTGAATAATAATCCCTCATTGAATAATAATAATGGCTAAGACTCTACCCAAGACCCCTTTAAATACTTGCGCGACCACAAGTCAGCCTATTACAAATTACCAAATAAACAAACCTTTACATTAAATGCATAACCAAGCCACAAGTCGACTCTCAACAAATATTAAATACCAATCACAAAATTAAATACGCACCAGGTTGGCCCAAACCGGAACCAAACACAGAAAACAAATATTGGCACTCGGCACATACAGGATCACTGTGCACATGAAGGAACACTCAGCACACATTGCAACTCGGCAAACACTGTATGCTCGGCTAATACTGCAATTGACCAGCTCGGCACTTGAAGGATCACTCGGTCAATACTGGTAGAATAAATGGGATAACACGCTAACCAATATTTTAACATGACGTGGGAAAACTTCAACCCGACAATGATTGAAAATTTACTGGCACTTGGCAATTGTTGTAACTCGGCAGTAACCAATAAAATTAGTGGGATAATGTGACGGCCAAGATGCTCATGCATTAGACTACCAGGGTAAATAGAAAAGACCTTAGATGCTCTTGCATTAGTTTGTCCTTGTCAAATTGGTGAGTCAGAGTCTTATTAATTTGTGTCACCCTTCTTTATTTTCAACATACTCAGGCAAAAACACGTCTTTCTCCCTTGACTCTCCTTTAACCTACAACATGTTACATGACCAATGAAAGTGCTCGTAATCCTCCATTTGCTTGTGGAAGAGCGAGCTCATCAAGCCGACATAATCTTTCAAAAAACCTTCCAATTCTAAATTGTCTTCCTCATTCAACTCCATCCATTGTTTGCCTTCATCTGTTCTAGTTGACTCTCACTTTGATTCTGATCCTAAGGAGGATGCCAACTCATCATTCACCACTTTTATTTTTCGGTCAATAGCAAAATTCTCTTCTCTATTTTCCATGGATAGTGTATTTAACTTCCAATTGTGGCTTACTTTGGCAATGATGATTCACTCTCTCTAGAGGATTGTATTGCAACCCTTGTTCTTTAGGGGAATTGCTACAAAATCTAGAGTAAAGGGTTGTGTACTGATAGTTACCCTTTGTGTTATTAGGGTTCTAATCGGCTTGATGTCGTGTTGGTCGACACCCACCATATCAAATGTTGATGGCCACAATGTTGACTTCCCCAATTTCTTCCATGTCTCTTCTGGTAATGTTCACCCCTAATCCTCCATCCAAAATGTTTTTGGCGAGGATTATACCCAATATATTCATTTTCACTACTATGGTGTGCCTTCTACTATTCATCGAGTAACATTGGGTCCATCAATGAGCTTACTGGGATCTCCATGTGGGTTGTTGCCATACAGATAGACACATTTGTGCTTCTCATGATAGCGATTCTCAGTTGAGGCATGGTATCTAGAAGGTCATTGATCTTTATTGGCACTTCTGTCTGCATACTTATCTGATGATATTCTACCCAGACTCCTTATGTAGCGAAGTATGAGTAGTATCATATGTGTATCTTTGCTCTACCATGGTTTCCTTCTCAACATTGGCCTTAACTTCCCATAAACTTTACTCTTCATTATGGTGGTTTGGGTACGTCACTGTCTTCACTTGTGCCCTTGTGAGTGCCAACACAACTTGCTCACTCGACTTATCAATATTCAATAGGTTTATTCCCGATTTTAGACAATTCCCATCCTCGTAGTCTTTGGGACCACACCATCTACACAAATGTTATGGATTCTCCTTGTTCGGGAAATCTTGAGCAAAATGCTCCATTGGTTATATGCTCGACATTGAATTGTTGGCTGTCCTTTGTTGCTGTACTATATCATGCTTCGATTGTTATTATTGTTTTTACTACCCCTTTCGTTATTCTTGCAACCATTGGATGATGTAGCTATATCGATCGATTGTTGTGGGGTGGCTGTTGCTACAACAACCATTGATAGTTGCTCGTGCCAAAAGAGCACTTGTGCACCTCTCGTTCTCATATTGTATGGGCACTCCTTGGTCGAGTTTCGCAACACTTGACAAATGTCATAGAATGCCTCTTTAGGGCACGTGCCCTTTCTGTGATCTTCCTCCAACTCCCACTTCATTCTTGCTACTATTTCCCTTAATGGCCTTGAATTCTGCCATTATTCGGTGCATGTCCTTTTGTAACGCTCACACCTTCTTACTTGCTTCCTCATTGTTATTGCTCCCTTTTGATTTGTTATCATCATTCAATTGGTTCTTTTTTTGCAACTTCTTGTCTTCGCTTTCTATATCCATGGCTCAATTGTAAGCATCATTATATGACGTCAGGCCAACAACTCTCATTTACTTTTTCAAGGAGGATTTTAGTCCCTCTACTAACCAACATTTCGTCAGTCCATCTTTCGATTGGTTTTCCATTTTCTCAAATAGCACCTTGAGTTGTTGGTTCTATGTGCTCACACTTTCATGCTTGTTTTGCTTCTTGTTGTAAATCTCAGCTACAATCTCGTTATTGTCTTGAAGCAATTTGAACTCTACTTGGAATACCTCCTTCAAATTTGACCATGTGCTCACCTTGGTTTCATCCACTTCAGAGAAGCAGTGTATTGCCACCCTAGGTAGTGCATCTCTTGGTTGGCTTGCCTATTCCTTGACTATATTGTTTCACACGTCTTGCTTTGCTGCACCATATCCTTCAATCCATCCATCGTGAACTTCAACAACTTTTGATTTTTCAACATTGTGATGGCTCTCTTTGACTTGCTTTGTGTACTCACTATGGTTGGAATTGCTTCCAAGTTTGGTGCATTGGACCCAAATATATTGTTTTGACTACGACATCCTTGTGTCCTCATGACACTCTCGATTGTGTCTATATCCTCCACACGTTTTTCTTCGACATTATTCTAATTTTGTGTCCTTCCATCCTCTAATCCCGTTGACTCCCTTTGATATGGGGTCTTCAGTTCTACTTCTCGATAGTCCCTACTTGCTTGTGGTATGAGGGTAAAGTGTTTCTGACAGTGTCAGGTATTTTCGACCAATTCAGATATTTCATCACCTTAAATCAATCTCCTATTGGTATACCCTTCAGTACCCTAGTTCACTTTGTACCCTTCAACACTCTTTTGGTTTCCTTCGGATAACCACTGTGTTCCCGCAATCCCCTTTAGGCGATCGATTCTCTATAGTTGTCATCTCCACTCGACTTGCTCTTCCAACTATAGTTCTTTTTGGAGAACCTTATACTCATCCTCTTGTCCCTTTGAAATATGTTTCTTGTCTTGGTTCAAAGTTAGTGGCATTAATTACCTCCTCTGTAGGGATTGAGAATGCATTGTTGTTGATGACTCTTGTCATGCTCTTCCTTTTGGGTCTTCTCAAATCGTTGTAATATTTTTTGATGACAATTCTCTCATTTTTCCTCTTCTCGTAGGTTGTAGAGAGCAATAAAGTGGTGTGCTAAAAGTCTTGGCAAGTAGTACATAAGACGATCCACTGCTAGATTTATCTCGAGTGTATCCCATACCACACTCGGGAACATCTTCTCGTTTTGCCTCTTGCTAGATGTAGGTTTCAGTGGATGCCTTCAGTTTATGTGTACAATCCTTTGTCAGTGCTCTTTCCCTTTTGAGTTCTTTGTTATTGGTGACTTCATTTTTTGGTTGGCCCATTATAGGGTTCTTGCCATGTCATATGTCTACTATCCCCTTGGTAGTTTTTTGCTAGATTTGTTCAGATAATAACGCCAAAGGTTTTCCTTGTAGGGTAATATTTTTAACATAACATAATGCAAGAAAACAGACAATTACACATATGCACAATGTATAGAGAACTCACAAATATAGTCATTGATCACAAAATTACAATATATCTCCAAAAAAGTCACAACAATAGTATCAAAACAATATTACCATCATACCCATACCACTCAAAGGTAATTACAATGCTATATAAAAAGGTGTCAAAGTGCCAATTGTTGTCAACTGTTAACTAGTTGTTGACCCCTTGACAACAACAAACAATTACTAATCATCCCAATAACATAAGGTTTATTTGGCATTTGAGTCATGCGGTCGAGTAGATTATGTTCTTTGATATCTTAGTTTTCATGATACTAATGTGATGATGAGTTTGCATGCTTCATTGGTTTTGGATCTTTGAGTTTTGTAAGCTTTGAATTAGCTGCCCATTATCTTGTAGTGAGATGACTCAATTGTGGGTTGTCTACGTCCACAAGACTTTTTGATGTTGATGGAGGTTTAGTTGTGTTTGTAGACACCTAAATCTGATTACACCACGAAGTAATCTTATTTAGTCATCTCCTAGGACATTATTGATTAAATATTTAATATTAATAAATTAATCATCCCCTAGTTAACTAATTAATTAAATTAACTATAGTCCAATTGATAGAATCAAATGATAGCCCAAAATCAATTTATCAATTAAATCCCCATTCCTCTATTAAATTAAATAACTACATAAATCTATTTAATTTAATCCCACATCCCCCCTTTTATTAAATAAATCATTTAATAAATCAATCCTAAATCCCTAGCCATCCCCAAACATTATCATTACCCATGCTAACATCGCTTAACTAGCTAATTAACCTATCTCATTAAGTCCCAACTCACTTGCCTCCTAATCCCACCTAAGCCAAGCCTAATCCCCCTCCTAAACATGTGCACAACCTTAAACTTGGGTTAAGACTTTCTAACCCAAGACAAAGTCAAAAGTCTTCCCTCACCCTCTTACATTCCTATCCAAGAGTAATGACGCTCAAATACCACTTACATCCTTCTTCCACACTCCTCCCTCATAACTCCCTTTGACCTTCTAATTTGACCTTTTAATCCCCTTTGACACTTGTCACAAGGCTAAAGCTTTGAAGAAGCACAATCCATGTGCTCTCCTCTCCTTGCATCCTGGCCCTCCCTCATCAAACTTCCATCCTCATATCTTGACCCTCCATTTCACTACCCCTTAGCCTATAAATTGAGCCCTTCCCCTCTCACAAATCATCAACTTTTAATGAAAACTTATAATGCCCCCATCAACCACCACAACATAGCCATATACATCCTCACTATGTTAAAATCCATACACAACTCCATTGTTGAATCTTTCACCTATCTCCATGTTTGATCACAAAATCACCACTTGAAACTTGAGCACATCTGAGCACACATCCCTCATCGTTGGACACATCGAAACATCAAGGCTACACTCGAGAAGCTTAACATATTGGTTTTCTTTCTTCCATAGTGTTTCCTTCGTCTTATCATAAGTATTGCTAATTTACTTAGTTTGTGAATGTTAGTTTAATTCTCAATGTTCTTTGCACACTAGTTTAACATGCTCTACAGTGTTGATATTGTTTTTTGATCATTTGGGGATTGATGTGTACATTGAGATGATAGGATGGATGTTGTCTATAATACTTAGTGAGTTTTGGGCCTTGTAGCATGATGGATTATCACTATGTCATGGGAGATTGGTTTATTTCATTGGTAACAATTTTTAGTGGGAGCTTTTTGTTAGCATGAATGCCGATGGTATTCCTTTGGGGGAGTCTGTTAGTATGTTTGGAGAGATGATTGAGTGCTTATCTTTTGTATTCATGACTTGGTTTGTTATTGATATCAACATATATGCTTTTTATGATATTGCTATCAGGATTTAACTATGTGATTTTGAGTCAAACTCATTGACCCATGTTTCATGAGTAGTGATTCAACATGAATCCATCTCTCATGAGAATAAACGAAACACTTAGCACTCATTGGATCTAGGTGATGCTCACAGGGGTGAAGCACCGAGACTTCCTGGGAGGTCACCCATCACAATACTACTCCAGCCTGAGCGCGCTTAACTACAGAGTTTCCTCCATGGTTAAACCCAAAGCTTGCAACCCCATTTGCAAAACCTTCACCAAGTGTTGTGCCTTATGAATCATTCATTATAAAGCCCCTTAAGCTCATCAATTGATAAATAGGAGATAATTTCCACAGCAAGTCAAATTATGATATTGCTATCAGGATTTAACTGTGTGATTTTGAGTCAAACTCATTGACCCATGTTTCACGAGTAGTGATTCAACATGAATCCATCTTTCATGAGAATAAACGAAACACTTAGCACTCATTGGATCTAGGTGATGCTCACAGGGGTGAAGCACTGGGACTTCAGGGGTGGAAATTATCTCCTACTTATATGCTTTTTGTTTATGACTGTTAGAGTTGCAGAAGAATTTTTGGTCAACAAGGTCAGAAGTTGTAGAAGAAGTTTTGGTCAACATAGTCAGAAGATGCAAAGTCATGTTTTGCGGGCTTAGAATCATGTTTGTTGATGTCTTGATGATGTATTTGTGTTTACAGAAAGTAATTTGAAGATTTGTGTGAGCTACAGAGGATTTGTTGAAGACTGGTTAGAGTGCAGTTCACAAGAAATAGTTTACTTGTAATTGAATTGTATCCATTCAGTGAGGTGAAATCTGGTTGAGAGGGATTGGATTTAGGTTGAAGACATGTTTGTGATGATATGGTCGAGGTAACAGATGCTAGTGATGATTCTGAGAAGGCCACAGAAGGATAATGTGTGGTTTATTCTGTGGAAGCTGACTTTTTGATTATATTCTTTTGAGAAGTTGTAATTGTAATGTATTAAACTATGATGTCCTTCATTTTTCATTGTACATTGGGGAAGCCTCAAGGCCGATTCAATTAGTTGTGAGCACTTGGTACAAAGGAAAGATGTTTTCCTTGGTTTTAAGTGTGATATGTGTTGTAGTGTTATGATCATTGTATTATGCGAACTTTGGATGTGAATTTAATGAGATTAGAGTAGAAGATGATGTTGATGATGTATTGAGAACTTCAAAGGAACTATACTGGCAAAGGAGTTGCTATATTAGTCGGTTCACCCTTGGAGATGTTATCTTGAGAATTGTTTTGTGAAGACAGTTTTGAAGCAATTTGGACAATGGATTCAATTGACTTCCTATTAGCTCCTAAAAGGGTTGAAGCAACTTGTAACAAGGTTGGAATCTTCTATTAGGGATTCAAAGTCTCCTAAGAAGGACTACATGTACCGATTGTATGTAATTGGCTCCTAACAGAGTCTTGGCCTTTTACAAGGAACTTTCACAAGGAATATTTATATCAACACATCATCTTGTGGGCATCATTCCCATTGGGGCTTCCCTTTGATCAACAATTTCCCTAGAAAGCTTTTGCTTGTTGGACTTGCAAAGAGGTCATTTTTGATATCAATGTCCTAAGAGAGAAAGAATGACAAAGCCTAAGAAGCCTTGTAAGTCAAATATTACAAAAAGATTGCTTCTTTGTTGATGAAGATGATGAATTTGATTTTAAAGCAATACATTTCCTAGAAAGTGATGATGAATATGATGAAATTGGATTTGTTGCTATTAAAGAAGAAAGTCCTCAAAGAGAAGAAAAAACATTAGTATCACATGTAGAAAAGAAAATATCTGATTGGATTATAGATAGTGAACACTCTCATCGTATGATTGGTGACATGAATAAATTTGTTGAGTTTAACAATTATGATGGAGTAGTAGTTAGAGTTGGAAACAATGCACCATGTCCTATTAAAGGAAAGAGATGTATTGCTCTTGATGGGAAAACTAACATCGAGGATGTTTATTTTGTTGATGGATTGAAACATAACTTGTAGAGTGTTGGACAACTTGTTGATAAGGGATATCTGTTACAATTCACTGATAAGACTTGTATAATCAAAGACAAAGATGGTAAATTGATTGGAATAGGTACAAGAACTAAAGATAATGTTTTTCAATTGAATCCTATTGAGATGACATCTTTGGTTGCTAAAGTGGATGATACTTGGTTGTGACATAAGAAATTTTGTCACATAAATTATGGTAACATCATGAAGATCAGTACAACAGATGCAATAAGAGATCTACCTAAGATTGTTAAACCCTTTAACATGGTTTGTAAGGAATGTGTAATGGCTAAATAGAAGAAATCTTTTCCAAGCAAGGTATTCACTACATTAGTAAAGTTGGAGACTGTACACACAAATTTATGTCGTTTTACAAGAACAAGAGCATTTTATGGTGAAAATTATTCTTTTCATTAATGATATCAAGAGTAGAGTAGAGAATGAATCTGAATTGAAGTAAAGATGCTTAAGATCAGATAGAGGAGAAGTCATATCAAATGAATTTAATATCTTATGTGAAACAATAGGATTAAGAGACAACTTTCAGCTCCAAAGACACCCATAATAGAATGGGATAGTAGAAAGGAGGAACAAATCGTTTAGTGAGGCAGCTAGAGCTATGACTCTTGAAGGTAATGTATTACATATCTATTGGAGAGAGAAGTAGTGAACACCACAGTATATACTATGAACATAATACAAACCAGAGAAGGCACTGGTAAGACACCTTGTGAACTTTGGTTTGGACATGCACCTACTGTAAGATACTTCATAATCTTTGGAAGTAAATGTTATATCAAAAGAGAGGACGATGTAGGTAAGCTTGATCCTAGAAATGATGAAGGTATTTATCTTGGATAATCATTGAAGAGCAAGGCATATAGATGTTTGATTGAGAATTATTGTTGAAAGCACTAATGTGAAAGTTGATGAGAAGTCTGAAATTTAGGAAAGGATACTTGCTTATTATTCAGATGATGATACAAATTCTAATCAAAGGCCTAACAATTAGAATGAACAAGAACTTTTTTTATGAAACTGATAATGCTTTGTAGGCTGAAGAACCTATAGAGGAAACCAAGCTAAGAAATTAGAATAGAACAAGGAACACTAGAGCAGAGAAAACCAAGGTATGTTGCAAAGAAGCATCTTGAACAACGGATCTTTGGAAGTATAAACAATAGAATTTTGACAAGGAATCAGGTAAGGGATGAACTTTGTTTGATATCACAAGTTGAACCTAAGACTACAAGTGAAGCATGTAAAGAAGAATTTTGGATAAAGGCTATGAAAGAAGAACTTGGGCATATTGAGAAGAACGAAACATCGGAATTAGTCTCTAGACCTAAAGACAAGAACATCATTGGCACTAAATGGGTGTTCATAATCAAGATGAATGAACAAGGACAAATGGTAAGAAACAAAGCAAGGTTAGTATGCAAAGGTTATTTCCAACAAGAAGAAATTGATTTTGAGGAAATTTTTTACCCTATTACAAGAATTGAAGTAGTAAGAATGTTTTTGGCATATGCATCTGACAAGTAAATGGATGTGAAGTCAGCTTTCCCAAAAGGGCAACTTGAGGAAGAGGTTTACATTGAACAACCTGATGGCTTTCCATTGACTGAAGATAAAGATATGGTTTGCAGAATGAGAAAGACTTTGTATGGATTGAAGCAAGCACTTAGATCCTGGTATGCAAGATTGAACAAACATTTGCAAAATTTGGGATTTAAGAAAGGTAATGCAGACAATAACATGTACTTAAGGGCAAATTTAAAAGAACCACTAAATATTATAGTATTTGTTGATGATATCATCTTTGGAGGAAATGATGAAACTAGTGAGAAATTTTCAGAGGAAATGAAGATTGAATTTGAGATGAGTATGATTGGTGAGATGAAATATTTCTTGGGATTACAAATAACACAGAATAAGGATGGGATTTTCATATCACAAACTAAATATCTTAAGGATCAGTTGACAAGGTTTGGATTAGAAAATTGTTTGCCAGTTGGAACACCTATGGAAACAGGATGTAAATTGTCAAACAAAGATGAGTCTCCTAGTGCAATAGAAACAAGGTACAAATCCATGATAGGAGGATTACAATATTTAACACACACATGACTTGATATAACTAATGTAGGTGGAATTGTGGCAAGATTCCAAACAAACCCTAAAGAGACACACCTAGCAACATTAAAGAGAATTTTCAAATATTTGAAGGGAACATCAAACTATGGATTATGGTATGATAGATCACATGATTTTACCTTATGTGTATACATTGATGCAGATTGGGCAGGAAATGTAGATGACAGAAAGAGTACAAGTGGAGGAACATTCTTCTTGGGAGGAAGAGTTTTTTCATGGCTAAGCAAGAAACAAGATTGCTTATCACAATCTACAACAGAAGCAGAGTATGTAGCAGCAACAAAAAATTGTAATCAGATTATTTGGATGAAATAGATGTTGAAAGACATGGGTATTGAATTTCCTTAGCCTATTATCATACATTGTGTTAACACAAGTGCAGTTAGCATGTCAAAGAATCCAGTGTTACATTCAAAGACTAAGCACATTGCAATAAAGTATCACTTTTGAGAGAGAAGGTACCAAAGAAGGAAATCAGATTGGAGTATGTTAGCACAAAGTAACAAATAGAAGACATATTTACTAAACCTTTGGCTAAGGAAACTTTTGAGTATCTTAGAGGTATGCTTGGGGTTATTCCCCACCCTTCTTCTAGTGTAGTTGATGCAAGAGTGCATTACTCTAGTGTATTCAAAGCATATTTGTACATCTGGATTGCATGTTTGGTGATGCTTCCTTTGGGGGAGTAGTTACTCTTTGAGCAAAATTATTGAGAACTCTTTGGTAATGTTTTGTACAACAGTGTCTTTTGGTACTTGGCATTTTCACTTTTTTGAATTGTTTTGGAGATGATTGGACTTCGAGAATTGGCATGATGACACCCTTGTCATATATGTCAATGGGGGAGAGTAATACATGAAAAACCTTATACATTCATGGGGGAGAGTAATAGAGGAAGACTAGTAGTGTAGGGGAGAGTATTTAATATTTGATTGATGTCAATAAAAATTTATTGATGTCAATGAGGGAGCATTTTAGTTTGGTATTTTTGACATTTATGGTTTTTCATTGTATGTTGTTGTTAATGCCAAAGGGGGAGATTGTTAGCGCAAATGCTGATGGTATTCCTTTGGGGCAGTTTGTTAGGATGTTTGGAGAGATGATTGAGTGCTTATGTGTTTCATTCAAGACTTGGTTTGTCATTGATGTCAACATATATGCTTTCTGGTTATGATAGTCAAAGTTGCAAAAGAACTTTTGGTCAGCATGGTTAGAAGTTGTAGAGTCATGTTCCACGAGCTTAGAATCATGATGATGTATTTGTGTTCGCAAAAAGTAATTTGAAGATTTGCACGAGTTACATAGGATTTGTTGAAGACTAGTTAGAATGCAGTTTACAAGAAAAAATTAATTAATAATTGAATTGTATCTATCCAGTGAGGTGAAATCTAGTTGAGCGGGCTTGGATTTAGGTTGACGACATGTTTGTGATGAAATGGTCGAGGTAGCAGATGCTAATGATGATTATGTGAAGATTACTGAAGGATAACATGTGGTTTATTCCTTGGACGCTGACTTTTTGATTATATTCTTTTGAGAAGTTGTAATTGTAATGTAACGTGTAATTTATTGTCTTAATGAGGTCCTATATTTTTCATTGTACATCAGGGAAGCCTCAAGGCCGACTCAATTAGTTGTTAGGACTTGGTACAAAGGAAAGATGTTTTCCTTGGTTGTAAGTGTCATATGTGTTGTAATGCTATGATGATTGTATTATGCAAACTTTGGATGCGAATTTGATGAGATAGAGTAGAAGATAATGTTGAGGATATATTGAGAACTTCAAAGGAACTGTATTGGCAAAGAAGTTGTTGTATTAGCCAGTTCACCATTGGATATGTTAGCCTGAGAATTTTTTTGTGAAGATAGTTTAGAAGCAATTTGGACAGCGGGTTCAATTGACTTCTATCAACTCCTAATAGGGTTGAAGCAACTCGTAATAGGGTTGAAATGTTCTCCAAGAATTCAAAGTCTCCTAATAGGGACTGCATGTACTCATTGTATGTTATTGGTTCTTAACAAAGTCTTATCCTTTCACATGGAATATTTATATTAATACATCATCTTGTGGGAATCACACTGAGGTTTTCCCTCTGATCAAGGGCTTCCTTAGTTAGCAAATCTTGTGTTATTTTGCATGGTTGTTATCTTATGGTTGTTGCATCTATTGGTTATATGTTTCAGATTTGATAAGATTAGTTTAAGTTGTTTAAGCACACAATTGATTCACCCCCTCCCCCACCTCTCAGTTGTGTTGGTGGACTTTACTTTCTGACACTTTGGACATTCTTGGATTGATAGTGTAGAATTGATTCTTGATGTTTGTTGGCAATGTATCTTCCTGTTTGATGATCATGTCTTTGGTTGATTCTCAATTAGGAGATTGTTATCACAGTGCCATGGATAGAGTTTTTATGCACCTTAGTGGGAATTTAGATAGTGATGTTTGGAGGTTGTTTTTATTGCCTTGGAGAACATGGTTTATGTATTATTGACATTCGAGTTACCTATGTATGGGCTTGGATGATCTTCAAAGTAGGAGATGATTTTGTCATGATGCCATGTGTGACTTGGTATAATAGTTCTATGAGAGTTGTTAGTGATAATGTGGATTCATTACCTATTGATGGACAATCTTCTTTAGTATTTGCAAATGTTTTGGAACAGTTCTTAGATTTTGTTGTTGTAGAAAGGCTCCTTTCACATTTAGAACTAAATTGTTTTGAGATGGTTATCTTTCATCTCAGAGTCATGAAGGACTCATAAAGTCTTTGGTTGAGTTCTTGTTTCTACTTTGTCACTTGAAATGTGATCCTTATCTCAATAGGTGGTTTTATATTAGGTCAGGATATATTCTTGTTTATATATATTAGAGTTTTGACGTGATTCAAGTGTTTGATATGGCCATTAGAGCATGTAATCTTTTTAAGAGATGTGAGATTATGATGTCATGTTTTTGTTTCTAATTTCATGGTTGGACTTTGACATTGATCTTGTTTGATTCTCTTTGTATTTAGTACATGATCATTTGCTTGATTACCTAATGAGGATGCTATGTTGCATTTGGATATTGGCATGGATTGATTGGTTATAGGTTCTCATGGAGAACAAGAGAAGCAAATGAAACTTGAAGTTCTTTGGTGATTAGAGATATGTGTTGAGATAATTACTCTTGGTAAGATTTTAGTAGGAAGTTTGAGGTGCATACACCTTGGTTGGAGGTGAGTTCAGCAGGAACATATGAGGAGATTATACTTGGAGTGAGTCATGATTACTTGTCTATTTCGGTGAGCATTCTTATTCCCCACTCTTGGTTTGTTTGGAAGTTTGTCATTTGGAAAAGTACTTGCCTATTCTTTGAAAAGAGTTAATGTTCATGCTTTACTTTTTTGATATTGATCTTGAGCTATGGATAGATGATTAGCGTTGGAGGATACATTTGAAGGGATGAGTCACATGGTTATCCTTATTTGTGTATGTGTTGATATTATGATGATCGATAATGAGAATAAGGAGATGTTGTTGGGCTTATTCCCTTGGATTGGGGATATATTTTATATGATCTCTTTGGTTTGAGAGGCTTACATCCATGTTGCTTACTTGATATATGCTCGATTTGTTTTGTGGGATTGAATGATTGGGTGCTATTATGACTTTTCCTTTGGGGTGTTGTGGAGGTCATTCTTGATACAATTTGCATTTACAGGTGTATGTTCAAGGACATGCTAGAGGTATGGTTTGCAATTCTTTTTGGTCTTGGCTATCTTCCTGGATGTTGGGGTTTGACATGACTTTGGTTTTGAGGTCTTGTGTGGAGTTATGGTCATTAGTAGGTTTGTGGTCATGTGTTGCCACTTGGCTTTTGGTGATGACATGGAGGATCCTTCATCACTTTTTATTTTGATTGTGAAGAACTTGGGGGAGCTAAGGAGACTTGTTGTGAGAATTGTACTTGTAGTTTACTGGTTTACAAGTTTTGCATATCATTGTGGATGTCCTTTGGTACAACATGATGTTATTTACACCTTCCATATGATACTATTCATAGTCTTGATATGCCTTGATCATTTTTAGTTTCGCATTACCTATGCAATGGGATTTCTTGGATGCGTATGCTCTTGATTGACATGTTTACACATGGAGCTTGTGATTGCGATTTATTGGTTGTTTTTGTTGATAGCATGAGTTTATAATATTTGATACCTTTGAGTATGGATAGCTGTATGTCTTAGCAGTTGTAGTGGGTGCTATTTCAGTTATGGACATTATTTCTGTTAGTGGTGCATGTTGATACCTTTGGATTGAGTGTTTGTGTTGGGATATTAGTTGAGGCAGGATTTATGCTTTGATGCGACAAATCGTGTGGCTTCCCTTTGGATGGCTTCTTATCTTTGTGCATTGCATTATGATGAGAGCATTCATGCTTGGTACGGTGGTTACCTTGTTTCTTGTTATATGTATCTTGATAGAGCACATGGACCACTTTGATTTCTTGATGGTACATTTTGCTATGGGAATCATTTCCATGTTCATGGTTGAGGTTACTTGTTACCCTTTATGTAACATATACAATGTTGAGGATGTAGCTTCGTTCAGATTGAAGAATACAATATTATATGGAAAATTGATTTAAATATATATGTATATTGTGTGAAAGATTTTATGTATGTATGTATGTATGTATCTATCTATCTATACATAATCAAATGCAATCACATACATATTCAATGAATCAAATCCTTGTCTGCATGCAGCAGAATAAACTTCCTTTATACTCACCCGATGACCGGGTATTGAATATACTAGTTGAACCGATAATTATATTGGTTCTTACATTGCTAAGTGTTAACGATAGTTATCTCATATAACAATGTCTATGTTACCGATGTTGAACATATAGTTGCATTCATGTAGGGTTATGACCTTACGTGGCATGAGCCACGTAAGGGTCATACCCCTACATGAATGCAATTATTAGAAACCTATTAATATAGCTATCGGTGCTTGTTTGGGATGACATCAATAACATGGCAATCTCATCTCCAAAGCAAGCATTTGATAATATACTTATATATCAGTCAAGTTGATATTACAATCTGCTGTGATAAAGGATTTGCAGCGTATAGTTATATACTCGTGCATATATTACTTAGTAATTATTAGATTCTCTGATTTTTCTGAGATCATATCTTAGTTGGAATAAAGATATTCAAACTAAGATTGAAATCTGAAAGCATCACACAAGGACTGTAAAATTGTTCTTCAGACATACTCTGAAATTATAAAACTATTATTCTGTCTATTCAGATCCATATTCCTTAACATGATATCAGAGCCTAACTAGAGAAGAATAAATATAGTGAAATTTGAGTCCAAAATTCAGATTTACAATCAGAATTTAATGAAGAAGCAATCGTGGTGAACGGCATTAGAGTTGAGGATAGACTCAAAGGCGCTTCAAATTTTGTTTCATGGAAAATCAGGGTTATAGCAATACTTCAAGAACTTCAATTGGATTCCTACATAGAAGAAGTCATTAAGATGCCCGAAAATGAACCAGATAAGACATCTTAGAAGAGACGTAACAAGGCTAAGAAAATAATCATTGGTGCTGTCAAAGATAACATTCTTCCATCTATATCAAAACTGACATCTGCTTATGAAGTGTTTAAAACCATTCAAAATATATTTGCAATCAACAATGCAAGCAGATTACTTACCTTTAAGCAGCAGCTTTTGAATATCAAAATGATTAAAGGAGAAATGATTTCATCCTACTTCTTGGGAATTTCCGAATTGAGAGACCAACTCTCTACTATTGGAAATAATGTAGCTGATCTGAACCTTTAATAACCCTTAGAAGATTACCAATCTCATGAGAATCTTTTATGCAATGCATCAGTCGACCTTCTCTACCTAGTTTCAATAAACTCAAGAACGATTGCACTCAAGAAGAATCTCGACTAATCTCAAGAGGGATTGGTCCAGATAAAGAGGGAGAAATTCAAGCACTACATGCAAATTCAAGCAGCAAAGGGAATAAAAAGAAATTGAAACAAAAGAGAGGAAATAACTACCAAAATCACAAAAATAGAGATCTCTCTAAGGTCCAGTGCTACATGTGTGATAAGTTTGGACATACACATAGGTCTTATCCAGAAAGAAAGAAAGCTCAAGCCACCATAGCTGAAGTTAAGGAAGTTGAGAATCTTGTATTCTTGCTAGCCTTATCAAGTGAATTAAACTCAAATATATACAATTAGATAATTGATAGCCGAGCATCAAGACACATAATCGGATTTAGAGATCAGTTTGAAACTTTTGAAGGACATTCGACTGAAGAAGTCACCATTGAAGACGATTCCACCTATTCAGTGAAAGGAATTGGGACCTGTTAAATTCAATTAAGAGTCAAAGTCACCTTACATTTAAAAGATGTCTTTGTACCAGGCATCAAGAGAATTTTGGTCTCTATTTCAGGCCTAGCTGATCAAGGCTATCGCGTAACTTTCCATGACGATAAAGTTTTACTTTGGCCTAAAAATTCTAACACTAAGAATGCTATTTCTATAGGATCTTGAGATGGTAGTTTATACAAACTATGTAACAATAACAAACATGCCTTGAATCATGAAGTATCAAATAATAATGGAATGTGGCATAGAAGACTAGGACATTTCCGATATAGTGCTCTACCTACTATAGGAAAGATTACTACCGGATTACCTCATTTAAAATCTAAACATACTAGAATTTATAAAGGATGTGCTCTAGGGAAGAACACAAAAGGGTCTTTTCCTTCAAGTGAACACAAGTCTAAAAATGTACTAGAAGTCCACACTAATTTATGTGATCTAATGTACACACCCTCACTAGGGAGATTTTTGTATTATGTAATCTTTGTCGATGATTACTTAAGAAAAACTTGGATATACTTCCTAAAAAACTTAAGAGTCAAATGAAGTTTGTTGAAATTCAAAGAATTTAAAGCCTTAGCGGAAAATCAAATAGGGAAGAAAATAAAGGCTCGGAGATCAGAGAATGAGAGTGAATATATATTTGAAAACTTTAAAAAATTTTGCATTTCTCTTGGGATTAAGAGGGAGAGAATATAGTACCTTATAATCCTCAAGAAAATAGAGTTGCAAAAAGGAAAAATAGAACCATCATTGAAGCTGTAAAAGCCACGAGGCTTGATCAAAACATATATATCTCATTTTGGGCTAAAGTCTTAAATACAACTGTATACATCCAAAGCAGATGCCCTCACTCGATCTTAGAGAATATAACACTTGAAGAAGCCTTTGCAGAGATTAAGCTAGATTTAAGTCATCTAAG
The DNA here is from genome assembly GCA_028749045.1 of Cupressus sempervirens. Classification (NCBI taxonomy): domain Eukaryota; kingdom Viridiplantae; phylum Streptophyta; class Pinopsida; order Cupressales; family Cupressaceae; genus Cupressus; species Cupressus sempervirens. The sequence goes on from CM053784.1 coordinate 344,460,626, forward strand.
AATCTTTGGTTGCCTCGTATACATTCATGTTGCCAAAGAAAAGAGGACCAAACTAGAACTCTCCGGGAAGAAAGGCATATTTATTGGATATGGTGAAACCACTAAAGGATACAAAGTTTATGTTCTAGGACAAAGATCTATTGAAATTAGTAAAGATGTTAAATTAAAGATGTAACCTACAACCTCTCTCTAAGTACTGAAGATGATCCAATCACAGAATTGGATACAATTGAGAATCAAAGGGAGAATAGTATAGAAGATCATGAACCTTTAGAAACTAATCTTGAGAATGGTGAAATTTCTAACAATAAGAAAAGACCACTATGGGCAAGAAAGATGATAGAAGAAAATAATGTGGAGCTTGATGAAGTATTTAGAGAAGCTAAGAGAAACAAGAAACCAAACGTGCTATGTTGCACTTATGACCGAGCTTTCTAAAATTGAACTGTCAAATGTTGAAGAAGCCTTGACATGTCAAGCTTGGAAAGATGTAATGGTCGAGGAATACCAATCTATCTTAAAGAATGATGTTTGGGATGTTGTACCTAGACAAATCAATTGTCTCTTCAAAATGGTTATTCAAAATCAAATATGCATCAAATGGTAGCATTGAAAAACACAAGCCAGATTTGTTGGCAGGGGGTTCTTTCAAAAGGTTGGAATTGATTATGAAGAGACTTTTGCCCTAGTTTCCCTATATACTTCTGTAAGAGCCATTATTGCTATTGCAACATCCAAAGGGTGGAAGATACACCAAATGGATGTCAAGACTACCTTTTTGAATGGTATCATTAAAGAAGTTTATATAGAATAACTTGAAGGATTTGCCACAAATGACATAAATCTTTATGTATGCAAACTGAAGAAAGCTCTCTACGGCCTTAAGAAAGCTCCCAAGGCTTGGTATGAAAGAATAGACAATTGTCTCTCCAAACTAGGATATTCAAAAAATGAAGCTAATACTTACATATATTTCAAAATATCTAATGGTGAGATGTTAATTCTTGTTCTCTATGTTGATGACTTATTAATAACAGGTGAATATCATCTTATTTCTAAATGCAAACAAGATCTTGTGGCTGAATTTGATATGAAGGATCTAGGGTTTCCGCACTACTTTCTGGGTCTAGAAGTATGGCAGAAGGAGAAGTACATTTTCCTAAATAAATGGAAATACACTTCTGATATCTTGACTAGATTTGGTATGATGGATTGCAAACCTCTATCTACTTTGATGGAAACAATTCTTCATAAGCTTAAAATTGAAGCAACAAACTTAGAACCTATAGACCCTACTTACTATAGACAAATTATTGGATCTCTTATGTATTTGGTAAACACTTGCCTTGATATCTTATGCTATTAATGTGTTAAGTGAATTCATGTGTGAACCTAAGAAGATTCACCTATTGTATGCCAAACATGTTATGAGATATTTACGTGGTACTATTGGACTTGGCCTAAAGTATGAGAATGTTGAGATACAACTTCAAGGGTATTCAGATTCCGACTAGGCAGGCAGTTTCATTGATCGTAAAAGTACTATTGGGTGTTGTTCTAGTCTTGGATTGGCTATAATATCCTGGTTTAGTAGAAAACAATCAACAATTTCTCTAAGTTCCACTGAAGCTGAATATATGGTTCCTTCCATGGGAGCTCATGAAGTAGTGTGGTTGAGGAAGCTAATAATTGGACTATTTGGGAAGCCCTTGAATCCCACTGTGATAATGAAATCTGCTTTAAATTTTTTAGTAAATCCAGTCTTTCATAATCGATCCAAGCATATAGAAATCCCTTAGCATTGCATAAGAGATATGGTAGACAAAGGTGTTATTAAATTGGTCTATATCAATATTGAGAAGCAAAATCTTGACATATTTACCAAGCCTCTTGGGAAGTTGAAAGTGGAGTACTTCAAAAGTAAACTTGGTATGACTAAATTGTAATTGAAATTTTTGAGATGGAATCTCTATTTTATGTAATTGATATATTCATGAATTTTAAATGTTGAAATATTGCATTTATGTGTTATGTCATGAAAGGTGATAATCTTTCATGGAATGAATGTGTAAGGTCACTATCCTAAGGTGATGACCTCAACAATAGTGTGACCTATTATCATGATAGACTACATTAACTCGCTGTCTTGGATTGTGCCAGAATTCATGATAACTATTGATTTAGGATTGGCTACATTAAGTTGTAGTCTTGAAATGTGCCAGATATCTCGATACTGTATACAGTGTGTTTATTTGTTATCACTTAATGTCTTTGAATTATGTCGGTGATTGTGATGACATACATATCATGATTGTCTCCTTAAAGTTGTGTCCCGAACTGTGCCGAAAATCATGATATTGAGATCAATTATTTTAAGTTCTTGATCTATTACCATGATTGAATACAATAACTGCTGTCCCGAAATGTGTTGTATGTCACGATAATTTATGTATCAAGATGGACTACATATATTTCTAAAGTTGTAATATTTGTGATATTGGAGACTTCATTGTCATCCTAAGATCAAGGTTGATATCTGATTGACTTCTCTTGGTTGTTGTCGCGGAGTGCTGGAAATAAGATAACTCACTTTTCTTTGAGATGAAATGTATTCGATTTGGCAACTTTATTGACATAGATTCATATGCCAAAAGAATACATCTAAGATGTTGTTCAATCCTCTCTTGCTAAGAGGGAATGTTGAGGAAGTAGCTTCGTTCAGATTGAAGAATACAATATTATATGGAAAATTGATTTCAATATAACTGTGTGAAAGATTTTATATATATATATATATATATATATATATATATATATATATTCAATGAATCAAATCCTTGTCTGCACACGGCAAAATAACTTGCTTTATACTCACCTGATGACCGGGTATTGAATATACTAGTTGAACCAATAATTATAATGGTTCTTCAATTGCTATGTGTTAACGATAGTTATCTCATATAGCAATGTCTATGTTATCGATGTCAAACATATAGTTACATCCACGTAGGGTTATGACCCTATGTGGCATGAGCCACGTAAAGGGTCATACCTTTATGTGAATGCAACTATTAGAAACCTATTAATATAGCTATTGGTGCTTGTTTAGGATGACATCAATAACACAGTAATCTCATCTCCAAAGCAAGCATTCGATAATATACTTACATATCAGTCAAGTTGATATTACAATCTGCCGTGATAAAGAATTCACAGAGTATAGTTATATACTCTTTCATATTTTACTTTGTAATTATTAGATTCCCTGATTTTTCTTAGATCATATCTCAGTTGCAATAAAGAGATTCAAACTAAGATTGAAATCTGAAAGCATCACACAAATACTCTGAAATTATAAAACTATTATTCTCTGTATTCAGATCCATATTCCTTAACATACAGCAACTGGGAGAATGTTAGGAATTGGAATGTTGTAATCCTTGCATAATGTTCAATTTTTTTTTATTATTATTATACTGGGATGCAGCTAGGGGACCTAGGGATATGTGCATCACTAGGATTTAACATTCTTGAGGCCACTTTATGTGTTGTATGTAACATCGAGAAATATTTAATGTGGGGTCTCACATGGAGAAATCTTTAATCTATTATTGGGGAAATTCATTTAATAAAGTGAAAATTTAGTACCCACTATTAAATAAGGGCTTAATGGTATTGTAGTCTCATGGTATTACTCACATGGTTTGATGAAATATCACTTGGGGGCTTTATGTGCTTTTGTTTTTATTAAAGCAAACACAAGGGTAGTTGTATAGGGTTGGCTAGTTGAGACTTTGACTAAACTATCATTGTATTGAGTTTTCTTATGAAAAGTGCATATGTAAAGCATGGCATGGGATGTGTGCATGCATGCTTGGACACATGGAGAATGCATTGGAGAGGCTTTATGTTTCATAGGTATTCATGGAAGCTTTGCAAGTGTAATGTAATATTTTATTGCATGGATGCTTTTGGAGGCTAGGTTTTTTCCCCTCAATGAGGGTTTTCCCAGAGTATATCTTGTGGCTTGTCTATACGATATTTGCTTGATTGTTATTCAGTAAGCCTGTATGCATGCTTTTATCTCATAGGTTATGTAGAAAATGGATTAAAGTAAATGGTGTTGCTGTATTATTTCCTAACTTGTTTTAACTTGGGATCAGTGATGATATCTTGGTTTAGTAGGAGGTAATACATACTAGCTTCTTAGTTGCAAGATTATCAGGCTTTGCAAGATGTCAAGGAAAGTTTTTGATTAAATTTTGGAGAAAAAATTGAGTACTTTGAGAATCAGAGTTGTGTCTAGCTCTCTAAACATCTATTGTTTCATGATTTCTCTGAGTTCATAGACATTAGATAATAGAACCTTCTAGACAAAGTTTAGAAGAGAATAATGGTTCTTAAGTATGCTTCCTTAGATTCATAGGTTCTAGGAATTTCGACAAAGCCTTTGGGAAAGGGCACTTTGAGATGTTGAGCGAGAGATTGGGTTTGATGGAAAACACTTTCCTTGAAAAGGTGGAATGTGAGTTATTTTGTACCAACTCCTTGATACTTCAACTGAACTCACCAAATATAACGCAAATATCTTTTTTTTATATTTTCTTTTCTTGTTTTAAGCTTAAAGTGTTTCTATGCTTGCATGTAGTCTATATATTTTACACTTGAGTCATTTTATCAGATGTATTGGGTGATAATGGATGGATGCTGTTGAATTGGGGTAATATGCCATGATTATAAGCCGAGGGGCCTGGTTTAACTCAACTGCATTAATATATGCGATTCCTGATCATAATTCAATTCTTTAGTAGATTGTGTAATGATTGTTTTTTTCTGCAATATTTCATGTTTGAAGCCTAATGGTAATAAACTTTAATCTGCATATATGAATCCACTAACTACTATTGCAGTTGCTTAGCCCAATATAAGAGGACTAGTTTAGCTCTCTAATGCACTTTGGATGAATATCCTCAAATGATGATGATACCAGTGCACCTGGGTCTCTATTTAGTATTTGCCATTGATCATCTATTCAACTCAAACAATATGTATTAAAATAACAAACACTTTAAACCCATGCAATAACCTTTTGATGATTCAAAAAATACATAAACGTTGATCACTATAAAAATAGGAAACACTGTCAGCCTTTGAATTAACCTTTGGACGATTCAAAACATGCATTTACATTGGCCACCAGGCTACAAAAAAAATAGCACAGTTTCAGTCCATTTGTTAACCTTTGGGTGATTCAAAACATGCATTTACATTGGTCACCTGGCTACAAAATATAGCAAAGTTTCAGTCCATGTATTAACCTTTGGGATGATTCAAAGTATACAATTATATTGACTGCTAGGCACAGCTAGAATAGGAATCTGAAATGTAGAATATTTTAAATGAAACTCTTTGGGTTTCGTATTTTGAACTTTTGTGGATGGTTTGCAGAGACTGCAGCTGGATTCCAGATGATTTGAGATTGCAGTCTCTACAGATTGCAAAAGCTGTGGAAGAAGCTTTGCTACAAGCGGTAATTCTTTGTCTTTTGTCTTTTGGTTCAAGTCTAAGTCCAAGCAACCTGAATGCTAACACTAAAATTCAAGCTTAGGCAATTTTGTTTCGTATCACTTATTAATATCAATACTAAAAATGCTGTTTTGGTTGATTTCTAAAACATCCTTGCATTGATATTTCTATGCTTTTATTTGATTTGATTCCTCTGTTCTTTTGCTTCAGGTGCAGTCTAGCAGCTTTGGACGGGATCATATTATACCAAGTGTAGTCAAGATTGGTTTTGCTCTGCTTGAATGTGTTGAAGCTGGGAAGATGTGTTTTGCATCAGACTCCGTTGGTTGTAATGGTTTAGTAGGAGTCAAGGAGCTAGGAGTCCAAGCACTAAAATCAGCATTTGAAATTCATGGCATGGCACGGAATGAGGTTTTTTTCAGTCTTGATATTCTCACATAAAAAATGCCTAGTTCTCATTTCCTTAGAGCTGTCACACCTTTGTTAAATAGACTCTGCAAATCTTCACTTCAGGAGGATGTTGTGGTTTGCAGATTATTGAACAAATTAAAATTCGCATTATTTCTCTGAAGCCTGCACAGAGCGCTGTAGTAATCAGGTGACTTCATAAGATTGCAAATTGATGTATGCTTTGGTCTGTAATGAAATTTTATTCTTATAAGATGCATTCTTGCAGATTACTGGGTGAGCTAGTTCAGAGTTATCCACATCTGATGCTTGAGCATGTTGCTCGTTTGAAGGAATCCTTAGATTATTTCACCTTATTGAATTTCATTTCTTCTTCCTCTTTCGTAAAATCTTTATGTCCCCTATTTCAGATGAGCCGTGATCTCCAGGTGATTGTCCTTGCAATAGATTTTGCTAGACAAAATTTTTACAACATACACACACATATTCTGGCTGTTGAAAATTCTTTTAATTGTGTGGTCAAATGCACAGAATTATACTGTGCTGGTCTTGAGGAAGGCAATATTTGGACGGGAAGAGGCTGCTCGGGTGGCTGCAACTAGAGCCATCATAGATCTGATTATATCTGAAAGGCAGATGTCTAATAGTGATTTAGACTCATTTCCTACTTCAAGTCAGGCTAGCTGCAGCCAGCAAACTAAGTTTTCTCGTGGAGTGGGATTAAATCTTTTTCAAGAGCTCAAGGGATTATTGCGAAGGTGCCTTTCGCAACAGGCATGTTCTATATGCCCGCTTTAGCTGTGATGTATATTTTCTGTTTTGAAGCACTGGTTGTTAGTCATTTATAAATTCATGATCCACAGGCACGGGTAAAGGAAGCAATGTATAAAGGTCTTGTGAAGCTTGTTCTGGTTGATCCGGCTGCTGCAGGGCCAGTCTTTGATCTGCTATGGCCTCATTTCCTTCAATATTGTGTCCCCCAAGAGGTGCTTTGCAATTTTGCCTTTAAAGTTTTAACCAGACATATACATTTATCAATGTCATTACTTTTGGGATACTATTTTCTCTATAGAGCCTTGACAGAGATTTTAAATATGGTTAGAGTCAAAGATAATTACTTATATGTAGCATTCCTATGCTTACAGTTCGTACATATTTGATTGCAGGATGGTGGACTCCAGCTCAAGTTAAGCGCTTGTGTTAAAGTCGTCAATGGGATGATCTGTCTGGAGGAGCCATTAGATTATCTACTTTGTTGTGTGCATCATCTTCTTGTCCTTCAGCCACAAAATAAATATGTACAGTCTGAATACTCGTTGGCGTGCTTTGGATTTTCATTATCACAGGATAATGAGGTATTTTTCCATTGTATTTACCCAGTTCATTCTGGTCAACATATGATTCACCAGGACACCATAAGCACTAGCATTTAACATTTCTTGATTCTTTACAGGGTGGAGGAGTCTCATCTGGCGAATCTTTTGCAAGTGCATTCTTAAACCTGAGACAGAGTTTCCAAAGGGGCAAGTTGGAAGGTTCATATTCCAATGTTGATTTTTATAAATAAATGCAATCGTTTTTCTTCTTAACATGAGATGCTATTTTGACCTTTCAGTCATTTCGTTTTGATGCAGGGTACAGTTTAGATAAGACACAGAATTTTAACCCAGAAACACCAGAAGGGGGAAGGAATATTGAACAGGCTTGTGTAATGTTGGGAATCTTGGAGGTTTTAATAGATATTTTGGTCTCAGATATGAGAAATGCAACTGATGCTAACCAAGAAGAAACGAAAACTGAACTTATGTCCTTTCTTGAACTTCATGATTCTCTAGAGCAGTCTGCCTGTAGAAAGCAGGGAAATATGGCTCGAAAAGGCTCTATGAAGGCTCCTTCAGATCCCAAGGCACAAACACAGGACACTGGGAACCAATCTCACAGCTTGAGGCATAGTTTGAATGCTTCTTCTTCTAGTCCTTGTCAAGATAGAGTTCCTTTCTTGATGACGTCAAACATTGCTCACCTATTAGAGGCTTCGGTGAAGTTATTGAGTTCTAGTATCTCCTCTTCTAATCATCGAAGCCAAGGAACATCGGGGAAGCAAATTATTCAACACTTAAAGCTTGTATCATTTTCATTAAAAATATGTCTTCGTCATCTCAAGTTAATATTAAGCGAGTCATTTGAGCAAACAGAATCCCAAAATCCATTTAAGGCCTTTGTTGACGGTGATATGAAAATCTTGGGAGTTTCTCTGTTCCAAATCATCTGTTTATTGAGAACATCTTTGAGCTCAATTTCAACCCAAGATGAACCAAGGACCAAGGAAAGCAAAGGGAAAAAAACTTCTGATGAAACTGCAGAGGGACTGATCCATATAGCAATTCTTTGTTTGGATATATTATGTAAGTTGTCTTTTACAAAATATGATTTGGCTGATATACTTGAAGAAATGCTATCTGTTCCAAGCAGTGAGGTAGATTCTCGACATCAGAGGGATATTGAAACAGAGGACATTTCAGAAATTGAAAATGAAACTCCAGAGAGTAGGCTGGTGCACCTATTTTTGTGGAAGAAGATCTGTCCACTTCTGGTTCAGTTTCTTAGCTTGTCACACTTCCGAGAGTTTGAGGTAACATTCATCATTGGCATATCTAAACTAGTGCTTAAAATAGAGAAGTGTTTTTTATCTTGTGCATAATTACTAGCAACACCTTGTTGATGTCAGTTTTGTACCACTACATAACATATAGCAATTGAATACTTGATATAGAATACCAAACACTAAACCCTCTCTTGAAAAGTAAATACTCATGAAGAACATGAAAAAAACTCCAAGGTTCCTTACAGCTGTGGATACTAACTCAGTTATATTAATGTGATTTGCTGGTTAATCACATAGGTGGGCTTACGTTGTTCAATCAAAGATATTGGACTTTTGTTGTGATGATGATGAAATCTAGCTTTGCAATGTATATTAGTGCCAAATGATGTTGATGTTGATAAATGGGGGTATGTCCACCAATAACGCTCTGATTTTCTAACTTTCTTTTTGAATGAACTCCAACTACTGAACTACTTGTTGCTTTACTTCTACTCCTATGAATGGAAAGATTAACAAATGGACGGAGATCAAATTTGATGAAAGCTTACCAGCGGCTCTACCTCCACAGATGTAATGATTCAAGGGAAAAAATACTAGATTACCATACAAGGCTTCCTAACAAGCCGCTAGAATGCTAGTGGCCTAATTTATGGGTCTCTATCAAACATCCACTAATATCACCATACAACTATCCATCTATTCTTACTCTTGCTTAACAACTTTCTTGAAATGAAATCTACTTTAACAACTTCAATGGAATTTTAACTTTAACTATTGGAAGTAGAAACCATGCAATAACACCAAGGGTTCTTAATCACCATGCAAGTCACAACAATGACAAGAGAAGCAATTTTGGTATTATCGTAAGTAACAATTTTCTTCAACCCTTTACAAATGAGAGCAAATGGCCTTATATAGGGGTCAAAATTACAACTAACGGTAGAGATTAAGAGGCAAAATCAATGATCCAAATCAAATCCCCGAAACCCTAATTAGGGTTGCCACCCCATCGGCCAATGAGAAGATGCCACCTCATCAATGGACTAATGAAAAAAAGGAAAAGTGGCAACCAATGAGAAGGTGTCAAAATGGTAGCCACTTAGAATTAGATACCTACCCTATCGAAGAAAAAGGAGTATTTGCCACTTGGGTTTACATCAAATGATCCTCTAATATAATTATATCCTTTTTTTTCATCTTTTTAGCCAAGGCAATGAACTTGGCTAGCCTGTCGTTAACTTCCTTCATGGGAGGGAAAGGTGTGTGCTTCATCTTGAGCTTAGCTAAATTCATCATGTTGCTCGTTGCTCGTAGTGTCTTCTCATGATCCTTCTCATATTCTTTCGCATATCTGATAAAGGCAATGAGGGAGGCAAGGGTGCCTAAATGTTTCTTCTTGATGGCAATCTTTCCCAACTCATCCAATCTCGATCGAAACTTTGTCTCATTGACGTTCTCCTCTTTGATATCTTCAAAATCAAGTGCAACCCCAACATTGCTCATCATGGTTGAAATGGAAATGTCAATGCCTGGGCTGTGTTGTGCAATCTCATTCTATATCTTTTCAAGTATCCTCAATTTGATGGTCGAGGCAACATACCAAGACTCCACCGTACTCATTCCTCCTTCATCTACCAACTTGGTTCTTTCCAAATATCTCTTTGGTAGCCCAATAAATGCCTGTAGCTTGGGAATGGCTAAGTCCTTGACTGGAAGGAAATCCTTCCACTCCCCTTCAAATGTTCCGAATTTGTCTCTAATAGCCACTAATGACCTAAATGTTGAGATAAAGGAAGGCAAGAAATTCCGCCCATCTTGAATTATATCACTGATCCAATCTTTGATTTCGTGCAGCTGAGCCAATATCTCTTCTATGTTGCTCCTGCTGTCTTGCGGAAGGGTTGCCTAATGCAATTGTTGGATAGGTTGACAATCTCTCTAATACTTGTTTTCGGCCTCCAACTTTACAATCCTCTTGTTTGCCTTCCTCAACCTTTCTCTAATTGAAACCATGCCTTCTTGGATCTCCTCACATTTCATGTCATCCGTGATTCTTCCCAAGTTATGCTCTACTATCTCATACTCTTGGGCTACAATCTCATCCATTGCCTTGCTAAACTTTGGTATAGCAATCTGAACTTTTCGGTGACCCTCATCATCACTCCTGATTACCTTTGCCACCACTTTTGCGATTTGTTTCTGTTTTTTGCTATCTTCCTTTTCCACTAACCCTTGAATATCTTCAACTGTTCGGACAGTCACCATCTCGCCTCTTGGCATAAGCATTTGTCTTAACCAATGTTCTGGAACTTTGTGAGTTCGAGGCAGAGGCAGCCTTTCTAAGGCAAATGGCCTCTGGACTCTGACTCGGCCGAGTCTTGGCAGAGTCCATGTAGATTTTCCCAAGCCCAGGACTCTCCCAAATTATTTTTATTTTTATTTTAAAAATTTTTAATTTTTTTTTTAAAAAATTAAAAAAGATAGAGATTTCTAGGTGGTGTTTTTTTTAGTGTATTTTAATTCTGAAAATGTTGTGGTATGTCAGGAATTTATTAAGGATTGAATCTTAAATTTTAAATCATCAAATTTATATTATATTATTTAGTTTTTTTCTTCAAAAATTCGTTGTTATACTTATGTGATCTATGCAAAATTATGTATGAGTGTTAAGTAGCTTCTATTTATCTCAATTATTGTGTATTTGATGTTAATTGACTAAATGGTGCATGGAAAAATTGTTAAATCCTTAAAAATCTTTGAATTTCATAGGTTTTTTGATTTTCCGAGTCCTGGCAGTCCAATTTTGACTTTTTGAATCAGAGGCGAGTCCGAGTCTCGTAACTATGGTCTTAACCATAGTGTTGTAGTGTATCTTCCCAAATCTTGATTCGGTTTGACTAGCAAAGCATCACCAACGACCTCAGGCGCCTGGCTTACTTCCTCAATATCAATTGGCCTATCCTTTTCTTCACTAGTGACTGCCATATCATCTCCATGTTGGTTCTCCAAGAGTGGAGAGTATTCGGTACTATCACTATAACCACTTTACTCCGTATCAAGGCTCACCTCTATTGAGACTCTTTGTCCACTTGTATTAACCTCTTGGGTCCTAGCCTCAATTATGCTCTCCCTTGACAGTGTTGCATTCTGTCTCTTTCCTAGAGGCTCTTGATGTTTTTTGCTTTTCAATTTTCACCACCTCTAAATCAAATAAAAGAGGTCGGACCCCATATAGAATTGCTTTTGATTTTGCACTGTCCTAAGTTACAACTCTAAATTTTCACTTATAATTCTAGCCCAATCAAATTTTTTCTTTCTATTTTCAATTTCATCAATAAACTAGTACATCTAGTTCTCAAATTGCATACCTTGAGTCATGCCCATGATCTGGCTGAGAAGCACAATAAGGTTGCCAAACTCGACTTGAAATCTCACCGGGTGAGCTTTGACGGCCTGGTAACTCCCTTCTTGCCTTCGTATAACCAGTTTTGCCTTAGATGAATGAAGTAAGCATCCCGATTATCCTTAAAGAACTTGGCCGCCTAATCCATCATTATCACTGTCATGCCTTTCAACTGTACCATGTTCACTATGCTGATTGTTGGTGTCACTTGCTCGCCTCACTTTTGAGAAGAAGGTGGTCTTTGACATCATGTCTTGTTTTTTTTGGTATTCATTCCCTTTGGGTTCTTGCTTGCACTAACATCCACCATCCTAAACACTTATTTTTATCCCTTCATTCTAAATGATATGGACTACACTTATCAATCGCCAAACTTCTTTCTATCGATGGAATCTAGCTTATTTCCGCCTTTCCAAATCCTATCCCTACACTTATCAATCTCCAAACTTCAATCCTAGGGGTGGGACTACCACTTATTTCTGCCCCTTAGTTACTTTACGATGGACTGCACTTATATCTCCCAACTTCAATCCTTGGGTGGTCTAGCTTATTTTTGCCTCTCCAAGTGTTCTATCATGAAATCTACACTTATATCTCCCAACTTTAGCCTATCAATGGAGATGATGAAGTGGTGGATGAATAGTGCAAGAAGAAGGGAAACAAACCAAGCAAGAACAAGGAATAAAATTCGCTTTTAAAACCAATCTTCACCTCTAAAAATGAATGAGAATCTTATTTTAAATCTGCCTTCTACCAACAATCGGGCCCCTTCAGGTTTGGATATGATCTCAGCAATTTCAGTCCTCCTTGCACATAATGAATCTCTAACGAAAATCAGAATTCACCAACCTTGTCTCTCTTGAAAATTCTCCAATATGCAAAATCAGATCTCATGCAAATTCTGCCCCCTTGAAATTCGCCCAGCTCTACAAAAATCAGACTTTCCAAGACAACTTTGCTGCCTTTTAACCAATTTCAGACATTGAAAATTGTCCAACTAGGGCAGAAAATCATTGCCCTAGGAAGAAATCGCAATCCCCCCCAAGAAAAAATCGCTACCTTCAAAATTCTACCCTAAAAATTGCACCTCCACTGCAAATTCGAGTCTGCACTTTAAAACTCTGCCATACTGCAAATTTCGGCCAAATAGGGCAGAAAATTGCTCCTCTGCTGTAAATTCAGGTCTGCACTATAAAACTCTGCCAAAAATCAGAAAATCAGACCTCACAATCAACCATGGCCCCCCTCCAAACAAATTCGTTGCTCCACAAAATGTAAGAAGTTGGAATGAGATATGAAGAGGAGGAGCCTCTTCTTATATCAAACTTTTGTCTCCTTGAATAGGGCCTACTTGCATTGGAGGGAAATAAAATTAAATAAGGATTTTAAATTAGCCAAATCCGAAATTACCATAAGCCCTAAAATTGAAAAAAAGAAGTCATGTAAGCCTATAATATAGCTTTAAACCTCTCCCATTGTGGACCCAATAATTAACCTTGAATTTCACACCTCTTGGGCCTTAAAATACATTGAATTTAACACACAAAGGGGTCAAATTAAATTTCCAAATTACAAACACTCAGCCCAAAAATATGATTTTAATTTCATTTTCACTTCTTTTTAAAATTTCGAAATTCCCCTTTAGACAATTTAATATCAGCTTAATCAAATTTTTAACTTCAATCCAATTTCAATTTGCAATTAAAATAAATCCTTATTTGTCAATTTAATTTCATTCAAAATTCAATTTCACCATCAAAGTTTTTTTAGATTTCCAAAACAACTAAGTCCACAATTTCATTTTGAAAATGCTCAAGCTTATACAATTATATCAAATTTTCGAAAATCCATCAAAGACCAAAATTTGCAAATTTGTCTTGCTAGATATTATTTTAATCATCGAAAACAAATGATGTTGTTGAATTTTGTTTGGCCTAAGGACAAAATTACATGTTATGGAAAATCAAGTTTAGCACCAGGTGAAAATAAACTGAATCCCTCCTAGAGACCAAGACGTCCAAGGTGTAAAATTACCAATTCGAAACCTCTGGACAACTTCAAAAATTCACTAAGGCAAACAAAGACTTAACAACACCCGCAAAAATTGCCAAGGCCTGCTCGAACAGGGGGTCTCCCCAAAGTTTTGGGGCAATGGTGTGAAAACCTCACATCTCTCAAACCATGTTCATAACTCCTTTGAATAGAAGCTTTTATATTCTCATGTTCATTTCCTTGCCCTTGGTTTATCGTTTCAATACGTTTACTGTATGACATTGGCTTCGGGGAAAATCATAACTATATTCCTCTCTGTAAGTAACCAAAGTTAAGTAGTTACAGACCACATAAATGTTGCATAATTAGTCCATGTTTATGAAATCAATAGGACTTTTCTTATTCTTCCTATGAAGGAATGCAATGATATTGCTATTCCAAGTTAGAGGCGGCTTTCAAACTTTTGGTATTTCTTGTTTAGAAGTAATCTTCCACTCACACAACATGTAGATATTTCTAAAGGTTTTGTGGTGTACTAAGAATGTATTTTATTCTAATTGTGACTGAAATGTTCCCATCTTGCTTTGGCTAATAGGAGCTGTTTCAAGCTTCTTGGTGATGATCTATACTTAGGCAGTAGAAGTAGGGGTGGTTTACTAGGTTGTGCCTTGTTATTTGTGTATATACTTTTTCCTTTTTTCTTTGTAATCTGATAGGGGAATTTTCTTCATATTGCATGTTTGTACTTGTTCTTCTTCTCCTTGACTAGGGTTATGCATATGAACTCCATTTATGCAAGTCTATGTACTTTACCACAAACGTTTTTGGCAAGATTCTTAATTTATGTTGACAAGTGCCTTACAAGGTGGAAGAGCAATGGATTTTAGAAATGAGAAGCAACCCTTCTCTTAACCAACCTAGATGCATTGGATTAACAAACACAAACTACTTTCCTTCCATTTCAAATTTTACTTCGTGTTCTACTAAGTTGTGAAATCTATTTCACTTGTCAAATGTTAATTATGCTACACGCTTTGCAAAGTCAGGTTTAACATGTAGCACAATAATTTGATGGAATTGGATTTGTGCCAAACTCCCTTGAGTTGTTGATACTTGGATATTTGCTAGGAAGGCAAATCAAATATGTATCTTTGTTCCATCCTTTCATGTTTTAGTGCTTTAAATGTTATAAAATTGGTATCAGAGGCATCAATGAAAAACCTCGACACTAAACATTTTTCAAACTCTTGTGAACTTACAACAGAAAAAGACCTCTATTGGACTTTTTAGATTACCAATTTCTTGTTGAGGGTTTTAAGGATATCTTGTATTTCATCCATAGCACCTTCTTTTTTTGAATCAACTTCTTAACAAAGGAATTGTAATATTTACCTTTTATATCAATACCCTTTGGGATTCAATCATCGGAGAATTCCTAATTTCTATCTAAGCATGCCAATTTTGAAAAGCAATCTTGGTGATGTAGCCCTAAAATTTTGCAAAAAATTATGGCTTCTATTTTAGAAAAGCTATTCTTGATATTATTCTAAGCTGGAGAGCAAGGAAATCCATGAAGAAAAAGCAAATTCTTCAATATATATTGAAGGTTGTCATAGTTGCAACATGGGTCATCATTCTCCTAGCTTGTTATGTTCATTCATGGGAAAATCCTACTAGTCGGTTCAAAAGCCTAAAGAATTGGGTTGGGAAATGGAAGAGCCCTTCTTTGTATATCTTTGTAGTTTTAATGTATTTATTACCCTATACTTTATCGGCACTATTGTTTTTGTTACCAATGGTGAGGTGGTATGTTGAAAACTAAAGTTGGAGAGTTTTAGTTGTGCTAACATGATGGCGTTGAATGTGAATCAAATGGAGCCAACAAAATGGTTGAGCATCCACGACATTAGGAGTCAAGTATAGGTGCTTGTCTTGGAAGAAATTGGAATAGGAATGTCAACGCATGGTGAGGAGATATGATGGTTTCTAAACTTTGGTTGACATGGTGAAGGGATTGAGAGTTGCATAACATAAGTGTGACATGAAGAAAGAGAACTACTCTATAGTTTGACCATGAGTGATGTTATTTTCTTAGTCGGGCATTGTGAACAGGAGCTTGGTTGAAGTGTTCTTTCAAGAAAATAACAGATGCTCATTCACCTTATTGTTAATCATTTTGAACGTGTAAACATTAGAACGTAGTCTTAGATGTGGGAATACAAATCTAGACACCATATTGGGATTACTAACATCATCAAATAGAACAAGAGTGTTGTACTTAATGTTTGGCATCGTGGTTATGAGGTGGTTCGTGTTGTTAATAATCCATGCATCGATGGCGGCAAACAATCACCACCGAATACACAATTCGAGTCTCTTCGAAAATTATAAATGATCTTTAGAGGAGAAAACAGGTTCATTGACAACAATTCACATATGTCTAAAAACGTACAGGTATTGAAGAGAGAATTTACATTAAGACAAGTCGATGTTGGAAAAATTCATCACCTATTTGGAGCGTACCATTGCTGGTATTGGGTTGCATGATAATCTTGAAGAATTCAAACCAAAAAGTCATTATATGGAAGTGCTCTATAATGCTTGGAATAGTCGTTGCATGGTAGAATAGGGACAAATCAACGAAGGGTCCAAATAAACACCTGACATCAAAATCCAATAAAGAATGTTGTGTTTGATATCTGGGCCCAATGGAACAAAAAACCCAGTGCGATGTAAATCAGAATATGAAGTTTAATAGGAGCCAATTTTGCTAAGCGACGAGAAACTAAAGGCAATTAAAATATAATTGGAAGACTAGGAAAACCCTATTTGGGCTTTTGGTGATTCTGGTTGTCCTATACAGCAGCGAAATATGGGGGAGCAGTGTATCAAACCATAAATCGTGACAAATAGAAAGAATTCAAAAACATTTCATTACCACCAACCTCAAAGTCAAGTCAACGGTTCCCTACGAGATTCTTCTGGTTGATGTGAACATGTTCCTAGTGGAAGCCTATGCAGTTATTTGCTTGCTAAGCTATCTAAAATAAGTAGAAAAGATGAATACACACCACTGGCCTAAGTTAGTGGTTGGGGAGGAGCTAGATCATCGAAAGACATGGAGGAGACAAAATAATAAATGACTCAACAAATGGAACATTGATTATCAAGAGTGCCCTGAAACCAACACAGAGATAAAAAAGTGGGTATTAGAAAAAGGGGTAGGTAGAAAAAAGGCTTACTATGTGAACAAATTTAACCACACTTGCGAGCACGGTGACAAAGAGTACCTAGGAGCCTACATTAGAGGAAAGGCAAGAATCTTGATCGCTCAACTGAGGTCCGGTTCACATCACTTGAGGTGCGAAACCGGCATATGCAAGATCCCTAAAGAAAGGTGGGAGGAGAGAATTTGTAGGTTTTGCAACAAGGGTGTAGTGGAGACGAAATGACACTATATCAAAGAGTGTACAACATACGAAGACATCCAGGTGCAATTCATCGACACGATACAAGTGAACAATATAAAAGAGCTTTTTGAGGGGCCAAGACTTCACAAGGTGGCCGCCTTGGTAATGCAACTCCACAAAGGAAGGGACAGCTTGGAGAGTTCCTTGCAGAATATTTAGTGGATCCCCTTTTGGTCCCATAGACCTTGGTCTCGTGAATGTTAGTAAAACTCATTTCATTTCAATATTCAGGCCCTAAAGGTTAGTGTTTTAAAATTTAAAGACAAGCGATGATATTAGTTTAAACACTATTAATTCAAAGTCTAAAGCAATAGATGTAAAGGGGCATGATTTATCTCTGTGGGGGGGGGGGGGGTGTATAAGTCTTAAATTTAAAAGTCTCTTCCATAAAATAGAAGATACAAATAATGGAAGAATAAAGGGGTGTAAAAAAGCAACGAGACATTCGATAAGAAGTAGCTAAAAGGAGATATATTTATTTGTAAGGATGAATGTAAAATATTAAAGTGTGACTTTAATATGAATTAATAAATACTATATTTCAATAAAAAATAAAAGATTTTTGTTTCAAATTATTCAAGGTAGAGTACAAAATGCAATTTTGATTCGTCGTTTGTGATTACTAAATTTTTATGGCAAGCTTATGCTTTGAATGCTTTTGCATTCTTTGTTTGATAGTCAGGGACAGTGTGAAATAAATAAATATTACATTATCTTTATCTAATTGGACCTTCACTGAAGAAGATAAGATCCTTTTGGATTGATAGTGAATTGCATATAAAATTTGTCTTTTGCAAAGCTTAGGAGTAATTTATGATATTTTAAACAAATATTGTTTCATAAAGTTGTATGTAATAATCTTCATTATGGTTGACTCTGTTGCCCAAATAAGCAAAGGTACTGGTCTTTTAAAATCATTGAAATATAGTCATTGGATTTATAGTTGAAGTCAATAATCTATATATTTCCTTCTTGCAAACATCTAATCAATTATTGATAAACATTAGATAAACATTCAACCATTTTTGCAATGTCCCTTCTCCCATCTTGAGTATTTGATGCTTAAAACTTGTAACAAATGTTAGTAGATGGAAAAGCCAACATAAACATATATGAGTATAAAATGTTAGAGTAATTATTTGTTTGCACTTATTAATTAAATCACTTTGATTTAATTAATTAAGTTGCCTATTACTCTAGTTTGCTTAAGCTATCTTGCAGGTGCATATAATTAATATTTTATTAATTATATTGTGCAACCTAGCTTTTTTAGGCTTTAGGTTACCCTTTTCAGGATTCGATCTCTTTTATAAGGATTGATCTCTTTGTATTTTTCATTATGAAGATCCGTTGAATAATATTTTCTTCGTCTGAGTTTTTCAGATCAAACCCTTGCCTCTTCTTGTCTTTTTTTTCTCCGTGACAGGTTTTCTGCACGCAGAGTTTCTTGGGCTTCATGGATTTGTTGTGCGCTTTTGCTCAAATCCTACATGGTATCAGAGCCAATCTGCTGTAGCTTGTTCGGTGTTTCAAGAAAAAGGGAGAACAAGGGTTTGGCGGATTAGATCTGGTGTTTTTTCGGGCTTTTTTTTGAGAAAACAGGGGGGTCATTGATTTTTAAAGCAGTTTGATGCCAAACAGACCTCACGGATGGATTTAGAAGGTGTCAAAACCCTCGTTTTGATATAAAATTTGTCCGATTTGGACAACGTTGACCTGGGAGGCAATTTTTTTTTGCCGGACAGGGCCGTACGACCCCTGGCACGCATATCGAGGCTAAAAATTAAAAAAAATTGCAAAAAAAATGATTTCGTAATTTTTTAGCTACGGTAGTTAATTAGCCGTAGCGGAACCACTAGTGGTTAACCGCTGCAATCACTTCTGGCGGAAACCGCTAGCAGTCTGTTAGTGGCCCGCAGCAGCTCCACTGGCGGCCCCAGCCATGGCCCCACCGCCACTCCGCTCAGCAGCGGCTCCTCCGCCCTCCTGCCACCCTGGTCGTCGCTCCGCCGGTGGTGCAGGGGTGGCGCCTTTCTTTTTTTGTTTTTTATTAAAAAAAATATTTTTTCATGCATTTTCAGAGGCCCTGTCGGTTTTTCTTCCGTAACTTGAGCATACGGACATATTTTTTCGATCTGAAAAATGCGTCGGAAAGTTGGTTCCAAGACGGAGGTGATGGTATAGGTCTTTTTGGGATTTGATGCAGTTTGGTTGCCTATTTTGGCAGTCAAAGCCGGATGTTTTGGTTTTGCACTCGGGGAGGCGTATCTTGAGCATCTGATCTCCAATTTTGGACTTCTTTATATTGCTAGAAAATTCCTTCTGTGCTCTTTCCAGTGATGCTGGTTGTTGTTCCAGATTCTGTTCTAGGCACATCCTATTCATTCTTTTGCATTTTAGCATTCTGGTGGATATCCTGTTTGTTTCAGGTTCAGGGATCGATTTTGTTGCTTCAGATACTTCGTTTTGGGCTCTACCTTCTGTTGTTTCAGCCTTATGTTTTTTCTGATCATTGTTGATATTCATTGCAAGCATCTTTATGCAACACACTGAGATAAAGTGCCACTCTTTCGTTTCAGGATCCTTTTCATCATTGTGATTCATTGTACTCGCACTATTTTATAAAGCGCCATTGGGGGGATAGTTGTTTGCCGCTTATAGGCCCTCTTTCTTTTTTGCCTCATGTAGTGTCGATGGCACGTGCCTTTATAGGTGTGTACCTCACTCTTGATGTGTTTGGTTCCTGTGTTGTAGGAGATTTTTGGGCCATCTTTTCAGTTGCCTGTCACCTCACCCTGTTTGCATTAAGGGGGGGCTATATTGTTGTTCTATGCTTCTTTGGTTCGATGGTTCGTTAGTGTGAGCTATGTATTTAGTACCTGATCCTACATACTAGGCGATTGTAGTAGCTGGCTACCTATGCATTTCGATGAGATGGATCGTCTACCATATAGACACGCTCGGTTCGTGCCTTCTATTTCCATGGAGGTTCTACGGATCAGCATTTTTCGACAGAGTTTTGCGGCTTTTTATGCTTTAGTGGTTCTCTTCATGATCTTTCTTTGTTCCTTCTTTTGGAACATTCTTTGCTATCTCTTTTTGGAGTAGGGTTTTTCCCATGTGGTTTTCTCTATTTCTTCTCTTTATAGAGATTTTGTTGTGATTGGGTACCTGATCAGGTCTTGTTGCCGGGGCCCAATTTTCTGCTTTCATAGCTGTGCTAGGTTAGCTTACCTCCTGAGCTTCACTTAAGGGGGGGTGTAAGAGTAATTATTTGTTTGCACTTATTAATTAAATCACTTTGATTTAATTAATTAGGTTGCCTATTACTCTAGTTTGCTTAAGCTATCTTGTAGGTGCATATAATTAATATTTTATTAATTATATTGTGCAACCTAGCTTTTTTAGGCTTTAGGTTACCCTTTTCAGTTTTCGATCTCCTTTATAAGGATTGATCTCTTTGTATTTTTCATTATGAAGATTCGTTGAATAATATTTTCTTCATCTGAGTTTTTCAGATCAAACCCTTGCCTCTTCTTGTCTTTTTCTTCTCCGTGACAGGTTTTCTACATGCAGAGTTTCTTAGGCTTCGTGGATTTGTTGTGTGCTTTTGCTCAAATCTTACATAAAATAATTATTAGAAATTAACAAGATGAATATTATTAAATCATCTAAGTACTACTAATTCCTATACTAAACCCATCTAATCCTTTGAAGGAGGCTCTACTCAAATTTACCTAACCCTCTAAGGAGAATAACTCTTAGTTAGTAAACCATCTTGTTAAGAGCTCCTTCTAAGGTCTCTGGGATCTCTATTAATGAGTGAACTCGTTAACACACTTGGTAGAGATCCCACCTCTAACCAAGCCTCTTGTCTCTAACATATGCATATGATTAACCGCTACAACATATAGTCTCTAAGAGATTCTCTACAAATCTCTCTTTGGGTTCCAATTCAGAATCTTGACATACAATCAAGAATGCCCTCTAATCTTTGAGTTTTCTTAAAAGAAACTCGACATTCTAATGAATGCCCTCTACCAAGTTCTTGCTTGATCTCTATGAGAACTATAAAGTTCTCATCTCAATCCTTGATCTTGATAATTTTATCTACCAATTGATTCGTATTTATTTATGAAATAAACATATCAAATGAACACATCCTTGATTCCCTTTAGTTTTTCATTTTATAATCCTTCATAGAATATATATTACTTCAATTCCCAACATTCAATATATATTAGTTTAGTTTCTTTACTTTCTCTACTTTGATGGTTTTGTAGTTCAACTCTCTTAGATATAATTGTTTTTTAATCCTCCCATATTTTATTTATCATCCATGTCCTTTTCAAAGAGTTGCAAACCTTCATAATCACAATCCTTTTGAAAAGTGACAACACTTCATAATCACAATCCTTTGCAAAAGTCATAAAATTTCATAATCATGATCCTTTGAAAAGTCACAACACTTCATAATCACAATACTACCAAAAAGTCACAACACTTCATAATCACAATATTATCAAAAAGTCAGCACCTTTCATAATCAGAATCCTTTTGAAAAGTCACAACTTATCATAGTTAAAATATTTTTGAAGAGTCACAAGCATTCATAATCACAACCCTTTCAAAGAGTCACATCCTTTCATCATTGAAAATATTTGAAAAAGTCACTTGTTTTCTTTTCATTCCTCTTCTAATAATCCTTCATTAACTCTTCTCTTCTTCTTTTCTTCCTTGATCTTTAAAATGAACTCTCCTCCCTTTTATACCTTAATTTTAAAGAGTCACATTTTTTTATTACATCTCTTGACTTTTTATTAGATTTAGTTAATTTATATTATATTATTTATTTACTTATCTATTTTGTATTTATTATCATTTATTATTAAATCTTATTTAGAAAGATAAAATACTTTCTACAATATTCTCTTCTATATAATTTAATTAATTAATTTATTCATATTAAATTTATTATTATTTAATTGTTTTAAATATTATACTAAATATTATTTTATTGATAATATATTATATATGTAATTTTTATTTCCTATTTCTATACTTGAATATGATTTTCTTATTATTATTTATTTAATTATGAAAAATTATATTTTAAAATGGGGATATGAAAATTTCAAGCAATCATATAACTTCATATCGATCGAGTTTAGGGAACCTTGCTAGCTTAAGAACTCACCAAATCTAAATTTGCTAGATAAAAGCTTTGCATTTGGTGAACAGGTTCAAGGTGAAGGCTTACCCATCTAGGTGTAGCGAAGCTTGAAGTGCAGAGGAATTTGGATTATTCCCGTTCGTTGGCTGGAATTGATTGGGTGATCCTATTGGAGAATTGGCAAAGCTCTTGGATTTCCAATCTGCAGTTTTGGCAACCAACACTTGGCATATTGCCTTTTGTTTTACCCCTACCAAAATACCCTTGTTCAACTTTTTCATTTGTAAATTGTAATATTACACCTTATTTCAATTGTTTGGCATGCCAATTTTTGCCATTTTGGTGATTAAGATGTGTTTGGAGCCAATAAAATGCTGTAAAATCTCTTCATTATCATTACAATGCAGACACAGATTGAAAAGAAAAGAAATTTGAGGAGATTTAGGCTTGAATAATGAAAGTGTGCAAAATCTGCTCCAAGCACACCAAAAAGTTAAAAATCAACTCTTTTGGAATTTGTGAAAATCTACTTGTAGATGGGTTTATCAATTTGAGTTTGGTAGAGCAATTACATTTAGGAAAGTGATCTGAATTCCAAGTGCTAAAAATGCTTTTCCAATGTGCCAAATGGTAAGGAAAATGAAAAAGAACAAATAAAAAGTGTTTTTAGGTGAACAATTGCATTTTTGTACGAAATGGCAAAACTTCTGTAGAGTGCACTTGAAGTTTGTTGAAATTTGTCAAAATATTTATTAGAATGACTAGTTTTTAAAGCTGAAAGCATTGGCTTAATCAAATTTTAGAAAATAATGGATAAAACTTGAAGAGAAATAGGTTTTTAAGAGTTAATAGCTCTCCATTTTCATCCATTCAAATCTTTTAATCTTAGAAAATGTTCAAGGCAGGTCAATTTTTAACTAAGTTGCTGTCCTAGTTTGCATGCAGATTCAGGTTTGAGAATTGGGTTTGTGGGTTCAATCAATTTTTTTGAGGTGGGCTTTGGGTTTGTCCATACAAAATCACATGTTAAAAATAAGATCATAGTACATCACTATGCAAGCACCATAATAAGAAACACCACCATCTATATTAATGTTTTAGTCTAAATAACATAGAAAAATGCCAAAATACACCATCATATCAATTTTTCTGTTAAAAAAAGTAGTGTCAACAATAACAATCAGCCATCACTGATCAAATATTATCAAAAGTCATCAAAAATAGCATCCTCGTATTGTGACAACTAAGAAGCACAAATAGTGTAACACTGGCATCAGTACCAGTAATGTCAGTTGTAGGAGCAGCCTCATGATTGTTTGGTAGCTCATGATCATGATCATCAACTCCAAGTGCACCAAGGCAGGCAATTGAATCATCCACCGCCACCGGATGTGGTTCAACATCCCAATGCTTTGCCTCCGTTTTTTGTAGATAATGGCTTTGCATGTTATGTTAGGAGCCTCAAGTTTAATTGTACATAGTCCAAGTTTTTTGCCTTCTTGAATGTAATCTATTGTGCTTTATTGAGTGGATAGGGTATGTTCTCCAATTCCTCCCGGATGACAATGAATTAGCAACCTATCAAGATTTTCAATTTTGGCATTAGCAAGTGAAGAGTTATGAATACATTTTTTCAATATAAATTCAATATTCATCAACATGAATGCAAACAAAGATCTAATGATTATAGAATTAGAGAAAGAATGCAAGATCCCAAAAACCCTAATATAGCTAGAGCAATGCAATGCAATTAAGGTTATAGCAATAAAAAAGTAGATGTGCTGAAATGGAGAAAGTAATTAAACGACTTACCTTGAAAAGTGAGGTAGAATATTGGATCAGGTTTTCTAATTTCTGTGCAACTCCAAACAACAAGCAAATCTGGTTCAGAATTTGAAACAATGAGATCTCCAAAACCCATAAATCTTTAGGCTTTTGTTAAGAGTCGATTTGGAAGAGTAGGATTGATCTGACAGGGTCGCACTGCATCCCTGATCTGCATTGTTCGATTGTAAAACAATTTATGAATCTTCAAAGTTTTCCGCTATTATAACTGTCGAAGGGAAACGTAGAAGTCATTTGGAATTTGAAAATAATCTTGAGTATTGTATCCTTTAATCGTAATCACATGTGAAGTGAAAGTTTGAGAATTAGATTGTTGAGGACAACCCTTCACAATAATGATAGGCATGTTAGGAGCTTGAGGAAAAGTTCATCATTTGATAATTATCAAAGGTTTAGCGTGGACAACTACTTAAGGTGTTTCAATGTTAAAAGTAAAATCATTTAAAGCAAGAAATTTGTGGTAAAGTTTGGTTGAAGAGATGTAGAGGAATATTTAGTGGAGACTGGTTCATGAAAGACCTCATTCATCACAACACAATATTCACTTCTAGGCACCTCATGAGGGTTCTTAAGATCATGCCTATTAAAGGAGTCATCAAAATACTCATGATCAAAGAAGTCATAAAACATTACTCTTGTAAGATAGGAGGACACCAAGAATGTTGAGAAAGAAATTGCTATATGTAACTTTATGGTATTTGGGGCTAGCTCAACTTTCTTTTGTTTCAAGGTGTTGAATGAAATAAAAGTTGGGGAAAAGGAACGCTCATTTAGCTAATGTACAAGTCTTTTGGGTAACTTGTGCCTATAACTCTCATGTTCAAGAAAAAGATTCATGACTTATTTTGACGCACATAAGAGCATATTGATAATCTAAGTCTCTCAAGGAGCTTGAAGGGGAAGATAAGGTGGTGATGTCACCTACTTATGATAATAGATCAGACCAAAAATTGATAAAGTATACTAAATAACTTTTAATTGGATACAAATGAAGATGGAAGTGATAAGTGAGAATATCATACATATATCTTCTTTTAAAGTTCGAAATTCCTTTAAAAGCAACAAAATAGGCATAGAATAGAGTTCCATTATCAACACCACTAACTATTTTTTCTAGTTGATTTGAAGATTGGTAGTGCTATTATAAAAGCATATGGTGATGCACAACCCTAATGAAGCATTTTGCAAATAAGTGGGTAAAATTTCCACATAAGAGACTCACTAACTCAACAGCAAATGCTTGAAAAGCCAATACTCCAAAATATCTAAATGAAAAAGAGTACATCGCGGTCAAGTATTCTTTGCTTGCTTTAAAACCCACTTGTTGATGAGAGTTTTGTGACCACTTTAACATGCAAAATGAAACACCAATTATTAAGTTCTCTCTTGAATAAGGAAGCTTAAATGCTAAACAATGTATATCATTGTGTGATCAACTAAGACAACCTCAAGGTTCCTTCAATACATAAGTTTTGATGTCTACTCCCCTTTCTACATATAACAAAGATACTAATAGGGATGGTTATGAGGCATCGTTTAAGGGGAGAAAGGTACCAGATTTTCTCAATAGAAAACATCCCCCTGAAAAAAGCATTGTTTTGTGTAAAAGGATGTCAAACTTCATCCATGAAATTTGAATTTTGGCGAAGATTTACCCTTGCTGAACTTTGTCCAAATTTATGATATTTAATTTAATATCATATTATTTTAAAAGAATATTGAATTATTTAGTTAAACAATTTAGAAATGTTTTCGACAATTTTGTGTATTCATCACTTATATTTAAAATTAAATTGATTTATATTTGAAACTTTACCCTTACTGAACTTCATCTGTATTTTATCATCACCGACCTTGATTTTGAATTAGAACCTTGTGACTTACGTTTCATCTATAGGATGAGAGTGAAATTGGTATTAACAACATATAATGGTAAATTGTTGGCGAACAAATTAACAAAAGAAATATCTGAGATGTTGCTGGAGGAGTGAATTGAAGTGAGTTGAATGAGATAAGCCATAGAAGTAAATATCATTCTTGGGAATTCCTTTGTATTCTGCAGGCAAAACATATTTCCAATTTGTTGAGATACTGTTGAAAAAAGACGGAAAATATCAGGAACCCAATTTTTTTCGGGAAAATTAAATACAAAGAGAGAGCTGATGCTTTTTAATGTCTACAGCCATCCTAATTACATAGAGTGAGAAAAGTAAAAAAGAATGTACACCAAAAATTCATATATTTTCTTGTTAAAAACTAAGATTGCAGGATACAGATTATTTAATATTTTCTTAACAGTGTTAATAAATAACTCTGCCAGATCAGTAATGAACCTTTAGTGCAATAAAATGCAAATAAGTTAAATACAACTTCTTAACCCTATTGTACTTTTTAACTATCGTCCTCAAAGGAATAAACTATACACAAAATAGTAACTGAAGTTGATAACAAATGTCTTCCTAACCTCTTCAAATACCTCTCTAGTTTACAGCAGTGTCAACATTCATGCCTTACAGTTCATGACAGCAGTACCCTATCTTAATAGCATTTCATATTAATCACTTTGATCAGTAATATTTTCTATAATCTTGACAGCAGTATTGATGCCCATATTTGTTGATCACAGCACTAAAAGGATGCTACTGAGCACCATATTGATCAAGTTTGTATAGATCACAATTGTGATAGAATGATACCGATCGGTAAACATTAGAAGATTACTAATTACAAAAGGAGTAATGTCAAAAGACAATGCCGATGACAATGAAAATACCTAAACAATTACCTCATCATATAATTATTTAATATTTTACAAAGGAAATAACGATATCACTGTCCATTGATGAGTATGGATGACAGAAAGTCAATGACAATGCTAACATTTGTGATGCAACAATAATTACAAATCAAAGGATGGTATAATAATGAATAATGACAGAAGTGTTTGCATTTATCGAAGACAGCAACCATAGCCACTTATATCAGGTGTCTTCACAACTGTAGACAACCATGTCCATTCTTTGAAATAATGATAGCCATAATTGGCATTGTCCCTTGGCAACAGATCTAACTGCTATCTAATAATAGCAGCTGGAAATCTGAACAGCTACGTACACTGTTCAAGGTGTATAATCTGCTTATAAAAGTTCTAGAGTAGAATGACCAAAAACTTGCTCGTCTGATGCTTTTATAGAAACAAATCCAATCTAATTTGATATTACCAAGTGACTATTGCCAATAACGTTTTATATTGGTGAAAGCTATGGTCAGATATTCTTAAAAAGTCACAATATTTTCAAAGCAATGTCAGTAAAGCCCGCTGAGAAAAGATATAGCAGAATATACTGTGATATTAAATTGATATCTGCTTCTGTCAGATAAACAACTTTATGTTTCTCATCAAAATTGAGTTGCCATCTATCCTTGTCCTCATTGCCCAAAGTGTAATATTAAAGATGAATTTGGTGGGATAGGATAAATCATGAGTGCACCCATCTGAGGTGGGTCCTGATTTTCTATAGGCATGGAACATTCCCAACATGGCCTATCTAGAGCCCCTCTCCAAAACTATATGTCAAATATTTTCATAATGGCTGATCACCTACTCATGAGTCAGGTAAATGCCAATGGCTTCAAGGTATGCTTTTGCTTCATCAACAATGTCAAAGAGATTTGCTCTAAGCCGTCAAGAAATGTCTTTAGTGATCATTGATTCCTCATTTCCTTCCTTGGAATGTTTAGGAGAATGTCTGCTTGCTGATTTCTTTCTCATCAGGTGTGCTCAACCTTATAATACCCAATAGAAATAAGAAGCTTGCATATGCCTTTGACTGTTTATCTCAATTGCCAATTGTCCATAGCTCATACAGGGTCAATATTTGCAGCCATAATCTAAGGTCCATTTCCGGAAGGACTTGGCTAGTGGCTTTAATAGACACTATTCAACCCACCAGTTTGAGTTGGGTAAGTATTTTGGAACCTTTCCACTCCCCTATAAACTCGTAGGTTCCCATTTCAAGCATAAACCAAATCTTTGGAGATTTTTGTGCTTTAGACCTAGTTGTGCTCTTTTGCGTACCTACGCTATGTTTTTGAATAAGTTTGTTTCAAAGGTGTAGAGCCCTCTCTTGACTCCATTTTGGGGTGTTTGAAGTAGTTCAAGGCCACACCACAGCATTGTTGCTTGTTTAAGGGAGAGCTCTGCATCATTGTGGATCAGTGCGATGATCTGATTCATATTGTGAGAAAGCATTAGTGCTTATTTACCATGAAATTGAATTGATAGAAATGGAATTTGATTTTCAATTACATTCTGGAAAATATTTTTTGATAGAAACTGCACTTTCTTTGTGCCTCCCATGCAAGATTCCATTGGTTGCTATTCATTCATTTGCAGTACTTCAAGGTGAACTGAATATGTGAAGTTTAAACGAATTTGATGTATGTTATTAGATTTCAGCTACATGTTAATTCCCAAATATAGGTCAACTCTTCTACATTGGATAAGTACTCTGTTTGTCAATCCTGCTTGTTATGATATCTTTATGCAAGCAGAAACTGGATATTTGACAAACTAAATAATATCCTTTCAGCTTGATTCTTACTTAGAAGGCAGTCAAATCTCTTAGCTATATGTTTTGACTAATATACAATAGTCCACATGTACCCTTTTATCTTAATGCTCAAACTTTTTCCTTCTAGACATACTGGGCATGTTTACATTAAATAATTTAGAGCAGTTTCAACTAGACATAAGTTGATCTTATTCTGTTTACTTGATTGATTTTACTTTACTCAAGGACTATTTAAGATTTTTTATTTTATTTACACATTTATCTTTTGTGGAGCGGCTTTTGTTTACTCAAAAGAGTTCATTTAATATTGAGGGTTATTTTGTAATCATAGCTCTACAAAAAAGAAACGTTCTGGCTATGTTTTTGTTTTTATGTACACAGTCACAAGTTCACAACACAATGCTCCAGACCTTGCTGCCACTCTTGTTGTAAAGACAAAGTTGCTGAATATATCTTCCCCTTAATTTCATTTGTTATCAATGGCTGGTATCCATACTCTTTATTCTTGAATACAAGTTTAAGTATTCTACTGTGTTCCTCCTAGAGTTTCTTATAAGATTTTTTAATTGCTATGAGATTACACTTGACTTTCACTCTTCAGAGAAGTGTTATCTTAGACATGAATAACACATACAATTGAAGCGATAAAGATAAGTTGGCAGGATGACATCTGAAACATTTGAAAAAAAAGTAATTTTCCATGAACTTAGTCCCATCCCATATTTTAATTGGTTTGACCTTTATATAGATGAATATTTTGAAGTTATGGGGTTTCAGAAGTTTATATCTCAGTTGTCATATCTTCAACATTTGTAATATTTATATCTGTCATCCTGCTCAGGTGCTTGCTGGCATTGCATTATTTTTGGGAGGCAAATTACCTTTGCGCCTTAGAAAGGTGCATGGTACTTGGGCCGAGATGACATGCAGAAGTATGAAGGTAATGCACAATGGGGCAGCCCGAGCCTTGGCCACATTGGCACTCTATCTAAGCATTCCACCATCAGATCTTACTATAGGCCACAGAATGGCTTCTGAGCTGCTGAAGGTCATGGGGTCAGAGGAAAGGGATCCCATAGATGTGTCGGATATATATGTGGCTATAAATGCTTCAACAAGTAATGGCATTGCTACTTTGTTACTGCAACTTGCTGAGCTGACTTTAGTTGATGTGGACTGGCTTATCTCAAAACTGAAAGCTTATCTTGTAGTTGGGAACTTGCCGCTTATAGATGCTAATACAAACAACCAAAGACGAGCAAACGTATCAAGGTCTGTTTTGGAGGAAACATTGCACTCTAGAGTTGAATCTCTTGTTCACATGCTCTCTCTCTTTACAGAGATGAGTCTTCGAAGTAAGTACCAGAACTGCCTTCCTTGTTGTTTTGTTCTCATTTGTTTTATTCTCAAGTACCTACCATTCTGAAATTTGTTATTGTTGTTTTTCAAAGCTTCCCCAGCAGAACATTTCTTGAGAGTGGCTTCAAAGCTTTATAAGAGTTTAGCTGCTGTGACTAAACTATGCATTGCTCCAAAAGGCTATAGACAGGCTTTGCCTAGCAGTAAATTTCAGACGCTTGCAGAAGTTACTTGCCGAAAGATGACTGCCCCTCTGTATAACTTCATGGCTGTGATGCAAAGGGTATGTATGTCCTACAGTTATTATCTTGACTGATTCAAGGCACTGGCCATTTAGACTACATTATCTTTGGAGAGCCTCATATAAATTTCAATTTCAATTTTTTTTTCTCAATTTTTTTATTGTTGTTTTATGAGAAACTGATTTGCTTGCTAGGGTGAGGATTCTGGGGTTGTAACAGTTTCCTAGAATGGTTGCAGGAACAACAAGAGAATGTACAAGAAAAAGGCGTGGTCAACAAAATCAAAAGGGAATGTAAAACTATTCCCAATCTTATTTTCTATGTTGAGGACTACGAAAAGTATCTCATTCAGCTTAGCAAACTCACTAAAGTGAACTTGCTGAGACATGCCAAACGCAGTACTGCAAGGGATTTTAAGATAATAGATATTGGAAAGAAAAAAAAGGACGAGAACAATCAACCTGAAGAACCAAATCAGTCAGATGCTCCAGTCACAGAAAATGTATCTGAAGACGAATCTCTAAGGCAGGAAGAAGAGGGAATACTGGATGTTCCTTCTGAAGGTAATGCAGTTGATGATGAGAACAAATCTGACAGTGAAAATGACTTGGGAGGGAACACAAATAGTGGACGAAAGCGCAAGATCACACATGTTATTCAGGATTCAGATGAAGAATAAACTTATCCCTCTGGTATAGTTTGGACAGAAGAAACATGAAAGAAATTGTTTTCAACAGAGTGTGTGTGTGTGTATATATATATATATATATATATAGTGACTAATCCAGTCACACAAAATATGGTAATGCATTTGGAGATAATCTCACCAATGGACACATAATTTTAGAGCCATAACATATAACTAGCTTAAAGAGATAAGCAGAAGCATCCACATGCTCACTATTCAATTGAGTTCTTTCAAGTTGATTTTATGGTAGATTTTTAATTTCATTTAACAACACATTATGGTTGTGATATTGCTATCAAGATTCACTTTAGTTTTTAGGTCAAACCCATGGCCTATGTTTCATAAATAGTTGTGCTTAAGAAACCATCTCTCATGGGAATCAATGGAACACTTAGCACTTGGTGCATCTAGGCGATGCTCACAGAGGTGAAGCATTTGGTCTTCTTGGGGGGACACCCGTTCCTGTATGACTCCAACTCAAATGCGCTTAACCACAAAGTTTCTTCAAGACCCACTTAGCTTGCTTCCCCATTTGCAAAACCTTTAGCAAGTGTTCTGCCTTATGAATTGTTCATTATAGAGCCCCTTTCACTCATCTCGTACTCATCAAAATACTATGGGATATAGTTTCAAATGAATGGAATTGCTCCAAATATTAGCGTCACCAAATGCACAATTAGAGACAATAGTTGAAGCAAACCATTATTTTGGAGTATCATATTTTAATCATACTAACATTCAAATTACATATTAAAAGGTTTACATTAAGCACATGCTTTAATATTAGACAAAAGAGAATTGTCCAAAAATATCAAGATAGAAATGAGAGAAGATATACATTCAATAATACAAATTTAATGTGGTTCACCCAATATGGGTTACGTCTACTAGAGAAATAATCATCCACTTATTTTATTATCTAGCAAAGGGCAAATTATAACATGATGATTTCACATCACACAACTACTTATTTAACATGCCTTTTGAGGCAGTTTACAAGGTCAGTTAACATAATAAGCCTTAACCCCCAAGCCCTCGTAATCGAGGGTTGTCCCTAAACCCTTGTTCGAGACCTCAGTCGACCTTGAATGAAGGTTAGGATGCATGATGAGTATACAATATTTGCATGATTAGTTGCCACATACCAACTTATCCCCCAGTTGATACTAATTGGGATCCACACTAAACAATCTCCCCCTTGGAGATTGATCTTGTAGCAACGCTGTTGCCTCCTATAGCTTTAACTAGATTGATGCACTTGGATTTGACCGATTCTCATTTTCATCATGATCAAGCTTCAAGGTTAATAGAAATTGAGCAAGAAGTCAAGTTTTCTCAAGTTATCGCCTTGGTCAATGTATCTACAAGATTCTTGCTACTGTGTATCTTCTTCAATTTCTATTATCCACCATCTAAATTTGAGCATATGAAATGGTACCAAAGTTGTACGTGTTTGGTTGTTAGAGTGAAGGGTTGAGTTTTTTACAAGATGAATCACACTTTGAATTGTCATTGTATTGTCTACTATTCTCGTGTCTTGCACAATGCCTCCATAAACCTTTGTAGCAAAACCATCCCATTATTGGACTATGTGGTAGCAACATAGTTTACTTTGTCCTTAAAAGTGTCACAACTTTTTGCAATATGGAAATCCAACTAATTGTTGTACCACCTATAGTAAAAACATACCTTATAGTGCTCTTCTTGCTAGAAAGTGTCACAACTTTTTGCAATATGGAAATCCAACTAATTGTCATTGTATTGTCTACTATTCTTGCGTCTTGCACAATTCCTCCATAAACCTTTGTAGCCAAACCATTTTATTACTAGACTATGTGGTAGAAAAATATTTTGCTTTGTTCTTAAAAGTGTCACAATTTTATGCAATATTGAAATCCAACTAATTATTGTACCACCTATAGTAAAAGCATGCCTTATAGTGCTCTTCTTGCTAGCACTATTTTTTGTTGAGTTTGAATTAACATAGCCTTGTAAAGTGGAATGAGAGCTTCCAAAACATAACTACTGGGATTTTGCGCCTCTCAAATACCCAAGAACTCAATTTATTGCATTCCAATGGACTTTTCTAGGATTGTTCAATGCTCTTTCTAGAATTGTTCATATACTTGCGCACAACTCCCATTGAATGTGCGATATATGCCCTTCTACACATAATGACATATATCAAGCTACCAATTGTTGAAGAATATGGAATTGTAAACATGTATCTCCTTTTTTGTCTTGGAGCTGACCCCTTTAGACAATTTAAAATGGCTAGAGAAAGGTATACTAGCTAGTTTTGCCTCTTGCATATGAAATCTTTTCAACACCTCTATGCAATCATTTTAAGTCAATGTTAATGTGATTTTTTATGTCTCTAATTATTCTCATACTAAGGATTTGTTTTTTTGCACCCAAATCCTTCATGGAAAATGTTTGCTAATTTTATTTAAGGTCATTTATATACTTCATATTAGACTCGACAACAAACATGCCATTAACATATAATAACATAATAATATAGTTACCACCATCCAATCCTTTTACATAAACACATTGAGCAACATAACATTTGTTGTATTTTGTTTAGCCATAAACTTATCGATTTTCAAATACCATTACTGGGGTGCTCGTTTCAGCCTATACAAGCTCTTCTCCAAACTACATATTAAGTCCCTATCATTGACTTGATATCCTTGTAGTTGCTGCATATAAATCTCTTCCTTCAAATTTCTATGGAAAAAAAAGTCTTGACATCTTATTGTTCCAGATGCAAGTCTTATGTAGCCACAAGACTTATAATAGTTTGATTTGAAGTCATTTTAACAGCAAGGGAAATGTTTTCATTAAAAAAAATACCCTTTCTTTGTGCAAAACCTTTTAAAAATCCAACCTTATATCTTTTCTTGCTTGCCCGTTCTTCCTTTAATTTCTAAATCCATTTTATTAAGCAATGGACTTTTATCTTCAAAGGATTCAACCAACTCTCAAGTTTGATTGTGTATCAAGGGATTCATCTCCTCTTTCATTCCTTCCTCCATTTCTTTTTGGTTTCAACTTGCATTGCTTCTACATACATTTTGGTTTACTTGAATAAGTAAATAACACACAATGCAACGAAGGAGAATATCTTTCAAGAGGTCTACTTATCCTAGAAGATCTTATTACTAGAATTTGAGGAACTTCTTGTGCTTTTGGTTCAATATTTTTTGGAACTATTAGTATTACATTTTCTAGGATTTCATCAAGCACCATGTGTTATGTGTGTTCCTTTTCTTGTTTCTTTCCATGTATTTGATGCTTGTACATGACTTTTTTTATTGAATATTGTGTCTCTACTCCTAATGATTTTATGATTTTCATTATCACAAAAGCAATATTCAAAATCATTAACTTTATATCCAATGAATGTACATGTCTTGAATTTTGCCTCAAGTTTTGATTGATTTTCCATATCGATATGGACAAATGCTTCATAACCAAAAGTCTTTTAAAATGAGTAGTTTTCTATAGTTAATCTAGAATACCACCATATAAGGAACTTGAAGGCCCTCTAGTGTAAGGCCATACCTGCATGCAATCTCATGCTCATTGCATGCTTCATGATCTTTCTATTCATCCTTTTAGACACCATTTTCTTGTGGTGTTCAAAGAATTGCCTTTTGCCTATGAATCCCATTGTATGAATAATACACTATTATTATCTGATTTGGGACACTTTAATTTGTTTCATATCTTATTCTTGACCAAAGCTTCCCATTTATTAAATATTTCAAACACATTAGGTTTTTGGGAATGAAATAAATCCATGTTTTCCTTGTTGCATCATCAATACAAGTAACATAATAACAAGAGCCAACAAGAGATGATACCTAAGATGAATTGACAAGCTCTGAATTTTCACTCTTCTTTCCCTTTTCAACTTTGCAAAATCTCTCTTTTGTTATCTATAAACACAAATTCAAAAAATTTCAAATCAACTTGTTTCAAATATGGCAATAAATTCTTGGAATGGATAATCATCATCCCCTTCTCACTCATGTGTCCAAGTCAATTGTGGCACATAGTTGCATCTATTCCTAAGGAAGTCAAGGAAATATAATGATCGCTATTACACACACACAAATATAATGGATCTACCTTTTCCCCTTTCACTATTACCAATAATCCTTTACTAATCTTTCCACAAATTATTTGTGAATATGATTGCGGAACCTTCACTTCTTAGTTGTCTTGTTGATATCAAATATATAATCTAAAATTAGGATCATTTCTCACCTCTTTCAACAACCATTGGTTTCCATTTGGTAATTTTATTTGTATGTTTCCCTTTCAAACACGTTTGCATGGTTCACCATCACCTTAACAAACTTGTCCAAAACCACCTTGAACATAGTCTAAAATTATTTTCCTATATGATGTAACATGAAGAGAAACTTGAATCTAACACCTAAGAGTTATAAATATTATCTTAAAAGGAATCAAAACATCTTGTAACACATCACTTTTTAAATTTCTTCCTTTTAATTTTTTTTTTGTTATCCATCCCCTTATTTTCTCTTTCAAGACTACTAATATTTTTACAAATGTCCTTTCTTTCCATAATGGCAACATCTCCAAATTTACTCAAGATATGAATTTTTCCTTTGTTGAGTTCTCATGATTATTTGGGCTCTTTCCTCCTTCCCTTGTCATGCCTTGTTCTCAATAGTCAAAGCATTACTTGATGTCACACTTGCTCTTTTCCATCACATCTCCTCACTAAGAATAATTCCAATAACATCATCAAACTTTATAGTGTTTAAACTAGAGATAGAGTTACAACCATGACCTAGCCATTCCAACTTTTAGGCAATGGCCACAAAATCAAGAGATCGCTACCTTATCATCAAAATTTACTTTGACCAAACTTAGCTAACTAGTATCAATGTTAAACTCATTGAAATGATCAGTAATAGACCCACCTTCCACTATTTCATATAAAATAAATGTTGAATAAGGAATACCTTATTTGAGGTTGAGGGTTTCTCATACAGTTTGGCTAATGCCTTTATTAGATCTTCTATTGTTTTTTTTACTATAGTGAAAGCCATCAACGGTGCCAAAGACAATTGTATTGTTTTTAGTCCCTTCCCATCAAGAGTTTCCCATTATTCATTTGTCACGGTCATTAGCTTCTTTGCTGTTCCACCCAACAATAAGTAGAGATCCTTTTGATATAGACAATCTTCCATTTACATCTTCCACAACCAATAGTTTTGGTCATCTAACTTATCAACCTTAATCATATCTTCCTTTGCCATTTCTCCCACTTGAATACAAGAAATCCTACCAAATCACCAAAATATACAGAGCTCTGATACCTGATGTTAGGGTTTCTTTAGATATGAGCTACAAACAATAGTAAGATATTTTAGAAATTGGAGAAGACATAGATACAATAATACAAAAAATTAATTTGGTAAACCTAATATGGGCTACATCCATCGAAGAAATAACTATCCACTTATTTTATATCCAACAAGGAGAACATTAAAATATGATGATTTTACATCACACAACCACTTATTTATCAAGGATTTTGAGGCAGTTTAGAAGTTTGGTTAACAAAATAAACTATACTGCCCTTGAATCCCTATGACTGGGAGTTCTTGCTCTCAAACTCGCACATGGGCCCAACCCAAAACAAACCTTGATGATATACATGACAAGTGTACAACATTTGCATGATCAATCACCACATACCAACACGATCTTACACAATTGAACTAAAAATTCTCCACTTGGTAGAAAAGTCTTGACAATTGCCTCAACATTATTTTGAAACTGGATAGACTATATGACCTCGAGACAATGGAGTGTATCCATAGGTAAATCTAATTGAGAACACATCCATTAAGTAGAGAATTAATGTTGGCATGTGTTGAGGAACAACCTTAGACAATGCCCTACTCATAGTGCAAGGATCATTACCCTAGTGGTTGAGGTCATGCAAGTGCTAGAATTCAAGTGTAACTTTCTCCGAGTGTACTTATAGATGATACCTTGCTCACAAATGGACGATGCACACCCTATTGGGATATTGTTGGGATTATCATAAGAAATTGTATTATATGTGTTGGCGTCAATGTTTCATCATTAATTTCAACATATTTATTTTTCTTGGTTCACACCAAGAAATTTATTAATGTCAAATGTCAACATATTACTATCTCGGGTCACACCAGATCTGTAAGACCCCGTAGAAATTACACTCGGTAGCAACCTTCTAGAGTATCTTATTGCTCTAATGCCCACCTTTCCATTATGGACTACTTCTCACATGTGAGGAGTTCTTAGTTGTTGTTATTCCTTTTCTTGGTTCTTTTGTTGTTTTGCTTTCATTTTCTTTCTGCGGACATAGTTTGGTGCTTCCGCCTGTTGGCATTTTCCCTTTGTACTATTTCTAGTCCCTTAGACCCTTGTTGCTCTCCTATTGAGCATTAATACATTTATCTTATCTTATCTTATCTTGGAAGTATTCTCAATTTGTTTAGTGTAGAGATTGGATTAGTATGATTTTTGATTTATATATCGGATTGTGCGTAGTTATATATGGTTGCATGGATGTATGTATGATAATTGTTCGATTACATAGGTTGATATTATGATTTGAGCAAGCTACAATTTGTTTCTAAAAAACTAGTTTCTAGGATTTTTTTGGTTATTCTAGTAATGAAAAAGTTCTATATTTTGGATCGGTATGGATTGGTTATGCAATATCTAATGTCTATTTAAGACTTGGATATGTGTCCTCAATTGGAGTGATATTTCATGTTCATGATCAAAAATGCATATTGGTTCATGGATTCTAAGGTAGAGATGTTATTGTTGTTGATGTGTTATTTCATGATGCTTGTAATTGATTCTTAATGGTATCCTATACTTGTTGCTGGATCACATTGAGCTATGTGATCAGATTGAGAATATTTCATTAAGTATGTTGGAGTGTTCTTGGTTGACTTGGTGATGTAGCATGGTGCATTTGTCTTGAGCATGGTTAATGGACATTGACATGATAGAGATTATTTGTTAGACTCCTAGCCATGTCTTAATTGACATGTCTTGGATAGCACTAGTTATTATAATTCATTTTTGTAATTAAGGTCATGGTTGAGGCTAGCCTTGTTTATGTTGAAGTAATGTATATAAGATGAATTCATTCATGTTAATGAGAATGATGAATGATTTGAAGGTGTGTGGACAAGTTATATTAGAGATCAAGAGTAGACGTATGAGTGGAAACTATTGATACAAAGAGTTGATGTACTTCATTGGAGCTATATTGGCATATTAGACACTATTAGTCAACTCATAATTCAATGGATTGTTGTCCATAGTGGATTGTATTCCATCTTAGAGTTGTTGCCTTTGTTGTAATTTCAAAGTTATTTCCGTAAGAGTTGTTGCCCTTGTTGTAATTTTAGAGTTATTTCCCTAAGAGTTGTTACCCTTTTGTATCTTGGAGAAGTGAAATATATGCAATGTGCTTGAATACATGCACATTCCTCTTCTACCTTTAATAGGGTATATGTGCTAGTAAATTATCTAGTGTGTTTGATCCCTAGTGTGGTTTTTATTTTAACAAGGTTTTGATGCAAAAAAATGGAGTTATGTGTTATCGTATTGCTATCTTCTATCCATTAATGTTTACCTTTCAATGCTACGTTGCTATGGTGAAAAAACCAAGTTTAATCACATCATTGTTTCACACCCTCTTAGTTGTGAGTGTTGCCTTGTTATTTCTAACAATTGGTAATAGAGCTTGGTCCTCTTTTGGGAGCTTGACTTCTTGAGGAGTCTTGTGATGACAACAATGTTTAAGAAGGAAAATCTAAAATTTGATGGAAATAACTATGCGTGGAAAGGAAGGATGATCATACATTTGATATGCATAGAATTGAGTGTTAGGAAATCACATAGAAAAATTACAAACTTTTGATACGCTTTGTAACTTGACAACGTATTGTACAATTTTTAATCCTAGGACTAATTGTTTTGAAAATCAATTTGAACCGGATGGAACATGTCTAGAATGTTGTTATACAACCTTTTGGGTCGAGGGATGATGTAACTAAGAGAATAGATCATAATGAAATGTGTATTTATTTGACCATTCTATACTTTCAACATTTTCCTAACCTTTATTGTAGTTGTACAAACACACATTGGGAGAGTCAAACTATGTTCATGATTTGATAAAAGACTAAGTTACCTTTCCATTGGACTTGATTTGAATCGATTTTGTGCTATTAGGAAAAGTTAGAGAGGTTTTGGTAGAAACATGTTACCTAATTTTAGTCCCTTATGGTTAAAAAGGCCTGTGGAACCTTTAATTGAAAACAAACTCTTTATTTAAACAAAGTCCTCTCATTTTCAAGATTTTGGGATTCATGTACTTGATAGGATTTAAGGGTATTGATTATTGTACATCTTTAACAACTTTTATGTGAACTCAGTCTCCATCCTTCAAGATTGTTGAGTCTCTAATGCAATTGCTCTTTGTTGCAATATGACAAACAAGAAGAAAAAAGTAGGAGTTAGAGCCTTATTCAACACTTTATTCAAGAAATGGTTTGCCATGCAATACATAATTAGATCCAAAAACAACTATGCTTCATCATTGGATCTCAAAAGAAGTAAGCTAGATCATCGATTGCCACAAAAAGAGCAAGTTACATCGTCAAATTCCAAGAGAAGGAAGTACTTAAGGAGAAATCCCACACAAAGGAAGCTATTGAAGAAAAGATAAAAGACTTAAGAACATGTCTATCATACCTTCATTTGGGAATTAAAGGAGGAAGGATTATTTTAAGATTCTAAATGGTAGTTAAAAGTTGTGTATTGGTGAAGTATGTGAAAAGTCAATGACCATAAGACATTTTCATATGATGAACTAAAAACTAAAGTTTACAAATTTTGAAATTTGATTGTGTGTATCAGGATTTCAAAGCATCAAACAAAGAAAGTGGCTGGTTCTAGGAAGTGTCTTGTTTAGAAGTAAATGCATTAACTTTTATCCCTACGCCACACATTTATAGGCTA
The DNA here is from genome assembly GCA_028749045.1 of Cupressus sempervirens. Lineage (NCBI taxonomy): Eukaryota > Viridiplantae > Streptophyta > Pinopsida > Cupressales > Cupressaceae > Cupressus > Cupressus sempervirens. The sequence continues at coordinate 344,500,995 of CM053784.1, forward strand.
TCAGAAATGAATGGTAACTTGAAAGAAAATCTAGCTAGGCCATTATTTTTTATATTACAAGTGGTAGAAAGTAGGTGAATTAAGTTATGGTTTTGTGACATGTTAATTGCTAGGAATTCAATTTGTTGAATTGCACATAGATAATCAAGATGGGGTTTCAGATATATGGGATATGATCACCTAAATGGTATAGAGAGTGAATTGGTGATAGTAAATTAAGTTTCTTCAAATTTGGGAGACCTTTGGAGGAGAATAAATACTAAACTGAGGCATCCATTTACAAAGAAAGTAAGCAGACACATGAAAGCAACTTGTTTTCTCATAGAAATGAAATGCACATAATTGATAATGAGGTGTATTACTAGATTTGATCTTGAGACTAGGCAAATAAAAAATCTATGCAGGAAGTTCTTATTACTTTGGATAGGGAAACCTTAAAAAATTTCTTCTGTCTACCTGTAAGAAGAGAGTATACAAATTGGGATTTTTCTCTTTCATTATCTACTTTTAATGAAAAATATATTCCATTGGATGTTTGTGATGTCAAAGGAATGGCTCAAAGAGGAAACGTCGAACCAATTTAAGCTTTGGAAAATCATCTACAAAGACAATTTGAAGAATGGACATTATTCTTTGTATAGACTATGTGTACAAAAGAAATATATGTAGACTTGGCAAAGATAATTAACGACAGGTTGAGGGCTCTTTTGATGAATGCAAAACATAGTTTTCATTTCATATGTTTTCTAATAATATTTATGCCCAAGCTTGCACTGAGAAATGTCGTAGTTTGAGGCACATTAGATAGTTTGATGATAATGTTCAATTTTATTATTTTTATCTGTGCTTGCAATCATAAAAGTTATGTAGAACTTTGAAGGGTCTATGATGCCTTCACTATGAAGCTGGCCAAATAAATACAAGGATACCCTAAGCAAAGGATTCTCCTAGAAGATGTTGTGGCAATTTTGAAATACGATAGCTATTTCACATGGTTCTTGACTTTCACCTATTTCCAAATAAGAGGTTTTGATGATTTTATGTATAGATTGCTTATGTACCCAATGATAAAATGGTTTTAATTGAATTGTGTAGACAAGTAGTAGAAATGAATAAAAGATGTAGTGAGAAGCATAAGGAAGGTATTCCTTTCCCTATTTCCGTAGTAGTCTATTCTTTTTCTTCAAATTCACATGTCATTAATTTAACTAAAGAAATGATTGCCCAATATTCCTTTAGAAGTATGAAGTACTGAGACCCCATTGTGATCTCTATAATTTTTGAAAAGATAGTTTACAGTTGGGTTTGGCTTATCACTTGTTGTGTCACTGAAATATTTTAGGGGAAATTGTGCAAATGATTTGAGATAAGAGAAAGATCATGGTCGAGATTGACCATTGAGAAAATTAAAAAAATATAGCCTTGAAATTGATATTGAGGGAGTTGTGGATGATGAATTTGATTTGATCGATCCTCATTTTCTAAAGCAAATTAAAGACACTCCACTCAAGCCCATAGATTGGGATATCCCAAAAATTGGTGATTTTGATAACAGGGTGGCTATGATTATGAGGAGAACATGCCAATGTGTTGATTGGAAAAAGAGTGGGAAGAAAAATGATACCTCATCATAGGCCTCTTCAGTCCCTACAAATAGTCCATCATCAATGCCAATCTCTATTGTTCCAACAAGTATAACAACCTAGGTTAAATCACATGTTCATGACAGAGGTGATAATCCTCTAGAGAAGTGTTATCTCTAGAAGTTGTACCCTAACTAAGTTCAAAACTTAGTCACTCCAAGAAATATGAAATCATTTTCGATTTTGTGGGTTACTCGAGTGGAAAGAACCTCTAGAGAGGGTTGACTTCCTAAAGTGTCACATAAAATTGGACTCTACTTAAAGGAAAATGGTTAGGAGGAAAGATAAAATGAAAACTATCATCTAAGGTGATGCCCCAAATGTTTGAGTATTGATAGATAACCAACACACATCAGAGATAATAATATAAAAACTCTAACACAACCCAATAATATAATTGTTGCATGAACAATTAATATGAAGGCTAAACAAGCTCAATTCTTAACATGAGAAAGATCCTATCTTAGAATTTAAGACTGATTCTTATGCGCAACACAACTCACAACCTCTATGTTAGGATTAACCTCAGATAGAAATAACAGTTACATACAAATATAATCAATATCATAAAATAATAAAGCGCACAAATGAGAACACAAGACATAAGAATTTTATGTGGTTCACCCAATCCTTGGGCTATGTCTAGCAACAACAAGTCCAATAATATTATTATCCAGTGATTACAATCCACAATCCCTTATAGCTCAATATCACCACAAGGAGGTGCAATGTCACCACAAGGAGGTGCAATATCACCATACATTATGAAGTCGTTAACCCTAAGCCATTTTATACAAGCTTTTTCTGCTTACAAAATTAGGGCTAGGATAAGTCATCCAATAGAAAAATAATAGTTGATGCCTTTTACAATAGTGGGTCATTTTTGGCTTCGAGGCCATTGCCCTCGAAAACCCTCATGGGGGCGTTTTGCCTTCGCCCCACCTTGTACTATGACAGAGAGTGCACTTGAGGCACTGCCCCTTGACCCCATCTTGGGGGCGCTGCTCCCAAACTCTAATAGAAATAATCTGGGGAGAAACCACACCGAATAAACCTCCGAGTCTAATTAGGCTCCATTATCACAAAAATCTCCCACTTGGAGATTGATCAAACTCCACAATAATAACCTCCCACTTGGAATATAGCTCCCATTGGAATATCAAACCACCATGGACTATGTTGCTCCTTTATTCTATTAATTCTAGAAGACCAACCGAAGTTGAAGAGAAGTTCAAATTCTTCCTTATTATATTATTTGTATGTATTTTCTCTAGCTTTAACTGTCCATCATCCAAACTGACTGAATGAAATGGTAGCGTAACTGTATGTGTTTTTTCTTTGAATATAAAGCATAATTCTTCACAAGATGAATGACTTTCTCACTATCTATAAACAAATAATTATCCCTCTGTGGGTGTCCCAATTCTTCCATGAAGAACTGAAGCTATATCATCTCCTTGGCTGCCTTTGTAGAAGTAACATATTTTGCCTCTGTAGTGGATAAAGCATTAACCTTCTGCTATCGAGAAATCCAACTCATTGTTTTCCCACCAACAGTAAATAAATAATTTGTAGTACTCCTCCTAGTATCAATATCCCTGCCAAATCTGAGTCAATATAACTCTACAAATTAGTAGTAGAGCCCCCAAAATGTAAACACTTACTGGATGTTCCTCTCAAATATTTGAGAATCCATTTAATGGCATTCCAACGCTCAAGTCCTAGATGACTCATATACCTGCTAACAAATCCCACAACATGTGCAATATTTGACTTACTACATACCATAGCATACATCAAGCTTCCTACAACTGAAGCATAGGGTACCTTAGACATTTTGTCTTCCTCTTCCTGTGTCTTGGGACACATCTCCTTAGTCAATTTTAAATGACTAGGTAAAGATGTGCTGACAACTTTAACATTCTCCATAGAGAAACATTGCAATACCTTCGCAATATAATTAGTCAGAGATAATGTCAATTTTCTGTTTTTCCTACCTCTCCAAATTTTCATACCAAGGATTTATTTTTTTGCCCCTAAATCCTTCATAGAAAATGAATGTGCTAATTGTGCCTTTAACCCCTTAACGTGATCCATGTTAGACCCAACTACAAGCATATTATCAACATATAAACATAAAGTAATATAACTGTCATCATCCAACCTCTTAAAATAAACATAATGATTTGAATAACATATACTATATCCATCCTCATGCATAAAATTGCCAAATTTCAGATACCATCACCATGAAGAAAATTTGTTTTAACATCAAGGTGCTCCAAATACAAATCTTCAGTAGCCACAACACTTAATATAGTATGAATAGAAGTCATTTTAACAAAAGAAGAAAATATCTCATCAAAATCAATGTCATTTTTTTTGTGCAAATCCTTTTACCACTAACATGGCTTTAAATCTTTTCTTACCTCCATCCTATTCTTTCAATTTGTAAACCCATTTATTCTATAAAGCCCTTTTACCTGCAGACAAATTGCATAAATTCAAAGTCTTATTTTTTAGCAAAGAGTCAATTTCTTCTTTCATTTCAAACTCCCACTGAATCCTTGTATCCACCTACAAAACTTCATCATAACATTTAATTTCACCAACATCAATAAGTAAACTAGAATACAAAGAAGCAGAAAATATTTATGAAGGCCTATTTAGCCTTTTTGACCATCTAACATTCACTAGGGTGTGTTGTATTTGTTGTTGCAATTGTTGCTAAGCATGAGGGACTGCTAGAACATCATCTTTTGGAGTATCATCCAACACTACATAATCATTTTCTTTCTTCTTATGTTACTGCAACATATCTTTGCAGAATACTTTCTCATTGAATATGACATCCCTGCTTCTTACAATTTTATGATTTTCAAAATCCCAAGGCCTATAACCAAATTCATCAATGCCATATCCAAAAAATACACATTTCTTTGACTTAGCTTCTAGGTTGGTTTATTTTCATAATCAACATGTGCAAATTATTTAGAACCAAAGATTTTGAGAAAAGAATAACTGACCTTCTTACCAGTCCATGCTTCCTCTAGAATAGCACAACTCAAAGGAGTAGAGGGACCTCTATTGATAAAATATATAATAACATTGATCGCCTCCACTCACATGTTTAAGGGAAGCCTTACTTGCAACCTCATGCTCCTTGCACACTCTATTATTGTCTTGTTCATGCATTCGACCACTCTATTTTCTTGTGGAGTCCTTGGAACAATTTTCTCTCTGTGAATACCATTAGTGGAGCAATAATCTTCAAATTCATGACTACAATACTCACCACCATTATCAAATTTGAGACATTTTAAGCTCTTGTCAATCTCATTTTCAACCAAGCATTTCAATTTCTTAAAAGTTTGAAATACATCAGATTTCTGTCTAAGGAAATAAAACCATACTATTCTAGTTGCATCGTCAATAAATGTAACATAATAATGAGAGCCACCAAAGGAAGATATGTAGTTCCTACCCCTAGTTTACTTTTTAGTGATTATTGTTGAACTCTTTTAGGCCAACTTTATGATTATGTTTGATGATTAGTGGTATTTGATTTCCAGATTGTTGGATATTATTTCATACTCAGTTGATTATATGATGAGTTACCTTGGTACTAGTTATTTCATGTTGTTGGATACAATTGGTTAATCATGTGTTGTCCTTGATGTTACACAAATTTCATATCATTTTTAGTCAGTATATGCCAAGATCACTGGGGTAGTGAAGACAGTTTTCAGTGTCTACTGAGTGTTCCTATGTTTGCCTAGTTTAGAAGGCAATGTCTACCGAGTTCACTCGGGCATCAAAGAAAAATTTGCAGAAAGCGAGTGTTAACCGAGCTCACTCAGGTAACGAAAGAAACTTGGATGGAACCAATGCTAACTGAGCTCACTCGGTTGCCAAAGGATTTTTGTAAGTTTGTAGTGTTAACCAAGCTTCTATTGGCTAACGAAGGAAATCATTTCAGAGTTAGTTTCTATCGAGCAAGGTCGGCTAACAAAGAACTTTTTTATTTTGTTGTATTAATCTTAATTGATTTATCTATTGATTTCATCTGACTAAGGTGATGGATATCGATTATTCTAAGTTGTATTTGAGATGACTTGACAAAGTGGAAGATATAAGTGCAAGGTCAAGTTGTGATTTTAAAGTGTGTGTGAAAGAGTGCAAGTGAAGGTGCAAATTGTGATGATGTGATTGAAGATCTATTGATGAGTACAAGAAGTGAATTTGAAGGATAAGAAAAATATCCTTGTGGATCAGCAAAGCCATATTCGATCAGGTAGGATCAAGTACAAGCAAGAATAGAGATATGAAATCAACAAATTAGTTGTAGTCAAAATTAGGTCATCTCATTGTTATTCTCTAACCATTGTAGCAATGATGTAAATCTCCTAATAGAGTTGGCTTAATAGCTATTTGTAAATCTTTTAATAAGGTGGAAATTCCATTGAATTGTTCTCAAGAGCTCTAACCAGGCCACTCCTAATAGGGTGATCAAATCCTTTAATAGGGTCACACCTAACAATGTGTTTTGTAACTTTTAACATGGTTGGCTCCTAATAGGGCTCACTTCAAAAGAGTGAAAATCAGTAACTAGTTGCTATTGGTGGTTTTTTCCAAATTGGGTTTCCACATTAAATCTTGGTGTCAAATATGTTCATGTTATTTTCTTTATGTGTTTGCAACTAAGTTAAAGTAATGTCAATTGCAGATAACATCTAATTATCTATGTGTTAATCTTTTACCGAGCTAATCTAGTTATTACCGAGTAACAACATTCTGTGTGCTTATTGAGCTTCAACAGTATTCAATTATCAATTTGCTTTTTGGTACTAACATCTAAGGGATCTAGAAATTTTTTTGTAGTAATCAATTCACCCCTCCCCTCTCAGTTACTCCTCTTATATTTTCAAAAATTGTTATTAGAGCTTTTGGTGCTTGCAGAGAAGGTTTCAAGGACCTAAGCTAAAGATCAGGATGTCTTACAAAAGAGAGATTTCCAAGCTGAACAGAGTCAATTTTGCAGCATGGCAAGGACTTATGAGATTACACCTGGCTACCATCAAGGATTCAAGTTGTAAGTATCTTGATGTTGAATATGAGACTTCCATTGGAACATTATTAGTTGAAGACAATTTTGAAAAGAAGAATCATAATATCATGATGATTGATATTGCATCTGCTCTCAGATATGCTGAATTTGATGAGGTAAAAGATTGCAAAACTACTTTTGCAATGTGGAACAAATTGAAAGATATCTATGGAGGGCATGACAATGTAAGAAGAGCCAAAGAAGAAAGCCTTATAGGAAAATTTGATCAAATAAAAATGAGAGAAGATGAAAACATTGAAAAATATGTGGAAAGGATCAAGGCCAGTGTAAGTGCAATCAAAGCATTTGGAGGAGATATCAAGGAGAAAACTGTTGTAAGTAAAGTACCCATAACTCTTCTTCCTATTTATGCTATTAGAGTATTTTCTATTCAAGAAATGAGATGTGATCCAAATAATAAAATAGGGTTGGATGCTGTAGTTGGAAGATTAATAGCTTTTGAGTTAGACAATTATGATAACTATGTTCCTGCTTCAAAGAATATTGAATATGCATTTAAAGCCAAACTCACACTCAAAGATAAGGGTAAAAAGTCAAAATCCAATCAATCAGGAAGTGAAGAAGATGGATCATCATAAGAAAGTTTAGACAATGATCTTGAAGTTGTTGAAGCCCTACTTGCAAGGAAGTATTCCAAAGGAAGAGGAAAGTACAAAGGTAAAGTTTCTATGATCTGCTTTTCTTGTAAAGAAATTGGTCACATTGCTACTAGTGTCCAAACAAAGAAAATAAGGATGAGAAGAAAAGAAATAAGCATAAAGACAAGAAGGACTCCAAGAACTACAAGAGCTACAAAGGAAAAAGGTAAGAAATCTTGTTTTGTAGCTAAAGATTCTGATAACATTGAAGATGAAATGGTATATATAGGTATGAAAGATGAATTAAATGATGAAGGAGATAAGATGACACTTATCTCACACGTTAGCAAAAATGATATATGAATTATTGACAGTGGCTACACACATCATATGACTGGTGACAAAACAAAATTTGAGCATATGGAATATTATGATGGAGGTAGTGTAAGATTTGGAAACAATGAACCTTGTAACAGAAAAGGAAAAGGATGCATCTTGTTGACTAAAGAACTTGTATGCGGCAATGCTTACTGGGTTGAAGGACTAAAGAATAATCTACTGAGTGTGGCACAATTGAATAACATAGGTTTCAAGGTAGAATTCATGAATGGTCAGGCCAAGGTGCTAGATGGGAAAGAAAATTTGGTTGGTTCTAGAAAGCAAACAAAAGGTAATCTATTTTATCTTGATCTAAGTGATTGTTCATGTTTTATTGCTCAAGTAGAGGAAAGCTATTATGGCACAAAAGGCTATGTCATGCAAATTTTGATAATCTGGTTAATATAAGCAAACATAAAAGAGTAAGAGGTATTCCTAGTTCGAAGAAGCTTGACATGGGTCTATGCAAGAATTGCTAAATTGGTAAGATGGGAAAGACAAGCTTAAAAAGAAAAGACTAATAGTCAGAAGAAGTCTGGAAATTGTTCATACAGATTTATATGGACCTATTAAAATATAAAGTTATAGTGGAGAAAAGTTTTTTATTCTCTTTTTTGATGACTACTCTAGAATGATGACAATAATGTACCTAAAAGAAAATCAGAAGCCTTTCAAAAATTCAAATGGTATTTGGCAAGAGTAGGAAAAAAAAAACTAGAAAGAATGCCTAAGATTAGACAGAGGTGGTGAATTCATCTCCCATGAATTCAATAATTTCTACATTGACAGAGGAATCAAAAGACAAGTATCTGCCCTTGGTACACTGCAGCAGAATCATATAGCAAAAAGAAGAAATAGATCTATCATGGATTATGCAAGAACCCTGAAGAGTGAAAAGAATGTTGCTCTCAAACACTGGAAGGAAGCTATCAACACTGCAATTCATACCTTGGACAGAGTTTAGTTTAAGAAAGATTCAAACAAGACACCTTATCAGCTATGGTATGGCTACAAATCTTATGTAAGTTACTTGAAAGTATTTGGCAACAAATGTTACATATTGAAAGAATCTAGAAAAGTAAAACTTGATGTAAAAGGTGATGAAGGTATATTTCTAGGACACTCTTGCAGAAGTAAAATGAACAAATGTTTGAATTTGTCCACTCACAAAATTATAGAGTGCACATGTCAAAATTGATGAATATGCATGAAAGAGTGAAGAAGAAAGCAACAAGGAACCTGAAGACTACAGAAGATTCATTTGCTATGAATCTGATTCTCTGCCAAATATATCTGAGAGAAAAGAAGCTTCATCTCCTGAGTCCCCAGAAACTCCAATAGTTATCGAGTTGTAGGCAGTGCAACCCAAGTTGCAAAGACCTGAGTCATAATCAAAGGCTATCGAACTAGTTCAAACCGAGCCTGATGGACCCGTGTCACAGACAGAAGGAACTAAAATTAAAACTAAAATTCAAAAAGAAGATTGTGGAACTCATTCAAAGACAAAGGAGCTTGTGTTAGCAAGATATGTTAGAAGACATCATGCACCTAATCAAATCATTGCAGACAAATCGGATGGAACAATGACAAGAAGCAAATTAAAAGTTACATGTTTACTTGCTGAATTTGAACCTAGAAGTGTTAAAGATGCTCTAGAAAATGAAAGTTGGATTGAATAAATAAATAAAGAGATAGAATAGATAGAAAAAAACAAAACTTGGACTCTTGTTCCTAGACCCAAGGATAAAAATGTGATTGGTACAAAATGGGTATTTAGAAATAAGTTGAATGAAGATGGAAAGGTATCAAGAAACAAAGCAAGATTATTATGCAAAGGTTATTCTCAAGAAGAAGGTATTGACTATGGTGAGAGTTTTTCCCCTGTGGCAAGACTAGAAGGTGTTAGAACTTTACTAGCATATGTAGCACATAGAGGATTTAAAGTATATCAAATGGATGTTAAATCTACATTCTTGAATGAAATTATTGATGAGGAAGTCTACATTGAACAACCAGAAGGTTTTGTAGATCCTAGCAATGGAGACATGGTTTGCAAACTACACAAAGCTTTACATGGTCTTAAGCAAGCTCCCAAAGCTTGGTATGAAAGACTCCATAATTATTTGGTACAGATTGGTTTTCAAATGACTAATGATAACGGTAGTTTGTATATCAAGGAAGGACTAGATAAGAAGATTGTGTTGGCATAAATATTTGTTGATGATACTCTATTTATAAAAAATTCTGACTTATGCAAAGCATTCTTAGAAGAAATGAGTAAATAATTTGAGATGTCCATGTTTGGTGAAATAAAATTCTTTGTTGGATTGCAAATACAAAAAAACAAGAATGGTATCTACATCACTCAATCTAAGTATATCAAGGAGATATTGAAAAAGTTCAAAATGGAAGATTCAAGACCAGTTGGAACACCTATGTCTACTGGACATAAGCTTTCCAAAAATGATGATTCCAAAGAAGTAGATAAGACCACTTACAAATTCATGATTGGAAAATTGCAGTATATAGTACACACAAGGCCTCATATTGCTCTAGCAGTTGGAATAGTGGCAAGATTCTCAGCAAATCCTAAAGAAAATCACATCATGGAAATCAAGAGAATCAGGAGATATCTGAAAGGTATTGAAGACTATGGTTTATGGTACAAACTTGGAGGCAATTTGGACTTGAAAGTATTTACTTTGTTGATTGGGTAGGAAGTCTTGATGACAGAAAAAGCACTAGTGGTGGAGCATTCATTCTTGGACAAGCAAGAAGCAAAATTGTACATCTCAATCCATAGTAGAAGCAGAATATGTTGCAACAATAGTCAATTGTTCTAAAATTGTTTGGTTCAAACAATTGTTGAAGGAAATGAAGGTAGAGATCAAAGATCTAGTTGACGTAAATGGTGATAACATTAGTGCAATCAACATATCAAAGAATCCAATAATGCATTCCAAAACAAAGCATATTGCTATAAAATATCACTTGTTAAGAGAATTGGTGCAAGATAAAGAAGTCAGATTAGAATATGTAAATACAAAGGAACCGATTACAGACATATTCATCAAAATATTACTTAAGGATGAATTTTTGTATCTAAGAAGTAAGCTAGGGGTCATTCCCCTATCTGAAATTCACTAAATGAAGTTTAGTGAATGCATCAGCTAGAACCTGTTGAAGATCAATCAGTTGGTGCAGAATTGGCAAGGGCATATTGCAGATGAATCAATACTTAAGGTACATTGGTATTTACAGAGTTATTGTCTTTGGCATGTGTTGTCAAAGAGGGAGACGTTTACTATCATATCTCTAAGAAATTTTTGGAATAAGAATAAAGTTAGAAATTAGAGAGGGAGAGGTCTTTTGAAGAAGTATGCTGAAAGAGGGAGGATGTTCTTAATGAACTTTGTAACAACCATTGAAGACAAAATCTAGTGAAAGGAAGACCTCATACTAATAGAGGGAATTCTCAAATCTAAAATCCAAAATTTTATTGTGCTATGAGATGTGTTGCCATCAATGCCAAAGAGCGAGATTGTTGGATACAATTGGTTAATTGTGTGTTGTCTTTGATGTTACACAAATGTCATATTATTTGTAGTTAGTATATGCTAAGCTCGCTTGAGCACTGAAGACAGTTCTCAGTGTCTACTAAGCATTCCTATGTTTGCCTAGTTCAAAAGGCAGTGTCTACCATGTTCACTTGGGCGTCAAATGAAAAGTTGCAGAAAGAAAGTGTTAACCAAGCTCACTCAAGTAATGAAAGAAAGTTGGATGGAAGCAGTACTAACTGAGCTCACTCGGTTGCCAAAGGATTTTTGTAAGTTTGTAATGTTAACCAAGCTTGTATTGGTTAATGAAGGAAATCATTTCAGAGTTAGTTTCTAACAAGCAGGGTTGGCTAACAAATAATTCTATTATTTTGTTGTATTAAGCTTAATTGATCCCAACCAACTAAGATGATGGATATTGATTATTCTAAGATGTATTTGAGCTGACATGACAAAGTGGAAGATATAAGTGTAAGGTCAAGTTGTGATTTCAAAGTGTGTGTGAAAAAGTGCAAGTGAAGGTGCAAATTGTGATGATGTGATTGAAGATCTATTGATGAGCACATGAAGTGAATTTGAAGGATAGTTAGAATATCCTTGTGGAGCAGTAAAGCCATATTCAATTAGGAAGGATAAAATACAAGCTAGAATAGAGATCTGAAATCAACAAATTAGTTGTAGCCAAAATCAGGTCATCTCATTGTTACTCACTAACCATTGTAGCAATGATCTAAATCTCCTAATAGAGTTAGCTTAACAGTTATTTGTAAATCCTCTAATAAGGTGGCAGTTCCATTGAATTATTCTCAAGACCTCTAACCAGACCACTCCTAACAGGGTGGTCAAATCCTTTAATAGGGTCACACCTAATAGTGTGTTTTGTAACTTTTAATAGGGTTGGCTCCTAACAAGGCTCACTTTAGAAGAGTGAAAATCAGTAACTAGTTGCTATTGGTGGTTTTTCCCAAATTGAGTTTCCATGTTAAATCCTAGTGTCAAATGTGTTCATGCTATTTTCTTTATGCGTTTGTAGCTAAGTTAAAGTAATGGTAATCATAGATAACATCTAATGATTTATGTGTTAATCTTTTACTGAGCTAATCCAGTTATTACTGAGTAACAACATTCTGTGTGCTTACCAAGCTTCAACAATATTCAGTTATCATTTTACTTTTTGATATTGACATCTAAGGGATTTGGGATTTATTTTTGAAGTAACTAATTCACCCCTCCCCTCTTAGTTACTCCTCTTTTATTTCTGACACATTTATGCATGATTATTCTTTCGATGATAATGTTAGTATACAATGTTTCTAGTTATTTCATGATGATAGTTAGATGGATACTTACCCCATACTTGGATGTGAATGGTGTACTTGTATGTTACTTTATGTATGATATTTTTGATATGGTTGAGGGAGGGAGTTGTAGTCACTTGCTAGTCGAGATCTACATGGTGTACCACTTCCCACCATTGCCTATTTAGTTTAGATTATATGTGTATATACATGTGCGAATTTTATGCATATTACAGGTATCAGGTATCAACTTCGCTGAATTGCCAAGATGAGCGTACCCTATCACAATATCTCAATGGTAAAAGAGGGGAGATAAATTCTTGAGTCCAAATCCTAACCTTAAACCATTTTCCCTAAAAAGTAGGGCAAGTATTTGAGTTGTTTACCTTCTGAATTCGTGAAGTGGCATAAATTCGTGATTATAACCCTTGAGTTTGATCTAGTTTTCTTTACTTTATTATGAGTTTTCATATTCAGTTTTATGGGTCTATGATGCTTTTTTGTTATAATTAAATCAAATTTAAAGAGTACTTAATGATTTAATTTAATGAAAATTTTATTTAAAAAATTCAATATTTAATTATATTTAATAAATTGAGAAACTAATAAAATAAACTAATTAAATTTAAAGATGTACTTAAAATTTTAATTTTGGCATAATCATATTTATTTAATTTAATAATAAAATATTTAGGAGTTCCATTTTTAAAATAAACTCTAAATAGTATTATTAGTTAAATTAATAAATATTTTATTAAAACGTCTCGAGAGTTAATTAAAGAGAAGAAATTAAATAATTTAATAAAGATAGTTTAATTGAATTGCAAAAAGGTTGCACATTAAAGTTAAAATATAATAAAATAATAAAAGATAAAAGCTTTTCGCATGATTGCACAATCAAAGCCCTAAATTGGGGAAAAACTCTTTATTAGAGATTTAGAGTTCATTTCTTGGGAATCGAGTTTTGGAGGACCAATTTTTTTAGAAGGTTTTCAGAAGAAAGGGGATTACTTGTGTGCTCTATGCCTTGGTTGTATTAGCATTAGATTTAGGTAGAATCTTGTGGATTATTTTCATAGTAGTTTTTCGTTCTTAGAATTCATGTCTTCTTCGTCTTTGGATAAATCTATTTTCAGAGTTTTAAATTTGGTTGAAACCCTTGTGTTGAAATTTATTGTTCTTTGTTCTTGAATATGTCTATGAACAAATTAATTAAATTGAAACTTTTGTCATAAATTTTAATTGTTCTTCATTTTTAGATTATTTGTATATGAGAGCTGAGAATTTAGAAACCCTCATTCTATTCATTTAATAGAATGATATTTTAATCAGGTCAGGTTTTGGGAAAGAAATCGATTTATAAAATGCAAAATTTGATTGTTTATCCAGGTTTTCCCTATCAAATTTAGTTTCACAATGTTTATAAAAAAATAAAAAATAAGTTGGAGGGGGGTGGGGAGTTGTTTTGTTGTTATAATTTTTTTAAAAAAATAAATATTAATTGGTGGGCAGGGCCACCAACCCCCCCACCCACCTTTCTCTTACCTATAACAAACAACAACAGAATTGTTGCGCACACAACAATACTCTGCTGCAATCACAAAAGATTGTTGCGATGTTCATAGACATATAGGCCGATGAGCCTTGATAAATGTTTTTTTGTTATGTATTAAGTGTTTTTTTTAGTTTTGTTAAATTTTTAAAATATGTTAATAAATGTTAATTAATATAGTTTTGTTAATTTAATTTAAATTTAGTTATATGGTTATCATTATTAATTATTTAAATAAATATTAAATGTTATCATAATGTTTAGATTAAGATGTTATTATATTATTTTTTGATAATTATGGTTATTAATAATTGTAGTATTTTATTAATAAATCAATAATTATTGTTTTAATAATTTAATAATTCCTATTTAAATTATTTTATAATGTTGAATAGAGACAATATCATTTCGAAAAGTTAGTGGTAATTGTGCAATCAAATTTAATAAAGAAAAAGAAAATGAGCTCAATATATATGGGAAATTTGTAAACTTTATCAAATCAAAAACTCACAATGAAATGTAAACTTGAACCTTACTATTTTATCAAACTGTATGTTTCTAAAATCAAACAAAACTATGAAACTAAATTACCGATGGTATGTTTTCTTTTGTGTTGGGTTTGGGGTTGACTTGGAGTGTTGACCAATTTTAGATGTCTACTAGAGGTCGAAAGTTGTTTGTTTTGGTGACGTGTGATTTCATGGTTGTGATTTATGTACTTGATTTTGGATTAGTCATGTTAGGATGATTGTATTAGTAAAATCTATGATTTTGATTGGTGATATTTCAATACTTTCTAGTTGCTTGTTTAATAACTAATGTGTGATTTATGGTTGTATGAGAACTTCTACTTTTATTGAGCTTAGGGTAGGTTATCTATATGTCACGTTGGAAAGTGGCTTGTAATGGAGGCCGAAGCCCTAAAGAGGCTGCCTGGGTAACCCATTGTAGGTTATGATAATAAGTGATAACATTTCATTAAATAAGAGTAAAATAAATTAATAAGAGTCATTTTTTTCCCTTTCCCATGCTCCAAGTGCTAGTATAGGCTAGGATGGGAGTAGAGAGGACGCTTGGTTGCGACCTTGCTTCATTAGTGTGCCTTCTAAGTACAAAAGGATACTAGTGCCACATAGAGTCACTAGGGGGCCGGAGTCTAGTGAGGTTGCCAGGGTAACCTTAGAGTTGACTCATGCGATGACACTTGCCCACTTACATAGTATATTTCCTATGTGTCATTGTTGCCTCTAGGTTTAGATGTCATTTGTGTCTTGGTACCTTTGAGGTAGATTAATTTTAGGATTTCTTCAACCTAGGTGTTGGAATTGACTTTTGAGTCTGTTGTCCTATTTAGGACTTGAGACTATCTCCTTAGCATGGTAGGAGTGGACCATTTAGGTTACCATGAGGTCGGATGGTAGTGATTTTTACTTTTACTATTGAGATCTGACAGTTCGATGCCATGGATGGAGTTTCCTATTCTATATTTCCTTTCATTTTGTTCTTGTGTACAATGATGGATGGTTATACCTATTGTATTGTATTTTATTTCATGGATCTTAAGAGACAATGTAATCTATTTTATGAGCATATTCTTTCAACCTTTCATACCCTGTGACCTGTACAATGGATGATTGTGCATTTTGAGTATTTCCAAGTGACATTCAAGACAATTGTATATTATTTAAATGGATTTGTACTTGTAGTTGTTCTTTAATGTGGATGTGTTATATTTTGGTTTTAGTATTAATTAAACTTAAATGTGATTCAACGTCATGGGACCCTTAAGAAATGTAATCTATTTTATGATATGTGTTAATGTGCATGTTATTGCTTCCACTATATTATATCTATTGTTGTTTATAATCTTTCAATTTTTTTTGTGTGGAAAACTTAGTGAAACTTTAGGTTAATTTCTTTTGGATTCCCTAGCAAGGCATAACAAGATACCTAAGTTGGTCCCCATACATCTATATGCACAAGCTCTAATTTCTCATTTTTCTTTTCCTTCCCACTCTTCAAAAAACTCACTCTTTTATTTTCTATACACACAACTTTTACAAAAATCCATATTGACAAATTTCAAACCTAGTAAAAATTTCTTTGAATGAATTAATTTCATACCTTCCTCACTCATGGGCCCAAGTTTGTAGTGCCATAGCACTGTATCAGAATCTATAAGAACTATTTGTTCTCCTTGGTTAACTGCAACAATTGTTCCTGAATATTCATTTTCTCTGAAACAATCAAAGTAGCAAAAATAATATGAACTATACAAAGATATAAGGTGCCTACTTTCAGACCTTTTTCTACTATAAGGGAACCTTTTTAAACCTTCCAATTTTTATTATTAAAAGTAACTACACAACCCTCATCATCGAGTTGTTTTGCTGAAATTAAATTCCTACTCAACCTTGGAACATGTCTTACCTCATGTAGTAGCCAATGATTCCCATTCTACAATTTAATCTTAACTTTTCCCTTTCCAACAATCTAACAAGGTCCATTATCCCCCAAATAAACAAGCCCAAGATCCCCTTGGACATAATCGATAAAATAACCTCTATGGGGTGTAGCATGAAATGAAGTCCCAAAATCTAAAATCCAAGAATCATCAACACTTTGTAAAGAAAGAAGCAAATAAACCTCTTTGGATTTGTTACTTACCAAATTTACCTCCTTGTTCCCTTCTGGTTTATCTCCTTCATTGTTGTTTCAAATCTAAAAAACTTTCTTCTTATGCCCTAGTTTTCTATAGTATTGACAATCTCTCCATCTTCTAGATTGAGATCTCTTTCCCTTTAATTTTCCTCTTGATTTCCCATGATTTCCATAATTATTTCCCCTCTCAGTTGTTCTATCTCTTCTTTGTATGTTCAAAGAACTTCTTGATGTAGATCCACCTTAGGTTTTTCTATGAGTTTCCTTACTCAGAGTAATACCAATCACATCACCAAATTTTAGGGTATTAGATCTAGAAAAAAAATTACTCACAACCATTACCAAGCCATTCCAACTTTTCGACAAAGAACACAAAATTAAGAGAGCCCTAATTTCTTCATCAAAATTGACATTCACAGAAGATAACTCACTTGTAACAATATTAAACTTGTTTAAATGATATGCAAAAAATCCACCTTCTACCATTTTCATATTAAATAAATTCTTTATGTAGCAGAGGGCTTTTCATATAGTGTTGCTAGGGTTTGCATCAACTCTTTTGTTGTCTTTGCTTTTGTAATTTAAATGTCAGTAATGGTGTCAGACATAGTTAAATGCTTCCAAGTACCTTTTTGTTTAGAATCTGTCAGCCCTCTTCTGTCACAGTTCCCTGTTTCTTGGCTTTTTCTTCTAATAGCTTCCATAAATCATTCTAATAAAGATAGTACTTCATTTGTATTTTCGACAACTGAAAATTCTACCCTTTAAACTTCTCAACCTTCAGTTTACCCTCATCTTCCATCACTCTCACTCAATCACTAGACTCCCACTCAACTATGAGACCTTCCTATTGAGGAGAGCTAAAAAAATGATGATAGTCTAGCTCTGATAACACTTGTTAGGGTTAACCATAGACATAAATAATAATTACATGCAAATATAACCAATATTAGAAAATAATAAAGTGCACAAATATGAACACAAGACACAAGGATTTAACGTGACCCACCCAATCATTGGGCTATGTCCACCAACAACAAGTCTAATAATATTATTATCCAGTGATTAAAATACACAATCCCTTATAGTTCAATACCACCACAAGAAGCTACAATATCACAATACATTATGAAATCCATAACCCCAAGCCATTTTATACAAGATTTTGTTGCTTACAAAATTAGGGCTAGAATAAGTCATCCAATAGAAAAATAGCAGCCAATGCCTTTTACAATAGTGGGTCATTTTTGGCTTTGGGGACATTTCCCCTTGACGCCACACTATTCTGTGATAGGGATCGTTGCTTCCAAATCCCTAGTAGAAATAATTTGGGGAGAAACCGCACCAAATAAACCTCTGAGTCTGATTAGGCTCCACATCACAACACTCTATAGAATTATGTATCTTTCTAGATAAATGCACCAATGCATAATACATCTCTCTAGAAAAAGAACCATCACAAGAATTTGTATTAACATCAAAGACACAATATAAAAAAATTGAGAAGGTACATAGTATATATTAACACTCAAAGGTGTTAATTTTTTTCACATCTCTCAAAATGAGCGACAAGGAGAATGCTAGAAAATAAGGAAAATGACTGAAAATAGTCACCACGTCTCCCAAATATTCATCAACCAAAACCCTAAAAAATGAACCTTCAACACATGCTTTTTTAAACCAACTGGATTCAGGAGAGAAATAAATCCATTGTTGGATTTAGTTTACAAGGCCATTTTTGAGCCCCTCAAAGGACTTCAAAAAGGCATAAAAGTGGCCCAAACGTTATGACCCAATAATATCACAATAAAGGCTTCCCATAAATGTAGGCTCATCTCTCAAAAAGATCACAAAAAGTCTCTGAAATGCAACAACTCCCATTAGCTTTCAATCCCATCCTTTTGAATTTAGAACTTTTTCATAATTCTTCAATAATATATTTTTTAAATGTAAAAAGTACATGTCCCTATGGTTGCATTTAGAAGAACCATAATAAATACAAGTTTATAAAAACACTCTTAATTCATTTGTTCAACAATGATTAATAATACAAAAATAAATAAAAATGTCCATTTGTCCTTTATATTTGAGATTTATTAATTAAATATTGATTTTTTTTTTCAACAAATAATCAATTAATATCAACATAACTAAGGAATAATAGAGATAAAATAACAATATTCACAAAGTAAAAACTAATAGATATTACGTCTATTAATATAATTTACCAAAGAAACAATTTTCTATTACTATTATTCCTACTCATTTTAATACAATTTTGATTAAGGCATTTAAATAAGGTTATAACTTGGGCATTCTAAGATTTAACATTTGCCTAAGGCAAGGTAAAACCATGTGGTGCATGGATTAAGGGAGTTGGAAAATTAAAAAACAAATCCCATAAAAATATCAATGGGAAAGAAAAAGGCTCTTAAGGTATATTTCAACCCTAAATTGACTATAGGATTTCATTTTCTCATTGATAGTGGTTGGAAACTTGGCTCTGCTATTAGAGTGTCGTGAAATTTCTCAATAGAAGAACAATGGGATTTTGGAGCTTCGATACTTAGATCACAAGTCACCACTCATCTTGATTGGTAAGCTCTTTCATGCTAGGATTTATTTCTTTAAATCCCATATAAATCACCCTTTATCATTTTTCATAGAAAGAAATGTTTAAAGAACCATTTTTCTTCTTTTTTCGTGATGCTTATACTAAATTTGTGGAGGAAAAACACATTAATTGATATACAAATTTGGATCGATATTTTTTCTTGTAAGCCTCTATATTTTTTTCAAGGGTTTGAGATATTTATTTTTCACGATCTCCATTTTCCAGTCATGATTTCTGTACTCTATGACAATGGGTAAATGTGAGAGTTTCTCATATACTCATTTTCTATATTCTACATCTTTATAAAAGATTTTCCCTTCATTTATAGACAAACAATATTATTTATTTCTTGAGATATTTATTTTATTTGATCATCAAATGATTCACTTATCAAATGATTCACTTAGTTGTTTAGAAATATTCATTATTTCTCTTGCCTATCACTATCCTTGGTTTTTGTCACTTTCATGAAAATTAGATAAACATGTCTTATGCAGTATTTATAGATGGTTTCCTTTTTTAATAACAAGTCCTTTAAATCTTATTATCTTTTTAGTTATTTCTTGATAATTGGTATTGAGTATACTTTATTATCTCTCAATAATATTATCTAATTCTTTGTCTCTTACTAGCAAGCTAGGGTCAAACCCTTGTGGGTGCTACATTTACTTCTACTTGCTAACTAGAGACACTTGACACTACACATGAAGCAAAATCATTAGAAAATAAAATATCATCTTTCCAATTTGTAGTTATATGTGTGTATGTGGGAAAATTTGTAGAATATAGCTTAGTTGTTTCTTAGATCCATTGGATCTAATGTCTTTCTTTTTACAATTTTATGATATAGTGCAACAAGGAGGATTCACTAATTCAAGGCTATAGGAAGTCAAAGACTCGAGGACATCAAAAAGTCTCTTTTCCATTTTTTCTAGTAATTCATGCACTAAATGACCTCTCTTTTGCCTTTTGGTTTATCTCTAATGTACACATACTCATATATGATTTTCAAATTAAAAATTCAATGAATTATGCTATAGCTAGTTTCATAGCTTGTGTGGAGAATTTGTACAATATTTTGATGAATCAAAATCACCTATTCATAAATGATCTACAAAGTGTTATTTCTATATTTTGATCTTTTCCTCATTAAATATAATATTTTAGATTCACATATAGTAATTTCAAATTTATTGCATTTGATTCTAGAATCACACGATGTAGAAATGCTCCCTTTTGATTTGACATGATTATGCCTCTACTTGAATTGACTCAGGGGTGAAATTTAGGTAATATGAAGGATTAGGGAATTAAACCCACATGTTACTCTAGATCCCTCCCTAATATTCATTTGAAAACTAATGAAAAAATGGAGGAAAAGGAAGCTAACACCCTGGAAGAAACACAACAAAAGACTCAACATGAAGTTCAAGAAGAAGGCTGAAAAGAGACTCAATATGAGGTCATAGAGATTCAACATGAGGAACCTTTGTAAGATGGTTGGGTGACTCAATAGCTCCCTTCCACTAGCTTTGTTTTAGATAAGACTATGAAATTTCCTTTTACTATCTTACTATAGAAGGATACTCTTCTTGCAATGAGGAAACTATTTGATTTTGATAGCCTTCAATCTACATCCAAGGTGTTGACCCTAGAGGCAATCCAATATTGTAATTTAGTGCAAAACACTTAGTCATTTATTAGGGAGAGTTAGTCATTCAAAATTACGACTGAGTTAATCCATCTAGGTTGAGTGATGTATATAATCAGTTGTTGCCAAGTAGTAGTAACCATTGAGAAAATCGAGAGTTGTCAAGTATATAGTGTTATCAAGTGCTATGGAAGCCAAGCAGTTTAGTTAAAGATGAGTATAGTTGAAGCTGAGTGACAACATAAAGAACCAATATGCATTGAGCATCAGAAAGGTATATGTGTTGAGTAACATAGTTTTGTATATATGTTTGGAATGACATGGATATTGATGTAAACCATTTTATGATCAAGGAGAGAGTCAAAGAGGTAATTATGTCTGTAGTTACAAATCATTAATCTTTATGTAATGAAATCGACCAATCAAAAAATTAGAAGGAAAAATAGAAAAAGGGATGAATTTGGATCATTGGTTGAGATCTTAGAAGCTTCACCAGATGGTTATTTAAGGGGGATTTTAGACCTAATTTTTTTGTTGTGAGTTAGAAGTTTGGTTGCGAAGTTGAAGGTGAATTCAGTGGAGTTAAGTGTTATTGAGTAGTAAGGTGACATAGAAGTGCATAAATAAATTATTGAAGATATATCAAAGCTGAAAGGTGATATTAGATTGTACAGAGGAGATTTTTTATTGGCATTCAAAGTGCAAACTAAATGATGATGTACTAATACATTCTAACAAGTGTTTCAGGGTAAATCTCTTAACATAGTGGTCCTAATAGGTAAATCTCTTAACATAGTGGTCCTAATAAACCTATGTAATATATTCTAATAGAGCGCTCACTTAAATATGTAGTTAAAATCCTTTAATCATGGTAGACTTAATAGTCTTGTAAGATATTAACATGGTAGACCCCTCATAGGGTAGATCATTACAAGTGATCAAACTCTGTAGTCCTAATAGGAACACTTTATTGCTGCGGTAGTGGAGAATTTGTGGGTGTCATACCCATCACAATTTTACCTTCACCTTGAAGGGTTTGCATTACCATATCTGGTGTCATGTATTGATCTATTGCTTATATGTGTTATCATGTTATTAGATGTTAGATCCACTATTACATGTTGATATATGATGTTTCATATTACATGTTTAAGGTTAAGACAAAGATGTGTGTGGTGAATTAAAGTATGAAAGTGATTTATGTTTGAAGTAGTAAAAGTCTTGAAGACCTTGATTCACCCCCTCCTAAACATCTTACTTTCCCATATACATTTCCAACAATTGGTATTAGATCTTGAGTTCTCTAAGAACAGTCTAACCACTTGAGAATCAAAGATCTTGGATATGGAAGCCTATAAGTTGGGAAAGGTTATTGAGAATCAAAAGGTTTATTTACAAATTGCATTTGAGAAAGTCAAGGTTGCAAAGGAGGAGTTAAAGAAATACCTAAAGAGAAGGAAGGAGATGGCTATTAAAAAAAATGACACCAAATACAATGAAGAAAGCATTGAGGACTTATGTGATGAAGGTAGATTCAGTGAAACTAATTTAACAATTACATACTTATTGGAAAGGAAAAACATCATGAATGAAGAGCTGAGACCACTAAAAAGAGAACATGAAATACAATTAGTAAGGCTATGTGAAGTGACTTTACAAAAGAAAAAGGCTAAAGAAGACAAGGTAATGGTTGAAGAAGACAAAAGACATATGATTACAAGTATTGATGAAAGAATTAATGAGGTATAAAGGCTAGCTCATGATCAATTTGACATGGTCAATTTTTTACTCAGTGTCAATAATGAGATTTCTAGGTAGGTGGAAGAGATTACAAATTTGAGATATGAGAAAAATAAAATAAAAGATGAGTTGAGAATTGAGAAATAAATTATGGAAATAATGAATAGATCTGGAGAGGCTATGAGACAACTTGATGAACAAGTAAGAGCACAAAGAAGACCTCATGACACTATTGGACTAGGTTATGTTAGGATTAAACCTTAGACATAAATAACAATTACATGCAAACATAAACAATATCAGAAAATAATAGATCACACAGAAAAGAACACAAGACACCAAGATTCAACATGGTTCACCCAAACCCCAAGCTACATCCACCAAAAAAAAGTCCAATATTATTACAATCTAGTGATTACACTTGATTACAATTTGTAACCCCTTACAACTCAATACCGTTGTAAGAACCAATTTTTGCATCACCTTATGAAACAATCCTAACCCCCTTTTATACAAGTATTTTTCTGCTTTAGGGTAAAAACTAGTTACAACATGTCGGCCATAAATTGGTGAATATAAGCAATAACCAATTGGCGAATATTAGCCATTGGCAAATAGTAGCCCAATTTTTTTTTTTTTTTTGAGGTGATGCCCTGAACCCCAAAGAATTTATGAAGTATGTACAATAATTCCTTGATCAGTCACCACAAACTAACAATCTCCCACTTAGGGACTGATCAGACTCCACACTAGACAACAATCTCCTACTTGGAGACTAATCTTGTAGCAATACTGCTACCGCATGGGGCTCCCACTGGATCAAACCACCCTGGATTGTGTTGTTCTTTTATTCTTGCTTAGTCTAGAAGACCAACTGAAGCTGAAGAGGAATTCAACTTCTCCCTCATCACTACCTTTGTAAACATATCTGTTGGATTGTCATCTATATGTATCTTGTCCAACTTTAACTATCCATCATCCAAAACTAACTGATTGAAATGGTACTGCAACTGAATGTGTTTTGTCTTTGAATGCAGAGCTAAATTATTTGCAAGATAAATGGCACCCTAGCTATTTGTAAAAAAATAATTATCCATTTGAGGGTGTCCTAATTCTTCCAAGAAGAACTAAAGCCATATCATCTCCTTGGCTACCTCTATAGCAGCAACATACTCTGCCTCTATAGTGGATAAAGAATTAACCTTCTGTAACCTAGAAACCCAGCTCACAACTACCCCACCGATAGTAAATGCATAACCTATAGTACTCTACCTGGTATCAATATCCCCTACCAAATCTGAGTCAACATAGCCCTGTAAATTAGTAGTAGAGCCCCCAAAGTGTAAACACTTACTAGATGTTCCTCTCAAATATCTGAGAATCTATTTGACTACATTCCAATGCTCAATTATAGGATGACTCATATACTTGCTAATGACTCCCACTGCATGTGCAATATCTAGCCTTGTATAGACCATAGCATACATCAAGCTTCCTATAGCTAAAGCATAGGGTACCTTTGACATCTTATCCTCCTCTTCTTGTGTCTTGGGACACATCTCCTTAGTCAACTTCAAATGACTAGGTAAAGGTGTTTTGACAGCTTTAACATTCTCTATAGAGAAATGTTGCAACACCTTCTCAACATAATCAACCTGAGATAGTGTCAATTTCCTATTCTTCTTATCTCTACAAATATTCATACCAAGGATTTGTTTTGTTGCCCCCAAATCTTTCATAGCAAATGCATGTGCTAACTGGCATTTCAGCCCCTTAATGTGATCTATGTTAGATACAGCTACAAGCATATCATCAACATATAGACATAAAATAATGTAGCTATCATCATCCAACGTCTTAAAATAAACACAATGATATGAATGAAACCTACTATATCCATGCTCATGCATAAAACTGTCAAATTTTAGATACCATTATCGAGGTGCTTTCTTCAAGCCATATAAAACTTTTTTCAATTTGCACACTAAGTTCTCCTTACCTTTCACCTCAAATCCATGTGGCTAGGCCATATATATCTCTTCATCAAAATCACCATGAAGAAGGAATATTTTAACATCAACCTGCTCTAAATGCAAATCTTCAGTAGCCACAATACTTGAAACAATGCAAATAGAAGTCATTTTAACAATACGAGAGAATATCTCATCAAAATTGATGCCTTTTTTTGTGCAAATCCTTTTACAGCTAACCTAACTTTAAATCTTTTCTTACCTCCATCCTCTTCTTTTAACTTATAAACCCATTTATTCTAGAAAGCACTTTTACTTGCAGACAATTTGCATAAATCCCAAGTCTTATTTTTCAGCAAAGAGTCCATTTCATCTTTCATTGTAGACTCCCACTAAATCATAGTATCCACCTGCACAACTTCATCATAACATTAAGGTCCATCAACATCTGTTAGTAAAATAGAATACAAAGAGGGAGAAAATATTTCTAGAGGTCTAATTAGCCTTGTTGATCGTCTAACATTCACTAGTGTGGATGATATTTGTTGTTGTGGTTGTTGCACATCATGAGTTATGGCTGGAACATCATCTTTTGGAGTATCATCTAGCACTACATAATCATCTTCTTTCTTCTTATGTTGCTGCAATCGATCTTTTTATAACACTTTCTCATTGAATATGACATCCCTGTTTCTTACAATTTTACAATTTTTAAAATCTCAATGCCTATAACAAAATTCATTATTTTCATATCTTAAAAATGCACATTTCTTTGACTTAGCTTCCAGCTTGGTTCTATTTTTAGAATTTATATGAGCAAATGCTTCACAACCAAAGGTTTTGAGAAAAGAATAACTTACCTTCTTACCAGTCCATGCTTCCTCTAGAATACCACAACCCAAAGGAGTAGAGGGACCTCTATTAATCAAATATACAATAATATTAACATCCTCCACCCGCATGTGTAAGGGCAACCAAACATGCAACCTCATGATCCTTGCATGCTCTTTTATAGTCTTGTTCATGCCTTCAACCACTCTATTTTCTTGCGGAGTTGTTGGAATAGTTTTCTATCTATGAATACCATTATTGGAGGAATAATCTTTAAATTCATGGCTAAAATACTCACCACCATGATTAGATATGAGACATTTTAATTTCTTACCAATCTCATTTTCAACCAAGCATTTCCATTTCTTAAAATTTTGAAATACATCAAATTTATATCTAAGGAAATAAACCCATACTTTTCTAGTTGCATCATCAATAAATGTAATATAATAATGAGAGCCACTGAAGGAAGATACCTGAGCTAGTCCCATACATTGGTATGTACAAGATCTAATTTCTCTCTTTTATTTTCCTTCCCAATCTTCACAAAACTCACTCTCTTTTGTTTTCCATACAAACAAATTTCACAGAAATCCATATTAACACATTTCAAACCTGGTAAAACTTTCTTTGAATGAAGTACTTTTATACCTTTCTCACTCATGTGGCCAAGTTTGTAGTGCCACAATGTTGTATCAGAATCTACAACTATTTGTTCTCCCTGCTCAACTATAGCAACTATTCCTAAACATTCATTTTTCTATGAAATAATTAAAGTAGAAGGAACAACATGACCTATACAAAGATATAAGGTACCTACTTTCACAGCTTTTGCTACTACAAGGAAACCTTTTGAAACCTTCCAGTTTTTATCATTAAAAGTAACTACACAATCCTCATCACCAAGTTTCCCTACTAAAATTAAATTCCTACTCAGCCTTGGAATATGTCTTATCTCATGTAGTAGCCAATGATTCTCATTCTACTACTCAATCTTAACTTTCCCCTTTCCAACAATTTGATAGGGTTCATTATCCCCCAAATAAACAAGCCCAAAATCCCCTTGGATAGAATCAATGAAATAACCTCTATGAGTTGTAGCATGAAATGAAGCACCATAATCTAAAACTCATGAATCATCAACACTTTCTAAATAAAGAAGCAAAGCATCATCTTCAAATTTGTTACTTACCATATTTGCCTCCTTGTCTCCATCTAGTTTATCTCCTTCATTTTTCTTTTGAGTCCAACAATCTTTCTTTTTATGCCCTGGTTTTCCACAATACCAGTAGTCATTTAGTCCTCTCGATTGAGAGCTCCTCCCCTTTGACTTTCCTCTTGATTTTCCATGATTTTTAGAATTATTTCCTCTCTCAGTAGTTCTACCTCTACTTTGTGCATTCAAAGCACTTCCTAATGTAGATCCACCTAACAAGTTTTCTCACTAAAAATAATACCGATCACATCATCATACTTTAGGGCACTAGATCTAGGAACAAACTTACTCACAACCATCACCAAGATATTCCAACTTTTAGACAAAGAACACAAAATCAAGAGAGCCTTAATTTCTTCATCAAAATTGATACCCACAGAAGATAACTGACTAGTAATAGTATTAATCTCATTTAAGTGGTCTGTAGCATATCCACTTTCTACCATTTTCATATTAAATAAATGTTTCATGATAAATACCTTGTTTGAAGTGAAGGGTTTTTCATACAGTTTCACTAGGGTTTGATCAACTCTTCTATCATCTTCATTTTTGTAATATTAAATGCCACTGATGGTGCTAAGCATAATCGAATGCTTCCAAGTTCCTTTTTGTCCAAAAGATCCTAGTGATCATTTGACATAGATCCCTGATTCTTAGTTTTGCCTTCCAATGGCTTCCATAAATCCTTTTGATAAAGATAGTCTTCCATTTGCATCTTCCATAACTAAAAGTTCTGCCCATTAAAATTGTCAACCCTTAGCTTACCCTCATCTGCCATCACTCCCACTCAACTGTGAGACTTTCCTACAGAGGATAATTGAAAAAAAGAACCTCAATCTGATACCACTTGTTAGGATTAAACCTTAGACAAAAATAACAATTACATGCAAATATAAACAATATCATAAAATAATAGATCACACAGGAACACAAGACACCAAGATTTAACATGATTCACCCAAAACTTGGGCTATTTTCACCAAACAACAAGTCCAATATTATTACAATCTAGTGATTACAACCTGATTACAATCCGTAATCCCTTATAGCTCAATACTGCCACAAGAACCTATTTTCACATCACCTTATGAAACAATCCCTAACCCTAAGCCCTTTTATGCAAGTATTTTTGTTGCTTTAGGGTAAAAACTAGTTACAACATGTCAACCATAAATTGGTGAATATAAGCAATAAATAATTGGTGAATAGCAGCCCAAATTTTTTTTCCAAAGAATTTATGAAGTATGTACAGTACTTCCCTGATCAATCACCATAAACTAACAATTTATATTGATTTATATCATCTACCAAGAAAGGAGAGCCATCAAAGCATGGATAACAAAGGAATGCTAAGAACAAGAAGCCTAGATGATACCAAGTTGTGGAAAATTAGGTCATACAACAAATGTTTGTAAGAGAAAAAATGGTAAGTCAAATTCTAAACCTAAATTCAATAGTAATTGTTTCAATTGTAACAAGAATGGACATGAAGGACATGAATATAGATCAAAGACCAATAGGACACAAGCCACATCTAGATTTGAAGGCTATTGTTTTAGAGGTATGGACATAAGGCACAAGATTGCAGATCTAAAGTAAAGAATAGTTGGACACCTAAAGGTAAAGGAAAAATAATTAGGAAAGGAAACACTATAAATTGGGATTACAATACTTGGGTAAATTGTCAGTTATGTGGAAAGTATGGATACATTGTAGCAAATTGTGCAAGGATACATCTTAGAGGAAGATTAGGAAATTGCAAAAATTTTGGACCAGTATGTTTAAACTGTTAGAGGGTTAGTCATATAAGTAGAGAATGCATGGACTGAGCACCAATATGAAATAATGAAGACACAAATTGAAAAGACAAAGGTCAATGCTGAAGACGTGAGAAGACAAAATAATCAAATCTAGAGAAAGGACATTGATGAAAGCAGTGAAAATGGTGAAGTTGTGATAACCCAAGAAAATTGATGAAAGTAGTGCAAATGGTGAAGTTGTGATAACCCAAGAAAATTGATGAAAGTAGTGAAAATGGTGAAGTTGTGATAACCCAATCCAATGGATTAGGTGATTCTCCCACCTCAAAATAAGTAAAGAGGTATGTATGGAATAGTATTATAAATTGTTAAATCATACATCAGTTCCTAGGATAATATGCATGAATTTCCAAATCAACATGTTAATGGATGTACAAGGATAGATTATAAGTTTGAATTGAGTAAAAGTATTTTGGTGCCGAGCTGAAGTGTTAGTAATGACTGAGTATCAACATTGGAATCTTGAAAGTGTTAAGTAAGTGAGTTAAAATATCAGTTATGACTAACCTATGGTTTTGACAGATTAAGAGTTTATAAGTTTGGTGACCAAGTTTCCTTGTGTTGGCCGAGACAACTGGAACTCACCCACTATATGTATGAAGCATTGATGAGGCCCTAAATTTGAGTTTTCAAGTTATATAGTGAATTTTATGAGTCATTTTGATCACACAATATTTTATTTTTTTGAGAGCACATTGAGTTCAAGAAATTTGTGAGAATTTGAACAAGTTTAAAAAAGATATGGTGCGTGTCGTCAATGTATGAAGCAAATAAGTGTAGTTGCATCAAAGCCGAGTTTTGCAAAATATGTGAATGGACCCTAAATTAAAGAAATGACATCAAACTCATCTACTATTGAGAAAAAAATGGAGTTAGAGGTTAGTAATTCTCAATTGGTAAAAAATTATGCTTGTCCCCCACCTAAATTTGAAGTGTATCTTAAAATTATAATGAACAATGATTCCTCGGGTGCCCTGACATCAATCCCACCTAGGGTAATCATGATTCACAATGTGAGATCATGTTATATGTGTAAGATACAATAAGTTTAAGACTTTGAGTTGAGATTGACATATGAGAAGTTGTGTGAGAATGAACAATTGAAGGAAGAACACAAGAAGGTTGCCAAGAAAGGGTTGACTCACGCCCTAAACTTTTCAAGGAATTGCAAGGTTGAATGGATCAAAGTAGTTTTGAGCCATATGTATGATATGGAATTATGGTTGGAGAATGGACTAATGGAGATAAAAAAGAATATTATTCATCATGTTATAGGATGCCCTATCACAGAAAGGATTAAAACCATTATCTATCAAGGAAGAGATACAATTGAGGCCAACACACTAGCTAAATGGAACACAAGAGGAATGACAATATCTACCATTAAGGATGCAAAGATTGTATTCTCTATGATAGTCATCACACATAATTTTTTTAGTAAAACATACTTGATAGTGTGCCATGCATTGAAGTAGATTTGGGATGGAAGATTGTTAAGAAAGATCATAGTTATGATATTGAAGATCTCCAACTTATTGAGCTAGCAAAGAATTTGGGAATTATAAGGAAATCGGAGAAAAATTTGTATAAGTTTATATCTTTGATTGTTTGTATTTTATTTTATGTGAAAACTCATTTCCTACCATTGGTAATGTAGTTTAGGATAAGAAGAAACTTGTGACCCAATAGATCAATGAATTCATAAGTCAATTTGGTGACAATTTTGAGACTATTATGGATGGTTAATTTGAAGAATTGAAAAGGAAAATGAAGAATAGGTCTAAGATACCACAATCAATTGTAGACAAATATTATGATGATACATGATTCTTGGTAAACACTGATTTCACTTATGCATACACATTTTTACCTAAGGTTTCATGGTTGAGACCTCTACCATAGGAGGTTAACACTGATGAAGTCAGAACGACTATCACTGCATTATTGGTAGAGGGAGTTGATAAAAGTACCAATCCATTCAGAAGTTATGAGTAAAAAAAGGTGAATGTCTTGTTATAATTAATGCCCCTAATATGAATAAGAAAAGGAAGGCTATGATTGACAACTTGGAGAAATTTTTGGGAGGAGCTGAGAAAGAGATGCCTTATAGATTTTTTAAGATAAAGGTGAAGACTTATATAGTGAAGATGAAGAGGAACATCGAGATGAAGAAGATAAAGATGAGAAAAAGGGAAAAGATATTGTTACTATTGAGCCTTAGGGAAATGCAAAAAAGAAGAAGGAAGCTAAGCCTTCACCTACTACACATATTGTGACTAAACAAAGAAAAAGGGAAACAACGGCTACAATTACTAAGATATCAAAGAAAGAAGTGATATCAAAGACAAAACCAATTCAAGGAAAGGACCTAACAAAGGAAAATAACACCTTTGATGAGGTAGAGCCTAGAAATCAAATCAAGAAACTGAGGAGAAAGCTCATCATGCCTAAGGATGAAGAAGAAGATGAGGAGAAGATTGAATTAGATGGTTTGAGTCAATTTAAAGTGGTAGTGCATAAGAAGCCCCAATATATTGATGAAGTATATAAAAAAATAAGGGGAAGTGTTGGGTTGTGTGGATTTTAATTTGCAAAATTTGATAAATTGAGTGAAGAAGATAAGAACAAAGTAGAGAAAACAATGTTAGATATGATGGAAAATGTTAAGTATACACCATTAGAGTTAGGGAGTGTGATAGCCAGTGATATCTATGGTAGAGTTGATGGAAAATGGAAATATGAATTGATATCTAAGAGGAAAATTAGAGAGGGTACACTTTCCCAAGTCATGCCTGAGTTAATTAAGAAGAAAATTGCAAAATCAATGAAAGTGTTCAACAATAGATTTGTACTTGAGAGGAGGGATTTCCTAATTTTGAAGAACAAGATTGAACCTATTGTTGAGGAAAGAAAATTAATCTAGAAGAAAATATATAGTTTAACTCCTAATGATGAAAAAAATGATGGGGAGGAAAAAGATGAATAGGTAATTGTGAAATTGCACAACACTAAAGATATTGATGATGGTCAAGATAACCTCATTGGTACTTTCAACAATTTGGTCCAACTAAGTGAAATGAAAAATGAAATTGTGGTTATTGATGATGAACTAGAGAAGAGCCTTGATAAAAATTTGTTAAGTGAAGGGAATGTTATAGCTGAGCCAAGAAAGAAAAGTGAAGACCATGTAAAAACCAAGTCATTACAGATGCTAGCTTGTGATAAGTTATTAGACCCCAATCTTGTGATTGTGAAAATAAGAGAATACCCTAAGATTAGTGCACAAGAGTCTACTCAACTGTCTAGTTTAACA
The DNA here is from genome assembly GCA_028749045.1 of Cupressus sempervirens. Taxonomy (NCBI): domain Eukaryota; kingdom Viridiplantae; phylum Streptophyta; class Pinopsida; order Cupressales; family Cupressaceae; genus Cupressus; species Cupressus sempervirens. Next base: position 344,532,945 of record CM053784.1, read on the forward strand.
CCAACTATTTCAATAAGTTTACATGTTACAGATGGTTATGTTGAGTGATGGTGTGTGCTGGCTAATGAAGAAAGTAATACACCTAATCCTAAACAACAAGATGCTAGAAAGGGAAACATTGGTATGAGTGAAGAAGGTGAGAAGAAATATGAGAGCCAAAGTGAAAGAGTAGATGAGTCTACTACAAATCAAAGACCAATTTCCTTAGGACCTTAGATTAAGGGAATGAAGGAGGCTAGATAGCTAAGTTCCACTAGTGAACTCTAAACTAATCAAGGAGAGGATAAACAAGACAAGTCTGTACAATAGATGGGTACAAATATGAGCACAAAGGAGAAGAAGATATAGTGCACCTCAAAGAATCGAGGAGACAAGGGCTGAACCACATAGATTAAGCCTGGCTATACAACCCAAGTTTCACAATTGTAGAGTGTGTCAAGCTTCGACACACTAGACTCTAAAGGGAAGAGAATAAATAAGAAGGTGAAGCAGTCATCTCAAGTAGTCAAAGGTAAACCTGTTACTCTAAATGGGGATATTAAATTCTTGATTACTAGCTCACAAATATTAATGAAAATCAAATGGTAAATTCTGACTGAGTTATTGGCAAGGAAGGCCAGAAAAGATGAGATTAGAAGAGAAAATCAAAAGAAATAGGTATTGTATGACATCAAGGATGTATTTCTTAATACTATTGTTGTTGATGATTTGGATGAAAAAGCTCCAATTATTGAATACTTGGTTAAAATTGTGGAGAAATTTAATGATCGTGATATAAATATACAAGAGAAGTTGTTGCAAAGAACAAAGAGGATGTATGAAAATAGAGTAATGGAAAAAGTATCTAGTGAGATAACAATCAAGCAAGTTGAGTTTCCCACTCTTTTCATTGAGCTAGAACAGTAGCCACAAATTCAAATACATCATTTGTAAAGTTGTGTGATGACATTCCCTCTTACTACAAGAATATAAGGGAGAAGATGAATATGATCGATGCAAATCTATAGAAAGGAGGAAAATAGTTGAGCACGGATCCTAGCACCAACTCACTTAATTTTTCTAAGATTAAATTTTTATAAGGGAAGCAGTCATAACTTTTATATGAAGAGTGTCATATAAGAAATGAAGTGAATTCAGTTCAAGCAAGGTTTCTACCTCAAATGGAAGTAATGCAAAGGTAAATACAAAATGCTAAGGATCTTGTGAAGGACCGTCACCTATCCATTGCAAACAATATGGTGAATCTGGTGGCCAAGATAGAAGTAGAAAAACAAATATTCACACTTTGAAGGCCAATTGGGACAACACAATGACAATCATTGTTCGATTGCACCATCCATTTTTGAAGGAGGATACTCCTAGAACCACAATTGATAATCACTTTGAGCCATAAGTGACAAAAAACAAGGGGAATGATGCATGATCACATAAGTAAGGAAGTGTATGTGTATAAGAAAGAGGAGCTAGATGATCATTTATGTATGTTATCAAGTTCTAAAGCTTTGTTATATATATTTTGGAGTAATAAGGAGTCAGTTAATCTAATGCTCAGATGTGTGAAATGAAACATTTATAAAAAATGCAAGTACAATAGTATATATATAAACAAAACTATAGGTATGGATTGCATCCTAAGGAGGAGTACATACCTTAAAGTTTTGGAATGCCAAATTTAGATCATGACAAAGTATTTTTGCCACTAATGCCAAAGGGGGAGATTGTTGACCCTAAAGGCAATCCAATATTATTAGTTAGTGCAAAAGAGTTTATCATTTATTAGGAAGAGTTAGTTAGTCAACATTGTGAGCAAGTTAATCCACTAGGTTGAGTGATGTATATAATGAGTTATTGTTGACTAGTAGTTACTACCAAGAAGATTAAGAGTCATCAAATCTAGTATTTTCAAGTCAACACATTTGTCAAGTGCTATGGAAGCTAGGGAGTTCAATTAAAGTTGAGTATAGTTGAAGCCGAGTGACAACATGAAGAACCACTTGTTGGGATAATTTTTTGTTCACAGATAGTCAGAGTGCCATTCATCTTGCTAAGAATTCAGCTCTGCATTCTAAGACCAAACACATACAGTTGCGGTACCATTTCGTTCGGTCAGTTTTGGAGGATGGACAGTTAAAGCTGGAGAAGATACATACCAATGAAAATCCAGCAGATATGTTGACAAAGGTTGTCACAAGGGAGAAGCTGAACTCCTCTTCAGCTTCAGTTGGTCTTTTAGACTAAATGTGAATAAAAGAACAACAGAGTCCAGGGTGGTTTGATCCAGTGGGAGCCCCATGCGGTAGTTGTATTGCTACAGGATCAGTCTCCAAGTGGGAGATTGTTGTTTAGTGTGGAGCCTGATCAGTCCCCAAGTGGGAGATTGTTAGATTGTGGTGACTGATCAGGAAAGTACTATACATACTTCATAAATAATTTTTTTTTTTTTGGAAGTAGCCGACATCGACATGGTAGCCGACATATTATGGCCGACATATGGCCGACATGTTATAACCCTAAAGCGGTTTAATACTTGTATAAAAAGGGCTTAGGGTTGGGTATTTTTGATATATGTGGTGATACGAAATTGGTATCAGAGCCTGGTTTTGGCCTGGTCATGGGTTCAAATCTCCCTGGTGCCTTCTCGACCCACGTAAGCACCTGGTATGCGCGTCGAGGGGGAGATTGTTGGGTGATGCGACGCGCTCCCCTGCCCACAGGTGGTTAATTATGTGGTGTTCTATGTTCACTAATAGTCATGGCTTTTGGTGCAACGGCAAATGGGCCCAACACCACTATGCACCAAGCATCATGAAGATATATGTGTCAAGTCACATAGTTTTGTATATATGTTTTGAATGACACAAATATTGGTGTAAAATATTTTTCCTAGTAAAGAAATATGATTTTATGATCAAGGAGAGAGTCAAAGAGGTAATTACAATATGTAATGAAATCAACCAATCCAAAAATTAGAAGGACTAAGTAGAAAAAAGGATGAATTTGGATTGCTGGTTGAGATCTAGAAGCTTACCAAGTGGTTATTTAAGGAGTGTTTTAGACCTAATATTTTTGTTGCGATTTAGAAGTTTGGATGCAAAGTTGAAGGTGAATTCAGTGGAGTTAAGTGTTAAGGAGTAGTAAGGTGACCAAGTAGTGCAGAAAGAAATTATTGAACATCTATCACAAAGAGGTGATATTAGATTGTATAGAGGTGATATGTTATTAGCATTCAAAGTGAAAACTAAAGGATTAGGTACTGATACATTCTAACATGTGTTTAATGGTAAATCTCTTAACAAAGTGAAAACTAAAGGATCAGGTACTGATACATTCTAACATGTGTTTAATGGTAAATCTCTTAACAAAGTGATCCTAATAAGCCTATGTAGAATCTCCTAACAAAGTGCCCACTTAATTGTGTAGTTAACATCCTTTAATCAAGGTAGAATTAATAGTCCTATAAGCTCTTAATGGGGAAAACCCCTGACTGGATAGATCATTAGAAGTGATCAAACTTTGTTTCTTTAAAATGCATAGTTTATTGCTACAATAGCGAAGATTTTGTGGGTGTCCTCTACACCACATTTTTACCTTCACCTTGGAGGGTTTTTATGTTACCATATCTGGTGTCATGTTTTGATCTATTTCTTATATGTGTTATTCATGTTAATAGATGTTAGATCTGATATTACATGTGGATATGTGATGTTGCATGTTACATGTTTAAGGTTAAGGTAGAGATGTGTGTGATGAATTAAAATATGAAAGTGATTTATATTTGAAGTAGTATAAGTTTTGAATTTCCTGATTCATCCCCCTCATAATATTTTACTTCCCCAAATAGATTTACAACACAAGGTCCTAGCCACTCTATCTTGGTAAGAACAAACTTTACAGAGGAGGAGAAAAAGAGAAGATGATAAATTCTCCCCCAAAGACTTTATCACACAAGTACTAAATAGTCCCCCCCCCCCACCACAAAGGATCATAAGAAAGTTGGGAAGTTAGTAGTCCTAGGAAAAGGTCAAGAAATATGACATGTAATTATGGAAGCTACATAGGTCCTAATCAAATAATCTTAGTCAAGTTCCCAGCTATGATTTTATAGTCACTATAATTGATGCTAGTTCACCCCACCATGAAACTACTATGGAGATGTACAAATTCACTAATTAACATATGGAGGAATAATTGGAAAAAATTAAATAAGAGAAGAAAAATATTAATTTCATTATTATCCTTCTTTCTATCTTCCTTAGGAAAGCCCTTTTACCCTCTCTTCTCTATCTTAGAGTTCTTCCAGTTCCTTTATAAACCCTATCTCAGATGAAAATATAACATTGATCACATGCCAAAAAGATGATAAATACACGAGTAGGATAGGTCAAGACTTGGTAGAGGATCTTATGGTAAGAAGGTTACCTTTTATTCTGGTGGATCCTACAAGGCATTGATACCAATCATATATAATATATGAGAAATTATTGAATTGATAAAAGAAGAACTAAAATCCTATAAGAAATATTAATGCCTCTGTAGGAGATAATGAGCATGAAAATAAATTTTTTTTTTTCTAAGTTGGGTTTTCTGTAGCCTCTAGATGAAAAACTCTTGAAGTGGATGTTACCCTTGAATTTAAAATGTGATAATATTGCTAAGAGAAGTGGAAACCTGAAGCAATTGTTGAACAATCTAAAGAATCATATTGAGAAGATCAAAAATATTTTTTTGACCTTGGTTGTGAGTTCCATTAGGGTGGAAGTGGAGATTTTATTGATATTGAAAAGATGAAATATACATGCTAGAGGAATTCCAATAATATAATCAACCCTTTGATGTATTACAAAGAAGAGATCCAAAGGCTCACAAAATTGTGTAGCCAAGAGGACTACACCTTTAGTGAGAAGGCAAAGGAAATAGGGGAAAATAATCCCTATAGGACCACAAGAAGTGACAATGTTGTTGTATCTAATGATGAATATATTGTATGTGTTGTTGTTTCCCTCTAAAAAAATATAGAAATCTAGAATAGTGCATAAGATTCCACAACTAGCAAGGGAGGAGATGAAAAGGCTACATAACATTCCACAAAGATTTTATTTTGGTAACATTTTTTTTAATTATTCTATTTTATATAAAAAATTAAGATTGTATATGTAACTTCTTGGGTTGGTGAGGATACTATATATCTCTTTGACTATTATGCAAAGGATTGATAATTTTTGTTCAATCTTCCCCCTATTGCTAGAACAAGTAGGTGTGTCTCAAAATTTGGATTATGGTGGTTGTTCACTAATTTCATATTGATTTATTGTTGAATGAATGGATGTATTGTGGATGAAATTTTTTAGTCATAGATATTAAGTTGCTCTTTGAATTTTTTTTGTTACAAGGTGATATGTGAGCCACTATTGGTTTCCATTCTTTTACATTCATATTATATGGTAGATTAGTACTTCTTTTCCTTTATAAACTGTATGTATGTTTTATATGGCTATGGGACTACATGTACAAAAATATCAATGGTGACTATATAGTGCTCTATTTTCATAGTCATGGAAATGGATATAATATTTTTTCTTTTTATTTATGATCATATGTTACATTGTAAATGTACCATTGTGATGAGAACTCATTAGAATCCTTTTCAAATATTTGGTTAAGAGAATACCTAGTTTATACTCAAAAAATACCAAAGACATAGTCACTAAATATTCATCACCAAGGAGATGTACCTTTATCATATATCAGAGTGATATCATTTATTTTAGTTTGATGAAAATATTTTAATAAAAAAGTATTTACAAAGGGTTTGAGTAAATGTTTTTAAAGGGCAAAGTCTATTAACTAAAAAAACATTAAAAAAACCCTTAACATCCTAGGGTTTTGGAACATATTCATGGAAAGCTAACAATCCACATTGAAAATTGGCCCAAACCTTGGGGAGTTTTAAGATATCATATGTACACTAAGATGCAAAAATATTCATACTAGTCCAATTAGCCTTTGGATTTTGAGATGATATCCTAGGCTTGGCATGTTTATGTGACAAGCCAAGAAGAGTGGAAAAAAGGAGCTTCATAGAGGTTAAATAGTAGTTTTTAATTAATGATGGACCTAGTGTCCTTATGTATGTACAAATGTTTTTCAAAGAGCCATTTCAGATGAGAGTCCAACAAGTGAAGAGTTTCTTTTCAAACCAAGCCTAATTTCCAATTAGGTCTAATTTAAACACTATAGAGTTAATCGGATCAAAGGTAAATCCCAAATCCAAATTTGTGCCATTTCTTGTAATAAAAAGGGTATTAATGTGTGACATTAGATAAGTCTCCTTTTAAGGAAATTTTAAGTTGTAACCAAAAAAGTCAAATATGAGGGCTAATTTCTACTAGGTATTATACCCCAAATAGTGTAATGGGTTCCTCAAAAGTTGATATCTAAGGATGTTTTTGAGTCACTTGAGACAAAGGGAGAATGAAAACTCTAAGTAAATATGAAGGATTAATGTGAGAAGTTTTATCTCACAAGGAGTAAGGATTGTATTAAGATAGGGTGGAAACAAGAGTGTGGTCCAAGATACATCCTTATGTATTAGGGCCACTTAATGAGAACTAAGCATTTATGCAACCCAAAGTTGTTTCCAATTGAAGTTTGTATAGAAACTACGAGGCTTACCTTGGATTGAACAACCTTATGCATCATATTGGTATCAAAGCTAATTGAATTTGGTGTATGTCAATGTAAGAGAGTGAAGGAGAGGCTGGTAAAATTCCTCCTAAAATATTAATGGTATAAATGGTGAAGGAAACCCAATATATGGAGAAAAGAGTGGATGAGAAGTGGGAGGATAAATTTGAAAAAATAGCAAGGAAAATATAGTGCAAGGAGAGAAAAGAGGAAAGTGAACCTTAACTATCTGAGAATGAAACAAGAAGAGCAGGAAAGACCTTCAAACCAAGAAATATCTTCAAATCAAAAGAAAATTGTAAATGTTATTAAGGAAACATAAAATAAACACTACTACATTTAGACCTCTTTTTTGATGGCAAACTACCATAATTTTTACACCCTATCATCACACTATTGACACCATGAGACATTATAATTATTCCATTGCAAGTTGCAACCATTGGGACCACCATTGAAATTTTGATGACACCTTCCATTGTAAACCATGAGAAGGTCAACAAAATTGTGTGATGTCTATGTTTTTTGAATTTTAGATGGTTGTTAGACTTACAATGGTAGACTCCGTAAAAAATGAGATAAATTTCATTAGCCTCTATCATTGCTAGACTATATGTTATGATGGAGACTATGATGAGAAGACTATTCTTTCAAAGCATGACCATCACAAGGGACCATCTGCTAGTCATTGTAAGAGTCATGGCTATACTATAAGTTGAGACAAGCTAGCTATAAAATAAATGATAGTCTATCACCAACCTATATAAAAATGACGAACATAAATAAAACATGATCATGATCTCATCATCAAGTGATTTCATGTATATATTAATTATTAAAACAATTTAACAAATAACTTATCAATGGGTGATAATCAAACCCCCTCCATTATACCTATAATGTCTCTTAGTTGTTTTGATTAGGAGTCTTCTATTGTTTACGCTCTCACAACTTTTGTAAGGACAAAAACATTTTCCATCACTCTTCTCTTTGGAAGTTGGATCATAATCTTGCGATTGTCTCCCTATTTTGATCTAATTCACCTCTATTATCTAACATGGTCCTTCTCCATAAGATCTTGTGCTTGTACCCTTTTAAAATTGGTTGTACTTTCTAGATCTATCATTGATAACCATTTCACCATATACATTAACATTATAGAAAAAGTGAGAGAAAACGTTGAAAATGAACAAAAAATTATATGATGCACCAAATTTATGTTTTAGACATCTAATAAGATGAAAAAACTTTAAGTAAAATTAGCCTTTTTCAAATCTCAAAAAATTTGCATGTCCAACTTGAAATAAATTGGTATATTTGCATACAATATTAAGTCTTGCTATATTAATATTAACAAGGTTTTTTATATGCCATACATGTTTTGGTCAGTATACCCTATCAGCATGTTAAATTATATCATCCCATTAAATTTTACAATGGATATTTTGGTGGAGAAATTCAAACTTTTGAGCCAAAGAATATTTCATTAATATAAAATAATTTACTATCACAAATTACTCACACTCACCTTGAGGTATACATACTTAGGATAGTTAGGGTCGAACACCTTCAGTGTATAGCTTTCATCTGTACCAAATTGTAACCAATGAAACAAATTGTAATTAGTTATACATTTTTATCCTATCACTAACCTTTCTCTTTTTCCTTTCTCTTAATGAGCATGTCAATGCATGAATTAATCCTTACTTACATGTGTTATTTTGTGAATTGTTTATGGAACTTCCATGTTATAGTATCTGTCATGTCTTTTCTAAATTTATTTCAAATCCTTTCTTCTTCAATGTTCACTTCAAAAGCCATCATATTTATTTTAAAAAAATCACTATACCTTTTTCTATCTCCCTTTTTCAACAATGTTTTGATATGGGAGTCTATTCATCCTTTTATCCATCCTAATTTCTCAAATCATAATCTAAATTTATCAAATTAAATCTTTTTGTTGATCCAAGTCCTTGAACCAATTCAATGGGTGTGGAATATGATATCCCTGCTTCTTGCAATTTTACAATTTTCAAAATCCCAAAGCCTATAACCAAATTCATCAATGCCATATCCAAAAAATATACATTTCTTTGACTTAGCTTCTAGCTTGGTTCTATTTTCAAAATCTATATGTGTTAGAACAAGACTTTGAGTTGAGATCAACATATGAGAAGTTGTGTGAGAATGAACAATTGAAGGAAGAACACAAGAAGGTTCTAAGAAACGGTTGACTCATGCTGTAAACTTTCCAAGGAATTTCAAGGTTGAATGGATCAAAGTAGTTTTGAGCCATGTGTATGATATGAAATTATGGTTGGTGAATGGACCAATGGAGATAAAAAAGAATATTATTCATCATGTTATAGAATACCCTATCACATAAAGGATTAAAACCATTCATTGTCAAGGAAGAGATCCAATTGAGACCAACACATTAGATAAATGGAACAAAAGAGTAATGGCAATATCTACCCTTAAGGATGCAAAGGCTACATTCTTTGTGAGAGTCATCACATACAAATTTTTTAGTCAAGCCGACTTGATAGTGTGCCATGCATTGTAGTATATTTGGGATTGGAAGATTGTTAAGAAAGATCATAGTTATGACATTGAAGATCTCCAGCTTACTGAGCTAGCAGAGAATTTGGGAAGCATAAGGAAAGTGAATAACAATTTGTGTAAATTTGGATCTCTAATTGTTTGTATTTTCTTTTATGTGAAAACTCATTTCCAACCATTGGTAATGTAGTCTAGGATAAGAAGAAACTAGTAACCCAAAAAATCAATGAATTCATAAGTCAAATTGGCAACAATTATGAGACCATTATGGATGGTTACTTTGAAGAATTGAAAAGGAAAATAAAGAATAGGTTTAGGAAACCACAATCCCTTGTAGAAAAATATTATGATGATACATGATTCTTGGTAGACACTAATTTCACTTATCCAGAAGTATTTTTACCTAGGGTTTCATGGTTGAGACCTCTACCATAGGAGGTTAACACTGATGAAGTTAGAATGACTATCACTGCATTGTTAGTAGAGGAAGTTGATAAAAATTCCAATCCATTTGGAAGGCATGAGTTAAAAAAGGTGAAGATCATTGTTCAAATTAATTCCCCTAAGATGAATAAGAAAATGAACAGTATGATTGAGAACTTGGAGAAAGTTTTGGAAGAAGGAGCCAAGAAAGAGATGCCTTTACAAAATTTTGAAGGTAAAGGTGAAGACTTATCTAGTGAAGATGAAGAGGAACATGGAGATAAAGAAGATGAAGTTGAGAAAAAGGGAAAAGAAATTGTTACTATCTAGCCTCAAGGAAACAAGGGAAAGAAGAAGGAATCTAGGCCTTCACCTACCACACATATTGTGACTATGCAAAGAACAAGGGCAAAAATAGTTACAATTACTAAGACATTGAAGAAAGCAGTGATATCAAAGACAAAACCAATTCAAGAAAAAGGCCTAACAAAGAGAAAGACCACCTTTGATGAGGTAGAGCCATGAAGAAAAATAAAGAAATCAAGGAGAAGCTCATCATGCCTAAGGATGATGAACAAGATGAGGAGAAGACTAAATTAGATGATTTGAGTCAATTTAAGGTGGTAGTGCATACAAAGCCCCAATTTATTGATAAGATGTGAAAACATAAGGGGAAGTACTAGGTTGTGTGGATTTCAATTTGTAAAATTTGATAAACTGAGTGAAGAAGATAAGAACAAAGTAGAGCAAGCAATGTTAGATATGATGGAAAATATTAAGTATACACCATTAGAGATAGGGAATATGATACCCAATGAGCTCTATTATAGAGTTGATGGAAAAAGGAAATATGCACTGATAATTAAGAGGAAAATCATAGAGGGTGAACTTTCCCAAGTCATGCTTGAGTTAATTAAGACGAAAATTACAAAATCAATGAAAGCATTCAACAATAGATTTGTACCTAAGAGGAGCAATTTCCTAATTTTGAAGAACAAGATTGAACCTTTTGTTGAGCAAAGAAAATTAATTTAGAAGAAAATATATAGTTTAACTCCTAATGATGAACAAAAGGATGAAGAGGAAAAATGTGAATAGGTAATTGTGGAAATGGACAACACTAAAAATATTGATGATAGTTAAGATAACCTCATTGATACTTTCAACAATTTGGTGCAACTAAGTGAAAGGAAGAATGAGATTGCAGTTATTGATGATAAACTAGAGAAGGGCCCCAATAAAAATGTGTTAAGTGAAGTATATGTTATACCTGAGCCGATAAAGCAAAGTGAAGACTTTGCACAGACTAAGTCATTACAAATGCTAGCTTGTGATAAGTTATTAGACCCCAATCCTGTGATTGTGAAAATAAGAGAATACCCTAAGATTAGTGCACAGGAGTCCACTCAAATATCTAGTTTAGCACTAGCTATTTCAATAATTTTACATGTCAAAGATTGTGATGTTGAGTGATAGGGTGTGCTAGTTAATGAATAAAGTAATACACCTGGTCCTCAATAACAAGAAGATGCCACAAAGGGAAACATTCGTATGAGTGATGAAGGTGAGACGAAAGATGGGAGATAAAGTGATAGAGTAGATGAGTCTACTACAAATCAAAGGTCAATTTCCTTAGGACCTTAGATTGAGGGAATGAAGGAGGCAAGACAATTGAGTTCCACCAGTGAACTCTAAACTACTCAAGGAGAGGGTAAACAAGTGAGTCTATATAAAAGATGGGTATAGATATGAGCCTAAAGGAAAAGAAGATAGAAATTACACCTCAAAGAATTGAGGAGACAAGGGATGAACCACATAGATCGAGCCTGGCTATACAAACCTAAGGTTTACAATTGTAGAGTGTGTCAAGCTCCAACACACGAGACTCCAAAGGGAAGAGACTAAAGAATAAGGGAAAATAGTCATCTCAAGTAGTCAAAGGTAAACCTATTACTCTAGATGGGAAGATTAAATTCTTGATTAGCAGCTCACAAATCTTAATGAAAATCAAATGGTAATTTTGAGTGAGTTATTGGCAAGGAAGGCCAAGAAATTTTAGATGAGAAGATAACATCAAAAGAAATAGGTATTTTATGACATAAAGGATATATTTCTTGATACTAATGTTGTTGATGATTTGGACAAAAAATCTCCAATTATTGAACAATTGGTTAAAATTGTGGAGAAAGTTAATGATCCTGATATAAATATACAAGAGAAGTTGATGCAAAGAATAGATAGGACATATGAAAATAGAGTGATGGAGAAAGTATCTAGTGAGATAGCAATCAAGCATGTTGAGTTTTCTACTCTTGACATTGAGCTAGAACAATAGCCACAAATTCAAATACATCATTTGAAAAATTGTGTGATGACATTTCCTCTTGTTGCAAGGCTAGAAGGGAGAAGATGGATAACATTGATGAAAATATATAGAAATGAGACAAAGAGTTGAGCATGGATCCTAACACCAACTCACTTTATTTTTCTAAGATTAGATTATATTATTAGGGAAGCAATTAGAAATTTTGCAGGAAGAATGCCATATAAGAAATGAAGTGAATTCAATTCAAGCAAGGTTTCTACCTCATATGGAAGTAATGCAAAGGCAAATAAAAACTATTATTGATGTTGTGATGGACAATGATGAAAATTTTATAAAAAGGAGGAAAAGAGTTGAGTACAGATCCTAGCACCAACTCACTTTATTTTTCTAAGATTATATTTTTATTATGGAAGCAATTAGAAATTTTATAGGAAGAGTGCCATATAAGAAATGAGGTAAATTCAATTCAAGTAAGGTTTCTACCCCATATGGAAGTAATGCAGAGGAAAATACAAACTATTACTGATCTTGTGATGGACCATCACCTATCCATTTGAAACAATATGGTGAATTTGGTAGCCAAGATAGAAGTAGAAAAACAAGTACTTCACACTTTGAAGGCCAATTGGGACAACACAATGGCAATCATTGTCAGAATGCACCATCCATTTCTGAAGGAATTTGGGATACTCCTAGAACCACAATTGAAATTCACTTTGAGCCATAAGTGATAAAAATGAGGGGGAATGATGCATGATCAAGTAAGTAAGAAAGTGTATGTGTATAACAAAGGGGAGCTAGCTAATCATTTATGTATGTTATCAAGTTCTAAATTTTATATATATATATTTTGGAGGTATAAGGAGTCAGTTAATCTAATGTTCAGATGTGTGAAATCAAACTTTTTTGAAAAATGTAGGTACAATAGTATATATGTATAGATTGAACTATAGGTATGGATTGTATCCTAAGGAGGAGTACATACCTTGAAGTTTTGGAATGTAAATTTAGATCACAACAAAGTATTTTTTCCACGAATGACAAAGGGGGAGATTTTTGACCCTAAAGGAAATATTTTATTATTAGTTAGTGCAAAAGAGTTAGTCATTTATTAGGAAGAGTTAGTCAGTCAACACTGTGAGCAAGTTAACCCATCTAGGATGAGTGATGCATATAATCAGTTGTTGTTGAGTAGTAGTTACTACCAAGTAGATTAAGATTCATCAAGTATCTAGTATTTTGAAGTCAACACATGTGTCAAGTGCTATGGAAGCTGAGCAATTCAATTAAAGTCAAGTATAGTTGAAGCCAAGTGACAACATCAAGAATGAGTATGCACCAAGCATTAGGAAGGTATATGTGCTAAGTGACATAGTTTTGTAAATATGTTTCAAATGACACAAACATTGATGTAAACCATTTTTTTGAGTAAAGAGATATTTTTTTGTGATCAAGGAGAGAGTTAAAGAGGTAATTACGATATGCAATGAAATCAACCAATCCAAAAATTAGAAGCACTAAGTAGAAAAAAGAATGAATCTAGATCATTGGTTGAGATCTAGAAGCTTTACCAGGTGGCTATTTAAGGAGGGTTTTAGACCTAATTTTTTTGTTGTGAGTTAGAATATTGGATGCAAAGTTGAAGGTGAATTCAGTGGATTTATGTGTTAAGGAGTAGTAAGGTGATCAAGGAGTGCAAAAAGAAATTATTGAAGATCTATCATAGAGAGGTGATATTATATTGTATAGAGGAGATTTGTTATTAGCATTCAAAGTGAAAACCAAAGGATCGGGTACTAATACATTCTCATATATGTTTAATGGTAAATCACTTAATAGAGTGGTCCTAATAGGCCTATGTAGAATATTCTAACAAAGTGCTTACTTCATTATGTAGTTAAAGTCCTTAAATCAAGGTAGAATTAATAGTCTTGTAAGCTCTTAACATGGGAGACCCCTCATAGGGTAGATCATTAGAAGTGATCAAACTTTATTTCCCTAACAGGCACAATTTATTGTTGTAGTACTAAAGATTTTGTGGGTGTCATCTACACCATAGTTTACCTTCATCATGGAGGGTTTCTATGTTACCATATTTGGTGTCATGTGTTGATATATTACTTATATGTGTTATTCATGTTATTAAATGTTAGATCTGATATTACATGTTGATATGTGATGTTGCATGTTACATGATTAAGGTTAAGATAGAGATGTTTGTGATGAATTAAAATATGAAATTGATTTATGTTTGAAGTAATAAAAGTTTTGAAGATCTTGATTCACCCTCCTCACGTCATCTTACTTCCCCAAATAGATTTCCAACACAAGGTCCTAGCCACTCTATCTTGGTTAGAACAAACTTTACAAAGGAGGAGAAAAAGATAAGATGATAAATTGTCCCCCAAAGACTTTATCACACAAGTACCCAAGGATTGTAAGAAGGTTGGGAAATTAGTAGTCCTAGGAAAAGGTCAAGAAATAGGACATGTAATTATGGAATCTGCATGGGTCCTAACTAGATAAGCTTAGTCAAGTTCCAAGTTATCATTTTATAGTGACTATAATTGATGCTAGTTTATCCTGCCATGGAACTACTATGGAGATGTATACATTCTCTAATTAGCGTATGGAGGAATAATTGGACAAAACTAAATAAGAGAAGGAAAATATTAAATTCATTATTATTCTTCTTTCTATCTACCTTAGAAAATCCCTTTTACCCTCACTTCTCAGTCTTAGAGTTCTTCTAGTTCCTTTATAAACGCTAACTCAGATGAAAAATTAACACTGATCACATGTCGAAAATGATGCAGGAGCATCTTGCATCATAGAAAAAGAGGGTCTGATCAAAATTATTATTTAAAAAAATATAAAAAATAAAAAAAAATTGGAGGAGAGAGAAAGTGACAAAAAATTAAAGGAAAAATAAAATAAAAAAATAAAAAATGGAAAAAAGGAGAAAAGATAAATTTCTATTTTCAAGGTGCATAGGTGGCATAAATAGAAAAATAAGAAAATAGTTGTCATTTCATTTATTGAGGTGGCATCTTAGAAGTTTGTGGAAGTTTCTTAAATCATACATTTATTATTTGTTGGGCCACATGGTGGTGCTTAGTTGTATTATGGTGGGAATTAAATATTTATTGTAAGGTATTTATAGTTACCTTTTATTCCACATTGGTTGTGTTTGTAAAATCTTGGGTGGTAAGTGCCTATTTAAGCAAGGCTTATGATCATTTGTTATCAAGCTCTTCAAGTGTAAGTTCTTCAAGTGTAAGCTCTTGTAGTGAAGCTCTCATGGTGTAATCTCTTGTAAACAAGCTTGGAGGTGAAAGATCTTAGTGTGTAAGATCTTGAGAGGAATTTTATTCTTGGTGAAACTCTTCTTTGTGGAAGTTCTCTTGGTGGAAGCTCTTGGTTTGAAGACTCTTCTTGTGGAAGCTCAAGTATTTGGGAGTTATCTTATGTTGAAGTATTCATAAACTTATTTTGGAAGAAGTCATATCTATGACATCATCTTATTGATGTTGTAAGAATTTTCAAGTGAAATAAAACCATGCTTTGCGATGCATTTTATCTTCTCTTTGGCTACATATTGTTGTGGTTTTGTTTCTAAGTTGGTAAGGGTGTTGTGGTCCTTCTTTAGAAAAGAAGATAAATACATGAGTAGGATAGGTCAAGACTTGGGAGAGGATGTTATGATAAGGAGAAATTACCTTTTATTCTGGTGGATCCTATAAGACATTGATACCAATCATATATAATATATGAGAACTTATTGAATTGACAAAAGAAGAATAAAAATCCTACAAGAAATATTAATGCCACTGAAGGAGATACTGAACATGAAAATAAAAAAATGTTTTCTTAGGTTTTTTGTAGTCTCTAGATGAACAAATCTTGAAGTGGATGTTACCCTTTAATTTCAAATGTGATAGTATTGCTAAGAGTAGTGAAAACTTGAAGCAATTGTCCAACAATCTAAAGAATGATATTGAGAAGATCAAAAACGATTTCTCTAACCTTGGTTGTGAGTCCCATTAGGGTGGGAATGGAGATTTTATTGATAGTATCTCAAAATCTTAAGAGAGAGAATGTGTGTGTGTGTGCGCGCACGCGAATATGTGTATTTTCAGTAATGGTAGAAAGTAAGTGAATGCAAAATTTGGTCAAGAGGAAGAGAAATGAGTTTGTGGGGCTATAGCTAAGATTGATAAATGATTATTTGGATCGCATACTACATGATCATATGATGGGCATGAACAAGCCTAGGTCTAGTTATTATTTATGATCATAGTATATTCTACCTCAATATAGTATAGTATGGTACAATTAGTACTATTTATACTACTACCACTTCTATTGACTGACCTAGCCTCCTGTTGCTCTTACTTGCCACTAATGTGGGTGTATGTAATCCACTTGTACTACATTGCATCATAAGACCCTTCCTTTTCCTTTCCCTTTATTTGTTCTCCACTAAAAAGGATCATTGTAGAGACATAGATCACAAGGGTACAACAAGAGACAAAATATATATTGACTGCTAAATCCTAAATGAATGAATGAAATGAAATCTAGGTGGGAGCATAAGTCATAAAAAAATCAATCAAAATTTAATGACTTTTAGTTTCCCTTTCGTTCCCTCAACTCAAACAAACTTCCATTGTGTATTCCCCCTACATTCTCTTTATCATTGATTTGTGTGTATGTAAAGAGGAGAGAGTGAAGAGCTTGTGGTTAGAAAACCACATCAAATTTGTATTGTACTTCAATAATGACTCTTATCAAAAAAATTCTATGTAAAACCTTTCTCATGAGATAATTTGTTATGAGATCTTCATCAGTGGGATGAAACTTGAATCTAGGAGGTAGTATTGCATCACCCTTAACATGACTGCAACCAAAGTTAAGAGCCTCCATAATCAAATTATCTTCCCAATCTAAGGTTAAGGTAGCCTTGCCCAATTTTCCATAGGTCATAGGGGAACTAAAAGGAGTTTCTGGGATTGTAGCTAAGATAGATAAAAGATTATTTGGATTGCCTGCTACATGATCACAATTTATCAAGAATAAAATTAAATGGAGTTATGGATTAATTAAAGATCATTCAAAGAATAAAATTAGCATAAAGGTAGTCTATTTTCAAAAATATTAGTGAACTAACTAAACTACCCTAAAAGTGAAAACAATGTTGATAGGAGAAATTAATAACATAGCATATCTAAATTCACCTCAAAAGTGATGTGCAGATAATGTACCATTGTTGTTTTCTACTAGATAAGGGCTTGAGAAAGATGGGGAAAAGGAAGGGAAGTCCCTTACCTTTTTGTTTGTAAAGTGACTTTTGGAAAATTATTACAACTTTCACAAATTTACATCAAATGACCCAAACATGACCAACATGATTAAACACACCAAAAAATAATCAAGTGACACTTTGTTATGGTGTTGGTGTACTAATATAATCATATGATTGTGAATGGTCAAAATAAATATTATAAGGAAAGGCTAAGGCCATCATTTTTGAAGATTTCATTAGTGTTAGAGTTCTAAATGGAGTCCCTTTTGTAAGGTCATTGGACCATTTGTCAATTTTGTCAATTGGGACCTACATGATCAACATGGGTCAAAGGGAGTCAATATGGTCCAACATGTAGTATGGGCTTAGAGATGGGTTTTTTGGTGCATTTTAATCATGTTGGTCATGTTTGGGGTTATGTGGTGTCAATTTATAAAAGTTGTATAATGTTACAAAGGTTTTTTGACAACTTTTGTAACATTTGGCTCAAAAGTTGTCAAAGTGGTGAATTAGTGCCCAAGTAATTGGAAATTAGTTGTGGGAAGTTTGAAACTATCTAAATATATTTAATTACCACTGTTTGGGTTGAGGGAGTACAATCTATGAAGTTCAATAAGGAAATTTCATTTTACTATAATTTTTTACTCTTCATCTACTGATCACACATCGATATCTCATTAAAATAGATTGAATATGCCTTGGAACCATTGTCAAATGAAATCATAATGAGAAAGGAAATATTTATGATCATATATTGGGAATGAACATGATTAGGCCTAGTTATTATATCTGATCATAGTATAGTTTTCCTTTTTATAATATAGTATGGTATAGTTAGTACTATTACTATTGACTGACCTAGCCTCCTACTGCTCTTGTTGAACACTAATGTGGTTGTATGTAAGCCACTTGTACTACACTATCTACACAAGAACCTTGCTTTTCCTTTTCCCTTTCTTCCTTATAATTGAAAAAGATAACTATAGAAACATAGATCACAAGGGAACATCAAGAGACAAAACATATAGTCACTACTGAATCCTAAATGAATGAATGGAAAATCTAGGTGGGGGCATACATTAAAACATAATCAATCAAAATTTAATGAATTTTAGTTTCCCTTTTTCTTTGTGTAGCCCTCTAGTTTCTCTTTATCATTGATTTGGGTATATGTAAGAAAATAAATGGGTTGTTTCAACTATCCTCCACTATATAGGCTAACACAGTCCTCCCCAATTTTCTAGATGCCCACTTAGCATTTTGCAAAATTTGATATGTCTTTTGGGGAGATCTTATGTTGACTTCTTATATGAGTGTTATGAGAGGTGGGTGGAAAAATGGGATTGGATGGGATATATGGAGAAGCATAAATCAAAGATGAAGATGAATCTTATTGCTAGTGTAAAATGGATTGCCTCAACCCAGTGTGTACATGTATAAGAAAAACATCACCATAGACAAGCTTTCTTGGTGTCATAAGAGTATATGTATATATCATTATCATTAAAGGAGGGAGATGGGAGGTTTTGGTTTTGTGGTGGTGATGGTGTGGGGGCAGGGGGGTGGAGGCTATTAAAAGATCCTCCTACGATGCATCTCAAAAGCTTAAGAGAGACAATGTGTACATGCATGCATATTTGTATTGTAATTGATGGTAGAAAGTAAGTGAATGCAACATTAGGTCATAGAGGAATAGAAAAGAATTTGTGGGGCTATAGCTAAGATTGATAAAGGATTATTTGGATTTCCTACTACATGATCATATGATGGGTATGAACACTAGGCCCAAGCCTAGTTATTATTTACAAACATAGTTTAGTCTTGTCATGGCCCTGACCATCTTCATCTGACACTTTGGAATCTGGGAATTAGTTAACTTTGATTGGATAGTTTGGAACTTGTTAAGTTACTTTATTCTGGTATTATTATGTTGAACTTTTCTAGAATTCGGAGAATACTCAAATCTGATTCTCTGAACGGAGATTTTTATGTTGTCAATTTTGTGTTATATTCAGAATCTTATTAGCTGAATCAGTTAGGATTCATAAATCAAATTTTATTAATGATGTTATTATGGTCTCAGTTTTATCTTCGTCTGATACGTATTTTAAGATTTGAATTTAAGCTGATTTTAAAATATTTTCTGTACCTGGTGTTTGTTGTTTGCCAATTTATAAGTATATACATATATGTATATGTAAATTTATAATGTGTACAATTATATATATACGTATATAAGTACGAGTACATTAGTATTTATATTATATATATGTATATATATATTAGTTTATTATATATATATATATGTATATATATATGTAATTGTATGTATTTGTGTGCTGGTATTCATATTTATATAGGTTATGAATATTATGTATACATATACGTATACTTATTAATTACTAAATAAAATTAATATTAAACTAGGATATTATTATTAATAAAAATATTAATATTAATATTGATATGAATATTAAATTAGTATATTATATGAATATCAAAATCAAAATTAATATCAATATTAACATTGATATTAATATGGATATTGATGTTAGTATTTAATGCTATGTTAGTATGTGAGTTAGTACCTAAACTAAGCCTAAGCTAATCGATGCCTAAACTAAAGCTTGGCATGGGGGTTTTGGGTTTTGGCTTATGGCGGCAAGTTAGTGGGTTTTTATGAAGAGCAAGCTTCTCAATTGGTGAGTTGGTACACTGTTATGAGCATTGATTTCTCACATTGTCAAGCTCGGACCGCCATTGTTGGTTGCAATTGGGGTTATGGATGCTCTGTTGAACATTTTCTTCTATGTTTTCGTAGGGGAATTGATGGCAGCTATGGAGGAAATTGTTTCTTTTCAATAGTTTGAAGGTTCACAATTTCGTTTATTGTGGTTCTGTTGTTTTGTTGCTGCATAACTCTTAATATCATCTCTTAAAAGGTTTTCTTTGATTTCATTGTGGCAAGGATTAGAGGGTTACGAATATGGAAGTAGAGGGTTTTTCCAGGTATTATTCTTGTGTCATTTCACATTTTCACAGGCAGGGGGTTTTTTCTCAATACTCTACTCTCTTATCTGTATTACTTTCAGTGTGTAATGGTGATTATTGATTATTAAATAGACATTGTGTTTGAAAATTCATTATCCATCTTTAGGTGTTTGCAGAGTATGGGGTTTTCATAGCTTACTTTAGTGTAAACCCAGAGTCAGGTGTAAGATTAGATTTTTGGCTTTGTATTTCTGCAATTATTTCTTTCAAAACTTTGAAATGCATGAGTCTATTAAGTTCTTTCAGTTTAAGATAGTATGTGGTTTCACTCCAGCATGGAAAATGCAAAGTATGGTTGTTGTGCAACATTTTGTTCTGCACATACTGTATTCAGATGTGGGTATGGAGATATCGCTTTGGTAACATGGATGTATATTGGTTTTGTGATTTTATGTGTATGTTGTAGTTGTAAATTTTGTGATAGCATAAAATGTTGGCTATTATTTGAGCTGAGCTCTGTGGGTACTCTGTTTTGTGGTTAAGATTTTGTTACTTATGTGACTCAGCCATGAGTTTGAGTTTGTGGAGATATTCACTTTCGGTCACAAATTTTGCATTGATTTAAAGACTTGACTGTAAATCATAGGTATAGACTTGGAGCAGAGGATTGGTTTCCTTTTTGTCAAATCGTTGTTGTTATACGTTCTGCAATGTTATAGTCTTTGCTTAGGTGATGGGTTTAGACAATAAATAGGAAATAAAACGTTTGCATGAAATGATACCTGGATGCTGTCTATTATCTATATTAATGTGTTTTTGGGTATGAAGATATAGTTTCATAGTTGTTACGTTGTCTGCGATTATGGGTTTCGAAATTCTGTGTAATATGCATAAGTTTATATATATATGTATATATATGTATATATATATATATATATATATATATGTATATATATGTATATATATATATATATATATACATACATATATATATATATATATATACATACATATATATATATATATATATACATACATATATATATATATATATATACATACATATATATATATATATATATATATATATATATATATATATATATATGTATATATATATATATATATATATATGTATGTATATATATATATATATATATGTATGTATATATATATATATATATATGTATGTATATATATATATATATATATGTATGTATATATATATATATATATATATATATATATATATATATATATATATATAATTTTGAGATTAACATTTCAAAATGGTTTTGAATCCTATCATTTGTATTGCTAAATCATTTTGCGAATTCAGAGATTTTTCTATAAGAAAATATTTGAGTTTTTACTTTAGTATAGGCGGGTTGCGGTTGTTGGATTAAATTCATAGTATAGTGAAGTTTATTGTGGCTATTGTCTTATGTTTAGTCTGAAGCATCGAATGCAAACGAGATCATTTTATTGACTGTATCGGATTTAGAAAGTTTGGAAAATTATGTTTCATTTGTATTGGAACAAGAATACTGAAACAAAAACAAACAATTTGATATCGATATATTGTCAACACAATTACTTCATTAAGTAGTGAAAAAATTGTTTATCTGGTAGCAACTGGTTATAAAAGGTACAATGGAAAAGATTATTTTCTATTTTAGAACTGAATATAAATTAATAAAGTTTTATGTATATTTTGATATATGTAAGTACTTGTACGTATATGTATAAGTGTTGTGCATACATATATGTATACGTATTTACTTATATGTATCAATGTGTATGTATATCCTTATGAATTGCATTGTTAGTTTTACCATAGATACATAATCTGGAAATTATAGAGATTACTATTTTTTTTTGGTCATGGAATTTGATTAATTTTATATGTTAATATATGTGGATAGTTTTATTAATATTATTTTTAAATGGAATGTAAGTATAGCGGATCTTAGAAAAAGTCAATTTCTTATTATTAAATTAGAATATAGTTGTTAAATGATTGAAAAATGTGGTTATGATTATGGTTTCAAATGGTATTTGAAAGATTGAAATGGATTCAAATGATGTTTCTGTTTGCTAGTGCAATTGCTTTATTGAGGCAAAAGAAATAAGTGTATTAGTTGGAATTGGAAATTAGTCTAAGTTTTTCTTCCAATTAATATAACTAAAAGTATGTGTATGTTAGATTATGCAAGTGTGATCCTTTAGGTTGGGTGGCTGTCATAAAGCGAGTAACTTGTGGTGATAGAAATACGTTGTTGGATGCCCTTCGACACAAGTTTGGATCCTTATGGGAAAGTTTATGATAGTTAGTTAAACAAGTGGTAACATTTAAAATTTTATGGGATGGGAATCATATAATAAGATAAGAACATTATGGTTTCACCTGACATAGTGAGTTCTACAAGTGGCTAAACGTAGATTCTTATGTTGACACCCATGGACTACTGGATCACTACCTTGTCATATTCTATGCGAGTTTATTTCTGCATATTTACATGTGAGAAATCATTTGCTTGCATTACAATTTTATTGTGTAAAGAAAATAGTATTTTCAATACTTCTGATAATTGGATTTAATAATGATATTTTTGTTATTAAATCTAACATGCAAGTTTTGGAGGTTATATCGGTTTAATTTTTCTACTAAGCCCTGCTTGGTGTTTTTTGGTTGTGTTGATTTGATTTCAGGTTCGAGTTATATTTGAATACAGAACTAGAAGACAGTCGGCTTCTTAACATTTAGATTCAGTGATTAGTTTGAATGTACTTTAGTTGTTGTTGTTGTACTTTAAGTATTGAGTAACGATAGGTCATTTTCTCAGATGTAATAATCTGGAAACATTACTTTGCTTATTATGAGTATTTTATTGAACCTATTGTACAAAGGTTAAATTGTATTGGAAATTGTTATAAAAAAAATTTATTCGGGTGATAATCTTATTAGTATGTTATGTTTATTGCTTTATGGTTGTTCTTTAGTTGGTTATTGGTTGGGGGTATCACAAGTCTACCTTTGTATAGTATAGTATAGTATAGTTAGTACAATTACTACTATTACCACTACTATTGACTGACCTAGCCTTCTACTGGCCACTAATGTGGCTGTATGTAAGCCACTTGTACTAAACTATGTATACAAGACCATTCCTTTTTCTTTTTCTTTTCCCTTTCTTCATTCTCCATTGAAAAAAATCATTGTAGAGACAAATCACAAGGGCACAATAAGAGACAAAATATTTATTTTGTTGGAATACTTTTAGAATAATTGAGAGGGGGTGTGAATAAATTATTCAAGGTCTAGATGTACAAAATAAAACTTTTCACAATTGAGTAAACCCATAAAACATTCTTTACCATGCATTCATTCATTGTGTGTTAACCAAAATTGATATGTTACTGACTTTAACATGCAAAATTATAAAGCATAAAACATAATAAATCCATTAGTACACTTGACACAATGATTTAATGCGGAAACCCAATTTGGAAAAAACCACTAGTAACATGCTACTCCTTTTTCACTCTTCTAAAGTGATGCCTTGTTAAAGGCCAACCTTGTTAAAGGTTACAACACACACTATTAAATGTGACCCAGTTAAGGGATTTCAATCACCCTATTAAAAGTGAGCCTTGTTAGAGGACTTTAGGCCATTCACTTGGAATGCCACCCTGTTAAAGGATTTTCCAATGAATGTTAAGTCAACCTTTCTCCAAAGGATTTACCCTAATCTGATACAATTATAAGAAAGTAACAGTAGAGCTTTTGATCTGATACAATTTATAACCTTACTTGCAGATTATAGATCACTATTTAGTCCTCAACTTTGCTTGGCTTCCAATCTTTGCAGCTCTGACAACTTCTTCACCCTTCAAGTATTCATCCTCTTTAAGCCTTCTTTCTTAGCTCATCATTGCAGACTTCTTCTCTTGGGTCACTTGATGAAGCAAACCCTCTTCCTTCTCCTTGTTAGATTTTTGCATCCAAAACTCTCTAACCTCTTTGCTTCATCACTAGAAATCCCTACATATAGGAAATTAGAACTCGTTTCTTGCTCATTATCCATCTCAAAAATTAGAGTTTTCGATGAATTAGGTAAGATAAAATGTATCTATGCCATATCTTGTCTTCTCTAGAAACTTCTCCTAGAATCCACTTGAATTAGCCTCCAAACCGGTTTACATTAGATTATGTGCCTCCAGGTCATCAATCTTATCTTCCTCCTAATTCATAAGTTCCAAGAAAATAAACTTATCAACTTTTATTTAGCGAATCTTCAATCTTTTTCATAATGCAGTAGCTTGGCATTATCAATTTGTTGATGCTCAGCACATACTGTGTTACTTGGCATCTATTGTAAAATTATTTGACATCAATTAGATTTTACTAGTGCTCAACATCAACTAAAAATTACTCGGCTTCAACTATCTTTCTTGGAACCTACTAACTTGCTCAATATCCACTAGAAATTGCTTTCACTCAGCTCCAATTGAATTTTTGCTCAGCTTGCACTAACTTTGCTCAGCACCTTCTATCAACTTGGTCAAGCTTAGCAAATAAACTTTGTTCAACCTTATTCTTCTAAAATTTTCTAAGTGTAGCCAATCATTTTGTAACCTCAAAGTGGACCATCAATACATTATGTTATCACTATCTTAACTAATTCTTGCACTTCAATACATAATCATAACTCAACCTTTCTCTAGGTACTTTTGGTACATGTTGTTGATCAAATCCTCCCCATCAATCAACTAAGTGATAGTGCTTGAAACATATAAGAAATTGTCTTACCAACATGTAGTAGGTTTGACATCAATGACAAAACAATGATTGAAACACTTCTTCTTCAACAATTTTCTTTCAACTTAAATGATCTTTTCAATCATATATCAACAATCTCCCTCTTTGGCATTCATGGAAAACCAAACTGATCAACTAGTCAAACAAATGATAAACTAACTAGGTTAAAATAGTAAGGCAATACCAAAAAGAAAGTTTGTAAATAAAGCTTCTCCCTCTATGAGCAGCTTCTTCTTAGGTTACATAGTATAACATTCTCTTTTTTCATAGATCATCAGAATATCAGAATATCTCCCTCTTTTGTTTTTTTATTTCTCCCTCTTTATTGCTTCTAGCCTTCTAATCTTTTGATGATGTACTCTCATTTCATTGTTCCTTTATTCCTCTTTCACATTGATCACCTCAATGTACTATCTATTTACTTTTCTCCCTTGATTTTTTTCTTTGATCATCTGATCATCTCCCTCTTGATCAGTTTACTATACTTTCTCCCTCTTTGACAACAATGCCAAAGACATATACTCAACACTTGGCATCTTTGATATATGCAGATATAAGCTTTAACATGCTCTTCAATTTTCTTCCTTTGCCACCTTGCTTGTGACTGATTTGAAATTCTAGCTCTATGATTGATTTAGGAAATTTCCTAAAGTAAGTTCCACTACATCAATGTGTATGAAATGAATATCAGCTTGTTTTGATGTAGGGTACTCCCTTTGTCTTTTACATAGCCTTTGATAGGAGTATCACCCCTAATTTACCTCTCAGATAATCATAACCATCCTTAGGTAATGTTTTGGTGAATATATCAACAATTTTCTTCTTTGTGTTAATATATTCCATCTTCACCTCTTTGACTTGAACCAATTCCCTTACATAATAATACTTTATTGCAATGTACTTTGTCTTTGCATTCATTACATGATTCTTTGATATATTTATAGTAATTGTATTATCACAATAAAGTGTCATTGGTTCAATGGTCTCTTCCTTTATTCCCTTAAGTAGCTATTTGGTCCATACAATGTTTGTGCAATTGATAGAAGCAACACCATACTCTGCTTCAATAGTAGATTGGGAAGTACAACTCTACTTGTTGCTTGTCCATGTAACAAATTTTTTGCCTAAGAAAAATGCTCCTCCATTGTTGCTCTTTCTATCATCAATATTTCTAGCCCAATCAGCATCAATGTAGGCTTTCAATTCAAAATTTTCATTCTTCTTATAGTATAAACCATACTCTTTTATTCCTTTCAAGTATCACATTATTCTTTTCATAGCCATCAAATGATTCTCTCTAGGATTAGTAGAGAATCTAGCAATTATCCCCTTAGCTAATGCAATATCAAGTCTACTGTGTACTACATATTGCAATTTTCCAATCATGGATCTGTATAATGTTTGACTGACTTCAGTTGAATTATCATTCTTTGATAGCTTGAGATTTATTACCATAGGTGTACTTACTAGTTTTGAATTGTCAAGTCCAAATGTCTTCAATATCTCCTTGACATATTTTGACTGAGTGATATATACACCATACTTCATTTGATAGACTTGTAATCCCACAAAGAATTTGATTTCACCAAACATTGACATTTCAAACTCTTGCTTCATCTGATTTGCAAAATCTTTACACAAGGCATCTTCTCCCCCAAATATTACGTCATCAACAAATATTTTAGATAATAGTATACCTTTTTCTTTATTTTTCTTCATGTACAAATTTTTATTATCATCCATCCTTTAAAATCCAATCTTAACAAGATAAGTATGAAGTCTCTCATACCATGCTCTTGGTGCTTGTTTCAATCCATATAGGGCTTTATGCAGTCTACATACCATGTTTTTATTATTTTTATCCACAAATCCTTCTAGCTATTCTATGTAGACCTCCTCTTCTAATATTCCATTTAGAAATGTTGATTTAACATCCATCTAATAAACTTTGAAACCTTTGTATGCAGCATACGCAAGCAGAATTCTTACTCCTTCCATTCTTGCAATAGGGGCAAATGTTTCACCATAGTCAATTCCTTCTTCTTATGCATATCCTTTACAGACTAGTCTTGCTTTCTTTCTTGTTACTTCACCATTCTCATCTAACTTGTTCCTAAATACCCATTTTGTGCCAATCACATTCTTGTCTTCTAGTGTAGGAACTAGGCTCTAAGTCTTGTTCTTTTCTATCTACTGAATTTCCTCTTCCATAGCCTTGTACCAATCATCATCTTCCAATACATCTCTCATTGTCTTAGGTTCCTTCATGCTTAACAAACATGATTCACTTCTCAACTTATTTCTTGTCATTGGCCTTACATCTTTATCACCAATGATATGATCTATAGGATGGTGTCTTTTGACATATTTGGATAGTCTTGGCTCAGTTCTTGTGGCTGTATTCTATCTCTCAAGTTTAGTATCACTATGTGCATCTCTATTAGGTGTTTTAGCATCTCTTTCATGTGCGCTAATCTCAAAGTTTGATTGTGCATTCTCCTCATTTTGCAGCTCGACATTTGAATGTAACTCAACATTCATAGGATGTGACTCGGTAGTTGTTGAGACTTACTGTTGGTTTGCTGCATGATTTGTTGTATTTTCTTTAGTAGGTATTCCTTCATAATAGTATACAAATGTCTTGTAATATTCTAGTTCTTTTGTAGTTTCAACATCATCTACTTCTATAAACTCATCAAAATTTACATTTGCACTTTCCAAAATTTTATTAGTGTTAGTAATTAAACACTTATAAGCTTTAATTCTTGTGGAGTAACCAAGTAATATACCTTCTTTGCTCTTTGCATTAAACTTTTTTCTCCTAAAATCTTTAAGAATATAACATTTGCTTCCAACTACCTTAAAATATTTCACTTTAGGTTGATGACCATACCATAGTTCAAAAGGTGTTGAGTGAGTACCTTTCTTTACTTGCACACAGTTTAAGGTGTATATAGTAGTACTTACAACTTCTTTCCAATATTTTAGAGCAACATGTTTCTCCATCATGAGTGTTCTGGCATAGTCCATTATTGACCTATTTCTTCTTTCAACAATTCTATTTTGTGGAGGAGTCCTAGGTGCTAATTTCTGTCTCTTAATTCATCTGTCATTGCAGAACATCTCAAACTCATGTGAAGTGAATTCATCTCCTCTATCTGATCTCAAGCATTTCAAGCTCTTACCTATTTCTTTCTCAACTCTTGCCAAGTACCATTTAAACATTTGAAAAGCATCTAATTTTTGTTTTAGAAACATGACTATCATCATCCTAGATTAATCATCAAAAACCAACATTATATACTTATCTCCTTTGTAGCTTTGCACTTCAATAGGTCCACACAAGTCAGTATGAACAATTTCAAATATTTCCTTAGAGGTATAAGCTTTACTTTTAAAGCTCAACTTTGTCATCTTGCCTAGCTGACATTGTTTGCACATTATATTTTCTGGTTTCTTCAACTTAGGAAAACATCTAACTCTTTTTATGTTGATGATACTAATTAGATTATCAACGTTAACATGACATAATCTCTTGTGCTAAGGCCATACATCATCAAATTTTGCAATAAGACAAGTAGCATTTTCTATATCCAAATAGAATAGATTACTCCTAGCTTAATCACCTTTTCCAATCAAATTTCCATTTGTATCATATATCTTTTTCTCAAACTCAACTTTGCATCCCAAATTATTCAATTGCTACACACTTAACAAGTTATAATTTAATCCTTCAGCATAGTAAGTATTATCACATGAAATCTTGTTTGTGCGTTTGATGGACCCTATTCCTTTTATTAAACATGGTGCATCATTACCAAATCTTACACTATTTCCATCATAATAGGTTAAGGTAATGAACTTACTTTTGTCTCCAGTCATGTGATGTGAGCATCCACTATCAATGATCCATTTGTCATTCTTGTTCACACAAGTCATAAGTGTAGTAGCCTCATCCTCATCTGATTCATCCTTCATTGCAACATATACCACTTCATCATCATTTTCATCAGAGTCATGTTCATCAACAATGCAACATGACTTCTTTTCTTTATCTCTGTAGTCTCTTCCATCATCTTCTCTTCTATTTTTGTGCTTGTTCCCTTCTCTAAATTTCTTCTTATGTGTACATCTTGCTGCAATATGGCCAACTTGATTGCAATTAAAATAAATGATAGGTAGCTTACCTTTGAATTTAGCTTTTCCTCTGTGAAATATTCTTGCCAGAAATGCTTCCAATTGTTCAATGTCTTCCTCACTTATAATGTTGTCACTGGATGCATACTTTATCTTTCTTTTCTTCTTCTTTGGCTTTACCTCCTTAGAATCCTTTAGTACCAATTTTTCTTTGAAAGCTGATTCAATACTCTCTAGTCTGTAGTTGTCAAAATTAGATAACTCAAAAGTAGTTAGTCTTCCTACTATACCTTCAAGGGTTAGATCATTTCCTAGCATACATCTTAACTCTAAGATTACAGACACTCTAATGGCATACACAGGCAACAATGTTATTGAGAATTTACTTAGCATAGTATCATCATCTATTTTACCAGTAGCATCTTTTATTGCACTAACAACTTCTTTTATTCTAGCAACATATTGAGCAATATTTTCACCTTCTTTCATTCTCATTTCATCAAACTTACCTTTGAGGCTCTTTGACTTGGCTCTTTGAATATTTTTTCCTCCTCCATAGATGGTGTCTAGGGCATCCCACATTTTCTTTGCACTTTTAAGATCTTTGATATCACCAAACTCAACATAGCTTAGGGCAGAGGCAATCTCCAACATCGCCTAATTGTGCTCTTTATTTTTCTTCAAATCTTCAGCAGTTAGGGCTCTTGCTAGATCAACATATTCTACTGAAATGTAGGATTATGCATAATCTCCAAGTCCTCCAAGGTGTAGCTTCATCAAACTTTTTGATGTAAAAAAGTTATCTCTATTGAGCTTGGGTACCTCTCTTTTTGACATCTTGATCTTTATGCTTTTAATACCTTAGAACTAATCCTCTTAAGCAACTGTGCTCTACCAATTGTTGGAATTCTTTTAGAATAATTGAGAGAGGGGGGGGGGGGGGGGGGTGGGGGGGTGAATTAGTTATTCAAAGTCCAGATGTACAAAATAAAACTTTTCACATTTCAGTGAACCCATAAAACATTCTTTACCATGCATGCATTCATTGTGTATTAACCAAAAGTGATATGTTATTGTAACTTTAACATGCAGAAGTATAAAGCATAAAAAATAACAAATCCATCAATACACTTGACACAATGATTTAACATGGAAACCCAATTTGGGAAAAACCACCAGTAACATGGTACTCCTTTTTCACTCTTCTTAAGTGATGCCCTATTAAAGGCCAATTACAACACACACTGTTAAATGTGACTCGGTTAAGGAATTTCAATCACCCTATTAAAAGTGAACCTTATTAGAGGACTTTAGTCCATTCACTTGGAATGCCACCCTTTTAAAGGATTTCCAATGACTATTAAGTCAACCTTTCTCCAAAGGATTTACCCTAATCTGATATAATTGTTAGAAAGTAACAATAGAACTTTTGATCTGATACAACTTACAACCTTACTTGTAGATTATAGATCACTATTCAGTCCTCAACTTTTCTTGGCTTCCAATCTTTATAGCTCAGATAGCTTGTTCACCCTTCAAGCATTCATTCTCTTTAAGCCTTCTTGCTTAGATTTCCATTGCAAACTTCTTCTCTTGGGTCACTTGATGAAGCAAACCCTCTTCCTTCTCCTTGTTAGATTTTCGTATCCAAAACTCTCTAACCTCTTTGTTTCAGGACTAGACATCCCTACATATAGGAAATTAGAAATCTTTTCTCACTCATTGCCCATCTCAAAAATTAGGGTTTTTGATGGATTAGGTAAGATACAATGTACCTACCCCATTTCTTGTCTTCTCTAGAAACTTCTCCTAGAATCCACTTGAATTCGCCTCCAAAATGGTTTACATAAGATTGTGTGCCTCTAGTTAATCAATCTTATCTTCCTCCTAATTCAAAAGTTCCAAGAAAACAAACTTTTTGATTTTTATTTGGTGAGTCTTTGATCTTTTTCATAATGTAGAAGCTCGGTATTATCAATTTATTGATGCTCAACACATACTGTGTTACTTAACATCTATTGTAAAATCACTCGGCATCAACTAGATTTTACTAGTGCTTAGCATCAACTAAAAATTACTCAGCTTCAACTATCTTGCTCAACACCTACTAACTTGCTTGGCATCCATTGGAAATTTTCTCACTCAGCTCCAACTGACTTTTTGCCCAACTTGCACTAACTTTTCTTGGAACCTTCTATCAACTTAGTCAAGCTTAGCAAATAAACTTTGTTCAACCTTATTATTTTTGAACTTTTCTAAGTGTAGCCAATCATTTTGTAACCTCAAAGTAGATCATCAATACATTATGTTATCACTGTCTTAATTGATTCTTGCACTTCAATATATAATCATAACTCAACCTTTCTATAGGTACTTTTTTAATATTTTGTTGATAAAATCATCCCCATCAATCAATTAAATGATAGTGCTTAAAACATATAAGCAATTGTCTTACCAGCATGTAGCAAGTTTGACATTAGTGACAAAGCAATGATTGAAACACTTCTTCTTCAATAGTTTTCTTTCTACTCAAATGATCTTTTCAATCATATATCAACATATTCACTATTGAATCCTAAATGAATGAAATCGTTTTCTCCCAACCATGACAAGATACTTGATCATTACAAAACAAATTAGTGTTGAACTAGAATGAGAAGAGAAAATGTTGTTAGGAAAAATTAATGTTGTATTGTTTTACATCATGACAGTTATGCAATGAGATATTGAGATTTTTGTAACACCACAACATGGTCTTCCATAGAACATAGAATGGTGTCTCATCCTATGGTCTAGTTTTGGTAACCAAAAATACGGTTTGTCAGCTACTTGACTATCACCTAAAAAAATATTTATTGACACTTTAAGATGATTCAACTTTAATATTTGAATGGATATTTTGATAAAGACTTGAAACTACCTTTCTTGATGGAATATTTCCTTGATGTGTGCAAGTTTGGTGTAGGGCCTTGGTGAGAGAACACTGTTGTCACTTAGGTTTGCACCCTTGTCCAAGGCCTATGCATGAGGACAACCTAGTGAAACATGGAAACAACCTCCAAGCTGTGGGACTTGAACTGTGAGGTTGAGTCTCCGGAGAAGGCCAACCTCCTCTTACTATCAGGGCACACCTAACTACTCTCGGAAGGAAAAAGGGGAAGAAGGAGATGCAGAAAACAACTCTACCCTACCTAAACTACGGAGGTGATGAACCAAAATAGAGTGTTCAGACCATTTCTGCCCATATATGCACTATTGAACCAGAATGAAACTAAGGATATATACATATAGGCTTTTTTTGATCTAATAACCTCATGCAGATCAAGAAGCACAACTGAATAACACAAGGAAAGAGGAATCTCACTTATATATTATCTAGTAGGCAAGAAACAGATACAATATGCAGGTTATAGATCTCGACAATACACCAATGAGAGGCAAAAGGGATGCACAAACACATCAATGGCTGAAAGGGATAAAACAGAGAATCATTCGGTTCAAAGGCACAGGGAATGTTACACTGAGAGTTGCAGAGCAATATCAAAGAAATCAGAAAGAGTCGACCCTTGGAAAAGATTACAAAATTGCCTTTATAGTTCAGGCATAACTGAGGGAAATGATTTTGCATTAACTGCTCAACTACTGCCATTGAACCCAAAAATATTCGATCAAAGATCACACTCGAGCATGGTTTTGAAGTACAAAATTAGATATTCGACTGAAAGAACACCTCGAGTAGATAGAAGTGGCACCAATGAATGATCTTGACACAGTAGATGGATTGATTGAGACGGTGGAGTGTTTCCCTATGCCTTGCATTCATTTCAGGTAGGTCAGAATTGATCGTGAAGATCAGATCGCAAGATAACCTTGATCACTTTTGCTTCCTGGTTCGTGAATCAACAGGGTTGAAGCAAGTCAAACAGGCTATATGAGCCAGCTGGGTCATGCGGGCCAATCACCTTTCTTCGCTCCGCCACCTGGGGAAGTCTTTCATGGTTGATCTTTTGTCATCGAACTAACTGCGCCACCCTTGCAGATATTCATATTAACTATGATGATTACATTAACCGCTAGCCACCGACCGTCCTTTCTGACTAGGCCAGCGAGACACGCATCAACAAGGCACTGTGTCGCCAACATAAACCTCAAGAAACTTACCCATAGTGAGGTGGCGATGACCATCGATCGGCCCAAATCTGACGATTGTGAAGACTCGTCATACTCCACGCTGTCCCTACCCTGAGCCCATCATATTTGGCACCACCTCTACAACTGCTATCATATCCAATCGACACCTAGCAACACCTCAATGACCACACCCTGGTGAGACCTGGCCCCACTGACATGTGGCGACTTGTCGCTACGTCGCTATGGTAAAGATCGCACATCTTCTCCGTGGAAATATGGCGACAGTCGTTGATCTTCTCTAATCTAACAACCACAAAGACCCACCTTCCTGCGACCTTCCCTCCTCGTAATTCGCTGGGCCTATGGTACATGTGGCACTTCCTTGTTGGTCTGTTAGTCATTTGATCCCTACTGCATTGGCGGGATGAAATACGGTCCCACCAGGACACATGGCACTCTGTCGCTACATCGCTATAGTAACCCTTGCACAACTTCATCATAGCGAGATGGCGACGACCATTGATCAACCCTGATCTGACGGCGGAGAACTTGCGCGGTGTAAAAATATCATAAGGTTCAGAACTTAGGTAATTTTGATATCTTCATGGGTATTAAAATATTAGTAATTGGGGAGGTGATCTTTGGGCGGGGTAACATTCAAATTTTGAAACTTGGTGGGGCAAACAAAATGTGGTAACATTCTGGTAACTCACAAGGGGCATGAGCCTGCTCGATGCATAAGACCAGTGCCTGTAAACAATCCATTGGGCTATGGAGTCAAAAATGGGTCTGAAAGGTACAAATCTAAGAACTGCAAAACCCTAACCCTTTTTTGCAAGGAAATCAAAACATTAAAAAACCCTAGATCTGCCCTTGTAACTGAAGCAAAACAAAACTTCCTCTACAACTTGAGACTATCAAAACTTTGAAAGCTGGCAACTCAAAAGGAGAACCCTGTACATGCGCACTTCTTGAAAGGTAGGAAATAACAGAAAAGGAACTAGACTAACTATGTACATGGATTCATAATCTTCATCAAAAGCAAGCTTTAAGATAAATCCCATTGACTAGGATGGGCAGAACTTCACCATTGGGTCTGCTCAGTTGGAATGCATTAGCCTGTTTGCAACTGGCAATTAGGTAAGGGCCACTCCACAATGCATCAAACTTAGAATGTCTTCCTGGTTTTGCCCTATCAGCATCCCATTTTAGAACTAGATCCCCCTCTTTGAAAGTCCTGTCCCTGGCCCTCCTATCAAAATTCCTTTTCACCTGTTGCTGATGCAACTCCAGGGTCTTCATAGCTTTATCCCTTTTTTCTTCTAGCTCCATCAGCTCTGCCATTCTTACTGACATGGCACTATCTTCAATCAATTCTAGCTGATGAGCCAACTCCAAGGAAGGGAATTCCAATGAAATTAGGAGTCTAGCCTCCCTACCATATACCAGCACAAAAGGTGAATTCCCAATAGATCTCTTGGGTGTTATTCTATCAGCTCACAGAGTAGTCTTTAATTTTTTATGCCAGACCCTCTGATTGTCTTCTATTGTCCTCTTCATGATTCTAATCAGATTCTTGTTGGAAGACTCAGCCAAACCATTTCCCTGGGAATAATAATTTGATGATGTGCTCAGGTAGATAATGTGATTCATTGCCCATGCACAAATCTGGGTTCCAACAAAAGATTTAGCATTATCTGAGATGATAGTAGAAGGAGCACCAAACCTAGATACAATCCCATCGAGGAACTCAACCGCTAATGGTTCTGTGGCATCCTTCAAGGCAACTGCCTCTGTCCATCTAGTGAAATAATCAGTAGCAGCCAAAATCCATTTATGACCTGCACTAAATGGAGGGTTAATAGGGACTATAAAATCCAACCCCCACTGGGTAAAGGGTTGATCCACCTGAATAGGATGAAGGGGGAGAGTTGCAAGCCTTTGTTTTCCTGAAAAGAAAGCACATTTCTCACATTTTCTCACATACCTATAACAATCATGGAACGGAGATGGCCAATAATAACCAGCCCTCATGATCTTCATAGTATTTTTTCTCACAGAGAAATGGTTGCCATCAGGGCCATCATGAAGTTCTTTAATCATCCTTTCAGCCTGGTCCTCTTCAATGTATCTCAACAGGGTCCCATTAAAATCCCTCCTGAATAGGATACCATCAACTACAACATAGGGAATGGACTACAATCTATATTGTCTTCTTTTAGCTTTGTCCAATCCCTAAGGGTATCCATCCCTTGATAAGAAGCTCTTCATATTATTTATCCAGCTCTTTGGGCCGTTAACATTTCCTTCCTCTTGCTGCTCTGTTAATACCATAGCAGCCTCTTCATCAGAATCCTGACCTGATAACATTTCTTTGCACAATCCTCTCCCTCTTACCAGCTTGGTAATCTGAATATCAACACCATATTCCATTACCCTAGTGATCCATCCAGCTCTCTTTTCACTGATATCCTTGCTTAACAAAAAATCCTTTACACTGGCATGGGGCACCATCAAATGGATCCTATTGTGGGATAAGAGGTGCTTGAATTTATTCAAGGCTCTGATGACTGCAAGGGCTTGCTTCTCAACAAAGCTATACTTATCTTCATATTCTTTGAGCCCTTCACTAAAGAAAGCTATGGGCTGCTCCTCATCCTTTCCATTTGTCTGAGTCAAGACAACAGAGATACTCAACTCACCACCTAAAGTGTAGAGGATGAAATCTTTCTCAAAATTTGGGCTCATGAGAGTAGGGGCTGAGGCTATGGTTGTAAATCCTTTACACTGGCATGGGGCACCATCAAATGGATCCTATTGTGGGATAAGAGGTGCTTGAATTTATTCAAGGCTCTGATGACTCCAAGGGCTTGCTTCTCAACAAAGCTATACTTATCTTCATATTCTTTGAGCCCTTCACTAAAGAAAGCTATGGGCTGCTCCTCATCCTTTCCATTTGTCTGAGTCAAGACAACAGAGATACTCGACTCACCACCTAAAGTGTAGAGGATGAAATCTTTCTCAAAATTTGGGCTCATGAGAGTAGGGGCTGAGGCTATGGTTGTCTTGATCTCTTCAAAACTCTGCTTCCCCTCCTTGGTCCATAAGAAAACCATGTCTTTCTTAAGCATTGATGTAAGAGGTTTCACCATGGTAGCAAGATTAGGGATAAACCTCCTCACAAAGTTTCTTCTACCAAGGAAACTTTGCAACCCCTTCTTGTGTTTAGGAATAGGAAGGGAAAGTATTTCCTTTGTTCTTTCTAGATCAATGGTCAGACCATCCTCAGATACAATGTGTCCCAATAATTTTCCTTGGCTTGTAGCAAAGACACACTTGGCTGGGTTGAGGGAAACCCCAAACTCTCTACATCTTAGAAATACCTGCCTCAGATGATCAAAATGATCTTCTACATCTTTTGAATATACCGTTATATCAGCAAGGTATACTAAGACAAACTTATCAATTAATTTTTTGAAGGCCATCTCCATTGCCTTCTGAAATGTGGCACCTACATTTGTTAGTCCAAATGGCATCTTGTAGTAAGCATAGGTGCCCCATTTAGTAGTAAATGTTGTCTTATGTCTATCAGATTCTTTAACCAGCACTTGGTTGTAACCAGAGAATCCATCAAGAAAAGAGAATCTCCTTGACCCACTGACC
The DNA here is from genome assembly GCA_028749045.1 of Cupressus sempervirens. NCBI lineage: Eukaryota > Viridiplantae > Streptophyta > Pinopsida > Cupressales > Cupressaceae > Cupressus > Cupressus sempervirens. Next base: position 344,569,989 of record CM053784.1, read on the forward strand.
TTGGATAGAATTTGCTCCATGGAAGGGAGAGGATGGTGATCTTTAAGAGAAGCCTGATTAAGATCCCTAAAGTCCACACACAATCTGATTTCCCCATTCTTCTTCCTTGCAGGGACAAGGTTAGCTACCCATGATGAGTGTTTGACAGGAAATATTATATTGGCCTCTATCAACTTGGATAATTCTTTTCTTATTAGGGGCTCAATCTTAGGATTCACTGGTCTTTATTTTTGCCTCACTGGTTTGGCCTTATCAACTAGATCTATAGTATGCTGAAACAAACTAGGGTCAAACCCTTTTAAGTCATCATATGTCCAAGCAAATGCATCATTAAATTCTTGACATAATTGAATGAAGTTTTCTTGCTCAGTTTCAGAACATACCTTCTCCATATTTAGAGATTTTCCATCAGCAATTGTAACTGGGGCATAATCATCCTTTTTTGTAGCTAGATTTATTCCTTTGCCTCTTGTTTAATTTTTAGGATTAAAAACACTCTCCAAAGTAATGAGACCCTTGGGCAACTTGTTAGAACTAAGGTGAATGATCTGATCACCATACTGATCTTGCAGCCTTGACTGGTTTCTACCTGAGAATTCTGCCTCATTCTGCAAGAAACTCACAATTTTCTCATCGGAGTCAAACACTTGCCAATGAGTGTTGTTTTTAGGGATGGTAGGCCTCACTACCACCCTAATTTGTTGCTTCTTCTCCTCCTCAAGATTCCTTGGTACATCATAAGGTGCACCCACCGTTGCAAGTCTATCAGCATGTTTATTTTTTTTCCTAGGAATGCTCTGAATATTAAATGCATTGAAACCCTCAAGCAAATCCCAGACTCTGTGTTTGTAAGACTTGAGCAGGCCATTTTTGGTGATATTCTGGCCTCTCACCTAATTCACTACCAAGTCACTATCTCCATATACTTTCAAGGCTTGGATTCCCCTCTTTTGGGCAAGTAAGAGACCTTGAGTCAAGGATTCATACTTGGCCACATTATTGGTGCAACTGAATTGGAGCCTGAAGGAGAAGTAGTATCTTATTTGTGTAGGAGAGACCAACATAACACCGGCCCCTGATCCATTTCTATTCCTTGAGCCATCAAAGTAAATACTCCATATTCCATGTATATCATCATTAGTCCCAACAAGATCAGGGACTTGAGCCTCTTTCTCTATTATGCAATATGTACTAAGGCCTGTCTCAAGAATTTCTGACATAGGCTCAAACTGATATGAATTTGCGCACTCATCCAAGAAGAAATCAGGAATCTCTGCTATGGAAGTGACATGCTCATTTACTATGTCATTTTCATCCATCTCTAGAATAGGGCAATTCATATTGATGAAATTGGGGGTGTAAGATTCAGTGTGATGAAGGGCTTGAGGTTCTACTCTAATTGAGGCATTGCCTCCATATCTGGTCTTAAATGACATATATGACCAATCAATAGATATGAATCCACCAATCTGAGTAGTGAAGTCTCTTGAAAGACAGATGGCAAAATAGGGCTTGACTTTAGCAACAGATATATCTTGAATCACAGTGCAACCGGGGCATGCATGTAGGGCCATCTCTACATTCCTAAGGATACCTATGGTTTTGACAGTACTACCATCTAGTTGTAACACATCCCTAACAATGGGCTCATATTTCATCCCTAAAGCATCAACAACACACCTAGGCATTACTGAGCTACTAGCCCCTGAATCTATCATGCAATTATGGACTAATTTGCCTCCTATAATTAGGGAAACATAGAATGGGGGAGGTCTAACCCTTTTATTTGTCTCTACATCCCCAATTGGTTGTACTAGACTTGTGGCATTCTCCATGATAGATGGCTGATCCTTGAGTTCAATCTTCTCTAATTCTTGTTGTAGCATCCTCTTCTACATTGGTCTGGTAGCAACATCATCCCACATAGAGATATTCACATTGGTTTTCTTCATTTTCTCTACCACATTGAAAGGTGCATTAGAAACTTTGGTAGAAACTTTGGGAGCTACACTTATAAGAGGTTGAGGTGGGGCAACATAAGGACCACCTGCATCTTTCTTTCTTGGGTCTTGCTCTTGCTGTTGTGAAGTACTTGCTTGTTCATTTGCTGCTTGTATATGAGGTATAGCACTCGAAGTTGAGGCCTACTTAGGAGAAAGAGGGGCAACATGTTCCATAGCTCTCTTCCTGCTCCTTGTGTTATGAGCAATGAAATCCTAGTTTATATTACAATGCTCCCCATCCTGATGATTCATGAAAGAGCAATCATCACATCCTTGAATATATGATGCCTCCTTGGGATGATCCTCCTTGTATGATTTCTTTGTTGTAGGTTCTTGGACAGTTAGGGCCATATAAGATTCTTCCTTCTGGCACATGCAATAGGTATAAGAATAGTTGCAAGAAGGGCAAAAATCTTGATCTTGGGCCAAGTTATTTTGAGGGACTATGGCTCTGTTTTGATTTGAGCTTGAAGCAGAAGCATGACTATTTTTCCTACCCTGATCAAAGGAGCTATTCCACTGATTAGGAAGCCTACCACCACTTGGAGCTTGATATTGCAGTTGGGGAGGCCTCCCACTTTGAGCTTGCTACCTTTCTAAGGCCACCACCTTGTTACTCATCTTTTGTATCATAGAGAGACTATCCTCTAATCTCTTCCCCTGCTCCTTCAACTCCCTCCCCTGCTCTTGCAATTTTTTATCCAGGGTCTTCTCTCTTTTATCTGTATTCAGCACTAGACCTTGGAGCATTTCTTTGAGCTCATCTATCCCATTTGAGGATGTAGAAGCTCGAGGGATTGGAGTAAGGGTTTGTGATGTAGAAGTTGTAGGAAGAGGGGCCATTTCTAGTTGGTGATTAGGAACATCAGGAAAGAAAGGCATAGGGGGCCTTGGAGCTAATTTTCCTCCTTGTATTAGGATGTTCTCATCTTTTATGTCTATCTCATAAGCATTAGGCAAGGTATCCCCTCCCATAGTTTGGATTGTAGTGGCAATATCACTGTCAAAAGCTCTAAGGTAATGCAAGAAGGCATTACCAGGGGTAGGTTTCACTGCAGTAGGTATTCTATCCCATGTCTTTTGGAATCTATAATTAAAATTAGTCATACACCCATGGGGGGCTCTTTTTATTGTAGTTAGCTGCTCTAATAGTGACAAATGGTCACTCTTATCCTCAAAATGTTTGCATAATCCTGCTCCTAGTTCATCCCAATTAGTTATAGAACCATGAGCTAAGCCTCTATACCACTGTAATGCTTTTCCTTTTAAAGATGAGGCTAGAAGTCTGATAGCAACATCATCCTCTGTAATACCATGAATATTACAGACATTTGCTACTTCTTGGATATGCTCTAAAGGGGAGATAGAAGTCTCACCAGTAAAATTAGGTATGCTTTTTAGTGCAGATACTAGTATATCATGTCTTTGGGCTAACAACAGAGGACTTCCACCATTAAAGGTGGCAAAAGCATGAACTCTTGGCTATGCCATATAAACAAGTATTCTATTAATGAGCGTTGATGGCAATCTAGGCTGAGTTCGAGCAGTAGGAGGAGTAGAGGCAGACCTTACAGGTATATTAACTGTTTCTTCACCCCTAACTAGTGATAATAAAATTCTAGTCCTCCTTCTTCTAGGATTTGAAAGGGAAAGCTCTTGATATTGAAATTTACCTCTAGAAGATGCCCTTGTTTCAGCTCTGGGCATGAATCACTGCAACTTTGGCCTGGAACCAAGTTTGTTGATGTTCAGAGTCGCCAAGTACTTTGAAGGACCAACCTCTCAAAGGCTTGAATACTGAAGCCGGCACTACCTCTTCAGTATTAATCTCTGAAATTCTTCCTTCTTTGACACCAGTAGACTTTAAATTTTTAATAGGATTGTCCCACCAGGCGTGCCAAAAACTGTTGTCACTTAGGTTTGCACCCTTGTCCAAGGCCTATGTGCGAGGACAACCTAGTGAAACATGGAAACGACCTCCAAGCTGTGGGACTTGAACTGCGAGGTTGAATCTTCGAAGAAGGCCGGCTTCCTCTTACTATTAGGGCACACCTAACTACTGTCGGAAGGAAAAGGGGAAGAAGGAGATGCAAAAAAAAACTCTACCCTACCTAAACTATGGAGGTGATGCACCAAAATAGAGTGTTCAGACCATTTCTGCCCATATATGCACTATTGAACTAGAATGAAACTAAGGATATATACATACAGGCTTGTTTTGATCTAATAACCTCATGCAGATCAAGAAGCACAACTGAATAACACAAGGAAAGAGGAATCTCACTTATATATTATCCAGTAGGAAAGAAACAGATACAATATGCAGGTTATAGATCTCGACAATACACCAATGAGAGACAAAAGGGATGCACAAACACATCAATGGCTAAAAGGGATAAAACAGAGAATCGTTCGGTTCAAAGGCATAGGGAATGTTACATTGAGAGTTGCAGAGTAATATCAGAGAAATTAGAAAGAGTCGACCCTTGGAAAAGATTACAAAATTGCCTTTATAGTTCAGGCATAACTGAGGTAAATGATTTTGCATTAAATGCTCAACTACTACCATTGAACCCCAAAATATCCGATCAAAGATCACACTCGAGCATGGTTTTGAAGTACAAAATCAGATATTCAACTAAAAGAACACCTCGAGTAGACAGAACCGGTGCCAATGAATGATCCTGACACAGTAGATGGATCGATTGAGACGGTGGAGTGTTTCCCTATGCCTTGCATTCATTTCAGGTAGGTCAAAATTAATCGCGAAGATTAGATCGCAAGATAACCTTAATCATTTTTGCTTCCTGGTTCGTGAATCAACAGGGTTGAAGCAAGTCAAACAGGCTATACGAGCTAGCTGGGTCATGTGGGCCAATCACCTTTCTTCGCTCCGCCACCTGGGGAAGTCTTTCATGGTTGACCTTTCATCATCAAACTAATCACGCCACCCTTGCAGATATTCATATTAACTATGATGGTTACATTAACCGCCAGCCACCGATCGTCCTTTTTGACCGGGCTAGCGAGACACGCGTCAACAGGGTACTGTGTTGCCAACATAAACCTCGAGCAACTTACCCATAGCGAGGTGGCGACGACCATCGATTGGCCCAGATCTGATGATTGTGAAGACTCGTCATACTCCACGTTGTCCCTACCCTGAGCCCATCATATTTGGCACCACCTCTGCAACTGCTGTCATATCCAACTGACACCTGGCAACACCTCAATGACCGCACCCTGGAGAGATCTGGCCCCATTGACACATGGCGACCTGTCGCTACATCGCTATGGTAAAGATCGCACATCTTCGCCATGGCGATATGGAAACAGTCATTGATCTTCTCTAATCTAACGGCCACGAAGACCCACCTTCCTGCGACCTTCCCTCCTCGTAATTCGTTGGGCCTGTAGTACATGTGGCACTTCCCTGTTGGTTTATCAATCATTTGATCCCTACTGTGCTGGTGAGATGAAATACGGTCCCACCAGGACACGTGGCGCCCTGTTGCTATGTCCCTATAGTAACCCTTGCACAACTTCATCATAGCGAGATGGCAACGACCATTGATCGGCCCTGATCTGACGGCGGAGAACTTGCGAGGCGTAAAAATATCATAAGGTTCAGAACTTAGGTAATTTTGATATCTTCGTGGGTATTAAAATATTAGTAATTGGGGAGGTGACTGTTGGATGGGGTAACATTCAAATTTTGAAACTTGGCGGGGCAAACAAAATGTGGTAACAAACAATGAATTGATAACCACCCGGCTTTGATGGTAAACCACAATGATGATCTCTTTGTGTCCTACTTATGCCCCCTCATTATTCTCCACCCTTCATTGATGATCCCTATCATGTGATAATTATTGAATGTTTTCATGTGATGAATCACATTGCCCTCAAAAAAGAGAATGGTGACCACACCAACCCATTGAAAACAACACATCTGAATGAATTTTGGCCCATGAAAAAAAAGGGCCAATGACCCTTAGGTGAAAATTTGAAGCATAACTATATAGCTTTAAAACACACCTAATATTTTATAGTGCCTATGAAATTTTATTTGGTGATACCATAGATTGGACAAAAGTATATAAAAAGGAAGTTAAACTTGATGTACAAGATCACCAATCTCAAACAAATATCAATAGAATGAATGATACCAACCAAAAGATTTAGGCATATTTAGTAAAATAAATAATAATCACAATGTCATTGTAACAATGTCAATTGAAGGTGGTGGAATAATTCATCTATAGTAACATCATATAGAATGCATGTACCTGGTTTTCTTTGTAATCTTTGTGTGCTTGTAATAATCAGTGGTAAGTGTTTAGGTACATTTGTGACCCTAGATAAGGAACAACCTTATTGAGCTTCACATTGTTTTGAGAGTAGTTTAATATTCTCTACTAAATAAAGCCAACCATGTGAAGGTAAAATCTCATTTTACCCCACCCCCCACCTGCTTTGACATCACTCCAAATTCCCCTTTAACATCTAGCTTTCATTCATTCATAAAATGTAACATTCTTTAATTATCACATGATAAAATTCATTAAATTATCACATGAAAATATCCATTTACACATAAGATTCATTAACATTCATTAACACACAACATTCATCAATATTCATTAACACATTATATAATTCATTAATAATTATATTCACTGAGATATAAAAATCAGCCATTATCAATTAAGTTTCATAAATGACAATCATTTGTTATTCTTTGATTTTTTTGAATTCCTAAATTCTTGAAGAGGAGCATCCATGTCATCAAATTCATTTCCCCTATTAGCAGTTCTTTCTAGCTCTACTCATGATCTTAGTTGTGCATGCCTAGACCTTTTGCTCATGATACATTGGGGGGTCCTCTATAATAACAGATAAAAGGGTTAAGTTAAAAACATTTTATTATAATTTTTACAAGTATCATTATTTTAAAGAACATAGTTGTGGTTCTCTTTACCTAATCCAACCACATCATCTTGTCTAGCACCCTACACCCCAATGTGTTCGTCATGAATAGTGGCCTCTATGGCCTCTCCGATTGTAATACAAAATGTTTCATTAATCGAAATACCTATTGCAATTAAACTTGTATTACTAAAAAAAATTAAATTTAAGATTATTACTCGTACTAATAATTACATATAAAAATTCAAATAGAAAATGTGTACATTGAGTAGTGTGATGCACATCTAAACCAACAACTTCATCTTGATCAGATTGTGTACCAAGACTTGCATGTTGCATTCCAATGTCATGCACATTGTTATCATTGTTTGCTTACTTCAAATAAATACACCCACTTTATGTTGGAATTTAACATCAATTACACTAATTAATAAAGTATTCAATTTGAAATAAAAATTATTTGGATTATTTACCATGACAAGTCCCTTAGTAGAACCTTCACACTCATTTCCTTTAACCACTCGGCTAGAACTCAATAGCCTTGTTTTAAGGTTATTTGCTTGTCCTCTTCTAAGAGATTTACTTTGAACTTAGAGGCCTACATTTTTTCTTGGTATCAAGAATTTTTGTTGCACTAGTTCATCAAAACCAAATTGATTGCAATTTATGAATATTTGCATACAATTTTTCATTTACTAATACTTATAACTTGTGGGGAAGTTTTGAATAACTACTAGAGCCGAGTTTGTGTTTCCTGTACTTATCTACTCTTATATGTTGTGTCTTTTATGTGTTAGGAAATCTATGAAAAGTTTGAAATGTGTTAAATCATATAAATATAAAGATTATTTAGTACATGATTACATTCTTAACATTATCACATACCTTCTTTTGTCATCTTCTAGTGGTTGTCCTTTATGTCTTTGACTTCTCTCCCCTGCATCTAACATAATATTATGCCACTCTAAATAAAAAATATAGGGGGCACTCATACTCAACATTTTTTCTCTAATTTATCCCTACAGTGGTCCATAACATGCCTAAAAAATGACCTTGCTTTCTCAAGGAGCTTAAGTTTTTGAAATGCACAAGGTCTAAAATAGTTTGTCATACTATCATTGAGAGCATCCTTTAACTTTGGACTTTGGATGTTCCACATTTTAAGAGAAATTTTTTTTGTTAGATTCATAAATGAATCAAAGAAAAACTATTCTAGCAATGATATAAAATCAAAATGGTGGATTGGGGTTTTATTTTGGTTATAATTTTTCACTCTATATGTATGGTGGGACTGAAAATATGCAAGTACTCATCACTAATTTTTTTATAGAAATTATTGTTCACTACAAAATAATCATGGGATCATAAGTTATTGCAAGGGACCAGATAGGGGGTAGTGCATCAATTTAGTCACCCTTTGGCATAATTGAGTAGTCTAAGGGTATGTAGTTGCCAATCAATTCAATTCTAGTCCAATGTTGTGGAGGACCTTTTGAACTGTAGCCATAGGGTTAGGGGCTAATGTGAAATCAACAGTTAATGGGTCCTCCTCATAGGACTCCTCCTAATGGACTGCATGTTGTTTTTCCTTCTTCTGATCAGCACCTGTTTGTGACAACAATATTATTAGCACTATTTATATTACTCCAAAATATGTAGTGAAGAAAAAAACATAATAAAAAATACTATTTAACATTTTTCTTCAATCTAATTCATACAATAACAATGAGGTTTACCTTTTGGGAAGAAAAAGTGTGAGGATGATGATGATAATCATTTCTATGTGGATGCTCCATATTGTAGCCCTATGTTTAAAAAAAATTTCATAAAGATATGTTAAAATACATGTTATTCTAAGTTATGCTAAATAATAAAAAATTATAAGAGAGCTTCAATTAAAAGAAAAGATGATTAGACTACATAGTAATAATTTATAACTCATTTTGATTTATTTTCAAAATATTTTATATCATGTTCAAGTTTATTTTACTATTTAATACCAAAATATGAGTCTATAAAAAAAATCCAAATATTTATGAAAAAATAAGTGCTATTTTTGCTCAACTATCTTGAATACTACTTATAGTTTACAACTAGAAAGAGAATGACATGTTTTAGTAGACTACACAATAAATCCACATGAACACTCATGCACATTTTTTGCATAAAGGAGGATTGCAGTATACAAAGATCAAATATAAAAATGTTAGCAAAATAACTTAAGAATTTAATGATGTGTTGGAGTCATTGGTTAGAGGTTCATTTAAATGGTGCATAGTACATACCACCCCCATGATAGTGGGTTTTTTTAAAAATATCTATGTGATTATAATTGTAATTGATAAGTAATTCTTCTCCTTCAAGTATTAATTTTATCGCACATACAAAAACGTGATTTCCCTCACACACCTCAAATATGAAATTGGGTTGCTTAATAGTTAGCGTAGGTCACATCTTATTTATAAAGCTTGCAACATTCACTGTTGTTGTTGGCCTTCCATCAATGTATATAGCTATTCTTTTACTTTGTTCATTTCCTTTCTATTGTATATAATTTTTCAAGAGTGCATACATACAAATACTTTTTTTTTTAAAATATCAAACAATCTACATCCAACTACTGTAATCATAACAAGGTCCAACATACTCCATCAATTTGACAACTTTTTTATAAACAACCTTTATAGGTCATCCATGGAAAATAAAACCCAAACCATGTAATGATGATGGTTCTATGAGATATACCCTCTCTCTAACACAAAAATGAATTTTTATTGGAGAAATTTTCTTGGGGACCCATTCTTTCTGCATGTATTGGTATCTAAAGGGCACTTGAGATTCACCTTTGCTCTCATCCTCATAATAAAATGAGCCGCCTTAACCAATAAAATATTTCATGCATTTATTTAAAAAAATTGATCTTTTGACCTTTGGTTGATCTCCTTAATGTAGACCTATTTAAATATCTCACTTTCTAATTCCATTCCTATATTTCCCTTGCTCGAGGAAGACACATTTGACAAATACTTTTTTTTTTGTACCTACACTCAATGAAATGAGAGAGTTATTTGCAAATGGTAAAATGCATTAATCTCTATAGGGTGTATTGAGTTATACTAAACAATCCATGAGACTGTGTGGGATGCTTGTGAAAGGGGTTTAGGTTCCTACATATGTAATTCAATTATCTTATGTTAGCTAAATTTTGTATGATGTGTATACTCAAAATTACATAGTAGACAACATGAACAATATGTAACCATCATAATTATTATATATATTTTTGTATTCCTTACCTTTAATTTATGCTATTTGTAATGGACTCTCAACAAAAGTTGGGTTGATGATGTTTGTAGTCCATTACTTGTTTCCACAAAACATAAACATAATATGAGCACCAACAATAAGATTACACGCATCACATCCACCATAAGCATCACATATGAATTAAAAATATTAAAAAGTAAATCACAAATTAATCAAATTAAGCACTGATCACATAACTATACATTTCAATCAATAAATCAATATTAAATAGCATAAGCATTGATCACATAACCATATATTTCAATCATGTCATTGATCTTCTTTTTCATCCATCTCATCATCATGATCATCATCGTCATCAACATCATCACCACCACCATCATTGTCATTGTCGTCATCATCATCATCATCACGATCACCACCACCACCACCACCACCACCACCATCATCATAATCACCACCATCTTCTTCATCTTCTTCTTCAAGAAAATTAATGTCAAGAACATCATCATCTAACTCTCGATCATAACCATCTTCTACTTATTCTTCTTCCTCATAATCTTCTTCTTGTATTGCATTATACTTTATCTGCCTTCCTCTTGGATCATGTCTAACAAAAAATGATCAACCCAATTTATGTGGAACCTCTGAGTAAAATACCTACTCACATTGGCTTGGAATAACATAGGGTTCATCCCCTAGTGTCTCAAATAACCTTGCATTATTCATTCAAAATCCATTGTCATGTTCAATAATAGTTCTATTAAGATCATTTTGATTAAGTTGTAGCTTGTACCATTTGATGACGGAGATAACTAATTTGAAGGAATTAAAGTCACACTCAAGTATATCATCCAAGATGTCATAGTATTGATTTTGAGACTCTCAAGGATGTAAGTTGTTTCTAGATGAAATATTAGTCACCTGAATGACCACACTTATCCCAAAATCACAAGTTTTCTTTGTGTCATCCAAATTTTTGATGAAAATTTTATAACCATTTCATAACATAGCCTTGTGGTGTTTCACCTGGAATAATATGTCAAACATCTAAAAATTATTGCATCCTAAGTTGATAAACATATGGGTGATTAATTATACATACTTGGAAATCTCTCAAACCATATCTTAAACCTATTTCCCCTTGTGTAACATTGGAGTCTCTATTACAGTGAGATTCTTTAACCAATGAAGACATACCTTCCCATATTAAGGTGCAACTAGAATGTTGACATCATTTAATCTATACTATTAAGCAATCTTGATTATTTGTAATATACAAATGTAGTGCATCCCACTCTCGAGCAGCTGTAGAAAGAATAAGTAGATGACTTACAACCAATTTATTTAGAATATTAAGAATTAATTAATTACAATAACATATTATAATTTATTACTTCTCACTTTTCTCAATCTACCTTTCCCCACCAAGTACTCCCCTTCAAATTTTTTAATGGGGCGGGGATCCCAAATGCAATCTATATGGATCTTTGTTGCAAGATTATGAAGATATTGAGTAACATAAACCATATTCTTGTATACCATATATCACTCCACTATAGAACCCTTAGGACATCTCTTTTTCAAACCAAAGCTTTAAAAAATTTAAGTTCCTCTCAACCATCCACATTGACCTAATCTGTACAAGTCCACACAGTTCAATCTCCTAAACTTGTTGTATGAGGTAGTGTTCTTGTGCATTGAAAAAAGTTGAAGGTAGATATTTTTACACATTAGATGAGAAATTCTTATTTTCCAATATTTTATATCTTTTTAATGAATTTCTTTAGATGACAACCACCTGCAAGAGATTCAAGACACAAAAATATATAAATATTGGACAATGTGATATATAACATAACAAGAAAAAAATAGTGAATATAATAACTATATTAAAAAAATGAATAAACACCACTACTTACCTCATGTATTTTCTAAGATAATATATCACTTGTTTGATGTTATTGTCAAATTTCTCAGGGAGAGATAGGGAAAGCACACATTGCAACAATTATAAACTAATCATTTCATTATTTTCTAATAGAATACAATGAAAATTACATGCAATTTTAAAATATATTGTAAATAGAGAAGAAAATGAGTTACTTTGACAAAGGTATGCTCATCATGCATTTTCAACCCTGGCCCAAATCCACCTTTCTTTGGTATGAGTTTACTTATGTTTGTAGAAAATATTTTGGGAAATTGAGTTTTTCGTATGACTTCTTTAATGATATCACTTTGTTGCTCCATTAATAACCAAGGAAGGGCACTCATATTAATCCAATATCTATTGCTATTTGATTCAATTAAAGTTTTTAGTACATTATTGGATTCATGAATTCCACTACAAATTTTGACAATTTTTTATTTGTCATACCTTCCATCCAATATTTTCTACGATGTCTCCATTATATTCTTTCCAATATACATAGTGTCAAACAAATGCACAATTTGTAGCTTCTCATAGTAGGGAAACCTACTAAATTGTTTGGGATAATATTTTAGTCCCTTTGGAAGGTGCTCAATAATCCCTTGATGACCTTTATAACCATTAATTACATAATCAACAAACAGACACAATAGAAATATATAAATTCCAAACATAAACCATTACATGGAACAAAATTGCCTTGGCGATTAAATCTATTATAATTGAACTTCCAATGCACGAGGTGTCATTCTTCATGGATTTTTTATGTAGTCTCTTATTTCCCATTGATTTTTTTTTCCAGTAGTTTGATACTTATGATTTCTGTGGAGGAAGTACCTATACTCATCAAACACCCACTTTCCTAAACTTTTTAAATAACAAGATTTCATTTTTGGAACACAAACTGAACATGCAAAATTTTCCTTTGTTGAAAGACCTACAAGATAATGATACATTTGGATTAAATTTTTTAATTTTAATAATTATAATTATCATGTGCAACTTGAATTTACCATAACATTCAACAAAAATGTATTAGTCTTAAGGCGTCATGTATTGCCCATATAAGTATTGGATGAAATTTAAATTGTCTTTGTTCTATTGATCTATTTATGTCATACACAGTGACATCATTCCATAACTCCACCAACTTGTCAATAAAAGGATCAATATATACATTCATATTTTTAACTTGGTACTTACCTAGTTGAATGAACAACAACAACATTATATAATTATTGCGACCATTTTGCTACAAGACTTATAATTATATGTAGATAACTATAGATAACTATTAAATGATAAAATATATAGAACAATAATTCATAACATAATTTCCTCCCTCTTTATTGACATCCATGGAGGAAGTTTATTATTGATAAGAAAAATAGGCCACCTTGAGTAAACAGATCTCATCTCTCCAAATGGATTCACACCATTCACTGCTAATGAAAGCTTGTGATTTTAAGGTTCTATTTTAAAGTGTGGCCACTTTTCCTCTATGTTCATAAATGTTGAACCATCCACCTACATTTGAATAATGTCATCTTGACTTCTATTGTGTGCATGGCAATCCATAAAGTGCTCCAAGATATCACACCTAAATAATCATACCAAGCATGGAATAATGGGGATGTAATAAAGAACTTGGCGAGATACCTCTTTTGTAGTTTGATTTGGTCGATATATACTCATATTACATTTAGAGTATTTCGTTGCAAATTCATGCTCTTTATGGTAAATAATATAGTGATTGGGACACACATCTATTGCTTGATACTCCATTCCAATATCTTTCATAGTGGTATTTAATTTTTGGTATGAGTGAGGGAGAATATTTGATGGTGGTAACATAAAATCACCTATCAATCTATACAAAAAAGTATAAGTTGTTGATATAAACATTATTAATGGTACATGTTTCACCCTTTTTTTTCACTATAATGACATATATGCCAACCTTAGCATAAGTGACATTGTTATGTTGGATAAACCATTCATAACCTTCAAATTCACCAACAATAATACAATAGAGAGAAGAGTTATTTGGGAGCCTTCATAAAGGGTCGTATCTACCTTCTCAAATAGGGATATATCATGGATGAAATCAATATCATCCTAATCATCATCATCATCATCATCATATACACTAGTACCAAATTTTTCATGGATTAATGCATTCATACCATCATCTTCAAATGTGTATTTTGACACATGATCATCATCTTCAATGGGATCATGATCTTCTGCTTCAATAGTTGCAGCTCCATGTTTCTCCACTTCCAAAACTATATTCTCTGAGATGTGTTGGTCCATACCACATATTTCCCTAGGGAGACCAACCTACATAAAAAATGATGTTAATAAATAATTCATGATCATGATCTCATCATCAAGTGATTTCATGTGTATATTAATTATTAAAGCAATATAACAAACAACTTACCAATGGATGGTATTCAAACCCCCTTTCAATGTAACCATTGTACCTAAAATGTCTCTTAGATATTTTGATTAGGAGTCTTCTAGTGTTTAAGCTCTCACAAATTTTGTAAGGATAATAAAATTTTCCATCACCTTCTCTTTGAAAGTTGGACCATAATCTAGTGATTGTCTCCCTATTTTGATCTAATTCACCTCTATTATCTAACATGATCCTTCTCCATAAGATCTTGTGCTTGTACTCTTTTTAAATTGGTTTTACTTTCTAGATCTATCATTGATAACCATTTCACCATATACATTAACATTAGAGAAAAAGTGAGAGAAAACCTTGAAAATGAACAACAAATTATATGATGCACCAAATTTATGTTTTAGACATCTACTAAGATGAAAAACCTTTAAGTAAAATTAGCATTTTTCAAATCTCAAAATATATGCATGTCCAACTTGAAATAACTTGGTATATTTTCATATAATATTAAGTCTCACTATATTACAATCAACAAGGTTCTTTTTATGCTAGACATATTTTGGTTAGTATACCTTGTGAGTAAGTTAAATTATATTATGCCATTCAATTTTACAATGGATATTTTGGTGGATAAATTCAAACTCTTGAGCCAAATAATCTTTCTTTAATATAAAATAAATTGACTATCAAAAATTACTCACATCCACCTTAACGTATGCGTACTTAGGATAGTTAGGGTTTGACACCTTCAATGTATAGCTCTCATCTGGACCAAATTGTAACCAATGAAACAAATTGTACTTAGTTATATTTTGTTATCCTATCACTAACCTTTGTCTTTTTACTTTGTCTCAATGAGAATGTCAATGCGTGACTTGATCCTTACTTACACGTGTTCTTTTGTGCATTGTTTATGGAACTTCAATGTTATAGTATCTTTAACATCTTTTCTAAATTTATTTCAAATCCTTTCTTCTTCAATGTTCATTTGACAAGCCATCTTAAGTTATTAAAAAAAATCACTATACCTTTTGTTATCTCCTTTTGTCAATAGTGTTTTGATATGTGATTCTATTGATCCTTTTATCCATCCTAATTTCTCAAATCATAATCTAAATTTGTCAAATGAAATCTTCATGTTAATCCAAGTCCTCGAACCAATTCAATGGGTGAGGAATATGAAATCCCTACTTTTTACAATTTTACAATTTTCAAAATTCTAAAGCTTATAACCAAATTCATCAATGCCATATCCAAAAAATATACATTTCTTTGACTTAGCTTCTAGCTTGGTTCTATTTTTAGAATCTATATATGTAAATGCTTCACAATCGAAGCTTTTGAGAAAAGAATAACTCACCTTCTTACCAGTCCGTGCTTCCTCTGGAATACCATAGCCCAAAGGAGTAGATTGTAACACCCCACTAGGGAACCCAAAAGAAACTAACCTAAAATTTCACTAAGTTTACCAATTTTTTTTTTTGAAAGATAATAACTTAACAACAATAGATATAATATAGCAGAAGCAATAACATACACACATACATATGCAACACATAAACATATTACATCTCTTAAGGGTCCCATGATGTTGAATCACATTTAAGATTAATTAATACTAAATCCAATATATAACAAATCCACATCAAAGAATATCTACAAGTATGAATCCATTTGAATAATATACAATTATAGGATGCCACTTGGCAATAATCAAAATGCACAATCATCCACTATACAAGTCAAAGGATATGAAAGGCTGAAAGAATATACATCATAAAATAGATTATATCATCATGTAAGATCTATGAAATGAAATACAATACAGTAGAGTATAACCATCCATCATAGTTGTGATGACCCCTTTTTAACCCCCTAACTTAAAATTCAAATTTTGGGCATAAGTTAGGGAAGTATCCAAAATTAAGCAGACCTATGACCATCATTGTTATTAAAAGTTTGAGGAGATGAGCATTTCATTTAATTTACTTAGTTTATTTGGAAGATTTCTTCTTATATTACCAAACAACCTTCTCTCTTCAGGTTACGATCATTTTGAGATGGTAGATTGACGGTGCAAAGGGTGCATGAAACAAGCTACAAGTAGTTCCTTGGAGGATATTCATCAGGTGCTCAAATTTACTCCGCCTCTCCCTCCACCAACTCCCTATCTTAAGAGACCATAATGTGGATGAGAAAATTAATTTAATGAACATAATTATTTGGCACAAGAATCTTTCTCTCTCCTTATTACGATCATCTTGAGATGGTAGATTTATAGTGCAAAGGGCACGTGAAATAGGCTACAAGTAGTTCCCTAGAGGATATCCATCATGTGCTCAAATTTAATCTACCTCTCCCTTCACCAACTACCTATCTTAAGATTTTGTAATTTGAATGAGAGATAGACTCTCTGTACTATGACTGAAAATGTGTTCTTAATGTTATCTAAATCTTAAGAATATATCTTAATACCATATACCAGTATTCCTTTAATGCAATATTTATTTATATGTCATACATTTATATCTATTCTGATACATATATCATCATACACACACACACACACACACACACACACATATTCATATTCCAAAGCTTATAGCGCATATTAGTATTTCAAGATCACTTTAATATTTACATATTTACTCATATGAATTTCTTAATTAAATTCCTTATGATTCTTGTCTATATTCTTTCAATGAATAGAATTGAACAAATCTAGGAATTAACATATCTCATACATAATGATCCCATTAATGGAATTCCATATTTACTTTCAATACTGATACCTTAATACAGAACTTAATAGCAATGGCTTCTTATCTTTTTATTTAACTGGTTCATATTCGATGTATGAATTAAATGTATTTATATATTAATGCGTACCTGACTGTATTTGTCAGCATTTCATGGGTAGTACTTGACTGTAGTTGACTGTTCTTGGCAATGCCAATACTCGGCTGCACTTTTATTTCTTCTTTCCTTTTTTTGTATTTAACCTAACCCTAATAAATACCATTTGGAGTGGACATGAATAAAAAGTCGTGCCCTAAAATATATGTTTAATCATTGTTTATTTGCATGTTATACTTATTAATTAGATTTATGTTCCTTATTTTCTTTTAGCATAGTCTATAAAGTTATATTATATTTATTTGAAGAGTATTTATAGCTTATGGTAAGGATATATATATATATATATATATATATATATATATATATATATATATATATATATATATAAGTGCAAGTATATTAATTGGAAAGTATTTGTAGTTAATAGATTAGAGTTTTAGGATTAGAAGAATATTTTATAATACAAGAGAGATGAATGATCAACACTTTTTCTTGGTGACCATTAATATAATATTAATATTATTCATCCCTTAAGATTATAATAATTTTTATGCTATTGATGGATATAATTTTAACAATAGTGTTAAGATATTAAATCAAATAATAAAACAAATATAAGTATATGTTTTTTATGAAGAAAGAATACATTAATCATGGTTATCCATTTTAATCTCCAAAAGATATGATGGATCAGAACAATTATTAATATTAGTTTAATAATTTTTTAACTTATAATAGTTTAGATTATAATTATTAAATCATATTTTAGATTTGATTAATTATCTTATATTACCTTTTAATAGTATTATATTATATTTTATTATAATCATCCTTAATTAAAATATTCCTTCTTGTTATATTATAATATTATGTTTTCTTTTAAGATTATAAAATTAATTATTTCTTTAACTTATTATATTATTAAATTTTATTAGAAAAATAGGTGACATGACAGTCCACCCTTCCCAAAATTGCTTGTCCTCAAGCAATTCACTATTCTCTGCTTGTGATTTGATCGATGCAACCTGAAATAGTAATTTCACTTTGTTAATGTTGTTTTCTCAACTGATGGACACTCCTCTCTTATTTTCTTTCTATTTCATTTTCTTTTGTTTCATTACACACACACACTTCATCTGTACAAATTTTCTTTTACAATACTATATACTCCTCTATATTCGAATATGTATATATCCTTTGTATTTAAATTAATTTGACATATAGATCAAATTAATAATAAATGTATACTTTAATACTATATTCATTACTATCCTACTCCTTATCTACATCATATAGTGTGTTCTCATCTTATACTTCAATGAACCCTTTTTGGGGGTCAATTGTTTATCTACAACTTTTTCTTTATTTGTATCCTTTTGCCATATTTTCCTTGATGATCCTTTGATAGATGCTAAACTTCAATGCTCACATCATTGAAACTAAGAAAGAAAGTTGCTCAATTTTCCATGGGCTACTGTAATGACCTGTTTAGGTCATTTTCTTATTTGATTCTCCTTCTTAGCATATTGGGTATCTTAACTACTGCATGTTATTTTAAAATCTTGAGTAGATATGTGTAGATGTTAATTAATTATTATATTACCTTTAGTAACCATCCAAGGAATCAGCTCATTTCATCTACAACTTTGAATGTTGTCAATAGCCTGAATATGTATTCTTGATGAATACCTCCTAATTGCTACCTCTAAACATATCTTTCAATATAACTAATATCCTTAATAATAAAAAATCTATCTCATGGTATATAGAGGCTATGATTATGAAAATCAAAACTTTATTTCAAAATTTTGAAAAAGGGGTCATTTCCCATACTTATAGAGAAGCCAACGGTGTCATTGATTGGATAGCAAATCAAGTAGTTCAAATGGGGCAAAAGATGAGGTGGCTTGATGAATTAAACAAGCATGTGGATCTTAAAGCAATTATTAATTATGATGTTATTCATTCCAAAGTGGGAAATATTTGCTTGGGTTAGAAATTTAATGATTTGTGGGAGTGGCCTTACGACTATCAAATTACCATCCCCAAGGAGGTACATTCATGTGAAGGTTATGTGTTCTCTGCACGTATCATCAAAAAGGCAACCTCAACATCATGTCACAAAAAATTGGTCTCATTTCAACCTCTTTGCTATCAGTATCTGGGTGTCTCTGGTTTTTTGTTTGCTTTGTAATATGGGGGGTGAACCAAGGAAGTAGGAGCCCAAAAAATGTGATGATTGGAAGGCTAGATAGGATGTTTGGAAGATTCTCCAAAAAGGGAAGGTGGTCAGCTACCTAGAGCAGTTGCATGGATTCAAACCCCATGTCACCACTACCTTCTTCAAAAATTGGGTGGATGACAAAGTTACTTCACATGGAGTCTCTGTAAAGCTTCCTAAGGAATTCATTGCCAAGGTCACTAGCCTCCCCATGAAAGGTATCAAATTCTTGAAGTAGACCAGTATTTCCAATGCGGCCTACAAAAAATTCCCAAAGATGGATGAAGAGGAGATGCAATTGGAGAAAAATGGAGACTTCTTTGATGTGCAATAGATTAAAGGTATTTGGCACGATGTGCTTGGTTGTATTCATGAGTACTTTATCCTTGATGGAAGGAATAAAAGGGTGCACAAATTCCACTTTGTCTTTCTTAACCATTTCAGGTACAAGGACAAAATTTCCTTTCCTTTCTATTTGCAATTTTCTTTGCTCCAAAGTTTGTATGCCCATAGAAAGAAACAGTCTCGACCCATCTTACATGAAGGTATAATTTTTCTCATTGAGGGTTTTTGTAAAAATAAATTCGTTGCTTCGTCTCCTTCCACTGGCAAGCATAAGAATCCTAAACCCTTAAAAGGTAAAATTGATGAGAATGTTAAAGAGAAAGTTAAGGCCAAACTGAAACCCTCCAGCTCTCGAAGACAAGTTGTGGAAGAGGATACAGAGGTGGAGAGTACTGAAGGCTCAAATAAGGATGTCCCTGAGGAAGAGGAAGGGACAGATGTTGGGGAGTTTAGCTCTAACTTGGATGGTTATCCGGATATGAAAGACAAAAATGAGGAAGGGAGAGAGGAAGATACTACTTAGGATAACTCAGAACAAAGCAAGTTTGATAATGAGGGTACTCATATTGAGTCTGGGGGAGGTGATAAAGAGAAAGAAAATTTAATCGATGATCCAGCCATTTTAAGTGAGGAGGAAAACATGGGGATAGCTTCCACTCCTGTAAAGGAGACTAAGGGACAAGATAAGGAGGTCCCAAGTCAACATGTCCCTACGAAGTCTAGTGAGGAGGAGCTGTTGGATGGGGAGGTACAAATTGATAAAGTTGGCCCCTTGCCACACACCACTGTTGATGATGTGGGTGACTCCCTTAAGAGGGAAACCAAACTTTACTTCCTACACTCTGCCAAACAAAAAGTTGACTCTTTCCTTCAAGTCAACTCCTAGATTTATAATGAAATAATGGGGCTAAAGAAAAAAGTGTAAACCTTGCAACATAACCAAGAGGCTAACCAGGCTATTATTCAACACATGGAGGTGCAAATGGGAGATATCCCAAAAAAACTTAAGGATTACGAGTAGAATCTTAGAATGCTTATCAAGGAAAGTGGAACAAAAATGGAGCACGTAACTTCAAGCATCTATGTTGCTATGGTGACATTGGGCAAAAGAGAAAATGAAGGAACCATATCTTCAGAGGGCCCTAGAAAGAAGACAAGACAGAGTTCAAGGAAGAAAGCCTTGATTGTTGTTGCTTCTTTGGCTGCTAACTCCATCTAGGACATGACTAAGATTGGTAAGGAGGAAGTTAAGATGATTATGAAATTGCAATAGTTTCTTGGGTCTTCTTTTTTGGTTGGGTTCCTGTTCAGGTCCTATTTGCTGGTTGTTACTTCTGGTTCTTGTGTTTGTTCCTATTTTCTAGCTTTTGTTTTTAAACTATACTGATGGTTCTAGGTCCTTGTAGAACCTGGGTACTTTATTTGGACTTTGTTAGTGGTTTTAGGTCCCTGTAAAACCTATTTTTGGTACTGCTTCTAGTAGGTTTAAGGTCTCTTTCCTGATGGATGGCTTGCTTTTTCCTTTTTTGAGGATGTGAAAGGGTTTTGGGGTCCCTTCAAAACCTATTTTTACCGTAATCTAAAACATATCTTTCAATTCGAGTTAATATATATATTCAATGTTTATGTAATATTGGAGCTCAAGTCTATTTTAGATATATTGAAGGATCATTATATATTTTTGTAAGAGACCTATGGCTATGCTCTAAAAGATATCACATTATATGTAGAAGACGATTGTGTTGTCCATTCCTCTGACTAGACGATTACACAATTAAATGATGCTCCTTTCTTTAAGAGATTAGATGATTAGACAATTACTTATAGTTATAAATTGATGTTATAATTATACATTTTGTTACTAAGCTTTTGATGATGGAATTTGTTTGAATAGAAATGTCATCTTACAAGTGCAAAATTTAAGGTTTTGATACCTTAAACCTTAATACATTATGTGAAGCACATGTTTGCAAGAGCCTGCTATGGAATGATGAATGTATAGAAAATGGGTTTTATTATTAAGTGCAACTAAGTACTACAGGGATCTCATGCAGGCACATGTTCCTCTATGTATATATCACTACTAGAGAATTTTGTGGGAGCACAGGAAGTAACAATCGGGCCTCCTACAAGACTGTGAATTTTGAGCATCATTCTGCTTTGGTGGTGGCTCATTGTTACAAATTTGAAGGCATATATGAATGTTCTGACTTCCCAAGATAAACACAGATGTGGTAGCTATTCCAAAGTATTGGTCAAGATCTAGCAATACTAGTCACACACAGGGACTGTGCTATTGGAAATTTGTACCTAGTGCGTGTAAGATTCACCTTGTGTTTAATGCAGAAAGAAATCACAATGCTCTTGATGTAAGGAGAAAGTTCAATAGAAACATGCCACCATTCTATTCTATTTACACACATAATTGGAAAGTTAGTAAGATGAGTCTAATCAATTATATAGGATCATTGACTTGAATCCTCACCTTACTCATTTGATCATGAGCAACAAATCTCACAATAAGTGGGAAATAACAAACAAAAAAATCACTAATAGTACATTAATATAAGAGTTGTGAATATGTTTTGGTTGATAGTTTGACATCTCAATAAAGATATTCATTATTCAAAGTCATTTCTTGCTTGATACAATTCATTTGAAAGAGGCTTGAAGAAGAGTTACAAATATTTTGTTGACCAAACCCTAAACCTAAATGTCAACAGATTGTGTAATGAAAAATCATAGATGCCCATATAGGATCACAGATATTCCAATGTGTCCTCAAGATATCTCTACATTTAGTAATATATCATGTTGCTTGAATCCTCTACTTCATATAATTTTTTGAAGAGTAATCTACTGGCTACATATGTTTCCCTCATATAGTGCAATTTGTCTACCATAATACTCCTAGTGCCTATCTTAAACATTGAAGAAGTACTACAAGTTCCTAGTAGGTGATGACTGGTTGTGTACTTGTGGAAGCTAACAATGCAATAATAAACTTCATACTTATTAATCGCTGATCTATTTAACCATTAAATATTAATGAAGCCTTTCGAGAAAAATCTCTCAGAGGAATCCCACATCTAATCCCCTCATGGGAAGGAAGCAAAAGATGAAAGTTTTAAATGCCAATATTATTGTATAGAAAGTGAACAAAAGGAAATTACAGTTTTCAAAAATTATGTAGAATCATTTTGAATCAACATTTGGGATCTTTGTAATGCATCATCACTAGTATTTTATTCAACCATATTTTGTCATCAGCTTCTTACCAAAAATATATCAATCATTTTGCTTATATAAACCACTAGGGTGGGGACTTAAAATATTTATAAGTTAATTCAATATGGTGTGCTATTGATAATTATTGATGGCCTTCTATTTTCGTGATTTCTTTGATGACATATTATATTTATGAATGTTCTCATAATGCTTTACTCTGAATCATATGCCACTGATGCATATCATGCCTTTCACATATTTGTGTTTGAACTTTTGTTGCAAGAGCTGGAGATTCATATCTACATCGGGGTCTTCTACATTAGTTACTAAACCCCTAATTCCCAGTGGGATCTTCAAAAAAACATGTTACTCCTATTTAATTGTTGTGTGCATATACATTCTAATGATAATTATTTTCATGTCATTGTGTAGATATCATGACTTCGGATTAGCTATCATTTCTATTTGAACAACTGTCTGCTACCTTCAACATGCTATGGGTTTTGATTGAATGCATTTTCTACATATACCTATAAGTCTCATGTAATCAATATCTTCAACTATAGTTTGTGACATGCAAGTCAAATGCATGCAAAGTTGTTGAAGCAATTAGGCGTTGTTTAGTTTGTTTGTTCCATAATATTCCTAAGTTCATTAGATATTTCTTCACTTATCTTTGCTCCCTTTCTCATTTACTATCTTTACAAGATGGCAAGATCATGCTCTGATACCACTTGTGATGACCCCTTTTTAACCTCTTAACTTAAAGTTCAAAATTTGGGCATAAATTAGGGAATCATCCAAAATTAAGCAAACCTATGACCATCATTGTTATTAAAAGTTTGAGGAGATGAGCATTCCATTTAATTT
Source organism: Cupressus sempervirens (assembly GCA_028749045.1). Taxonomy (NCBI): domain Eukaryota; kingdom Viridiplantae; phylum Streptophyta; class Pinopsida; order Cupressales; family Cupressaceae; genus Cupressus; species Cupressus sempervirens. Next base: position 344,594,060 of record CM053784.1, read on the forward strand.
ACTTAGTTGATTTGGAAGATTTCTTCTTATATTACTAGATAACCTTCTCTCTTCGAGTTATGATCATTTTGAGATGGTAGATTGACAATGCAGAGGGCACGTGAAACAAGCTACAAGTAGTTCCCCCGAGGATATCTGACAGGTGCTCAAATTTACTCCGCCTCTCCCTCCACCAACTCCCTATCTTAAGAGACCATAATATGGATGAGAAAATTGATTTAATGAACATAATTATTTGGCATAGGAATATTTCTCTCTCCTTATTATGATAATCTTGAGATGGTAGATTTATGGTGCAAAGGGCGCGTGAAATAGGTTACAAGCGGTTCCCTAGAGGATATCTGTCATGTGCCCAAATTTACTCTGCCTCTCCCTTCACCAACTCCCTATCTTAAGATTTTGTAATTTGAATGAGAGATAGACTCTCTGTACTATGACTGAAAATGTGTTCTTAATGTTATCTAAATCTTAAGAATATATCTTAATACCATATACCAATATTCCTTTAATGCAATATTTATATATATATGTCATACATTTATATCTATTTTGATTCATATATCATCATATATATATATATATATACATATACATATACATACATACATATATATGTATTATATATTCATATTCAAAAGCTTATAGCGTATATCGATCTTTCAAGATCACTTTAATATTTACACATTTACTCATATGAATTTCTTGATTAAATTCCTTATGATTCTTGTCTATATTCTTTCAATGAATAGAATTGAACAAATCTAGGAATTAACATATCTCATACATAATGATCCCCACTAATGGAATTCCATATTTACTTTCAATACTGATACCTTAATACATAACTTAATAGCAATGGCTTCTTATCTTTTTATTTAACTAGTTCATATTCGATGTATGAATTAAATGCATTTATATATTAATGCATACATTACTGTATTTGTCAGCATTCTGCAGGTAGTACCTGACTGTATCTAACTGTCCTTGGCAATGCCAGTACCCGACTGCACTTTTATTTCTTCTTTCCTTTTTTTGTATTTAACCTAACCCTAATAAATACCATTTGGAGTGGACGCGAATAAAAATTCATGCCTTAAAATATATGTTTAATCATTGTTTATTTGCATGTTATACTTATTAATTAGATTTATGTTCCTTATTTGCTTTTAGCATAGTCTATTAAATTATATTACATTTATTTGAAGAGTATTTATAGCTTATGGTAAGAATATTTGTAACTATATATATATATATATATATAAGTGTTAGTATATTAATTGGAAAGTATTTGTAGTTAATAGATTAGTGTTTTAGGATTAGAAGAATATTTTATAATACAAGAGAGATGAATCATCAATACTTTTTCTCAGTGACCATTAATATAATATTAATATTATTAATCCCTTAATATTATAATAATTTTTATGCTATTGATGGATATAATTTTAACATTAGTGTTAAGATATTAAATCAAATAATAAAACAAATAAAAGTATATGTTTTTTATGAAGAAAGAATACATTAATCATGGTTATCCATTTTAATCTCCAAAAGATATGATGGATTAGAACATTTATTAATATTAGTTTAATAACTGTTTAACTTATAATAGTTTAGATTATAATTATTAACTCATATTTTAGCTTTGATTAATTATCTTATATTACCTTTTAATAGTATTATATTATATTTTATTATAATCATCCTTAATTAAAATATTCCTTCTTGTTATATTATAATATTATGTTTTCTTTTAATATTATAAAATTAATTATTTCTTTAACTTATTATATTATTAAATTTTATTAGAAAAATAGGGGACATGACAATAGTATACAAGAACAAAATGAAAGGCAATACAAAATAGGGAACTCCAGCAATGACATCAAACTGTTAGATCTCAATGGTAAAAGTAAAAAGTACTACCACCTCACGTCATGGTAACTTAAATGGCCCACTCCCATTGTGCTAAGGATTATAATCTCAAGTCCCATACAGATATCAATCCAAAAAGTTAAATCCAACATCTAGGTCAACGAGAACCTGAAAGTAATCTAACTCAAGGTACCAAGACACAAATGACATCTAAACCTAGAGGCAACAAAGACATATAGGAAATCTACTATGCAACTGGGCAAGTGTCGTCGCATAAACCAACTCTAATGTTACCTTAATAGCCACTCTAGAATTTAACCTCCTAGTGTCTCTATGCGGCACTAGTATCCTTTCATATAGACAAGGCATACTAATGAAGCAAGGTTGTAACCAAGCATCCTCTCTACTCCCATCCTAGCGTGTACTAGCACTCAAGGCATGAGTAAGGAAAAAAAAAGACTTTAATTAATTCATTTTAAAACCCATTTAATGAAATTTTATCACTTATTAAAATAACTTACAATGGGTTACCTAGGTAGCCACTCTAGGCTTTGACCTCCATTGCAAGCCACTTCCCAACATACACATAGATTACCTATCCTAGGCTCATATAAGTAAAAATCATAAAATCACAATTTTCACCTTAGCCCTTTACAAGCGACTGGAAAGCACCTATAGATAAAACTAATAATCACCTTAGTCCTTTACAAGCAATCGTAAAGTACCTACAAACCAATCACAATAATCACCTCGATCCTATACAAGCAACTATAAATTATCAAAAGATAAAATACAATAATCACCTCAGTCCTATACAAGCAACTTGAAAGCATCAAAAGATAACTGATTGAAGACTCAAAGGTTACACTAGACAAGTCACATCATTCACCTCAATTCTATACAAGAAACTAGAAAGCATCCAAAAGACAACTGATCAAAAAATCAAAGTTTACATTAGGAAAAACACACCATTCACCTCAATTCTATACAAGGAACTAGAAAGAATAAACAAGCACTAATCATAAATCATCATAGAAACATGTGACAAATTACCACTATCATGCATAAAAGATCTTATACATAACATCATCACAGAACAAACATAACCCCCAAGCCTCTAGTAAAACATCTTGATAGGTCAAGAGCTAAGTCAAAAACTAAAACCCAACAACAGTAAACCACATGCCGCATATAGTACATACAAAAGTAACTTTCATAATTCAATAGGTTTTGAGAACACAAAAATTCAATGTTCACTATGGTTTCAAGTTTTAATTTTTGTTTTCAAGTATTATAGATTCGCTAAAATTCTTGAGTCCACATGAGTCTCAACACTCAACAAATCATAAAAAGTTGTTTAAACATAAAACCCCAGGTGTAAAACCACACACATCTCATCAGAGTCTTTTAAAAATTTGTTTTCATAGTTTGTTAGGTTTTCTTAAAACATAAGAGTTTATTATACAAATAGGGTTTTAGTTCTTGTTTCCAAGTATTATAGTTTATAGAGTTTTTAATTATAATCAAAGTTCACATTTTCATCTTCTCAAAATATTATAATTAGCAAGGTTTTCAAATAATAAAATTTTCCTATTATTACAAATAATTTTCATATATCTAAACCATATAAACACATCTAAGCTTATAAAAGAAAAGATTAATTCTCCCAATTAATTTTTTATTTTATTTTCAATTTACTTTAAAATTATATTTTAATAATAAGGTAATAAATCAAATTTAAAATAATTAAATATTTAACTTTATAATATTTAAATATTATTCACAAAAAAATTGTGAGTAGAATAAAAAGTAAAAAAGTGAAAAATACGAAGATGTCTCATTCAAAAGTAGTTAATCAATATAATTGCAGATATGTATACCCTAAAAGACTAGGGTTTTTGAAATCATGCCCAAAGTCTCTACTAGCTAATAGATCAAATAATTCTACATTCAGAAGCATACATACACCGGAACCTTCGAGCGACAATCTTCAAGTGAGTTCAACTTATGCAGTAAAGACCTCAAACTATTTCACCACATTAACTTGTTTGCAGGATCCAGAGGCAAGTGATGTTCAGGATCTCAACCCTAAATGGGGAGCCATCAGTCATGGTAGCCTCCCCCATCCTCATTAGCTCCTAGGTAAAGATCTACCCTTGATTCATTAAACATTTAGCTTAGATAAGAAGATTTACTTCTTTAACTTAACAAAATATGCAAGCTCCAACCTTAACCCCATTTATACCCAACAAACAAGTTTTTCCATTAAAGCATCTATTGATCATTCAATCCCTAGCTTCAAACACCCTGAAAGCCTACATTCCTCCTCATTGTAGGTTACCACCCTCTTGTCCCTTTCTTCACCCAAATTCTTTACCCCCTCAGTCCCATAGCATCACACCAACTAGAAATAAGGAGATAAGGTCCTAATTATTAGTGACCAAGATAGTGAAGATTGTTGGCAAGAATGCTAGGAGGTTGGTCTATTCACTTTTTAGAATGGCCCTAAAGAAGAACTGCATAATCTAATTGACTGGTTGGAGGACTACTACGGCTATCAGGTAAGTATTTCTCACCATACTGATAGATTGGTTTTCATACATTTTAGTGAGGAGGATGTGAAAAAAGACTTTCTATTTGATTCTAAATATTTTTTCAAGGGTCATGAGGTTAAATTCTTTGAATGCATACCAAATTGTAATGAAGATAATTTATTTATTTTAAATTCCCACATGGTTCTCCATAAACCCTATCCCTTTAGAGTTTAAAAAATAGGTATTATTAAAAGGATAGGATGCTCAATGGGAGACTTGATTAGATTATATGCCTCTTTTGAGTGTTGTAACAACATAAAACTCTTAATAAAATGTAGAGCAAACAATATGACTCTCAAACCAATCAAAATCATTACCAACAGATTGACATACAAACTAAACTTTCTGAACTATGAAGGTAAAATTATTGAGATAATCAGGCTTAATAATGAATGAAAGTTCTCCTTCAGAATATTGCAAACTACATCAAATCTCAATGTCTCCCTCCCCATGATCAGAATAAGGCACCAAATAATGAAGCAAAAGGAGTGTTTAACTGAGGGAGTTGTCTTAATGAGTACAAAAGATAACTTAGGCAATGCAAGGGTAGAAAAGTCAAATAAGGCTAAAGAATAAAATGATAATAGCCCAACACTTCAAATCAGTGGAAATCAAAAGGAAAGAATCATAACAACACAAGAGAATAACAAAGGAAGTCTTCAATCGGAAATGCCCAAAAGTATAGAAAAGAGCAAAGATAAGTTGTATTCATTAGATTTGGTGGAGCAAAAAGATCACATCCTCAATTTGGAAAAGTCCCCCAAATCAGATAAGAGGGCCAAAATATAGAGCATAATTGTTACAATAAAAAATATAAAAGGAAAGAAAAGAAAGTCAAAGAAAGGAAAGGTCCTATGAAGCTAGATAATGAGCAAAAGAATTTTTCAGAAACTAATTTGGCAGGTAATAAGAGCTCAGCTATTTCACACATAAATATTGATGACATGGAACACTCATCCTTATACAGAAAAGCTTTAGCAAATTAAAAGAGTAAACATACTAAAAACAACACAAAGGTACAAAGGCAACAAGCTGAAGAGCCATCTCTGGTGATCTTAACTTTTGACCAGAAGACTCCAAAGTGGATAACCAAATTTTGGTACACTCCCACCCCAAGGAGAGAGTCCCCTAAAGACAAAATCAAAACAAGAATATCAGGAGAAAACATGCCTAAAGACATCCCAGTGCAAGACTTCTAGGATTTTTTAAATAAGGAATTAGGGGAGAATGAAGTCATGGAAGTAGAAGTTCTAAAAGAGGAGGAAAATGAAAATATAGAAAGGCTCTTAGAGGAACTAATCTGGGTATTTGACTTTGAAAATGAAGATAGTTGTAGTATTTCACAAAAAGAAGAAATTTTGTAGCAAGTACTATAGTTGGGAGGAGATAATTATACTTTTGAAGATCTCAGAAGGGACCTATTATCTTTTGAAGAAGAAAATAAACCAAACAAAGACACTGTTGACATGGTAGCTAGAAGGTTATGTGAGGTTGAGGATAGAGTGACCTTGGAACACCAAAGCATAATAGAACATATACTACAAGAGCTAGGTAATGATGAAAAGGAGGTCAAGGAGAATAATCAGTCTAAGATAGTAAAAAATGCACAAGAGAATCTAGAATAGTTGGGCATAATAATGAATCAGGAATGGGTTAAATCCCCTAATTTTGGTAGGATAAAATCTAGAAGAGGAAGGAAATCACTCAAGGAACTCAAAGAAGCGGATGGTCAGGCTTGAGAGCAACAAAAAATCAACCAGCTTTTTAACATAGGGAAGGGGAAGATCCTTCCCAAGGAACCATGAAGATCACCACATAGAATGATAGGGGCTTAAATGCCCCTAGCAAAAAAAGATTACTAAAACAAAATATAAAATTATTTGAATTCAAAATTATTTTATTACAAGAAACTAAACGAAATAAGACAAAAGGAATTAAATTAGATAAGAAGTTAGGCAATTGGACTATTACCATGCAAGAATCTATAGGTGCATTCAGGGTTTTAGGTGTCATTTGGAATCATAAGAAACTAACCTTAGATATATTAAGATCAAACAATAATTGGATCAGTGGTACAGTCAAAAGCTTGAAATCTAACCTCATGTTTATTATAATTAACATTTATGGTCCATCCAACAATCTAGATAAAAAATTAGTTTGGGAAGAAATCAACCAATTCATGAAAGATCATCAAAATAGTCTAATATTACTAAGAGGAGATTTCAATACTATTTTATACTTGAATAAAAAAATAGGGGGATCTCAATAGATCCCTCAATCTACTAAATATTTTTTAAAATGGTGTGATTTTCATAATCTGATTGATATCCCACTTAATAATGGGAATTTTACGTGGAACAACAAATGGAAGGATTTTGCATATATAACTAAAAAAATTAGATAGGTTTTTTATTAAAGGATATTTAGATGTAAATAATCTAAATATTCAATCTTTGATTCTGTTGATTGCTGGTTCTAAGCTTTCCTTCTTCTCATATATATATTCTCATATTGCACATAAAAAAATCTCTCTCTACTTCACTACATTCTTTGAGCTTTCTTTCTTCCACAATATTTGTGTTGTCCTTTGTCAAAAGATAGTATCCTTGACCCATACATAATTGGTGTGTCTTCAACTTTTCTTTCTAGATGTTATAGTTGTTAGTGTAAAAAATTATTATTTAAACTTTACTTAAGTTTACGTAGGATAAATGCATTATTTTATTATTTATTAGGTTAGACACCTAGGAGTTTGTGTACTCATATGAGTTGTCATATTGACAACATAGGAGTAAGCAACTCTAATTTAGCACATGGTGTCTATAATACTAGAGTTTGCATAATTAATTGAGTTGCCATGTAGACAACACAATTATTTGCACTCTTAATTAAGCACATAGTGTCTACAACATAATTTTATGTAACACACATTTGTAGGCTTATCCTCTCATCATTGCACTAACTCCTATGCTTAATGGAGGATAATCCACTATTGGTGGACATGTTCTTAGTTGCGAGGCTTATCATATTGCTAACTCCTAGACATTCTAGAAGTATTCTAAAGGCCTTTATATACAGGCACTCCTAGTGTACTTATACATCAATTAGATCAATTGAATATCATATTTTTATTCTGATCATACTATATTGGTCTATTTTGTGCTAGTTGTTGAGCTTCTTGGTCTTGGGTGATTTTTCCCTAAGGAAAATTCTTACATGGTATCAGAGCCATAGAGGCATCATTTCATAGCCATTGGAGACCATTCTTGCTTCACCTCTTTAAGGACACCTTGATTCAGATTTAGAGTATCTACAGCTATTGGGAGTGTCTAGAGACAAAGAAAACCTCACCATTGCATCTAGAGCATCGATTTGATAAAATTTAACTATAAATTTGCCTATGTTGGGCCATAGTCAAATTTGAGGCAAAACAATTTTGCAAATTGGCACTCGAAGGCTCAATTTGCAAATTTGGTATGATCATTTTTTAGATCTACGCATTTATTTTCTCATATTTGAATTTATTTTCTCTATTCTACAATTTTTGAATTTGTATTTTTGAAAAAAAATTCAGCCTATCTAGCCTACAGAATTTTTTTTTGAAGGAACCAAGTGGTCAAATCCCATCCCCCACTATGGAATATTCTTTGAAATTTGGATATTCCATATAGCACTACAACACAACATAACAAGCCAAATATTCCAAACTAGCTCGTGGCATTTCCACACAATTCTAATGACCACATAATAGTTTGGTTCATATAACCGATGACTAAGTCAACATCTGGCTATAATGCAATTACAACTGGCAATTCAAAATCCTTGGTAGCCCTTAACCTGCAAGCAATCTCTGTGGGTTTGCTTTTTATATACTACAAGCACCTTTTATGTGTCGAATGTGGGACTAATCCGATGAAACCCCCCCTCATAAGTTTTCATACCGTCTACTAGCTTCTTCAAAACCTAGTGATGTCACTCCCTGCTAAACAATCCTTCAGTGCCACTATTTCTTCGAGTCTTGTCCGCTATTATTGGTGCTGCTCAATGACCCACCTCACTAGTAAACTCAATTCGACAGTCGGTCTTTCAAAATTTGGAAATCACTGTGTCCTCCTACCTACAGCGAACACACTGTCACATTGTATCCTTTACACCCCTCCATATGTACCTTCCATATAGTGTCATGTGGATCCATATGCCAATCAACTGCAACATCATGCCATACAACCATGTTAGCAATCATACTTGACACATCAGCTAGACAACCTTTTTTTAGTTGACATCATCCAATCATGTGTTTAAATTTGATGACCATTTGACCATCATTCATAGGCCTTGCACTAGTGTGATGACTATTTGGATGTCAAATTTAACCTCATATTTTTCTAATCAAACCCCTCTACAGATTTAGTTTTGATTTGATAGTCTAACTTTGGGAGGCCATATCTCAGTCATCCGACCTCCAAATTAGGTGTAATTTTATTTTTTTTTAGCTAAAATTTCTTGAAATTTTTAGTGGTATTATTTTTTTCTGCTTTTGATGTACTATTTGTCAAAAATTACAATTTTTGGTGATTGTACCTATCCAATCTTGCATTTTGCAACTTCAATTGCTCCATACAGGCTCATCTAGACTCCAAATCAGGTTTCATTTTTTTTGAAAGTGAATAATTTTTTGTCTTCTTTCTAGATCTACAATTAGATTATAGGCTTGTGCGAACAAAAATCCCACTTTTAGAATTAAGTCCTTTTTTGCATTGTAATGCTTTGATAAAACTTCAAAATTGTTGTATATCTAAGATACATTGTAAAGTCCCAATTCTAAACTCCAAAAGGAGGTTGTGAAAAAAAAAATTGGAAGTCCACTAAGGACAAAATTGACAAGTGGCTATTGTAATCACATTAAGTATAAAGTGCTAAAATCTTTCATTTGGGGGGGTTTCTTGATTGAGTGAACAGGGCAGTGTCTCTTGGTGTTGTGTTCCTCTTTTCCTGTTGTTATCTTTCATTTATTGCATCATGGGAAATATTAAGATTCCAAAATTAATACCACATAACTAAGCCACATGGTCTATTAAAAAATGGTGTGAATTGATGCATGATGAAGTTTCTCAATATGTAGATGGTTCCTTTCCTAAATCAACACGTGATAAAGTATCTCAAAGTGATATCAAAGCTTGGGTAAAGGAAAGCCCCAAGTGATATTAGGTTAGGGGTTGAAGACAAGATCCTCTATCAAATCATGAAGTATGATACATCCAAGGAAGCTTGGGATGCCTCAAAAACCTATATGGTAAAGTGACTGAGAAGGATGTTTACAAAATTGAAGATGAGCTTGTCTCCCTAGATCCTAAGATCTTTGATTAAATATAAAATTTTATCATAAAGATGAATGAATTAAGAACAAAAATTTATGGTTTTGGTAGTCCTATTAAAGATGACAAGTTTATCTATCTCATTCATAATAAGTTGTCATCTGAGTACTCCATATTTGTCTCTTCTTTCAACACCACAAAGAATACCTTAGGAGCTTCCTATAAGAAAATCACTTTTGATGATTATGCTCAGTTGTTAGAGGATGAAAAAACTAAGTTGACAAAAATAGGGATTCTCAAGTCTTCAAAGTCTAAGGCATTGGTGGCTAATAATGAGGGTTCTCAAAATTCAACTGGTCAAAGTTCAAATAGAGGAAATGGAAAAAATAGGAAGTGGAAGAATAAAAAACAAGAGGATATAGAAAAGACAACACCAACATCAAATCAATAAAAAGGAAGGTCTTCCCCAAATACCAACAAAAAGGGGCACACTAATTAGGAGAAGAAAAAGTGTGCCTATTGTAAAAAAATGGGTAATGATGAGCATCAGTGTTATCACAAACTGATTGATGAGTTGAAGAACATCATGAAGAAACACAATGTTCCACTACCTAATGCTTATAAGGAGGAATGATCTTCATCCTCAAATTCTAAGGGAAAAAGGCATGCTTTACTCAACAATACTATTAGTGAGGGAGAATGGATCATTGATTTAGGTGTTGCACATCATATGGGTGCATCAAAATGCGATTTTTCTTTGATGACACATTCAGAGGTACCACACATCTTTGTAGGACATGATATTGAGGTGGTAGTTGAAGGTAAAGTTGAAGTTGAGATGTACAATGGAGCATTCAAGGATGTTCTATATGTTCCTAATCTTGCCTCCAACCTTCTTTTAGTCTACCAAATGACTCACTATGGAGGTGGAAATAAAGTTGAATTTCTTCTAGATTTAGTGTTAGTGAAAAGCATCAAGGATGACTCTATGATTGCAATAGGTGAAGCCAATCATGATTCAAGGCTTTACACTTTCTCCTCCTTTGTGCCAAAATCAAATGCACAAGCCTTGTTATTACATTCAAATGCAAAAAGAAAACTATGGTATGAGAGTTTTGGACATCTCAACTACAGATATCTTCAGTAGCTTAGCAGAAAGAAAATGGTTTATGGTCTACCTCAAGTCTAGTTTTCAGAAGGTGTTTGTTCAAGTTTCTCACTTGGGAAACATCTTTAAAAAATGTATGAAAAGGGGAAGTCTTGGAGAGCACAATGTGTTTTTGAATTAGTTCATAGTGATGTGGTGGCCCCATTTCTAGTTCCATCATTTGGAAAGTTTGACTATGCACTCACATTCATAGATGACTACTCTCACTTTACTTGGGTTTTCTTCATGGCTCATAAGAGTGAAGTGTTTGAAAAATTTCTTAGCTTCAAGGCTCAAGTGGAAAAGCAGTCAGGGAAAGCCATCAAAGTTCTTCTAACAGATAATGGGGGGGAGTATGTGAACATAAGACTAATAGACTTTTGCACTCAAGCGGGAATTGACCTTCAAAATTCAATACCATATATGCCACAACAAAATGGTGTTGCTGAAAGGAAAAATAGAACACTCAAAGAGATGACCACTTGCATACTTCTAAACAAGTGTCTTGATCAAATCTTTTGGGCTAAAGCAATGAATTATGCTAACTACATCTAGAATAGGAGTCCTCATAAAGCTTTGGATGGTATAACTCCTTTTGAAGCTTGGAATGACAAGAAACCTTCTATTAAGCACTTTAGAGTCTTTGGTTGTCCAACATGGGCATGACTACCTCCACAAAGACACAAGGCATTGGAAGCTCAAAGTAACCCTTGCATCTTTGTTAGATATGCAAACTCACATAAAGCCTACAAGTTGATGGATCTAGAGACACATGAAATATTCTATAAAAGGAGTTTACATTTTGAAGAAAGTTGTCCAAGCTTTACTTCTTCAACTCCTCCTTCTTCCTCCTTCATTGAAGAGAGTGACAGTGATAATAATGACTTGGAAGATGTTTGTCCCCAACAAAAATAGAGGCATCAGCCAGCAGAGGTTGAGGATACTCCTACTACATCTTCTTCCAATATAATTAGATGGTCTAAGAAGACATTGGATGTGGTAGGACCATTGGTAGGGAATCCTTCAGTTACTAGGAGGACAAGATCACAACACAACTCACTCCCACATGCTTATATCGTAGTTGCTTAAGATCTAAAATCATTTAAAGAAGCATCAGGTATTCAAGAATAGGATAGAGAAATGTAGGAAGAATATAATTATCTCATGAGAAATGATACATGTGACTTAATCTCTCTTCCTAAGGGAAGAAAATTGGTTTGATGTAAGTGGATCTATCAGACCAAATTCACAACAGATGGAAGTGTTGATAAACATAAGGCTTGACTTGTTGCAAAAGGTTTCTCTTAGGTACATGGCATTGATTACACTAAGACCTTTACACCAGTAGCAAAGATGAATTCCATTCATTTGACACTAGCTATAGCAACAACTCAACAATGGATTGTTCATCAGATGGATGTGAAAAGCACATTCTTGAATGGGGATCTTCATGAGGAGATATATATGGAGCAACCATATGGATTCATACAGGATGCTACCTTGGTTTTCAAATTGAAAAAATCTATCTATGGACTTAAACAAGCTCCAAGAGCTTGGTATGTCAAGATGGATTCCTTCCTTCTCTTAGAAAGGTTCACCAAATGTCATTCTGATCCAAATGTCTACAATCTTTAGAGGGATGATTCACATTTTCTTCTTGTGCTTTATGTTGATGACTTGATCATTACATGGAGCACAACATTCATTATTAATAGTGTCAAGGCTACTTTGCAGGATAGGTTTTTGATGACACACTTGGGTTTACTTGACTATTTCCTTAGTATTGAGATACATTAGTCTTCATTAGGGATTACATTATCACAACCCAAGTAAGCTCTTGATCTTCTTGCTTAGTTTTGCATGACTGACTATAAGGCTACATCTACCCCATATCTTTCAGGTGTTAAGTTAGAAATAAAGTGTTCCACTCCACTTGTTGATGGACTTTGTATAGACAATTAGTTGGAAGCATCATCTACGTGACACATACATGCCCTAACATCTCATTTGCAGTTGACATGGTTTCTTGGTTCATGCAAGAGCCACATGAACTTCATTGGAAGGCAACCAAATGAATCTTGCACTATATCTAGGGTACACATACACATGGGATACACTATGCAACTGATATTGAACTTTAGTTAGTAGGATATACATACTCAAACTATGAAAGGGACCTTGATTCTCTCAGGTCTACTTCAAGATATATGTTTTATCTTGGTTCCAGTCCTATTTGTTGGAAAAGTAAAGAGAAAAACACCATTTCTCTTTTATCGATTGAGGCTAAGTATCAAGGATTTTTTACTATGATGAGAGAAGCTATTTGGTTGTAATATATTTTGAAGGGGTTTGGTTTTGATCTACCTAGAACCACAGTCATCCATCATAATAACTAGAGTTCTATTGAAATCTCAAAACATCTAGTGCAGCATCAGTGCACCAAACATATTGAGGTTCATATGCACTACATTAGAGAGCTAATTCATGAGTAGGTCATTACATTGTAGTATTGTCCTACTAAGCAATGAGTAGCTGACATCTTCAACAAGCCCTTCATGGAGGTCAAGTATCTTCATTTGTGAGATCTCTTGGGTGTGAGGGATTTTTCACCAGGGGGGTCACATAATCCTTCTCTTCCATATTGTACATATCTCTCTTTTTGGAGGAGGGTTTTTCCCATGTGGTTTTCCCTCTTTCTCCATTTGTAGAGAGATTTCATTGCATTTGTACTTGGGTACCTAACATGGCCTAGTAGCCAGGACCCATTATGCATTTCATCATATCTTTTGTGAACTTAAGTGCATTCCCTTAAGTTTCACTTAAGGGGGGGTGTTAGTGTAAATAACTATTATTCACACTTTATTTAAGTTTACTTAGGATAAATGCATTATTTTATTATTTATTATGTTAGACACCTAGGAATTTGTGTGCTCATATGAGTTGTCATATTGACAATACAAGAGTAAGCAACTCTAATTTAGCACATGGTGTCTACAACGCTGGATTTTGCATAATTAATTGAGTTGTCATGTAGACAGCATAATTATTTACACACTTAATTAAGAACATGGTGTCTACAACATAATTTTATTTGACACACCTTTGTAGGCTTATCCTCTTATCATCACACTAACTCCTGTGCTTAATGGAGGATAATCTACTCTTGGTGGACATGTGGTTAGTTGTGAGGCTTATCATATTGCTAACTCCTAGAAATTCTAGAAGCATTCTAGAGGTCTTTATATACAGGCACTCCTACTGTACTTGTACATCAATTACATCAATTGAATATCATATTGTTATTTTGATCATACTCTATTGGTCTATTTTTTGCTAGTTGTTGAGCTTCTTGGTCTTGGGTGATTTTTCCCTAAGGAAAATTCTTACAATAGTTAATCCCATCAAATTTAGGACCATCCTTTTTGAAGTGACATACCATTGATCTCTCAAAGTTGTTATGGTATCTCTTCAAGGACCAGATGCTTTGATACCAATTGTTAGAATATATAGTCCACTAATATAACTAAGAGGGGGGGTGAATTAGTTATCTAAAAATTAATACACTTATCAATCTTATTAATCCTTAACCATATGATCAATATAATTAGCAACCATAAGAAGATACTCATACACAATAACACCAAATATGTTAACTAGAGAAACCCTTGATAAGAGGGAAAACCTTGGTGGGGATGGTAGCCATAAATAATGTAGTAATAAAAATATTTCTTATTAGATAACAGACCCTGTTAGGAGTGTTATGAAATACATTTAGTACATATCAATCCCTATTATTAGACTTTGAATCCTTGTTAGGAGATTCCAACCTTATTAGGAGTTGTAGAAAGTAGATGGACCAAATGTCCAAAAAACTTCAGGTGCAAGACCAATGAACTCACTGTCCAAATGATCTCTATATTATTCCTTGTAGAATAATAGAATTGAATAGTACTTCTCCTTCCTATTTATTTTTTCTATCAACTAGATTGCTCTTATTCTTCTAATCTCAATACCCAATCACCTACTTTACATCAAAAAAACCCCTTAGATTGCTCTTTCTCTGTCGTAGTCATCAAGCTGTGCTAGAAGTGCCCCTAGAGCAATAGGTGTTGCTGATATGTACAAGATCAAGGGACGAACAAGAGCTGCTGGAACCAAGATAGGAGGATTGGTGAGATACTTCTTGAGCTAATCGAAGCTATGCTGACATAAAGGATCCCACTTGAAGTTCTCATCCTTCTTTAGTAAATGTGAAAATGGTGTACACTTATCTACAAGCTGGGAGATGAAGCGTCGGATGGATTGAAGCTTTCCCTAAAGAGAGCGAAGCTATCACAGTGTCTGGGGAGGAGGCATGTCTAAGATAGCCTTGACCTTTTTGGGGTCTATTTCTATAACTCATTTAGAAACTATGAAGCCTAGAAGCTTACTAGATGTGACCCCAAAGACACACTTCTTGGGATTTAGCATGAGATGATATTGGGCTAACCTATCAAAGACATTCTCCAGGTTAGCAAGATGATCCATGAAGGTGTGAGATTTGACTAGGATATCATCCACATAATCTTCCAAAATGCTATGGATAAGATCATGGAAAATGGTTGTCATAGCTCTCTGATAGGTAGCCCCAACATTCTTTAGGCCAAAGGCATCATGGTGTAGCAAAAGGTTCCCCAAGGGGTAGTGAATGTTGTCTTATGCTGATCCTCTTCTGCAATCTTGATCTGATTATACCCAAAAAATTCATCCATAAGGGATAGAATTTCATGTCCAGCTGTAAGATCTACAATCATATCTATCTTGGGCAAGGGAAAATCATCCTTTGGACAAGCTTTGTTAAGATCTCTAAAATCAGTGCAGATTCTGATGTCACCGGAAGGTTTAGTGACAGGGACCATGTTGGAGATCCACTTTGAGTAGTCGATAGGTTGGATAACCTTAGCAGCTAACATTCTTTCTAATTCAGCTTTGACCAGTAATGCCACCTTGGGGTGCATTTTTCTAAGCTTTTGTTTGACGGGCTTGATCTTTGGATCGACTGCAAGATGGTGAACTACAAGCTTTGGATCCAACCCTAGCATGTCCTGATATGACCACGCAAATTGGCCAATGTTCTCTCTTAAGACCTCAAAGAGGAGATCAGCTTGGTCTTGTGATAGGGATGGAGCAATGTGAACAAGTCTGGGGATCTCTAAAGAACCGATGTTGACTTCTCTAGTATCCTCTATTAGAATAGATGACACCTCTGGTCGATTATCTTGAGGAGGCAATACTAAATCCTCATTTTTTTCTTGTGGCTCTGGATTTTCTTGCTGAGGGGTTCTCTTCGCTAGCTTACCTAGCCCCGAATTCACCTTAGTTCTAGTTTTGCATGTATCAGAACTAGGTTGGGGATTTTCTCCAAAATACCCCTTGGGATCTAGCTTATAGATATAGGCAGAATCTGGTTTTGTCTTCTTGTGAGGTGTTTCGGCTCCCATGAATCTTAGAAGAACTTCCTCTGATGCGAATTCATCAATGTGTATGATGCTTGGTTGGTCCCAATCTATGAGTTGTGGATGAGCAAGTGGTAGGTCAATGAGATGGATGGATAGTTCTCAGAGAATAGAGTCTCCTAGGAAGATTTGGTTTGGGATATTGTCATAAGCTCTCTTTTCAACTTCCTCAGGAATGTCTTCAATTTCAACAAGGTTGCGGTGGATGTTCAAAAAAGCATGACCATTTTCGTTGGTGCCCCCAGTTGTGGGTATGCCAAAGCCAAGACCTGACTTTGTTTCCCACTTATGTGCTTCGATGGGACATTGCATGCCCCTTTCTTCTAGTCCTAGTCCACCACCTTGATAGTTCCATTTTTTAGTGATGAGCTTATGTTCTTGGGGATACTTTTAGCTAAAGTGATCAAGGCGTGCTTGATTTCTTGGAGGTGCATCCTTATGTAACCAATTGTTGATATCTGGAGTGAGCTCCTCATGAAGAGGGGTTTTTGAGGATACAAAGGTTGTTGGGCCAAACTATTTGTATCAAGGAGGTGGAATCTCCTTAGCTTTGTGATATCTCGGCTGCCTATGGGTATGTGGATCAAGTGGGATTGCTTCGATAGCAAATGCATCTGGCAGACTATATTCTCCACAACCTTTGTTGTTGATCTTTACGGTAGATAGGGTGGAGGCAAGGATGGTTTTTGCGTCATTACAAGTGTGGGATGAGCTGGCGATGGCTATGTCGATGTCTATTCCAGGACAATGATTTGTATATGAGGCTTCAACCGCATTGCAGTAAGCAAAGGGTTCTGGATCAGCATGGATGGTTACCTCAGTGCCCTGATGCAAAAATTTGATGCACTAATGGTAGGTGGGTGGAACAACTTTCATAGCATGAATCCATGGGCGACCGAGGAGGATGTTAAATGGTAGGTTTAGATCAACAACATGGCAAACTATCTCTTGGATGACCGGCCCAACCTTGATTGCTAGCAAAATAGTCCCTTCTATGGTTCTTTCCAAGTTGTCATAAGCTTTGATGGTGATAACCTCATTGATCATATCTGCCTTAGTATACCCAGCTTATTTTATGAATTTTAGGGTGCAAATGTTCAAGGCTGATCCATTATCTATCATTACTCTTTTCACGGCAAAATTGGATACCATGATGGCTATGCGAAGCGGAAGGGTGTGATCTGGCTCGACCGCGGGTATGTCGGTGGGTTTGAATGATAGGGCACATGAGGATGAAAGGTGTCCAACAAGATTACAAAAATCAGTAGCATTGATATCAGAAGGGACACGAGATTCTATGAGAGCACTGTCAAGGATGTCTTTGTACACAGGACTAGTGTAGAGAAGGTCTAAAATGGAGATTTGGGCTGGCATGTTCCCAAGGTGTTCCAAGATATTGTATCGGCTTTTTGATGGAGCTGATGGTGCTGGTGAAACTGGTGGGCCTATGATGTTAAATCGTACTCTTTGAGTGGTAACTGCACACTCATTGTTTGGTCCTCAGATATTGATAACATTGACAGAAGGCTCTTTCTCGAATATACAACCTATAAGGCTACCATAGTCTATATAGGATGAAGTGTGGTCATTGTTCTTCCCATGCTGTTGGTTTGGCTAGCGGTTGTTGGTGTTATTGTTGTTTTGGATAGGTGTTTTTCCAGGATTTTGGTTGTTGTGTGGAGGAAAAGCATTTTGATAAATTTGTAAGCCTGCATTGGGAGAGGTTTGGGCACCAACAGTGATTTCTTTCCGATCAATGAGGTCCTGCACATAATCTTTCAGTTTCATGCATGTGAGGGTGGTGTGACCGTTTACTCTATGAAATTTTCAATACTCATTGTCTTTGTACCATGCAGCTTTGGATTGGCTTGGGTCAATTTTCTGGGTAGGAGGAAATTTGATGAGGTTTTCCTTAGCCAATTTCTCAAAAATGACATCCAATGGCTCAACAAGGGGTGTATAGTTTCTAGGTGCAGGTTGGAATCTAGGCTTTTTCCCTGCAGCTACATTGATGGCATTAGCTTGATTGTTAGACCCTTGAAAGTTGGGTCTTGTATTGTGGTTTTGATAGCTTTGGTTATTTCGTTGTTGGTAGTTGATAGCTTTTTGATTGTATGTTTGATATGGTGGGTTAGACTAGTTTTGAGAAGGACCAACAATAATCACATGTCTGGTGTCAGTAACCCCATTTGTTGCAACATGCTTGTTTTTGTTCCAATACCTAGACTTGTCATTGGAATGTGATTGATTTTGGTTGGCCTCTTTCTAAATCTTGACCACACCATCTTTAATGAGTCCTTGTTCAAGGATAATTCCTTTCTCTTTGATATCTTTATAGGTCAGCAAACAGTTCATGGTCATGTGGTAAGCCAAACTAGGATGGGCATTATCAATAAACATTTTCACCACATGGCGCTCTAGCAAGGTGCAATATATGCGGGTGGTAAGGGTTTGCCATCTTTGTAGGTATTCGGCAAGGCTTTCTCCATCTTTTTGCTTAGTGTGGACAAGGTCAACTATTGATAGCTTTGTTTCAACAAGATGGGCATATTGGGCTACAAATGCCTCAGATAATTTAGCAAAGTTTTTAATTGTGCCATAGGGGATTCTATAAAACCATTCAAGAGCTGGTCCAGCCAAGCTTTTGGGAAAAACGCGCAAGAGGAAGAAATCATTGTATGCTATGTCTTGGCAGTGCATGTAAAATTCTTTGATATGTGTGACAGGGTCTCCTTTTCCTTTGAATTTGTCAAATTTGGGTACCTCAAAGTGTTTGGGAAATGGTGTCATGGTAATGGCTCTGTCAAATGGGTAAGGACACACATTCTCAAACTTGAATGTCTTTGGATCATTCCCTTCTTGGATGGCTTTTAGAGCTGTCTTCATTTGCTCCCATTCTGAATTGATAGGTGATGGCTGGGGTGCCCCCAATGTAGGAGTGCCTTGAGGTAGGTATGCACTAGATGGGGCCACTGAATATGAATGGCTATGAGGGATTTTCTGATAGGGATTGTACATTGTTTGGGCAGCTGCATGGTGGATGACAGGTTCTTGAGGGGGAGGTGGCGCATATTGCTGCATGTGTTGCGAGGCTTGTTGTTGATATGGGATTTGAGGTTGGGATTGAGGAACATAAGCTGGCTGTGGGATAAATGGATTGCTTTGTGGAGGTAAGGTATAAGATGGTTGTGAGGCTTGGGGAAAGGATCGGGGGGCTTGTGGAGTTTGACCAATATATGTGGGTTGTGCCCACATTTGGGATGGTATCTGCAAATAATTGGTGGTTGGCTAGATTGGTGGATTACCTCTTACAAGTGGCAATGAAAAGTAGTTGGTAATAGGAGGTAATGGATTAGTTGGTGGTGGAGGTGGTGGGATTTGAAAGCTTGGGAATGGAACTGATGGGGTTTGATAGATTGGTGGCTAGATTTGGAAGCTTGGTAGAGTGGTGGTGGGAGCTACGGTCACTTGCGAGCTTGGCAGAAAATTGGCAGTAGCTTGTGGGATTTGATAGCTTTGTGGAGTGAGGGTAGTAGCTTGTGGATTTGTGGCTGATGGTGTTGAGCTCCCAAGACCTAATGGAAATGATGGGATTGTGCTTTGGGCTATGGTGAACAAGCTAGGGGTGATGAAAGGTTGATTACTTGGCCCCATGGGTGGCATCCCTATTGTATGTTGGCCAAAGATGCTAGCACTGATTTGGGAGATGGGTGGATTTGGAAGGCTGGGTTGGGGAGCAGTAGAAGCAATAGTGAAGGGGGTGAATGGTGAGGTGTTTTGGGTAAAGGGGGTTTGGAGTGGAGAGGTATGAACCAAGGATGGAGTGGTGGTGGTTGGGTTGGTTTGCGGCATGGAGATTTCAACTTGGGTGGATGATGGTATGTTTGGGTCTGTTGGATCATATGGATTGGCTGGAGGCTCTTCTTTTGGCATATATTGAGGATAATTTGGATCATAAGAGCTTATGGGTGGTGGAAGCTGTCCAAACAATGGGTGAGATGGATCTGATAATGGAGGGGGTCTTCCAAAGTCAAAGGTTCCTACATTGTCCCTTCGAAAATTAGCCATGATTGTCTCTTTGTTCTTGTCTATAATGGCGTTTACCAATACTGCATTTCCTGGTTGATTCATGAAAGCTTCAATGTCAGTAGGTGATGGCATAGCTTTCTCTAGGCTGAAGGATGGCTGAGTGTTCAAGGGGGTGATGTTGTTCGATCCAAATGATAGGGCTCCATTGTTTCTTTCTTCTTGGCTAAGCGAGTGACGGGTGGCATGAAAAATGCTCCTAGAGATGAGATGCAACAAATGCTGGTGGATGCAAAAGGGGGGAAGGCTTTTCTATGCAAATGATTTCCTAGGTTGAGGCAAAGCTATATGAAAAAACCTAAGGAGGATTGGGTTGGGGATTCTAACTTCAAAGATATGTTGCCAAAGCACAAAAGGTCTGCTTTCCTATGTGCAAGCTTGGTGGTGATTGTGTCAACTTAAGGATAGACTGATGATCCTTTAGGAAGAACATGAGATTGACCACTTGTGGATCCCAACCTTTAGCTCAAGGTGATGAGGGATAACAAGTGATAAAGCTAGATTACCCTAGATAAAGCTTTGTCAAAGGGATAACCTTGGTGAGATTGGTGGATTTGAAAGATTTTAGGAATGGTAAACTTTTGGCAAAGTGACAACAATTTTGAAGGCTTAGATGTGCAGTTGTTGGATTGCTGGCTAGATGGTTTGATTCTAAATGAGATGGATGAGCTAATAATGCTTAAGGGGATAACCTAAGATGGCTGGCTTTTCTACAAATATGACTCTAAGGTGAAGCTTATCCAAGAAGATATGGAGAAACAAGGGTGTCTAATCATAGAAATCATGCCTAGTTGGTAAGGCATAAGCAAGATTAACTCCTGGATGTTGGCTAAATTTGATGGTGCGCTCTAACCAGACCTCTTGAAGTGCCTTTTCGGTAGTTTTGTCCTCTTCTTTGTGGAGTTTGGCAATTCGTGGGCTTGGTGCTATTTCTTTTCTCTTGGTTGAAAGTTCTTGGTATGCCAGAGATGGCTTGATTTTGACTTTGTGAAACTTCTGTTTGGGTTTGGGTTGTTCCGACATAAATTCTTGAATTTTCTTAGCTTTGAGAGATCTCAGTTGTTTTGCTTCAACTTGTTCAACTTCTAAAATAGTCAGTGACTACACTAAGTGTGCCCTAAGCTATGATTGACCAATTTTAGCAAATATTCATTCAACAAGTAAAATAAAATCAAGCAATAGATAGGAACACCTAGATAGAAGTTTGTGGTTCTTAGAATGTGATACTTGCACCGAGAAGTGTGTATTTTCTACAAATATTTCGATCAGTCACTTCAAACACATTAACATCCTAGATGGTTGTCTGCAAGGCTGACAATTGGTTTAGCTAGGGAGTCCTCGATATATGCAAGGTATGTGAGGCCCAAATCCATCGATTAGACCAAAAAGATGTCACATAGCCAAGAGGAGCGGTAACCCACTTCTCCTCTTTCACTTCTCAAGGGTATAAAGTTCCTTGAGGCTTAGCCCGAGTGACAAAATCTTGATCCCAAGACAAGTGTCTTTCGATTCACCTCCCGATTCTTATACTCTGCTGAAACGCTGGAGTTGAGGTCATCCAAGGGGTGATGAAATCCCCAAGCAGGCCTCCTAAAAAGAAACAAGGTTTTGGATCTTAATCTTATGCACCCAAGATGGCCTCGAAAGATGACAAGGGGAGAGAAGACTTGGATGACCTTGGGCTAAAAGACACGCTTGTTCTTTTACCAACCGACTCTTATGTGTGCTAATCTAGACTTTGCAAGCACTCATGTTTAAGAGACAATGTTCAATTCCAACTTGAAGCGCCAACGAAAGTAAATCGATCGAAGAATGCAAACAATAAGAAGAGTTAGGGTCAACAAAAGAAAACTCGCACGCCCTTAGGCCCTCCACATCAAGTATCGATTAATTTTCTTTAAGGCATTCAAGATTTTATGTGAGTTTGTTTTAAGCCCAAAACAAAAGTGTGTGAGATTCGATTTCAAGCGCACGCCCAGAGGCTCTCCACGTCAGTTGCTGTTCAATTTTAGTGCCCAAACTTGAAGTGTGATCGATTTAATCTAGATTTTTGGTCATTTAAGAATTTTGATAAAGTTAAAGCAAACGTTCAAAAACCAAGTGAGTGAGTTAGATTGTGGAACATTTAACACCTTTCTCAAGTAGACCCATCCCCATAAATGGATCTGAGATTGCAACCAATGGTTGAATTGATGGGTGATTAGAAAAGAGGTGAGTCCAAGGAACTACTCAAATTGATTTTTGCAAATTTGTATTTAACTTAACAAAGTTTCTTAAATGTCCAAAAATCAAACTTTACCTAAATTGCATGTGGAAAAGAGATTTTTTTTGTTCAATTTTAGAAGCTCCAAATGAAGTGTTTGATATTGCAATGGTTAATTGATCCTTGGAATTCAAGATTGGATTTTTTTTTTTAAGCATGCATTCCAAGAAAAATTTATTTTAATCCATGGCATTCAAGAGTGTGTTTTGAGCAACATTCATTCAATGGAAAATGTGTTTAACCATTCAAGTTTATTTCAGCAACATGCATTCAAAGACAAATGGTTAAACATTCAAGTTCATTTTTTAGCAACATGAGAACCTGCAAGAAACATGGTTAGTGGTTCCATATGTGCTCCAACCTGCAATGAAACAAAAAAAGCAATTTAGTTAGTTACCCAAAATCTTCAAAAATGAAAGCTTAACTATGGGAAAAAATTTTAAACTTTTTTTGTTGTTTTTCCTATGCGTAAAAATGCTTAAAATGGTCTAAATCCTATGGAACCACTAAAAGTCAAATTTTAATTTATACTCACAGTTCATCAGGCGCAGAAGCCAAACTGCGGAGACGCCAATCTGCGAAGACGACAAACAAAGAAGCGAAGATGACAGGTCAGTTTTGCGGCGCAAAAAAAAATAGGAGACAAGTGGAGATGTCAATCTGCGGAGATGACAAAGTAGCTGGCGGAGACGACAGTTTGCAGGCACAGACGCCAAACTGCAGAGATGACACTGCGCAAAAAAAGCTGGAAAAACGCAGATTTTTTTCCAAAATTTTTTATTTTTTCGTTATTTTTGAATTTTTTTGAGGGTATGTCTTCTTCCTAAGTGCGTTCTTTAACCTGCAAAAATAAGAAAAACACCCTACAACTCACTCAAACAACAAGAAACATTAGATTGTTAGAAAAACAACATATAGATAGAAATTGATGATTAAATGACCCATAGTGGGGTCCCACTAGGCGTGCCAAAATGTAGAACAAGATTTTAGTGTGCAAAGAACATTAACAATAAAGTAAACATTCACAAACTAAAACTAAATTCACATATATGTTTAGACAAAGAAAACAAACAAGAGATGCAAACCTCAAAAGAGAAAACACTCCATGCTTTCTTGATTTTGTAGATGTGTCCTTTGATGTGGATGTATGCTCAATTGCTTGCCCAATTGTTTCAATGGTGGAGATGGGTAATGGAAAATTGGTAGCTTTATGAGCTCTCAATTTGGCATTATAAGGGTATGGGTATGGATTTTGGCTCTAAAAAGGGCATGATAACTTTAGCTCAAGAATTGTTGTTAAATGGCTTGGGATGGGATTCAATTTATAGGCTAAGGGTTTGAGGGATGGAGGGCTTAGATGCAAGGATGGGGAGATGGTTAAGGAGGGCTAAGATGCACTCAAAGGGGAGCACATGGATTGTACTTGTTTAGCACCAATGGGAAGGTGACACTTGTCACAAGGAGGATGAGTGTGAGAGGGTAGGGTAAGGGGTTGGTTAAAGGCATGATGAGTGGGGTTGAGTATGTAAGAGAGATGTAAGAGGAATGAGTGTGGAAGATGGATGTAAGAGTCATGAGTGGGCTTGTAAGAGTCTTTTATGGTTTGTAAGAGCACTCATGACTTGGTGGTTGGGATTTTTGAGGGGAGACTTTGATTTGCTTTAGGAAAGTCTTAAACTTGTTTAGGGAATGTGACAACATTAGGGGGTGGATTAGGCTTGGGTTTAGGATTAGATTAGGAATGTTAGAGATGTGCAAGTGGATGGCATTAATGAGGGTGGGTGAGTTAGTGGCTAAGCTTGGTTAGTATGGGTGGATGGGGTGGATTAGGCTAAATGGAGGATTAGAGATAGGTTAGGGGTTTTTGAATTTGAGGATTTTATTTATCAAATAGATTTATTTAATAAATGGAGATTTTTGGAATTAGATAGGAGAAAAGGATTTAATTGATAAATAATAGGTTATTTGATTTATCAATTAGGACTATAAATGATTAATTAAATTAATCAGCTAAGGAATGACAAAGGATTAATTAAATAAAAATTTAATTAATGATGCCTTTAGAGATAACTAAATAAGATTACTAAAGCAGTGTAATCAAATTTAGGTGTCTACAGCATGTCCTTAACCACATTTCACCTAAACATCAAATCTCTATCCATACAAAAAAATCTTTGTTTGCTACTTTGCTAGTCTTCACAGAAACCATACTATGTTTTCATCAATGACAAACATAGTCATGAATACAACATGTCAATCATGCCACATGCTCATCAATTCTTAGGATACTCCTCCAAAACAATACCATCAGCATTCATGCTAACAAAAACCACAAAGTGGTATTACATAAACTATGTGCTACCAAATCTCCATTTACCCACTTTTAATAGTGGACATTTAATTTAATTTTCCCGATATTAAATAAATGTATTAAAAATTATCACAATGTTACAATACAATTCATCTAGAATATTCTATAAGAATCTATTTATTTTGAATATCCATCTAGGCACTTCTAGTTTAATATTACATAATAAAATAATATAAAAAATATTATGCAATGTTTGCAACACACATAATCTCATCAATCTTCCACTTGTTGTAGACATTAGATAGGGTCAATCTATAGCCACATAAACAAAAATAAAACAATTTTTCCTAGCACATCCACCACCATGGATTATAATACACCATGTGATCCATCTAGGCACCTATATTAAAATTAAAGTATCCAACATCTCAAACACAAATGATCCCACCTCTTATTATGTCATTGCCACTAGACATACATAGAAGCCATCTAAATAGAAAGCCACCCAACTTGTCACATAAGAGTCATAAAATCTTGTATTAATTGAAAATGATAAGCACAAACTCCTGATAAAAAACTAAAGACATATATGTAGCCATCAAAAAATCCATAGCTGAAATAAAACCCATAGCAAATGCCAACCCATCTAACTTTCCATACCTCCATAGTTATACCAAGTGAATCTCACATGAACAACATATCCAAAATGTAACCTCCAATCACAAGTATCAAGTACAATAGCTACCACATATACACCAAGAAGCTCCATTTGCAAAAGATAATGTCAAATCTATAACCAATACACACACAATATCTCATATAAGTGAATCTATGTAGTATCAGGACATCCATAACACATAAACTAATAACTTGCAAGAATAACTCTCATAAAAATTCTCCAACACTCTACCAAGTTCTCTACAACCAATAAATGATAGAGATAAATGGATAATAATGTCATATCTCACATGACATACATGAACACAAAAAGAGTGATCAAAATATCTAACCAATCCTAAATCAAATGTAAGTGATTTTTTTATATGGAGCCTAATCAGACTCAAAGGTTTATTCGACAGACTTTCCCCTAAGATTATTTATACATGGGGTTTGTGGTCAGCACCCTCAAGGCAGGGTAAAGGGGAAACACCCTTTGTGGGGTCTTGGTGAAGCACCCTAGGTGTGCTCCCTATCATAGTACATGGTGTGGTTGAGGGGGAATGCCCCCATAGGGTTTTTTGGGGGTAGCACCCCCGAAGCCAAAATGAATCACTATTGTAAAAGGTGTCAATTGCTATTTTTTCTATTGGATGACTTACTCTAGCCCTAATTTTGTAAGTGGAACATGCTTGTATAAAATGGCTTAGGATTAGGGATTTCATAATGTATGATGATATTATAGCTTCCTGCAATGTTATTGAGGTGTAAGGGATTTTAGATTGTTATCATTGGATAATAATAATATTGGATTTTAGCTTCCTCAAATCATCCTCAGTTAAAGGATTTACATTCTGTAATGTATTTTTGGGAACATCTTTAATACTTACTAAGTCCTATTGACTCTATTGGTTCCCATGTGGGGAACTGGCACTTGACACTTGTACATCTTGTATATCTTGTACATCTCCCTTAGCTATGTCATCCTTGACTTCTTTAGCTGTGTCATATTTTTATGTTGCTATGGTATCCTCTATTTGTGTTGTTATTGTTGTTTTAATTTCCTTCTCTTGATCTCCTTTCTCTTCTATAGCTTTGGTGGATAATGCATAGATATCTTTCCATAATAACTTGCTCTATGTTACCACCTCTTCTACTTTCTTCTTCAAAATGTTAAAAACTCCATGCTTGGGAGAAAATATCCTTTTTACTTCTCTACTACCTTTGTAATCTATCTTCTATCAAGTTCGGGCATGATTGTGGCTAAAGTAGCCTCTCTAATTTGTTTCTTAGTCTCCAAGTTGAACTTCCACTTTTTCTCAACTCTCTCATATAAACTATTAGGCATAGAGTTAGAAATATCTAGAGGAGTGGTCTTAAAGGTGGCCATCATATCATAAATCACCTCTTCTAAGTTATTCTTATCCTCATTCCCTAGCTTATCAAAATCAATATGTGAAAATCCTGATAGATCTACATTGTTCTTTAGATTTTTACATATATTATCAATTTCAAATGAAAGATTGTGGCTTACCACTTTAAATTGACCTAAGTCATATGATTTTGTCTTCTCATCATCTGAGTCCCCTTAAGCTTTATATAGTCTCCTTAGCTTCTTAGCAGATGGTTTGGTTCTATTATGGCACTTTCTCTTTTCTCCTTGGCCTTTGAAACTTCCTTGGCCTGTGCAGTAGCTACCCTTGTGCTTGACTTTGTTAAAGGTACAACTAGATTTTGGTTTGACTGCTTTACAATCTTCTTTGCTTTCTCAACTACCTATTTCTTTGCCTTCCTTTTTTTATCATTTGCCTTAGGTGCTTCCTTGACACCTTCTTCCTCACCATATTTGTCTTCACCTAGGCCTTGAGTTAGTTCTAAGGGTGCTTGGCCTTCTTCCTTATCTTCCTCATCATCTTCTTCTTTTACTCCTCCAAATCTCTCTTTGAGTTTCTTGACTAGTTTGTTCTTCTTTCTTATGACTGTAGTAGTTTTCAATTCAATGGTAATTAATTATTTTTCCTTCTCATAGTTTCCAAAAGATGTAGCATCTTTATCAATATCCTCTACTAGTAAATTTGTAATTGCTATTGAGGCTTCATTCACATTTATCTCATATAACAAGGGTTTTAACCATCTAACCCTAGGAATTTTTTCTTGCACATATGTATAATCAGCATCCACTAGGAAAAAAATATCATTGTAGTGTTGTTCTACTAGGGATATAGGTATTCTTAACCTTTGTCTCGTCAATTTCTTAAAATCCTCAAAATAACTAGTCATCACTGACTCAAAATTTTCTCCAAGTTGTTCAACCAACTCTGCAATCTACTGTGTTATTGACCTATTGGTCTTCCAAATGACTTTTTCAAAAGTGGGAAATGTGTTTTGCACAGAAAAGAATATGCAAATAATCAAAGAACCAAACTTACAAAATGTGCTTTTGGTCTTCCTAAAGGCTTCCAATTTTTTTGAAAGTTGTTGTAGTTGCAACTTGGCTATGTCATAAGAGTGGTCTCTCTTCACAATTTTGTAACCTAAGTCAATTGCCATACAAGAAACACTATTTATTCTACTTGACTAAAAGAACTTATGAGAAATGACCTTGGTTGCAAAGGCAACAATGGGATCTCTAATGGTATCTATTGACATCCCTCTCTTTTTCCACACGACACCTGTGTTCTTCTCAATAACCTTCTTTGCATTACTCGCCATAGTCTTAGGTCAGTCAAGGGTAGGATATACTATCACTCTATGCATAATACTCTTTATAATTCTGATTGGTCCATCCTCTAACCAAATCTGATTGTCATGTATCTAACTTAAAACAATTTTAATCCACTCAGTTTTGAAAACCTGAGGATAGTCTAGGGCATGTGTCAACCCTTTCTTCTTGATGATTTTTTTTTCCTCCCTTAACATTATATTATCACATAACTTTCTATAAATGTCTGAGTCATTTTTGTGACTCTACCTAGAGTCTGTGTCTTGTCTAGTCCTCTGCCTGAAAACCCATGTGTCAAATTTTGAGGAAATTAAAAATAAAGGTGATTTATAAGTAAAGGAGTGCATTAGTGTACCTAGTGCACATACGCACCTATCAAGGTGCATTAGTGCACTAAATGTACTAGTTCATGTATGTGTACCTATCAAGGTGCACTAGTTCACTAAATGTACTAGTGCACATGCACTTCCCTTTGGAGATGTGCACATGCACAGGTGTACACATCCAAATCATGTGCATGACCCTGGGTCTATAAATACCTGGGTCCATCGTCCTCTCCTTTCACTTATTATCTCCTTTGAACCACCATAAGTGCACCTCTACACCATGTAGAAATACACAAAACATCCTCAACTTGCACCCACTACACTAAGTCAAAACACATAAAGGTGCACACTTGTATTCAAAAACCTTCAAACTTAAAAATTAACTCACCTAAGAACCTTAGAGGTATCAGTGTGTAGATGTGCACCTTATCAAGGTGTGCATCTATGCACCATTTTTTTTTACCCAAGACACATAAACAAAGTGTAAGGGTGCACACATGCACACCCCATGAAGGTGCAAATATATGCACCCACTATATAATCAACAAAAACTTAACCAAGTCCCCATCACAGATGCAATGTGCGCAGTAGCGCACATGCACATGTGCACACCCTATCTAGGTGCACAGGTGTGCAACTATGCACAAATGACTATTTTTGAGTCATTATGCAAACCTAGTGCACAAGGTGTGCTAAAATGCATTTCAGAGCTCTTTAAGGGGAATTGAGCTAATTTTCCACTATTTTGAGGTTCTGGGTTTGGTTTTTTAGCAATTAGGATTTTGTCAGGGTTTAATTTCCACCCCTCCATACAATTGTGTTTATTTTTTGTGCAACTAAATGGCTTCCTCATCATCCTAACTTGTAGAAAAGATCTCTCCAAAACCAGTTGTCTTCAAGTTTCAAGGTGCACTGAAGAAATCATGCTTTCAAGATGCACATTCATAGATTAGAGATACTGAGTTGGGACACATAGACTAGAATGTGTTCTTGATACTTGTAACAAGCCTAAGGAGAGGTCCTTGATGGTCTCAACACTTATAAGATTAGAATTGGTTATTGTGGCCTCACATCTCACATCAATGCAATCTTTAGAGCTTGTCATGGCCTTGGCAAAAAATTGTGTCACAAGAAAGAGTTATGAAGAGTATAACATAGGAGATAGTCCTGGACATAAGATCGGGGAACATTAAGAAGGTTTTCCTTCTCCTGAGAGTTAATCAATATGTGAAAATCACTTATCAACAAGCAAAAAGATGGCATAGGGATAATGAAAAGGAAGCTACAAAGATCATACAATCACCACTATTGATTGATAGAACACTGGTCGGACAAAGAGTAGACAAGGTAGATATGATGAGAGGATACACAAAGGATGACATTGGATATGCCATTGTGCTTCTATGCAATTTTATGGGTCTACCAGTAGTTGGGCACCTAAATATTTGGATGGTACATTTCATCGAGACTATTAGAACAATTAAACTGCTAATTAATTGGGCTACAATACTAAGTGAAAACTTAGATGAGCAACTAGTAGGACTAAAGGCCAACCCTAAGTTTTATATGATATCATACTTTGTGTATTTATTGGTGGCAAGGACTACTGACTATCTAGGATTGTTTAAGAGGGAAAGCGTGCAAGATTCAAATGCCTCACCTTATGTGCTATATCCCCAACTAGTAAAGGAGAAGCTCTCAGATAAGAGAAAAGAATATAGAATAGTGAATGATTCTTTCATTTTTTCAATCATCTGGTTCATTGAGGGTGATTATGCCAAGAGGATGTCAGTAGAGGAAACAATAAGGATTGCAGAGATTGGTGCCTATTACATCCAATTCAAGGTATTCACCTACCTAAGGGTAGCAAGTACAACTATGAATCTAAAGAAAATCCCAAAATATCCATCAAATAAGCTCATTTTACTAGAGATTGTGAGATAACTCACATCTGCATATGAAGATCTAGGTATGGCCCATCATTATAGGTCCATTTGAAGTTGAGAAAAAATAGAACATCATGACCTTTGATGTAGAATAGGATCAATATCCCTTCAAGAACTACAACTCCCCTCATCCATTTTTTGACAATATTGCTAGAGTTCAACTTTTGGTAGGAAAACAATTTATTCATGAAGATGCAGTAGAAGATCATTAGATGAATGTGATAGGTGACTATGATATTTGAATTAGGGATTATTATAGGATGACTCTATATCTAGTAGGTAGCACTTGAAGATAAAGATCGCACTAAAGGTTGTCCAAAAAGACACTCAATAGGTCTTGGATCCCTTTTACAATCCTGACAAGATTTTTGATAGGCCAATCATGAATATAGAGGTTGATAGGGAAGAGAATGTAGATATCAATCACAAGGCGAGACATATAATCCAATTGACAAGGGATTGGATCAAGAAACCCTTTAAGTTGGACCTAGTTCCTTAGACTATGATCTTTTAGGCCATAACACACCCAATTAAGGGTAAAGGTGCAAAAATAACACTACCAACTTTCCCTATGCAATCTCCAGTCAGGCCATAAATGGTATATAAGCATGACAAGGAAGTTGGTTACTTTAGGGTAGACAAAGGAAAAAACAAGAGGAAAAGAGATTCTCCTAAGGAAATTGAGCCTAAAATTGAACAACCTCAACCTCAAGAGGTAGCTCAAGCACCTAAGAACCAAGAGCCTCAAAATGAAGAAGCAACTCGAGCTTAGGATATTCCACAAGTGCCTCCACTAGAATAGGAATAGAAAAAAGCCCATAATAGGAAGTACAAGAGGTGTCCCCACCTGTAAAAGAGGAAGAAGCCTCTCCCTCAACTACTAAGAAAGCTAAGGTTATACCTATAGTCAGAAGTACTAGGAGATAGAAGATACAAAGAAAGGTTATACCTATTCCTCTAGTCTCGAAAACCATCTCTGAAGAGGATGAAGAAGATGAAGAAGACAATCTCCCATTGAGTCAAAGGACATTCTTGGAAAGTGCTTCCTAGGAAGAGAGAAGGAGAAGCTTTACCATCACATCACCATCTATTCCTAGGAAACCTATTGAGGTTACAACTTCATAAGATGAGCAATAATAGTGGATAGATCAACAAGAGGGGCAGAAAACAAATAATTTCAATATATCTAATTTTGACTTTATGCTAGTAGGGACTAAAATGGTGGGTGATAAAATATGACATACACCCATGAACCAACCTTTGGGAGAGGATTGGAATCAAATGCCACCTCTACCACAAGGATCTTTGGGTACCTCACCACCATCATTTTAAGATTTTTCATTTTTGGACAAAGGATCAGTGACTCCTCTCCCTCCTATCACTAAAGAAGAGAGAGTGGTGTGTGAAGAAGAGCCTTAATAAAGACTAGCTGATGAAGTATTTGAGGAAGGAAAGATAATTGAAGAACCTTAGTAAACTTCTCAAAATATAGAGGCAACGACTTTAGATACAACAGATATAGGGACACCAAATGTAGATATTCCTCTAAAGGAGAAGACTCAAAAAAGGAGGGATAAGGGAAAATGGCCTACTGGAAAAACCTCCTCTTCAACCAAATACTTGTCTCCTATGGGCATTGCACTAGCCTAGTTGAAAAGGGAAGTTATGGTTAGACAAAAGTGATAGTTGAACCTAAATGAAGAGGAAAGTATGGATGCACTAGTAGAAGCCATCAAGCATATTAAGCCATATGGGTCATGTGCAACAATTGACCTTCATAATGAAGACCAAAGATTTGACTCCTAAGGACTATAAGATTATAAAATTCCTATTAGGAAAGCCCATAGTAGACACAACTAAAGTAATGATCACTACAAGCATCAGGGAGGTGTTTAGGCATTTTGATGATAATGAGAATGAATTGATAAAGTTGTGCAAAGAAAATGAGCTACTAAGAAGATATCTACATGGAATTGCAGGTCCATTGGATCAAGACCACCCAGAGGTTACTCTTGTTGCAACAGTAGAAAGGAGAGATAAGGGGAGTATCCAAGTTGATTCATTTTTGGGAGCATGTTAACAATGGCATGAAAATTTTGAGCAAAAAGATGTAGATATAATATAGGCTAATTTGAACCTATTGCATCATGTTCATTCTAATGCACAAAAATGTGTATCTATAGTAGACCAAGATTTTGGGCTTATGGATGAGGTACATACCTAGGGAAAAGACATTCAAGCACTCCAAAAAATAAAAGGTCCAAGGTATCATACACTCAAAAAAGTGTATATAATAGATGAGATTGCTAAACTTGAGGATTTGATTGAAAATATTGCCTTTGGAAATAAGGTCATAGAAGAACTTCATGAAGATATTTAGAAGTTAAAAGGCTAGTCTCAAGAGAATATTTTGGAAGCAGATATGTATTATGATGTTATTTCCCTTGAGATTTTTGAAGATGATTCAAAGGTGAAGCTCAAGTCAGTACAAGTAATGGTCGAATAATTTTGAAGAACTTTCAAGTATGTTGCATCTGATGAAGATGTGAGGCAAGCATTCAAGGCTAAAGAGGTATTGTTGAGACTTGATGGTAGAATTGACAATTTTGTGGAAACTTGAATGGATATTAGTAACTATCAACAAACAGTTAGGCATGAATATGAGGCATTAGATTTACCATAATCTTCCCAAGTGGTGAATATTATAGAGAAATTCAAGAGAAAACATCTAGGCATCGCTTTGGTATAAAGGGGAAGAAAACCCAAAAGCTAGAAATTTAGTTTTGACACTTGGGAAAATTTTGATTTTTTTGAACCTACCATAATGGTGTGCAAGGTGCACAAGGTATGCAATGTATGCAAGGTGTTCAAGGTGTGCCACTCCAAATATGTGCCAATTTTTTTGAATAAGTCAGAGGTGCACTGATAGTTAACTACCAGTTCCAAATTTAGAGCTTTTCATACATTGGAATCACATTCTGGTAGTAGTTTAACTCCTAGAAACATTCAAAGAAGGCCAAGGTTCCATTTTTAGAGCATCCAGTGACTCTCAGATCCTCTTACAGCTTCCTTCTTCTTATCAACTACTTCTTTCTTTATTTTAAAACATGTAAAGGCTCATGCACCCATTAATTGATATGAATAAGGGCGGAGTCCTATTTTAGCACTATTTAGAGAGTTAGTTTGTTCATAATTATATTTGTTTTATTAGTTTTAATCATATATTTTCATAAAGAGATCTCTCACTCTCAACAAAAATTGAGGAGATAATTTCTTATAAATTGAGGAATGTAACATGTATTTTGGGCATGTAATAATATATGCTTTTGGTGCTCTCATTCTAATTGTAGTTATTCTTTTTGGAGTGCATTATTTTTGTGGATTCTTGTTCATGATAATAATGGAGCCAATAGTTTTTTTTGTTGATCTGATCATGTGATATTTTAGTTATGGTGTTTTTCACGTGTTGATGAATTCCACTGACATATAAGGTTGGAGAAGAGATCATCCTATTGTTCCTACATAGCTTGTCATCTTGCATGAGCACACTTTTTGTGACCTTACAATTTGATAAGAAGTGAAACATCTTTTAATTTTTCTAAGTTTCCATCAATGATTGCATCAGTTGATTTGAGGAAGTGTTGCTCCTACTTTCATTGGTTTCCTACCCGATCTTTTCTATTATTTAACTTGCAAATGTGTTGTTACCATGGTATATGAACATTAGGAATTTCCCTTTCATGCTATTTACTTTCATCTCTTGTTAACTTGTCTTCATTATATTCTACAAACCCTTGGTTAAATTAGGAATTAATATAGTTGCATTGTTAGATTGCATTCTTAAAAATTAGAAAATACAAAAAATGTATCTCTTTTTGTGGTTAATTTTGAAACAACAAGCATATTGATCATCTTATCCAAAATTGGTTTGAACTAGCAAAGGCCTCCTTGTGAAAAAACACATTTATTTTCAACTAAGCAGATTCTAGTAGGTCACAAGATCATTGAAAACCTTGGAGTTGATCCCAGACCAACTTTTAAAGAGAGGAGTTTGAAAGTATTCCTATTGTTAAACATCTGGTAAAATGAGAACTCAACACTTTCCTTCAAGAGAACTTATCTCTGATACCAACTGTTGGAATTAACAATGGAAAAGTAAGTTTTGAGAGAGGGGTGAATCAATACTTAAAACTTTAACCTTAAAAGAAATTCACCTAACATCCATCTCATTACTTAGCATCTAAACTAAAATAAGTAACCATCCATCACATCCATAACATAAAGAAAATTCAACATCTAAGACAAATAATTTGGTTACCTAGAAATCCTGCAAGGAGAAGGTAAAACTAGGGTGGGGATGATACCCACAAATCTGTACTACTATAGGTGTAAAGTGGCCAATTATGGCTATAATGTTTTGATCATAAACTATGATCTCCCCTGTGAAAGGTATGCCTTGTCAAAGGCTTACAAAGACTATTATGTCTCACCTTGCTAAAGGATTTCAAACTCACAATTAAGTAAGCACTTAGTTAAGAGATTTACAAAAGTTTATTAGGACTACTCTATTAAGATATTTACTTTGTATCACCTATTAGAATGATTTAGCACTTGGTTAGCACCTTACTATTTTAACCTTGATCCTCCTAATCAAATATGTCATCTCTTACCCTTTTACTACTTCACTCAGTTCTCATCAAAATGATTCTACAATATATAACACTGTCATAGTCATCTAAGCCACCATGAATGCCATCTCTACTCTTAGCATTCATCTCCTCATAGACACACAAAACCTCATAAACTCTTTAGGGATTTACCTCCTTAAATAGGCATTTGTGTAAATGGATTAGGTTAGAATCAATAGTTATGATTGATCCTTATTGCCACTTAATGCTCCCCTCAATTTGATTTGTTGCATGCATTACATAGGGAAATACAATATAACTTCCTCCTTATTCCTTATAATTGAAATTATGAATATGTCAGCCCAAAAATGGATTACATAGAATTTTTTTCCATTATAAATGTTTATGTCATAAACTGTTCACTCAAAATCCAAAGGCTTTGATGCTTGACACTCACTATGCTCTTTATGTTGTAACTCAACTTTTGAATAGTTTGACACTTATTGTTTACTTGGCACCTAAATCACCCAGCACATACCATTTTACTCAACTCCTTCTATTGGCTTGACACTTGAATGACTTGACACACACTAACTTCTCAGCACCTATTAGTGCTCGACACTAACTATCATATTACTCAGCATGTACTATCTAGATGCTTATGCTTAACATTCTTTGATCACTCAGCTCACACTGTTTACTTGGCTTACTCTGATCACTCGACATGCACTCTGCACTCAACTTGCACTATTATTTGTTGAATGATGACTCATCTTGCACTGTTCTTTGTCACTACTTTGTCAAAACCAATATGAGATTAATAGTTAGTACTCAATTATCTGATGTAAATGTTAATTTTGATGATGAAATTAGAGCTCTCTTGATTTTGTGCCACTAGCTCATCAACCTTATCTTCGACCTAGCTCACAAAATTCAAGAAAATAAATGTGTCATCTTAGATTCATAGAATCTTCAATCTTTTAAATAATGTAGCAGCTTGGCATTATCAATTTTTTGATGCTCAACACATACTACATTACTTGGTATCCACTGTGAAATTACTCGGCATCCACTAAAGTTTACTGATGCTTGACATCAACTAGACTTTACTCAGCATCAACTATTTTGTTTAGCATACACTAGAATGAATTTTTACTTAGCTCCAACTAATTTTCTCCCCAGCTTGCACGAACTTTGCTCAACACCTACTATCCACTTAAGCTTGCTAGAAAAACTTTGTGTAAGTTGTTAATAGCCTTTGTAACCTTAAGTAGATTAGCAATATATCATGTCATCACTATCTTAACTGATCCTTGTACTTCATTACATAATCATAACTCAACCTTTCCTCTAGGTGCTATTGTTATCTCTTATTGATCAAATCCTCTTCATCAATCAACTAAGTGATAGTACTTGAATCTTATAAACAATTTTCTTACCAGCAAATAGTATTTTTGACATCAGTGACAAAACAATGATTGATACATATAGTCTTCTTCAAAAATCTCCCTCTTTCAATAATCTCTCTCAACAATGATCTTTTCAATCAGATCTCAACAAATCAATGCTATATTATTGGGTGGATTAGTGATTTCTTTACATGAATTTACTAGATCTATGAGTTCTTCCTTATTCATGTTAGGTCTGATGTTTGTGAGAACTTTCTCCAACATGCCTTTCCATTCTACAACATACTTGGACTATTTCTCTTTAATTATACATTTAGCCCTTCTGGTAGTTGAGACTTTACATATTTTGGCATTCTGTTAAACACTCTTAAATTCACTAGCATAGAGTGTACTATTTTATTTCTAATAAATTAAAGAATCCATCTCTAATGGTATTATAATTTCCATTATTTGTTAGAAACAATAGTTCACCAAGATAACTGAGAAGTGGACATGAATCAGTTATCCAAATATTAAAACATTTATCTTCTTTAAAAAAACTTGACCATTCAACCAAAGTAAACGACATCAAAAATAAAATGCTCATAGAAAATTACACCAGATATGTTGACTAGGGCATAAGAATAAATATTGTTGGACTCGAAAGAACAATGAAGGAGATAAACTAGAAGGGAACAATGAGGAAAATGTGGCAAGTAACAAATCTGAAAAGGATGCTTTGCTTCCTTCTTTAGAAATTATTGATGATTCTTGAGCTTTATATTTTGGGGCTTCATTTTATGCTACACACCATAGAGGATATATTATTGATTATGTCCAAGGGGATTTTGGGCTTATTTATTTGGGGGATAATCAACCCTATTAGATTGTTGAAAAGGGAAAAGTTAAGATTAAGTTTCAGATTGGGAATCATTTGATACTACATGAGGTAAGACATGTTCCAAGGCTATGTAGAAATTTAATTTCACCAAGGAAACTAGGTGATGAGGATTGTGTAGTTACTTTTAATTACAAAAATTATAAGGCTTCAAAAGGTTCTCTTGTAATAGAAAAAGGTGTGAAAGTAGACACCTTGTATCTTTGTACAGGTCATAATATTCCTTCTACTTTAATTATTTATGAGAAACCTGAATGTTTAGAAATAATTTTTGCAGTTGAGCAGGGAGAACAAACAGTCCTTCAACCCATAGGTTAGCCTACAACATGTGTCCCTAGGGGTCCTAGGAATCCTAGGCACATATTTTAATTGATGATATGGTCCTTTTGACCTTAACCTTCTCCTTTCTTCTTATAGAGTTGAGAGAAACATTTATTTTCATTAGTAAATGCATTTGTCTTTCATCATGTTGTGATCAACACTATATGCTTGGGTGGATTAGTGATTTCTTTCATGAATTTACTAGATCTATGAGTTCTTCCTTTTTCATGGCAAGTCTGATGTTTGTGAGAACTTTCTTCAGCATGCCTTTCCATTCAGTAACATACTTGGACCATTTCTCTTTAATTATACATTTAGGTCTTCTGGTAGTTGAGCTCTATATATTTTGGAATTCTATTAAATACTCTTAAACTCACTAGTAAAGAGTGTATTATCTTATTTCTATTAAACTAAAAATCCATCTCTAATGGTATTCTAATCATAGATCTATACTTATATTCATATCTCATCCTTCGTAGATAACTTGTGTCCAGTTACCATAGGTGTTCCAATGGGTTTACATGTTTTCAAACCAAACCTTTTTAGTAAATCCTTCTAGTATTTAGTCTAAGAAATAAATATTCCTTTTTTATTCTATACAATCTGTAATCCTAGGAAAATTTTCATCTCTTCTATCATACTCATTTCAAATTCTTTCTTTATTTCTTCTACAAACTTGTCACTTTCTTCATCATTTCCTCCAAATATAATGTCATCAACAAATATTACCAAAATCATCAAACCATAATTAGTTTCATTCCAATATAGATCACTATCTACCATAGATTTTTTATATCCAAGCTTTTTCAAATGCTTGTCTAACCTCGCATACCAGGTTCTGGGTGTTTGCTTCAATCCATATAATGCTTTCTTTAGTCTGCATACTATGTCCTTGTCATCTATCAAAGGTCATCCTTTAGGGAACTCAATGTATACCTCTTCTTCAAGTTCATCATTTAGAAATGCTAACTTGACATCCATTTGATATACTTTGAATTTCTTTTGTGCTACATAGGTTAAGAATAATCTCTCTACTTCTAGTCTAGCCACTGGAGCATAAGTCTCCTAGTAATCTATTCTTTCTTTCTGTGAGTAACCTTTCATAGCAATCTTTCTTTCTTTCTTATAACTTCTCCTTGCTCATTCATCTTGTTCCTAAATACCCATTTGGTTCCTATCACATTCTTGTTTGTTGGTTTGGGGACCAATTCCCATGTCTCATTCTTTTCTATCTGATCCAATTCTTCTTTCATCGCTTGTTTCCAATAGTCATATTTACATGCTTCATCTACATTCTTAGGCTCAAGTTTATATATCAAGCATAGTTCTTCATTTACTCTACTTCTTGTCATCACACCTTTGTCTTTTCTTCTAATGATATATTCGGATGGGTGATTCTTTATCATATTCTTTCCTGAAGTAGGAGTTGCTATCTCAACTCTTGGCTCTACTAAAGATTTTGAGCTTTGTTCCTGCCTTGGCTCTCCTTCATTTTGCAAATCATTGTTAGTCTCAAGAAATACCTCATCATTCCTTGGCTTAGTAACATCATCATCATCTGAATTGTAATCAACTATTCTCTCTTGTATTCTGAATTTCTCATCAATTCTCACATTTGCACTCTCCATAATAGTCTTAGTTCTCTTATTATAACATATATAATCCTTTCTTTTCAATGAATAACCAAGAAACATACCTTCATCACTTCTAGCATCAAACTCACCAATTTTATAATCTCTCTTTATGTAACACTTACTTCCAAATATTTTGAAATACTTAATTGTAGGTGAGTGACCAAACCATATTTCATAAGGTGTCCTGTTTGTGTCTTTCCTAACCTGCACTCTGTTCATAGTGTAGACTGTTGTATTCACAGCTTCTCTCCAAAATGTCTTGGATACATCATTCTCTACTAACATAGCTCTTGCAACTTTTGTAATAAACTTGTTCCTTCTCTCTGCGATGCCATTTTGTTCAGGGGTTCTCAAAGTTGATAGTTTCCTTTTAATTCCATTTTCCTCACAAAACATTTTAAACTCATTTGAAGTAAATTCTTCTCCTCTATCTGATCTTAACATTTAATCTTCACACAAAATTCATTCTCAACTCTATTCTTAAATATCTTGAACTTGTCAAATGCCTCAGATTTCTCTTTAAGAAATGCAACCCACATCATTCTAGAAAAATCATCAACTAGAATCATAAAGTGCCTTTCACCATATAATCCTTTAGTCTTTGTAGGACCACTAAGATCTGTGTTTACAATCTCCAACTTCACTATAGTAGTAAACTTCTTTCTTGGAAAAGAAGTTCCGTTATGGTTTGCTAAAACACATTCCTTGCAAATTGTGTTAGTAGACTTTACAATCTTCAGCAAATCTCTAATAGCAAATACTTTACTAGTCCTCACAATACTATCAAAGTTTATATGATAGAATATCTTATGCCATAACCAATTTTCATCTACCTTTGCAACCAAACATGCCATTTCAGTAGGATTCAAAATACATTACCTCTAGATCTAGTTCATGTTCCAATTACCTTTCCATCTTTATCTTTGATCATGCATGTCTTTTCTATGAAATGTAAGTGATAACCTTTGGCTACTAATTGTCCAACACTCAAAATATTTTACTTTAAACCATCAAAAAAGTATACATCCTCAGTATTAGTTTTACCATCAAGAGTTAAAGATCCAATACCTTTAACTTGGCATGTTGCATTGTTTCCAACTTTGACAATTCCTCCATTCTGACTTTTGAAGTCAAGAAAGTTGTTCACATCACCAGTCATATGATGTGAACTACCACTATCAACTATCCAATTAGATTTCTTTTCAACCTATGATACCAAAGCTACCTTGTCTAGAATTTCTTCTTTAATTTCCACAAATCCAATTTCATCATCACTAGCACTTAATGCTTGTTCATTAGAATCATTATCTTCATTTGCATACAAACATTTTCTATCTTTTCTAGGCCTATGATTTCCCTTATACTTTTTCTCTGTTTTAGGACACGTAAATGCATAATGACCATATTCATCACAAGTCCAACATTTAAAGATTTTTTTAACTCCTTTTTCTCTTCTTACCATAACAGCTATTCCTTCTTCAATCTTTCTGTCTTCCTCAGATTTGTTGCTGCTAGCAAAATATCCTCTAGCACTTGTGCTCCTTGATAAGTTAGGTTGAATATTTAAGTCACTAAAAGTTGTCTCTATTTTGGTTAATTCTCTAGACTATCTATGTTCATTCTCAACTACTTTAATTCTTCCAAGCAATGTCTCCTTAGTGAAATCTTTGGTACATGATATCAACAATTGTATCATCTGATTTGCTGACTTGAATTGTGGTGTTAGAGTCTTCAATATCTTCCATATAACCTGATCATCTTCTTTGGCTCCTTCTTGAGCTTTAATATCTATAGTAATTTATGATATACTACCTATATATGTTCTTATAGATTCATCTTCCATTATTTTAGCATCTTGAAATGCACAAATCCAACTTTGTAGCCTCAACTACTTAGAATGTGCATCACCTTCAAAACTATTTTCCAAATCTTTCCAAATCAATTGTGAAGTAGCAAGTGATTTTACTTGATTATATTCAGTTTCAAGAAGTGCAGTCAACAGTGCTACTCTAGCTCTCATGTCACACATGAAAAAATCTCTTTCTACTTCGATGCAAATTTCCAGATTCTTTTCTTCAATGATTGTCTTTGCTAATTTTGTCAACATCCAATATCCCAGACCCATACACAAAAAATGTATCTTCATTTTTCTTTCCAGCTATCATAATTTGTTCCATCAAAATTCAATCTATCTTTCCTAAACATGTTCACTGTGGATCTCCCAAAGTTGTTAAAAATTTTCTTCAAGGACCTACTGCTCTAATACCAATTGTTAGAAATAATAGTCCACCAAGATAATTGAGAAGGGGGGGTGAACAGTCATCCAATAATTAAAACATTTATCTTATTTAAAAAAACTTAATCATTAAAGCAAAGAAAACAACAACAATAACAAAATTCTCATAGATAATTACACCAAATATGTTGACTAGGGAAACCCTTGATCAAAGGAAAAACCTTGGTGGGAATGATGCCAACAAGATGATGTACTAATATAAATATTCCTTGTTAGAAGATGGACCCTGTTAGGAGTCTATTACAACATTTAGTACAATGAGTCCATGTTAGGAGACTTTCAATCCCTATTAGGAGTTGTGCCAACCCTATTAGGAGTTGTGACAACCCTGTTAGGAGTTGTGATTTAATGTATGCAAGAAGAGCCCACTACCCAAACATGCAATTTCAACTACAAGAAGAGCTCATTGCTCAAACAAATAATTTACTATTATCTTCTGCTTTCCTTTTTTCTTTTCTCTATCCTATCAACCAGACCAATCTCTATCAGACCTTGTAGACCAAGTCACAAACCTCAGATCCAAATACCAAACCTCAAATCACTCAGCAAAACCTCAGCAATGAAGTTTCCTTCACTTTCGCATTGCTTTTCTCAACTTTGCATTTTGCACTCTTTGCTACTTATCATCAATTCACATTACATTCTTTTGATACCATGATAAAGTAAAATGTCCTTCTTTTATATTGAGTCCATAAAATAATTCCCTGAGTTGGCTATTAGACCTTCTCAATAAATTATTATAGGACCACATTAAGAACATGTTACATTTAGCGATAACCTTGAAACTTGAATAACATTGTGTACATGCAATATTATGACAAGTGAGCTTAGCCATGTCATCCTCAACATTTCTTCTTCATGTCCTCAACCTTGATCCTCAAGATATCAACTCTGCTAAGAGATATAACAAGTTTAGTAGAACATGCCTATGTAAACTCTATCTCAAAAAAAACATCACAAAAACTTACATAACTTCTTCTAGGATTGTCCATTCTACTTCCAATGTTAACTACATATACTAGATACTCAGAAGTATCTCCCATAACCTTGAGTGGTTATCATGCTCAACTAGCCATTTGTACCAACTTAATCTTTCTGTTGTTCTTCTATCAAAAACCACAAAAAATTGCTATGTTGACATCAATGACAAACTTGACCATGAATTTAACATATCATCATAGTAGTACTCCCCCTTAGGAATATCATCGGCATTCATTCTTCTAACCAATTTTCCAATAGTCTCCCCAATCTTCCAACATTATTTTCTATATCTTTTAAGATATTTTACAATGAAGGCTTCTTACTTCCTTTGGAAAACTTTAGATTCTCATGGATTGATTCTTCTTCTTGTTCCTCTTCCTTCAATTGAGAAGAGGGTCCATTCTTTCCTTTTGTGCCTTTCCTCTTCTAATTCTCTAGGGCATAGAGCTTAGAAGTTGTTTGTCTCTTCTTTTTCTTGGGTTCTTCTTCTTCTTCCAACTCAAGTTCAAGGGTGGAGCTTTTCTTTGACTCAAGAAACCCTACTTCTTCTTCTATTTTCTTATTTACTATTTTCTTTCCTTTCTAATTCTTTATCTCTACTTTCTTTGAAGCCTCCACTTCTTATTCGACAACTTTTTCCTTACCTCCTCTATTGTTCCAAATATTCATTAGTTTTGGTCAATTGGAATCTTTGGTAGCTTTGTGATAAGGCCTCTGGTGGATTCTTTCACTATCTCAAAGGCAAGTTCAATTGACCAATGAGTTCTTGGTTTAATCACTTGTATAAAGAATTTGTTTGTGTCTACTAGAAAACAAATGCTACTTTTTTAATCATTTATTAGATTTATCGCTATTCTTTTTATTTTCTTCATGTCTTCTTGAAACTTCCTAAAGTAGACTTCAAATTTCTCTATTCCTTTTTCTCCATACTAGTTGTGCATGCTTATTATTTGTGTAGTGACACTAATTTTTGACTTCCATTTGAATTCCTTGTATCTAGGATACTCACCCTTAAAATAGAAAAAGATGCATACCAGTATAACTCCAAATTTGAAGGTATGAGTTGCACTTTTTGTCTTGATCTTCTTGAGGCTATCTATCATTTGCCTGTGTAACTAGCTAGTGAGATCTAATTTGGTGTCCTTTTCTATTATTTGATGTGCTCCATATATCACTCTTTTTGGTACATTGTTAGCATGGCTTGACTGATAAAGTGTGTGCTATCACTCTTGCTACAAATTGCACCATGACATCTAGAATATATTTTATGGTGCAGATTCTATAATTTGTATTTTATTTAGTTAGTTCAACCACCTCTATTATTGAATGTACTTTGGTGGTTAAATTTTCTCTAGTTCTTCTAAACCTTGTAACCCTTTTGATCACTTCTTTTATGATCTCTCACGGCCTATCCAACCACATGTACTCTACTAAGCACAAATTGTACCCATTCGACTTTGAAGAAATTTGGAATATCTAGAGCACAAGTTAGGGTTGTGGCTTCCAAAAATTTGATGCCTTTACCTATTTTCTTTGACTAGATCTCCTTATAATTTTTTTTATCATTTCATCTCCCATCTCTACTATATTTCCTATTAGATATTCACCAACATCTTCTAGCATTAGCACACTACTTGGAAGTGAGGATAGTGTAGTGTTAATATCCTTATTCCATGCATCCAATAATATTCACTCATAAACAGGTGATTCTTCATCATGTTCATCTACTAATTCAACATCAAATAGATAGTTGTACTATACCATCGATATGTTGTATCTTTAACTCTATTTCTTGATGAAACCTAGGGTTTCAAAATAAATATTAACTTATTGCACAGACTTGCTTTATAGAATAGCCTTTTAATAGTTACAGTTTTTCCAAGAAAGAGCCCTATTGATCTCAAGTTTGCAAAAATGATATTTTTTTGGCAAGATACATATTTATAGTCCATCCAAAAATGTGATGTTACTTTCTAAATGGTAACCTTGTTTCTCACCTACTTCTTCCCTGTGCAATAAGTGTTTTTTTGATGATAAATCTAACAATCAGATTTTGAAGACAACCTATCTTCCA
Source organism: Cupressus sempervirens (assembly GCA_028749045.1). Taxonomy (NCBI): domain Eukaryota; kingdom Viridiplantae; phylum Streptophyta; class Pinopsida; order Cupressales; family Cupressaceae; genus Cupressus; species Cupressus sempervirens. The sequence continues at coordinate 344,639,017 of CM053784.1, forward strand.
CTTTTGCATGTGGTTTACCTTTTGAGTCACTATTCTATGACTTATTAGTTTTGCATTAGGGGACCCATGCAAGACTCATCTTTCTTACATAACCTCTATTAGGCTCTTTTTCCCTTAACTTAATTGGGAGGACTCACCACTCACCAGTGAACTTCTTTTCTTTATCACCATAGTTGCACTGTTTGGGTCTCTGCTTCACACAATAGTCTTTGAATTTATGACATCTATAACATGTCTTTCTTTTCTCTATTCTTTCATCCACAACTTACATTATAATGTGATGTGTCCATCATTTCAACAAGAAAAAAACATGTCTTCTATTTAGAGGTATGACTAGTACAGTCCAGTGCTTGATCCATGCATGTCATAGTAGTGACATTATTTCTCCCCTCTTGCTTCATTTGTAATATATATACATGCATGTGTATTTTGACCATACCGGTAACAATTGTAAAATAGTTTTCTATCTACATTGACTTTATCAATTTTTGCATGTCTATGCCAACACTAATTTGACTCGTGTCCTATTTTACCATAGAAAAGACACATGGGTTTTTTTGGTGACATACCTCTTTTCACTTTCCCTTTGTTCTTTGTGGTTTTTGCATTTTTTTTCTCTTTAAGGATTCTCCTCTCTTAGATGTATGAATTCCTTGGAATCCTAGACAGGTTAGTTTACATGCTTCTTTTTTAGTGTCCCTTGCAATTTCCTTATTTGAGTTTCTCCCCCTTGTTGTAGCAAGTTAGTCATGGTCTTATTTCACTACTTCTAGTTCACCCATAAGTTGAAGGACTTTCTCTCCATTTGTCTAGCCCCTTCTATAAGCGCACATAGTTATTCAATCTTTTCATGATAAAAGATCTATTATAAAACCATACAATATTCCACATAGAGCCATACATCAATGACATGAGTATTTCTATGTGGAAACCCTCAGTGAGAGGGTAAAAAACATGGTGGGAATAATATACCAACTAGCCTTCCCTTGCAAGTAAAAGAGTCCCCAGTTAGGAGCTTACATATGTTCCTTTTGAGAACGCATTCTGTTAGGAATGTGAGTAACCTGTTAAGATTATAATCAATTTTTTAAGACTACCTTGCTAGAAGATTTAGATCCCTTTCTGAGATATACCTTGTTAGAGGGTTTTAATGAATTATTACAAGTCTGCCCTGTGAAAGGCTTACATAGATGCAATGGTTAGAAAGAAAACTATAGTAATAAATCTGAGTGTCTAACACACCTTGTCTGGTAGATCCTCTGATTTGATTCCTTGAAGATGCATTAATGTTCTTTAGCTATTTTCGCTTGATTTTGGCTTCCCTTGCACTCTACCCTTTCTTCCTCTTATGCACTCTAACTTCCTTTCGTGTTTCTCTTTGTTTACAACTATCTTCCTTTGTTGGATATTCTTATTCTCATAGTTACAACAATGATATCCCTCTTGGTGCATATATTACATCCAAAAAAATTGCTCATTTAAAGTAGTCTTATAGCCCTATTATTTTTCATGTGAATGATAATTGGTTAGTTAAAAGAGTTGAATGTTTATGATCTTGTGGGATGGAAATTATGATCAACTATTTTGATTCATGTGAAAATGACTTGTTAGTTGCTCATTGTAATTCAATTGAAAATAAATACTTATATTTTAAGAAATTATAAAAGTAGTAGTTGTTAATGGTAATGATGGTTATCCATTATGACAATTATGAAATACTTTTGTTTTTTATTATCCTACTTTTAAAATGAAGGAATATGTTATTATTGTGGAAATATTCTTTCTGGATGCAGGAGAAAACGAAGGGAAAAACATTGCTAAATGGGATTTAAGGAATAAGGCACTAAAAAGGTACATTGACAAACCATTAGATATAGGTTCTAATAATCTTGGTGAAGTATTTAATGGCTAGAAAACACATAGTATATATTAGATAGTCATGAGCTACCTGATTAGTTTTTAGTACAAGAATAACATTAAACATTTAATAACATTTTTTTTTAACTTTCTTTTTATTTTGAGACTAATGAGTGGTCGTCACGATGTAACTCTATATATTGAGACCATGTTATTTTTAAACATGTATATGTGTGTGTGTGTGTGCATGTATAATCAATATCTAAATAAAAGGAATTATATAATTCAAAATTATTTACATATATGTATGTGTCTGTGTGTGTCTCTCTCTCTCTCTATATGTATGTATGTATGTATGTATTGTATGTATGTATGTATAAATGTATATGTGTGTGTGGGTGTGTACATATAGCTATATATATATATATATATATATATATATATATATATATATATATGTATGTATGTATGTATGTATGTATGTATGTATGTATGTATGTATGTATGTATGTATGTGTTTGTAAAGCTATAGGTGATACCAATAACATGATGCCATTATATTTGGTATATAACCATGAGAAAGTATAATATTTATGTCTTTAATTTTTGGCTCCATATCGATGAGCGATTGCCACCTTCATATCGACATTATTCCTTTAAAAAAATTTAAATTATGGTGGAGTTACTTATGACCAATAACTAGCCATGTATCATCATTCTTTCTTCTTTCTTGTAATTGTGATTTGGGCAGATGATCTATTTAATTCTCTCTCTAGTGCTCGAGTAGTGTTCTCTTTTTTTTCTCATACCTAACTCCGAATTTCCATCATAGAAAGAAATCTCATATATAGAATATCATTAATCCCTATTCACTTAGAGCACTTCAAGAGCTACAATATCCAACACCATAGCCAACAGTTTTGGGTTGTTGTCATTGAACTGCAATAGATAGAGAGAATTTGACCATCAATACACCATGTAGTTATTTTCTTTATATATATTATTGTCATAATTATTTTGTAATGAACTTGGATTAATATATAATTTTTCTTTTGATGTAATGTATTAAATTCAAATATTTAAAGATTGTTTCAATCAAATAATGTACAAGTTATAATTGAAGATATTAATGTTAAATTTATAATCATCAAAACCCAATATAAATATTCACAATTATAAACATATTATTTATCTCAAAATGCATTAATATTAAATATTACACATTAAGTTTAATATACATCAGCTTCTCAATTTAATCTAATAAGCAAACCTAAACCTAATTATACAAAGAAATCCCTAATCCACTAACTATCAATGTTTTCCATTAATTGGCATTTTATATATATAATTTCAAACATCTCTGTCATAAGTGTAAAAATTAATATAAACACACACACAGATATATATATATATATGTACATATGTACATACATATATATATATATATATATATGTATATGTATATAGTGCTAATAAAACTATGGTTAATGGAGGGACGTGACTTTACAACCTTGCCCAATCCGCATAATATAAATATTAGGGTTAGCACGGATTGAAGGGACAGATTGGAAAAAACAAAAGAACAAACAAAAATAAGAGGTAAACAGGAAAGAAGAAATAAGATTAGTATACTCTGTGTTCATTTCTATGATCGCAGTGCCGAACGCCTAGTGATCCTTACAATACATTGTCATACTGCACACTGAGATACAACAGAACCTCCGTTCTGCGGGTACTGACACTATCGGACTGTCATCTCTGCAATTAATACATTATCGAATATACAGGTACGCCCGTCAAAACTCAGCTACGAGATTATGCATCGAAATTGCTATAACGTTAATGACATTAAGCCTCGCTGATAAATTTTAATATAGATAGCAGCATTTAAGGATTCACGTACATCGCATTATGTGGGATCAGTGTATTATGCATTACATAATTCTTAAATTAAATACAATGCTATTTGATTCACCAATTTGAATTGGTAATTAATTCGTGAATATACATTGAATGTAATCAAAATCTATGTAGGTTATAAAGCATTTAAAACATAGAAATTATATATATATATATATATATATATAAGGATCAATATTTCAAACAATTAATAATATATGATATCTAAGTAAACATTTCAATTAAGGATACTAGTACATTATAACAAAGCATATGTATTCTTAAAGATTTTAAGAAATCTAGATCACATTTCAAATTATAGTACAGAAAGTCTTATCCTCACCTGAGTTATGAAATCCTGAGATAGGGAGTTGGTGGAGTAATTTCAAGCACTTGTCAGAATCGCTTGGAGCTTGTTTCACGTGCCTTCTGCACCGTCATTCCACCATCTCAAGATGGTCGTAACTAGGATGAGAGAAGATGATCTGACACTATAAGAAGAAATCTTCCAACTAACCAATTAATAAATTAATTTTAAATGCTCAACTCCTAAAATATTTAATAACGATGAAGGTCATATGCTTGTTTAATTCAGATGACTCCCTAACTTATGCCCAATTTTGAATATCAGGTCAAAGGATTAAAAGGGGTCATCACATATTTATTCTTTTCAATTTAAATGTGGAGGACAACAATGAAATTAAATTATTGTAGCTTCGTTTATCTTTCTTGATCATGAATGAAACAAAAATGGCCATAGATAAAGGCTATAGAGAGTAACTTAAGGAATTTTAGATATTCCTAATCTTTTCTTACTAACATGTTTTTGGGTGCTGATGGAAACACACAATAACATCTATAATGAAGTTAATTGTCATCTCTAGGAATATTAAATTGAGCTAATATCTAATGGCTTTCTGTGTGCATGAATATAAGATGAAAGTATTGATATTTTACATAAGGCATCGATCTGACTTATATAGAGGTGTCATTCAGATATGATCAGGTCATATGGAAATAAATTTGAAGTATTAGAATAATATCCACATTATTCATGAATCTAAAATCTCCCAAGATTCACCCTAGACTGAAATGTTAAAGTGATAATGGGTGGGGAGGAGAGACAACATTGCAAGGACAAATGAGTTTCATTAAAAGAAAGTATAGGAACCATTCAATTACTTAAATTGAGTTAGCTCACGGTTCTCCAAAATGTATTCTTGTTGTCAAGTTGAGCAGTGGGTGACTAGTTACATTATTAGCCCACTAAAATCCTTGGCCAAGGTTGGTTAGTAGCACTTGTCACAATTGATCACTAGAGATCAAAATGTTAACTAATAGAGGAAAGGTTGATGGAGGATATCCACTATCTTGTCTAGTTCTTATCTGACACTCTAACATTTAACTGCTTAGGTGGCAAGACCAAGGTACCCCAAGCCTAATTGCTGGATAGGTAGGGCCTTTCTCAAATGAGATTGTTAGTTAGTTATGATACTTAAAATAATTTCCTTTCATGTGAATTAAAAAGGGTTGTTAATTTACTTCTACTTACTTATTCTTGTCAAATGAATTCAGTTGATAGTTTTCTTTCTAAATGAAGTAACAAATATAATTACTTTTATGTCATTCTATTATGAAAATCTAGTTTTATGTTATAATATGTTTCTTCTTTTAGCATAGGTAAAATGGTATGTTACATATGGTATCAGAATGCTAGGTTTAACTCTAAACCTTGGGCTCATCACTAAACCACATTAGGAAAATTGAAAATACACATTTAAATGTTAGCAGGATGTATATCTAAAAGACTCCTCCCAAGAAACCCCGACACCCCATATTCTTATATTTGATAAAGAACATGCCAAAGCATGATTATTCCTATTGCTCCATACCCTAGGACAATGAAACATTAGCACATGCTTTGCAATGAATAAAGAAAGAAAGGTTCAGATGGACCCCTACTAGGAAGGAAACACTAAGAAACAAACTTATCAAGGCATGGAATTCCTAAAAAAATGATTCCCTCGTGATCTTTAGTAAAACATGGATAGGGTAGAATAAGCCCAAGAATGAAACTGAACAAAATACCCAAGAATAGGGTATCTGAAATTGTAATTGATAATTTTTTGATGTGTCCTCAAAAGAGGAGATTTTTGTAAAGTTATTACATACGTAACCAACAATTTTGATTAATACAATAAAATGAGAAACTACCAAACATCTTTGTTGTCCTAATGTAGGAGCATCCAATAGTGTAAGGGCATTCTTGTATCACCCAAAAATATGCTTTGTTTAATGTGTTTTTATTTTTGGATACCCATTTGGGTCAAATAAAGGTTCCAACTCTCATAGTTCCACTATTGGTTTTTTGGGTTAGAGTTTTTGAGTACCTTGGGATATGTGCCAATGTAGAAAATAGGTTATTTTGTGATTGAGCCATAATTATGATGAGCTAGAGTTTTAAAGTTGGAGGGATGATTATAATTGTAATTTAAAGCACTCTAGAAAAAGAATTAGGTCAAAAAACTTTATGGTTTGAAAGTTATTGCAGTTCTAAGTTGTCTGGAGACTTCCTAAGAGCATTTCAAAGTTAGATTTAAGGCACTAAATGCCTTCTATAGACCTAAAAAAGGGAGACAAAAAAAATATGGTCCATAGGGCTATAGAGCACTTGGGGAGCTTTTTGGAAATGTAAACAGTTTGTTAATTAGAGTCATAGATCAAAAGTTATGCCTCCTAGAAGTTGGACTACCATTTCTAGATTCTTCTAATTGTACACTAACTTCTAACGTGATTTCTAGAACCTTCTTTTTTTTAGTGGATTCCAAATGGCATATTCTATCATTTATTCCTAACTCTAGACCTAATTGGGGTTACTTAAGAACATTTCTAGCATTGTAAATGCACATTTTTGGTGGAGTTTGGGAGAGGGTAATGTGAGGAGGATTTTTCTCCAGAATCAAACCATTGTGAGCCCATAGGGAATTTCCTTGAGTCTATTTTCATTGTACTAAATGTAATAGCATATCACTTGTAATAATAAATTTTCCCTTTCCTATTGTGTTCATTTTGGTTGTGGTCCATGCCCTCATCAAGTGGTATCAGAGCCAGGTTTTCCTGAGTGTGTAGATAGAGTGCTAACTATGAGGTAGTTTGCACTAGGACTGTGTGGTTGTGGGTTTGATACAACAAGATGCCTCCATGAAGGGAATGGTGGAAGGGCTAGAGTTGTTATTCCTGAGGTTGGAGCCCTCCAGAGACAAGTCCACGCATTGTAGGAGGAGATCTGCAGAGGGATAAATGTTGTTGTAGGTGATGAAAGTGAGGAAGAAAATGAAGAAGAATGAAATATTGGGCAGGAAGGGGAAGGAGAGGGAGAAGTCCTTAACTAGGTAGAGGAGAAGCTTTTTAGGGCCATTTCCAAGCTTGGAAAAAGATCTAAAATTGACGTCAACATGTTTTCGAGAAATCTAAACTTAGATGAGTTGATCAACTAGATCAATGAGCTAGAGGAATATTTTGAGTATGAGGATGTCAAGGACCCTGATAGGGTTAAGTTTGTGAAGGCTGAACTGAAAGGCCATGCTAAAATCTAGTGGAAGGAGATTTGATTGGAAAGAAATAGAAGAGGAAAGGAGAAATCACAAGATGAGATCACATGGTGGACAAATTAAAGAAGCAGTTCATTCCTATTGATTAAGAGCTTGATTTGTTCAAGAAGATGCAAGGGTTAAAACAAGTGGGAAAATTTGTCCAAGAATGCATAGAGGAATTTTATCGAGCCCTTGTTAGGGGAGGGCATGTAGAAGCAAACAAGGAGAAGGTTGCCCATTGCCTTAGTGGGTTAAGACCTAGTATTAGAGAGGAGCTAAGCCTAGTTAGAATGAATAGCATTGAAGAGGCATACTTGTTTTCCTTAAAAGTTGAGGAGAAGCTAAACAAAAAGTTTGATGGAAAGAAAAGATGGTGCAGTCAAGGAGGAAGGGGCAATGCCAGGTCATTTGGAGGCCGAAATGAGAACTAGAGGAAAAATGAAGATGTGGGTACTAGCTAAAGCCAGAGGAATGAGAGTTTCAACTATTAACATGATCAAAACTTTGGAGATCAGAGAGGAAGAGGTAGAGGGCATGGAAAAGTTTCAAGAAGAGGATGCTTATGTGGCACCTATTTGTTAGAAATGCTTTAGAATAACTGAGAGGGGAGGTGAATCAATTATTCAGGGTCCAAATGTCCTATTAAAACTTTTACATCAAGTAAAATGATCCCATCAAATTGTTCATTCATCCAAGCCTAAACTTTTCCTACTTAGCAAGTTACTGTAAGTCAACATGCAAGCATAACACAGTGATTTACGTGGAAACCCAATTTTGGAAAAACCACCAGTAACATGCTACTCAATTCTCACTCTTCTAAAGTGATCCTCTATGAAAGGCTTGTCCTGTTAAAGACTACAACACACTATTAAATGTGACCTGGTTAAAGGATTTAACCACCTTGTTAGAAGTGGGCTTGGTTAGAGGACTTTAGAACATTCACTTGTAATGCCACCTTGTTAAAGGATTTATAAATGGCTATTAAACCAACCTAGGTTCATAGGATTTTACCCTAGCTTGCACAATTGTTAGAGAGTAACAACAAGGGATTTTGACTTGATTACAATTCACAACTTAACTTGCAAATTTTAGATGTATGTTTAGCTCTTCACAATGCCTAGCTTTTAGTCTCTGTAGCTCTGACACCTTGTCCTTCTTTCAAGCTTTTCCTCCTTGAGTCTCCATGCTCAATGTACCAGTGCAATCTCCTCTATATGACCACTTATCAAAACAGAGTCTTTGTGCTCTATTCTTCCTTCTCCTTGATGCCATTTTCTTGACACCCTTCAACCACTTCACACTTTGGCACATTAGAAACTCTTGCTTCTTGGCCTATGACTCCTTTAAAAAAAAATATTGAATTGCTTTTCCCGCTCGATTCTTCCTTCCTTTAATTTTAGTTCGAATGGATTAGGTAGGATTCAATGAATCTAACCCATAATTTGTTTCTTCTAGAAACATCTTGGAGAATCCTCTTGAATTTGCCTAAAAATGGTTTATCTAAATTTTTGTGCCACCATCTCTAACTCAAAATCTACTCAGCTCAAACTAGCTTGCTCGACACTCACTAATGAACTTAGTTAAGCTTTACAGTCAACCTTGTTTCAACTTATTCTTCCAATGTTTCTAAGTGTGACCAACCTTTGTATCTCCAAGTATATTATCAATACATCATTTTACCATTGTCTTAACAGATCCTTGTGCTTCATTACAAAATCATAACTCAACCTTTCCCTTAGGTACTTTTGTTACATCTAGTTGATTAAATCTTCTTCATCAATCAACTAAGCGATAGTACTTGGATCTTATAAGCAATTGTCATTCTAGCAGATAGCAGGTTTGACATCAATGACAAAAAAATGATTGAAAACATTCTTTATCAACCATCTTCCTTCTTCTCAACAATCTCCCTATTTGATAGTATTCATTTTCAATCAGATTTCCAACAATCTACCTCTTTGGCATTGATGGAAAACCAAATTGATCAATCAAGTTATCAAAATGTTAACTAGGTTAAAATAGTAAATCAAATGCCAAAAAGAGGTTACCATCAATTTTCACAACTCTGTCTTAGCTATTGTATCCTATTTCTTTCCTTTCTACTATATCTTCCTGAACTTCCTTTTTCTACCTCTTTTCTATGGCTTTCCATTGTTCACTTTATTCTTGAGTAACTTCTAACTCCTTACATTATTTCTTCCTTTGTATACATTGTTCATGTTCTACTATTCTAGTATCAACTACTTCTCCCTCTATCCAATTGAATGTTGTTGACTAGTTTCTTAATCTCCCTCTTTGACAACAATGCCATAGACGTACTATTTCAAAATCTTAACATGCAAGTGTAGCATTTACAGGTACTCCAATTTCTCCCTTTGTCACCTTACTTGTGACTAATTTGGAACTTTAGTACGTTGATTACTTTAGGCATGATCCTAAAGTAAATATCCTCTACATCAATTTGTAATACGTCAACAATTAACTCATTTGATGTAGGGCGATCTTTGATGTTACTTAAGTAGCCTTGGCTAAGGGTATCACCCCTAACTTACCTCTAAGATACTCAAAAATATTTTTAGGTGGTGGTTTTTTGAAGATGTCAACAATCTATTCCTTTGAGCTAAGATATTCCATTCTCACTTGCTTGTCTTTCACCAATTCTCTTACATAGTGATACTTAATTGCAATATGCTTTGTTTTTGCATGCATCATAGGATTCTTTGATATGTTGATGACACTTGTTTTATCATAATAGAGTATCACAGGTTCAATTACTTCTTCTTTCATACCTTGCAATAGATGTTTGATCCAAACAATATTGGTGCAATTGATAATAGCTGCAACATACTAAACTTTTGTTGTGGACTGTGAGGTACAACTTTTCTTTTTGCTGGTCCAAGTAACCAATCTTTTACCTAAGCAAAGTGTTCCTCCCCTAGTGTTTTTTCTATCATCAATATTACCTCTCCAATCTGCATTAGTGTAGGCTCTCAACTCAAACTTTTCTCTCGTCTTATAACGTAAGCCAAAGTTATCAATTCCTTTTATGTACCTCAATATTCTTTTTACTACCATCAGATGATTTTCTCTTGGGTTAGTAGAAATTTTTGCCACTATTCCAATCAACTAATGCAATGTCTAGTCTACTATGCATAACATACTGCAACTTTCTAATCATTGATCTATAAATTGTCTAATTCACTTCAGCTGACTCATCATTCTTGGATAACTTATGTCCTATTACCATTGGTGTACTGACTAGTTTTGAATCTTCTAATCCAAATGTCTTGAGTATTTCTTTGATATATTTCGATTGGGTCACAAACATGCCATTTTTTAGTTGATGTACTTGCAATCCAACAAAGAACTTGATTTCTCCAAATATTGACATCTCAAACTCATGTTTCATTTGGTCAGCAAAATATTTGCATAGAATATCTTTTCCTCCAAATATTATATAATCAACAAAGATTTTAGATATAAAAATATCTTTACCTTTTCTCTACCTTGATATATAGTTTGTTGTTGTCATGTATTCTCTCAAATCCTATCTTCACAAGATATGTATGCAGTCTCTCATACCATGCTCTAGGTGTTTGCTTCAAACCATAGAGTACTTTATGCAATTTGCAAACCATATCCTTGTTGTTGTCATTAACAAATCCCTTTGGTTGTTTTATGTAGACTTCCTCTTCTAGTATGCCATTCAAAAAAGTAGACTTTACATCGATTTGGTAGACTTTGAAACCTTTATAGGTAGCATATGCAATTAATGTTCTCACTTCTTCCATTCTTGCAACAGGGGAAAATGTTTCCCCATAGTCGAATCCTTCTTCTTGTGCATAACCTTTGCAAACTAGTCTGGCCTTATTTCTTGTTATCTCACCATTCTCATCAATCTTGTTCCTAAAGACCCATTTTGTACCAATCACATTCTTATTAGTTGGTCTAGGAACTAGGGTCCAGGTTTTGTTCTTCTTTCATAGCTTTATGCCAATTATCATCTTGTAGTTCATCTTTCACTGTTTTGGGCTCAACTTTACTCAGCAGACGTAATTCATTTCTTAGTATGTTCCTTGTCATAGGTCTAGCTTCCTTGTCACCAATGATTTGTTCTATAGGGTGATGTCTTCTCACATACCTGGATAGACTTGGTTTTGTCCTTATTTCCATGTTTGGTCCTTCAGCATCAGAGTCACTTTGCATATCATCATCTGGTATTTTATTATCTCTTCCAGTGTACTAATTTTAGAGTCAGAATGTGCATTCTCTTCATTTTCCAAATTGGTTGCTGAATGCAGCTCGACATTCACTAGCTATGACTTGGCTGATACTAAATTTTTTTGTTGATTCCCAACTTGGTTGGTAGCTTCATCTTCAATAGACATTCCTTCATAGAAGTATACAAAAGATCTATAATCTTCTAGTTTCTTGGATTCATTAGCTTAGACTTCTACGTGCTCATCAAAATTTACATTTGCACTCTCCACAATCTTGTTAGTGTTAGTATTCAAACACTTATATGCTTTACTTCTAATGGAGTATCGAAGGAATATGCCTTCATCACTCTTTGCATCAAACTTGTCATTTCTAGTATCCTTAAGAATATAGCATTTACAAGCAAATACTTTGAAAGGTTTTACATTAGGTGAGTGACCATACCATAGTTCAAAAGGTGTTGCATTTTTATATTTCTTGACTTATACTCAATTTAGGGTGTAAACAACAATACTTACATCTTCTCTCTAGTATTTTAGAGCAATATTTTTCTCCATCATTAATATTCTGGCACAGTTTGTCACTAATCTATTCCTTCTTTTTGCAATGCCATTCTGTGGGGGAGTTCTTGGTGCTGATGTTTGTCTCTTAATTCCTTTATCATTACAAAATATCTCAAATTCTTTTGATTTAAACTCTCCTTCTCTATCTGATCTCAAGCACTTCAGACTCTTTCTTGTTTCCTTCTCAACTTTGGCCAAATACCACTTAAACATTTGAAATGCATTAAATTTTTGCTTCAAGAACATGGCATTTATCATCCTAGATTAGTCATCCACAAATAGAATTATGTATCTATCTCCTTGGTAGCTTTGTACTTCTATTGGACCACATAAGTTAGTATGCACTAACTCTAATACTTCTTTGAAAGTGTAGGTTTTTCTTTTGAAACTTGACTTGGTCATCTTTCCTAGTTGACATTGTTTGCACATTGTATTTTTAGGTTTCTTTAGCTTAGGTAGACCTATGACTTTCTTCTTTTTGCTGATGTTGATCAAATTATCAAAGTTAACATGACATAACCTTTTATGCCATAGCCACACATCATCAAGTATAACAATAAGACAAGTTGCATCTTCCATATCTAGGTAAAATAGATTACTCCTAGTTTGTTCACCTTTTCCTATTAGATTTCCATTAGTATCATAGATTTTGGCAGTTCTATTTCCAAATTCTACTTTGCAACCTATATTGCCTAACTGTGATATACTCAACAAATTGTAGTTCAATCCTTCAACACTATATGCATTATCACATGAAATTTTCTCTATAAGTTTAATAGAACCTTTTCTTTTGATTTGACATGGAGCATCATTTCCAAATCTAACACTATTTTCATCATACTAAGTAAAGGTAATAAACTTACTTCTATCTCTTGTCATGTGATGTGAGCATCCACTGTCTATGATCTATTTGTCATTCTTGTTCACATAGATTACCAATGTTGTTGCCTTGTCTTCATCTGACTCATTCTTTATGGCTACATAGACTACCTCATCATCATTCTCATTAGAATCCTCTTCAACAATGTAGCATATTTTTCCTTTGTCCTTGTAATCTCTGCTATCATCTTCTCTTTTGTTTTTGTACTTGTTTCCTTCTTTGTATTTCTTCTTCTGTGTACACCTTGCAGCAATATGTCCTACCTCATTGTAATTAAAAAAATTGATAGGCAGCTTACCTTTGATTTTACTTTTGCCTCTATGAATTCTTCTGGCCAATAGTGCTTCCAATTGTTCCACATCTACCTCATTTGAGCTGCTGTCACTGGATGTATGTTTTTCTTTTTCTACTCTTCTTCTTTGATTTCACCTCCTTAGTGTCTTTCAATGTCAGCTAGGCCTTGAAAGTAGATTCAAGATTCTCAGATCTGTAGTTATCAAAGTTGGATAACTCAAATGCAGTGAGTCTTCCCACTATACCTTCAAAAGTTAGTGTGTTTCCTAGTACACATCTTAATTCCTGGATGGTTGAAACTCTAATAGCATAGATAGGGAGTAGGGTTCTTAAATATTTATTGTTAACAGTATCATCTTCTAATTGACCATCCAAACTTCTTGTTGCACTTATCACTTCTTTCATTCTAGAGGCATATTGAGCAACATTCTCACCTTCCTCCATTTTCATGTCATCAAACTTTCCTCTAAGGTTTTCTCTTTTTGCTCTTTGAGAATTTTGATCTCCTCCATATATATCTGATAGGGATTTCCACATCTTGAATGCAGAATCACATCCTTTGATGTCATCAAATTTAGCATAGTTGAGTGCAGAGGCAATCTCCAACATTGCTTGATTATGCTCCTTCCTTTTGTTCAAATCATCTATAGTAAGGATTTCAGCTGGATCTACATGTCCCACTCCAATTGAGGTTTTTACATAATCACCTATTGATCCAAGATGCCGTTTCATTAGGCTTTGCCACGCAACAAAGTTATCTCTATTGAGCTTAGGAACTTCTCACTTGGACATCTTGATCTTTCTACTTCTAGTACTTTTAAACTAAATCAGTTGATGGATCTGATACCAATTGTTATGAATTCTTTAGAATAACTGAGAGGGGGGTTGAATTAGTTATTCAGGGTCCAAATGTCCTATTAAAACTTCTACATCAAGTAAAATAATACTATCAAACTGTTCATTCATCCAAGCCTAAACTTTTCCTACTTAGCAAGTTTTTGTAAATCAACTTGCAAGAATAACACATGAAAGATCAACACATAACATAGTGATTTATGTGGAAAACCAATTTGGGAAAAACCACCAATAACATGCTACTCAATTCTCACTCTTTTGAAGTGATGCCCTGTGAAAGGCATGCCCTATTAAAGGCTACAACACACTATTAAATGTGACTTGGTTAAAGGATTTAACCACCTTGTTAGAACTGGGCCTAGTTAGAGGACTTTAGAACATTCACTTGGAATGCCACCCTATTAAAGGATTTAGAAATGGATTTTAAACCAACCTAAGTTTATAAGATTTTACCCTAGCTTACACAATTGTTAGAGAGTAACAACAAGGGCTTTTGACCTGATTACAATTCACAACTTAACTTGCAGATTTTAGATCTCTATTCAGCTCTTCACATTGCCTAGATTTCAGTCTCTACAACTCTGACAGATTGTCCTCCTTTCAAGCTTTGCCTCCTTGAGTCTCCATGCTTAATGTACCAATGCAATCTCCTTTATATGACCACTTATTGAAATAGAGTCTATTTTCTCTATTCTTCCTTCTCCTTGATGCCTTTTTCTTGACACCCTTCAACCACTTTGCAATTTGGCACACTAGCAGCTCTTGCTTCTTGGCCTATGACTTCTTAAATAGAAGTCTTGAATTGCTTTTCCTGCTCGATTCTTCCTTCCTTTAATTTTAGGTTGAATGGATTAGGTAGGATTCAATGAATCTAACCCATAATTTGTTTCTTCTAGTAACATCTTGAAGAATCCTCCTAAATTCACCTAAAAATGGTTTATCTAAATTTTTGTGCCACCAGCTCATCGTCCTTATCCTCCAACTCGTTCACAAAATTCAAGATAATAACATTGTTAGCTCAGATCTAGCGAATCTTTGACTTTTAAAATAATGCAACAGCTCAGCACTATTGAAATTTTGGTGCTCAACACATAATGTGTTACTCAGTATCAACTACATTTTACTAATGCTCAACACTTAATGTGGATTCACTCGACATCCTCTAAGATTTTCTAATGCTTAGCACCTGTTACTTTTCTCAGCACCTGAACATGCTCGACTCCTTCTGTATCACTCGGCACACACAATATTTTCATTTGCTTAGCTCTAACTGAAAATCTACTTGGCTCGAACTAGCTTGCTTGACACTCACTAATGAACTTAGTTAAGCTTTGCAATCAACTTTGTTTCAACGTATTCTTCCAATGTTTCTAAATGTGACCAACCTCTGTATCTTCAAGTATATTATCAATACATCATTTTACCATTTTCTTAATTGATCCATGTGCTTCATTACAAAATCATAACTCAACATTTCCCTTAGGTACTTTTGTTACATCTAGTTGATTAAATCCTCTTCATCAATCAACTAAGTGATAGTACTTGGATCTTATAAGAAATTGTCATTCTAGTAGATAACATGTTTGACATCAATGACAAAAAAATGATTGAAAACATTCTTTATCAACCATCTTCCTTCTTCTCAACAATCTCCCTCTTTGGCATTGATGGCAAATCAAATTGATCAACCAAGTTATCAAAATGCTAACTAGGTTGAAATAGTAAATCAAGTGCCAAAAAGAGGTTACCATCAGTTTTCACAACTCCCTCTTAGTTGTTGTATCCCGTTTCTTTCCTTTCTGCTATATCTTCCTAAACCTCCTTTTTCTCCCTCTTTTCTATAGCTTTCCATTGTTCACTTTGTTCTTGAGTAACTTTTGACTCCTTTTACATTATTTCTTCCTTTGTATGCATTGTTCATGTTCAACTATTATGGTATCAACTACTTCTCCCTCTATCCAATTGAATGTTGTTGATCAATTTCTTAATCTCCCTCTTTGACAACAATGCCAAAGACATACTATTTTAGCATCTTAACATGCAAGTGTAGCATTTTTAGGTACTCCAATTTCTCCCTTTGTTACCTTATTTGTGACTGATTTTGAACTTCAGTACTTTGATTACTTCAGGCATGATCCTAAAGTAAATATCCTTTGCATTAATTTGTAATATGTCAACAATTAACTCATTTGATGTAGTGAAATCTTTTTTGTTACTTAAGTAGCCTTGGCTAGGGGTATCACCCCTAACTAATCTCTTAGATACTAAAAAACATATTTAGGTAGTGCTTTTGTGAAGATGTCAGCAATTTGTTCCTTTAAATTGACATATTCCATTCCCACTTGCTTGTCTTCAACCAATTCTCTTACATAGTGGTATGCATCATAGGATTCTTTGATATGTTGATGACACTTGTGTTATCACAATAGAGTATCATAGGTTCAATTACTTCTTCCTTCATACCTTGCAATAGATGTTTGATCCAAACAATATTGGTGCAATTGATTGCAGCTGCAACATACTTAACTTCTACTATGGACTGTGAGGTTCAACTTTTCTTTTTGTTGGTCCAAGTAACCAATATTTTACCTAAGTGCTCCTCCACTTGTGCTTTTCCTATCATCAATATTACCTCCCCTATCTACATCAATGTAGGCTTTCAACTCAAACTTTTCACTCCTCTTATAATATAAGCCAAAGTCATTAGTTCCTTTTAGGTACTTCAATATTCTTTTTACTTCCATCATATGATCTTCTCTTAGTTTAGCAAAAAATCTTGCCACTATTTCAACAACTAATGTAATGTCTGGTCTACTATGCACAACATACTACAACTTTCCAATCATTGATCTATACATTGTCTGATTCACTTTAGCTGACTCATCATTCTTGGATAACTTATGTCTTGTTATCATTGGTGTACTGACTAGTTTTGAATCTTCTAATCTAAATGTCTTGAGTATTTCCTTGATATATTTTGATTGGGTCACTAATATGCCATGCTTTAGTTGATATACTTGCAATCCAATAAAGAATTTGATTTCTCCAAACATTGACATCTCAAACTCATGTTTCATTTGGTCAGTAAAATCTTTGCATAGAACATATTTTCCTCCAAATATTATATCATCAACAAAGATTTCAGATATCAAAATATATTTACCTTTTTCTACCTTGATATACAGTTGTTTTTGTCATTTGTTCTCTCAAATCCTATCTTTACAAGATATTTATGTAGTCTCCCATACCATGCTCTAGGTGCTTGCTTCAAACCATAGAGTGCTTTATGCAATTTGCAAACCATATCCTTGTTGTTGTCATCAACAAATTCCTCTAGTTGTTCTATGTAGACTTCCTCTTCTAGTATGCCATTTAAAAAAGAAAATTTTACATCTATTTGGTAGATTTTTAAACCTTTATAGGCAACATATTCAAGTAATGTTCTTACTCCTTCCATTCTTGCAATAGTGGAAAATATTTCCTCATAGTCTAGTCCTTCTTCTTGTGCATAACCTTTGTAGACTAGTTTGGCCTTATTTCTTATTATCTCACCATTCTCATTAAGCTTGTTCCTAAAGACCCATTCTATACCAATCAGGTTCTTATCAGCTGGTCTAGGAACTAGGGTCCAAGTTTTATTCTTCTCAATCTAGTCTATCTCTTCTTTCATAGCTTTATGCCAATTATCATCTTGCAGTGCATCTTTCACTATGTTGGGCTCATCTTTACTTAGCAGACATGATTCATTCCTTAGTCTGTTCCTTATCATTGGTCCAACTTCCTTGTCACCAATGATTTTTTCTATAGGGTGATGTCTTCTCACATACCTGGATAGTCTTGCTTTTGTCCTTCTTTCCATGTTTGGTCTTTTAGCTTTAGAGTCACTTTGCACATCACCATCTGGTATTTCATTATCTCTTCCATGTGTACTAATTTTAGAGTCAAAATGTGCATTCTCTTTATTTTGCAACTCAACTTCTGAGTGTAGCTCAGCATTCGCTAGTTGTGACTCGGGTAATAAAAAAATTTGTTGTTGATTCCCAACTTGGTTGTAGCTTCATCTTCAATAGACATTCCTTCATAGAAGTATACAAAAGATCTATAATCTTCTAGTTTCTTGGATTCATCAGCTTGTACTTCTGCATGCTCATCAAAATTACAATTTCACTCTCCATAATCTTGTTAGTGTTAGTATTCAAACACTTATATGCTTTACTTCTAGTGGAGTATCGAAGGAATATGCCTTCATCACTCTTTGCATCAAACTTTTTATTTCTAGTATCCTTGAGAATATAGAATTTACAACCAAATACTTTGAAATATTTTACATTAGGTGAGTGACCATATCATAGTTCAAAAGGTTTTCCATTTGTACCTTTCTTGACTTGTACTCGATTTAGCGTGTAAACAATAGAACTTACTGTATATGAGCAATGTTAGTATGCTAATAGAAACTGAATTTAAATAAAGCTTCTACAAACTAAACAAAATTCATAAACTTCAAGATAGACTAAGATGAGCTCTCAATTGAGAATATGAGCCATTAATGGACTCTCTCAATAAGAAGCTCTCTTTTTGAGTGGCTTTGTCTAAATAGATAGGATGTACGCTCAAGCTTATGCTTCAAAAATGGCTTCAAATGGAGTTGGAATTCGGGTGTGAGTGTATGGTTTTGATGTAAAATGGCTTCTTAAAATGGAATTATGACTTTACTTCATGGATTGTGTTAAAATGGCTTGGGATAGGATTCCTTAAATAGGAAAAGGGCTTGAGGGATCAAGGGCTAGGATGCAAGGATGGGAAAAATCTTATGGAAGGCTCAGATTGCATGAGAGGAGAGCACATGGATTGTGCTTCCTTACAACCAATCAAGGAGTGACACATGTCATAGGGTGAGAGGATGGAGAAAAGGGGAAGGATGAGTCAACAAAAGAGGCTCAAGGGATAAAATCTTCATAAAGACCCTCATAATAACTTGTAACAGCAATAAAAAGGCTTGGAAGAGTCATTTATGGCCTAGTGGGCTTCATAAAGTTTTATGGTTGAGATATTTTGAAGGAGATGAGAGGAATTTCGACTTGGGATTGATTAGGAAGGTTTTAAGCTTTCTTAGGATTATGCAAATGATTAGAGGATGGATTAGGATGGTTTAGGATTAGCTTAGGGATAGGCAAGTGGATGGCATTTAATGAAGGTGGGTGAAGGAGGAGATATTTGTTAACTTTGGCTTGGGTTAGTAAGTTTTAACCCATGTTTAGGGAATGTGACAAGATTAGGAGGGGATTAGGATTAGGTTTAAAGACATCTTCTAGAAGAGTCTAGACTTTGGATGAGGATAAAGACTTTCTAGAATAGTCTAGAATTTCCTAGGATGAGGATGAAGACTTTCTAGAAGAGTCTAGAACTTCTTAGGATGAGGATAAATTAGATTTTTAGGAAATAAATAAAGTTTTATTTATTTCAAGGGTTTGGGTTGAGGAGATATTTATTAAAACTTTTTTAATAAACATGAGGATTAATATTTAATCTTAATTAAATATTTTGAGTTGGGATTAGGGGTAGGAAATGATGGGATTTGCCTTAAATCAAAATTAAAGAAGGATTAGAAGATTTTGGAAGAGGTTAGTGGTCTTAAGGAAATTGGCCAAGTTTTGGGCAAAAAATAAATTTTTTATTTATTTTGGATTTTTTGGTCAATTTATTAATTAAATAATTAATAAATAAGGAAGTAATGTTTAAATAATATTTAAACATTTTTGGAAGGGATTCCTTAATTAAATATTTTTAATTAAGATAAAGGGATTTAATGGCATAAAAATTAATTAATTAATTAATTAAATAATTAATTAATAAATGATGATGTCATCAGGAATTTTTTAGAAAATAAAAATACTTTATTTTCTAAAGGTTTTTAGGTGTCTACACTTACAGCTTCTCTCCAGTATTTCAGAGCAACATTTTTCTCTATCATTAATGTTCTAGCATAGCCTATCACTAATCTACTCCTTCATTCTACAGTGCCATTCTGTGGGGGAATTCTTGGTGCTGATGTTTATCTCTTGATTTCTTTATCAATGCAAAATATCTCAAATTGTTTTGATGTAAACTCTCCTCCTCTATCTGATCTCAGACACTGCAGACTCTTTCCTATTTCCTTCTCAACTTTGGCCAAATACCACTTAAACATTTGAAATGCATCATATTTTTGCTTCAAGAACATGGTAGTCACCATCCTAGAGTAGTCATCCACAAATAGAATTATGTATCTATCTCCTTGGTAGCTTTATACTTCTATTGGACCACATAATTCAGTATGCACTAACTCTAATACTTCTTTGGAAGTGTAGGTTTTTCTTTTGCAACTTGACTTGGTCATCTTTCCTAGTTGACATTGTTTTCACATTGTATTTTAAGGTTTCTTTAGCTTAGGTAGACCTCTGACTTTCTTCTTTTTGTTGATGTTGATCAGATTATCAAAGTTAACATGACATAGCCTTTTATGCCATAGCCACACATCATCAAGTCTAACCGTAAGATAGGTTGCATCTTCCATATCTAGGTAAAATAGATTACTCCTAGTTTTTTCACCTTTTCCTATCAGATTTCCATTAGTATCATAGATTTTGGCAGTTTTGTTTCCAAATTCTACTTTGCAACCTATATTGCCTAACTATGATAGACTCAACAAATTGTAGTTCAATCCTTCAACACAGTATGCATTATCACATGAAATTTTCTCTATAAGTTTAATAGAACCTTTTCCTTTGATTTGACATGGAGCATCTTTTTCAAATTTAACACTATTTTCATCATACTGAGTAAAGGTAATAAACTTACTTCTATCTCCTATCATGTGATGTGAGCATCCACTATCTATGATCCATTTGTCATTCTTGTTCACATAGGTTACTAGTGTTGTTGCCTCGTCTTCATCTGATTCTCTCTTCATGGCTACATACACTACCTCATCATCATTCTCATTAGAATCCTCTTCAACAATGTAGCATATTTTGCCTTTGTCCTTGTAATCTCTGCTATCATCTTCTCTTTTGGTTTTGTACTTGTTTCTTTCTTTGTAGTTCTTCTTCTATGTACACCTTGCAATAATATGTCCTACCTCATTGCATTTAAAACAAATGATAGGCAGCTTACCTTTGAATTTACCTTTGCCTCTGTGAAATCTTCTAGCCAATAGTTCTTCCAATTGTTCCACATCTTCCTCATCCGTGCTGCTATCACTGAATGCATATTTTCCTTTTCTAATCTTCTTCTTTGAGTTCACCTCCTTAGTGTCTTTCAATGTCAGCTTGGCCTTGAAAGTAGATTCAAGATTCTCAGGTCTATAGTTATCAAAGTTGGACAACTCAAATGTAGTGATTCTTCCCACTATACCTTTAAAAGTTAGTGTACACATCTTAATTCCTGGATGGCTACAACTCTAATAGCATAGATAGGGAGTAGGGTTCTTAAGTATTTTCTTTTAACAATATCATCTTCTAATTGACCTCCCAAACTTCTTATTGCACTTCCACTTCTTTCATTCTAGAGGCATATTGAGCAGCATTCTCACCTTCCTCCATTTTCATGTCATCAAACTTTCCTCTGAGACTTTCTCTTTTTTCTATTTGAATATTTTGATCTCCTCCATAGATATTTGATAGGGCTTTCCACATCTTGAATGTAGAATCACATCCTTTGATGTCATCAAATTCAACATGGTTGAGTGTAGAGGAAATCTCTAGCATTGCCTAATTATGCTCCTTCCTTTTGTTCAAATCATCTACAGTAAGGGGTCCAACTAGATCTACATGTTCCACTCCAATTCAGGTTTTTGCATAATCACCTATTGATCCAAGATGTAGTTTCATTAGGCTTTGCCATGCAGTGAAGTTATCTCTGTTGAGCTTGAGAACTTCTCACTTGGACATCTTGATATTTTTGCTTCTAGTACTTTTAAACTAAATCAATAGATGGCTCTGATACCAATTGTTAAAAATGCTTTAGAATAACTTGGGGGGGGGGGGGGGGAGGTGAATCAGTTATTCAGGGTCCAAATGTCCTATTAAAACTTTTACATTGAGTAAAATGATCCCATCAAACTGTTCATTCATCCAAGCCTATACTTTTCCTACTTGGCAAGTTACTGTAAATCAACATGCAAGCATAACACATGAAAGATCAACACATAACATAGTGATTTATGTGGAAACCCAATTTGGGAAAAACCACCAGTAACATGCTACTCAATTCTCACTTTTTTAAAGTGATGCCCTATGAAAGACCTACCCTGTTAAAGGTTACAACACACTATTAAATGTGACATGGTTAAAGGATTTAACCACCTTGTTAGAAGTGGGCCTGGTTAGAAGACTTTAGAATATTCACTTGGAATGCCACTCTGTTAAAGGATTTACAAATGGTTTTTAAACCAACCTAAGTTCATAGGATTTTACCCTAGCTTGCACAATTGTTAGAGAGTAACAACAAGGGCTTTTGAACTATTTACAATTCACAACTTGCAAATTTTAGATCTCTGTTCAGCTCTTCACATTGCCTAGCTTTCAATCTTTATAGCTTTGACAGCTTGTCCTCCTTTCAAGCTTTGCTTCTTTGAGTCTCCATACTCAATGTACTAGTGAAATCTCCTCTATATGGCTACTTATCAAAGTAGAGTCTTTGTGCTATGTTCTTCCTTCTCCTTGATGCCTTTTTCTTAACACCCTTCAACCACTTTGCAATTTGGCACACTGACATCGCTTGCTTCTTGGCCTATGACTCCTTAAATAGAAGTCTTGAATTGCTTTTCCCACTTGATTCTTCCTTCCTTTAATTTTAGTTCGAATGGATTAGGTAGGATTCAATGAATGTGACCCATAATTTGTTTCTTCTAGAAACATCTTGAAGAATCCTCTTGAATTTTCCTAAAAATGGTTAATCTAAATTTCTATGCCACCAGCTCATCGCCCTTATCCTCCAACTAGTTCAAAAAATTCAATGTATTAACTTTGTTGGCTCAAATCTAGCAAATCTTTGACTTTTCAAATAATGCAGCAACTTGACACTATTGAAATTTTGGTGCTCAGCACATACTGTGTAACTCGGTATCAACTACATTTTACTGATGCTTGACACCTGCTATGGATTCACTCAACATCCTCTAAGATTTTTTTGCACTCAGTACTTATTACTTTTCTCGACACCTGAACACGCTCGGCTCCTTATGTATCACTTGACACACACTAGATTTTCATTTGCTTGACTCTAATTGAAAATCTGTTCAGCTCGAACTAGCTTGCTCAGCACTCACTAATGAACTTAGTTAAGCTTTGAAGTCAACCTTATTTTAACTTATTTTTTCAATATTTCTAAGTGTGACCAACCTTTGTATCTTCAAGTATATTATCAATACATCATTTTACCATTGTCTTAATTGATCCTTGTGCTTCATTACAAAATCATAACTCAATCTTTCCCTTAGGTACTTTTGTTACATCTAGTTGATTAAATCCTCTTCATCAATTAATTAAGTGATAGTACTTGGATCTTATAAGCAATTTACATTCTAGCAGATAGCAAGTTTGACATCAATGACAAAACAATGATTGAAAACATTCTTTATCAACCATCTTCCTTCTTCTCAAAAATCTCCCTCTTTGATAGTACTCATTTTCAATCAGATTTCCAACACTATTTTCATTGCAATGAAGAAGGTCACCATACCTTCAAATTCCCTCAACGCCAAGGAAGGATAGATAGGAGAGCTAATGGTCAAGCAAGGGTTGCTTGTGTAGATGATGATGCACAATCATTGTATTTAGAGGATGTAGAAAGATGAGAGGTTCCAATTAATGAAAGGGTCTTACTGAGTGGTGGGACTGAACCTGGACAAAGGAGGAGTTTGTTTCATACCAGGTGTAAGTTTGAGGGTAAATGTTGTGATGTGATTTTTAATGGTAGAAGCATTGACAACTTGGTGTCAGAGGAGATGGTCTCAAAGCTAAAGCTTAAAAGGGAGAAACACCCCCAACCCTATCAGATTTCTTGGGTGCAAAATAATCATAAGGTCTTGGTTAATGAGCAATGTTTGGTAAAGTTCAAAATTGGGAGTTACCATGACGAGGTTCTCTGTGACATCATTCCAATGGATGAATACAATTTATTGTTGGAAGCTTGTGGCAGTTTGATAGGCATGTTGTACATGATGGTCATGACAAAAGATGGAGTTCACCACAAATTGAAGCCTTTGATAAAGGAGGGTGAAAAGGTATGCAGTAGTGTTAGGGTATGTCTTGTTGATGGAAGAAAATTTCTAGATGACATGAAACATCAACATATGTACAATATGCTTTGATTCCTAGAAAAGATAACGGAGGTAGTAGTGAAATTCCACTTAAAGTTTCAAGTCTATTGAGTGAGTATGGAGATGTCATCTCTGATAATGTTCCAAAAGGGTTACCGCTAGTAAGGCAAATCAGTCATCAAATAGATTTAGTCCCTGGAGCTAGTTTTCCTAACAAGGCTACTCATAGGATGACTCCTATTATGATTAAGGAGCTAAATAGACAAGTTCAAGAGATGTTGAGGAAAGGTTTGATTTGAGAGAGCCTAAGTCCATGTGAAGTACCTATAGTGGTGGCACCAAAGAAGGATGGAGAGTGGAGAATGTGTATAGACTATTGGGCTATAAATAGAATAGCCATCAATTACTAGTTTCCTTTACCAAGAATGGATGATCTTATGGACTATTTGAGTGGAGCTTAGTACTTCACAAATATAGATCTCAAGAGTGCCTATCACTAGATATAGATACGAGAGGGAGATGAGTGGAAGACTGCATTCAAGAATAAGAAGGGCCTATATGAATGGTTAGTCATACCATTTGGACTGACCAATGCACCAAGCACCTTCATGTAGCTTATGAATGAGGTACTAAAGAAATTTTTGGGAAAATTTCTTATTGTCTATCTAGATGATATTCTAATTTTTAGTATATCATTGGATGAATATTTATTGCACATTCATAGTGTCCTTGAAAGGTTGAGGGAAGAGAAACTATTGATTAATTTGAAGAAGTATAGCTTTATCAAAATGGAGATAGTCTATTTGGGGTTTGTTGTATCAGTTGAAGGTCTCAAAATGGACCTAGAGAAGGTGAAGGTCATCTTGAAATGGCCTACTCCAAGATCTGCTACCGAGGTGAGGTCATTTCATGGCCTGACTAGTTTTTATAGGAAGTTCATTAGGAATTTTAGTAGCATTTGTGCACCCCTAACTGAAACAATGAGGGGGGATAGAAAAGAGTTCAAGTGGACTATAGGACCTGCAAGGAGTTTTGAATTACTAAAGAAGGTGACAAAGCAACCTATTTTGGAACTTCCTAATTTCAATAAGGTATTCCAGGTGGATTGTTATGCTAGTGGCAGTGTTGTTGGGGCTATGTTGAGCCAAGAAGGTAAAGCTATTGCATATTTTAGTGAAAAATTGAATGATGCAAAGAAGAAGTATTTTGTTTATGATTAGAGTTCTATGCAATAGTTTAGGCCTTAAAGAAATGGAGAAATTATTTATTTCCAAAAGAATTTGTCTTATATACTAATCACCAAGCATTATAGTACCTAAATAGCCAAAGATAAATTGAATCAGAGACATTTGAAATGGGTAGAGTTCATGCAAAGCTATACATTTGTATTGAAACATAGGAGTGGAAGGTCTAATAGGGTTGCAAATGCATTCAGTAAGAGATAGTTCTTACTAATAGTAATGCAAGTTGAAGTAGTTGGGTTTGATGAACTCAAGAATCTATACCCTAAGGATCCTAATTTTGTAAAGAAGTGGTAGGCTTGTAAAGAACCTATTAGTCTAGACAAGACCAGGTAACTAGATTACTTGATTCAGGATGGTATGTTATTCAAGGGCAGTCAATTGTGTATTCCAAGGAGTTCTATGAGAGAGAACTTGATCAAGGAGAAACGCGGTGGAGGGATGGCAATACATTTTGGTCAAGACAAGACCATTGCCATTATTAGAGAACATTATTTTTTGCCTCAATTATCACATGATGTGAAGAAGTTTGTGCAGATTTGTCAAGTATGTCAAATAGCCAAAGGATTTAATCACAATACTAGACTCTATCAACCATTTCCTATTCCATCAAAGCCTTGGGAGGACATAAGTATGGATTTTATTCTTAGATTGCCAAGGACACAAAGGGGTAATGACTCAGTATTTGTGGTGGTCGATAGGTTTTCCAAGATGACACATTTCATTCCATGCTGCAACACTCATGATGTAGTACATATTGCAAAAAAAAAAATTAGAGAGGTGGTGAGGCTACATGGTCTCCCAAAAAGTATTATTTTTGATAGAGATACTAAATTTGTTAGATATTTTTGAA
Organism: Cupressus sempervirens; assembly: GCA_028749045.1. Taxonomy (NCBI): domain Eukaryota; kingdom Viridiplantae; phylum Streptophyta; class Pinopsida; order Cupressales; family Cupressaceae; genus Cupressus; species Cupressus sempervirens. The sequence goes on from CM053784.1 coordinate 344,665,570, forward strand.
GGACTTTGTGGAAGAAATTGAAGACAAAATTGAAGTTCAGTTCTACACATCATCTAAAGATTGATGGACAAATAGAAATAGTGAATAACAGTTTGGGCAATTTGTTGAGGTGGTTAGTAGGAGATGAGCCCAAGGGATAGGATTTGATTCTACCACAATAGAATTTTCTTACAATAATTCTATAAATAGGAGTACTGGTAGATCACCATTCCAAATTGTGTATGGGAGTAGTCCAAGGACTACAACAGATCTAAGGAAGATGGAGCAAGGGGAGAGGAGAAGTGCTGAGGTAGAAAAATTTGCTAAACATGTTAAGAACCTACATGAGGAGGTACATGCACATATTACCAAGATGAACCAATAGTATAAGGTTAGGGTAGATCAAAAGAGGAGACATAAGGAGTTCTAAGTTGGAGATTTTGTTATGGTATACTTGAGGAAGGAACAATTTCTAATGGGTACCTACAACAAGTTGAGGATGAAGAAATTTGGCCCTTGCAAAATTTTGATGAAACATGATTCAGGAAATGCATATGAGGTAGAGTTTCTAGATGGGATTCACATTTCTCCTATTTTTACTATTGCAGACTTAACAGAATATCATGATGATGGTGCAAATGAGGAGTTGATGCTGGAGCCATGTCCAATTCCTACTTCTAAGAATGAAGAGATAGAAGAAATTCTAGACAATCGTGTGCGTCAGAGTACCAGAAACAAGCAGTATGCAAAATACTTGGTGAATTGGAAAGGACAACTAGTAAGAGATTCAACTTGGATATCCACAATAGATGTTTCCCATTTGGGTTTTCCTCTACCAACTATAAAGTGATAAGATCACTTTTCAATCTACCTTGGGTGTTTGATACAAGAGCATCCAATAGTGTAAGGCAAATCCTATATCACCCAAAATTATGTTTAGTTTTAGTTTCTATTTAATGTGTTTTCATTTTTGGATAACCATTTGGATCAAATAAAGGTTCCAACTCTCATTGCTCCACTATTGGTTTTCTAGGTTAGAATTTTTGAGCACCTTGGAAATGTGTCAATGTAGAAAATAGGTTATTTTTTGATTGAGCCATAATTATGATGACCTAGAGTGTGTAAGTTGGAGTGATAATTATAATTGTAATTTAAAGCACTCCAGAAAAAGAATCAGGTCAAAAGGCTTTACAGTTTGAAAGTTATTGCAATTTTAAGTTGCCTAAAGACCTCCTAAGAGCATGTCAAAGTCAAAATTGAGGCACTAAACAGCCTCATATGGGCATAAAAAAAGGGGGATGAGAAAAGAAGCTCCATAGGTGAAAGAGAACTTAGAGAGCTTTCCAGAAATGTAAACAATTCATCAATCAAAGTCTTGGATCAAAAGCTATGCCTCCCGAAAGTTGGACTACCATTTCTGGATTCTTCTAATTTTACACTGACTTTTGACATGATTTCTAGAACCTTCTGTTTTGGCTGTGGATGCCGAATGGCATCTTATAGAATGTATTCCTAACCCTAAACCTAATTGGGGTTACTTAAGAACATTTATGGCATTGTAAAGCCAATTTTTTGGTAGAGTTTGGGAGAGGGTACCATGAGGAGGATTTTTCTCTAGAACTAGACCATTGTAAGCCTATAGGGCATGTCTTTGAGTCTATTTTCATTGTACCAAATGTAATAGCATATCACTTTTGATAATAATTTTTTCCTTTTCCCGTTGCATTCATTTTGGTTGTGGTTCATGCCCTCATCATGTCTTTACAATTTTTTTTCCAGCAAACTTATACATCTAAATGCGAGCATGATATTGACTTAAGAAAATTATGTAGATAGCAAGATATTCTAAAATAAATGAAAAACATAAGAAACATGAACAAAAATGCAAAAAATGTAGACAATGAAGTGACCAATGATTTCAATCTACAAATCCCATCATATCTATGACCGAGGGAACCCCATGAGCATTAAAAGGATTATGCATGAGATGAAATCTCTCCATATCTCAGCTATACAACTTAAGAGATGTAGTAGGAAAGAGTATAAAATCTTTGTAGTCAAGGTAGAAAATTCAAAATTTTTGGTGTAAATATGTATTTACTATTTACACTTTACTTAAGTTTACTTAGGTTAATGCATTATTTTATTCTTTTGCAATATTTTATTATTTCTTAGGTGAGACACTTAGGAGTTTACATACTTTTATGAGTTGTCATGTTGACAACACAGAAGTAAGCAACTCTAATTCATCACATGGTGTCTACAATACTGAAGTTTGCATAATTAACTGAGTTGTCATATAGACAACATAGTTATTTGCACTCTTAATTTAACACATGGTGTCTACAACATTATTTTGCATGCTACACCTTTGTAGGCTTATCCTCTCATCATCACACTTACTCTTGTGCTTAATGGAGGATAACCCATATTTGGTGGACATGTGCCTAGTTGTATGACTTATCATGTTGCTAATTCCTATGTATTCTAGAAGCATTCTAGAGGCCTTTATATACAAGCACTCCTAGTGTACTTTCACATTGAATTGAATACATATCAATATTTTAATCATACTCTTTTTGGTCTACTATTGTACTTGTGCTTGAGTTCTTTGATCTTGGGTGAATTTTTCCCTAAGGAAAATTCTTACAAAAGAAATTGGAAAATAATAATTACCAGAGTGACCACACTTTAGAGGATAGAAAAATTGGAGGGAACATTACAAAATCCTTTGAGAAAAAGTATCCATATCTTAAGAAAGTTTAGGATGTGTTTCTAGAAGAGGTCCCTGGCCAACCACCATCTAGACTGTTTGACTTCACTATAAATTTGGTACCTAAAGTAGAGTCTATATCACAAGAACCCTATTATATGACCACTACTAAATTAATGGAACTTCAAATTCAACTTTAGGAACTATTAGATAAGAAACTTATTTGACCTAGTGTGTCACCTTGGGGAGCTCTAGTACTGATTGTGAGGAAGAAGGATGTGACCATGAGACTATACATAGACTATGTGATGCTTAACAAGGTTATTATCAAGAATAGGTATCTTCTCTTGAAACTTGATGATTTATTTGATCACATGAGATGTGAAAATATATTTTCCAAGATCTATTTAAGATTGTGTTATCATCATCTCTACATCAAAGATGAAGAAATCTATAAAGCTACTTTCAGAATTGGATATGATCATTACTAATTTACTGCACTTCCTTTTGGGCTAACCAAAACTCCAACAACTTTCATGAATATTATGTATAGTATTTTCTTAGGATTTTTTGGATAAGTTTTTGTTAGTCTTCATCAATGCCATTACCATCTAATCTTAAAATGAGGAGGAACATCAAAAGCACTTGGAGACAATCTTGCAGAAGTTGTGAGAGCATAAATTGTATGAAAAAATATCCAAGTGTTCTTTTTATCAAAAGAAGATCCAATACTTGGGGCACATTATATCAACTCAAGGAATAATTATAGATCCCACTTAGTTCAAAGAAATTAAAGATTGGCCTGTACCTAGGAATGTGATGGAGGTCAGAAGCTTCATGTGCCTAGAAGGATTTTATAGAAATTTTGTCATATATTTCTCCATAATAGCATGTACCCCATTACTTCACTCCAAAGAAAAGGAAAGATGTTCATTTGGACTAAAAAATGTCAAGAATATTTTGGATATATGAAGGAGAAATTAACTTCTTCCCAAATACTTAGAATGCTTGATACACAAGGTTGATTCATGGTTATAATAGATGAAGCTAGGGAGGGATTAGGAGGTGTATTTATCTAGGAAGATCAAGTTATTGCTTATAAATCCAAAAAGTTCAAAAATATGAACGAAATTATGCCCCACATGATCTAGAATTAGCATCCATTATTTATATTCTTTGGATGTGGAGGCACTATTGGATAGGGAAAACATTTGAGCTTCAACAAAACCATCATGACTTGAAGTATATATTTACTTAGCGTAACCTTAATTCTTGACAAAGAATATGGTTAAAATTTCTAGCATATTATGATTTTGGGATCATTTATATTAAGGGAAAGGAAAATAAGGTAGTAGACACTTTAAGCTAATGAAGACATGTATTATTTTTGGTTGCAATAGATATCAAGCTTAGAGAGCATGTATTAGAACACTTATTCAATGACAATTTCTATAGCAAGTTTAGCCAAGCACTTCATAGAGATCCTCAAGCCCTTAGTTATGGATATTACCAACTAGAAGAGGATGAATTTTTTAGATATAAATGTACAATGTATATACCTAAGGTTTTAGAAGTCTGAAGGATAGTTTCAAGATAATTCCACACAACTGCATATTTAGGACATCCTAGAGTGACCAAGATGATGGCAGATGTGAAACCCTTGTATTTTTGGAAAGGGATAAAAAAAGAAATATTAGATTATGTAGTAGGATGCCTCAAGTGTCAGAGAGTCAAGGAAGACCACCATTACCCAACAGGTCTACTACACCTAAATGAGGTTCTTGAATAGAAGTAGTAGATAATTACTATAGATTTTATTCAAGGACTATCTATGAATTAGAATAGATACAAAACCATTTTATTTGTTGTGGATAGACTAACCAAAGTGGTCCACTTCATACTAAAAAAATTACTAGATGGAGCACCAAAGATTTATCACAAGTTCGTCAAAGAAAATTTTAGACTTCATGGGGTTCGATAAAAGAGTATATTTGATAGATATGCTAGGATAACATCTAGATTTTGGCAAACTCGATTCTGATCTCTGGGAAACAAGCTAAATATCGGTTCCTTTTATCATCTAAAAAAATGATAGTTAGACAAAAAGAGTAAATCAGGTATTAGAAGATCTCCTCAGAGCGTATTGTATGGATCAACTATACTATGGGAAATGTGTATTCCCTTAGTAGAGTTCACTTATAAAAATTCTTATCAATCCATAATAAAGATGACACCCTTGAGGCCCTATATGTCAATAAATGTAGAACTCTTGTAAGTTAGAATCAAATTGAAGACAAAATTATCATTGAGCTAGAGATACTAATGAAGATGGAAGAACATGTAGTTTAGATCCATTAGAGACTAAATGAGGCCAATGAAAGACATAAATATTATGCATATGCAAAAAGAATACCATGGCAAAAAATGTTCTTTTAAAGGTAAAACCATAAAAGATCATTATCAAGTTTGAGAAGATCGCTAGACTAGCCCCAAGATACATGAGACTATTTGAGGTGTCAAAAGTCATGAACCTAGTACCCTACAAGATTGCACTACCTCCATTCCTTACCATAATGCATGACATATTTCATGTTTCATAGCTCAATAAATATATTACTTACTATGAGCATACAATTGAATGGAATCTCTTGCAAGTGTGAGACCTAGGGGTAGTGAAAATAGAGTTGCTTAGAATACCTGAGGTGCAAAAGCTCCACTTGTGAAATAGGAACATAACTTAGTGCAAGGTTCAGTGGACCAATACATTGAGTAAAATGCTTACTTGGAAGATTATGATGAGATCTTCTAGAAATTATTTGAAAATCATGTTAAATTGTCATTTGAACCTTGGACTAATTTATTTTAAATAGATTTTTTTCTTTTTTAATATTATAAAGTTCATCTAGGAAGATAAAACACAAGGGGGAGGGTATGTTACATCCCAATTTTTTTCTCATTTAGAACAACCTTATAGCCATTGTATTTTTCATGTGAATGACAATTAGTTAGTTAAAACTATTGAATGTAATGATCTTGTGAAATGGAAATTACGATCAACTATTTTGATTCATGTGAAAAAGACTTCTTAGTTGTTCATTGCAATTCAATTGAGAATGAACACTTATATTTAAGGAAATATAAGGTTTACTATTTGTTAATGGTAATGGTGGTTAGCCATTGTGACAATTATGAATTTCTTTTTTTTTAAATTATCCTAATTTTAAAATGGAGGAATATGTTATGATTGTAGAAATATTATTTTTGGATGCAGAAGCATATAGAGGATGGAAAAGAATTTCAAAATAGGATTTAAGTAATGGGAAACCAAAAACGTCAATTAGAAGGCCATCAGGTATGGGTTCTAACCATATTGGTGAAGGATTAAGTGGCTAGGCAACACAAAGTATACCTTGGACAATCATGAGCCACTCGGTTGATTCCTAGTACAAGAAAAACATTAAACATTTAATAACAAAAAAATTGTTACCTTCTTTTTATTTTGAGACTAATGAGTGGTTGTCAGGATGTAACTCTATATATTGACACCATGATATTTTTAAACATATATAATTGCACCTACATTTATGTATGTATGTATGTATGTATGTATATAAATTTGTGTGTGTGTGTGTGTGTGTGTGTGTGTGTGTGTGTGTGTGTGTGTGTGTGTGTGTGTGTGTGCGCGCGTGTGATAATAAAATGAATTATATGATTCAAAATTACATATGCATATGTGTGTGTATTTATATGTTTACGTACAACTATAGGTGATGCCAAAAAACATAATGCCAATATATTTGATATGTAACCACCAAAAAGAATAATATTTATGTCTTTAATTTTTGGCTCCATATCAATGAGCAATTGTCACCTTCATATCGATATTATAACTTTTTTAAGTTTTAAATTTTTGTGGAGGTACTTGTGACCAATGATTGGCCATGCATCATCATTCTTTCTTCATTCTTGTAACTATGATTTTGGTAGATGGTCTATTTAATTATCTCTCTACTTTTCAAGGAGTGTTCTCTTTGTTTTCTCGTACCTAGCTTTGAGTTTTCATCATAGAAAGAACTCTCATTGATAGCATATCATTAATCCTTGTTCATTCAAAGTACTTCAATAGTTTCAATATACAATGCCATAGCCAACTATTCTAGGTTATTTCCATCAAACTACAATAGATAGCAACCATCCAACCATCAACAAGTCATGTAGTTATTATATATATATATATATATATATATATATATATATATATATATATATATATATATATATATATATATATAGAGAGAGAGAGAGAGAGAGGGAGAATGAAATTTAAAATTGTTGTAGTTTCATTTATCTTTCTTGACCATAAATGAAACAAAAATGGTCATAGATAAAGTCCATAGAAAGCAGGGATTCTAGATATTCCCAATCTTTTCTTATTACCATGTTTTGGGTGTTGATAGAAACATAAACCTGCATCTATAATGAAGTTAATTTTGAGCTTTATGAATATTAAATTAAGAAAATCTCTAATGCATTTATCTGCTTATGAATATAAGAATCAAGCATTGATATTTTACATAAGGCATCAATCTCACTTACATAGTGGTGTCAATCATATGCCACTAAGATACAATCAATTCATATGGAAATAAATTTGAATTGTCCAAATGATATCTCCATTATTCATGATTTTAAAATATCTCAAGATTCACCCTAGACCAAAATGATCAAGTTATAATGGGTGCAGAGGAGAGAGATACCTACAAGGATAAATTAATGTTAGTAAAAGGAAGAAAGGGAACCATTAAATTGTCTAGACCAAATTATCTCATGGTTATCCAAAATGTATTATTATTGTCAAGTTGAGTGGTGGGTGATTAGGATCATTAATAGCCCACTAAATTTCTTGACCTAGTTTTTTTAGTGGCTCACTTATCACAATTGATCACTAGAGGTCAGAGTGCTAGCTAACAGAGGAAAGGTTGATTGAGAATAGCCACTTCCTTATTTGTTGCTTAGCTGACACTCTAACACCAAAATGCTTAGATGGAAAGACTAAGGTACCCCAAGCCTAACCCTAGGGTAGGGAGGGCCTTTCTTGAATGAGATTGTATAGGGATAAGTTAAGGTCTGTGATTGGGAGGTTAATCCCATGCTAATGCTTCTCCTCTTCACTAGATGTTGAGACTTGCACAGTAGAATGATAGTTATTTGATACATGTATGAATCTTTATCATTTGTGTATTTTCATATTAATTTAATTTTTCCTTGATATATATACACATATGTGTGTGTGTGTTTCATCATGATGTTCCTACCAAATGTATTAGTAGAATTTAGTTATAAAAGTTATAATAGTTTCCTTTCACATGAACTAAAAAGGGTTGTTACTTTACTTATACTTACTTATTCTCGGAAAATAAATTCAATTTATAGTTTTCTTTCTAAATAAAGTAATGAATATAACTAATTTTATGTAATTCTATTATAAAAATCCAATTTTACAAATCCAATTTTACCTTAGAATATGTTTCTTCTTTTAGCTTAGGAAAAATGGTATGTCACAACACACTTCTCCTTTTCCTTTTTGTTTTGTACCGCATACCTTTTTGTGTATGATCTGTCCTTATAAATCACACCCTCTAATCATAAAAAATAAAAACCATAAAGGTTATCCCATTCAAATTTTATTTTTCAATTTAAAATCTAGAGTGGGCATAATCACAAGACACCCATGATTTCTTGTCTGTTGATGCCAATACTTATAGGACTACTCGATTGTATGCATACCTACAACTAGCTTCATGACTGTGTGAGCTTTAAGATGTAATCTGCAACACTAATATAATACATTTCTTGTCAATTTCATTCATTTTCTTATATTATCACATCAATGGTGAGTGGACTATATCCATTCCTTGTTTCCTTCACATCTTGCATTTTTCTATCTTGATCAATAAGCTAGTCTACCAATAGTGACACTTGTAATATTTTACTACTTCTTGTTAATTGATTACCAATTAAGAATAATATATGATGCAGGAGCATCCTGGGTTGCCTTGCTATTCGACTCATCTTTGTTCATTCTGCCTATTAGTATCGAGTTCTAGTAGTTGTCAAGCTACAATTGGTGTCAAGTTAATTGTTGGCCAAGTTGGACAGTATTGACTGAGTACTTTGATGGCCAAGTGTTCATTCATGTATCAAGTGAGCCTAATGTTTGTTGATACTAGGTTCCTTCTTTGACCAATTTTTTCTATGATTGGTTCCTAGTGTGAGTTGACATATGCATTTGATTTGGATCATGAATTTAATGTAAGGATAATGTCTTGGGATATGTACAGACCATGTTGAGGTTGGACTTCTATTATGTAATGATCTAGAATATTCTATAAGTTATTTTGGCAAGAATAAATATGGGTGTCTAGGCTTAGGTTAAGCAATGTAAAGGTAAGGGTGTTAGAAGAGTAGAATCAAGGATTTATAGATTAAGATTTGAATATGTAATTTACAATTTTTTTGGCCATAACTTGGAAGGCCTCACAACCGGGCATGTATGAGGTTAACTTGATAAATCAATAAAGATTATTGTTTCCTCTTTCCTTGGGGTTATTTTCTATGTGTTTTCTTTCATTGTGTTTACTCAGGAAGGTGATTGGATAGTTAGGTTTGCCTTTGGCCCTAATTTTCCCATCCATCCTTGTGTAAAGTGGTATCAAAGTTGGAGGTTCTTCCTTGAGGATATTGGATCATGTGGAACCCTAATTGGCCTTGGTTGCAAGGTGCCACATCTATGGATTTGACCAATAACTTGCAAAGGAATTTGATCTTGCAATAATTTGTTTATCAAAATGGTTTGAGGTAGATGAAATGATGACAATACTATATTAGAAATGTTAAGATAGATTTAAGCTATATTAGATGCTATGGAAACAATCCAGAGGAGAGAAGCCCATCTTGATGATGTGAGTGATGATGAAGCAGTGACACCAAATCCTAATATAGAACCTAAAGAAGATCAAGGTGAGGAAATATTTTGAGAGGGTTATCTAGGGAACATTCAAAGCCTATTGTGGAAATTGTTCCTTTTGTTGTGAAGATGGATACCAATGCTATATTAGATTGGATCTCTAATATGGAGAAGTTATTTTGAGTTTAAAAGAACTTGTGATAATAGAAAGTTGAAGATTGTAGTCACTAGGTTGAAAGATCACGCCTCATTCTACTGACAGCATTTGCAAGCTAATAGATAGAGAAGAGGAAAACAAAAGATTGGAACATGATTGAAAATAGTGAACAAGGTGAAGAAGAAGTTCATTATCTACTAATAAGCATCCTCAACTAAAGAAATATTTAGCATACCAACCTCACCCTAAATATTGAATCTCAAACCATTAATGTACTAAGCTACCTTTTCCTTTGAAAATTCTCTATGACTAGACCTGATAGTCAACTTGTAAAATTCCTCAGTATAATATTTCACATATATATCTTTCTACTTTAGATTCTGCAACCTTTTAAACAATTGAAGTTCATAATCAGCAAGAATGAACTTAACCTTCAATTTAGTCACTATCAACCTCTATCTAGAGATCTTCATTTTACCTTCTTCTTCTTTGTCTCTTTGCAATTCTTTCCACCAAAGAGCAGCATGTCCTTTAAACTTAGTTTGTGCCAACCTCACTCTAAGTGGTTCTTCAATATCCTCAAGCTCAAAGTAGTCTTCCAATTCACCAATCTAATCAATTAGGTCTTTAGGAGTCAAAGTACCTAAGAAAATAGAAACCTCCATCTTATTCTTCAGCTTCAACTGAGATCTAGGTCTAGCAAACTAACCAGCCCTAGTTCCAATAGGTTTCTCCACATGATTAGTTCTATCCTCACCACTAGATCCAGTAACTTCAAAGTCTTCAACAACTTCCTCATAACTACCTTTAGTACTGACATGCGTAGGTACACCACCTAAAGCATTCACAATTTTAGCAATCATGTCACTTTTCATCAATGCAATCTTAGATCTGAACTCTACCCTAATATCCTCTGGGATCCTTTCTTCCAAAACATCACTAAGATCATCAATTTCCCTAGGGTCTAATCTTCTTAGAGGCATCTTCCAAAATATTCGTAAACCCTAAGCAATAGATCCACCAATCTAGAAAATCAATCAGCTTGACAAGATCAACCTTCTCTACAAATTATAATGTAAACTACCTCAGCTTCAGCAATCTGTCAACACACTCGGGAACGACTAGACTCTGATACCACTTGATGTAGTGCAAGGTAGGAGAATCCCCAAAGGAGATGTCCAAAACTCCAGCAAATAACCATAGAATGGAAATACAACAACAAACCACAATAAAGAAAGATATGATACCAAATCACAACACTTTATTCATAAAATAATTAATTACATGCAATATGCCTAGCTATAAGTCCTTTCGGGTTAGGGATAAATACAAATAGCAATTATAATATTAGTTCTACAAGATCCAACTTACGATCTCAATCCCAGCTAGTCCAGATCCACAACTAGATAAGAACACCAAGAAGAATTCACACTTGTACCCTCAGGTCCACCAAGCAATCTTCTAGTTCTCAAGTCACAGCTACTAGCTCTTCAAAATTTGCATCTAGCCTTCATCCCCTTCTCCAAGTCAAATGATCACACTTCTCCTACTTCCCAAAGACTCCACAAACCCCTTACTTATACCCAACTAAGCCACAAGTCAACCTAGATCATTACAAACTAAATTAAATTCCTTACATTAAATATATATCAAGCCACAAGTCAGCTACAACATAATCAAATTTCTTTATGCTTCAACATAAATTAAACCTTTATTTGATATGTCTTTATGTTCTTAAAAGACTGGACCAAAATGTAAATCTTGATGGTTCGTGGCTTCTTGGGTTGTTTGCCCTCTCGTTCGAAAATTGGTGTGTCCCTCTAGTTTGTCGGGTGGTTTTCTACAATTGTTTTAAGATCCTCATTCTTATATCTTTCTTATCCCTTTGTTCAAGGTTTTGAATCCTTTCAAAACCTATTTTTACTTAATCAAAACATAAATTAAATGCCAAAAGTTAGCTCATAGACAACTTGACACCAACAGAAACCAAGACTAAGCCGAGCACCAATAAATTTCACAAGTAGTGCCAAGCTCACAATGTAATCTAAGCACCATAGACCATGTCAAGATCCTAGACCTTGCCAAGTTCCATAGACCATGCCAAGCTCGAAGACCATGGCGAGCTCCGAGAGTATGTTAGGCTCCAAGGCATAAACTATGCCCAATAATGATCAAGCACCACTCCTTTGGTAACTGAGTCCACAACTACAAACTAGAACCCCTCCAACATGTAGGATTACAATAAATCCTAGGATACTCTTGCATCAAAAAAAATCACATCAAATATTAGAGATGATCTAACAATCCGTAGATCATGCCACTATGATACTACCCTAATTGGGTGACCGTCAACCTCCAAGTTATCTGATTCTTATGATTATGGGTCCTCATAGGCTGACCAATTGGATTCCAACTATTAGTAGCAATCTATATTGTTAATTTTAGTATAAGAAAGCCAAATTCTTTTTGTAACAAAGAAAAGGAAATAAGTTAGATATAGTAACACTTTGATAGCTAATAAAAACTTATTTTTCCTTTAATCAAAAACACTTCGATAGCTAATAAAAATAAGCAATTAAAACAATCTATGCATAAATTGCATCTAGAAATTTGATAGTGATAGCCTTTTTAATGATGATAAGTCTTCTGATGTTAGCTTTTTAATAAGTTTACCCTTTTGATGATAAGGGATTGGTATGTATTGGTGTTTTTCAAAATGAGTAGGAGTATCTTGGAAAGTTTAACATTCAGTAGATATATATTTTTTATTATTTCTTAATTAGTCTATGATACTTAGATAGAAAGAGTCAAATGTTTACATGTCCTTCTAGCTATCATTCTGGATATTTGGTCAGTATTTATTTTCTAGTCTTTTTTGGAGCTTCTTAAAATATTTCATCAAAGTGGTTGGACTTTTGATTCTGGTCTACCTCATGAGGATGCAAGACTAATTATAAGTGAGTCTAACATGTTTTCTAGCATTATAAAAAAAAGGTTGAAAAGTATTTATTTTTGGGCTATACCAGGGGTTTCTTACTCTCTCTTTTTTCCTCAACTAATGCCTACATCAAACGAAGTTGAATCTATTAATTTTTAATTAATTGAAACTTCTAAAGACTTTGGCCATTTACTGATAAAAAATTATTGTAAAAATAAAGCTAAATATCATCTTTAGTAACTTTAAGTGATCACCTTAGGGCCCGTTTGGTTGCAAGCATAGGAATTGAGAATTAGAATAGAAAATTTGAATGAGAATGGAGAATGAAGAATAGGAATGGAAAATGCAATCCAATCTTGTTTATCCCTTGTTTGGTTATGCAAGCTTAAATTGGAATAGGGTTAACTTGCAATCGGTGCCATTTGAAAATATTTATGAAGATACAATCGGCGCCATTGGAAAATCGTTGAAATATTTGAAAATATTGAAAACAAAGTTCCAGCGTTCAACCTAGGTCAAACCAAATTTGAAAATTTAATCAAATTTGAAAAAGTTAAAATGAATGCAAGAATAGCAATTCCAATTACAGGTATTTTTTGGAATGGACAAAAACTCATTTTGGGGCTAAAATGAGAATACATATTCCTATTTTCTATTCCTATTCCACACACCAAACAAAAAATACAAATCATATTCTAATTTCCTATTCCTATTCCGGTTGTATTCCAGCAACCAAACGGGCCCTTAATTTAATAGAAGAGGGTAAAGTGAAATAATGTATATTCCTCCTCTATTTGTGAATCGATAATAATTTAGCATTGATATGTTTTCTAGTTTGTAATATATTTAAGTTCACAATAATGAGAACAACTCTAAATTAAATCACTTGTAATTACTTTATATAGAATGAGTTGTAAAATGATAAAGTTGGGGTTTCTTCTCCATGGGTGTGATCTTATTATTTTGATTTTAGTTTAATATTGAAAATCATTTTGATGAATGCAAATCCTACTATATTTTGCATTGAGCATTGAGCATTATAATTTTTGTATAGATCATATGTATAGATAGGGGTAGTGATCTATAGCAAGTGCAAAAGCTATGTAGTTCTGAGACGAAGGTCAATATATAAAGTCCATGGGGCTAAGTCATCTTATTTTAGTCTTTGAATTTTGTAAATTCAAACTTTATTATTAAAAAGGTACACATTTATCGAAAAAAAATTAGCTATAAGAAAAATTTTATCAATTCAATAAAGATTCATCTAATTACTTTTATAATTAACAAATATATACCTTAAAATAAACTTTAGTGTTATAAGAAAAACATTTGGATTAATACATTAAGCAACAATGATATTTTTAAGTGGTATTTTGTATAAATTATTTAGCACAAAAATCTCAAAATTAAGAATATACATAATAGTTCATAATATGCTACTCAATTCGGTAACAATTAAGTATTTAAAGTGTATCTTTACAATCATAACATTATTTATTTTAGAATCTCACCATGCCAAATGATATGACTTAATTGTTTATAAAATCTTGTCTATGATCAAGCAACATACATAATTATAAACAAGCTTCTCTTAGCTTCAAGAATACATATTCTCTACTAACAAGGCCAACCACGTGAAGGTGGAAGCTTATATGGCCTCCCTAATGGACCTAAGACACTACACGATACGACATGCCACACTACCACTATTTCATTTTTTATATTAAATAAACTCACTTTATGAATCTATTTATTTTATATTATTTATATTACATGTCAAGTGGTAATATTTTATAATTTCTTATAATGCTTTCATTGAAAATGAAAAATTATTATTAAAGTTGTGTTGCTTTATTATGTGCAAAAAAATATTGTCATTTGCAATACTGAAAAAATGTGCATTTTATTATTATAGTTGTGTTGTTTTATTATGTGCAAAAGAAAATGTCATTGGCAATATGAAAAAATTTGCATTCAACAATTATATATACATGTGTGGTAAATTACATTCATGGAGTGAGTTCTCAATTATCTTTCAATCTTGTTTTTAGGAAGGTAATTTTATATTGTTCATTATGAAGAATGTTAATATGTGATGGGTCAAAATATGCATATTATTATGGTGATATACTTATGTCAAGTTAGTTTTCATAATATGGTGATTTGCAATTGTCTAGTGAAACATATTATTGAGTGACTTGCGATGTGATACATAAGTGTTGCATTTGTTTATGTAAAATTATGATTGGCAACTTTAATGTTAACATCAAAATTATAAAATTATTATTAAAAAGAAAATAAAAACTAAACAAAAGATGCTAGGGAAACAAGACATACCTTAAAGAATGACCTTGGCCTATTGACCATTCTTTAAGCTCTCAAATAAAAAAATAGACTTCAAAGAATGATCATGGGCAATACATAATTACAACATAGCTTCTCTTAGCTTCAAGAATATGTATTCTCTACTAACAAGGCCAATCATGTGAAGGTGGAAGCTTTTATGGCCTCCCCTAAGACAAGACCTAAGACAAGACAAGAAACGAACTCTTTGATTGAAAATGAAAATTTATTATCAAAGTTGTGTTGCTTTATTAAGTGCAAAAGAAAATTGTCAATTGCAATATGAAAAAAATGTCCTTATTATTATTAAAATTGTGTTGCTTCACTATGTGCAAAAACAATTATCATTTTCATTATGAAAAAAATTGTATTCAACAATTATGTAAACATGTTGTGTGGTGAATTACATTCATAAAGTGAGTTCTTAATTATCTTTTAATGTTGTTTTAAGGAAGGTAATTTTACATTGTTCATTATGAACAATGTTAATATGTGATGGGTCAAAACATTCATATTACTATGGTGATCTACTTATGTAATGTTGGTTTCATAATATTATGATTTATGATTGTCGATTGAAACATATTATTGAGTGATTTGTGTGATACATAAATGATGCATTTATTTATGTGAAATTGTGATTGGCAACTTTAATGTTAACATCAAAATTATTGTTAAAAAAATAAATAGTAACCAAAAAAAATGCTAGGGACACAAGACATGCCTTAAAGAATGGTCTCTGCCTATTGACCATTCTTTAAGCTGTCAAAAAAAGACCTCAAGGAATGACCATGGCCAATGGGCATTCCCTTCCATCTTTGAAGGTTCTTTTAACCCCTTCCAATAATTTTATTTTATTAAGCATTGTATGTTTACATGTTACAAGAACTATAAGATCAATGTTTGATCAAAATGGTATTTGAAGAAATGAAAAATAACCAATCACATGCTTTGCTATTGAAATCCATATTAGCAACTTCAATTGTACGCTCAAACTTTCCATGATGGTAAAAAAAAGTAGTCAAAAACATTGCGTGGGACTTGGAGGGTCTTGTTATCAATACTTAATAGTCCACCTCTTCCAAGAGAGTTAATGATCAATAACTGTAATGCAACAAATAACAATCCAGTCTAATATAAATGTAGGCAATTCTAAATTTAGTTTAGAAATTAATGTCATAAAAATTAAAATATTACGAATATGTACATACCAATTCTATTTTATCAAGCACATCAACTTCAATGATTTCATCTTCTCTTCATCATATCAAGCCACAAGCAGTTTTGATAACCACAAATTCTCTAAATTGTTATAGTTAGTATTTCAGAACTTGACTAATAATTAATCAAGGAATCCACTGAAACATGCTTGTGATGTAAATTAATTGTACCACTTAACAAATATATAAAACTTAAAAATGGAGAGAAATTTAATAAATAATAAGAAACTAGTCTAAATTACCTTTCAGCATCTTCCTAGGAACTTCACCAGTGAGAAGATCAAAAGATTTTTAAGAGTAAGATAAAAAAAAATTTGATTAACAGTCAAACAAAATACATGACATTACAAAGTAGAATGAGAAATCAGATATAATTGTGAAAATAGACTACACATAAATAAGAAGTCATTATTAATATCATACGGGCAATTTGAATGTAATTCTAAATGAAACAAAAAGTAGGTTTGCTACATTTCAGATAAGGCCTCATCAAGATGTGATATGCCCAAGAAAGGCTTTCCCGGTGTGATAGGCCCAACAAAGAGCATTAATCCAAAAATATTGTCCACATATTCACCAAAAATCATTATGCACCTTTCTCTCCCAAATTGCAAATGATGTTTCTCTTTGAATGACTGTTTAAAGATTTGTAGATTTTGCAATGAGCAAAACAGAATTACAATTTCCAGATATTTCTCTCTCAATAACTACTAGATACTCATGGAATTTGAATTTGATGGGTTCTCATTATTATTTATTTAATAATTTTGCCTAGTCTAATTGAAATTCTATTTTATTCCAACAAAATATTCTATAGAGAATTTACTTTTGCCCAAACCAGCCATAGATTTCAGTCATGTAGGTGATGAAGTAGGCTTGCAATAAATGTATTTTGAAGTTGAAAAGACATTTTTCTCTGATTTAATGCGCATTCTCATAATGTTTTTCCCGTTGAAGCTATTCAATGCTGAAATACAACCAACACATGATTCCACCAATTGAAATCATTAAGAAACTGTAGACCTCTCCAGCTAATACGATTGGACTGAGTTTAGATTTGTCAAAGTGTCGGTAGAAAGACACAAATTAGCAAATAAGAGAAAGCTTAGAAACAAATACTGACATGGAAAGGTGATAAATTGACAAAATTAAGAATGAAGGGAAGATAGACTGACATAACTAAGAATAACAATTGCGAGAATTTTAGAAAAAGCTTAATATGGTCATGTAAAACAAGGGGAAAATATAGTTGTAGACATGTTAAATGTAATTGCAACATGTCAAGAAAATACATATGTAAAGCCATGTAGAATCCTTTTGTGTCTAATCTGAGATGTGGTGGCAGATTACAAAACATGCAAGTACAAGTTAAATGTGTCTTTTCTTTGCATGTTTTATGCTTATTTTACTATCTGAAAGACAAGCATTCTGCACATCAGTGATATGCTGGAGAAAAGAATTAAATTACTTTCCTTTTTAATAAGAAGTGTTCAATGCACTATGAAAATTTAAAAAATAGGACCAAGTATTTTAGAATATATTATACTTTTCCAATTCTGATCTTAGAATTATAAGAAATACCCAGTAAATGAATGGAGGAGATCGTGCACCTTATCTTGGGCATCATAGCTTATATTTCTCATATTTTAGGGGTACAATCTCACATTCAATTTATTCAAATTTGCTGGAATAATATTTCTGAAAAGGTTTTGAAATGCAGGAAATGTTTTTGAAGATGCCCTATTTCTTACGCCTGTCTATGTAATTAAATTTAGTCATGAACTTTTATTTTCCCTATATATCATGGGAATTTAAATTTTGACAGCATGCCACGTGTTGACAGCATTTAATCCCTTCGTGAATTTGTGATAAACAAGCACTTTCTAGAAATAAATGACAATATGATACATCTATAATTTCCATGCTTGGTTGATAGTTGTCACATTTCATCGCAAATGTTTCCTTGGTTCTTGCATTATTTCAGATTGATGGCTAACTTTTCATTCAATTTTTTTTGCTTCAATGATTTGGTTGAAAACTACTTTTATTGCTCAAATCATTTTTAAACAAGGAAAGAGAGATGTAGACAGGTCAAACTACGATTTCGAATTATTGTTCCTTATCCTTATCCTTATCATATGAAATCGTATGATAAAAATGTGGAGTGCTTGATATGATAAGACACTGCCCTATTATCATAAATAGTTTCCAAAGCTCTAACAGATGTTTGTTCTATTGTGTAGCTTCAAAGGGGAAAAGGGTTTCTAGTTTTTTGGAAACTCAGATATTTGAGTTTTGAAACATAGATAGAAAGGCCTTTGTAGACTTGTATAGAAAGGCGACATGTAGGGTTCTTATTTCTCTAATTTCATTCACATTCAACCATTTCACCCACCTACTTTTTGTTGGAATAAGTCACTAGTTTGTTGCACCAAATCTGCTATTATGTTTAACAGTTGACTACTGCTCCCTATTCTATAGCCATCAGTTTTGTAGGACTGTAGTTAACTCCACCACATGTATGCACAATTGAATTTGTCTCCAAACACATGGCAAGGTTGTTAAGTGAAGTGTTAGTGCTATCACATTAGATGATCCACATGTAAGCTCTAAACAGCTGGAAGTCCTCTATTTATAGAGGTTATGTAATTGGTTGTTTGTGTGCAGCCAGATCAATATGAATAATGAAAGTTATATTTTCCTGTTATCTGTTGTCACCATGTTTCTTTTGCTTTTCTATTTTTTAATATGGTATCAGAGTTGTTAGGTTTTTGTGCTATGCTGTTGGGTCCTGCTGTTTATCATGCCAAGCACTGTTGTGTCTTGATGTTATCAGAGCAAGGTTTAGCCAAGTTCAGCTGGAGATTTATTTAGAAATTCAGCTAGAAATATTGCTAGAGGGTTTTGTTGAAGGAAAATATATTGCTGGAAATGGTTTGTTTACAGGGCTATTTTTTTTGGAGTGATATTTGGTTGCAGGGCTGTTATGCTGCTGGAATATTGCTAGATTTGTTTGAAGGATAATTTTTTTGCTAACATGGGTTCTTCAAATGAAATTTTGCCTATCTTTGATGGAAGTGGTTTTGCAGATTGGAAGATTGCAGTCAAGAATGCTCTAAGAGAGAAGGCTTTATGGAGGTTAGTAAATAAAGAAATTGGGGAAGCTCACCAAACTGATAGAGAAAAGGAGTTGTGGAAATGCAAGTTGGAGCAAGCTAGAGAAGATATGTTGTTGTCAAATGAAAAGAAAGGTTGATCATTGAAGTCAATGTTTGCAATATGAAGATCACAATAGTGATGGTTGTAGCAAGAGGTGTACTATTAGTTGTACCTGAAACTTCAAAAGTTTTTACTATATTGATGAACCATGTATCTAAAAAATATTCCTAGAGAACTAGCGAGCATAGCGGCTGGGTACCCATGTGACTTGTTAGATGGATTATTTTTCATATGGACTCAATATTAGTATGCTAGAGAAAAGTTTAGAGTTGGTTTACCTATCATTGGATCAATGGTTTTGTGAAGTTTGAAGGGTTTGTGGTAATCCAAAACCACTTGTTTAAGTAAATCTATTGAACAGTTTGTGGTAAGCCAAAACCACTTATTTAGGTGAAAAACCTAAAAGTCTTGAAGGGTTTGTGGTAAACAAAAACCACTTGTTTGGGTGAAAGATCCTAAAGCATTTTTTTTCGAAGAGTTTTTGGTAAGCTAAAACCACTTAACTAGAAAAATGAATTTTTCATAGTGATAGTGATAGGGGAAACTAAAAATTTCTATGTTGTAAATGGGTACCTCAAAAGGCTTAATGGCAGGACCTATCATGTTTAAATTTCTTATTGTAATTTCTCCCACTGAAAGAGTCTTTGGTGGTAGAAATTAAGGGAGGATGTTGGAATAAGTCACTAGTTTGTTGCACGAAATCTGCTATTCTATTTAACAGTTGACTGCTGCTCCCTATTTTGTAGCCATCAGTTTTGTAGGACTGTAGTTAACTCCACCACATGTATGCACAATTGAATTTGTCTCCAAACACATGGAAAGGTTGTTAAGTGAAGTGTTAGTGCTGTCACATTAGATGATCCACATGTAAGCTCTAAACATCTAGAAGTCCTCTATTTATAGAGGTTATGTAATTGGTTGTTTGTGTGCAGCCAGATCAATATGAATAATGAAAGTTATATTTTCTTGTTATATGTTGTCACCATGTTTCTTTTGCTTTTCTATTTTTTAATACTTTTTCTTCTAAGTAGACTACTTTGTCAATTGCTTTTACAGAATTTGGTTGAAAACATGGATAGAAAACCCTATAGATAGTCATATATATTTCAGCTAGGAATGAGTACGAGGAAGAATCATCAGATTTAAGACAAAAACTTGTCAAGTTTCACACATTTTCAACATAGAAAATCACAACCAAATTATGTTAAAGCATGTCAGGTCAAGTTGAAATGTGATTTAAAACACAACGTTGTAACTTAGAATGCAAGTTAAAATGAGCTAGGTGTTTAATTCTTATTTGAAATTCACAAAAAAAAAAAAAAAAAAAAAAAATCCATTAAAAATTTTGAACAGCTGCATTTTACCCTCCAATAAATCCTGCACTTTGTTGATCATTTGAAAAAAATTCATTTGCTGACTGTAAATATAGTGCCGCTACCACTTTTTCAAATTTATGAGGATTAGGGTTATCAAACTTCCTATTGTTCCTTATCCTACAATTTAGTTTCTGAATATTAATCCAAATTTATGAGGATTAGGGTTATCAAACTTCCTATTGTTCCTTATCCTACAATTTAGTTTATGAATACTAATCCAGGCTTCTGACAAGTGAACTGTGAATTGCTTTCTTTGTTTTTTCGTGAAACATTTGATTGATCATCATTTCTAAGAGGGGAAAAAAAAGTTGAAAAATACTTTTTAAATACAAAATTATTCCCACCACAAACAAAACAATTCCTTCTCCTCTCCATGGTTGATTTTTTTTTCATGGATGATTTGTTTTGCTAGGTGGGTCAATCAAATCAAATTAGACTAAGAAGAAAGCAGACGAGTTTGGCATGCAGAGTATTAGAAAATACTAGATGTTTAATAATGGTGAGATTAGTCTTCAGCAAAATTCTGTTTAATGAAGATGGGTGTGCGCAAAGGATGGTTTTTTAATTTGAGGATATTGACTTTTGATAAATGATTACTGCATCGTGTCAAAATGGAATGGTGGGCAAATAGGTTCACAAAATTAAATAAATAGAACAAAAGTATCTCATAGATATCACTAAAAGATGGGTAAAAAATTTATTGAATACGAAAGAGAGTAGAACAACACAATTAGCAAAGAGAACTACAAAGCTTTATCCTGGTCCACAAGTTGAACCAGCATCTAAGATAAATCAAGAGGAAGCATCGTATTATCAATAATGTTCCAATCCAGTCCATGCTCAGAGGCCTATTTAGCCAAACAATTAGCCACACCATTCCACTCCCAAGGGATATGCATAAAAAACACAAAATCTAGAGAGTTTCATAACTGAATGATCTGCTGAATAACCAGAGCCAAATGCCAATCCACATGTACAAGGTTTTGACTATTCAATAAATTCACAACCACTTGTGAATCGGTCTCACAAATAATTCTGTTCCAACCATGTTGAAAGCATTGTTCCATTGCAACTAGGATAGCCAAGGCTTCCATGAGGTTATTAGTATGGTGGCCCTTGTGTATAGAAAACAAAAATTGAATATCACCAGAACTATCATGCCCAACTCCCCCAGTACCAGCCAAACCATGATTTCCCCAAGAAGAGCCATCAGTGTTGATTTTAAGAATGCCCACCACATGAGGAGACCAATGCCCCTCACAATTAACACGCTGAGAGTGTTGCCTAACTCTATTCCCAAAGTGGTTGTGGGGGACTAAGGGACTCCTGCCTTGAAAAGGGAAGCACAGGTGTGAGTAAATACCAGCATCTCTAGGATCCAAACCTCCACCAATGTCACATTTAGCTAGGAGTGTTTCATGAAGAGAATTAACAATTTTCCCCCACAAGTGCTTGATCTCAAGCTGCACATCATGAAAGATCCTCCTATTCCTCTCAAGCCAAACATGCCATAATATAAAGGAAGGGCCAATAGTCCAAGCAACCTAAAGAAAAGAAGTCTTGGAAGGAGGATGGCCCAGATGGACCCATAATTCAGACAGAGAGGAAACATTCCAGCATGTGCATCCCCACACACTCCACCATAAGTGCCAAATCTATTTGGCAAAGGGGCACTAGAAAAAAAGGTGAGAAATAGTCTCTTCACTTTTGCGGCATAAAACATAGATGGAAGGCCCCTGGAAGCCTCACTTGCAGAGATTCTCCCAAGTAAGACAATGATTGTAAACTAGAATCTAGAGGAAAATACACTTAGGCCATGAAAACCTATTCCAAACTTTCTTCTACCAAGAGACCTCCACCTTGCCAAAAAGTTGCTTCATCAGCATAAGGTACCTTGAAGAAACATAATACTTACCAGAAGAAGCACCTCCCCAAGCCAAAACATCAGGATCTTGCAGAGAGCTGCACTCCCTAGAAGCCAATATCTGAGATAGTTCCAACCGATCTCCCAAAGAGCCACCCAATGACCAATCTGAAGAATTCTTCCATCTGTAACCCACACCAAGGCCTAGATTATAAGCCTCCTTATAATGAGCCACCTTATTCCAACCAATAGAAAGAAAAAAATCACAAAGAGACTGCAAGTGTGGATGAGAAGATAAGAGAGGAGGATGCCCATTCCAAGAATCACTCCAAAATAGAGCCTCAGTGCCTCTGTTACAGATCCAAAATAAACTTCTCTTCACCAGGTGAGCACCACTCTTGAGGGTATTCCACACCATAGAATGTCTTCCCTCAAGAGAAAACCTAGAAATATCTGAAGGTTCAACACTAGGTAAATACTTGTGTGACAAGATACGGGCCCAAAGCTAAGACTGACTAGAACACCGTTGCCAATAAAGCTTGTCAACAAGAGCTTGACTGTACAAGATAGTAGAACGAAGACCAAGGCCTCCTTCCTTTTTTGGCTTACAAACGGTATCCCAATTGATGAGGCTCCATTTGGTATTTTGCAAATTGCCACTCCAAAGAAATTGGTGAGAGAGAGCATCAAATTCCTTAAGAAAATACACCGGGGCAGCTTGAACCATGCTTCTGTATATGGGAAGGGCCTGGATGACAGATTGAAGGAGTGTCACCCTGCCAGTAGTAGAGAGCCACCTATGAGTCCAACGATTGACTTTTTGTCGTAGTTTGTCAAGCAAGCTTTGCCAGAAAAGCCTAGGCTATCTACCCACCACAATAGGGACCCCCAAGTAAGTCAGAGGGAGAGACTTAATCTAAAATCTCAGGATATTAGCAATCCTCTGTTGGATAGGCTCAGGAGTGTTGAAGAAAAAAATAGAGGACTTGTGCTCATTAATTTTCTGCCCAGAGGTAGCCAAATAAATATCTAAGGTAAGTCGAAAGGCTTTAGCTTCCCGAATTTGACCTCTCCTAGCAAGGGTCGTATCATCAGCAAATTGGAGGTGGGAAAGAGAGGGCAAACCATTTCCCCATTGCCATCCTTGAATCAAATTTTGGGAAACATGAAACTTGATCAGTCTGCCAAGTCGCTCAACCATAATGATAAACAAATAAGGAGAGAGGGGGTCTCCCTGGTGGAGACCTCTAGATGCCCCAAAAAGCTCCGTCGGTTCACCATTAAGAAGGACAGAGTAGTGACACAACTAAGAACCCATCTAACCCATTCTTGACTGAAGCCAAAAGCCAGAAGAACTTTCTGCAAGAAATCCCAATTGACTCAGTCATAAGCCTTAGCCATATCAAGCTTAATGAACATTGCTCGTTCCCTGGGAGTAGACATAGAGTGAATAGCTTCGAAAACAATAACCACCCCATCCAAAATTTATTTTCCTGCCACAAAACCCCCTTCTTCCTAAGAGATAGCCATGGGAAGACAAACTTTAAGCCTCTTTGCTAGGAGCTTAGTAATGATTTTATAGACCACGTTACAAAGAGCAATGGGCCTAAAGAAGTCCAACTGATTAGCCTCTTCCTTCTTTGGAATAAGGACTAAGAAAGTAGCATTCAAGGCCCAAAGCATTTCTTTGTTGGAATAGGACTCCTGAACCACATCCAAAAGGTCATGATTGATAATATCCCAAAATTCCTGAAAGAATTCAACAGGGAAGCCGTCAAGCCCCGAAGCTTTGCCCTTTCGCAAGTTGAAGACCACCCCCTCCAAGTCAGACATACTAATAAGCCTCATAAGAGAGTCATTCATCTCCCTGGTCACAACAGTAGGAATACAAGAAAGGATTGTAGTCTCCTCAATCTATGCTAGAGGTAAATCATCTAAAAAGAGAGCAGAGTAAAATTGAATAGCTTCTCTGGATATCATGAGCACTAAAATGGTTATTTTCTTTGTATTGAATCATCACTTCTCTATTTTAAGCCAATCTTGAAAAGGAAATAAATAATTATTTATGAAGCTTCTATTATCATCACATTTACCTCATTCAATGCACTAACTATAGCTCATAGTTGAAGTTCATTTTTTAAATATGGATGTTTCCCAATCAGGGCTTCTAGACGTGTTGCAAAATTGCTCTACAACATTATTATGTAGTGGGTATAGTAAATGAATTGATTTCATTTTCTTTGAATAAACAGATAATATCACACATGTAGTGAATACATCATGTCAAACATTTTTTTAAGCAGAAACACAAGGTGTGGAACCTCTGTCAACATAGAGAACTCATGTCTAAACTGGCCCAAGTGATTGTTTTGAATGTACCAACTTTAATATGGTTTGAATGCTCTTTAAATTTCTTGGAATGAACGTATAGATTGGATTATTGAGGTTGAGGCTAGGGCTCTTGCAGTATCTTGTGAATCTTAAGTCTGATTGTAGAATCATGTCAAGTTCTTCAACTCGTCTTTTACAGTAGTTATAATACACTTCTTGTTCCCAACATAATATCCTCCCGATATGTCACATTCATCCCAGACCAATACATTTTGGCAATCCTTTGCTTCAATTAATCTACACACTCCAAATCAATTTTTTTAACTAAACAGTAACTCCCACACTTAGATGTTCAAAACTTCAAATATCTCTACTGCAATATCGTGGGCTTGTGCCAATGAGAGTGTTATCCAGAGAGCCACATTGTGGTTGGTTATCAAATAGAACTTTTCGTGTAAGTATCACAGTGGAAAAACATAATTTGTCTGTCTTCTATAGCATGTTTTGAGGCATCTTGTTGGCTATATATAGCCTTGTAGTGATGTTGTAACACTCTGGTCCCACATTGTGGATATAGTGTTCAACTTTCCTATATTGGGCTCCCTGCAAAGAATACACATGAATGCATAATAATCAGCTGCTAATTGACACCAAAACAAAAGGTGGACTTTGATTGTGATCTTTTCTATCATAATCAAGTCTCGCAGATCACAACCTTTCAACAGACAACTTTATCGATCACCTTTTGTTTATGATTGTAATATCTATCAAGTCTTTTGCTCAAGTCACTAAACTTTATGTAGATTTTGATCATGCTTATGTTTTCTCTTATCAATGGCAACATCATCTTGAAATATAAATTTTGCTTATTGGATCCAGCTCTGTTTTCTTGGTGGCAATTTTAGTACCCATTTTATTCCCAGTCTCTACAATTTCAGCTTGCAAAACTGTCCACTATGTGCTCAAACACAATCAATTCAGCAATTTCATTCAACAGAGCTCATCAGGATGAGGAGTGTTGGAAGAAATTTGATGATGATCTGCTCAAACTCAGAAGTTCAGAAGTTGTGGACCAGTTAACTCAAATGCCATAATTGTACGAATATTAAAGAGTTGGTGTATGAGTTGGATATCTGCTTGGATGATGTAATTGTTGATTGCCTGAACACCAATCCAGCATTCCACATAATTGGTTGATTGCCTTCCGCATTGATTAATCATAGTGCTAATTCCAAAAGGAGGTGATCTTCATTTGGTCTAGATTCTCATTAACATATTGTTTGATGATTTCCCTCCTATTTTCCTATCTAAATTTGATCCACAACCAAGTTTAACTAAACCTGTGGATGGTGTCCAAAGACCTAGTGACAAATTTTAGTTTAGTGAGTCTTCATCAAATCCGATGCAAAATCTAATTCCTCCTGACCCTCAGTTTACTTTCCCAAAAAAACTATTTTATTTCTAACTCTCCATTCATCATCAATTAGCCCTCATTTGATAGCCCAAATAAGTCATAAACCACCTCTAGCTCCATAAAAATCAGCCCTCCTCACCTAAAATATTAATGCCCAAGTCAGACCCTTTGGTATTATCTTCTTTCCATATCCCTTGAGCATCCATTCCTCTTCAAAGCTTTCTTCAATGAGAGCTAACCAACCTAGGCTTGACATTCACCTCTAATATTTCTTGAGTTTAAATTCCTAACTTTACCTCCTTTGATTTTTAAGAGTGAGGTTTTCCTTTTCATGCTTGACAGTAATGATGAAATTGTATCCTCTTCCTTCAAAGGCTCAATGATAGAGTTTACCAAAGAAAATTGATGTTTTTCCATTAATCTTTTAAACTTCCTCTTCCTTGAGTCTAGATTTCCATCTCCTTTTTCTTTTAACTAAAGAGTGATGTATCAAGTAGAGCTATAGATTTCCTACAACTATTTTTTCTTACTAGACATCCCTATTCTTCCTAGATGAAAATTTGACTAGACATCTTTTCCCTTCTTTGGGAAACTCTCTCTTCTCTATAATTTCATACAAAAATGTTTTAAGACCACTCCCTATGTCTAGTAATAATCTTAATTTAAAAGACTAGAAAGTCGTCCTTTATATTCATTAATAAGATAGGATTGTTTTGAATCTCTACCCTTTTTTCCAAAAATTAAACTGTCTATTTTGATGTTCATTCCTAGTATTCTTTCCTGGATCCCATGATCTGCAACCTAAATGGCAAAGAGAATCTCCATTTCCATTTTTCATCCTTTCCCCTGTCTGAGAACCCATTATGTTGATTTTTCTCCCTATATTTGGCAATTCATGAAAGCCATTAGATGGTTCTCTTTCTTTCACTACAAGCATCCATCCTCTACAATGCTTCTCTCGGATGGATTGGCAATAGTGTCCAAGGCTGAAATAACCTATAGGGATTCCAAAAGACTTTTAAAATGTAGCGCCAGAATTATCCTTTCCTCCATACCTCTTCAAATGTGAACAACTGCAATACTTCAATTTCCCCTAACAAAATCCTCCCAGTTCCAAAACCACTCATTGGGCTCCCCATCATTAAATTGAAGGACGAGTTCCACTAAGGTGCCTATTCTATTCCTGCCCCCAAATAGCTGATGGAAATCTTTAACAACAATGACTTAATCTAACATAGAAATATGCAATGCGACCAAACGCAAATAAACCCCAAAATCAGGGGTTTGGTTTTGGAATTTTGAAACACAAATTACAAAAACTGCACTTCAAATAAGCCTCAATACAAATTAGGAAGTTGTTTCAATGTTCAACAACACCCCACATCACAATGATGAACTAAGATCATGCTCAAATTCAAAAAATTGTAGAGTACTTTTTAATTATTTAGATACAAACACAAGCAATAGGCAGTCCAAGAAAAGCATTGACACCAATAAAATATCTATAAAATAAAATAGATCCAAAATAGTTTTCTTGGAAACCAAATTCCAATACATCAGATTGTTGTGTCAATGCAAAGAATCTAAACGATTAGGCTCTCTTGATTTTGCAACCCTTGCCCACCATGGTCTTTGATTTTGAAGCCCTTACCCACCATGGACTCTGATTTTGAAACCCTTACCCACAAGGTCAAAGGAAGCAAAAGGTAATAATATCCACTTAGGAACAAAATAATTGAAATATTTTTGTCAAAATGTGTTTCAAAACTAGCAGTTGGCTTTGTTTTTTTGCATTGGGATCAACACATATAATTTCCATTTCTATATACCCTGTTACCAACATTAACCTATAACCACGGAAAGAAAGCTGAAGGAATTTTTACTTAAAAGCAAGGACTAGAATAACAGATGACAAAGTCGTTAATCTTTCTTTTATTTCTATTCATTGCTCTTTGGACTCCATCTAACTACATGTTGAATTCAAAAGCTTTTGGATTAAAACTATGTAGAGATCACACTTTGGATAAGGAGAGCAAACAAAAAATTGAATTCAAGTAAAATCCCCAAAATTGAAAAGATCTCCTAATTGAAAGCAAGATAATCTGCATGGTTTTTATAGTATGCCACCTAAACAGATAGGCAATAATATTGAACTAATCAGATCCATTATCAATTGAAGACAGATAACAGAAAAAAAACTCCACTCTATAGCTTTAGAAATTAAAACTTGGGGATGATAACAACAGACGCTAAATCCAAAAAATCAGAAAGGCTATTTTGATCACATCAATGAACTATTGGAGGGTGTGCAGATGTTAGGGGAGACTCCAGAGAGCCTGTGGTTATCTAACCGTCTGTCCATTCCAGTAGCTGCGGATCTCATTTCACAAGGCGAATGAGCCGGTCAAGGTAACTGTAAACATATGGTGGACTTTGTGGTGGCCAAGAGAATGGGTTGCGGTTTAGGGTTGAGCTATTTGGAATTGAAGTATGTATGCAGGAGAAGCACAATCAAAGAAGATGTGCAGATGACAGACATGGGTAAATAAATGACAACAGTGACCCTGTTGGGTATCATTGTTCAGCTCTCCCCAATTCCTGCTGAGACTAGGAAGGAAGTTGAATCTTCCACTTCTCCCTCTCTCCCTCAAATAATCACTAGAGATTGTCTGGAGGCGTATTCTTAGGCATGGGAAATCATTGATTTTGTTGACAGGGTAGAATATAGTTATACAGAAGACTACAGAATTAGCAGAGAAGCAAGCAACAGAGTCACCAGCGAAGCAGGGGACAAGATCTATAATAGGGTGCTAAAGAAAAGGGTGGTTCTATTTAGAGATCCCGGGTAAGCAAAATCTCCTCACAATGTAAAAGAAAAATAGAGAGTCTGGTAAGTATTAAGGCAAATCATGGGTTAAAAGATAAGGAGACTCCATAGACTGGAAGGAAACTGCATGGAGGAAAGTCGTGTACAAGTTATGCAACAGCATTGACAGTAATGAAGATACCAATGTGAATGATCTACTGAAGGAATTAGAGAGTTGCTTGACAGATATAATAAATGAATGCCTAAACAAAACTCAATGTCTTTTGTTGCTCAACTATGGGAAATGGGCCCTCGGCAATGGCGAAAGAAAGATTGCCACATCACTTCATACAGTGGGAAAGGCAAGGAAACCATGAAGATTCTTTACGAACACAGACAAGGTAGTCACTGATGGACAGTTAAAGAGTTAAACCCCTGCTAGAATTGGGTCCTGTACCAATTAATTAGGGTTTCTTCTCGGGGAGGGATGTGTGCCAGCAATTAATGGAGGCATGCAAAGTAGAGGGAGGAATGGAAGGGATTCACGGAGTATTGGTGGAAATCAAGACGTGTTTGTTACGGGTTTAGCAGTATATACTGTGTAATAGATTTAAGGGCAATTCATCTCTGCAGATGTGAAAGAAATGTACCCAACATACCATATTTCTCCTATCTCATTGGATCTACAAACCTTTAAATTTTTTGAAAATATATATAAACTTAAAATTATCCTGCACAGAGGTTGGATTACATACCAAGAAGAAAAATCTTCACTCCATCAGCTGCGGCCGCTCCCCTGTTCTCCCTGCCTCTTCCTCTTCCTCTTCCTCTGTTACCAAAAAGAAAAAAGAAAAAAAACCAAAAGAAGCAAACAAATACAGATAAAAATAAATATCTAAAAATTCAAAAAAACATATCAGACAAACACACAGAAACTAAACAAATAGACTAGATAGACCAGTGTGCACACTTTACAACAAATAAAACCCAAAAATGCAAAGAAAAAAATCCTAACCCAAAAAAAAAATCCTAAGAAATAAACTCAAACAAGAATGAAGCAATAAATGTGTTTTCCATTTGAGCAGAATTACTTATAGTGCCCAAAATCTCTCCCGCTCCTTTCCAATTTTTGCGACTTTTCCACAACGGTCAAATTTTGCAATGCATTAGGAATTTTGTAAATCGTTTCAAATTTGAACCTCTTTGGAATATTGGAAAACATGTTTCTTGCGAGTATTTGCAAAATGATTCATTTGATAGGAAATATGAACTTGTTTTATTATTATTATTATTGATTCAAAGGTATTTTAATATATTAAATAAATTATTATTTAAAATTTTAAAAAATATTTTTAAAATTTATACATAAATGTGTAGTAGAAATTTGTTTACCATTATTTAATAAAATATATAATTTCAAAAAGTTTAATTTTATTATTATTATTATATAACGTTATTTTATTTTAATTAGTTATAAAAATATATTTATGCTAAGATAATATATACAAATATTTAGAATTTAATAATAATTTATACATTGAAATTATTATTTGTAATGGTAAAACTTGTTTAGCTATCATTTTTCATATAACATATTTGAATTCAAACTAATAAGATTGTTATATTTTTGGGAAGGTAGTTTGTCATGAGGTTCATTCCTATGTCATTACCCAATTTTCAATATTTCAAATTCAAAAGTATGTAATTTAATAAAGTGAAATTCTTATAGCATGCTTCAATTTTTTGAAGGAACAAAGAATCAATTTTAATTTATCTACATATAGGCCATGTGCATTCTTTTGTATGTTGTCTTTAAAATCATGCATTGTCATTAACCTAAGAAAACAAAGGATTGACGAAGGATAACATATTGCTTATTAAGTCAATAGTCTTTTAGCAATGTTCATAAACACCACCTTGACCACATTCGAGTATTGGCAAAGATGAAACAGCTCTATTGAATAAATATTTTATCAAGCCTCTAAGACACATGGTACATTTTAGTTTCATGCATCAAATCAAATATATCTAAATCAAGATTAAATCCAAGGACTGTAATATTGAATTCCATAAAAAGTAGAACATGACACATCAAACTAGTGGAAATTAATTTATTCAAATTATTGTAAATAAAGTTTGTATGAAAAAATAGTGATATTCCATCATTGGTCTACCTTAAGTATCTTACCCTCTTGTTAATTGGCTCATTTACTTATGTTCATTTACTAGCCTAATTATGTTTTAATCTAGGCTATTTTTTGTAAACTGGTTATATTCATTCCATTTGCATAGATATTTTATGTTTAAAGCCAATTTATTCTTTTTATTTATTGCCTACCAAACATTTTCTTATATTTAATCTAAGGTTTGACCTTATAATTCTACCTTAAGTTCTCTTAGGATTATCCTTGTGTTGACCATCAACTTTTCTTTGCACATCTTCCGACCATCACCATGAATATATTCTCATGTTGGTCTAATATTTATATGTTGTGCTTGGCATGTATTACTAGTTGGACATGAACTAAGTAAATGGCTTAAGTGTGTTGAGACTCACTTGTCAAAACCAATCTAAGATCAACAAAGAGCATTATCAGCATTGAAAGGTTTGGCTAGATTACCAATATTGGTCCATAGGCAGGCTATGGGATACCCAACCATTTGCATTTTCTTACCAATCATCAAAATATACAATAAGATCTACCCATTTGATTATTGAAGAAGCTCGACCAAAGCATAGGTGATGTTGGGAGTACTCGAAACACACATCATGGTTCAAGTCACCCATAAGAGGAAGATCCCAGACGCATAGCAAATTTTCAAATGATAGCTTTCTCTAACATCACTAATTAATCATGAAGTGTCATAATAAAATATGTTAACCCTAATTAGGGTTGAGATGCAGTGGTTGGAAGATAAGAAAGGCCAAGTGGAAATAATAATTTGCCACTAAAATCATCGAGTGTTCATCAATTTAGATAATTAGAAGGCTAATCATTTCTTTCTTGAAGTATCATAACATAAATTGGAGGTGGTAGGTAGATATTCAATGAGCATGAGCTGGAAAGGAGAATTTCACATCTTATCAAACAATTCAGTTGAGAAAGGCCCATGGTGTATATTCATGCAATAATTACTTTTACGTCGACACAGGTGTCGTTGTAAACTCCATTAGATTTTCACAATTTTTGTACAGTGGTTTTATCAATGGGAGATTCCTTGAAGAAATGAAAACCTGATTCATGAAGACAAATGTAGCTTCCTCACCCAATATACAAAATGTTGCCCCGATGAAGTGAAGAATCATGCATCTAAAAGAATATTAGAGTTGCCTTCATGGATATTAAGATTAAAGAACTCATGGCAATCTCATCTTCTGGTTGGTCACTTCCCATGACATTTTCCATGTCTTTGATTTGGATCCTATTGTAGGAGGAAGATGATAGTAAAGTGTGTAGTTGGACACTCAACTGGATCAAAGAGAGACACTTGGAAAAAATCTACTCACAGATGATAGTTTCCTCTGGCACCACCAATAAAAAATGTCAACACTAGAGTTTTGGTTATAAGAATGAAATGAAGGGAAAATGTGATAGCTGCAAATCATCTAGAATAATAAATTTTTCAATAGGGCATACTCACCTATTGTGCAGATTCATTTCATAACGAAAGGATTCCATGCTATTTATGAGTGTGAAGGTCTTGTTGTTGGAACACACGGGTTTGTGCACATGTTGTTAAGGTACCAGAGAAAAGCATTGGTAATCCCATATTGTGTTCAAGTAGAAGTGTAGTTTTGAAGGATGACAGCATGAATAAATTCACAAATTGAGATAGCTCAAGCATGTAGAAGGAAGTTGTGAACATACTAATGGTTCCTATTGTATATATGTCTACAACAGCAATGTAGCAAATATAGGGACAATGTAAGCAAATATGAACATGAACAAACTATATAAAACCCACTAAATATTGAGGAGGTTCTATAACATGTTGCTACAATGACATGGGGATTAGTTTGAACTTGTGTGAATAATATTGTGCTTGAGTTTAATGTATTTAGTGGGTGCTCATGTGGCTTGACTGCAACTAATGTCAGTTCCTCAAAGTTGTAAATGTAAAGGCAACACGACAAGCTCTTCTTCAAGGTGGTATAATTGAAGGTGAATATCAAAGATGAGAAGTGTGATGAAAAAAAGACTACACAATACTAGGTTCCAGCCTATGGTGTTAAGTTTTTCTATGTTCCTCAATGTTTGTTACACACGGCTTTGTTCCACAAGGATGAGAGAATACATTATTTTGGTTCGAGTGACAGTTGAATGATAACTCTACACCCAATGGAAGGCACTGGACAATAGAAGATAGAGATTCTAGAGTTCTCTGCATCCAAGCATAGAATGTAGCCCCTAGAGAGAGCCACTATTACCTAGGGTTTTAGAAACCTAAATATTTCCCCCATTCAATTATGTGAGAAAATATAAAAGGTAACCTCTAAAGATCATTTATAAATTATTTTACATTATATGATATTTAATTCTTTAAAAGAATTAAATATTCAAATGCAAAATCATTAAATATCAAATTAATCTAAATAAATCTCTCGCATAATTAGTTTTATAAGGAATAAT
This sequence comes from Cupressus sempervirens, assembly GCA_028749045.1. Classification (NCBI taxonomy): domain Eukaryota; kingdom Viridiplantae; phylum Streptophyta; class Pinopsida; order Cupressales; family Cupressaceae; genus Cupressus; species Cupressus sempervirens. The sequence goes on from CM053784.1 coordinate 344,699,528, forward strand.
TATTGTAATAGGAAGAGATGTAAATTTGGTTAATTAATGGGGGTAAGATAAAGTGAAAAAGGAATTTAAAGGAATTAATTCTTCAAAAGAATTAATTATTATTGTAAATGAAACTTTAGTGGAAAATTGTATGGACTGGAATTCTTGGGAAAGAAGCAAAAGAATGTAAAATAATTAATTCTTTAATGGAATTGATTATTATAGTAATGTACCCCAGAAGTTAAAAGAGAGTTCAGTAAGAAGTTGTCATGGTTGCCAAACTTCTTTGGGGGAGATTCATTAAAAAGGAAAAACTCCATTATACAAAGGTTCTTCTTTTTTAGTTCTGGAGTTTTGTAGCTGTAGGAAGAGGGAGAAGAATATTTTCTATTTGTAGTAGGGAAGAAAGATTTGTTTTGCAATCTGATTGTAATGGCAGGGATGGAATAATACTATTGTTATTCTATTATGTTTTTGAAATAAAAAGGATATGTGTGTGTTTGATCCTATGGTCTGTGCACTCATATTTCTGGTTTAAAAATATCTTGTGGTCTTTTATTTCCTATTTTAGATACAGTCATGCATTATTACACTAGATTTGTGATGTATGTAGTCTTATGGTTCATGTACTCACATTTTTGCATAATGATATATGTAACCCCTCTTAATTTTTTTGTAATGTGGGAAGTTGAATAAGTGATCGTGGGGTTATCGATTTGTCTTCTCTCCTTATTTATAAATCTGGTAATCACATTCATCCCATGTTGATGGGCAGATATTAGAAATCCTTTTGTGTCTTCAGGTTAAAGACATAACCAAATATCAGATTTGTTGAATACCTTTTATGAGGGAGCTATATCTTCTAATTCAGAGGAATATTATCAATGAAATGATAATCTATCTACTTGTTATTATGTTTTGTTCTTCTTTCAAAGCATATTGAGTCATTATTTGCATTTCTATTAGAAGGACAAATTTGTCCACTAACACATCTTATATATGTAGATATAAACTTTTGGCACACATTTATGTAAGGAACTAATGTATGTTGTATCATTTAGATATTTAGTTCCATACATACCTCTTTTGCTTAGTTAGAGACGACATGATCACCTTCTCCATTGTATTGGGTGACCTCAACTCTATTAACTCCACTACTTCCATCTTTTGGTTTCATTTTCCATTTTTGGTTCATTTCATTCCTCACTTGCTCAATATCCATGATGGGGACACAACCCAAGCACATAATGGACACAACAGGAAAGGGAAATTTTATTAACTTTGTAAATAAGCTAATACATTCAATACAGAGAAAATAGACTTCAAAACATGCCCTAAGGGCTTACAATAGTATAAGTCTGGAGATAATTTCTCCTTTTAGTACCTTCTCTCAAACTCCACTCCGAACTGCCTTTTACAATGCCAGAAATGTTCTTAAATAGACCCCAGAGGTTTAAGGATTAGGAGTACATTCTAGATAGTGCTAGTTGGCATCCACTGACCAAATAGAAGGCTCTAGAAGCTGCATTAGAAGTTGATGCAAATCTAGAAGAATCCAGAAATGGTAACCGAACTTTCGGGAGGCATAACTTTTGAACCGTAGCTCCGATTGACAAACCGTTTACATTTTCGGAAAGCTCTTGAAGCGCTCTATAGCCCTATGGACCAGCTTTTCTCATCCCCCATTTTTCAGCCCTATTTGAGGTCATTTAATGCCCCTAACCTGACTTTGAATCATTCTTAGGAGGTCTCCAAAATTCAAAAAATTGCAATAACTTTCAAACCGTGGGGCCTTTCGACCTAATTCTTTTCCTAGAATGCTCTAAATTACAATTACAATCTTTTGACCAATTTACACCTTCTAGTTCACCAAAATGATGGCTCAATTACATACTCCTATTTTTCTAGCATTTACACGTATCCCAAGGTGTTTGAATACTCTATCCTAGAACACTGATAGTGGAACTATGAGAGTTGGAACCTTTATTTGATCCACATGGGTATCCAAAAATGAAAACACATGAAACAAAAACTAAGTCTAAGTACATCTTTTTGGGTGACACAGGATTGCCCTTATACCTCTGGATGCTCCTGCATCAGACACCCAGGGTAAATTGAAAAGTGACCTTGTCACTTTATGAATGGTAGAGGAAATCCCAAATGGGAAACCTCAGCTGCTGATATCCAAGTTGAGTCCTCGATCGGCCATCCTTTCCACTTGACCAAATACTCTTCATACTACCTATTTCTGGTACTCCTACCCACATGATGATCTAGAATGTCTTCTATCTCCTCCTTCTTAGAAGCAGGAATTGGACATGGCTCTAACATCAGCTCCTCATCTACACGATCATCATGATACTCTGTTAAGTCTGCAATGTTGAAAATAGAAGAAATGTGAATACCAGCTGGCAACTCCACCTCATATGCATTTCCTGAGTCATGTTTCTTCAAAATTTTGTAGGGACCAAATTTCTTCATTTTCAGCTTGTTGTAAGTACTGGCTGGAAATCTTTCTTTTCATAAGTGTACCATGACTAGATCCCCTACTTGGAATTCCTTATGTCTTCACCTTTGATCAGCCCTAACTTTATACTCTTGATTCATCTTGATAATGTGTGCCTGAACCTCCTCATGTAGACACTTGATATGTTCAGCAAATTCTTTAGCTTCAGCACTTGTCCTCTCCCCTTGCTTTATCTTCCTCAACTCTGGTGCAGTCCTTGGGCTACTTCCATATACAATTTGGAATGGTGATCTACCAGTACTCCTATTTATAGAGTTATTATAAGCAAACTCTGCTTGTGGTAGAATCAAATCCCACCCCTTGGGCTTATCCCCAACTAAACATCTCAGCAAATTGCCCAAACTTCTGTTTACCACTTTTGTTTGGCCGTCAGTCTGCGGGTGATGTGTGGAACTGAATTTTAAGTCTGTTCTCAACTTTTTCCACAATGTCCTCCAGAAATACCCCACAAATTTAGTATCTCTGTCAAAAACTATACTCCTTGGAAGACCATGTAGTCTTACCACCTCTCTGAAAAACAAGTCTGCAATATGGACAGCATCATGAGTTTTGTGGCATGGAATGAAATGTGCCATTTTGGAGAACCTATCAACCACCACAAATATTGAGTCATTACCCCTTTGTGTCCTCAGCAATCCAAGAACAAAATCCATACTTATGTCCTCCCATGGCTTTGATGGAACAGGCAATGGCTGATAAAGTCTAGTATTGTGACTAAATCCCTTGGCAACTTGACAAATCTGACAACTCTGTACAAACTTCTTCACATCCTGTGAAATCTGAGGCCAAAAATAATGTTCTCTAAGAATGGAAATGGTCTTATCTCGACCAAAATGTCATGTCATCCCTCCACTGTGTTTCTCCTTAATCAGATTTTCCATCATGGAACTCAATCAGATAGTCTAACCACTTGGTTCTGTCTATAGCAATAGGCTCTTTACAAGCTTTCCATGCTTCAGCAAAATCAGGATCCTCAAGGTATAGATTCTTGAGTTTATCAAATCCAACTACTTCAAATTGCATTAATATAAGCAACAACTGTCTCCTACTTAGTGCATCTACAACCCTGTTAGATTTTTCACTTCTATGCTTCAACACAAATGTATAGCTCTGCAAGAACTCTACCCACTTCATATGCCTCTAATTCAATTTACCTTGGCTATTTAGGTATTGTAATCCCTGATGATCAATATACAAAACAAATTCCTTTGGCAATAAATAATGCCTCCATTTCTTTAAGGCCTGAACTATTGCATAGAACTCTTAATCATAAACAGAATACTTCTTTTTCGCATCATTCAATTTTTCACTAAAATATGCAATAGGCTTACCTTCTTGGCTCAATACAACTCCAATAGCACTGCCACTAGCATCACAATCCACCTGGAACACCTTTCTAAAATTTGGAAGTGCCAACACAGGTTGTTCTGTCACCTTCTTCTTCAGCAATTCAAAACTTCTCACAGCTGCCGTAGTCCATTTAAACTCTTTTCTATCCCCTCTTATTGTATCATTCAGGGGTGCACATATGCCACTAAAATTCTTAATGAACTTCCTATAAAAACTAACCAGACCATGAAATGATCTTACCTCTGTAGTAGATCTTGGAGTAGGCCATTCCAAGATGGCTTTTACCTTCTCTAGATCCATTTTGAGACCTTCAGGTGATATAACAAACCCCAAGTAGACTAACTCCCTTTTTGCAAAGATACACTTCTTCAAATTAATTAACAATTTCTCTTCCCTTAACCTTTCAAGGACACTACGAATATGCAATAAATGTTCTTCGAAAGTCTTTCTAAAAATTAAAATATCATCCAAATAGACAATAACAAATTTTCCCAAGAAGTTCTTAAGTACCTCATTCATAAGCCGCATGAAGGTGCTTGGGGCATTCGTCAATCCAAAGGGCATGACTAACCACTCATAAAGACCCTCCTTGGTCTTGAAGGCTATTTTCCACTCATCTCCTTCTCGAATCTGTATCTGATGATAGCCACTCTTGAGATCTATCTTTGTGAAGTACTGAGCTCCACTCAAGCAATCCATAAGATCATCCATTCTTGGCAAAGGAAACTGATACTTGATGGTTATCCTATTTATAGCTCGAGAGTCTGTACACATCCTCCACTCTCCTTCCTTCTTTGGTGCTAGTACTGCAGGTACTGCACATGGACTCAGGCTCTCCCAAATCAAGCCCTTCCTCAATAGCTCCTGAACCTATTTATTTAGCTCCTCAGTTTCACTAGAAGTCATCCTGTGAGCAGCCTTGTTAGGAAAACTAGCTCTTGGAATTAAATCTATCTGATGACTAATTTGCCTTACCGGTAGCAATCCTTCTAGAACATTATCAGAGATGACATCTCCAAACTCACCTAGTAAATCTGAAACTTCAAGTGGTATTTCACTACTACCTTCTTTATCTTTCCTAGGAATCAAAGCATAGCACATACACTGATGTTTCATGCCATCTAAAAACTTCCTTCCATCAACAAGACAAATCCTAGCACTACTACATACCTTTTCGCCTTCCTTTTTCATGGGCTTCAGTTTGTGGCAAACTCCATCCTTTGTTAAAGAGTATGTGTTTGCATGACCATCATGTACTGCATGCCTATCAAATTGCCACGGTCTACCCAACAATAGATGGAAAACATCCATTGGAATAACATCACAGAGAACTTCATCATGGTAACTCCCAATTTTGAATTTCACTAAACATTGTTCACTTACCATGACCTTATGATCATCCTTCACCCAAGCAATTCGATAGGGCTAGGGGTGTTTTGCCCTCTTAAGCTTTAGCTTAGAGACCATCTCCTCTGATACCAAGTTATCAGTGCTATCGCCATTAATGATCACATCACAACCTTTATCCTCACACTTGCACCTAGCACGGAATAAACTCCTCCTTTGTCCTGGTTCAATCACACCACTTAGTAGAACCCTTTCATTTACTAAAGTCTCTCCTCTTTCTGCATGCTCTGAATGTGATGATTGTGCATCCTGATCCACATGAGCAACCCTAGCTTGACCCTTAGCTCTCCTATCTATCCTTCCTTGTCGTTGAGGGCATTCAAAGGCACGATGACCTTCTTCATTGCAATGGAAATAGGTACCATAGAAGCCTTCTCTTCCTTTTCCACGTCCTCTACCTCTTCCTCTCTAATTTCCAAAGTCTTGATCATGAGAGCGGTTGAAACCCTTGTTCCTTTGGTTCCTGCTAGTACCCACATCTTCATTTTTCTTTTGGGTTTCATTTCGGCCTCCAGATGACCTACCACTACCCCTTCCTCCTTGACCGCGCCCTCTTCGTCTCCCTTCAAACTTTTTATTTAGCTTCTCTTCAACTCGTAGGACAAAATGGTATGCCTCTTCAACACTAGTCATTCTTACCAGACTTAATTCCTCTTGGATGCTAGGTCACAACCCACTGATATAATGAGCAACCTTCTCCTTATTTGCTTCTGCATGTCCTGCTCTAATGAGAAGTCGGTAGAACTCCTCTGTATATTCTTGGACTAATTTTCTTGCTTGCTTTAACCCATGCATCTTCTTATACAAATCAAGCTTGTAGTCAACAGGAATGAATTGCTTCTTCAATTTGTCCACCATACGATCCCACCTTGTGATCTTCTCCTTTCCTCTTCTATTTCTTTCCAATTGAACCTCTTGCCACCAGATTTTGGCATGGCCTTTCAGTTTGGCCTTTGCAAACTTAACCCTATCTAGATCCCTCATATCCTCATACTCAAAGTACTCTTCCAGTTCATTGATCCAATCGATCAACTCATCTGGTTTCAAATTTCCTAAAAATACACCCACATCAATTGTAGGTCTTTTCCCAAACTTAGTAATGGCCCTAAAAAGCCTTTCCTCTACCTGATTCAGAACCTCCCCATCAAATTCCCCTTCTGGTCCAATTTCTTCATTATCATCCTCACTTTCTTCGCCTGTGACAACATTTGTTCCTCTACAGAGCTCCTCCTGCAACGCTTGTACCTACCTTTGGAGGGCTCTAACCTCCTCAGGATTAATAGCTCCGGCCCTTCCACCACGCTCTCTTCATGGAAGCATCTTCTTAGCTCAAACTCACAACCACACAGTCCTGGTGCAAACTACCTCATAGTCGGCGCTCTGTCTACACACTCAAGAAAACCAGCTCTGATACCACTTGATGGGGACACAACCCAAGCACAAAATGGACACAACAGGAAAGGGAAATTTTATTAACTTTGTAAATCAGCTAATACATTCAGTACAGAGAAAATAGACTTCAAAACATGCCTTAAGGGCTTACAACAGTATAAGTCTGGAGATAATTTCTCCTTTTAGTACCTTCTCACAAACTCCACTCTGAACTGCCTTTTACAATGCCAAAAATGTTCTTAAATAGACCCCTGAGGTTTAAGGATTAGGAGTACATTCTAAAAAGTGCTAGTTGGCATCCACCAACCAAATAGAAGGCTCCAAAAGCTGTGTTAGAAGTCAACGCAAATCTAGAAGAATCTAGAAATGGTAACCGAACTTTCGGGAGGCATAACTTTTGAACCGTAGCTTCGATTGATGAACCATTTACATTTTTGGAAAGTTCTCAAAGCGCTCTATAGCCCTATGGACCAGCTTTGCTTGTCCCCCATTTTTCAGCCCTGTTCAAGGTCATTTAATGCCCCTAACCTGACTTTGAAGCATTCTTAGGAGGTCTCCAAAAATTGAAAAATTGCAATAACTTTCAAACCGTGGGGCCTTTTGACCTGATTCTTTTTCTGGAATGCTCTAAATTACAATTACAATCTTCTAACCAATTTACACCTTCTAGTTCACCAAAATGATGGCTCAATTACATCCTCCTATTTTTTTGGCATTTACATGTATCCCAAGGTGTTCGAATACTCTATCCTAGAACACTGATAGTGGAACTGTGAGAGTTGGAACCTTTATTTGACCCAAATGGGTATCCAAAAATGAAAACACATGAAACATAAACTAAGTCTAAGTACATGTTTTTGGGTGACACAGGATTGCCCTTATACCTTTGGATGCTCCTGCATCAATCCACTTTGCTTTCTTGTTTGTCCTTTTTCTGATTGTCTGAATGTACTTGAGTTCTTCAATTCTTGTTTTGATGTCAAAACTCGTCACATTTGGAACATGCATTGTTAGGTGCATAATTCTTCTTTCTTTGATTTGGACAGCAGGGTTTTGTCTCTAATATGCATTCAAATACTCTATGCCCATTTTTCTGATACTTGTAGCAATATCCTTCAATTTTAGGTGTAGTAGGTGCATTTCTCAATTTTGATTTGCACTCATGTATTTGATGTTCTTGTTTCTTGTAGTAAAAATAGTAACTAGTAAACTTAGGTTTATAATTTTTCAAATCATGTTTGCTTCAACAGATTTGCAATATGAACAATTTTTCCACGGTGATAGCAAGTTGGTTTGTCTTTTGGCTTTATATTTCTCATTTCTCCATTCTTAGATGATTCTACTTTTTCAGTGCATGAATGTCCTGACCCATTAGAACAACTTGATGTCTTCATAAGTTCTTCAAAATATTTAATTTCTTGCTTTGATTTGTTGAATTGCTCCATAGATTCCTTCTCATTCTTCAATTCATTCTGTAGTATCTCATTGTGAGATTTCAGGTTGGTAATATCCACATCCTTTTGATTTAGTATTTGATTTGTAATCATTAGTTGATTCATCATATCCATGTGTGTGTTTGTAAGATTCTACACATCTGATAACCTTTCTTCTAGTATGGTGACCATTACCCTCTTGTCATCTTCTACAATAGTTTTGTCTTCTTCAACTTTCTTTCTTTGTTCAGTCACTTCACATAGTCTCACTGATTGGATTTCATGTTCTCTTTTCAATGCTCTTATCCCTTTATTCAGGAGTTTGTTCTTTTCAATCAGTTTAACAATTCTTTGTCATTAGGATTGATTGGGTCAAACAGTCTTTCAGTTCAACTTCTTCATAAGAGAGTTGCTTTATCTAGATGGCAATTTCCTTTCTCTTTTTTATGGAATCCTTCAAATCTTTTCTTTCCTACTCTAGTTTTTGTAGTATGAGTTGGATGTTGATCACTTGATTGTCAATAGTCTTGTCTAGTTTGAAAGCATCCATCTTCCAAGACCTAATCTCCAAGCCTTTAAGCTTCCTTCAAAGAACCAATGCTTTGATACCAATTTTTGATTTATGGAGGAGTCAAATAGATACTAAGAGGGGGGTCAATCATTATCTATAACACTTTATATCTTTTCGCACTTTCATCCACATCCAGTAATAACTTATGCATGTAATACAATAAATGTAAACTTGATGTAACATGTAAATAAATTCAATCACATACATGAAAGTAATAACACATAATAAAGTATTTGTTACCCACAAATCCTCCAAGGTGAAGGTAAAAATGGAGTGGTGATGACACCCACAAATCTTAACTATTGCAGTGATAAAGTTAACCAATTAAGGTTACAATATTTGACCAAAATATATGATTTAATTTGTGAGGATTCTATCTTGTTAAAGACTTAAGAAACTATTAGGTTTCACCTAGTTAGAGGGTTTGACACTTACAACTAAGTAAGGACTCTGTTAGGAGATTTACAAAGATTTGTTAAGACCACTATGTTAAGAGATTTACCCTTATTCAAGTTTGTTAAAAATATCTCAGTACCTGACTCTCAGTTTTCTCTAAAAGCTCATTTTGAGTCTTTTCCTTACAAATTGATTCTCTCCTCTAATTTGATACTCTTGGCTTTCCATTCCACTTTCACTGCTTATGAATAAGTCACTTGTTCTATTAGATGATAACAAAACCCTTGAATGACTTCTGATCTTCTTCTCTACTCTTCACACACACACAATCACGTCCTTGCTTGCTCTCACACTTTGATCTAGGTTAAGATCATTGCTATATAAAGATTACATGAAGAGTCTTCTAGATTATTTTATGTTTTTTCTCTTCATCCTAATCATTGAACATACACATGGGTATATGTGATCCATGCCATGTAAATGTTTTGTATCAACCTCAACAAGTATTAAATATTCTATAACAACATCTTCAAAACTTAAATATACCTTCCAAGTCGGCCGAATAATCATTTTTCCTAAAACTCTATTCCATTCCTGACTTTTATGTAAACTCTATATTGCTCAACCTCTACTATTACTAGTGCTCGACATTGTTGTTTCTTGACTTTTATTAACTTCTCAACGCTCAACATATATTGTAATCAACACATGATATATTACTTGGTACTTATATACTTGGAATTACACTTGGTCACTAATGACTTTCTCAGTCACTGAATGAGCTCAGTTTGTATAGAAAAATTCTTTGTGACCATACTTTAGTCATCTTCTACACAATTACTCAGTATGTACTATCTTATGTACATGAATCAGCCTATGTAGAGTAGCTTGGTTGTTAGGAATAAGGTGTCTCAACCTTGGATAATTTGTATTCTTATTATTTATTTTGTAAAATGTATTTCTTGCAAATAATGTTGATGTGTCGGCATCTTGAATTGTGTATAAGGAGATCATCACTAAAATGATTATGATGGATTCCTATGACACATAAGAGCTATGTTAGGAAGACTCAATGATAGGTGAAGACATGTGGAAACTGATAAATTTGAGTACTGTACACTCTACCCCAATAGTTTTTTAGGGTTCCTATTTTCTCGGAGAATGGTAAAACCCTAATACTGTTACCTTTGGGAGTAGCCCTAAAGTGAAGCGCATAATATAAGCATTTTTAGGGTTGTGAAGAGGATTTATGTGAGAAGTGTATTTTTGTTACTGTGAGTTGCTACTGGAGTCTTCTGTTGTCACTGTTGAACTTGCATTGCAAGTGTATTATAACCTTGTGTTGAAGATAATACATTGTGCAGGTTCTGGAGGGGTGGGGTTGTTTTACTAAAAGGTTTTTCCCCACCAAAAAATCTTTGTGTTATGTGTTTATTTTTCTATCTATTTTCTTTATGCTTGGTTTGCTGAAATATTGTTGTTTACATGATATTGAATCTATAAGTGTAAAAGATTTTAATAGGATTTGCACCATACTTCTCTTAAGAGATTAATGTAGGAAGTTGTTTTCGCACCTGAGTTTCCTTACATTGGTCACATCAATGATCATCTGATTCAACCTTGTAAATGACTAAGTAATTGACACTAATAAACAATAGAGGTATCAACAATTGTATCAAAATCTACAACAACTATTTGTTCTCCATGCTTAACTACAACAATTGTTCCTGAACATTTATTTTTCTTTGAAACAATTATAGTAGAAAGAACAATATGATCTGTAAAAAGATATAAGGTGCCTACTTTCACACCTTTTGCTACTACAAGGGAACCTTTTGAAAATTTCTAATTTTTATCATTAAAAGTAACTACACAACCCTCATCACCTAGTTCTCATGATGAAATTAAATTCCTACTCATCCTTGGAACATGTCTTACCTCATGTAGTAGGCACTAATTCCCATTCTGCAACTTAATCTTAACTTTTCCCTTTCCAACAATCTAATAGCGTTCATTATCCCCCAAATAGACAAGCCCAAAATCCCCTTGCACATAATCAATAAAATAACCTCTATGGGGTGTAGCATGAAATGAAGCCCCAGAATCTAAAACCCAAGAATCATCAAAACTTTCTAAAGAAAGAAGAAAAGGTTACTTACCACATTTGCCTTTGTGTTCCCTTCTGGTTTATCTCCTTCATTGTTCCTTCGAGTCGATCAATCTTTATTCTGATGCCCTAGTTTCTCATTGTACCAACAATCTCTCAGTCCTCTAGATTAAGACCTCTTCCCCTTTGACTTTCCTCTTCATTTCTCACAATTTCCAGAATTACTTCCTCTCTCAATCGTTCTACCTCTGCTTTATGCATTCAAAGAACTTCTTGATATAGATCCACCTAAGTTTTTCCTACGAGTTTCCTCACTTAGAATAAAACCAATCACATCATCAAATTTTAGGGTATTACATCCAGAAACAAAGTTACTCACAATCATATTTACCAAGCCATTCCAAATTTCTGGCAAAGAATATAAAATCAAGAGAGCCCTAATTTATTCATCAAAATTGACACTCATAGAAGATAACTAACTAGTAACAATATTAAAATCATTTAACAATAGATCAACCTTCTTCCATCTTCATATTAGATAAATGCTTCATGAGAAATACCTTGTTTGAAGCGAAGGGCTTTTCATACAATTTCACTAGGGTTTACATCAACTCTTCCATCATCTTCACTTTTGTAATGTTAAATGTCACTGATGGTGCCAAGCATAATCAAATACTTCCAAGTGTTTTTTTTCCTAAAATCTCCTAGTCCTCATCTGTCATAGTTCCTATTTTCTTGGGTTTTCCTTCCAATAACTTCCATAAATCCTTCTAATAAAGATAGTCCTCCATTTTCATTTTTGTTAACTAAACATTCTGCCCATTAAACTTCTCAACCTTTAGCTTACCCTCATCTATCATCGCTTCCACTCAATCATGAGACTCCCACTCAACTGTGAGACCTTCTTGCAAAGGATAGCTAAAAAAATGATGACAATCTATCTTTGATACTAATTGTTAGGATTAACCACAGACATAAATAGCAATTATGTACAAATATAACCAATATCAAAAATAATGTATCGTACAAAAGAGAACACAAGACACCAAGATTTAACGTGGATCACCCAATCCCTTGGCTATGTCCTCCAATGACAAGTTTAATATTAGTATTATCTAATGATTATAATCTACAATCCCTGACAACTCAATATCATTGCAAGAATCTACAATATCATCATACATTATGAAATCTCTAATACTAAGTGATTTTATTCAAGTTGTTTCCACTTACAAAATTAGGAGTAGAATAAGTCATCCAATAGAAAAATAGCAGTTGATGTCTTCTATAATATAAGGTCATTTTAAGGCTTCGGGGGCACTGCTACCAAAAATCCCCATGAGGGCATTTCCCCTTGACCCAACCCTATACTATGATAGGGAGTATAGCTCCCAAACCCACGTAGAAATAATCTAGGGAGAAATCATACTAAATAAACCTCCAAGTCTGATTAGGCTCCACATCACAACAAAACCTAAAAGGGTTAAGGTACTAAAGAATATATGAACTTAGTATCTAATGTGAACAAACAATATGGTTATTCCCATTAGATTTCCACAATCCATGAAGTAGTTTCTTCTATTTCTAAATTTGTTAGATGAAATCTTCACGTTGATCCAAGTCCTTGAACTTATTCAATGGGTGAGGAAACAAACCTAAAAGGGTTAAGATACTTGTGAAGATATGTACCTATGTACTAATGTGAACAAGAAATATGATTAATGTCATTATATAAATCCATAATCCATCAATTTTTTTCTCATTTTCTAGATTTGATTGTGTGTAATCTTTTGCATGAATGCTTTAGATCACACTTAGTGATCCATCATCAAGATGAAAGATAGAAAAAAGTGCATGAAATATGGTCTAGTTGCAACTCTAATAAGATAAGAAGAATAAGAATATAATAAACTCTTGAACCAACTCTCTTTAAAAAGGTATGGTTTTTGAGGGATAACTTAATGAAACCCAAGAGTTTTCACATTTCATACTACTGAACACAAAAAGAAAAACCCTTACTGGCTATCTCACTAAAATTCATTCATAACTGTTATAAAGGTGAAAAAAAAGTCCATTAAGTTGAAGAGAGAAATTATTGTATTCTTGATTTATTCTTAAGAGTTGTGAAACCATCCATTATATTATAATCAAATTAAGTATTTCTGTGTTGATCATGATAAATAAAAGCAAAGAATTTTTGCAATCTTTTTGCATAAACATTGGATTTTGTTTTCCATTGAGGATATGTTGATGTTTCCAATTTGGTTGTGAGTATTTGTCTAATATTTATAATATCTTAGATTTTTTGATTTAATACCATAAAGAACAAAATGCATTTGTGCTAATCACAATCAAGAAATTGTTCATTCTTTAACAATTTGTTGCTATTATTATGGATTTGATGGCCATTTTATCAATGTAAATGTTGATTCCTATGTAATTTTCATGATAGAAGTGGAGAAGAATAGGTTATCACCATTAAAACTACTAGTAAAGACACAAATTTGGGGTAAGCTTTTAGTTTGTTGAAATACAAGAAAATAGGTTTCTGAAAGCGATCTTTGTTCATTGAGTCTTTTGGAAAATTTATGAGAAAATAATTTATCTAGGTTTCTAGAGACTTAATTGAGTTGCTATGCCTAAAAGACATGGGTAACAGGTTTGTCTTAATAGATGAGCATTAGGCAGTAAATTTGTCTGAGCATTGAGCATTTAGGCCTTTATCAAAATCTACAAAATATTATTAAGAATTTACATAAAATTTTAATTTTCTTTCATCTCAATAGTTGCAATGAATAAATGAGTTAAAATACCTCAATAAGAGTACAAAAACTCCTAATACAAGTCCTTTATGAATCACAAAAATACTCCAGCCAGTTGTAAGAAAATGCCTCTGGGGTTGACCTACATAAAAAATAAACAAGAGAGTTGTCATAAAAAATAAACATTGCAACATTCAATATTAAATCAATTTAAAGGACAATGTTAACTGTTACACACAATTTTTAACATTTTTCTAATACACATTAGAGGGTAAAAAATTGGGACATATAATATGTTACAAATCTTAGAAAGTCTCAATGAAGGAAACATGTGTGCTAGGTAGTGAGATCTTTCCTTTTCCTTTTCCCCTCCTTGTCCACTAAAAAAGATCACTGTAGAGACATAGATCACAAGGGAGCAACAAGAGACATAATATATATTCACTCATGAATCCCAAATGAATGAATGAATTGATGTATTGAGAGCTTAGATTGACAATTTTCAGATGTTCATATGAAATGAAATGGGCATGTGAGTAGAAACAAACTAGACTTACTTGATTCACACAAAGATAACCTTGTAGGAAAAGTATTAATGAAGGAAATAGGCGTGCTAGGTAGTAAGTATGTAGAATTGCCTGATTTAGATAAAGATAACCTATATTACTTAAGATTTTATCTGTTGACAAACAATCCTTATATCATGTGTACATACTAACAATAATTATTTCTTTACCAATTGGGATCTATACATATATGTCTTGTTCTAATTGATAGTTTCTTCTTCATGAAAATTTCAAACAATAGAGCCTTTAATTTACATTCTCCCTGCTATGTGTGGGGTAATTATAAGCTAATGTTATTGAAGAGGCTATGACAATTTAGACTTAAGTGACTAAAAAGGTGAAAAATCTAGCTACAAATTAGTTAAAAGTTAGAAGAGGAAACAATATTTTTTCAATAATTAAATTGTTCAAAATGACTGTCCAAGTTTTATGTTGTGTTCCATTACTACTACATATATTGAAATTAACATCTATATTCTAGATAATGATTTCACCTTCTTGTTGAATCATCTTATGTCTACATGGCTAAAGTACACTAGTCATTGAAAATATTGGTTTATAAAATTTATGAATACTATAATCAATTTATATAAGTTGTCACTATTGAGCACATCATATTATATCATCACTTTCAATATTATACACTCCAGTGATGTAGTCAGACACATCTACAATAGTTTGAAACTACTCGATGATGTTGTAATATTATATTAAGAAAGCTATATAATCCTCTTGGTTGTATAATGTATGGGTTGTGATCTCATTGATCAGAATTTTGTTGTGACTAATCTCATAAATATATACTTTGGTAGGCTTTTACTTAAAAACCTAGGCAATATCTATGCTCATGCCCCCCCTACCAGACTATTGATTGTCATTATTTTTGCACATTATTTATAGTAAACTATGTCCAAGGTTGTCTAAGAAGTGTATTATTGATGTATAGACATGGATTCTTCATTTTTAGAATGGCATCTTGATTGGCATATTTGGAACTATCAGTAAACACAAAATGTTAAAAGTGAAGTTAAGGAATTCATTATCACCATCACATTTTTCTTAAGATTCCATAGAACATTATCATTTCATTGTTTAGTCAAAATTTTCTTCAATGAGTATATGTTTTTATCTATATCTCCATTGTGATATATGTTATGATTGGAATTATCTATCGTATTACTACATTGTGGTGTCTTTTGTAGTGCCACCCTAATGACTTGATTTGAGATTTATTGCACATTAGATTTATGTTATATGTTAGTGATAGGAGATATGATGCTAATTTGCATAGGATAGATTTATGGTATATAATTTATGTGTTTCCATATGAGGATTATTGGTTTCATGGATTTCTAACCTTGCTAATCCACTTGATGCTTATAATATTGTATCACATATCTTGAGATTATGTAGATATACATTGTTGGAAACTTACAATTGGAACAATTGTTGTTTTGTCATTGATGTTAGATCTATTGATAAGACATATTGCTACCTAATCTAAATGTCATATCTATTTTGATTGATGAAGAGGATTTGAGAAATAGCTCATAACAACAGCACCTAGAGAAAAGGTTGAGTTATGTAAAGGAAGCTACAATGGACATTTTATTAGATAGACTTTGATAAAGCAAAGTGATTGTTTATGTCAAGAAAGTTAAGCCAAGCTAAGTAATAGAGTAAAAGGCTAAGGAATGTTGAGTGATGCTAGTGTCAATCGACCCACGATTAGTGCTAATAAAGTCTAGTGTTGACCAAGTGTTGGTATCGACCGAGAAAGATAGTTGATGTTGAACCAAAAAATTTACAATGAATGAGTAATTCAATGATGACCGAGTGTCATAATTTAGAGATTGTCGAGTAATAATATGAGAATGAATTTGAGGAAATCATGAGATCTAGCTAACTTAGTTGATTTCTTGGGAGATGTAAATTGTATTGAAGATAAGAGTGATGAGTTGGATCATTAAATTCAAGGCAAGGATTAGGTAAAGACCTAACAGATGGATTCTAGAGAAGTTTATATAGGAAGCTAAAGAAGATGGATAGATACAATGAATTGTGTTGAACCTAATCTTAAACCCTAAGATCTACGGTGATGACAAAAAATGGTGAAGCAAGAAATGCATATTTAAAGAGGCACAGAGCCAAACAAATGCAAGAGTGTGGGTGCGGGTGTATGTAAGAAGATGCATACAAAAGAAAGTTGATAAAAAATACACAAGTATGAGAGTGAATGTGAAGCTAAAGGAGATTTCTTATGTAGATGTTGATGTTGATAAGTGAATCTGAGAAAAAGGCTAAAGTGTTATTGAGAACAGAAGGTTGATTGCTTGAAGGGTTGCCAAACAATTCAAGAACAGAGATGACAATGGAGAACTTATCAGTAAGTCAACACATGGACTGAACAAAGATCTAAACTTGCAAAGTGAGTTGAAATCATATAGATCAAAACCTACTATTTTCTTTCTAATCATTGTAAACAGTTTGTATTGAAATCCTTTTAACAGAGGTTGACCTAATAGTCATCTAGAAGATTTAACAATTTGGTTAAATCCTTTAACTAGGTGACACTCTAAATGGATTGATCAAAGTCCTCTAACAAGGTGATTAAATCCTTTAACAAGGTCACATTTAATAGTCTGTTTTGTAAACCTTTAACAAGGTTGGCTCTTAGCAAATCTTACTTCAAAAGAGTGAAAAGTAGTGACATGTTGCTGGTGGTTTTTCCCAAATTGGGTTTCCACATAAAATCCTAGTGTCAAATCTATGTTGAATGCTTTATATGTTTTACATTTGATGATGTTTTCATTAAGCAAAAAAAGCTATGTTTACGACAGTAATTTTATTACAGTAGAGACTGAGTAACAACAACATAAGAATAACAATGAGTGTTTATGTTTAAAAGTTCAAATGGTACTTCAGGACCTTGAGTAACTAATTCACCCCCCAGTTATGCTAAACATTTCTAACAATACATATGCATTGGTTGGTGATGCACGTGTGTAGGAATATGTACAAATCCTCTATAATGTTGATCCAAAGATAGGTAACTTGAACCTATAATTCCTAATAGGAGAGTCAGTTACCCTGATTGGGATTTTGAGGATTCATATATAATTTATCTTGTTGATTTAAGAATGTTTTACTTTGATTTTTATTGAATTTTAGTTGTAGATTTTAAAGATACATGTTCACCCGAATATATATTGGTGTACACATGTATGCCCAAGTAAAAATGTATACATGTATTGGTGTTTGTATATGTTAGTATTGGGTGTCATTTCTTGCATATTTAATAAAATACATTTGGATTAATAAATTAAAAGAAATAAAAGAGATATCAAGAGATTCAAACCTTGAACCTTGTACTCGTGCAATCTCACCTTCAACTAGCTCACCTACATGACACTTCAAGAGTCCTTCATAAGAATGAAACCTTGAACTCATCATTGAACAAGAATGTGAAGACTTAGAGTGGAAAAATACTTTTGATATTGGAACCCATGAAATTTGGGGGAAATATTTCACCACTCAACTGACACACTAAAAGATGCTTTTGTGATTCAACCTCCTAGAAGATTTTGTTAAATGGAAGCCTAATGGACTTATTTAATAAATTTCATTAAAAAAAATTTAAAAAAATACAAAGTTTTATAAATCAAACTATAGTAGATGTGTTGGTTGCAATGGGCACAACCAATGCAATGATAATTTGCCCTATAAATAGGAGGATTCTTGGCAAGCAAAGGTAGAAAACAAAATAGAAGTCAAATCTATAGTGTAAGTTATCATTTTGCATAAGGAAATTCAGGAGAACTGGAGGGGGGGAAGATTAACCTGACTAGTGGGAACCATCGGGAAGATTGGGAGCTTGCAAATAAGTAAAAATTCAACCTCATTGCATAGGAAACAAGTACATCCATTGAAATTCCCCTCACATATATTTACTTGAATTTAAATTTAATAAAATAATGGAAGTTTATGACTATCTA
Organism: Cupressus sempervirens; assembly: GCA_028749045.1. NCBI lineage: Eukaryota > Viridiplantae > Streptophyta > Pinopsida > Cupressales > Cupressaceae > Cupressus > Cupressus sempervirens. Next base: position 344,718,013 of record CM053784.1, read on the forward strand.
TTCTTAATGTATCTATCCATGATCTCTAATAATTATTGGTCTTTTGGGTGATTGCATTTTCATGTTTTCTTTTCTATTTAATTATTGTATGTTTGAGAGGGAGATTTAGAATGCTAAGGAGTGAATTACCAAAAGAGGGATGACATTAGGGATTCCAATCTGAAGATTTAACTCAAGAAACACATTAAGAGCCCTCACATGGTCAATCCCACTCTATAAATTCAATCAATAGCTTCTAATTATATATTTTAGAACTCTCTGGAACAATTGGGTAGGAACACTACATATATGCATAGGAACACTACATATATGTGTAGTTATACCTTGGTAATGTGCAACACTACAAACCCCAACATGCCAACTCTCTATCAAACTAATTTGACCAATCCACAACTCTATTAAACCCATGGACCAATAAAATGATGCACCACTCTACTTATCATATGTGCAACATTTCTATGTAAATGCAAGGCTTTTCACTACATATGTGCCATTGTGCTAGATATATATGCATGACTGTTGGAACAATAAAAAAAGTACAACTTTATAGAATGAATACACCTTTTTGCTTGATAAATGTGTTTTTTTAATGGAAGCACACTAGTAAGGTTTAAAAGTACAAGTGTAATATATAGATTTACATTTTTATATTTTCCTGTTTTGTTTTGATACTTGAGTCACCTCCTTGTTTTGTTTTTCAATTCATACTTGATGTTGATTTATGTGACCAAGGGCATAATGTTCCTTTCCGTTGTTACATTATCTTGTATATAAGGTATGTTATCTTTTGTTTTATTTTGAGTAGGGTAGAAATGCTAGGTGAGTGGCTCACCATATGTTACCCACATATTAGCCACGTCACATGGTTTTTTGTCACATGTCAAAAATAAAATCCTTTTCTTGTAAACAAGTATCCATCGTGTGCTTAGAAGTCAAGTTGTTCATTAGTTTAGAGTCTTTAGACCCATTCCTTTTTAAATATTTCACCATTAGCATGAACCTCAGGTTGAACATGAACTTTGAAAACAATGTGATTAGAGGTTGAAAGTTCATTGGTTCATGGGCACAATGTGTCGGGTCGGTCTAGGCTTAAGCTAATTTTTCAATCATCAAAAATTTTGCTCATTATTGAAGTTGAACCACAAACACTTTATGTTAAAGTTCAATGGTTCACTCGATAGAGTTCTATCTAGTTATGAGTGCGAGTTCTAACATTTTGAGGCCCATGAACTTGAACATTGAACTATTAATAAGGAGTTCAATTGCTCATAGTTCACAACTTGAGAGATTCTTGATGGCTGAGACACGTGTCCAAACAAGTGGCAATACAAAAGTTTTTCCTTTTCTTTCTAAGGCTTGTGGGAAAGATACAAATTTATGATAATTTGATGGTAATGATGATGAAGTATGCTTTGGTATGTGCAAAACTAAAGGAACGATTAATAATAGAAAGTAACCTATCTTTTCAATTATGCTCTTTGCATCTGCACACTTTTCCCTCCAAGTTGCATGCCTTAAAAGACTCTTTTCTTTTCATTTTTCCTTAGCTATTTAAGGTAAAAAATTCTATTTTGTCTTGAGAATACGAGAAGATAACAGTAGGCCATGTTGTCAATAATGTTTATACAACCAAAACAATGAGTCCTCCATTTTCTATCTATTGGCTGTTGTTTCTTTTCTATAGATTACTTTCTTGTCTTTATATTTTCTTTTGGTCTTTTCTATGCTTGTTGTCAGTCCATCCCAAATGTTTCGTGACTACCTCTAGCCCCAAATTACCTGAGAAAGATGTAAACCATCATCCATAAGTAGTTTCCTACCTAAAATTGAAGATACATTCTTAGCTAATGAGGACATTGGTAAGTTAGTGACTAGGTTCTCCAATAATAAAACTTGGGTCAATATTTGTAAAGGTCTTAAATAGTGGGTTGTTGCAAGCCTCCAACTTTCCTGGTGTTATCCCCTACCCAAAACTAGTTCTAGCATGCCATGATAGTATGATGCTACTAAAAGGTTTATCTACACATACAATGGTGAAGACTTGGTCTACATGAACAAAGTTGTTGTTATGGGTGCGTTGAGGATTCCCCCATATCAGGTTTATGAAGATTGGACTATCAACTTTGCCTATGCCCAATTCACTACTAGTACCAATGAATATAATAATGTAATTTCCAAAGGTTGGTTACTTAAGCTTGAAAGAGGCAGTTCCTATCTTTGACACTCTTTAACCAGAGAACACATGATCTCTAAAACTAAAGATGTCATAACCCTACTGAATAAAGTGAAAGGGAACTCTCATGTCTTCCATTGGGAAAACTAGATGTACTTTTTCATCCAAACTGGTCTAGGAAAGGATAAGTTTATTGATTGGGCATAAATTATACCAACAAGATTGCAAGAGGAGCTTTCTCAAGTATCTACAACCTCTCATTTTTATATGTTTCCATATCTATTTTTTATTCTAGATTGTGGAAGAGAATGGAAAGGCCTACCTCAATGGGTGTGGAACCAGGGCATGGCCATTTATGAATACTACCCCTTATTATAGAAGAATAAAAACCTAAAAGGTTTTAAGAGAGTTCAAGATACCTTTTGGAAAAATTAGTATTCAAACTCCAGGGGAAGGAAAACATGAGGCTATTAGAAGAGGAAACTTAGTTGGTTAACATTTTTGTTAGTTTCTTTATCCAGTTTCATAAGTTCACTTACTTGAGGATTGGAGGATATGAAAGGACACCTTTAAAATTTCCCTAACATTTCCTTGACCATTATGTGTTAATTGAGGTATTTAGGCAGCTAGCAGAGGCTAAGAGAAATTGTAAATCTTGCAAAGGCTCTGGTTATACCTTTCTAGTAGAAATCAGACACTATAGATGCAAGTCTTTCCAAGACACCTTGAGCCTAAGGGTGGAGATTAAGAATATGAATCTCTCATTTTATACCCCTCGTTCCAATTTTGATACTTAGGAATTTGCATCAAATTATTTTGAGATGCGTGCATCTTTCTCTCGTGTTCCTCAAATTGAAGACTATTGGGTGGATTGCCAAGATGACTATTAAGTCAAGAAAAGATTGTGGTCAAGGCTTACATTAAAGGAAATCAAGGATTTTAATTTACAACTTGATATATTAGAGTCTCTAAAGAAGTTGATAAAGATGTAGTTGATCTAGTGTATATTGAACATATTGAAGCATACCCCTTGCCTGTTGCTGATTGGTCGATTTGAGAAGAGGATGACTAAAGTCAGAACCCTTCCCGTGATAACCATAACTAAACAATGGATTGCAAGAAAAAGATGACCCTCATCGAGTACCCTTAATGTTCAAGACATATTTGCTAGCCCTAGTTCAACTCATCATGTTGAAGATACTGATGAAATTGTTCACTCTCACACTTCAGGTTCGCCAGAGCAGAACATTGAACCTGGACTAAATGTTCAAATTTCTCTCTTAATCAAGTGGACCATTCATGTATTAGAAATAAATTGAATCACATAATCTTTGTAGGGGAAGCTTGCATGAAGTCAATTGAAATAGATCCAAGAGACTCTGTGGCTGAGAGCTTGATTGACAGAATGGAGAAAGGAAGTAAGAAAGTGGTTGTAGGGGCTAATACCTTGAGTTTAATGGCACTCAACACTTCTTTTTCATTTTAGACACCTCCTCCAAAGGATAGCTCTTCAATTCCTAATTGGTTTAATTTATTAGTAGGTATGAAAAGAAGTCTAGTTCCTACAACTCTCTTGGTTGAAGACATGGTGAGAAAATGCCTAGGAAAAACCCCAAAAACCAAGAAGCCAAAGGTTGAAGCTATACTAGACATTTATGAAAAGACTGGACATTGGGTAGAAAATATTCTTAAACCAAAAAATGATAAGATTTTAGATGAGATACTTCCTCAAGATTATGTCATGGAAAAAACCACCCTTTGTCCCACCTCTAGGTCTACAGATATGAAGATATGGAGTGTTGGTAATTCTAGGATCTCTCATCGCATATGGAAAGACAAAAGGTATAAGAAAGAACTCAAGCAATCCTTGCACAAAATGGTAGAATATATTCATGAACTTCAACATCCAAATACAGAGACCTAATAAAACACAATTTATGTAATTGATGTTACGTCTCTTCCTAACAAGGGCTTTGTTGAACAAGCAAAAAGGGATAGGTCAATCACTCAGGCTTATGATGAATGGTCGAACATGGTGAATGCTCATGCAACCAATTATTTCTCTAGTATCACCAACACTAATGCCAAAGCCAAAAATTTGATGATCGCTCTAGAATATGAGATGAATTCATGGGAGTACAAAAAGATAAAATGGGATGAATACATCATTGACATCTTAGAGGTTTAGAAATATGGAGTGAATAGATTCCTAACTTAGAAACCTAGAGCTGACATTAGCAAAAATTTCTTGTTTATATCTTGAGCTAACCTTCAATGGAGGAACATCATGATTGAAGAGTCTCTGGATGAATGTGCTAAGTTGCAGAAATAAATGAACTCCTTGAAGGAAATTTTAGCTGCTGACATCAAATTTATTGATGTGAAGATCATGGAAAACATTGATCAAGAAGGAAAGTCTTCTAAAGAAGTCAAATCATCTTTCCTTTCCAAAATAGGGGCATTGAAATAGGCCTAAGAAATTACTGTCAAGGATCTCACCATTGTCATGAGGGCTAATTCTATGATGATCTTTTGTGTTGATCACCAGAAAGTGTAGGATAAGAAGGTAGAACATGTCAATAGGATCATGATGATGTGGAAGTTACGTCTAGAGAAACTCAAAGATCCTTGGAGCTCCTCAAAAGAATGAACTGATCAAATTCCTAGTCATTCACAAAGCATGGAAAGAGGCTGGCAACAGTTTTCTTATGTCCCAAGAATAGAATATTGACATTGGCAATCTTTCTAGAAATTAATTAAGGATCTAGGAGCCATGAGTCGTAGTGACGTTATTTTCTTTAGGTTTATGTTTTCTTAAGACTTGGTTATTTGACAGTTAGTAACTCCTTCAGGAGTTAGTTTCTAAAACTTATTCAGAAGCCCTACGTGGCTATTTTACTTGTTTTTGGTTGAATCCCAAGGGTGAACACTTTGAACGCAATAGTACTAATAATATTTCTTTTTTTGATAAAGTAACAATAACTTTTGGTGACATTTTGATAATGAATTAATAACAAATAGTGTTTAATCATATGGTTATTCTCTAGTTATCATTCATATGATGGTATGATTATTTGAATTGGTTGTCAATCTGTATGGAATCTAATCTCATTGTAATGACTTATTTTTACTATTTTGCTAAATTAATGCATGTATTTATCTTTATAGTTCAGTATGTCTGATAAGAAATTAGAATGACATTTTGACTTATGTCATGGGCATAAGTTGTGGAATAGTTATCCTTTGAATCTGCAACATTATTTTGTGTTTGTAAAAGGATGTTTTTACTTCCTTATGTTCTTTTAGGTTAAAAGAACCATTATTTGAAATTCTTTCATAATAAGTGCTTTTCATGATCAACCTTTTAGAAAGGGAGTTGTGCCTTTAAATAGAGAGAGTCTTTGGTTTTATTTTTGAAGTATTAACAAGACTTAGTTGTGGCAAGTTAGTATTTTTTTTCAAAAATTGCTAAGGAATAGCAACTCTTGAGAGGGAAAAAACTATTTGCTAACATTTTTTGGTGACTCTAATAGGAAATTAATTTGAAAGATAACATATAATGGTCTTACCCCATCAAGACATTTTCCCTATTCTCCAACCAAGCCTAGGCTTCAATAATACCCAAGAAGATATCATCTCCATTCTGAACTCATTGGCTTGGAACAACAGAACTAGTACCAAAGAATACCTACAGGTTAGCTAAGTCCTTGAAGATGAAGAAGAACGTAAATTAATTTGAAAGATAACATATAATGGTCTTACCCCATCAAGACATTTTCCCTATTCTCCAACCAAGCCTAGGCTTCAATAACACCTAAGAAGATATCATCTCTATTCTGAACTGATTGGCTTGGAACAATAGAACTAGTACCAAAGAATACCTACAGGTTAGCTAAGTCCTTGAAGATGAAGAAGAATGTGTTGAACTAATCCGGGTTGTACCCTTATCCCAAGAAGCAATAGTGGTAGAAATATTAGTTCAACAACCATAAGTAAATAACGATAATCCAATCAAAAGACCAAACCCTTGAATTTTATTTCAAGCAAGTTGGATGGGAGTAAGTATACTCGTGATGAAAAATATAAGGGTTTCATAGATGAATCTCATGAGTTTGTAAAATTGCAAAATTTTGCCCCTGACCTTACCTAGAGAAGGAAGAGAATAATGAAGTGTAGGAGTAGACCACCTTCTCCTGAAAGGCACACTCTAGTCATCATAATTTTACAAGTCTTAATACTACTTGGAATCCCAATCCTAACACATTTCAACATGCAACCAATCAACTTCATACTACCAAGCATGGCCACAAACCCTTGGGGTTCCTAAGTAGGACCCCTTTCACTAGGACTTAATCCTGACCCACTTCCAAAGGGGGCTAGGGACATCCATCCCAATTTCAATGGTGATGGGAAGGAATTAATAGATAAACACCTAAATGCATTTAACATCACATGTGGGGTTCTTGTAGTTTCCACTAAAAATGTACTAGTCAAGTTGTTTGTTTAAACTTTGACTAATATTGTTGCTAATTGGTTTCATCATCTCCCGAATGGAGCCATTACCAATTGGGCCTTTATGAGTACTACCTTTGAGGCAAGATTTAAGGCTACTGATGATGAGCATATGTTGTTATTGAATTGTCCCAACTCAAGAAAGAGGTCCAAAAGTCCATGCATGACTTCATAGAAACATTCAATAGGATCCTACACTAAATTCCTGTTGCGAAAAGACCTAATGCAAAAAATAGGAAGGGCTTCTTTGTTGATGCCATAACACTTGCCATAATCTTCCAAGGTGTGATAGAGTAGAAGACATTGATACAACGTAGAGATTGGTTGTTGAGTTAGAAGATGATCTCCTCGCTATAGGAAAATAGAGAAGAGATATGCAAACTTTGAATTCACAGGCATCTACTTTTGGTTCAACATACCCACTGGTTCATAGATTGTTGAACAATGTCTTAGAGATGAAGAGAAAAATGTTAGGAACAATGACACCATATCATGATAACCCTAGGAACTTCCAAAACCCTAGGGCAGAAGGAAGAAAATCCAACGCATTGCCAAATAATCAAAAATTGGCTATTGAATCATAAATTGGCTATTGAAGGTCCCTCAACCAAAAGAAAAAATATGTGCATCTTCCATCTTACTGATGAACATGATAGGCTTTCTTTTCTATAAATGATACGTTATCAACAATTGCAGGCCAATAAGGATACCATAGAAGAGGTGCCCATAGATGAAGAGTCTTCAAGAGAACCTAGCGACTTTGTAAGTTATTTCCTCCAATGTGAATCTGACTCAGAAAGAGGTGGTGACATTTATACTACTATTGAAGATCCTTCATGCATGGTACTTACTAGAAGTGGTTGCAATGACAAGTCCCATGTTGTTCAATCCTCCTCCACACCTTCAAGCAAGTGGAATGAACAAATAAGATAACGTAAAGAAGAGTTCAAGGTTCAAAAGAATCATGTTCAAGAGGTGAAGTTCTTAAAGAGGCCCAACTCAGAACCTGCATTTAACATTGTTGAATTTTGTAAGTCTGCAAAGATTTAAATTTCTCCTTTTGATTATTTGAAGTCTAATCCCAATGAGCTAGATATATTGACTGAATATGTTAAAGGTTATGTTCCTTCTAGTTTATCTCAACAAAGCAACTCAGTGGTAACTATTAGGGTACTTACTAAACCAATGGAAGAACCTAACGTAGAGGAGTCTTCCATTCATGTTGAGATAGAACAAACCTACTTGATAATCAAAATATCTAACCCATTCTTATATATATCCATGTTTATCCATGGCTATAGACCGAGCAATTGTTTTATCAATTCTAGAGATTGTGATAACATAATGCTAACTATAGTAGCCAAAGCCCTAGATTTACCCCTAACCAAAACATTTGGTAAATGTTATGCCATAGATTCCAAGCAAGTTCCCTTGGTCAGTTTAAATATGCTCAAGTTTCCTTGGCTGAATTCCCTGACAAAAGAGTCAAGTTGACTATTCTAGTTATTGACATCCCAACTACTTATGGAAAATTAGAAACCTCCATCTTATGCTTCAGCTTTAACTGAGATCCACGTCTATCAAACTAACCAACCCTAGATTTCCCATAGGCCTCTCCACATGATCAGTTCTATCCTCACCACTCGATCCAACAACCTCAAAGTCTTTGGTAACTTCCTCATAGCTATCTTTAGTACCCACATGTCGAGGTACACCACCTATAACACTTGTGATTTTAGTGATCATATCATTCTTCATCAGTGCCATCTCAAATCTAAATTTTGCTTTAATCTTCTCTAAGATCCTTGCTTCCACAACATCATAGAGATCTTCAACCATCCTAGGGTCCAATTTTCTCATAGGCATCTTCCAAGATCTTCACAAACCCTCTGCAACAAATCCACAAGATCAACCAGATCCTCACTCTAATGACCTTCACCCCAGGTCTTGGTGTAAACTACCTCAACTTTGGCAATCTATCACTCCAGTTCTCATACCACTTGACATAGTGCAAGACAAGAGAATACTCAAAGGAGATGTCCTAGCCCCAAACAAATAACCATATAACATAAACACAACACAATAAATAAGATTTGATACCAAACACAACACTTTATTTGTAAAATAACTAATTACATGCAATTTGTCATGCTGTAAGGCCTTCCTAGTTATGGCCAAATACAAAGCAAATAATAGTTATGCGAGATCCCTCAAGACCCAATCCAAACCCTAGCTAGTCTACATTCACACTCTAGTAGAAACCTCCAAGGAAGATCTGAACTTGTGTTCACAAGCCCACTAAGCAATCTCCTTATTTCCCAAGCTACAACTACTGACTGACTTCGCTCCTTGTCCACATCCTCTTCTCCTAGCTAGATGATTATGACTTAAGACTCCACAAGACCCCTTAATTATACCCAACTAAGCCACAAGACGACCTAAAAAAATACAAATTAAATAAACCCTTGCATTAAATGCACATTTAAGTGACAAGTTGGTCACAAAATAAATTAAATACATACAATCAAATTAAATGCCAAGGTTGACTCAACTAGAAACTAATCACAAACAACTCAGTTAAAACAAGACCAAGACATGACCAAGCATCAGAAGAAACACTTTCAACTATAAAAAATCCACCAATCGAGCTCACACAAGCACAGTCAAGCACCAATATGTGCCAAGTCCACTAGCAACCAAACCCCTTCATTGACTGAGCTACTCGGTCAACACTACAACCAAGCATCATCAAGCTCCCAATGTATGTCGAGTTCCCACAAGCATTGTTGAGTACCTTTAGCGACTGAGCTCCTTTAACTCCAAATCCAAAATCCCTTCAACATGCAGGATCGTTAACAACCCTAGGATGCTCATGCATCAAATTATAGCAATAAAATCCTTTAATTGAGGTTGACCTAATAATCATATTGTAAATCCTTTAATCAAGGTGACATTCTAATGAAAAGATCTAAAGACCTCTAATGAGGTCACTCCTAATAGGGTAATTAAATCCTTTAATAGGGTCACACCTAGAAGTGTGTTTTATAACCTTTAATATGGTTGGTTCTTAACCGAGGTCACTTCAGAAGAGTGAAAAGTGGTAGCATGTTACTTGGTGTTTTTTTCCAAATTTAGTTTCCACATTAAAGCTTGGTGTCATACTTATGTGAATGTTTTGATTAAGTAAAAACAAGTTTTAAAAGGACCCGAAACCTTTTACAAAGGGCAAGAAAGATATAACAATGAGGATCAAACTACAACTGTGGAAAGCCACCCGACAAAATAGAGGGACACACCAAAGTGCCCAACAAGAGGGCAAACGGCCCAAGAAGTTATATACCATTAAGATTTACATTTTGGTCTAGTCTTTTGAGAACGTAAAGACATATCAAAAGAAGGAAGAGAGGATTTGCCTTTTTTTTCCTTTGACTAATGTCCAACCATCCTCTTCCTTCCCAACAGCCTTCTGCCAATCCCTTCTAACCCCCAAAAACCCTTCATCAGTGTTCTGGATAGAGTTAGCAATAGAAAAAGGGACAACAACAACATTCTGATCCAAAGTCGTCAAAGGAAAAACAGTGGAATCAATAGAGATAACATCAAGTGACGAGTCAGAAAAAACATTCTGATTCAAAACTATTGAAGGGACAACCTTCGAATCATCAGAAACAGCAACAGAATCCTCAGCCAAAGAGAGGTCAAAATACGAAGAGCTATCCAAACCATCCACCTCCATAGAAACTTATGTGGATGTTGTTTTCATGTTTCATGCTATTTACTCTTATATGTTTCTATTATTTGACATATAATAAACCTAGGGCTAGTGATGAGATGAATAAGTTGAATTACAGGTGAATTGCTTTATTGGTCGAGTGGATTTAAGAGTTTGAATAAGTTGTTAAAAGTTGAATTGGTACATGTCGACTAGCATCATAGACCTTGATTTCTTCATAAATTAATTATCTCTTCCATAAAATTTATTGAAAACAAGACAATAAGTAAACTAGAAAATTGCAAAATTCACATGATCTTAATAGATTCTATGATACATATTAAAGGTAATTAAATATAGTATACTCATTGAAAAATTGCTTACCCTTTTTTAAAGTATTGAAAAATACATTAAATAAATACAAATAAAAAATTTAAAATTTAAAATAAATGAGAATTTCAAATACCATCATTTAATTACACATATACCCCTCATGAAAGATACAAATAAACTGAAAGAATAACAAAACTTATTCTCACATTCAACAAAATTTGAGTTCAACATATGAACCAAAGTTTAGTATATAGAAGAGTAATTCCCATCTAGCACCCTCGGCTTTCTCCTTCAAATAAACTAAATATCTCTTCCATGGGAAAATCTGGAAAAAAAGGACAAGACAATTAAACACTCGAAAAAAAAAAATGGGTCATAAAATTGGTTAGATCAACATAATTTCCACGTATCTTGTGAATTTTATTCCCCTCTTTTGATTAAGATATTAGACCAATGCAAAGGAATTGCTTCTCATAGGGACCATTGAAGTTCAACTATTCTCTAATTTCATAAATACAAAATGAAAAATTCTACAAAGATAGTACTAAATATGAAGAATCTTGGACTCTATAGCCCACAATTCGAAATGAAACATGCTTGGATTCTTCTCTCTAAACCACATACTAGTTGGTTTTGAATCTCCCTACAAAAATACAAGCTTTAAAATTTGGATAATCTAGACAATTTGGTTTGAAAAGGAAATCTCTATAGTAGTAAAACACTTATCAACAAGGACTTACAAACTCACAAATGTATGGTTTCAAGACTTAGAAGAATACATTCAACGTGTGAAGCCTAGTTTAGGTGGGGATTTTGTTGAATCGTTTGTGGGATTTTATTCATTCATTTCCTGCATTCCTATTTCATGAATGCAAATCAATCATCTGACAGGGTGTTTGTGGGGAATCATTTGCTCAATACTTCCTGTTTGTCGGCAAGTTAACAAAAACATGGTCATGAGAACAAATGGAGATGTAGGCGTTCTGTAAAGAGAGTTAGGATTGAATGTATTCAGACGCTCTGTTGTGTTGTACATCTTACATCTGATTTTCATTTTGCAGTTTGTTGTGCAGCGCCGTTTGATTTCAGTTTTAGTCCCACATTCGTTTCCTTTATAAAGCTAGCGGGTTAAGAGACGGTATTAATAGCGTGCAATGTAAGTATAGTTTCTCACGGAGCCGCGTGGTGAAGACAGAGCGAACTATTCTTTCGCCTTTTACTAAAGAATACCGTGTCTTCGACACTCAAAGCGGCATACGCCAATTTTTGGAGGCTTCCCTCTTGATAGAGGAGGCCAACAAATTAAAACTAAAAATGATTGTTCTCTTTACTTGCTTAGGATCAGATGGAAACATTGGCTCCTTTCTTTTTGTTTGTGTTTGAAGATATTTGTGCATGTTAGGATTTAGCTCTTAGATGTGAGGAGGATATTTCTTGTTTACCTAGGATAGTTCATGTTGTGTGCCGTATAATTCATGTTAGGATTTACTAATGGTAGCACTGTTAGTCCCGCCTATCTATAGGCGGAGACTATTGTTTTCAGAACGCTTATTTTCAAAATTATTTTTCATAGTTTTTATAATGTTCACTGTGCCTTTATTTTTATTTTGAATTATTGAATGAATATTTCTCTTTTCTTACTGGCTCTTGCTATTTTTCTTGGGGGTTTTATTAATTTTCACATTAAAAAATTTTATGTTGTTTTTCCCTCTATACGCCTATTAGCCTTTTTAAAGGCGAGACTAATGTTTTCGGAAGGATGAAATTAATCTGAAAAGGGACCAACGTATTTTAAATTCAGCGACAAGATTATCGAGGCCTGCATCCATGTTAAAAAGTTCTATGACTCCACGCCATTATTTGTCAGATAGTGGTCCACGTTCTCTATCAGTAGCCCGACCATACTGGGCACATCCAGTAAACTGAACATTGAATGAAAATGAATTAACATTCCCATGTATTCATTTGGTGACGTGGAAACCTCAGTGAACATTTAAAACCATAAATATATACATGGTGGCGAGGAAGATAAGACTCAAAGTAGATGAAGTGAAAGAATCTCGGACGAAGGAGGAATGCAAGAGTATGTCTTTGTTGAAATCAGATTTTGTGTGACATGAATCTATTGGTTTCTTTTTCACTTTAGTTGCTAATTTAATGATATTGTTTTTTGTTTTTGGGTGGACTTAAGATAATTTAATTTTTTTTCTATGATTTTGTTGGAGGGGGTTGTTTCTTTTCGTAGACTCGTCTATTTCAATTTTATGTCTAATTTTGAAATATCATCTAATTTTTTAATTTAAAAGATTTGACTATGTAGTGGAATAGGATGAGAAATATGAAATATAAGATTTCAACATGTATCAATCATATTATATTTTAAATTTCAATAAATAGTTACTTACATTAAAATATAATGATAAATGTCAAATTTAAACATAGTAGCTTTTGCTTTTTTTTCTTCAAAGATTTGAATATATGGATTAATTCAATGAGATAATATGTAATTTATGAGTTCATTATGAATTCATTATATTGCTTTTTAATTTATTAAAATTATTTATAATAAAATAGAATGACAAATGTGGAATCTATTTTCAGCGGTCATTTTTTCAAGTCAAATTTGAAAGGTACAAATTAACTAGTTTTTAACTAGATACATGTGTTTTAATGTTAGTCGTTGAGAGGTACTTTTTGGAATTGGTTCACTCATGTCCTATTAAACTTATCTTTTTGTCACATAAAATTTCAACAATTATATATATATATATATATATATATATATATATATATATATATATATATATATATATATATATATATATATATATATATATATATATATATATATAATTTGAAACCATTTCACCTTAAAATATTTGCATTCTATCCTTTTGCATAAGGTGGGACTAAAGCTCATCAGAGCTCTTGTTTCTTCTTGTATTTTAATCTATTTGAGATATCTCAAGTAATAGTTCAGGTTCATATTTGAGGATATCTTAAGTATAGTTCAAGTTCGGTTCAAGTTCATGTTTGGGAATTGGGATGTATATTTCATGTTACGATGTATGTTTATGTTGGGTGTTCAAGTTCGGTTCAAGTTCATGTTTGGGAATTGGGATGTATAGTTCATGTTACGATGCATGTTTATGTTGGGTGTTAGGATGTATAGTCCATGTTGGGTGTTAGATTATTTATGTTGGATTTTAGGATGCATGTAAATGTTAGGATTAGATTGTCAATTTTTTTATATCAAATATTGTCATTGTATGAGTTAGGTAGGATTGACAATGAAGAATGTATTTCCAATTTAGAGATAAATAATTTCACCAAAAAATATTGGTAAAGGTCAAACATTTCATTAATTATTAGAAAATGTATTATTTTTATAGAGTTCATTAACAATCTAGAAGTTCTAGATTTATGTTATCCACTTAGAATTGAATGTATTTCTATAGAGTTCATTAACAATCTAGAAGTTCTAAATTTGTGTTATCCACATAAACTTGAACAAGTTGCTTATAGATAAAATGATTCTAGAATATGATGGAATATAGTAGGGGTAGATTATGAGAATATTGAATTTTTAGTCTAGTCCATAGTGAACATAATGATAGCAGAAAATATTTCCCACGAGTGGAAAATCAAACAACATAAAGGAAAATTAACAACAGCGGTAGTAATAGAATTTCTACTAAATCTAGTAAGTGCCCAATTCCCACTCCAACTGATGAAAATTTTGTAAGAAATAACAATACAAAAGTACTTTAGAAAAACTACCCACGACAATAAAAAACTCCATTATTATGAAAATAAAATGCCCTATCGTATGGAGCCAATTAAATCTATGAACTTGTTTCTCTCATTAGACATATTTATACATGTGTGCATATATGTATATATAATACATTTGTCTTTATACACACTCACACATAAGTATATGTGTATGTATATATTCATATACATAAATATGTGCATATTTAGATATGCACATATAATTAAATGCATCTATCTATTCAAATATGTAAGCACACATTCTTAAGTCATTCCCTATCCTTGTAGAGGGAGTTTGATGCAATAAAAAATGCTAGATGAAAAAGAAGGAAATATTTATTATGACAATTTTATTTCTATTAGGAGCATGATGAAGAATGAAAGTAGAGGTGGTCCTACACTTCATAATAATAGAATCCAATTTATTTATTTTTAGTAGACAAATTGATAGGATTATGGTTTTAATATATTGGATAAAATTTGTATTAACCATTGGTAGTGTAAGACAATATACTATGGTTTTTTACTATTAGCCAATAATCATGTTAGGAACCCTATTTCATATATGGATTGAATAATGCTCCATTTATAAAAAGGAATGCATGGATAGATTGAAAAAAAGGAATTTAAATGTATACATATATTTTACATGTAAAAACGGAATGCATGATACAAGCTCATTTCTTTCACTAGATCAATCAATCAATCAATCTATCTATCTATAATACATGTATGATTTTATAAATGCTCACATAGAGGTATATGTGTATGCATATATCCATATACATATAATTACACATTTATATATCTATGCAAATATAAGTAGACATATAGACATATGCATATATATGTATATCTGTAAGTCATTCCCTATCCTTGTTGGTGCAAGGGCACCAAGGACATCTAAGCAAGCCAAGGAGGCCATTAGGACCTACAAGAAGAAGGAGATTCAATTAGACAATGAGAAGCCAAATCAAGTCAATTGGGCCATACTAAAGCCTCTAATGGCTTTTGACTATATGTAATAGCAATATAATCTAGAAGTTATTAAAAGTCCCAAATGGACCAAATCCTATTTTTTATGGACCAAATTGGAGTCTAGGATAAGTTATGGATCATAAAAGATCCAAATGAGCAAGTCTAGGGGTCTTTTGTTTAATGGGATTTAATAAATTGTAAGTTGGAATTTTGAATTTTCAAAATCCAACAGTTAGTTAGCATTTGGAGGGAGTTAGTGTTTAGTATTGTGTTAGGTTTAAACTAAGCCTTCAACTGACAAATTGATTGAATTAGTTATTGAATGTCTTCTATATTTTGTTGAGAAGTCTCTGTTTTGGGGGAGAGGATATCTATTATGTAACTAGTGAACATCGGGCAATAAAGATTGGTTATTCTGCAAATTTGTTTTGGTTAGAATCTCATTTTGTGTGGATCGAGTTTCATATGTTTTGAAGGAGATTTAGTAATACCTAAATTACAAATTGATGAGTTCTGCAACCTTTTAAGTTGCTATTGTGCCAGTTGAAAACTCAATAGACTTCTTTTTAACGATTTATTTGTTGTAGTAGGTTTTTAAAAGAAATGAAGATCTTTCCATGAGCATGAAGGCCTAATACTCATGGAAAGAATTGTTTAACATGTATTATATGATACTAATTGAGTATATCTAGAGATGAGATGAAGTCAACTTTTTTTAAGTGTTCATGTTTCATTGAAAGAACAAAATAGTTACATCATATGTAACGGGTGTTGAGAGAAAGTTTATGGTGTTTTCTTGGGATCGAGTTTACTGGTTTGTTGCTCTTGATTATATATATGTTTATATGGTTGAGTATCGATTTTCTTTGATACACAGTGTCAGGTCTAAGGGAAGATTGGATGTCGACTTAGTGGACTTTGTTATTCACAAACAATTTCAAGAAAACTTGTATTTTGGTGACAGTCTTGTGGTGTGGTGAAGAGAATAACATAATGCCTTTATAATCATTGTTTGCAGTGCTTAGTGACCAGTTGCCTGATAGAGGGACCAAGAGTTTGAGATCTTAAGTGAATTGGTTTACCTTTTAAATCTTTGGATGAGAGTAATCATTGTCAAACAATAACGAAAAGTATTATGATCACTGAATAAATACTTCTGATGTTTATATTTGGAATGACATCATGGATTGATATTTCATTTTTGTTATTAATCAAGTTGATGCATTGAACAGGGGATAGTATTGGACAAAGAAATTGGATCAAAAGAGTCATTAAGCAGTGGGTTGCACATTGACAAACTCAATAAAAAGTATTTAGTCAAAATCCTTAAGTTGTCAAGTATCTTGTGAGGAAGTGAAGTTAGAGTGAATCTCAGTTGACTATGGGATTAATAGTTAGGTTTCAAGCCTCTATAATAGATTGTGAAGGTTGGTAATTGGGTATGGGGATTGTTTGAGAACTTAGAGTCTTTTGAATTCAAATTTTGTAAACCAAGTTCATCCCTTAGAAGTATTATGTGGAGCTTTGGCAAGTAGGACCTTTGAAACATTTGAGTTAGTTGATAGGCTATAGTGCCTAAACCGCTCAAGTTTCTAAACCTATTTGGGCATTTAATACCATCACCCTTTCCTCTGCATCACTTGTAGGGCAGTTTGATACTATAAAAGTGTTAAATAAGGAAACATTTATTATAGCAAAAAGGAACAATAGTAGTTTAACACATTTTCTTTCTATTAGGAGTATGATGAATAATAGATTTAAATGCAATCCTATACTTCATAATAAGATAATAACCACTTCATTTTTTTTTAGTAGAAAATTTTATAGAATTATAATTTTAATATATTGGATTCAATATGTATTACCATTGGTAGTATGGAGCAATATACTATGATTTTTTACTGTTAGCCAAAAATCATATTAGGAACCCCATGTTATATAATGATAGAATAATATTTCACAGATAACAAGGAATGCATAGATAGGTTCACAAAACAAACGATTATAGGTAAAACATAAGATGTTCCATTGAAATTTAAATGAATTTGATTATACTTTTGCAAATAATGGGTAAAAGTACAAAGTTGTGTCACCTTTCAAGCTGACTTATCAGAATGACTAAATTTGAGTATTTCTATGTAAAATTCAATTTTGTTCAAACATATGATCTAGATATATAAATTCATTCTAGCTAAGTTATATATGGTCTCAAACTTTTTCAATTGGAAATATTTATTAAATGCATGTTTTATACTAGTTTGTATCCAATTACTAAAGAGATAAAATTATTTTAGAAAAGTGGTGTTTCCACAACTCTTACTATTTTTTATGATATTTTTTTAATAACATATAAACACCATTTTGTAAAGTTCAAAGTCAAGAATATTCTCATATATAGTTTATAGTGTTTTAATTAGTTATAGTATATTATAATTAAAAAATTCTATAAGCACATATTTTAACACTAAAAAAGATATCGATTTTGAGAGAGAAAAATATATTAAATCACATCAAATTTTTTTTAAAACTATATGACGTTCTAGAGGAGAGAGTCTTCTTCAAGAATGTATAATTTTTCTCCTGGTTAAAATAGATTTATTTTGAAAAAATGTGGTGGGAGATGAAAACTGTTGATTTAAGGTGAGTGGAAATTTGAATCATTATAAAAGAGAAATAAAGGTCTAAAGCTAGTTTTTATTTTTGATTGTTCTAGCTATATATGTTATCTATAACATAGTTTGAGATTAAAGGGAAATAATTTTATTTTCATATAGTTTTGTTGTGGAAACTAGACCCCTAATTTTCAGCATTTTTCAGCAACTAAAAATTAATTATCTATAAAAAATAGGAAAATATATCAATTCTTATTCCAAATAATTATTAAAAATTATAATCCTAAACTTCATCTATTTCTACACATTTCATTAGTTTACTTCATTTTCAAATTCAAAATAATAATACCAATTTTATGTCATTGAAGGTGAACAATTATACTTTTGTTAGCCTTTTCCTTTACAAAAGGGTGACCTAGGTTTGTACTTTTACCCTAATATAAAAACTAATTATGGATACTTAGAAAGAATGAAAATCACACAAAAATTGTCATTTCTACAACACACTATATTTTTATCTTTAGAGAGTAAAATAACATGGTTAACTAGGGATACCATAACATAAATTTCTTCCATAAGATAATTTAAACAATCAACATAAAATCCTTGAGGATTTGTAACACTCACAAGGCTATATGATTGTGTACCTAAAGGATATGTTCACATATGCAAAGAATTGTTAGAAAGGCTCCTCACATAGACCCCAAAAAAAATGCAACATAATGCTACAAAGTATCTCTAAGGTTATAAACATGATTAGCATTGCCATTCTTAGAAGAGGATACTAGAAGTATCGCCTTCTCATATCATATATTGATTTTTGGTTCATTTTAACTATGTAATTTATTTAAAGGGAGATTCTCAAGGTCAAAAAGAAGTTAAGGACAAGAATGAAAATGTTTGCTTAGTTAAATTCTACAACAATAACATTGACTTCAAAAATAATAGGAATGTATTTGTTGTAAAAATTCAAACCATATTCTTAAAACTTAATAAGTAGGTTTAAATAATTCCAACAATTGGTTTACCTTAAATATTTATGAATGACAAATAATGTAAAGCATTATTTTAATACAAACACTAGTTCCCTCCATCAAATCTCAAAGATAACTATAAGTTTTCAATATTATTTGTTAGATTCATTTGAACTTTGAATTTAGATGCATATAGATTTAATAGACATGTTATGAAATGAATAAAATTCTATAGACTAACCTCATACTTAAAATGAGCATAGAAATTCTTATTTCAAATCTATGGAGCTGCAACAAGGTGATACCTTACACACTTTTTTCCATCATTCTCATGAGTGAATTTCTACTTATTCTTAAAAGTGGTTAACATAAATTGTAACTATTTGGAAGACCAACAATTTCAAAAGGGGAAAACATCTTATAGGTTTTCAAAATTTTGATGATGTGATACTACTTGACTATTTGGAAGACCAACAATTTCAAAAGGGAAAAGCATCTTATAGGTTTTCAAAATTTTGATGATGTGATAGTATTGGACTATTTGGAAGACCAACATTTTCAAAAGGGGAAAACATCTTATATGTTAAATCAAGATTTTGATGATGTGATACTATTCTTCATATTGATTCAAAGAGAAGGAGAAATAGTTGAATTCATGAATAGATTGCATTAAGCATATTTTGAACAGTTAACAAACCAACAAAAATCTCCTCTAATTTTTAACGATATTAGAATTTAGCATGGAAAGCACATCTCTAAGTTTCTAGGCTACAAAGAGAAACAACTCACTCCCATCTAGTACCTTAAATTTTTAATAGAAGGGAGAAAATAAGTAAAGTAAGCACTCATGGAAACTTTTGTATTAAGCTAATAGGCTTCACTCCTTGGGAGACATTCACCCATTTGCTTAGATTTTTTGATGGTCTTATGCTGCAAAGCTGTTGACAAATCCTAAGATTGTTAGACGTTGAATGGAATTTCTCTAGGTGGAGAGGCAAGACTGCTATAGGTCCTTGTGTTAGATGTCGATAGTCAAGATTCAATGCTGCAAACTGTTCCATGGATATCATTTTTTTGGTTGTTGCTTATGCTTGGCATTTTCACTGTTAATGCATAGCTATACCATCAACCTTGCAGTTGCCGCTCACCAAATTGGAGGGTGTTTTATCTACATTGTAGAAGAGGCACAAACCCAAATAGAAATCCACACAGCCATCAAGGAAATGGGCTTGGAAAACACAACAAAATTCATGGTAGGAGACACCAAAATAATGCTACCTAAGTACACAAATGTAGATTTTGCTCTGATTAATGACTCTAGGAAGCTGGAAGACTGCCTTGGTGTTTTGAAGATCTTTATTGTGAATCCCATTTGGGCAATGTTGGGTACAAATTATTAGAGATATTAATTTATACCACCAATCCCACTGTCTACATTAACTAATGTTACTAGAGTCTTTAGATCATTATTATGGCCATGGCTGAAATAAATGACCCTTCCACCATGGATGAAAGCTTGGTGCTCACTCTCACCTAAAAAATGTAGAAATAATTTACAGAAAAGTACAAATTAAATGTGCTAGAAATACTACTCAGATTTTGAACTTTGCACTGCTTGAGAAGCATGAAGTTGACGCCCAACAGGTAGTGGAACAAGAGTTGATTAGTTCAATAGGCCATCAACAAAAATTATGTACAGGTCCCTTACCAAGCCTTTCATTTTGTTTCATCAAGAGTACAACCATCATGACATACCTCTCCAAAAAGATTCCAACCATCATAACATACTTTATTGCATAAGCATTTCGTTTTGTAGGGATCATCATTTTCTCATAGACAAGTTGTATGAGTTTGCAAGCCACAAATAAGGTGTAAATCAAATCTCCATTTATTGTAATGCTGTGAATATTACTTCAGGAATGTAAATGGCACAAGCACACCTCACTTGGTTCATCTTTCAATGTTATTATCATGAGATGGCCATACTTATAGAATATATCACTAAAGTTTTGATTTTCTATATGTTTTGTGGGCCTATATGTTTTCTATTCTATTAGATATGTTTCTTTTTGTCTCATTTTCCTTCCCCTTACCATTATATTTGTCATTGTTCTTGTTCTCCATATTGTCTTTGTAGAATGTAGAATTAAGTTTGAATTTGCATTCCCTCCCAAAGCATATTGAAGGTCCAATCGTGGTGATTGAATAAGAAATATTTATACCATTATATACATGCTTCAATAATTTTTTTTTGATAAAAGAAATTGTTTACTACGATAATGAAGGAATAAGGAATATGAATCTACATGGAGCAGGTACATCATCTTGGATCTTTTTTTCTCTCAAAAATGATTTAGGGTTGCAAAGTATTTATAGAAATATAGTTTTAATTTAATAATTTTATTATAGTTTATATAATATATAATTAATAAAAATATTATATATCTATAGTTTTCTATAATGATATTAATTATAATTATAATTATAATTTTATTTATCAATATAATTATTGATATATATTTTATTACATATATATCTGTATGCTAGAAGAAGTGACCTGTTGGGAGCATGAATAAACAAACAAACATTAGTTAAAACAGATGCATCAAATGCTCACAAAATAAAAGAAACTAACTAATGCTTGCTTGAGTTTTGCAGCTCAAACCAGCCAACAAATCAAGCCCTCAAGCAACCTCTACAAGTCAACAAAGGCACCCATGAGACGCCTTGTTGGTGTATTAGGATTTGAGGTATGTTTGGTGTGCTCTCCCAAACACAACAAGGTAGTGAATCTCTTGAATGTGGATGTGCAAATGTGGGTGATGATAAAATATGAACCTAAGCTACATGAGATGAAGAACACCTCAAGAAATGGCTATGGTGAAAGCCATACTTGAAGGCATTGAAGGATGAAAATAAAATGCAACCAAGAAAGCTAACTAAGTATGCAAGCTACACTAGCATGTAAATGCAAAGGAAATGTGAATGCATAAGTAAACTAGACTAATACTGCAAATGAAAAGCTAAACCAACTACCAAATGGTTAGTATGCATCTAGAAATCACCATAAAAACTACTATGAAAGCTACTATGAAAGTTCAAACTAGCATGCAAGCTCAACTATAATGAAAGTTCAAATCTCAAACCAACATGGTAACAATGCAATAATGAGAGATGAAAATGCTTGAGAGAAGGCCTCTATTTATAGGCTTGAGGGAGGGCTTGGTGAGGTGGCATCCATGTAGGTGCCACATAAGGTGACATGCAAGTCATGCAAGTGGTCAAATATTCAAAGTTTGCTCACACATGTGTGAGCAAACTTGAGAAGAGGAGTGAGAGACAAGAGTGCACAAGGGAGTGTATAGGCATTCCTTCTTACACATGTGTGAGCACACACTTAGGTTAATGAGAGGGATTAGGAAGGAGAGTAGGATGATTAAGTGGGATTAGAGAAGAAGTAGGCTTAAGAGGATGAAAATGATGGGTGTAGGCTAGGTTTAAGATTAAATTAAATAGGATTTAATTTAATCATAGGTTTAGAATAATTAATGGGAAGTGGGGATTTAAATAAATAAAATTTATTTAAAAAGGAGAAATATGGAGGATAATTAATTTAACACATTAGGGGTAGGAGTACTTAAATTAAATTTAAATACTTAAGAGAATGAACTTATTTAATTAATTAATTTAATTAAATAAGCAGAAGAATGTGACCAATATAATTAATTAATTAATAATTAATTACAATGTCACGAGCAATATTAAATAAATTAATATAGTCTTTAGGGACGATTTTAAGCGTCTACATTTTGCCCCTCTTTGATGTGATGTCAGAACGACATCATATCAAAAATAATAATATATAGGTTGCCCCAAAGAAGGTAGGAGTCGTATAAGTGACGAAAAAGGAGGAGGGTGCCCCCTCGCGAAAATTGTGCAAAAAATAAATTTTGGGCAATTTTTACAAAAAGGTCTTAGGAAAGAAGGAAAAGGAGAAAAAGGGAAGAAATGACAACATTTGCATGACTTGCAGGTAAACAGGGGACAAACATAGCTTAGGGAAGACACGAGCTCAAATGGGGTGCGCAGGGGGCCTATATAAGCCTCTAAGGAAAGAAGGAAAAGGAGAAAAAGGGAAGAAATGACAACATTTGCATGACTTGCGGGTAAACAGGGGACAAACATAGCTTAGGGAAGACACGAGCTCAAATGGGGTGCGCTGGGGGCCTATATAAGTCTCTGAGGGGCCCAAAGATGGTCATTATCACACTTCGAGAGTAAAGCATCCAGAGCAAATATGGACCCCATTGATCGATTGCAGCTTGGTGAACGCATTCGGGAATACCAATGAGCAGCCGAGATGGGCACACTGATAAGTCATATGATCCTCTTTGTGTTTTTGGTAGACTAGGCTAGATTAGGGTAATTTATTGTACCATAAATACACCCAAAATGTAATCAAGGTGAAGATGACAATCTCTACCCTATTGTCTATGCAGACGATAAAGCAACAACAATGATGTCTGTAGAGACGACAGGCGTGATCTTGTCGTCTATGCAGATGCCAGAAAGGGGATGGGCTCCATGAAGACGACAGGTTTCATCCTATCGTCTCCATGGAT
Organism: Cupressus sempervirens; assembly: GCA_028749045.1. Lineage (NCBI taxonomy): Eukaryota > Viridiplantae > Streptophyta > Pinopsida > Cupressales > Cupressaceae > Cupressus > Cupressus sempervirens. The sequence continues at coordinate 344,741,703 of CM053784.1, forward strand.
GGAAAAGATGGAATAAGGCGAGTGGAGATGATGGACTATAGGTCATCATTTCTGTAGAGGACAAAGGTCTGTTATCTATGTTGATCGGCATCTGCATCGATCAATGTCTACACGAATCGACGTTTGCGCTGATCAACATCTTCGCTTTTCAACATCTGCACCGATTAGTGGTTCTGTCGATTAGGAAAAATTGGCAGAGGGCAAGGGAAGATGTCCCATGCTGGGGATGTCATGGGAAAAAAGGACTGACTCTCTACATGTCTATGCTGCAAGAGGACACAATGGTATTTAGGTTGAAGGAGCACTACCCTCCTACCATGGTGATCCAGAAGCGATTGATTGATGCGGATTGAGGACACGTGTGGCATATAGACTAGAGCACATACACAAGTGGTCAGATCTGAGGGCTCACTCAGCGTAGCTATTGGCGTTGATAGAGCGATGGCACATGCCCACAGGGAGCTTCCATTTGCTAATAGGGGAGGCTACAGTCACACTTCTAGACATGTGGTAGATCCTATGAGTGCCCATCTGGGGGGCATACCTAGAGTATGTACTGGAGGAGTCAGACCCATTTCTAAGAAAGTGCTTCAGTAGACAACATTAGAGACTGCTGATCTAACAATCATGGCTATCATGGAGGGGAGCGCTAGAGTAGAGATTACCGAGGCTGGCAGTATATCTGGCCTCCCTCATATGGTGGATGCTACCTGATCATGTAGGACATGGTTGGCCTATTAGTTGGGCACGGGTGCTAAGCACCCTTCTGTAAGAGGACGAAGAGGTCTATTGTTGGGGATAGATGATCTTAGTAGAGTTATACCATGATTTGCACATGTGTGCCTATCATACACTACAAACTATGGGACTAGGATTGACATTGCTGATGGTCTAGTCATGGGAGCACATTGGAGTCACACAGCCCATCACCCAGTGGGAGACTAGATAGCCTAACGAGCCATTCGCCTATAGATATCAACCTTTGATCCAATACACAATGATAAATTCAGTGGGATTTTGGCACCAATGTATTGATGAGATCATTATGTTCAAGTGGAATCCATATGATGGGGCAGAGTGGTGGGGTAGGATACTAGTAGTAGGTGGGGAGGATGACACAGAGGATCATATATACCTCCTGTACACATAGAATGACTACTGGATCATTGGGCAGTCCATGTACGTGATCATGCCTTACATGTCTTCTTGGGTGCGATGGCAGTTTGGGAGGACACATGATGCTGTCCCAGATAGATTCCTATTCCTTATGGTTTCTCGGGAGTACGGTCAGCTATGGGGGCATGGGACCAACCTTCACTTGGCTTGCATATCATGGGTATCTATGTCAGCAGTGATGTGGGTACATAGACAGGACTGGGCGGATGCATGTGTGACATTGACATATGCATAGGGGTGGTCAGCCCACTAGTGAGTCAGACTCACAGTGCCTAGGGTGCCTCCACCAACAAAGCAACCATGGGAGGATGGAGATGGTGTGGGGGATGGGGGACAGGTGACAATGATGCCACCTCTGGCACAGGGGTCACAACAGGGACTGTGTGGGTGCAAAGTTAGTACGAGGAGGGGTATTGGGCCAGTGCTAGTACATGCACCAGTAGAGGCACCAACATAGGCACCAGGACAGGGGCCAGAGGTACAGGTATAGGTGTTGATAGGGGGATAGAGACAGGGGCCAATAGAGGACCTAGATATGGTGAGGGCTGAGCGGGATAGCCTCCGTGGAGAGGTAGCCCAGTTATAGGTGGTAAAAAAGGTACATCAGGCATGAGCGGACAACCTAGAGTAGGCTATGGCGACCATACAGGCAGAGCTACAGGTGTAGAGGGCCAGAGGAGACACTACATAGGAGGCCTTAGCAGCCCTAAAGGCATGAGTGGATGCCAGGGAGTTTATAGGGAAGGAGATCCATGCAGATGCAGAGGAGCTAGCAGAGCTGGAGAGACTTTGAGGGGAGGTAGCCGCATTACAAGCTGAGCTAGCTACCCATTAGGCGTAGCTAGATGGATACTGTAGGAAAAGGGACATAACGAGATAGATGCTACAGCTTGGGGTAGCCATCATAGTCAGGCAGGAGGCCATTGCAGCCAACCGAGCAAGGACACGGGCCATACGATAGGCAACCTATTATAGATCGCTTTATATTGAAGCCGTGCCTACTGATTGGTGACAACTAGATTTTGAGAGGGGGGATAGCTCATGGATCTCAGGGGGTAGAGCTAGATCATAGTAGTCTGTAGGATAACAGAGACATCCTTGAGGGGGGGATATAGGGGGGGCTGGGCCCTCATAGCCAGCAGCTTGATTTTGTATAGTGATCAATTTTTTGACAAATATGTGCAAATGCAGTGAGTTTTTGATGATGCATTTTTACTACATGACACTACATGATGTTGTATATGGACTTGTACAAATATTGCTTTTTTGATATATATACATGACATGATTCGATGGCTCTATATGTGTATGGACTTATGTGATGCATATGATATCTATGATGTGCATACTGACATTTCTGATGCAGGATGTCATGCTATGTGATGTTTCCTATGATGTATATGTATATGATGCATAACATGTGGATAATGCATGTTTGCTAGTGATTACGAGATGTATGCATTGTTTTATTTTATATTTATGGATGCATTTATTTGACATTGTTTGATGTATATGCCCCTAGATGTGATGACTAGAATCGATGCATGTAATTAATGGAATGAATGAACAATGTAATCTAATAAAATGAAAAAGGAACACTAATAAATAGAAACTAAAATGAATGTAACCTAATGAAAATTAGCTAATGAATGCAACCTAATGAAAGTGCAACCTAAAATGAATATCTGTCCAAACTGTCACTCATAGAAACCCAACAACGTAGCATAGGAGGGGGAAATAAATAGGACCTTATCTCAAGCATGACTTGAATGAAAACCCTAGGTACATGAAACCTAACTACATGATATCAAGAGATTCCATTTTGTTTCTATGGAGAGCACACCTTAAGTTGATTTTGCAAATGAGTTTATGCATTATATGCTATAGAAGCATAAATGACATGACTCTTTTGCATGGACTAGACACACAAAACCATAGAGACTTTAGGATGATAGGTGTAGTTTGCATAGTCATGATGGATCAAATGTTGTATATGCCATGGAGAGGTCTGGGCACACCCAAAGTCTTTTTAGGGATCTTTGGTGGAAAGTGTGCTAACCCGTTGCCCCCATTGCACAACGTATTAACATAACCTGAAACTAACACATATGAAATAAAGCCTCAAAAAAAAAATCATACCACAAACAACACGTGTAATCAATGAGAGCCCTTCAAGTATGACCAAAATATAGAAGATCAAGGTGCACCATAAAAGGCTTTCACTAACACACAAAAATAAAATCAACCAAAAAGAGACCTCATGACCAAGTAGTCATTCAGTCCACAGTTCCTACTAAGAACCTTAGGTCTAGAAGTGAATGTTGTAATGCCACTTATAGGAAGGATTCATCTTATAAAAATGTGTCAAATTGAAATGTCAATGATCATAAAATCGTGTGTCTTCGGCAAGGGCTGTGAAGCGAACAAGTTTCTCGAATAATTAAGTCTTGAATGGTGATTTTGATTTTGTGTAAGTCCAAGTGTGGTCACTATTGTGAAAAAGCTCAGTGTGATGGGATTGGAACAACACTTGATGAAAAATTGCCTTGCAGACTAGAGGTCTTTTAGAAGATGGAAGTGAAGCGAAGCCTCAAAGACAAGAGGTCTTTTATTGGGTGCATGAAAAGAAAAAAGGCTAGATAAGACTTTGCACAAGGGAAATGGAATGGTGGAATGAGGTGAAGTGAAATGAGCCTTACAGACAATGGATCAACAATACTTTTTTAAAGAACATTTTCTGCTTTTTAGGTTTTTCTTCAAGAACATTTTATGACTTTATTTATTTTTTATTTTTTTAAAATTTTTTGCGGGACTATAAACACTGTACAGGAACTACAAAGGCTCAAGCATAGAATCACTCGAGATGCTAGATATTTACAGGCTTAGGGAGCGGATCTCCCTTTGTAGTAGCATCTGATATGCCTCAGAACCATATTTGGTTGTAATGATAAACGGACCTAGAAAATTTGCCTCAAACTTTCCTTTCTTTTCACGGTTCTAGAGGTTCCTCATATTATGCTACAAAACTAAGTCACCCACTTCAAATTCTCATGGCTTGACTTTCTTATGATACTGAAGCTAAAGGAAATTTTGATACATACAGAGGTGGTTTAAAGCATTAAGGCATCTCTCATCAAGGAGTTGCAGCTCTCTCAAGTGAGCAACTCTATATTCTTCTTTGAACATTAGATTCTTGAGAGAGATTCTGAGGGAAGGGAGCTCAATTTTGATGGGTAAGACTACCTTAGAACCATAAACAAGGGAAAATGGGGTGGCTCCTGTGGGGGTACAGATGGAGGTGTGGTAGGCCCAAAGGGAGGGAGCAATTTAGAGGTGCCAATCATGACCAACTACATCAACAACTTTCTTTAGGATTTTCAAAATGGTTTTATTTGTAGCTTCAGCTTGGCCATTGCCTTGGGGGTAGTATCTGGTGGAAAAATGTTGGGTGATTTTGAATTTCCAACATAATGTGGCAACTTCTTGATTTTTGAAAGGGGTTCCATTATCAGTCATGATATCTTGAGGTATGCCAAAGTGACAGATAATGTAGTTCAAGATGAACTTTGAATTTTTTTTTCCAGTGATGTAAGTTAATGGAATAGCCTCAACCCACTTTGTGAAGTACTCAGTGGTGGCAATAATATACTTGTGGCCATTAGAGGAATTTGGGTATACTTGACCAATAAGATCAAATCCCCAGTGTGAAAAGGGCCATGGAGTGATGGTGGGCTGGAGGTCTTGGGCAGGAGTGTGTATCAAATTTCCATGCTACTAACAAGAGACACATCTCTTCACAAAATGATATGCATCTGCTTCCATAGTGGGCCAATAATAACCTATCCTAAGAAGCTTTTTCACTAATGTAAAGCCACTAGAATGGGCACCACAAATCCCTTGGTGGACCTCTTCTAACGTAGTTCTGGCTTTATTTGAATTGAGACATCGGAGGAGGGTTCCATCAAAATGTTTTCAAAAAAGTGTCACTCAGGATGGTATATCGGGTTGTGCAACAGACGAAGGTTTTGCTCTAATTTGGGGTGAGGGTTATGGGAATGGTTTTGTGATATAAATAGGAAAAGATGTCAACATACCATGGAGACTTAGGACCAACAATCTCACACACCAACTCTGAGGTTTGCTCATAAGCAGGAGTAAAAAGATTCTCAATAAGAAACTCACATTTAGTACTATAGTCTGGCATGGCAATCATGGAAGCAATAGTAGCCATGGCATTTGCTACTTTATTATTAGCCCTTGGTATCTGCTAAAAAAAAACTCTGTGAAGTGTTGTTTAAGATCCTCAACTATCCTATGGTAGGGCAATAATTTCTCATCTTTGGTTGTGACTTGTTTAATGACCAATTGTGAGTCTCCAAAGACAAGAAGATTTTTGATATTCCATCTGATAGCTTGACGTAGTCTTGTGACTAATCCTTCATACTCAGCTATATTGTTTGTGCAAGGGAATGAGATTTTATAAGACTAAGGAATGAGATCCCCTTGTGGTGTTACAAACAAAATTCCTTCCCCCAATCCCTTTTGTGTAAAGGATCCATCAAAAAATATTTTCCATGGTGTATTAGGTGCTATAATCGTAATTGTGTCATCTAGAAAATTTGCGACAATGGGATGGTCACCTTGAAGAGGAGCTTTGGCAAGCTGATCTGCAATTACTTGTCCTTTAATGACCTTACGATCCTTATAAACAATATTGAATTCACTTAAAATCAAGATCCATTTTGTTGCTTGACCAGTGAGAGTTGCTTTTGATAGCAAATATTTGAGCGGATCTATCTTGGCAATAAGGTATGTAGTATGTTTAAGCATATAATGGCGTAACTTCTATGTACAAAAGACTACAACCAAACATGCTTGCTCAATAGTAGTGTAGTTCAACTCATAGCGAACTAGTGTTCGATTGAGGTAATATATAGCTTGCTTATTCCCATTGTCATCTAATTGTGCCAAAAGTGCTCTTAGGGCAACTGAAGTAGTTGAAATGTATAGAATCAATGGTTGTCCTACAACTAGAGGGACTAGAACTGGAGGATTAGCCAAATATGTCTTAATTTGTTCAAATGTTTTTTGGCATAGACAATCCCATTAAAACTTGTTTCCCTTGTGAAGAAAATGCTGAAGTGGATGGAGTTTATCTGCTAGTTGTGACACAAATCTTCTAATGGATTGTAACTTTCCTTGAAAACTGCAAAGTTGTTTCAATGTTGTAGGTGGAGGCATATCCATGATGGCTTCCACTTTTCCAGGATCTACCTCAATACCTCTTCTTGACACAATGTAGCCTAACAATTTGCCTGATTTGACCCCAAATATACATTTTTTTGTATTAAGGAGCACTTTATATTTCTCCAACCTTTCAAAAATGGTGGTGAGAACATCAATGTGGGACTCACGTGTCTTTGATTTTCCTAGGATGTCATCAACATAGTCCTCCATTATGATATGTAGAAGATCATGAAATATGGTGGTCATTGCACGTTGGTAAGTGGCGCCAGCATTTTTCAAGCCAAAAGGCATGACTTGATAACAAAAGGTTCCCCATGGGGTGGCAAATGCCATTTTATGTTTATCTTCTTCCACAATTTTGATTTGATTGTAATAAAAAAAACCATCCATCAAAGACAACATCTCATGTCCAGTAGTCAAATCCACTATGATGTCTATATTAGGAAGTGGAAAATCATCCTTAGGACATGCAATATTTAAATCTCAAAAATATGAACAAACACAGATGCCCCTTGATGCTTTCCCTATAGGAACAATGTTAGAGACCCACTCAAGATAATCAATAGGGCAGATGAACTTTACTTCTAACATTTTTTTTTAACTCTACTTTGACTAAAAGTGCTACCTTAGGATGAATCTTACGCAATTTTTGCTTCACTGGTTTAATCTTAGGGTCTACTGTCAAATGATGCACAACCAAATCTGTGTCTAAACTAGGCATGTCTTTGTATGTCTATGCAAAATTGATTTTTCCCTTTTTCAATAATTCAATCATGGCTTTTTGTTCTTCAAGACTTAAGATAGCAGCAATGTAGGTGATTTGTCAATTATCCTTTGTTCCCAAATTGACTAGAATTGTGTCTTCATTTGAAATAGATGACTTTTTTGGTGGTAATGATCTGAATGGAAAGTCAATCTCTCCCTCTTCTGGTGACTCTAAAAGGTTTTCACTAGAAGATGTGTCCTTTATTTTATCTTTTTCTTCATCCAAAAGTGCCCCAAAAGAGTTTTCACTAGAGGATGTTTCTTTTATTTTTCCATTTTTATTCTCTTTTTCACTTTTGTGACTAAGAAAGTTGACTTGGCTACCAAAGTAGGCTTCCTTATTGTATTGGATCTCATTTTCGTAATCTTAGAGATTCTTAAGGCCAAAGAGTGCCATTACTGCTTCATCAAACTTACAGATATCGAGAGCTAGTGGTGTATCTTGAAGGTCCCAGTCTATCATGTCAGGGTTGGTGAGAGGTAGTTTAGTGGATGAAAGGTCATCTATGGTAATGGCATGGAAATAGTTATCTAGGTCATCCTCAATGTATTGGAAAGGAAATTCGAAGAATTCCTCCTCTTTAGTCTTAGAATCAGATTCAACCATACAATAGTTGTCAGAAAAGGATACCTTAGGTTTAATGGAGCCCAAACCACATCCTTTAGGATAGCTATTAGCTTCTAAGAGTTGTCTCATTCCATCTTCTTTAGGTCCAAGGCTGGTACCATGATATCCCATGTTTTTGATAATGGGAGGGCCCTTAACATACTTATCTTTAGGGAATTCCACAAGTTCATCTTTTCCATCATAGTATAGCCAATCTAGAATATTAGATTCCATATGCTCATCACTAAGTGAACCCCAATGTTCAAATGTTGTCTTGTTAATATGCATAGTCTCTTTGTTGGTAGCAGATGGCAATTGTGAAGGTTTTCCAAAGGAACGAGGGGAGAGTGGTAGTTTTCCAACACACAAGGCATTTTCAAACTTATACTCTACCCTTCCAAAATCAATAAAAGTAACCTTCTTCCTTGTAGTATTGACCTTAGTATCTCCCACCTTCTCTTTTCCTTTGCGGGAATTGGAATCATCATTGGTTGACTCCGGCACTGTTGTAGAAGGTGATTCTGTTATGGTGAGAGGTTTAGGTATAACTTTGGAAAACTCACTGATTGGACAAAAATTTATTGGTGTACCCTCCAATCTTTTACAAAATGAAAAAGGATTAGGATCCCCTAGGTTTGTGACCTCTCTTCCTTGGTGAGGGAATTTCAAGCATTGATGATAGGTAGATGGGATAGCCTTTAGTGTATGTATCCAAGGTCGACCAAGCAAAATGTTATATGGAAAATCCAATTCTAGGACATGGCATTCGATATTTATGATGGTTGGTCGAACTTTTAGCGGTAACATGATAACTCCTTTTGATTCTCTTTCCCTTTCATCATAGGCTTTGATTGTTATCCTTTTATTAGTATCTAGGAGGTCTTCTAGAAGTCCCAAGAAATGAATCATCTTCAATGTACATAGGCTCAAACTAGATCCATTATCTATAAGGACTCTTTTAATCTTATGTCACTATATAAGGACTTCAATGTGGAGCGACAAATTATGGTGGGGATCAGGCCCTTGGAAACCTTTATCTATGAAGACAAGGTGTTGTTGGGCAGAAAGGTTTCCAATCATGGTGGTGAATTGGGAGGCATTAATGTTTTCAGGAACATGAGGCTCTAAAAGAGCCTTGTCCAAGATCTCTTTGTGGATGGGTGATGTGGTTAGGAGCTCAAGAATGGATATTTGTGTAGGAGTCTTACCTAGTTGGGACAATACATCATAGCTAGAAGTAGGTCTTTGTGAGGTGGATGGCGTAGTGGGTGCATGTGGAATTGTTGGATTAGTGTTGTTAGGGGTGGCGGCCTGCAAAGTGATTCTTCCCCGTTGAGTGGTTGCATCACAATCAATTGCTTGTAAGATAAGGGTATTCACATGAGTGTCTACCTCTTCAATGCAACCACACAAGGAGTCAAATCCTAATATGTGGTTAGCAGAATAATCATAAGGTAATGCATTTGATGTGGAAGCTTGATTCGCATTGTTGCTATTGTTGTTATCATTTTTGTGATCGAGAAATGGCTTTTGGAATATCTTCAATTTAGCATTTTTAGAGGTTGGACCTCCTTCTACCTCAATTTCTCCATCGTCAACAAAATTTTGAATGAAGATCTTGAGCTTGATACACTTGTTTGTGTCATGTCCTTTGATGCAGTGGTATTTGCAATATTGATTTTCCCTATACTGCTTGGATTTTGGTTGATTTTCATCAAAAGGACGGGTGTTGGGAAATACCATCAAATTGTGATCCACCAGTTTTTGAAAGATGGCATCTAAGGGTTCATGAAAGTTAGTGAATTTCCTATTTCGATCATAGTCATGATTGTAATTGGTATTGTTGTTGTTGCATGGAAAAATTGTGTTTGATTACAAGATTGTTGATTGCCTTGATTGTTGTGATTCGAATTGTTGTTGTTTTGATTGTTGTAGTAGTTGTTGTTCCCTCCTTGAAGATTTTTGACATTACTAACACCATTGTGCATGAAACCCTTGTTCTTCGACCAAAATTTGGGTTTGTTATTGTTGTTTGCCTCATTGTGTGAGGATGATGAATTATAATGCTTAATGGTACCTTTTTCCAAAAGTCCATTTTCAATATTCTTGCCCTTCTTCTCTAAAGTGGCAAAGTCTTTGGGGCTAGCCATCTTCATGTAGAAAGACATTTTAGGTATCAAGTTCTTAATAAATATATCCACAAGGTGGGAATCCTCAATTTTGTAGGGCATGCGGTTAGCAAGATGCCTCTACCGTTATAGAAAGTTGGAAAATGTTTCACTGTTTCATTGCTTTGTGTTGCACAAATCACTCAATGAGGCATGATGTTCAATGTTGTAAGAATATTGTGCTATAAACTTGCTTTTCAAATCATTGAAGGAAGTAAAAGAGCCCTTAGGTAAATTCATTAACCATTCTAGTGCGAGGCCTCCAAGACTTTGTGCAAAGAGTCTCCTAAGATAATCATCACTATAGGCTACTTCTTGGCACAAAATGGAAAATTCCTTGAGATGGGTGATGGGGCATGTCTCTCTCATATACTTGTCAAATTTAGTAATTTTGGAACAGGGTGGAAATGGTACCATATTGATAGATTTATCAAATGGAAAAGGACAAATTTTCTCAAAAGAGAAATCCTTCACCCCTTTGTTGTTCATGTTAAGGACCAAATTTTGCAATTCTTGAAATTGTTGGGCCAAATCTTGATTTGGTTGCACTTGTGATTGTTGGGAGTTCATAAATCCACCTCCTAAATTTTAGGGAGTCCCAAATGAAGTGTAAGGTGGTGGAAGTACTCCACTTTGACCAATGTATTGATATGCTGTTGTTGGAATTGGCACAGATGTCTTTATCATACTTGTTGGCATTTGCAAATAAGATGAGTGCATAGGTTGTGTTGGTATCTCCATTGGTTGAGTATGCACTTTCCAAATGTTTAAGCATCCCATAGTGGTACCTGTCAAGGTGGATTGTGGAATACTAGCATGTGTGGTAGCATTGGGCATAAAACTAATGATTTTTTGAATATGTTCTACACTCAATTGAAATGTTGGTTGTGTTGAAGTGCTAGATGTAGGCATAGCACTAGTTGTTACCATGGTTTCTTTCCCTTTGCTAGATGTTGGAGTTGTGTTTGAAGTAGGCACTACGAGAGCACCACATTTTTTAATTTGTCTAAACAAAGTGCTCTCATCAAAGCTTGGGGGAACATTAACACATTAAGCCCATTAAATATGATTGAAATTTTTACCTTCTAAGTAGTTTGTACTATTAGTTATTAATTGAATGAGTTTAATTATTATTATTATATGTTGTAATTAATATTAAATTATTTATTAAGCTCAAGTATATTCGAACCTAAGACCTCTCAAATAAGAGTCTCAACTTCACCATTGTGTTGTAGGCCCTTGCTAATCTTTAAAAAAATCTTACTAAGAAAGAAAACATTGTTTTTTCTAATAAATGCATTCAACCAACATTTTCTATGTAGAGTATCCAATTTTTACTCTTCACCTGATTGTCATTATACAACCTAAATGATATTGTCAATCCAAATTCTAATCTTTTGTAAATTGTGAATGGTGTAATGGTCTCTTGTCAGGTTGAATAAATTGAATATGTTTAATATTACATTATTGACTATTTTGACCAAAACATTTGCATGCAAGAGTCACAAACAAGGATTGTTTATGAACATTGGTAATCATCAAATGGTCTATATAGTTATTAAATAAATAGCTTTATCCTACATAATAATGTGCTCTTAATCACAAAGTGTACATACAATCATAAATAGTTGTTCAATATTACACTTAACTCTTAAAGTAATATGAACATTAATATTGTTTGGACAGTTTTTCATTGATGAAGAAAATACCATTCTTCCTAAACTCTTATTCGAGTGGAAGATGAAATTTCTACTCACTCTTGATGTAGATTACTAGTTGCTCTACTAGTGTGTTGTAAGTAGGTTTGTACTAGCCTTTATTGTTAATTTTTTTTATTGAAAGAGTTGGAAGTGTCATATTTAATCCGTGTTTATGTAGGTTCAACATCTTTTTTTGTTTTTTATAAGAAAAAACATAATATACAATAATTTTGTATTTTATTTTCATATATATTTACTGTTTCATTTTCATTGTTAATATATATTAATTTTGTATTTTTTTTACAAATATTTTTAATGACATAGAAGCATCAATTATTAGTTTGAATATTCATAAAGAATGGCTTGGAATTAAGACAGAGAGCCACCTTAATATCCAAGGTAATTTTTAAAAATGTCTTCAACACTATTTTTTAAGATTTATTTAGGGATATTATCATACCTTCAACCCTCACACCTTTTGAAGCCTTTGTTGTCCATTTCTATTATAATTTTTCATTTATCTATTGTCTTATGCATGCATTTTTTTAGTTTTAAAACATTGTCATGTGACTTTATCTAAGATTTTCATCAACCCACATATTGTTGATTTTTGTGACCTTTGAACCCTCCTTTTCAACTAAATTGTAGTTATCATAATGTTGTGTCATCTATATAAGGTTGAGGTTACAATCTCTTGATACAAAATGATAAATATCTAAATCTTTTATTTTCCTAACCTTTTTCCTTTTAAACATTGACTTCATTGTCTTCCACCACATTCTAACTTGCCTCTTTTTGTTATTGTAATAGTACCTAGTTTTATCTTTCAATAATTCTAATATAGATTTATTTTAGCTATTCTATATTCAAGTATGTTTATTTACCAAAAGATCTTACAAAGAAATAAAACATCATTTTTTCTATAAAAAAATGCATTCAACCCCAGGGGGTTATGAAGATAAAGATGGAAGAGATGAGGTGTGTGGGTAGGAAACTATTTTCAAAACTGCAAGTTTGTAAAGAAGGTTAAAAATGGAAGCTCCAAAATGTTTGGAGCATAAGACCACGTGAAGAATAGTTCTCATGGGTGGACAATCATTCAACTAGCCAATCTCTTTTCCTCAACTTGTGCTTTTAGGTTGGATCTCGTCAACTATATTACAAATAGGTCTGCAACCACCATTTGATATCTATGGTGAAGAGTCTAATGTGCTTGAGAAATCAACTTTTGAAATTGGTGAAACATCACATGTTGCATTCAACAGAGATTTAGGTAGATCCCTTCTCATAGTAATCAACCTAAACCACATTTTCAAAAAGCCTTGGCGCATAGTGTAGCGTGCTATCTCTATGTCAAGAGAAATTGTACATTTGACTAAATTGGATAGTTACTTGGAAGATATTTATCAGGATTCAAGATGTTTTGAACATGATTCAATTTATACCCTCAAGCTTAGCTATAAGTTCAATATTGGATTCCAGGGACAGACACTATATATGAGTTATCTGGATGAATACTTCCAACTTGAACCTTTCCACTAATGTGGACCTCCCACTCCTTATGGGATCCAAAAAAAAATCACTAGGACTACTTCTTTCATATTGCACAAAAATACTTTGCATTTGGAAGAGCTAGTTAAGAAGATTATGTTTCAGAATTCTCCAATTAATATTATGACAATCACTAATCCAAAGCATATTGAACCTCCTCCAAAGAATCAAATAAAGATCTCAATAGATTGGAAAATAATCTTACCTTATTTTTGGCATCAAATCTATATGAGGAAATTGCACATGAAGAAATATTTGGTGATATTTATTATTGTAATACCTCATGTCATAATATTGATGACAAAAACATCAATGATGAAGAGGTTCCCTTAAAATATAATTCCCAAGAAGGTGTAATCAGTAAGAAGCAAGTCTCATCTCCTAGTGCAATAAACAACTTCTAGGTTCCTTTAGTGCTTCAAGAAACTACACAAGTTATTGATAAGGACTTTCTAGGACATATTCATAAGCACCTTTCATTTTATGCCATTACAACTCAAATTTATCAGGTATTAAGTATCTCTAGTCCTTAAAAGGGGACCAAATAACAACCTTCAAAAATGTCACCAATAAATTGGAACAACATCATATGAAAAACTTAGATTCCTTTGATTATTCCCAATCCTTATCACTTCATCAAACTCCAAGTATAGGCAATAGGGAAAAGAAAGTGTCAAAACCAAGACGAAGAAATTCTAAGAGTGAAAAAGTTAAAGAAAAGGTAGAGGTAGGAATACAAACAACACTTGAAAGAGAAATTTAATATTTCCAAAATATCTATGAGGAGGAATAATTTTTCACCTAAGGTACAATGAAGTATATGGAATCTCAATGGAATTTATGCCTCTAAAAAAAAAATAGAGTCAAGGAACAACTTGACTTTTCCCAAGGTGATCTCATCAAATGATGAAAATTATAACAAAACAATTGGCCAATGTGCACATTCAAAGATTGAGTAATATCCCACCCAGAGATCCTTGAAACAAAGATAAATAAAATCCAAATACATTTTTTTTTACAAACATAGATTCAAACAACATCTACATGCAACTGATCAAAAGATCACAATGAAAGACTTAACCAAGAAATCCAAGCAACCAATGATCTCCAAGTGTCACTACTTACTAACACGTTTAGTAACCAACTATGAAAGTTTAAACAAATAAGAAACCCTTAATCTTCAATTTGTCAAAACCTAGGAAGATCATCCCAAATCTATGATACTGGAAAATCAAATTATAGTATCTAACCATCAAGTCATTGCAAATGTCATCTAACATGAGTATCAAGGTATCTGCCAAATCAAAATATATAACAAGGTAAAAAAAGAAAACATGAGAGGTACTACATGCTCCCCCACTAGGCATAGGCTTACTCCTGGAAGCTTGCAAAAAGATAAGGGTAAAAATCTCTCAATTGTGTAGCATCCTCCCAAGTAGTAGAAGCTTCATCATTCGGGTCAACTGGATCCTTACCTACTCTATGTCCTGACCTCTAAGGTTCAATCTCTGATGCTTAAGGACACAAATGGACTCCAAAGAACGTTCCCCATCCTCCATCTACAAAGCATCCCAATCTAGTACATGGGTCACATCAGGAATATACTGCCTCAAAACATAAACATGGAAAACATCATGGATGTGTGATAAGATAGGTGGCAATGCTAGTCAATAAAAAAATAGGACTAATCCTCTCAAAGATCTCAAATGGTCTGACAAAACATGGCACTAGCTTAGAGTCTTTCCCGTAAAAAATGGGGCTTTTCCACAAACACACTCTCAAAAACACCCTGTCACCAACTAAAAAGTGACAATCCAACCTATGGGCATCTGCATACTTCTTCTACCTATCCTGAGCAGTAACCAAATGCTCTCTAATATGAACAACTTGCTACCCATTTCCTGAAGCATCTTTGAACCTAAAAACACTTGGTCCTCTAAATGATCTCAACTCAAGGGGTATGATATGGTCTACCCTAGAAGGCCTGAAAAGGTGACATGCCAAGAGAACTATAGTACCCATTTGTATAGGAAAAATCAACAAGGTACATATAGTCCTTCCACTTCACCTACCTATCCATCACATACATGTGAAGCATGTCTTCTAGAACTTGGTTGACTCTCTTTGTCTGACCATCAGTCTCTAGGTGGTATGTTGAACTAAAATTGAGCTATGCACTCAAAGCCTATTAGAGAGATGTCCAAAGTTCTAAAGTAAACACTGGATCTCTATCTGATATAATCTGACAAGGGATTCTATGCAATTGAAAAAAGTCCTCCAAGAAATCATGTGCTATAGAAGAAATTGTGTAGGATGTTCTCATGGGTGAAAAATGTGCTACCTTGGACAACTTGTCCATTGTCACCATGATACAATCATGTTGTCATGATGACATAGGCAACCTTGTGATAAAATCAATAGATATAGTATCCCACTTCCACTCTGGAATGGTATGCAACTACAAAAGATCCCCCAGATGCTAATATTTTGTCTTTACTCTCTAGCACTAAAGACTTCAAGCAACAAAATAAAAAACACCATGCATCATCCCTACCCAAAAGTACAACTGTCTAAGGTTGACATGCATCTTCTTGACACTGTGATGTGTGGAATATGTTGCATGATGTGCTTATGATGAAATCAAGGTATGAAGATCACAAGACACTGGCACACAAATGCACCCCAAGTGTTATAGCAGTCCATCAGACTCTATTGAATAACCTAAAAACCTCCCCTCAAGGGTATGTCCATACTCAATCTTTTCCCTCACCTACTAATACCACGTGAAAACCTCCAAGATACGACCTCACAAATTCACTCCCAATGAAAAAATTGATATCTTATGTCATCTCCTACTCAAGGCATTTGCACTGACATTATCTTTCCCTTTGATGTAGTGAACATCAAAATCATATTCACACAGAAACTCCATCCAGCAATGCTATCATGCATTCAGGTTTGGCTGAGTAAAGATGTATTGCAAGCTACAATGATCACTATGTAGCTCAAACCTATGTCCCAAAATGAAATGTCTCCAGTGCACAAGTGCATGCATAAAGTCCACAAGTTCCAAATTATGGGTGAGGTAGCTAATCTCATGGTCCTTGATTTTTCTAGACTCGTATATAATTACACAACCATCCTACATTAACATTGCATGCACACCCTCCAAAGCATCTATGCAAACCATTAAATCACTTACAAGATTAGGCACTCCAAGGACTGGTGCTCTAGACAATCACTCCTTAAGATCCTTAAAAGCCAACTCACATCAATCTGACCAAACATAATTCTTCCCTTTTCACTAAAGAGAAGTGATAGGATGAGACACATGTGAGAAATCCTTCACAAATTGATAGTAATAAACTGCTAATCCCATGAAACTACAAACCTCAGGAACACTAGTGGGTGTCGACCAATCCATGATAGCTCAAATTTTCTCTAAAACCACTGCAATACCATCACCTATGATGATGTGCCCCAAATACTTCACCTCAAACTGGAAGAATTTGCATTTACCCAGGTTGCCATACAACTAATGGTCTTGTAAGTATTGTAACACCTAGTGTAAATGGACCACATGCTCCTCAATAGTCTTAGAATAGATCAATATGTCATCCAAGAAATTAAGGACACACTAATCAAGGTATGTATGAAATAATCCATTTATCAGACTCATAAACATTGGTGGTGCATTGGCTAACCTAAAGGGTACAATTGTAAACTCATAATGCCCATAGCTTGTAGGAAAAAATGTCCAATGAATATCAACCTCATGAATCTGAAGCTAATGGTATCCCAACTTAAGATCAATCTTTGAGAACACTCTCACTCCCTTCATTTGATCAAATAAGTCATCTATTCTTAGAAAATGATATCAATTCTTTACTGTCACCTTATTCAATTGTCAGTAGTTAATGCACAACCACAATAGTCCATCTTTATTCTTCACAAAGATGACTGGTGCACCCCATGGGGATACACTAGGACAAATAAGGCCCTTGGCCAATAATTTCTCCAACTATATTTTGAGCTCACTCAACTCTTGAGTAGTCAAATGGTAAGGATCTCATGAAATTAGTTATGCTTCTGCAATGAGATCAATACGAATATCAATGTCATGTTGTGGTGGCATACCAGGTATCTCATGAGGAAACACATCAACATACTCACAAAGGAGTGGGTAATCACCATGACTCTTAGCCTACTCAAGGTCACTAACAAAGACTACAAATATTTGACATCCTGATCACACACTCCTCTTCAACTACTTAGGTGAGATCATCTGAAGTGAGACTGATCTCTGGACCCCTACCAGCTCTACCTACCCACCTATATCATCAACACACCTTACCAACTTATGTCAATAATCTATATTCACTTGATGGGTGGTTAACTAATACATATCCAATAAGATGTCATAAGATCCTAAATGTAGGATATGAAGATCAAATGTGGTGGTAAAGGTGCTCAAGTCCAACTCAAAATCCTTAACTATAGAATCCATAATCACTTTGGAACTCATGGCTAACTCAACTTGCTAACTAGCATCTTGTCGTACTACTACTAGCCCACATTTTTGAACAAGGAATGGTGAAATAAAAGAATCTAAAGCACCTAAATTAAATAATACTGTAGAATAAATACCATGCAATGTACCCATAGCCTCAAATATGATACCCTAGTGCTCGGCTTGATAATTTCAACCACTGCAAAAACCTTATGGGCTCTACCTGCATCTACCATGGTAAGCTCTGACATGGTTGCACCTTTTCTAGGCACTAAAGATGTCTTTAAGGACACTCCACTAATCTATGGTTGAGCTAACTGCAAGAAAAACATGCTTCTCTAACAATGGAACCATATCCCTTTCCACCCTGAGAAGGACTGGAATAAGGTGTACTTTTCTTGCTAGAGTTCTATTAACTACTCTGAGATAGGCAATTCTATTGGGACTACTAACCTTTACTCTAGTCATGCCCCTTTTCTCCTTTGAAACCTAAACTCTATCCACACTTAGCCAATACTAACATATTGAAATATGATTGAAAAGATCATAGAGATCATTGTTAAGAGGTAGATTGTTGAAAAGGACTATGTGTTTCAATCATTGTTTCGCCACTGATGTCAAACCTACTATTTTTTGGTAAGACAACAACTCATAAGATTCAAGTAATATCACTGAGTTGATTGATGAAGAGGATTTGATCAATAAGAAGTAACAATAGCAACTAGAGGAAAGGTTGAGTTATGATTATGTAATGAAGTACAAGGATCAGTTGAGATAGTGATCAACTGATGTATTGATAATCTACTTAAGGTTACAAAATTTTGGCTACACTTAGAAAATTTTGGAAGAACAAGTTAAACATTTTTTTTATACCAAGCTTGACCGAGTGGATAGTAGGTGTCGAGAAAAGTTAGTGCACATTGAGCAGAAAGTCAGTTGGAGCCAAGTGAAAGTAAATTATAGTGGATGTCAAGCAAGACAGTTGATGTTGAGTAAAGTTTAGTTCATGCCAAGCATTAGTAAAATTTAGTTGATGCTGAGAAACATATTATGTGTATTAGAAGGTTGATAATGTTGAGCTGCTCCATTATGTTAAAGATCAAAGATTCGTTGAATCCAAGCTGACAAGTTTGTTTTCTTGAAACTTGTAAACCAAGAGGAAGATAAGTTAATGAGTTGGTAGCACACAATTTTATGTAGACCATTTTTAGAAAAAATCTAATGGATTCTAGGATAAGTTTATAGAAAAGACAAGATATGGGGTAGATACATTATATCCTACCTAATCCATCCAAAACCCTAATTTAGATGATGGAAAATGAGTGGGGAAATATTCTTATTTCTTATTTATAGGAATGTCTAGTTATGAAAAAAAAGTTTTCATGTGTGAGAAACTAAGGAGAAGGAGTAAGGGTTTTGCTTCATCAAGTGACCTAAGAGAAAAGTTTGCAATGGCATGTTAAGTAACAAAGCTTAAGGAGATGAATGCTTGAAGGGTGAATAAGCTGTCAGAGTTGCAAAGTATGAAGGCCAAGAAGAATTAAGTACTAAACATAGATCTATAATTTTCAAGAGAAGTTGTAATTTGCATCAGATCAAAGCTCTACTATTACTCTCTAACAATTGTATCATTCTTGGGTAAATCCTTTGAATTTAGGTTGACCTAATAGTCATTTGTAAATCCTTTAATCAGGTGGCATTTCAAGTGAATGGCCTAAAGTCCTCTAACAAGATTTGGGTCACATTTAATAGTGTGTATTGTAACCTTTAACAAGATTGACCTTTCACATGGCTTCACTTTAGAAGAGTGAAAAGGAGTAGCATGTTATTGGTGTTTTTTCCCAAATTGTGTTTCTATGTAAATCATTATGTCAAGTGTGCTGATGAATGTGTTTTGTTTCATGCTTTACATTTTTGCAAGTTGATTTGACAATAACATACAAGTTTTAGTTATTACATAATGGATGCATGCATGGGTATAAATGATTTGAGGGTTCACTAAGTTGTGAAAAATTTTATTTATACATCTAGACATTGGATAACTTATTCACCCCCCAATTATTCTAAAGTATTCCAATGATTGGTATCAGAGCCATCTACTTAAGAGGACTAGTTTCAAGGTACTAGAAGCACAAAGATTAAGATGGCTAAAAGAGAAGTACCCAAGCTCAATAGAGATAACTTTCTCTCACGGAAAATTTTGATGAAGCTAAACCTTGGATGACTTGGAGATAATGCACAATCTACCATTACAGTGGTACATGTTGATCCAGTTGGAGCCTTAACTGTTGAAGATATGAAGAAGAAGAAAGAACACAATCAGGCAATGTCAGAGATTGCCTTTACCCTAAGCTATGATGAATTTGATGATATTAAAGGTTGTGACACTATAAAGAAAATGTGGGATGCCCTACACACTATCTATCGAGGAGACAAAAATGTTCAAAGAGCCAAACTTGAGAGTCTCAAAGGTAAGTTTGACGATATGAGAATGGAAGAAGGTGAAAATATTGCTCAATATGTTGCTAGGATAAAAGAAGTGGTTAGTGCAATAAGAGGAGCTACTGGTCATATAGATGATGATACTATGTTAAGTAAAGTCTTGAGAATACTATTGCCTATTTATGCTATTAGAGTTTCTACAATTCAAGAATTGAGATGTATTCCAAGAAATGATCTAATCCTTGAAGGTATGGTAGGTAGACTCACTACTTTTGGGCTATCTAAATTTGATAATTACAAACTTGAGAGCCTTGAATCTACATTCAAAGCCAAGTTGTTATTCAAGGACTCTGATGAGGTGAAGAAGAAGAAGAAGATAAAGATAAAATATGTATCTAGTGAAAATAATACAGATGTTGAAAAATTGAAAGCACTACTGGCAAGAAGATTCCACAAAGGTAAAGGAAAGTTCAAAGTTAAGTTACCCATCATTTGTTTCAATTGCAATGAGGTTGGTCATATTGCTATGAGATGTACACAGAAGAAGAAATACAGAGATGGCATCAAGTACAAAAATAGAAGAGAAGATGACAACAAAGATTACAAAGACAAAGGTAAAAAGTCATGCTACATTGCTGAAGAAGAAAATATGGATGATTTTGATGAACATGATGATGAAGTGGTGTATTATGCAATGAAGGATGAATCTGATGAAGATGAGGTGACTACACTTGTGACTTGTGTGAACAAAAAAGATAGATGGATCATTAATAGTGGATGCTCACATCACTTGACTAGAGACAAAAGTAAGTTCATTACCTTAACTTGTTATGATGGAAATAGTCTAATATTTGGTAATGATGCACCATGTTCGATAAAAGGAAAAGGTTTTATCAAAATCAAAAACAAGATTTCATATGGCAATGCTTACTATGTTAAAGGACTAAACTATAACTTGTTGAGTGTGTCACAATTAAATAATCTGGGATGCAAGATTGATTTTGGAAACAAGACTACTACGATATATGACACAAATGGAAAACTAATTAGAAAAGGTGATCAAACTAGAAGTAATCTATTCCATCTTGATATAGAGGATGATAATTGTCTTATTGTAAAATTTGATGATGCATGGCTTTGGCACAAGAGAGATTATGTTATGTTAACTTTGATAACTTGGTTAGTATCAGCAACATGAAGAAAGTTAGAGGTTTGCCTAAGTTGAAGAAGCTTGATAATGTAGTGTGCAAACAATGTCAGCTAGGCAAAATGACAAAGTCAAGCTTTAAGAGTAAAGCTTATACCTCTAAAGAAATACTAGAGATTGTTCATACTAATTTGTGTGGACCAATTGAAGTACAAAGCTACAAAGGAGATAAGTACATAATGTTATTCATTGATGATTATTCTAGGATGATGACAATTATGTTTTTGAAATAGAAATCTGATGCTTTTTAAATGTTTAAGTGGTATTTGGCAAGAGTTGAGAAAGAAATAGGTAAAAGTTTGAAATGCTTGAGATTAGATAGAGGAGGAGAATACACATCAAATGAGTCTGAGATGTTTTGTAATGACAGAGGAATCGAAAGATAGACATCTACTCTTAGGACCCCTCCACAAAATGGGATTGCTGAAAGAAGAAACAAGTCTATAATGGACTATGTCAGAACACTTATGATGGAGAATAATATTACTCTGAAATACTAGAGAGAAGCTATAAGTATTGTTGTATATACCTTGAGCTATGTGCAAATAAAGAAAGATACTCATTCAACACCTTTTGAACTATGGTATGGATATCCACCTAATGTAAAATACTTTAAGGTATTTGGAAGTAAGTATTAAATTCTTAAAGATGTTAGGAATGGAAATCTTGATGCAAAAAGTGAAGAAGGTATATTTCTTGGATACTCTACAAGAAGTAAACCTTATAAGTGTTTGAATACTAACACTAACAAAATTGTGGGGAGTGCAAATGTGATTTGTGATGAATTTACAAAGGTACATGAGGTTGAAACTATGAAAGAACTAGAAGAATATAAATCGTTTGTATACTTTTATGAAAGAATGTCTGCTAAAGAAGATGTTGTAAATCAAGTTACAAATCAACATCAAGTATCAGTAACTATCGAGTCACATCCTATAAATGCTGAGTTGCATTCAGGAACCAAGCTGCATTCATATGCTAATTTATAGAATGAAGAAGATGCACATTCTAATTCTAAGATTAGTACACATGAAAGAGATGTTGCCATACCTAACAAAGATATACACAATGATTCTAAAGCTAAAAGACAAAATCAAGAAACAAGAGTTGAGCCAATATTATCCAAATATGTCAAAAGACATCATCCTGCTAATCAAATCATTGGAGATAAAAATGCTAGGACAATGACAAGAAAAAAATTAGAAATGAATCATGTTTACTAAGCATGAAGCAACCCAAAATAGTAAAAGATGCATTAGAAGATGTAGACTAGTAAAAATCCATGGAAGAAGAGATTGAACAAATAGAGAAGAATAAAACATGGAGTCTGGTTCCTAAACTAGAAGACAAGGATGTGATTGGCACCAAGTGGAGATTCAAAAATAAGCTAGATGAAATGGTGAAGTCACAAGAAATAAAGCAAGATTAGTTTGCAATGGATATGTACAAGAAGAAGGAATTGGTTATGGGGAGACATTTTCTCCTGTTGCTAGAATGAAAGGAGTAAGAACTTTATGTGCTTATGTTGCATATAAAGGTTTCAAAGTTTATCAAATGGATGTTAAATCTGCATTTTTAAATGACATACTAGAAGAAGAAGTTTACATATAATGTCCAAAAGGATTTGTTGTTGATAACAATAAGAACATGGTATGTAGACTACACAAAGCCCCACATGGTTTGAAACAAGCACCAAGAGCATGGTATGAGAGACTTACATACTTATCTTGTGAAGATTGGATTTGAAAGGAATGATGATAACATCAATTTATACATAAAGAAAGAGAAAGGAAAATGCATTTTACTATCTAAAATATTTGTTGATGATATCATATTTGGAGGACAAGATCCTTTATGTAAGAATTTTGCAAATCAGATGAAGCAAGAATTTGAAATGTCTATGTTTGGAGAAATCAAATTTTTTGTAGGATTGCAAGTATACTAGATGGAGTATGGTGTATATATCACTTAGTCACAGTATGTCAAAGAAATATTGAAAATGTTTGGAATAAAAGATTCCAAACTAGTAAGTATACCTATGGTGACTAGAAACAAGTTGTTAAAGAATAATGATTCAGCTGAGGTGAATCAAACAGTATACAAGTCTATGGTTGGAAAATTACAATATGTAGTATGTAGTAGACCTGATATTGCATTGTTTGTAGGGATAGTAGCAAGATTATCTACTAATACCAGAGAGAATCACTTAATGGTTGTGAAGAGGATAATGAGATATCTGAAAGGAATAGAAAAGTTTTGTCTATACTACAAGAAGAATGAAAAGTTTTGTCTATACTACAAGAAGAATGAAAAGTTTGAATTGAGAGCCTATACTGATGCTAATTGGGCTAGAAACATTGATGATAGAAGGAGCACCAGTGGAGGAGCATTTTTTTAAGGCAAGAGACTCGTTACATGGACAAGCAAGAAACAAAGTTGTACTTTACAATCTACCACTGAAGCTAAATATCTTGCTACTACTGTAAACTACACAAACATTGGATGGATCAAACAACTACTCAAAGGAATGAAGGAAGAAATCATAGAACCAGTGATACTTTATTGTGATAATACAAGTGCTATCAATATATAAAAGAATCTAGTGATGCACACAAAGACAAAGCACATTGCAATCAAGTATCATTACTTGAGAGAGTTAGTTCAAGACAAAGAAGTGAAGATGGAATATGTTAACTCAAAGGAGAAAATTGTCAATATCTTCACAAAACCATTACCTAAGGATGCTCATGAGTATCTAAGAGGTAAACTAGGGGTGATACCCCTATCAAAGGCTATTTAAGTAATAGAAGGAGTACCTTGCATCAAACAAGCTGATGTTCATATAATAAAAATTGATGCAGTGGATCTTACTTTAGGAGCTACCTAAAGTAATCATAGAACTAAAACTTCAAATCATTCACAAGCAAGGTGACAAAGGGAGAAGCTAAAGAAACTACAAAAGCTTAAATCTACATATTTTAAGATGAAAAATTTTTAGTATATGCCTTTGGAATTGTTGTCAAAGAGGGAGAGATTTACTGATCAAGAGCTGCCAACACATAGAGGGAGAAAATACATTAAACAATCATTATCAAAAGGAGACATTTGTTGATAAAAAAAAGAAGATAAATTATTATCAAAGTGAAAAAGTATCAAAGTTGGGAAATGTTACTAAACTTAGAGGGAGATCAAATAATTGCTAATGTTTCTTATTAGAAGAAGACACATGAATGATGTAAGAAAGAGGGAGAAATCCTAATCTACCTAGTAAGAGGGAGATACAAGAAAGAACTTAGAAGGAGAAGAAAGAGTTTTTTAACCTAACCATAAGATGGAAGTTTTTGATAGAGGGAGAAATTTCAATACAAGTTTTTTTTTGGTATTGCCTTACTATCTTAACCTAGTCAAATTGGTTGAACAAAATGCTCATTATTTGATTGACTTGGTTGATTAGTTTGGTTTGTCATCAATGCCAAAGAGAGAGATTGTTGATATATGATTGAAAAGATCATAGAGATCATTTTTAAGAAGGAGATTGTTGAAAAAGACTATGTATTTCAATCATTGTTTTATCACTGATGTCAAACCTGCTATTTGTTGGTAAGATATTTGCTTGTAAGATTCAAGTATTATCACTTAGTTGATTGATGAAGAGGATTTGATCAATAAGAGGTAATTATAGCACTTGGAGGAAAGGTTGAGTTATGATTATGTAATGAAGTACAAGGATCAGTTAAGAGAGTGATGACATGATGTATTGATAATCTACTTAAGGTTACAAAATGTTGGCTACACTTAGAAAATTTTAGAAGAACAAGTTAGAAAATTTTTTTCTACCAAGCTTGACCGAGTGGATAGTAGATGCTAAGAAAAGTCAATGCATGCTGAGTAGAAAGTCAGTTGGAGCCAAGTGAACGAAAATTGTAGTGGATGCCAAGCAAGACAGTTGATGCCGAGTAAAGTTTAGTTGATGTTAAGCATCACTAAAGTTTAGTTGATGCCGAGTGATCTTATATTTGATGCCGAGAAATTTTATAGTTGATGTCAAGCAACACGTTATGTGCTGAGCATCAGAAGGTTGATAATGTCGAGCTACTGCATTATGTTAAAGATTGAAGATTTTCCAAATCTAAGCTGACAAGTTTATTTTCTTGAAACTTGTAAACCAAGAGGAAGATAAGGTTGATGAGCTGGTGGTATAGAATTTGATGTAAACTAATTTTAAGTGAATTATAATGGATGCTAAGAGAATTTTCTAGAAAAGACAAGATATGGGGTAGATACATTGTATTCTACCTAATCCATCCAAAACCATAGTTTGGATGATAGAAAATGAGTAGGAAAATATTCTATTTTCCTATTTATAGGAATGTTTGGCCATGAAGAAAAAGTTGTCATGTGCAGGAACCTAAGGAAAAGAAAGAGTTAAGGGTTTTGGTTCATCAAGTGACCTAAGAGAAAAGTCTAAAATGGCATGTTAAGCAAGAAGGCTTAAGGAGATGAATGCTTGAAGGGTGAACAAGTTGTCAGAACTACAAAGTATGAAGGCCAAGTAGAATTGAGGACTGAATAGAGATCTATAATCTGCAAGAGAAGTTGTAAGTTGCATTGGATCAAAGCTCTATTGTTACTCTCTAACAATCATATTGGTCTAGGGTAAATCCTTTGGATTTAGGTTGACCTAACAATCATTTGTAAATCCTTTAATCAGGTGGCACTCCAAATGAATGGCCTAAAGTCCTCTAGAAATGCTCACTTATAACAAGGTGATTGAAATCCCTTAACCGGGTCACATTTAATAGTGTGTATTATAACCTTTAATAGGGTTAACCTTTCATAGGACATCACTTTGAAAGAGTGAAAAGGAGTAGCATATTACTGGTGGTTTTTTCCAAATTGAGTTTCCACATAAATCATTGTGTCAAGTGTAATAATGAATGTATTGTGTTTCATGCTTTACATTGCTGCAAGTTGATTTGATAGTAACATACAAGTTTTAGTTATTACATAATGGATGCATGCATGGGTATGAATGTTTTGAGGGTTCACTAAGTTGTGAAAAGTTTTATTTATAAATCTAGACCATGGATAATTGATTTTCCCCCCTCTCTGAGTTATTCTAAAGTATTCTAATATGACAATTTTGTCTCTTTTAGTGACCATGACTACCTTGTGAGGGTGTTGACTTGGTTTGACCCTTTCTTGATCCTACCCTAAAGTTTGTATACTATGGCTCTAAGAACCTAATTTACCATTAAACCCCTTGGTCACATTTTTCTTCACAATCCTTGCCTTCTCAACAAAAAAGGAAAGTGTCCTAGGTTGATGCATCCAGACATGTCCAATGATGGAGTCCTTTAGACCTCAAATAAAATGCTGAGTAAGGAGTATCTCATCATGGTTATAGCATGATTACTTCTTAAGCTTAAAGAACTACATCTCATACTAATCCACCAACATGTTACCTTATTTAATCTCAGGGAACTCATCAACACAAGCCTCCCTAAAATGAGGGGATAGGAACCTTTCTCTGAACCTCTCCTCAAAGATCTACCAGGTGAGATCTGTTATACTAATCTGGAGCTTCTGCCCTCAATGTTCCACCAAATAGATGTGTGGTCTCTCAGCTACATGGCACCAGAATAAGCTCTCAAGTTTCTTAGATACATATGCATAGAAAAGAAACATTCCATATCAACTAACCAAGTCTTAGCCTTGAGACCATCTCCCTTACCATCAAAGTATGTTGGTTTAGACTACTAAAGGGATTTCATCATGTCCATATAGATGGAATCCTCATTTACATAGTCTCAAACTCTCCTAGGGTTCCCTCTACCACCAGGTGGTGAACAATCATGCTGACACTCATGCCCATGCCCATGTTCCTCTTCCTCTCTATGCTCTAACGTGTGGGAACCTTCATTGTGAGATCCCTCTTCTCAGCCACAGTTATGTTGGTTTTCCTCCATTTCAAGTCCCAACTGAGCTATACTCTCTTGTAGCAAAGGCAACAAAGCCCTGACATCAGCTTGATTGTTATCACCTTGTCCTCCCACACCTTTCTAACATTCTTCCTCATGGTGTTCTTCATTTTTATTCCATCATTTATTACCCCAACCACTAGGTCTACGTGCATAAGGTATCACTAAAGGAGCAACAAGATAAGGAACAAAGCTGTATGCAACAACATAAGTATCATAAGCATAAGCCAAAATAATTACCATTATACATAATCAAACAATATCATAGTGGGAGCATAACACAGAGATCCCAATGTTGCAACTAGGCTTTGATACCAAATGTAATGCCCCGCCCAAAGATCCTTGGAACAAGGATAAATAAAAGCCAAATGATTTTTTTTTACAAACATGGATTCAAAAAACATCTAGATGCAACCAATCAAAATATTGTAGTGGAAGACTTAACCAAGCAATCCAAGAAACCAACAATCTCCAAGCATCACTACTTACTAATGTGTTTGATAACCAACTATGAAGTTAAAAAAAATAAGAAACTCTTAATCTCTAATTTTTCAAGACCTAGGAAGGAGCACAATCCAATAGGGTGTCCAAAACACTCAAACACACTTCCTAATGACACATGAAAATGCTCCCTATTTTTTGTGCAAGGAAGCACAAAAATCCAAACTCGTGTGAGGAAATACTTGCTTATACGAGAAAGTATTACAACCCACACAAGGAAACTCACTACCACACAAGAAAACTCCCCTTCGCATGAGGAAACACTCCTTCGTGCAAGGGACCTTTCCTTCACACGAACAAACATAAGGTCACATGAGAGAGTGTCTGGCCATGCATGCTAGTACTTTATTATGTGAGGAATAACTATGTTGCACATGAGAGAACATATTCTCACATGAGCATCTAGCTAGGCCCACATGAGAGAATGCTTTCTTCATATTAGGAAATGCATCTCTGGCACAAAAAATGATGACAACAATCATGAACAACATAAATGGAAACACGATATGAATAATTCCTCCACATTGAGGAGTACTGAAAATATGTAAATTTTTGCTTAGACACTCGAAAGCATGGAAATAAAAATGACATGAAAATATAAAGAATTAAGCATGTAACTATCTAATCCATAGCATTAAGTAATCATGTGGAAAAGTAACATCGCAGTAAACATACATGTGCATAAATAAACTATCTCAATAAACTAAAATAACATAAATCACTTGAAAACAAACTCTGGAAGATACAAAGAACCATGCAAGCATCCAGCTCTAGAACTAAACATGGAGGAAGGCCAACTCTTATGCCAGTCCCCAATAGTGGTAAAGGTAGCTATGCCTCCCAACCACATGGAACTCATAGGCCCACTCTCATCATGTTGATGGAGATAGTGGTCTAGCCTCAAACACACACAATATAGTCATCCATGGCTAACACTGATGCCAAATAGTACAGAGGACTAAAACCAAGATCATGAGACAATGTAATACAAAAGGTCTTGGTTAGATACTCTATGGGTCTACTATGTAGGGACTCTGGTGGAGAGTAGATCACTTGGCATCATGGAGTCCAAGATAAACATCATGTGGAAAATCTCCCTCAAGAAGCCATCACACCATGTCCTTAGAAGGTAACTGTACAAACACTTGCCCTCGAATATACTACGAGGCTCATACCCTCCAATCAACGACCTGATACTCACATTTTAATTATCTTAGTTTTATTACCCAATAATTTATTTAGTTATCACTTATTTAGAAAACTTCATTACACTACCTTGTCAGCATACAACCAGGGTAACAAGAGATGCCCCTCCACTGGTCTACCCTACATACCCATGCTCATCACATGATGAGTGCCAGTAGGCTATGCAGTTTTCCAAACCAACCCCAATGAACATAACTCCATTGATATCGACCAGAAGTTGGAGCCTCACAATAACCTGACAAATGTATGTGCACATGCTCATGTGTGAGCACACCAAATACATAAAGATCATAAACAAAAAGGGTTGAATGAGAAACAAAAAAATCACAAGTATAACAAAATCACTCAATTGACTTATATCCAGGAGTACAAATTTGGCATTAATCCCAATGCTATAAAATACTTCTAGGGTCAAATAGATATCCCTATGGATATTTTGAATCCATGAACAACTTTAATACAACGAAAACATGAGAAAATTGGGCAACACACAAACTGAGGAAAAAACCAAAAAAAAACCAAAACCTCAAAATTAAAACCCATTATGCCACTAGGTACAAAAGTCACAAGTATCAAATAAAATTTGGGTTCAGATTTCATATGCAAAAATGGCTAGCATAACAGCTTGAAACCCTAAAACCCCAAGCCCAAAAAACTTCAAACTTGTGTACCTGTACAACCAGGTAGAGCTAGCATACAAAAACAGAGGGGAACACTAGTTCTTTGCCTCCAAACAATTTACTACCAGAAATACACTCCAAACTAGAGCGAAAGAAATAAAATAGGAGAGCCTTACCTGGTAGTCAAAAGGGCTAAAATAGGAACATATGAGATAAAATAATCTCTCTACAACCACTATCAAAAATCTTTGCAAACAAAGGTCTCCTCGAGTAGGATCCAATGAGCTCAACCTTGTGACAATCCCACACTTGTAGCTCCTATAATAAATCAAACAATGGATCCTTCTGAGATGATTTTGGAATTTGTTCTCCAAATTTCTATTCTACAAGTGTGAAGTGAGGGAAATAATTCCTTTTTAGAATATATATCCACTAATAAAAGTAAAATATAAAATCAGGAAATTAACTAGCCCACTAGAACAACCCATTTCTCAACCCAGACAAAATTGGGTAATTCCAATTAAATGGAATTCAACTACGACAAATCTGTTGGGAATTAAAATAATTAAATCAAATATAAAATTCCCATAACTATTAAATTACAATATTCCTTAATGAATTTCATGACAAATGCTAACCTCTAAGTGCACAAACATTCTCACAAGCCAAATTACATAATTCAAATCAGTTCAAATTTATTAAATCAAAGGGGTTTAATTAATCAATTAAATAAGATACATTGACCATATAGGGACACCATTGGCTAGGTATGAACAACCAAACCAATTACTTTGTGCACCACTACCAAGATATAAATCCCACACACTCAACAACACGATCAAGTGAAATTGCATATAATAATATAGTTGAAGTGATAAATGCATTAATTTACATAAATAACCATTTATTTAACCACATGAAATAATCTATTTAAATCACTCACTACATCATAAAACATCTCAAAGCAAGAATGAAGTAAATAATCATAGCATCAAATCAAAGTATCCAAAATCCAATAAGTCCATCATATAATCATAAACAAAGTACATATGTCCAAATATAAAATAACTAGATATCATCATAAAGCATCATGTCACATCCATAAGTATCATCATACAGATATGATCAAACTGAACAAGATCACATCTAACATCTATGATACTGGCAAATCAAAATATACTATTTGACCAATAGGTCATCTCGAATGTCATCCAATATGAGTATCAAGGTATCTCCTAAATCAAAATATATAACAAGATACATAATGCAAACACAAGAGGAACTAAAAATTGCACATATCCAAGAATCATGTGCATTGGTGGTGGGGGGGTTGGTGGGTGGGAGGGTTCTCACCACATTATAGAATCCAAAATTTGTCATGGGGCATTTGGTTGACCAAGGAAGTGATAGTGCTCCTTGGAATGGGGCTTTTACTTGGACTAATAGGTGAGATGTATTCTTACAAATAGCAAAAAGACTTGGCTGATTCTTCATAACTCATGAATATAAACTATAGGATTCACTCTTCAATTAGAAATCTTGGCTTTTTCTAGATTAGATCATTTCCCTATTCAACTAAATAGTTTCAAAATGTTAGGTTCACTCTCAAAACACAAACCATCATTTAAATTTGAGAGAATGTAGTTCTATCACCCCCACTTAAATGCCTTATTTTGACAATGGGTTAGTTCTCCTTATTAGGAGGGAACAAAGATATTCCAATTCTATAAACTACAACATGCCAAAAATCATATTAAGGATTGGAATGCAGAAGGTGTTCAAAAACATTTTTGTGCAAAAGAAAATTGTTCAAAAGAAGCTAGAAAAAACTATGGAACACATTATTAACCATGGACTTGATTCACTTACTCACTCGAAGAATAAAAAAATGCAAGTTGAATGGAAAGACTCATGTAAAATGGAGGAGGAATATTGGAGATAGAAATCACGAGATTGTGGTTAAAGGAAGTGAATAAAAATATAAAATCCTTTGACATGTAATTAGTCAAGTAGAGAAGGGAAACTAATATAATATTCAATATTAAAAATACTTCTACAGGGAAAGTAATCTCAAGTTCCCATGGCATTCAGGATAAAGGAATCAAGTTCTTAAAATATCTCCTTGCCTTGTTTTTATTGGAATCAATTTTGTAGTTACACTAAAAGCTCAGGCTATCAATGAATGTCACAACAGCCAGAGACAAGGATCCACGGGAGGCAGTTAAGCACATTTAACAAATCCATCAGTCTTATGCTGAATGGTACCTTCACTTAGAGGGGACAGAGGTACCAACCTCCCAAAAATCCCCCCTTGACATAACCCAAGGGATTTGAACTTGTAATCCAACACTCTAATACCAATTGTTGGAATCACTATTGTCGTTACACCAAAAGCTCAAGCCGTCAATGAATTTCACAACAACCAAAGACAAGGATCCAAGGGAGGTAGTTAAGAACATGTCACAAATCCATCAAACTATGCTAAAAAACACCTTCACCTAGAGGGGGTGGAAACATCAACCTACCAATAATTTCCCCCTCATCATGACTCAACAATCATGGCTAAAATTTGTTGATTTTATCCAACTCTTATAACAACAAAGGATAGCACTGCTATGTTGGCTCCTTCCACACTACAAAAAGTTCACAAAGTGGTATTCTCATTCCCTCCAGATAAAGCTCCAAGTCTAGATGGGTTCATTTCCCTTTTCTTAAGTGTTGAGATGTTCTTGGTTAGGATTTATTTCTAGATATAGAAGAATCTAGAAGAAATATTTCTATATTCAAGAACTTCAATATGACAAATATTGCTAATATTCCCAAGGTTAGTGATACTCAAACTTTTGCAAAATTTTGACACATATCATAATGTAATACTATATACAAGATCTTCACCAAAAATAGTTACATGAGGCTACAACATATTTTCACAAAAATAATTTTTTCTAAGCAAGGGGTCTTTGTTCCTAGAAAAGTAATTGTGGAAGGAGCACTAGTTTGACCAATCATCAAACTTCATTGTTGAGATAGATATAATGAAGTCTTACAACATACTTAATTGGTCTTTTCTTTTCAAGTTCTTTAAAATGTTTGGTTTTGTAGATAAATGGTGTAAATGGAAAACTACTTTCATTTCTAGAGTATTTTTCTCTATTATCATCAATGGTGTTCCTATTGGTTTTCTTACATCACCCCAAGGAGTGAGACAAGGTGATCCCTTATCACATTCATTATTTATAATTATGGCTAAATCCTTCAATAGGATCATGACATTTCATCTTGAGCAATGTCTTTGGATAGCAACTCAAATAATGGGCACTTTAGTCTCGATAACACATTCCCTTTTTGTTGATGGCACTCTTCTCTTTGGGAAAGAAAATATCAAAGAAGCTAAGAAAATCAAGAGCACCCTTGATTTATACAAAAAATCTTCATGTCAAAAGATAAATGCAAAAAAATAATATATATATTTTTAACACTAATATATTGGTGTCAAGAAGGATTATCAATATTTTGGGGTTTACACATGAGATGCTTCCTTCAACCTATTTAGGTATCCCCCTTTTTATGGGTTCTAAAAAAAATTCATACTAGAAATCTATCATAGAAAGAATTAAATTCACATTACTTAATGGAAATTTATTTGGTTTTCATTATTGAGGAGGGTCCTTCTTATCAAATAAGTATTATTAGATATTCCAAACTATTGCTATTCAACTCTTCAAGCTCTGCGTGTGATAATAAAACAAATTGAGACAATCATAAGATATTTCTTACAGAGTAACAATGTGACAAGTGATTCCAAGATTCCTTTATTTTCCTTAAAGGACATGTTTTTTCAAAAGGAGGTAGGAGGTATCAAGCTGGATGATCTATCAGAAAGAAATAAAGTATTTGGTGGAAAGATTGTATGGGAAATGTACCACAGATCTTAAACCAAGTGGTGTAGATAATGCAAGAAAAATACATTGAATCCTCTAACCCTATCTGAATATTCACCATTCTAGACCCTCCAAAAGGATCCACTAAATGGAACTTTATGATGTTCTCTAGAGATGCAACTACCAAGTACATAACATGGAAAATTCATGACAAGGCTTGTGTCTAGTTCTAGGAAGACTCTTGGAATGCTAACTTTCCCCTCAAATAGATCGAATGACTAATAAATATCATCAAGATTTTTAAAGATAATTGGGACTACTAGTTGGTTGATTATGTTAGTGTAGTAGAAATTCTTTAAGGTAAGACCTTATGGAAAGATTCTATAGACGTAAAAATCTCAGACAAGAAAAGGGTAGGTTTCCTCAATCTCCTATCTAATAGAAAAGTATTTATAACAAGCCAACAAGACTGAATGTTTTGGGCTCCTTCTAAAGATAGATTAAACTCAATTAAGGATGGGTGCAATGTTGCTAGGTTCATGAAAGATCACAAAGTAAAGGTAGACCTTTCTTCTACTATTGGAATAGTTTAGTCCTTCCAAAAGTGGATTGCTTTGCTTGGCTTGCCTTAAAACAAAAAAATTTAACAAGTGACAAGCTTGAGAAATTAGATATTGTGCAGGCCTTCCACTACATTATATGCCAAGTAGAATTTGTAGAATAATGTTGGGTCTTTATCATGAATATGTTGCATTTTTCAATGCTCTCCCTAATATGATATGGGATTTATTCCAATGCTGACATATTCCCAATCCTTACTCATTTTTTCCATGTATTTGGAAGTTTGTTCCAGCTACTATGTTATGGCGAATTTGGTGGGAAAACAACAAGTGCATCTTTAGGAATAGTAATCCACCTTTGCACACAGTCCTACATGGTATCGAATCATCAATCATGGAAATAATATTTTCTCATGTTAGAAATTGAGTAGAAAAAACTATTGTTTCATCATGGAATATTATGATAGCAAGAAACTAGAAGAAAATTGCACACCCTTCTCTTGTAACATCAAGTTGTGATAAGAAATTTTTGGATACCTCTATCGTTGACTTTGTCAAATTAAATCTTGATTGATCATCATGAGGTAACTTGAGAGACTCGAGAATTAGAGTTTGCATAAGAGATCATATAGTAATTATGAAAGTATTCATAGCCACAACAATTCCTCTAGGTACAAATAATGTTACTAAAGCACATGCTTTGTTTTGAGGATTGGTATTAGTAAAGAAACTCAAGTATGAAAAAGTACACATAGAAGGTGACTCAATGGTTATAATCAACTCCTACATAAAAAGAGTATTGGTCGACATTAATAGATACATTCTCAAGATAATTTCTATCTCATACTCATAGAGAAGGGAACAAAGTTGCAAATATCTTAGAAAATATGGTTTATAATAAAATTAATGTGGAATCCTCTATAGTTAGTCATAAACTAAAGAATTTTTCCTATGTGCTTGAGTATGAACATGTTGAATGAATGAAATCATATTATTTAGTCATACATTTATATAATCAGTGTATGCCAAAAACATGATACATAAGAAATATTTCAATACAAGTTGAGAATGTGTTACTTAGGAATGATGTTACCACATGTTAGATTTAAAGCTATGAGTGCATATGTAGTGTGAACAATTGATAATGGTAGGGTTATCTCATCAACACCCGTGAACCCAATACTCATAGCTTGATAATTTCATCACCCTATACTCCAATCTCTAAAATTGTACAAGTTTGATGCTAAAAAGACTAGATGTTATTTGTGACACTACAATGTCATAATGTTAATACTATTGTCTAATGAATGATTACACACAACTTTGTTTAGACAACTTCAATCTTACATCTTTTTTGGGGTTTTCTTTTTTTGCATGCTTCACACTCCACACTTACACTCAATCTTTGTGCTCTTTTTTTTTAATAAATGGAGTATGGCCCGCAAAAATTATAAATTTCATTTGCAATCAAAGCTTGGGAGAAACCTTTTTAAGATAACATCATTGATGATCTATTCAGACAAAGCTTGAAGGTGGGTTGCACACATTTATTGCACAACATCAAGAGGATTGTTGGTGATGCAACACTTAAACCTAGAGAAAATAGGTTGATGTTTCCCTCTCATCTCGTGTCAATTTTCTTATCCAATACTATGGACCTACTCCAAGTGCAAGATAAACTAGAAGATTTATGCTTCCAAAACTATGAAGGAGAATTTTCTAAGGTACAATAGGCGAATGATTTGCATTCAACAATACACCCTCTGAAATGGGTATGTGTTGATGGGTGGAATTTTCCCGTGACATTAATTATAGGAACAATTGGAATTTGTTGTCATTATGGATAACATTATGGTGTCACAATTTTGTGCATTTTGGGCAATGAATTTTGTGCATTTAATCTCTGGTTGCACATGTGGGCAACATACCTTCAACTGGCTCTTCAGGTCACTTTCATCGAATTGGCTATGTAGCCAACAAAATGGCTAAATATTTTAATTTATTAATTCTTAGAAATTTACAAAATAGTGAATTTATAATTTTAAATTAATATTAAATAATAGTTTAATAGCCAATCTGTTGAATATTCTAATTTATTTATTCTTAGAAATTTACAAAATAGTGAATTTTAAATTTTAAATTTATATTAAATAATATTTTAATAGCCAATGTGTTGGTTGGGTAGATGCTTCCCACTTTCATGACTATGTGAATTAACACTTTGGTTACATATGTACATAAATGTATAATACTATCGAATGTATTAGCAAATGTATCAATTAACTACTCGAGTCATATTCAATGTTTTGCAATCCATTTTGTA
Organism: Cupressus sempervirens; assembly: GCA_028749045.1. NCBI lineage: Eukaryota > Viridiplantae > Streptophyta > Pinopsida > Cupressales > Cupressaceae > Cupressus > Cupressus sempervirens. The sequence continues at coordinate 344,778,148 of CM053784.1, forward strand.
TGGTAGTCTTTTAGGTTTTATGTTTATGGAGTATGAGCTAACCCTAACTCTCATTCTATAAGCCATAGTTTCAGTGGTCTTTTATTTTGATAAGGATATTGCTTTTGTCTTTTTGTATATATGATAATGATAGGAGATTTTATTTCTAATTCTTTTATTTATGAGTCTTTGAACCAATTATATAATTTAAATAATATTAGTGGCTTGCAACTTTCATCTTTGAACCAATTGTATAATTTAAATAATATTAGTGGCTTGCAACTTTTATCTATAAAAAAATATTTTTTATGTTGAGCATTACCTAATTGTAATTATACAACCTAAATGATATTGCCAATGCAAATTATAAAATCTTCTAAAATGTTAATGGTGTAATGGTATCTTGTCACATTGAATAAATTTAATATGTTTGATATTACATTATTGACTAATTTGAATAAAAAATGAATGTGCAAGGTTCACAAACAAGGATCATATATGAATATTGGTAATCGTTGAAAGGCTTATAGATTTATTAAGTGAATAACTTTATCCTACATAATAATATGCTATTGATTACAAAGTGTGCATAGGATCATAAATATTTGTTCAAGAATAAATTTAACTCTTAAATATATATGAACATTAATATTGTCTAGACTATTGTTCATTAACAAAGAAAGATTATTCTTCCTAAATTCTTATTTGATTTGAGGGTGAAATTTCTACCCACTCTTGATGTGGCTTAATAGTGTGTCGTAAGTAGCTTTGTAATAACCTTTATTTTTATTTATAAATTGAATGAGTTAGAAGTGGCATATTTGGTATGTGTTAGTTTAGGGTCAACATCTTTGATTGATTCTTTTATAAGCAAAAGAATAATCTAAAATAATTTTGTATTTAATTTACGTATATATTTACTTTTTCATTTTCATTTTTAATATAAGATGAGATAAGATAATGATATTAATGTCCAAGAAAAGAGCAAAAAAGGGTTCAAGGGACTGGAAGATAGAACAGGGCAGAAAAGAAACCCAACAAGAGCATCAAATGGTGTCCGAAAAGGAACAAGTAACAAAATAAAGAGATGAAATAAGAGAAGGACTAGTTATCCTTTCTCAGTACAAAGAAATCCATCACTAAGGGATAAGACACAAGGAGACCAGGAGCCTAAGCCCGAATCCAAGTAGCACTAGGAGTAGAATGGTGCTGCCTGATGAGTCTATGACGTGATCGAATAGATTTGGTGTGTCCCAATGTGGGTGTATCTGATGGTCGCTTCCTACCCCTAGAGGGTGAAAAGGAGGGAAGAAGGTAGTGATGAGCTTATTTGAGGCCTAACTTTGAGGAAACATGAGATATAAAGTGAGGTCACAGAGCTGTGAAGTCTCATAGAGGTAGAGGGCTAAACACTGCTAGTTGGGGTAGTTGAAGAAGGCTGAAAAAGATCTGAAGTCTCTGAATAGGTAGTGAAACCTACCTCTAATATCATATTATATGAGACACCTAAGATGAAATGGATCTCAATCTTCATCTCAGATAGAGTACAAAGGCGCTAGATCTAATCCTCTCTGACGAAGGGTGGTGATCAGTCTGGCAACACAACCTATATGAAAGGGCACACAATAATCCCCTCATGGATCTCAAGAAAATGCTCCAAGTAGAAGGCATATATGGGTGCAGACCCCCATGTGGGTTAACTTAGGTTGTGGTGGTGTACTATCTATAAATTTCAAGTCTGACATGCCCATTCAACTCACTCTATAAGGGGAGCATCCAATGAGAAATGGTAAGGAGGGAGACGATCAATACCAATCCCTATCGAGCTAAGTAAGGTAGTGGCCTAGGCATACCAGCTACAAGCTCTGGGTCTGAAATTAGATTTGGTGATATCAATGAAGGAGTAGTATGCAAGGTAGGAGTATTTTTGGCAGTAATCTATGAAGTCAACAAAGCCCTTGAGGTGGTAGAGAAACTAGACAAAACTTTGTACTTTTATTTACATATTTTTATGACTTAGAAGTGTCAATTATAATTTTGAATATTCATATAGGAGGGTTTTGAGTGTCCAAAAAATTAAGATAGAGAGCCTGTTGGAAATATAGATGGAATAACTGAGAGGGGGGGTAAATAAGTTACCACAAAAACAAATCCATAGATCCCTTAGATGTCTTAAAACTTAGTTACTGCTATCACTCGATAGCCAAACATAAAAATGTTGTAACTCAGTAGATGAACTGTGTATTAACTTATTACTTATATTTAAGTATTTGCAATTATTAACATGCATGCAAAAGGAAATAATATGAACACAAGAGACACTAGATTTAATGTGGAAACCCAATATGGGAAAAACCACCAAGTAACTAGCTGCCAATTTTCACTCTTCTAAAGTGAGCCCTATTATGAGCCAACCCTGTTAAAGGTTATAAAACACACTATTAGGTGTGACCTTTTTAGAGTATTTAATAACCCTGCTAGGAGTGCCCTTGTTAGAGGACTTTAAAACAATTCACTAGGACTATCCACCTTGTTAGAGGATTTACAAAAATGGCTACTAAACCAACTCTCTTAAGAGATTTAGAATTCATTGCTACAATTGTGAGAAAGTAACAATGAGTGACTTGAATGAGATGCAACTAAAATTTTCTGATACAAATATCTATTATGCTACACTAGATCCTTACTGATTGAATACACTTTTATTGGTTTTCAAGGATATCTGATCCTTCTTCAAAATTCACTCACACCTTCTTCTTTACACAATCAAATCACTTGCATACTTGATCGTTCATACATCCATTCATACATTAGAATTCACAACTTGACCTTTTATTTATACCTTACAAGTTGTCAAGTTGGCTCATTTACAAGTTATATTTACCAATAAACAATACATCAATTAGCTATAGTCATTACATGAAACAATTAAACTTTATTTCCCAAAATAATGAAATCCTTCATTGGCTGACCCTACTTGATAAAAACTACTCCAAAAATGATTTTCAGTATTAACCAAGTGAAGTTTGATAAACATTGTGAACTTTGCAAAGTCCTTTGGAGACTGAGTGAACTTGGTAAGAACTAATTTTCCTTTGTTGACCTTGTGAGCTTGGTAGAAACTAATTTTCCTTGTTTAACCTTGGTAGCTCAGTTAACACTGACTTCTATCACAAAATACTTTGACACCTGAGTGAGCTCGGTAGAAACTATCTTTTGCTTTATTGACCAACTGAGTTCAGTAGACTTTGTTTAATAATTGATATAACATCAAAGGCAACACACAATTGATCAATTGTATACAACAATCTCCCTCTTTGGCATTGATGGCAACACAACATGTCATAGCAGAATGAAATTTGAGAACAAGTCTTTTTCTGATAGAATGTTTCTCCCTCTTAGATTTCATTCCACAAACTTCTCAAATACACTAATCTCCCTCTTTGAAAGAATTAAATAGCTTCTTTTTAAAAATCAAACTCTTCACAAACAAATTCAAATTTCAGAAAGATATGATAGTATACTCTCCCTCTTTGACAACACATGCCAAAGACAACACAAACCAAATGAATGGCAATATACCTTATGTACTGATTCATATGCAATATTTCCATGATTATTTTGCATCAACTAAAAGATCTTCATATTGATACCTATTGATGCATCACTAAAAATTCATTTTAGTAGCTTTAGATAGGGGAATGACCCCTAACTTACCTCTTAGATACAAGAATGCATCCTTAGGTAAAGGCTTGGTGAATATGTCAAAAATTTGTTCTTTTGTATGGACATATTCCAATATAATCTCCTTATTTTGTACCAATTCTCTAACAAAATGATATTTTATTGCAATGTGCTTAGTTTTTGAATGCATCACTGGTTTTTTAGATATGTTAATTGCACTTGTATTATCACAAAACATAACAATAGGTTCTTTGATTTCCTCCTTCATGCCTTCTAATAATTGTTTGAACCAAACAATATTAGAATAGTTTACTGTTACTGCAACATACTCTGCTTCTGATGTGGATTAGGATGTACAATTTTGCTTTTTACTTGTCCAAGAAACTAACCTCTTTCCAAGAAAGAATGCTCCTCCATTTGTACTCTTTCTGTCATCAATGTTTCCTACCTAATCTGCATCAGTAAACACTTTCAAATCTAGATTACCTCCAAATTTGTACCATAATCCATAATCTTCAGCACCTTTCAAGTATCTCAAGATCCTTTTGATTGCCATCATGTGATTTTCTCTTGGTTTTGCTAAAAATCTTGCTACAATACCAACTACAAGAGCAATATCTAGCCTTGTATGAACTACATACTACAACTTTCCAATCATAGATCCATACAATGTATGATCTACCTCCTTTGATTCATCATCCTTGGTAAGCTTTAGACCAGTGCACATATGAGTCCCAACTAGTTTACAGTCTTCCATACCAAACTTTTTCAATATCTCCTTGATGTATTTAGACTGAGTGATGTAGATGCCATTCTTATTCTGCTAAATTTGAAGACCAACAAAGAATTTGATCTCACCAAACATAGACATCTCAAATTCCTTGTTCATTTGCTCTGAAATTTATCATTTCCTATAAATAAAGTGTCATCTAGAAATATCTCTGCCAAAACAATCTTGTTATCTACTCCTTCCTCGATATACAAGCTACTATTATCATTCATTCTCTGAAAACCAATCTGAATAAGATAGTTATGCAATCTTTCATACCATGCTCTAGGGGCTTTTTTCAGATCATACAATGCTTTGTGTAATTTTTAGACCATGTCCTTCTTGTCTGGATCAACAAAACCTTCAAGCTATTCAATGCAAACTTTTTCATCTAGTATACCATTGAGAAACGTTGACTTGATATCCATCTGATAGACCTTAAATCCTTTGTTTGTAACATATGCAAGTAGGATCCTAAAACCTTCCAATCTTACAACTAGAGAAAAAGTCTCTCCATAGTCTAGTCCTTATTCTTGAGAGTATTCTTTACATACTAGTCTAGCTTTATTCCTTGACACCTTACCATCTTCATTCAACTTATTTCTAAATACCCACTTAGTTCCAATCACATTTTTATCTTTAGGCCTAGGTACAAGAGTCCATGTTTTATTTTTCTCTATCTTCTCTATCTCTTCGTTCAAGCATCAATTTGACTTTCATTTTTTAATGCATCTTTGACACTTCTAGGTTCAAAATTAGCAAGTAAACAATCACCTTTCAACTTACTCCTTATCATAGTTCCTTTGGATTTGTCTCCAATGATCTGATCTGGTGCATGATGTCTCCTGACATACTTAGCTAAAATAGGTTCCTTTCCTTTTGAATGAATTGCATTCTCGTCCTCTTGCACTTCAACTTCAAGTTTTGGTTGTTTTGTCTACTGCTCAAGTCCTTCAAACTTGGTAGGCATTGGTTCAGTAGCATCAAAGTGTGACTTGGGTTCCTGTAGCTTAGTTTGAACTTCCTACAACTCAGTTACTAAAGACTTAGGAGTAGAAGATTCCTAATTGAAAGGTGTATTTGGCACTATATTAGGTTCAATGAAAATAAATCTCTTGTAGTCTTCTGGTTCCTTTTTGCTTTCTTCTTCAGTCCTTTCTACAAACTCATCAACTTTCATATGTGCACTTTCTATGACTTTGTGAGTAGACAAATTCAAACATCTATATGCTTTTCTCTTGCAAGAATATCCCAAAAATATTCCTTCATCACCCTTCACATCAAATTTACCTTTTCTAGATTCTTTCAAAATGTAACATTTGCTTCCAAATATTTTTAGGTAACTTACATTGGGTTTATAGCCATACCATAACTCATAGGGGATTTTGAATGAGTCCTTCTTCAGTTGTACTTAGTTCAAGGTATGAACTATAGTGTTGATAGCTTCCTTCCAGTATTTGATAGTAATGTTCTTTTCAATCATTAAGGTTCTTGCATAGTCCATGATAGATCTATTCCTCCTTTCAGCTATTCCATTTTTCTCAGGAGTGCCAGGGGCTAATACCTGTCTTTTGATTCCCCTTTCAATACAAAATTTATTGAACTCATGGGAGATGAATTCACCACCTCTATCTCACCTCAAGAATTTTAGTCTTTTGCCTATTTCCTTTTCTACTCTAGCCAAATACCACTTGAACTTTTCAAAAGCTTCTAATTTCTCTCTCAAGTACATAACAATCACCATTCTAGAGTAATCATCAACAAAAAGAATGAAGAACTTTTCTCTAGTATAGCTTTCAATTCTAATAGGTCCACATAAACCAGTGTGCACAATTTCCAAAACTTTTTTAGATTGATAGTTCTTACTTTTAAAACTAGTTTTTCCCATTTTACTAATTTGACAATTCTTGCATAGACCAACATTAGGTTTCTTTATACTAGGAATGCCTCTAACTTTCTTGAATTTGCTTATTTTCACCAAGTTATCAAAGTTCACATGACACAACCTTCTATGCCATAACAAACTTTCTTCAACTTGAGAAATAAATCATGAACATTCACCAAGTTCACGATAGAACAAGTTACCTTTTGTCTGTATGCCTAATCCAATCAGCTTTCCTTTGTCATCCAGCAATCTTTCTTTTCCATGCATGAATTCCACTTTGAATCCATTATTGAGTAGCTGTGCTACACTCAATAGATTGTGTTTTAGTCCTTCTACCCAATATGCATTATCACATACGAGCTCTTTGGTTAGTGAGATTCTTCCTCTTCCTTTTACACAATAAGGTTCATTATTACCAAACCTCACACTATCACTATCATAGTCTTCAAAATGTTCAAAATTTGTTTTATCACCAGTCATATGATGAGAGAAACCACTATCTATGATCCATCTATCATTTTTTCTCACATAAAAGATAAGTGTAATTTCCTCATCATTATCAGATTCATCTTTCACAACAATGTAAACAATCTCATCTTCTTCATCATCAGAATCATTAGAATCCTTAGACATGAGATATGTTTTCTTACCTTTGTCCTTGAATGATTTGAAGTCTTGCTTGCCATTACACTTGTGACCTTTCTTCTCATCCTTGTTTTGCTTATTTGGGCACCTAGTAGCAATATGTCCAATTTCTTCACATGAAAAATAGATTAAAGAAACCTTACTTTTGTATTTTCCTCTACCTCTTGAATATTTCCTTGCAAGTAGAGCTTCAACCACCTCAAGCTCACTGTCTAAACTCTGTTTTGATTCTTCTTCACTTTCTGACTAAGAATCTTTTATCTTCTTGCCTTTTTCTTTGAGTGAAAGCTTGGCTTCAAATGCTAATTCAATGTTCTTGGAAGATGGAACATAGTTATCATAGTTATCTAGCTCAAATGCAGTCAATCTTCCAACTATGGCCTCTAAATTTATTTTATGATTTGCTTCACATCTTCTTTCTTGAATTGCAAAAACTCTAATTGCATAAATGGGAAGTAATGCTCTAAGAACTTTACTTAGAACTGTTTCCTCCTTAATGTCTCCTCTAGAAACCTTGATTGCATTGACAACTTCTTTGACTCTTTCAACATATTTGGCAATGTTTTCATCTTCTCTCATCCTCATTTGATCAAATTGTCCTCTTAAAATTTTTTCTTTGGCTCTTCTCACATTATCATCAACTCCATATATATCTTTCAGCTTGTTCCACATTTCAAAGGTATTTTTTTAGTCCTTGACATCATCAAATTCTTCATAGCTTAGGGTAGATGGTATTTCTATCATCATAGTGTTATGAGTCTTCTTCTCAACAATATCATTAGCAAATAATGTACTAGAAGGAGTTACATGTGCTTCATCTAGCTATTCCATTCCTATATCTCCAATGGAAGCTAGATGGAGTCTCATGAGACCTTGCCATGCTAAAAGGTTATCCCTATTAAGCCTTGGAATTTCCCTCTTTTAAGACATCCTGATCTTTAGCTTAGATCCTTGAAATCCTTCTTACAAGCACCAAAAGCTCTGATACATATTGTTAGAAATATAGATGGAGTAACTGAGAGGGGGGGTGAATTAGTTACCACAAAAAAAAATCCATAGATCCCCTAGATGTCTTAAAACTTAGTTATTGCTATCACTCATTACCCACACAAAAAAAGTTGTACCTCGGTAGATGAACTGTGTATTAACTTATTACTTTTCTTTAAGCATTCACACTTATTAACATGCATGCAAAAGAAAATAACATGAACATAAGAGACACCAAATTTAATGTGGAAACCCAATATGGGAAAAACCACCAAGTAACTAGCTACCAATTTTTAGTCTTCTGAAGTGAGCCTTGTTAGGAGCCAACCCTGTTAAAGGTTACAAAACACATTGTTAGGTGTGAACTTGTTAAAGGATTTAATCACCCTGCTAGGAGTGGCCTTGTTAGAGGACTTTAGAAAAATTCAATAGAATTGTCCACCTTGTTAGAGGATTTACAAAAATGGCTACTAAACCAACTCTATTAAGAGACTTAGAATTCATTGCTACAATTGTGAGAAAGTAATAATGAGTGACCTGAATAAGATGCAACTGAACTTTGTTGATACAGATCTCTATTCTACTTCACTAGATCCTTACTGATCGAATACAACTTTGTTGCTCCTCAAGGATATATGATCCTTCTTCAAAATTTTCTCACACCTTATTCTTCACACAATCAAATCACTTGCATACTCACTCATTCATACATCAATTCATACATTAGAATTCATAACTTGACCTTTTATTTATACCATACAACTTGTCAAGTTGGCTCATTTACAAGTTACATTTACCAATAAAGAATAAATCAGTCAGCTATAGTCATTACATGAAACAATTAAACTTTATTTCCCAAAATAATGAAATCCTTCATTGGCTGACCCTGCTCAATAAACACTACTCCAAAAATGATTTCTAGTGTTAACCAAGTGAAGCTCAGTAAACACTATGAACTCTACAAAGTCCTTTGGAGACCAAGTGAACTCGATAAGAACTAATTTTTCTTTGTTGATCTTGTGAGCTTGGTAGAAACTAACTTTTCTTTATTAACCTTGGGAGCTCGATTAACACTAACTTCTATCACAAAATCCTTTGACGCTCAAGTGAGCTCAATAGAAATAGTCTTTTGCTTTACTAACTAGTTGAGCTCGGTAGACTCTATCTGATAACTGATATGACATTTGTTTAACATCAAAGACAATACACAATTGAACAATTGTATCCAATAGAGCCACCTTCATATCTAGGTTGACTTTTTTCAAATGTCTTCAATAGTATTTTCTAATATTTATTTAGGGATATTGTCATACCTTAAACCATCACACCTTTTGAAGTTTTTATGTCCATTTCTATCATCATTTTCCATTTATCTATTGTCTTGTGCATGCATTTTCTAGTGTTAAAGCATTGTTGTCTAATTTTATCTAAGTTTTTCATCAATAGAAAAAGTGCTTCATTTTTGTGACCTTTGAACCCTCCTTTCGATTGTATTGTAGTCATTATAATGTGATGTCATCTATATAAGGTTGATATTACAAAATCTTATACAAAATTATAAGTGTCTAAATCTTTAATTTTCTCAACCTTTTTCTCCCTTTAAACATTGACTTCATCATCTTCTACAACCTCATTTTTTACTCACCTCTTTTTTCTATTCTAATAGTATTTACTTTTATCTTTCAATAATTATAATATATAGCTTAAGAATCCTATATATAAGTAGAAAAAATTACAAAAAACCTAACTAAGAAAGAAAAATATATTTTTTCTAATAAATGAATTTAACCAATATTTTATATTTGGCATCCAAGTTTGACTTCACACTTGAATGTTATTATACAACCTAAATGATATTTCCAATTCAAATTTTAAAATATTGTAATTTGCTAGTGGTGTAATGGTCTCTTGTCATGTTGAATTTATTTAATATGTTTAATATTACATTACTATTTTGAACAAAAACATGTGTATGCAAGAGTAACAAACAAGGATCATCTATGAATATTTCCAACCATCAAATGGTCTATATATTTAATAAGTAGATAACTGTATCCCACATAATAATATGCTTATAATCACAAAGTGTGCTTAGGACCATAAATATTTGTTAAATAGATATATGAACATCACTATGGTCTCAAATAAGTCATTGTTTTACTTGGGTTGTGTCCAGTGTATTAGCAAGAAATAAGGGAATTAGCCCTTACAAAGAGATACCAAACATGTCATTTATAATTTACATGAGATGCCACAAACAACCCATCAATGGAAAAATTAGTAACCCACATCAAGAATGGGTAGGAAAATTCCCAAAATGTGAGAAGGAGAAGGAGAAATTGAAGAACAAATTTTTCATACAATCATCCATTCAATACTATCACTGGAATCTCTACCACAAAGGGAAAGTGGGCATTTCCACTTTGTGAGACTATAAACACAAGGGGAAGAGCTCTAACAAAGATGTACATCATCAGGAAATAATTGAAGAAGGGTCCAAATGATTAGAGGGGGTCATTTAAACAACAAGAGGTGGAGTAGGATCCACTAGTTTTAAGAAGGCTAAATCAACAATAGGAGGGTCATCCTAGAAGGAGTCACTAGAGGAAGATTCAATATCCAAGATATTCAAATAATCACCATTATCATCCTTCCACCAAGTGGTAGATCCTTTATGACCCATGACGCCCAACTGACTGGTAGAGAAGCACCCATGGCATCCAAAAGGAATACCATTGTAATCAAAAGATTAAGTCCATGGTCTATACCCAACCATAAGAATCGTATCCCTAATAAGAGGTATGCCAATGTCAACTAATATGTGTGAAGAGGTAGAGATACCCATGGAGGTCATAATATCATATACCAACAGGAAACAACCGATAGAGTTATTGATGGCCTCAAACTATGAGTTCTCCAAAAAATGAGTGATAATATTGAGAATACAAAATCATACTAGATGCACATTTTTTGTTTTAATAAGAGGGTCAAAATCTAGGGTTTTACCAAAAAGAGCAAGTTCCATAAGCCCATAACTTTTTCAGTGCCATATAAATTGACCAAAAGAAACCAAAAAAAGGTGATAAAACCCCTTAACATAAGGGAAAAACTTAATCTTTTCACAAACCACACATCTCTAAGAATCCATTACTAGTGATATGTATCCAGTAGAGAAAGCTAGAGACCAACAAATCTACAGACCAACCCACAAAATTGTTACTATTCTATATCATCCATCATACCATGGCTAAAAAACATAATAAGGTAGCTCTTGGCACAAAAAAAGGTCAAGATTTTCCCTTGGGATGAAGAGAAGAAGTTTTGGAAACACATAACATACTTGTCCAACAATAGTAGAAAGAGTCTTTGGGGCAGTCTCCACTACATTAGAAGATCTAGGAATATGTCTCCTAAAGGAGGGCCTAATGAGAAGAACCTCAACAAAAATCCCTAAATCATAAGTATTTCTATTTCCAATACTAGGCATAGAAACAAAATTTTGGGAGCACCCAACCACCAAGGAAGAAACCCCAAAAATGGGCCAAAATAATCATCATCTCCCAATAATCCATCAATGTTAGATTCAAGCTTCTATTTAGTAAGGAATTTCTTACAAAAAGAAGTTATTTTCATGATCAATATAGTATCATGCCAACTAGTTTTCATTAGTTTTGTGTCTATTTTGAGGAAATTATTGTACTACATTTGAAATACCTAAATCATTATTTATTACATATGTCTCATATAAGTAAATTATGAAACTATAACCCTATAGGTCTCAAGATTATTTTTACTTCTTTAATATATAAAATAAGATATTTAATAGTGAATATAGAAACTACAAACACTATATTTTTTATTAAAGCTCAAAAAAAGGTTTTGAAGGGACTTGAAACCCTTTAAAAAGGGTCACATAAGATTTTCCATAAAATCCCACCAAAAATAATGGAGCAAGACCAAGATGAGGGTTTTCCAAAGGCTCCCACAACCTTAAACAAGCATTACACAAATATGCCAGCATACAACCCAAAACTAGAAAAAGAACTAGAAAAAACCCCAACCCCAATCCCACAACTAGAAACTATTAGGATTTACCTTTAGAATTACCCAAAAATAAAAAAGGGTCTTGTTAAAAAAGGGTGTATCTATCTTTGATTTCTTGCCCTTCACATTAATCCATCTCTCTTCCACCTTAGTAGTTGTATCATGTTAAGCTAGTAAATCTAAAGTTGGAATCCCAACAACCTGAGAGGGAACCTAAAAAAATTGATAGATGACCTAGAGATAAGTATAGCAATATTCTAAGAGATAGGCAAAGAAACAACCTAAGAGAAAATGATATCATAAATCCTCTCGATAGGAAAAGTACAACTACCAAAAATGTACCTATTGCAAGGAACAACATTCTGAGACAAATTACCACACACAACTAGAGCATCGATAGGAAGAACCACAAGATTATCCTTAGTGACTCTCTAAATGAAATATAGAATTCTATTGAGAGGAGACCTCATGATTCATAGAATTTATCCCAACCACCTAAATGAAACTCCTTTGAGTTTAAGATTTCTTTGCCATTGTATGATGTTGAATAGATGCACAACCCCCTCATAAAGATTTCAATATCTTTTTCCTTTCCAAATAACCAATTTAAAAATCTCTCATCTACATGAATGGAATCCTTTCATATTCCAAAGTTTTCTGATGTGGAGCCTAATCAGACTCACAAGTTGATTTTTACCCACTTTATTCGGTGTGATTTCCCCCCAGATTTTACTATGGGGGTTTGGTGGTAGTACCCCCAAGATGGGGTCAAGGGGCAATGCCTCTTGTGGGGTTCTATAGAAGAGCTCTAGGTGTGCTCATCTTTATTATTGTAAAAGGCATCAACTACTATTTTTCTATTGGATGACTTATTCTAGCCCTAATTTTATAAGTGGAAAAAATCTTGTATAAAACGTCTTAGTGTTTGGAATTTTATAATGTATGTTAATATCATAGCTTCTTGTGATGGTATTGATTTGTAAGGGATAGTGGGTTATAATCACTAGATAAAATAATATAGCCTAGGGATCAAGTGAACCACATTAAATATTTGTGTCTTGTGTTCTCTTCTTTGTGATTTATTATTTTTTGATATTGGTTATATTTTCATGTAATTGTTATTTCTCTCCATGGTTAATCCTAAAAAATGTTATCAGAAAGAGATTTTATTTTTATTTTTTTAGCTATCTTCTACATGAAGGTCTCACAATTGAGTGGGAGCAATGGAAGATGAAGGTAAGTTGAAGGTTGAGAAGTTTAATGGGAAAACCTTTTAGCTATGGAAAATGAAAATGGAGGACTATCTTTATCAGAAGGATTTATGGTGGCCATTGGAAGAAAAATCCAAGAAACTAACAACTATAATAGATGAGGAATGAGATATTATGAATCAAAAGGAACTTACAACTATTTTTTTATGCTTAGCATAAATGGTGGCATTTAATATTAAAAAAGTAAAGACGTCTGAAGAGTTGATACAAACCCTAGCAAGGTCCTATGAAAATCCCTCCACTTTAAACATTGTATTTCTCATGAAGCATTTATTTAATATGAATGTGGCAGAAGGTATATCTATTTTAGATCATTTAAATGAGTTTAGTATGGTTACTAGTCAATTATCTTTCGTAGCTGTTAATTTTGGTGATGAAATTAGGGCTTTCTTGATTTTTTGTTCTTTTCCTAAAAGATGGAATGGCTTAGTAATGACTGTGAGCAATTATGTTTCTAGATCTAATACTCTAAAATTTGATGATGTGATTCGTATTATTCTGAGTGAGAAGATGTGTATGAAAACCTTAGGTGGATTTGTAATCACCTAAACATGGTCATCTAGACTATGAGCCCCCTTTCTAGCATTTTTCCATAATTTATCTAATGGTTATTTTTTATCAAATCCTCAAAAATCTATTTATTCAATTATAATCTATGGTATGACCACTTTATCCAAAGTTCATATTTAATTAAAAGAACATGTCCTCCTTTTAATTAAATAAAATTCCCCACTCATCTCTTATCCTAAATGTGCACACATAAAACATTATTCCTATTTTACAAATAAAAGAAAAGGCATTTTTGTCTACACATGAATGCACAATTTTCTAGGTGGGAGGAATCTCCTATTTTAAAAATAAATTTAATTCTCCTCCACACATTTCAAACCCTCTTAAAAATCAACCATTAATTGTGATTGGTTGAGATGCTTGTGCACATGGATCACTCCCACTTTCAAACTCCACCTTTGATTACATTCATCTCACCTCTTAATCTATGCCATCTATTTTTCTTTAAAAGGGAGGGCTCTCTCCTCGTTCAAAAAATATTAATCTCTCATGCTATTGTTATGCTACAAGTTTTCTTGGTGATTTTGGAGACTTGGAGCATTCTTGCATTTTTTTATTTTAGCTTAGCTCTCATTCTACTTACATTATGACATACTTTTTAGCTTAGTTTTATTTATGCTTTAGCTTAGTTATCTTTTTTAACTTGCATTTCATTTAGAATAGCTTTCATTTGCATTGCATTTTATTCTAGATTCTTGGATATTGGCACTCTTGCCTCAACTCTTTGAATCTCTCTTTTTATGGTGCACCTTGCAAGGGTTGCATAGTTTGGTTCATTTGAGAGCCACCATCTCTTAGCCTTTACATGTCATAGATAGAGAGCTATAAGCTGGCTCTTGAGACTCCCTCTTCCTAGAGTTCTCTCAAGAATAATGGTTTATAGAAGTGTGATACTTTTATGCACACATTTTTGGCAACCACCATGGGGCTTGAATCAAGTTTCTAGCTCCATTCACTTTCATTTCTCATATCTGACTTTTTATAGCAGCATATTGGATCTAATCAAGTGCTTTTGTAGAGTTCTCACTTTGGTTTTAAGGCTAACCATATGCAGATTGGTTTGAAGGCCAAAACCTTAGGTTTTTGAAGATTTGATCGTATCTCCTAAACCACTTGGAGTTTGGTTCTAAATTATTATTTTTAGGTTAACTATGTGTCTAAAATGTCTTAATCTAATTTTTAGATCATTTTGACTTGATTTGTGTGTGTTATGAATTTTTCTTTATTTTTCATAAAAAGTTGTTTCTAGTCACAAATTACTAAATTTTTTGGAAAAACTTACATTTTCAAAAAAAAATTGAATTCTACAAGGGGTAATTTCTTTGTGTTTTGAACTTTGAGGTCATATTAAGGACCAAAAACTTGATTTGATAAATCTAGTTTGTTTTGACAAATGGGTCTCTAGGGCACAAATGAAGAGATTTTTTTTAATTTTTTACATTTTTGGAAAGCTCTCTAGTTTTTAGTAGGTGTCTCTTCTTTTTATTTTTTATTTTGGATCTAAAATCATAGAAAAAAAGTCCAATCTTGTTGACTAGGTCAAAAGCAAAGAGTAAAAATGAGAGCATTTATGATTAACTTGCACTTTCTTTACATACACTTGGTTGGAAGATAACTTGGATCTTTGAGGTAACTAACTACTTTTTGTTGTAGGTCTTACCTAGTTGTTATTCCCTAACCTTGGTTTCTTTGCAAGGAGTCTCTCATTTTCATTGCTAAAAAGAACACATGTTAAAGCTTCAAATATGTAAGGGCTACTAACAATTGTTTATAGGGCTGCCCGAAGCATAAAAACCAAACTTTATTGTATTCCTTTTATTCCATGTGTGGAACTCTACTAATTTCTTTCATTTCATAGGCACATTAAACTTGTGATTGAGTTTCTTTGGTGATAGGTGAGTATGCTCTTCACCCTTCTAGTGAATCAAAAATCTTGACCCACCTTTGGATTTTGAAATCAAGCAAATAATTGAATCCTCTTGGTATTTTTGGGAGAAGAAATCAAGGTAGGAGAGTATGCTCTTCATCCTTTATTTGAATTAGAAATCTTGACCCTTGAGAGTGGATCCATTTTGTGGTAGTTAGGATCCTTTAGAGGGCCTGCTCTTGGATTACCTAAGAGGAACGACCCAAGTGGGGACAAGAAAATTACCCAGCCAATATCTCCTGTGGGAAACCACTTGGTGTGAGGAAAAGGAACATCAACCATGAGCCAAGTTTTTGAGTAATGAACCGTGACTTTTAGGCATATATTGCTTGATGTGTTCTCAAATGTGCTAGACCTGTGGAAATATTTTGAGCATACACATGGAAATAGTTCTAGAGCTTTCTTTTAAGACCTCACATATGCCTATATCATGCAAGGTTTCTTTATCCCTTGCTTGATTTTTTGAAGACTACTCCATGTGCCACTATCTTGCTTGGAAAGAAATTGCTTTTGAACATCAAACTTTCTATGCTATCAACTATTGTCAAACTTTGTCAACCAAGTCAAAGAATCAAGTCTTAACATTTTTCTTGTATTTCTTGCTAAGAGGAGGCTCATCATTTGATTTTTCTTTTCTATGTCTCTAGTGCTTGAACATGCTTAAAGTGACTCTTTGGTCTTGTGCTCTTGGTCTTTCTATCTTTATGGTCTATGTCTGCTTACTAGTTATCTTTTTTTTTGAAATGGTTACCTTGATTTTTTGACTACACTCTTATGTTGGGAAAGTTTTTCACTTGTCACCCTGCTTGCTCTATCTACTTGGCTATTTGGCTTCTTGCCTAGATCTTGACTTGAGTCACTAGTGTCATATGTTTCTTAGACACTTTGCTTGACAAGTCACTTCACTCTATCTTTACTATTTTGGCAAGTGAACACTCTACCTCTTTAGTTTGGACATCAAGTTATCTTGTGTCACCTTCTTATCTTCCTCTAGTCTCCTTCATGCTTGATTATCTATCTACCACTATGTCATTCAAACCTTGCGCTACTAAACCTCGACCAAAGCTATATGATCATGATATCCTCCATTCCACTAAAGAGTTTCAAGATCTATATGCTCAATATGAATAACTAGAAGAGACAAATGATATTTCTTACCTTCATTTATCTAAGCATATGATAGAAATGAAGTCTAAATTTGAAAAAAAATATTAGAGGAGAAGATTTCATTCTTAAATGAATCTCCCTTAAGACCTTTACATACACATGGTTCATCTGCTTCAAGGTTTATATCTTCTACTCCAAGACATCAAATTCCTTTGTCTTCTAGATCTAAAGACCTCCTTAGAGAGAAAGAAAGTGGTACCTCCTTTGAGCCTATTCCAAGCCATCATGATGGACCTATCTTTGATCAAGACAATGATGAAGACATGGATGCATACCATTCACTTGAGAGGCAACAAAAGGACTCTAGACATAATTTTGATAGAACTTTTGCTCCCTTGGAAGATGCTTATGATGACACATTGTGAACACTTATTGGCACCAAGCTCATCACATTACCTAAGTCTAGCTCATATGGAAACTAATTCTTGGATATCTATTATGCTTATCATTAACATAATGAGCATAGTACTTTAGATTGCATTGAGCTGAAAAATAAAATCCAAGATCTTATTGATAATGGGATTATTGATACCTCTAATGACTCATGTGATGAGGAAACTTCTCTTGAGCAAGATCATATTAATGAGCCTATGTCTAGTTATAGTTTCCTTGATAACTCCACTTCTCCCAACACTTCAAATCTTTCCAACATGCCTCTATCAAACAAAGAAACTAATGCTTTTCATGTACACTATGCCTATCCTCAAGCGCTACCTCTAAAAGAAACTCAAGCTAACCTTCAATTGGCTGCAAACCTTTTCCATGCTACTAAACCTAAAGATCATCAACCTTCATGCACTACTATGCCTACTCCAAGAATTAATCCATTCACTCTTCATTCTCTCTTGTCCTTAGAAGTGGCTCAATGTCAAGAGGACTCTCAAAAAGAAAAAGCTATAAATTTCAAGAAAGATCAAGATCAAGCACCCTTTCACCTCCTTCAAAATTTCACCCCTCTGTATCCTATGTCTTTTTCATCCCCCAAGTATGATGAAGATACCACTTCTATTATCTCCCTTGAGCTTACTGAAAATTTATCTTCCTATGCTATCTAAAGCTACTTGTCAAGATCAAAGTGTCCCCTCATGTTCTACTTCTCCATATCCATTTCAAAATTGTGCTCAACCTTTAAGTGCTTCTATAAAAATGTTGTTCCTTTCAAAGCTACTTATGAGTCTATTGATGGCTATGACTATTTTTCTCACTCTAAAGATGTTGATATCCCTTTTCACTATACATTTTCACATCCAAAGTCTATCCTTGGTCCTTATCCATCAAAGCTAAAGCCTTCAAAACTTCCATCTATATTGGAACCTTATGTTCCTTCATCTCCTATGTTTTCCACTCTTAGCTCTCCCATCATACCTCAAGATCAACAAAGACACTCATCCTTAATGAATTTCCACCCATCTATCCATCTAAACTAGTCATATAGTCCTTAATCATCCACAAATTCTGAGTCTTTTGGAAGTGAGAATAAACATAAGAATCCATTGAAAAATGAAGGTTACTATGTCCCATCTAATTGACATGTGAATGCAAAGAAGAAATTCAAGAAACAACAAAGGTCCACTACTAAAAAAGATAAATCAAAGAAAATATGGGTTCCTAAACCCATTATTGAAGAAATGTGTTCTGAAGTATCCAAAGGAAAATCTAAAGCTATATGGATTCCCAAGTCTCTCTTGAAATACTTGAACATTGAAAAGAAATCAAAGTTGAAATTAAAGCTTCCAAAGGCTTTCATTCCATATTCTTCCAAAAATCTTCCTAAAAATATTCCAAAGCCTTCCACTCCACTTTTTTCCAAATCTCTGCTACCACCTCATGCATCTAAACCTCAAGCTTTTTCATCCATGATTCCTCCATCATTCCAATACCCTTCAAGGTGTGTTTCAATGCTGATCTTACCCAATATTTTATCTAGCCTCATGAAATCCTCTAAAACTTACACTTACTTGCTATCCATGCTCGTTCATTTCTTTCAAGACATGAACCGTTATTTTTCATATACTCCTCTTACTATCATCTCCCTTCCATCACCCTATCAGCATCTTTGAGCATACTTATCTATGGTCTTGGCTTATCATGACTTATCCTTCCTATAAGAGCATTAAATAAATTGGAAAATAAGCTTGAACTATTTCTAAAAGTTCCAAAAAAATTGAAAAGGAGAAAAATAGAAAAAATAGAAAAAATGAAAAAAATGAAAATGTGCCTTGGTGAAAACTACTTCTTGTGTCACCTTGGTAGCAAAAGTAAAGACAAATAAATTCATCCTATGGTGAAAACTACTTCATGTGGAACCTTGGATAAGTACCATGATGAAAACCCGGTAAATAGACATCATGCGTAATTCTTCCATCATCCATCTATCCTCTCTTATGTCTTTGATCTTGACAATGTTGAGCTATCTTTGCATATTGGCTATCTTATCCACAAGATTATCTATTGTGCTTTCTCATTCACTCATAGCCTTCCTCTTGAGCCTTATTCTTATTTCTCTATCCCATCACTATCCTATCTAGTTGACCCCTTGGTCTTAATCACAATAAATAAAACATGGTTCTCATCAGTCTCTTGGCATGGCTACTCTTTTGGACTACACACTTCATTCTATCTCACTTGTTGGATTCCATTACTTATCCCATACACTATCTTAGTTAGTGGCTTCCATTGCTTATCCTATATTTTATCTTGCTCATTCCTTCCATTGCTATCCAAAACCTTATTCATTTGGCTTTCCTTAGCTTGGGTACTCATGAGAAGTCAATCCTTGAGGATCACTGTCACTCACTTCATATTCCTTGCCTATCCATCTCTGTTTATCCACTAGCATCCTACTCCATATTATACACCTTGCTAGACATTGGGAAAAAAATGATGTGATCTTTCTTGAGAGCTAGTAATCTCTAAATCATTCTAAAAATCCAAAAAATTCATATATGATGTCAAAAAAATCTTTAAAATATAAAAATGTCCTAAAAAAATGATCATCTTAGTGAAAACCTAGCAATAGGTGCTTTGATGTATCACCGAAAAAATTCAAAAATACAAAAAATTTGAAAAAAGTCCTAAAAAAATCTACCAAGTGGTGAAAACTTGGAAATAGGTACTACTTGAGACCCTTGCACCTATGTCTATCAGTCTCAATCACCCATTTTTCTCCACACTTCCTAACTTGGGATTGTTTCTTATCCTCATCTTGGGGGCACAACTACTTAGCCTATTGAGGTTTTCGTTGTGCATTAATGTTTCTTTGTCAACTCACAACACAATGTTTCACAACACCACTACCCCAAATTGACATCAAGTGTTTCTCAACACTTTTCAGATAGTTTACCTATAGTCTCTTATGTCACGATATTTCTCATTATCAGATTCAAGGTTGAAGAAATGGCCAAGTGACTTACACACTCACATACTTAAACATTTAAACAACTGGGCTATGATGAACTTTATCTTCTTTATGTATTGTCTATGCTGATTTCTTTGCTATATGTTCCCTCCCTAATAGTCTTTCGAGGATGTCATTGACTAGAAGACTAGGGGCATGGGGCAAGTTTTCTTGATTTTTTCTTGTGGGTATACTTTGTTAGTCTACAATGTTTTGAGCATTCATACTTGTCCTACTTGACACTTTGGACCTACAATGTATCATACTTGTCTATTTTTTCAAGACCACACTTGGGGGTTATCCTAGTGCTTATGCCTTGATATAGCTGTAATCTTTCTATACTAAACTTAGGGAATCTAACTGCATAGTGACCTTGACCTATATGTCTTTGATGCATAGGTTTGATTCTCACATACCTATCTAACATAGATCATATTCATATCCTCATAATTTTACTAGTGATGATTATATATCTTATGATGTCCCTAATAAGGATCGATGATAAAAACTAGGACCTACTTATGTAACCCTTACAACTGTACTTTTCATACTAGCTTCCATTCTAGGGTTCATTCAAGCTTAGCTTTGCATTTTGAATTTTTAGAGAGCCCTCTTCTTTATATTTCATGGACTTGTTAGCTAACTGCATTCATCCTTCTCTTGTGTCTTCTCGATCTTATCTTATCTCTTCTTTCCCATTTCTCACTTCTGTTCTATCTTACCATCTTATCTATGCTTTTGACCTATCTTTGCTAATCTCAACATCCTAGATCCATTTTTGAGATCGAAATCCAAATTTGGCTTCATCTTGCTAGTCAAAAATTTCTTCCTTCTTATATGTAGTTGGCTGACCTATTGAGGCTTAATCTTTGAATTTCATTGGGGCATCTTCATTTTTTCATGTCTTCATCATTTCCATGCTTCATATCTACTCAAATTACCCTCTCATGTCTAAAATTAATTTTCTACTCAATTTGACCTCATTTTTATGTTGTATAATTTGTGGTCAAATATAGTCAAACTTGGGCATTCTATCATTCCTTAATAGTCACTCTTTGGCTCTAATCATCTATCTGTCATCATGGACAATGTTATATCTTATTTTTCTCATATCTTGCTCTTTTTTGCAACCCCTTACCTCATTTCAATTTCAATCCTGAGGGGACATAAATACTCTATCATCACTTGCTATAGCTATCTATTTCTTAGGAGCATTTGTTTAATCTTTTGCACTTGCTCTTGATATATCTGCTTTACTAGGTGTTAGCATTCTTGTTGAATTCTAACATCATTTTTTTCCCTAGTGTTCAATACTACTACTATTAAGCTATACATTTAGGATTTTCTATCTCTTTCTACATTTTGTTCTTCAAAATCATATATCTATATATATTGTTGCCTACTTGCCTTTTGTTTTCTTTGACATAATGTGTTCCTAGATAAATCACACATTAGTCAAAGAGGGGCAAATGTAATCACTTAAAAATGGTCATCTAGACTATGAGCTCCCTTTCTAACATTGTTCCATAATTTATCTAATGGTTATTTTTTATCAAATCTTAAAAAATCTATTTATTCGATTATAACCTATGGTATGCCCACTTTATCCCAAGTTCATATTTAATTAAAAGAACATGTCACCCTTTTAATTAAATAAAATTCTTCACTCATCTCTTATCCTAAGTGTGCACACATAAAGCATTATTTCTATTTTAGAAATAAAAGAAAAGACATTTTTGTCTACACATGAATGGACAATTTTCTAGGTGGGAGGAATTGCTTGTTTTAAAAATAACTTTAATTCTACTCCACACATTTCAAACCCTCTCAAAATTCAACCATTAATTGTGATTGGTTGAGATGCTTGTGCACATGGATCACTCCCACTTTCAAACTCCACCCTTGATTACATTCATCTTGCCTCTTAATCTCTATCATTTATTTTTCTTTAAAAGGTAGCACTCTCTCCTCATTCAAAAAATCTTAGTCTCTCATGCTATTATTATGCTACAGGTTTTCTTAGTGATTTTGGAGACTTGGAGCAATCTTGAATTTTTTCATTTTAGCTTAGCTCTCATTCTACTTACATTATTACATAATTTTTAGCTTAGTTTCATTTATTCTTTAGCTTAGTTATCTTTGTTAGCATGCATTTCATTTAGAATAGCTTGCATTTTATTTTAGATTCTTGGATATTGGCACTCTTGCCTCTACTCTTTGAATCTCTCATTCTATGGTGCACCTTGCAAGGGTTGCATAGTTTGGTGCATTTGAGAGCCACTATATCATAGATAGAGAGCCATAAGCCATCTTTTGAGACTCCCACTTCCATGGGTTCTCTCAAGAATAATGGTTTATAGAAGTGTGACACTTTTATGCACATATGATCTACATTAGGAAGTTCTTTGAATGAACAAAGAAGAGGCATAATGAATGAGAGATGAAATAATTCTAGAGATAGTATGAAATCAAGACAAAAATCAAAGAGGAAGAGGTCTCAATCAAGATGATCGAGAGATTTTTGGTAATATGGAAAACCAGGGCACAAGAAGAAAGATTGTTGAACTCAAAAGAAAAATGAAGGAGACAAACAAGATAGAAACAAGGAGGTAAATATGGCAAGTAATAAATCCAAAGAGGGTGCTTTTCTTCTTTCCTTAGAAATTGTTGATGATTCATGGGTTTTAGATTCTGGGGCTTCATTTCATGCTACACCCCATAGAAGTTATTTTATTGATTATTTCCAAGGGGATTTTGGGATTATTTATTTGGGGGATAATGAACCCTACAGATTGTTGGAAAGGAAAGAATTAACATTAAGTTTTATAATAGAAATCATTGGCTACTACAAGATGTAAGACATGTTCCAAGATTGAGTAAGAATCTAATTTCAAAACAGAAACTAGGTGATGAGAGTTGCATAGTTACTTTTAATGATAAAAATTGGAAGGTTTCAAAAGGTTTCCTTGTAGTAGCAAAAGGTGTGAAAGTAGGAACTTTATATCTTTGTATAGGTCATATTTTTCTTTTTACTTTAATTGTTTCTAAGAAAAATAAATGTTTAGGAATAGTTATTGTAGTTGAGTAGGGACAACAAATAGTTTTTGTAGATTCTGATACAACATTATAGAAAAAAAAAAAGACTTGGGCACATGAGTGAATTGTTGAAAGAAAGAGATTGTTCAAAATAGAATGATAAAAGTATGATAAATGTGTTGCAATCATTATTTTGTCACTGATGTCAAACCTACTACTTGTTGGTAAGACAACTATGTTGAGATAATAGGTGTTGCACACATTGCATAATATTGTTATTTTATTATTTTATTTTATTATGTAATGTTGTGCCTAGATGGACGTGCAACATGTAAAGATTCCCTTGGAATATTCTTGATAAGTTGTATTGTAACATTGTGATAATATTTTATGTAATTATTTAATATTGGGGAAAAGAATTAAATGCCCAATATTAAATGTAGGGTCAGTGGGTTAGGTAGCACATGGTATTAGCACATGGTTTATGTAATACCACTTAGTGATTTTGTGGGACTTGCTACTATATAAGCAGCCACAAGGGTAGTTGTTGTTGTGAGAGAAAGAGTGACAAGGAGAAGACAAAAGACAAGAGTCGAGCGGGACAAGGCTTGACAGGTTAGCCAAGGGAGCATTTGTGAAGGTTGGAAGCATGGCATGGGATGTGTGGATTCATGCTTGTTCACATAGTTTGCTCGGTTGTGGCTATGGCCATGAAGGCTTCCATGGTTGTATGGCAATGGTATTTTTGCTGAATAATACATGATGATGGATGCTTTTGGAGGCTGGGTTTTTTCTTCAATGAGGGTTTCCCAGGGTATATCTTGTGTCACATTTTGTGGGTATGTTGTCTATTCTCTTGCATGTGGATTTTAATTTTGTGTTCAATTTTAGATCTATTATGGGTTATGTGGAAATGGTTATATTCTTTGTTGCCAAGTTTCCTTACAAGTGGTATCAGAGCTATGGTTTTATTATTATAACCCTAGATTGAATCCATGGGAATGCATGAGAGGATAAAAAAAAAAAGGGGCAAGATATATGAATAATTTATTGCAGATCTGAGGGTTTTGGGTTTTCTATTATGATGGGATGTTAAAAGATTTGGGCATGTAAAATTGTTGGACAAAAAGATTTTTCGGATGTTTCATTTAAATGAGGGTTTTGGGGGCTAGCTTGTAGAAATGACCTCCTGGGTAAAAACAGACCTCACCATTGGATCCGGGTCGACATTTCCATAAAATTTGATATATAATATGCCCTAGTTTGGCCATGTTCAGAGGAAATGAAAGAGTTGTTTGGTTTCAGCCCATGATGGCCGTCAAATTTAATCTCGTCGGAATTTTCGTCACTGAAAAAATTAAAAAATAAAAAATCGTACTGAAAATGGTAAAAAGACTGTCTTAGTAAAACGACCATAACTTTCTCTCAGAATATCAGATTTTAGAGTTCTTACAGGCGTTGGAAAGCTAATTCAAAGCACTAAAACATGGTGTAGGTTTGGTTCTATGATATTGAGATTTTTTCAAGTTTTTTGAGCCCTAAAGTCAGATGTTGTTTATTTTGAGCACGGATTAGGGCATAACTTGGGCATACGAAGTCAGATTTTGGACTTCGAGTAGTCAATGGAAAGCTCTTAGAGAGCTCTACACATTGGTTTAGATTTAGTGCAGGTTTGGCATGATTTATTTGTTGATATATTCATCTGAATAGTTTATAGATATATTTTGACTATGGTAACATTGTGAGTTTATGGCATTATTGATTTAAGATTTGATGTCATTGTATACTCAGTTCATATTTTAGATTGGTCTCATGATGATATGATTATCAGTGTTTGGTTTGGATATGCATGATGACTTGTTGGATCTACAAGTTGTGCAGTGTTGTAAGCGGTCTATACTTACAGGTTGCATTTATGGCTTGGTTATGAGTTGTCTTTGCCCATTGATCTTTCATTATTGATGCATATTCAGATTAGTGGCTTGGATTTGGGTTGTCTATGCCCTGAGTCACATGATTTGCTGATTTTATTCTTCATGTAGAAGGGATGAGATGTTGTTACCAGGTACAGTCATGGTAGAGGATTGTGGTTGACTATGCTGACAGGTTGGACATATTGAGAGTCAGATGCTCGGTTCATGGATGTGATCATGGTGTCATGGATTTTGGCATGACATGATTGACTATACAGGTACATCCTTGATGTTCATTAGCTTGGATTTTCTGATTCAGTTATGGTGGTATATCTTCTTGGTTGAGGATCATAGTTATTTGGTTTCTTTTAAGGAGCTCATGATGTGCACTTTGAGTTCTTTGATAGTTTGATGCCTTGGTTGATTCTCATGGTTAGAGGATGAGTTTTCATCATTATGTCATGGATAGCTTGGATACATGGTTTAATGGGAGCTTGTGACAGTGATGGGGTGACAATGTAGGATTAGTTCCAGGTTTGGTTTATATCTTCTTGGTTTGGAGAGGATGGATTTTATAATGCCATAGGTGACTTGGTACCACGGTTGAGTGGGAGTTGTTGGCATTGATATATTTATTGAGTGTTTGCAGATGTTGGAGGTTTGTCTTAGATCCTGTTGCTGCAGAAGCATCTTTGACATTTGCATGGTTCACTTGTTATCTTCATGGTGTGTGAAGATGGTTAGATCTTGAGGACTCATGGAGTTCTTGGTTATCTTCATGGTATGTGGAGATGGTTTTCTTCATGGTGTGTGGAGATGGTTGCATCTTGAGGACTCATAGGGTTCTTGGCAAAGGTGTGGTTTATGTTTTTATTTGGCATGTTATCCTTGGTATAAGGATGGTATCATTATTATGTCATGGTATACTCTTGATACGCGTTTAGAGTTGTGACATGTTATGGTATGTTCATGTGGAGCATGTTATCTCTTTTAGTTGAGATGGTAAGATCATGTTGTCATGTTTATGTTCCTGAGGCCATGGTTGGAACTTTGACATTGATCTTGGTTTAGTTTCTTGATATTGAGTACACTTATCATAAGTTGGATACTTCATGATATTGCTATGTTGCATTTGGAGTTGGCATGGATTGATTGGTTACAGGTGCTCATGGATACTTAGAGACAGTGGTGATGCTGATTTCTCTTGGATTAGAGAAGTATTTGTTATGAAGGTTGATGGTTTCAGCAGGAAGTCCGAGGGGTAGTCACCTGATATGGACTTGAGAGGAGATTGTTCTTAGATGAGTCTTGGCTAGAGACTTGGGTATCTTGATGAGCATTCTCATTCCCCACTCTTGGTCTACTCGGCGGTTTGCTACTTGAGAGGTATAGCCCATTTTTTTTTCTCTCAGTTGCATTATATTTATGTTTGTCTTTCATGGATATGGATCTTGAGCTATGGTACATGAGATAGTTCTGGAGGGTTCATTTTAGAGATGGTTAAGCATTGGTTATCTCCATGTGCATATGTTGTTATGCTGGTTGAATTTGGGAGATGGTTTTATATTGGGCATTTTCCTTGGTTTAGGAATGGGTTTATTGAGTTTGATCTTCTTATGAGAGGCTTACATCCATGATTAGCTATATGGTATGGTTTGGGTGTTGTTGAGGCTTCTTGTTGGGGTTTTATGGAGGAGATCATACTTGCACAGTTTACATCTAGAGGTGTGTGTAGAAGGACATGATACAGGTTATGATTTGCATGGTTTCTCTGGTTTTGGTTATCTTCTTGGATGTTCAATTTTGCCTACATTGGATTTGAGATTGGTTAGAGATTGTGATCACTGGTTTGTGCTCATGTATGTCATGTGAGAGATGACATGGTTATTCCTTTATCTCTTTCCTTTGTTGGTTGTCGTGAACTTGGGAGAGCATTGGAGACTTGTTATGAGAGTTGTAGGATATTAGTTTATGTATTGTGGATGTCCTTGATACTACATGGATTCACTTCTTTGAGATGTGTTGAGAGGATTGGTTATAGATTTGACACTATCTTTTGCATTGGGAGCTTCTTGGTATATATGTGGCAGGTATTGCTCTTGAGGCTTGTGATTGCAGGTTATAGATTGGATATGTTGGTGATATAAGATTCACTTGTTATACCTTTGAGGTATGGATAGTTGGATGGGTTTGGCACTTTGTTGTGGGTGCTATTTCAGCTATGGATATTTTGACAACTATGGATACATGTGATTACCTTTGGATCAGGTTTTTGTGCTTGGAATTTTAGTTGGTACAGGATTTTATGATCTTCTAATGTGACAGGTTGGGTGGCTTTCTCTTTGGATGGCTTCTATGTATGTCCAGTGGGAGTGACATAATAGGAGGTGAGATCATTCATGTTTGAGATGCTGGATACTTTGATTTTGTTGCGGGTACCAGGATGGAGCACTCGGTGTATTTTGATCCATGATGGTAGATGTGCTGGGAGGAATTGTTCCCTTGTTCATTTATGTGGCTATGGATTGACCCTATGCAATGTATACATCAAGTGGGAGATTGTTGAGATAATGGGTGTTGCACACATTGCATAATGTTGTTATTTTATTATTTTATTTTATTATGTAATGTTGTGCCTAGATGGACGTGCAACATGTAAAGATTCCCATGGAATATTCTTGATAAGTTGTATTGTAACATTGTGATAATATTTTATGTAATTATTTAATATTGGGAAAAAAAATTAAATGCCCAATATTAAATGTGGGGTTAGTGGGTTAGGTAGCACATGGTATTAGCACATGGTTTATGTAATACCACTTGGTGATTTTGTGAGACTTGCTACTATATAAGCAGCCACAAGGGTAGTTGTTGTTGTGAGAGAAAGAGTGACAAGGAGAAGACAAAAGGCAAGAGTCGAGCAGGATAAGGCTTGACAGGTTAGCCAAGGGAGCATTTGTGAAGGTTGGAAGCATGGCATGGGATGTGTGGATTCATGCTTGTTCACATAGTTTGCTCGGTTGTGGCTATGGCCATGAAGGCTTCCATGGTTGTATGGCAATGGTATTTTTGCTGAATAATACATGATGATGGATGCTTTTGGAGGCTGGGTTTTTTCCTCAATGAGGGTTTCCCAGGGTATATCTTGTGTCACATTTTGTGGGTATGTTGTCTATTCTCTTGCATGTGGATTTTAATTCCGTGTTTATTTTAGATCTATTATGGGTTATGTGGAAACGGTTATATTCTTTGTTGCCAAGTTTCTTTACAAACTACTTATATGATTTAAATACAGTCACTTATTTGATTGATGAAGAGGATTTCATCAAAAGATGTAACAAGAGAACCTAGAGTAAAGGTTGAGTTATGATGTGAAAAGAAGTACAAGAATTAGCTAAGATAATGATATCATAGTGCATTGATAATCTACTTAAAGTTGAAAAGGTTGGTCACACTAAACAAGTTCAGAAAAACAAGTTAAACAAAGTTTGTCTACCAAGCTTGACTGAATGGATAGTAGGTGCCAAGAAAAGTTAGTGCAAGCCGAGAAGAAAATTAGTTGGAGACGAGTAAAAGTCTATTCTAGTGTATGCCAAGCAAAACAGTTGATTCCTAGTATAGTGTTGATGTCGAGCACCAATAAACTTTAGTTTGTGCTAAGTGATTTTATAAAGGATATTGAGCAATGTAGTTTTTGTCAAGCATCAAAGGCTAGTTAATTTGGGTGCCAACATTATTAGAAAGATTGTGAAATTGATGGATCTGAGTTGAAAAGTTTATTTTCTTGGATTGTGTGAACTAGGTGGAAGATAAGATTGATGAGATGGTGGTACATAATTCATGTTAAACCATTTTGAGACAAATTCAAATAGGATTGAAGGAGAAGTTTCTAGAAATGAAATAGAATGAAGGGTAGATTCATTGAATCCTATCTAATCTATCCTAACCCTAAATTAGATGATGAAGAATGAATGGCAAAGGATTTTAATTCTCTATTTATAGGAATGGTTAGTCAAAAGCAAGGGTTGTCATGTGAAAGAACCTAAGAAAGAAAAGGAGTCTAGCTTATTGCTTCATTTAGTGACCTAATTGAGAGTCTGCATTGGCATGTTAAGCAAGAAGGCTTAATGGTATGAATGCCTGAAGGGTGAACAAGCTATCTGAGCTAAAGTGTGTGAAAGCCAAGCAAAATAGAGGACTAAAATAGAGATCTATAATTTAAAAATGGAGTTGTAAGATATTATTAGATCAAGGCTTACTATTACTCTCTAATAATTGTATCATTCCAGGGTAAATCCTATGGATTAAGGTTGACCTAATAGTTATTTGTAAATCCTTTAACTGGGTGACATTTCAATTGAATAGTCTAAATTCCTCTAACAAGGATCATGTCTAATAGAGTGATTGAAATCCTTTAATAGGGTTGGTATTTCATAGGGCATCACTTCAAAAGATTGAAAGAGAGTAGCATGTTACTAGTGGTTTTTTCCAAATTGGGTTTCCACATAAATTATTGTGTCAAGTGTATTGTTGAATCTATTATGTTTGATGTTTACATTTTTGCAAATTGATTTGACAGTAACTTACAAGTTTTTAAGTGATTACATAATCTTAAGGATACATGCATGATGATAAATGTTTTATGAATTCATTAAGCTATGAAATTTTTTATTTATGCATATGGACCTTGGACAACTAATTCACCCCCCTAGTTATTCTAAAGAATTCCAACAATTGGTATTAGATTCAATTCCTAAGAGGACTAGTTTGAAGGTACTATAAGCACAAAGATCAAGATGTCAAAAAGGAATGTACCCAAGCTTAATAGAGATAACTATCCTACATGGAAAAGTTTGATGAAGTTACACCTTGGAGGACTTGGAGATCATGCACAATCTACCATTACTACTAAGCATGTTGATCATGCTAGAGTCCTAACTATTGAGGATCTAAAAAAGAAGAAAGAACACAACCAGACAATGTTGGAGATTGACTCTATGCTAAGCTATGTTGAATTTGATGATATCAAAAGTCTAGATAGTATAAAGAAAATGTGGGATACTTTATACACCATCTATAGAGGATACAAGAATGTTCCAAGAGCCAAATATGAGAGTCTTAGAGGTAATTTTGATGATATGAGAATGCAAGAAGGTGAAAATATTGCTCAATATTGCTTAAGGATAAAAGATGTTGTTAATGAAATAAGATGATCTACTGGTACAATAGATGACGATACTATACTAAGAAATTTTTTAAGAACAATACTACTTATATATACTATTAGAGTTTTTGCAATACAAGAACTAAGATGTATACTAGGGAATGCTCTATCTCTTGAAGGTCTGGTAGGTAGACTCACTACTTTTGAGCTATCTAACTTTGATAATTACCAATCTAAAAATATTTAATCTACTTTCAAAGCTAAGATATCATTGAAAGACCCTAATGTGAAGAAGAAAAAGAAAAAATATGTGTCTAGTGACAGTGATACAGAGGAGGAAGATGTAGATCAACTTGAAGCACTATTGACAAGAAGATTTCATAGAGGTAAAGGCAAGTTTAAAGGTAAACTACCTATCATTTGTTTTAATTGCAATGAGGTTGGTCATATTTCTACTAGATATCCAGAGAAGAAGAACTAAAAAAGAGGTGACAAGTACAAAAGTAGAAGAGACGAAGACAAACAAGATTACAAAGATAAGGGAAAGAAGTCTTGCTACATTGCTGAAGAGGAAATAAGAGAAGAATATGATGAACATGATGATGAAATTGTGTATGTTGCAATGAAGGATAAATATGATGAAGATGAGGCAATTGCACTTGTGTCTTGTGTGAACAAGAATGACAGATGGATCATTAATAGTTGCTGTTCACATCACATGACTGAAGATAAAAGTGAGTTTATCACCTTGAATTGTTATGATGGAAATAGTATAAAATTTGGCAATGATGCACCATGTTTGATAAAAGGAAAAGGTTATATAAAACTCATAAAAAATATTTTATGTGACAATTCTTACTATGTTGAAGGACTTAATTATAATCTATTGAGTGTGTCACAATTGAATAATTCAAGATGTAAGGTTGAGTTTGAAAACAAGATTGCTAAGAGATATGATACTGATGGAAAATTGATTAGAAAAGGTGATCAAACTAGGAGTAATATATTCTACTTTGATATAGAGGATGCTACTTGTTTAGTTATAAAATTTGATGATGTATGGCTATTGCACAAGAGGTTATGTCATGTTAATTTTGGTAACTTGGTTAGTATCAATAGCATGAGAAAAAATAGAGGTCTGTCTAAGTTGAAGAAGCCCGATAATATAATGTGCAAACAATGTCAATTGCAAAAAATTACAAAGTCAAGATTTAAGAGTAAAACTCATACCTATAAAGGAATACTATAGATTGTTCATATTGACTTGTGTGGGCCAATTGAACTAAAAAGCTACAAAGGAGATAAGTGCATTATAATGCTTGTTGATGATTATTCTAGAATGATGATAGTTATGTTTTTGGAACATAAATATGATGCTTTCCAAATGTTTAAGTGGGACTTAGGAAGAGTTGAGAAGGAAATAGGTAAAGTCTAAAATGTTTGAGATCTGATAGAGGAGGAGAATTTACATCAAATAAGTTTGAGATGTTCTATAATGATAGAGGAATCAAAAGATAGACATTTTCTCCAGGAACCCCTCTACAAAATGGAATTATTGAAAGGAGGAATAGGTTTATAATAGACTATGCTAGGACACTCATGATGGAGAAAAATATTGCTTTAAAATATAGGAGAGAAGCTATAAGTATAGCTGTATATACCTTGAACCGTGTACAAGTCAAGAAAGGTACTCATTCAATACCTTTTGAACTATGGTATGGATACTCGCCCAATGTAAAATATTTTAAGGTATTTGGAAGAAAATGATTTATTCTCAAAGATTTGAAGAATGGTAAACTAGATGCAAAAAGTGAAGAAGGTATATTTCTAGGTTATTCCACAAGGAGTAAAGCTTATAAGTGTTTAAATACTAACACTAACAAAGTTGTGGAAAGTGCAAATGTGAAATTTGATGAATATACAGAAGTACATGAGGTTGAACCTATGAAGGAACCAAAAGAATACAAATCATTTGTATACTTTTATGAAGGTATGCCTACTGAAGAAGATGTTGCAAATCAAGTTACAAACCAACAAAAAGTTTCAATGACTACCAAGTCACATGCTATGAATGTCAAGTTGCATTCAAGAACCAAGCTACATTCAAGTATCAAGTTATAAAATAAAGTTGAGGAACATTCTGATTTTGAGATTAGTGTACACGAGAGAGATGTTGAAATACTTGACAGAGATGTACATAGTGATTCTGAAGTTGAAAGACCAAATGAAAAAATCAGAGCTGAACCAATATTGTCTAAATATGTCAAGAGACATCATCCTATTGCACAAATCATTGGAGATAAAGATGCTAAACCAATGACAAGAAATAAGTTGAGAAATGATACATGTTTTCTAAACATGAAAGAATCCAAAATAGTGAAAGATGCCTTAGAAGATGTGGAATGGAGTAAAGACATGGAAGAATATATTGAACAAATTGAGAAAAACAAGACATGGACTCTAGTTCCTAAACCAGAAGACAAAAATGTGATTGGCACCAAGTGGGTATATAGAAACAAGCTAGATGAAAATGGTGAAGTTACAAGGAATAAGGAAAGATTAGTCTACAAAGGATATGCATAAAAAGAAGGAATTGACTATAGAGAAACATTTGCTCATGTTGCTAGATTGGAAGGAGTAAGAACTTTGCTTGCTTATTCTACATACAAAGGTTTCAAAGTTTATCAAATGGATGTTAAATTTACATTTCTAAATGGCATATTAGAGGAAGAAGTTTATATAGAACGGTCAAAAGTATTTGTTGATGTTAACAATAAGAACATGGTATGTAGATTACACAAAGCTTTATATAGTTTCAAACAAGCATGAAAAGCATGGTCTGAGAGACTTCATAATTATCTTGTGAAGATTGGATTTAAGAGGATTGATGATAATAATAATCTGTACTTAAAGATAGAGAAAGAAAAAGGTATTTTGTTATATGAAATTTTTGTTGATGATATCATATTTGAAGGTCAAGATGCTTTATGTAAGGCTTTTGCAAATGAAATGAAGCAAGAATTTGAGATGTCTATGTTTGGAGAGATCAAGTTCTTTGTGGGTTTCCAAGTACACTAGATGAAATATGGTATATATATCACTTAGTCAAAGTATGTTGAGGAGATACTAAAAACTTTTAGATTAGAGGATTCCAAAACAATAAGTACACCTATGCTGATAGGAGACAAATTATCAAAAAAAGATGATTCAACTAAGGTGAATCAAACATTATACAAGTCTATGACTGGAAAATTACAATATGTATAGTATATAGCAAACCTGATATTGCATTATCTATAGGGATAGTTGCAAGATTCTCTGCTAATCCTAGGAAGAACCAATTGATGGTTGTAAAGAGAATAATGAGATATATGAAAGGAATAGAGGAATATGGTCCATACTAAGAGAAAAATAAGAAATTTGAATTAAGAGCCTATAATGATGCTGATTTGGCTTGTTACCTAAGGTTTCAAAACCCTAAATTTTTCTCTCCAACTCAACTATGTCAGAATTAAAAAATGATAAGCTTTTAAAGGTTATCATTTATAAATTATTTTGCATTGTATAATATTTAATTCTTTAAAAATATTAAATATTATCATTTTTAAATGTAAAATAATTGATTATCAATATGACATTAATCTCTCACATAATAATTCTAAGGAAAAGTTGATAAACATGAAATGAGTTAATTCTTTAACAATTAATATTAATATAAAGTGCAAAGTAATTATTGCACTTAATATTTAAAAAATCAAACATGAAGGTGGAAATTTGGAAGTTGAGGGATAAAGTAAAAAGAGAGAATTTAAAATAATTAATTCTTTAAAAGAATTAATAATTATTATACTTTAAGGAAAACTTGTATGGGGATAAATGAAATAGGGTAAATTAAAAATTTTAAAATAATTAATTCTTTAAGAGAATTAATTATCATTGTAATGGGAATATTATTTTGGTAAGAAGTTGGGGCAGTTGCCAAACTTCTTTGCCAAGTTATTTAATGAGTGAAAAATTGAATTGTCGGGGCTTCTTGTTCTTCTCCCATTTCTCATAAGTCTGCACTTCGGGAAGAAAGGGAAGGTCATTTTGTGTTCTAAAATTTGTAATAGAGAGAGGAGGGGAATTTTTTTATCTTTCTGCAATTTGATTGTACTCACAGGGAAAAAATGATTCTATAGTCATTTTTTTATGTTTCTTTGAAATAATGAGAAATATTTCATATCAGATCTTGAGGTCTGAATATTTATTTTTCTAATTGAAATCAATTCTATAGTTGTTTCTTTCTGATTTTGGGATACGGTCTTGCAGTATTATGTTAAGGATGTGCATGTTTGTAAATCAGTTGGTTGACAAATTTGCAGTTTGCAGAATACGTCATGTAATCTCCTCAATTTTCTTTGTAATGTGAAAGACTTGGTAGATAGTCCTATGGTTGTTTGTTGGTTTTTATCTCACTATCAACTTATTAATCTTATAATAGCATTCATCTCATGTTGATGAGTGGATGTTAGAAATCCTTTTGTGTCTTCAGGTTAAACGCATGACCAGATATCACATTCATTGAATATATTTTATGAGGGAGGTTGTACCTCTCAATTCAGAGGAAGATTATCAATAGAATGATAATCTATCCATTTGTTAGTTCATTTTGTTCTTCTTTTGAAGCATATTGAGTCATTGTTTGCATTTCTATCTAAAGGATGAAATTGTTTACTAACAGTTTTGGTGACTCTACTGGGGAGAGAAAGCAAGCTTCAATGCTTTTCTTTTGTTGGAAATCTGAAGGTTATCTCCTTGAGGACAGAGGTTGGCGACTCTAATTCATTTTGGTAAAAGAATTTTGGCATTATGGCTTTGGTTGTAGCCCAGCCATGGGGGGCTCAAATTGGACCATTTGCTTTGTCCCAATACTCAGTCTTACCTAAAGGTTCAATACAATATCTCTTGAAGTTTTCTAATTATGCAAATCAGGACTCTGATGATCACATTAAAGCATTTACAATTTCCTATGAGATTCTTTTTGTGTAGGAGGAGAATGTCTTTGTTAGATTATTTGTTGGAAGCCTCATTGAAAGTGCAACAGATTGGTTCCAGAATTTGTCAAACGGTTGTATCACCTATTGGAATGACCTTGAGGTGAAATTTATTCAGAGGTTTATGTTTGCACTTGATGTAGCTAAATTTTTATTTAATTTATTTTAAATCAAGTTGGAAAAAGGGGAAGTCATGAGAGATTTTATTGATAGATTCAATAGAACTATTGTTAAGATACCCATAACCAGTCAACCAACTGAAAACAATCAGTCGTGTGCTTTCATTGTTGCCATGCAAACATAAATTAAATTCTTACTTCTTCATTTAAAAGTGCATTGCAAGATGCACAAAGGGAAGCTATTAGTTTAGAAGATGACACGATTCTAAGTAGAATGAAGTGTTAAGAAATTGCATAGGCAGGAATTTATCTCTGTAAACAAAAGAATTATCTGAAGGAAAAGCCTAAATAGAAAAGGCTCATTCTCAAAACAATTAAATCAACACCTCCTATTTATCAAAGTTTAATGGTTTTTTATGATGAAGATCACCTAGTCTCTCCTGTGATAGAAAGTGCTCCCTATAGTGTAGCTAGAGCCTATCATCTAAATGTTGATTATGATGATGAACATGCCTCACAGTTAACTAACTCAATGACTGGCCTTGATATATCTCCTATTGAACAAAGCCTAAGAGGTGAAAGATCAAATGAAAACTTATTAGGAGATTTTCAAACTTCAGAATTTGATTCTTTTATATTTGAGACTTCTGATGATATTTCACCAAATGATGTTGTCTAGGAAGGTATGAAGGATGAACATATGCAAGAAATGATTGATGATGAATACTCTTCTAAAAGTATAGTTGATCACACAATGCAATATTTATTGGCATGCTTGGATGGCTCTTTCTATGAGCATAAAGTTGATTATGAATTGTTCTTGTTTGATCTTTTGGAGACTAATAAAGCATTACTATAGCCTACCACATCAAATGATTGCCTAGAAGTGGAAAAGGAAGAAAAAAATTTTTGAAGAAAAAGAAATTGATGAAGTGATGCACGAAAAAGATAGTGCTTCTGAAGAGGACTCAGAGGACAATCAAGAGGTAGAAAAAGATTCACTTATTTTTCAGCCTCCACAAACCTTTTTCACTATCTTCCTTTGGAGGAATCAATGCAGTAATTTGCAAAGGAAACATCACATGAGCAATCAAAAGTCTAAGAAATTCAAGGTATGGAAACCTTTATTGGCATTTCATCTACCTTTGTGAAAGATGCTGATTTGAAAAATGTAGAAGGAGATTGTAATTCTACATTTATTTTTCCTCCCATGCATATATCTTTCATAGATGAGATGAGCTTTAATTTGGCCATGTTACTTTCCTTTCAACCAAATATGCATTTATCCTTCCAAACATTGACTTGGAAAGGCTCATACTTTTTCCAGCCTGTAAATGGTCACATCTAAGTTTTTAGGATTTTCCCCTCTCCATTATAAATAACCATTTCCTTTTTGCAAATTTTGGTTTGTATTTGTTTTTGTTTGGGTTGATGTTTCCCTTCAATAAAGTTGCATAATCTTTTAACTCTTCCCTTCCCTTGAGTCAATCCATTTTCAGAAAATTTTCAAAATATAAAGGCCCTTATGAATTGATTGGTAACACTCCACACCCATCGAGTTGTACTATCCAACTTTAAATTCAAGCTCAATTTTACATCTCAGCATGCAATTTTAAAGTTCATATTCATATGCATAGTTCAAGCTTCATATTCAATTCAATTTTAGTATGAGTGTGCATGAGTGGGTTTTAGAGCTTCTCTTTGCATTATCTTCAAAATTTAGGGTCTTGAGAAGAATTTGTGATGAGCATCTTGCACTATAATTTTGATGCTAATATTTTACAATGGCATTAGCACATGGTCAAACTGCAGTTAAAATGAATATATATTGAAGAAAATGATGGATATCTCCAAAAACTCCATGGTTTTTAAAAAGGGGATCCCTAAAGTGATAAGTGAAAAGTAAAAGAAAAAAAAATAGCTTCATGATATTTTAGGGTTTCTAATTTGTATAAGTTTAAGAGGGTAATAATTTTTGGCTTATGGTCTCATATAATGGGGTAAATGGAGGATATGCCCAAAACATAATTTTTTATTTGGTTTTCAAAATTTTGAAGCAAATAAAATTGGAGGTCAGACTCCATAATCTTCTCCCGCATCCTAATGACCTGTGATTAAGCAGGAGCTTTGGAAAAGAGAAAGAACATTCATCATATCATAATATATGAAGGTATTCAGTTAAATAAGTTATGAAGAGAATTGCAACTGCATTACTTTCAGAAGCTCTATTATATTTATTGAAGGTTTTGATCCTATGATTGATCACGTGATAGTAGAAACCTAATTCCTTAAATGGCCTATAGTCAAAGTATAAGGGATGAAACCAAGGGGGAAGTAGGAATAAAGAGAGAGCAATGAATAAGGAATTGTTCCTTGCTTTGGAATCTCAGGCTTTGGCTCATATTCAAATTTTATATGACCATAACCCAAATGTTCTGGTTGACCTTACTTTCAAAGGAAATATTCCTCTCCACATTGCTGTAAGGGAAATCCATTTGCCTCTTGTTGAGTGGATTCCTCAAGTGAAACCCTCTTTGGCTCAAGTGAGAATTAAGGATGAAAATACTCCCCTTCACAAAGTGGTTAAGTGCAACAATTTAGAAGTGGTCAAAGTTTTCCTTCAACATAGAGAGAATTCTATGTACAAGTACAACAAGTTTGAAGAGATTTCCATGATAATAGCTTTCAACTATGGCCACCTGGAAACTATGAAGCTTTTGTGAGAAGGCAGAATATACAATGACAAATTTGAAACAAGGTCATTTGTGAGAGTGATAGCTTACAAGGTCTATGAAGAGGTAGCAAAGGCCATACTTAATAATCCTACTCAAACCAGATGGTTTCATTGGCTATGGCTTGTCTTTTAGCTTTTTCTTGAAATGGATACATACGCAAATCTAGCAAATTTTTTTATTGGGAATTGCCTTGATTGTGAAATTTTTTAGTCTTTGGTTTCATTATGGGAACTCACCTTTGCATACAGCCATCCATGGAGAAAATGTTGAGATTGTATTGATAGTGCTTGACTCCTATGAATGGAGTAAGGAATTAATGGGGAAGAAAGATAAGCAGGGAAGGTGTGCAATACACATGGAAACCATGAAAGGGTATTGTGACATAATTGGTGAATTTGTGTTCAGATGGCTAGATTGTGTTGAAATACATAGTTTTGATGAAAAGTCTTCTCTACACTTTGCTGTGGAATATAATCAATTTGAGGTGGCACATAGTCTTCTATTTAAAAAATCACCTCAAAAAGTTGCGGAGTGGTGAGTAACAACCATGACTACTTTCACAACACAACATTACATTCAATAGTGAGAAACAAAGTGGATCCCCAAGAAAAGGAAGAGATCCCATGATATCAAACTCACCAAATTCTAATATCACCATCTAGTATCTTATGGAATACCTAAAGTTCTCATTCCACGTTAGCCCTATGAGTTGAGCTAGTGGAGTACCTTGTCTCAATTCCAAGTGTAGATGTGAATGTTGTGAATGAAGAAGGCATGACTATGCCTGACATAACATCTATAACAGCTAAAGATAACCCTAATTGTGACATCATGGAGTAGAAACTAGATGGCATAGGAGGTCTCTGGTTGAGTTTAATGAAAAATCTAATGCTACTTCTGGTCCAAGCAATGCTTCAAAACAAGTCATGGAGACTCTAGATGTTAATGGGGAAACAAGATTGTATAGTTATGGAAGTAAGGGAATTGGAATTGTGGGCTACCTCTAAAAGCTTTTAGCTGCTTAATTGGGAGAAGGTCACATGGATCCACAAGCAGAAGACTTGCCAAAATCACCATGATAAAAGATATAATTCAAAAAAGAAGATTTTGACAATGGAAAGTATAAGAAAAGTGAGTAGGGTTATTATATTACAATGGAACAAGTTCATGTTGATTAATGACTCTATAGCTCAATGACTAAGACACTAGATTACAACATCCAAAGATTCTAGAGTTCTTTGTATCCTTGCACAGAATACAACCCCCAGAGAGAGCCAATGTTACCTAAGGTTTCAAAACCCTAAATTTTTCTCTCCAACTCAACTATGTCAGAATTAAAAAAATGGTAAGCTTTTAAAGGTTATCATTTATAAATTATTTTGCATTGTATAATATTTAATTCTTTAAAAAGATTAAATATTATCATTTATAAATGCAAAATAATTGATTATTAATATGACATTAATCTCTCACATAATAATTCTAAGGGAAAGTTGATAAACATGAAGTGAGTTAATTCTTTAAGAATTAATGTTAATATAAAGTGTAAATTAATTATTGCACTTAATATTTAAAAAATCAAAGCATGAAGGTGGAAATTTGGAAGTTGAGGGATAAAGTAAAAAGAAAGAATTTAAAATAATTAATTCTTTAAAAGAATTAATTAGTATTGTACTTTAAGGAAAACTTGTATAGGGAGAAATGAAATAGGGTAAATTTGAAAATTTAAAATAATTAATTCTTTAAGAGAATTAATTATCATTGTGATGGGAATATTGTTTTTGTAACAAGTTGGAGCAGTTGCCAAACTTCTTTGTCAAGTTATTTAATGCGGGAAAAATTGAATTGTGGGGGCTTGTTGTTCTCTCCCATTTCTCATAAATCTGCATTTTGGGAAGAAAGGGGAGGACATTTTGAGTTTTGAAATTTGTAACAAAGAGAGGAGGGGAATTTGTTTATCTTTCTGCAATTTGATTCTACTGGCAGGGACAAAATGACTCTATAGTCATTTTTTTTATGTTTCTTTGAAATAATGAGAAATATTTCATATCAGATCTTGAGGTCTAAATATTTATTTTTCTGATTGAAATCAATTCTATAGTTGTTTCATTCTGATTCTGGGATACAATCTTGTAGTATTATGTTAAGGATGTGCATGTTTGTAAATTAGTTGATTGACAAATTTGTAATTTGTAGAATAAGTCATGTAATCTCCTCAATTTTCTTTGTAATGTGAAAGACTTGGTAGATAGTCCTATGGTTGTTTTCTAGTTTTTCTCTCATTATCAACTTATTAATTTTATAATCACATTCATCTCATGTTGATGAGCGGATTTTATAATCACATTCTTCATTCAGAGGAAGATTATCAATAGAATGATAATCTATCCATTTTTTAGTTCATTTTGTTCTTCTTTTGAAGCATATTGAGTCATTGTTTGCATTTCTATCTAAAGGAAAAAAATGTTTACTAATAGGGCTGAAAATATTGATGACAAAAAGAGCACTAGTGGATGAGCATTTTTCTTAGGCAAGATGTTGGTTACATGGACTAGCAAGAAACAAAACTACACTTCACAATCTACTACTGAAGTTGAATATGTTGTTGTTGTTATAAATTGTACAAACCTTGTATGGATCAAACAACTACTCAAAGGTATGAAGGAAGAGATCATTGAACCAATGATACTTTATTGTGATAATACAAGTTCTATAAATATATCAAAGAATCTTGTGATGCACACAAAGACTAAGCACATTTCAATCAAGTATCATTACTTGAGAGAATTAGTTCAAGATAAAGAGATAAAGATGGAATATGTTAACACAAAAGAAAAAATTATTGATATCTTCACAAAAGCATTATCTAAAGATGCTCATGAGTATCTAAGAGGTAAACTAGGGGTGATGCCCCTATCAAAGGCTATCTAAGAAACAAGAGGAGTGCCCTACATCGAACAATTTGATTGACATATGTTACACATTGATGCAGTGGATCTTACTTTAGGAGTTGCCTAAAGTAATCAAAGAGCTGAGACTATAAATCAGTCACAAGCAAGGTGACTAAAAGAGAAATTGAAGAAGTTTGTATCTACATATTAAGATGACAATTCTTTGGCATTTTTGTCAAAGAGGGAGATAGTAACTAATCAAAAGAGATGTTAAAGAAAGACATTGTTATCAGCACATAAAAGACATTGAACAAACAGGGAGAAATCCTAACACACGGTATGAGAGAGAAATTCTAACTATTCAGAAAGAAAGTGTACCTATTGATTACATTTGTTTACATCTACGTAGTAAGAGGGAGATATAAGAAGTAATTTAGAGTGAGTCATAATGATGAGTTGATTGTATGTTGGTCAAAATAGAACAAAATTTTGTAACCTATTTAGAAGATGAAAGTTTTTGATAGAGGGAGAGATTTCAATACAAGGAATTATTTTCTTTTTGGTATTTCATTAGTCTTACTATTTCAACCAACTCATTTTGGTTTGTGATAAATGCCAAAGAGTGATATTGTTGAAAGAAGGAGATTATTGAAAACAGATTGATACAACTATGATAAATGTGTTTCAATCTTTGTTTTGTCACTATTGTCAAACCTATTACTTGTTGGTAAGAAAACTTCTTATATAATTTAAGTACGATCACTTATTTGATTGATGAAGAGAATTTGATCAAAAGATGTAACAATAGCACCTAGAGGAAAGGTTGAGTTATGATATGAAAAGGAGTACAAGAATCGGCTAAGATAGTGATATCATAGTGCATTGATAATATACTTAAGGTTGCAAAGGTTGGTTACACTAAGAAAGTTTAGAAGAATAAGTTAAACAAAGTTTGTCTAACAAGATTGACCAAATGGATAGTAGGTGTCAAGAAAAGTTAGTGCAAGCTGAACAAAAAATTAGTTGGAGCTAATTAAAAGTCTATTCTAGTGTGTATCGAGCAAAATAGTTGATGCCGAGTAAACTTTAGTTGATATCAAGTACCAGTAAAATTTAGTTTGTGCAGAGTGATTTTACAAAGGATTTCAAGCAATGTAGTTTGTGCTGAGCTTTAGAAGCTAGTTAATATTGAGTGTTAGCCTTATTAGAAAGATCATGAAATAAATGGATCTGAGCTGACAAGTTTATTTTTTTGGATTGTGTGAACTATGTGGAAGATAATATTAATGAGCTAGTGGCACAAAATTCATGGTAAACCATTTTGAGCCAAATTCAAAGAGGATTGAAGGAGAAGCTATAAATGAAATAAAATGAAGGGTAGATTCATTGAATACTACCTAATCTATCCTAACCCTAAATTGGATGATGGAGAATGAACAACAAATGATCTTAATTATCTATTTATAGGGATGATTGGTTAGAAGCAAGGGTTATCATGTGTGAGAACCTAAGAAAGAAAAGGAGTCTAGGGTAT
This sequence comes from Cupressus sempervirens, assembly GCA_028749045.1. NCBI lineage: Eukaryota > Viridiplantae > Streptophyta > Pinopsida > Cupressales > Cupressaceae > Cupressus > Cupressus sempervirens. The sequence continues at coordinate 344,820,901 of CM053784.1, forward strand.
TGCTTCATCCAGTGACCTAATTGAGAGTCTACATTGGCATGTTAAGAAAGAAGGCTTAATGGTATGAATACTTGAAGGGTGAACAAGCTATTAGAGCTTAAGTGTTTGAAAGCCAAGTAGAATGAAGGACCAAAATAGAGATCTGTAATCTGCAAATGGAGTTGTAAGTTGTTATCAGATCAAGCCTTGCTATTACTCTCTAATAATTTTATTAGTCTAGGGTAAATCCTTTGGATTAAGGTTGACCTAACAGTCATTTGTAAATCCTTTACTTGGGTGACATTCCAAGTGAATGGTCTAAAGTCCTCTAACAGGGCTCACTCCTAATAGGGTGATTGAAATCCTTTAACAAGGTCACATTTAACATTGTGTATTGTAACTTTTAACAAGGTTGGCCTTTCACAAGGCATCACTTCAGAAGAGTGAAAAAGAGTAGCATGTTACTAGTGGTTTTTCCCAAACTGAGTTTCCACATAAATCATTGTGTCAAGTGTGTTGTTGAATCTATTATGTTTCATGTTTACATTTTTGCAAATTGATTTGATAATGACCTACAAGTTTTTAAGTGATTGCATAATCTTAAGGATGCATGCATGATGATAAATTTTTTATGGTTTTATTAAGTTGTGAAAAGTTTTATTTATACATCTAGACCTTGGATAATTTATTCATCCCCCCAAAATTATTCTAAATAATTCCAACATGAATAAGGTATGAAATTACTCCATTGAAAGTTTACTAGGTTTGAAATGTATCAATATAGATTTCTGTGAAAGTTGTGTGTATGGAAAACAAAAGAGAGTTATTTTTTTGAAGAGTGGGAAGGAAAAGAAAGATGAAAAATTAGATCTTGTGTATATAGATGTATGGGGACTAGCTCATGTGTATTCCCTTAGTGGATCTCATTAATATGATATATTTATTGATGATGCAATTAGAAAATTATGGGTTTATTTCCTTAGACAAAAATAATGTATTTCAAACTTTTAAGAAATGGAAATGCTTGGTTGAGAATGAGACTAGTAAAAAGTCTAAATGTATAAGATCTAATCTTGGTGGTGAGTATTGCAAAAAATAATTTAAAGATTAATGTTCACCAAATTATATTTGTAGACAAAAAATTGTTCCAAGGACTCCACAAGAAAATGAAGTGCTTGAATGCATGAACAAGATAATAATGGAGTGTGCAAGGAGCATGAGGTTGCATGCTAGTCTTCCCATAAACATGTGGGTAGAGGTTGTCAATAATTTTTTATATTTTATCAATAGAGGTACCTCTACTCCTTTGGGTTGTGATATTCTAGAGGAAACATGGACTAGTAAGAAGGTGAGTTATTCTTTTCTTAGAACATTTGGTTGTGAAGCATTTGCACATATAGATTCTAAAAAATAGATCCAAGCTAAAAGATAAATCAAAGAAATGTATATTTATTGGATATGGAATTGATTAATTTTGTTAAGGATTTAAGATTTTTAAAGTCATAAAATTGTAAGAAGTGGGGATGTCATATTCAATGAAAAATGGTGTACAAATATCTATTGTAGCAACATGAGAAGAAATAAAATAATTATGTAATGATGGATTATACTCAAAAGGATGATTTTCTAGCAGTCACTCATGCTTAGAAACAATTGTAACAAAAAATACCACACACCCTAGTGAATGTTAGACAATAAAAAAGGCTAAGTAGACCTCTAGAAATATTTTCTCCCTCTTTGTATTCTATTTTATTAACAAATGTTGGTGAACTTGAATGTTATGATGAAGTTGTGTAGATGGATACAAATCTTCAGTGGGAGTCCACAATGATTAAAAAAAATGGACTCCTTGCTAAAAAATTAGACTTGGGATGTATGCAATTTATCTGCAGGTAAGAGGTATTTATAGAATAAATGAGTTTACAAGTTGAAAGAAGAGGATGGAGGTGGGAAAATATTTAAAGCTAGGTTAGTTGTAAAAGGATTTGCACAAAAAAAGGGCATTGATTTTGATGAGATATTTCTTTTTTTGTTAAAATATTTTGAACTCTCTTTGTTTAAACATTTTGGCTACTACATATTTGTATTTGGAGCATCTTGATGTTAAGACAACTCTTCTTCATTATGATTTGCATGAAGAAATATATATGGTACAACCATAGGAATTTGAGGTCAAAAGTGAGGAAAACTCAGTGTGTAGATTAAAGAAAATTTTATATGGCTTAAAGAAAGCACCTTGAAAATGGTATCTTAAATTTGATAGTTTTATGCATGAGCATGGTTACAATCGGTGTCATTTAGATCATTGTGTTTATATTAAGAGGTTGGATGATGACAACTATTTTTTTTATATTTATATGTTGATGATATGCTTGTAGTTGGTTCTAACATGAATCAGATTAAGGGTTTAAATAAAAATTAACATATTCATTTGCTATGAAAGATTTGGGGGAAAAAAAACCAAATCCTTGGTATGAAAATTTACAAAGATAGAAAGAACGAAAAATTGACAATATCTCATACTTATTATATTGGGAATGTGTGGCAACATTTCTTTATGAAGAATGCCAAAGCTATTAGGACACATTTTCTTGGTCATTTAAAATTGACAAAGGAGATGTGTCCAAAGACACTATGCTTCAACTGTAGGGAGCTTAATGTATGCCATGGTATGCACTAGGCCAAATATAACACATGCAATGGGAGTTGTTAGCAGGTATATGATGTTGGCATTATGTTGTATTTTTCATTAGTGACAACACTTATTTGATTCTAAATGCTTATCGAGCTCATCACTCAGTCCACAGTTTATATTGAGCATTTAGTGGTTACCTTGTAAGTTCAATAGTTAAGTAGTTCAAACCAAGCATTCCTAAGGCTACTGAGTGAATATGTAGTTCAATAGTGTTTACCAAACAGATAATGGTCATCGAGCTTCACTATATCTATCGAGTCATCAATTTGCATGATATGCAGCCAGTTCCTATTAAGTAATTGATGTGTAGTGTTTACCGAGTGACAGCAAGGTAAACAAAGGTTTCAGTATTCACCGAGTGACACTATATCTACTGAGTCTCCAATGGTTACCGAGTTCCAAGCTACATTGTGTGATTAGTATGGACTGAGCTTCTACTTCTACAGAGTGCATGATGATGCCAAGTAATGCAGTGGATGTTGAGTATCAGAAGGTCACCAAGTCAGCTTGAAGAGCTCGAGTTTTTTTTTGTTTGGCCAACTCAGTAATATTTTATTTACTTATGTTTTATCCAACCTTGCTATTATAATTATTGGAATGGTATATATGTAATTTATTGTATCATTTGAAAATTGCTATCATGGAATATTAAGGAATGGACTTGTAATGCTTTGAGAAGAGTGAATGTGAATCAACAGTACAGAAAAGTATTTAACGAGGTCTACAAGGAGTAGTAAAGACATATCAGTCACAAGAGGTGATATGTACTTCAAGATCTATTCAACAATTAAGTTGTAAGTTAGATCTACTGTTTCATCCTAATAGGTGAATCAATTTTCTAAATCCTTTAACAGGGTAAACTTAACAATCTTCGTATAAATCTCCTAATAGAGTGCATACTTCATTGTATGTTTGTAAAACCTCTAACAAGGTGGACCTAGCAGTCCAAATTGCTCTTAATAGGGTAGATCATAAAAAGTGGTCAATGTAAGCCCTAACATGCCAAATTTTTACTGTAGTATTGAAGTTTTGTGGGTATCATCCCAACCCTAGTTTTACTTTCTATTTGGAAGGTTTCTAGGTCACCAAAATACTATGTTCATGTGTTATGAATATTTATATTTTATCATGCATGCAATAGATTAGATGAATGAATGATGAATGATTTATATGGTTAAGTATTGAATTGATTCAAAGTTTTTGAGGTTACTGATCCACCCCTCCCCTCTCAGTAACCTAGCTAGTCTTCAGTATTTCCAACAATTGGTATCAGAGCTTTGTGGTTCTCAGGATAAATTTTGACAGCTTGAGTAAAGATCAAGGATAATGGAGATATTCAAACTAGACAAAACAAAGAAAGTAGAAGATCCAAATCAATATTTCAAATACAAAAGGATCACTTAAGTTCAGTTCATACCGAGCAATATTAGTAACAGACTCAATCGAGCTAGGTCAGGAGCAATGTAAGTTTGTTTGATTGCCAAGTCACAAGTTTCTACTGAGCTAGTGAGTGGATGATAGTCTGTCATGCACTATGTCAGTATGGTACATAGCATTAATGGTAAATTTTCATCAAAGGGGTAGAATTTAACTCCATTTTTCACTACATCTTCAGTATTCACAAAGCAAAGAGATTTCTAGCAGCAAGGCAAAGAAGGGTTCAGAGATGTTGGTCAAGGGTATAGAGTGGAAAGCACAAAATTTTAAACTTGTTCTAGCAGTGGCGGAGGCACTCGACCCTGATGGTGTGCAATCCTAAATTCCACCAAAGGTACTATTAATTAACGATATCCGCACTCATTTTAAGTGTTCAATTCAGAAGATAGGAACCCTAGACATGGATAGTGCTTTAGAGGAAATGCATGTTGATGGCTCATTGAAACTTGACCACAAGCATCTTGAAACAAAAGAGTTGACACATATCACACACCTGCCAAGAAGTTTTTAGATAAAATGGATTAGGTATATTCTTAGCTGCATACACAATGGTCAATTATGGTTAGAGTAGCCCATATTGATAACCAAAAATATGATTCACAATATTATTGGCCTTCCCATACTGAGCAAAGAAAAATCTACCAAAACCCTAGGTCGAGATGAACTCCAGAAGAAAACCCTAGCCGAGTGGGATGGTAGAGGTTTGAAAATTAGCACCATTTCTAATGTGGAGTTGAGGTTTAGTATCCATGTAATTTCCCACAAGATCTACAGTTCTAGTCATTTAAATAGCATGCCATGTGAGGTAGTGGACTTAGTGTTTAAAGTTGTGAAGAAAAACATGGAATTTGATCTATCAGAGTTACGACTCAAATAATTAAAAAAGAATATAGACAGCATTCGAACATCAAAGAACAATCCTTATAAATTTGGTTATTTTTTGATGTGCCTTTTCTTTTATGTAAAAAAATTCTTTCCATCCAAAGGTTCTGTCATGTGGAGAAAGGATGTTCCCATTTTGTATCAGATAAATGAGTTTATTGCAGAAATGGGTGTAAATTTTGACAGCATTATGGACAATTATTTTGAAAATTTCAAAGAAAGGATGAACAATAGGTTTAGGATTCCTCCTAAACTTGTTGAGGATTATAAAAATGATGTGTGTTTCATGGTAGACTATGATAGAGTATACATTCAGGCAGTTAGGCCCCAAGTTGCATGGGTGAAACCTCTTCCTTATGAGGTCAATATTGATGAGACTAGGGACATTGTTGAAGCATTGGTAAATGAACTTGTAGACCCTAAGAAACCAATATTTGGCACATATGATGAGGCAAAATCTAGAATTGAACTGAAAATCAAGCTACCTAAAGCAATTAGCAAAGGTAAGAGGAAAATAGCTAAGATGATAACTCCCAGTGGTCCCTTAATGCTTATCGAGGGAAAAGAAGGGGATGAAGAAGAAGAAGAAGAAGAAGAAGAAGAAGAAGAAGGAGAAGGAGAAGAGAAAGAAGCTAAAAAGGAGGCAAAGCTAGCAAAGAAGAAGGGCAGGGTAATTATTACCAAGCCACTAAAGGCCTCTATTGTTGTTTTCACCAGGAGAGGCAAAGGAAAAGGTAAAGGTGAAGTTATGTTTAGTAAGCCTCCACTTACCTTCAAAGAAAGGCTGAAATAGATGGAAGAAGGAGTTGGCATCACAAACTTCAAGGCTCTAAAGTTTGAAACTAGAACTAATGCCAAGAAGATGCAGATTGAGGAACTAGTACTCACCAAAATGGGTAAGTGGAAGTATTCCCTAGACCAGATTCCTCCCCAAATCTAAAAATAACTATTAGTAAGATTTCAGCCAAGGTGGGAATTAGTTGCACAGATAGCCAAGGATATCTATGAGCAATCTTTAAGGAAACTATTGCCAAATCTTACTGATGTAGAAGTAAAGGCAACCATGAAGAACAATGAAAGTAAAATGATGATTAGATTCCACACATTTTTTATTTTAATCAAAGACATTGAACATGTTGTAAGAGATGCAAAAAACATGTGGAAGAATATCTATCATCTGAATAAGCCCAGTGATGATCTAGTTGAGATCAAGGATGATGATGGTGATAGTGATGATGAAGAAGATGATAACACTCCATGTGCTACTATTGATGTTGAAGACTATGAGGCACTAAGGATTGATGATGAAGAGAAAGAGGAAGAAGCTAAAGAGGAAGAGAAGGAGGAAGAAAATGAAGAATATGACCCAATGAAAATTTTAGTAGAAGTCATTGCTTCCCTTCCTCACTCTCCATGTAAGCCAGCAACATCATCAGGGTTGGAGTCAGCTTCAGTAGGATTGATTGCAACTACATCAGAAATATCATCTTCTCCTACCACCTTACAGCTCTAAGTATCTTCAATGGAAGTATCAGTTAATTCATCTACTAAGCTACAACCCTCTTCATCAGCACCCGAGCAATCTACCTCAGTAATGTGCATAGTTTCCAGTTCTACAATTGTATCAACTTCTACTGCAGCTTGTTTAATAAGTTTGCCAGTTTGTTCTACAATTTTGTCTACTACAGCTTTAATTGCACCAAATTTTGTTCCAATTAGTTCTTCAATTGTAAATATTCCATCTTGTATGTTACCTATTGTACATCATTTTTGGGAGACACATCAATTTTGGATATAGTTGGTACTTCTTTTAGTTTTCCTCTAGTTGGAACAATCTAAGTCTTTAATGGTAGTCAAACTACATCAACTATTGTTTCCATTTCTAAATCAAAGGAATTAAGTATAGAAGTAAAACCGAAGACGCCTTTAAAAATTTTTCTTACTGGTAAGGAAATTGATGAAGACATAGACTTGGATTAAAAAATTGTTATCCCTAAGATAGATTTAGACACTACCACAGCCAATGAAATGAGATTGGTCAGTTAGCTTTTAGAGAAAAAGGCAAGGCAGAAGTAGCTTAGAGAAGAGAGAGATAGAGAATATACAATAATTAAGAATGCCAAAAACATAATTACTAAGGCTATAGGTGTTGATGTTGATCCATCTCAACACATTTTGTCACAATTAGAAGAGGTTGTAAATAAGTTCAATGAGGACACTTCTAGTCAAGAGAAGCTCATTGAGAAGGTAGAGAAGAAATTTGACAATAAGGTGCTTGAGCACATTGCTCAACACATTGCAATAAATCATGTAGAGTTATCCTCAATTTTGGGTGACCTTGAACAATCCTTCACTAATGTAACATCACTTTTTGGCAAGCTTTGTGATGTTACCAAGTATACCAAGGATATTAAAGAGAAACTGAATAAGATTGATGTGGACATGAAAGCTAGTGCTCAAAGGTTATAGCTTGACCCTAGTTCAAGCTTAACACACCACATGAAGGTGAAATTTTTGTCAAAAATTTAGGTAGAGTTACTCAGAGAGGAAGCCAGGATTAGGTCTACACTGATTGACATTCAGAATATGATCCTTCCAGTTATGGACCCAATGCAAAAACATATTGCATATTAAAAAACATTAGTCCAAGATAACAATTTTTTAGTAGTAGATCATATGATCAAACTTTTTGCAGAAGTTCAAGTGGCCCTCTCCACCTGCACAATTTTGAAAGATAATTTGGATAAGACTTTAGCTCTTATTCTTAAGGTACACTTCAAATTTATCTCACTTTTTGATGTCTCTATTTGAATATATTGCATATACCCTTTGACATTATTGTCAAAAAGGGGGAGGATAAAGATAGTAGATCACATGGGAGTAAAGAGAGACTTGTGGAGAAATAAGGGAGAAAATAGATTGATATATGTACAGATAAAAGCTATATATATATTATACCATATGTATGGGGGAGATATGTAAGATATATATATATACAATAGCTTTACAAAGATCAATTTTGAAAAATCAAAAATCAGAATGTTAGTGTACATAAGTTTTGGCTCATAATTGTTTTTGTTACTAATGCCAAAGGGGGAGATTTTTGGCATTATGTTGTATTTTTCATTAGTGAAAACACTTATTCAATTCTAAATGCTTATTAAGCTCATCACTTAGTCCACAGTTTATACCGAGCATTCAGTGGTTACCTTGTAAGTTCAATAGTTAAGAAATTCACATTGAGCATTCTTGAGGCTACCAAGTGAATATGTAGTTCAGCATTGTTTACTGAATAGATAATGGTCATTGAGCTTCACTATATCTACTGAGTCATCATTTTGCATGATATGCAGCCATTTTCTACTGAGTAATGGATGTGTAGTGTTTATCGAGTGACAACAAGGTAAACAAAGGTTTTAGTATTCATCGAGTGACACTATATCTACCAAGTCTCCAATGGTTACCAAGTTCCAAGCTATGTTGTGTGATTAGTATGGATTGAGCTTCTACTTCTAGCAAGTGCATGACGATGCTAAGTAATGCAGTGGATGCCGAGTATCAGAAGGTCACCAAGTCAGCTTGAAGAGCCTGAGTTTTTTTCTGTTTGGATGGCTTAGTAATATTTTGTTTACTTATGTTTTAGCTAACCTTGCTATTTTAATTATTGGAATGGTATATATGTAATGGATTGTATCATTTGAAAATTATTATCATGGAATATTAAGGAATGGACTTGTAATTCTTTGAGAAGAGTGAATGCAAATCTGTAGCAGAGCAAAGTATTCAACAAGGTCTATAAGGAGCAGTAAAGACATATTAGTCACAAGAGGTGACCTGTACTTCAAGATCTGTTCAATAATTAATTTGTAAGTCAAATCTACTATTTCATCTTGATAGGTGAATCAGTTTTCTAAATCCTTTAACAGGGTAGACTTAACAGTCTTTGTATAAATCTCCTAAAAGAGTGCATACTTCATTATATGTTTGCAAAACCTCTAACAAGGTGGACCTAGCAGTCCAAATTGCTCTTAATAGGGCAGATCATTAGAATTGGTCAATGTAAGCCCTAACAGGCCAACTTTTTACTACAATAGTGAAGTTTTGTGGGTATCATCCCCACCCTAGTTTTACTTTCTATTTGGAAGGTTTCTAGGTCACCAAAATACTATGTTCATGTGTTATGACTATTTATATTTTCTCATGCATGCAGTAGATTAGATGAATGAATGACGAATGATTTATATGGTTAAGTGTTGGATTGATTCAAATTTTTTGAGGTTACTGATTCACCCCTCCCCTCTCAATAACCTAACTAGTCTTGAGTATTTCCAACATATGAGTCATTTTAGAATTGAGCATTGGAATGCAACTAAATGAATTCTCAGATATTTGAGAGGAACATATAGTAAGTATTTTATTTTAGGGGCTCTACTACTAGTTTACAAAGCTAGTTCGACTCATATTTCATAGGGGATATTGATACTAGGAAGGTTATATATTTACTATTGGTGGGACAAAAGTGAGTTAGATTTCTTGGCTGCAGAAGGTTAATGATTTATCCACTATAGAGGTACAGTATGTTTCTACTACAAAGGCAACCAATGAGATGATATGGAATTCTTCATGGAATAATCAAGGCACCCACATATGGGGAAAAAATTATAGATAGCTAGAGTGTCATTTATCTTGCAAAGAATTCTACTCTACATTCAAAGACAAAGCACATATAGTTGTGGTACCATTTCGTTTAGTCAGTTTTGGATGATATTTAAAGCTGAAGAAGATACATATACATGATAATCCAACATATATGTTTACCAAGACAATGACAAGGGAGAAGTTGAACTCCTCTTCAACTTCAATCAGTCTCGTAGATTGAATAGAATAAAAGAACAATAGAGTCAAGGGTGGTTTGATATTCCAATGGGATCTATAGGTTTAGCAGTTCTATGATTAGTCTTCAAGTGGGAGGTTATTGTTGTGGAGTCTAATTAATCTCCAAGTGGAAGATTGTTGTGATGTGGAGCCTAATCATACTCATAGGTTAATTTTTTCCCATGTTATTTAGCACGGTTTCCCCTCAGATTCTATTACAAGGATTTAGGGGTGGAACCCCACAAGACAAGGTCAAGGGGTAGTTCCCCTTATAGGGTCCATGGGTAGAGCCCTAGGTGCACTTGACTTTATTATTCTAAAAGGCATCAGCTGTTATTTTTCTATTGGATGACTTATTCTAGACCTCATTTGTAAGTGGAAAGAAACTTGTATAAATTGGATTAGGGTTGGGGATTTTATAATGTATGATAAGATTGTAGCTTCTTGCGATAGGATTGAGTTGTAAGGGATTCGAGATTGTAATCACTGGATAATAATATTGGACTTTTTTTTGGTGGGCATAGCCCAATGATTGGGTGAACCACATTAAATCTTTGTGTCTTGTGTTCTCGTCTATGTGATTTATTATTTTATGGTATTGGTTATATTGCACGTAATTGTTATTTCTATTCGTGGTTAATCCTAACAAAAATATTAAACACATTGACACTTTGATGATCTAATTAAATTCCAATAAGAAATCCCTTATAAATATCCATATCCACCAGGACATAAGCAAAGGAAAATTAAAAAATATCATACGATTGACCATCAACCATCTAGAAAAAACCCAAGAGCTTCTTCGACTTCCTCCAAAATCTAATTCACCCAAATATGAAGGGAATGATAAGGAGGATGAACCAAAATCATAAATTTATCAAAAAATAAGAAGATGGATTGAAATCAATAAGCCACAAATTCATCATTAACATAAAACTTTTTATATTTAAAAAATGATTACGTAGAATCTTGTTTTTGTCTTTTGCAATGTCAAACTTTGTAATAAAAAATCTCTTTCCATGGGAAAGATATGTATCATACTAGAGATAATAGGTTCCCAATGTTAAGATAACCAAGCATTCAATTAAGGGAGGATTTTTTAGAAACCCCTAAAGTGACGAATCAAACTGTGAGAGGAAAGAACATAAATATTATGAACTATAAACACTATCAATAGAAATTTAAAAAATTATATTTTAATCCTTCTTAGCTCTCTTTATCCTCACCATGCCCTCATTATCCTCATGTTTAGGGTCTTGTCTCCTTTTTCTTGCCCCTCCGACCCCCTTCACCCCCATTTTGAAGTGACCTGCTCCCATCATACCTTCTTTTTCTTCATCGAGAGTGACTCTAACCTTTTTATCCTACACCTTAGATGGCTCCTTTAGTATTCCTTTACTAACTCTAGGGATGCTCCCTCCCTCTTAGACTCAATTGCCAAAAAACTATGGGATTTTCCCTCCTCTCCATTCCCCACCATACCTCCTCCCTTCTTTGTGGCCCCAATCATAGGAGTACTTTCCCCATGAATAAGTGGTTTGTTGAGGAATGCAAGTAATTTCATTCGTTGGTTCACAGGGTACTCTCTACCCTTTCCCCCTTATTCATCCATTTGAGGCTCAATTATCACTACCTTCTTTGCCTTAAGAAGTGAAATTTTCTTATGATTCACTATAGATCCATGTGTGCCTCTCTTTTACAATTTCTGAATCTCTTCTAGCATACTATATTTCCTCACCTCCCTCTTCCCCCCTCAACCCTTGATCACAACTCTTTGGTTTCCCACACCTCCACCTTCTATGAGATCTTGGACTATTCCTCCCTCCACCTTACCCCCACCTCATTTCCACCTCTTCATGATCTCCAATATCACTGAGGTGGTTAATTAATAAATAGTAGAAAGACAAAGGATGAGGAAGGGTTCCAATTCAATCTCTTCAAACTTGGTATTACTATTTTGTGGTCCCTTCTCCTAGTTATTTTTAATAGATTGGTTTGTATTGGCTTTCTCAAGTCCTAGTCACATCACATTATTTACCTAATTCATAAGAGTAGGTCAATCTCAGACTATGGTAGCTATAGGACCATCATGTTTGGGAATATATTCGCCAAAATCTATCACATTATTGAATACTATCTTATCTAGGGAGCTTAATTGTGAACCCTTTTGTACTAGAGGTCATGTTAGCTTTTACACTAATTTTGAGACCATGGACCATATTCTAACTCTTTGAACTATCAACAAGGAGGCTTGACATCGATCAAAGATACTCATCAACTACTTTTTTTTGGATTAGGGTAAAAATAGATTTTGAGGGGACCCAAAACCTCTTAATCTATTGCTACTTTTTAAACTTTCATAAAGCTTTTGATTTTATTCCTCACTCGGATCTCTTCAAGAGACTTAGAGATATTGGGATCTCAAAGACCCTATTTATATCTATCATGAGGTTATACAAGAGGTTGATAGGTAGGTTAAGGACTCTATAGATTTTTTTGGATCTTAATCAGAGTGTCATTAGGGTGAATAAAGGGTAACCTCTCTCCCCTACTCTCCTCAGTATCTACATTGATGAGCCCAAGGCTTTCCTTTGGGACTTCTTGCTTCCTAGAGATGGATGATACTTATACCACATTTTGATTTCCATTTTTCTCTTTGTCAATGATATGGTTCTTTTGGCCTTCTCCTTTAAAGGACTCCAAAGGCTCCTTGATGGTTTGGTCTCCTTTTTTGACTCACAATAGTTAATCCTAAACCTAGGTAAGACTCGAATGATAGTCTTTAATTGCTTGAAGACTTCACATCTTTACTTCTACTTTCAAGGTGATGAGATTGAGATCACCTCCTCCTATAATTACTTGGGGTTAAGTTCTTTGGACCCCATTTCATCTTGAGACCTTCTATGTAGTATTAAGTTAATAGAGAGCCCAAATTCCCTAGCTATGCTTGAGTGATAATGCTTCAGATGTCATCTTTTGGACATAAGAAGGTGTCCCTCATGGACTTCTTGGTTAGACTAACTATCCTCTATGAATCCATTGTAAAGGGGCCCTTTCTCTTAGAGTTGGAGTGGGCTTTGATTGAGAGATTCTAGACCCTCCTCCTTTGGTGCATTATCATATTTCATCAACCCACCCCCTACAATATCATATTGGCTAAGTTTTTTGCTCATCCTTTAAAGCTTGGGACTATCTTTGATTTGGTTAGGTTTCTCCATCGGCTTCAGGGCTTCATGGAATCCTTTAGGGATCATCGCATATATTCCTACATGGCCTATTTTTCTTCTAACATGGTTATAGGGTCTGACTCAGATGGTAGAGCTTGTTCTTGGTTTGTTCAAGCCTCTTCTCTTCTAAACTTGACAACATCATCCTATCTTCAATCACTCCTTGAGATGGATTGGGTCTCATACACACCTTTTCCTAAAATTGTATCCTTCAATTATGGACTATTACTCACCTATGAGTAGTTAGGTTTCTTTTCCTCTATCTTATGCCTTCCTTATTTTGTTATTTTCACACTCATCATTTGGTGATCCTATTGTTGGTTGCAGCCTTTTTGTGTTTCTTCCAGTTCCTTAGATCCATTTGTGGTCTCTAGTTGGACATTAATAAATATTATTTTATCTCATATTTTAGCTATCTCAAAATTTTATTTTTGAGACTACGAAAAGATCTAAACTCTCTTAGGGTTATTGTGTAGTTGCTTTAATTTAATTGTACTTGTATGAAAAAAGTATATTGGTGTAATCTACCATGCAAAATTACCATCTTTAACTATAATTTGAATATACAGACTATATGAGATCCAATTATGAGTGACTCATTAAATATCATGATATCATAACATAAAATGTTTGTAAATTTAAAAATAAAATTATCTGATAAAGAAAAGAGTTACAAGAGAGACATTTGATGAAGCTAAACCATATGACATTGTACAATAGAATCAATTTATTTAATTACAAATTTGTGATATATTTTATATATATGTAGAGTACAATGTCACAGAGGCCAGTGATGTAGAGGTCATAATATTGTCGGCAACCATCATGGTAGGGCCACCAACAATGTCCAACAGGGATGATACACCATGGCCAAGGCCACCAACACCATACATAGGAAAAGAGACTATCACAATAGGCAGGAGTAGAGATGTAGAGAACCCAATGTTTGAATTGGAAATAGGGCGAGAAGAGTCATTACAGAGCATTTTTTTAGCTATTTCATAATGTGATAATATTCCTAATTCGTTATCACAAAATATTATTTATGTGATTACAAGTTAACTTTTTTTAATACCTTATAAATTTCATTTCATTTTTTGATCGGTAAAATGCTAATGCCCTTTTTGCATTTATATTAAATTTATAATTTTTTCCCATTCAAAGTGCAGGCATTAGGGAAAAAGAATGGGGAGGAAACCCCCAGTATAGCCCAGGACTAAAGTACTATTCTAGAATATACAAACACCCTGTATCAATCATGGGTTCTTTAGAAGGCATTCCTACTGTTTACAGATGAAAGAATTTATATACATTGAAGCTTGCCCTTACCAAAGGCATTAGAAGATTTCCTTCTTTACTTAGGAATTTTAAAGATATTTTTATTACATTTATATTGTTGAAACCATGATTCTAAAAATGACTTTCTATCATGTGTCATGTCTTCATAGCTTTGCCTCTATTTACATTATCTTCTTCTAAGCTAACTATGAGCGTCAATAAATTCTCTTATATTATAAGCCCATGTTCTTCCAATCAAAACTATAGACTCAAAGTTATAGGTTAGCATAAACCATGTAATCATTGTGGATATCAAATTTATTATATCATTTAGATTTTAAAAAGATACAATTATTTTTATGCCTTATTGTTTAACGAATTTAGAATTTTCTAAGGAATATTTATTAGATCTTATGTTAATATTAATTACCAATCTTATTCCCATGTTTGATTCCTTCTTTTCCTCATTCATAGATAGCATAAAACCATATATTTTTCTTATGATTAATGTTGCATTAAAATAATTAAGATCAACTTAAGAATAGTTTATTTTCTTGCTCTTCAGCTTCATTATGTTTAGTTGTTATATTTGTTACAATACCTTTACTACTTCTCACTTGTAACTATTGGACTATGTATGTATGTATTAGTTATTCTTGTAATTATTGTTTTTAATTTTGATTCTTTTTTCCTATTAAGTAACCTAACCAAGACACCAACCCAGTCAAGTTACTTGCCCATCTTACCCTTTCTTGCATTTTCTTTAGCTACTACTTAATATCCTTTGTTTTGATATTACATAGAGAGATTGGTTTCTTCATTCCACTTTTATTATCCAATATTTATCTCTATTGTACATATTTGATATAAACTATTCATTGAAGACCATATTTTACCTCCACAACATAATAAATTTAAGTTATTATTCTGCCCTTTTACAAGAAATTTTAAGCTTAACATCTTCTAAAGATCAATTGACCTATCTTTCACATATTTCCTTAGGGATTTATTAGTTTTTAATATGTTACCTCTATTGAACAAGGTTAAAAGGGAGTATGTACCATAAAATCTTGTAGAGGAGTAACAACTGACTTAGTCTAACTATTATGATATTTTTCCTTTCTTGTGGGTCTAGAGTTGTTATTGAACACCCATGATAACTACTATTTGAGTTTAGTAAAAAGAAACCTATATTAAATTAGAAAGAATAGAAAGAGTATCAAGCAAGAAAAATAAGCTTTATTAACATAATTAATAAGTTTATTAAACCTTAGAGTGAGATGTTATGATAAGATATAGTCATTCTACATGCATAATAGAAGGATATTAAGTATTCTCTTCCTTCGTAGTTTCTGCAATTTCACTACTCAATGATTCTAATAGATTTAAATCCAGAATCGAGCTACTTTCCCATGCTCCCACTTTAGTTTTTGCAAAGAAGCATTCTATCCTGTCTCTATTTTTATGTGTATAAAAATGAAATAGAAAGTTAAAATTCTTCTACATTATTGAAAACCATTTGACAAGTCTAACCAGATCAAACAAAGAAACAATATGGTATAGTGGTACTAAATGTCTTCCATGCTAAGGGATATCATAAAGATAAGGTCTAAAAATTAACATATCATTTTGAATATTTTCCATAACCTTCTCCAAATTCCCCAAATATTCAACTTTAAACATCATTTTGCATAAAGTGTAGATAATTGATTTATTTGACTCAATCAGATAGTTCATAGAAATAATCATAGTGATGATATCGATATGCACTTTATCCAAGTCAATGTTAGTAACAAATTCTTTGCCTAAATTATAGTAGACAAATCTTGAAATCAAAAAGTGAGTCTTATGAAGAATTGTATTTAAATAAATACCTAATATGAGTTCATCAAAGGCTACCTATGAAGTTGGCCCTTGAAGCTTGATGATAGTGTTCATTATGGGAGCCTCATTGAAATATAATGACTTGGTGTTATATTCTTTGTTTTATGAAGGTGAATGGGAAAATTGAATGATTTAACCAAAATAAGACTATCTATCTTCCTCAAGAATATGAATCATATGTGTTTTCAAAAAGTTGTTGAAAGAAATTGTTATATCTTAAAAGGTGATATGTTCATGAATTTTATATCTTCCCCCTTTTAATGTATGTTCTATGCCTATTATACTTCATTTATAGAGCATTTTTCCTTGTCTTAGGATTGAAGTTGTAAGTACTAATCAAAGTTTGACTTTGTTCATACATATCAATAATGACTTAAAATAGGAAACCAAAAAGGTAATTATACCTTATCAATTTTAAACTCAATCCCATAAATATATTTTATAGCCCCATGTTCATCATGCTTAATGTACTAAAAAATTAATTTGTTGCTACCAACAAATTATATTATATAAATATAAAACAATGATTGCTTTTTGGCCATTAATAATCTTAATATAAGCATAATGATCTTCCTTGATCCTAACAAAACTCAATCCATAAGTTGTGGAATAGAAGTTTCCATAGGAAAAAACAATATTAGAAAGCTCAAAGAAACAAACATAGAGGTGATATCACTATGCACTCGATACAAGTTAGTGTTGGTAACAAATTCTTTGCATAAAATATGGTAGATAGATCTTGAAATTAAAAAATGAGTGTTATGAAGAACCATATTTAAATAAAGACCTGATATGTGTTTGTCAAAGGCTACCTATGAAGTCGGCCCCCAAAGCTTGATGATAGTGCTCATTGTGAGAGCCTAACTAAAAGCTAATGAATCTGTGTCCTTAGATTCTTTGATTTAGGAAGGAGAAAGAGTAGATCGAATGATTTAACCAAAAAAGGGCTATCTATACTCCTCATGAATATGAATCATTATTGTTTTCAAGGAGTTTTTGAAAGAAATCATCATATCTTAAAAGGTGATATGTTCATGAATTTTACATCTTCCTCATTTTTAATGTTTGTGATATGCCTATTATCCTCTATTTATATATAATTCCTCCCTATCTCAAGTTTGAAGTCAATTACTAATCAAAGTTTGATTCTATTCATACTCTAAATAATGTCTTAACATGGGGAATAAAAAAGGTGATAATATGTTATCAGTTTTAAACTCAATCCCATAAATATATTTTACAATCTCATGTTCATCATGCTAGATGTACTACAAAGTTAATTTTTGGGCTCCCTATTCATCACCTTGTTTCTACCAATGAATTATATTATCAAAATACAAGACAATGATTACATTTTGATCATTCATAAAATTAATATAAACATAATGATCGTCATTGATCCTAACAAAAATCAATTCATAAATTGTGGAAGAGAAGTTTCCATAGGAGACAACAATATCATGTTATTTTGGTAAAGAAAAGATATTTTTGCATCTAAATAATGGAATGGTTAAAACCTTTAATGATATTTTTTTATTTTTTGAGACTTGTGATTAATTCACTTAATACATCGTGTTTGAATAATTTTGTGTACATGTGACCTTTGAAATTTTTATTTTTTTGGTAAGAGACAACTTTGATTCTAGAAGATCTTAGATTGGGATGTTATTTAAGTTTAAAACATCTATAATTTTATAATTTTGAAGTGTAACAATAACTTCTATTTTGAGATCCTCAAAACAAAAAACTAGTTGATAAATATAACTCATTGTATACTTTCCTTATTATGCTTTCCTTATTTTTGTTTTGTATTTTCTTTGTTATTGATGGTGGACCTGGATATTTTTGGAAGGCTCTATATTCAATGATGTGAATCTTCAAATAATGTGAATCTTAAATGTAGGATGCATGTAAGAGGAACTAATATAAAGAGATAAATACTTTGATATGAAATATTAGGTGATTGTTTTAAATTATTTAATAATAATTTTAGAAGAAAATCAAGTGTTCATAAAGTAATCAAACTATCCATATAAATCTCTCCCTCAAGATACTCATGCAATAAATTAATTTTAGCATTCATTTATTATGAATTAAAATAATATTATAGTAATAGATTAAAAAATAACTTAGCTGTAAGATCTTTGTTTTACTCAAGTAAAATCCTCTATGAGATTAGACCTTTTCCAATATTTGAGAGCCCTGTACCACCCTAAATTATCAATTATCTTTCGCAATTGCAACCAATGATAGTTCTTCTCTTGGAGAGACTAAAAAATCTCAAAGTGTCAACAATTTCCACCACTTCTAGTTCCTATTACATACATCCTATAGTAAAGACTCACACCATTTGAAGATATGACATCACTAAAATATCAAGGCCCATCACAAATAAAAAAGAAAATACAAAACAAAAATAAGGATATGCTCGAAATAGACATTCTTATTACATTAGCAAATTGTAAAATTGTGGATGCTTTCAAACTAAATAATCTCCTAATCTAAGATCATCTATAAATGAAGTTGTCTCTTACCAACACACAACCAAACTTTTAAATATCATATGCAAACCAAAATAATTTAAGTTGGATGTAATAAGTCAATCTCTTATAAGTCCTAGATAATGAAAAAATTCACTAAAGGTTTTAAACATTCCATCATTTAAACATAACAATATATTTTCTTTACCAACAAACCATGATATTGTAGTCTTTAATCAAAACCTCTCTGATAGATGATGTAAAATGCTCCATTTAATAAGAATTTTGGTACAATAAACACAAGTCCTCTTCTTTTAATTTTTTCTATGTTTAGAAACATTAAATAAAATTCATGATACAATCAAATGGTTACTCATGTTTTCTTGTCCAAGTTTACCAATCTTCATCATAGACATCTGATCAATTCTTTTCATTTAAGATAAAAAATTATTGATTATTTTTTCAAACAAATCTTCCATTTTTAACTTCCACGTTTTATAATTGATACCGTTGAATTTTTAAAAAGAAATGAGAAGAAAAAGTCATGATTTTTCATTCTTTCTAAAAATATACAAAACCACACAATAAAATGTTATTCTCATAGCCAAGAACTTTCAATACTTGAAAGGCATTCTTCTCTATGCATAACCATTGCCTCTCATACCAAATTTTAAGAAATAAGGTAATATTATTGCACTACAATTTCTTACAAATATAACAAATATAAAATATAATTATTTATCCATAATTGCCATATGGTTATGTGATTGCACAACATTATAATTAAAAATAAACCAAGAATCAACATGAACATAAAATTTGTGTTAAAAAAACAATTTGAAAAAAAAAAACCTACATGAATTAATAAAGAGACGTGTTTAAGAAGTCGGAACTCTCTTCTGTCTAACAACACTTTAATAGCACTCATATTTGTAAAATAAACCTATGAAATTGCTATTTCTTGCCACCAATTTATACAAAAATAATAGAAAAATATCTCAAATAGTTTTCCAAAATAAAGCACCATTAAAACATGATATAATAAAATTAAAAATATATAGAATAAAGAGTCTTTTTAAGGATGTAATGAAACATGAATAGAATAAGAAAATTATGTAATAATTTTAGATGACATCTTTTTTTTGTACATTATTGATAATGGTTTGTACCCTTAACAAAGTGTTCAAGATCATAATCCAAATCAGAGGAGGCCTACCAACACTTTACAAGATGATTCACTACTAAATTCACATTTGCTAGAAAAATAGGTTTATGAGCATTTCTACCATCCCTCTTTTATAAATGTAGATAATACTCAATTCCTAAAAATTGAAGATATTTAAGACATGCACAAGATTAAAATGTAGTGAAATTGTAATACTAACATGCACTTCAACATTACCCAATCCCATCTATTAAACACAACGATAAATTTCATTATTTTCTTTCACACATTTAGTTATAGTCACCTATTTTGTTGGATTAATATTCACATCATTTTAAATCTCAATTCATCATCATAACACATTAGTAAAATAATCCTTAACCTATTTTTTTATTTTCTACCCAATAACAAAATTTCTTTAAACATGTCTAATGTGCCACTTGGAATTATATAGCTAGATGTTTTTCTACCAAAACTACTAAGAAAAATAGTTTAGAAATTAACAACCTGCTTGAGAAAAAGTATGTTTCACTACATTTATCATGAGTACATTCAATTTAATTTCAACTTATGGCATAATTCATCAAGGATTAATTCATAGCCCATAAATTTAAACCAAGAACTCCCCACCCCCTTATCAACAGACATTCAATTTTCACTTCAACTTATGTTAAATGTTGTAAAGTATTAATTCAAATGTCATAAATTTAAATTAGGGACTTTCCCCCTTATCATCAACATCCTATCTAATGTATACTATTGTACACTTTGATGAACATAGGTGAGCTATCTTTCTAATTTTTATTAGACCACAATTACATAAAAGGTTTGAATAATCCCTATGGATAAATCACTACATTTAATATATTATGGATATAACACAATGATATATTTAACAAATAAGAAAACCCATTCAAGGTTTGACTTTATTTCTTATTCATTTTCAATGCTTAACCTATAAATTTTATTTATACTTTTTCTCATATTCTATATATAACATGATGTATGAATGCCATATTAGAGTCACTTTTTTAGTATGTAATCAAATTCATAAATCTATATGTTACGAATAGTGCTAAGAATCATGAATAGTGTTCACACAAACTCATCCATCATGCAAATAAATTATTTTCTTACTCTGTGTCATGAATAGTGTTCACACAAACTAATACCTTGTACAAATAAATTATTTTCTTAGTACACATTTGCATCTAGGTATTGTTCACAAGGGTGAACCCTCAATATTTCCTAAAAATTCACTCATCCCAATGCCACTCCAAATCAAACATAATTAAACGTGAAGTTTTTGCTAGGATCAAGCACACTTAGCTTACTATTGCACTTGTAAAACCTTTAGTGAGTGTTATTTAGTTCATCAAGTAACCAAAAAGTTTGTAGACTAGAATTAATCACAAGAAAAACTTTCTTAATGCAAATTTTTTATATCGATTCAAACCTCTTCATCTAAGATCCAATAAATAAATGATATTCAATCCACCAAAGGCATCTAAGGCACAATAAACCTCATCCTTTATGATGTGAAAGTCTTAACGCACAAGAATTGATCCTAGGTAAGCTTATTTTTAAATGTTCAACTTAACTATCAAACCAAAGGTCCATTGACACACAATTAAGACTTGAAAATAACAATAAAGTAATTTATATCAAGATTTCCTTAAACTTTTAATGTACATGAATAGAAATACCAATACCCAATAGATTTTATTATATAAGAGCTCTTCAATAATTTACAATGTTTAGATTTAAAGTTTGAGTTACATTTAACTAGTGTTTGAACTAAGCTTCATCAACCTTTAACAGATAAATTGGAAGAAAATATTATCTTGATGTGATAATGTGAAAAATGTAGATAACAACCAAATAGAAATCCAGGCTACTATCTTGACAAGACAGAACTTTAGTTAAGATCATATACCCCATAATTTCTTGAATAGAACAAAGCCTTGAAAACTAGTCCACAACCTATAAATCAAAGGTAAAGTTGAGAAATCAAACTACCTACTTTGATAAAGTATTATCACACTTTCATCACTCAGAATGACTAATCCAATCAAATTTGAGGATCGTCTTGAGGGTGCCAACAACTTTGTAGCATGGAAATTGGGAATCATGATGATATCAGATGAGGAAAAATAGATTCATATGTAAAAGATAAAATGATAGAACCTATGAATGAGCCAAAAAATCCCAATGGATTGAAATAACAAAAAAGTACCTATACTAGAAAAGAAGACAATTGTATGCCTCATGTTAAAATCTCTAGAGGACACCTTTGAGATAAATAATATAGGTAGAACCATTGCATTCAAAATACAGTTGAATCACATAAGTATGAGTAAAGTAGAATCTTTGAATGCCTTCTTCATGAGAATAATAGAATTAAGGTATCAACTATCAATTATTGGATATGAGATAGAAATTGAGGAATTATCCCTAATAGCTCTAAGTGGACTACCCAACTCATGGGAATCATTCAAAAAAGTAATATGTGTAAGGTCAAAACTCCTAAAGCTAGATCACCTAAGAATTGACTGCCTATAAGAAGAAGCTAGGCAATTACCAAAAGGAATCGAGCAAAAATCCATAAATGAAGACATTGATGTTCTGAATACCAACCATCATAAGAAAGGGAAGAATAAGATGAAATTCAAAAGGAATAAGAATCATAATGGAAAAGATTCATTTAGATAAAGAAAAAATGTTTGAAATACAATGTTTCATATGTGATTAATATGGTCACTATGTTGTAAATTTTCTTGACAAAACTAAGAAAAAAACATCTTATGCTAAAGTTGGAAAAATAAATTAAAAAGAGGGTTCTAAAAAGTTTCTATTAGATTCAATACTATCAAATCATGTATCAAACAAATTCAACACATGGGTGATTGATAGTAGGTCGTCAAGACATAAAATTGGATTATGAGAACATCTAGATACTATGGTGAAATAAATTGAGGAAGAGGTAACCATTGGATCTAACTTTGTACATCATATAAAAGGTGTGGGGACTTGTAACATTAAATTAGACTCGGGCATCACTAGTCAACTATAGGATGTATTGTTATTACCAGGAATTTAAAGAAACCTAGTATCTATATCTTTCCTGAAAGATAATAGATATAGAGTCACTTTCATGGATGAAAAAGTCTTGGCATGGCCAAAGAATGCTACTTTTAAGAAGGCTAAAACCATAGGTATAACACATGGATACCTATACAAACTATGTATTGAGTCAAAACAAGCACTCATTCATGAAACTTATGAGTCCAATGAAATCGAACATAGAAGATTAGGGCATATATTTTGACCCCTAACATCCAAGTAAAATTAGTCATAGGTCTTCCCAAACTAAACACAATTAATAATGGGACATGTAAGGGGCATTCTTTAGGTAAGAACACTCAAGGATCCTTCCAAAATAGTTTAAGAAAAACTTAAAAATTATTGGAATTATTCCATTAAGGCTTATGTAGACCTATGTCAACCCCATCTATAGGAGGATTTGTATATTATATAATTTTTGTGAATGATTTCTATGGAAAGATATGGATCTACTTCCTGAAATGTAAAGAGTCATAAGAGATTCTTAATAAATTCAAAGAATTTAAGGTGCTAACAAAGAACTCATTTGAAAAAAAAATAAAACCTTGAGAACTGACAATGGGAAAGAATTCACTTTCAAAAATATTTAAAGAATTTTGTATCAATGTTGGAATTAAGAGGGAGTTCATTGTACCCTATAATACTCAACAAAATAGGGTGGATGAGAGGAAAAATAGAACCATTGTGGAGGCTGCAAAGTCAATGATGTATGACCAAAATCTTGATACTTCATTTTGGAAAGAAGCTTCATGAACAATTTTCTACATACAAAATAGATGTCCTCACTCACATCTTCATAATAAAACATCAGAAGAGGCCTTTACCAAGATAAAACCTAATATAATTCATTTTAGGTTATTTGGTTGTCTTGTATACATACATGTATCTAAAGGGAAAAGAAAAAAATTAGAACAATCTAGAAGTAAGGGGATTTTTGTAGGTTATAGTGAAACTTATAGAGACTGGAGGATATACAAACCTAAAAAAGGTCAAGTAGAGCTGAGAAGATATATCTCCTTTGAGGAAAAAATTGCCTTCAAAAGGAAGAGATTAGATGAGTTAGAGTTCAAGATTCACCTGAGAACATGTAGGAAGAACCTACTTCTATGCCTTAGAGAGAGAAACTAGAAGAAACCACAAATGAAAACCAAACTAATCCTAAAATTCAGAGGGAGCGTCAAGAATATAATAAAAAAATCAACAAAATGGAAAAACCATTTTGGGATAGAAAGGTTGTTGAGGAACCAAAAAAAATTGTTGCACCAAATGACAATTTTAGAGAGAATAAGAGGCCTAACATATTATTAGACTATGTGTCTCTATTGAACAAGATTATTAACTTAGAACCTACTAGAGTAACTAAAGCTCTTAAACACAAATTATGAAAAGATGTAATGAAAGAGGAGTATCAATCCATTCTAAAAAATGGTGTGTGATATAGTACCTAGACCTAAATAGAAATACATTGTCTCCTCTAAATGGATCTTCAAAATTAAACATGTTGTAGATGGAAGTATAGAGAAACATAAGGAATGTTTTATTGCAAGAGTTTTCTCACAAAAGGAAGGAATTTATTATGAGGATAAATTTGTACATGTCTCTAGATATACATTTGTTAGAGTAGTTATAGCCATTATTGTAGCTAAGGGCTGGAAGATACACTAGATGAATGTAAAGACAACATTCCTAAATGAGACTATCAAAGAGGAAGTCTATCTAGAACAACCTAATAGTTTTGTGATTCTTGATACAACATTCCATGCATGAAAATCAAAGAAATACCTACATGGACTCAAATAGGCTCCCAGAGATTGGAATGTGAGAATTGAAAAGTACATTATGAGACTAGGTTTCTTTAATAATGATGCATATCCAAACTTGTACTTAAAAATTATTAAAGGTGACATTTTTATGTAAACTCTATATGTTGATGACTTGTTGATTACATAACAAGATCACCTCATTTTTCAATGCAAGAAGGATTTGGATTTAGAATTTGATATGAAGTATTTGGATATTCTACACTACTTTTTAGGATTGGAAGTCTAGCATAAACCTAGTGGTATCATTCTGACTCAAGGAAAATATGTTGTTGATATTTTGAAAACATTTGGAATGCTAAATTGTAGGCCTATGACCACACCTATGGAAAAAAACTTACATAATTGGAAAGAAATGGTAGTTGAATCTAGATTTTTAGATCCTACCCTTTATTGACAAATTATCAAATCTTTGATGTACTTGGTTAACACATGACCTGGCATTGGGTATGCAGTGAATTACTTGAGTCATCTTATTTGTGAACCACAGGAGATACACCTTGTTGTTTCTTATCGCATATTGAGGTACTTTTAGAGTACTTTTGGATATAGGCTAAAATCTAAGAATGTTGATTTAGACTTACATGGATACTTAGATTCAAAATGGGTTGAAAAAGTGACTGATCAAAAGAGTGCGTATGGATGTTGGTTTAGTTTGGGACTAACCACGATCTCTTGGATAGGTAGGAAATAGTCTTTTGTAGCACACATTTCAATTGAAGCAAAATATAATGCAACCGTAATGGGAGCTAGAGAAGTAGTATAGCTTCAAAAGTTGATTGTTGGATTATTTGGAGAACCCTTGAAACCTAATACTATCCACTATGAAAATCAGAGTTGCATCAAACTCTTAGTGAATCTTGTTTTCCATGATCAATCTAACCATATAGAGATCCTTTATCATTACATGAGGGATATGGTTAAAAGGAAAGAAATCTAGTTGGAATAATTTCTACAAATGATCAAACAAAATACATTCTTACCAAGCCTCTCTCCAGAGTTAAAGTGGAGTACTTCAGGAAGAAACTTGGTATGGTTAAAATGTAATTTATTGAGACTAATCTCAAAAAATGTCATGTTTTTATTTATTTATTTATATATACATACATACATACATATGTATACATATACATACACACACACACACACACACACACACATATACATACATACATACATACATATGTGTGTGTGTGTGTTTAAAGTGTAAACTCTTTGTCATATGTGTGACTCTATGACCTTATGGGACCCTATGTACATCATTGAAAGGTGATAATCTTTCTAACAATACACACTAGTATACCACATTGTAAAGTGATGACTTTACAATATTCACTATCATGACAAATATCATGTTGACTTGATATTCATGGAAATGTCTTGATAGTTAATATCTCTTGGACTTATTGATATATATCATGTTGACTTGATATTAGTTGTGTATCAATATTCTCCTTATGAGATAATCATGGTGAATTTTATGTAACAAAATATTTGTGAACATAGCATGATATGTTATGGTAGAAATCATGTGATGTGATGTCAGTGTACATATTGTAACAAGGATATATGAATATCATGTAGACTTGATGTTCTATATACTCCTTGATATCACAAGTTAGGTGATGTCAAAATCAGTTCATACTTAGTTATCCTACCTAGCTAAGGAGTGTTAAAATATGATAGCATTAGTTATTATGAAAGGATGAATCTAATAAAATGTGTATGCATTCATGTATACCATTTGACCATGTGAACTGATATACATGCATACACACACAATTATATATATGATAAAAGTAACTATCCTTTTCATCAGTGATTTGATTGTCCATATTTTTCCAATTATGAAATCTATGATTATCTCTTTGAATCATGCATTACCTTGCCAAATAAATCAAGCATTGATTAAGTATATAATCATTTCTTTACAGATATTGATTATGACTTTTATCTAAACAACACTAATAAGATCAATGTTATAATAATTTAATTGCTAATACCCAACTAGATTAGGGCTTTTGGAGATAATTCAAATTAAATCATCACGTATCTTTATACCAATCAGACATGACTGCCCTTTGCTAGGTCTATACATATGGATAGAGTTAGAAGAGATAGGTACCATTGAAAATCATAAAGAGTACTATATTTGTCATCAAACTTAAAAAATAAAGTAAAATTAAAATATTTAGAATTTATATCTCAAATTTGAACATTAATTTAGTGCATACACACTTGTGATTGTTGATAGTTGCACAATAGGAAAATACAAATTAGTATTTTGGAAGTTGATTAAATTACAATCTACTACAAATTTACCAATACATTTATAATGTTTCAAAAGTAATCCAACATAGAGTGGAATGCAGTAAATAAACTATGTAAATCTCCAACTATTGAAATAAAATGAGAATACCAAAAAAATAGAAATAGATTTTAGATGTTGAAGAAAATCCTATGAAGGTCAAGGCAAAAATAGGTATTATGGGACCATCACTAAGCCCACTACAGGTATTATGGGACTGTCACTAAGCCCACTACCATACTTAACATCACTAAGCCCACTACAGGTCTTATGGGACCATCACTAAGCGCACTACGGGTATTATGGGACTGTCACTAAGCCCACTACCATACTTAACATCATTTAAAACTCCTTTAAGGCATATTTATGGTAGGACTAAAGCATATCATGTAATCTAAAAAAATGGTTTAATTATATGCCCAAAAAGTGATAATTGACACATCAATATAGTTATGGTTTTTATTGTTTCTCCCAAATAATTCCACTTTAATGATATAGTTACAAATTTGCAAAAGTTAATTCAAAGATATTACCTAATTCCATAACTTCCAACTCTACAATATTCCTGAATTATAATTAGCAATGGTAAACTTATGATTCATATGTGATAGGACATGACAATGTGGAGTTAAAAATATTATAATAGGACACTTTATTTTTATCCAAACTTGAAGTATTCATTTGATTTTAAAAAAATTACAATGAAATGAGATTCATATATGAATGACACACCACAAATACAAAAACTACATATAGAATGCTATGAATACAAAGGGTTCTAAAAGAACGAAAAATAATTTCATTTTAATATGATATAAGCTATATTAGATATTCATAATAAGTGTGGTTTTTAGCTATTCCAAAATTATCTCATAAATTTTGCACCCATACAAAGCTAATTGCACTAATTTTTTGATATTAATAACATCCAAAATAAGGGGGTTGGCCCTTAGTTCATCACCATGGATAAACCAATCATAAACAACACATTAACATCAAGATATTACCATCACATTTACTTCTTATCCCTTAATATAAAAAAACAAAGTACCCTCACATCAAACTTAAACCAAAAACTACTAACTAAGTTATCACATCTACTAGTAATAGACACAAAATTACTATAGATAGCATATGATCCCATCTAAAAGTATTAGAGTTTCTATCATATGACATAAGTTTCTTCCATATAAAAATATGTATATAATATATA
Source organism: Cupressus sempervirens (assembly GCA_028749045.1). Taxonomy (NCBI): domain Eukaryota; kingdom Viridiplantae; phylum Streptophyta; class Pinopsida; order Cupressales; family Cupressaceae; genus Cupressus; species Cupressus sempervirens. The sequence goes on from CM053784.1 coordinate 344,849,267, forward strand.
AACTATACTACTAGAACTAATACTAGTATAACATATGACTAGTTGAAACCAAAATAATAACAAGTCTTTAAGTCTCGACAACCAAACCAGAAAGATAAAAGATGGATAAATTTGGCAGAAGAGGTGCATGAGTAGATAAAAATAATAATTTTCCCTTATCTTTTCCCTTCTTGGTAAGAAGGACTTTGGACGAGTCATTAGACCCATAAAGCTTCACAAATTTCTTCACTCTGAGATCATCCTCTTCATTCTCATGTTACAATAGTTGAAGGGTAGTTGCACCAACATGAGTAACATTTAGAGAAAACTTGGGGAGATTGAGAAACTCTCATCCAAAGCATTGAATTGATCATTTAGCACCTATGTTTCCCTCTTCATGTCCTTGACCAATCCAAAGATCTCTTGGTAGCTAGCAATTCCCTTTTGTAACATCCATTGTTTGCACTTGCACCACCATAGGGTTAGTAGAAACCATATTATTTTTTCTCCACACACATAGGGGAAGTAGTTGTTAGTGGTCAAATTTGGAAATAGCCTTGCTCTCTCATAATTTCCTTAGAAGTATATTTTTCTCACTCTATTTTGTAGTGAATTTAGAAGTCAAACTTTTATGTATATTATAAGGCATGCTATAAAAAAAATTTATCCCTTTGAAAACAAGTATTCACATGTGTATTATCATCATTTCTTTCTCTTAATTTCCACCTAAGCCTTCGAGGATCATTCTTCATAGAACCATTTGAAAGTTTAATACAAATATAATAATTACTTATATTTTGTCTTGCTTTGACATAATCCTTTAACCCATCCATTAAATTCCATAATTGTTAAATAGTACCTTTTTTGATCCCCTATATCATCATTAATATAAAAATCCACACAACCTTCCTTATTTAAAATAAACTTTAAACCCATATCCTACCTTAACATAAACATCACCCGCAAGATCCAATAAAAATAAATAATTTTAAAATTAATCATCATTCCCCTTGTCTAAAATTGTGTTCCCTCTCATTAAGGGTGCAAACCTCATCTAGGATTGAAACCATCTACCTCTGACACCTTAAACCCTGAACATGCAGCCCATAGCATGTCATAGCATCTACCATGATATTTCTATCCTAATAAGTGTGATGTGGATCATAACTATCCAACATAGTTAGGAGGTGCCAAATATCCCTAATAATACCACTTATTTCCCACCCCAAGTTAAAGTTCCCTTTGACCACCTCCACCACCATCTTAGAATCACCTTCTATACTAATGTTCTTCCACCCCATGCTAACAATCAACTTTAGTGCCCAAAAGAGTGTCATTTCCTCAGCCACATTATTCAAAGTGTTACCCAAGTTTTTTGTGTATGTCAATAGTTGCCTACCAGCTGAATCCCATAAAATACCCCCACCAACAACACATTCATTTTTGGTAGCACTGTCAAATTTGAGTTTCACCTTTGGTTGTTTGGGGGGTTTCCATTTAGTATTCCCCTTTTTCAAATTTTTAGATTTACCAAACTTATGGAAGGAATCCCAGAGACTCCAACATATAGAAATCCTTTTTTCATTTATAGATGGTGGACCATGAGGCATCTTCCATTTACTAATTTTTGAATTTTCCATTAGTAGACTAGTAATTATCTTGCACACTATCTCCTCTTTTCTCTTTGTTTCCATGCAGAACCTATTATTCCTTTCCTTCCAAATTCCCTAGAAAACATGAAGAGGGATCATTTTCCACATAAGTATGATCAAAGGATGTAGGAAGCGGCAATCCTAGTTTAAAATGAATTGTTGCAAACCCCTAGGAAAGACCCAAACTAATTGGAATTTTTAAAGAATGGATTGTCAATTATTCAAAGCAAATGGACAATGAATGAATATATGTTTTATACTCATTAGTTTTACACAAGTAACATATATTAGGAATTTAAAATCCTATTTTTCTTAAATTATCCATGGTGATAATTTTTCCATTAAAAGAAATTAATTTTGAGGATAAGATGGTTGTTCCAAACCTTTCCTTAATAAAGGGAAGTAATATTCTTTCCAAACATCATGTGGTAAGCTGATTTGATGAAGAAAGACCCATTGGAGTTTCTATCCTAGGCAATCATGTCATCACCTAGAAAAAGAGAAACTCTATAAGCCTCCAATGTCTCCTTAAGTTCCCCATCTAAACCTCTCAAAGTTATAAGGGACCACTACAAGAAAATTTCTCTCCCTCTATCTTGTAAGATAGTCACTAACATTTTCACCAAAGTTTAGTTTTAACATTCCTTCCAACTAATAGAATTTAATCTAAGCAATGGGCTTTTTTCCTAACCAAGTTTCTTCCCAAAACCTTATTTTATTACCCCTCTAATCTAAATTATGAATTCAAGTTACAATACCTGGTGTAGAACCTGTAGTATTGTGACTAAAATTGAAAATAGTTAAAATGCAACAATAGATGTTCTACAAGCCAAAAGGTGATCCATTCATTTTGAAAAATAGAGTTTATACAAGTTTCATGGGTCCCAAGGGTCACCATTATCCCTTGGAAATGAAAATGAAAAGTACACAAACTAATTAATTGCAAAATAAACTCTAACAACTATAAAAACTATAAAAAGCTATATTAAAATTTACATCTACTTATAGAAGTCGTAACTTTCTACTCTTAGCTCAAAATCACAAATCGTCATTTTTTTTGGAAAGATATTCTAGAGACATACATTTATTTTCCAAAGTCTTAGGCATAGTGCTATGATTTCTTCACCCTGGCAAAGCCCAAAAATGCCCTAGAGACCTCTAAAAATGCAAAATACTAGAAAATAGAAAATACCAAAAAAATGGATTTCGATATTTTTCCATTTTTTCTTGTACCAACATCCTCTGCATCTTCTTGGACTATGTTTTGATCATTCCTTCATCCTTGAGAGTAAATTGGCCCCATTTCATCCACACTTTGCATCAGATGTGGAAAATGAAGTTGGATTTGTTCACATGTAAGCCATTTTCCCTATTGAACAAATTGTCTTACTTTTACCACATGGTACAAATAGATTTTCTGGTTCCTAAAATTCTTCATGACAATTTCCATAATTTGATCACTATGAAGTGGATTGAAAACTTCTAGATTCATCTCTATATGATTGATTTCTTTAGCAACATCTACAATATCCAGTAAATGAGGAAAATATGGCTTCAACCGTTCTACATTGAGGACTAGGTGAATACCCAAAAATGGAAGAAATTTGAGTTCACATGCATTTTCACCAACTGTCTTTATAATCTTATAAGGAGCATAGTGAAGAGGATGAAGCTTCCCAACAATACCTTATCCCAACCTAAAAATTGTGAGGAGTTTGATGCTCATAATGCCTCTGCTTATACTTCATAGTGGTCTACTCCAAAATTTCATGAACTTGTTGCTACAAATGATGAATTCTATCAATGAACTTCATTGCTTTTTCCTTCTCCTTGTCCAAGCATGGTACCAAGTTAGGTTTCATAACAAGAATAGAAAAATTTATTGGTGCTAAGGGCTAATATCCAAGACAAACTCCAAATGGGCTATGGCCAGCTGAACTATGAATTTCCCTATTATAGCTATGTTGTACATAGGGAAGGCTCTCATCTCATGTGCAAGGATGTTTGGAGCAATAGATATGCAAGATTTGAATAATTATTTGATTAATAACCTCTATTTGACCATCTATTTGAGAGTGGAAAGCAGTAGACTTTGTTAGTTTTATGTCCATCATTGCCCATAATGAAGACCAAAATTTACTGAGAAAGCAACTATCCCTATTTGAAATAAAGCTTTTTGGTAGTCCAAAATGAACCCAAACATGCTAAAAAAAGAGTTTTGCAGTTTCTTTAGTAGAGATTGCCTTTCTACAAGTCACCAAGATTGTCATTTTTGAAAATTTGTCAACTACAACATATACACAATCATGCCCATGTTTTGTGATAGGAAAACCAGACATAAAATCCTTTGAAATTGAATGCCAAGGTTTATCTGGAATAGGAAGTGGTAAATATAAACCTAGCTTATGATTTGCAGGCTTTGCAATGACACATGTTGTACATGTTTGAATGTATTTCATCATGTCATTTTCCATTTTTGGCCAGTAAAAATATCTTTGTAGGATAGCAGTAGTCTTACCTATTCCAAAATGACCAGCAACCTTCTTGTAGTGAACTTCCCATATTAACTTCTTACGTTCTTCCTTAGGAACACATATTTGGCCAAAGTGACAGTGCATTCCATCTTGCAAGTAAAAATCATTCACATGCTTATCTTCCACTACCTGAATATAAACATCAAAAAATTCATTATCATGTCCATACAAGTGGGTCCAATTTTCTATTTGGTGACCACATGATTATAATACCATACTTATTCTTGCAATTGGAGGCCTAATCAGACAATCTGCTACCTTATTGGTGCTTCTTTTCTTATCACAAATGTTGAGATGAAATTGTTGAAGATAAGTTGACCATATTTGATACCTATTATTCTGTAATTTACCTTGTGTTTGTAAAAATTGAAGGGGTTTGTGATTTGTGTGGATGATATTCTCCTTTCCCAATACATAATGTTTCCATTGCTTGCAAGCTTGAACAATAGCATATATTTCTTTGTCATAGGCGGCATATCTATAGACTATGTCAAAAAATGTCTCACTCTCGTAGGCAACTAGATGTCCATGTTGCATGAGGACTGCTCCGAATGCATATTCTAATCCATCAATTTGTATTTCAAAAGACTATTGTAAATTAGGAAGAGATAAAATTGGTGCAGAACATAACCTTTGTTTTAACTACTCAAATGCTTGTTGTTGAGCACCTCTCCACTTGAATTTCACTTTCATACCTCCTCATAATGAATGATTCAAAGGCCAAGACAAATGTAAAATTCCAAGCACAAATCAATGATAAAAGTTAGCTAACCCCAAGAAGCTATGCAACTCTATGAGATTCCTTCGAGTAGGTACATCTTTAATTACATGGATTTTTTTAGGATAAACATAAACACCGTCACTATCAATAACATATCCCAAGTACTTAATAGTTTGCATACCAAAATAACATTTTTCTTTATTTGCATAGAGTCCATGGTTTTGTAATCTATAAAGTATTTTCTCCACATGTTGTAGATGTTCTTCCCAAGTTTAGAATATCATCTAGATATACAACTACAAATGAGTCAATGAATGGCTTGACAACATCATTCATCATCCTTATAAATGTGGCTAGGGCATTTGTGAGACCAAAAGGGATCACCAACCATTCAAATAGTCCTTCTTTAGATTTAAAGGTAGTCTTCCATACATCTGTTGGATCAATTGGTACTTGATGGTACCCAGATTTCAAGTCAATTTTAGTGAAGAATTTTTTGCCTCTAATCTGGTCTAAGAGATCATCTATCCAAGGAATTGGATATCTATTTTTTACAGTGATCTTATTCAATGATTTGTAATCAATACAAAGCCTCCATGTATCAAGAACAATTGGGTACCATAGGGAGATGCACTTGGGCAGATATGTCTTTTCTAAATTTATTCTTGTATCTTCCTTTTTATCTCATCATTCTCTAGAACTTATCTCCTATATACTGAATCATTATGCAATGGGGTTTCTAGTATCAAATCAATAGAGTTTCTAACTTGGCAATATGAGGGTACCCCTGTTGGTAACTCAAACACATTGTAATATTTTGTTAAAATCTAATCCATTGACCTTTGTTTTTTTGTTGTGATGGACAAAATAGAATTGGAATTAAACACATTTTTCTTTTTGTTCCTCTAGATAGATCATTAATAACACAAATGTACCAGTTTGGGCTATTAAACTTCTACATTGTTTTGCACTAATCAAAGATGCAGAGTGTGTAGAACTTACCTCTAGAATTTGGTACTTTTGTCAACCTAATTTGATTATCATGCTTTGTGGCCTTGATTCATACACTCCATGATGTTGATACATGTATGGCTGCCCCAACAGAATATCACACACATCAAGAGGAGCTACATCACAGATCACATCATCTTTGAATGGTTTTATGGAATATGAAAGATGACATTGCTTGTTTACTTGAATGTTTCACCCTTGGCTCACCCACTCCATAGAATATGCTTGTGGGTGTGATGTTGTCTTCAAATTCAATCTCTTTACAGTTTCAGAAGATATGAAATTCTTTTGACTACCACTATCAACAATAAAATGTAAAGCTTTTCCTCCTACCCACATCTGTGAATGGAATAATCTCTCTTCATCATCATGAGAAAATACTTTTTTAGTGGCCACAGTGGCATATGGGTCAGCCTCAATGATTTGTTCATCCTCTTGTTTTCCAACTTCTGTCATCTTGGGTTCAATAGCTTCTTCATGGGCTTCCATCATTAAATTCTTTATAGTTCTACAATATTTAGTGTTACTAGAGGGACTTTTATGGATTTCACACCACATACCTAATTCTTTCCCTATTTTCTTTACCCCCAATATCTTCTTTGCTGGTGAATTTGGAGATGGTTCCTTGGCTATTGTTTTCCCATTGGCTTATTCCTTCACCTTTCCATTTGTTGTTCATTGGATTTTCCCTCCTCCCTCTTTGTTTGAACTTCTCCTCAATTTTTTATGCATATTTGAAAGCACTATGTAATGTTTCTATATTCAAGAAATTCATTTCAGTCTAAATGTATCTATGAAAACCACTCTTATACTTCAAAACTCAATGTTTTCCTAAGTCTTTGATGCCAAGCTTTGTAGAGAGAGAATAAAAAATGTTGGTGTACTCCTGAACCGATTGGTCTTTCTTCTATCAAAGTAATTTCCATTGCATATATTTTTGTTCATAGGTATCCTCCAGGTAATATTCTTATTTTATATGCTCTATAAATTCTTCCCATGTGGGTTTTTAATCAAATAACATAGAAAATTCATTTCCATTCGAAGATTCTTGGGTTTCTTCATTATGCCAACTTCACATGATTCTTAGCTTTGAGGAGGGTGAAGGTTATCTTTTCAATATCTAAGAAATTATTAACACAAAAATACCTCTCTAATTTGGACAACTAGTCATCTGTTGGAATATTCAAATGGGAAGAATGCTTCTGAGAGAGGGGGGTGAATTAGATGTAATATATTTAAAATCTTTAAACTGAAAGTGGATTGCATACATACAAACCTATTAAACAATTATGAGAAACACATAAGAATCACCACCTAACACTGGGGTGGGGATGATACCCACAAAATTTGCTACAGTAGTAAGGTTTTAACCACTTCTGATGGTCTACCCTATTAAAGGCCCGCCCTGTTAAAGGTTTTACATTGTATCAATAGTGACCTGGTTAGAGGATTTACAAACACTTTACATGAAGTGTCACCCTGTTAAAGGATTTAATCGTGTATTTAAAGGATCTATGAAATAGTTGTTAAGCTATCCTATTACCATAGGATTTTCATTCTAATACAATTTCTAGAAAGTATTAGGTACAATAAACCTGATAGATTACAATCCTTTGATTGCTGAATACAGGCACTTGATTTGCTTTCTCTGATCTTGATCCTTTGTGATCTGATAGTCCTTACTCTGAAAGTAGTTTTCCTTACACACCCTTGTATATCCACTCATATGTTTTACAATGAAATTTCATCTTCCTTATAAAGACATTTGAGGATTTAGGGTTAGGTATGGATCTACGATCCATATTCAATCTCTATTTCTCGCTCATTGTTTGCACTTCTTCCATTGGTAGCATGCCTTCATCATTTTTCTTATTGGCTGCATGTAGATTGCATAGGAAAAATAAAAGATTCGATCTTATCATTTAATCCTTTGAGATTCGTCACATGTCGGCCATAAAAATGATTTACATATGAATCAATGAAGTTACAAACTCATATGTACATTCTGTGTTGCTCGACACTTGCTAATTCCAAATGCTCGGCACTAATAACAAACTAGCTTACTCGGCACTTGTTTCATTCCTGTATTGTTCGGCATCATCTATGACTTGGCACTTGAATATCACTTGGCACTTGTATCTGCTCGGCACTTTATTCTGCTCGGCACTTGAACTTCACTCGGCACATGATCTTTACTCGACACCTGAAGACTACTCGACACATGAAGATCACTCGGCACCTGAAGTCTTTCCTAACTCGGCTTTTGTTGTGGCTCAGCATACATGGTGTACTCGGCTCCAATATAGAAAGTAGTTAAGTGTATTGGCACTCAAGTGTCAAAAACCATTATGAGGTTAACAATCTCCCCCTTTGACATGAGTGACAAAAACACTTAACTGACCTTGTGAGTACATTAACTAATCTGTTTGGTATATACAGAGTTTTTAAAGAATACTTGATCAAAATTTGTAACTTACAATATATACCTCAAAATTATTGTAACTTCCCCTGAGTTGGTTGTGCCTCATACATCATATAGTATCTCCTCTTTAGTTAATATCTCCCCCTTTTATTCTTATCTCTTCCTTTTATTCTTATCTCCCCCTTTTTGACACTTATGTCAAAGGATTTTAAGGGTTAAGACCATATTTCACCAAAAATGTGATGTTTACCTCCATAATCATCCTGAGAGCTGCATCCCAATTGTTCAAAGCAATTTCCAATGACTTATGCTAGATGGTAGTCTCTGCAACAAGATGAATAAGTCAATCTGATGTAGAAAGATGAGAATATTTCTTGAGAACAGTTTCTGCATAGACTTGTTCCTTATGGAGTAATTCCAAATGTGGGGTAATGGAGGATTGTAGCTATATCAGTTTTGCTTTGATATTGGCTTCATCTACTGTTAATATGGCTATTTCTTTGTGAGTGTGAAGCGATTGAGCAAAATGCTTCTCACTTTGAGCTGGATCATTTGGTAACTGTATGCTTGAAATGTTTAAATTTCTTTCCAAGCTCAATATCTTTTGGCTTGTCTCTTGTGTGAAGTATGAAAAGTCACACAATTTTTTGTACCATGAGAATATATTCTCAAGTACCTTTTTCACTTTGTCTACTAACTTTTCCAATTCAACCTGTGAAAGTGCTATTTCACTAGATACTTTCTCATTCACTTTCCCTTGAAATTTTCTTTCAGACCATTCCATAAGTTTTGCATTTGTTTCTTGGTCTTCATTTGTCACCTGGTCAACAATATCTAATAATTTCTCTGTGATATGCTTTGACTCATCTGGTGATTGCAAACTGAAGGCATCCATAAAGATGTCCTTAATCTCATGTAGTGTTTGCTTTTGTTTATACTCCTTCCTGAGTATCTCTTGTCTCTTTCTTCTATCCAGTGCTTCCTGCACCTCATTTATTTGATCAATAGTTATTGTTTTTGAGTCATAGCCTGGTATGACTATCTCCTCATCTAATTCAAGGTCTCCATAGTGAAGTACCCTTCCAAATTTTGTAGTACTAGATTTTGGTACAGATATTTGCAATGGTTGTTGTGAAGGAGTTCCCAAGGTAGGCAAATTTATCAATGTTTGTATTGCCTCCTACTCTTTAGCAGTTTCCATTGTTTTCTCCTCCTACTGTCTACTATCCTTATCAATTATGGTAATCTTAGGAAGTGCACCTTGTGTTTATGCTGTAGGATCAGATGTAATAGTCTATCCTATTTGTTCTGTTCCTTTTTCTACAGCTGCACTCGACTTCTATATTGTAGTGTCAGCTATGCATGTTGAAATAATTGTTGGCATTTGAAGTTGACCACTAGTAGCTGTAGAGATGATAGAAGGTGGTTCTTGTGGATTCACCTTATCTCTAACTATGCTTTCTACTAGTTTTTGCAATTCATCCATACTGACCAATACTGGAACTACACATAATATTGCTTGTTGTGTAGATTGGTCAAGGATTCTTTTGAGATCTTCTACAGCTAATGGATTGATGTTCTAACCAGAAGTATCAGGAACATCAATAATAGTTATAGTTTTTGCAGGTGTGATGGGTACATGAGGAGGGATAGAGGGTGGCAGTTGTGTGTCTTGCACACTCTGATCTGGTGCTACTCTTGCTTAGTTGTTGTCAATACATCTTGTTTTTGTGTCTCTTCCTCCTCTCGATCTTTCTTTTCTTCTTCTTTCTTCTCTTCTTCTACCTTATTTTCTTCTTCTACTTTCTTTTCTTCTTCTCCCTTCTCTACTACTGTCTTCTCTTCTCTCCTTTTTCTCCTCTCTTCTAGTGGAGTAGTAGCTTGTTCCTTGTATTCTTCAAGAAAATCTTCAATCTTTTTGTACAATTTTTTCCATGATTTCATTGTTCTTTGAACAATTTCTTCCATACTATTTTGGAGTATGAAGAATGCCCTATACTTAGGTGTAAACCTATTATTATGCCTTTTGACTGCTTTCTTTATTTGTTCCCTAGTCAAATCCGGCAATACGCTTGCTAGGGTTGATTCCCTCATCTCCTTTTCCATTTTGAAACAAAAATGCCATCTGTCTTCTACAATTTTAGATAGTTCTTTTGGCAATTGTCCATCTAGTTCAAGTGGAGTGTACTTGAACTGTGCCATCATTCCATAAAATATTTCTTCTATCCTATTCTATTCTTCTTTAGTAAACTTATTGAAATCAACTTTATTTAAGTTGCTTAAATCACCATTTCCAATATTTTTACATAAGGTATCAACTGAAGAATGGCTTACCTTTTTAGATTGATCTTCTTCATTAGAATCAGGTTGAGCCACATATCTTCTTCTTTTCCTTGGCTCTTCCAGTGTTTCCTTGATTGGTTTCTTCTTTGTAACTTCCTCTTTAGCCTTTTGAGTGGAGGCCCTTGTTGCAGCTCATGTTGTAGGCTTTTGAGGTGATGGCATGGAAAATTTCTTTGGTTTTTTCTGAGATGGAGGCTATTCTGTTGCCTTTCTTTTCTTTGTCTCAGCTTCATTTGGTGCTTCCTTGGCTTCTTTGTCTTCTGCACCTTCCTCCTTGTCTTCACCTAGGCCTTGAGTTAATTCCATTGGGCCTTATTCTTGTTCATCTTAATCATCATTGTCATCTTCTTCTTCTTCTGCTTCAACCTCAATTTCTTCACCAAATTTCTTCTTAATCTTCTTTAACAATTTGTCTTTCTTCTTTAATGTGGAAGCAGTCTTTAATTCCATGTTTATTTTTGACCTTACTACATCATAAGTGCCAAAATGTGGAGCACTTTTATCTATTTCTTCTACCAATAATGCAGTTATTGTTGTAGATGCCTCATCAACATTGATTTCATATCCAAATGGCCTTAGCCATCTCACTCTTGGAATTGCAGCTTGAATTTATGTAAAGTCAATATCAGCCAAGAAGCATATATCATTAACATGTTCTTCTACTAAAGAAACTAGTATTCTCACCCTTTGTTTCATGGATTTCTTGAAATCTTCAAAATAACTTGTCATCAGGGTATCAAAATTTTCTCCCATTTGTTCTATATATTCATTGATTTGGGCAATGATAGTTCTATCATTCCTCCATGTAATTTTTCCGAAAGAGGGAAACTCATTTTGAACATAGAAGAATATACAAATTAGAATTGCTCCAAATTTGCATTGAGCACCCTTTATCCTTCTTATGGCAGCTAGGTTTTCAGTAATCTATTGTAGTTGTAGTTCTGCAAGATCATAAGTATGATCCTTTTTCACCAATTTGTAACCTACATCTACTGCAATACACGGCACACTGTTGAGTCTACTGGATTGATAGAACTTATGGGCAATGACTCTAACAGTAAACTCAACTAGAGGATCCTGAATTGTGTGAATTATCATTCTTCTCTTATTCCACTGAGCACCAATGTTCTTTTCAATAACCTCCTTTGATTCACTTCTCAAGGTTTTGAACTGATCTAGGGTAGGGTACCCTGTTACTCTATGTATGATTTCTTTGGTTAATTTGATGGGAGTATCTTCTAACCATAAACTTTCACCATGAATTTTGCTTAACACAAGTTTAACCCATTTTGTCTTGAATACGATGGGAAAGCTCAAAACTCGGGTCAAACCCTTTCTTTCAACAATTTTGAATTCATCTTTTAAGACTCCATCTACGCACAATTTCTCATAGGCTTTCCTTATTTCCATATCTCCTAGGGCTCCTATCTTACAATTCTAGCATCTCCTCACGTCTTGAACCATTACAACTTTTGGGGGTATTTGGGAGAGAGCTCCGGATGGTCATTTTTGTATGCAACTTCAGGTATGGGGCAAAAATCAGGTTGCTTGACCTCATTGGACACTAACTAAACCTCAAATGACTCTTTGTGCTCAGTTTTCTTGGAAATTGATGCCATTTATGCAAACTAGGGTTTCCTTTTTACGAAATATGAAACTGCATAGCTCGGCACAAATGAAAAATACCTCAAGATCGATGAAATCATGTTGAGAGATGTTGCAATCTGCTTGAAATGCTGGATTCTATGTTGTGAAGTTGCTTTTCTCTCTTTCTCTTCTTTGCTTCTTGATCGCGATGAGGAAAACTAATTAGAATCGCGATAATATACCCTATTTTCATTGCATTAAATTCTCAACTACCAACTTGGCTTCTAAAAAAATTTAACCTAACTCGGCATCAGTTATCAACTCGGTTGCTGTTAGGAGCTCAGCATGTGTTGGAGTTTAACTCGACATCCAAAGATAGCTTGGCAACATCATTTAGATTTTGTCTTAACATCTTGTCTCATGCAGATTTATACTTTGCATTGCTTCTTTGTCTTGGGATTGATGTGTGATATAGCTTTGTATATCAGTCTCGTATACTTCTCATGCTTAGTTTGATGAAGTGTGATCACTTGACCTATTGGGTGAAGTGATCCCTCCACTTGATGTGTTGCATTCATATTTATTTTTCCAAGTCTTATTCATTTGCCCCCTTATCTTTTTGACATCAATCTTTTCTTTGCCCTTATTTTCTTCAGTCTTGGGTGCCTTTGATCTTGTAGGACAGTTTCTGCTGATATGACCAACTTTCAAACAACTGAAACATGTGGTTTGATTCAACCATATTTTGTAGTTCCCTTTGAAATGTGTTATCATGTAGTTCTGTGGTATATGTCCATATTCCTGACAATAATGATAGCTATACCTGGTGTTGTAATCCCAATGATAGTGACTTTCATTCCCTTTTGATTTTGTTGGTTGATTTGATGTCCATATAGGCTTTGATCTGCATTCAAATGCTCTATGTCCATACTTCTTGCAATTATGACAGTGTCCATCAAATTTTTGTGTCCTTGTAACTCTGGATCTACAATCTTGTGTCATATGTCCTTGCATGTTGCACTTGTGACAATAACTCTTGCTCTTGAGTGTATTTGGCTGATTGAATTTTCTATTCCTACAAATATTAGCAGTATGCCCCTTCTTATTACAGTAATGACAAGTGGGTTTTGAATTCTTACCTATGTCATCTTTTTGCTCGACACTCTTTGATGATTCTCCAACCTCAGTGCTATTGTATCCTAGTCCTGATGTATCATGGGCAGATTTTGTGGATTTTCGCAACTATTCAAAATACTTGATGGCTTCACTTGACTTGTTGAGATTCTTAGCTACCTCTTTTTCTCTGTTCAATTCATTCTGTAGTTTTTCATTGTGTATCTTCAAAGTAGAGATCTCAATATCTTTCATATTGAGTTCATGATGAAGGTTCATCATTTGGGCAAGTGTATCCATCTGCATATTTGAGATCCTTGTTAATTTAGTACATTTTTCTTCAAGCCTGTTTGCAAGATTTTTTTTGTCATTTTCTATCATGACTCTATCCTCAACTGCTCTTTTCTTTTGTTCAGTGATTTCACATATCATTATGGCCTATGATTCATGTTTCATCTTGAGAGATCTTATCTCCTCTGCTTGAACTTTGTTTTTCTCCATCAGTTCTGCTATTGCTGCATCAAACTCTTTAGCGTCTCCATTGGCACACAGTTTTGTGGTATCAATCTCCTTATAGTTTATATCATTTTCAGCTATGGCTATATCCTTTCTTTTCTTCAAATATTTTCTCAATTCTTCCCTTGCTTCCTCTACTCTGTGTAGATCCAGTTGCACATCAATCACTTGATTTTCAATAATCTTCCCAAGTTTGAAGACTTCCATCTTTAGATCTTTTTCTTCAAGTTGTTAGACTTCTTTTTGTGAGAACCAGTTGCTCTGATACCAATTGTTGGAATATTCAAATGGGAAGAATTCTTTTGAGAGGGGGGGTGAATCCGAAGTAATATATTTAAAATCTTTAAACTGAAAGTGGAATGCATACATACAAACCTATTAAACAATTATGAGAAACACATAAGAATCACCACATAACACTTGAGATTTTGGTAACCCAAAAACCCTCTAGGAATAAGAAGGTAAAATTGGGGTGGGGATGATACCCACAAAATTTTTTGCAGTAGTAAGGTTTTAACCACTTCTGATGGTCTGCCCTGTTAAAGGCTTTACACTATATCAATAGTGACCTGGTGAGATGATTTGTTAAAGGATTTAATCACCTATTTAAAGGATCTATGAAATAGTTGTTAAGCTAACCTGTTACCATAGGATTTTCATTCTAATACAATTGCTAGAAAGTATTAGGTACAATAAACCTGATGGATTACAATCCTTTGATTGCTGAATACAGGTAGTTGATCTGCTTTCTCTGATCTTGATCCTTTGTGATCTGATAGTCCTTACTCTAAAAGTAGTTTTCCTTACACACCCTTGTATATCCACTCATATGTTTTACAATTAAATTTTGTCTTCCTTATAAAGACATTTGAGGATTTAGGGTTAGGTATGGATCTACGATCCATATTCAATCTCTATTTCCCGCTCATTGTTTGCACTTCTTCCATTGGTTGCATGCCTTCATCATTTTTCTTATTGGCTGCATGTAGATTGCATAGGAAAAATAAAAAATTTGATCTTATCATTTAATCCTTCGAGATTCATCACATGTCGTCCATGAAAATGATTTACATATGAATCAATGAAGTTACAAACTCATATGTACATTCTGTGTTGCTCGGCACTTGCTGATTCTAGATGCTCGGCACTAATAACAAAATGGCTTACTCGACACATTTTATTTTTGTATTGCTCAGCATCATCTATGACTCGGCAATTGAATATCACTCGGCACTTGTATCTGCTCAGCACTTTATTCTGCTCAGCACTTGAACTTCACTCGGCACCTGATCTTTACTTGGCACCTAAAGACTACTCAGCACATGAAGATCACTCGGCACCTGAAGTCTTTCCTAACTCGGCTTCTATTGTGGCTCGGCATACATGGTGTACTCGGCTCCAATATAGAAAGTAGTTAAGTGTATAAATTCTTCCCATGTGGGTTTTTAATCAAATAACATAGAAAATTCATTTCCATTCAGAGATTCTTGGGTTTCTTCATTATGCCAACTTCACATGATTCTTAGCTTTGAGGAGGGTGAAGGTTATCTTTTCAATATCTAAGAAATTATTAACACAAAAATACCTCTCTAATTTGGACAACTAGTCATCAACAACATCTGCATCAATTTTTCTTTGAAAATTTGGAATGTCAAAATTTACCTACACCTTGAATGAGGTTTGTCCACCAAATTTTGAATTTATCGAACTGGCATGTAACTCTCATTTTTCAAGCATCCATGAAAATTGCTGCATCATTTCTTCATGTTACTTATTTAACACCTCTTCTACTAGTGTTTTGAGGGATTCATCCATCCCTTCTAATGATTGTTTTACCATCTACGACCATGTGCATCTCAAAGGAAGATAATTTGAGAGATATCTCGTGGCCAATCCTAAACTTCAATAAGTTGACCATGTGTGATGGGACATATAGGAGTGAACAAGCTCTAATACCATTGATCTAAATTAAAAATTTAGGTTACAATACCTGTGTAGAACCTGCAGTATTGTGACTAAAGTTGAAAATAGTTAAAATACAACAGTAGATGTTTTGCAAGCCAAAAAGTGATCCATTCATTTCAAAAAATAGAGTTTATACAAGTTTCATGGATCCCAAGGGTCACCATTATACCTTGGAAATGAAAAAAAAAAAGTCCACAAACTAATTAAGTGCAAAATAAACTCTAAGAATTATAAAAACTATATTAAAATTTACATCTAGTTATAGAAGTTGTAACTTTCTACTCGTAGCTCGAAATCACAAACTGTCAAAATTTATGGAAAGATATTATAAAGACCTACATTTATTGTCTAAAATCTTAAGCGTAGCACTATGACCTCTTCATCTTGCTAAAGCCCAAAAATATCCTAGAGACCTCCAAAAATGCAAAATACTAGAACATAGAAAATACCAAAAAAATGGATTTCAATATTTTCCCATTTTTCTTGTGCCAACATCCTTTGTATCTTCCTAAACTATGTTTTGATAACCCTCCCAACCAAACAACGTAACCCATCTCTTAGAAGTTTAGAGTTTTTCATCACAATATTCCAAATTTTAGATCCCTCTGGTCGGTCATTTTCCATTAAATAGTACACATAAGGGATATTGCCAAGATACTTTGCCTTTATGATTTTACACTAGCTTTCCTGGTCCGTAGCAAGTCTCCAACCAACCTTGGCCAAGAGAGATTTATTTAGTCCATTATCCTTGCTATCCCCAACCCCCCCCCCCCCCCAATATTTTGGTTTACACATTGTTTCCCAATTGAGAAGACTAAGTGTATTACTTTCTTCACTTCTTATCTGTAATAAGTTTCATTGGATTTTCTCCAATTTCTTCACCATTGATTGGGTTATCTTGAACAAGCAAAGGAAATACACAGGAACCCCTTGCAATGATGGGGTAAGTAATTGCAACTAACCAGCACTACTCAACAACTTACCCTTCCATCCAAACAATTATTTCAGCATTCTTTCCATTATAGTATTTCAAAACTAGTTAGAGACTTCTTTTACTATCATGGGAAGACCAAGGTACATATAAAGAATACCAACATACTAGCAACTTAATATGTTATGTATCTGTAACTAGAGATTTTGATATGTGTCAAAGAAATATATTTTACTCTTTCTAAAATTTATATTTTATCTCAAGAAATCAACATAATCATCAAGAAAATTATGTCATATCCTAGCTTCCACAATTGAAGAGCATCCATATAAAAAGGTTCCATCTACAAACAATTGTATAACCTCTAGAGGTATGGTAGTTGTAGTCTTGACCCTGACCATCGAATTAGAATAGGCCATCCTTGAGAAATATCTCCCCATGACTTTAGCTATCATGATAAAGAGATAAGGTGATATTGGGTCTCCTTGCCTAAGGCCCCAACTAGCATTGAAATATCCCCAAGGAGTCCCATTAACAATAATAGAGAAATTGATAGTTTTCACCATAGATTTAATTAACCCCATAACTTTACTATTGAATTATTCAATCCTCTTAAGAAATTCATTAAGGAATTCTCATTTAATCTTATCATAATCTTTTGAAATGTCAAGTTTTAGTGCCATTCTAGAGATTATGCTCTTATACATTGAGTAGATCACCATGTGTATAGTGATAACCGCATCCAAAATCTATCTACCCAAGATAAATCCCTTTTGGGGGGTAGCAATAAAGTTCTCTAGAAAGGGTTTTATTTTATTGACCAATATTTTAGAGAAAACTTTGTAAAATGTGTTACATAAATTGATGGGCCTAAAGTTTGTAAGAATTTTTGGATCCAAAATTTTAGGAACAAGGACAATAAAGTGTTGTTAAGCCTCCTTACCAATTTCCTATTCTAAAGAAGTCTCTAGTAGCCCTAGTGAGATCTATCTTAACACTCTCCCAGAAGTGTTGGAAAAAGGAAGGGGAAGGCCATCTACTCCTAGAGCCTTGTAGGCCCCTCATAGAGAAAATAACTTTCCTCACTTCTCCTTTGTAACCTATCTAGTGATGATTTCATTATCTTCCTCCTTCAACACATTAGGCAAGTATTGGATAAGATTATTTTATTTTATCACATCAACATTCCTATTCTAACCAACACAAGCTTCAACAAAGTAAGTGGTGGCCCATCTCCCCATGTCCTCTTGATCCACCAAAGTTTTATTTTTTCCATCTTGCAATGAAGTAATAGTGTTTCCCTTTTTATGTTTTGATTCTAACCTATGGAAAAAGGTTGCATTCATATCTTCCTCTACTAACCACTAGATCTTGGATCTTTGTTTCTAATACATCTCCTCCTTAGCAGTGACTTCTTTCCATTGAGCCCTACAATACTCTTCCTCCTTTAGGGTGTCAACATACAAATATCCCATTGCCATTTTGTTTTTGAGTTTTTCTATTTTGGCCTCAATCTCCTCCTTAAATATCTTTAGATGAGGTTTTATTCCACATCATTTCTCCTCACATTCTCCAATTTTTTAGTCATTCTATATATGGCATTACCTTCCACCCTTATGTCCCACCATTCTTCCACACATTGCCTAAATTCAGGGTGTGACTACCACATTATCTCATATCTAAATGGTTTAGGACCATAAACCATCCAACCAGTTAAACAATAGAGGTGAGTTGTTAGAAAAAGTTCTAGGAAGAGTTATTAGAATAGAGGAGATTAATTGATGGTAGTCCACTAAAAAAAGGAGTTTATCCAATCTATACTAAATTATAAACTATCATATCCTATTATTTGAGTAGGTAAATGGGGTCCCTTGCATATCCATATCAATGAGGTCATAGGGGCCTTGAATAAGAGTCTATCAAATATTGCACATTATTTATAAAATTATTCATCCCTCCCAACTTCTCAGAGGGGTAAAGAGGAGAGTTAAAGTCTATCATGCATAAGAATTTCTTACTCCTATTATTACACATAAAGGTGGATATATCTTCCCAAGTCTCAAGTCTTCTAGTTCTCATGTTAGGAGCATAAATATTTATGATGCACCAGTTCATATTATTTTAGAAATGTTCTGTAGCTATAAAAAAATTATCCTTCCATAAATTTGTCCTAGAAACAACTAGAGATTCCAAAGAGTGGTAACACCTCCTAAATCCTAATCTACCTCACTATAACTAACCATAGCCCCAAGCCATATTTTATCAACTAATTTAGAGAAATCCAAAAAAAACCATTTTCACTTCTTTAATAAAAAGAATCTCAAATCTAAAAGAGTAAATTGGCTGCTTGAGAGAAAATTGTTTCTAAGGACCATCTATGCCTCTAATATTCCATGAAAGGAGCTTCATTTCTTACCTTTTGAAGTACTCTCCAATATTGATTTCTTACCATTATTAATTTCCCTTTCCATTTTCTTTGTTTGTGTACATCTGTGAGTGTTAAATAGTGACCTCTAAATTAACCACACACTTCAACATGATCATTTTTTGTTAGGTACATCCAAGAATGAACATGAGATTATTCATCTTGAATGTCTACACAAGGTGCATTCTATCTTAATGGAGTTTTACTATGTGCTCTCAGAATTGAGAGTTCAATAACTAGACTAACTAGAACAAAGGATATAATCTAGATGAATGCAAGATTAAGCTAAGATGTATGCAATTTAATCTGAGAATAAGATAAGAAAATTACTCTAAATAAATTCATTTTAATCTATATGAAAAATAATATGAAGGAAATGGAGTTGTGAATGAAAAATTCTTGAGTGCTTAATCCAACAGTGATTCGATACTCATCAATTGCATCCTCTCAAATGAGAGGCTGAGGATCTCTTTTATAGAATCTCATAACCAAACAATAGTCAAGATCAACTAGATGAATGATTCATATTTATAGAGGGTTGAGTGAGAATAGTAAGTTCCATTATTGAAGGAATTGAATGAGATGAATTGGGATGGAATATTGGAGAGTATATTTTGTTTATTCAATTAAATATGACCTCATAATCAAATATTCTAATTAATTAACTAATTAGATTCAACAATTAGGATGAGGATATTTAATTAAATCAAATATATTTAATTTTATTTTCATGTGTATTAGCTAAAGGGGCTGAATTGAATTTAATTTAAACGCTAGGACTTGTTATTAAATTAATTTGATTAGAAGGTTATTTAGCCAATTTAAGTCGATATTTAAGAACTAAATAAAGTATGTGATTAATATAGATTAGGGGTTTTTTGCATTTGACACTTAGGTCAAGTAAAGACAATTAGGATAAAAAATTCCTAGTACAATAGGCCTCAATTGATCAAGAAATTGATGTTGTATGATTGATGCACCAAAATTGGTTCATAATGCCAATATGCCAATTTTGGGGTATTACATTTGCCCCTCTTTGAATTAATGTGCAAGTAGCAACATTCAAAGAAGTTAAAAGTCTGAAGCATAGAACAAGAACTAAGATTGGATTCGAGATTGATGATACAAAAACCAATTGATAAGATTTTTAAGGTTATCTCTAGAATTAAGCTTAACCCTCTGAAGTCCAAATAGAACACCTAGATACTAGTCCAAGAGAAAAAAAATTGTCATGATTCATAGAATTGTCCTCATAAAAAGGCTCAATCCTCAGAATTCTAGGTTAGAATTCCCTAATACCTATCCATTAAAAGATAGAGGCTTAATCCTCATAAGTTAGGGTTAGAATGCCCTGATACTTATCCATTAAACGGTGACTGAAAGAAAGCTTAACAAAGCTTAGTCATCTAGAGTCTAAATAGAACACCTAAATATTATCCATAAAAGAGATAACAAGACCTATCATGAGTCGTAGGATTATCCATAGAATGAGACTTAACCCTCAAGTGTCTAGATAGAATGCCTAGATGCCTGTCCATTGAGCTATGATAAAGACTTCTATAAGTTTGATCAGTTGATCAATAAATAAGATAGCATATGATTTTAGATATAGGGAATAAAGATGACCCTAGCAATGAGGACATTGATTTTTGATCAGATTGGAGCAAGATTTGATTGATTCAATGATAGAATCATCCTACCCCCTTGGGAGCAAAATTGAAAGATGACACATCAGAATAGTGATAAAGAGAAGTATATTTCAAGATAATTATTTGATCAGGGATGTAGAAGGATGTATAATGAATCAAAAGAGTATGTAGAAAATTTGGATTCAATTGAGAGTGATTTAGAGGTCCATTTGAAAAAGTTTGACCAATCTTTTACCACAATTGACTTTTGATAATTAAAAAAATAAAATTTTTGATAAAATATTGAGTTGATGTTGTTATAAGATTCACATTGCATTAGAAAGATATTGCACAAGTGTTCAATCACATTGGTCCCAAAAATTTAAAATGCAAATTTGAATTCTTCAAAGTGTGTCAAATTTCAATTTTGATCCAAAAAATGAGTTCAGAGTGGTCTATTTAGCTAGTGGGGTGATTTACATGCCATCAAAGCACTTTGAAAAATTAGGTCAAAACCTATATAAGGCCCCAAAAGGTCTTTTTCAAATCATTTGATCATTTTCCTTTTGTGGAGAAGGAGCTATGAGGAAAAAATGTTGGTTCCCATGCATTCTCGTCAATTTTATTGATCTAGGTGACACAGTCAGCCAAAGGACTAGGGATCACATGTAAGTAGTCAATAAACCTCCTTTTGAGTAAAAATTTGATACATTTTAGTCAATATTTTGGTCAATTTGAGTCATTATAGATTGTTAGGTGTCAATTCCTCACACAAGGACTCATTTCTTTATGTAAGGCTACAAGAATTCTCACATGAAGAAGTGCTATGAAAGCACAGTCTCACACCATTAGTGGTGAAACCTCATGTGTGAAATGCCAATATTTCATGTAGGAAACCCTCTAATAGGGTCAAAACACATGCACACATGGGGAAAACTCCCATGAGTGAGGTTTCTCACATGAATAGTAAACTTTCCTCATGCAGAAAAATACATGTCTAGCACGAGATTGTGGTACCTCCCATGATCTTTTGGTCAATCTTGATGTAGTTAGTGAGTCAAATCACATATTTTTTGTTGTTCTAGCATCATTTTTGGTTGTTATAGCATGGTTGTAGGTAGTTGTTAGCAAAATTTTGTAGTATTTAGAGA
Source organism: Cupressus sempervirens (assembly GCA_028749045.1). Classification (NCBI taxonomy): domain Eukaryota; kingdom Viridiplantae; phylum Streptophyta; class Pinopsida; order Cupressales; family Cupressaceae; genus Cupressus; species Cupressus sempervirens. The sequence continues at coordinate 344,871,245 of CM053784.1, forward strand.
TATTATTCTGATTGAGTGTGCACTAATTGTGTTATGTTGTTTGACTATTTGCTAGTTTATTTTCTAGATGTTTGATTTCATTCACATTATCTAGCCATCAAGGCCTTAGTTAGATAGTTGGATGTTGCAGAGGTGACAAATATTGACACATTGGGCCTTGCTCATTTATGTAATATCTCCAACATTCGAGTGAATCATGGTTTATTGATAGCACTGGTGGAGCATTTCCATTTGGAGATGAACACCTTCCACCTACCCTAAGGTGGGATGATGATCACATTAGAGTTTAACTAAAGGATACTCACAATTCCCTTTCATGGCTCGTGCATCAAGTATGACACACAATTGAGGATAGGTACCTTAGCATTGAGGGAAATATTCTAGGATGACATTATTATGGGTAGGGTCATCCCTTGGGAGGAGTTGGTACAATAGTATGGTCCTATACATAGAATAGCAGTGGTACTGGGTGCTTTCCTTGGTTGCTACCTAGTTCTTGACATAGGGCAACATGTACTAGAGTGAAGGTGGATCTGATGCTACAATGCATGATAGAGAAGCTTGCTCATTTTGGTTGGGGTAAGTGGATGTTGGCTCATATGTTCCATGAGATGCATGAGATCACCTATAGAGAGGTGAAGAGCATTAAAGATGATATTTATGTGCTATAGGTGTGGGCATGGGAGCACTTTCCCATTAGGAGGTCAATTTTAGAGGATCTGAGACAACCTCATGAGCCCTATATTTTCCAATAGAGGGGGAAAATGACCCAACCCGCACTTGTTAAGACTAAGTAGTGGAGATCTCAACTAGATGACCTAGTGGTAGTAGTATGGAGACCTTAGAGGGAGACAAAGGCTTGGGATGATGTTTGAGCATAGTAGGGCTACATATTTGCCTCATGATCATTGATTAATCAATCTATTTAGGTGATTGAGAGATTTCTATTGACACAAGTATGGAGGTAGTATGGTCACCCTTAGGACATTTCTCAGGAGTACTATGCATATGCCTACTTCACCGATGAGGTGAAGAAGGGTTGGTTGGTGATGTCGGGTCCTGGGTGATCCATGATAGATGTGTGGAGACTGACACTTACCTATTGGGATTACTTGCCCATAGTTACATATGGAGGAATGACTCCTAACTTTAGGGAGTATTTTGTGAGTCATCCTTTTCCATGGTTTACAAGTCTAGTAGGCATGTCAATACTCATTCAGCTAGTACAACCACCATAGTAGAAGAGACCCCAATAGAGGGCCACATAGGTTCTAATTCCACCTTAGAAAATGAGGATGGATCCTAGTGTTGGGGGCAGTGGATATGGACAAAGAAAACCACAAGGTGAGATGGTAACATTAGGTGTCATTGGTGGTGATGTACATTAACATAGAGTGGAGGACCATCCTCCATAGCAAGAAAAGGTAGAGGGGGGAAGATGAGGAGATTTAGTACTAGCCTACTCCAATACCATAGGGTAGAGACTTTTTAGCATAGACATAGGATAGACTATAGAGATCACAAGATCAGGTTATGAAAGTGCAGTAGAAGCTTAGGACAGTTGTAGATCTAGGTGGCAATCCAAGATGCATGCTTAGTGGAGCACGATCGAGAGATCCAAGAGCTCTGAGATTAGCTAGAGATACAACATGATGAGGCTTGCACATAGACAACATGATCTGCATATTATCATGTTGCATATGCTAGGGTGGTACTAGAGGTTGTAGAGAAGGTGCCCCATTTCTTAGAGTATGCCAAAGAATCAAAGGGTGCTTGTCCTCCTACTAGATAAAATGCTCCTCCTCTTCCTCCTCCACTAGGGAATGAAGGGGAAGGTTGTAGTTAGTTCACTCTCCTCTATCATTTATTATGTATAGCATGTATATGAGATGTGTCATCATCTTACTTTTATATCATTTTGAGACATTGTTTTTGATAGTGCTCGAGTGGAACCCTTTTTGTATCATGTCACATTTTGACTCATTTGATATATATATATATATGAGAGCTATCTTTTGATATCATTGCAAGTGTCACATTTTGTGTCCTTATAATGTCCATACATGAGATGATTTCCTAGATGATTTTGATTTATGCAAATTTGTATGATGTATGAATTCATAGTGTAGATGAGATTTGGTATATGATGCATATGTTATGGAATAGATATAGATATGTGATATATATTTATGACATGATTTGAGTATGCTAAAATGTAAATGAATGTTATGATAATGTAAAAATGGATACGTACTAATATCTCATGCAAGTTTGACATTTGTTGCTCATGACAGGTGCTCCACAAAATTCATAAAGATTCACCATGGAATCAAATGCTTATGCATTCAAGATGAAATGTGATACACAAAAGAAGTGTTCTTCCTCTCAAATCAAGGAATGCAATTGAATAAGTAACTGAGATCATGCCCTAATGCAAATTTAGTATGAAATGTAGTCCTATGCTAGATACAAACTCTAGGACTAGTTATTGAACCCGTAAGATATAGTTTTCATCATAGATCATTTTGTTAAGGCCACCAAGTGTTGTACAACCCTCACTAACATTTCAATCATGAGAATATGAATATGACATGAGTCATAGTTTTGTCAAAATTAGATGTAAGCATTAAGGCACAAGAAGCTAGAATAACCATAACATATTTTCCTATCAATTTAGTAAGTTGACATAAGTAGAAAAGCATAAATGCTAGGATGACCAAAATTTTTCTTGCATACAAGCACACCAATAATGTAAGAGATCCTTCTCATGTTAAGTAATTAGTAAGTATTATGTTTGCAATGAGCCTTGTGTTCATAACCTAAGATAGAAGTGTGCTAACCATACTTGTAGTGACCCATGCATTCACTTCACAGGACAAGTATTATTATTTTAGTGTAGCATGGAGAATTCACTCAAATAAACAAGGAGAAGAACCAAACTCACCAAAGTCTCCATATAAAATGGGTCAAGGTACACATGGCCATCCAACATGAGATAGTGGCTCTTATAGTGGACACCACTTTGGTATGGATCCTTCAGATCATTGGAACTAAACTAGTAAATAGAAAACAAAGACAAGATCATGCCCCTAGTCCTTGCTCCTCTAGTAAAAGTAGACATCCTATAGTTTCTCAAATAGGAATGACAAAGTGAAAGAAAAACACAAGAAGAAAGTCTTAGTATAGCTTAAACAGTTTAAGTGTTTCAAATTCAATTTTAGTTTCAATAGACTAATTTCAAATATCAAAATTTAGAACATTTGTAAGAAATTTCTTTACTAGATGGATGACAGTAGACAAATGCAGTTAGGACAACTAGTGACTAACATCAGAGCAATCTTCATTGAGAGGAATCTCATCAGTAGACTAAGTGATAGTAGGAAGATACAATTAGGATAGTTGCAACTGATGCAAAAGGGATTTTCTTCAAGAGAAATCTCATCAATAGACTAAGTCACAATAGGAAAACATAGTTAAGATAACTAGTGACTATCACAAAAGAGATTCTTTAAAACTATATGGTGTTTTCCCCTAGACTATGACCAATTTCAATCCATGTAGATTTGAGAAGATTCTCAAAGATAACCATGAGTATGCATGAGTGAAAGTAGAAAAATAAATCAGGAAAGTAAAGAACTGAAAGCGGAAAGCAATTGTGTTATTTCTATCTGTGGTTAATTCAAATAAGTGGTATCAAAGCCAAACCATCATCATTTTTATTTTTTAGCCAAACCATCATCATTTTTTATTATTTGTAGGAAGGTCTCATGATTGATTGGGTGCAGTGGTAGATGAGAGTAAGCTGAAGGTTGAGAAGTTTAATGCATAGAACTTTCAGTTATGAAAAATAAAAAATGGAGGACTATCTTTATCACAAGAATTTATGGAATTCATTAGAAGGAAAACCCAAGAAACAAGGAACTATGGAAGATGAGGACTGGGATATTTTATATAGAAAGGAACTTAGAAGTATTCCATTATGCTTGACACCATTAGTGACATTTAACATTACAAAACTGAAGATGATGGAAGAGTTGATGCAAACCCTAGTGAAATTGTATGAAAATCCCTCCTCTTCAAACATTGTATTTTAAATGAAGCATTTATTTAATATGAAAATGGCAGAAGATGGATCTATTGTAGATCATTTAAATGAGTTTAATATTGTTACTAGTTAGTTATGTTATGTGAATGTCAATTTTGATGAAGAAATTAGGGTTCTCTTGATTTTGTGTTCTTTTTCCTAAAAGTTGGAATGACTTGGTAATGGTTGTGAGTAATTTTTTTTTAGATCTAATACCCTGAAATTTGATGATGTGATTGGTGTTATTATGAGTTAGAAAACTCATAGGAAAACCTTAGGTGGATCCACATCAAGAAGTTATTTGAATGCACAAAGCAGAGGTAGAATGACTGAGAGAGGAAGTAATTCTAAAAATCATGGGAAATCAACAGGAAAGTCAAAGGGAAAGAGGTCTCAATCTAGAGGACCAAGAGATTGTTGGTACTCTAGGAAACCAGGGCATAAGATGTCCAAGATTTTTGGACTCAAAATAACAATGAAGGAGCTAAACCAGAAGTGAACAATGAGGAAAATTTGGCAAGTAACAAATCCGAAGAGGATGCTTTACTTATTTCTTTAGAAAGCATTGATGATTCTTAGGTTTTAGATTCTAGGGATTCATTTTATGCTACCCCACATAGAGGTTATTTTATTGATTATTTCCAAGGGGATTTTGGGCTTTTTTATTGGGGGATAATGAACCATGTCATATTGTTGGAAAGGAAAAATTTAAGATTAAGTTGTAGAATGGGAATCATTGGCTACTACATGAGGTAAGACATGTTCTAATCCTGAGTAGGAAGTTAATTTCAGTGGGGCAACTTAGTGATGTGGGTTGCATAGTTACTTTTAATGATAAAAATTGCAAGGTTTCAAAAGATTCCCTTGTAGTAGAAAAATGTGTGAAAGTAGGCACTTTATATCTTTGTATAGGCCACATTGTTCCTTCTACTTTGATTATTTCAGAGAAAAATGAATGTTTAGAAATAGTTGTTGCAGTTGAGCAGGGAAAACAAATAGTTGATGTAGATTATGATAAAGTGCTATTGTACTATAGCCTTGGGCACATGAGTGAGAATGGTATGAAATTACTTCATTCAAAGAAAGTTTAACTAGGTCTAAAATGTCTCATTATGGATTTCTATGAAAGTTGTTTCTATGGAAAACAAAAGAAAGGTAGTTTTGTGAAGAGTGGGAAGGAAAAGAAAAATGAGAAATTAGAACTTGTGCATATAGATGTATGGTGATATTGTAGCTTCTTGCAGCAATACTGAGTTGTAAGGGTTGTGGATTGTAATCACTAGATAATAATAATATTGGACTTGTTGTTTGTGGATGTAGCCTAGGGATTGGGTGAACCACATTAATCCTTGTGTCTTGTGTTCTCATTTGTGCACTCTATTATTTTTTTCATATTGGATATGTTTTCATGTAACTGTTATTTTTTTCTATGGTTAATCTGAAGTGGTATCAAAGCCAAACAGTAATCTTTTTTTTTCTTTGGTTAGACCGTCGTCATTTTTTTTTAGATGCATTGCTAGATAGAGCATTTGAAACAAGAGGCATCTATTTACCAAGTTTTCACCTTCTTGGAAGAGATTCTATTTTTGCTACTATGATGCCTGTTTGCCAAGTTTTCATCATTGGCACTTTTCTTTATTTTCTTCAATTTTTGTGTTCTTTTATCTTTTCAATTTTTTTGTATTTTCAATTTTTTTGTTATTATCAAATCACCTATTGCTAGGTTTTCACTAGGATAATAGATTTTTTTAGGACTTTTTGCAATTTTCAAAAAAAAAATAGGACATTTAGATATGTACAAAGAGCTTCAAAGAATATTAATTGTAGAACCTTTTCAAATGAAGGTTGTTGATCAGCTCCTTAAGTGATTCTCCTTCAGTAGTTGAGAGTTGATAAGTGCATGATCAAAAAACTATAGTAATCATGTATGGACCAAGCTAGTTAGGCTCAAAATTTCCCTTATGCACCTGATGTTGTTGATTCTTAGGGTTCTCCCTCAGAACAAGGTCACCCACTTGGAAGTCTCATGGTTTAACTTTCTTAATGTAACTCTTGGACATCCTCTTTTGGTAAGCTCGTAGATGATCAAAAACCACTTATCAATGTTCATCAAGTAGTTTTAGCTCTTGTAGCCAAGATATTCTAAAGTCATTATCAGTAATGAGGCTCTTTAGAGAGACTCATAGAGTAGGAATCTCAAACTCAATTGGAAGCACAACATTCACTCTGTATACTAAAGCAAAGGGTGTTGTCCCCATAGGACTTTTGATATTTGTTTTATAGGTCTATAAAGTCGGATTGATTCGAAGATGCCAATCCCTTCTAGATTTGTTAATTTTATGATGTAGGATTTTGAGAATATCCTTATTACATGCTTTCACTTCTCTGTTACCCTAGTGGTAGTAGATGGAAGACCAATGTTGCGTGATTTTGAACTTTGAACATATCTATTTTAGATTATTATTTTTGAATTGCCTCCAATGTTAGTAATAAAAGAGGACCATACACCATGCCTATAGATGATGTAGTTGAGGATAAACATAGCTATAATGTTTCCATTAGCCTCAGCAAGACGTACTACCTCTACCCACTTCATAAAGTAGTATGTAGGTATTATGATGAATTTGTGTCCATTTTAGGAAGAGGAATGAATCTGACCTACCAAATCAAAGGCTCTTTGTTGGAATGGCCAAAGTGTGATGAAACAAATTAGCTCCCTAGATGGAGCATGAATCAATTTTTTGTGGAGTTGATACTACTTGCAAGACTTCACATATTTGATTACCTTTTTCTCCATTTATATCCAATGGTAACCAGCTCTAATAATTTTATGAGCTAGTGTCAGGACATTTGAGTGTGATCCAAAAATGCCTTCATGTACCTTAATTACCATGTATTTTGACTCTTTGGGTTCTAGACACCTAAGGATCGTGCCATCGAGACATCTCTTAAACAAGTTGTTAGTGATGATGGCATATTGTGAAGCATTTCAAATAAGGTGACATTTTTCATTTTGAGTCAGAGTAGCCAGAATAATCTGGCCATGTAAGTAGAAGTATATATGGTGATAGTGAGATAAATCATTTCCTGTGACAGAACAAATCATTCAAGATTTAGGAGAATTATAAGCAGGGTAGTATAATGTCTCCACTAGGAACTCATGTTGAAAGTCATTTTCTAGCATTTGTAACATAGAAGCTAAAGTGGTCATTGCATTATCACCTTGTTTTCTCGAGGAATCTGCTTGAAAGTAACATGTGTAAAGTAATTTTTTAGATCATCAACCATTCTCTTGTAAGACATTAGTTTTTCATCTTTTTTCTAATAGATTTTGTTAACCTAGTTGATCACCAACTATGAATCACCAAAGATGTTCAGTTCAGCTACCATCCATTCAATGTTGATTTTCATCCCATTGATCAAGGCTTCATATTTAGCAATATTATTTGTACAAGGAAAAAGAGTATTATACGCATTGGGTAGAAAATATTTATGTGGGTTGATGAGTAGAAGTCTAGCACTAGATCCTTGTGTGAACGATATGTCAAAGAACATAACCCATGTTTGGTGTGTTAGCTTTAGAATAAACTCATCAAGAAATTCTTGTAGATGAGTACTTCTCTGCATACTCTTGGCTAGAGTTCCATCAACATAGTCTTCCATTGTTTTGTGCATCATATCATGGAATATTGTCATAATTGCAATTTGATATCTTGCACCAACATTCTTTAAGCCAAATGACATTACGTTCCAGCAAAAGGTTCCCCATGCACAAGTGAAGGTAATCTTCTCTTAGTCTTCTAGCAATTTTAATTGGGTTATAGCCAAAGAAACTATTCATTAATGATTGCATTTCATACCTAGTCATCTTTTCCACTACCATAGCAATGTTAGATAGCGGAAAATCATCCTTAGTGCATGCTTTGTTGAGATCTCAGAAATCAGTATAAACTATGATAGATTTATTATGTTTTGAGACTAGAAATATATTTTATATCCTTTTTACATAATCAGTGGCATGAATGAAACCATCTTTCAGAGTTTCTATTTAATAGGTTTCACCCTTGGTGCAATGGACAAATGATGCATAATTAGATTAGGATCTAAACATGGCATATTTGAATATGTCCATGCAAATTTGATCTTTCTTTCCCAAAATAAATCAATGAATTCTTATTTTTCCTCAATAGATAATGATTGTGGAAGATGTATGATATGAGGATGTTCCTCATTACTTAGATTTATTGAGTGCATTGGTTCTATCAACGCTAATGATCACTGTTGAAAGTGACTTAGAATTGTATCAAATATCCCATCCTTAGGTGCATTAGAGAGATTTTCACCTTCAAATACATCTTTTATTTTTACTATTTTCAGCTTCGTGCTGCCACAATGTGGTTTTCACCATTGGAGTGCCTATTCTTTTTTCTTTTGATTGTATACCTGAGATATTTGATGTCATTTTTATTCATGTTGAAAAAAAATTCAATGGTTGAATACATCATTCAACAACATGTAGATAGCAAGCAAGAGCATAGTCATTCTAGAATGTGGCAACTTTTCTAGATGTAGTATTTGAGTTCCATTCTATTAGCTCAAGATAAGTGAGTGAAAGAGAAATGGCAGGTTCAATTGTGTTCATAATATAGTCATCCAAAAATATTTCATCCAAAGGTATGTTTGAATTCCTTTGAGTTCTAATGACATCAATCAAATGTTAGAATCTGATAAGATTAATAACCCAGAAAACTAGTGCAAAGAATAAATATCTAAACTATGAATGCAAATGATACAAAATCAAAATAGCATCATAGAGTTAGTCTCCAAGAGAGTAATGCAAATGCTGGAAGCAAAATAGCATTAAGAGGATGCAAAAATAAGAGATACAAATACAAGCCAGGTAGCATGCTTATATAGGCTAAGAAGAGGGAGGAGGTGGCAACACCAACCAATGAGGAGCAACCATCTATCGGACTAAAGATAGCAAAGTATCTTCCCAAGATAGCTAATGGATGCTCACATGTAGGAAGGTGACACCTCACAACCATTCACCTAATAAGACATGCTTTATTAACCTAAGCGAGATTATTAAAAGTGTAGAAAAAACCTATCAAAATAGGAAAAATAAAAAACTACACTAACACCCCCCCATAAGTGAAGCTTAGGTGGATGTAGAAATGGGTCCCGACAAGTCAAATCTGATGAGGTACCCATGTACATAAAATTCCCTCAAAAGAGAGAGAAAAGAGACTCTCCAAAGAAAATTAGGACACCAAGTGAGAGGGAGAGGCCCCCCCAAAAGATGAAGCATCCCGCAACTCCAGCAAAGCTTGCAAATTTTGTCCGATTGATCCACTTACATCGAACAAGTTTTCTTCCCTTAGGAAAAGGGACAAGATCCCAAGTGTGGTTCCTCATCAAGGAACTATACTCTTCCTGCATAGTTGTATCCCACTCAGAAATACTAGAAGCCACATGAAAGGACTATGGATTTGAGGCAGTAGCAATGAAGATGTGTAGAGCATCTTGGAATTGTAAATGAGTCTACTTGGTGTCTGATGGATCCCCAACCCAATCACCTACAAACTGAAAGGTCTGTCTAGCCCAAAGTGGACCAGAAGATGGAGAATCTAGAGGAGAATCATCAACCTGTGAATGATGACTAGGAGAGGAAGGAGGTGAGTCCTCTGAATCACTCTCTGCATCAAAAGTGGAGGTAGAAGACTGCTCAAGTGAATCTGACCCATTAGAAGATCTATCATGTATTCCAAGTGACTCCAACGTCAAAGTAGAAGGAAACCAAGTGACCATGCTCTGCTAGTTAAGCTGATGCAAGTAGTGAAAGTTAAGATGGCCAAATTTCTCATGCCATCATCTTCTCACATCATTAAAGTGAGTGAGCAAAATAGTCAAAGGAGGATCAGGAACAAAGTGAGAAAACATATACAGTCGTGACTGATGATCTGCTCTCCCAACTGCAACTATAGAATCATTGTACAACTCATGTATCTCTACTGAATCAGGAGTGAACTCAACCCACTTGCCTAAACCTGTGTGAGTGATCTGGTGTATCGATAGGAGATTAGTTGACAATGAGGGTACATAAGGAACATCATGGAATGTGCCATCCCCACATCAACAGACCCTCTCCCACACACCTCAACAAGAGTGTTATCACCCATCAAAATAGAAGGCATAGTACATGGCTCCAAGGATGCAAGTTCTTCCTTAGATGAAGCCATGTGGTGTGAAGCACCCGAATCAAGAACCCAAGTGGATGGTGAGGAAGCAACTGCAAAAAGGGCCTTGCCCTTTCCTTTCCCCTTGCTATTTTGTTTTTCTTTGTTAGACCCTTCATTAGAACTTTGTTTGATAGACTCAGGAATACTGATATTATTCTTCTCAAGAATGTATGTTAAGTGATCAAGTTGTTTCTGCAAACATTTATATTCATCATGACCAGGTCTTTTACAATAGGCACATTTGGCCTTTTCTTTCTTAGGCTTATCACCCTTGGAAGATGGTGTATCAATAGTTGCTTTTGAAGAAACCAGCATCTGATCCTTCTTCTCCTCGCTATTCTTTTGTTTCTTGTCCTTACTATTGTTGTAACTACTTTGTCCTTGTTGTTCTTTTGCGCCTTGGTTGGCAGCCAAGGCATGTGACTTAGAGGACTTAAGAATGCCCATCTGGATTAGCTTGTCCTGTTCTCGAGTGAGATTGACAGCAAAATCATCTAAAGATGGCATGGTGAATTGAGTACCAAGTGCACCCTTAGTAGCATAGAAGGTAGAGACAAATACAGAATATTCTAAACTTAGCTTAGAGAGAATACTGAGAATTAGTTGTTCATCTTTCTTTTCAATTCCACATTGTTTTAACTATAGCCTTAGTGATTTCAATTTGGTGAAAAAATCTTGGATTGTGTTGAAATTGCCTGGACTCAAACTAATTAATTCATTTTCCAACATATGACCCCTCATTGAATCTTGTGTGCCAAATAGTGTTTCTAGCTTTGTCCATACTTCATTTGGTGTATCCAAAGACTCAATGTGAAATAGCAAGTCACGAGAAATAGACAAACACAATGTTCCATATGCCTCATCACATTTGTTAAACCACTTAGGCTTATCTTCATCTTTAGCAGGTTCGGTTTCAAGTCCTATTTGTTATCCTATTTAATCCAGCTTTCTTTAAGTGAATTTTCATGCGTGATTTCCACTCAAAGTAATTGTATGGAGTTAGGATGGGCATTTTTTTTGATCCATGATGAAGAAATGCAGAGAAGAAATGCTAGAAAGAAGAGAACCTAGCCACGACAATGCCCTCCCCTCTTTACTCAATCAAAGAACCCCCCCCCCCCCCCCCCCCCTCCCCCCCAAAAAAAAATGATTTGGCACTTTATTTTAGTGCGTTTACAACTACCACTAGAAAGAAATACTTAGTAGTCTTGATTTCAATGCATTACAAACCCTCATGAAGAGCATATTCTAAAAGTGAAACTTGGGCACAATAATCAAGGAAACAAATAGCACCACTGCGATCTACTCGAAAAATCATGCACTTTCAAAAAAAGAATCGCCTCGATAAGAGGTTGTATGAGAAAGTTATGATCCTCCGAAGTTTCCAAAATGAGAACTGTGCACAGTCATGGCTGAGAATCTAAAATTTCTGAAGAATTCATGCATAAAAATTAAAAAAAAAACTCCACTAGTGGATAGAGCACAAAAAAATAGCCAAGTTCATAACAAGAATCATCAAAATCGGAGTCCGTATGAGCAAGAACGAGACATTTAAAAACTGCATTCAAATCTGCAACTGCCAACGGAGAGGGGTATGGCTGTAGCTTTGCATGCTCAATTTTGAAAAATATACAGCTTTCATGCAAAATCTAAAAGATACCCAGATGGTTTTTCGGGGTTGCGAACAAAACCCAGAAAGCATTTTTCTTGTTGAGGTACAGAAGATGTTGTTGTAGTGTAAATCAGATGCCTTTAATAGTAAAAAACGGCTCCAAAAATCAAAAAATGACCCCAGCAACCAAAATATGACATGCAAATACTGGATCAGCTTCCTAAGTCCATCAATGGCATGCTGGAACCTACAAAACTGATTGAAAACTCCAAATATGCAAGTTGGTTGTTAGATTTGAGATTGAAACCCCAAAGAAAAACTGTTTTTGTCAAAACTTTTCTGATTCTCAGGATCATCCAAAGATGCAAGAGAAGAGCATACTTCGTTTTTCAAAAAATTACAATAAAGTTTATTTGCGCCCCCCCCCCCCCCAATCTCTCAAATAAAGAAACTAAAATCTACTCTTGCACATAGAGAAGCTCTGATACCATGTTAGAATCTGATAAGATTAATAACCCAGAAAACTAGTGCAAAGAATAAATATCTAAACTATGAATGCAAATGATACAAAATCAAAATAGCATCATAGAGTTAGTCTCCAAGAGAGTAATGCAAATGTTGGAAGCAAAATAGCATTAAGAGGATGCAAAAATAAGAGATACAAATACAAGCCAGGTAGCATGCTTATATAGGCTAAGAAGAGGGAGGAGGTGGCAACACCAACCAATGAGGAGCAACCATCTATCGGACTAAAGATAGCAAAGTATCTTCCCAAGATAGCTAATGGATGCTCACATGTAGGAAGGTGACACCTCACAACCATTCACCTAATAAGACATGCTTTATTAACCTAAGCGAGATTATTAAAAGTGTAGAAAAAACCTATCAAAATAGGAAAAATAAAAAACTACACTAACATCAAAGACATGTTGACATTAGTAGGGTCAGAATCATCAGACCAAACCCTAGAAAAATCTTCTACTTTGAGTTGGTTTTCATATGTGTGAACTTAGTCGACATCCTTATTGGGAGTTGTATCTGAGAGAGAATAAAATTAGTATTCTTGAGAATCAATGCTACATGGAGTGATATTGAAGTATTCCCCAATAGTCATGGGTACCCATTCTCCACTTTCAGTATCATCTTGATTTTGACAAATTCTCTCAACAATAAGACCATGACTACCCTATTCTTTTTGAGTTAGGGGAGTATCATTAGTATTCTCAGTAGAATCACTTTCAATTTTAGCAGTACTAACACGTGGTGCAAAGTCACTGGCTCTACAAAGAAGGTAGCAAGATCCAACATAATAGGATAAGGAAAGGTATCTTCGTCATCAAAAATTTCTACTTTATTCTCAGACTCATTTTGATACTCATGTTTAGATGGATTGTCAGACTCTGGTACAAATTTGTTTATCCCTAGATGAAAGTGAACATTCTTGAAGCCTAGGCCTATATTATCATGAGGTTGTCTAGATGTTTCTTTGATTGGATCTATCAGTCTTTTTTTGTTGCATCCTATTGGACCATTACCTTTGTAGCCAAGTAGTTTCATCAGTTTAAGACCTTGTCCATATTTTTCCAGAGTTAGTTTATGAGACTGGACTGTGAGATTAGTTGAGACCTCTTCTTTGTATTTTTAAGCAGCAATGGCTTTGTTTTCATCTTCATCTTCTAAAGGTACGGTGACTTGTATGAAGACACCATTGAAGATTGTCTTAGGTGATACAACAAATGATCTCTTCATTTCAAATGGTCTCCCATAATGATGGAGAGATTTAGGAAGATATATCAGAGACAAAATTGGTTCAATTTGATATTCTCCCATTCTAGTTAAGCTGAGAGGCTTTCTACAGTGGGAGAAATCTTCCATGTAAACTTTTTTTGCTATTTTAAAAATTTGATGGTTGTTTAAAAGTTTTAGAAGTTTTGAGCTGGTATGTTGAGTTGGCAGATTGGCAGCAATTACTACTATTATAATTCCAAAAGTGGAGTATTTGGTGAGAGAGTAATTTTGCTTTCTTTGTAGCAATGTCCACAAAAATCCTCGGTAGTTTTTGATATGTGGTAGCTTGCAGGCCACTAGAGCATTCATTATGCCTCTATTGGAATTCAATAGTTTTTATTGTCCTGTGAACCATTGCCATAGATACAGTTGCATGTGGTTTTAGGTAAATCTAACATATGACTTGTGTTACTACTATGCAAGATTGTTACCAAGATTTAAAATTTGCATGTTGCATTATAAAGCTAGCTACCAATTCAACTAAACCATCTTCAAACGAATTGCTGCAACTTCTACATAAAGGATTTTGGTCATCGATTCATTTGACCACACATTTGGAAACAAGGATATCTCTTCTCTATAGAAGAGTTTTTTAGGTTTTTCTACAGGTTTCCATTTTTTCATTTACTATTGCATTTTACTTTAGAAATTGCAGATTTTTCTTATCCGTGACTTTTTCATGTAAATATTTGTGTAGGTTTGTAGTCAATCACCTTGTTATCTGCAAGAAAGTCACATATTTTGTATCAACATAATAAAAACCATAAGGTGCATTGTGATCATGATTGTAATGGTATTACCAGAGTTTTTACAATATTTTTTGCATGTCTTCTCAAATGTCATGGCTTCCTGATAGTCCCAATTAGATAGTTTTTACTACCATTTATTATGTGGGCCCATTTGAAAGTACCCAAAAAACCCTTAATTGATATTGTGCCTGGTGTTTTTAACTCTTTTGATTTTTTAACTACTACATTAAAGAAATAAACAATGCTTTTAATAATATGGAAAGGAAATTTGTAAATAAATTAGTAAATAAACAGGATCATTAATCAAATAAATTTAGTTAGGATGTTCTTTAGAGGGCATGGATGGGATAACACTACCTAATTTTTAGATCATCCAAGATGGTCATAGAAAAATCAAGGGAATGTCTTTGTTGAAAGTAGCCAAAAAAAATATTTGTTTGGTAGCAACGTGAGGTTGGAAGACATTAATCTTAAAAATATGTTCATTTCTCACAATAGCTTAATGAATCTAAGAAAAAATTCAGCCACATTTCATAACAAAGCTTTATGACATGTGTTAGACAATTTTCCAATAGCTCTTGCCCTTGTTTGTTATAGAGGTAAATATTGAATTGATAGAAATGTAGGCCACCTTAAAAATTTGTAGTCAATTCAACAAATTTGTTTATATTTGAGTTCTATTTTTTTTTCTCTACATATTTTTTTAACTGAATATATAAAATGTATAATATATCATAATAATATTAAATATTTATTAATTAAAAAGTTTCATAATACATTAACTAAAATGAATTAAAATTTTAAAAATAATGTCTTTCATTTTGCATCGCAAGTGGTACTAGCTTATATACATTGTATATATATAATAAGCCGAGAGATATCCTTCTTGAGGCACCAATTTTTATAATTTGACTCGGTACAATAGGTGCCTCAGAAGGATATCTCTCAGCTTATTATTATTATTATTATTATTATTATTATTATATATATATATATATATATATATATAAGCTAGTTCCTTTTAGCTTAAGATTCTTCTCTGTTTCTTTGAGCTTATTGACATAATTTCTAGTAGACTCTTTATTGGTAGGAATAGAACCTATCAGTAGACTTGACCATGTTACATGTGTCGTTGGTATTGGAAGGTATAGTTACCTTTGATCCTTGGAACGGGAACTTCACACATTGATGATATGTTGAAGGTATTTCTTATATTTCATGAATCCAAGGCCTTCCTAATAGTATATTGTATACTACAAGAATATCAAGGACCCGATAGATGACACCTCATTATATAGGCCCTATTTGGACAGGCAACACAATAAGACCTTTGGATTTTCATTCTTCCACATCATATGCTTTGATGGTGATTTTTCTGCGAGGATCAATAGACTCCTCATTGTAACCCATGTGTGTAAGAAAACTAGTAGAACATATATTAAGACCAACACCATTGTCTATAAGCACATAGTGGATGCATTTATGATGGATCATGACTTTGATATGCAGTAGTTGATTGTGAGAATGACTCAAAGAATTATCATACTCTTTAGAGAAGGATAGTTAATGAGGTGAATTCAAGTGACCTACCATGGACTAAAACCAATCAAGACCAAGATCTTGAGGCACACTCGCCTCAGTCAAATATTTGTCAAGAATCTGCCTATGAGCAGGCAACATTTTAAGTAGTTAAAAAATGGTTATCTGAGCATTAGTATATTGAAATTTTTTGAGTATTACAAATTTATTGTTCTTTTTTGGTTGGACCAGAAACAACCTTGTCTTTATGTTGTTTAGTTTCAGAAGTAGAAGGTGTAGAGCCTTTGAGCACTATCTTAACATAGGAATGTATGACAGCATGAGCACAGAAGTGTGATTGTTCTTGATTAGATTCAAGAGATGTGACACCTCTTAGAATGAATGGAGTTTTTGGTTTTGTACTATCACTTTTCCCTTTGATCGTGAATACATCACAATATTTAGAGTATAAAGGTTCAATCATGTTGATTACGTTGTCATTGTTGGTATGTGTAGTTGACCTTCTTGTAATTTTTTGGTTTACAACTTTCTCCCTTTTCATATCAAGGAAATAGTTCTTTAAAAGCTTTATGATCTAAATTTTTGTAATGTCCCCCTAAAACTATATCATCATCATCAATGAGGTCTTGAATCTTATGTCTTAGATTAATATAGTTGATTTTATTTATAGTATGCATTTTTGTTCCACCATTTAGGTCTTGGTTGTGGATCATATGGATGAGAATTTTCCATAGGAGTGAGAATCTAATTTTAAAGAAGAGTATTGTAGACCACTTTAAGAGGTTCACCTAGTGGTGTGTATTTGTGTTTGGGTCTAGAAGCTCAAGATGTGTTCTTAGTATTGTTTCCAAATGTTTTATTGTTTTTAGTAGCTTTCTTAGTGGCTTTCAATGTATGCATGTTATAGGTGAGATTAAAATTTTCATTAGGAGGCTTAACAGTGATATTGTCTACCACTCCATCATGTACTACATCTCATTTTTTTGTTAACATACTTGGACTTTTCTTTGCTAGAGTTGGACCCTTGTTTGGTGTCTTTTTGAAGGGTTAACTCAGCTTTCTTAACCATGAATTCCTCTATGAGGATACCCTGTGTGATCAATTTCTTCGAAGATACATTGACCTTGAATTTATATTTTGTATCCAAAAATAGGTAAGAGGTTATCAATGAATATGTCAAGTTTCTCAGTTTCGGGTATCTTAAGTGAGTACTTGGTGTATAGTTGTCTCTATCTTTGGAGGAAAGTTAAGAAAGATTCCCTAACTCTCTGTTTGAGGTTTAAAATATCTTTTATGTTAACTAAATTTTACCTATTATGTAATTAATTTTGTATAAACATGTTGGCAATATCATCAAAAAAATTGATTCTAATAGGTAATTGTGAGAACCACTTGATAGCTTGACCACCCAAACTATGTGGGAACAAGTGCATGAGGTATGTTTGATCATGTAAAAACTCCATGGACAAGGCACTAAACTCCCTCAAGTGATCTTGGGGATCAAACGTACCTATGTACTTGTCATATTTAGTTAGCTCAACTACTCTAGGAAAAGGAGGTATGTACACATCCTTTTCAAAAGTAAATGGACAAATAGCATCTATTGTGTATTTTTTAGCATGTTTGTCTTTGTCTTTCATCATTTGTGCTAATTTTGATTCCATGGATTGGAGTTGTTTTTGTAGTTTAAAGGTTTTAGATTCCTCTTCTTAGATGAAAATAGTTTCAACATTGTATTATTGAGGTTTCTTAGCTCCTTCTTGAGATAGTTTGAGGAAATACTTTTGTTTCTCATATTGAGTAAGATTTCCATCATCTTTTGGAAGTTTTAATCTTTGCAACATTTTTCTATGTCTTCTAGGGGTATTTTTTTTAGTATACCCATAGTCATTTGTGTGGGTGTAATGACCCTTGAACCTTTCAATTCTTTAGAATTCATCTATGTTTTCTCTTCTCCTATTTTCACTAGTTCTTGGTCTTAGTCTGCCATTCTATCAATATGAAAGTTAAATCCTGAAAGCAATATCAAAATCACATAGTTAAATCTTGATAGCAATATCACAATATGCAAGTTTTCAGTTTGTCTAGAATGCATAGGTGTCTTTTATAGAGGCTCAATGTTTTTGTTTGAAGACGTAGGTGTCTTGTTTGTGTTGTCAAAATAAGGTTCATAAGATGACCTATCAATGTCTAGATGTTCTTGGAATAGTGGATTCCTAAATTTTTGTAAGTTTATGGAAAATACTCACCTAACGTAAGGTGTACCAACAAGGGATAGAGATCAAAAGGATCCTTCCTCGAAAGCAAAAGGCAAAGGATATCATGAGGATCCTTCTCTATACTCAGACTATGTATAGAACTAGAAATGACCTCTACCATGATTCCTACCTCTACCTCTACCTTATCTAGGTCAATGGGAATGAAACATGTTTCTACTCCTAGTTGCAACAATCATATAAAATGACGTATGAGAAAGTTTAGACACGGACCATACTCAGAACTTTGTCTCAAAGCAGGTAAGTGACAACAAGAGTGATGTATACTAGGGTGGGAGTAGTTAAAAAAGTGGCTAAAATAGCTGAGAGATTGACTATCATGGCACAAGGTATGACAACATAATAGAAAAAATGAAACTAGTTTGTATGTGGATCACAAGTAACAAGCAATTTTGTTTAAGTTTATGAAAATTACTAGTAGAGAAGCGTATTGGTATACCTAAACAAAGACCAGATTTGGATAGAGTTTTGATGAGGATGCTAATAGTAGCTCACTATTTTTGACAAATTTTGAAAGACTCGAACAAAGAAATACTCTCTAGGACTAGTAAATGACAGATTGTGCAATTAAATGACTTCTAAGGTGAGAAAATAGACCTAATAGACATATTTGGTCAATTTTTTATAGTTTTATGACTAAATCTTGTGCAAGGATCCTAGTAGACTCGTGTGAGGAAGTACAAAGACCATGGTGAGGAAAGGGAACAAAAAATCCCAAATTCATGTCTCACATGAAGTTTTGCAAAAACCACACAAGAAAGTAACAAACTGATCAATTTAACCCAATATTGGACTAATTTTGATAGTGTTCTTACACAATCTCATGCATGAAAATAGAGCTTCTCATGTAAAGAAGTATAGAGAATGGCATGAGAAAATGCAAACTATAAGACCCTAAGGTCATGGTTCATGCAAAATTTTGCAACAACCAGGTGATTAAAGGACATACTTATTAGTTTGGACCAGATTTTGATCAGTTCTAAGAGGTTTTGGACAAGTTTTAGACAGCTTTTCTAGTTTTCAAAAATATTTGGATATTGCTTTTAGATTTACATAGTTTTGACTGATTTGCAAGTATAGCAGTTGGTTTTTCAAACTTTCTTTGTAAAAAGAGACAAGGGGACACAAGCATAAACAATCCAACCAAGGATAAAGCAATTTGAAGGGATGGGGGAGTCTTGACAAAAAAATTTGGATAGTTTGGACAGTTGTTGACTTGAAAAAGACACGCTTTATCCCTATAAATGAAACCTTTATTTCATCAAAAAAGACATGCTTTATTGCAAAACCTTTGTCTCGCATCTTATGTGCATGTGTTCACCTCACACAGCCATGTCACCCCACTAGAGGCTGCTTGCATTTTTGGTGTATTCCAAGGACTCAATAACATATATGTTCAAAGGTTACCCTTGAGGTAGGGGCTAGTGTCATATACCACCTTCCAACATCCAAGTACATGCCTATGGTGAGGATCTATAGGAGATATTCTTCCCTCTCCTTACACAAAGATTATTGTTGGGTGATGCGACGCGCTCCCCTGCCCACAGGTGGTTAATTATGTGGTGTTCCATGTTCACTAATAGTCATGGCTTTTGGTGCAACGGCAAATGGGCCCCACAATTGGTATCAGAGCCTAGTTTTGGCCTGGTCATGGGTTCAAATCTCCCCGGTGCCTTACCGACGCGCGTAAGCTCCTGGTATGCGCGTCGAGGGGGAGATTGTTGGGTGATGCGACGCGCTCCCCTGCCCACAGGTGGTTAATTATGTGGTGTTCCATGTTCACTAACAGTCATGGCTTTTGGTGCCAGTCATGGCTTTTGGTACAACAGAAAATGGGCCCCACAATTGGTATCAAAGCCTGGTTTTGGCCTGGTCATGGGTTCAAATCTCCCCGATGCCTTCCCGACCCGTGTAAGCTCCTGGTATGCACGTCAAGGGGGAGATTGTTGGGTGATGCGACACGCTCCCCTGCCCACAGGTGGTTAATTATGTGGTGTTCCATGTTCACTAACAGTCATGGCTTTTGGTGCAACGGCAAATGGGCCCTACAATTATGCCCCTTTCGGAGCTGAACCAGGTAGCAACTGACTACAAGTTTTTAATAGGATTCTATTCACATTAATCCTTGGTGGCCTCACAAGTGAGGTTGAGGCCTCTCAACCACACTAACATCTAAAAGTGCACACACTTGGCTAGCAAGATTGGGAGTGGAACCGCTTAGTGCAATAGACAAAGCCTCTTCGTGATATGCAATATCAAGAATCACAGGAAGAAATTAACATGTATTTGGAGTTTTTGACTCTACAAAGCTTCTTTATTATAGTGAGTTGGAATCACTGGTGAAAGGTGTGTGTTCACTTGGTTGTTCTTGGAGGTTGGATCACTTTGGCAAGTCCACTAAAGGTTAACTAAAACTTGTTCTGCATTCAAGGGTCCAAGTTTGTGATTTTCCCAAAGACAAAAGAGCATACTCCTCTACCTTGTCATCTCACCCAAACATGCAAAACACATTCATCACTGAGCTATCTAATCAATCCCAACTTGTCTAGAATCTTTGGAGTTTCTATTTTTTCCAAAAGGAAAAGAGCATAATGCCTTCACTAAATGATTCACTTGGGAGAACCACTACATTCCTTGCCTCTCATAGGTACATTCTTCCAAAGGGGTCTAGGTTCCTAATTTACTCTTTGGCATGAATTCCAAGTAGCAAAGAGCATAATCCCCTATTCCTTTGTCTAGAGCCCTAATAATTGCACAAGGCCTACTTAAAGTATGTGGATTGAAAGCATGCAAAAATTAGAATGTTTGAGCGCATTTTAAATATCTTTGACAGGTATCCTACAATCAAACCATTAGCAAGTTTTGTGTTTGTTTCAAGGTTTCTTTGACTATCATCCTGCAAACCACTATTATGTTGTTCTTGAAATCATAAATCATGAAATAAATGCTTCAAAAATGGAGGTTATAACAAAAATAAAAATGACAGAAAGTGAAAAATGCAAAATTTAATTACTTTATTGTCAAGTTTCACGCTAGGCTTTGTATAGGGTCGCGCAAGTATATGTTGTGTGTCATGTGAGATAATATCCTCTCCATGTGAGCATATGAAATTCTTGCACAAGAAAGTAAATAGTAAGGTGCAAGGAATCAAAATTACCACCCAAGAAGAGAACTTTTTGCACCCTTTTCATTGTATTGTATGGAACAAAATGAAGAATGCCAAAAATAAAGATAAATTAGGCTAGAAAATTAATTTTTCGGCCCCACATTGAACATCAAAAATGTGAGTGTTAAATATGGGCCTTTGAATGAACCACACACTTCAATATGATCATTTTTTGTTAGGTACATCCATGCATGAACATGAGATTATTCATCTTGAATTTATGCGCAAGGTGATATGTTGCCTTCTATCTAGATGGGGTTTAACTAAGCATTCTCAAAATCAAGAGTTTAGTAACCAAACCAACTAGAATGAAGAATTTAATCTAGATGAATGCAAGATTAAGCTAAGATGTATGCAATTTAATCTAAGAATAAGACAGTCAAATTACTCTAAATGAAAGCATTGTAATCTATATGAAAAGGCTTATGAAAGCAATGGATTTTTGAATGCAAAATATTTGAGTGCTTAATCCAACAATGATTCAATACTCATCAATTGCATCCTCTCAAATGAGAGGCCAAGGGTATCTTTTATAGAATTTTGGAACCAATCAATGGTCAAGATCAACCAGATGAATAGTTCATACTAGAAGAGAGTTGAGTGAGTGCAAAAAGCTCCATTATTGAAGGAGTTGAATGAGATGGATTAGAAAGGAATAATGGAGAGTATATTTTATTTATTCAATTAAATATGACCCCGTAATCAAATATTCTAATTAATTAAATAATCAGATTCAACAATTAGGATGAGGGTATTTAATTAAATCAAATATATTTAATTCCATTTTCATATGTATTAGCTAAAGTGGGTGAATTTAATTTAAGTAAAGTGATAGGACTTGTAATTAAATTAATTTGATCATAAGGTTAATTTAGCCAATTTAAGTCGATATTTAGGAATTAAATATAAGTATGTGATTAATACAAATTAGGGGTTTTTTGCATTTTACTCTTAGATCAAGTAAAGACAATTAGAATCAAAAATACCTAGTACAATAGGACTTAATTAATTAAGAAAGTGATGTTGTAAGATTGATGCACCGAAATTGATTCATAATGCCAATGTGCCAATTTTGGGGTATTACAACTTCTATTGGGTGGTCTACCCCGCTTTACCTCTACACCAACATCTAATTTCTTATCTCTTCTTTTTCTTTTGTGCCTTTCACTTGTCAACTTCACTATCAAGTTGAGATGAAGGGGTAGGAAACATATCGCACTCTAGGAGATTGGTCATCTCCTTGAGTGGTGGGTGATATAACCTTTAACGTAGGCTCATTTTTTGGGGGAGTGAGGCAAACATTATTCCCCGATTTCTATTGTTTCACTACCATGGAGGTACCAGCATCCATTATGATCATACTTCCTATTCCACCATTTCCTTCTTCCCTTGTAAGAAGGGGTAATCATCAAGTTTGTTTTCTTCAATGATAAGATTAATTTCAACACCAGTCTTCTTTTGTCTAGTTAGTTCTCCAGTGTTCTCATTAAGTAGAACACTAGTCTCTTCTTGGACAGGCTTCAAAGTTAGAGTTTTATGGTCCCCCCCCCCCCCCCCCCCATCAACATCAAGAGGAAGAAGGGGAGAGGATTCCCCCTTCTCCTTATGTCTAGTCTTTTCTTTTGTGTTCTCTTGAACTACAACAGAAATTACCTCGGGGATAGTCTTCTCAGTCAAAAGTTTTTGGCTTCCCTCCTTCTCAACACCAAGAGTGGGGAAGGAAGAGGATTCCCCCTTTAAAAATTATTCCAACACTATCCCTAGAGAACCCACCTTCTCCTTTTCCTTATTTTAAATATCTTTACAATCAATAACTATGTGCCCAAACTTTGAGCAATTTTGGCACTACAAACCAACATTCTCATAGACTAAAGACAGTTACTTCTTCCCCCATTTTGTGTTAAGGGTAACAAAGTTGGGAAGATTTCTATTTATTGAAAAATTCACAAAAAACCAAGCATAAACTAACCTCATCTTTTTAAAAGTCACCATATTAGCCAATGCAAAATGACCAAAGAAACTCCCTATTCATCTAAAAAATATCATCCCAAAATTTAAGAGGTAAGCCAAGTAGTCTTACCCAAATCAAGGCTAACTTATTTAGTTTTGAAGTAGGATCAAATCTAGGGTGCCATTTAGGAATCACTAAGTTGTGCTTCCCATAATACCAAGTTCTAGAGAGAACCATGGACATATCAACTGTCGCAATAAACTTGTAGAGGAATAAACCACTAGGCATAGAAAAGATGCTAACACTTCCCTTCAATTTCTATTTCTGATGAACTCATTTCCTAACCAATTCAATCAATAGCCTAAAGGTAATTTAAAGACCCACCTAATAGAGCTATAGGGAGGAAGAGATAGTATCTACTACACTATCAGGTAGGAAGATTTCTAGGCCATCTGCACCAAGACAAATCTTGGGATCTTCAGATGGGGAGGGATTGGTTGTGTTCCCACCAAGAAATGGTATCTACTAGAGAAACCACAAGTCAAGTAGCCCCATCCATGCCAGCTATATAGGGTATAGTGTAGTATTTTGGGATCTGTGAGATGGGATGAGTGTCCCCAATGATCAGGCACCTCTTGATCAGACACGGATAGATGGTACAAGTGGCCCGGGCAATGAGACATAGGGATAAACCTTTGTATCATTTTTATTTTATGTTTGGGCTATCAGATGTATCACAAATGTATTTAGGATGACCTTTTGATATATGAGCATTCAAATCGAGCTTTTCTTATTTGTGTTGTGTTGGTTTTTTGTGTTTGTGTATCTTGGACTTTATATGGTTTATGGTGGTATGCAATAATGTGATGGATGTTTTTATGTGATATGCATATGTTGTTTTATATTTATGATGTTATTATGTGTGGATGTAATGTGGATGTTTAATTTATTTGATGTGTAGATGAATAAATACTTAGTATATAGAAATAATATGTAGTAGTAGAATGGATAATGGATAAATGAAATGTTATGTTATGTTATGCATGAATGAAATAGGATGATGGAATAGATGAAAAAGTAGTGGTAATGTATGGAAATGGAGATGGTTTAGTGAAATGATTAAATGAGAATGAGATAATGATTTAATATGATGACATGAAATGATGAAAATTGGATATGGATTAATAAAATATGAGTGATGAAATGATGTGATAAAATGAAAATGATGTGATTAAATAAAATGAACATGATGTAAAATGAAGAAATGAAGATGATTGGATTAAGTAAAAAGGAATGTAATGAAATAAGATAAAATGATGATGAAATGGAAATGGTATGGAAATGAGTTAATGAAATGAATAAGACATGATGTGATTTATATGAAAAGGAGATGAAAATGATGTAATATGATGAAATGAAGATGACTTAATCAAGTAAAAAATGAATGTAATGAAATAAGGTATAATTTTGATGAAATAAAAAGGATATGAAAATGAGTTAATGAAATGAATAAGAAATGATGTGATTTATATGAAAAGGAAATGAAAATGATGTAATATTATGAAATGAAGATTATTTGATCAAGTAAAAACTGAATGTAATGAAATATGATAAAATGAAGATGCAGTGAAAAGGGATATAGTGAAATGACAACAAAATGATTTAAGTAAATGAAATGAAATGAAATGGGTTAACTGAAAATGAATTGAAATGATGTAATGTATGAAATGATAATTAATATGATGGAATGAAAATGAGATCATGAGATGAAACTAAAATGAATTAATATTATGAAATGAAAATGATATGAAAATGAGTTAATGAAATGAATATGAAATGATGCAATATGATGAAATGAAGATGAGCTGAAAATGGGATAATGAAATTAAACTAAAATAAAAAATGAAATGAAAGGAAGAATGAAATGATATGGAATGATGAATGGAGTGGTGAAATATGACTATAATGAGATAAAAATGCAACTCAAATGTTTGAGAGTCAAAGGCTATAAAGAATTCATGAGGCCCTAGTGATAATTAAGGTGAAGTAATAAGTAAATGGAATGGAGCTAAATGTAATGATGTATAAAGATATTTAAAATGGAAATGACTTGTGGAGATGAGGACACAAACGATGATGAAAAATGATGTTGAGGAGAGGAAGTGTGACCTGAACATTTGAGATTCAAAGGCCACAAAAATGGTGCTTGGAAAATGTAGTGCAATCGATGGAATGAATAATGTGAGATAATGATGCAAAGAAGTGTGACTAAGTGTGAAGATGTGTTGGTGAAAAAAAAAAGTCCATGATACTTAAGCAATGAGAACTCATTGTAATGGTGGTGTTGTCTTCATTTATTGTTGTCTTGTTTCAGTTTTGGGCTACCAATCCTTTGGACTATTTTGAGTTAAATACCTTGGTTATTCCCTATTGAGTGTCAACCATTATTTTAAGTGACCCTATATAAAATGCAATCTACATGGACGTAACTAACTATCACATTTTGGAAAGAGATACAAATTAAATATCATCATTGAGCACTTAAAAAAGGATGTAGTATAATTACCACTAGCTCAACTATGGTAATATGAATACACTATCATTTTGATCATTGTGTAAAAAAAAAGAGCAATGTACATGGAA
The DNA here is from genome assembly GCA_028749045.1 of Cupressus sempervirens. NCBI lineage: Eukaryota > Viridiplantae > Streptophyta > Pinopsida > Cupressales > Cupressaceae > Cupressus > Cupressus sempervirens. The sequence goes on from CM053784.1 coordinate 344,897,295, forward strand.
AATAGAAACTAGCAGTAGAAAAAGAAACACAAAGATAACCTTGGTACATATGCAAATATGCAAATTTCAAATAAGAGACCTCACCTAAGACTTTATGTAAAATTGGTCAAGGTACACATGGCCTTCTAATCAGGAGGAGACATTTCGAAGTGGACACCAATAATACATAAAATCAAAGGAACACTAGATTAAAATAGTGAAAGCAGAAGGAAAATAAAATATCATGGTTTCATCTTGACCCCTCTAGTCAAGTACATCATTGAGGTAGTAGAAACATACAATAGTGAAAAAACCAATATTTGTGGATCATTATGCTAGTATTTGTGTGCAACAGTGTCAAATTTGTTTAGTCTTTGAAGATTAAAGTCATTGTATGAGTCTCATAACAAGTCGTGGAGTGTAACAGCATTGAATTTGTAACGATGTTTGTGGTTGATGGGTTTGAAGATGTGTATAGGTAGTGGATGAGTAGGTGCAATATGGCACAATAATGTCAAAGTTCAGTGGCAGGTGTACCTAGTACTAGTGTGGCAGGCTACATAGAGTGAACGCATGGAAAGGTAGGGAAAGTGTAACACCTGTTGAGTGATGGCCACAAATAGATGAGCATGTGAATGTGAAATAAATCATGGTGAATGAATAACTATCATGATTGTGGTAGTTTCAATCGTTGGAGAGGCGAAGTGAGTGTAAGGTTGCTAACATGGCGGGCTCACTAGAATAGTCACAATAGGAGGTGAAGATGGGGGATGTCAGTCATGGAGGATGAGTGGGGCAAGGGTGAGGGAAAAGCATGCCCTTCAGACATCGAGTGAACTGGTGAATCAGCCTAAGCTCCAAGCATCAAGTCATGAGCATGGCGAGTTGATTCAAATGGATTTGGTGCAAACATATCCTCGAGATTCAGAAGTCAAGGTAGAAGAATCTCCCTTGTCACCTTTATTAATGTTGTCAGGGAGTGCAGTGTAGCACACTTTGTAGGAGGATTTGGGTGTTGATCTCATGACATGAGTGGAAGGTAGCCCACCATGGGCGACAAAAGGTGCTCAAGAATTATCCCCAAGTGTGGGGGAGAAGGACTCTCCTAGGAAGACAGCAAAAAAAGTACATCGAATGATTGAGGATTTTAGTAAGGGCAAGGTGACAAGCGCAAAAAGTCAATTGATTAGCCTTAGAATCTTGATATAGGGGTTGACAAGTAAGGAGAGGGGATTAGTGGATGTGGCTGAGCCAAAGCCAAAACCTAAGGGTGCGATATAATCAAAGTGTGAAGTAGAAGAACTATGAAAAGTGTTAGCCATAGAGAGAGTTTAGGAAGAGAATGTGGAATAAGAAGTCACATTTTTTTGGGTTCGACAAATAAAGCATGTGAGGATGGGGAACAAACAGAAGCTTAAGACCTCAAAGTGGTGTTCAATGAAGAACAAGCTTGAGTGCAAGCTTTGAAAGATAAGTTGTGGGAGGAAAGATCATGAGCAAAAGGAAATAAGGTGGGGGTTCGTGTCTAGTGGGCACATACGTAAATATTTTTGGATGTTTTGAGGATGGCGTAAGTGGGTTTGGAGAGCACACAAAATGAGCTGATGCTAGTGCAAATGCAATTGAGGTCTTTTAAGGATAATGTGTCACAAATGAGGACCATGTCATTGCAGCTGCAAGAGCATTTGGCAGCTAGTGAGGCAAAGGTGAGGCAATTTCAGCAGTGGCTTGGTGAGACTAAAGTTGATGTGGAGCATTGTAATATGGCAACCGAACATATGCAATAGGAGTGTGATGTCGCTCAATGGGCAATCACTACACTGGGTATTAATAAACTAGTGGACAATGTGTTTGTGGATATGCAAAGGACTATAAAAGTGCATCAGGAAGTTGCATATTACATGGGGCTATATTATCAGTTAATCTTGTTGGAGTGGCAGCTAGAGAACCAATTTGTGGACAAGTAATTTACTCATTTTTTCAATGCTCAACTGTGTAGTGGGAAGTTTTTGATAACAATGGATGTTGATTGGGTGCAAAGGGGATCAATAACAGGAGCTTCATCATCTAGGATGGCACTTGGGGAAATGCCCCCAGCAAAAAATACCACCATGCCAACTCCATGAGGAAGTTCAAAATGAGTGTCTCACTAGGTTTTTGTGCTAGTTGTAATTGTACCATTGCCCCCATGATAAATTAAAAAAGCATTTTTCATTGCAAACGAAAGGGTAACTTGTGTGCTTTGTGCATCTATGTATAATGTGTGTAACCTAACAAGAATAGAATTATAAGAAACTCCATTGGATATATTGTTGAAAGCTTCTAATTTATTTTGTTTTGGAATGTTTTAAGAGTTTTTAATTTTTTTGGTACTCTTGAGAGTTTTTTTTTTTTTAAATGTTTTTGGTAGTTTTAGTGCTTGTTTTGGATGTTTGGCATCTTTGTAGAATTTTATTTTTTTGGTATTTTGCAAGATAAATGAACAAGAATGAGATGGAAAGTTGTTGAAATTGACTAAAATGCATAAACAAGAGACATCTAGAGGAAGATTGACCTTCACTTATGTGTTATAACCTAATGCTAAAGAAAAGAATCTAAGGTGGGCTCTTAATGAAAGATGTGTGCGAACTTGTGCAACATTTAGAAAGTTGAAGTGCACTACGTGGAAAAAGAAGGTAGTGCTAACTCACAAATTGCAGGCATAATTTGATTTGAGAAATTATGTGTATATTGATAGCCTTTACAAACAAGTTAGATCCAAAATATTGATTGTTCTCTAGGTGTGGATCAAGACAAAAAAATTTGGGGCTAGTAAAGGGTGTGTGGGCCTAAAAAGGTGCTATGGGGCCCAAGAAGGGCATTTGGGCTTTGAAAAAGGTGTTGTAGGGCCTAAAAAGATGCTACAGGGTCAAGAATGGTGTTTGGGCCTTGAAAAAGGCACTGGAGGGCCTAAAAAGGCATCAAGGGGCCCAAAAAAGAGTGCTTGGGCTTTGAAAAATGTGTTGTACACTAATTTGGCCTCTCAAACTCAACGCCTACTTATTTAGAGGTGCAACTAGATCCAAGGGTCAAGGGTTCGACCTATGTGACATTCAGCCTCTTGCCTTGCTTCTTGTGATTGGGAAGTAGGCCAGCCTGGTAGGGTTCTAGCAGCATTGCAGTTGTGTATGGAAAATGGCAGCCTACCTGGATGGCGATGAAAGAGTGCAATAGATCTCTTTGGTAATCTGAGTGATGCCCAATTTTTTGAGCCCAAAGTATGTTCCAAACTGTAGAAATGGAGTGTAGGGTCATGAGATCTTTTTAGGATAGCATTGATATAATTGTTAAAGGATATTGATCAATCGTGGCCTCTACAACATTAATAAGTCTAGAAATCCTTCTAGATTTTTCATTGAGGAATAGAAGGGTGTGAAGAGGGACATAGGAAAACTTCTTTGGCTATCTGCATTGTGATAGATTTTCCCAAGCTTAGAGAGATATTTCAAGACATAACAACATTGATTCTTAATTACTTGTAGCAAAATGGAGGGTATTGACATCTTTTTCAAAGATAATAAGACGAGGATGCTGCCATAAAATATTTAAATATTTTTCAATGTGGGGCCTCACCATTGATTTCATATAAAATTGGTTGAGGTACGCAAACCTATCCTAAAGAAGCAGTATTTATAGATGGATACTAGCTCGACATGAAATCAATGGATCATCGGATTGAAATATATAAAAATAATTTATACAAAATTAACATGTTTTTTATATGCTTTTGATTGTTTGTTTGATTTCTTTTTTACTATGTTTGTTGTGTTCTATTATTTTTTATTTTTTTGGTTGTTTTTAATGTTTTGGTGTTTTTTATTTTCTATCAAGTTGGCACGTAGATAGTGGGAAGGGGAAGGATGTGAGGTTTGTTGGAATGTTAGGACCAAGTGGGATAGGCATTAAAGCTAAAACAAGATTTTTTGGACCACATGGATATTTATGGAGGCTAATAGTGGATTTTTTGGACGACATATTTATTTATGGAGGCTAAAAGGGATTTTTGGGACCACATGTGTAGTTAAGAAGGCTTAAATGGATTTTGGGACCACAAAGGAGCCATGATATGTTTTACAAGTTTGAGATGTGCACTAATATTCCTGCAATTCATGCATGTGATATCTTAAAACATAATCGTACTCCATGATTCCTTTGAGTCATTCTTTCTATCTTGTTGATTGTCTTTGTTGTAAGTTATTTCTAATGCTGAGAAATCACTGATCTAAAACCCCCAAGTATTTCCCAATTGGGTATTTGTATTGTTGGTGTTTTGAAATGTTATAGGTTTCAAATTACCCCGATGAGAACAAGATACATTTAGGGGCAGCTAACTCCCATCCTTAACATATCTTTTCAGACACCAGGCCAACTATAAGGCTTGACCCTTCTTCTACTTCAGGCTCTGCAAAACCTAGGCGGGTGGACCTCAAATTTAATTAATATGGTACCACTGCTAAACATATCCCTAAATCTAGGAAAGCAAATAAAATCCTTATATCTCCTAATACTTATGCAATAACAAAGATATGCAATAGCAAATTACAACTCTATGAAATTCACAAGCAGAGTGAGGGCGACACTTTTAGCCCTTCAACATAAAAGGGAAATACAATTGATTATTAATGTTGATTATCAACATAACTCCAAATATGTAGCAGCATGAACAAGTGATCTTGTAACTAATTAGTGCCTTATCTATTGGGCAATTTCATGAATTCAATACATACATTTGTGATATCTAGAACATATTTCATACACCCAGACATCAAATCTATCCTATCACTTTGTGAATTAGACATCAATGTTCATTAAGACCTCATTCTCATGAAATATCCCTCTCCAATAACCCGCAATCTTGTCAAACACATCAAGCATTTACTTGGTCCTTTGTTCCAATAGAAAAATACACCAAACATACAACTTTAAGGGGATGCAAATGGGTCTCAGTTCTTTTTTCCTAGACCATATAAGATTGTAGATTACTAAGACAAGAGACGAGAATCAAAATGAAACTAAAGAAATTTTGGCTAATTCATATTCATTTCTTTGAAACAATACATTCAAATGCATGAAATCAAAATAGAAAAACACCGAATAGATCTGAACTAGCTATATTATCTTTCTTATTGTTGTCATACAAGAGAAAATATGTTGAAGAATGAAGGTGGAATCACAGTTTTGGATCCAAAAAAGTAGTCTCACAGAAAGACTAAAAATTTCCAACCAACAATGGTCTTACAGTGAAAAATTGGAACATCTATAATGGATGAAAGAAAGAAGGATATAGACAAGGAGTGAATTCCAGGATTTGATCTAAAGACAACATGTGTACACTTGAAATTCTATCCTTTGCGGTTGTAAAACCTCTTTCATCTTTCTACCCATTCGATCTAATTTTTTTAATCATTATCCTATAACAAACTTGAAATATCTCTACTCAATGATGAAAACCATTATGTTTGCCAAAAATCTGAAAACCTCATGAAGTGCTAGTAAAAATCTAGGTTTAAACTAAATGAAGGTGACCAAAATCGTCCCCAACTGCATTTTTACCATGTTTTACCAAACCTGTAACTATGTTTTCAATTTTCATCAATTTCACTACGAAGGCCCAAATTTTACATTTTTGCTTGTAATTCGAACCAATGACTTCCTGTGCAAAAAAAAAATCCATAATTAGAAAGTTTGTCTTCTCCCGATTTCAGCGATATATAATATGCCTATATTGGCTATCAAAAACTCCCTGAATCTGAGTTTGACAAATCTACCCTCCTGCTAAAGGTATCTGGTCTACAAACTCATTTTTGCAAAAAAATTTAAATATCCTAAAGTTTGCACTTTAGAATATATCAATTTCAATTTAAAACATATGCATGTACCCTTTTTAGAAAAATGTTTAAAAAACAAATTTTAAAACATTTTGATTTTTTGACCTTTTATGAAATTTGGGTCAACCATGCTTTGACTAGGCTGCCACATGGTAGCACTTGATTGGCCAACCTCTGTCCAATCACCTACCATTCGGTGCCACATGGCACCATTCTATTTGTACACTAAGCACTACCATGTGGCAGCCTCTAATTTGTTGCTCGAACTACCACATCACTTTTTGGACACACCTGCCATGTCATCATTATCTCAAACCCACTGCCACATGGTGGCTTGGTGCTTCCCTACTTTTCTTATCTTCCGAGCAACTCCATATTGCGAGAATGCACCAACCGTCCATTTTTCCACATGGTGCAATCTTGTGCCTCTGAATCTGAACTCACTTTCTAGTGCCACATCATCTATGGGTGGGTCTGCTACCATGTGGCAACTTGGTGCTTGCCCACTTTACTTAACTGTCAAGCATTTCCATATTGCTGGCAAGCACCCACCGTAGATTTCAGCCACGTCTCATCATCTGGTGCATTGGGTTCCATGTCATTGTGCGAGCATCTTCGTTATCTTTGTTTAAAATTTATTTCTAGGGCTCAAAATTTGAGGTCCTCCGACTGACCATGGGCCACACGCACACAAGCCTAGGCTTCTAAAAGTTGTGTGTCATTAGACATTATGCTTGTAGAGTATTGTAGTATTTAAAAAGATGAAAACATCGCTACAAGAACAATGTGGAATAATGACTTTGAGTCTTATTTTAGACTCTGCACTTATCCTTCGCTCACACTTTGAAAATCACATGTCGTTGTTAAAATTTCAAATGCCAAATGCTTTAGTGTAGCCAATGTTTGTTCTCCTATGCTTCGGATGGGAACATTAGTAATTCTCTCTAAGGCCATCTAATCTTCAAAATTCCCTATCAAACATACATATGCAATAACACAATGCACCTCCTTATGGGAGTAGAAATGTATAGACCCAATAACTTCATGAGGAATTTGCATGCTTGTAAGAAAGGATTGAAACAGAAATGATTGAGCATGGGTATGATATAGTGTCACACAACTACTAGGTTCGGCTAACTTTGTTCGCAAAAGTTCATGTATCTGAACTGCAACAAAATTTTCTTCTTCAACAGCATTGGGAAACTCCTCAACGCAAATAGGTTCCCCTGTTGGCTTCACTGGAAGAAGATTTAGTGCACTAGTGGTTCCAACTTGCTGATTGGAGGAAATATTTTTCAACATCACAGAAGCAAGCTTCAAAATATTCCTTGATGAACAATAATTCCTCATAAGTTTGAAAGTGGTGATGCTAGGAAAGTCTCATTCTAGAGTATACTGCATATAAGAAACATTTTTTCCATGCTATGCATATATAGCCTAATCTATATCACCAACAACAAAAAGGCTTTGGTTTCCAATTGATAAAAGACTAATCAACTCATATTGTTTTTCATTAATATCTTGAAACTTGTCCACTAGTATATGTCTCCATTTAAGCCGATACTCCTCTCGTATGTGTTTATTATTATGTAATAGGTGAGTTGCAATGTACAACAGATCATCAAAGTCTACAGCATTGGCTCTTCTAAGTTCAAGCTCATAAATATCAGCCATCTTCAAACCAAACTCATTAAGTCTGTACGAAAAATTAGGTGTGCTTCTGTGATGTTTTCTTGCTACAAAGGTTTGCATGTTGTAGAGTCTGGCTTTATTTATAATATTGAACAACCCTTTGACAACATTTGTAGGAACTGACTCTTTTTTCTTGGACATCCTTGTATCATAATATTGTTCCAAAAAATACAACAATTCTAATCTCTCAAGTGCATTTCTTGTGAAAAACTTGCATCTAGTCAAATCCTTCAAAAGTTCACTCTCTAATCATTGCATAACTCTTTCTCCCATGTTTTGACCAAATATCCCTTCCAAATTTGGATCACCATTCAAAGGTTTGTTTCCTCTGGATATATTTTTTATATCCAAACAACCCACCACCTTTTGAAGAATCCTTTTCACAACCTTTCCTGAGTCATTCTCATCATAGATTATGTGGCTATTGTCTATGTGGTAATTAGAGACTTGCACAATCCTCAAAATCTTTGCACATACACTATGTATTGTCCCTACCAAATTTGGATCACCATTCAAAGGTTTGTTTCCTTTGGGTACATTGTTTATATCCAAACAACCCACCACCTTTTTTTCTCAAGATAGCAATTTCTTTCAAAATTTTCTTGAACAAACACAAATCTTGGTCTTGAATGAATATAAATTGAAAACTTGGATTCTTTAGCTCCCTCGAAAAATCTCTGCCAGAAAAAATCAAGGGTAAGGTGGTTCCTTGTAATGAAGACAAATGTCTTCACCTTTGTTCCATACCCATATTCGAGCGCAATGGTTATCAATGCAAATTCTCCTTTCTTCATGTTCATGATAGCTCTGTCCAAGCCATCAATGACTTGCTCTTCACCAGTCATAAACTCAATTGGCTCTTCATCTGACCCTTTCTTAACGAGCATAGTTCCATCCTCCAATTTTGCCACATATTTGACTTTCACAACTCCCCCATCACTAGGTCATTCATAGCCCTCTCCTTGCTTAAGAATTTTCTTCCACACTTTCTTATAATTGACTAGCCATCCATTTAATGTGACTTCATTAATTCTTTTAGAGCACCCAAATTGAACCAATTTCTTTTCAAAAAGGCTAACAAACATCAATTCAAAAACACTTGTTTCCACCAGAAGCATTCATCACAAAATTTTGCTTTGTATTCTAATGTGTGAGCAATTTGTTGCTCATTGGATTTTAATTGTAATATGTGTAAAATGAATTCAAACCTAGTTATCATAGTCATTCTAATCTTTCGAGACATTTTGTCCTTCATAGCATGTTGTTGTTCTGATGAAATCAATTGGGCCCCATAGTGGGTTTGACTTAAAAAAAATTTGTTTTTAAACAACTGATGTCTCAAACTGATCCATTAATTTTTTGATACTGATTGGAAACAAATTCAAACATTGCTCTATCATTAAAAACTCATTTTATCACCTGATTGCAACCTGTTGACTTTGTGCGAGGAGGTCCTTTGACCAGCTTTAAAAATTGACCCAAACACCTGACTAGGCTTTGGAATTGAACATATTGATTCTCTGTTCCGCATACTCCTACCCTGTGGAATCTTGTCTCACGATGTATTCTTAGTCAAAATATATTGACTATTAAAGTTGACCTCTCAAAACTACCTGCAAGAAAACATGTCAAAAAATAATAAATTGCATTTGGATTTGACTCTGAAAACAAGGCAAACTGACACTTGGGAGAACAAAAACTAGGGCATTAGTTCACTATCACAGGGAGAGTATAAATCTAGGATTTGGGTTCATGACAAATAACAGGATGCATTTGGCGAGCAGTCAAAGTGAGCTACTCAGAATTTGCAAACTAGAAACACTAAGAGAAAAGAATTTTTTGCAAATAGAATGGACCTGGGAAAGAGTGCAGACAAATTTGTCAAGATTTGAAAATTGGCACACTTAAAGAATTTTTAGAGGAGAACATAGTGGTACAATTCATTTGATCTCACCTATCATGGATTTCAAGTTATGACATCAAGAACAGGGATACTGACAAATTTGCACTTCTTGACACCAATAAAAAATTAGAAATTGTGTTTGGAATTGCATTCAAAACTTAGTCAAACAGATTCAAAATGACTCAAAATCTGAAACATAGGTTCTCTGATATAGACACTAGACACTCCCAAAGTGGCAAGTCATGACACATTATTGGGTGCAAGATATTTAATTACAAACAAGGCCTCCTATCATTGTTTGACACGTGCAAAAATGCAAATTTGACAATTGCTCAAACAGGAATTCACGAAATGGCTTGGAATGGTAATTTATCATCATAGAACACATAGACACATTGAATGTAAGGTGTTAGAAACATTAAACACCTCATGGGCCTCAAATGGATAGGCGAGTACACATGCATCAAAAAGCACTTATAGGACTTATTTTTTGAATGGTACTCAAAATTGAAGCCTTGATTTTGAGTCCCAATATGTATAATTAATTTGAGTTCACTCCTTGTCCCTTTTTCCTATCTTTTATTAATTGTGTTAGGTGGTGTTGAAGCAAGTGATGGAAAGGCCACAAAGAAGCAAAATGAGCATGAGAGACACAAAATGAATAGTTTAACGTACCTCTATTGTTTTATTTTTCACATTGAAGGACTAATGTTGTTTGGGGAAAGCTCAAGGATGCTATCTCTAGCTTCTTTTATACCATTTTTTTTTAATTTTTTTGTGTATTTTTTTTGTTTTTTTTAATATTTTTAAGATATGAGGAGGTTACTTAAGGCTTTACACATAAATTTTTGAGATGGATGCTATTGAGGGGTTCTGCTAGCTCTTCCCCATCACAATCAACAAATTTGTAGGTACCTATCCCAAAAGACTCAGTGATGATGTAAGGGTCGTTCTAGTTGGCTTCCCACTTCCCTTTTTTTTCTCGGTCATCCTAATTTTTAGGGTTCTCTTGGAGGACTAGATCTTTGATTTGAAAGACATGTGGTTTCACTTTCTTATTATAGTGTCTAGATAACCTGCTCTGATACACTTTAAGGTGTTTGTGGGTGGTGTGTCAATGTTCCTCCAAGAATTCTAATTGTTCTAAACAAGCAACTCTATAGTCTTCATTTTTCATGACATCATGTAGGGGGACTCTTAAGGATTGGATTTCAACCTCCAAAGGGAGAATTGTTTCACTTCCATAGAACAAAGAAAAGGGGGTTATCCTAGTAGGCATTCAAACACTTGTCCTATAGGCCCAAAGTGCAGGATTTAATTGTAAGTATCAGTCCTAACCAATGTCGTTGACAGTTCTCTTGAGGATCTTTATGATATTTTTGTTGGCAGCCTCTACTTGGCCATTGTCTTAGGGATAATAAATTGAAGAGGAATGGTGAGTGATATGAAAAATTTTACATGGCTCATCAATTATTTGGTTTTTAAAGTACAAAGCATTATCTATTAGGATGGCATGAGGTATGCCAAACCAAAAAATGATGTGGTTAAGGATAAACAAGGAAATTTGTTTTCTAGTGGCATCTATGGGTGGCACTACTTCAACCCATTTGACAAAGTATTACATTGTCTTAAGAATCCATTTATGGCTACTAGAGGAGTGTGGGTGGATAATGCCTATTAAGTCAAAACCCCATTGATAGAAAGGCCATGGTGTGGCCAATTGGTTGAGTTCTTGAGCTAGTGCATGAATGAGTTTACCGTGAATCTAGCACTTACAAGTTTTGAGATAATCAATAGAATCATTTTCCATGGTGGGCTAAAAATATCCCATTCTAAGAATTTTTTTAGCCAGAGTGAACCCACTAGAATGTGACCCACAATACCTACATGGACCTCTTGTAGAGAAGCTCTAGACTTGTTGTTTTCTAAACATCTAAACAAAGTTCCATCTAGACCTTTTAGGTACAATGTGTGAGCCACCAACGTGTAACATGAGGCTTGTCATATGAAGTTTTGTTTCTGGTTTCTAGATAGATTAGTGGGCAAAAGGTTATCTTGCAAGTAGGCATAAATGGGATCATACCAAAGGGAGTTAGGAGTGTCTAGGAAGAAAAAAATGTGGGACTCAGGTTGAGTAAATGAAGGTTGAACCACTTCCTCTACTAAGAAATTATAGTGTTCATGTTGGTCAGGTAACTGGAGCAAAGAAGCCAAGGTATCCATAGCATCAACATCCATAGCATCAACCACCCTATTCTTATCTCTGGGAATCTTTCCAAAGGTAATCTAAACAAAGCATTCTTTGAGTGTGTCGACCAAATGTTTGTAAGGTAGAATTTTTTCATCTTTAGTTTGATAGGTATTATTAACCTAATTGATGACCAAATGAGAGTCTCCATAGACATCTATTATCATTAACTTCCATTCTAGTGCTAATTTGAGGCCAAGAACTAATGCTTCATATTCTTCCATGTTATCAATGCATGGGAACAACAATTTATAGGACTTTGTTATGCTGAAACCTAAAAGTGTAATGAATAGAATACCCACACCTGAGCTATGTTGTGTATAAGAACCATCAAGATAAAACTTCCATGTAACTAGTTATGTATGAAGAATATGTGCATCTGAAAAATCTCCTAATATAGGATTCAAGTCTTCTAAGGGTGCATCTGCTAACTAATCTGCAATAGCCTATCCTTTGATAGCCTTCCTACCAACATATTCTATGTCAAACTCACTCAGGATCATTATCCACTCGGCTAGCCTTCCCATTAATGTTGTTTTTCTCAAAAGGTACTTTAGAGGGTCTATCTTAGCTATGAGTTTCACTTTATGGGTTAAAAGATAATGGTATAGTTTTTGGGAAGCAAAAACCACTGCCAAACATGAGCGTGCATCTGCTAATTGCTCTACAATAGCCTATCCTTTGATAGCCTTCCTACCAACATATTCTATGTCAAACTCACTCGTGATCATTATCCACTCGGCTAGCCTTCCTGTTAATGTTGTTTTGCTCAGAAGGTACTTTAGAGGCTCTATCTTAGCTATGAGTTTCACTTTATGGGTTAAAAGATAATGGTGTAGTTTTTGGGAAGCGAAAACCACCACCAAACATGCCTTCTCAATGAAAGTATAATTGAGCTCATAATTGGGCAAAGTTCCACTAATGTAGAAGATGGCTCATTCATTTCCTTACTCATTTTCTTATGCCAATAGGGCTCCTATTTATTTATCTATGAGGGAGATATACAACAATAAAGGTTTGTGTTGAGTAGGAGGCACGAAGACAAGTGGATTCATTCAATAGTTTTTGAGGAGGTTGAAAGTTGCTTAACACTGACTATCCCATTTGAAAACCACATCTTTGTGGAGGAGGTGAGTAAAGGGAACACATTTTTTGACCAATTGAGATATAAATCTTCTGATGAACTAAAGTCTTGGAGGGAACATAGTTGGCTCAGGTTCTTAGGATGCTTTATGTCAAAAATAGCTTTGTACCTTTTCTGAGTCTACTTATATCCCTTTTGTAGAGACAATGTAACCTAAGACTTTCCCAAACTGTACCCTAAAGACACACTTCTTAGGATTTAGCCAAACTTTAAAAGCTTCTAGGTGGGTAAATATTTTTCCAAGTATTGGGAGGTGGTCTTGTTAGGTATGAGACTTGGCTAGAATATCATCCACATAGTCTTCCATAAATGTATGCATCATGTCATGAAATATAGTTGTCATGGCTTTTTTATATGTGGCTCTTGCATTTTTTAGACCAAAGGGCATTACATTCCAATAGAATGTTCCCATGCACAAGTGAATGTTGTCTTCTCTTGATCTTCATGTGCTATCTATATTTGGTTGTAACCTGAGAACCCATCCATGAGAGAGAACATGGAATGTCTGGCTATGAGTTCTACAATGACATCTATATTGGGCAACGAGAAGTAATCCTTTGGACATGCCTTATTGACATCACAAAAATCAATGCAAATGTGTATGTTGCCATCCATTTTTGAAACTGGTACTATATTTGAAATCCATGAAGTATATGCCAATGGTCTTATGAAGTTTGCTTGGTGTATTTTCTCCAACTCTGATTTGACTAACACTGCTATGTGTGGATGCATCTTTCTAAGCTTCTATTTGACTTGTTTAGCCTTAGGCGTAATGTTGAGATGATGGAGAATCAAATTAGGAAGTTAATGAATTCACCTCTTTCTTCGGATGTTAGTGTCTAAGCTAGATGAATAATTATGGATTATGTCTCTACCCCAATGTTGACTTTCTCTGTGGACTCAATCAAAATGAATGACCTCTCTTCTAACTATTCGAGTAAAGTATCAATTATCTCATCATTGGGTGTAACAGTTGAGTTTTCACCCTTAGATACATCACTTCTGGTTTCTTGTATTTTTTCATTGAGACCTGCCACGTGGTTTCGATTGCTAGATCTATGATATGCTTGACCTTTTTGTGTGTGACCGAGATAGTTGATACTTGACCTTTTCATAGGTGCTTCACTTGGTTCTAGTTTTAGAGATGGTTCAACCGTATTGAAGTATATAAAAATGTCATTTTTGTTGTCAAAATTAGGGATGTAATGAAGCTCAGTTGTGTCCCAATTGATAAGCTTGGGATAGGTCAAGGGTAATGATTCAAGTTATGGATATGATTTAGTTGGATTCAAAGAAATGACCTTATTTGATGACTCATACATTCTATCAGGCAAGTCTATGACATGTACTTCTAAACTATCTAGAAACTCGAGTCTTGGAGTTGCTCACTATCCTCATTTTCAATTTTTGCTAGAAAGAAATTTGGAAATAGGTTATAGAAGTGGAACATAGTATTAGGTTCATTATCTTCATGTGATGGAAGATCATGTGGTTATTCCACGCTTGTTTCTAAACCATTCTTGTGTGAAGTGGCTCTTTGTAGTGAAGTGAAATTTGAGCTAGGCGCATATTCTTATTCTATAGCAGTTCTCTATATGGAAATGTGAATCACATCACATTCTTTGTCATGGGTAGATTCCTCGGATAAGGAATCGAGTTCCCACTTGGTGGAGTCATCATCATCCTCATTATCGGTGGCATCCATGAATGGTTCTTGTGCAAGGTGGAGATCAAGGAAAGATAGGTTTACATTCTTTGGCTTGGATGCCCCCTGATCTATGGTGTCTTTGTCTTTTGGTACCCAAATCAAGGTGGAAGGACGTTTTTATTTAAGTTGTCACTTATCAAGAGGTGGTGGTCTGGTATAGGGTGGTAAACCTTCATGTTCTTTCTTTGAATATCCTACCCATGTCTTAAGTTTGTTTGGCCTGAAATGTGCTCCCTATGGTTCAACAATGCATGTGCCTCTTCCAAAGGACCTTCACCCAAGTAACCCATTTTTTCCATTAAGTCATGACCTTTACCAAAAAGGTGGGGGGGAGGGATATCAACATTTTGTATCCTCTTGCTTTCCTCTTCCTTTATGCTTGGAGATATACCACTACCTTTGACAAAGTTTTCATTTTAGGGTCAAGGAGGAGCAGCTAACATCAATCTACCATGAGACTTAGGAGATGTTGGTGGGTCAAATAAAGAGATTGGATATTCTCCTACCCCTTTGCATTGAAACTTGCATTTTCATTCAAAATCCTTCATTAAAAAACTCATCTCTTAATAATGTTTTTGTTTGGAGTCTTTTGGTGGGAGGTGATGGGATGGAGGAACTAGAAAAACCACTTTATTTTTACCTTTAGTCATTGTGGAAGAGTCGTTGATGCCTTGACTTGTGGACTTTGAAGCCTCCACTAGCATAGATTGGTCGGTGTTGTTTGTGGTGACGGGGATTTATTCCTTGTTATGAGGAACAAGGGAGTTGTGATATTGTGTGTAATTATGGTCCTTGGGTATGGTTACCTCTTGACCCAAATATGGAAACTTCAAACATTGATGGTAAGTAGAAGGAACAGCTTGCATGTCATGGATCCACAGTCTTCCTAATAGGATGTTTTAGGTTAATTTTAGGTCTAGAACTTGACAGACAATTTCCTTCACAACCAGGCCAACCTTTATTGGCAAGATGACCATCCCTTTATAGGATCTTTCCTCATCATTGCAAGCCTTGATTGTAATTTTTTCTTAAGGTCAACAAAATCTTTTGTGTATCCTACTGCTTTTACCAAGTTTAAGGTGTAGATATTTAAACCAACTCCGCGATCAACCATTGCTCTCTTTACTTTGTTTCTATGCACAAAGACTTCAATCTGTAATGGAAAATTTTGGGGTTGGGTGAAGGAGATATCATCTTGTGTAGAGAAGGATACACAATGGGGTGCAATGAGGTTACTAACCATATTTCGAAACCTATTGACATCCAGACCATTGGGCACTAGGGCTTTGGTTAGGATCTCTTTGTGTTTCGAAGATATTTGTAACAACTCAAAAATGGAAATATGAGTAGGGGTTTTTAGTAGTTGATTGACCAAACTACATTTGTAGATGGCAGAGCTTATGGTTGCTTGACTAAACTAGTGGTTGCCCCTGGCAAGACCACTTTAGAGGCTTGACCTCGGGTGATGGCATTCAAGAGCTATTTTTTGTGTTTATCATTAACAACAATAATGTTGATGGAGTCATCGAATCCAAATGTCATGTTGATTGTGTTATCACAATTATAGGTGTAATTGACCTTTTCATCGAAAGGTAAGGGTGTGTTCTGGTTATTCTTGGAAGACTCCCTTTTCATGGTTCATGAAGGGATTTTTGAATGCAACATGGTCTCCATTGGTACAAGGACTATGGACTTCAATGGTTCCATCATCAATCAATTTTTGGATAGCTCCCTTAAGGGCATAGCAGTTATTGGTGAGATGCCCCTGATTTTGATGATAGGCACAAAAATGTTTTTCATTCCACCATGAAGGTTTGACTTGTGGTTCATATGGCTTAGCTTGTAGTAGTATGATAAGTTCATCAGCTAAAAGCATTTGCAAATCTCTTTCATACACTTCACCTATAGGAGTGTATACTCTAGGTGGGTTGGTAGACTTATACCCTTTTGGTGGAGGGGCTAATTGTATGCTACTTGTTGATTAGGAGTATTTTGTGCAAGTGAAGTAGTCAAGTTTCATCAATAGAACAGACAAGTATTTTCTTCTCGTTGTGTCTTTTGGTGGGTAGGCACGTCAACATTATTGACATTGGGAGAATGTTGATTTGGGGAGGGGTAAAGTTGTGGTTTAACATTATTTGCTTCTACCACTCCATCATTTATCATGTTCTTGTTATTTCTCCACCAAGATCTTTTTTTATCATTTGATCAATCAGATGAGTTGTTTTGGTGTGAGGAGTTATCTAAAAAACCTTTCCCATCCTTTGATAGTTTAATGATATCATTGTTCAACAAGGTTTCTTCTACTTTGGCTACATTTTCCAACGTGGTTTTGAAGTCTTTAGGGCCTTAAAGTTGCAACCAATAATTCATGGGTTAGAGAGGCTATTGACAAATATATCAGTTTCCTCCTTGTCTAGGATGTCCCTATGGTACTCGATGAAGGTATGTCGCCATCTTTGTAGAATAATTTTGAAAGATTCACATGGAAGTTGTTTTGTGTTGCATAAGTCAATCATGGTAACCTCTCTTTCAATGTTGTAAGAGTATTGTGCAATAAAAGCATAGGCTAATTAATCAAATGATCGAATATTTGAGGGGAGTTTGGGAAACCACTCCATGGCTTGTCCTCCCAAACTCCTAGGAAATAGACACATGAGGTAGGTTGTATCATGTACAAATTTCATACTCAATGTGTAGAATTGGCAGAGGTGATCTTGAGGATCTCATGTACCAAAGTATTGTCGAATTTTGGCATTTGCATGTTTTAAGGAAACAGTGTCAAGATAACACTTCTATCAAATGGGAGATAAGATAAGATAAATTTATTAATGTCTAATAGGAGATCAACGAGGGTCTAAGGGACTAGAAACAGTACAAAGGGAAAATGCCAGGAAGGGGAAGCACCTAACGGTGTCCGCAGAAAGAGCGTGAAAGAAAAACAACAAAAGAACCAAGAAAAGGAATAACAACAACTAAGAACTCCTCACAGGTGAGAAGTAGTCCATAATGGAAAGGTGAGCATTAGAGCAATTAGGTACTCTAGAAGGTCATGAGGTCTACTAAAAGGACGTTGCCGAGTGTGATCTTTGCGAGGTCTCACAAATCTAGTGTGAACCGAGATAGTGCAGGGAGGCTGCTTCAATCCTTGGATAGGGACCGTAGGACTGAAGAAAGAGGTGATAAGTTGCATAGGGGTCAATGTCGAGCAAAGCTATGTTGCCCAGTTATAAAATTGTTTCAATTTTATAAGCCACAGTTAATTTTTGAAACTTGCCTAGTTTTAAGCTTTAAATTGGCCATTTTATCTCTAAATTTTTGTGAGTTCCTAATCTTCATGTCTCCGGCTCATTCCTAGCTCCGCACAGCACTTGAAATTTTTAAAATCTGACTTTTGAGCCTCAAGTTATTGCAAGTTAATGGAGAGACCCAAAATACGCGTTTTCAAGTTTATCATTAACCATTAACCTCTCAAAAAGGTTAATGATAACTTTCAAATTGTGCATTTTGGAGTAGGTTAATTAACCTCTCCAAAAATGTGTATTTCTTAACCTCTCAAGCAGGTTAATGATAATTTTCAAAACGCGCATTTTGGAGTAGGTTAATTAACCTCTCCAAAAACACGTTTTTCTTAACCTCTATGAGGTAGTTATTAACTTGTTTAAAACTCTTCCATAAGAAGTCAGATATGTACATGAGAGCAATTGGCAATAACAATGGAAATGAATCAGACGGAGTCCCTGATAATTCATCATGTGCACTAAGAGATGCTTTAATTTGAGTAAACATTGTGGAAGCTTCTTAAAGGCTCAAATTAAGCTTTTCTCCTAGATACCAGCCTAGCTTTCCTCGGCCTCTACTAAATCTTAGTGCTGAAGTATTTCAAGTACAGTAGACACCGCATTCCTTACCAAACTAAACTCACTGTTTGATCCTTATGCAAACGCTCTAAATTATCTACTGGCGAGCTATCTATCCTCAGCTCCAATGTGCAACAGCAAAACGCTCACAGCGAGACTTTTTGGAGTAGAATCTGCACAGGATGTAGGGATACGTGGGGTTGTATGAGAGATTTTCTGAGAAAGTGAAGTCATACACATACATTGTTGCGGAGCTCAGAGACAAACCTTCCACGCTAGGAAGTTGAACCATTAGTACGGCTCAAAAAGCAATACATATATCAACTCGCCAACGCAGTAGAAAATACGGCCATGATAATATAATAATCATTATCGTATATTACCCTGGAAAAAGTTGGCTTTTCAAAGTGTTGCGACCTGAGAAATGTCTGTTCCTATCCACGTAAGCAGGGGCAATCAGCGATATAAATCGAGAGCATCTAGCTCGGGTGTTTGGACAAGAAAGCATATAACATTTGCACTTCACTAAAACTTCAAATGAAATGAGTTACTCAAATATGTCCCTGCTCTTTAAGAATGCTAACAATAACTAGAGCATCGCTAATCAAGCAAAGTGAGATCATTGGTATTTTACTTGACCTTGGAAACCAAAGTTGCAGTAGCATTGCTTTTCTTCATACCACTCAGCCACTTCTGGACATCTGATACAGATTCCATGATATTCTCATTACCAGACAACTTCTCTAACTCTGAGTAGTCTTGAAGAGCCAAAACAGTCGAGTTTCTCTTTATGATATTTTCCATGAAATGAGTAACTCGTTTTGCTTCTACAGCAGACAAACGGACTGCAATAACAGAAAGCTGTGTTAAAATTGCTTGTAAATCTGCCAAAGCATTTGTACTAACATTTATACTTCACTAATAGCATTTTCAAATCCACGGATGTGTGATGAGGAATGCAAGTAATGAGTGAGACTGCGCCTGACTTGTTTGGCATAATGCCAAGATAGGAGGGTGGTGGACATAAACAAAACATGTAGAGTGTTAGCGAAGTGTTTGACAAAATGAAATATTCATTCCTAACCTGTAGCTCTGAAAGCTTCACTCATTAAGTTATTCAAATTCAAATCAGCATCCTTACTTTCTTCGGCAATTGGCAATCTATAGATAGGCTGCAGTATCATTAATGCCATGCAGATTTATGAGTAAATTATAGTCTGGGCATGATCAAATTCTTGTGAATGTTTGATACAAGACATGGTAATCTTCAGTCCAATGTAATATTGATAGATCTTTTTGGTTGAATGGTCGGTTTGTTACTTTGAAGCCGGAAACAAAGAGTGCAGTGCAAGGTTGAAGGCATCTAGCATTTTTGATAAAGAAAGATTAATAATCAATCATGAAGTACAAGTATCAGACGTTGGATTATGCTCCTATTTTAAGAAGTACGCTTCCAGATATCGGTGATACCATTTTAGAAAATATCTGCCTTCAAGACTTCTAGTCATCTCTTGTGAATGAGGAAAGGACCCCATTAGCCATAAAGATATTAAAAAGTGGCTTAGCTTGAGCAAGTGGGACGCCAATAAGTGACCTTTAGCATGTTGATTGTCGGTTCCTCCTTGATTCTTTCAGTGTCCAGATTCATTCAGAAATAGAGAACCATGTATCAGATGCTGAAACTATGATGAAGCTCAGCCTAGTTGCAGTCACTCTGGGAGATTGTAACATTTCAGCCTATCGACAAGAGTCGAAAGAAATTCAGGATAGATACTTCACAGCCAAACTCGGGATGGAAAATGTGTTCATTCCGAACTATGAATCAATGATGATCATCCTAGATGATTATAGGGCTTTTTGGGATAGATCAATTGTGTCTAGATAGATAGAATTATTAGCTAGAAGATCGATGATTGAATATGTATACATTCTTAGGAATTCTAGCTGAAAGTTTTGTTTTTGAAAGTCTTCCTTGTATAGGTTAATTTTCTTGAGGTTAATTAACCTCCCCAAAATCACGTATTTTGGAGGTGGTTATTAACCACGAAGAGGTAGTTATTAACCTCTATGTCTATTTAAGGACTCCTTTTGGCTTTGTAAAGGGGGACTTTTTGGCTTTGGAAAAAGGGAGCACTATGCTAAAATTTTGATTAGGAGATGATATTTGGAAAGTATGTACAAATTTTGTCTTTGTAATCAGAAATTCTTCTTGAGTTCTTGGTGCAAGAAAATAAAAGAACGTGCAATTTGAGTTCTCTTCTTCCAAATCTAAATTGTTAGAAATATTGATTCTCTTTGTAGTGAGCATTCTCACGGTATGATGTAGATGTTTATGAATCTATGGATCAGCATTGTGCTAGTAATATTTTTCAAGCGTAGATCTTGATTGTTGTTATTAGAGATTTTAATTTAGTAATTCGAGAAAGCCTTGGAGTCGTGTGGTGCATTCGTCATCATGAGCTTTCTCACCTTTTAGTTTTAAATTATTTATTCAAAAAGCTTCAAAATCATATCATACGAGGGAGCTACCCCTCTAAACGCAGAGGAAGGCCGCATACCAAGGGCCTATCCAACTATTGTGAACGGTTTGCCACACACTCCGTTGGAAAAATTCTACTGTGACAAATTTGTTTACCAACAAGCTGAAGCTGTATAGTGTGCTCACGAAGTTGCATGGTCTCTTGAAGGTAGAGTGCAAGATAGTGTTGGTCAATATATCTAAAGAATGAGGGAAGAGACCAACACTCTCTAAACTAATAGTAGAATCTCCCTCAAATATCATAGTAAATGGGACAATGAAAAATAAAGTGAGACTCGGTTTCAACCTCCCTGAGGTGACAAAGTCGACAGATCTTGTCCTCCCTGCTGATCTGGTGATCAATCTGAATATGTAGCTGGTGAAACCCCACTAAAAGATCCCAAGGAGATGCGAAGAGCGTGAGTCCAACGATGAGTGAGGTACCAGGGATGTAAGATGATCATGTCCTGGATATCAAGGAAGTGCTCAACATAGAAGGCTATATGCGGACAGAGCCCACCTAGGGGATTCCTCCAAGTGATGATAACATACTGTCTATAGGTGTCAAGTCTAACATGCTCATTCAACTCCCACTGAGGTGGAAGAAGATGGGTTGGAGCATCTAGAGAAAACTAAAAAGGGGGAAAGATGATTCAAACTAATACCAATCGAGCCCAAGAGGGCAAAGACTTGGGTGTACCAGCAACAAGACCTGTGGCCAGAGTCTGAACCCACAACCTCCATAGAGGAATAGTAAGTCAAGTAGGAATATATCTGATGACCATCGGAGGAATCAATGAAGCTCTGGAGCTGGTGAAGAAGCCAAACTAAATCAAAGATGGTCCCCAATCTGAAAGGGTGAGCACCAAACTCTACCAGAATGATGTTGTGTGGTGTGGATCGGTGACATCTGATAATGCGCCGAAGGAAAAGAGTTTGGACTCTCTCAACAAAGGCCTAGTCAGAGTCAAAGAGGGAGGGGCCCCAAATAGTAGAGCCATAGAGGACAATCGGCTTGACTAGGGAGTCAAGAAGGGACATCTTAGTCATGGTGTCCTAGAAGTAGTGTTGAAAGCATTGTCACTCAAGAATAGCAAGGGAGTCGAGCCCCTTATTGACTCTGGGCTGCATGGTTGGTCTCAGGCTAAACCGAGGTCTAAAAAAATTAACCCCCAAGTAAGTATATGAAGATGCAATCTCGATCTTGATACCCCAGAAGTAAAAATGGAGGTGTGATGTCCTCAAACAATTGAAGGCCATAACCCAAGTCTTGCCCAAATTTACAACTAGCTCACGTGAGTCTAAAATGAATTCTACTAGTTGGACTTTCCCTCTGTTCATCTCTTCCATGTCTATTAGCAAGTCTTGGAGTTTTTGGGTAACAACCTCTAAGGGTGAATCCTCTTGATCCTTCTTGAGGTTAGATGTATCAAAATCAACGAGTAATTTTGCACCTTGTTGGGTTAATGATAACAGGTAGTGCTCTTTATGTCTTTCCAGTAGTTTCTCCATTATGTTGACAAGCTTTGGGTTCTATTGAAAGTCTTCTATTGTTGACTCAAAATTATTTTCGCTCTAGAGTCGAGTTGAACCCATTTCGTTAGCTAGTTTTGAATTCTATTGTTCTAATGGGGGTGATTCTTCCTCAATGGTAGTGAACGAGCAATCAATGGGTATTGTAGGACCAATAGTGTTTGAGTATTGTATAGATTTTGTGGTTAACTTCGCTATTCTTGCACTTACTCACGTGGCCAATCTTTTCGGTTCTTTTTCCTTACCACTTATACTAGTTTTGTGCACTGGCATGAGATATGAATGGAAACCCTTCAATCCTTCAATATTTTCATAATGTAGGGAAATTTTTTATATCAAATTATAATAAAGTATCAAGCTATCTTGCAAATTGTTCCAATAATACCAATGGTTATGAAACTTTGGCGATAGAATTCAACTCCGTGAAGTCAGGAGGTGAACGGATGTGTGTGTCATTTAATATTTGACTGATGTACGAAGTTGGATCGATGATGTTTGTTGAATAAAAACCCTTGGTATGATTGTTTAAATGACTCAGATGACGGAAAATTTTTTGCTTGATTTTGAAGGTATTGGTCGTGTTTAAGGTTCCCCAGGCTTGCAGAAGGTTAACAGAGGAAAAGGGTATCCAAATGTGCCCTCAAATTTAGGATATCATGTGTGCAAGTAGCCATTGATTTACAGATTCTCTGAAAAGCTCTATAGGAATAATCATATGCACTATTTTGTGACTTAAGCACATTTTTCTTTCCTTTGCCAAGTACTGTTCTGTAGGATGGAGCATTGTTTTAAATGCAAATACGTTATTTAAGTTTTCAAATGCATTGTTAAATGGTTCAAATGTGTTGTTTAATGTGTCAAATGCATTATAACAGAGAATAAATGCATTGTTTCATGTTTCAAATGCGCTATTTCAGGATATACAACAATGCTTTGGCCAGATTTTGGGTTCATTTGCAGTCTTGTCTAAATTTTCTTGAAAGTTCTACAATTTTAAGCTCTTCTCTTGTAATAGTACAAGCACATTCAATCACAGCAATAGTAAAAATGAAAGATTGTAATCACAGACGTAGAATGTAAAATTGATTCCTAAGAGTGGTTTTTCTAAGGTTAATGACGACGAGGTTTTAGCAGTTTATCCAATTATGTTCAAATTTACCTCTCTGTGAAAGAGAACTCCCATCAATGCGAGGGAGGCTTGGCGCAATCTTTTTCGAGACTACTAGAGGAAGGATATATTTTGAACACCATCGTCTTGCATTCCACTAAGAATACAAGTTGTAAGGCTTTTCCTTCTCAGCGGCCCTACTAAGGCAAATCTTGGGAGGTATGTCTTTCTATGGCCTTTTAATCTACCTATGAAAAAGCAAGAGAGATTGAAATCAAAAGCTCTGGGAATCCAATTACCCTATAAGGGTGACAGCATACCCTTACTATCTTGACTTCTAAACACACCAGACATGACTCGTTCAGTTCCAGAGCCTTTAATCTATGGAAGGCAAGAGGCTCTTAATTAAGCTAGGTGTTTTGTTCATTCCTTAACTAATCCTCATAACAAACTAGGCATTTTTGGCATTTTGATTCACTCCTAGGAATGAAGAGCATGTGCCTATTACCAAGTTTGAGATTCGAATAAGTTTTGTCTAGCTTAAACTAGATTTGGAAATGGAAATGTCGCAGTTAAGTACTAGATGCCAAGAGGGTTTAGCCTTACTTGATTCAGAGATGGAAAAAGGGCTAGGTGCATTTTTTAGTTTTCTTCACTCCTTTTTTGCAATTTCAATGATGTGTGAATTTTTTTTCAATTCAGAAGAGACCTATAAGCACCCAGAAACCAAATTCTCAAGTCAGATATGACAAATTTTAGGTTTGATCAAATGCATTGCAATAATGCTCATATGCGCTATAGAATGGCTTACATACATTATAGGATCTTGTAAATGTGCTAGAGAATCTTTCAAATGTGTTATAAAATCTTGTAAATGCACTATAAAATATGTAAATGCATTACAGGACACTACCAATGTGTGATAAAAGAATTCAAAAGCGTTAAAACAGTGTTCAACAGTGCTAAAATGCCAAAAAAACACCAAATCTGGTATTTGGGATTTCGAAAGCATCTTCAAAAGGTTGCTATGTATGTTATGAGCTTTCTCAAACGTTGTTAAGCTTGCAATAAGTCAGATCTACACAAGAAATAAGAGTAACACACATATCTACAAAGATAGTCAAGATTAGCATGAAAAGTTAAGCGAGAATGAGGCTTTAAGTTTGAACCCCACGATGGGCGCCAATTTGTACATGGGGGAAACGCATATTCATGAGACCTTGGTGTAGAATGCAATCAGAATAATAGTAAACTAAGCTAGACCCAAGAGAAAACTGCTAAATAATGCATCCATGAACATCTCATGTTTCCCTAACTACAATTGGTAAAAATGGCTCTCAAACCAACATCTTAGTGACGGTTCTAGAATGGGATTATATTATTTATGGAAATCTATGATAGACTATATGAGATCTATATGAAGTGCAAGATATATCAAGATAAGAACATGAAAATGCTAATATGAGACTAAACAATGCTAAATAATGCTATATAATGCTTAAATGATGCTAAGATGATACTAAAAAATCTATATAACAATATTGTTAAGCAGATTATCAAAATGCTTAGCTCTAATATGCCTATAGTAAGGATATATAAAATTTGAGTCTTTTTGTTCTTGATTTTCCCTTCTATTTATAGGATTTTAGAAGGGGTTTGGAGTAAAGATTGAGATTTACCTTTTACTAGAAGTGAGGGTGAAATTGAAAATATCTCACAAAACCCCAAAAGGAGCAGTCCAATAGAGTTGGTTTGTGAAGATAAATAGAGATTTTGAAACTCTTTTAAATTCCAAAAAAAGGAGATTTCACTTTTGAGGGGATAAATTATTTTAGTTGATTTATTAAATATTGCATTTCTTTTCAACTTTTGTCTTTAGTTTTTTCCTTTTTGATTTTATGAATTTAATTTCCTCTTTGAAAGTGATTTTGGTTTTTTTGAATTTTATCAAGGTTTAGGGAATTAATTGATTAATTACTCAAACAACTTGACGTTGTAATTGATTTTAAAGTCATTTATCTGATTTTGACTTTAAGTTTCATTATTTGATTAAAACTCATGTTGTTAGGTCTTTGCCAATTTTAGGGTGTCTACATCTACTATAGTAACTCTCAATAACCCTAGAATGTTGTATATATTTGATCAGAAAAGTTTATAACACAATTTCGTCAACAACATTATTCCTTTGCAGGCTCTTGTACATGATCATTCTTCAATTCAGTAATTATGTGTGCGCAAAATCTGTTTCTTTGGAGCCTATTAACAAACCTTTCAGCCACTGTGAGAGATGAGAACTAGCATGATCTCGGATGTGAATAGAACAGTGATAAGTAAAAGTAAAATCAATTTGATATTTTTCCATTTTGGTTATTGGCTTCACAAATTTGTTGCCAGCCCTACTCCTTCCCAGTGATTTCTTTTCAGCACCGAAACACTGTTTCCTACCCTAAACTCTGTACCCAACTTCACTATCTCTCTTTTTCTACCTCTCTTCCCCACATATTACCTACCTCTTTGACCAAATATTTACCTTCTTCCTCTTTCTTATTCACCCCTTCTACACACTTTACCCCATCCCAGTTTTCTTGCCACCAGTAATTTCTTCTCAGCATTCTATCATTGTTTCCTACTCTCAACTACATAACCATTTCATTCCCTCTCTTATTATTCCTTTCTTCCTCACATTTTTCACCACTCTTTAACCAAAACTCACCCACTTCCTCTTTCTTATTCACCCCTTTATTGCATACCTCTTGTCCTCTTAACCCCTCACTCCATGTCTCTTCACATCTAATGTGCTATAACATCAATCGCACCGGCTGTTTCAGCATCCTACTAACTTCTCCTGAATCTAATACCCATGTTTTTAGTGTTTTGGTCAGTTTTTCATTTCTCATTTTCTACATGATGATGTTATTGGACTAACATATTGCTCCCCTATCTAAGCCACCAGTATTTCTCTTGTTGCACCCTCACTCCAACTTCTCCTCACACATATTAAACCTCTTAAAATAAGCATTATGTAAATTGTTATTATATTGTGCTAAACATCTAAAAATATTCCATATTAACTTATTCTTCTATGATTTAATTAATTTACGTTAATTTAGTTTTTAGGTTTCCATTCTTATTACATGGTTTCCATTTCCATTCTTGGCAACTAGTTGCTAATGAGCTAGTCCTCTTATCACTTTCTCACTTGACTGTTGATGGGTTCCAAGTATGGTCCACAACGAAGAAAATTAGAAGCCGTTTTACTCTCATCTCAACAAAAACAAATACCTGTCACTGTTTCCAGCTTTTCCTTATTAATTGAATTGAGAAACCAACTTTGAATTATCAAACACATAAATTCTCTCACAATTTTGACAACAAATACGCGTCATTGTTTGTAGCTTTTGCTTATTAATTGAATTGAGAAACCAACTTTAAATTATCAAACACATAAATTCTCTCACAATTTTGATAACATTATAGCCATTCTTATTCAAATTCTCTGAATGAGTCCAATGCAGCTAAAAGGAAACCACTATAGATGAAAAACGTCAAATTGTCCGTCCTTCAGAAAACAAAATCTTCAGTTGTATGAAATCCTCAAGATCCAAATACAGTTAATGCACCAGACTAAATCTAGAAAATTAACTTTCTTGAGCTTTCAAATAAAGTTGCGAATATCTAAAGTCCTTGTATCAATATCCGCATCCTCGTCTTTATATCCAAACCTGGAGAGTTCAATACAAACAGTTACAAATATACCGGAAATAGACATCTGTGGAAAATAAGGTGTTTAGCAATACAAGAATACCAATGCAAAGAAAAAGTGCATGCCTAGTAAGTTCAATTCAATTCCCAAAATAACAGAAAGAAAATCGAATGCTGCTCAAAAAGTAATCTAAGTTTAAAATCAATAAAAATGCCTGACAAACAATGTGATAAAAGGGAAAATTGAACCTCTTTTTCTGTGTTTCAATAGCTGCCAGTGCATCTTTCTTAAGATCTGCCAACTGTGTCTTTGCAACAGTATGTTCCAACTGCTCTTCATATTTAGGTAGATCCTCTACATTAATACCAACCCTGTGATGGAGTTCATATTAGAATAAAAAGGGAGTTCATATTAGAATAAAAATTGGCTTTTACTATACTGCCTCATTTGTGCAGGTGAAAAAAATTCAAATTGAAGCAACAAGAAAATTGCAATCCTGAAAAATAAGACCAAGTAATGTGATTGCACTTTCATAAAAATGCATCATCAACCTAAAAGAAAATTAGTGACAAAAGTAGCATATCAATCATTGTCTGTATCTAGTAGTGAATCAAGTTGTGGATACAAAACGGTAATGGATGTACTGGAAATACCAGAAACTCTGTTATGTCTACACACTTAACAGATGAGGCTTCTGTATATAAAAATAGCATGCATGATGAAATTCTCATTTCTAGAATTACATAATCCTTTCAGGGTACATGAACCCAAAATTGACACCCAATAAAGGATTTACTGCTCCCAGTACAAAAAAGTTCCAATATGTTGGATCTGAAGAAAACAGTGGCAAATACACACCTTGGATACAAGGAGCTCCATGTCATTTAAAGATGCTTAAAATGAGTGAAGCATTTGATGACTCCAGTCGGCAATGAAATTCGCTGAAAAGGGATTATATCTCTTACACACAATCCTAGAAACTGTTTGCAAGATGTCATTTGGTCTAAACCTGTGTTCCAGAGCATTTCCAGGACAGGTATAGTGAGATGTGTTTAAGGGATGGCAGTCCAACAGCCATTTTTGGGGGCAGAGGTGGTGCTGTTAGGATTCTTTGACGGAAATATAACAGTTACATTCAAATCTAACTAATAACACAATGGAATAAAGGACACATAAACGACCAAAAGACACAGATTTAACGTGGTTCACCCAATCCTTGGGGCTATGTCCACCAAATAGAGAGTACAATATTATTATCCAGTAACTTCAACCTGTTACAATCTTCAATCTCCCTTACAGCTCAATATTGCTGCAAGAAGCTCTATTTGACGAGTCAACCTTGGGAAATGGTTGACGAGTAAACTCGAAAATGCTTGACAAGTTAACCAAAAAACAAATTCAGGTCAATGCCCCGAACCTCACAACTTATGAAAAGTGTTCAGTACTTTCTTGATCAGTTAACACAATGGCTATATATATATATATATAGACACAGACACACATACATGAGAGTGTGAGAGAGAGATTTACAAGTTAATGTTCAGCAGGATGACAGCATCAATATAAGTATGACATTAAGTCAAAAATGATGTTGGACGATGTCTACAGAAGCCTGCATGCCAACTACTTTTCACACTATTCAATACCATACTAGACCACAGCAAATGCACCTTCAATCTTTTTTGCAACTGACAATGATAATTGACTTGAACAGTGAGGACGTGTCCCCATGTAACACAGCTCCCAACTGGCAGATTTAAAAGAACACAACCATCCTTACAAAGTTACAAAGTAATAACATACCCAAGCATGTGAGTCAAGGCAACACACTGAGATGACACTGTGGTCTCAAAAATAGACAAAACACATTTTACAAGTAACAAATATATTGAAAAATTGTCCTGCAAATCTAGAAAACTCTTAATTATCTTTAAGTCTTGCTGCACAATTGCTAAGCACAAGTAAAGTGCACAAGGAAGGTCTCCCTCTGTCTTGGTCATCCTAGTGTCTTGTAAGGTACAGTCAAACAATTGGGAGAGATGTCTGAATCGTTTGGACTGTGAAGTTAAAAGCTGAAGGTTGTTATATAAGGTTACAGAAGGTTGTAGATATGTTGATTTTACTTTCCAGGTGCACGTGACTCAATAAAAGTCCATGGGCAAGCAGGGTCTGAGCAAGACTTGTAATGTTCTAAAAGAAACTGTTTGAGATTTCGCATGGTTTTGCTTAATCAAGTAATCCTTTCAATTAGCAAGTGTTTTTATCAGGACAGCAAGCCAATTCCTGGCCTACAAGAAGCAAGAATGAGTTACCCATACATGGGGAGAATGGAATGCTCAAAAAATCGAAGTGGATTGACTGAGATTGCTGATGTGTAGCCCAAATAGTTTCTGGAGCTAAATGAGGACTGAAATTATCAACATGTGCAACAGTGCAACCATTCTAGCATATTAGCAAAGGTAGACAAGCACTGCAAAGTTCAACTCATAAACCTGTTCTAGATGGGCCTGAAAATATTAATACACATAAATCTGAAGTATCAGGATACGAATGTCATTCTCCAAAGAAATGACGTACAAGGTGTACTAAGAAACTGTCAAGAACTCTAAGTGATGTCTGATCAAGAATCTTTACAGAAGGTCAATATTGCAACTATGACAACAGAATTTCATCTTGAAAGCATTTACAGCCAATGTTTATCTTTGTTAAACTTGTTCTCTGACACATGTAGGACAATTTGTTCAAATTGTTCTCCTATTGCTTTTGTGATTATAAATATGAATGACAATATCTGATTTCCATGAATGGCAAATGTAACCACTCCCATGATGTATTGTGCACTGAAGTTAAAAAGACCTATCATAATGTTGTATGACAAATTATGATAGGTCCCACAACCAAACTAATCTGGTGGACAATGAAAGTAGAGCATGGGGACTGGTAGTACCAAATGAAAGAAATGGATGGAAAAGCTATCATTAATTTAAGTATGAAGCTCAAAATTTCATCGACTTCTCAGAAAATTTTGAAATTTCCATAGTTGCACAAAGTTTCCTGAAGGGGCGACATGGGAGCATGACAGCTGTTTTGGGGACAGGGGGGACCAAGGGCCTAAATATGGGTAGTGTGGGGACAACAATGGGGGAACAATGACTGAAATATAAGATCTCTGCAAGTGCACCATGAAAGGAAAACTAGTTTTCACAAAGCTAAAGTTTGTGACTATTGTGTAATTGCATGTGCCACATATCAAGTGATCTGGCTTCCGGCTTAGGTGGTGGTGTTGTGGGGGAACATTAGCTCCAAGTCTACAAGCCTCTGAAAAGTCCCCAAACAGGAAACGCAATGTTCTTTTCCCCGGAAGCAGTACACTGGAAAATTTGTCGGAATTCACACTGACATTCATACAGAGAGAAGGCCCAAGCATTTTTTTAATAAAATGTATTCAATTGAAACAAATTTCCAAGTTGGGGAAGAGAAGCCTGAGCAGAAATGATCCATCCTTATTGGTGGCAAGTGCACTCTTTTTGTAATGCAACTTTTCCTCATCATATTTATGGTTGAAGCTTCACACAAGTACTACTTGAGCTTTCCTTTGCTTGATTCACTAGTCCTAGGTGTTGAAACTTAAGGTGTAATGAGCATGTCTGCAAGGCATGAAAATTGCAGGTGTAAGAACTTAAGAAGCATGTTTCTCGGGCACTGAATTTTATTGAAAAAGATTTAGAAAGTTATAACCAATCCCTGCCAGGGATCCCACCCACGCCTATTATTTTAAATTTTTATACTTTAAAATATTTAAATTGGATTTGAAAGCATAATAGATTTCTTATTTAAGGTGAACACCCCACGGCACAGCGAAGAGTTGTGAGCCTCTCAATTGGGAGGTCTTGGGTTTGAGTCTCCTCAAGCCCCAAGTTGATCCTGGCTTGAGACCATTACCTATCAAAATAATAATAATAATAGTTTAATAATAAATTTTTTTATTTAATATATAAAATTTAACATAATTGTTATTTATTAATAAATTAAATTAACTTTTTGAGCATATCTATGATAATATCTTTAAACCTATGATAATGTATTCAAATTTAATAATGCTGTTTTATTTTCAATAATTTTAATTGAATAAATATAAAAACAATATTTATATTAATTTTAAGTTTCATATAATATTATTTTATTTTAACAAATTATAAATTGGCTATATTATTTTATTAATTAATATAATTTCAAATATATTTAGCAATTTCAAACTATAGGCAATTTAACAGACTTATTATTTATATATATTTTGAATTTAAATTTATATAGAGCAAATTTATCGCAAAAACATCTTTTTCAAAGCTTCCACCCTACTCAAATGAGCATCATCCAAATTTATTGTTTTGCCTAATTCAAATTCGAACCTTGTGACTTAGGTTCAATAGAAGCAATATGATAAAATTTGGAAATGACTGTCGCATTCTGCTCGAATTATTTTACAGGTTATTAATAAGTTTTGCTTGAACCTTTACAAGTATGTCCTCCACATCATACACAAAACTAGGTGTGTTAATGTTGACTTGCTTTTCTTAACTTTAATTTAAAAAGGGCAGGTTTGATAACCACTCAAGTCATGCATGGATCTCAGGATTCCAGCTAATCAAATTGAGAAATGCATTCATCCCACCATAATACACATATAAACATTCTAACCTTGTGACTTAGGTTCAATAGAAGCAATATGATAAAATTTGGAAATGACTGTCACATTCTGCTCGAATTATTTTACAGGTTATTAATAAGTTTTGCTTGAACCTTTACAAGTATGTCCTCCACATCATACACAAAACTAGGTGTGTTAATGTTGACTTGCTTTTCTTAACTTTAATTAAAAAAGGGCAGGTTTGATAACTACTCAAGTCATGCATGGATCACAGGATTCCAGCTAATCAAATTGAGAAATGCATTCATCCCACCATAATACACATATAGACATTCTAACCTTGTGACTTAGGTTCAATAGAAGCAATATGATAAGATTTGGAAATGACTGTCGCATTCTGCTCGAATTATTTTACAGGTTATTAATAAGTTCTGCTTGAAACTTTACAAGTATGTCCTCTACATCATACACAAAACTATGTGTGTTAATGTTGACTTGCTTTTCTTAACTTTAATTTAACAAGGGCAGGTTTGATAACCACTCAAGTCATGCATGGATCACAGGATTCCAGCTAATCAAATTGAGAAATGCATTCATCCCACCATAATACACATATAACATACTCCAGAGAAAATTTGGAAAATAACTTACAAGTACCCATACTCATATTGCAACAGGACCTAGTAACTGTGTGCTAATCATAGCATTGTTCTGGAATTTTAAAAAATAAGTTGCACAAGATGTTTGTGGCCTTGTTAGAAATGATGGCAAGAATAAAATATGAATGGGCTAAAACATTTAATTGATGCTCATTTAGCAAAGCAATCAGAGAAATATTGTATAATATTAATGATATTGCTTAATATATAGACAACTCTCTATTAGATTAGATGACTTACTTCTTATTTATTGCATTAAATTCAGTTTTCAGAAGTGCCAGGCCCTTCTTATCATCCCTCATCAAGGGCTTCTTCAGCTGTTTCTCTACCTTGTCCAATGCATCCATCCTCATCTTCTCAATGCCAAAATTATCACGAAGGCCAGTCCTACAAAATAAATAAGAGGTTTATTGAAAGGAATGATAATTAATAACAAAGAAATGATTCATTATCTTGACTGTCATTTTACTACCCTTCTATTAGAGGCTTACGAAATTACATTGAATGATAAAATGAATTGCATCCAATAAATTTAGCAATTTATCTAAGACATGTAAGCAGTGGCTGTCAAATAGTATGTATCAGAAAGCATATAAAATATGCTTTTATGACACTGAAGATGAAAAATTGAGAAGAGACGACAAAAGAAAACCTCCTGCTGAAAAACTATTAGAATAAGTTTGTCTTGAATATAAAGAGTAGATTATTTCATAGAACAATGCAGAAGTACGAGTTCTTTGAGAGTGAGTATGCTTGATTTAATGTTGATGCACATAGAAGTGAGCTTCTTATGTGACGAAAATGATAGCAGTGAAGGCACTAAATAATTGTGTTGAATAGCAGGCTTGAGAGGTATTGATGATGTGATCAGGTGAATATGCTTGATTTGATGTTGGTGCACATAGAAGTGAGCTTCTTATGGGACGAAAATGGTAGCAGTGAAGGCACATAACAATTGTGGTGAATACCAGGCTTGAGAGGTATTGATGATGTGATCAGGTCTAGAACATTCACAAATGAGATAATCTCAGTTCAACAATAGTATTTTACTATGCTAAGCTCCAAGCTTGGATAAACCATTTGTGAATTCCAGGCTTGAGAGGTATTGGTGATGTGATCAGGTCTAGGAAATTCACAAATGAGTAGATCATAGTCACTCATGGTATTAAGATGCACTAAGTTTCAAGCTGGATAAACCATTTGTGGAAACACAAATTTAAGAACCACAAATTGAATCAGCCACAATGCAAATTGAAAATTTAGCAAATGATACACTTTGCAAACTGGCAAGTGATGCAAGTGAAACAACTTTGTCAATCAAGTTACTCTTATACCAAAATTCAACCCTTGTCAATGTTAACTTGTCCCTTTAGGACAACGTAAAACAGAACAGTGCGTAAGGTAAAAGCTTTCTTTGAAATAGAAAAGGAATCTCCCTGGTAATAAAAATACAATTCTAAAATTGATTTTTCAATAAACTCCTGTAGAAGTGTTGATAAGCCTTCTGTCCTTCCTTGAGAACTAAAAAGAGATCCCTATCCAGTGTAAGTGTGACACAAAGCTTGATTATAATATTATATTATAATTCAAAATTTATTTAGCAAACCAATTGGATTATCGAATACAAATCTACAATTTAACTTCTTCAAGTGAAAATCAAAATACATAGTATTATAAAAAAGAATTAAATGGAGTGGAGGAGGAGGCTCGGGTTTAGATGACCTCGAAATGGTGACAACTGGTACGCCAGGTCTGCCTTTGGCATGGGTCCACGGCGGCCTTGGATCCCACCAAGCAACAGACAAGCGGCAAGGTGGCAGGAAGGTCACAGCAGCGATGGTCCTAATCGATGGCAGACACAAGCCCCACGAAACAGATGGGGATATTCAAAAATCATGAACGGCATCAGGGGTGGTTTCAAACTGCTGGAGGAGAATGTATGGAAACCACACAAGCCTGCTCTGAAAAAGTTGTCTTCCCCATTGACCAAAGAAATACCGTCTACTATAGATAACAGGGCCCTAGATATCAGGATTGATTCATCATCCTGGAAGGAGTCGATGAAAATGCTGCAAGGAAGGGCTTTTTTTATGAAGTGGAGTGGGGGATGACCAGCTTTCTCAAATATTCGTAAGTTGGTGAACGACACTTGGAGTTTGCAGGTGGTTGTGAAAACCCTAACTAATGGTTTCTTCCTGATCATAGTGGGAACGGCCCGCGAAAAGACATGAGTGATGTATAACGGACCATTCCTGATGAGTGGTGTACAATTTTTCATCAAGGATTGGGCCCCAAATTTTAACCCAAAACAGGCCTTGATCAAGGAAATCCCAAAATAGGTCCGCTTGTACAACCTGCCCCATGAGTACTGGAATGAATAAACTTTTAAAACTATAGGGGACAGGATTGGAAGCAATAGCCAAGGAGGACTTCAGCATGCATGCCTGTATCTGTGTTATGTGGAGGAGGATGTATTTCGAGTGAATGAGGAAGTGGGATTGAAAAACCAAGACTGATCAAACAATCTGAACCAGCTACAACTAAAATCAATCTTGGTAGTCAAAGTACTAGGGGCAGAAGATCAATTAAAAAGTTGTTTGCGGGTGCTAGGAACATGAAAGGTCAGACAAAGCTTAGATTTGCCAGCCATGAAGTTCTTAACATGGAATGTCAGGGGCTGCAATGCCCCTGACAAGAGGCTTTTGATCAGTGGCTTTGATCAAGCAAAAGCAGAGGTGATTTACGTGCAAGAGACGAAGATGGAGATTGAGGTTGCAGCAAGAATTTTTGGTGTGTGAATGAGGTGGTCTGGTTTTTTTTGTGCAGGCAGAGAGTGCTTCTGGAGGATTGGGTATTCTCAGGAAGCTGCGAACAGTCGAAGTTGAGCCAGTTGCTAAGTCAAGGTATTGTTAAGTTGGTAAATTCTGTTCTTTATCAATGAATTTCATTGATTTCTTGGTTAATGTTTATGGGCCTGTTAAGAAGGAACAAAAAAAGTTGGTGTGGAAGGAGATTTCTAATGTTCTGCAGGGTCTGGGTAACCAAACTGTGGTGGTAGTGGGAGAGACTTTGGCTCTGGCCGATAAAAGGAGGGGTGTCGGTACGGTTGGCAGAGTCCAGAGAGATTTTCAGGATTTGTAGTGTCAAATAGCCTTTGGAAAGTGGAAGCCAGGGGGGGTTACATGGACTAATTGCAGGGCGGGTTTCTCCAATGTTGCGGAGAAGCTAGACCGTTTTTTCCTCCTTGGATAGTGGAATCAGCTTCCATTATTTTTTGAAGCAAGGGTGCTAGGGTTGTCAGGGTCTGATCATTTTCATATTTCCCTCTTGGTGCAACAAGATGGCATTCCATCAAGGTGCCCTTTTATAGTGGAGTTGATGTGGTTCAGGGAAGAGGGTTTTTTTTTCAAATGGTGGACTGCACCAATGGTCGAAGGGAATTTAGCCCTTCAGTTTTTTGAAAAGCTTAAGTTCATCAAGCAGAACTTGAAAGTATGGAATAGAGAGGAACAGAGAGCACTTCGGATGCTCTTGAATACTGCGATGGGCACTAAGTTGATATGGCAATTGTATGTGGATGGTAATCAGAGGTGGACGAAAGTGTTG
The DNA here is from genome assembly GCA_028749045.1 of Cupressus sempervirens. Classification (NCBI taxonomy): domain Eukaryota; kingdom Viridiplantae; phylum Streptophyta; class Pinopsida; order Cupressales; family Cupressaceae; genus Cupressus; species Cupressus sempervirens. Next base: position 344,933,471 of record CM053784.1, read on the forward strand.
TGGGTTAAATACCTAAACAATTTGGAGGATGAAAAGATCCTAACAATTGATAACCAACCTAGGGGTTCAGCACTCTGGAATTTTCCTAATCAGCTGCAGGCATGTCATCACAGATCATATTACATGGTAGGTAGGGGATAGAAGAAAGACAAAGTTCTGGAGTGACTCATGGGAGGTTTCAGGGCTTTGGAGAAGGGAGAAATTCCTCAACAGATCATTTGATGCGTCCAAGTGAGCAATGGGGGAAGAAGATTTGTGATTATTTAAATTTTGGGTTGATGGGGTTTATTTAAATTTTGTGAACTTGGAAAAAAATGAAGGCACTAACTGGAGTTCTTCCAGACTCTTTTAATCATTTTTCATGATAAAAAGTCTTTTCATTTATCACGGTTTTATTGTGTCTCTGATTCACATTCGTTTTACTTCTCAAATCTTGTTGAGTTCATGGAAAGTTTTCTCAATTCCCAGATTCAAGTTTTTTATTCCAGAGCTGTCATTCACTTTTCTGCAAACCTGTCTCTACTATCTCTGTTCGTATGTTTGCCCTCTAGACTCTACAAGTGCCTGCAAACATCTTTGAGTTCATGGGGATTTACTCACGTCCAAATTCTATTGCCAAGGCTTTGTGAAATCTGTGTATTATCTTCAGCCTGCGCTAGGATTTCATGGGCACCATTCTTTTTGCAACCTTTGCTTATAGGTTTCCTAATTTTTGTCCTGAAAAATTTAGTGCTTGGATTTCTTCTAATTTTTCTCCATGAAAATTTAGGGGTGGATTTTTATTGTTCTTTCTCCTTAAAAAATGTGTTGAATTTTATAGTTTATCCTTAAAAAAGCTTGTTTAAGTTTTATTATTTTTTCCTCAAAAAAATTATTAAGGGCTTTTCCTTAAAAAAATAGTGCCTAGTTTCGATCAGTTTTTCCCCTCCAAAAAACATATCTTAATATAGTGAGTAAACTAAATAAAACATTATTGCAATTAATTTAGCACATAAAATGAACAAACCCTGACACATTTCTTCAGCATCTGAAGATGAAAGATTTACATACTTTACTCGTATTTCTGCTACCTTCTCCAAGTATGAGCGAACATCAGGAATACCTTCTGTAAAATCAATAACTGAATTCTTAACTTGATCTCCAACTGAATATAACCCTGCCCTGGAAACAAAAGGGGTATAGCCTTAATAAGCAGTTAATAAAAAAGATGACAAACATATATAAAACAAGCACTTGATTGCAACTATTCAAATACAACAGAAACCTATCTAGAAAATTATAATTAAACATGCTAAACATGGCAAGAAATTAGTTACAAACCTAATAAAATAAAATAAAAATGTCTATATTGGAACAAATGTGGCTGTCTTCTATGGCTAAAAGTGTATGAACAGGAGGCAGGTAAGAACCCAGCAGGAAACTCAACTTTGCCTAGCAATTTGTAAATTTTATTGACACTATAAAACCCAGTCAAAGAGACTCCATCAAAATCAACTGCAGCTGCTTTCAGCTCATAAAAACACACCCAAAACCTTTATTAAGGTGCATCCTGATGAATTAATTCATCTTCAAAATTTATTAGCTTATTAGTCAATAAATAGTAAAAACGATCAACAAAGAGCCGCTAAAATAGAATTTATCATTTTATATGTTTAAATATTCCTGTGATAAATTACATGTAATGACATGAGTGAAACCCAGACAGGCATATAATTAACATAATAATATATTCTGGATAACTTTGTAAATGTGGTGAAAAGGAACATGTTGATCTGCAAGAGTAATCTGTAAAAAAGATAACTGCGAGTTCAAAACAAACAAAGCAGGGCTCTATATACTATAAAAAGTGGGTCCCATATAGAAAGTAATAAAATGCCTAAAAAACTAATGAATGTGTATATCAATTATATCTAAAATATGATGTAACGTGTCTCCAGTGGGAATTTGAATGCAGTGAAGCACTGGGAAATTTAAAGGAACTATGAGACATCAAACTGCCTGTATAGTCAAGGACTACCAATCATAGCAGTAATACACTAATGATTCCATTGCAATGCTACTTTCTGCAATGATAGTTATTATCCAAGGTTGCATGGGTACTCATACCCACACCCCTGGTACTCGTACCCACGTACCTAGGTACCAGGTACACATATCCCACGTACCGGGTACTCATCTAAGCATTTATCATGTATTATTATTTCAAACATATAGCAAATCCGAAACTGAAAACAATACATTACATTTGCAAACTTTATCACTGTTCTTGTTTTGAAAAACCATTGTCATGACTCATAATTTCAGATTTTTTATAAATATAAAAGTATAATTTTTAAATAAGTTTGACATACCCAAGTACCTCCGTCCCCTATTATGAAAAATACTTTAAACATTAAACATTCAGCAATAGCATATGTATATATGTATATATGTATATATATATTATAATTTGACTTATGGCTCATATTTTCAAATTTCTTGTTTTGAATGCTCAATGTCATGACTCATGACATATATTTTGATTTTTATATTTTCTATAAGATATTAATCATATAGAAAAAAATTAGGCATACACACGTACCCCCGTCCCCTATTTTGAAAAATATGCGTACCCGTACCCGCTCCCATACCCGTTCCCTTTCCCGTACCCACGTACCCGTGCAACCTTGTTATTATCAAATGGGCACATGATTTGTTAGACACAGAGATACATCTCCTAAAAGAAAACAATTATCCCAACAACTAAACACAATCCATTCACTGATTTTATTTATACTTTTTATCAAGGTTGCATGGGTACTCGTACCCACACCCCTGGTACTCGTACCCAAGTACCGGGTACACATATCCCACGTACCGGGTACTCGGTGGAGAGCATCATAGCTAAGGACATTGATTAAGATTCTGATTTTTTTTTTTTGGTTTTTTAATTTTTGTATTAGCTTGTTGTTTATCAACCTTAATTCAATACCAAATCAGTTTGAAACTTTGATACTCATTAACAATAAACTTTACCATTGTTCAAGTCATAAGTTTATCATTTGCAATATGTCATTGTCATATGATTTAGGATCTTTTTGTTCATGTTTAAAGTCTGCCTTCTTTGTTATGCATCTAAGCATTTATCATGTATTATTATTTCAAACATATAGCAAATCTGAAACTGAAAACAATACATTACATTTGCAAACTTTATCACTGTTCTTGTTTTGAAAAACCATTGCCATGACTCATAATTTCAGATTTTTTATAAATAAAAAAGTATATTTTTAAAAGAAGTTTGACATACCCAAGTACCTCTGTCCCCTATTATGAAAAATACTTTAAACATTAAACATTCAGCAATAGCATATGTGTGTGTGTGTGTGTATATATATATATATATATATATTATAATTTGACTTATGGCTCATATTTTCAAATTTCTTGTTTTGAATGCTCAATGTCATGACTCATGACATATATTTTGATTTTTATATTTTCTATAAAATATTAATTATATAGAAAAAAATTAGGCCTACACACGTACCCCCGTCCCCTATTTTGAAAAATATGCATACCCGTACCCGTTCTCGTACCCATTCCCGTTCCCGTACCCACGTACCTGTGCAACCTTGTTAATTTCTTATATTTTTTAATTTTCCTACTTTTTAATGCTGATAGCCATCCCCTGAGAAATAAAATCCAACCACGTCTATGTTACCAAGTCCAGCCCCCAGACCTGGACTGGTTTGAACCAGTTCTTGGTCCACCCACGGTCTGCCTTTGGGTCCGGACAGGGTCCAGCCAAAAGTGTGGTGGTTCAAACCAGTCAGGCCACAGTTCAATCCTAAGAGAATTTAAGCTGACCACAGTCAAACCAAGATGGCCTGCATTGAATTCCAACACCCAGTCAATTTTTTTCAATTGCAAATCTAATTATTTTTTCACATCCACAACCCTAAAAACTGGATTCGAAATGACTTATGAATTTATCTCTTATTTGACGTGCAAATAGGTTATTTTCTCTAAAAAGCTAAAAAGTGGTTGAGCAAGAGTTTGGATGAGCAAGTAGCTTGAAGATTGATTTGTGCCTCAACACCTTTGCAAGCTTCCACTGTGGGGCAAAGGTAAAAAAACTTTGCAATTACTTTTTGTTTTTGTTTAATTTCTTAAATTTGTGTTTTTTATTCACTTTTATTGTCCATAAGACCTACCTGCTTTTTTTTAATTACCCATTCTGTTGTTTTTGTACAGAACGTGTATAAAATGTCTTGCCTTAGGAACTGCAATGGCATCTCCATCTTCCTTTGTAGGTAATAATAAACTAGAAAAAATAGATCCAATTTTTGGTTCTCCTTTTGGAAGTATGTTGATGTTATAAGACCCCTTCTAGGAGGTGGTGTATTTTGATTGATGTTATAAGACCCCTTCCAAGAGCTGATGCATTTTTTTGAAAACGTATGGATTGTGATAAAGAAAAGAATAGTTGATATTAACGGGTGGTAGGCCACTTGTGTGGATTTCCTAAGTTGCCGGTTCAGATTCGGGTACAGGTTTGGATTCGAGATTTGGGTTTGAAATTTGTTCAATTTTCTTGGAGGTTGGGTTTGGATTCGTTTTGGGTTCGTCTATACAAGAATATATATGCAGCAAATAAGTTCATGCACCACTATGCTAATTTTAAAGCAACATAGCAAAATATACCGTCATATCAATGTTTCAATTCGAAAACAATAATGTCAACATTACTAATCAACCATCATGATCAAATATCATCAAAAAGCATCGAGCAAATCATCATTCTGCTGTTGCAAATTAGAATCACAAAAGATAATGCGAGAGGCCCGTTTAAGGCCAATGTTATGATTGTGCCATATTGTAAGCTTCACACATTAATTGTCATAATCGATTCAAAGAAGCAGCTTCGGATCAGACTGGATGAAGCCAAAAAAGCAGGCTTTGGATCCAGAGTTAACCACAGGAAAGATCTCTTTAAATTTTGTTCAATCCATAGTTTTCTATACATGTTAGCCTATATGTACAACATACATTCCATAATAGATGTGTGACACTTCTGTGCATCCTGATTCTTCTCAAGTAGAGTTTAATTCAAATTAAATACGACTGGTAATTTGAGTTTAGTTATGTGCTTGAGTCTAATTTGACAATAAAAACTTTTTCAAAAAGTAAACAAAAGGTGTTTTTTGACCAAATTCTATCTCAGTTCCTATGCTAGAATCCAAAGTCGCTCAAAAGTTGTCTGAATTCTGCCAGGGTTCCTTTGAGAGAATTCCCAACAAAATTCGGCCTCTGTGGCAGACTTTTGACAGAATCTGACAAGGACCAGACTTTTGAGAGAATTGAACCAGGAATTCCTAGGTCCAGGAGAGAATCTGGTAACTTAGCCTGGAAGAGATATCAAATGACATGTAAAAGAAAATGCACCTATACCAAATGAAACAGTATTAACATATATCATGGAGCATGAAGCAGCAGAAAAGAAAGAAGTATGCAGGGAAAATACAACCACTGGCACTAAAAAAATCAAAGGAATGTAGACCCATCTACAAATTTTGATGGAAGACGACGCATTTAATAATTAATACTACTGCAGCTGAACTTGAAACTGGAACTCAAGCACACATTACACACAAAGAAAGGGACCAATGGAAACTTCATTTCAAAATGAGAGTCAAGACGTTGCCAACATTAATGTAGCAAGATGCTTATACGCAAATGGGCTCCTTTCATGGTTGTTTGCTCCTAGAGTAGAAGAAGAGATGTCAATGAAGCTCCAAGAAGACTAAAGAGCCCCTAAAACAGTATTAAAATATATCATAGAGCCCGAAGCAGCAGAAGAGAAAGAAGCATGTAGAAAAATACCTATGTTACTGGTGTCTAGCATCCAAGTCTGGAAGCAGATGCTGATGCATTCAGATTTTGGATGCTCTCCAAATACCTTGTGGATGCACGCAGCAAATGCTTCCTGGGCACCCGGATGCTCATGGAAGCCTAATCACTTCCTACGCAAATCTGCAGGGCATCTGGATCAATGGTTTATTTTTGTAGATTTCTTGCGTCTGCATCCGAAATGACAACTTAGTAAAATACAACCACTGGCACTAAAAAAGTCAAAGGGAATGCAGCCCCATCTACATATATTGTGATGGAAGACCAAGCCTTTTCTACTACTGCAGCTAAGCCTGAAACTGAAACTCAAGCACCCATTACACGCAAAGAAAGGGACCGTTGGAAACTTCATTTCAAAATGAGGCAGGACATTGCCAACGTTGATGTAGCAAGATGCTTATAAGCAAATCGTGACTTTTAGTGTTGTTTGCTCCCATAAATGCCAATGAAGCTCTAAGAGGACAAAAGAGCGCTGATTATGAAAAGTACGAACAAGCTTGTTGGATAGAGAGATCAAGGGGGTTGAGTATGCACTGAAGCCTGTAGGGACTTATTATTGGAATAGGGGTATCGACTATTTTAGATGGGTCAAAAGATGTAAGAAATCATCCCTTGATCAATGTCATAGTGATGTCCCCTAAAGTGGCAAATGTTTTTGAAATCCATGGATTGTGAGAGGCAAGCAAAAGAAGGGCCATTTATTGTTGATATTCTCATCTTTGTCATTGAACAAGTGGGACCTAGAAATGTTGTCCAAGTCATAATAGACAATACAAAAAATTGTAGAGTTGTTGGTTTGTTGGTCAAAGAGTGCTATCAAAATATATTTTGGACACCTTTTGTGGGCCACTCAATCTTATGCTACATAAGCCTAGGAACTAAATTGGATAGATCAAAGAGATGTATGCAAAGGTTGAGGACATCCAAGTGTTTGTCACAAACCATCGCATAACTCAAGAAATTTTCAAATTAGTCTCACATCTGGAGCTATTGAAGGTATCTTCAAGAGGTATCTAAACTTGAAGAAGTATTTAATTTAAAAATTAAGATTAGTATTTTACATTTTCCAAATTTTCATAATTTGATTGCGTGGTGTGTATTATTTTTAAAAGTTTCTCTAACAGTTGTGTATTTTTTCTGCTCTAATTTTTGTTATAGGTTGTTGAGACCCATTTTGCATCAGACTTAATCATCTAGAAACGACAAGTGAAAGTGAAAGTGGCACTTTGCACTACTATTCTGATCAGCCAAAGCAACACTAAGGCGGCAACAGAAATTAAGTAGTGTTGATAATTGGTAGCTTATATCGGATAAACCTATGAGACAATACTATTGTGTGTGTGTGTATATATAAATGAGATATAAATTTATATATATTTAAGTATTATTGTGAGAGGAATTAATATAATAATGATTCATGGAAATTATATATATATATATATATATATATTTAGAATTTGTCATTATATTAACTACCTAATAACATGTCTTTTCTTGGTTTATTCTCAATTTGCACAAAGAACAAAATGACCACTCCTATACATTTGCACCAAGAAGGTTGCCACCATATAGAGATTTATAAGTGCCAAGGGTGTACAAGGCAACATTCCTTAGACTCTTCCTTGATGATGCAATGCGAGATTTGATTAAAGTTGAATTCATAGAGCTTGTGAATGCAACCGGTGTAAGTAACGTCATCAATTTAGGAATGATGCTCATAATATGTCTACAATCTGCTCCTTTATGGGCACATACACAAGCTTAGCTTCTCCTTGCAATACTTTGCCAGTCTTTACATGACATCTTGGATATCATTTACCTGCGATCTGGACTTCAAACCTCACTGTCTATGTTTGCAAGAAAATATATTAACTTTTATAAAGATTTTAATATGATAGTGGGCTTTCAAGTCTTATTAGATGTTTTATCTTTAAAAGGTTTAAATGCACATGAAAACCAAACTTTTAAAGAGATGTTTATAAACAGATACATGTCGGTGGGCAATTTAAGTTCACTTACAAAATGTTAGTTTATATTTAAGGTAATATTTTTTTTAATCAAAACGAAGAGCCTATATATTTATAATACTTATATAGTAATACCTGCTAAGGTAATATTAAAATGCATTTTTGGCTTCTAATGACTAAAAACAGTGATTGCTGACCTCTTTAAGTGTATCGCTAAAGTTTACAAAGGCTTTGTAATATTAGAATATTATAATGTTTCTTTAATGGTCATCTTAGTTTTTAGTTTATAAGGTACTTTCTATTTGTGTCTTTAGTTCACAATTGTTTCTTTTAGAAACAGTCAACTTTGTAAATCTAAATAAGGAGCAATCATCTTTGTAAATCTATATAAGGAGCAGTCATCTCCTTTGTTTAATGTCTACAACAGCATCGAATTACCATAACATGGTTTCTAAGTGAGTCAATGGGATTTCACAAAATTTGACCTTTTTTGTTCTGGATTTTTTTTCCAAAAATTGGTTTTCTGATTTTTTGAAACAAAAATTGTCGTAGGCATTTTATGAAAAAATTGTGGTTCGTTTTCAAAAAAAATTGCTGACAATTGCAAGCCTGGTTGAGGGTTTTGATTGTGCAATTTCTTGGTTTTGGCAAAAGTCTATGGTTTTTTGAAGTTACATGTATTTGCATGCAAGTTACATGTTTTTGCATGTTGTTTGCATGAACATTTTGTTACTTGCATGTGCTATTTTACCATGTGAAGTCTTGTGTTTTGCCATGTGAACATTTTTATAGTTTTGATCGATTTTTCACCTCAAATCGTGTCTAGTTTTTCTGATTTTTCTCCTCAAAAATCATGGCTTTTTGCAATTTGTTTTGGGGCATCATGCTCATTTGCAAAGTTAGGAGCATTTGCCAATTTTTCATCAAAATTGTGATAGTTGTTCTGAATGTTTGTCTTTGTATCTAGGGAAGAGAAGCTTCCCTATCCAACATCAGATTTGATTACTTTGTGATGATTTTTGGTTAGATGTTTACTGATTCTGGGAGGGTTAGTGGCAGACTCATCTCAGTGGCAGAGTCAGTGTCAGTGGTGGAGGAACACCTACGGTTTCGACTTAAAGTAGCCTTAAACCCTATCTCATTTTGGCTTGTAAGTGACCCTAGGAAAGTCACTGATTAATAAGGACTTCCATAAGGTCCCATAGTTGTGTCAAGGTGTTTTGAGTGGTCAATAGGTTGTGTGGGCAAAAGTTTGCTAAGTACAACAAAAGTTGTCAACAGTTGTCAAGAAGTCGCAATCTTTTGCAAGATAGGGTCAAATATGCAGAATGACCACATTTTATGTGGATTGATTAGGATTGGTGTTAGATAGGCTTAAAAATACCTAAGTAATCATTCACATTGCAAAAATTGCAACATTTCACTAAGAGTGCAAAAGCGCCAAGAATCAATTGGAGATGGGTTCCAACAATTAGGACATGGAGTGTGGAGCTATTTAAGACCATCCACGCTCTGGACACTAGGTTGGATATTTTGTGAGTAAATTTCAATAACAAACTAATCAGTTTTTCCTTCAATTTTATCACAATTAGCTTTGCAACTCGAGCATTTGATCTTTAATGGATTGATTTGAGTCTTTCCTAAACATGGATAGTTAGGATTCATCATACACTTGCTTTGTGTTCAATGGTAGTTAGAGTTCTTTTATTTTGCTCAGTTGAATAAAATTCCTGTCTGTGACCCATTCACTAGACTGTATAGAGTTAGCGGAGCAATAATGTCCCTATCATGAAACCCTATCGTGGGATCATCACAACAACTTGGGATCTAATATTAGACTCCATGTACAGTGTACATATGCAATTTGGAGTTGAAATATGTAGGTTTGCTATTTTCCGTAGCTTGCCCTAGGAGAGTTTTGCAGTACTCGACTAGGAGTAAGTGGAGGTAACAATGAATGGATGGCTGATACATGGAGGAGAAGATTAGAGACCAAAGAACATATGATGTGAAGGATTTGATAAGTTGAATCACATTGCTAGGGTTTTAACCACTGAAAGGTCATCATAGTCTATTAAAGCTTGAAACCCTTGTTATTAAGCCTTTTATAGGAAAGTACTATATGGATGCTCTGTGGGTTTGGAACCCTAAAAATCCTCGAGAACTCTGAAAAGGGTATCTGAAAGTCTGATTTGTTTGAGGGCTTGATTTAGAAATTTACGAGTTATTCCAAAAAAAAATGGATTAGGAGACCTAATTAGGCCTAAAAGGCTAGTAGCCCTATTTCATGGGGTTTGAAGAGATCAGTAATAAGACTAAGTAGCATGAGCAAAATGATGCCAAGGGTAGTCGAAAATAGGGATTTTGAAGGCCATCCATCCTACTTGAAGATGATCGTGGCCATGGAGTATTGGTGATTAAACTTAGGTGATTAATTTTATACAGGAGTGTAGTTTGTATGAGGTATTAGCTTGGTAGAGAGGTCTAGGTGGAAGAGGAGTTGAGATAGGTATTCCTCTTGTGTAGGGTCATTGAGAGAACCCTCAAAAGGCTAGAGTAAAGGCCTTGTAGGAGTCCTGAAGGAAAAAGGACTCAAAGTGAAAGATCTCCCTATCAATCAAGCTTGACTCTTGTTGCAAATTGCAAAGCATTTTAAAGAAGGTAAAAACTCCTCTATTCCAATCTGGACAGATTTTAGCTACTCTTGGTCATTTACATCATGCAAATCTAGAGAGGCCCTTAGCAACAACAGAATTTGAGACCACAAGACAGCAATTAGGCAATGACCATTAAGGGAGTGTATTTGAATATTGTAATGTTTCTTTAATGGCCATCTTAGTTAGTCTATAAATTACTTGCATTCACTAGTCAAAATTGTGTCTATAACTCTAAGCAGCTTGTTGGGCTTGCAAAATTACATGAGAAACCTATCAAAGCCTTTTAAAAGCTTGTGATACATTGTTTTGGCTTGTGAAAAACCTATTATGTTAAAAGCAACAGTTTTGAGAAGCATTGAAAGTGTTTTAAAACATGTAATATGACTTACTTGTGGCTTGTTAAAGCTTGTCTATACTTGTAAATGGCTTTCCAAAGCCCGTCTATACTCAATCACAACCAACACAATGTGTTTTCGGCTATGCTAATTCAAAATGGCATTTTAAAAGCTTGCAATGTTGATTTAGAAACCCCTGCGATAAGTTGAGGGTACAATCTACATGGCATGGATCCACAGCCATCCCAAAAAAATGTTGTATGCTAAAGGAAGATCAAGCACTTAAAATGTTACATCTCTTTCAATTACTCCTAACCTAAATGGCAATACAACCAATTCCTTGGATAAATTATGTTGTATGCTAAAGGAAGATCAAGCACTTAAAACATTACATCTCTTTCAATTGGTCCTACCCTAATTATTGGCCATACGACCAATCCCTTGGATGAAATTTCTTCTTCTTCATAGGTTTTTATGGTTATCTAACATCTTCGATCAACACCATGCTCCGAGAAGCCCAAAGTTTCACTAGATTGAATGTCTAAATATTTAAACCAACACCTCCTTTCAATATGCCCTTGAATCTATGTTCGTGGATCAAAACCTTTGTGTACAAAGGTTGATTGTGTGGATGATTGAAGGATTTGTTGCAAGTAGGGCTTGATCAAGAATCTCTCTATGAACGGAAGGGATTTTTAGCAATTCAGGGATTGATATTTGAGCAAAGGCCCGTTGCAACTAGTCCACCAAGCTATAGTTATTTGATGAGGAATGTTCCCGTTGTTTATATGTTGATTGTTTTGGAATTTATACAACAAGTTGTCTTTATGAGGAAACTCCTTTAAGTGTGATCATAGCTTGACTTCCCGTAATCGAGTTAGATGTTTTTGCCTTGTCTTCTACAACTTTGATGATGACCACATTCACAGATTGTTCGCATTGTTCTAGCATGTTGATCACATTTTCATAATTGGTGTATGTGCAATTAATCTTGCTACCTTTAGAATTTGATGATTCACCATTCTCATACGTAGGTAACAGTTGTTTGAATGTTGTATGATCATTATTTGATTGGTGCCCACCCACTTTGATCTTGTCATTGTCAATCAAGTCTTAAATTTCATGTTTTAGCTTCATACATCCATCCATCTTGTATCCTCTTTTTCTGTGCAAATCACAATAATGGTTCTTGTTCCACCATATTGGTTTGATTTGTGGTTCTCATGCTCTTGATTCTGGTAGATTTGTTATCTTGTGATCTAAAAGAGTTTCCAATATTGCTTCAAGAGATTCTCAAGGGAGTGAAGTTATGCTTGGGTTTGGATAACCAAGGCTTGTCTCTATTTGATCCATTGTTTGCTCTTAGTGTTGTTGCAGTTGAAAGTCTTGCTTGCTTGGAGACCAGTTGAAAAAATTGAAGATTGTTGGTTTTGCTTTCACATTTGATGCTTCTACAACTCTGTTATTTACCACATTTTTGTTCTTGTTCTAGAATTTGAACTTGTCTTTGTTGTGGGAGTTGTTTGAAAATTTGGTATTTTTGTAAATGGTGATTTCTCCTTTCTTGACCATGACATCCTCAATTTTTATTGCACTCTCTATCATCTTGTTAAAGCTAGGAGGTCCTTGTAGTTGAACTGAATAGTTCATTTCGGGAATCAAATTATTAATGAAGATATCCATCTTTTGACTGTCACAAATCTATCTTAGATTTGTGTTGCAAAAGTCCACTTCTTTGATTCAACTTGCATAGGACCAACATTGTTACGATGTGTTGTATGTTGTAGGAATATTGCTAGACGAACTTCTTGACCAATTCTTTGATTCCATGAGGTAATTTAAAGAACCATTTCATAGCTTCTTCTCCAAAGCTTTGGGGAAATAACCTCGTCCAGTAGGTTTGTTCATGCATGAACTTCAAACTAAGAGTGCAAAACTATTTGTAATTCTTTGTTAAATGGGAAAGGACATGTGTTCTAAAGTGTACTTCGCTGGTTTGTCCTTCTCTTTCTTAAGATTCTGGATTTCAATTTGTAGCACTATAAACTGTTAAGGGTTGAGATAGGTGTTTCCACTTCTCTCATTTTCAATTTTTCAGCATCAAAATCTTTAGGAAGCTCCACTCTTATAGAAGCCTAGTACATGAAGTATGTTTCTTTGTCAACATTCATAACTCTCTCCATCATTTTTTGAAATTTTTTGCTTTGTTGACATTTTCGGTAATCCTCTTCTATAAGTTCATCATCACTATCAGATTTGTTATGATTGTTGTGTGCACCTTGATTGCTTTTGTTTATCTTGGTCATTGTTTTCTTCCTAGCCATATTGATGGTTTCAATCCATTGTGCCGAGAAAAGGCTAAGTTATTCCCATTTGCAGGCGGAGTTCAAAGCCCTGTTTGCCGCCAGTAAACCTTCCCAAAATAATTTTTAATTGAATTTCAAAATCACGATTACAAGCAAGGACATTCTCTTGTATATTTATACACTTGGAACTTTATTTCTATACCAAACACTCACATTTCATCCACCTGTAGTGCTCCAAAAATTCATTGTTTTCCATCTTTTCTCCCATTTAAAAAGCTGATTTCACTCACTTTCCTAAGCCCTTTGTTGCTCAAAGGCCTTCCGCTCATATTCTATATGCATAGTCTTCCAAATCTACAACTTTCTAGCTTGAAAGATCATGTTATAGCATTACAGTTTGACTCATAACTCAAGAGTGACATGAGGCAATTACGAGGAAGAGAACGTGATAAAATGATTGAAAGCCTACAATGCTTCCACGACTAAAATGGCATTCAGAAGAATGTTTTTATACAAGAGTATGTAATTAATCAAGACACTTCTACCAAACTTGGGCACATCATTGAGAGTATCTCATATTAGCATGAAGACCAAGATAAGATGATGTAATAGAAGTCATGTCTTGTTAGACACTTGGTTTATTTTTATTATGCATTTTGTAATTTTCTTACTGACAAATTACATGTAATATAATGACAAGATGTAATTGCATGTGATAGTATTACCTGCAAAGTTAGAACATGTTATCGCATTTCGAGACATTAGGGCTTGCAATGTTGAATAAGTCAAAATTAATTACGGAATAAATAAAGGAGGATGCAATCTATAACTCTATGCTTGAATGTAGATCAAAATGCTTTCAATAGAAGAGGCAACTTGCTTTCAAACTTTATGTTGATTCAAGGTGCTATGTGACAACATCTTTTGAGTATTGACTGTGAGTTTTATGTTTTGTTAATGAGGGTTTTGAACTCAATCTTGCACACTTTGAGCTGCATACTGTATTTGGAGTCAAAGTTTGTTTCCTCATTTGGTCTTGCATACTTTGTTTCAGATAAAACCTCGGGTGCTAAGAACTACCAAGCAAAAAAAAAGGAATCTGAACACCAAACTGCAATCCTTGTGAGCATTAAACGCAGCTATAAGAATCATGGTTGCTCGGGCAAAACAAAAACTCAAAAATGTGAGTTTCAGGAAACCCTGACATAAAATGATAAAACCTTTCACACGGAGAAAGTCGCAAGCCTATAAAATACGAACTTGTGAGCACAAAGAGTCCTTGAGTAGGACCAAGTAGCCCTTGAATCCGCAAATCAAAGAAATCCTCAATGCCCTCAACAACCAGCTTAAAAACAAACACGTGACTTTCAAAAAAAGAAATGAGAACACACATTACAAAGATAACGTTCAAAAACCTCCCACAAGTAGAGATGTACAAGAAGAAACCCTTGAAACATAGAGAACATGAACAAAATTTTGACTGTATCAATGAAAATGGATTTAGAGTGTTGGTGTAAATTAGTATTTACTATTTACACTTACTTAAGTTTACTCAGGTTAATGCATTATTTTATTATTTTATTTGTGAGACACTTAGGAGTTTGCACACCTTTTTGAGTTGTCATGTAGACAACACAGGAGTACGCAACTCTATTTTAGCACATGGTGTCTACAACACTATTTTGCGTGTCACACCCTTGTAGGCTTATCCTCTCATCATTGCACATACTTTCGTGCTTAATGGAGAATAACTCATATCTGGTGGATATGTGCCTACTTGTTGACATATCATGTAGCTGATTACGAAGCATTCTAGATGTATCTCAGAGGCCTTTATATACAGGCACTCCTAGTGTACTCGATTATGGCATATTGAATATACTGTCATTCTGATCATACTCTCTCTCTTAGTCTACAGTTGTGCTTGTGTTTGAGTTCTTAGTTCCTGGGTGAATTTTGCCCTTAGACAAATTCTTACATGGTATCAGAGCTTGGAGATTTTCTCATCACATAGCCATTCGAGACCACGCTTGCTTCAACACCTCAGCTCGAATCCGGAGTACTGCAGAAATTGGGAGTGTCTAGAGCCAGATCTGACCTCACCATTGCATCGCGAACACTGAATCGGTGAAGATTGACTATAAACCCGGCTACTTTGGCCCAAAGTCGACCGTGAGGCAAAAAAATTTTGCAAATCAAAACCCGAAGGCCCCGATTTGTAGTTCAGGTATAGTCATTATTTTCAAATCTGTCATTTTTCTTTGTAATTCCATCATATTTTAGTGCAAATTTTTGGAAATTTTTCGCCCTCCCAACAGAGAAAAAAATCTCGCACTCCCAACCGAGCTGTGAGATCCTAGCTCTACAGTGTGAAGGTATTATTTAATCCGCAGCCATACCATATTCAATATTGTCGCGGGAAGCACATAAATTTCCCGACTACGAAGCCCCGCCCACTAACGATTGCCCCCTTCACCAACGGACATCACTTATCTGGCGACCAAGCCACACAGCTAGCTCTTTGCTTTGTGTTTAGCAGTGGGCGGCTTTTCTTTTAAATAGCACGCAGGCTTCCCACACTACCAATGTGGGATTAACCTCCTATTCCCAACGTGTATTTCCGGCGCATCCTGTTCTCGGCATGAACATAAAACCCGACAAATGTAAAATTCGGGCGTCACCTTTCAACAACTCCGTCAAGGCCTATGAACTCCAACAGGGGTTTATAACTTCAGCAACCGCAGCATCTTTTCCGACGTTGATTTTAATTTTTCCCGCCCACGCGGAGTGTTGCCCACCCGCATCAGCCAACTGGTCAAACATGCAACCCAACTAACAGGTGCCATGTGGCATCTCAAACAACCTCCATGTCAGCAACAACAACCAACCGAACAACGCTTGCCACATCAACTAAGCACAAATGGCAATGACATCAGCAAACAACTTCGCCACATGTATAGCCCGACACATCAACAGCTGACTCGATATTTTTTCATACAGCCACAGTGGATAGTGCCACATCAACCTCCATCCGTATGCCACGTGCACAGTCGTACCGTTGCCACATAAGCGTTCGTACAATACAAATTGCTGAGTCATCTACCATGTCACCCAACCTGTTGTTTTCCGCTAATGTCATTCAATCAGTAGGTTAAATTTGACGGTCGTTTGACCGTCCAACCTAGGCGTTTTACAATTGCTACGACAGCCATTTGACCGTCAAATTTAAACTCGCAACTTTTGCTCCAAAACCCTCTTTAGATTGCTTTTCAATTTGGCAACCTGACTTCGCGAGCCCATAACTCGGACATCCGAACTCCGATTCAAATGCAATTTTTTTTTTAATTGGGTAGAATTTCCTAAATTTTTCAGTGGGGATGTTTTCTAGTTTTGGTGCACAGATTTTGCAAAAATTGCAGTTTTTGGAGACTTTACCTGCATAATCTTGCATTTTGCAACTTCAAATGCTCCGTACGGGCACATCTAGTCACTTTTTCACGTTCCCTTTTTTTTTAAAGTGCGTATTTTTTCGTCTACTTTCCAGATCTAAAGTCATATTCTAGGTTATGTGGACCAAAATCTCACTTTCAGAATTAGGCCTTTTTCGGCATTGTAAAGCTTTGATTCTTTTTCAGAATTATTGTAAATCTAAGCTACAGTGCTTAAGTGACAGATTTAAGCCTCATAAAGCAGTTGTAAAAGCAAAATTAGAAAGTCCACTTTGTTCATTTTGACAAGTGGCCCATTGTACATGCACTACTTATAAAGTGCCAAAAGCATCTTCTTCTTTTTTTTTGGGGGGGGGGGGTCTTTTGATTGAGTGAAAAAGGGGGGTGTGTACTGTGTTTTTTGTCTCTCTATTGTGCTCTTTTCATTTTCTGCGTCATGGGTTTTAAATATCCTCCTCTAACTTCATGCAACTATTCTACATGGAGAGATATTGCATGGAGTAGATTAATGGAAAAAGGATATAGTCTTTATGTTTATCGTACAATTCCTAAACCTACTAATGCTAAAGAACTCATTGATTGGCAAAATCAAGACCGACAGGCTTTAGGAGTTATTAGGAGTTGTGTACATGGAGATCTTCTCTTCCACATTAAAACTTGTTCAGAATCCAAAGAAGCTTGGGATAAACTTGAACAATTGTATGGTAAGGTGGATGAAGAAAAGGGATTTCAGATTGAAGATGATCTACTTCTCTTGGATCCTAAGAATTTTGACACAATTCAAGATTACATCATTAAGATCAATGAGTATAGGGCACTTCTTAAAGATTGTGGAAATCCCATGAAGGATGACAGGTTAATTCATCACATCCTGAAGAGGCTACCTTCTGAGTACGCTATCTTTGTTTCGAGTTTTAATACTCACAGGTTGACCATGGGATCTGCTTACCACAAGCCTTCCTTTGATGCATTTGCAGAAATGTTGTTTTTTGAACAATCTCACTTGATGGATTTAGGACTTCTCAAGTCATCAAAGACCAAAGCCTGGTGGCTAGCGATGAGCACAAATCAAGTCAAGGAGGGAAAAG
Source organism: Cupressus sempervirens (assembly GCA_028749045.1). NCBI lineage: Eukaryota > Viridiplantae > Streptophyta > Pinopsida > Cupressales > Cupressaceae > Cupressus > Cupressus sempervirens. The sequence goes on from CM053784.1 coordinate 344,951,165, forward strand.
CAATAGCAAGAAGAAGCAATGGAAGCAGAAAACACAATCTGAGACACAGCAATCCTCCTCTCAACAAGGCAATTCTTCTTCAAACAAGAAGGGAAGTAATGAAAAGAAGGACAAACTCTTTTGTGCATACTGCAAAAAACCAAATCATGACGAGCATCATTGCAAAACAAAAAGAATCGATGAGTTAGAAAATCTACTCAGGAAGAACAAAATTCAAGTGCTAGGTACTTCCAAGGATTCAACTCCGACCTCTTCAAAGGGTAAAGGACAAGCACTTATGGCAAACACAAGTTCTTCTTTCGAATGGATACTTGACTCTGGTGCCTCTTATCATATGGGTTCTTCAAAGGGAGACTTTTCTTCATTGAAGCAGTCAAAGGTACCACACATCTTCGTGGGCGATGATACTAAGATGGAAGTTGAAGGGAACGGACATGTGAAAATGGAAAATGGGGAATTCAAGGATGTTTTCTACATTCCAAATCTTAGCTCCAATCTCCTATCAGTTTACCAAATCACTCACCTTGGAGATGGTCACAAAGTTGAGTTCCTTCCAGATTCAATCATGGTGCGAAGTCTTCGAGATGATTCATTGGTTCCAGTGGGGAAAGTCAATGATGACAAGAGGCTTTATTCCTTCTCCCATTTTGTGCCTAAGTCTCCTTCTCAAGCCTTGTTGACTCACTCTACTTCAAACATCAATTTATGGCATGAGTGGTTTGATCACCTGGACTTCCGCTCTCTTCAGCAACTTTGCTCCAAACATATAGTCAAAGGTCTACCAAATATCAACTTTTCTAAGGGAGAATCTTCATCTTGTTCAATGGATATGAATCTCAAGGAGAAGTATGATAAAGGGAAGTCTTCTCGAGCTGCAGTTGTTCTTCAACTAGTTCACATGGTTTTAGCAGGACTCTTTGCAATGACTTCAATCAGCCAAGGCCGCTACATCCTCACATTTGTTGATGACTTTTCGAGATTCATTTGGGTCTACTTCCTTCATCACAAGAGTGAAGTAGTTCATAAGCTTCAAGACTTTAAGACTCATGTTGAAAAGACTCATGTTGAACACAAATCAAGGAAAGCCATCAAGGTACTTAGGGTGGACAATGAGAACAGATATGTAGACAGAAGACTTAAGAACTTTTGCAGAATTGAGGGGATTGATCTTCAGAACTCACCAGCATTTAGTCTGCACAAGACAGATGTTGCAGCTATGAGGATTAGGACTCTCAAGACCATGGCAAATTGCATGATAAAGGCCAAGTCTCTCGATCCTACACTTGAAATTGAAACCATTAGCAATGTTACTCACATACTTAACAGGTCTCCTCATAATGCCTTAGATGGTAAGACTCCTTTTGAGGCATGGTGCAGCAGAAAACCAATTGTGAGTCACCTTAGAGTCTTCGGTTGTCCGGCATGGGCAAACCTATCTTCCAAGAGTTGCAAGGCACCTACACCTAGGCCTTGTACCTTCATTGGTTAGTTATGAAGACAATGCAAAGGCTTATAGACTTATGGATCCCGAGACACATAAGATTTTTGTGGAGAAGGATGTTCACTTTGAGGAAAGTTCACCCAGCTTGTCCCCTACTCCTCTCCGCACATCATACACAGTGGAAACTGATAGTGACACCAACGATAGCACTTCAACAGGGTCAGACTAGTGGGGTTCTATCAACAGTTGCAGTAAGAGGTCACATCAGTCCAATCCTCATGCTTACATTGCCACAGTGAAAGGCCCATCACAGCATGGTACATCTCGTCTTCCAGCTTCAGCTTCAGTTGACTTGGGAGACAAACTTGAGGACTTACATCTTCTCATTGATGAAGGTGATCCTTCTACAGTTGTTGCAAGGGCTCACTTTGACCCTCATGTCCATTCTCTACATGATCAATTTGTACAGGTTGGCGTGATTGTGGATCCTTATGAACAGCAATTAGTGGAGGTCTCTTTATCAATAGAGGAGACAGATGGTTCAGTGGAACAGGTTCAACAGAAATCCTTGACAAATCTGCATTCATTCTTTTCAGCACAGTTGGAAGGGGTGAGCATCAACATCGGCACAAGAATACTTGAGCAAGTTTTTAGGGCCACCATACATCTTCAGGATTGTACCTTTGCCTTTGTTTCTTCCTATGGGCAGGAACACCATTCCGCATTCTTGGACCAGCTTCTTCATAGGAGCAGCTTTCACTTGTTGGCATTCTTCTTTGGGGGGGAGCCTCTTTTGTCTCTCTTCCTCCTCTCATTCTCTTATGTATATACTGAATGTATGTCGTAATGGGGGGGTCTTGATTACTCCATCCATCGATGCATCCCTATTTATCTCTCTTTTTGGGGGAGGGTTTTTCCCATGAGGTTTTCCCTCTTTCTCCGCTTTATGAGAGACTGCATTTCATTATGTACATGGGTACCTAACATAGCCTAGTAGTCGAGACCCATAATGCATCTTCATCCTAGTTTTTGTAAGCTTAAGGGCATTCCCCTAAGTTGTACTTATGGGGGGGTGTTGGTGTAAATTAGTATTTACTATTTACACTTACTTAAGTTTACTTAGGGTAATGCATTATTTTATTATTTGTATTTGTGAGACACTTAGGAGTTTGCGCACCTTTTTGAGTTGCCATGTAGACAACACAGGAGTACGCAACTCTATTTTAGCACATGGTGTCTACAACATTGTTTTGCGTGTCACACCCTTGTAAGCTTATCCTCTCATCATCGCACATACTTTCGTGCTTAATGAAGCATAACCCATATCTAGTGGATATGTGCCTAGTTGTTGACATATCATGTAGTTGATTATGAGGCATTCTAGATGTATCTCAAAGGCCTTTATATATAGGCACTCCTAGTGTACTCGATCATGGCATATTGAGTATATCGTCATTCTGATCATACTCTCTCGCTCTGTCTACAATTGTGCTTGTGTTTGAGTTCTTAGTTCCTGGGTGAATTTTTCCCTTAGACAAACTCTTACATAGAGATTATAAATCAAAGGAATGTTTGACAAAACTAGAATTATATAAGAAAATTAGAAAAACGTGTACTTCACCCACTCCAATACAATGTTACACAATGGTAATTGCTCAACTTTATTCAAAGAATGAAATGTACATATATAAACAATTCCATTGACGATGTTTGCTAAAGAAACAATTAATAACTGAAGATTAAATTAGAAGCTATCAAAACAAAGCAAAATTACAAATATTATTCTAACAGTTGATGACAATTCGTTAAGGAATTTTTCAAAACTTATCACCACACTCACTTAACCAAGAAAAGGTCCTTCGCATGGAATGAATTAGCTCAACAGTCTTTGAGAAACTAAAGGAGATAATAAGCTTGTTCCCCATCCTAGCCATTCCCAATTGTACATTATCTTTCTAACTATTGTGAGACTTTGGGAAAAGGTAATGGAGCCATCCTTATGCAAAACAAGCATACAATCACATTTGAAAGCTACAAACCAACTAAACTAGGTTTTTAAAAAAAATGGTTTGTGGGAGTTTCATTGATTAAACCAACCATAATTCCTTAAGATCTTTATGAATCAGAAGGATCTAAATGTAAAACAGAAGAAAATGGTAACAAGATTCAATTTGTGATGTGAATATCAGGATTTAACTGTGTGATTTTTGAGTCAAACTCGATGACCCATGTTTCATGAGTAGTGATTCAACATGAATCCATCTCTCATGAGAATAAATGGAACACTTAGCACTCATTGGATCTAGGTGATGCTCACAGGGGTGAAGCACCGGGACTTCCCGGGAGGTCACCCATCCCAGTACTACTCCAGCCTGAGCGCGCTTAACTGCGGAGTTTCCTTCACAGTTAAACACAAAGCTTGCAACCCCATTTGCAAAACCTTCACCAAGTGTTGTGCCTTATGAACCATTCATTAGAAAGCCCCTTAAGCTCATCAATTGATAAGTAGGAGATGATTTCCACAGCTAGTCAAATTGTGATGTGAATATCAGGATTTAACTGTGTGATTTTTGAGTCAAACTCGATGACCCATGTTTCATGAGTAGTGATTCAACATGAATCCATCTCTCATGAGAATAAATGGAACACTTAGCACTCATTGGATCTAGGTGATGCTCACAGGGGTGAAGCACCGGGACTTCCCGGGAGGTCACCCATCCCAGTACTACTCCAGCCTGAGCACGCTTAACTGCGGAGTTTCCTTCACAGTTAAACACAAAGCTTGCAACCCCATTTGCAAAACCTTCACCAAGTGTTGTGCCTTATGAACCATTCATTAGAAAGCCCCTTAAGCTCATCAATTGATAAGTAGGAGATGATTTCCACAGCTAGTCAAATTGTGATGTGAATATCAGGATTTAACTGTGTGATTTTTGAGTCAAACTCGATGACCCATGTTTCATGAGTAGTGATTCAACATGAATCCATCTCTCATGAGAATAAATGGAACACTTAGCACTCATTGGATCTAGGTGATGCTCACAGGGGTGAAGCACCGGGACTTCCCGGGAGGTCACCCATCCCAGTACTACTCCAGCCTGAGCACGCTTAACTACGGAGTTTCCTTCACAGTTAAACACAAAGCTTGCAACCCCATTTGCAAAACCTTCACCAAGTGTTGTGCCTTATGAACCATTCATTAGAAAGCCCCTTAAGCTTGACTCATCGAGTTTGACTCAAAAATCACACAGTTAAATCCTGATATTCACATCACAATTTGACTAGCTGTGGAAATCATCTCCTACTTATCAACAAGATTCAAGCTTATAACTTTGATATGGAGCCCACAAACAATGTTGTGGTGGATGCCCTGTCATGATGACCCCACTTGACTCCATAACAAGTATCTCAGCAGATTGGAAGAATGATAGTTTTCTGAATATATCAAGAATCGACAAGCCAATGGAATTCTAGAAGTAGATCTTGAGCACGGCTATTTTCCCTACAATGGAGGCATGACAAAGAGATACAAATAAAAGTAATTTTAACTGGATACATTTTGTCACTTTGAAATTCATGTATGCGTGTATCAAATACACACATCTACATGTACATATATACTCAAATATATAATGTCTTATATCTTAGGGTTTCCAAAAAAATTGTCATAACAATATACTGGTATTTTAGCACTAAGAAAAAATATTGGATTACTGAGTGGTACCCTACATTTAAAAGCAAGCACTGGGAATCTGACTCTAAAGCATCAAAGAAAAGATAAACCATGGAAAAATTATTATTTCCATCTTAAATTCAAACCATGCACTACTTATGTATAAAATCTTTCTCAATACCAAAGCTAAACTACCAATTATAGAAAGATATTTCAGAAATCACTAGGTGACAAAAATAAAATCATTATGTAAACACGGTAATTAGCAACAGATATAACTTTGAAAATCCAGCACATCAGATGGTAAAATAGATTTTACATACATCCAGAGACAAAACTAAAAGACTGATGATCTTGCTACATTATGACCTGTATAGATAGCACAAAGTACCTAGACATTTACAATCAGCTCACTTCTTATTACAATTAAGAAACAAAAAGAGAAGAGTTTATGTAGACATACTTTTGCCTCACAGTTCTCATAACTTCTATATAGCGGGAAACTGCACTGGGATCATCTGGATCAATAATGATCTTCTCCTTTCGTAAGATTCCTAAAGCTATCTCAAACTTCTTCTTGACCTCAAAATATGAATTCTTCAAGAATTCTTCACATGACAAACAAAACAAATACCATGTTGGAATGGATAAACTCTTATCAAACCATACAAACGCATGATAACAACAGTATAAAACATTATCCTTTACTGGAAAAAAAGCATCATGTTTTTAAAAAGTAGTATTTCTTCTTACTAAGCACTCAAACTAGAGATACAAAACAATTTACAATTCCAAATGAATTGCAACCAATAAAGAATAAAGAATAAATGTGTATCTTAATCAAACCCAAAAACAAATATAAAACTATGTTTGCCAGCCATGTCAAATTTAAAGTCGTTCTTTGCATATACAACTCTAGTAATTGTCCTAAAAGATCTAACTTCAATCTAATTAAAACCGTGTGATAAACTGGTACAAGTTATATGGATTGCCATCAAAAATCTCTAGGAGAAGAGCAATAACAAAGTTTATTCCAAGAGGCTATCAGGTTAATTCATCTTGAACAAGCATATGGGGAACTAATACCACATATAATCCAAAAAATTAGGAATCAAGGCAACATGGCACTTAAACCAGTCAGAGAGTAGAAAATGCATATAAAAAACAGAAAAAAATTCAGCCAACAAAAGTATTAGAAAGTTTTTCATTCAGATAATTATGACCAAATCTTGCATTAAATAGAAAAGTATGATGTCTCTCTGGTTTCATTTAATTAAACAAGAGAATCCAGCAGAAAACTCCTAACCTTTATTATTCTTGAGATAACAATTGTAATGTATATTATTCCTGTATTCATACAATATTGCAAGCACATTAATAGCATAATAGTTAATATACTAGAAACAGCACTACAAGGGAAGGGAATGATTAGGTAAGCAGTTTCAGCTAAAGTAGTATAAAAATTTCAAATCTTGTTAACAAAAAGAAAACGGCACAAGCTAAACAATAGAAATAAAATATATATATCTATATCTTTTAAAAGAAGTGTCAGAATCGCACATGTTTAACTGAGAAAAAAAAAAAAGATAATTGCTAGCAGATATATCTTTTACATGATGATATCATGATAAGGCAAGAACAATATTTTTCCATTGACAGAAAACAGAAACAAAGGGCAGAGAGAATGTGTAAAATGCCAATGGGTAAAAGATTCGTATTTGAACATGTTCAGAAAATAAGAGAAAAGTAATATTTGATATGTTAGAAGAGGCTAAACATGAGGGTTGACGATTGGTTGACCAAAAAGGTCACGAGAGCAACCAAAGTTCACATGGGTTTTTGCTAAGTTGCTGATTTAGAAGCGGATTTCAGAAGAGGATACGGCATGCGGGGGGGAAAAATTTGTACGCGGATGCAGGAGGAAGCGTGTGTGTGTGTGTGTGTGTGTGTGTATGATGAAATGCAAGAAATCTACAGAAACAAATCATTTGAATCTCAAAATCATGTCTGCAACTTGAATTGGCCAAAATGCTTCTTAGCTTGAATTAGTTGCCCTTTCCTAAAGAACTACAATATATAAAGCATCCTCGTCCTCATGTCTACTATTTAAGAAGATGGCCTTCAATTCAAATAAATGATGCTTTTGCCACAGTATATGATATGTCATCCTGATAAATTGTATCATCGACCTTGTATTTAATATATTTTCCTATTGGAGACTTGTAGCAGATCACACATGGATTTCAAGCCATCTTACGCCATAGTATTCAATTCACTATCAAACAAGTGGATAATAATATCCTTTGTTCAGTCTTTGTGATTTTTATATTTTTGCCTACATAAGAAAATATACTACTTCTTTGATGGTTACTACTGTATCATTTACATGGGGATATTTGCCACCATTTTACTACTTCTCTATAATTTTGCTTTCTTATACACTTTCTGTAATCGAATGCTTAGAAATTGAGTTGAACAGAGTTTTATTATTTGTTTCAGTTATGTTCATAAGAAAGGATGGTAACAATGGTTCAGGACATACTGTATTCCAGAAGATGTGTTCTTACTCATTTTATCACCAGCTTATGTTCATAATTACCATGCACAAGCATCAAAGGAATCTTTTGAATCAGGTGCATAAAAATCTTTGTCAAGATATGATGATTATTGGTTAACTAGTGAGATGTCATCACAAATCAAAGCAAAGCCAAGTGAAGCAGACCAATTAGTGTTAGGATTAGGTCCCATCCAGAAATCTTTTCCATGGTTGTCTAGATTTATGCCTTCCAAGAGTACTCACAAGCAATCCAATTGGTTTGGATTCCTCCAGATGCTGGCTGGAAGCCAACCACAAGCCTCTGGATGTGTCCGGAGGCCTGTGGCTTGTGGCTGGCTTCTGGCCAGCATCTGTGTTCAGAGGCATGTGGCTAGCTTCCGGCCAACATCTGCAGGGCATCCAGACACATCTAGAATCCGCACGTATCGGCCTCCAAATCCAACTAATTAATGGACAAATCGGTATCTTAGGGTTTTTGAGTTGAAACTAGAGCCCAGAAATCCATAAATATAACCAGCAATAAGAAAGAGAGAAAATTGAAACAAAGAACACCAAAATTATCCTGGGAAAACCCTTCGAGAATGAAGGGAAAAACCCAGCGCCACAACACAAAAATATCTTTATTGATAATGAAATATTCCACTTTACAATATCCTTTGCTTGATGCAAATATATAACAATAGGAGAGACTCTTCACATTATAACTGAAAGGTCTCTTGAGATTCCTATAACTCCTATAATTAATAATAACTCTTTGAATATTCATGCCTCAATGCATGAGAATGACACATGTCATTTACATTTAATATTACAATTAAACGTAAGTGTCCTTTTCAGCTGAACATAACAATAACGGTAATAACGTTCATATTTCCAGAGATAAAGATCTCTATTGCAGCTACTAGCTTCAACACTCCCTCTTAGCCAGAGATAGATCTTTAGCACACAAGACTGCCACCAAAATGTTAATGATAAAATCTTACAATATATCCTATAAGATTCATGAAAACCTGTAACAATCACATTCATGAAATCAGTCACATTCATGGAATCACTCAACATGAAACCCTGTAACTATTTATCACATTCATAGAATCACTCAACATGAAAACCTATAACAATCAATCATATTCATGGAATCACTCAACATGAAAACCTGTAACAATCAATCATATTCATGGAATCACTCAACATGAAAAGATTTGCAAGACTCACAGCTAAGCCTTTGTTCACGGACTCTTTCAAAGTGAATTGTCATGGAATCTCTCAACATGACATCCAACTCCCATCACGGAATCTCTCAACATGATGGCATCATGGACTCTCTCAACATGATGTTCACTATCGCATAGTAAAAGAGTTATCGTAGCTGATCTTACAATCGCATTTTTCAGACAATTATAGAAATATGCATAAAAACAAGACTTAATTTCATTTAAGACTCAAATTTTTCAAATACCATAAGCATTACTAGCATATATATATGAATGAAAGAGATTCCATATACTCTCTCTTAAGAATGAAGCCTCCCTTTGAAGCTAAAATAACTCCCTCTTAATCATTTCTTTTCTTGTTGCATCTTGCAACGAAAAGAGATTAGTAAACTAATCTATCATATAAGGAGATAAAACATTCTTTCCAGTTATATAAAAATTTATAAAAACTTATCTTTATAATAATAAAATATCATCTCCTATAATACACAAATGAGCAGTCTGATACAAATGCGACGATCAACACAGATGATTCACCCCACACTCTCCACGATGAATACGAAGTGTAACGCCCCGCCAAGGGATCCAAAAGAATTAACCTAGAGTTTCACTAAGTTTGCTAAACATTTTTTTTTTTTTTTTTTAAAGTAAAAAGGTATAACATACACATCAAACACATAGTAGCAGAAGCAATAACATGTAATCATCAACAAACATACATCAAAAGTTACATTCCTTAAGGATCCCAAGACGTTGAGTCACATTTAAATTTAATTAATTCTAAGTCTAACACTATCACATACATATGAAAGAATAATCAGAAAGTCCCATGTCCATAATATATATTTGTTCCGAATGCCTCTTGGCAAATTAATTCGGAATGCTCAATCATCCACTATACATGTCACAGGGTATGAAAGGCTTAAAAGAATATACATATATAAAAATAGAAATGCATCAACATCCACAAATCCATGATACAAAGTACAGTAAAGATATATACAATACTATTCACCATACTTGATACATCCATACATCCATAATGATAAAACATTTATCATAAAATCTAACCATCCATCATAATAATCCAAGAACATAGTGAAGGTAAATGCCAATCACGAACACTCCAGCCACGGTGACCATGGAACGGATCTCAATAGTAAGAATAAAAAGCACTACCACCCGACCGCGTGGAACCTAAATGGTCCACTCCCACCGCGCTGAAGAGATAGTCTCAAGTCCCAAACAAGGTATCAAACACAAAACACAAGTACTCTCTAAGTCTGGGAAATCCTAAAAGTATACTAACTCAAAGGTTCCAACATAGACAGACATCTAGACCTAGAGGCACCACAAAGACACGTAGGAAACCTGCTATGCAAGCGGAAAAGTGTCATCGCAAAAGTCACATAGAAGTTACCCGAGCAATCCCTTAGGAATGTCGGGTCCCTAGTGATCCTGCGGCCATTAATATCCTCTCGTACTAACGAGGCATACTATGGAATGCAAGGTCGCAACCAAGCGTTCTCTCTACCCCATCCTAGCCTGTACTAGCACTCAAGGCATGGGAGAGAACATACAATTATCTTATTAGGTTCATTTAAGTCAGTATTTAGGTGAGATGTTTTCACTTGTTAAAACAACTTACAATGGGTTACTCCAGGCAACCTCTTAGGGCCCCGATCCCCATTGCAAGCCACTTCCCGACACTACACATAGATAACCTACCCTAGGCTCATGAAATCACAAATCAAAGAATCATAATAAAATCACCTCAGTCCTATACAAGCAACTGAAAAACATCATAAAAGATAAGCCACAATAATTACATCAGTTCTTCATGAGCAACTGATAAGCATCAAATAATAATCATATGATCACAACAATTCTCTATCAGCAACTGAAGGCATCAATGATAAATCACAATATCCAATGGTTCTCCAACGAGCAACCAGAAAGTATCCCAATAATAAATCACAATACTGATCGAAGACTCCAAAATGGTCAAGTCAAAACATGTCACGACATGACATCATCAAGATCAAAATAAACACTTCAGTCCTCTCAAAGCGACTAGAAGGTAATCCAAGTATAACTGATCGAGACTCAAAAATGGTTATCAAATATAACTGATCGATGACTCAAAAATGGTTAAGTCAGGTATCTCATAAACATACACCTCAGCTTAACACAAGAAGACTGAAAGCAATAACAACTAGTAAATACAATCATGTCATAGAGCACTCCATCATACTACCATGGTCGGGTTAAGAAAGATCGAGACCAAATCATCATAACATCACATTCACAACCCCGAGCCTCTGGTAACAACCTAAACTGGTCAATACTAGAACAAACCCCAAAACCTCAAAAGCATAGACAGTATAACAAAACAGTACAGCGCATATTTTGGGTTTGATTTCAAAAATACACATTAGGGTTAAAAGTAAAGTTTCAATTTCATATACATTCCAAGTGATAAGTTTTCGTAATTAACTCTTATAATTAACCCATCTCTTTAATAACTTCCATTAAATCTATAATTTAATTCTACAATTTTATCAAATAATATCTATTATTAATTATCTTAATTAAACTACTTTTAATTAAAATAATCAATAATTAATGATCTAACATCTTCATTAATTATTAATTTATTAATATTTAATCAAAAATTAATAAATTAACATTTACAAAAACTACATTAAAATGCATTATTATTTAAATTAACAAATAATAATAAAATCTATCAATAAATATAATAATAAATTTACATTATAAAACTTATTAATAAAATACTATCAATTAATAGTATATTTAATATAAAAATCTATTAATAAAAATTATTAAATAATAATAAATTTATTTATAAATCATATTAATTAAAAAGTTATCTAAATTATAACTACTTTATATTATATAATTTTTTTAAAACATTGATAATACGTAAGCTTATAAATTTTTAAAAAGGAAACTTTAAAACATATTTTAATTAATAAAAGTTTACTAAAACTTTAACACAGCTTAGTTAAGATATTATTAAAACTTTTATTCACAAAACATTATTAAATTCAACCCTTTAATTTACATAGACGTGTAAAACCCCACATACAAATCGCAAGTACACTATGCGTTAAGTGCAGGCCTGCGTTGGGAATCATGCCGCTGACAGGTATGAAAGTTAATTTATATTTTTGTTTTAATTTTTTTAATTTTTTTTTTTAAATTAAAAACTTATAAAATGTTTTCCCAATACATACTATTTGTAGAATTAAGGATTTTTATTTAATTAAATAAACAATCTAAACCTCGTTGTGATATTGCTATCAGGATTTTGCTTGGAAATTATCTCCCATTTATCAATCTAAACCTCCTTCAAAACATGTATAAGACATGAAATTAATTTTTTTTTTTTTTTTTTAAAAAAAAACTTTAAATACATCTTTTCAAATAAGTAATAATTATTATATATATTTTTTTTTTTTTTTATTATACATATATATATTTTTTTAATAATTTGTAATCCTAGTCTAATAGAAGTTCGATTAACCAACCAAATTTCTAGATTAAAGTTTTCTAAAAGAATATCGTCTTTATTAATATAAAATTTATATAAACAAATTTCCAAATTAAAAATTTTCCTTTCTAGAACTCAAACCCTTCCCAACTTAAAACTACTTTCTCTTAGTTGTTGAATGAGGTTTTCTAAACAGTATTTCAATCTGGATCCACAAATGAAATCGAATAGCAAAAGATCCAGAACGAAGAATTGACACATTCATATAATGAAATTTGAGAGGACAAGTTCTTACAATTACGAAGTAGACAGAACATATTAAATTTCATAAATCATTTAGTGGCCCAAACACAAGAGCCTACCTGATCCTGATGCTAATACGCAACCACCCAAAAATTGTAGGAGAATTCGCTTCCAAATTTGCTCCCAAAATTTCGTCAAAGCTCACATCCGAATTCGTCTCTTCAGAATTTGTGTCGCCAAAATTTATGCCCAAAATCTGCCATCCAAATTCGTGTCCCCCAAAAATGAACTCCCAAGTTGTGATAAGGAGTTTTCTCCTCAAATCGGGGCACTAATTGTGCGTTCACCCGAGAGGACTCTTTGCTCAACTGAGTTAACTCAAAATTAACTTTTATTAATTCTTTGCTTTATCTTTTAATGCACATTAAATGAATTATTAAATAACTTTATTTAATATTCCACTTGACTTCTATTTTTAATCTTTATTACTTTTAATCCCATGCACACTTTATGAAATTAAAATAACATTATTATTTCTATTATTTTATCTTTTAATTTATTTCTCATATTTAAATTCATGCTTAGATCATGCGATCTAAAAACCTTTAATAATTTAATGTCTTTCAACTTTTAATTTATTTTAGAAACTTAATTGATAAAATATTTAATTAACTTAAATAACAATAATATTTAGCATTTATTTAAAAATGAACTCTAAATATATTATTATTAAATTAAATAAATATTATAATATTCTAAATTATCCTTAAACTTTCATCTCCAATTTTAATTCCTTTCATTTAATTAATTTCTAAATTTTAAATAAAAATAATAATTAAATATTAAAATGTCATAATAATCTTCTATTAAATTAAATCATTAATTAATCGTTTTAATTAGTTTCTTTTATATTTAAACTCATGCTTAGATCATGCGATCTAGAAACCTTTAATAATTTAATATCTTTTCCACTTTTAATTTATTTAAAAAACTTTAATTGATAAAATATTTATTAATTCAATTAATAATAATATTTAGCATTTATTTAAAAATGAACTCTAAATATATATTATTATTAAATTAAATAAATATTATCACATTCTAAAATTATGCTTAAAACTTTTATTTCCAAATTTAATTCTTTTTATTTAATTAATTTCTCAATTAATTAAATATAATTAAATATTAAAATATCATAATAATTTTCTATTAAATTAAATCATTAATTAACCCTTTTAATTGAACTTAATTAATAGAAAATACATCAAGGACTCATAAAGCAACATATGAAAACCCATCATAGAAGAACACATACTAAATCAAACAAAAAGGGTTATAATCACGAAATAACATCATTTGATGCATTCGGAGGGTACTTAACTCAGATACTTGTCCTAATTATCAATTAGGACAATTGGCTAAAGGGTTTAGGATTTGGACTTAAGAGTTTATCTCCCCTCTCTTACCATTGAGATAATGCGATAGGGTACGCTCATCCTGGCAATTCAGGAAAATCGATACCCGATACCTGCAACCTGCATAAAATTCACGCATGTACAGACACAATATTCTAAGCTAAACAGACAATGGCAGGAAGTGGTGCATCGTGTAGATCCCGACTAGCAGGTGACTACGACTCCCTTCATTAACCACATCAGAAACACCATACATAAAGAAAACAAACACGCACACCATACACATGCAGTATGGGGTAAGTATCCATAAGAAAGCACATGTGATAATAAACCATATAACTAATCATCATTGATAATTGAAAACATTGAATAATCATCATACATGCATGAAATATAGAGTACCAAGTCATCTCATCATATAATAAATTGAGTGTAAAACAACATCTAATAATCTGAAAGTAATGCTACTAAACATCAAGTATAAAACTGGCCTAAAAGAGTTTGGCAATGAAGACTGAAATGCGACTTAGGGGCAGGCACTACACGAAGCCCAAGTATGCATCTAATACAGAACATGAGGTGAACAATAGTTTCCAGCTATCAAGACCATCACAATCCAAATTGCACAAAAATGGAGATACATAATATACAAGGCTCATTAAAGGCTCGAGTGCCTGCTTGAAAGAGAGACACACACAGTGCCAAGTAGATCCCAAAATACAATCTGCAGTCATCACCACATAAGTCGTGCTTCTTCTCTTCAAGATTTAAAACCCTAACAAGTAAATAACGCTCATTACAACATAAACAACTACCGTTATAAAAAAGATGCAAAAACGATAATGCATAATATGTAATGTATTGCATGATATAAAAAGCTTCTCCATCTCTAATTCCTTCCAATTCCTGGGCGTCTATGTTTCCGATTTTAGCAACAAAATAAATGACACCATTTAAATAAAGTTGAGCCCGCAGAAGATTGTTATTAAGCAAGGGATTGCTATTATAAAAGCTTATAGACGGCAATAAAGGCGAACACTCATGCCACAAATTTGAATGAGAATTGAACACCAGAGTATATGGTTGCTACTTGCTGATAGAGCCGCCTATCATCACAAACTTTAGAGCATTTTGTGTATAACAAATTTCAGCATAGTATACGTTCCCTAAATGCACTTCAAAATGGGAGGTTTGTGATTGTTACCATATCATATGGGCTGAAGTGTTTTTTATCCAAATGATTTTCTTGATATTCGTGTGTTGAGTGTACAACCTTGTGACAAAGGTTTTGAAAAATATGCAAAGAAAAAGGAACAATAGAAAGATTACCCGTTTGGGAGTTGTAAGAGCGGAACTGGTATTGTTCTGGCATCGGTCGTTCATCAGTGCCAGTGAAACTCATTATTGATTTCTTGGGACAATTTTTGATATGGGTATGAGCAAAACCTAGATCCAAAATGAGGGTGTGCCACCTCTTTTGCACTATGGACATTTTGAGCACATCTCTTGTGGAAAGCCTAGAAAGTATGTTTGTAAGCAGCTCGTCAAGGCATTTCATCTGCTCTGCACTGCTTCCTACTTTCGATTTGCAAATGCTCGACATTTTCATGTCGCTCAAAACAACATTTTCCTATGGCGGGATATCTGTGAGAAAGTGTGCTAAGAATTTAGCTATTGTCTAAACAACAAACTGAAACATGTGATCCTTTCAACTTCAAATCCAGATTTGAAAAGCTAAAATTACCAAAACGAATTTTATGTTTTCACATAACTATGTGATCATGATCAAGATAAATGTTCAAAAGAAACAGGCACCATGCATACAAAAATAGATGGTATCGATTTTGCAAAAGCACCTTGGCTATCATTACTGCAAGAACCTATTAGCTTATGTTGTAGTTCATTCAAAACACCATGCAAGAACCCATAAAACTTTCAATCATGCTTGACCAATAAAAATCTGAAGACACAATAAAAAAACATTAACCTTTGTAAGCTGATATCTAAGCTAGCTCTAATACCATGTTGAAACTAGAGCCCAGAAATCCATAAATATAACCAACAATAAGAAAGAGAGAAAACAGAAACAAAGAACAACAAAATTATCCTGGGAAAACCCTTCGAGAATGAAGGGAAAAACCCAGCCACACAACACAAAAATATCTTTATTGATAATGAAATGTTCCACTGTACAATATCCTTTGCTTGATGCAAATATATAACAATAGGAGAGGCTCTTCACATTATAACTGAAAGGTCTCTTGAGATTCCTATAACTCCTATAATTAATAATAACTCTTCAAATATTCATGCCTCAATGCATGAGAATGATACATGTCATTCACATTTAATATTACAATTAAACATAAGTGTCCTTTTCAGCTGAATGTAACAATAACGGTAATAATGTTCATATTTCCAGAGATAAAGATCTCTATCGCAGCTACTATCTTCAACATTTTGTATACAAAAACCTGAAATAAAATTTTTAATTATCAGATGAAGATGTTTGTGAAATTGGACATCACGAAAGTTTATGATAGGGTGGACAGAGCTTTCTTGTATGGCTTTAGTGATCAATGGATAGCTTGGATTAATGAAATGAAGAGCCAAGTATCACGCTTCAATATTGATTAATGAATTCCCTCAAGGATTTTTCTCTGTGTCCAAGGCACACAGATCCAACCTCCCCTTTCCTTCTCATACTAGTGGCAGAAGTATTAGGAAGAATGATTTCTATGCACAGCAATCAAGGGCAGTGGAATGGGGTCTCAATAGCCAAATGAGTGGACCAGTTTCTAACTTCCAATTTGTAGACAATATTCTTTTGATGGGGAAGGCATCCTTGCAGAAGGCAAGAGTGATGAGGAGTATACTTGAAAAGCATAGTAAGGTATTAGGGCAAAAGATTAATTGGATGAAGTCTGAGGTATTCTTATTTAAAATAGGTCAAGATGCTCAGAGAATTTTAAGAATAATCAACATTCGACCAGGACAATTACCAGGTAAATTTTTAGGAATTCCATTGTTGTCAAGGTGTGTAAGGCTTCTCTTTGGAAAGAATCAAGAGATGGGTGTATATGCAATGATAGATTAAGAAGTTTGATGATTCAGCAATCTCTCAAGACTCTTCATCATTATGGAATTTCATTGTTGGGTGCAGACCAGTTAAAAACACATTACTTGGCAACTGGATGAAAGGAAACAGGCCTAATTTTTGGACAGATTCATGGGAGGGAAAGAAGTTGCTGGCTGAAAAAGTAGCATTGACAGAATTAAGAAAATCACCGAGCAGATATAGGAAGTCTATTATGAAGTTATTGGAAAATGTTTGCTTGTTATTAAAAGTTATCAAGACATCAATTTATACAAGACACTGAACAATGTTTCCTTAAGAAACAATCTTGAAGAATAGAAACATTCTATTCTAGAAACGGAAAACTAAATATTAGAAACATTCTAATATTTACATAAAATTACAATAGATAACCATTAGATACTAAACAGAGATAATAGAAACTATCTATTATCGTAATACACTCCCTTAATGGTTAATATATCAAGAGCACGAAGCTGTCAAAAAGCATGAAAGGAAGATTATGTCTGCTCAAGGTGCTCTGCATTGTTTGCAATGGGTTGCGAACCAGATTGCTTAGATAGGGCAGCTAAGCACTTCCAACATTCAACCTTCATATGCGCAAACTTGTGGCAATAGTTGCATTGAATGTTTTTCTTCCCAGAGCCTTCTGAAGTTGAAGCAGAGGAGCTCTACTGAGAAGACTGATGTAAACCAAAACCAACTTATCACTGTCATGTTATTCGAAGATGGTTAGCATCCGTTGTTTCCACATGCCATAATTGCAACCGTTGAACTTGTGATTTCCCTCTAGCAAAATATTAGTAATGTTAAAATCTGTAACTCTGATCAACATATTGATCTGACTGTGTGGATCGCACAAAGCTTATCATTCATGAAATGCCTTATGAAGGCCTATTGCTCATTGTCTAGACATGATTGGCAGGTTCTTAAGATAACTATGTTTAAGTATTATCTTAACTAAATCTCAGTTAAGTTTGTCTCAAACTATTACCTTCTTAGATCGCTGATTATGAGACTACAAAGTTGGCCAACCTAGGAAGGGTCATGTCCCTTAGAGGGACTTACCCTTTGGTTGATGTATTTATATAGGGTGTGGTTGAAGTTTAAGGACACACAAAATAATAAGTCTGCTCCTTGATCAATACTGCCCTACGACGACTTCAAAAAAATAAAACATTTCCAAAATTATATTTATTAAATCACTCAAGTCTGTATATTGAAGATCATCTGCAGCAAGCATAAAACTAGAAGGTATAATCTAAGTCTGATTTATAACAGAATTTTTAGAAACTTTACAAGTCAGAGATGCCATAGCACATTTTACAATAAAAAAGCGTGAAGCTCTGTGAAGGCACGTTCTTTGAGGCAAAAAAAATAGAAGACCTAGAAAATTTGAAGGGTGAACCAGAAAAAATATGTTGTTGATTTTTGGACCAGCTGGTTCAAAAATTGAGGCACCCAAAAAAAACAGATGACAACTCAATTGTGATCTCAAAAAACCCACCACGAATCTGTAAAAGAAAATTGATCTGGTGCAAAAAATTAGGGTTTTGAACAAAAACAGCCTTGCTCCAAAAAAACCACAAAAATGGTAGAAATGTGTAGAAAAACCAAACGGATCTAGAGAAAAATGGGTTGTAGAACCGAACCAGAAGTTGGTGGATTCAGATCTCTCAGAACAGAAACCCTAATCAAATTATAAAGAGAGTTGGAAGCAAATATGCATGTAAATAATACTCACCTGAGATTTCTCCCTTGGAATGTGCTGGAAACATGTCATGGAACTTCTAGGTTTGTATAGACTTCTACCTGCTACCTTAAAAGAACCTGCTAAATGTTGGTTCCTTCCTGCATTTCTAGCATTTGGCAGATCTGTCCTTCCTCCGTTATTTGGGAAATTGGAAAGGAAAGGAACAGATGCATATTTCAGAAAAGGAGCAAAGACATGAATATTTTTTGGAACATCTCAAGAGAGCAATCTCTAAAGTAGCTAGTAATGCTACTTCACATGTGAATGTTTCCAAAATTCTCTTCATCAAGAAGATTCTCATATTCAATATCAAAAGCCAATGATAACATTCAGGCCTATTGATAGGCTTCCAAGGCTTATTCTTCTCCTCCGTCAATCAATGGTATCATGGATTCCGCCTGATAAAGGGTCACCTAATATCAAATTTGACAGGGCCCCAAAGAGCAATTTGAGGCCATCTGGAGCTCGATTTCTTGAGTGAGATTGGACGGGGAGCATCTTGATGATTGGTGCAAGAAGACTGATGGATGGAACAAACAACAAGGCAGCACTTCAGGCTGTCTTCATAGCAATAGAAATGGAAAAAGTCCTTCAAGTTTCCAAACTTTATTTAGAAAGTGATTCGTTACTCATAATCAATGATAATATAACAGGGGGCTCTGTAGTTTGGTATCTTAACAAACATATTCAAAGCATTAAATTTCTGTTAAGATCCTTTGAGGATTTCAAAATTACTCATGTGTGAAGAGTAGGTAATGAAGTCACTGACATTATATAAAAAGGAGGAGTCTCGCTGAAGGAACAAGACAAAGAAGAGTTGACTCTTGGGAAGGATTCTGATTCTTGGGATGAGGTAGTAGCGAATTCAAGCAGGCGAGGATGAAATTGGGGGTAGGTGATTTTTGGCCTAGTTGAGTCTCATGGATGCTTAATTGGGGATAATTCGTATGAAGTCCAAATTCAAATTCAAATTTGGATGACTTCCCTCATTAATGGTGTCCTTGGAATGAAAGCTATCATGAATTGCCATTCACAGAGTACTTTGTATGTAAGGGGTGGTAAGTACGTGGGGCATCAGAAGAAGTCACAATTCCAATCAATGTAGTGCTAAGGACAACATCGGTTAATACAGGAGCCCTTTGGTAATTGCAGTAGAAGTGTCTAGAGGAAGGAACTATGGCCCATGGGATGTAAAGGGCATAACATCTGGTTTTGTTTTCACTTGATTGTGTCTCTATCATCCATGTGGTTTGGGGTGCAGATTTTTGAAAGAATAGAGGCACGGAAGCTAACTTCTTTCTGCATATGCACAATACTGCAAGCTTTTAGGGGGGAAGTTAGCTTGAAGCAAATGAGAGGCATCTATATGATTGATGACCCCCAGTTTTGCCAGTGCATAGTCGTGATTTTCTGTAAAGAGTTTGTGAAGAAAAAGTATTATTTTAGGACCAAGATGGGCATATCATCTGCGTTTCTTGCATGGGCTCTTCAACTGGGGACAAAGGAGGAGATGAGGGTAATGAGAACTTGTGTATAGTCTCAATGGTCAGAGGGCAGAGGAACAATTATGCCAAGCAGTGGAAGGAAATGCTCAGAGCTTCAAGCACTTTCTGGTCTGGAGCACAACATCTCATAAAGAAACCCAAATTGAGGAAGCCAGGGGCAACAGGGAGATGTTAAAGAAATTACTGCAGATGTTGGAACACAAGCGTCAGATTGAGAAGAGACAAATGATTGTCAAGAAAGTTCAGCTGGACACAAATCGTAGCCACTTCATTCCTGAGACCTTCAAGGTTTTTACTACAAGGCCAAGGTCACACTAAGTAGGCAGCTCTGATGGTTAATTTCACATCTATGGACAGTTCAGTGTTGAACATCTCTCAATTTTTTAACTATGTTAGCCTGAATTTGTTAATCAAGGGGCTTGGCAAATAGTTAGTTAAAGTCAATTACTGTAGCAGGAGATAGTTTCAGTTTCAGCCCAATTTGTATAGGTGTAGGCATGGTTAATCATGTTTGCATATATGTTTAGCAGTAACAGTTGCTAGCACTGGTAGTTAGTGGTAGTTGTCATGGCAGACTGGTTTAGGCAATATCTTATCTTGGACTGTCTTGTAAATCTCTTATCATTAATAATATAAAAACTCAATGACCGATCAAATAAATAACTGATCAATAGACAAATACAATGAATCAAGAATATAGCATCTGTCAACATAGGACAAACTAATTGTAAGTTATAACACACCAACTATAAAAGTGGGGATTGTAATAAGGAGAATGATACCAAGATAGAATAAGTTGATGATTAATTGAAAAGTCAACTTCAGTATAAGCGGTAATCAACAGCAACCATTAATGATGCCAGAGCATAACATGAGAAGGAATAATGTAGACAGCAAACAAAAGTTGAAGTCAACAAAGGACTAACTGAAAATTCCATAATATAATTTGGTCAAAGACTAAAAGAATATAATTCATTGGTAAACAATATATTATAAAACTGCTTAAGGCAGTCACCTCTAAAGAGCTTGTGCCTTAAAGAAGAAACCACACCATATATACAATCAATCATCTGAATCAATGGAAAGATTAGTATCAAGTCGCTAACAGCAAACAAAGACTAGAAAACTAATTAACAACAGTTACTATATGTTAGAAGAAAACAAGCGATAATGCATCTCAAAAATTATCTAGCAAAGATAAGTTGATGATTATACAAGGCAATTAGACACAACATCTTTGACACGTCAAAAATTCCACACCTGAAGTATTTGACTTAGCCTAGGACATAAGATGATTTGGCAGAGCTTAGCAAATGATGATTAGTCTAAAACCAATGGTAGCCATATGGGAAGCCATTGCATACGTTGAAACTGTTATGTCTTCCATGTCAGCAAATATAACAACCAAGTATCAATGATTGTAAAGGCTGGTCAATCAAATGAGCAAGGATTATCAAAGAGCTATCATGGAAGGCTCAATGACAATAATTAATGAAACAATTAGAGTTAGTTATGAAAAGTGGTGGTTACCAAAGGCAGCAAGTAATATATGTAAAGCGTTAATATTAGTTAACTCAGCAACCACCAATTGTCATAAAATGGTGCGATTAAGGAAGAAAGACGTTTATGAAAAGGTATGAGACATGTCTTTTCAAAATATCTTATCATCCTTTCAAATATAAAAAGAGGCACTTGACCTCGATTCATTGAACATCATTGGAAGAAAAGAAATAAAAGAGAGAGAGCATCAGATTACAAAGGTAAATGTGATCTTCAGCAAATCGATTGAATAAACATTAAAGATAAGAACTAAACCTAACACTAGTCAGCCACACGAAATGGGAGGAGGTCTCCAATTAAGGAGGAACCGCTAAGGGAACCCTATTGCAGTGACAGTCAAGGGAGAAGTGCTATGAAGGCACCCTACTGCACTGTAATTAAAAGAGCTGCTCAGGGCACCTTAATGCAGTGGTAGTTAAGGGAGAATAGCTAGGAGGGCACCCTGTAATTGAGAGAGAACTGCTAGAGAACCCTATTGCAAGTCCTTTCCCAACCCATACATCGAGGGACTAGTGGTGAAGAACGGCAATCTTAGGGCACCCCACTATGCTTCAAAACTCCACATCTTTCATGCTTGGGATTCACATATAATTTAAGTACAGCGTCATCATGATGATAGATTCCTTTTACTCTAAAAGTTGATCAATTTATAAATAATTCTAGCATTATTAAAGAATTAAATTTTCTTCACACTAAATAGATTCTATATCAATCAATACTATCTCAAGGCCTGTAATGATGATGATAATAATTTTGTGACAGTAATCCCCTCCATAATGTCTGAGCATCTACGATTGAAGTGATAGTTTTGTTTCAGAATGATACTATAGGTAAAAAAGATCATAGGTGCATACAAATTGAATGTGAATATACTAGTTAATAAGGACTACTGAAATAGGGTTCAAACTATTAGAACATCATAAAAATAATATTTCTTTATAAATCAGCTATTGAATGCTAGTGCAGCTTGACACTATAGAAAGATTTTATAGGCACCGCTGGGGAAAAAAATCTCTTCATCGAACAGGAATGGTTAATATCAAATAACTAAGGAAAAAAGTGCTTGCATAAAGAAATGCTTCAATGAAGCCAATACTGTTGATCTTCAAAATAAACTTGCAAAGAAGGTAAAATGGAGATGCCACCAGAATTTCTTCTGCCAAGGGGCTATATTGAGAGCTAAGTTTTATTCGATTAAAGAGGTGTAGGAGCTACCAAACTCCCAAGAGCAAATATAGCTATAAACCTTCACATAGAAAAAATAAACCATCAGGAACAATAAAAAAATTAAGAAAAAATATTGAATGTCAAAGAAAACATAGGCCTCCAAAAGCAATTCACACAGTGACCTAAGATGATAATGTCAGCCTCGTAAGTAATAAACTGTCACATGCGATGGTCTGACAGAGAATGAAACCTGGTCCCTAGCACAACAGGCAAATGAAGTGGAGATTTCAAGAAATCAAAAATAACGACAGCATGATCCTCACACAAAGCCAAAACAGCCAAAAAGATATGCCACTTAGTAATTTGTGAAGATGGCAATGCCAAGTCGAAATACTCGACACAAAAATAAAAAAGAAGCCATAAAAACACCTGTCGAATCACCACAGATGTCTGCACTTGTAGGTACAAGTGCAGATGCCTTAGTCTCTATAAATGATGCCACCAAATAAACCCCATGAAATAAAAAATCTGCCATTGAACTAACCTACAACTGCAAATAGTAACCAGTACCAACCAGGATCTCACCAAAACTGATGAAAAATCTCAGATGATGCAGGAGTCACTGGATGTTGACTCTGATACCATGTAGGAGTGATCAAACTCCCAAGAGCACACACAGCCATAGACAACATAGTAGTAAATAAATCACCAGAAGAATAAAATATTAAGATACAAATATTGTGCAAAGCCTTAATTATAAAGGAAGAAGGCAGTTACAACCAATGTTCAAGTCTCCACAAGGTTGCTCTCTACTGTGGTTCTTAATTGAGAGTTGTTGACTTTGACTCTTGGTGAAATAGTGGGGCTTATTGCCTATAGTGTTTACAACCAAGGATTGAAGAACATAATTGGCTTCGGCCCATTACCCCAATAGTTTAGGCAAGAGCCTACAACACAGTGGTAAATTGTGAAAATCTTATCTAGGAGGTTGGGTTCGAATCTAGTTGAGATTAATAAATAATAATAATTAACCACAACACATACTAATTTACCGTGGCTTAGGCCTCTTACCAATCTAAAAAAAAGGCAGGAGACAGGTACATGCAACTACCTGAACAGAAACTAAAAATACCTAGGTTATTACATATTAATTAGCTTAAGTAAGCTTAATGTAAGAGTAAATATTAATATTACTTCAACAGAGAGAAAAAAGGCAACAAATCTTTATTAACGAGTTGAAAGAAAAACTTACTAGGGACAGTATTATCCCTATCAATATTGAAGTAAAAGATGAACTAAAATCCAGAAGTTATAAAAAGGCATTACTGAAATTCTACAAGACCATGCTCTATTCTAAATGTGTTAAGAAAAACATGAAAGCTAAACACCTTCACATGAGAACCATTCCAGAGCAGATAATTAAATGTTCTAGGTCTAGAAAATAAATTTTCAAATGAGAAGATCTATATGGCTATCAAAACCCTTAAGAGTTGAAGATATTCAAGCTTTCATGGATTAGCTGTATAGTTCTACAAATCAAACATTTGACTCGATTAATACCACACAACTATTTTGGTCATATATAAAGAAGCAATAAATGTAGGAACTCTTGGCAAAGACATTAACAAAGGTGTAATTCAACTGTTCTGAAAAGATGGTTAGAAAGCTTTGAATGTTTCATATAAAAATAAAATAATGGAAAAATCCATTAACATTGAGAAATGTTTTCCACAAAATTATCCCACATTCATTGATTGGTTTTAAAAACACTGGGTGGTGTTTTCTTACCTATGATTTTCTCTTGGGGAGATTTACTGCAAAACCTGTTGACTCGCCAGGTTTCTGAATCTGATGAAGAGCTTGTGAGTTAGTGAAGCATTTGTTAGATGATCGTGACTAGGTTTTCCAGGGAAGAGGGTGATTTTGTTAGATAAAATCCATTTGGGGGAACCTGGCATGTGATAACAAACATCTGTCATTGACAAGAAGTTGTTCTGCAAGTGTGGGTTGCAAAATGTTTCAAAACTATGGTTTGTTTGTCAATGAAGTTACTGAACAATAAATTTTACAATCCAATGGATGATAGTATGATCAAGACCAAAAATCTGACATTGAGCATGTTTAATACTGGCCTGATATTGAGAGGTATGAAGCATTCATATGATGAAAATGAGAACAATGAAGACTGTAAAGAATATGAATGCATAGATGAATATAATAGTGCAGTTTTCACAGTAGCTAATGAAGTAAAATAGTTATTTCACTGCTAATGATGTAAACAGATAAATGCCCAATAATTCCACCTCTGCAATACCAGAAAGTGCTGCAACACCCAATAATGAAGTTGAAAGTTCTAGTTATATGTGTATTAATGAGCAATATTTTATTGACATACAACAGTAATCTGTAACACAGAGATAGCATGTGAACTGCTAGTTGATAGTTGTTTCTGATGTCCTTCAAAGTGCGCATTTGTCTTTGTCCTTGGAATGTTAGTTCCTTTTTGTTTTATTTTAGTGGAAATGATATAGCTGATTTTTGTGGAGAAAAAGATTAATGTAACTTAACTAGTAAATTACTTTCGTATACTAAAATAATAAAACCTACTATTTCATGTACAGCTTAATCTTTTCTACCTAAGCCTATTAGTGTATAGATTATATCTAAAAAATCTCATTACTATTGAAAATTCCAACTCTAATATAAAACTATTCAAAGTAAAACTTATAAAATAAAATTTGAATGCTCCATCATTATCCCAAACTAATCAATTTCCAGGCTATCCATGGTTTTATTTTCTGCATTAACCATACAAATGAGCCAAAAAATGTAAGAGAATGTTATTTTTTAAATCACAACCACTTTTGAAGAACTAGGAAAAACTCAAAACCCAACACAGCTGGACGGTCACAATGATTACTGATTAATAACAATATGTTTTTAGTGTAATGTTACTATAGAATGAGCCATAAACATAATTTATCTAGAATGAGATTAAATGAGTCAAACTTAAGCTCTAAACTATGTCCATGTATCACTATACATTGAGACTCAATTGTAAAAGTATGAAAACCATGTGTTCCTTACCATTTGCAATAGAAGTCCGTTTAGGAGGTTCACCATCTCCTCCAGAAGGTTTACTAGGAGCTTTACCAACTCCTGTAGAAGGCTTACTAGGAGCTACAGAAGAAAATTTGACAAGCATTGCTGATCTGCCTTGACATATTGTCTGCCCACTTATTTCCTGGAAAGCTCCAAAATAAAGAAGCACAAAGATCAGAGTATGAAAATCAACAAGATGATCGATGCATACAATCCCTAAGATTTGAAGATGCAATCCACTAACATGAAACACTAACTTTGTCTTTGCAATGTAAAATATAAACTTAGTTATTTTTTCAAAAGTCCATCTAGGACCAGCAAAAATTCCAAGACAGACATCATTTCAATAGCTACACTTCTGATAGGCGAGAGCCTATAACACAATGGTAAATTGTGAGCCTCTTATCTGGGAGGTCTTAGGTTCGTATCTACTCGAACTCAATAAATAATAATTAATTACAACACAATAAAACTGAATCTTGGCTCTTGGCTTCGGCCTCTTACCAATCAAATAAATAAATAGCTACATTTCTGACAGAAATCCTCCAAGATGGAAGAAAACTGTTCAAATATATTCCTAAACCGCTGTAGTACAGATTATTGGCTATTCAATGTAAATTAAAGGCACCTCCTTATAATATCTCTGGCAGAAATTCACTTCAAGATATTTCTGAACCACAAAATTGTTGCTCTCTTTCCAGAGAGGAAGCAGACAATAGAATACACTGCTCTTCTTGTAACCCACACCTTTTTCTCTCTCAGTCAAAAGAGCAATTCTGTTAGTGCTACTATATTCTTTACCAGGACTTAGCTGGCATCATATTAGTTTGAAGACTGCAATATCCAAGTAAGCTATAACAAGTTGAATGAATATGTTTACTATTAAAAAAAGCAAAGCCATGCAGACAGTACCTTTGCCTTCTCAGAAAGCAACTTAATGTAACATGAAACTTGCAACAATTACTTATCAATTGGGATCTGCAGGGAATGGGAAAGTGAACAGAAAAAATCGGCAAGCAAAATGACTTTAATAGCATCACTGGATTATTTGACTTTTAATGTTAATTTTATTTTTTTAAACTTCACAGCTGTATATTCATCTTTAAACAATTTTTCATTGGTTGGCAAGGGTTAGGCTCCACTTTTCACCAACACCACTCATTAAACCATTTTGAAATCCCATCAAATTCTTCTAGAATGGAAGAAAACAAATTGTGTTTGATGTCCTTTGTCTAATCACTTTGTGATTTACCAAGTTCTGGTCAAGTCCAAGTGAACTTACTGTCTTGCCAAGTCCAAATATTTCAACTGTGGCATAAGTTAACTAGGGTATGTTTAGAATTGAAACGCCTATAAGAACCTTTCAAGGCATGTAACCCCTCTAACAGAACTGGAGAAGACAATTCATAGAATTTCTAGTGCTTTTCCATATTTATGGCAGTCACTGGTCACGGCATAAAATAATTTTTCACTTCAAGTCAATCAACTATGTGAAAGCATTATATACATGTTCAGCCAGCATTTATCACTAAGTTTGGCAAGCACAAATTACATTTTCCATTTGAACTTCATCTTTAAGATCGCCCAAAAGCAAGTGCATAGAACTGTGCTCCACTAGTAATGGGAACACTTAACACCAACAGATTCCAGGAGCAAATGCAGGCATGCTGAACCGCACCATACCCTTAACGTATTGTATGTGTACTTAAGTTACGCGCCCTTGAAAGGTGTGCGCATATCAGGAAGCAAAGGCTTCTAAAATATGAAAATGTAAGGGTGTTTTTTGTTATATGAATCAAAGGATTAATAATAACCCTAATCCAATCCCATACCACTCCTCATTTCCGTCTCATCCAACTAATTCATTGGTCCAATAAAAAAATGCCAACGGAAGTCATACATGGCAACAAATTCTTGCAACTTCGATTTCATTAAATGTTTGACCCAAAAACGAAAATCTTGGTTGTTTACTTTAATAGAGCCAGGATCGGAGATCGTCGTATGAATGTGGCAGAACATATCCAAATGTTTCCCAGAATATTGTATAGTAATGCAGAGATGAATGACTCGGATTAGATCGATAATACCCGAACGAATGATAAAAATGAACTGGCCCTAGAATCTACATTATCAGAGAACACACAAAGAATACATACACAAAAATCCATAAAATATTAAAAACCCTAGATTCTTAGATGGACCACAATCTATCCACCTATTAATCTGTACTAATAATAACACGAATCTGCGATTTAACGCATAGTGTGGAGTTTGAAGAAATGTACCGAGACTGAGCGACGCAGGGCCCGAGCTATGGAGGACGCCATGACTCGATTGCCTGTGTTGTGCGTTTTGGTTGAATGCCTTGCGTTGCTGTTATATTATATAATCCGCTGTCAACCTTTTAGAGCTGCCTCAAATCATCTAACCGGAATCACCTTGTTCCGAAGAGGACAATTTATTTTGGCTTGGTTGGTCTTTTGCATGTGTTTAATTTCAATTTGTTTTTAACTAATTTAGTGGCAAATGCACCTCTAGATGTGTCAATGGCTATTTGTGGGAACTTTGTTTTCTATGTTTTGACGGAAAAATTGTAAGTTGATCAAAAAAATTGTTAGTTTGGCCAGAAAATTCTTTCCAGGGCAATTTTTATCTCCCTCCACTTTTAACTCTTGTTTAAATATTTATTAATTGTTATCTTCACTTTTAACTATTATTTTTCTTTTTCTATTTATTAGTTCTAATCTCCACATTACTTCATGTTGTGATCTATTTAATTTTTTATTTTTAAAATTGATTTTGATTTTAGTTTTTACATTATTTTAATTTATTTTTATATTAATTTAATTTTTCTTTAAATATTATTTTTTAGTTTTTATAATTTATTTAGTCAATAGAATATTTGTTATATATGTTTTTTTTTTCTCTTATTAACGTTGATAGGCATTTACAATGGTAGGGGAGTGGGATGGTGTGAGCATGTTAATGTTAGCTTTTATTCTTCTAAGTTAAATTTCACAAGCATCTACATATCAAAAGTTTAAATTTTATTATAAATAGAATATACTTTTAAAAACAATTTAATAAATACTCCATAAAATTAATGTTAACTTGTATTCTTCTAAGTTAAATTTGACAACCATCTACATGTCAAAAGTTTAAATCTTATTATAAGTAGAATATACTTTTAAAAATAATTTAATAAATACCACATAAAATATTTGTTTAAATTATAATATTTGAAGATATAAATCACCCATTTTTTAAGAAATTAAAATAAAAAAATTAAGTTAGTAAAAACTAAATAGAGATAAAAGAAATATAAATAATTTTAGATGTACTAAATTAAATTATAATTATTTTGTGGTGGATATCTACTGGCATTTCTTTAAAGAGGTTTATTTAAGATATCTATACTAGTTAATTTTTCATAATAGATTTTTTGATAAAATTTTTTAAATGAATTTTTTTTCATATTTGATAAATTTAATTTAAATACATAATATTTATTAATCTATTTAAAAGATTTTAGAAAATATTATGTTATTTAAACTAAAAATTATTAATAATCCAATTTGTTCACATAAGATTATATTTTAAATATCTTTTTTTAACTTTTTTTTTTTTTCTTATTTATTTAAAAAATAATTACTTGTGGTCTCCACATTTGATTATGTTGTGATCTCTATTTATTAAACTTTTGATTTTTTAAATTGATTTAGGTTTTAGTTTTTAAATTACTTTAAATTATTTTTTATATTAGTTTAGTAATTTTTTTAATATTATTTTTTTTAATTTTTATAATTTGTTTAGTCAATAGAATATTTGTTAGAGATGTCGTTATTTTTCTTTTTCTTTTTTGTATTTCTCTTATTAATTTTTCGTAATAAATTTTTTGATAATTTTTTTTAAATGATTATTTTTTCATATTTGGTAAATTTAATTTAATTTTGAAATTTTGAAATTATTGATCACGTTTCTTAAACAATATTCAAATTTCTTAAATATTATAAATTTTATATCTATCTTTTAATCTTCAACTTTTTTATTTTTGTATTTTTATTTTTAAAAATATATATGTTTACATTATTTAATGTTCATTCTACATTTTTCTCTTAAATCTCATCTCCTATCGGCGCACTCATTGCATGTACAAAAGCATGTGACTGCTAGTTTAGCTGATAGGCTATTTGTGGGAACTTTGTTTTTAGAAATTGAAATTTTGACAGAAAAGTTGTCAGTTAGCTAAAAAAGTTGTTAATTTGGCAAGAAAATTGTAAATCTTTCCCGTTAATTATTTACTGGTCAGTTTTTATCTCACTCCATTTTTAAATCTTGTTTTGATATTTATTAGTTGTTATCTCCACTTTTAACTATTGCTTTTCTTTTTTCTATTTATTTAAAAATAATAATTATTTGTGATTTCATATTATAGCTCATGTTGTGATTTTTATTTATTTAACTTTCGACTTTTAAAATTGAATTAGATTTTAATTTTTAAATTATTTTAATTTATTTTTTATATTAGTTTTTTTTTTTATATTATTTTTTTATTTTTGTAATTTACGTTCCTATTTTTTGTATTTTTCTTATTAATTTTTTATAATAAATTTTTTGATGGAGTTTTTTAAATATTTTTTATATTTGATAAATTAAATTTAAATAAATAATATTTATTAATCTATTTAAAATATTTTAGTAAATATTATGTTTTTTAAATTAAAAATTATTAATAATCTAATTTGTTCACATAAGATTATATTTTAAATCTCTAATTTTAATTATAGTTTTTTGTTTATTGAAAAAATAATTACTTGTGATCTCCACATTAGCTCATGTTTTGATCTCTATTTATTTAACTTTTGATTTTTAAAATTGATTTAGGTTTTAGTTTTTATATTAGTTTAGTTTTTCTTTAAATATTATTTTTAAATTTTTATAATTTATTGAGTCAATAGAATATTTGTTAGAGACATTTTTTTTTCATTTTTTTTATTATTATTAATTTTTCATAATAGATTTTTTGATGGAATTTTTTTTAAATGATTTTTTTCATATTTGATAAATTAAATTTAAATAAATCATATTTATTAATATATTTAAAATATTTTAGTAAATATTATGTTATTTATATTAAAATTTATTAATAATCTAATTGGTTCACATAAGATTATATTTAATTATTATTATTTTATTTTCAAGCACCTATCGGCTTATCATTGCAAACACACAACTGCTAGTATATTAAAATGTGGGGAGGAAAATTTTGAATAATTTTAGTTTGTGTAAAAGGACAATTAATATGTGACACGTTAATCACTAGCAAATATACGCATAGTTGATAGGTTTTCTTTTTTCAATTCAAAAAAAATGATAATTAATAATAAGTTTTTGCAATAATTTTTAATTTTATCTTTTATGTAAAATATATATTTAATAAATATCTATATATAATCAATTTTTTAAAAGTTAACTAAAAATTAAAATATTTGGTACAAACTAGTCACGAGCAACTGGTTACATCTAATTGTTAAACTCATTATCTTTAAAAAATCGCTAAATTTACCACATGAATAATTGATATTTAAATAATGGCAAAACAGACATTAAACTTTAAACAAAGACTATTTTGGCAAGAGTCTACAATGCAATGGTAAATTCTAAGCCTCCCATTCGAATCTACTCAAGATTAACACATAATTATAATTAATCTTAACAATAATAATAAATGAATAATAATCTTTATAAAGAGATTGATAAAAATAATCACTACAAAATACTCTATACTTCAATACAAAGACTAATTACAAATAAATCATTTCAGTGTTATCAAATAATTTGATTAAATACATCACTAAACAAAATTCTTCCAAAAACTATTTCAACATCTTCTATTATCGATAATCGAGAAAAATAGTAACATTTGTGCAAAAGATCATTACACCATACAACAACATTTCATTGTGCAATAGCCCTAATAGTAAATATGCAAAACTCTTTTAATAAAACCATTACCAATATTCATACACTTTAAATTGTATAAACCAAACTTTACATGCATGACCAATAGCATTTCAGAGACCCTTAAAAAAAATCATGATGCAATTATACAAAATTTAACAAGCCATTAATGACATCTCATAATGTTCAACTTGTAATCCAAAAAAATATAGCCTATATTTACTGCAAAACTTTTCGTAAGACAACTTCACCTTACAACAACATTTTACAGCAAAAAAATTTCGTACAACAATCCTAATAGTTAATATGCAAAACTTTAATAAACTATAATGAGAAAATCAAGTCATTACCTACTTAGAAAACATATATTGAGCCTCTATATGAAGGTAATGAAAAAATAATTCATCATAGATAACAATAATACAAAATAATGAATAAGATCTCGCAATGTTTGAGTTATAATTTGAAGTGATCACAACTCAACTTACGACATGAAGTTAATTAATGATTTAAATATATATATAAATAGTTAAAGGCATTACAATTAAATTAGAAACTTACCAAGAAGAAGAAAAATTAGAAACTTTCTGGTAGGATTGACAATACTAAAAGGAAATTTAAATCCCTAAAAATGGGTCATTGAAAAATCATAGAACTGAGAAGGTCTTACAATATTTCCATCCAAAAATAGTTTCGAGGAGCAAAGTTCCCACACTAAGCCTATTGACTTAATTAATCTATAATACGCTAAGCTAATGTGAAATCACAAATTTTTTTTTTTCATATTTGATAAATTGATTTTAAATAAATAATATTTATTAATCTATTTAAAATATTTTAGTAAATATTATGTTATTTAAATTAAAAATTATTCGTAATCTAATTTGTTCACATAAGATTATATTTTTAATCTCCAATTTTAATTATTGTTTTTTGTTTATTTAAAAAACAATTACTTGTGATCTCCACATTAGCTCATGTTTTGATCTCTATTTATTAGTTCCTGCCTATAGGCAGGATTACTAACGCATTCATGCAGGTTTTTTAGGCTTGTTAGTTTCACCAATCGC
Organism: Cupressus sempervirens; assembly: GCA_028749045.1. Classification (NCBI taxonomy): domain Eukaryota; kingdom Viridiplantae; phylum Streptophyta; class Pinopsida; order Cupressales; family Cupressaceae; genus Cupressus; species Cupressus sempervirens. The sequence goes on from CM053784.1 coordinate 344,984,440, forward strand.
GTCTATGTATTTTGCCATTTCTCAAAACTGTTCTAATGTTTATTTTCACTAAGCATTTTCGAAACATTTATTAATCTTGTTTATCTCACGTTTCATTGGCTGTACTTAAATTAGGCAAGGAGAAAAATGATTTTTTCCAAACCAAAATCGATGAAAATTGTTACAATAAATTTTGTCGTGCATACCTGTCCCACTTGGAATTCTGCATTAACGTTACTTGTGCAGATTTAATTAAATGCTTATAAATGCTCGCCTTATCTTTATCTTCCACCGACGCACTCAGCATTTATGTCCACCTTTCAGCTTACTTGATTTTCTGCATTTGTAATCGTTTATTTCTCTTGACTAAGACAAAGCAAGGAAATCTGTCTTTTGCCAGTTGAAAATCTTCGCAGGATCCAGAAATTTAAGAAGCAAGATTCGTGGATACTTCTGTTCTCCTCGATTTTCTGCTTTCAGACAGGTCAAGCCATTTCTAATCTATGTGTTCAGTATTTTTTTATTTTTATTTTCTCTGTGCAGTGCATTTTTATCTAGAAATGTTTTGTGTTTGGCTGGATTTGGGCTTTTCTTTTCATGTAGTTGAATTTTTAATATTTTTTTTGGGAATCAGATTTATTCAGTGTTCAAATTAGTCATCGTGTCACTTTTTACCTATTTTTACTAGGCTGCTTTCGTCTCTGGTTCTAAAACTGAGTGGCTTTTCCTATTCTGAACCAGAGATTCTTCAATCAGACACAAGAATTACAGAGCGGTTTGTCAGTGGTGGGTGTCGAACCTTGGTCGCCTATAGTCCTTAGCCTGCCACCGACAGTTTGAGGCTTTATCTTGATCTTTCACAGTTTCAGAAATCTCATTTTTGTAGCTAGCTGATTTTGTGCATTTTTGATCGTTTATTTCTGTGCACTCAGAGAAAGCAAGGAAATTTGTGTTGGATTTCCTATTTCTGTGGGCAGTGGTGAGATTTCCTGCCATGAGAGCTCATTTCTTATTCAATAGTTATTTTTCCATTTTTTCTTTGTGCAGTGAATGTTTATCTGAAAATATTTTGTCGATTTTCCCATGTCAATAGCGAAGCATCTGCCTGAATTAGGGAGTCTATTTCTGTAGGGTGGTACAAAGAAGTGAGAGCCGGTTGCGACAAAGAAGCATAATACAAAAAGCAAGACGACTATGCTTTAAACCAGTAAGTCCTTAGACACCTCTCTGACAAATTACCATATGGACTGTAAAGTTGTTTAGCCTTCAATCTATTATTTTTGCATACCCGGGCACTTTTAAGCCTTTCTCTTTTAGAAAGGTGGGAGAGATACCCTCGCCCCCTTTTGTCCTCCTCAGTTCCCACCCCGTGGGGCTCCTGGGAGAGAGAGATCGATCACTCCGAACCTGAGTGGCTAGGGTTGGGTGGGGATTATAGTTCCCATTTGGAAGGGTCAGATAAGGCAGGTCGTATCCTCATCCCACAGCCCAAGAAATTGGTGAACTCTCTCTGAACGAATACACAAAATGTGATGTTGTGAATCGCATATCTAAGTCTATTCCTGTTTCGAGATTAGCAAAAGATATTGCTAATAAAATTAGTATCCCATCATTCAAGCTACCCACTGCATCTGAAATCGCATCTCAAATTGGGATTCCATCTGCGGCAAATCTTGCAAGTTAAATGAAGATCCCATCTGCCCAAATCAATTAATCTGAAGTGATTTGCCAAAGCAACGTGCTACTATCGAAATCCGTTTGCAACTTTAAAAAAAAAAAAAACCCAAAAAACCTACACAAATCATATTGTGGTGGTAAAGAGAAGATTTTTTGTCATAACCCTGAAACTGGGAATCCTGATCTACCTTGCACTCCTACATGCAAGCGAACAATTTTCAATTGTATAATTAGAACTTTTCAAGATCTTTCTCCTCATCAGAAGGCCCACACATGTGTTTAGCACATAATGACTGTAGCAAGCAGGTTGTGCTCAACATGGAAAGGCTAAAGAAGCCTCACAAGTATCATGCATACCTTATAGACAGAGGGGTTTCTTCTTTCAATTCAATGGAATGACAAAAATGTGGCAACAAACTAAAACCTTGTCAGGTGATAGGTAGATGAGGTGTTAAGATGGATCTCCCCTCCAGATGCAAGTGTGACAGCGATGGACATCATGAAAATATACGTGTTGACATTTGTATGCTATACACTGTTGCAACATCTGCAAACACGAGTTTTGATTTTTAAATTTAAAATAATTATTTTTTTAATTAACATACAATAATATTAAAACTTGGTTAGAAGACTATATTTATAATTATGTCAAATAATTAGCTTTATTTAAATAATTATTATTGAAATTTGACATTTGATTAATTATAATTATGTTTTCTCAATTTATAATTAATTTCTTACATCTAATAATATATTAAATTTGATATAAGAAATAAGTTTTAATCTACATCAAATAATTAGATGCTTTACTATTTTTTAAATATTCAATTTTGCAATTTATATTTATTTCAACAATATTAAATTTAATTATTACTATTGTAGTATATTACAAATTCTCTATTAATATTTCTATTTAAAATATTTTTAACTTACTAATATAAAAAGTAAATAATCTACTTAATAGTTTTAGTTAATTAATAATATTATTAATTAACTATATCAAGTATTAACCTTATAATCTTATAGTTATCATTATAATAATTATAATCTATATAATGTATTAATAAATTGATAAGTAATACATAATATAGTTTTAATATTGTTAACTTATTAATAATTAATTTTAATATTATATTATAATATTTAATATTATCCATATAATCATTATTATTTATTATAATATTATAACTATAAGATTTACAAATACAATAAAATTTCTAACTAATAAATATTGATTTATGCTTATATATTATTTATTTATTATTTATGAATTCTAAATTATAAAATTAAAATAAATTGAATAATTATATATTAACTTAATATAATCAACTATATTAATCAATTATAACAAAGTTAATAATAGTTATGATAAATTATAAGTTAATAATATTATTAATAAGTTAACTATAATATATTTAGTTTACTTATTACTATTATTATTATTTAATATTTATTAATCTATGCTTTACAAATAATTAGTTAACTTATTTAAAGTTCATTTATAAATAAACTTTATTAAATTAATATATCAGGTGAGATCTATATTTAAGAAAATAAATTTATAGACTAGTAATATTTAGGAAAATTCAATTTATACAAGAAATAATTATAATTATATAAGTTGTTATAATTTTAAGTTGATTTTTTTATTATTATTTATGAATTCTAAATTCTAAATTTATAATAAATTTAATCACTATTAACTTATAATATTAATTAATAGTAATATCTAATTAATAATTAATAATTAATATTTCTAATTACATTATAAGTATATTAAGTATTAATACGATTGTATGGATAATATAATATAATATGTTAACTATTATTTTTTAATACAAATCTATAAATATATTAATTTATATTAACAATAGTATTATTAATATTATACTTGTAACTATTAGATAAGTTACAGTTATAAAACTAATAGTTATAGATTATTAATATTAATTATTAACTTTAAATTTTATTATAGTATTTTATTTTTAGCTTGTCTTTCAAGTATTTCTTTTACTATACGAATTTGGAGTGTAGAGGTAATCATTTCCTTTTTATTATTACATTTCAAATTCAATTTAGTTACAATGGCAACTAAGCCTACAACTCATGTTGATGTACACCAGAATTCTTCTTCAAATGACTCCATCATAAGATGTAACTTTGTTCTTTTTGCGTTGCTGGATTCGCATTATGATCATAATAAGCTGACAGAAATGGTGGAAAAAGCCCTTCTGTTGCAGACTCTTGAGGAGCTATAAAACATGCAAAATGTCAAGTGGATAGCTTGTTACAAGGCACATGAACCAACTCTTGCAGATTTTATGCTTACGTGTGGATATAGAGATAAATTTCCTGAATTCCTGCTTTGAAACTTGTCGACTTAGTAATATAGTTTTATAGTTCACTGTCATTTTTATCTGTCAGATTTTTGTATTCTAGCAATGTTATGTTTGCTATTTAAGCAGGTGTCAGTTAGTAAAGACAAGTGTTGTTTTCCCACTACCCTGAGGTGCACTGACACCAATCTAGAAAGAATAAAAGAGGGGACAAATTAAATAGCATTCAAGTAGAACCTAGTTTTTATACTTATTTGTTCTATAGCATACATTATATACCTATATGCAATTCTTTTTAGTTTACAATTTGAATAAAATGCTTTTCTAAAATAATTTCAATAGATCATTATAATTTTATTTTTATAACAATTATATTTCTTTCTAAAGCTTAGCTCTGAAGTAAAACAAAAACTGAAGCTTTTAACACCAGCTTATTCTTGCCTTCAAAACAACTAATGCTTTGCGATTATATAGGCATAAATAACATTACTCCAAATGAAACACTAAACCATGGTTTCGTTTCTTATTTAATTATATAGTTTAGTTGATACTTTTAAAGTTCTTAAGAGTAATTTTACTTCTCAAATTCATCATGTAAACATATATTTGTTGTAATTTTTTCCTTGCCATTTTTGCTTTGCTAATTATTTGATGCTGTAATATTCTTTTCTAACATTTACTTTTGCTTTTTTCCCTCTGAACAGCTTATCGCATGCTAGTTCATTTTCTTTGAACATTTTGGTGCAAGTAGCTAAAGTAAGTGAATTGTCCCAGGCATTGTACTAGCAAAAGCTTTTACATTCAGGTAAGATTATTGTAAGAAAAAGCTATTGTTATTTACTTTCTTTAGTTTTGTTTATATGGTAATACTATTATAAGGTATAGTTTTTAGTGTTACATTGCTTTTTGTTCAAGGTTTTCCTTTTTATAATTTTGCTCTTCCATTTCAAAAAACTTTCATCACCTCTAATTGAGGCCGATACGTGAAATTTTAATTCTAGAAAACAGTCAGATGTCCTTTGACATTGACAATGTACTTAGGCAACAAGGATTGTCTAGAATTGCAACATTTACATATAATGTTGGTGACTGTTTATTTGATTCACTACAACTTTTGCTTTGCAATAAGTATACATCAACTGACCTTCGCAAAGGAGCTATTCAATACTTTTTGACCAGTCTAGAAAAACAGGAACCAGAAGCGGTTAATTCTTACAACCATGAATTGCATCCAGAAATACTTTATGAGTTGCATAGAGTTAAGGACCGTCAAACATATTTTCGAAGAATGCAAAGAACTGCAAATCCTAATATAATTAGCGATGAACTAGGTCTTTGGGGAGATATATTTTGTATATGATGGTTGTCCAAATGGCTGAATATAGGAATATGTGTTTGGTCATCTACAACAGGAAAAAAATACTTGCATTTCAATGAATTTTTAACAACTAAACCATACTCAATTCTCTTCCACGATGTCAATCCACTTTGTGGCCATTTTGAACCACTGATACAATCAATCACACCAAATTCACAAAACCAACAACATCTACGTTTATCTCAATTTAAGAAATCAATCAGAAATACTACACAGAACCAACTCACAAGAAATGTAAATATGACAACTACAATGACAATAGATGAAAGCTATCAACGAATAAACAACAAACAAAAACAAGCTACAAAACAGAAGACTTGTCTTCGAACATTAAAAAACAAGAGCGAAAATAACAGCCAACAAAAGGACATTGCAAAACAAAAGACTTCTCTCCAAAAATTAAAAAAGTCTATTCGAAATAATACTATAGAACAAGTCTCAAAAAAACTAAAGTTTGGATTTTATAATTAGAAATACGAATAAAGATACAAAAATATATGTTTATGGGAGTGAAAATTTAATTTTACTGCAGCAAGAATGTCCCTGAAAAGAGAAGGAAAATATCATGAATGCCCTACATTGATACAGCATAGCAATTTCATTGGAAAAAGAATCTAGCGACAAGGAAACAAAGGGGAATTCCTGCTACGTAGGAACTAATAACGCAGAGTCTTGCCCTTTTTAGCAAATGTAAAACATTGATATATCAGGTTCATTTAATATAAAAAATGCATTTGCCCTAATAAAAAGATCAATGCATTAGATGAAATTACAGCTTACAGCTATATTTGCATGTCTGACATCTGTAACAATTACAGTGAAAGCTTACAACTATATTTGCATGTCTGACATCCGTAACAATTACGAACAGTTTGAGTCGAAAGAAAATGTTTTTGTTGACTCACGGTGCAAATCCAATAAAGCTAATGAAAACCTTTTACTATGCATATGATAAATTGAAAGCTATTGATATTACATCAGACTTACCAACATTTCTTTAAAAACAATTGTCCATAAAGCTAGTGAAAGCTTTTAGTAGATATGCATTTTAAGACACGCACCTTAAATAAACAATTAAGTTTGACCATCTGTAACAAAGCTTTACAAGAAGGGACATTTATGCGTAAAACCCCCAATTGAAACTATACAGTGCAATTTTCATTTTTCTATTTACAATAAGATCTCACTTTTCTCCATGAGTATTCAACATGCGCTGCGTTGAATGAAATTTTGTAGTTGTGAGTAGAGATCTATCGTGAACTATAGTCACAATGTCCAGCTGGGATTGAACTTGATGCCTCTGTACCAGTTAACAAATGGTACAGGTAATTTGTGTGGCTAGTTGCCTTCTGAGTTATCAGATTAGGTGTTGAGGATAATCATTTTATTGATCTCAATCCTCAGATAACTAAAAACTAAAATCCATGCCTATCATATTTTTTAAAACGTCCGTAAAACTTTCACCTAGCAAACAATGGATGTTGTTATCCTCCTTATAAATTGTAGAGTTGACCAATTTTTAAAAAATTAAAAACATCATGAATTTTTCTAAAAATTTCAGCATTTGATCTTCATGACTGCATAGTTTGTAGTCGAAAATAAGAAAAAATTTGTAAAAAAATTACTACGCTTTCGTGTTGAGTCAACAGAATTCCTATCTTTCATAGTTTTTTTCTTGAGAATACAAGCAATATTTGCTCTTTTTGTTGGTATTTAAAGTAGCAAAAACATGATTCAAATAGTGTAAGAGCTCTTTCAAACTGTGAATTTTACTTATATTAGGAAGCCTGGAAAACGTTGACCAGTTTATTTAGGAAGCCAAAGTGGCCTCCTAGAACCCATCTATGCTAGGGATGGAACTGAACCCATTTGTTTCCCCACCCCTGTGACTCCCTTGAGCATTTCAATTCAATATCTACGTGTGTTTGCCTAAAGGTATGAACTAAAACAACTACTTGATTTCAATTATTTCATGCTGTCCTTAAATTTTGTAGCTCTTATTATTGTCATTTCTTTTCTTGTTATTCGAATGCATTTCTGTTTATTTTTTGAAACACAGATTTCATTCCAAGCAAGCAATATTACTTGACCAATTTCTTGAGGTGATTTCATTCCAAGGAAGCAGTATTACTTGACCAATTGCTTGAGTTCAACTAAGAGTACTTGAGCGATTTAAAATTATCTGCTTGTACAATTGAAAATTGAGAATGAAGTGTCATTTTATGTGATAGCTTAAACCAAATTGAACTAAGTTTGATTTAAGAAATGGAATTCTCAGACTATTGTTGAAATAGATAGTCAGAAGAATAGAATATTTATTTAATTTATTAATTTATAAAACTGACTAATAAAAATGTTGAACGGCTGGCAATCTCCCTTACTTTGGTGAGTCTTGTCCTCGAATTTTGCTTACTCATAGCAATATGCTACAAATTTACTTCCTGGCTGGCTAATTATATATTCTGCCCTTGTTTGCGGGAAGAACTCTATTCGAATTTCAAACAATGACAAGTTGTTCAGCCCTGGTGTCATAACTTTGAAAGTTTGTGTACTTCAACAAAGAACAAAGCAAGTACCTTCACAATGAGCTCTAGCTATTCTCTACATTAAATGACACAGCTACAAAATTTTAAATCCACTGTGTTTTCACTAGTTTTTTTGCATTTGTATAGCATTGTGGAGGCAACTTATGAAGATCAGATGAGTGAAAATCTACCACGGTCGAATGAACAAGCCAATGCAATATGTGCAAATGCTAACACAATTAGAAGAGCGTCTTGTTTCATTGCGGATTGCATTCGCACAAATTTGGGAACTGGGGCACAAAAGGTCTCAACTTGGGTTAACTGGTTCAATAATCAATGTACCTGTAGATACTAATGTTACACAAACAGCTTTGCCTCTACCAACTACTAGTACAACAACAATTGCCATGTCCTTGAAAAGGAAACTAGAATACAAAAATACATTTCAAAAGGGAATGGTACGGCCAAACATTATTATGCAAGCCCTTCAACAACTAATAGAAAGAACACTTTACCAAATAGAACATGTCAAACTAAATAAAGATTGGAAACAAGTTCTACAAACAGATAGTGAGAGTAGTGAAAAGAATGAGCTAAATGAAATTGAAACTGAATGTGAAAGTGACACTGAGAATGTAATTTGTGAAACTTTGGTGCACGGATTCACAAAATCTATTAACATACATAAAATGCAAGACAAATTGCTAGAAATTGCACCTGCACAAAACCAATGTCCCATTGGAATATTCAAAGACAAATATGCAGAAGAAATGAATTTTCCAACATTATTTTTTGGCGATCCACGTGACCATGACATTGACCAAAAACTATCATACCAAAAAATTGCAAAGTGGGAATTGTTGCACTCACAAAGACGTTTTTCATATCACATAACAAATCTTTTCTTCAAAACAATAAAAATACTCGTACATCAAGTCATGTCCACAATATGGATCAGAATTCGCAAAGGACAACTTAAAGGAAGAAAGCTATTAGCAAAAGATGTTAAACACAAACCAAACTTAGAAAAAATACTAAAATCTGATATAGGTTATGTCGACTTCAAAAGAATTCGTATATCTCCAGACTATGCACATCAACTAAAAAAAGACATATTTGCTATGATATGACAACTAGGACCTCCAACATTTTTCCTCACATTTACTAGTGCTGAACAAAACTGGAAGGCTCTAATGAACACACTCAAACAACTATACAACAATCATCAATCAACAAAACAAAACATGTCAAGTATGACAGAAGAACTTAATACAAATGAACTAATTAAAAAAGATCCGATAACTTTTGTGCGGTACTATAGACATCGGATAAACGCTTTAAAAAAAATGATACTTTCAGACCACTATTTTTTTGGAAATGTAGTTGATTTCTTTTCAGTAACAGAATTCCAAAATCAAGGAAACGAACATGACCACTTTCTCATATGGGTGAAAGATGCACCTGTCTATGGAAAGCAAAGCAATGAAAGTATTACAAATTTTATTGATACATATCTTACATGTGAAACATAAAATTTTGATCCAGATATTGCTATTCTCCATAGACATCATCATACGAAGCAATGCAAAAGATCAAAAAATAAACATTGTAGACATAACTTCCCATTTCCACCAATGAGAGCAACGAAAATACTTGATCCGTTACTTGAACAAGAAAAAAACATAAGCTTAATAGCTAACAAAATTCAATGCAAACTTGAACTTGCAATGTATGACACATCCTTTACATTTGACAACTTTTTGAACGAAATAGACATAATTGAAGAGAACTACATTCTTGCTTTAAGGTCAACAATTCATAGACCAACAATCTTTCTCCGAAGAAAGCCATCACAGATTTGGAATAATAGCTTTGGGAAAATGATACCTCCTCTATGGAAAGCCAATACATATGCACAGTTTATTCTCAATGCATATGCAGCTGCAATGTATTGTAGTTAATACATAGCAAAAGTTGACAAATGCTTTCAAAAAAATACGTGATGATCATCAACGAGACAATATAGATGCACTCAAGATTATAGGAAAACTTGGAAATGCTTTGCTAAACCTACAACAAATGTCCGCTCAACAAGCAGCTCATTTAGTTTTAGCTCTACCATTGCACTCGAGTTCTAGAAAATGCACGTTTATTCATACATGATCATATCATGACCGTACATTTATATTAAAACCAATTGAACAGCTAAAAAAAGAACAAGACAATTCTGAAAATGTAATGTGTAGATCACTAATTCAATATTACCTACATCATCCACAAGCTATTGCTAATCTATGTTTAGCAGAATTTGTATCAAGTTATAAAAAAGATGGAAGCAAGCTTGAACCAAAAGCTAAACCAAATATCATTCGTTTCATTAACTTTAATAAATATTTACAGCTAGAGAACTATTGTAGGGAACAATTATTGCTATATGTTCCCTTCATTGTAACTGAAGATACATTTAAACAAAATTACGGCTCATGGGAAAAGGCTTACATGCATAATCAAAATATAATTTATAACAATCGAGCAAAGTTTTCATACAACACAAATTCAATGTGGGGTGATATTGACAATGCTATTGATACAATAAATGACAACGAAGAAAACAGAGCCAATACTTGCCAACAACCAATAATTAAAGACCTTGATGAACAATATGACATGCATCAAGATATAGAAACCAAACTTCCCAACCAGTTTAAAAGTACAACTCAAAAATCTTTCCATATCACACAACTCCCTCGAATGATGAATAACAATGAGTACTATAACTTGAGGAGAAAGTTAAATAGAGAACAACAAGAAATCATCAAGGATATTGTCATAAAAAAATTGAAAGACATAAAAACTCCTTTGCATCTTTTTCTAACTGGAGGAGCTGGAACTGGGAAAACATTTACAGCAACAACCATTTTTCAAGCACTTATTCGCATTTACAGCAATTGCATTGACAATGATCTAGATAAACCTAAAGGCCTAATAACTGCATATACAGGAAAGGCAACATACAATATAGGTGGAAGTACACTTCATTCTGCTTTTCATATACCTTTCAATAAATCAGATTTCATTCCACTAAGTACAGAAACATTAGACACAATGTCAAAGAACTACAATCAATTACGTGTACTGCTCATACACAAAATTTCATTGGTAGGTTCTACTTTCCTATGTTACATTGACAGACGACTACGTGACATAATGCAATTGCCAACATTATACTTTGGCAATCTAGACACAATTTTCTGTGGCGACTTCTATCAAGCACTTCCGGTGCTTGATTCACCGATTTTTGACAACAAACCACCAACAACAGAATTAATGCCTCATACATTTTGGACTGATAATGTAAAATGCTATTCACTAAGCACTACAATGCGTCAAAAAGATGAGAAATTTGTTTCAATTCTAAATAACATACGTCTAGGACAACATACATATGATGATATACACTATCTCAATCAAACTTGTCTTCAACCCCCACCTATTGATCCAACATTTCCATATCTATTCTACAAAAAAAAGGATGTCAATGCACACAATAACAATATGCTTTCCAAGGTTCCCAGGAACTATATCATATTAAATGCAATAGACTTTGAAGATGAAAATTTCAATGCAATGCGACTATATACACACGCAATGATTCTACCAGCTCAAATACTTGTAAAGCCAAACATTCTCGTTGAAATTTTTGCAGGAAACTACAACACGCAAGATGGTCTTGTAAATGGGTCAAACGGAATATTTAAAGCATATACCAAACAACAAGAAATAGACATAGTTTGGATACAATTCAATGATACAAAAATTGACCAACAACAAAGAAATAAACTTTACCAATACTACATTCTAGGCATTCAAAAAGAATGGGTTCCCATCCTTCGAATTGGAAAGCCAATTCCAAAAATATCAACTATCGGAAAAGTTCGAACTAGAAAATAATTTCCAATACAAGTAGGATGTGCTAGAACAATACATAGAGCCCAAGGCCTCACAATGGATGGCCTTGCATTTGATCCTAGTGGCATAACACAACACGGCTTAACATACACAACACTTTCAAGAACAAGAACAATTAATTCATTATATCTTTTGAAACCTTTGATTCCAGCAAACTTCAAAATCCACAATAAAATTCATCATGAAATGTCTCGGCTACACTCAAATGCAACATGGAAACTTGAAAATCAATTTTCTTGTATAACTCACAATACACACATATTGCTATGTACATTGAACACGCGCAGCCTACATGCTCATGCAAATGACATCTTAAATGATTATGCTATAATGTCCACTGATATCATATGCCTACAAGAAATTTTTTCCCTCCCACGCAATACTGATATTTTGTTTAAAAAATACAACCATTCAATGTATCATATACATGGTTTAACAATACTTACTTCAAAAAATCTTTTCGTGACCAATTCAATAGAACATAGACCAAAAAACATCGAAGCCATGACAATTACAGTTAATGAATCAGATTCTCAAGTCAATATCTATAATGTTTACATACGACCACACACAACAATTGCCGAAATCAAAATGCTTATTACTGAAATAGCTACAAGCTACATATCAAAAAACAAGCTTTACATTGTTGGAGATTTTAACATAGACATGTCCATAGAAAACATAATCACAACAACACTCATGAAACATATGGAAAAATACAATATTCAATTCATGCTAAATCAAACACATAGCATAAACAAACCACTCATTGATCATGTATGGACAAATTCACCAGCAAGTATCTGCTCCATTTACAAGATTGAAGCATACTGGACAGACCATCTTGCAACATTCATACAACTATATGCAATTTGATTCTAGTTTCTGTTATGTTTATAACAGCAATGACTCCACCAAAGCAACTAGCAAGTGAACTGCCACAAGATCACCAGGAACTCACTAAAAGGTATTTTGAATCTAAACTTTTCAATCTTTTCATTTTTGCAAATATTTTTGAATAAAAACTATTGACCTTTACTTATTACAGGCCAAAAGAAGACAATGAACCATGCATATTAATAGAAGATCTGAATGCAAAAAAAGCAGGCCAAAGTTTCAAAGGTGATGTCTTAGTAGTTTACAGAACTTTCATGGACAAAGCAACCAAAACACGTGAAGTTCTACATGTTGATCTTACAGATTCCAAAGGAGAGCTTACTATAACATTAAATGTCAGTGGCAAGAACCTTCTTAGTAAATATGAAAGTAAAATAATTCCAGGCATGGCATTAAAAATAACAGACTTTGACATCGAACCAAAATCAGATTTTGATCGAGGAGACAGTGACTGCATACTAATTCTAAAAGATTCCAGCATGGTTGAAACAATACCAACTATATTGCATGAATATAGATTCATTCCTGGTACAACTATAAAGCAATTACTCACAAGCACAGCTGACTACTCCACTGGAACAATTGCTGCTATTGTTTTAGCAGCATACAAAAAAGGTACTCAATATGTGCTCGAAATCAAGGATGGAAATAGTGACATGAGCAAGGCACTGGTAAGCTTATACACATAACTTTATTGATAAATCTATGAAAATAATTATCCATTTTTTTGTCTTTCCATCACATTTTACAATTGCACTATGGCAAATTAAAAAAAATTAAAAACCTAACTTTGCTATTTGTGTTTAGCTATATATGCATTCAAGTTTCACATCCCAATACATTCAGATATACAAACAGCTTGAAAGAAATGAAATACCATCACTGGTCTTTAGGAGCATAGCTAAAAAAAATGATCAAAAACCAGCTCTACGAACAACTCCAGCAACATTTATCTACAAACTATATAACAAAAGAGCAGTAAATGCACTCCACGCACTGCTGCAAACTCCAATTCAGGCAAGTTATTTCAAATCCTTTGTCAATTTAATTCAATATTTCATTTTCTATGTTTTAAAGCGTACTAATACAAGCACACTATGAATAGCTCAAGGGAAATTTAACTGTCGAGAATCCATATTCAAGTCCATTCCATGCTTTTTGCCCAAAATGCAACTACAAATTTGAAAGCTATGGAGCACTAGAAGGAGAAAAAGGTCACTGCAACAGATGTAATGAAATTGTCTCATACAAATATTCATTCTACCTGAAAGCAATTATCACAAATCATAGCCAACAACCAATTCATTGCTCTATTGAAAACAGTCTTGTGCAACAATTACTTCCTGCTCTTAAAAACATAGATTATCAGCAGTACATTGATGACAAATCAAAAGTAATATTTATGCTCCAAGACTTTTCAGCAAGTGGCACATATACTCTCAACCAATACAACACCGTTACACATGCAGTTCTTATGAACCAATAAACTAAACATGAAACAACACAGGTACTGCCTCTTAATTCTTATTTGTTTATAATTATAAAAAGCACATACATTTTCTCTATTACATGTCATTTGAAATGCATTAATCATAGTACTAATTTTGCAGGCTTCAGATCTTGGCATTCAATGTAAATACACTATCTATATCTTCCACAATGTAAAAATGCATATATACTATCTCATGCACATAACTCAATTGTCTTCAACCATCAGGTTCCTGAAATATACACTACATAAGCAACTAGGATTCAAATTTCTATTTTAACATCGCATTTTATCTTCATGACCAATACATAGTTGTAAGTATTTCATAAGAATACATGCACCTATGTTTAAATCTGTTTATTTGTGTTTATCAGGATGAAATTATTGCAAGGATCAAAGAGAAGACATATTTTGCATTATGAAATTGGACAGAAATAAGAACCTCATTTTGATCTATTTACCTGCTATCAAATTAACGATAATATTATATTTTTCTTTTGGTATATTACAACAATATATGTATAGTGCTATCTCTGTATCAAGTTATAATGTAATAGACTTTATCCATGCTTTGATTTGCATATTATCTATCATACCGAACTTTTGTAATTGACTATGTATATCTGTCTATAAAAATATAATTCTCCCTCTCAGCCCTATAAATAGAATGGTTCTAATGTTGTTAGAGATTGTCATTTCTAATATGTTATCTACTTCATGATAGTTAATTCATTGCTTGCGAATGTTGTCTATCCTTTTGTTGGTCTCTCACCAATTGATCTTGGTCATTGGTCTTGCAAAATGTCTTTTTCTGAAGTCACTTGTATCAGTGAGACCGTTAGAGAATGCATCATGGATCAACAATGGAAACTGGTATGATCATTTCAATTCTCATTTTCTCTTTCTATGTTATTCCTATTATCAGAATGTGTACTACTTTAGTATAGATAATTTCAGGTCTCCCCATACAGTTATGCTATTAAAGATGGCATTGCACCACATTAAAAAGCATGGACATCTGTGAAATTATTTGCTTCTAGCTACTCTTGCAAATATATAATGTTTCTGTTGAATGCAGCCAGAGCCTATATTAGTAAGATTAAAATTCAAAGTCTGTTAAAACATTGTAAAGTTTCAAAATTTGTTAAATAGTTAAATACAATCTTCTTTCTTCTATGTTCAAGACCAGTTAATAGATGTGCACTGAACCCTCTTTTTAATTTATCGATTAACTCTACTCCAGTTCACAAAAATGAACATGCATTACAACAATCTATCTAATTTTAAAAAACAACATCTTCCGTTTTTGTGCTTACTTCATTCTGTCAAAGCAATAAACAGGCAAAGCAAAGATGATATCTCTTGCATTGTAGTTTATTTCAGATGATTCATCTTATAGCTAGTAATGGGCACAACTACAACTATTCCCATGGTTCTACTTTAGATCAAGGCGGTGATTCTGATTCATCTGATTATGATTGTATATTTGCTGATTAGTCTAGAAGATTAGCAGTTTTTTTTATACTTGCATATTGTACAAAACTAAACCTCTCAGAACAGTAGATCCACTAAGTTCTCTCTAATTCATGTTACCTTCCAGGTGCTAAACATGGAGGAAATACTATTGGCCTATATTTAACATATAATATCTAATTACTGCTTGACATTGAGTTGTGTGCTATTTAATGTCATAGTTCAAAGGTCATTTAATACAAGCCTTTCAATTTAGATCTTCTGAAAAATGTAAACACTGCACACACTTAGATAAGGCGACTAAGCAATCAGTGATAATCTATAGTTGAATTGTTAGAGACTATTTTTATACAGCTATCAATTTATGATTCATAATATTAATGTTGTCAAATTGATATTAAGCGTAGATCAATTTGCATTAAAGTTTTCATATTCATTCAATTTCATGTTCTTCACAAAATTTGATTAATCTGAATTTGGAGAGTTTTGCAAGATTTATTAACAAAACAAAAACCATCACCAAAAACCAGAAAAGAAGAAAAAGCAAAATGTACATTTCAATTTGATATAGATCATTTTGGAAATTCCGTATGAAGAATTTTATATTACAACCAAATAATTCTTAGTTATTTAAATGATGAATGTCTGATATGCCGTTGTAATCACAGAACTCCGCTATGTTGACTTCATGGTTTTCTCGCCAAATTTTAGCCCATTGCACTTGAATGCTAGTTTGTCACAAGCCCACGTTTACATCTACTGCCTTTGGTCACGGGCATAATACATTTCTTTTGTTTAATTTGTTTAATTACATTTTCTTTTGATATTCATATTTTAGTCAGATCAAACACTACGCTTTATATGCAAGTAGTCAAGGACAAACATTTATTTCCAACACTTGTTGTCTTCTCTTCCTTTCTGAATGTGGCATTCTAACATTCTGACAACCTCTAAAGAACAGACTGTGACCTTCAGCCTAAACTATTATGAACACCATCACTTTCAGTTTCGGTGGCTTAGGGTTAAGTTTTCACACACCTTTACTATTTCTTTACTTCATTAGCTTCATGGCAGGAACTGTGACGCATTGCGTCCCTTGTTTAACTTTTGATTTTTAAAATTGATTTAGGTTTTAGTTTTTAAATTATTTTTTATATTAGTTTAGTTTTTTCTTTAAATATTATTATTTTTTAATTTCTATAATTTATTAAGTCAATAGAATATTTGTTAGAAATGTTATATTTTCATATTATTTTTTTGTATCTATTATTAATTTTTCATAATAGATATTCTTATGAGAATTTTTTTAATGATTTCTTTTTCATATTTGATAAATTGAATTTAAATAAATCATATTTATTAATATATTTAAAACATTTTAGAAAATATTATGTTATTTAAATTACAAATTATTAATAATCTAATTTGTTCACATAAGATTATATTTAATAATAATAATTTTAGTTTCGAGCTCTTATCGACTTATCGTTGCAAGCACAAAAGCATGCAACTGCTAGTATATTAAAGTGTGGGGAGGAAAATTTGAATAATTTTAATCTATGTAAGAGGACAATTAATATGTGACACATTAATCACTATCAATTGTATGCATAGTTGATAGGTTTTCTTTTTTCAATTCAAAAAAGAATGATAATTTTAAAAAAGGTTTTGCAATAATTTTTAATTTTATCTTTTATGTAAAATATATACTTAATAAATATCTATATATAATCATTTTAAAAAGGTTGACTAAAGATTAAAATATTTGGTACAAACTACTTACGAGTAATTAGTTGCATCTCAATGTTAAACTCGTTATCCAAAAAAATTAGCTAAATTTACCACATGAATAATTGATATTTAAATAGTGGCAAACAAACATTAAACTTAATACAAAGACTATTTTGGCAAGAGCCTACAAAGCAATGGTAAATTCTAAGCCTCCCATTCGAATCTACTCAAGATTAATACATAATTATAAATAATCTTAACAATAATAATAAATGAATAATAACAAAAAAATGGCATGGGAGCGGGAACCAGGCAGCTATGGCAGTGGGAAGCAATGGTCGAATTTCCATGATGGGGGAAACCAAAGAAGATATGATGGTTTTTGGTCAAATTTTTGCAGGCATGAAGGGAGACGTTATTGACAGCAGGTTAGGCCAAAATGGCCTTTCAATAGATATGCAAAAAACCAGCAAGCGATGGCCTATGATCAACAAAATGGACAGTTTCATCCTCCACAACAATGACCACTCAAGTGGAATGAGAGGAAATGGGGAAATCAACCCCATGGGGAGATGTCGATCTATAGAAAGTTTGATAGATTTGATTTTAATAAGATTGCCCACAAGTTCTATAGGCCTAAAATGCAACAGCGACAGGGAGAAATGGCAAAGGAAACTACCAGAGAAGCACCTCAAAGCCCCAAGGAGAACATAACTTATGAGGTAATGTCCACTATAAGCTTTGACAATGTTAAATGGTAGGAATCAATTGTTGGTTTAAAGGAGAAAGCCTTCTTTTTTAAATGGTTAGGACCTTGGCCTTCTGTTAGAACCATTAGGTTAGGATGTAAATCCTTATGGGGGAAGAATGTAGACTAAAAAGCCTAGCTAATGGTTTTTACATGGGTGTGGCACCAAGTAAGTCTGATAAATGGGAAATTCTGAATAATGGACCTTATTTGTTGGAAGGGAGAGGTATATATATGAAGGATTGAGAACCAAACTTTGACCCCAGCAAAGAGAAGCTACAAATTTTTCCTTTATGGATTGATCTATATAACTTACCAGCAAAGTGTTGTGGGGAGGAATCTTTAGCAGATATTGGAAATTCATTTGGATCTTATGTGAGAATGGAAGAAGTGTTGAAACCAAAGGATTCTTCTACTCACCCAAGAATTCTAGTTAATATGAAAGAGGGGAATCCGTGCTTGGATTTCATCACCATTAGCACTGAACATGGAATTTGGAAACAATCAATGGAAGTATGGGAAGGAGAGGATAACTCAACCCAAGAAGAAGCTTTATAGGATAGTTTATTTACAAAAGGAAAGGGGCTAGAAGTGGATAAACTCCTAGAAATTATGGAATGGAAGGAATGCCAAAGAGCAAAAGAGAACAACACTCTTTTAAATAGTGAAAACCAGCAACAGCAGCAGGCAAAAACAAAGGAAAGAGGGTTAGTCTATGAGGAAATAGATGACAGATTCATGAAGGAGAGAGCTTTCGACCCAAGAGGTGAGGGAAACCCCACATGAACAATGGGAGGTAAACAAAGAAGATGTGTTGAAGAGGGGTGAGGAGGAGCAAGAAAGAAAGACACAAGAAATTACATCTCCCTAAAAGAGTGCACAGGAGGTCGAGAATAGAGATATAGCCTAACTAGAGTTTAATGTGTGTGAAGGTGGTGAAGAAAGTATTAAGGAAACCCCCATGAAGATGCAAGTCCACAATAGTAGTATCCCTTTGGAAGAGCAAAATCTAATTTTCAAGGATTTAGAGATGTCTCCTACAAGAAACTTGACTAAATCCTTTGAAGAAACTATGGAAAGTAGCAATATGAGGGAAGATGTGAAATCTTCTCAGGGAAACTTGGAAGAGGAAGACATAGTGAAGGACCTTGGTCTCTTGGAATACTTAGGCATTCAAGAGGAAATATCAATAGAACAAACCTGCTCAAAAAAGAAGACACCAAATGTAGGAAGAAGAAAGGAAAGAGGTCCAAAACCAATCAGATTAAAGCTGGAGGCAGCTGGTAATGATGCAAATCAATCCAAAATCTTGAGATCGGGAAAAGGTTTAGCCTTTTTTCGAGCATTATGAAAACCCTATCATGGAATACTAGGGGCTGCAACACCCCTGACAAGATTCGATTGATCAAAAGATGTCTTGATCAATCAAAACCAAACTTGGTGCTGCCACAAGAAACAAAGATAAAGGAGGAGGACTTTTTAGTGTTCAAAAACAAATTTAGAAGATGGGAGTGCTTACTATCAGGAGCCCAAGGAGCGTCTAGAGGTATGGCAATTCTATGGAAACTAGATATTATAGAGGTAACTGATTTCTTTTTGGATAATAATTGGTAATGGGTTAGAATAAATGTGAAGCAATTACATTGTTCTTTTTCGGTTTACAATGTTTGTGGCCCAAATAATAGTGCTCAGAAAAGGCTTTTATGGCAAACTCTATCCACCAAACTGTAAGAGTTAGAAAATAAGGTGGCAATCCTTGGTGGAGACTTTAATGCTATTCTAAACCCAAAAGATAAAAAAGGAGGGAAAGGGTGGATTTCAGAGGGACAAAAAGATTTTAGTAATTTTGTCAATGACAATGGATTAGTGGATATTCAATTTAGGAAAGGTGACTTTACATGGACAAATAGAAGAGAAGGTTTTGTGCATATTGCAAAAAAACTGGACAGATTTCTAGTGGCAGGTAATTGGGCCGAGGCAAATTAGTTGTGTTCAGTGAAAATTCTACCCTTTCAAGGCTCATATCACTTTCCAATAAGTTTACAGATTCAAGATGAAGTTTCTCTAGAAAGATGTCCCTTCAAATTTGAAGCGATGTGGATGAAAATAAAAGGGTTTGTTGATGTTATTGCTAAATGGTGGGAAAAAGCACCAATAAGGAAAGGAAATAAGGCTTTTATCTTTTTCAAGAAACTACAATATCTTAAAAAGAAACTAAAATTTTGAAATAGAGAACACTTTGGGAACATTTTTAATTAAAAAAAGGGAAGTAGAGGAGAAAATTAAAATTCTAAGTCTCAAAGTTATTGAAAATGGAATCTTTGAGGAGGACTTTAAGGAGGAGAAAATGCTAAGAAAAAAATTGGATGAGTATTTAAGCAAAGAAGAAGTTTATTGGAGGTAGAAATCCAAGGAAGTGTGGTTGAAGGAGGGGGATAGGAACACAAAATTCTTTCATAATTCTGTTAAAATCCAAAGAGCTAACAATAAAATATATTAGATTCAAAATGTTGATGGATCACTTATACAGGATAAAGATGCAATCAATGCTAAAGTAGTAAAAAAAATTCTCAAAGAGGCCAGCATAGAGAGAAGAATCAGTAGGAAGTTGAGGAAGTGTTAAATGTGATCCCAACAAAGATCACTGCCTCTCAAAATAAAGCCTTGATGGAGCCAATCAAAGAAAGTGAAGCGGAGGAAGCTTTAAAAGGCTTAGGTGGAGATAAGGCCCTAGGATCAGATGGTTTCCTAGTAATGGTCTTCAAAAAATTGAATTTCATCTTTCAAAAGGATTTATGGGAGGTTGTGGAGGAATCTAAGCAAGGTGGCTTTATTCTGAAAGATCTTAACAATTCCTTTGTAGCTTTAGTGCCAAAGAAGGAAACACCTTTAACCTTTGAAGACTTTAGACCAATCTCTTTATGTAACACAATGTATAAGATTATCTTAAAGGTTATGGCTAACAGGTTCAAATAAGTCCCATCCTCTATTATTTCAGTAGAACAGAGTGGTTTCCTACTGGGAAGATCTATCTTTGAAGGGGTAGTAATAGCACATGAGGTAGTTCACACTATTAGAACCTCTAAAACACAAAACATGATGGTGAAATTAGATATAAAATGAGCCTATGATGAGGTGGATAGAGGCTTTTTGCTGAAAGTTCTCAACAAGTTTGGTTTTGATCAAGTTTGGCTTCAATGGGTAGAGAGTTGCTTATTCACACCACACTTCTTGATGCTCATCAATGAAAGCCCTCAAGGTTTCTTTGAACAAGAAAAAGGAATAAGACAAGGAGATCCATTATCACCCTTCCTCTTCATAATAATGGTGGAAGTATTAGGTAGACTCATTCATCAGCAAAGGGAACAAGGTGCTTGGTAAGGCATAAAAATCACAGAGACAGTGGAAGCTTTAACCCATTTACAATTTGTTGATGACACTATTTTAGCAGGAACAACGAGCTTAGAAGAAGCTAGGTCTATGAAGAAAACCTTAGAACTGTATGCCAAAATATCAGGACAATTTATAAATTGGAACAAATCTGAAATTATCTTCTTTAATACCCCTCATAATATTTGAAATAGAATATGCAAGATAATGAGTATAAGAACATGGTTGCTACCAAATAAATGTCTCAACATCCCTCTTTTTGTAGGCAAAAACAAAGCAGAGTTCTGGGATAGTCTAATAGAGAAATGTTAGAAAAAAATGGAAGGTTAGAAGGGGAGATGGTTATCATCATCAGGTAGAATTTTAATGCTAGAAACGGTAATTTCAGCAATGCCCATCTTTTCAACGATGTGTTTGGATCTTCGCAAGAAAGTTATTCGAATAGTGGAACAAAAAATGAGGAAATTATTTTGGAATGGAGAAAATGATGATAATAAAATTCCCCTGTTTGCATGGGAAAAAATATGTAGACCAAAAGCAGAAGGGGGTGCAGGGATTAGGAACTGGCATTTAATGAATAAAGCTCTAAGAGAAAAACTAATATGGGCAATGTTTGAGAACTCACATCAATATTGGGTAAGAATCTTCAGAGGCAAATATCTAGATTCTAAAGAGACTCGTAGAATTTTAACAATCTGAGATCCACCTAAAGGTTCAACTATTTGGAATTTTATGCTCTCATGTAGGCTATTAATAATCAAACATATATCATGGCACATTGGAGATGGCAAAAAAGCAAGATTTTGGGAAGATTCTTGGAATGGGTATAAGATTTTGGGGGAGGAGGAAGCTAATGTTGACCTAAAAATTTATTTCAAAGAAAAATGGGGTAATAGTGTAGCTGACTATATGACAGAAAAAGAAGAACCCATTGGGAAGGATTAGTGCTGGAAAGATGTTTCAAATGAGGATTTAATAGAGGCACAGAAACAACATATGTGGATCATCTTTAAGTAGAGAGAGATTATGGTAAGTCCTAAACAAGATAAACTAATATGGTGTGGATCTCAATCAGGTAACTATTCAGTAAAACTGGGTTATATTTTGTTGGCTAAGAAAAATGAGGAGACCTTCACGTCAAAGGACCTATGCTGGAATAAAGAGATTCTCCCAAAAGCAAGGGCCTTTGCATGGCTAGCCTATAATGGAAGAATCTTAATAGCAGAAAGATTAAAAAGGATAGGAATCAATGGCCCATCAAGATGCCCTTTATGTGAGAAGAACGAAGAAACTATTGATCATCTATTGGTTGAATGTCAATATGCAAAGAAATGTTGGGATATGGTGCAATTCAAATTAGGATTGCAAGGTCCTTGAGATCAAAGTGTTAAAGGGGTAATGGATGGATGGCCAAGAGAGATGGGTAAAACAACACTCTCAAGTATATGGCAAGTAACGACATCTCTTATATTATGGGAATTGTGGAAGGAGTGCAATAGAAGAATTTTTAGAGATGAGAAAGAAACTCTAAGAAGATGTTTAAAAATAATTATTAATGTAATTGAAGAAGCAGTCAGTGTTTCAACAACTACTAGACAAGCTATGAATATCCCTTACACAAAAAATGATAGAATGTTGCAAGCTTCATGGCCAAGGATCAAATTTAAATCTCCAGCAGGAGCCTTAGTAATCAAAAAGAAAAAGAAAGGAAGGGGGAAATGTGATTGGGAAGTCCCATTGGAGGGATGGATGAAGGCAAATTTTGATGGTGCAACGAGTGGTAATCCAGGAATATTAGGGATTGGTGTTATTGTAAGAGACAATAGAGGTAATGTCTTTCTAAAGAGTGCAAAAAAATTACCTATAGGCACCAATAATATAGCTAAGTGCCAAGCAGCACTACTTGCACTCAGGATAGCTAGGAGAGAAGGGATCAAAAAGTTGCACCTGGAAGGTGATTCTCTCCTAGTTGTGCAAGGAATAACAAAAATGCAAACTACAACATGGCACTTAGATGTTTTTATTAATCAGATTGTAGCAAAATTAACTCATTTTGATGATTTCAAAATAACACATATAAGAAGAGAAGGTAATTTAGAAGCAGACTCCTTGTCGAAATGGGCTCTATCATTTAATGATGAAGAGTTTTGAATCATGCACTCAAATAAGGAGGAAAACATTAATATAAATTTAAATGACGAGGTTATATTAATATCTACTAAGACAACTAGTGAAAGGACGGATAGGTAGGAAGGATGAAGATGGAAAGTTTTAAAATCTTTAGAAATCTTTATAAAGCGTGTGAGCATCCCATATTCGCCTGTGAAAGGACAAGATGTAAAGAATCGAGTAAAGTAATGATGATGTAGTAATTGCTCCCGTCTGGCATATGAGGTGAAGAAATCTTTAAAGTGAATTATAGGTGGTTATGTTGTTTAAAGTAGGCAAAAACAAAGTGACAATAGTAGGAGCAATGGAACCAATGTTTACTTTTAGAATGACCAAACAACAAAAGGCTTTGTTTGGTAATGTAGCAGACCATCGGTTGAAAAAAATGGTGAAATGCCCATCTGAGGAGGTGATTAAAGTGGTGCAAGAAACACCCAGGCCATTTTTTCAAGAGGCCAAACATTGGTGGAAGCTGTAGGTAGACATAGCAACCATGATTATGGCTTGGGGGCTGCATATAGGGGAGCACGAACAGGTGGTAGCTTAAGTGATGAAAGAGTTGTTTGAAGAAGCCTTAATCCCAAACATGGATGCCCTACTAGAGTGGGCTCACTCAGGTTGGGCCTTTGATTTCAGTAAAGGTTATGCCACTGAAGAAGAAGGTGTGGAAAAGGGAATTTTCCCCTTTGTCAACTGGCCGAGAGGAAGAATTGACCAAGAGGCCTACACTAACAAGCGTCACCATGCCTGGCAGACACTAAAGTGTGCTATTCTGGACTACAAGGAGAGGTAGGGAAGGGTGACGGTGCCAGTCTAATTTCCAAAAGGCAAGCACTTAGTGAGAAGCAAGCATTAGGGTTGAAATGAAGGAAGAACACCCTAATTTTGAAATCAAAAGGACCTACAAATTTTGTCAAGATAATGGTCAAAATTGATAGTGAATGGCATAGTTTTGGAGATGTGAAGTTCATGTCATGCAGGTAGAAATGCAGAATATATACGCAAAAAGGCATTTTTTGGCATGTTGCAGAGTTCTTCGAATGGTGCCCACCAAATGTAGAAGCAAATGATTGAAAAAAGTGACATTTTGTTCGAGGGTGGAAATCGAGATGATGTAGAAGGAAAGATGTGTTTTTGTTTATGCTGAGAAGAAAGTGATGTAATTGGCCTAGTAAGAGGTCTTTTTGTTTTAGTATGTATAGGTTTTAATACATAAAAAAGGTCTAATAGATAGTG
This sequence comes from Cupressus sempervirens, assembly GCA_028749045.1. NCBI lineage: Eukaryota > Viridiplantae > Streptophyta > Pinopsida > Cupressales > Cupressaceae > Cupressus > Cupressus sempervirens. Next base: position 345,009,437 of record CM053784.1, read on the forward strand.
GAAAGGACCCAAAAACTTTGATGTATTTACTTCTATATTTTTAATAAAAATACTCTTATTATTGACCGAAAAAATAAAATAATAAATGAATAATAGTCTTTATAAAGAGATTGATAAAAATAAATCACTACAAAATACTCTACACTTCAATATAGAGACTGATTACAAATAAATCATTTCAATGTTATCAAATAATTTGATTAAATACATCACTGAACAAAATTCTTCCAAAAACTATTTCAACATCTTCTATTATCGATAATCAAGAAAAATAGTAACATTTGTGCAAAAGATCATTACACCATACAACAACATTTCACTATGCAATAGCCCTAATAGTAAATATGCAAAACTCTTTTAACAAAACCATATCCAATATTCATATACTTTAAACTGTGTAAACAAAACTTTACATGCATGACCAATAGCATTTCAGAGACCCTCAAAAAAAAATCTTGACACAATTATACAAAATTTAACAAACCATTAATGACATCTCATAATGTTCAACTTGTAATCTAAAAAAATATAGCCTATATTTATGGCAAAACTTTTTGTAAGGTGACTTCACCTTACAACAACATTTGACAGCAAAAAAATTTCGTGCAACAATCCTAATGGTTAATATGCAAAACTTTAATAAACTATAATGAGAAAATCAAGTCATTACCTACTCAGAAAACATATATTGAACCTCTATATGAAGGTAATGAAAAAATAACTCATCATAGATAACAACAATACAAAATAATGAATAAGATCTCACAATGTTTGACTTCTAATATGAAGTGATCACAACTCAAGACATGAAGTCAATTAATGATTTAAATATATATAAATAGTTAAAGGCAATACAATTAAATTAGAAACTTACCAAAAAGAAAGAAAAATTAGAAACATTCTGGCAAGATTGACAATACTAAAAGGAAAGTTAAATCCCTAAAAATGGGTTATCAAAAAATCATAGAACTGAGGTGGTCTTACAATATTTCCATCCAAACATACTTTCTAGGAGAAAAGTTCCCACACCAAGCCTATCGGCTTAATTAGTCTATAATATGCTGGCTATGTTTAATACATTTGTTGGTGTCCATTGCTTGAACAATCGAAAAATGATGTTTTCATATATGTTGAGTCGGGTGCACGCAATTGATCATATGTTATTGAGTGTAAGCGATATCATCATTTAATTACATAACAAAGGTTGGAGTAATTAACTACAATACATATTCTTTCTCCTTAAATCCAAGTATTCAATTTATTGTAATTTCTATTCTCAAATTTCATATTGGTTCCCTTTAGGCATTACTTGCCTCTTCTCCATACCCTGCTCTTGAAAAATAAATTAAAATGGCATGGCAGCTTTACGCTTTTGCAAAATAACCCTTTATTAAATACATATATGCAGTACGATACATTGCATTGTGTACATCTAATTTTATTAAGTCAATAAAATGATCTTGAATTCAAACACGACTGGTATGAAATAATGAATAAATTTTGATCTCTTCTTACTGTTGCAAGTCTAAAATAATGTTCCTTGTCATAGGACAAGCTTGTGCATAAATATTGCTTTGCTTAGTAGTGGCCATAATCATCACAAAAATATTGCCTATATTTGAATCACAAAACAAATACGTGTCTCTCCCAAAAAAATGCCCTCCAATAGTTTTGAAGAGAAATTTTGAATGCAATGTGGTAGTTCACAAGTTCAGACAAAACTAATAGAATAGTTGTTGCAAGTGATGATGCATGGTCATTTCCTTCCACATCCTTCAATAAATGACTTCAATATAGAAAATAGCTTGTTCCCTTCATCTTACAAAACTTTTTTTTAAATGCAAATATGTATTGTATTATGTCTTCTACATAACCAAGCATGTATAATTTTATGGACTTCAATCCAACTACATGCATTTTTATTTTTTAAAAATTTTTTCATCTTCCATCAGTCTTCTTACCTTATTAGCCTCATCCTACTTTTGCATAAATGTTTGACATATGTCGTAATATTTATGGAGTTCAGCTTAAAAAGAATATTAGTTGTAAATATTGTTGCTCTTATGTTCTTATGTGATCTATAGGCATCAAGTAAAAATATCCAAAGAACCATTAAAATTTAGTTGACATTTTGATAATAAAATTTAGAGCTCCTCAATATTGTAAACATGGCTAAGAAGATCAACCATGCACATTTAATGATTAATTATAGGTGTAATTAAATAAGAGTTGCTCATTCCATTAATTTTTTTGTAGCCCCTGTCCAATAAATTTGCACAGTTCCATCAAAATAGAATACAAGAAAAGTTAACATGAATTCCAAAGTGCTTCATTAATTTAAAAATTGATAAAGTGTCATCGCAAAGACTATTTTGTGCATACCTTGCAATCATTGTGATCATATATTTCACATGCCTTATTTATCCATTCATGATTGACATTCATGTCCATCAATGTATTAAAAACTTTTGCATTCAATAATAATCCAATTTCAATTATACTTTGATGGATGTGCATGCCCTACTCTGGAGCTCCCATTTTGGCACATGCAGGGATAATGATAGTGAAAAGTTGTTGGGTTTGGCTTTACATCCACTAGTTTCATTTGCATGATAGTTTCTAAGCCCTTAACAATCCTAACCATTGGAGGCCAAGAGATGACATCTCATTATTGAATATTAAATAATTTAGCAACCTTGTGCATGCTTTCACGTTTTGCATACATGTCTATGAATGCCCGCATGTTGGATCAATTTCAATATAACTTAAGATTTATAGCTTGAATATGAGGTACAAGTTATAGGTAGATTGTTGTATACACTTAAAATTTGTCATGTCAATTAATTAAATATTTTAATATTTAATTGATGTCTTTCTTCTATTAACTTTAATTTAAGTCATTCAATTTATTAAGTTCATTCATTTATTTCAATTAATTAAATATTTGTATATTTAATTAATATTATTCTTCTATTAGCTTTAATAAATTATTCAATTTATTAAGTTAATTCACCTAGGTTATTACACTATCCTAAGTCCACTAATTTGTTATATTAAGTGATTTATTAAAATTACTTAATTACACACTTACCTAAGTGACTAGATCTCCTAATCCACCCATCTAGTCCATGTCAATGCCACCTCACATTTGCACAAATAATTAATTGTAATTGATTATTAATTAGCTCTGCTTGTCTTCAGCTACATGTCCTATTTTTATGGGGTCAAAAGGGGTATGTATCCTCAAAGAATGAGTCATAGGTATAGTTGTTCTCATGTGAATTTGTCTTTGGGACACATGTCTCTGGGTGATAAAGTAGTTTCCATCTTCCCTATCCTATAGGAGTTGGTCAATCTACTTCATAGGGTCAAAGATGACTCATAGGACACTTGCCCAAGAGTTCTCTTTGAAGGAAGGGTCTTCTCAAGGGCCTTTGTGAGACATGTGCCATGTGTCTCTCCTTCTCCTATCAAACACCTTCATGTCCATGTAAGAGGAACATCTTCCCTAATTTTCCTTCCACATTTTAACTAAGTCCTTTTATCTCTCAAATCCTTTAACTGAGTCAGTCTCATCCCTATACTTGTCCTATGTTTTCTCCCCACCATCAGATGTCACCACCTAAGCTAAGGTCTTCCCAAAATCTATAAAAGGAACCCCCCTCCCTTTACATAAGCTAATTAGAAATCTTGGCGAATTCTCAATCAAGCAATATGCATTCTAGCATCCCTTAGCAATCATAATCCTTATCATGGCTTCATTAGATTCTTAGTTCATCCATAGACATTCATCCTTTCATCTAGTTGTAGGAGCATTCTAGGTTCATTTGGCATAGAATTGCATTTGAAATTCATAATTTTCCAACACCTCGAAGCATCTTGAAGGAAGGAACTGGTTCAAAATTTGAAAGCTAACAAATTCAAGAACTCAAAGCTAGGAGGACAATGAAGATAGGTTGCAGTTGGTAAGTGAATGTAAAATTTACATTTTCAGTTTATGTCAATTGCATTTCTTCATTGAGTGTGTTGAATTATAATAGATATAATCATTAGATTGTTAATTTTGCATGATCACATAATTTTGCATAAATTTTTGGCACCCACCATGGGGCCTAGCCCCCATAATTTAATTTTTCTTTTTAATTTTACGTATGCACGATCGACTATAGTTATTTTGGCATATTCATTCTATAGTGATGCACATCCATCACATTTTGTTGTGCTTTTAGCTATTCCTGAGCATATGTCCTTCCATACTCCATTTTTATTTCACATAATTATGCATTTTTTTCTTATGTGCATACATTCACCAATACACTATTTTCATTTATTTCTACTATGTATATAGTTTTAATGTGCATCTCTTTCATTTTCTCATGCTTTTATTCCATTGTGTTGCACCTGGAGTTATCCTACACTTTTAATCTCTCTATCTGCACATCTATTAATACTTTTTGCACATTTGTTTCACTAGATAGTTTTAATTTTATTTTCTAGTTTCATTTAGACTTCTAACATTTTAACTAGTTGTTGTTTATTCTTGTAATACTATAGGTTGTTTTGAAGGATGTTGTGTAGAACCCCTAAAAATATTTTAAATAATCCTTGTTTTGCAGGAATTTCTAAAAGGGGTAGTTAAATGAAAACCATAACCTTCTTTTGGGCTTAAAATATGACATATTGTTTTTCCCTTTAAGGTGTCTTATTTAGAGTAGAATACTTTGTCTATTGTGTTTGTGCTCTTAAAACAATTTGTAACCCAAAATTTAATACAAAAAGTATCCTCTCCCCTCGCCTTTGTAGATCTTGGGTGTAAGAGAATTTTGTATTAAATTATCTAGAGAGGCTTGTTGGGACCAAGGTGTAGCCACCCCCAGGATGACCTCAAGTTGTGCTTTCATTTGATTTGTTATAACAAATGGAATAAGGTTTAAGCCAAGTCCTAACCATTATTTGTGCTTACTGTAGAATGGGAGATTCGAAATGGGGTGTACTCCTTGCATAATCAAGGGTATTTTAGACCCCTATTAGGTTTGGTTAGACTCTTAAGTGAGTTTTTGGATGCTCATAATCTATTGGTTCCCCTAATATCACTGAAAACCTTTGTTTTAAATTGCAAAAAAAAATTATATGTTGGTGCTAAGGGTCCCTAAAGACATCCCACACCTATTGTGGCTTTTTTGTGAGATAGTGGTTCCTTGTGATTTCATCTCCCTTTGAATTCGTAGCTTGGTGTTCTTGAGAAGTGAGTGCAATGTAAGGGGGAGCTTGTACCTCCAAGCTACTATTCTATCTACACTGAGTTAGCACAATTGGACCTAGTCCAAGTGGGAATTAGACAAATACTATCTTGGCCAACCTTGGGATTGTAGTGTGTTTGTGCATTACATTTTAGAAACACGGTTAGAGAATCGTTCTTACTATTTTATGTGTGTGTATTTTTCTTTCCAAAAATTGAAAAAAAACAACAACAAAAAATTAGGAAAACTCCAAAGTCGAAAAAAATAGTTGGTTTCAGAAAAATTGAAAACTTTTCACCAGAATTGTGCATTAGTTCCATATGCATGCACATTAAATTCACAATATTGCACTTCTGCAAAAATTTGTGCATCCATTTCATATATTTGTGCTTACATTCTAAATATTTGTGCTTCTACTTATTATATTTGTACATTTGTATTTTGTACTTGCACATTTATAATCATTAGTTCAATGCATTTATTACTTACTCCTGTGCATTTGTTCATTATGTCTGCATATGTATTTCTAAATATTTATAATAGAGAACACTAAGAGAGACTTTCAAGGGAAGAGAAAAATATTTTGGACACCCATTAAGTTTTTCTTTCTAGATAGATAAACATTACAAACTTTTAGAAAATAGAAACAACAGTTTGAACATGATTTCCATTTTCATACTTCTGGTCTACCATATAAAAATTTCAAAACATAGAAAATCAAACTCAAGCGTTGAACAACATTACATATTAGTGATTTTCCCTATTAGGATCCATCATCCTCCATCTAAAAACTTACTTAGATTGACATTTTGGAACTATCTTTGTTGACATCATAGTGAGTACCTATCTCCTATAGATTTAGAGTTTCATTGTCTAATCCAAATTTTCAACAATTCAAAAATCCTTCAAGCAACATCATCACTTTGACATTTTATGGTAGTTCAAACTATTGGAAATATAGGATAGGCTAGGTTATTGAGATGGGAGGGGGTGAATCAGGAACCAATAAAACTTAGCCTACATTTTCAACAATTGGTATCAGAGCTTTGTGGTTCTAAAGGAAGAAGGTTAACAACTTGAGCAAAGATTAGAGGGAATGGAGGTATTTAGGCTAGATAAGGCTATTGACAATGAAAAGCTAGATTTGGAATTGGCTATTGGGAAACTTAAGAAAGCAAAGGAGCAACTCTCTCAATCTTTAAAAAGAAGAAAAGATCTTGCAATACAAATGAATTACAAATTCTACACTGAAGAAAGAATTAAAGATATCTATCCAAAAAGAAATTCGGATGAAGCTAATGAGGCAATCAGAGACCTATTAGAAAATAATTGTAATCTTCAAGAAGAAGTTATAAAATTGAAAAGAGAATAAGAAATTCAATCAGTAAGATTGTGTGAAGTCATGGAAGAAAAAGACAAAGCCAAAGAAGAGATAGAAGGAAAGAACAATGAAATTCAACATCTATTCCTACAACATGCAAACTTCATTGATTAGCTTACTAATGCAAATGAAGAAATCATGAATCTAAGATCAGTGAACGAACGATTTCAAAATGATCTATACACAAAAAAGCAAACCAATGAGAGGATGATGAAATTTCAAACAAATATGAATCAGTTGAATGAGTAAAGTCAATATAGACAGAAAGGCAAAGCAAGAATATGATACACAAAAGAAGGTGAATCATCCAAGCAAGGAGCACAAAAGAATCAAAGGCCTACTTGCAATCACTATGGTAAGTTAGGTCACACATCAAACAAATGTTGGAGTAATGGTAAAGCAAAATTCAATGGGAAGTGTCACAATTGCAATAAGCATGGTCATAGAGCTAATGACTGAAAAGAGAAACCTAAATTTGAAGGTAAATGTCACAAATGCAAGAAACATGGGCACAAATATTCTAAATGTAAAACCAAGATATTGAACCCAGTAAAACAAATTGTGAAAGCTATATTTCGTTGGGACTACAACACATGGTGTAGATGCCATTAATGTGGAGAATTTGGGCACATTGGAGCAAATTGTGTGAAACATCACATGAGGACAAGAGACACCACTAGAAGATGTTTTATTTGTACAAAACTTAGACATCTTGCCAATAATTGTATGAGCATCGGAAGGAATGAAGATGAAAAGAAAGCCAAAGCTGACAACATCAGAAAGCAAATGAGGCAACAATGGATTATGAAATCTTCTAAGAATGTAAGTCCAAGCCATGAAGCACATGTCACTCAAGAATTGGGTGACTCAAGCATTTCTACTTGATCTCCCATAGGGATGACTGGAACTAAGACTCTAAGGTAAACATTGTACATCAGTTCTAGCCAGCTAGAAGGAAAGATCCCTATCAGCATTCAAGATGCAAAGGGATCACCGAGTGTCTAAGGAAAATCTAGACCTTACTGAGCTAGGTCAAGTTGCAAGACCCTGCTGAGTAAGATCAAGATACACTAAAACATTGTGTGGTCACTAAGTTATGAATGACTCTACCAAGTACTAAGGTCGAACCTAGTGGAAGACAGACTGTCATCAAATAAGTGATTGTACCAAGCATTTATGGTGATTGGAAAGTGAAAATTTGTTTAAAGGAAGGGATCAAATTCATTTATCGCTATTAATTTTTGAAGAGCTATTTGCAAAGGGTGATTTCTATGCTTCCAAGCGATCTATACATTTATTGTTGAAGATTTTCATGTTTTCATAGACCCTACCAATCATGGCATCCTCCAGTAGCAAATATAAGAAAGGATCTAAGATGTTGGTTCAAGGAGTTGATTGGAATGCACCAGACTTCAAGTTGAGTCTAGCAATTGCAGAAGCACTTGATCCAACTTAAGCTTAGTCGCAAATTCCACCAAAGGTATTACTTGTTAATGATATTCATTCACATTTTCACTATTCAATACAAGATATTGGAACCCTAAAGATGGATGATACTTTGGAAAAGTTATGTGTGAATGGTGCATTGAAACCCGAGCATCAACATTTGGAGACCCAGGGTTCAACACACATTTTGCATATGCCCTGAGACTTTTAGATAAAATGGATAAGCTTTATCCTTAGTTATGTACACAATAGAAAACTATGGTTGGAGTAGCCTATTCAAATAACAAAGAAAATGATTCATTGAATCATAGGGCTCCCAATGTTGAATAAGGCAAAGACTACCAAAACCCTAAGTCGGGTAGAACTGGAAAGCAAAACTCTTACCAAGTGAGATGGAAGAGGCATGAAGATCAGTAGTGTGACTGAAATGGAGCTGAAATTTGGAATTCATGTGATAGGTCATAAGACCTATAGCTCTAGTCGTCTCAACAACATGTCATCTGAAGCAATTGATCTGGCTCTCAAGGTGGTGAAGAACAACATGTTCTTTGACCTTGCTGAGCTAATGCTAAATCAATTCAACAAGAACATGGAGAGCATTAGGACTTCAAAGAACAACCCATGTAAGTTTGGTTCACTCTTGACTTATTTATTCTTCTTTGTGCAAAAGTTTTTCCCTTCAAAAGGTTCAGTCATATGGAAAAAAGATGTACCAGTTCTATATCAGATTAATGAATGTATAGTAGAGATGGGTGAGAACTTTGTCAGTATCATGGATAATTACTTTGACTCATTCAAGGAAAAGATAGATAGAAAATTCATAATCCCTAAGAAACTTGTAGAAGATAACAAGGATCATGTTTGTTTCATGGTAGACTGTGACAAAGTGTACATTCAAGTAGTCAAACCTAGAGTGGTGTGGGTTAAGCCTCTAAGCTATGCGATTAACATTGATGACACTAAGGATATCATTGAGGCACTATTGAATGAACCTATGGATCCTAAGGCCACATATTTTGGTACTTTTGATGAAGCCAAAGCTAGAATAGAACTTGAAATTAAGCTCCCTCAAGCAGCTAGTAAAGGAAAGAAGAGGATAGCAAAACTAAGGCAAGCAAGTTCTACTCTCCTATTGACAGAAAGAAAAGGAGATGATATGGAAGAAGATGATGTAGAAGAAGAAAAATCTAAAGAAGAGGAGCCAATCAAGAAGAAGGGTAAGGTTATCATAACTAGACCTACAAAGTCATCTATTGCAATATTCATAAGAAGAGCATCTAGAGCAAAAAAGAAATTGAAATTAGGTGAAGAAGATGCAGAGGAAATTATTTTCAAAAGACCTCCACCTACATTTTAGGAAAAATTAAAAGAAATTAATGCAGGAGCTGGCATGGCAAACTTCAAATCTCTCAGATATTGTAACGCCCTGCCAAGGGATCTAAAAGAATTAACCTAAAGTTTTACTAAGTTTGCCAAACATTTTTTTTTGGAAAGAATAACATACATGTCAAACATAAAGTAGAAAAAGCAATAACATACAATCATACATAAGCAAACATGACATATTACATTCCTTAAGGATCCCAAGACATTGAGTCACATTTAAATTTAATTAATACTAAGTCTAACAATACCAAATCAACATGAAAAAATAATTAAAAGTCCAAAATCCATTTAAATAATATACATTTTTTATTGACTTTTATGGTTGTGGTTGTCGTTCTGGTCTACGTTGTTGTTTCATTTTTTTTCTCTCTACATGTTGTGAAGGTGAGTGTTTGGGGTTCGAAGGGGTAAATTTGGGTGGTTCTTCTTGTCGGGCCATGGGTTGGGACGTGTTCTGGAGGTGGAGATTCTTACTGCATGTGGGGAACATTGGACATTTGCCTGCTAGCCTACATTGAGCTTGGGTAGTGCTATTGGCGATTTGATATCTTGTGGCTCTGTTGTGTTTTCTGTTGTGAAAGACGGGGGAGTGAAGGTATAGCTTTGGAGCTAGAAGGGATTGGCTTAAGGGAGGAAGGTTTACCTTCTTCATTCAATGGCTTTTGCAAATGTTGATGCTAGGGGGGAGATAACAATGATGAGCCCTCACATGGATTATTAGGCGCCTCTAGGCCCTAAGTTTTCAAATCAAGGGATGAAGACTTTTGACAACAATCTATTTACTCCAAACTTTGAGAATGGTGATTTGGGGTTATCTAATGGCTCAAGGATCACAAAGACCAACGGATGTCTCGAGAGGTGCAAGGAGAGGCCAAAACTGGTGGTCCCAGTTGAAATGATTGTGGATGACGTTGAATATTATTCACATCATTCCCTATATTGTAATTTCTTAGGGATGAGGGTGTCCTTGCAATTCTTGGAAGTTTGGGCTCAGAGGACTTGGGAGCTGGAAGGGGAAATGGAGATAATGTTGCTAGCGAATAGTTATTTCATGGTTACTTTCAATTGTATTGCTGATCACAATAGGGTGTTTGAGGGAGGCCCTTATTTCCACAATAAAGTTGGGTCATTTATCAAGTCATGGCATGTTGGCTTCAACCCTACAAAGGAGCTACCTAATCATGTCCCAGTATGGGTTCGCTTGCCAAGATTCCCAGTTGAATGTTGTCAAGAGGATGTGCTGCATCTTTTGGCCTTGGTGCTTGGAAAACCTATAGGGACTTCATCATAGACCTTAGGAAAGAAGGTAATGACTTTTTCTCCCATTTGTGTTGAAATTGATCTAAGTAGACCTTTACCAAATGCAATAGAGATGTGTCCTGGTTCTTATTCTTGGGTGCAACAATTAGACTATGAAACTCTACCTTTTTGTTGTCTCCTTTGTCAAGAATATGGTTAGTTGCAGTGAAGATGCCCAAGGAATAAACCTCGGGATCCCCTTCCATCATAGCCTGTGAGCAATCCTCCTAAAACTGATAAAGGGAAGAAAATATCTCCAGATGAGACAGGTACTTCTGATGGTTTTGTTCTGGTCAAGGCTTGAAATCGAAACAGGAGTCAAAATAGGTCTTTTAAAGAAAGGTAGGATGATACCTTTAATAGGTTTGAGGTGTTGGATGAGCTTAGCCAACAGGAGGTGAACTCAGGTTTGCTCAATTCAGACCACGGGCTTATGGACTAAGCTCAGGAGGACCCTTCCATTGATTCTACTATGGATCCCCTACGGGGTGAGTGTAGGCAATTGGTTGCTGACCAGCAAAAGGAGACTTCTAAGGTGCAGGAACCCTTGGCCATTATTACAATAGTAGGTATGGATTCTCCAGCTATTGGACAACACATTGGTTCAAGTTCAATAGTGAAGATTAAGCCTCCTCCCAAATTGGGCATTCTATAGAAAGATATCAAGAAGGGTTGGGCAGAGAAACTTGTCAAATCTGGCTGAAAAAAGGATGTGGAAAAGATCAAATTAGCTAGTGAGAATTTGGTAGATTCAAGGGCAGTTAAGCCTCTGGATGCTATCTTTTCATGTCCCTTGAAATGATTGTTTTGTCATGGAATGTGCAGGGCTTGAACAACGGCCCTAGACAAAAGGCGGTTCAAGAGTTAGTCAAAAGACAAGGTCCTAATGTTCTCTTTTTGTAGGAAACTAAGTTATCTGTGGAGGGTATGATAGGTCTGAAGCCTAGGTTGTGGAGTAGTGGGGAATTCCAATGCATTTGTGCTCATGGTGCTTCCAAGGGTTTGGCTTGTTTATGGAATACTTGAAAAATTCAGCCTTTTTGGTGGATTTCCTCTAAATCCTCTCTGTCCATGATTGCTACCTGCCTAGTGATAGGGGAGGTCATATTATTTTCCAATATTTATGCTCCAACTAATTTCTAGGGTAAACAAGTTTTGTGGTCCCACATTAGGATGATTCATAGCATGTTGCCCTTTCATCCTTGGATCTTAGCTAGAGATTTCAATGTGATTTGTGAGATGGCTAAGAAGCGGGGTGGTACTAGAAGATTGGAGCCTTCTGCAGTGCTACTTTAAAACAATATCAACACCCTAACCTTGTGGATATTAAGCCTAGCAATGGACAGTTCACCTGGAACAACCATTCGAGTGGAGAGTTTTGTATAGCATAAAGGTTAGACCGGTTCCTAGTTTCTTGTTACTGGATTGGAGGGATGTGGTCATCTTCCATTGAGATCTTGGATTGGAGAGGATTGGACCATTGGCTTATTAAACTGTCTATAGAATCAACTCAGGTACTTCGAAAGCCTTCCTTTAGGTTCCAGCTTATGTGGCTTTGAGACTCATCCTTGTGTGATTTGGTCTCCGAGTGGTGGAAGAAAGGTAGACCAGCCTATGGCACTTCTATGCATATTTTTGCTAAGCTTCTTCAATATGTTAAATTTGAGCTCAAACGATGGAATCATTTACACTATGGGAATGTCTTCCTTGAGAAGGTGGGGGCCTAGGCAAATTTGGATGATATCACAAGGAGGATAAGAGAGGAGGGAGTTATAGATGTATTGCTTCAGGACAAGGCTCGAGCTATAAAATTGCTTGAAGAATGGGAACTAAGAGAGGAAATGTATTGGAAACAGAAGGCGTGAATTGAGTGGCTTCAAGAAGGGGACAAAAATACAGCTTTTTTCTTCAACTCTATGAAAGCCAAGAGATATGGTAACTCTATCTTGCAGTTGGTGAATGATAGGGGGGAGCATCTTTCCTCCTTTCCAAAAATGCTTAGGGAGGTAGTATAGTGCTTTGGATCTCTCTTTAGAGAGGACTCGCAAGGGGGGTCTCTTGAGGAAGCACAAGTTCTTTCATTTATCCCCTCTCTTGTGACCGAAGATATGAACCAATAGCTCATGAGGGATATCTCACTTGATGAGCTAGAAGGGGTTGTTTTTAATATGAAGAAAGGGAAGGCACCAGATCCTGTTGGTTTCCCAATTGAGTTTTTTCAAGAGTTTTGAGATATCATTAAATTCGATCTCCTAACTGTGGTTCATGAGTCTCAACACAATAAGCAGATGTTAAGGGCTCTAAATGCTACTTTTCTTTCTCTTATCCCCAAGAGTGAGGGGGTTGATAGGTTGAGCCAATTTTAACCCATCTCTTTATGTAATATTATTTATAAAATTATTTCCAAACTTATTGCAGATAGGTTGAAGAAGGGGCTTGCTAATTTGATATCCGAGGAGCAAAGTGGCTTTGTTGAGGGTAGGCAAATTCTAGATGGGATTGTTATTGCAACTAAGGTCATCCATTCTATGGCTAGATCAAAAGAAAAAGTGATGTTTATCAAATTGGATATGGCCAAGGCATATGACAAAGTTAGGTGGTCTTTCCTGCGGTGGGTTCTTAGTGCCTTTGGTTTTGCGGAGGATTGGATTCAATGGGTTTGGAGTTGTGTTACTTCAGTCCTTTTCTCGGTGCTTATTAATGGGAGCCATTCTGAGCTTTTTGGGGCTTCAAGGGGGCTGTATCAAGGATAACTTCTTTCCCCTTATTTGTTTATTCTTCTGGAAAAAGGCTTGGGGAGATGGATTAAACAAAATGTGGAGTCTGGTGTTATTCAATGCTGGAGGTGGGGTGGGGCCTTACTCGCACTGTCTCACTTGCAATTTGTAGATGATACTACTTTGATGGGGATGGCTACAATGTGGGAGGCATCCAATCTTTGCAGGGTCTTGGATGTGTACCTGGCTACATTAGGACAACAGATTAATGAGGGAAAATCTTCCATCTACTTCTTCAATACTCTAGGCTCTATTCAACAAAGGATTGCTCACACTTTGAGATTTCAGATTGGGAGTCTTCCATTGAAGTATCTTGGCATTCCCATCTTAGTGAGTAGGCTTCCCGGGGAGTCATGGCAGGTTATTTTGGACAAATTTTGGGTGAAAGTTAATCATTGGACTCACCGTTGGTTATCCTTTGTTGGTTGTGTCTAGTTGATTAAGTCTGTGGTGCAGGCTTTGCCCATTTATAGATGCATGCTCCAGGTTGCTCCTATGGGCTTTCTTAAGGATCTAGACTCTGTGATACACCAATTTTTATGGGTGGGCTACTTGGAGACCTCCAAATGGAGTTTGGTTAGATGGGAAGTGGTGTGTAGTCTGAAACAGTATGGAGGACTTGGCTTGAGGTAGTTGGCTTTGATAGGAGAGGTGTTGGCTGCTAAACTTTATTAGCTATGGTGTAATGAGCAAGATTAGAGCTGGGCGATGGTTCTTTCTCAGAAGTATCTCCTAAGGATTCCTCATCTCGATATTTCTAGGTACCCACTTGGGGGGAAGGGATCTATGATTTGGGATACTCTAAAGAAAGGGGCTAAGATTATTAAGGATGGCTTATTTTGGATTTGCAAGAGTGGGGTGGAAGCAAAATTCTAGTTGGACTCTTGGGATTGATATCCCCCAATCTTATCTCTATTTCCTAACCTTGTGGTTCTTTCCTAGTGGTTTCTTGAGGCGGGTTGGTCAAGGGTGAGTGATTTTAAGTCTTTTTTCCCCTGTGGTCAGATGGAAATAACTAAATGGAAGCCCACAAATGAATGGTCAGTTGTTGATTTACAGGAGGAGTGTGCTATGCTACAAAATATCCTTTCTAGTAGAAGATGTTGTTCTCTTGGGAAGGATGATGTGCTTGCTTGATCTCCCAATCCTAAGGGGACTTACATAGTTGCCTCTGGGTACAATAGATTGATGTATCATAAGACAGTTTTGCTAGAAGTGTAGTGGTGGAAGAAGATCTAGAACAAGATAGCTTGGCCAAAATGTAATTATTTTATCTGGATGTTGGCTTGGAATAAGTGTTTGACTTGGGAAAATATTCGGAAGAGAGGTTTCCATGGCCCTTCTATTTGTGTTAGGTGTGGGGCTAATGAGGAAGATTCTTCCCATTTGTTCTTTTGTTGCTCTTTTGCCCTACATCTTTGGCATTATTGGTGGGGAGTTTCGACAGCTCCTTGTGTCCATGCCTCCTCCTTGATTGAGTTTTGGTAGGGGATGGGTCGTCCCCCTTCTATGTCCCCTTTCCTACATGAGGTGTGGTTTGTGGGGCCTATCTTCTTATTATGGTAGATTTGGCTGGAATGCAATTGAAGGATCTTTCGTGGAGAGCAGAGATTAGTGCAACAAATTTGGCAGAGGATATTGGGCATGATTCAAGAGACAGTGGAGGCTAAGTGTGTAGTGGAATTACCTTTGAGTAAACGAGATACAGAGTTGGTGGAGAGATTGGGGACTTTGGGGTCTTCTTCGGTGTTAACCAAGGTTAAGAAAAGCCATCATGAGGAGAAAAAAATTGATACGGTTAGTAAATGGCAGCTTCCCTCCTATGGGGTCTTGAAGATCAATACTAATGGGTCTTCAAGGGGTAATCCCAGTCCATCTCGAATTGGCAGGATTGGTAGAGATGCTATGGGCTCAGTGATCTTTATCTTTTCAATTTATGATGGGATTCAAACCATTAACTTGGTGGAAGGGTTGGTGATTCTTGCTGCTCTTGAGAAAGCTCATGCTCTAGGGTGGAGAAGAATTGTTTGTGAATTTGATTCCTAGGTTTTGATCAACATGCTTATTGAACAGAAAGTGGCTGATGTTAATTGGCAATTGGCTAGGATTGTGCAACAAATTTTGCAAATTAGTTCTTTGATGGAAATGGTGACTTTTTCCCATATTCCAAGGGAGTGGAATAGGGCAGCTAATTGTTTGGCAAAATGGACTTCCGAGCATGTTGAGGGATGGAGAATTGAGGAATGGGAGTTGGTTCCTCAAGAGCTCCATCTCGAATTAAGGAGCATTCTTGACGAGGATAGGGTTGAGAATGATGTCAGATGATGGTGTTGGTTGTTTTATCTTTGTTTGGGGTTGTACTCCTATTTCTTGCTAGGACCTTAGGTCCTTGATTTCTTTGTATTAGTGCTTTTTGATATTTAATAAAGTTTTTACCCCTTATATATATATATATATATATATATATATATATATATATATATATATATATATATATATATATATATATATATATATATATATATATATATATATATATATATATATATATATATATATATATATATATATATATATATATATATATATATACATATACATTTGTTCTAAATGCCACTTAGGCAATAAAATTTGGAATGCTCAATCATCCACTATACATATCATATGGTATGAAAGGCTAAAAGAATATACATTTATAAAAATAGATTACATCATCCCTTTCACATCCATGATACAAAGTACAATACAATAAATGAAACCATCCATCATAAAGATATAATTATCCACCATAAAGATACCACCATCCATCATATACACAGAGATAGAAAGAGAGGAAATGCAGACAATGAACTCCAGCCACGGTATTAATGGACAGGTCTCAATGGTAAGAGTAAAAAGCACTACCACCCAACCACGTAGAACCTAAATGGCCCACTCCCATCGCACTAAGGAGATACTCTCAAGTCCCAAATAGGATAACAAACCAAATATCAAAAGTAATCACTAAGTCCAGGAAACCCTAAAAGTAATCTAACTCAAAGGTTCCAAAATAACTCAACATCTAGACCTAGAGGCACACAAAGATATGTAGAAATCTATACTGTTAGTGGGCAAGTGTCATCACATGAATCAACACTAGGGTTGCCCGACTAGTCTTTTAATCCTCTGGCCCCCTAGTGACCCTATGCGACACTAGTACCCTTTTGTACTAACAAGGCATACTAACGAGTCAACTCTAAGGTTACCTGGCTAGTCTTTTAATCCTCCAGCCCCTTAGCGACTTTCTATGGTACCAATATCTTGTTAATTCATTTTAACCCATTTAATGAAATTTATCATTATTAAACTACTTACAATGGGTTACCCTGGCAACCACTTTGGGCCCCAACCTCTATTGCAAACCACTTCCCAGCTTAACATATAGATTACCTACCCTAGGCTTATAAAAGTATAAATCAAAGAATCATATAAATCACCTTAGTCCTGTACAAGTGACTAGAAAGCATCAAAAGACAATTCACAATAACACATCAATTCTCTATGAGCAACTGGAAAGCATCCTAAAAATATAGATCAAAGACTAAGAATGGTTAAATCAAATATCTCATAACATTCACCTCAACTTCACACAAGAATACTAGAAAGCAATAACGAACAATAAATACAAACTCATCATATAGCTTACCAACACATTACCATGGTTGAGTTTAAAAGATCAAGATCAAACATCATAACATCACAATCACATAACTCCCAAGCCTCTAGTAACATCCTAAGACTGGTCAAAGCTAGGTCAAACCTTGAAACCTCAAATCATAAGTTATACCTCGCATACAGAATGTACAATGTAGCTTTTTGAATACATTACATTTTGAAGACACAAAGGTGTACTTTTGCCATAGGTTTCAAGTTTACACTTTCATATAAATCCAACTTGGAAATAAAATCTCAAGTTCGCCTGTTAGTCATTCATAACTTACAATTCCAATCTATTTTAATAATAATTTAATTAATTACTCTAATTAAATATTATTAAATTTTGATAATCAATTCTTATTCCCTAAGAGTATTTTAATAATAGATAATTAAAACCTTTAATTAAATATCATTCACTTCTTTAATAATAATTTTTTAGATTATTAATAAAATAACTATTATTTTATTAATAAAATTATTATAACATTAATAACAATTTAATTAATTATGTATAACTATACTTTAAAATAATATTTTTTCTTTTCTTTTTTTTAAAAATACGAGCAAGGGGAATAATAAAAGAAATCGGATGGTGACTGTTGCGAGTTTTGCAGGCGCGAGGGCCTGTGTGCCCTAGGCGCAGTTTGGACGTCCGTTGGTGGTGGCGTTCGCGCAACGTTTTGGCCACAGGGGCGGACTGTGCAGGCGGCACCGTTTTGGATTGAAGGGTGGGTTTGATTGCTCGAGCGGTGGTGAGACCGGCAGGGGCGGGCCTGCATCCGTTGCCTCCTTATTCTGGGGCAGCCAGTGTGGGGCATACAACTGGGGGTGGGCTTTGTGGCTTCTTTTATTGATTGGGGTTTGGATTTTGGTTCTTGCTCATGGGGAAATTGGAGGTCCCATTTCAGATTTTCTCTGAGGATTTGGTGATGGCTGAGTCCTCTCCTTTTTTGCGGGGAGGGCTTGAAGGTAAGGGTTTCAATACTTTTTCTGGGATGCATGCATCATCATCGAAAGATTCTGTCCGTATCAAGAAGAAGAATGGATTTTTGGAGCGCTCTGATGATCGACCAATGTTAATCATTCAACCAGAACAGATTTTAGAGGATGTGGAGTATTGGGGCAAGCATGCACTCATTTGTAAGTTTTTGGGTCTCTGGCTCTCCCTTCCTGTGCTAGAATCGTGGGCGCATCAGATATGGAACTTGGAAGGGGATATGGAAATTCTTCTAGCGGCCAACAACTATTTTTTGGTCATTTTTTCAAGTATGTCAGACAGGAACAAGGTCTTTGA
Organism: Cupressus sempervirens; assembly: GCA_028749045.1. Taxonomy (NCBI): domain Eukaryota; kingdom Viridiplantae; phylum Streptophyta; class Pinopsida; order Cupressales; family Cupressaceae; genus Cupressus; species Cupressus sempervirens. The sequence goes on from CM053784.1 coordinate 345,027,956, forward strand.
GGGGGGCCCATATTTATTTAACCAGGTTGGGCTTTTCCTCAAACCTTGGCACATTGGATTTAACTCTGCTGAGGAGATACCGTCTCGGGTCCCTGTGTGGGTTAGGCTTCCTCGATTGCCTCTGGAATTTTGGAGAGAGGACATCCTTCATTCAATATTGCTTCTGCTGGGGAAACCGGTTGGGTCGGCCACACTAACCCAAGACCGAAAAGTAATTTCATATGCTCGAATTTGTGTAGAAGTGGATCTGAATAATCCGCTTCCTGACTCTATGGAAATTTGTATGGGCACTTCTTCATGGGTTCAACAGTTGGACAATGAGACTTTACCCTTTAGATGCAGGATTTGTCGTGAGTATGGGCACCTACAGTGCAAATGCCCCAGGTATAAATCTTCTCAGTTAGCTACAGCCACTGTTTCGTCTCCTAAGGAAGACAAGGGTAAGGCCCAGATGCCAAATGGTCCCTCTGCGGATAAGGAAGGTTTTATCCCAGTTAAGCCGTGTAATAAAGGAAAGGGGTAGAAGAGAGCTTGGAGAAATAGACAAAATGATGGTACTTTTAACAGGTTTAATGTTCTAGAGAATTTGATTCAAGAGGAAGGAATCCCTATGGAGTTACCTCTGGGTGATGGGTCCTTATCTGCTCCCCAGCTCCAGGAGGATGGGGTTCTGACCCAGGTTGCTGAGAAAGAACAAGGCCAGCCAGTTGGATTAGATGGAGTGGTTCAGGAGATTAGTTGTGATATTCCAGGAGGGTCGCATCCTGGTGAAGCTCCAGGTATCGCAGGTGCAAATCTTCCCAGCAAGAAAGGGGTGTATGATAATACAAAAGGCGCTAAAACTGCTTCCACTTTAGGTTTACAATAGAAGCCTTTTAAAAAGGGGACCGCAGAGAAGTCTGCTAAGAGTGGAAGGAAGACGGATCAGGAGAAGGTCAAGATGATGGGAGAGACTTTGGTTGAGGTAGGCTTAGTGATGCCCATTGACTCTCATTTCTCTTAGTCCTCTAAATGATTATTCTATCTTGGAATGTGAGGGGGTTGAGCAACATCCCTAGACAAAAGGTTGTTCGTAGATTGATAGTCTCATTCTCTAGATGTTTTGTTCATTCAGGAAACTAAGCTTTCAGTTGATGAATTGAATAACTGTGGACCAAAGATTTGGCCCCAAGGTTGCTGGCAGGGAGTAAGTGCTCATGGGAACTCAGGGGGCCTTGCTTGTCTTTAGAATCCTATGAAGGTGACTCCTTTGTGGTGGATTGCGAGCAGGCCTTCTATCTCCTTCCTGGCTTCTCATTTTGAGACAGGTGAAAGGTGCTTATTTTCTAATATTTATGCTCCTAGTGACTTGGTTGGTAAATCTCATATGTGGTCTCATATTATGTTTGTCCGTTCTCTGGACCCCTTTCTTCCATGGATTGTGGCTGGAGATTTTAATGTTGTTACGAGTCTAGAGGAGAAGAGGGGCGGACATTCCCGTTTGGGTCCTTCTTCTAAAATGCTTAGCGATAATATTGATTCTTTGAATCTTATTGATGTTAAACCCAACTCTGGTATATTCACCTGGAATAACAGAAGGAATGGGATGGAGGCTATCTCTGAAAGGCTCGATAGATTCCTAGTATCCTGTTATTGGATGCATAGTAGATGGACTACCAGTTCAAAAATTCTTGATTGGAGAGGCTCTGATCATTGGCCTATTAGGCTCTCTATCACCCCTTTCAAGACCTCCAAGAATCCCTCTTTCAAGTTTCAGCTGATGTGGTTGAGGGATCACTCCCTACATGAGCTTACGATTGCCTGGTGGTATGAGGGTAAGCCTTCACATGGAACTTCTATGTACACCTTCGAGAAGAGACTTCAGCATGTTAAGTTCAAGTTGAAGAAGTGGAACAAACAGTGTTTTGAAAACCTGCAAGAGCAGTTGAGTGATGCTCAAGCTAGGTTGAATAATGTCACTCGCCAAATCAGGGACCTAGGCATGACTCCAAATTTGATGTCTCAAGAATCCTCAGCTCTGAAGGAAGTTGAAGAATGGGAGCTTCGGGAGGAAATATTTTGGAAACAAAAGTCTTGGGTAGACTGGTTGTAGGAGGGAGATAGAAACACTACTTTCTTCCACAACACTGTCAAGGCCCACAGGTTTGGGAATTCTATCACTTCTCTAGTCTCTACTTCTGGTGATCAGCTATGTTCCAAGGAGGCAATTGCTTCAGAGGCCATTAGATACTTTTCTCAACTCTTCTCTAGGGAAGATCCTGCTTCCTTGGAAGAGACTAGGTCTATTTTAGACTGCATTCCTCATCTTGTTTCCAGCAGTATGAACAGAGATCTTTTAAAACCTATTATGATTGAGGAATTGGAGAAAGTGGTTTTTGGTATGCCGAAAGGTAAAGCCCCAGGCCCAGATGGGTTTCCCATTGAATTTTTCCAGGAGTTTTGGGAGATTATTAAACTTGATCTTCTAGATTTGGTCCAGGAGTCATATCAAAATAAACAAATGCTCAAGTCTATGAATGCTACTTTTTTGGCTCTCATTCCCAAGATTGATGGCGCTAACAGGTTGGACCAGTTCAGACCCATTGCTCTATGTAATGTCACGTACAAAATCATCACCAAATTAATTGCTGAAAGGCTCAAGCCTTTCCTTACCACTCTGATTTCTGAGGAACAGGGAGGTTTTGTCAGTGGGAGACATATTCTTGATGGGGTGGTGATTGCTATAGAAGCTATTCATTCTATGGCCTCGTCCAAGGAAAAGGCTATGTTTATTAAGCTCGACTTAGCTAAAGCATATGACCGAGTTAGTTGGGACTTTCTAGGTCGTGTGCTTCTAGCTTTTGGATTTTCTACAGAATGGGTGGATTGGGTTTTCAGCTGTGTGTCGTCCCCATCCTTTTCGATTCTTATCAATGGAGAACCTGATGTTCTCTTGTCCTGATGATGGATCATGTAGTATGATCCGAAACGTTGATGCTAAAAAAACTCACACAATCTAATCCAGAAACATTGCTCACATACTAATGGATTGTGGAAATCTGATTATGTTAATGGAGAACCTACTGACCTTTTCTCTGCTTCTCGAGGACTTCGCCAGGGGGATCCTATCTTTCCTTATCTATTTATTATTATGGCAGAGGGCTTAGGTAGATTTATAAAATCTCAAGCATAGTTGGGACTTATTCAAGGGTAGAAGTGGGGTAATGATATTCCTTCATACACGTACCTCCAATTTGTGGATGATACTGGCTTGATGGGCTTGGCTACTACCAACGAGGCAAGGAACTTTAGAAAGATTTTGGATATTTATTTAAAAGCTTCTGGACAAAAAATTAATGAAGGGAAATCTTCTATTTATTTCTTTAATACTCCTTAGTCGATTTAGCTCAGGATCGCTAGAATTCTCAGGTTTCAAGTTGGATCCCACCCTTTGATCTATCTCGGAGTTCCTTTAGCTTTGGGGACTCAACGGAAAGAGTATTGGCAAGGTCTTGTTGACAAATTTCGTAGTAGAGTGAGGCATTGGACACATAGGTGGATCTCATCAGCTGGGAGGGTTACCTTGCTCAAGACTATGATTCAGGCCCTCCCTATTTACAGGTGCTTAGTGCAAACCCCTCTCGTGGGAGTTATGAAAGATTTTGATGCTTTGTCACGACAATTCCTTTGGTCAGGCAACCTTCAATCTTCTAAATGGAGCTTAGTCAACTGGGACACTGTTTGCTTGCCTAAGTTTTCTAGGGGTCTGGGCCTTAAATGTATGGCTCTCAGTGTCAAAGCTCTTGCTACAAAGTTATACTGGAGATGGTGCAAGAATCAAGACCGGGATTGGGCCAAGATTCTGACCCATAAGTATTTCCCAGGAGTGGAGGTTTAGGATATTCCCAAACTTGAGCTTGATGGTAAGGGGTCCTTTATTTGGGACACCCTTAAAAGGGGTGCTCCTTTAATTAAGGATGGTCTTTTCTGGATCTGTAATGAGGGGTCAAGTGTGTTATTCTGGCAGGATTCTTGGGATGGCCACCCTCCTATTCTCTCCAATTTTCCCCACCTTCGACCTCCGTATCAAGTTTTTTCTTCTGTAGGTTGGACCACGGTTGCTCACTTCGAGGCTGTCCAGAGGTGTGGTTTGATGGAGGTGGTTAGCTGGAAGGATCCACAGCTTTGGCCCACAGGGGGCTCCCCGAAGAATCAGGCTGAACTGGCACATATTCTCTTCTCTAGGCTTTGTAGCTCTTCTAAAGACAAAGACATCTTGGTGTGGGGACCTTGCCCAAAAGGTAAGTTCAGTGTGGCCCAGGGATATGCTCGGCTGGATAGGAAATGTAATGTTATTCAGGAGGTTCCCTGGTGGAGGCAGGTCTGGAATAAATTTTCTTGGCCGAAATGTAATTTTTTTCTTTGGTTGGTTGCACAAAATAAGTGTCTTACTTGGGATAATCTCCAGCGAAGAGGATTTCAGGGACCCTCTTGTGTTTTTCTTATGTCCTCTCTCTAGGGAGATCTGGCATAAGTGGTGGGAGGCATGGTGCCATAGATGTATTCATGTTGTATCTCTTATTGAATTTTGGGCCAGCCTTGGCAGACCCCCTACGAAAACTTCATTCCTTCAAGTGGCCTGGGCTATTGGACCTTCTTTCATTCTGTGGAATCTTTGGTTGGAGCGTAACCGTCGAATTTTTTGTAATTCCAACTTGGGAGCCACTAAACTATGGCAGTTGATCCTATCCAGGCTTCAAGAGACTATCTTTGCTAAATGTGATATGTCAAAGCCGGTGGATCCTGGGGATTCTCGTATTATCAAAAATTTAGGATTAGTGGATAAAGGATTTGAAACTAGTAGCAGTAAGAGATATCAGCCACGAAAGAGGAAGGTCTGTAGAGTGGGGAGATGGAGCCCTCCTCCTGCGGTAGTCCTAAAGATTAACACTGATGGTTCCTCCCGTGGGAACCCTAGACAGGCTGGAGTGGGGGGATTGGGAGAGATGCAAATGGTAATGTTATTTTCATATTCTCTATACACAAAGGAGTTCATTCCAATAACGTGATGGAGGCTTTGGCCATTAAAGTGGCTATGGAGTGGGCTTGCTCTCTTGGATGGAGGAGAATGGTGTGTGAGTCTGACTCTCAGATAGTTGTGGATATGATTAATAACCGGAGAGTGGATGAATCTACCTAGCAAATTGCATCTATTGTTAGAGAGATTCTCCACTTGAGTAGCTTTGTGGATGGGATCCTTTTCTGTCATATTCCTAGGGAATGGAATGGAGTGACTGATGTTTTGGCAAAATGGGCATCAGAGAAGGGTGCTGGTTGGGATATTTCTGATAGAGATGATCTTCCTGCTGATCTTAGTGGGATCTTCAAGTAATTAGTGGATAAGGATAGATCGTAACTATGTTGGGTTGGTGATTTGGTTGTTGGGCCTAAGGCCTCCTGTAATCGGGATTTAATTGAATAAATTTTTACCCCTTTTTTGAAAAAAAAAAGAAGAAGATCTTTTTAAATTTATTTATCATATAATAATAATACATTAATAAAATCTTATTAAATTAACTTATAATTAAATCATATTGAAACTAAATTAAATTTTAATTAATTAAAAATTTAATAACTTAAATATTTCATATTTAAAACTTATTAATATAAACTATTTTTAAATACTAATAAATAAATAAATAAAAATTAACATGTGATTTTTAAATTGAATCCAAGCCATATGAAATATGGTTGCTGTCGTAGTCGTACTGCGACCGTAGCAACCATGTTGCTGCTATCGCAAGCACGGTTGTGAGCAACATCCTCGACAATAAAAGTCACAGGGTAAAAGGTAAGGCGGGAGGTGGGGGTGTTACAACCCTGCCTTCCCATTTTTTATTTTGTTTAAATTATATACAATTTAATTCAAACAATAACCCCCTCTTTTAAAATTATTTTAAAAATATATATTATTTTAATAAAATGTTCCAACTTTAATTTGATATAAGAAATACGACCAACGGGTCGAATTCTCAATTGAAATTTTCCAATTTAATACAAAATCCTTCCCCATTCAATTCCCACTTTTAAATCTACTAAAGAAGGATAATATTGATCTTTTAATCTTCCCATGTATAGAAGATTTGACATACATGCTAGAAATTCACAATACTGAAACATTCATCACAAGAATTATTTAGATAACCATTTGATAGTTGTGATGAAGATAGGAAAAGAAAAAGCGTAGTAAACTGTGCGAATAATCACAAACATCTACCTGGACTCTGATGCTAATCACTATGCCCAAGAAGATTGAGAAAGGAATTTCTCCTCTCAAAAACCTTCTCTCTTCTAAAATCCTTTCCTCTTCCCAAAATTTTTGGTCCTTTGAAAATGAACCCTCAAATTGTGATATGGAGTTCTCTCCTAAAATTGGGGCAGTAATTGTGCGATCACCTAAGAGAACTCTTTGCTCACCAGACTTTAACTCTTTATTATCTTTTTATTATCTTTTTCATGCACGTTTATTGAATTATAAAATAACTTTATTTAATTTCACTTGACTTCTTTTTTCAATTAATTTGTTAAATTTTAATCTCATGCATACATTATGCACTCTTAAAACTTTTAATAAGTTAATATCTTTTTCACTTAATTTATTTTCAAAATGTTAATTGATAAAAATATTTATTATCCTAAATAATAATAATATCTAGCATTTATTTAAAAATAAACTCTAAATATATTATTATTAAATTAAATAAATATTATCATGTTCTAAAATTAAACTTATAACTTTTATCTTAAAATTTAATTCTTTTTATTTAATTAATTTCCCAATTAATTAAGTATAATTAAATATTAAAAACACCATAATAATTTTCCATTAAATTAAATCATTAATTTAATCTTTTAATCTGAGTTAATTAATAAAAAAAATACCAAAGACTTATAAAACAAAATACGAAAAACCCATCATAGAAAATACATATAAGATCAAACTAAAGGGTTATAATCACGAATTAATGTCATATGACACATTCAGAAGGTAACCAACTCAGATACTTGTCCTAATTTTCTAGGACAAATTGGTTCAAAGGTTAGGATTTGGACTTAAGAATTTATCTCCCCCCTCTTACCATTGAGATAATGCGATAGGGTACACTCATCCTGGCAATTCAGGAAGTTGATACTCGGTACCTGTAATCTGCATAAAATTCACACATGTACAAACATATATATACTAAGCTAAACAAGCAATCACAGAAAATGATGCATTGTGTAGATCCTGACTAGCAGGTGACTACGACTTCCTTCCTTAACCACATCAGAAATGCCATACATAAAGAAAATACACACACACACACACACACACACACACACACACACACACACACATGCAATATGGCACCATAAAGAAAACATACTTGTCCTAATTTTCTAGGACAAATTGGTTCAAAGGTTAGGATTTGGACTCAAGAATTTATCTCCCCTCTCTTACCATTGAGATAATGCGATAGGGTATGCTCATCCTAGCAATTCAGGAAGTTGATACTCAGTACCTGCAATCTGCATAAAATCCACACATGTACAAACACATATATACTAAGCTAAACAAGCAATCACAGAAAATGGTGCATTGTGTAGATCTCGACTAGCAGGTGACTATGACTTCCTTTCTTAACCACATCAGAAATGCCATACATAAAGAAAACATACACACACACCTTACACATGCAGTATGGGGTAAGTATCCATAAGAAAACAAGTATGATAATCCATCTAACTATTCATCATCAATAACTGAAAACACTATAATAATCATTATGCATACATGAAGTATAGAGTACTACGTAATCTCATCATAAATCAACTAAATCTAAAACAATATATGATAATCTCAAAAAAATGGTACTAATCATAAGCATAAAATTGGCCTAAAAGAGTTCAACAATAATAGAAAAAGTGTAAACTAGGGGCAGACACTACAGATATGAAACTAGGAATGCAGATGAGAAGAAGCAAGTTGAAGACATGATAATGTCCAAACTAGGTAAATGGAAATACTCACCTGATCAACTTGCACAACAAATTCCTAATGAGATTATGGAAAGAATCAAGCCTAGATGGGAAAATGCTAGGAAAATTGCAAAATATATATTTGAATAGACTCTAAGGCAGCTCATGCCGAGTCTTAGTGATAAAGAGGTGAAAGAATCTATAAAGAAAAATGAGGAAAAACTCACTCTGAAATTCAACACTTGCATGATATTGGTTAATGACATTGAACATGTGGTGAAGACAACTTCAAACAAATGGAAGAATATCTACAAACTTCATCAACAGAGTGATTTTGTTGTTCATTCTAGTGATATAGGCGATGAAGATGACAAGGAAGAAAATGACAATAATGATAAAGAAGATATAGAAATAGATGATGTAAATATGGATGATGAGGAGCAAGAATAGGAAGCTACTGAGGAGAATACCCCTGAGATTCAGAGCATTGAGGAAACTGACCCAGAGAAGATTGCAACAGTAGTTATGGCCTCATTTCCTCACTCTCTGAGAAAAGCTTTAATGTCATCAAGCTCAAAGAAAGCTTCTACTGAGTTGGTTGTGGCAACAACTGCAACACCATGCACCCAACCAATCTCTACACCTATTCAACTAAGTACCATATTGACTAAAGTAATCAACACTTCATCTACTAAGTAGCTAGTGATTCCTCCATCATTAGATTTGGCTTCATGACAACTAGGTATTTCTATTATCAGTGCAAAATCTACTTTTGGTTCTAGCCCTTCTATTTCTACTATTGTTACTATTCCAAGTATGCAAATAGTAAGTACAAAGACATTTGAGAGCAAGCCTTAACTAAGTACTAAAGTTCCAAGAAAGGACAAAGGTAAAGAAGAAGACATTGATCTTGATGAGGATATAATTATCCCAAATTGGGATATCTCTACTCTAAATCCCTGATCAAATGAACATCGTAGGTGAACTATTGCAGAAGAAAGCTAAGAAATAGAATCTTAAAGAAGAGAAAAGCAAAGAAAATCAAGTGCTTGAAGATGTGAAGACTATACTTGTACATGCACTAAGTACTGAGGTTGATAATACACAACCTATTTTGGTTCAATTAGCAAAAGTTGTTTAGAAATTCAACGAAGATCTAAATGGACAAGAAAAGTTGTTACAAAGAGAAGAGAGGAAAATTGAGAATAAAGTCACAGAAAATTACAATATATCAAGTATAACTATCTACTATTCTTAGCTCATTAGAAACCTCTACAAATAATGTTACTTCATTATTCAACAAGTTGTGTGATACATCTATATTCACTCAAGAAATCAAAGATAAACTATCTAAGATAGATGAAGACTTGAAGGCAAGTGCACACCAGTTGTCACTTGACCCGAGCTACAGTTCTACTCACTACTCAAAGATTAGATTTCTGACTAATATGCAAGCAAAATTATTAAGGGAAGAAGCCAAAATCAAGGTCACACTTGTAGATATCCAAGGCATGATTCTCCCAAATATGGATGCATTGCAAAAACACATTGCACATGCCAAAACTCTCATCCATGATAATAACTTCTCCATAGTTGATCACATGATGGAGTTATTAGTAGAAGTACAGATTACATTACATGCAAACAAGGTGTTATAGGAAAATTGAGACAAGATAATGGCATTGATTTTGAAGGTACATTCTTGATTTTGAAGGTAAATTCAACTTTGGCATTTATGTCAAAAAGGGGGAGAAGATGAGATAAGATAAAAAGGGAGAGAAGGATGTGATATAAAGATATGAGATATATAGTAAGTAAAGTATAATATGTATATATGTATGGGGGAGTAGCATAATATTCATGTACAATTAATCATAAGACATCTTTACAAAAGCAATTTTGAAAAATCTCAAAAATAGAGTATGTTACCAAGTTGAAGACACAAGATGGAGACTAAAGATTGTTTTGAACTTGAAATTTTGAGAATTTAGTTTTTGATTGCTAAGTTTTTTTGTCACTAATGCCAAAGGGGGAGATTGTTGACATTATGGTCAAGTTTGTTCATTAGTGACTCACATTTAATCAAATGGTTGGCAACTATCGAGCTTATCTTACAATTTATAGTGTTAACCAAGTAATTCAGGTTCTACCAAGTTCTACAGTTGCTATCGAGTTGTAGAATTAGTATTCAGTTCACATCGAACAATATCTATCAAGTTAATGAATATCAGTGCAAACCAAGCTTCATAGTATTTACCAAGTTGCATAGTGCAAACCATGGTCTCCAGTATTTTCTAAGCTTGCAACATCAATGATCTGAATCAAGTGTTGACCAAGTCAGGAAGTGTCAACCAAGTGATTCAGTTTATATTGAGCTCACAGTCCTGGTGTTGACCGAGTCTTGCAGCATCAACCAAGTGATTTAGTTTATATATTGAGTTTCATAATGTTCACCAAGTCGCTAGTGCTAACTGAGTTCAGATTGCTTGGAAGTGATTAGTATGAATTCAGATTCTATGTCTACCAAGAGCATGATGATGCCAAGTGTTGACAATGTTTGCTAAGTATCAGAACCTGAGGTTCATCTTAATAGGTGGAACAATTAAATCCTTTCACAAGGTGGACTTAAATGTCTTTTTCAAATCTCTTTACCAAGCACATATTTCATTGTATATTTTGTAAATCCTTTTAGCAAGGTGGACCTAACAGTCCTTATTACTCTTGATAAGGCAGATCATTAGAAGTGATCAATTGTAAGCCTTTACCAACCAACTTTATACTATAGTACTAAAGCTTGTGGGTATCATCCCCACCCCAGTTTTACTTTCTATTTGGAAGGTTTTTGGGTCACCATATCTTGTGTCAAAGTGTTATGAATATTTTAATGCTTTTACTTTTTCATGCATGCAACTAGATCAAAATAAATATGAAGGATTAATTGGTGAAATAAGAGTAAGTTTTGTTGGTTCCTAATTCACCCCTCCCCTCTCAGTAACCTAGCCTATCCTATATTTCCAACACAAACTAGAAGCTAAAAAATTGAAAGCACAACAACGAGAAGACACCATGGAAGAAACAAATGATAATGTAAATGCATGGCCCACATAACTTGTTAGTATCTCGAAGTACTCAATGGATGATGAACCAATTGAAGATGAGATCAAGGAAGTCATGAAAGAACCTAGGTTTCAAAAGACAGTGGAAAATATCTTAGACTTAGATAAAGAATGGTACTTCCTCATACTTGCACAACAAGGTGTAAATCTAGCTATTGATTTTGATCACAATCAACTTAGGAACACTTTCAGTGATCAAGGATTTCCACAAAAAGGGTTAACCCAATAAGATCTTTTTAAATATGGTTCAAACTCACAAGGTCCTTTAGCACCAAGTGGTCCTTCACAACCAAGTGGTACTTTACCTTTACAAGGACCTATTCAACAAAGTCAATCTTTCCAAGATCCTATACTAGGTTCAACATCCCAAGGTCTTATGCAAAAAAAGTTCAACACAAGGACCTCCTCAACAAGGGTTAAACCAACAAGATACTACTCAATAAGGTTTTTCCTTACAAGGTCCTTCTCAACAATTTCATCATCTCAAGGTCCTAGATCACAAAGTTCAAATTCTCAAGGACCTTTGTCACATAATCCACTCCAACAAGGTCACAACCAAAGTTTAACATCTTAAGGACCTACTCAAATATTAGCTTCACAAGGACCTCCTTATCAAGGTTATACCTAAGAAGGTTTTTTTCAACTAGGTGTAACCCAACAAGGTCGTATTCCCACAAGTTTGACTTCACAAGGACCTCCTTAACAAGGTTATACCCAACAAGTTTGTCTCTACAAGGTATACCCAACAAGGTCCTATTCTACCAAACATAAATTCACAAGGACCTTATCAACAAGGGGTAACCAAAAATGACTTACACAATAGGATTATCCCCAACAAGTCCATACTCAAGGTTATATCCAAAAAATACCAACACAAGGTTTTCAACAAGGTGTTTCTCATGCAAAAGCACTAATTTATTGGACGTCTCATGGATAATTTAATACTTTACATTTTCTTTAATATGGTCTCATTATTATTTAATGTCTTAAAGAATATTTCGAATCCATTCAAATCATTTTGTAAGGCTATTAAAGTCATTAAGATTATAATGACCTATAAGGTTCTAAAAAAGTCACGTATCGTAAAACCACTCAAATGTATAAAAGTAGAGTGGAAATAATATACTTTTAGTCTTAATTAACCATACATAAAGGTTTAGGAAATGTTTGAGGTCTTTTGGATAATAATTATAAAAGTTGTTCAAAAATTGCCAAAATTATAATGACAACTTTCACAACCTGGTGACAACTTTTAAAAAGTTGTTAATGGGTAGTTGTAGGTTTATTGAATGGTTTACTATGATGAAAATTGTATTTAAATATGGTCCCCAAGACATGAAATTTTAATTTGGAGGAGTTTTAAATAAGATTTTGGAATGAAAGAAAACTTATTTTTGATGTTACATATCTTAGTTTTCTGGTTTTTTTTTCTTGCAATTTGTTCGATATTTTGATTCCAGTATGAACTCATTTTAAATGATCTAGACCTGAAAAATATATTTTTAGATAGGTATATGAGTCATTTTTCTTTTTTTTTTGGTTAATTTTTACTATGTTTTGAAGACGTTATGGCTGTTTTTGTAAAGACTAGTCAAATTTTGTCCTAGGATGAGTAGTTTTGGAAAAACTGCAATAACTTTATTTACTTGTATTTGGTTGTAAATTGGAGGAAATGTTGGTAATTCATTGTTATTATATCCTACCAACGAAATTGTCTTCATTATTTCTTTTACAAAAGTTATTAATGACTGATTGAGGGTTTTAAAGTTTTCCCTAGTTTGATAAATTATTCTTAAATTGCGAAATGCTTGCATTTATTTGAATGGTTAGAAAAAGGTTGTAAATGTGAACCATACCTCTACATCAAAATCCAAGCAAGGAAATTAAATTTATTGCGTTTTTGCCAAAACTTCTCATCCTAGGACATACTCTAACCAATCTTCACCAAAATGGCCATAACATCTTCAAAACATAATGAAAATCAACCAAGCCAAAACCAAATGAAAGATAACTGATCTACCTATCTAAAAATATATGTTTCAGATCTAGATTATTTAAAATGAGTTTCCAATATCAAAACATCAGACAAATTGCAAGAAAAAAAACCAAAAAACTAAGATGTGTAACATCAAAAATAAGTTTTCTTCCAGTCCAAATCCTTCTTCCAACTCCTCTAACTTACAATTTCATATTTTGGAGACCAAATTTATACAATTTAGAAGCACAATAAACCATTCAACCAGCATCAAACTACCTATTAACAACATTTAACAAACTTTTAATAAGTTGTCACCAAGTTGTAAAAGTTGTCATTACAGTTTTGAAAACTTTTGGACAACTTTTACAATTAAAGCTATCAAATTTCCACAATTATTACTTGGAAAAAAGATAGAAATTTTAAAAATATTATCCAATTAACCTCAAACTTTTCCTAAACCTTTAAAATATGACAAAAATGACTTTAAGACCTAAATTATATCAGTTCCACTCTACTTTTACATAGTTTAGTGGCTTTACCATACTTGACTTTTTAAGGACCTTATAGGTCACTATGATTTTAATGGCTTTAATAGCCTTACAAAATGATTTGAATGGATTCCAACTATTCTTTAGGAAATTACAAAATAATAAGACCATATTAAAGACAATTTAAAGCATGAGATTATCCATGAGACATCCATTAAATTCGTACTCCTACACCATACTTCTAACCTTAAAAGTTTTCCAAGTCCCTTGGAAATGGGGTTTCAAATATCTCTTCATTTTCACTTTTGGTCTCTCAATCCTTTTCCTTAAGAATATGAACTTGTTAAGAACAAATTTATGTCTCTTCCAATCTTATTTCTTCATCACCTGCATTGAAATAAACATAGTAACAAAATCATGTACAAAGTTCAATTGATAGTGTCAAAATAAATCACAAAGTTTATAACTTTATACTCAAATATTCTTGGCAAATTTTCCCTTTTACCATCAATTTCATCATAAATATGATCACTCTCTACTATCTATTTATTATCCTCATTTATTTATGCAAATACTTCAAAATAATCACTATAATCTTTGTAAAAAATGTCAATCTTTATGGAGTCTTCAATTGGTTCAACCTTCTCATTAGATGCAATCAAAATTTCCTCTTTTGTTTCTTCTATCCTTGTTTCTCTTTGTTCTTCCCTAACTTCTTGAACCTCTTCAAGATTAGGTTCTTCCTCTTCTTCACTATTTTTCATTACTTCATCATCTTGAACCTTTTCACTATTGGGTTCTAATTTCTTTAGGAGTGTGGCAAGTACCTTCAACCTCCTTTTATTTTCATCTAATGCTCTTTCCATTCTTCCCATCTTCTCTTGCATCTTCTTTTCCTCTTCTCCTTTCTTTTTTCGTTCCTTCTTTTTCTTTTTTGAATCCATACCCAACAAATGACTATGCATCTATTACCTAAATAAATCAATTCTCAAGCGAGTCTTGTTTACCTTTCTTATGTTTGTCTTTGATACCTCCCCTCAGGCCTTTCTCCTCTTTGCTCTATTGGCTTAGTCTCTCAATGTCTAGGTTCCCTCTTCAACCTATAAAAGATAAACACACAACCACACAATATCTTTTTCCTAGAATTTTTATAGCTCTGACACCAATAAGATGCATAGGTATGGTTGACATTTAAAACATTTTTCTAACCATTTAAATAAATGCAAACATTTTGCAATTTTAAGAACAGTTTCTCAAACTAGGGCAAAATTTTAAACCATCAATAATTCATTAATAACTTTCATAAATGAAATAATGATGCCAAATAATTTTTTAGGATATAATAATGGTGAATTTATGACATTTTCTCTTATTTATAGCCAAATCCAAGCTAGGAAACAAAAGTTATCGCAATTTTTCCAAAATTGCACATCTTACTATAGAATTTGACCAATCTTCACCAAAATGGCCATGACATAATGAAAATCAACTAAACAAAAAGTAAATGAAATTTGAATTATATACCTTTTTGAAAATATATTTTATAGTTATGGATCATTTAAAATGGGTTCATACAAATCAGAACATTAAAAAATTTGTAGGAAAATTTTACCAAAAAATTGAGATATGTAGTATAAAAAATAAGTTTTCTTCCATTCCAAATCCTTCTTCAAACTCCTCAAACTTAAAATTTCATATTTTGGAGACCACATTTATAAAATTTGGAACCATAATAAACCATTCAACCAACCTACAACTACTTATTAACAACTTTTAACAAACTTTTAAAAAGTTATCACTGAGTTGTAAAAGTTGTCATTATAATTTTGGCAACTTTTGAACAACTTTTACAATTATTATCCAAATGACCTCAAAATTTTCCTAATCCTTTAAAATATTATTAAAATGAATTTAAGATTTAAATTATACCAGTTCCACTTTACTTTTCTACATTTGAGTGGTTTTACCATACTTGACTTTTTGAGGACCTTATAGGTAACTATGACTTTAATGGCTTTAATAACCTTACAAAATGATTTGAATGGATTCTAGCTATTATTTAGGACATTAAATAATAATGAGACCATATTAAATATAAAAGTATGAAATTATCCACAAGACATCCAATGAATTGGTGCTTATGCACCAAATTTGGCTATAAATTGGAGGAAATGTTCGTAATTCACTCTTTTGTTATCCTACCAAAGGAATTGGCTTCATTATTTCATTTATGAAAGTTATCAATGAATAGTTGAGGGTTCCAAATTCTTGCATGTATTTGAATCGTTGGAAAAAGGTTGTAAATGTGAACCATACCTCTGCATCACCTCCCCAACAACAAAGTTCAACATCTCAAGGACCTTATCAACAAGGATACAAATACATATGGTTCTATACTCAAGGAATCAATATTTAAGAAATAAATACCCAAGGGTTTAAAATGACAAGACCCAAATTTCAAATATCTATGGAAACATTTCATAAGGACATACTTTATCATTGGATCCTCTTGTACAACAAATCCAAATGCTTCAACAACAAATCCAATATATTCAAACTAGATTTTCAACCAAGAGGTATACTTTAGAATACATATGTCCATATCTTTTTTAAAAGAATTTAGTCTTGAATCCATTTCCTCTTTACTTTGAGGTACCTAAATTTGACAAATTCAAAGGAAATATGGATCCTCAAGACCATGTTAGAGAATTTTGTTCTATCAGCATTGCAATAGCTCATGGTGATACTTATCTTATGACACTATTTCCACGAAATTTAAGAGGCCAAACTATGGAATGGTTTTCTAAGTTATCACCAAGTATCAAGTCCTTCAATGAACTAGTTGATACGTTTGCGACACAATATTCCTACATATTAGACATGAAGTGACAATGCTTGATCAATACAAAACAAAAGAATGGAGAACCATTTCAAACTTTTTACACAGATGGTATCCCCTTTTCTCAAAATATCCAAGAATCATTCCTAAATATGAAAGGATGGAGATCCTTATACAAAGTCTTACACCATACATGAGCCATAGAGTACAATTAAAATGTTCCCCAAACTTCAAAAAGCTCATAGAAAATGGTATAAAAATTGAGGATGTTGTGGTAAAAGAAGGAGAATTAAAACTTTACACAAAAGACAATGTTAGCTCCTCTAAGAATTCCAATACCAACAATGATAAATCCAAGTATTGGAACAAAAACAAGAACATTGTAAATGATAGAGTAGTGGATAAACGAAATGTCAAGTTATTATGATCGATTTTGAATCTGGGAAATAAATTCACTACTCCTCAAACAAGTCAAAATACTCAAAATATTCCCAACAATAAATGAAACTATTAGTCATTTACAAGAAAATATTTCATATCTAAGGAGAGAATATTCACTTCTTTAGGTGAGTCTCTTGAATCAACTTTGAGGAAGTTAATCACTAAGAAACTCATTACGCTTCCTAAAGTAAGAGATTATGAGCTAAAGTGAAACCATCATGGTGGATTGATGATGACAATTGTGAATTTCATAGAGGCAAGAGACATAAAACAAATGATTGTCAAAGATTAGAACACATGATACAAGACTTGGTAGAGAGTGGTAAGTAAAGATTTTTGGACATTGCTAAATGAGATACATCTTCTGTTCAAAGATCCACTTCTAGATCATGAGAAAGGCAATGTGTCCAACAATAAGAGTGACAATCAAGCCAACTATAATGAAACATCCTATAAGTACCTCAATAAGATGTCTGGATGTGATCCTTCTTACTATTATTCCAATGTAATTATATTCCATGAGAAGGATGAAACCAAACATGTTAATGTTACCACTAGAAATTAGGCCAAGGTCACACTACAAGGTGTCTCATCCAAACTAGCTATTTCTCAAACTAAAGTTGTCTGTATACCAAAATCTACATCTAAATGTCAAAGCAATACAACCTTTTGGATAAATTGAAGAAAACACCAACCCAAATATCTATATTAGATATTTTCCAGTTGTTGCCATCATAGAGAAAAATCTTTTAAAAAATTCTTATAAAAACTATAGTCCCTGCAAATCTAGATTGCAATCAATTCCAAGCTATGGTAGGACATTTAACCACACCATATTTTATATCTTCTATATAACATGATAATCTTGTTATTCACCAACCTCATAATGCTCCTCTCCATATGGAAGTCCTTGTATAAAATCACAAAATCAAAAGAGTTCTGATAGATGGAGGAGTTGGTTTGAATATAAGTACTTTAAAATGAGTCCTTGCATTGTGAAAATGTTGTAGATCCTAAAAAAAAAATCACAATAAAATGCTATGATGAGGAAGAAAGATCATCTAAAGGATCATTAGTTTTACATATCAAAGTTGGTCATGTGGTCAAAGATGTACTTTGTCAAGTTATGGCTATGGACCTATCATATAACATTCTCTTGGGGCATTCTTGGATTCACTCCATTCTTGAAGTACATTCAATATTTCATCAATGTTTGAAGTTCCCTCATAACGGACAAGAGATAGCAATCAAAGGGGATCCAAATCCTTTGTAATATTGTAATCCATTGAAATTATCAACATAATCTCTAGTACCACACAATCGAGCTATACCAACATCTATGAGTCATGATCCTAGTAATGTCACATCTACTTCCAAGTCATTAGACCTAAAAGTTGATGTAAAAGAGCAAAGCATGGGAGAATATACCCTGGGGAAAACTTTTTCTATCATAGAATTACCTCTATCTCGTAGATCTTATTGTTGGAAATATAAGAGGAGTAAGTATGAGGGGAATGGAGAATTAGTTACCACTAAAATAAATCCCAGATCCCTTAGATGTTAGCACAAAACATAAACACTACTGAAAATACTATTACTCGACAAACACATAGGCACTCGATCAATATTGATAATATGTTATAACTTGGTAACCACTGAAATAACAACTTTAACTCAACAAATGCTTAACATGAAAATCTTAAGATATTTCTTGTGATCAACCTTAATTAACTTAGTTGCATACACATGCAAGAAATAACATGAACACAAGTGACACCAAGACTTAACGTGGAAACCCAATTTAGAAAAAACCACCAATTGCAACTAGTTACTAATTTTACCTCTTCTAAAGTGAGCCCTATTAGGAGCCAACCCTATTAAAGGTTACAAAATATACTACTATGTGTGACCCTATTAGAGGATTTAATCACCCTATTAGGAGTGACCTTGTTAGAGGTCTTTAAACACTTCAATCTAGAAATGCCACCTTGTTAGAGGATTTACAATTAGTTGTTAAGATAACTCTGTTAAGAGATTTAGATCACTACTACAATGGTTAGAGAGTAACAATGAGATGACTTAATTTCTGATGCAACTGAATTGCTAATTACTGATCTTAATTCTTGCTTGAATACTTGATCCTTCTTGATTGAATGTATCTTTGCAGCTCCAAGCATCTCTTATTCTTCCATCCACTTGCACACATTCAATCCTCAACTTGGCCTTATACTTATATTGTATCAATTGTCAAGTCAGCTTGAATACAACTTAGAATAATTAATATTCATCTCCTTAGTTAGCTAGAACCAACAAACAAATTCATTGAACTCAATATGCCAAAATAAGAAAGTCCTTGATTAGCCAACCCTACGCTGTAGACACTAACTCAAAAATGATTTTCTTATGTTAACCAAGTGAACTCGGTTAACACTACATCTTCATGAAGTTCCTTTGGTAACTGAGTGAGCTCAGTGTTAGTTGGTGTTTTGAACCCCAATTTTAAAACTTGGAAACCTAGCTCCCTTGATAACTTATTCATATGTTACCCCTTAGTCTCCCCTAATATGTATTAAAAAATGCTTTGTAGAGTCTTGCTTTATGAAGGTAATGTTCAGATTGATTGTCATAACAGCGAACCAAATGACACAGCTATCAAAGTTCAAATAGATTTAGATGGTATGAAGCAGTTCTGAACCACTTTGTACCTATTGAACAAGGTTCAAGTGGTTCAAAAAATCAATGGTTCGATGGTCCAATAGTTTTGAAGGTTCAATTTTCATTTCAAACAAGTCCATACTTTCATATGGTGAGAAGGGGGTCTTGTCAATTCAAGGTGATGTCAGAGTATTGCAAGATTCATTTGTTCTCATGATTCAAAAAGTAGAGGTGGCTACTCATTAAGGAGTTTAGTTATGGTGATCTTAGTTTCAAAGTTCAAAGGGACAAAACCTGAAGTCAGAGTTGAGTGTTAGTTTGAGAATTTAGTTTAAGTCAGTTTTAACAAATTTATAAGTTTCAAATTTGAGAACACATTTTCAAATGTTCAAAAAGATATTAGAGATGTAACACCCCACTAGGGACCCAAAAAGAAATTAACCTAAAGTTTCACTATGTTTGCCAAACATATTTTTTTGAAAAGATAATATACAACAACAGTTATAATATAGTGGAAGCAATAACATACACCCAAGCACATACCATAAAATATATTACAATTCTCAAGGGTCCCATGATGTTGAATTACATTTAAGTTTAATTAATACTAAGACCAATATATATAACACATCCACATTAAAATAAAACCACAATTTTGAATCCATTTAAATAATATACAATTATCTTGAATGCCACTTGGCAATAGTCAAAATGCACAATCATCCACTGTAACACATCCACATTAAAGAATAACCACAAGTTTGAATCCATTTAAATAATATACAATTATCCTGAATGCCACTTGGCAATAGTCAAAATGCACAATCATCCATTGTACAGGTCATAGGGTATGAAAGGCTGAAAGAATATACAT
This sequence comes from Cupressus sempervirens, assembly GCA_028749045.1. Classification (NCBI taxonomy): domain Eukaryota; kingdom Viridiplantae; phylum Streptophyta; class Pinopsida; order Cupressales; family Cupressaceae; genus Cupressus; species Cupressus sempervirens. The sequence goes on from CM053784.1 coordinate 345,048,345, forward strand.
CATAAAATAGATTACATCACCTCTTAAGATCCCTAAAATAAAATACAATACAATAGGTATAACCATCCATCATAGTACACAAGAATAGGATGAATGGAAATGCAGATCAGGGAACTCCATCCATGACATCGAACTAATAGATCTCAATGGTAAAAGAAAATGCACTACCACTCGACCTCATGGTAACTCGAAAAGGGTCGACTCCCATCGTGCTGAGGAGATAGTCTTAAGTACCAAATAGGATAACAAACTCAAAATTCAAAACCAACATCTAAGTTCAAGGAATCACCTGAAAGTAAACTATCTCAAAGGGTACCAAGACACAAGTATTAACTAATCCCAGAGGCAACAAGACACGTAGGAAATATACTATGCAAGTGGGCAAGTGTCATTGCATGAGCCAACTCTAAGGTTACCCTGATAACCACTATGGACTCTAGACCCCCTATTATCTCTATGTGGCATCAATATCCTTTTGTACAGACAAGGCATACTAGCAAGTTAGCTCTAAGGTTACCCTAGTAGTCTTTTAATATTTCAGACCCCCTAGTGACTTTTTGTGGTACCAATGTCTTATTAATTCATTTTAAACTCATTTAATGAAATATTATCACTTATTAAAATGACCTTCAATGGGTTACCTACCAGCCTCTTTAGGTCCTCAGCCTCCATTGCAAGCCACTTTCCAACATGGTATATAGATAACCTACCCAAAGCTTAGCAAAAGAAAAAGATCTTAAATGACCATAAATCACACATCAGTTCTTAAGTAAGCAACTAGAAAGTACTGAAATATAAATGATCATAATCACATATTCCACCAATACAATCATCCTAATAGGATTGATCCAAAATCAAGTACACATAAACCAAATCCATGTCATAACATGACATCACCAAGAACAAATCAAATAATTACCTCAGTCCTATACAAGAAACTAGGAAGCAATCCAAAGATAATTAATCAAAGACTCAAAGGTTATATCGTATAAGTCACACCATTCACCTCAGTTTCACACAAGAACACTGGAAAGAAATAACCACCAATAGATCAAACCAATCATAGAACACACATGAAACATTACCATGGTTGGGTATAAAAGATCATAATCAAAACATCATCATGATATCAGAGAACAAAACTCCCAAGCCTCTAGTAAACATCCTGGCTGGTCAAAGAACTAAGTCAACCCAGAACTTAACATTAGTAGATCATACATCTCATAGAATACATATAATGTAACTTTCTTAATACATTAGGTTTTGAAAACACCAAGGTTTAATTTTCACTTATAGGTTTTCAAGTTCTCATTTTCATTTTCAAGTATTGTAGTTCATAATGTTTTTGATCTCAACCAAGGTTTCAATTTCCATTTCTCTAGTTGCCAAATTCACTATGGTCTTCGAGTTCACTAAAATTCCAGACAATTCAACAATTCATATAAATTTGTTTAAATATTGTGTCATAGTTTAATTCATTATCAAAACATAAGAGTTCAATAAACATACACATTACAATTTTCGTCTTTTCAAAGTATTATATTCATTAAGGGTTTTCGAGTTTACATAATCTCAAAAAGACTTAACAATTCATATAGAAATAATTTAAATATAAAACCCCCATTTGGAATAAAAGAATATTGATTTAACAACACCAATATCCATTAAAATTCTCTAATTAAACTATCATTATGTTTTTCAAACTTTAAGGATAATATCATAGCCAATCTTTTTAATAATAATTATAAAAATTAAATAACACCCTTAATTTTTAAAGTAATAATTTATTAAATAATAAAATACTAATCTCTTAAAATCTATACTTTCTAAGTTTTATATAATAAAATTTATAAAATTTATTAATAATACTTAATACAAAATAAAGTGTTAAATCATAATTTTAACAAACTAAATTAATGAAACAAAATAATTTAAAAACTTAAAAAAAATTAAAAAATAAATTAATAATAAAACAAAATACATTTTAAGCCCGTCGACTCTTTTAGAGAAGGCTTGTAGGCCACTGTGGTAGCAGCATTGGCTATCGAGGTGGCCTTGGCTACCGTGGCAGCTTCGGCTACTCACGATAGCTTTGGTTGCCTTCGCAACCAGGGGACGGGGAAGTGGTGACTGTAGTCCCCATTAAAATTTGATCTCTACTTTAAAAAAAATAAAAAACATTAAAATAGAAAACATTAAAATAGAAAACAATTCCCCCCTTAAAAAGCATTTTCACATTTTCTGAACAATGAAATGTGAATTTTTTTATCAGAGTAAATATTTTACTCTGAAATGCTATCAAATATTTTACTCTAAAATGTTATCACTGAGTTCCCTCCTTATTAATTCATTTTAAGCCCATTTAATGAAATGTTATCACTTATTAAAATAACCTACAATGGGTTATCTGCTAGCCTCTTTAGGTCCTCAGCCTCCATTGTAAGTCACTTCCCAACATGATATACAGATAACCTACCTGAAGCTTAGAAAAAGAAAAAGATCTTAAATGACCATAAACCACACATCAGTGCTTACACAAGCAACTAGAAAGTACTAAAATATAACTGATCATAATCACATATTTCTACCAATATGATCATCCTAACAGAATTGATCCAAAATCAAGTACACATAAACCAAATCCATGTCATAACATGACATCACTAAGAACAAATCAAATAATCAATTTAGTCCTATACAAGCAACTGGGAAGCAATCCAAAGATAACTAATCAAAGACTCAAAGGTTATATCAGATAAGTCACACCATTCACCTCAGTTTCACACGAGAACACTGGAAAGAAATAACCACCAATAGATCAAACTCATCATAGAACACACATGAAACATTACCATGGTTGGGTATAAAAGATTGTAATCAAAACATCATCATGACATCAGAGAACAAAAAAATTTGTGGAGGAGAGAGAAAGTGACGAAAATGGAAGGAAAATAATTAAAAATAGAAAATAGGAAAAGTGGAGAAAAGAGGAATCTCTATTTTCAAGGTGCATGGGTGGCATAAATAGAAAAATAATAAAAATAGTTGTTATTCCATTAATTGAGGTGTGTAGGTGGCATCATGCATAGAAAAAATAATAAAAATAGCTGTTATTCCATTAATTGAGGTGTGTAGGTGGCATCATGCATTTAATATTTGTTGTGATCCACAAAAGAAATGTAATTTTCTAATTGGGCCACATAGTGGTGCTTAGTTGTATTTAGGTGGAAATTCTAGAAGGTTGTAGATATTGTAGAAGGTTGTGGAGATTCTAGAATGTTGTGGATAAATCATGCCTTGGGTGGTAAGTGCCTATTTAAGAAAGGCCTATTATCATTTGTATAGAAGTTCTTGAATTGTAAGCTCTTCAAATGTAATCTCTTCTAATGAATTTCAAGTATTAATGGATGCTTTATGAAGCAATTTTGTCATCTCTTGTCTCCATATTATTGCATTCTTGGTTGTGAGTTGGTATGGGTGGTGTGGCCCGTCATCACCAAGCCTCTAGTAAACATCCTGGCTGGTCAAAGAACCAAGTCGACCCCGAACCTGACATCAAAATCATACATCACATACAATACATATAATGTAACTTTCTCAATACATTAAGTTTATAAAACACCAAGGTTTAATTTTCACTTATAGGTTTTCAAGTTCTCATTTTCATTTTCAAGTATTGTAGTTCATAATGTTTTCAATCTCAATTAGGGTTTCAGTTTCCATTTCTCTAGTTTTCAGATTCACTATGGTTTTTGAGTTCACTAGAATCCCAGACAATTCAACAATTCATATAAATTTGTTTAAACACTGTATCATAGTTCAATTCATTATCAAAACATAAGAGTTCAATAAACATACACATTATAGTTTCTGTCTTTTCAAAGTATTATATTCGTTAAAGGTTTTCAAGTTTACATAATCTCAAAAAGACTTCACAATTCATATAGAAATAATTTAAATATAAAACCCCCATTTGGAATAAAAGAACTATCGATTTAACAATACCAATATCCATTAAAATTCTCTAATTAAAATATCATTATATTTTTCAAATTTTAAGGATAATATCATAGCCAATCTTTTTAATAATAATTATGAATATTAAATAAAACCCTTAATTTTTAAAGTAATAATTTATTAAATAATAATTAATAATAAAACACTAATCTCTTAAAATTATACTTTCTAAGTTTTATATAATAAAATTTATTAATAATACTTAATACAAAATAAAGTATTAAATAATAATTTTAACAAACTAAATTAATGAAAAATAATAATTTAATTTTTAAAAAAATAATAAATAAATAAATTTAATCATAAAACAAAATATGTTTTAAGCTTGTCAGCTCTTTTAGAGAAGGCTTGTAGGTTGTTGTGGTAGCAACATTGGCTGTCAAGGCGGCCTTGGCTGCCATGGTAGCTTTGGTTGCTCATGACAGCTTTGGTTGCCTTCGCATCCAGGGGATGGGGAAGTGGTGACCCTAGTCCCCATTAAAATTTGATCTTTATTTAAAAAAAAAAAAAAACATTAAAATAGAAAACAGCTCCCCCCCTTAAAAAGCATTTTCACATTTTCCAAACAATGATATGTGATAAAAATTATCAGAGTAAATATTTTTGGTAAATTTTATTAACATATATATTTTAAAAAAAGTTTTCTTAACAAATCTAATAGGAAAATTGCGGATAACCAATTGAGTTTCACATCCTAAATCTTGATTTCTTTTCCAAAACATAACTAGATATTTCTCAATCGAAGAATGATATTTTAGATTCAAGGGTTTCAATTTAAATTATAGACAATACAATAATGAAAAATCAATTCTTCTCAACAACGACTTCATTTGTTTACATATAGTTTAGAAACGAAAATCAATAGAATCACAATAAGGGTTTTAGATTCTCAATCATATATAGAGGATTCTCAAATGAAGCACAATAAAATCATATGCAAGGTTTTCAACCCAATTGAATTCTGAAAACAAGTTCGCAAACATGGAGAAGACAGAGAAATCAAGAACAAGCAACTACTACACAAGCCCACAAGATCCTACCTGGATCTGATGCTAAAACAATGAACGCACAAAACATGCAAGAATTTCCTTCTCTTTCAAAAATCTTATTTTCATGAACTGGCTCCTCCAAACCTCGGTTATTGCAAAATGAGCCCTAGATCTCTAATAAAGAGTTCTCTCCTAAATTTAGGGCTTTGATTGTGCAATCACGCGAGAAGACTCAATGATCTTTAACTATTATTATACTTTAATTTCATGCACAAGCTTTTTGCCATTAATTAAAATATCTTTATTAAATGTTTTTCTCTCTCTTTAATTAATTATGAGACATTTTAATAATATATTTATTAATTAAACTAATAATAATAATTTAGATTTTATTAATCAAAATAAAACTCCTAAATAAATTATTATTAAATTAATAAATATAAATACGCTAAAATTAGAACATTAATAAAGTATTTTAAATTTAATTCTTTCATTTAATTAATTAAATATAATTAAATATTGAATTTTATTTATAAAATTTCCATTAAATTAAATCATTAAATTATATTTTAATTTGATTTAATTAAAACAAAAAATCATCATAGACTCACAAGACTAAATACGAAAATCCATCATAAGGTACAAAATACCAAAACAAACTCTAGGGTCAAAATCACTAATTCACGTCACTTGAAAAATTTGGAAAGATGAAACTAACTTAGATACTTGTCCTATTTTCTAGGACAATTGGCTTAGGTTAGGATTTAGACTGAAGAATTATCTCCCCACTTATACCATTGAGATATTGCGATAGGGTATGCTCATCCTGACAATTCAGGGAAGTCTATACTCGGTATCTACAATCTGCATAAAATCCATGCATGTACATACTCATATATTCTAAACTAAACAAGCAATGGCAAGGAGTGGTACATCATGTAGATCCCAACTAGTAGGTGACTACGACTCCCTCCCTCAACCACATCAGGAACATCAATCATAAAGTAAAATAGACAAGTACACCATACACATGCAAGTATGGGGTAAGTAACCATAGAAATTGTGTATAAATAATTCATCTAACTAATCATCATGAGATAACTGAAATCACAAACTAAACGTATGTATATCATCATTAAAAGGATAAACATAAACACATGAAATAACTGGATAACTCATCACATAAATCAAGTGAGTATGAAATGACAGATAATCAAATCTGGTAACCAATTACTGATAATCATAAAACACAATACAAAAAATGGCCTAAAAAAATCTGACAATACAACAAAAAAGTCAACTAGGTGTAGGCATTACAAGAGGAGGTAGCATTAGGAGAACTTGATGCTGGTATTGCCATCGTAAAGCCACCAGGGCATCATGCAGAGGTTGATGAATCCATGGGATTCTGTTTGTTCAATAATGCAGCCATAGCAACACAACATTTAGTCCATAAGAGGCCAAATTTTGGCATATGCAAAGTATTGATTATTGATTGGGATGTTCATCATGGCAATGAAAAACCAAATATGTTTTGGACTGATCCATGGGTTTTGTACTTTTTAGTTCATTAGTTTGATGCAAGAACATTCTATCCTTGTGGAGATGATGAAAATTCTAAAAGCATTGGAAGAGAACCTAGAATAGGTTACAATATTAATGTTCCTTGGAAACAAGTTGGCGACCCATTGGGTGGATACTGGCTTACACCTTATGGTTATTCACTTATGACATAGAAGTTGATGGAATTTGTTAGTGGGAAGATTGTTTTAGCTTTGGAAGGTGGTTACAACTTTGAATCATTAGCAATTTATTTTGCTACTTGTGTAGAAGCTTTGCTTACAGACAAAGCCATTAGAAGCTCCTCTATGTTGCCTCCATTTGAATTGACTTTGGATGTAATTCAAGTGGTCTGCCTAGAGCTTAGATCGTTCTGGCTAGCATTCAACAAGGATCTACTATTATCAGCACTAAAAAGGATGATGTCTTGCAATCACTTGAAAAGCTTAATGATTAAAAGGATTTTAAAAGCTCGACAAGTCATGAATAGTGACTCCATGACCCGATCAAGGATCAATCCAAAATTGAAAAACTGAATCCCTTTCAAATCTTTAAGAGAATATGCAGTGTGTAATTCAAGGATGCATAAAAAAGGAATGGAAAAAACTCGGATATGTGAACCAGAGCCCCCAAGCCTAACTCGTCTAAGTGCCACAAAGCTAAACATCAAAGAAGCATGTAGCATTCAGATAGAAGGTGATATTCTGAGGGAATTCGAAGACTTGTGATTCTCTACTTATACAATAAGAGGAGTAGAGATAGTCATGATTTAAGATTTGAGCTATTGGCAAGTGACATTTCTTAATTAGAATGATGGATTGAGAATTCTTGTTGGAATTATAGATGGAGTAATTGAGAGAGGGGGGGGGGGGGGGTGAATTAGTTACCACAAAAATAATTTACAGATCCCTTAGATGTCTTAAATAACTAGTTACTGCTGTCACTCGGTAGCCACACAGAGAAATGTTGTAACTCGGTAGATTAACTTGTTTAACCATTCACAATTATTAACATGCATGCAAAAGTAAATAACATGAACACAATAGACACCAAATTTAACGTGGAAACCCAATATGGGAAAAACCACCAAGTAACTAGCTACCAATTTTGACTCTACTGAAGTGAGCCCTATTAGGAGCCAACCCTATCAATGGTTACAAAACACACTGTTAGGTATGACTTGGTTAGAGGATTTAATCACTCTGTTAGGAGTGGCCTTGCTAGAGGTCTTTAGAATAATTCAGTAGAACTGTCCACCTTGTTAGAGGATTTACAAAATGGCTGTTAGACCAACTCTATTAAGAGATTGAGTAATTACTGCTACAATGGTGAGAAAGTAAGAATAAGTGACCTGAATGAGATGCAACTAAACTTTGCTGATACAGATCTCTTCTCTACTTCAATAGATCCTCACTGATTGAATACAAATTTGCTACTCCTCAAGGATATTTGATCATTCTTCAAAATTCACTCACACTTCTTCTTCACAATCCACTTACTTACATACTCATTCATTCATACATCCATCCATACATTTGAAAACACAACTTGAACTTTTATTTATACATTATAGATTGTCAAGTCGGCTCATTTACAAGTTGCATTTACCAATAAACCATACATCAGTCGACTATAAATATTACATTAAACAAATAAAATTTATTTCTCAAAATAATGAAATCCTTCATTGGCTGACCTTGCTCGATAAACACTACTCCAAAAAATTATTTCCAGTGTCAACCAAGTGAAGCTTGGTAAACACTGCAAACTTTGCAAAATCCTTTGGAGATCGAGTGAACTTGATAAGAACTAACTTTCCTTTACTGATCTTGCTAGCTTGGTCGAAATAGATTTATGCTACAGAAGCCTTCAATGCCTGAGTTAGCTCAGTAGAAGCTGTCTTCATAGTGTGACCTCCAGAAATGCTTGGTAGACTCTCTAATTTTCTTTGCTAACCTTCTGAGCTCAGTAGACTCTATCTTTTGCCTTGCTGACCAACTGAGCTCGGTAGACTCTGACTGATAACTGATATGACATTTGTGTAACATCAAAGACAATACACAATTGAACAATTGTATCCAACAATCTCCCTCTTTGGCATTGATGACAACACAACATGTCATACCAGAATGAAATTTGAAAACAAGTCTTTTTTTGACAAAATGCTTCTCCCTCTTACATTTCATTCCACAAATTTCTTACTTACATACAATAATCTCCCTCTATGAAGGAATTACATGGCTTCTATGCAAACATCAAACTCTTCATAAACATATTCAAATTTCAGAAAGATATGATAGTAAACTCTCCCTCTTTGACAACACATGCCAAAGACAACACAAACCAAATGAATAGCAATGAACCTTATGTATTGATTCATATGCAATATTTCCATGTCTATTTAGCATCAACTAAAAAATCTTCTACTTGATACCTGTTGATGCATTACTAGAACTTCATCTTGGTGAGCTTCAGATAGGGGAATGACCCATAACTTACCTCTTAGATACAAAAATGGATCCTTAGGTAAAGGCTTTATGAATATGTCAGCAATTTGTTCCTTTGTATGGACATATTCCAATATGATCTCCTTATCTTGCACCAATTCTCTGACAAAGTGATAATTTATTGCAATGTGCTTGGTTTTTGAATGCATCACTAGATTTTTGGATATGTTAATTGCACTTGTATTATCACAAAACATAACAATAGGTTATTTGATTTCTTCTTTCATACTTTCCAATAACTGTTTGAATCAAACAATATTAGAATAGTTTACTGCTACTACAACATACTCTGCTTCTGATGTAGATTGGGATGTAAAATTTTGCTTTTTTACTTGTCCAAGAAACCAACCTCTTTCCATGAAAGAAAGCTCCTCCATTTGTACTCTTTCTGTCATCAACGTTTCCTGCCCAATCTGCATCAGTAAACACTTTCAAATCTAGATTACCTCCAAACTTGTACTATAATCCATAATCTTCAGTGCCTTTCAAATATCTCATGATTCTTTTGATTGCCATCATATGATTTTCTCTTGGTTTTGCTGAAAATCTTGTTATAATACCAACTGCAAGGGCAATATCTGGCCTTGTATGCACTACATACTGCAACTTTCCAATCATAGATCTATACAATGTCTGATCTACCTCCTTTGATTCATCATCCTTGGTAAGTTTTAATCTAGTACACATAGGAGTTCCAACTGGTTTGCAGTCTTCCATACCAAACTTTTTCAGTATCTTTTTGATGTATTTAGATTGAGTGATGTAGATTCCATTCTTACTTTACTGAATTTGAAGACCAACAAAGAATTTGATCTCACCAAACATTGATATTTCAAATTCTTTGTTCATTTGTTCTGAAAATTCTTTGCAAAGATCATCATTTCTTGTGAACAAAGTATCATCCACAAATATTTCTACCAAAATATCTTATTATCTGATCCTTCCTTGATATACAAGCTACTATTATCATTAGTTCTTTGAAAACCAATTTGTATAAGATAGTTATGCAATCTTTCATACCATGCTCTAGGGGCTTGTTTTAAATTATACAATGCTTTATGTAATTTGCAGACTATGTCCTTCTTGTCTGGATCAACAAAACCTTTAGGCTGCTCAATGTAAACTTCTTCATTTAGTATACCATTTAGAAATGCTAACTTGACATCCATATGATAAACCTGAAATCCTTTGTATGCAACATATGCAAGTAAGGTCCTAACACCTTCCAATCTTGCAACAGGAGCAAAAGTCTCTCCATAGTCTATTCCTTCTTCTTGAGAGTATCCTTTGCATACTAGTTTAGCTTTGTTCCTTGATACCTTACCATCTTCATTCAGTTTATTTTTGAATACCCACTAAGTTCCAATCACATTTTTATCTTTAGGCCTAGGTACAAGAGTCCATGTTTTGTTTTTCTCTATCTATTCTATTTCTTCATTCATAGCCTCAATCCAAATTTCACTCTCTAATGCATCTTTGACATTTCTAGGTTCAAAATCAGCAAGTAAACAAGTACCTTTCAACTTACTTTTTTTCATAATACCTTCAAATTTGTCTCCAATGATTTGATCTGGTGCATGATGTCTCCTAACATACTTAGCTAATACAGGTTCCTTGCCTTTTGAACGCTTTGCATTCTCATCCTCTTGTATTTCAACTTTAGGTTTTGGCAGATCTATCTGCTGCTTAGGTCCTTCAGACTTGGTAAGCATTGGCTTGGTAGCATTAGAATGTGACTTGGGTTCTCGTAGCTTGGTTTGAACTTCCTGCAACTCGGTTATTGAAGACTTGGGAGTAGAAATTTTTTGATTGACAGGTGTATCTGGCACCATATTAGGTTCAATGAAAACAAATCTCCTGTAATCTTCTTGTTCCATTTTGCTTTTTTCTTCAGTTCTTTCTGCAAACTCGTCAACTATCACATGTGTACTTTCTATGACTTTGTGAGTAGACAAGCTCAAACATCTATATGCTTTACTTTTGCAAGAATAACCCAAAAATATTCCTTCATCACCCTTCACATCAATTTTACCTTTTCTAGATTCTTTCAAAATGTAACATTTGCTTCCAAATACTTTTAGGTAACTTACATTGGGTTTGTAGCCATACCATAACTCATAGGGGGTTTTGAATGAGTCCTTCTTCAGCTGTACTCGGTTCAAGGTATGAACTATAATGCTGATAGCTTCCTTCTAGTATTTGATAGCAATGCTCTTTTCAATCATTAGGGTTCTTGCACAGTCCATGATATATCTATTCCTTCTTTCAGCTATTCTATTTTGCTCAAGACTTCCAGGGGCTAATACCTGTCTTTTGATCCCTCTTTCAATGCAAAAATTATTGAACTCATGTGAAATGAATTCACCACCTCTATCTGATCTCAAACATTGTAATATTTTGCCTATTTCCTTCTCAACTCTAGCCAAATACCATTTGAACTGCTCAAATGCTTCTGATTTCTTTCTCAGGTACATGACAATCATCATTCTTGAGTAATCATCAACAAAAAGAACGAATTTTTTTTCACTAGTATAGCTTTCAATTCCAATAGGTCCACACAAATTATATGCACAATTTCTAAAACTTCTTCAAACTGATAGTTCTTACTTTTAAAGCTAGTCTTTCCCATCTTCCCAATTTGACAATTCTTGCATAGACCAACCTTAGGCTCCTTTATGTTAGGAATGCCTCTTACTTTCCTGAATTTACTTATTTTCACCAAGTTATCAAAGTTCACATGACACAACCTCCTATGCCATAACCAACTTTCTTCAACTTGAGCAATAAAGCATGAACATTCACCAAGTTCAAGATAAAAAAAGTTACCTTTTGTTTGGGTGCCTGATCCAATCAGCTTTCCTTTGTTATCTAGTAGTCTTGCTTTTTCATGCATGAATTCCACTTTGAATCCATTATTAAGTCACTGTGCCACACTCAACAGATTGTGTTTTAGTCCTTCTACCCAATATGCATTATCACATACAAGCTCTTTGGTTAGTGATATTCTTCCTCTTCCTTTTATGCAACAAGGTTCATTATTACCAAACCTCACACTGCCATCATCATAGTCTTCAAAATGTTCAAACTTAGTTTTATCTCTAGTCATATGATGAGAGCAACCACTATCTATAATCTGTGTATCATTTTTTCTCACATGAGAAATAAGTACTATTTCCTCATCATTATCAGACTCATCTTTTATAGCAATGTAAACAATTTCATCTTCTTCTTCATCATCAAAATCATTAAAATTCTTAGCTATGAAACATATTTTCTTAGATTTGTCCTTGAATGATTTAGAGTCTTTCTTGCCATTGCACTTGTGACCTTTCTTCTTATCCTTGTTCTTCTTATTTGGGCACCTAGTAGCAATATGTTCAATTTCTTCACAAGAAAAATAGATTAGAGGAACCTTACCTTTGTATTTTCCTTTGCCTCTTGAGTATTTCCTTGCTAGTAGAGCTTCAACTACCTCAAGATCACTGTCAGAACTCTGTTCTGATTCTTCTTCACTTTCTAACTGAGAATCCTTTATCTTCTTGGCTTTCTCCTTGAGCGAAAGCTTGGCTTCAAATGCCGATTCAATGTTCTTGGTAGCTGGAACATAGTTATCATAGTTATCTAGCTCAAATGCAGGAAAATTTCCAACTATAGCCTCTAAATTTATCTTATGGTTTGCTTCACAACTTCTTTCTTGAATTGCAGAAAATATGATTGCATAAATTGGAAGTAATGTTCTAAGAACTTTACTTATAATTGTTTCCTCTTTGATATCCCCTTTAGAAGCTTTGATTGCACTAAAACTTGCTTTGACTCTTTCAATATATTTTGCAATGTTTTCATCCTCTCTCATCCTCATCTAATCAAATTGACCTCTCAAACTTTCAGCTTTGGCTCTTCTCACATTATCATCACCTCCATAGATTTCCTTCAACTTGTTCCACATTTCAAAGGCAATTTTTTAGTCCTTTACATCATCAAATTCTTCATAGCTTAGGGAAGATGCAATGTCTATCATCATGATGTTATGAGTCTTCTTCTCAGCAATGTCATTTGCAGATAATGTACCAGTAGGAGTTACATATGCTTCATTTAGATATTTCAATCATGTATCTCCAATGGAAGCTAGATGGAGTCTCATGAGACCTTGCCATGTTGAAAAGTTATCCCTGTTAAGCCTTGGAATTTTCCTCTTGTAAGACATCCTGACCTTTAGCTTAGATCCTTGAAATCCTTCCTACAAGCACCAAAAGCTTTGATACCAATTATTGGAATTATAGATGGAGTAACTGAGGGAGGGGGGGGGGGGGGGGTGAATAAGTTACCACAAAAATAATTTATAGATCCCTTAGATGTCTTAAATAACTAGTTACTGCTGTCACTCGGTAGCCATACAGAGAAATGTTGTAACTTGGTAGATTAACTTGTTTAACCATTCACAATTATTAACATGCATGCAAAAGTAAATAACATGAACACAAGAGACACTGGATTTAACGTGGAAACCCAATATGGGAAAAACCACCAAGTAACTAGCTACCAATTTTCACTCTTCTGAAGTGAGCCCTATTGGAAGCCAACCCTGTCAAAGGTTACAAAACACACTGTTAGGTGTGACCTGGTTAGAGGATTTAATCAACCTATTAGGAGTGGCCTTGCTATAGGTCTTTAGAGCAATTCAGTAGAACTATCCACCTTATTAGAGGATTCACAAAATGGCTGTTATACCAACTCTGTTAAGAGATTTAGGAATTACTACAACAATGGTGAGAAAGTAACAATAAGTAACTTGAATGAGATGCAACTAAACTTTGTTGATACATATATCTTCTCTGCTTTAATAGATCCTCACTGATTGAATACAACTCTACTGCTCCTTAAGGATATCTAATCATTCTTCAAAATTTTCTCACACTTCTTCTTCACAATCCACTCACTTGTATACTCATTCATTTGTACATCCATCCATACATTTGAAAACACAACTTGACCTTTTATTTATACATTATAGATTTTCAAGTCGACTCATTTACAAGTTACATTTACCAACAAACCATACATCAGTTAGCTACAAATATTACATTAAACAAATAAACTTTATTTCTCAAAACAATGAAATCCTTCATTGGCTGACTCTACTCGGTAAACACTGCTCTAGAAAATGATTTCTAGTGTTAACCAAGTGAAGCTCGGTAAACACTACAAACTCTGCAAAATCCTTTGGAGACTGAGTGAACTCAATAAGAACTAACTTTCCTTTGTTGACCTTGCTAGCTTGGTAGAAACAAATTTTTTCTATAGAAGCCTTCAGCACTCGAGTTAGCTTGGTAGAAACTATCTTCATAGTGTAACATCCAGAAATTATTGGTAGACTCTTTAATTTGCTTTGCTAACCTTATGAGCTCTGTAGACTTTGTCTTTTGCCTTGCTGACCAACTAAGTTCGGTAGACTCTGACTGATAATTGATATGACATTTGTGTAACATCAAAGACAACACATAATTGAATAATTGTATCCAACAATTCTAACCTACTCTTGTTTGAAATTGTAGGTTGAACTACTTGAATGCACCTCACCACTGCATGCCATTGGAGGAACTTAAAGTCACCATCAAGCACAAGTGGAGGCACAAACAGTGCATGGGAACCATTTGATGAAGGGTCAATTATGATTTGTATCTCACTTCATGACAAGATGAATGTAGATGATTATAGCCAAGGCCATGCTAATATAATGTTGAGCCCATAGTTTGAAGGCTCGGGCTAAGCTTCTGTGAGATAGTATACCCACGACAAGGGTGAACTTGGGTCTCTTACGAGATGTAATGGTTGTGAACATACAAAAGGTGGAGCACACATTTTTTTGTGCACATATGGAATCCATGCTCTATTTCATGCTTGAGCTTGAATAGATGCATCTTTAGTATGATAGACACTGAAACCCGACACCCATGTTGAACACAAAATGGTAGACTGTCACAAATAAAACAAAACACAGACAAAGAGTGCATGTGAGTCATTTGACAAAATACCCAAGAATGATGATCACACGATAGGATACGTCAGGCATAATGAAGAGAGAACACATTTCTAAGAGGAGAATTGTATGAGCTTAGGCTTTCTTGAAAGAAGACATAATGCTCAAATCCAATTGATACCATATGCCTACAACCATGAATGAAGGATGTAGCTCATAGACCATCACTAATTGGTGATAAAAAGCATTTCTTGAGGAAAACAAAGAAGATTAGGTCCACACCTCCAAGTCATCTCCAAAATGGCAATAATAAGTAATGACATGTGTTCAGATTATCTTAACCATGCATAGACACTTGGCCTTAGGCCCGCTACCTCACAAATAGTATTATTTGTATCTCATACATGGTGAAGCATGAAATATGTTTGCTATCTTTGTAGAGCCCTTAGTATTAAATACCAATGATGAAAGAAATCAAAAGAAGGAGGTCATTTTACATTAAAAGATTGGGATTCAAGGGAATTGAAATAAACTATCATCAAGGAGTGATTAAAGAAGGTGATTCCAAGAATTAGTTAGGATAATAACTACAAGGTTATGAGACTGTCCAAGTGTTAAATAGTTTAAAGGAAGAAGAAACTGGGGTTCTTTTTCTAAAGGTGATAGACTGTAGGCCGCACATGAGGAAAATGTAGAATGTATATGGTTGGCAGTTTTTTTGATGGAGATCATACTGTAAAATCTTAGCTAGTTTCATTTGTTATGCAAGTATTATGGTTTTCCAACATTATAAAGGAACATGATTGTTTTTGGATGAAAAAGGTTCTATAAATATATTTGAAGACTGTGTACTTTGAATTGTTCCCTGTTGGTTTAGGATTGAATTGACATTGAATAGTGCAATCTGTTTCTAATGTTGAATGCTTATATTGTGCATGACTTAGATAATCTATCTGTTTCATATTTTTCTTGAATGGTGATTGACAGGAAAACTATGAATTTCCTTGGTTTACCAAACATTCCATTTACTTTATTGTTGTTTATTTGATTGTCCCCCTATCAAAGAATAGTGAGAGTAGCCTTCACTTTCTGATTAAAAGCATCTATTAAATTCATTCATTGTACATTTAATCGGGGAGCTATACTCTACAAAATTCAGAGGATGCTTACATAATTCCATTGCAACGCATCCAACTATCGGTGTTATTTTGTCTTCAAGTTTGGGCATCTTTGAGTCATTTTGTAAGTATTTTATGTGAAGACAAATTTGTCTACCAACACTTGGTTAACACTGGTTCCATCCAAATTTCCTTTGTTACCTGAGTGAGCTCGGTTAACACTCAACTTATGTGAACTTTTCTTCGATGCTCGAGTGAACTCAATAGACATTGCCTTCTGAACTTGGCAAACATTGGAATGCTTGACAGACACATGAAACTGTCTTCATCACTCGAGTGAGCTCGACATACACTGTCTAGTAAAGATATGTCATTTTGTGTAATATCAAAGACACTACACAATTAACCAATTGTTTTCAACACTTATGGGAGATCATTGATCTCAAAACAAAAGTTGGAACCTCCTCCTGCTACTGCTTTTGGCACTTTTGTCAGTGGGGGTACTTTGATGGATGAAGAAAATAAGAAAAATGCTAATCAATTTCTCTATAGGGAGAAGAAACATGAGATTATCAACTATGAAATATATATCCCAAACATTATGGCAAAGGATATAGGTTATTATAAAAAATGGGATACCAAGTGGACCTATAGGTTTACAAAGAGAAGGTATTTTACAACCCATTTTCAAGAATCCAAATTATTAAAGAGATACTGCAAGGGAAACAAATGGTCGCACTTGAATTTCTCAATCAAATCTAAGATAAACAAGACATCAATGATGATGATGAGGAAGATTCAAATGCTTATGAATAGGATGAGATATCTGTTATCATTATGGACAAGTAGTTAGATGTTTTAAAGATGTATAGTAACTCATACAATGAAGGGGAGAGTTCATAGTCAAAATCATTAGAGTTAATCCCATATTATTGTTGGAAATACAATAGGAAAGGTAAACTTCTAGTGGGAGGGGGGTTTGAATTAGTAGTTTAAACTTGGATCCATAAAAATTTCACCAAATCTTCACTACTACAGTAATAAAGTGTATCCAATAAAGGTTACAATGTTTTGATCATGAGACATGATCTACCATGTGAAAGCCTTGTTAAAGGCTTACAAAGATTGTTAGGTATCACCTTGTTAGAGGATTTCAACACCCTATTAGAAGTGTGCCTAGTTAAAGGACTTTAACTTACAACTAAGTACCCTGCTAAAGGATTTCATACAACCTGTTAGGACTACTCTGTTAAGAGATTTTGACTGAAATCACCTATTAGAATGTCTTACCATAGATCCTATGATTGGTACTTGGTTGCTTGATAACAGATCACCTTTAAACAATGTTTTCTTGATCCTTCTCGATAATATGTCTCTTTCTATCCTCTACTCTACTCTAACTGATTCTACAATGTGGTTTCAATTCATAACTTCTAAGTCAGCACAAATGCTCTATTTTTGTATGCAAACTATCCTCTTTGCTCCTTCAACAACCTTGTTTTTGATAGAGAATTTAGGGTTTCATCCTCCTTAAGAAGATTTTGGTGTCTTAGGGTTAGGTATGAATCTATGACTGAGATTCATCCATTTTGTCGCTCAATCCTTCCCATTTTCTAATTGGTTTCATGTAATTGCATAGAGAATCTAGCTAGAGATTCATCCTTATCTCCAAAATATTGTATTCATCCTTAAGTTGGCTCAAAAATAATTTACATAGTTGCTTGTGCCATTACAAGTAAATATGTCAAAACTATGTCACTTAGCATATGAAGTCTTTGATGCTTGGCATACACTAATCTTTCTGCTATGAATCAATACTTGTATTTCTCGACATCCACTGTGTACTCAGCTCCTGAATCACTCAGCATGGTCTATCTGCTGAGCACTTGAGTGACTTGACACATGAGTGGCTCAGTACTCACTATGACTTGGCATGGTCTAATATTTACATATTGTGCTTGGCATGCATTACTAGTTTGGCATGAACTAAGTAAATAACTTAAGTGTGTTGAAACTCTCTTGTCAAAACCAATCTGAGATCAACAATTATGCTAATTATGAGAATCATGAGGAAAAAGAGATTTATTATGAATTTGACATTTTAGATGAGAGTGTGGAAATAGAAATTGTCAATATATTCCTAATTCTTGGGAACTTCTCTATCAATACCATCACCGCCTTTAAACATGACCCAAATGATCCATTGCCAATTTTGCATCCTGAGCTTATAGATGGGGATTCACCTCCTATTCCTAAACTTGATGTTTTCCATAATGATGACACAATGATAGACAATTTGGGTTTCATAATTTTTTTATCACTAGGAGATCACAAGATAGGGTTTCATATTGAACTCAATTACATGACTTACGTTGGTGAGAGTGTCAATCCTTCTAGTTGTAAAAATGTAAAAATAATCAATACATCTAATGGTGAACACCACTTTGTGGTAGTATTAGATCGAAAAATAGTAAAAAGAAAAGACATATTTGAGGGTGAAAATCTCTCTAAGGTGCCTAAGGATGAAAGGATTGACACCCTTCTTGATTATTTATATCAAGAGAAATCGACAATACTTATTGAACCAACAATCCCTATCAACATTGGAACAAAGAACTCTCAATGTATTCTAAAGACCACTGCATCTTTGTCAAAATAAAAAAGAGAAGAGTTTCTACAAATTTTTAGAGCTAAAAAAATTAATTTTGCATGGTCATATACTGATATGCCTATTTTATTTCCTAATCTTATAATGCACCATTTATCTATATCTCTAGGAATTAAACCAGTTAAAAAGAAAATTAGAAAGATGCATTCACATATTATGCTCCTAGTAAAAGCATAATTGAAGAAATGATTGGATGTAGCCTTTTATGGAGCTTTAGAAATTTGTTCTCCATAAGAAAACCATTGCTCGTTTTCATGCTTTGGGATAGACATGATTGTGATTTAATGAGTTTTTGAAATTTTGGATGTGCTAAAACATAGCAAAAACAAAATTATTTGGCTTCTCTAATTTTGCAATTTTGTTGAATAGAAAATGTCACTTCTCTGATTTCGTGATTTCACGATTTCACTTAGTATTAAACTTTGACATTCTGATTTCACGATTTTGATGAATGTTATAAGTCAATCTGTTGATTTCACAATTTCTCATCAAGCATGGTTTCTTGTGTCTGATTTTGTCATTTCTCAGTTCATGATTTTTGACATTCTGCTTTTGTGATTCCAAGTGAGGAAGGAGTCTTTAGAGATGTAATTGTGAAGATTGATATTTGAGAAAATATTTAGTTAGTACCATGACAAGACATGCACATTAAACAACTAAGTATATTTTCATTTTTCTTAAATCAACATTGAAATAGATGTGAAAACTTCTTCATGCCGGCGGGTGTGAATAGTTGGTCTAATTTAATTGATGTATTGACCATTGTTTAGAATGACATTATGACATTGATTCACCTGAAACATTCTTGTACTGCAAGATTTTTTTGTTCTATGTTTGTGTAGTTCTAGAGATTTCACACCATGGGATTGCCAATTCAAGGTTTTAATGTAGAAGAAGAGCCACGACCAATCATGCGGCCTGATTTATCACCAACCCAGGAATATTAGTTGGATGTTCTCAAAAGCATGTATGCGTCCACCTAGGAATTGCGAACAAGTTATGTTGACTATGTCAGTGATACTCATCAATTAGAACTTGAGGAAGATAGAGCCGAGGTTCATGTCATCCTTATAGAATTCGAGGAAATTCATGGAAACTGTCATTTTGAAGAAATTTTTGATATGGTATGAGAACTATAGTTTTTTTTAAGCTTATTTAAGCTTTATGATTGTAGATTTTGGTGAATGGTTGCAATTAGTTATTAGTTAGTTTCTTTTGTAAAGGATTAAAGCTTTTTGCAACCCTTTCATTTTCTATAAGAAAAGGTACCAAGACCTTATAGGGGGGAGATACATAGAAGAAAATAAAATAAAATTATTTATCAAAATGTGTATATGCAACATAGGGTAGACATTGCAACTAGTCACAACCCAATTGTACTTGTTTTTAGAATCAATAAAAATACTTTGTTTCTCTTCCAAAGTTTAGGGATTGATCATAGATATTGTTACCTATAAATTTTCTTAGATTAGATTTATATTGTTGTTGATAGATTGAAATTGGGGCAAATCCTTGATAAGCAAAACTCATATATGGGTTTTGTGTAATCGGTTTTCATTTTTTTTGAAGCTAAACACAAATAACTAGGGTTTTATGACTTTGAGTTCTCTATCCAATGATTGATGATAGAACACCTATCTCCAAGTAATTTCATATTCATAGTAAATATTATATTTGACTCTATTCTCCCAACAAAAAAGGATTATCTTTTGTTTCTTTTAAAGAAAAGTACAGTTTTGTGGAAGGTGATATTCATTGTCTTACTCATCTTCATACATACCTTTCTTCACCCATCATTTATTCATATTTAAAACTTTTTCAAACTTGATTTCTCCTTGAGGGGATACTTTTGGACTCAAGAGTATCAACATAAAGTCTATGATAATAGTTTTTAATCCATTTCAAAGGTTGAGACAGAAGGTATACATGCCTAGGTCCACAAAGCCTGAAGTGTGGAGATTGACTGTAAAGCCTTCAATCTCTAAAGTTGGCCAAGATTGTGTTGAAATTACCAACATTGAGTAGGCAAGGCTTGTAGAAATTTAACTGACAATTTTGAGAACCAACAGATTGGCGACTCTACTAGGGAGAGTTGCTCACAATTCTATTGTGCAATTATCCAAGGTTTTCAATCTCAAAGATTAAAGAGAACAAGTAAGTATTCTTGTTCAAAGTGCATTCTACTAGAGGGAAGAGCTCAAAAGATCCAGTAATTAATCCTTGGGAGAGGTGGAAATTCTATTTATAATCTATGAATACACATGTTCATGAATAAGTAGTTATTTGTAGTTGAAAAGGAGAGGACTAATAGAAATCTATCCCTATAATTTATGTGCAGAAGAAGATCAATTCATTCCAAAATAGAATTTCTTGACTACACTCCCAAGAAAAGGAACAAAAAAGGAAAATAGATTGTTGACATGTCATTCATAGGATACAAGAAATTTTCTAACCGAGAAAAGGAGTTTAATAATGATGATCAAGATAGCAATGAACAAGGGGAGGAAAATCCATTTCACAACATGGGTTCCTTCCTTAATCAGGAACAACCCGAAATTCATCAAGTAGATAATGAAATTGATGAAGAAGGAGATGATGAAGATGAGAATTGACAAAAACTTGTTGAATCTCTTCAAATTTTGTTGTGTCCTAACAAAACATCAAAATTTATAAGGAAGGTTCTGAGTGAATTGATGGAAAGGGTAGGTCTCAAAAAGGACAAAATTGTGGATCCAAAATGAACGGGAGAAAAGGTAGCAAGAGAAAAAGGCGAGTCTTCTAAATTTATCCCTCATAAAAATATAAATTCTTCATTTAAAAATACACATAAGAATCCTTTATACAATAAGACTGGAGAGACATATCATATTCTTAAACAAAGAGATAAGACTGATGTAAATTGGAGAAAAAATAATACTAATAATCAAAGTAATATGGTGAACAATCAGAGGGGAATTTTTTTTTCACCATGAAGGTGTAAGGGCTCCAATGACAATTGAGAAATAAACACAATTAGATTTCACTAGGATAGTTAGATATCCAAATTCTATATCAAATAATTTGAGAATTGCTATACCTAAATTTTTTGGAGAAGAAAATCAATCTATTGAAACATATGTGATTAATTTCAAAAATATTGTGAAAAAATTTGAGAAACATAATGAAGATATTTTTATGAAATTATTTGTTCAATCATTAACCAATGATGTTGTTGAATGGTATAGAGGTCTCCCTGATAAATCTATACCAAGTTGGCAAGAGTTTTTAAACTTATTTCTTGAGAAATTTGGAAATCATAGTGATACTTCCTTTGCTTTACATGAATTAGCCAACATTAAGAAGAATATTAATGAATCAATATTTGAGATCAATAAAAGGTTAAAAATGTTTTAAATAGAATCCCACAAGATATTAGACCTATTGACTCATTCTTAATAAGCTTTTACCTAAGTGCATTTGAACATAAGACTCATTATGAGATAAGGTTAAAAGACCAAGCACATTACATGGGGGGATTTTAAAGTTGCAATGACGTTTGAGAATGATAGAAAAGTTACTAGTAAAATTGGTAAAAGAGATGACCCAAGGTTATTTAATCCTATAAATCCCAAGCCAAGAAAATATGAAGATAAGATTGATAAACTTTTGGGTATGATCAAAGACCTCCATATCAGATATAATAAGAACAAGGGAAGAAGGTCAATAGGAATGAGAAACCTTATTACAAAACAGATAGATATAGATTGCAAGATATGCCTTATAATACATCTTGGAAAGATGATAGACCAATGATGAATAATAAAATCCCTAATCCTTTGAAGAAAAATAATAATTATGTGGAAATTGGTCCTTGGTGTGAAGCTTGCAAACTACCTCATATACTAGAACAATTTCTAGTAGCAAGAAGCATTTTAGAAGAAGGAATCCACTGAAGAGATGATCAAAAAACAATGAATAAATTGTCATCCAAACAATTTTGGGGAGAAGATGACTACTTTAAGGAAGAGTATATCTCTAATGTTCATATAAGGAGATGATGTAGGAGCATCCTAGGATTGTTTGCAATCTTGGATGTTGGAGGGATTTTGGCTAGGAGTTGTGGACTCGATCACCAAAAGAGTGGTGCTCAATCGCTGATGTGTATAGTTTTGGCCAAGGAGCTCAGTCATTGAAGGGGCTCAATTATTGTGGGAACCTTGGCATCTTTTTTTGCTTGACATGTATTGATTTCTTAGTATGTGTTGGTTTCTTAACAATGCTTGGAGTTTTTTGACACTCAACACTGTGTTGGTGCCGACTAGAGTTCTTGTGGATTTTATCGATTGAGTTGAAGTATTTAATACATGTAGCATGTGGCCATGATGTGGATCAATCTGGGATTTTGTGTGGACCTACCTATTTGGGTCTTGGTTGTCTCTCCTATGTGAATTTAATTTGTGATGTAAGCCTTTTAAGATATTTAGGTATTTAATATCTATTGGAGGCCGACTTGTGGCTCAACATATATTTAATACAAGGGATTTAATTTAATTTGTAATGAATTGGGCCAACTTGTGGCTTAGTTGGGTATATGTAGGGGGTCTTGTGGAGTCTTTAGGCATTTAGTTAGTTAGAGGAGTGAGTCAGATATAGATCATCTAGCTTGAAGAAGAGGATGATGTGGAATAGCAAACTTTGAAGGGCTAGTAGCTCTGGCTTGGTAAACCAGAAGATTTGTTGGTGGGCTTGCAAGCACAAGTTGAGATTTTCTTGGAGGTTTTGGCCTGAGTGTGGATTTGGACTAGCTAGGATCAATGTTTGGATTAGATCTTGAGGGATCTTGTGGAACTGTTATTGTAATCTTTGTTGTATTTGGCCATAACTAGGAAGGCCTTACAACCTAACATATTGTATGCAAACAATTATTTTATTAGTAAAGATTTGTGATTTGGTATTAGATCTTACATTGTTGTTATGTTTCTATTGTGTGGTTATTTAATGGGGGCTAGGACATGTCCTTTGAGTATTCTCCTGCCTTGTACTACATCAGGTGGTAACAGAGCGAAGGTGTTCCTGAGAAGATCGCCAAAGTTGAGGCAACTTGCACCAGGACTTGGGTGAAGACTGGAAGAGAAGGTTGATCTAGTGGAGTTGATTGATCTTCTAGATTGGTGGATCTATTGCTTTGTGTCTGCAAAAATCTTGTAAGATGCCTCTAAGAAGATTTGACCCTAGGGAAATTGATGATCTTAGTGATGCTATGGAAGAAAGGATCTTAGAGAAGGTCAAAGTAGATTTTAAATTTGAGATGGAGGAGGTTAAAGCCAATTTTAGATTTGAGATGGCACTGATGAAGAGTGATATGATCACTGAGAACATAAGTGCTTTAGATGGTGTACCTCAACATGTGGGTACTGAAGATGGTTATGAGGATGTTGTTGAAGACTTTGAAATTGCTAGATCAAGTGGTAAGGATAGAACTAATCATGTAGAGAGACCTATTAGAACTAGGGACGATTAGTTTGCTAGACCTAGATCTTAGTTGAGGCTAAAGCATAAGATGGAGGTTTCTAATTTCTTTGATACTTTGACTCTTGAAGACCTAATTAATTGGATTGGTAAATTGGAAGACTACTTTGAGCTAAAGGATATTGGAGATCTACTTATAGTAAGGTTGGCACAAACTAAGTTGAAAGGACATGTTGCTCTTTGGTGGAAAGAACTGCAAAGAGATAGAGATGAAGAAGGTGAAATTAAGATCACTAGATGGATGTTGATGGTAACTGAGTTGAAGGATAAGTTAATTCCTACTGATTATGAACTTGAGTTATTTAAAAGGTTGTAGAATATGAATTAGAAGGATATGACTATGAAAAATTATATCAAGGAATTCTACAAGTTGACTATTCGGTTTGGGCATAGAGAATTGTCAAAGGAAAAGGTAGCTTGGTACATCAATGGTTTGAGATTCAATATTCAAGATGAGGTTGGTATGCTGAATATTTCTTTAGTTGAGGATGCTTATAAGTATGCTCTAAAGGTAGAAGACAAGTTGAAGAGGAAAAGTCAAGGTAACGCTAGAGGGAAGGAGAAGTAGGATAACTCAACAAAGGCTAAACAGAGTGTAGAAGATAAACCAAAACCCATTGATAGGAAGAGGAGGATAAGTGGAGGTGAGTTTAGAGGTACATAGATCTTTTGAATGTCCTCATGGTAGGAGAGTTGCTATTATGAATGAGGTTGAAGTCCAGGATAGTCAACCTGAGCAAGGAGAGAGTTTGTTGACTTGACGAGTACTAATTGGTTAGAGGACAATAGAATCTTGTCAGAGGACTAGTTTGTTCAGGACTTGTTGTAAGTCTAGTGGTAAAGTTTGTAAGGTGATTGTGCATGGTGGTAGTACTAATAACCTTGTTTCTGAGGAGATGGTTTAGAAACTTGGTTTGAAGTGAGTGAGACATCCTTATCCTTATAGGATTGGCTAGTTGCAAGGTGAGCATTCTTTGGAAGTGAGGGAGCAATGCCTTGTTGATTTCTAGATTGGATAGTATATGGATCAAGTGTTGTGTGATATTTTTGACATGAAAAATTGTCATGTGTTGCTTGGTAGACTGTGGCAATATGATTACAAAGTTTTTGCATGATTATATCAAGAATGTGTTTACTATCGATAAAGGTGGCAAGAAACATTCCCTAGTTCCTTTGTAGAATGAAGAGCTTGGTAGGAGGAACCTAAGTATTGGAAGCTAAGTTGGGTTGAAGGATTTTGAGAGGATTAGAGATTAGTATGAACAAAAAACCTGTGAAATACCGAAGATGGATGTGAAGAAGCAAAAGAAGGTCAAGGGAAAGAGTGCACAAGTTGAGGACTTAGAGGATATGTATGTGAAGAACTAGTTTGGGATTTATGTGTTGAATCCAAGAAGATGTTCTTCCAGCTACTGAAAACATCTTTTCAAACTTGGGGTGTCTGATGTAGGAGCATCCTAGGGTTGTTTGCAATCTTGCATGTTGGAGGGATTTTGGTTAGGAGTTGTGGACTTGGTCACCAAAAGAGTGGTGCTCGGACATTGATGGGTATAGTTTTAGCTAAGGAGCTCAGTCATTGAAGGGGCTCAGTCCTTGTTGGAAGCTTGAAATCTTCTATTGCTCAATACTTGTGCTCAATAGGTATTGGTTGCTTGACATATATTGATTTCTTGACATGTATTGGTTGCACAACAATGCTTGGAAGTTTGCTGACACTCAGAAGTGTGTTGGTGCCAACTAGAGTTCTTGCAGATTTTCTTGATCGAGTTGAAGCATTTAATGCATGTAGTGTGTGATCATAATGTGGATCAATCTGAGAGTTTATGTGGACCTATTTGGGTCTTGGTTGTCTCTCCTATGTGCATTTAATTTGTGTTGTAAGCCTTTTAAGGCATTTTGGTATTAAATGTCTGTTGGAGGCCAACTTGTGGCTCAACATATATTTAATGTAAGGGATTTAATTTAATTTGTAATGAACTGGACTGACTTGTGGATTAGTTGGGTATAAATAGGGGGTATTGTGGAGTCTTTAGGCATTCATTTAGTTAGAGGAGTGAGTTAGATGGTTGATCATCCAACTTGGAGAAGAGGGTGATATGAAATAGAAAACTTTGAATGGCTAGTAGTTGTGGCTTGGTAAACTAGGAGATTGCTTGGCAGGCTTGTGAGCACAAGTTGAGATTTCCTTGGAGGTTTCTACCAGAGTGTGGGTCTAGACTAGTTGGGATTAGCATTTGGACTGGATCTTGAGGGATCTTGTAGAGCTGTTATTGTAATTGTTGTTGTATTTGGTCATAACTGGGAATGCCTTATAGCCCAACATATTGCATGTAAACAATTATTTTATGAATAAAGAGTTATGATTTGGTATCAAATTTTGCATTGTTGTTGTGTTTCTGTTGTGTAGTTATTTTTTGGGAGCTAGGACAATCTCCTTTGGCAATTCACCTGCCTTATATTGCATTAGGAGAATAAGACAACAACATACTCAACAAGTCTTTTCTGATAATGATGAAAAACCAATGTTAAGGATATCATCTAAAGAAGAAAGAAGGACTTGTACAACTGCAGTAGTTGAACAAGTAAGGAGTAATTATTGTTCGATTATTCTCCACTATAAACTATCTGTAATATTAGCTAGCTATCCATTGTTCTAAAATAATAGATTTGCAAAATGTAAAATTTAATTAATAAAGCATCATAATAACATTCACACAAGTTTGACACTAGGATTTAACATGGAAACCAATTTGGGAAAAACCACCAACAACATGTCACCAATTTTCACTCTTGTGAAGTGAGCCTTGTTAGGAGATAATCCTATTAAAGTTTACAATACACACTATTAAATATGACCTGGTTAAAGATTTAATCACTTTATTAGGAGTGGCCTTGTTAGAGGACTTTAGAACATTCTATTAGAATGTCACCCAGTTAAAGGATTTACATAGACTATTAAGTCCTTATGACTGTTAAGTCAACCTTGATTAAAGGATTTCAAATACTATTCACAATGGAAAGAAAGTAACAATAGGTTTGATCTATTAAGTACAACTCAAATTGTATGTTTAGATATCTTGTTTAGCTCCTAATATTGACTCACTATTTGGCCTCCATTGTTATCTCAATCTCAGATTCACTTGGCAACCCTTCAAGAAATCACCCTTCACTTCTTCTCAACTCAATTAATCTTTTTTCTTAGATTCACTAGTTAATAGCATCAATAATAACTCCAACTCTCTGGAACTTCTTCTCATGTGCACAATATCTCTACTCATACAAAAAGTTTGCCTCTGTACCTCATTAAATAGGTAGTTTTGATATTTTTTTCGCTTAAACAACACTATAGATCTTAGGGTTCATGATTTGATCCATTAGATACGTCTCTAATTGTCATTATGTTTATCTCTTCTTTTCTACAAAATTATCCTTGAATTCATCTCCTAAGTCAATTACCTAATCCTCTCCTAAAATTAAATGATCCAACTCATCGATCCTTATCTTCAACATGTTTTTCATATCCCAAGAAATTAACTTAGTCATCTAGAAATTATGATTCCTCACAAATGGTTATAATGTTGTTCCTCAACCAACACTAAATTCTGACACTCGGTCATCACTGAGTTACTCGGTCGCTATAAATTTTATTGCTCAACATCAACATTTTCACTCGGTCAATATTGATACTTGATCAACATTGAATTTTCTCAACATCTACTGTGGCTCAGTTGACACTAGAATCACTTGACATGTCTGTCAAAATTCCTTAGTCTTTTACTATGTTACTTGATCAAGCCTACACATTTGATCTCTCTTTGCTCACACTTCTAAGACTTGAACATTACCATCTTCTCCACTTGCAACATGATTTAAACAATCACTTTATCTTGTCAAAGTCTAACTAATCAAATGTCCATTTGTAGTTTCCTCTTCATAACTCAATCTTTCCTCTAGATTCTTTTGTTATGAAAAACTTCTTAAATCCTCTTCATCAATCAAATAGATATGATATTTAGATAAGATAACAAACTATCTCACCAATAGATTTGACATCAATGACAACACAACAATTATTCCTATTGTAGTTTCCAACAATCTCCCTCTTTGGCATTGATGGAAACATCTTTTTTTTTTTTTGTTGCAAAAATATTTCAGGTTACCATACAATCCAAAATTGGTACACTCTTTGAGCAACACTCTCAATGTATCATATCTTTTGTTAATATCCTTAGTTTCATTTTGATGCATATCTCTAATTTGGAAACACCTCTTAAAAGCTTATGAACTCCCTAAGTAATCACTCTCTCTTACTTAATGTCTCTACTAGCATCCACTTGCTCTCTTTGGGATATTCTTTCCTAATGGATTCATATTTTTGTTAGCTTTCATTTCTTCATATAGTCTCTCCCTATTTGATATTCTATGCAATATGCAATCCCTCCCTCTTTGACAACAATGCCATAGATACTATCTCTTTCTCATACATCTTGATTATGTAGATAATTGCATGTCAAGTCTGAATTCTTCATCTATCATCTTCATATGACTGATCTTTTATATTTTCCTTCTTCTTTACTATTACCTTAGACAACTCCTAGTGTAGAACTGTCTGCATCAATGCATAAGATAGTTTGATCGACACATTTGATGCAATGCTTATCTATAGCTTAAGTTGTAATTCCTACCCCTACTTGAATTTTCTAATTTCTTTTGACTGGATTCTTTTAGGCCTATTCTATTATTATGTTTTATGATTAATGGTACTAGATTATCGAAATTGATTAGTTGTATTTCATATTCAATTGATATATATATATATATATATATATATATATATATATATATATATATATATATATATATATATATATATATATATATATATATATATATATATATATATATATATATATATATATATATATATATATATATATATATATATATATATATATATATATATGGTGCTGGATTATCAAAATTGATTAGTTGTATTTCATATATATATATATATATGTTGTGGTACTTAGTGCTAGTTATTTCAGTTATTGACTGATGTTAGTTAGACGAATGATTTTTATGCAGTTTCTAGGGATACTTACCCTACACTTGCATATGTATGGTGTGCATGTATGTTTTTTTTATGTTTGACGTTTCTGATGTGGTTGAGGAAGGGAGTCGTACTCACCTACTAGTTAGGATCTACACAATGAACCACTTCTTGATATTACCTGTTTAGTTTAGAATATTGTGCTTGTACATGCGTGGATTTTATGTAGATTGTAGGTATCGGGTATCGACTTCCCTGAATTGCTAGGATGAGTGTACCCTATCATAGTATTTCGATGGTACAAGTGGGGAGATAACTCTTGAGTGTAAATCCTAAACCCTAAGCCAATTGTCCTAGAAAATAAGACAAGCATTTGAGTTAGTTTACCCATCCAAATTTGTCAAGTGACTTGAATTCATGATTTTGACCTTGGAGTTTGATTATGTTCTCTGCCTTCAGTTGATTATCATTTTTGGTTTTGTGGGTATGTGGTGATTTTCTGTTATAATTAAATCAAATTAAAAGATAATTTAATGGAAATTTTATAAAGAAAATTCAATATTTAATTATATTTTATTAATTGAAAAATTAATTAAATAATAGAATTAAATTTAAAGATTTTATTAAAGTTCTATTTTTTGACATATTTATATTAATTTAATTTAATAATAATTATTTAGGAGTTTTATTTTAATAATAAACTCTAAATAATATTATTAATTGAATTAATAAATATATTAGTAAAACATCTCGTAATTAACTAGAGAGAGAAAACATAAATTTAATAAAGTTATTTTAATTAAATTGCATAAAGCGTATGCATGAAATTAAAATATAATAAATTAATAAGAGAGAGTAAGCAATTGTTTGATAAAGTTTATTTTAATTAAATCATATAAAGCTTATGCATGAACTTCAAATATAATAAATAAATAAGAGAGGGTAAGAAATTATTTAATTGAATTGTATAAAGCTTATGCATGAAATTAAAACATAATAAATTAATAATAGAGAGTAAGCAATTATTTAGTTAAGTTTATTTTAATTAAATTGCATTAGGCTTATGCATGAAATTAAAATATAATAAATTAATTAAAAGAGAAAGCAAATTAATTTGATAAAGATATTTTAATTTAAATTGCTTAAAGTTGTTGCATGAAAAATGTATAAGAAAATTCAATATTTAATTAATTGAAAAATTAATAAAATAAAATAATTGAATTTAAAAGATTAAATTAAAGTTATAATTTTAGTATATTTATATTTATTTAATTTATTAATAATTATTTAAGGTTTTATTTTAATAATAAACTCTAAATAATATTATTAGTTGAGTGATAAATATTATTTGATTAAAAAAAAACTATTAAAATATGTTAATATTTGATTTAATCAATGTAGACACCTAAATTTGTCCCATTTTCTGACCAATTAAATAAATATTTAATATTTATTTAATTCCCCTACTTTAATTAAATAAATTTTACATTTATTTAATTACATTTGCCTTACCTTGATTTAAATAAACTAAGGTTTATTTAAATCCTAACCTATTCCCCTTGCATCCTAACCCATTCCCTTTAATTAAGTATGTCATTTACTTAATTAATTCCCTCCTAATCCCCCTTGGAATTAAATATTACATTTAATCCTATTTGAGCACATGACTCCTACATTTAACCCTCACCTAACCTCACTACTCTAACCTAGCCCATCTTGCTAAACCTACCCACTTTCTAATCATGCTTGCTTTGCATAATCATCCTAGCTAATCACCTCTTAGTCCTAAGTGTGTTCTCACACATGTGTGAGGAATCCTCACACATGTGTGAGAGATGTTCACACTTTCCTTATCCCTCATGTCTTGCATGTCTCTTGCACACTTTCCCTCTTGCATGAGAGTCAAGGTGTCTCACACATGTGTGAGAAGCCATGCCTTCTCACACCTCTTGCACACTTGTCCTCTTGCATGAAAATCAAGTTGTCTCACACGTGTGAGAAGCCATGCCTTCTCACACCTCTTGCACACTTGTCCCCTTGCATGAGAGTCAAGTTGTCTCACATGTGTGAGAAGCCATGCTTCTCACACCTCATTGATCATGTCACCATCAAAGGTTGTTCACACATGTGTGAGCATATTGCCCCCTTTAAATGGTCAAAATCCTAATCCATGTGGAGTCTACTTGTCCTCCACCTCATTGACACCTCATTGATCCTGAGAGATCCTAGCCCTCCATCTTGCCTTCAATCTCAACCATCCGTTGCATCCATTTTCCTATAAATGGAGAGACCTCTCCTCATTTTCAAGAAGACCTACCTCATTGTTATGTTGCTGGATTTGTGAGCAACCACATCCCATGAGCAATGAAATCATCTAGACTTGATGGTTTCATGAGGTTTGCATATGTGTTATTTTGATTTCATTAATACTCTCGTTTGTTTCATGTTTTTCATTTACATGTCTTCTTTCATATTTTGAGGTTTTGCATGATAATGTAGGAATATATGTTAGTTGCTTAATGCTTATTCCTTTAGTTACATTTTTACGCAACACATTTTGGCATGCTCGGTGGGACCCATGTCCTTGGTTTCACTTCAAAAATTCACAAACTACCTTAGTTTAGTCGTAAAACATCGGATTGTCATCTTCGCAGGCCGCAACGTCGTCTAAGATTGTCATTTGTGCAGACCAGCATCTCCGCAAATTGGCATCTTTGCAGATTAGCGTCTGCGCAAATTGGCGTCTCCGCATTTTTCCATTTTAAAAAAATTCTATTATGTCGTCTACGAATTTTGTTTGTCATCTCCGCTTCGTAGATTGTCGTCTGCATTGTAGGTGCACTAAACTGTCATCTCCACCTCTAAAATTATCGTCTGCAATTTTTTGGTGACCTTCTACTTTGTCGTCTTCGATTTTTTGGCAACCTATTCTGTTGTTTGCAATTTTTTGGTGACCTTTCTATTATGTCGTCTGTGATTTTTTGACGACCTTTCTATTTTGTCGTTTACGTTATCTTATCATTTGAGTGGTTTGTCATCTACGTGGTTTGTGGTTTGCACTTTCTGTCGTCTTTGCATTTTGGCGTCTGCATGTTTTAGCGTCTACGTGTTCTGTCGTCTGCGTTCTTGAACATCAATCCTTAATCAATTCATCAAGTTGACCCACTCAGCTAATAATCCATTAACCATATTCAAACATCATTATCATGGGATGAATCCTTCCTAATCCTTGGATGTGCATTACGCTTAGCATTAACTTTGCCATCCTTAATCAATCATCATCAATCGATCCATTAATGGGTTTTCAGCTTGACTAAGGGCAAAATGGTGTTTGCTTTTGGTCTTTTGTGCATGGTTGCTTGATTACTTGTATGCATTAGCATTTTTTGCATTTATCATGGTCTTTGCATCCTATTGTCCTAGGAATCATGGTCTTCCATATCATGGTTTCATAAGGCATATGGTTGTATTAGACCCCTTTTTATCACGTACTTGACACATGGTCATCTTGGTTCCTCATACCTTGGTGCATAATGTCGAATACAATTTCAAACTTAGGTTGTTCACACCATTGCAGCATAACTTTCCCCCTCCCTTCCATTCTTCCTATC
The DNA here is from genome assembly GCA_028749045.1 of Cupressus sempervirens. Lineage (NCBI taxonomy): Eukaryota > Viridiplantae > Streptophyta > Pinopsida > Cupressales > Cupressaceae > Cupressus > Cupressus sempervirens. The sequence goes on from CM053784.1 coordinate 345,081,350, forward strand.
CATTTCGAGAGAACATCCGTGTTCTCCTAACCCACATGTCCTCTTGAGGGGCATACCCTTCCACCCTCGTCATCCTTCCTCATCCTTTCATGACTGGGGCATCACACTACTAGTCTTATCCTCCTAGCCACTATATTTTATTCTTCTTTGATATAACATTACTAATTCTATATCAAAGAGGGGCAAAATGTAGACACCTAAATTTGTCCAAAACTCATTTCCTGACCAATTAAATAAATATTTAATATTTATTTAATTCCCCTACCTTAATTAAATAAATTTTACATTTATTTAATTACATTTGCCTTACCTTGATTTAAATAAACTAAAGTTTATTTAAATCCTAACCTATTCCCCTTGCATCCTAACCCATTCCCTTTAATTAAGTATGTCATTTACTTAATTAATTCCCTCATAATCCCCCTTGGAATAAAATATTACATTTAATCCTATTTGAGCACATGGCTCCTACATTTAACCCTCACTTAACCTCACTACTCTAACCTAGCCCATCTTGCTAAACCTACCCACTTCCTAATCATGCTTGCTTTGCATAATCATCCTAGCTAATCACCTCTTAGTCCTAAGTGTGTTCTCACACATGTGTGAGGAATCCTCACACATGTGTGAGAGATGTTCACACTTTCCTTATCCCTCATGTCTTGCATGTCTCTTGCACACTTTCCCTCTTGCATGAGAGTCAAGGTGTCTCACACATGTGTGAGAAGCCATGCCTTCTCACACCTCTTGCACACTTGTCCTCTTGCATGAAAATCAAGTTGTCTCACACATGTGTGAGAAGCCGTGCCTTCTCACGCCTCTTGCACACTTGTCCTCTTGCATGAGAGTCAAGTTGTCTCACATGTGTGAGAAGCCATGCTTCTCACACCTCATTGATCATGTCACCATCAAAGGTTGTTCATACATGTGTGAGCATATTGCCCCCTTTGAATGGTCAAAACCCTAATCCATGTGGAGTCTACTTGTTCTCCACCTCATTGACACCTCATCGATCCTGAGAGATCCTAGCCCTCCATCTTGCCTTCAATCTCAACCGTCCGTTGCATCCATTTTTCTATGAATGGAGAGACCTCTCCTCATTTTCAAGAAGACCTTCTACCTCATTGTTATGCTGTTGGATTTGTGAGCAACCACATCCCATGAGCAATGAAATCATCTAGACTTGATGGTTTCATGAGGTTTGCATATGTGCTATTTTGATTTCATTAATACTCTTGTTTATTTCATGTTGTTCATTTACATGTCTTCTTTCATATTTTGAGGTTTTGCATGATAATGTAGGAATATATGTTAGTTGCTTAATGTTTATTCTTTTAGTTACATTTTTATGCAACACAATCAAAAATTAATTAAATTTATGCTTTAAATAAAAAGTCTAAATTAGAGGTCTAAATTTTAAAAATTGTTGAAGAAAAATTAGAATATGATGTTATTTAATTAATTAGAAATTAATTAAATATGTACTTCAGTTTAAAATATTTATTTCTAATTTAAGAAGTTGGATAAAAATAGAATTAAAATATTAAAAGATTAAAGATTTAATATTATTTTATTATGATTATTTAATTAATAATTATTAAATTAGAGTTGCATCTAAATAATGAGCTTTAATTATTCTTATTAATTTAAATAATAAACTATGCTTTAAATAGTGCTTACACTAATAAATAAGTGGACGAAAAGAAAATATAAAAGAATATTTTAATTAAAAAGTTCTTTAAATGTGCATGAAAAAATTAAATTTAAAATATTTGATTAAATTTCTAATTTAGGCATATTTATACTTATTCATTTTTTGATCGATAAATGGTCAAAGGCCAAGATAATTTTATTAAAATAAAAATAATCAGTACAATAGCAATCCACCGTTCAAACGGGCATTGGTAGGAAAGAATGGGGAAGAAAACCTCTAGTCTCGCCCGAGACCATAGTCCTATATTATTACATCAGTAAAGGGGCATACCCTCGTAAAATTATCTCAAATATTTACATCAATTTAAATTAGAAATTTGAGCTTAAAGCTCCTTGTTACATATCAAAGTTTCTTAAATTTGTCACTATTTTTACAATCTTTCATAGTTCTGTATCAAGCATCCCTGTCTGCTTCTCTTACCAATCAAACTAGTTAATCATGAGACTAGTAAACAATTTAATACAACAATGTATAAATTAATAGATTATTTTCAAATTAATTACCAAATCTTTAACTCAAAAGAAGTCAATAACTTTATCAACAACAAATCGAGGAAGATAGAACATAAAGACTTAAAGAGAACTAGAAATCAACCTAAACATACGAAAACCTGAGAGACCCATTAGATATTAGAGAAGACATCAAACCATAAATACTTAAATCCAATACTCATAACTGAAACGAGAGGCATTGATATATACATGAATAAATAAGATCTCTAATCTTGTATACGCTCTTATAAACTTAAAATTACCAAAGGATCGACAAGCTACAATCCTGTCATAGTGACAACATAAAGGTCTTAATCTGAATGACAGAGAAACACTTCAAGTGATTCAAATCTTAGCTTTTTGTGAAAACATCAAAACATAAACAAAACATTTGATTAGCATCGGACTTAATCCCATTTGGGAACAAGGACCCCTTCGTGATGATAGAAAGGGAAGACCTTAAAAATCCCTATATAAAATCTACCATACTTAGAATATACCAATCCATTGTAACTAAAGATGCTAGAATAATTCTAAAAAAGAACAACTAATCTTGAATCCCCAAATGCATTTGTAAACAAAACAAATAGATAAGATATGGAAATCCTGATTATGAATCTTAGCTATACAATTAGAAGATGATAAATACGAGAAATCAGCTGATTCAAATTTCCACAAAACTAAATTTAGAGATTCTCAAATCAACAAATCTGAAACAAAATTTTCTACCACCATATATCGAAATCATATACACGTTACTAGCTTCATTTTCCATTGTAAAGGGTTTCAAACAGAATTAATAACCCTAATGTCCAATTTCAGCAAATCAATCTAGGGATAGAACAGAGCTATCCTTAGAACACCAGAATTATCATCATATGCAACCCAAAATTCAACCCATTAAATCACGAAAATAAAATATATGTAGCTAAAAATAGAATGGGCCATAATGAGTCCAGCCCGAATAAGCCATAAAGCATATAATTGTGACATACTATAAAGTCTAGATTATATTAACAGAGTAGCATATTTACAATTAGGATCATACCATAGCTATTCGCACCAATATGAAAGTTTCCAAAATTTCAGAACCAGAGAACCTAACTACAACAAACCTTCAAAGTTTATATATAACAAGATGATAGAAACCATAATCCTTAATATGCAGTGGATAATAGTATCACAAACCCTAGAGATAAATCTGAACAAAAAAACTTTCCCTTGGATCTATTAATTAACCATTTACTTCCAATACACCATGATGACCTCTAGGATATCATTCAGTTTCTCAACTAGGAAATTCATAGGGAATTCGAAGTCTTATTTTGCCCTGCTAGTTTTTTCAGAGTTTGACATACACAAATTGAGGGCATTGAGGTTATTGAATACCACTCCAGGTTGTATATAAGCATTGAACAGATTGAGATAGTTTGTTATCCAATCTTTGCTCTCGTCCTAACCAATCCTTCTCCACTATAGTAGAAAATTAATGCTTTTCTCCATCTTGGGCCATTCTTGGTAGAAAGCCAGATTTTCTCTTATAATCAAGGTCAGACGTTGAAATGCTGTCTCTAGATCTGGTGATCCCATTGGAAGACATGTATTTCTCTAGGAGTGGTATGCGAAGTTTATCATCTATGCTATAAACAAAGATATCACAACATAAACTAACAATGTCCCCTAATTCGACCTTTGCTCTCGCCAAACACCCAATGAACGAACCAATAATGTTACTATTTGTCCTCCAAGAAGCCCTATGACAAAAAACCCCTCCCTGATGGCCCTATTAATAGCAATCCTAGTCATGTCATCTACTAAATTGAGCAATCTATTCCATCTTTCTAGTTTGACATTAGCAAGGAAAGCCATAGTGCGATTTTTAGTGGTGTGATAAATATAAATGTTGGTATCCATTTGCAGAGATGAAAGAGATCAATTGAAAATGACAGATGGAGATTCTAGATGAAAACAAAAGGAAACAAAAAATCTAGAAGTCCATCATGATGACTGTTATCTATTTTTGCCCCCGCCAAAAATTTGAATTCGAATACCTGAGCCCACCCAATGACCACTTTCTATCTTTTATATTATTTTAATGCCTGGGAAATATCAAAAAAATAAATAAACAAAAAACCTTATGATATTTTCTATTTCCCTAGGTTTATTTCCACTGGCCAGTCATAATATCGCAAAAGGAAAGATTCGGGTCTACAATCTTATGATAGCGACATAAGATTGTAAGGTGATTTCCAAGACCCCACGATGCTACGACACCCCCCTTTATCGTGAGATCATAAATCAAGTTCCTGAGCTCTTTGATGTTACGATGAGGCTCCTCCTTGTCATGAGATCGGGAGGAGAATTTTAAAGGGTTATGATGACACGATGTTGTGTTATCATAAGATTGTAAAGAGCATAGAACAAAGGGATGAGTTATCAAACACATAGCAGTCTCCTGATTAAATAGTGTGTGCGCGAATGCCAGGTTAGATGATGTCAAAATTTGTGGGCCCAGAAGTATTAAAAGACACGGTAACATCCTACTTAACATTTGTGGGCTGGAAGTTTTGACTCCATCGGAGCTCACTATATCGCTACTAGGAAGTTCTAAATTTTTCCGATAGCAAGGTAGTGACATGCCTAGGAATGAGAAACACGGTAGGGTTCAAAAAAAATGGAAATTAAATAATACATATGTGTGCCAACATGTTAAGCTAGCTCAGTGATAGCAGTACCTAGACCCACGCCTCTTTCATTAAATACATGAGGAGTTCTGACCATCAGATCAAGCTAGAATCTACGATCATCACTATCTCACTATGGTGAGTTGCATGAAGGTTGCAAATAGTGACATAGCAAGTATTGGACCCAACACCCTATGGGGTACCTTGTGCAGTTTTTGTACCCTTGATTTGATCTCAGATCGACGATTGTCACTATCTCACCATGAAGAGTTACTCGGAGGATATGCATAGCGAGGTAGCAACCTATTGACATGTGTCCTCAGTCACTAGTGGGCCCAAACATAAATACCATCAAGGAAGGAGCTGTGTACATGCGCAATTTTCATTGGATTGACTGGCCAGCTTGTCAAGAGGAACGCCAGGTTGTTTTTCTTCATGTCCCATGATCATAGGATTTTTATCAATCAATGATACTCGCTCACTCACTATGGCAAGGTGCTCACTTTTTATGTATAGCGAGATAGCGATTTAGTGACACGTGTCCTTGCGGGCCTAGGGAGATAACACTGTGGTTGGCATTAACAGTTAGAGGCTGGTAGTTGGGAGATCGCCACGGTCAAGATTCTGAGGAGGTGGCATAGTTAGTTATAAAGATGTGGTCAAACTCGGGAAGACCTTGTGAGGTGGCAAAAAAGATGAAAGGCTATTGGCCCATGTGGCCCATTTGGGTTGTAAGACTCAGTTGACTATTGTTTTTTGTTGATTCATGAGCTAGAAACAAAGGAGATCAAATTCTCCTACGCGATCTAATCCCTGTAATCAATGCCAACTACCCTTGAATGAATGTTGAACTCAATGAACGAAGGAGAACACTCCACCACCTCAATTTATCTATCTACTTGGTAAGAATGGTTAATGGTGCCATTCTGTCTGGGCCCTGTTTCAACAAAATATCAGATTTTCTCCAGATCTTTATCGAGACTTAATGGCAGTAGTTGTGGAGTAACTTCAGTGAGAAAATATCTCAGTTATGCTTGAGCTATAAAGACAATTTTTTTAGATTTTGTTACAGTCGACTCTTCTCTGACTTCTTTGGTATTGCTCTGCAATTTCACTGTAAATTCCCTTTGCCTCTGAACTATATGACATTTTTCCTAATCTCCTTTAGCCATTGATGTAAAGTGCAAGAACTATTTGCCTCTCATTGGTGTATTGTAGAGATCTGCAATCTTGTATGACTATATCTCTTTTGGCTTATGAATGATATATAAGTGAATCTTCTCTTTCCTTGTGTCATTCATTTGGGTTTTCTGATCTGTATGTGATTGTTGTTAGATTAAAGCATGTCTGGATGTGTATATCTCTTAGTGTCATGATGGTTCAATAGTGCAAGTATGGGTAGAGATTGGTTTGAACACTCTATTTTGGTGCATCACCCCCTTTAGGTTAGAGTAGGTAGATTTTCTTTCATGCATTCCTTCTCCCTTTTCCTCTCCAAGAGTAGTTAAGTGCACCTTGATAGTAAAGGAAGTCAGCCTTCTCCGAAGACTCAACCTTACAGTTCAAGTCCCATAGCTTGGAGGTTGTTTCGATGTTTCACAAGGTTGTCCTTAGGTAAAAACTTTGGACAAGGGTGCAAACCTTTGTGACAATAGTTTTTGGCATGCCCGGTGGGACAATATTAAGAAAATTTCAAGTCTACTGGTGTCAAAAGGAATATTTCAAGATTAATACCGAGGAGATAGTACTGGCTTCGATATTCAAGCCTTCAAGAGGCTCATTCTTCAAGTACTTGGTGACTCTAAGCTTCAAATACATTTGGTTCCAGACCAAAGTTGCAGTAATTCATGCCCAAAGCTGAAACAAGGGCATCTTCTAGAGGTAAATTTTAGTACCAAGAGCTTTCATTTTCAAATCCTAGAAGAAGGAAGGCTAGAGTATCTTTATCACCAATTAGGAGTGCAATAGCAACAAATACACTTGCAAGATCCATCTCTACTCCTCCTACTATTAGATCTCAGCCTAGATTGCCATCAACACATATCAATAGATCACTTGTCTATATGGCACAACCTAGAGCCCATACTTTTGCCACCTTTAATGGTGGAAGTCCTCTTTTATTGGCCCAAAGACATGACATACCAATAGCTACACTCAAAAGTATTCTAGAGTTTACTGGTGAAACTTCTATCTCTCCCTCAGAACACATACAAGAGGTTGCAAATGTCTGTAATATCCATGGTATTACAGAGGATGATGTTGTAGTTAGGCTTCTAGCCTCATCCTTGAAAGGAAAAGCATTACAATGGTATAGAGGTTTGGCTCATGGTTCTATAATAGATTGGGATGGATTAGGAGTAGGACTGTGCAAACACTTTGAGGACAAAAGTGACCATTTGTCACTTTTAGAATAGTTGACTACTATAAAAAGAGCCCCCCATGAATGTATGATAGATTTCAAAAGACATGGAATAGAATACCTACTCTAGTAAAGCCTACCCTTGGTAATGATTTCTTGCATTACCTCAGAGCTTTTAATAGTGATATTGCCACTAAAATTCAAACTATGGGAGGAGATACCTTACCTAATTCTTATGACATAGCAATAAAGTCAGAAAACATCCTAATACAAGGAGGTAAGCTAGCTCCAAGGCCTTCTATGCCATTCTTCCCTGATGTTCCAAATCACCAACTAGAAATGGCTCCTCTTCCCACAACTTCCACATCACGATCCCTTGCTCTAGTCCCTCAGGCTTCCACATCTTCAAATGGAATAGATGAAATAAAGGAAATGATGCAATCTATGATGCTAAACATAGATAAAAGATTGCAGGGCCAAGAGAAGAAGCTGGAGGATAGCTTCTCTGTAATGCAGAAAGTGAGCAACAAGGTGGTGACTTTAGAGAGACAACAAGCTCAAAGTAGTAAGGTTCATCAATTGCAACATCAAACTCTGAATAGTGGTAGGCCTCCAAATCATAATCATGAGAATATTTCTTTTGATCAGAATAGGCAGAATAGCCATGCTTCAACCTCAAATATAAACCAAAGCAGGGCCATAGTTCCTCAAAACAACATGGCCCAAGATCAGGATTTTTGTCCCTCCTATAACTACTCCTATGCCCGTTGCATGTGTCAGAAGGCTGAATCTTATTTGGCCTTGATCATCCAAGAGCCGCAACAGGACGATCATATAAGGAGGACCAATTTAAAGATGCCTCATGTATGCGAGGACAAGGTGATTGCTCCTTTATGAATCATCAAGTGGAGGAACATTGCAATGTAAATCGAGATTCCATTGCTCACAACACTAGGAGAAAAAGAAGAGCTATTGAAGATGCTACCCTCCTCCTCCCAATCATGCCTCAACTTCAAATGAAATACCTCATGAGAAAGCAATAAATGATCAATCAAATACTTCTCAGTAGCAAAGGCGAAATAATGTTAGAAAATATGTAAGTGATCCTCAGGTTGTTCCATCTCAACCTCCTACAAATGTAGCTCCCAAGGCTGCTACCAAGGTACCTACTGCGCCATTCAGTGTGGTAGAACAAATGTAGAAGACAAATGTGAACATTTCCATGTGGGATGTTGTTTCTACTATACCCATGCAAAAGAGGTTGCTACAACAAGAATTGGAAAGTATTGAACCAAAGGATCAACCACCCAGCATGGAAAGTGCCACAAGCCTAGTACAACCATCAAGGGAGGAAGAAACAAATAAAAAGGTTAGACCCCTTCCATTTTATGTTTCTCTAATTATAGGGGATAAACTAGTCCACAATTGCATGATTGATTTAGGGGCTAGTAGTTCAGTGATGCTTAGGTGTGTTGCTGATGCTTTGGGAATGAAATATGAGCCCATTGTTACGGATGTATTACAGCTGGATGGTAGTACTATCAAGAATTTAAGGATCCTTAGGAATGTGGAAATGGCCCTACATGCATGCCCTGGTTGTACTGTAACTCAAGATATATCCATTGATGAAGTCAAGCCACATTTTTCCATCTATCTGTCAAGAGACTTCACTGCCCAAATAGTTGGTTACATATCTTCTGATTGGTCATATATGTCTTTTAGGACAAGATATGGGACCAAATCTTCAATTAGAGTAGAGCCTCTAGCCCTCCATCATACTGAACCCTACTCCCCTAATCTCATCAACATGAACTGCACTATCCTAGAAATGGATGAGAATGACATAATGAATGAGCCTACTACTTTCCTAGTAGAGATACCTGATTTTATCTTAGATGAATGGGCTAATGCATATCAATTTGATCCTATGCTAGAAACCCTTGAGGCAGGCCTTAGTACATACTGTACGTTAGAGAAAGATGCTCTAGTTCCCAATCTTGTGGAGACTAAAGAAGATGTGAGTGGGATATGGAGCATGTACTTTGATGGATCAAGGAATAAGAATGGATTAGGGGCTGGTGTGATGTTGATTTCTCCTGCACAAGTAAGGTACTACTTCTCCTTTAGGCTCTAGTTCAGTTGCAATAATAATGTGGCCAAGTATGAATCCTTGATTCAAGGTCTCCTACTTGCTCAGAAAAGAGGAATTCAAGCCTTAAGTGTATATGGAGATAGTGAGTTGGTGGTTAAACAAGTGAGAAATCAGAATATCACCAAGAATGGTTTGCTCAAGTCTTATAAACATAGTGTATGGGATTTTCGTGAGGGTTTCAATGCATTTAATATTCAAAGCATCCCTAGAAAAGAAAATAGATATGCTGATAGACTTGCAGCAATAGGTGCATCTCATGATGTGCCAGAGAATCTTGAGGAGAAGAAGAAGCAAAAAATCAAAATGGTAGTAAGGCCTACCATCCTTGACAACAACATCCATTGGCAAGTGTTTGAATTAGATGAACAAATTTTAAGCTTCTTGTAGAATAAATCAGAATTTTCAGATAGAAACTAGTCAAGACTGCAGGATCAATATGTTGATCAAATCATTAATCTCAGTTCCAACAAATCGCCTAAGGGTCTCATTACCTTAGAGAGTGTTTTTAATCCTGATGACCAAGCAAGAGGTAGAGTCATAAACTTAGCTACTAATGAAGTTGATCACACCCCAGTCATGGTTGTTGATGGAAAATCCTTAAACATGGGGAAGGTATGTTCTGAGATTGAGCAAGAAAGTTTTATTCATCTATGTCAAGAATTTAATGATATATTTTCTTGGATGTATGATGATTTAAAGGGTTTTGACCCAAGGTTGTTTCAGCATACCATAGATTTAATTGATGATGTCAGACTAGTAAGACAAAAATAGAGGCTAGTGAATCCCAAAATTGAACCCTTAATGAGAAAAGAGCTATCCAAATTGATTGAGGCCAATATATTTTTCCCCATCAAGCACTCATCATGGGTAGCAAACCTTGTCCCTGTTAGGAAGAAGAATGGATAAATTAGATTGTGTGTAGACTTTAGGGACCTTAACTAAGCTTCCCTTAAAGATCACCATCTTCTCCCTTCCATGGAGCAGATTTTGTCCAAGGTTAGTGGTTCAAAGAGGTTTTCATTTCTTGATGGATTTTCTGGCTATAATCAAGTACTGGTCAAAGAGTCTAATAGGTACAAGACTGCATTCACTACCAAATGGGGTACCTATGCTTATTCTAAGATGCCATTTGGGCTAACCAATGTAGGTGCTACATTTCAGAAGGTAATGGAAATGGCCTTCAAAAACATGATTGAAAAGTTTGTATTAGTTTACCTTGATGATATCACAGTGTATTCAAAGAGTGCAGAAGATCATTTTGATCATTTGAGATAGGTGTTCTTAAGGTGTAGAGAGTTTGGGGTATCTCTTAACCCAAGCAAGTGTGTCTTTGCTACCAATCAAGGAAAATTATTAGGACACATTGTATATGAGGATGGTTTAACCATTGATCCAGAAAGAATAAAAGCAATACTTGCTCTCCCTCTTCCTAAACATAAGAAAGGGTTGCTAAGTTTCCTTGGTAGGATAAATTTTGTGAAAAGATTTATCCCTAATCTTGCTACCATGGTAAAACCCCTTACAACTATGCTCAAGAAAAGTATGGTCTTTGCATGGAGCAAGGAAGGGAAAGAAAGTTTTGAAGAGATCAAGGTAGCCATAGCCTCAGCCCCCACTCTCATTAATCCAAATTTTGAAAAGGATTTCATCCTTTATACCCCAGGTGGCAAGTCAAGTATTTCTGTTGTCTTGACTCAAACAAATGATAAAGATGAAGAGCAGCCCATAGCCTTCTTTAGTGAAGGGCTTAAAGAGTATGAAGACAAATACAACTATGTAGAGAAGAAAGCCCTTGCAGTCATCAGAGCTTTAAAGAAATTTAGACACCTCCTGTCTCATAATAAAATTCATTTGTTAGTACCCCATGCCAGTGTGAAGGATTTCCTTTTGAGCAAAGATATTAGTGAGAAGAGAGCTAGTTGGATTACTAAAGTAACGGAATATGATGTTGACATCTAGATCACCAAGCTGGTAAGAGGGAAGGGGTTGTGCAAATAGATGATATCATCTTAGGAACCTGATGAGGAAGTTGTTATGATACTAATGGAGCAACAAGAGACAAGAAATAATGACCCAAGGAATTGGATGGATGATATGAAGAATTTCTTATTAGGCAATGGATATCCTTAAGGATTAGATAGAACTGAAAGGAGACAGTATAGATTACAGTCAATTCCTTATGTTATAGTTGATGGTATCCTTTTTAGGAAAGATTTTAATGGAGCCCTATTAAGATGCATTGACATAGACCAAGCTGAAAGAATGATTAGAGAGCTTCATGATGGTCCTGATGGTGGTCACTTCTCAGTAAGGACAACTACAATGAAGGTCATCAGGGCTGGTTACTACTGGCCATCCTTGTTCCATGATTGTCATAGGTATGTGAGGAAGTGTGAAAAATGTGCCTTCTTTTCTAGTAAACAAAAGCTTGCAGCCCTTCCTCTTCATCCCATTCAGGTGGACCAACCTTTTGCTCAATGGGGATTGGATTTCATAGGCCCTATCAATCCTCCTTCTAGTTCTGGTCACAAATGGATTTTAGCTGCTATAGATTATTTCACTAGATGGACAAAAGAAATTGCATTGAAGGATGCCAGAGAATCTTTAGTTGTTGAGTTCCTTGATGGAATTATGACCAGGTTTGGTGCCCCTTCAACCGTTATTTTAGATAATGCAAAATCTTTTGTAGGAGCTCAGATTTGTGCATTGGTAGTTGACCATAATATCTACTTAAGCACATCCTCAAACTACTATCCTCAGGGTAATGGTTTGGCTAAGTCGTCCAAAAAAAATTTGATTAGGATTATGAAAAGAACTATAGAGGATAACCAGAGGTGTTGGCATCAAAAGTTGAGGACTGCATTGTGGGTTGACAAAATAAAACCTAAGAGGTCAATAGGAAATTCACCATTTATGTTGGTATATGGTAGAGAAGCAAGGCTTTTAGTTTCATTAGAATTCCTATCCCTAGAACTAGCTCATCAGCTGGAGCTAATTGAAGATGATGCCATGATAGTAAGAATAGTAGAGCTGATGGAGTTGGAAGAGAAAAGAAATCAGGCCATGCAAACCTTAGAAACACATCAGCAATAGGTGAAAAGGAGCTTTGATAAAAAGGCTAGGGTCAGAACCTTTAGAGAGGGTGATTTGGTTTTGAAATGGGATGCAGACAGGGAAAAACTCAAAATTTGGTGCACTGTGGTGTGGTCCCTACCTGATTGTCAGTTGCAAGCAGGCCAATGCTTTTCAATTAAGTAGGCCTGATGGTGAAGTTTTGCCTATCTCAGTCAATAGGATCTATCTCAAACTATGTTTCTGATAGGGTTTGAGGTTTCATGTACAAAGGTAGCTTAGTTTTCCTTCTATTGGTTTCCTGCTTTCCAAGAAGTGCACGAGCACAAGTTTCTCTCTGTGAGATAGCTTAGTTTTTTTTCAAAGTTTTGAAGGTTGTAGAAGGTTTTTTGGTCTTTGGTTCTAGTTGCAGAGATAGAGGGAAATTTTTTAGGGTTTGGTTCCCATAGAGGTAGGGTTAGGGTTTCACAGTGCACTGATCCAAATATTTTGTGACTCTACAGCCCAAGGATGCATAAGGTCACTGGTCACATGCATAGCTGGCTTGCATCCCCTCTGAGGCGCTAGAAATGTTATCTATTTTTGCCCTCGCCAAAAATTTGAATTCAAATACCTAAACCCATCCAACGGCCACTTCCCATCTTTTATATTATTTTAATGCCTAGGAAATATCAAAAAAATAAAGAAGCAAAAAACCTTATGATATTTTCTATTTCCCTAGGTTTATTTCCGCTGGCCAGTTGTAATATCGCAAAAGGAAAGATTTGGGTCTACGATCTTACGATAGCAGCGTAAGATTGTAAGGTGATTTTTGAGACCCCACGATGCTATGACACCCCCCTTTGCTGTAAGATCATAAATCAAGTTCCTGAGCTCTTCAATGTTACGATGAGGCCCCTCCTTGTCGTGAGATTAGGAGGATAATTTTAAAGGGTTATGATGACATGATGTTGTGTTATCGTAGGATTGTAAAGAGCATAAAGGTGAACAGAGGGATGAGTTACCAAACAAATAGTAGTATCCTAATTGGATAGTGTGTGTGTGGATGCCATGTCATATGATGTCAAAATTCATGGGCCCATAAGTATTAAAAGACACGACAGCATCTGACTTAACATTTGTGGGCCGGATATTTTGACTCTGTCGAAGCTTGGTATATTGCTATCGAGAAGTTGTAATTTTCATCAGTAGTGAGGTAGCGACATGCCTAAGAATGAAAAAAACAATAGGGTTCAAAAAAATGGAAATTAAATAATACATATGTGTGCCAACATGTTAAGCCAACTCAATGACAACAGTACCTAGACCCATGCCCCTTTCATAAAATACATCAGGAGTTCTGACCATTGGATCAAGCTAGAATCTATGATCGTCGCTATCTCACTATGGTGAGTTGCACGAAGGTTACAAATAGTGACATAGTGAGTATGGGACCCACCACTCTATAGGGTACCTTGTGCAGTTTCTATACCCTTGATTTGATCTCAGATCGACGACCGTCACTATCTCGCCATGAAGAGTTACTCGAAGGATATGCATAGCGAGGTAGCGACCTGTTGACATGTGTCCTCAATCGCCAGTGGGCCCAAATGGAAATACCATCAAGGAAGTAGCTATGTATGTGGGTAGTTTTCATTGGATTGACTGGCCAACTTGTCAAGAGGAATGCTAGGTTGTTTTTCTCTGTGTCCCATGATTGTACAATTTTTATCAATCAACGATACTCGCTAACTCGCTATGGAAAGGTACTCCCTTTTTATGTATAGCAAGATAGTGATTCAGTGACATGTGTTCTTGCAGGCCTGGGGAGATAATGCTATGGTTGGCATTAATAGTTAGAGTTTGTTAGTTGGGAGATTGGCATGATCAAGATTCTAAGGAGGTGGCACAGTCCGTTATAAAGATGTGGTCAAACTCAGGAAGACCTTGCAAGGTGGCAAAAAAGATGAAAGGCTATTGGCTCACGTGGCCTATTTGGATTGTAAGACTTAGTTGATTGCTATTTTTTGCTGATTCATGAGCCAAAAATGAAGGAGATCAAATTTTCCTGCGCTATCTGATCCCTGTAACCAATGCCAACCACCCTTGAATGAATACTGAACTCAGTGAATGAAGGAGAACACTCCACCACCTTAGTTTATCCATCTACTTGGTCAGAATGGTTAATGGCACCATTCTATTAGGGCCTTGTTTCAACAAAATATCAGATTTTCTCCAGATCTTTATAAGGACTTAATGGTAGTAGTTGCGGAGTAACTTCAGTGAGAAAATATCTCAGTTATGCCTAAGCTATAAAGGAAATTTTTGTAGATTTTGTTACATTCAACTCTTCTCTAACTTCTCTGGTATTGCTCTGCAATTTCACTATAAATTCCGTTTGCCTCTAAATTAATCTTTGCATTTTGAAGAGTAACATTCTTGTTACTAGAATTCTTTTCTGTTTCTTCAGTTCAAAGTTCTCTTAAAATCTGATTTATAAGCCCAGGATGATTTTCCAAATCTGCAACTGAGTTCATTATGCAATCATCATTTTTCTCTGAATATGTTCCTTGCTTATTAATCTTGGAGTCACTCTTGATAATATCCTCATTCTAAATGATTAAAATATCTCTTCTCAAGTCTTCACAAGTATAATTTTTGCCTCCTAATTTAAGAATCCTCTATATTAAAGCTTCCTTTTGAGCTTCAGAACTTTTATGGATATTTTCAAAATCGAATACCTCAATTAATTCATCCTTTAATAAATTAAGACTTTCTACTTCTGATTTTGATATATTCAAGATATCTATTTTTGAATCCAAAAGAATATCCTTAATTAGGAAATCTTGAACTTCCTCTACAAGAGGCTTTTCTGCTTTTTCTTTATCCTTTTGATTGATGACAAGTGTGAATGGAGAACTTATTGAAGTTGCTAGAGTCTGCCAAAACTTATATAATCTATAAGAAACCAGACTAACTTCTTTGTCTTCAAATAACTGCTTCTACACCTGGCCATGTTCCATTTTTCTCATGTAATTCTGACTTTGATATCCCTCTGCCTTTTTTGTGTTTGATTTAAATAACATATAATTTTCTATATCTTCTATGTTGTTTTCTTTAATGTCCCATGTTTCCTTTGCTTTTTGTGAACTTGAGATAACTCTAGCTTTTCCATCTTCGAGTGTAAGATTCACTTCAGCTTCTGTAGATACTCCATTAAGAGGGGAGCCGATTACCTTTTGCTTGTTTGATATGGAGTTAAAAATTTCCATTACTTTTTCCTTGCATGAAAATTGTTGTTGCAAATTCTGTATTTCTTTGCTTCCACTATTTTTACTAGCTATGTCAGGTTCTTCTTTCATGCATTGTCCCATTTTACTTTTTGAAGATTTCTTCTTTCATGCATTGTCCCATTTTACTTTTTGAAGATCTTTCCTTTTAATTCGCTGTTTCCTTTTAGACTTATCCTCTTTTGTAAATTCTGAGTTTTCCTTGTGATCTACCACTATTACTGATTTAAGCTTGATTTTTCCAACTGGAGATTCACTTGTCTTTCCCTTGTCTAACTCGTTTATGTAGAAAGATTCTTTTTGAAACTCAAAATCCTCACAAGAAGATATAGCAATGTTCTGATCCAACACCTCTTGATTCCTTCTTTTCCTCATAATTCTCAACCATGGGAATTTACTATTGAAATCTAAGGTAAGAGGAAGTGTCTTAAATATGATTTTGTTGTTGCCATCTAATCTTAAGATTTTTGTTATATTTCCTTCAAAGGTTTGTAATGTTATATCATATGTGGCTTTATATGTTCTCACTTTCCTCTACGTCTGTGAAGGCTGATTAAACTTGGTTTTGACAAGTATTTTAACATTATTACAACATTGGAATGAAGAATCAATACCTATAATTTCTCCCAAAGCTGATCCTAAGGACTTGAGTATATCTAGTTGGAGAAGCTCTGGAGTAAAGATATATTAAACTAGGTTGGAATCATAAAATCTAACCCTTCTACTTTAAAATTAGGGGACCATTCTATAAACTTAACAACATGCCCTTTAAAGAAGCATTCAAATACTAAAATAAACTCATTTTTAATAGATTCATCCAAACAATGCAAGTAAATAATTCTATCAGTAAAGTGAAAGATACTTACCTGATCCCCGTAGTTTTCTTCTAGCCAGTCAGAGAGAAGGTGAAGATCTTTTCTAGAGCCATTCCAAACCGCAAAAATTCCTACACTTTGACATTCAAGCTAGGAATCTTTGACTTCTTTATTTGAAATAATTATGCAATTATCTTCTTGTTTTGATGAAAACTTGGAATCACTGAGTTGTTTAGGGTTTAACAGAGAGCGATTGAATGCAATAGTAGACCGAAGATGAGGTGGGATATATGAACCAGGAGATGCAATTTTAGGTGAAGGAATAAACCTAGACCTATCCAGAGGCAGTAGTTCAACAGAAGCATGAAGACAGAAACTAAAAAGTTTTGAAGCAATTTCATGCTAATGGGGTTAAGCATATTTAGTCAAATTGAAAACCCTAAACTGGTCTCCTAAATTATCAATGGTGCAAAATGATAGTGATTTGAAACTACCTAGTCTGCATGATGAAAATGGTGACCTATTCGTAATAGAATTTGCTACTCTTTGGTGAAAATTTGTTCCCTGCTATCCTTGATGACTCTACTACTATTTATCCTTGAATTTCTCCAAAATGGAGAAATTTTTGTTAGTTTCAATCGCATAAGCAGCTCTGTGTGGATCTCTATTTGATATTACAAATTGGTGTTGATCCTTGAAATGTGTTTGCCAAGTGCTGCCATTTTGGTGCTCAATGCTAGGGTTTTTCCTTTTGTTGTTATGAAAATGTGACTGTCTTGATTTTTTCGCAAGTCTATGAGATTTTGCCATTTCAACAATCTATACTTGAAAAACATTTTTATTTATTTATTTCAATAATAATTTATTTATAAGTTTTATTTTTAATTAAATCTAAATAATATTATTAGTTAAATTAATAAATATTATATTAAAAATGTCACATGATTTAATAAGGGAGAGAAAGCTTTAACTTAATAGAGTTTATTTTAATTAGATTGCATAAAGTGGGTGCATGAAAATTAAAGTATAATAATTAAAGACAGATTCCTCACATGATTACATGATTAAATCCTTGATTTGGGGGAAAAAATCTTTATTAAGGAAATTAGAGCTCATTTCTAGATACACAGGTTTGGAGGAGCCAATTTTCAAAAAGAGGGTTTTCAAAGGAAAATAAAGATTCTTGTGTGTTTGTGTGTTCATTGTTTTAGCATCAGATCTAGGTAGGATCTTGTGGGTTTTTTTGAAATAGTTTCTCGTTCTTTGAATTTCTATCTTCTTCGTGTCTATTGTGTTTCAGTTTTCAGAATTTCTCTGGGTTGAAACCCTTGTTTGAGAAAATTGATTTCCATTATAGAATTGTCTGTGATTTAATCTAAAAACCTTTAGTAAATATTAAACTTTAGGATTTTTAAAACTTAATGAATTATGCAATTCATTTTTTTATGCACTTTATGTGACGTGTGATTTACTTGTGTTGGGGTTTTTGGGTTTATCTTAGCTTTGGCCAGTCAGGATGTTTACCAGAGGCTTGGGCATTTGTTTTGCAGTGTCATGATGATGTTTGTATATGATCTTTTATACTCAACCATGGTAATGTGTCTTGTATGCTCTATGAGGTGTTTTGATGCATTGATTATTATTGCTTTCCAGTGTTCTTGTGTGAAATTGAGGTGAGTGGTGTGACCCATCTGATATAACCTTCGAGTCTTCGATCAGTTGTATTTGGATTGCTTTCTAGTCAATTTTATAGGATTGAGGTGTCTGTATGATTTGTTCTTGGTGATGTCATGTTATGACATGTTTGACTTAATTTTTTGAGTTTTTGATTAGTTATTTTTGGGATGCTTTCTAGTTGCTATAAAGAACTGAGGTGTTATTGTGAATTATCTTTTGATGCTTTCCAATCACTTGTATAGGGCTGAGGTGAAATTTGTGATTCTTTGATTTATACTTTTATGAGCCTAGGGTAGGTTATCTATATGTAATGTCGGGAAGTGGCTTGCAATGGAGGTTGGTGCCCAAAGTGGCTACTAGGGTAACCCATTATAGGTTATTTAATAAGTGATAACATTTAATTAAATAGGTTTAAAATGAATTAACAAGATATTGGTAGCATAGAAAGTTACAAAGGGACCAAAGGATTAAAAGACTAGCCAAATAACTGTAAGGCCCACACTAGTATCCTATTATAGATCTTGATGAAATAAACATGATTAGGAGTTAATTAGGTTATGATTGATATTGTTGTTACTAATAATGATTTAGGAGATTGTATTAGAGAATAAAGCAAACTTTGGTTATTATAAGTGTAATATCTGTTCCATAACATTAAGATGAATAGATAAGATCACATGAAAATGAAACTCTAGATGTTCTAGATAGGGACGCAATCAAGAGATTTGTAGAATGATTCACTAGCCAAATTAGGGAAGATGCATTAACATTTTCTCTCCTAAGCAATAACAATGGATGTAATTATAACAATGACAAAACATAAATGGTTGCATTTGTAGTTTGTTTTTAAATCATGATGACAACATTTTGGAACATTCTAAAGGGGTATTGCTAGGAAGGTTGTTATGTTTAATTTGACTGAAAAGATACTAGTTACATGTTTCCATATTAGTGACCTCCACTTAAGACATATACTAAGACCCATTTATTGTTTTAATGATGTAATAGATATGACCTCAGTGATTCATGGTTATGATAGACAAGTATTGTAATAGTGTTAGAATGGAAATTTTGAGAGATAAATGTTGATACACATATCTTGATATTGAAATGTTTTGAATATTATATGGAGATGACTTGTTTGAAAACCTTATGTGAGGCCTCACCTTGACCCATCATAGCATGGGTATTTTATTTACATTCAAGACCTTGATATTTTAACAGTTATTTGAGACTTAGATGGATAGTGGATTGCTTTATTTATGCATCTTGATTCTATAGTAGTGTTTACATTATTATATGCACTTAGACCCTATTATTGTGTAAGAAATGATTGGAAACATAGGGATGCAGTTTTATGATATGATACTATTAGATTTTGATGCGATGTTAAATGTCAATTTGATTATGGATAAATGTTAATTTTCTTATGATGCCTTAGGAGGTAAATGATTATGATATGCCCAAAAATGATCATGATGATTAATGATACATAGATTGAAGATAATTTGACTTTGGATATTGTTCTAAATGTAGAAGATGTTAATTTGATGATTTATGGCACGTAGATTTGATATTATAATATCTTGGATGATTTGAATGGAAATAAATAGAAAGGAAAATTTACTTGAATTATGGATATCACTATATTTATTTATGTTATATATGTTATATGACCCCTTGGACTATTGATGCTCAAGTTTAATGTACAAGAAGAGGAACCATGGAAATTATTTGGGGAAACAAGTTCCAAACCTTGTAAACACAGTTTAACCAAGGCGAATCTTTGGAAGATTCAAAAGGCTCATTGTGAAAGAATTTTTCTTCATAATTGTATGGTTGCTTGCTTGTGGATATGTTTAATCATAACCTAGATGCATGAAGGGCATGTCATGGAAAATGTAATGTATTTTTATGTGTCACTTGACACTAATATAGTCCATGTGTTGATGACATGTCACCTAGAGTGTTGGTCACAAGGTCACTTAACCTTGGTCCTTTTCCTTCCTTTCACTTAATGCTTAAGTACACCCATTTGGGAGAAAGTGTTAGGATGGGTCACCATCATGTTGAATTTCGAATTCAAACTTGATAGGGAGTTTAGGGGGCCTAAATGGGATCCTAAAGTGTTATTTTATTGTTAAAAAGCCACCCAAATGGTAGTATAGCATGCTAGGGGCCTAAATTCAATTATTTTAGTGTTTTCCTAGCCTAGGGAACCCCTTAAACAAAGCCATTTGGAACCGATTCGAAAATTTGAGTTTTCCCATGATAGTACCCTTACAACCCCACTTGGTCAACTTTCTTATTTTGGTGGAACAACAATGTAAGAAAAGGGAGGCTTGATGTTCCTACTAAAAAAAGGGTTAGTGGAGAGTCTTTTTAGGGGAGGGGTGATAAGTTAGTGGGTTGTTCACCCACTCTCTAATTTTAGAGACATATAAAGTTTTGGAGGGAGAGGATGGGAGCTCTACTACAACTGTCCTTACCCTAGCTTTGACCAAGGTTGGTGACTCAAACACATGTTTCTTTTCATCTTTTTTTTCCTTTAGCATGGATAAGTAAATTTGCAAGTGTGAAGAGTTATCAATGGTGTATGCATTGCATTGTAAATCTTGTGTGATGGGCTTTGTCATTGTGTTGTGGAAAGTGAATGTGTCTTGTGATCTTGGAGATTTCTTCTTGGTTTTTCCTTGCTTGTTTCTTCTCTTTGGATTTTTTTTGAATGTAAGTGTTGAATGTGTTTATGGGTGTGAAGGCTTCACTCACCCTTGGGAGGGAAGAGAAGCCTTGGGTGAAGGGCATAAGTTGGGCTTGACATTGTAGTTGAGAAAATTACCTCATGATGAGGGTTTGTTAATATCATGGAGTATGGGCTCCATTAAGGCCATGAATCTTGTTGTTATGGGGGGGTAAAAGGAGGTTTTTTTGTTGTTTTTGGAGGTACAAGGAGGTTTTGGTGAATGAGGAGGAGATGATTTGTTATGATGGCCTTGAGAGGTAATGGCAATATGTTGTTTATGATGGGATTGATAGGCAAATGCAATGGCAATATGTTGTTTATTATGGCCTTGAGAGGCAAAATGCATTGGCAATATATTATTTATGATGTTATAATATCTCCTCTTTGAAGAGCTCACCTTCACCCAACATTTATGATTCCAATGGAGAATCATTGTACTAGCCACGGGAGGGTGTTGATTGTGCTTTGTGTTGTGTTTTCATGGAAAGTTTGGTGAAGTATGTGTGTAACCTATTTGGTTCTTGTTTCCCGTGCTCGGTGGGTGGCTTCATACAAGCCTAGGTTGGGAGGTGAGCCTCCATGGTTCTATTTGTGTGTGTTATGTGCAGGTTTTGGTGAAGATGCATGCCATGAAGTATTAAGGGTTTCACCCTAGTCAAAGTGAAGAAGATCCAAATGTGTAAAGAAGGTTCAATGCCCAAGTTTGTCAATGTTCAAGTTTGTCGATGTTCATGTTCTCAATGATCATGTTGATCAATGTTCATGTTACTCATTTTTCATGTTCCTCATGATTTTGGAAGGTCTCTTGTGTTGTCTAATTGTGATGAAAGGAGATTATACCGTTGTTACCTAATTTATATGTAGAGGAAATAATTTGAAAATGTTGTATATGTATGTTCTTTATTAAGAAATGATCATTTGAAGCTTCATGAGTTATGGAAGATTTAGTAGGAGATGTAGAATACTTTGGTATCATTGTATCCATTTGAAGATTGTGGAAGGTTGAAGAATTGTATGCTTACATTTTTCTTGTATGAACACCTTAAATTTTAGGTGTTATGAAATAAGATTGTTGAGGTTTTTCTCCTTTGATGTATTGAAGACATGCAATTTCTTAAATGGTATGTAGGAGAATGTTAAGATTAAAGTTGAGTAGATCCAAAGTATAAATTACATTGAAGGTTATGAACTGCATAATTCATAAGTAGGAATAAAATCTCCTTGTGTGATAGTTTACTTTATATGTTTCACCATTTTATTCATTGGGTTCAAATTTAACAATACCATTTTAGTAGAAATTACCATACTATTACATTTATATTTACTCAAACACAAAAGAATTAGTTTAAGAAAAGTAATCACTTAGACCCAATGTTGATAGAATTGTTGTAGGTGTGTGTTTCACCAGAGCTCTGGAAAATGTATGGAGAAGGAAAGTAATTCCTTCCCCAAATATAGAGTAATAAAATATTATGAGTATGTAATTAGAATCTCCTATAAAAATATAAATTAAAACTAATAAGCACCTTTGGTCAAGAAAGCTTAATAATGACTACCTAGAAACCTACGTAGACATCTAGATTAAAACTTCTCACCTTGTAATGACACAAACACTCCACCTCCAGGTAAAGTCACGTGAATAAAAGTGTGCTTATCATTTAAAATTAAATAAATTAATTTAAATCCTCACATACTTGCAAACAAACAAATGAAGAACATTATTCATATGCTGAAAAAAAGAAAGAAAGAAAATAATAAAAAACTTAATCTTAAGTATTGCCTACCTAGGCGTCACCCATCCATGCATAAAGTTTTCTATGGTGAAAAGAAAAAAGTGGGGGGTCACTAGGTGTCATAACTCTAGCCTCACCTTGGTCATAACAAAACTATGATTATGACCCTTCTCTGACACATGTCAGCAAAACTCATCCCTAGGCATTTACCATCACATGGGAACCAATGTAATATGTTTTTATTTTTATCTCCTCCACCAACTCACGTATAGGGAAGAGGAACACAAGTTTTGCAGAGTGTTGCAAGTGGAAAAGGAGGCATAATTTGAAATTGCTTGAGGGAAAAAGCTCCCACTATGACACGATGGCCCACTTGGTTCCCTTGGATGATGTGACTCCTTGTTCCCCACCTTGGGAAGAGTTATAGAGGGTACGTGGGTTCTAAGGAAAGAAGATTTTAGCATAAAGGTGGGCAAAGTAGTTATCTAGGTATAAATTGAGTTGATAAGAGTTAGGGATAAATAGATATATTAAATGGTGATAAGACCCATAGTCAACCTAGGATAGGGAATGTCCCATTAAAGGGAATGTCCCATTAAAGTTTCAATTATGACATTTGTAAAGTTTATAATTTAGTGTATTAGAAAAAAGGGGAAAGGGGTTAGGAGATGAATAAGATGTGTTATTCTTTTTATAATCATAAGATAATTTAAAAGGATAGGGTTGTGTAGGGCATGTCTTAGGATGTCAATATAAACAAGATACACAATGTGTCATAGTTCCTGCCTAACACATAATGGTTGTAGAGGTGTAGATGAGTAAGAATAAGGGTAAATAGTTCTAAATTAACATTGTGAATGCATTAATTTTTGCCTAGAAATGCACTTATGATCTAATAGGATGACTCATATTTTGTTGTTAAATTCTTGTCCAAGAAATGCACTTGTGCTCTGATAGGATAACTCATATTTTGTTGTTAAGTTCTCATGTTATATTATTATATCTTTGAGCATTTAAGCCCAAGAAAAAGAGACCAAAGTCCTCAGTATGGCACTAAGTACTTAATATCATACTATGATCAATACATATGCTTTAGACAAATTTGCACCTTCTACATTGACAACTTAAAATATGTGCAATGAGGAAAGATATCCATACCAATATTTGAATTATAGAACTTGAAGAAGTGATAAAGTATTTGGAGTATCACATTATATGTTTAAGCATGTTATGCATGCTACTAGAGAACCATAAGTAGTTGGGAAAACTCTCCCAACTATGTATTATTCTCATCTTGATTATCAAATGGAAGTCACACTATTTTTAATCATTAGATAGAGATAAATAGTAGTATAGAACAATAACAACATAAACATATATGCAGAGGAAAAAATGATAGATAATATAGAGGAGGAAGAGAAAGATAGATAAAATAGTAAGATAGAGTGATACCAACATAAGTTGTGTGTTAGTGTGTGAGAGAGAATTAAATATAATTATTTTTCTTAATAAAACAAATAGTAAAAATAAAATCATGGTTATAATAAAAAATTAAAATATATTATATTTTAATTAATGAAACTAAGAATTTAATTTGTACATTAAAACTCACATTTGTATAAGAAAAAATGAAATGTATTGAAATATAAAAATATTTTATAAGTAAAACTAATTGTTTAATTTTACACAATTAGAGAAGGTTTACTATTTAATGTTGTGTATTTCCAATTATTTTATAAAATTAAGTAATTTTTAATTATGAAATAATATCTATATAATTTAATATGTACATTTGTAAATAATAAATAGATGTAATACATATAAATTTGACGTTGATGAATAAATATGATGTAATAAATAAGAAATAGAATATAACTATTTAATTTTAATGCATAGCTTATAAAAACTAAATAATAATTTATATATCTCTTAGGATTTAATTATTTCCTTTTTGTGGTTATTTCCTTTAGTATGTTTTTTGATGTAAAATATAATTATTAATTTAATATTAAAATATATATTTAAGTTTTAAATATATTTAAACGAAATGATAAATTGTTTAAATAAAAAATATTAATAATAATAAATGATATAATTTATAAATTGTAACATTCATGAATTATACATATTACAAACACTATTATAAAATATAATTAAAAAATAATATTGTTTAATTTATTTTTTATAAAAGTAAAATAATACTAATAATTTAACTACTTTTACTAAACAATCAAAATTTAAAAAGGAAGAAGAAGATATAACATATTGAAATTATATTGTTATTGATAATTAATATTGATTAGACATGTTGGGTGAGGTGGAAGATAAAATGATTGAAAAAATAAATAAAAATCTTATCAACTTGTCACAAATGTGGATAAGATAACTTGTGATTAATGCATTCACTAATGCATGAGAAATTGTTAAAAAATATTTGTATTTTTGTTAAGAAAATTTATTTTCTCCCCCACCAAAAATAGTATAGACCAATAGAATGAATGTAAAATGTGATTTAGAAAATAATGAAAAATTAGAAAAAGATATAAACATTTGAAGTTTCATAAATTTTTTAAAATTCTTTGATCTGATTGGTCAGTGTTAATGTCATGTTAGCACTGACATGAATGCATAAGTATACCTGCCATGGGCAGGAACTAATAATCAAGTAGAAATTTAAATAATGATATAGGTCTAAGTTATTATATGGTTCTTAATAGACTTAATGAGGCAAGCAACAAGGTACGAGGTTAAGAATTTTTAAATTGAAGATAAACTTAGCATTATCTAAAAATGATGTTGGAATCATGGTTAGTATTAGTAATAATAATAATAATATATATATATATATATATATATATATATATATATATATATATATATATATATATATATATATATATATATATATATATATATATATATATATATATATATATATATATATATATATATATATATATATATATATATATATATATAAGGCCAAGTTAATATATAATAATAATAATAATAATAAACACAATGGTATAACTTTCAGAATAAGAGTTTGATGAGTAGGAATATATTCAAATTTGAGAGTGGATAAATGATATATAATTCTAAATGTCATGTTGTTAATCATTCTATCCTAAAATTAACCACACCAATGCATCTAGCCCCTTATGTCACATCTAACAGTTTGATCAGACCTTCAACATGTAGAGATCAATACATGATACATCCAGTTCTTCAAAAATAAATAAATAATAATAATATTAATAAAATAAAATAAAATATTTAAATTATAATTGTTTAAATCTCATGTAGAGTAACTCTCTTTCATAATGATGTAACATTAAGAATATAGCACCCTTGAGTATAAGTCTATGAAGAAACGTGGGTAGCTAATAGTCTATGAAGTTAATTAAAATTAAAGTAGATAAATGACATGGTATCTTTCCTTGTATTAACCTAGAGTTCGGTCATGGCTAGGGGATGCATCCCTACATCATAAAGCTTATTGATGGGGAATAGAATTTAACTTAGATCACATTAATAATGTAGGTTGGACTACTAGTATATGGGTAGAAAGTAGGTCACATAGCAATTGCTTTCCCTACGGGAGTATACTCTTACAATTTATAGATGGAAAAATAAAATAAAATTGAAAATTGAAATTTAAGAAAACAAGAATGATAATTTTGGATAAAAGTGATGATAGAAGGTATTGCTGCATAGGATATATAATTGAAGATTGTCTTATAATACTTAAGTGATAAACGATAATTTTACCAAAAGACTATCAAATAGAAATATTCTATTAGTTACCCACTGATAGTATCTACATAGAATGTAATGAGTAGGATTACAACTCAGTAAGTCGGAACACCATAAGACTAATAGAAAAATAGTCAAACTCATAGATGATAGGATTATTGCAGCTACATGATTATGCTAATTGAGTTTGATATGGAGTGAATCTTAACCTAACCCGCCTCTTATGACATTACCTAGCTGCTATGTTACACATCTAAGTTTGATAGAACAATCAAGTAAGTAAAGGACGATGCATCATGCTGCTAGATCACTGAGCATTTAACAAAAAAAAATAAAAAATGTTGTTTTGTTTTTGCTAGTAAAATTTAGGGCATGACAATAACCTTAGAGTTGACTCGTTAGTATGCCTTATTATTACGAAAGGATACTAGTGCCACATAGAATCACTAGGGGTCCGAAGGATTAAAAGACTAGCTGAGTAACCCTAGAGTTGTTTCATGCAGTGATACTTGCCCACTTGCATAGTGTAATCACCTAAAAATGGTCATCTAGACTATTAGCCCCCTTTTCAACATTTTGGCTAAATTAATTTAATCATTTACCTAGACCAAATTGCTAATAATTAATTTATTTGATTATAACTTATAGTTTGACTATGCTATCCTAAGTTCATTATTTGATTAAAAGAACATGTCCCCTTTTAATTAAATAAAAGACCCCATTCTTCTAACCCACTTAAAGTGCACACATAAAGTCCTTTTTCTATTTTACAATTAAAAGAAAAGGCTTGTGAGACTTTTTTCTTATATGACAAGTTAACTTATATTTTATTGGTTGACTTGTGTGTGCACATGGATCACCCCTCTTTTCAAATTCCACCGTTGATCATCCACCATCTTCATCTTGATCTCTACTGTCCGTACATCTTTAAAAGGGAGAGAGCTTTCCCCCTCAAAGGATCAATCCTCATTTTGAATATTGTTATGCTGCAGGTTTTCTAACAGATTTCTTTGGAGCTTTGTGGAGAACTTCTATTTCTTGTCTACATTCTCTCATCCATGGCATCATGGCATTCTAGCTTAGCTTAGCTTTCATTTTTACATGTAGCTTAATCTCACATAGCTTAATAGTTGGATTGTAACACTCTCATACATGTTTTAGCATAGCTCCCCTTTGCATCTCATTCTAGCTTAATCTTCATTTGCATTGCATTCTTGAGGAACTCCTTGGGACATTTGCATTCTTGCATCTTGTCTTTGGAACCTCCCATTGCATGGTTTACTAGCAAGAAGAGTATCTCTAAGGCTCATCTGAGAGCCTTCTTATTCTTGAAATGTACTCTCTTGCACTCCGTGGATAGGGAGCTCTAAGCCGGCATCCAAGCATTCCCAACTCATGGAATTGTTTGGATAGAAGGGTTTAGAGTGGGACACTTTCGAGTGTACACATAGTAGATTTCCTATATGTTTGTGTTGCCTCTGGGATTAGTTGATACTTCTGTCTTGGTACCTTTGAGTTAGATTTCTTTCAGGTGATTCCTTGAACCTAGATGTTGGATTTGATTGTTGAGTTTTTTGTCCTATTTGAGACTTGAGACTATCTCCATGAGATCGGGTGGTAGTGCTTTTTCTTATAACATTGAGATTTGATTGTTAGATGCTGTTGCTAGATGTGTTTGTGTAGATATTCCTTTCTATCTATTCTTGTATTTTTGATGGATGGTTGTACTATTGTATTATATCTAATTTCATAAGATCTTAATAGATGATGTATATTATTTTAGTCTTTCATACCCTATGACCTATACAATGGATGATTGCACATTCTATTTATTGTCAAGTGGCATCGTATATAATTGTATATTATTTAAATGGTTTTGTACTAGTATATTATTATTTGATGTGGATTTATTATATATTAGACTTAGTATTAATTAAAATTAAATGTGACTCAACGTCATGGGACCCTTAAGAGTTGTAACTTGTTTATGTGTTGTTGATTGCTTCTGCTATATTATTCTATTGTTGTTAAGTTATTATCTTTAAATTTTATAAAAAATGTTTGTCAAACTTAATGAAACTTCTTTTGGGTCACATAGCAGGGCATTACAAGTTCTATATCTAGACCGGGCATATCAGAATAGGTCCATGCAAAATTGATTTTCTTTTTCTTAAATAATTTTATAAATTGTTCATTCTCTTTCACTAATAGGGATTGAGCCACATGTATTATCTTAGGATACTCCTCAGTACCTAGATTGATTGGCTGCATCAGTTCGATCAAAACACCTATCTTAAAAATTGCTTAGGAGACTATCAAGCATCTCATCCTTAGACACCTAAAAGATGTTTTCACCCTTGGATATGTCTTTATTTTTACTATTTTTGGGTTCAAATTCCGCCATAAAGGGGTTTTCACCATCTAAACATTTATCTTCCATTTTTCTCTTTATTGTGTGATTGAGGTACTTGATATCTGTCTTTATCATATTAGTCATTGGTTTGCTAGTGGAAGACACCACATGTTTAATAATATTTAGATAATAGGTGATCTCATAGTCATCTTGGAAGGATGGTAGCTCTAGTCTTTGATGTTGGACAAGACAATCTGTGAGATTGGGGTGCATGAGTAAAAGGGAGGTGGAAACTTTGAGATTGTTGATGTGAAAGGAATAATCTTTGGTGATGAGAGAAGTTGAGCCTATAGAGAAAACTCCAAAGGAATCTAAATCAAGAGGAGGCCTAAAGAAATCAGTGTGATCCACTAAATAAAATTGTGAGCTAAACTTGTAGGACCCTACACTAAACTTGTCAACTACATTGGGTTGATTAACATAGGCATGTATTACATCCACTCGCAATTCAAAAGAGGCATCTGGAAGAGACTTCCATTAATATTTACCATAATCTATACTCTAATTTTGAGCTAGTAGACGAGTAATATTTTCTCTTATCCTACCACTATTAGGATCTTCACTATCAGATTCATTGGATTCTTGTTCTCTAGATGTAGAGGCTTCAACATCATTATTGGTAAACATTGGTTCCTCTCCCTAAAGAAAGAAAGAATGCAGAGGGCATAAAGTCTTCTTTTTGTGTAATGGAGGTAGTAAAGGGTTCATCACCATCTTCTGATTCGCTAGCTGCAGGGGCCTTCCTATTGAACCTTGGCAATTCATCATCTACCCCAAAGCCTAGCCTAGATCAGTGGTATCCTTCATTTTTCATCCCTTAGTGTGACTTAGGGGTTTTGCAAGAGCCTTTTTATCACCATTTAGAGATCCTTGACCATGATAGCCCATTTTCTTCAAAAACATATAGCCTTTTCCATATCGTTTGGGAGAAATAGTAGTAGTAACAATAACTTCCTCAACATCATCTAGTCTCTTATAGCTTGGTCTTCCTTCTTTTCTTCTAAAGGAATGGATGGCTGGAAAAAGGTACCAAAGATATTCATGGTAGAAGCCGAGGGCTTCATTTGCTCAGAAGTTCTCCCATAAGATTGTGGAGAAACTGGCAATGCAATAATAGAATATAGAGTGTACTCTCCCATACCAAGGTTCATCATCTTTAATTTTTTCTAACATTCTATAAGGCATGGTATGATCTCACAAGAAGAGAGATTATGTGGTACTAGCATTTTTGCAACAGTAAGCATGTTAATGGACATGGAGTTGTCCCCTGGAATGACAATCTCTGCACCATTGAATGAGAATTTTATGCATTGATGGTATGTCTATGGCACAAACTACATTTCATGGACCTGTGGTATTCCTAGCAACATATTGTATGCAAGTGATATATCTAGGACTTGAAAGACCACATCTGTCTCTAAAGGACCCACACATATAGGTAGCACAATTAGGCCTTTAGAAGATCGTTCAACTTCATCATATGCCTTGATAATAATTTTATTTCTAGGATCAATGAAAAATTTATACATTCTAAGTTATTGGATTATAGTGAAAGAAATAATGTTTGGTCCAACACCATTATTTATCAGGACTCGATGAACTTGAGTATGAAATATTTGGACTTCAATATGGAGGGCTAGATTGTATGGATGACTAAGAGACTTGTCATTTCCTTCAGATAAAGTGAGATAATGAGGCAAGGAGATGTGATTGAGCATAGCTTGGAACCTCTCAGCGTCAATATCTGTGGCTAGAAAATTGGCTGTTTATAAATCCTTTTCAAGGATCTCCTTGTGCAAAGGAGATAACTATGGCAACTCAAAGATAACAATCTATGCAAGGGTTCACCATAATTGACTGACAAGGTCGTAGCTAGACATGGCTGATGTAACCACCTATTCAGAGGAAGAGGCACTCTTAGGATCATTTGCTACTTTAAGGACAACCTTAGATTTTCCTATAGTGATAGCATTTAGTATCTCATCATGTGAAGAGGAAGATTTTGCCACCTTAAGAGTTACCCTAGGCCCAGTGTCTCTATAGTTTTGCTGAGAGTTGCATGTTCTGAAGACTACTTTAGGCCTTCCATCATCAGTATCATAGATTGGTTCCTTGTCAAATTAAGGACCCACCATGTAGATGCTTTCAATGGGTTCCAACATGCTGATGACATTGTTTGTGTTGGTGTAAGTATAAGTGATCTTAGCATCATGATTCTTCTTCTAATATTATTTTGTTTCCACATGTAGCTCTAGAAAGGGTAGCTTGCAAGTGGATTTTAGACCCTCCCGCCTTTTGTTAGGTGATCTACCCATTTACAATATAAACATGTTTCCACCACATCTTCAACTTCTATCCCCTCTTACAAGATAAGATTTCTTATTTTTAACTCTAATATTTGTAGAAGAGGATGAACAATATTCCAGAGAATATAGATGAAAGAATGCATGCTAATCCCCTTAGATTATATAGCCATAACCACACCAACACCTCCTTTAAGGTTTCCTTTTTTAGTCAAAGATTGAAACCCTATCTTTGATGTAAAATCCTTTACCCTCATGAGGAAAGGTCTACTTTTGAGATTTATTATTTGTCTTTTTGTGTAGGAGATATCATGAGATAAAATCCTTTTGGTCTAGAGTATTTATATATATAATCTTTCCACCAATGTTCATCACACTACTTTTTCACCTGTATATACACAAACCAAACCATTACATTTTATAAAGAGACATTTATATATATAGATACACTCAATCTACCCATTCCTTATTATCCAATAGTAGAGAAATGATTCTAGAGTTCTTAAAAATTTTATGTACCTTATTTTCCTAAAGTATTATTCCTTGATTTTTGGGTTGGCCAAACTTTTTTTCAATCCTCTTAAGATACCCTTGAACACCCAATTGCATTTGAGCATAACCTCATCTATTTTTTGAGATAAAATATAAAACATTTCTAGTTTGGATTGTCATACCCAAATTTTAGCCTGCCTCTTATCATATTATTGAAGCCTTCCATGCTTTCAAGTTGGGGTTGCCAAACATTATTTTGAGAGTCTTCATCATTATTTTGCATGAATGACCATATAGTCTGCGATCCACCATTCCCACAAAATTCTAGCTCTTTGTGGAAACCTATAACTCTCTAGCTCTTGATTATAATACATCCATCTCATTTATCTAATGTTATTTTATTAGTTCAATAGTTTTTTTGGTTCTTAGGGATGGGGGAGTTGTGGTAAATCTCCTTGAATATTCTTTTTTTGCCTTCAAAATAACTATTTATTTTGGAAATATCTATTTAGCTTTCTAAGATTCTTTAATTAGTATATTTATCCTTCTACCAAATAAATCTCATAATGAAACTTGATTATTATGTCCAAAAAAAACTATCCATTTGATATACCTTGCAAATACTTTATATTGAGCTTGTAATTAACCAAAACAAAAAATAGCAAAATAGCAAAATATCAATATCTTAACCTTCCTTCTGGCATCCCTTCCTTAACAACATTACAGTAATAGATTATATAACTCTAACTTGAAATATATATGGATCTTTCATTAATTTTTGTAAGATTTTTCACAAAATGAATTATAAAGGATGGAAGCTATTGTCTTATACGCACACTAGTGGTTGCTCTTATACGTTGCACACTAAGAAACAAATTAAGTTTCAAAATAGTAGTCAGATTTGTGTATTTAACACTTTTAGCTTAGGAGTTAGTCAATAGTGTATGATATTTAAGCTAGCCAGATAATTATTCACTAATATATGTGGTCCAAAAATACTTTAATGAAAAATACTAGTTAATAATACACTTTAAAAATGAGGGATCAAATTAATATTTGTAAGTAAATTTTGTTATATGTTAAAACATGTGCCATAAACCACATGCTTAGTTGCAACAAATTTAAGTTGAAGTATTTAATACTACTAAGTATTTTATATGGTTTCAACATGCAAACAATTGATGAACCTCTAAGAAACCTCCAATGATCAATATCAATCTTGGGTCTGAGTTTGGAGAGAGAATGGCGTTTGAGAACTTCTTCCCGGAGATGAGCAATATCAACTTCCTCCGGAATGAAATTGCTGCTCGCTCTCTCACGTTATTATTATTATTTATATCCCCACTTCTCCTTTGTTTTGCATCTTCATCAGCACCCTTCTCTACAGACAACTCGGCTTTTTGTGCAGAATCACCAAAACCTCTGAGGCTTTCATCACGACCAAAATTTAAAAAATTCTATTCTAAAAGAAAATCTATTCTGAAAAACAATAAGCAATACGTTGTCTGCTTAGTATATAGTTAAGCACATATCATATGCTGAAACAAAAGCAGATTTTTCTTAAATACGTACCATGTTAAACTTTGCAAGCCACTGCTTTCAGTCTATATGACTAATGAGTGGATGACTTCACTGCTTGAAATTTGCTCGGTTGCTCTTCACGATCGCTTGTAACCATCCTTTAAATAGAGAGAACGAATAGAGTTTGGAATATAAATGTATTCCTTCATGTAATGGGTTATTCTTGTTAGGAAAAAATTCAACAATAACTAGATAATCAGAAATGCATGACAAAACATGTAAACCATAACTCTAGAATTTTACGTGGAGAAACCCATTTGGTTAAAAATTCCACCACCAAAGCTCTAACACTTTATTGCTTCACAATAATAGGATTACATTGCTAGATTCTTGCATTGCTCTAACTTGCTCTAAGTTGCTCTATTGCTATAAATTCAAGCACTGCATATATAGCCATGAGAGAAACCGCAAATCATTTAAAGAATGATTTCTCAATCCACTAAGATAAGATAAGGCATCTTATCTTCTTCATTGTCATAGTGGCTTGCCCACTATCAATAAGATAAGGTATCTTATCTTGCACATTATCATAGTGGCTTGCCCATTATCAATATGATAAGGTATCTTATCTTGTACATTGCCATAGTAGCTTGCCCACTATCAATAAGATAAAGAGTATTGTCATCATGTCTTTCCCACTATCAATAGGATAAGTTGTATTGTCATAGTGGCTTTCCCACTATCAATAAGATAATGCGCCTTATCTTCTCCATTGTCATAGTGGCTTGCCCACTATCAATAAGATAAGATATCTTATCTTTCCCATTGTAATAGTGGCTTGGCCACTATCAATAAGATAAGGTGTCTTATCTTCTCTATTGTCATAGTGGCTACCAACTATCAATAAGATAAGGTATCTTATCTTCCCCATTGTCATAGTGGCTTGCCTACTATCAATAAGATAAGGTATCTTATTTACCCATTATCATAGTGGCTTGCCCACTATCAATAAGATAAGGTTTCTTATCTTTACTTTTGTCATAGTTGCTTTTAGTATTTTATCCATTACTTTCTTATCTTACAAGTTGTCACAATCACATATGACAATTTAAGATAATTACAAGTGTAATAGAAATATGTCATCAAGGTTGAGACATATTCCCAACAATTCTCATGATGTGACGAGTCTAGTTATATTCTCATGGGAAAGAGCAATATATTCACATATGATAAGTCTTCTTATATTCTCACGGGGAAGGACTTATTCACTCTGGGCAAAATGGTTATTCACATTTTGATAAAGCTGTGGTGTCTAGTAACACTGTATTAGAAACACATATTCTTGGTGCTATACTATCAATTGTTAGTTTTGACTCATAGAAATTGAATAGTTATTAGTTAGGAATGAGTATTCATGGTGGGCCCCACCACACAGAGCCAAAACCTGATCCAACATGTTCCCCACTTTGATTCGCATAATAATCCACATTTGGATCCATATTGTTCAAAATATCATTCTGGTGAGAACCAAAAACCTTCCCACATTGAATTGGGTACTATTCAAGTAATTTTGACAATATGCAAAGAATAGATAGGCAACACAGGTTCATCATCTTTACTTTTATTTAGTGTAAAGAAATACCATTGTGGTAAGAACCAACTTCCTCCTCACACAAACTGAATTACTAAGTAATTTCTTTTGACAAATGTCTTGACAATATGAAGAGAACATTGACAACATGAAAAGAACACTAACAACATGAAGAGAACATATAAAGAGTACAATGAACATGTTTTTTTGATTTTGGCATGTCTTGGATTGTCTCAAAATGTTCTGATTAGATAAAATAAGAAAGGGCCTGAAATCAAAAACAAAAAATAACACCAAGTCTAGCAGAAAAAAAATTAGGGGTTCATAAGAAGTGAGACATTATAGAAACCAACACCAAAACTAGAACACAAACTAAACTAACACCAACACCAAATAGAACATAAATAAAAAACTAAGCTACTTAGCAAACAAAGATGAACTACTAGAGAACCCAACACCGAATGCGAGCCAAAAACCTATAGACATAGACTAACACCAAGCTTTGGCATTGTAGCCACACCCAACCACAAGACCACTACTTTCTCAGCTCCTTGAGCTTCTCCAAGAGAGATGACTTCTTAGAAGGACAGGCGGAAGTCACATCCCTTGAGCTAGCCACCTCCTTAGTGATAATTTGAAGACCCTCCTCTTTAACATGGATTTTCTCCCTCCTTTTTCTTTTTTGTTTCATTTCCTCTATCTTGCCTTGAATCCACTAATGGCCTTTACCACTCTATCCTATGCATCTCTTTCCTATGTAGCCAAATTATTAATTTGATTCCCTAGGTCAACATGAGAGTCCTCCATAGATGCTTGGGCTATGAGGATCACTGTAATAGGAGAATGAGGAGAACTGCATAGGTGGAGAGGATTCAACCAAACTTTATGGCTTCTTAGTAGATGATTGGGCCAAGGTCATGGTGTCAAAGAAAGGGAAAGAGAAGGCCAATTCTTAGGCCTTGTGTTTTTTATTTTCTGTTCATGATACTCTTCTCCTAGTTATGTCTAGCTCATACTTTCTTTTGTAGGCCAGTCAACCTTAGAGACTATTTATGTTTAAAGTTTAATTAGTATGGTAGACATGCTCGTAGATGGGTAGTTTTTATGATATGGTTCATCTATGAATAGATCAATAGTTACTTTAGTAGTTATGGTTCATTTTTCATTGCACTGGTGTTTTTTGTTGTGCAATTAGTAATTATATAAATATAGCTACTTTTTAGGCAAAGAGTATTGTCGGGGCGATTATATTTTTGATGTTTTTGGGTAGAATAGGTTGCTAGTATCAATTTTTTACTACTGTGTTGTTAATGGTCTTACCATGTTAACATAGTAAGGGCCAACCCCCCCTTTTGGCTACTCTTAATATAAAAAACATGGCAATGCCTTATTCACAAGGTTTAATCGAAGGAGGTCTTTTTTGTTTACAATTGTCAATAGTTATATTTAAAGCAACTATTTATGTATGGTCCTCAACAAGTAAACAAATTCAACATGTTTTTAAAAATAAAAGGCTGATAACCAAAACATATAATATAATATCATTGGATACAAATAGTACACATACATTATGAACCACTAGCTTTGACACATAATTCACAACTTTTTGAAGTACATCATTCACTTTGCACAACTTCAATCCTTATAAAAAAGATAAAAATAAAATAAAAACATGAAAAATGACCAAATAGGTACAAAAACTATAGAAATTCATACACCAAACAATAAAACAATACATTATGATATTACTATTGATTGAGAAAAAAATGCTCCATAAATTTAAAAAATTAATACATAATACTAATAGAAATCAACATGACCATTGTTCAACAAAAATCAAGCATGGTAGTAATTCACAGGTAAGTAAATAGATCATTCAAATTGTTTAAGCTCAATTATAAAAATTAAAGAAAACTTACAATTAAATACTTTAACTTGTAAAAATATAAATTTTAAAATAAACAAAAAAGGTGAAAGAGTTACAAAAAATAAAAAAAATAAATTCATACCAAAAATAAAAACACAATAGATAATGACATTACTATGGGAAAATATTTAAAATCTATCCACAAATTAAAAATTTTCATTTGTAATACTAATACAAATCAAGAAAACTATTTTTGAAAAAAAAACACATTAAAAAATCCAATATAAACATATTTCAAAGAGACCCCTGATACTCTTGAAATATAATTTTATATTTGTAATAGATTACAGTTTTCTCATAACACAAAAGCACTTAATAGAAAAAAAACCAAGAAATGTAAAATAAGGTTACTAGTGTTAGTCTCAGAATGGTTTTGACATTTGAGTGCCAACACACTTAACCACTCTCTACATTGGAGCTGAGCACACTACGTATGCCGAGCCACAACATGAGCCGGTTAGAAAATCCAATAGGTGCTGAGTGATCTTTAGGTGCTGAGCAGGCTTCAGGTGCTGAGTGAAGATCAAGTGTCAAGTGACTTTAGGTGCCGAGCATGATACATGAGCCGAGTGATATTTAAGTGTTGAGTAATAAACGATGTTGAGAAAAACAGAAATGCAACAGGAGCCGAGTAAGCCAGTTTGTTATATGTGCCGAGCATCAAGAATCAGTAAGTGCCAAGTAACATAGAATGCACATATGAGTTTGTAACTTCACTAATTCAGATGTAAACCATTTTCATGGCCGACATATGACGAATCTTGAAGGATTAAAGTGATAAGATCGAATCTTTTGTATTTCCTATGCAATCTACATGCAGCCAATAAGAAAAATAGAGAAGGCATGCAACCAATAATAAAAGTGCAAGGGATGAGCGAGAAAAAGAGATTCAATATGGATCGTAGATCCACATCTAACCCTAAGTCTTTGAATGTCTTTAAAAGAAAGACAAAATCTCATTGAATCAAAGGAGATGGATGAAAGAGTGTATGGGAAAATTATACTGGAGTTCAGAGTAAAAAGTAAAAAGACTTAGAGGAAGAGAGAAGCAATTAAATATTCAGTTGATTAGAAAAAAGCAAGGGATAAAAAAAGAAGAAGAGAGTATCAGATCTCAGAGGATCAAGATTAGAGGTAAGCAGATCAAGTGCCTGTATTCAGCAATCAAAGGATTGTAAGCTTTCAGGTTTATTATACCTAATACTCTCTAGCAATTGTATTAGAAAGGAAACCCTATGGTGATAGGTTAGCTTAATAGCTATTTTGTAGATCCTTTAAAGAGGTGATTAAATCCTTTAACAGGGTAACACTTCATGTAAAGTGTTTGTAAATCTTTTAACCAGGTCACTATTGACACAGTGTAAATCCTTTAACAGGGAAGACCATCAGAAGTGGTCAAACATTATTACTGCAGTGATTTTGTGGGTATCATCCCCACCCAATTTTACCTTCTTATTCCTGGAGGGTTTCTGGGTTACCAAAATCTCAAGTGTTATGTGGTGGTACATGTTTGTTTTTCACAGTTGTTTGATATGTTTATATCCATACAATCTACTTTCAATTAAAAAAGTTTTAATGGTCAAAGTACAATACTTCTGATTCACCCCCCCCTTAGAAGCATTCTTTCTATTTGAATATTCCAACAATTGGTATCAGAGCTGAGTGCTCTCAAGAAGAAGCCTAACAACTTGGAGGAAAAGATCTATAGATGGAAGTTTTCAAACTTGGAAAGATCATTGAGAACTAGGTGATAGATGTGCATCTCGCTCTACACAAGATAGATGAAGCTAGAGTGGAATTAAGAAAATCCTTGAAAAGAAGGAAAGAGATAGCCATAGCTGAAAATGATATAAACGACAGGGAGATTGATACCACACAAGTGTTTGCCAATGGAGACACTAAAGAGTTTGATGTAGCAATAGCAAAATTGATGGAGAAAAACAAAGTTCAAGCAGAAGAGATAAGATCTCTCAAGATGGAACATGAATCATAGGCCATAATGTTATGTGAAATCACTGAACAAAATAAAAGAGTAGTTGAGGATAGAGTCATGATGGAAGATGACAAAAGGAATCTTGCAAATAGACTTGAAGAAAAATGTACTGAATTAACAAGGATCTCAAACATGCAGATGGATACACTTGCCCAAATGATGAACCTTCATCATGAACTCAATATGAAAGATATTGAGATCTCTACTTTGAAGATGTAGAATGAACAACTGCAGAATGAATTGAACAGAGAAAAAGAGATAGCAGAGAATATCAAGAAGTCAAGTGAAGCCATCAAGTACTTTGAACAGTTGATGAAATTCCCAAGACCAGCCCATGATACATCAGGACTTGGATACAACAACACTAAAGTTGGACAATCATCAAAGAGTGGCGAGCAAAGAAGTGACAAAGGTAAGAATTCTAAACCCACTTGTCATTACTATAATAAAAGGGGGCATAGTGCTAATGTTTACAGGAGTAGAAGAATCAATCAGCCAAACACACCCAAAAATAAGGGTTACTGTCACAAGTGCAACATGTAAGGACATATGACACAAGATTGCGGATCCAAAGTCACAAGGACACAAAGATTTGATGGACATTGTCATAATTGTAAGAAGTATGGATATAGAGCATTTGACTGCAGATCAAAGCCTATGTGGACATCAAATCGAAGACTATAACACTAGGTATAGTTGTCATTATTGTCAGGAATATGAGCATATACCCCAGAACTGCATAAGAACACATTTGAAGGGGAACTATAAAAGATGGTTGAACCAAACCACATGTTTTAGTTGCCTAAAAATTGGTCATAGTAGCAAAAACTATCCTACAAGGTCAAAGGCACCCAAGACTGAAGTAAATAAGGGAAAAGAAAAGATTGATGTGGAACACATCAGAATAGACATGAAGAAGACATGGCAAAAAAAGAATGAATCAAGCACATCCAATGAAAGGGTCACTTCACCCACAAGGTCAAGTGATCATTTCTTATCCAATTAATCACAAGATGAGCCTATGGGGCTGATACATATAAGGAATATCATACATCAGCCCTAAACCATGAAGAAGCAATGCAAAGTATAAATATGCATGAGACAAGATGCCAAGACAAAATGATGATGCCAAGGTGTCTTTGGATGTCGAGTAAAATTCTAGTGGATGCCGAGTTCCTAACAACATCCGAGTTGATAACTGATGCCAAGTTAAATAACTCTAATGAAAGTAGAGTGAAGTGGAAATGTAGTGCAAGCTGAGTAATATTAAAAATCCTTCAGAAGTTGAGTGGGTAGTTGAGCATTTAATGCGATAGAAATAGGCTATATTATCTTGATTTCAATCATTCTTCCTCATTGTGATCAAAAAGCAAAGAAGAGAAAGAGAGCAGAGTGACTTCATAGCAGAGAATCTAGTATTCCAAGAAGATTCTAACCTCTTACAAAACATTTTCATCGATCTTGAGGTATTTTCATTTATGCTGAGTTACGCAGTTTCATATTTATGTGTAAAGGAAACCCTAGTTTGCACAAATGGCTTCGAGTTCTAAGAAAACCCATGACAAAGAGTCATTTGAAGTCTAGCTAGTATCTTATGAGGTTAAGCAA
The DNA here is from genome assembly GCA_028749045.1 of Cupressus sempervirens. Classification (NCBI taxonomy): domain Eukaryota; kingdom Viridiplantae; phylum Streptophyta; class Pinopsida; order Cupressales; family Cupressaceae; genus Cupressus; species Cupressus sempervirens. Next base: position 345,121,663 of record CM053784.1, read on the forward strand.
CCTGATTTTCATCCCATCCCTAAAGTTGCATATAGAAACGATCCCATCGGAGCCCTTTCTCACATACCCCCAAAAGTTGTAATGTTTCGGGATGTAAGAAGATGCTATAATTGTAAGATAGGAGCCATAGGAGATATATAAATAAGGGAAGCCTATGAGAAGTTGTGTGTAGATGGAATTTTGAAGGATGAATACAAAATTGTTGAAAGGAAGGGTTTAACACAAGTTTTGAGTTTTCCCACTGTATTTAAGACAGAATGGATTAGACTTGTGTCAAGCAAAATTCATGATGGTAGTCTGTGGCTAGAAGATGTTCCCACCAAGATCATGAAAATAATTATTCATAGGGTAATTGGATATCCTACCCTAGATTGGTACAAGACCTTGAGAAGTGAATCCAAGGAGGTTATTGAGAAACACACAGGTGCCTAGTGGAATAAAAGAGAAATGACAATTCACACCATTGAAGATCCTCTCGTTGAATTTTCTATTAGAGTTATTGCCCATAAATTCTATCAATCCAATAGACTCAATAGTGTGCCATGTATTGAAATAGATGTAGGTTATAAATTGGTGAAAAAGGATCATACTTATGATCTTGCAGAACTGCAACTACAACAGATTAATGAAAACCTAGTAGCTATAAGAAGGACAAAGGGTGCCCAATGCAAATTTGGAGCAATTTTGGTTTGTGTGTTCTTTTATGTTTAGAATGAATTTCCCTTTTTTGGAAAATTTACATGGAGAAATGATAGAACTATCATAGCCCAAATTAATGAATATATAGAACAAATGGGAGACAATTTTGACACACTGATGACAAGCTATTTTGAGGATTTCAAGAAATCCATGAAGCAAAGGGTAAGAATACCAGTTTCCTTAGTGGAAAAACATACTAATGATATATGCTTCTTAGTTGATATTGATTTCACCTATATATAAGCAGTATTTCCAAGGGTGAGATGGCTAAGGCCATTTAGTTATGAGATCAACATAGATGAAGCATCTGCAGCAATAACTGCATTACTGGCAGAAGAGATAGACAAGAGTGCCCCACACTTTGACACTTATGATGTGGTAAGGTCAAAGGTGAATATGGAGTTAAAAACTATCTCCGAAATGAAGAAGAAAGATAAATTAATGAAGAAAATTAAGAAGAAGTTTGATGAAGGAATTGAGATGAAGCAGAAGAAGAAGATGACAATGATGATGATGATGATGAGGATGAGAAAGAGCAAGGCCAAATGAAATTAACTCATGGCCTAGGTGAAGACAAGGTGGAAGGTGCTGAGGAAGAAGAAGCCAAGGAAGCACCAACCCAAGCAGAGCCAAAGAAAAGAAAGGCAACAGTACAACCTCCAGCCTAGCCCAAAACAAAGAAGGGTGCTAAGCCAACTCAAGTCAACAAATACTAGTCACAAGGGCTACCACAAGGGCATCTTCACAAAAGGCCAAGGAAAAAATAAAAGAGAAGAAGAAGGCTATTGAATAGATTGGTGAAGTGACAAGAAAAAGAAGAAAATATGTAGCACAACTAGATTCTGATGAGGAGGAAAGAACATTGTCAGAAGATATCAACCAATTCAAAGTGGTAAGTCATCCTCCCAAATCAGCCTTAGATAAATTTTGTGAAAATATTAAGAATGCAGATTTTAATGATTTGAAAAACATTGACTTCAACAAGCTCAATAAAGAAGAGCAAAACAAAATAGAAGAATCAATATATGCCATGATGACTGAATTCAAGACTACACCTCTAGAGCTAGACAATACCATGCCTAGAGAATTATATGAGATAATTGAAAACAAATGGCATCATTGTCTAAAAATTGAAAAGGAGATAAGAGAATATACCTTAGCATAGGTGATGCCTGATCTTACAAGAGGTCAAATAAAAAAGGCTAATAAGAAATATAGTGGCAATTTCACACCAAAACATAGAGCCTTTGATATCTTACAAAACAAGATTGAAAATGTAGTCAGTAAGTGAACAAAAATATGGAAGTTGATATATGGCTTGACTACTGTTAAAGATGGAGAAGAAGATCCCCTTGAGGGAAAAAACACAGAACATGAAGAGCCTAGTGAGAAAGAGGAGGAAGAAGTAAAGAATACAGAAAAGAAAGAAGAAGAAGAGAAGAAGGAAGAAGAAAAGAAAGAAGAAGAAGAGAAGAAGGAAGAAGAAAAGAAAGAAGAAGAAAAGAAGAAGGGAGAAGAAAAGAAAGATGGAGAGAAGAAAGAAATAGAGGAGGAGGAGACACAAAAGCAAGATGAAATGACAACAACTAAGCAGGAGTAGCAACAAGACCAGAGTGTGCAAGATACACAATTGCCACCTTCTAGCCCTCTTCATGTACCCATCACACCTGTAGAAACTATAACTGTACAAGATATTCCTGACACTTCTGCTCAGAACATCAATCCTTTAACTGTAGAGGATCTCAAAAGAATCCTTGACCAATCCACACAACAAGAAAATTTATGTACAGATCCAGTATTGGTCAATGTGGATGAATTACAAAAATTAGTCAAAGACACAGTTAGAGATAAGGTGAATCCACAAGAACCACCTTCCATCATCTCTACAGCTACTAGTGGTCAACTTCAAATGCAAACAATTGTTTCATCAGGAATAGTTGACACCATAGTACATAAGCCGAGTGCAGCAAGAAACAAAGAAGCCGAACAAATAGGACAGACTATTACATCTGATCCTATAGCACAAATACAAGGTGCATTTCCTAAAATTTCTATAATTGATCAAGGTAGTACATAGGATAAGGAAGTAGAGGAAACCCCTAAAGAGCAAGAGGCAATACAAACATTGATAAATTTGCCTACCTTGGGAACTCCTTCACAAAAGTCAAGTAATGATGCAATGCGACTACAAATATCAGCACTAGGATCAAGTTCTACAAAAGTTGCAAGGGTACTTCACTATGAAGACCCTAAGTTAGATGAGGAGATAGTCATACCAAGTTATGACTAAAAAATAATAAGCATTGATCAAATCAATGAGGTGCAGGAAGCATTGAATAGAAGAAAGAGGCAGGAGATACTTAGGAAGGAGTATAAACAAAAGAAAACATTGCATGAGATTAAAGACATCTTTATGGATGCCTTCAATTTGCAGTCACCAGATGAGTCAAAGCATATAATGGAGCAATTATTAGATATTGTTGACCAGGTGACAAACGAAGACCAAGAAACAAATGTAAAACTTATGGAATGGTCTGAAAGGAAATTCCAAGGGAAAGTAAATGAGAAAATATCTAGTGAAATTGCACTTTCCTAGGTTGAATTGGAAAAGATGATTGACAAAGTGGAAAAGGTACTTGAGAATATATTCTCATTGTACAACAAGCTGTGTGACTTCTCATACTTCACACAGGAGACAAGCCAAGGAATAATTAACCTGGAGAGAAATCTAAAGATTTCAAGCATGCAACTACCCCAAGGTCCAACTCAAAGTGAGAAGCACTTTAATCAAACGCTTCACGCTCAGAAAGAAGTAGCTGTGTTAACAGTAGAAGAGGCCACCATCAAGGCAAAACTGATACAACTCTAATCCTCCATTACCCCACATTTGGAAGTACTCCATAAAGAACAGGTCTATGCAGAAATTGTTATCAAGAAAGATCATAATATTTCTACTTTAGATGGACTTGTTCACCTTGCTGTAGAGACTAACATCCATCACAAATCATTGGAAATTGCTTTGCATAATTGGGATGCAGCTCTCAGGATGATTATGGAGGTAAATAGCACATTTTTTGGCAAAATATGGTCTTAACCGTTAAAACCCTTTGACATAAGTGTCAAAAAGGGGGAGATATTATAAGATGAATGGGGGAGACAAGATAAAAGGGGAGCATGATATACAACACAACACAAAATTTTGGTTACCAAGATAGCATAGATAATGGCACAATCAACTCAGGGGGAGTTACAATAATTTTGAGGTATATATTGTAAGTTACAAAATTTTGATCAAGTTTTTTTTAAAAAAAACCCTCTTTATATATACCGAGCAAATTAGTGAATGTACTCATAAGGTCAGATAAATAATGCTTAGTTAAGTGTTTTTGTCACTCATGTCAAAGGGGGAGATTGTTAATCTTAGAATGGTTTTGAAATTTGAGTGCCAACACACTTAACCACTCTCTACATTGGAACCAAGCACACTACATATGCCGTGCCACAACATAAGCCGAGTCAAAAAATCCAACAGGTGCTAGGTGATCTTCAGGTGCCGAGTGAAGATCAAGTGCTGAGTGACTTCAAGTGTCGAGCATGATATAGGAGCTAAGTGATATTTAAGTGCCAAGTCATAGACGATGTCGAGCAAAATAGAAATGCAACAGGAGCCGAGTAAGCCAGTTTGTTATATGTGCCAAGCATCAAGAATCAGTAAGTTTCGAGTAACACAAAATGCACATATGAGTTTATAACTTCACTAATTCAGATGTAAACCATTTTCATGGCCGACATATGACGAATCTCGAAGGATTAAAGTGATAAGATCAAATCTTTTGTATTTCCTATGTAATCTACATGCAACCAATAAGAAAAATGGAGAAGGCATGCAACCAATAATAAAAGTGCAAGGGATGAGGGGGAAAAAAAGATTCAATATGGATCGTAGATCCACATCTAACCCTAAGTCATCGAATGTCTTTAAAAGAAAGACAAAATCTCATTGAATCAAAGGAGATGGATGAAAGAGTGTATGGGAAAATTATACTAGAGTTCAGAGTAAAAAGTAAAAAGACTTAGAGGAAGAGAGCAATAGTTAAATATTTAGTTGATTAGAACAAAGGAAGGGATTAAAAAAAATGAGTATCAAATCTTAGAGGATCAAGATTAGAAGTAAGCAGATCAAGTGCCTGTATTCAACAATCAAAGGATTGTAAGCTTTCATGTTTATTATACCTAATACTCTCTAGCAATTGTATTAGAAAAGAAACCCTATGGTGATAGGTTAGCTTAACAACTACTTTTTAGATCCTTTAAAGAGGTGATTAAATCCTTTAACATGGTAACACTTCATGTAAAGTGTTTGTAAATCTTTTAACCAGGTCACTATTGACATAGTGTAAAGCCTTTAACAGGGCAGACCATCAGAAGTGGTCAAACATTATTACTGCAGTGATTTTGTGGGTATCATCCCCACCCCAGTTTTACCTTCTTATTCCTAGAGGGTTTCTGGGTTACCAAAATCTCAAGTGTTATGTGGTGGTACATGTTTGTTTTTCATGGTTTTTTGATATGTTTATATGCATACAATCTACTTTCAGTTAAAAAAGTTTTAATGGTCAAAGTATAATACTTCTGATTCACCACCCCCCCCCCCCCCCCCCCCCCCCCCCCCTTAGAAGCATTCTTTCTATTTGAATATTCCAACAACTAGCATAAGACTAGAATATTACAGTGCAAATGCTTGCATACATTGTAAATAATTGTTACAAAATGGAAATTTCTCACTCTTTTCTACACTGGAATCTATAAGATGAAATAGGCCAATTCAAATATTGTCATCTATATCAGAACATGACGAATGACTTATATCACCACAACTTGCTTTTGCACAATTTAGATAATGGATATATAAAAGGTCTCAAATATGATTGTTTGGTTCTATGATTATTATACCTAAAAATATAAATATTATACAAGCATCACATCCATGTTTAATAAATGAAACACTAACAATTGCAGTTTCTTTAAAAAAGGAAAGCTAAAAATAAAAATCCATATCATATTGGAATGGTTCATCCAAAATTAATATTGAAATCAATACAATATTAGTCAAAGAGATAATTATACAAACACGAGAACATCACAATAGATCATACTTGGATTTTTTTTGAAAAATAAAATAATCCAAACTTAGTCATATAAAATGAATATGATAACAGTGATTCAAGTTCTAAAAAATGAAAATATCAGCAATCTAGAACATGTACTGACACACTTATACATGGTTTTTTGGAATCTCAAACTATATATGACTTACATGAAAAAATAATCGAAATAGCTCCAAAAGTAGGAAATAAACCACTTGGAAATTTTATAGATAAATATGTAGAAGAGTTAAACTTTCAAACTCTATTTGTTGGGACTTGAAAGATGTCAATATAACCCAAAAATTCAAGTATAAAAAATTAGACAATAGGGGATTCTACACGGTAGTGATTATTTTTCAATTCATACCCCTAACTTGTTTTTTAAAGAAGTGCATATCATCATAGAGAACATTATTTGAAGTATATCAGTAAGAATTAGAAAGGGTCAATTTAAAGGACACTCATTACTCACCAAAGATGTCAAATACAAACGAAATCTATATATTTTTAAAAATTGAATATTGGATGCATGGATTTTACACATATTCACATATCTCAAGATTATCTACTTCGAACAAAGAAAAATATATTTGCAATGATTAGACAATTAGGTGGACTTTGATATTTTATTTGACCTTTGCAAGTGCTAAAAAATGTATGTCCACCAATATTATCAATATAATTATTGTTATACGAAAAAATGACAAGAATATTTTTTTTCAAATAAAGAACGCCGACCTTGATATTGGCTCTATCATTTGTAAAGACCTAGTTACTTGTACTTGTTATATTATAGAAGTGGTATAAATTGCCTCAAATAGTCATTTCTTCATGATAACACAATTCTAGGACATATTAACCATTTATTCTTCATTATAAAATTCCAAAATAGAGGAAATGAACATGATCATGCTTTAGTCTGGGTTCAAGATGCACATTCATATGAAAAGTCCTTAAAATTTAGAAATTGCTAAGTTTATTGACAAGTTCATTACATGCAACACACGACCACTAAATGATATGTTTTGTAAATCCATTGGCACTACACCACAAATTTTTTTAGAAAAATAAGAAAATTGTAATTTGGGTGTAATTTTTGATTACTGCAATGAGAAAAATAATCATACTTGAGCCAATAATACCTAATGATGAAACCACAATTAGCAATTCTATTAAAATATCCAAAATATTACAACAAAAAAACTACATGATGAATCAATAAATTTTGAAACCTTATTAAATAAAATTAATATCAATGAAGATGACTACTTAAAGGCATTACAATCAACAATAAAAAACTCAACACTTTTTATAAAAAGAGAACCACTACATATTTGGAATGACACTTCTAAAAAAAAAGCCTACATTGTGGTAAGCAAATACTGATGCATAATTTATACTAAATGCATATGTTGTTGTGACATATTGCTCATCATACATGACCAAAATTAACAAATCAATGACAAATACTATAAAAAATATATGAAGAGGCTATGAAACAAGAAAAAATTATGTTATAGAAATGATTCACACCCTTAGAAGTACTACGCTCAACTTCTAACAAATTTCTAGTTAACTTGTGATACATATAATACTATCATTACTTTTACATTCAAGCACCATAAAATGTGTATTCATCAACATATCTACTCAAGAAGAATGCATATTTATCCTCAAGTCTAACTCACTCTTAAAAAGGAACCTAATGATTTGGATCAAATAATCTATCAATCAATTATAGATCACTATACTGATTGTCCACACAAATTAAAACAAATTTGGTTAGCACAATTTGTAGAAGACTACAAAATTATTAGTGGAAAATAAGTAAAATAATGGAAGTCTAGTGAAATTGGGTTTGTTAAATCTAACAAGCACATTGATTGTGAAAACTATTGCAGATAAGAACTATTCTAGTATTTCTCACTTGAAAAGAAGGAAAACAAAATCAAAGAGGGATTTAAAATAATTCAACATGCATACGATCATTACGAGAAAGGAATTCAAGAAAATGAAGCTAAATACACATAAAATTTGTATTCAATGTGGGGAGATTTTGATGACACACTTCAACAATTTGAACAAACTGAAAACTTGGTTGAACAATTAATTACCAAAGAAAACATTTCAAACAATAGTGTTGAAAAAAATGATCCCAATTTAGATTTACAATATCTAAAAGGTATGAAAATAAATTTGATATTGGATTCAAAATTGTAGACAATCCTAAATTCAGTTACAATGTACAATATGATAAACCTAAACAACTAAATGAATAACAAAAGTGAATTATAAAAGACATTGCAATAAAAAAAGATGAAAAAAATGATACATACATTTGTAATTGGAGGTGTAAGAATAGAAATATGTTCAAAAAAAAAAAATTCTTCCAAATGCTATTACACATGTATAATTTAAATCGTAGTTCTTATCCTCTCAATCCAAAAGGACTAGTGATGGCCTCGATAGGGAAAGCAACTTTCAACGGAGGAAAGAAATTAACATATTTTACATTATTGCTTCCCTTTAAAAAATCCACCTTCACTCCACTTAGTAGTGAAACAATATAATCTTTGCAAAAATATTATGAACAACTACAACTATTCCATACATATGAGGCATTTCAGATAGGAATTCAATATCTATATTTAATTAACAAGAGAATGAGAGAAATCAAGCATTTCCCAACAATGCATTTTGGTGGTCTTGACATTATCTTTTGTGGAGACATCTATCAAGCACAACAATACAAGATAGTCTCATTTTTCAAGACCCTATTATTAATAGATAAAAAATACCATATAATTCTAGCACATATATGGTAAAGTTTTATCAATTACAAACTATTATTCGACGAACACATATTTTATTTATCTCAATACTTAACAAAGTGTAAACCAACTCACAAATACATTATGGAAAAGACTATGTTAACAAAAACATGTTTTAGACAACCTCCAATTGATCCACATTTATGAGAATGTTTTTATACAAATAAGTTAGTATATTTTTACAATAAAAAAATGTTATCCATTATTGTTAGGGAAGCAATTGTTATTAATGGAATTGATGAAATCAATGAGAACTAGGGTAATATAACAAAATATCCCAAAAAAATCTACCACAACAAATTATATTCAAAACCAATATATTAGTTGAATTATATGTAGGAAATTATAAAATTAAAAATGGATCAGTAATATACATATATGGAATTTCCAATTAATACACAACTATAAGTGAGGGAGACACAATTTGGATTGAATTCAAGGACAAGAGTATTGGAAAATCCAATAAAAAAAGTTTTAAAATCTATATACACTAAGTATCTCTAAACAATAGGTACCTATTTGATGAATAACAAAACCTATATCCTAAAAAAGAAACCCGTCACATGTCAAGGTTCATAGAATATTTCCCATACAAATAGCAAGTGCACGAATAATTACATTTGATACATTAGGAGTTAATAGTCATGGATTAGGATACACAACACTATTTCATGTTTAAGATATGCATTCACAATTCTTGATAATCCACTTAGGATTTAAAAAAAAAGAGAGAGGATAAAGTAATAGATAATATGTGTCAATTAGAAATGGATGCAAAATGGAAAGTACCATATACAAACTCAGAGAGTGATACAAAAAGTTCAATACCAATTCTATCACTAAATACAAGAAGCCTTGGATTGCATATCAAAGATATTTCAAATGATTATGTTGTTTTACATGCTGGCATAATATATTTACAAGAAACACATACATTGTCATAATAAACTAAAAATGATTCAATATTATTCTATGCATCATAGTCACAGAATTATGACATTGGTTAAAATAATATTCTCATTACAAATTCCCAAAAAAATCATCAAAAACATTGTTGAAATATTGGGAAGAAAATTGGTTGTCCATACTTTCCAATTAACAATACTTGTATTCACCACCAAATACAAAAATATCCTCAAAGATTGATAATATTGTACAAGAACTGCCAATTGACATTTTCAATAATGATATACTAATTTTTGGTGCTTTCAATATCAATATGGAATATAATAATTAAAACACAATTAGGCTAGAGACATTTTAAAAGTATATATATATATTTCTTACTTAAAGAAATAAATCATTCTCAAACATCACCTATTGACCATGCTTGGTCCAACTTAATGAATACAAGTACACAATTTCAATAACAGATACATATTGGGGTGACCATGATACTATTTCTCCACTTATTCATTATATAAGATAAAATAATAGTAAGAAATTATATTACCTTACTCCTTACTATTTTCTTTCTTTTCACATAAAGCTTCTCTACCAACATAATGTTTTGTTCTACCTTAGTCTTCCTTTGGGTATAACGCCCCCTAAATCCTTCTGGGCCTCTTTGGTTGAAATATTCCATAAGAAATGCCTAGGATGGAAAGGATTGCTTCTTTGTCAAGATGGTAAACTTCAACTGATCAAGTCTACTCTCTAAAGCCTTCCTATTTATGCTTTGAGTTTTTTTAAAATTCTTGGTAAATTCCAAAATTCAATTGAAAGAATCCAAAAAAATTTCTTTGATAGGGGGGTGGAAGTAAAGAAATGTCTAGCTCTTGTCACTTGGGACAAGGTTTCTAGGCCTAAAAAGAGTAGTGGTCTTGGTATTAGATCTTTGAAACTATGATGAAGTAGCCCTTATAGGGAAACAACTCTAGAGGATTTATAGAGACGAAATATTGGAGTAGTATAATGCAAAGGAAATACCTAAAAGACCTCCCCTCTGTAAATAATTTTCTTTCTAATTAAAATTTTACGTCAGGTTCTATCTTTTGGAAGGGCATCCAATATGTTAAAGCCACTACTAATCTAAAATCCACATGGAAATTAGGAGATGGCCTTACCATTGAATTTTGGAAAGACTATGGGCTAATGGGAAAACCCTTGTCTTTGATTATGAATAATAATCCTATTATGGGAAGATGTCTTCACCACTTTGGAGTTAAAGTAACTGACTATTGGAAAGAAGGTCAATAGGTCTGTATGTTAGACACTAATCCTATCTTGTTAGAATTAATAATCTTTCCTTGGTTGTATTTATTTATTTATTGGGATAAACCAAGGTATCCCTTATGTATTTGTCCTCTAGTCCACATGTAAAGGACATGTCATTCTTGTCCTATTGTCCACTTGTGAGGACAACTCTTTTTTGTATTTTCTTTAATAAGGAAAATAGATATTCCTCCTTAAGAGGAACTTGACACTTTGCACACACCTTTTATGAATGTGGCATTCATAGAAATGAGGGTTACACATGCAAAGACATGCAACTCCTTTCTCATCTCTTTAAAAGAAGTGCTTCTCTCTCTCATTTTCATCTAGTCTTCATTATTCACATCAAGTATTTGATGCTATTGTAAATGAGCTATTTTGTTGCATTTCCCCCCTCTCTCTCTCTCTCTCTCTCTCTCTCATTCTTAGTCTTTTGCCTCATTCATAATACTCACAAGGGGTTTTCTTTACTTTCCCCTTATCAAATCCTTGTCTCTTGTGTTGCTTATCTTTGGTATTGCTCCATTGATGTTGTATCATTTGTATGGTAAAACTCTTCTTGCTCTCTTGGATTAAATCTATTATTTCATGCAATTTTATTTTATTATATTTTATCATTTCAATCACTTTTTCTAACATGGTATCAGAGCTTTCTAATCCTTGTTTTGAGCTTTTGTAAAGGTTACCATATTGGAGAAATTTGTTGAGAGGAGAAGTGAAGAAAAAAAAAATTCATTCCTATTTTTTTTTGCAGGTTTTTTATTCAATCTTCAAGTTTTTTTTTCTAATCCTCTTTGGAAGGTTTACCGCCAAAGAGTTCTTCATTTTTAAATTTTTTCTAACCTCCTTTGGAAGACTTGCCGCCAAAGGATTCTTTATTTAATTTTTTTTTTATTGTATCTAACCCTATTTCTGTTGCAAGTTTTTTAAGTTTTTTGAAATTCATTTTTTTTTCTATTTTTTTGTTTTAGAAAGGAAAGTACAGCAGTTCATATTTTTCTTATATCTCATAATTTATGATCTGGGTTTGGTTGAAATTTTAACAGCATTTAGAAGATATAAAAACAAAAAAACCCTTTAAATTTCATTTGTATCAAAATAGTATTGCAAAAGTTATTATACTGTATGTGCAGTATTATTTATTTTTTAAGTTTTAAGACAGCAGTTCGTATTTTTATGATATCTCTCAATCCGTGATCTGGGTTTGGCTGAAATTTGAACAGAATTTAGAAAACATAAAAATGAAAAAATTATTTAAATTTTATTGAAAATAGAGTTAAATTAAAAAATTTATCGCTCTCTGTGTGTAACACATTTTTTCAATTTTTCAAAATTTTATTTTTCCTGTTTCTTCAATCTAACCAGTGGTTTTGCAGGGAACATTTTAGTTTTTAATTTTGACTCTCTAAATCTCTTAATAATTATTTAACATTTTTGTGGCTAATAAGTCTCACTTTTTTATTTCAAATTTATTATTTAAATTTTAAACGTAATTTTTTAAATTATGTCGACTTTAATTCTAGAAATCAAGTTAAATAGCTCAAACTATCATGCTTGGAAAACTCATCTTTCATTTATATTCCGTTTTAAGCATATTTTAGATATTGCTACTGACCCTTCTGTAGTTCCTGGTACCTCAGCTACACAAGATGAAAAAAAATGCATGGAATACTAAAAATGAGGAAGCCCTTGGCCTCATTGGTATATCTCTTAACCCAAATTTATATGTTCTAATTTCTCATTGCACTAATGCCCACGAAGCTTGGGATATTTTAAAGAAAACGTATGACAGGCCATCTGAATCACGCAAGATTCAATTACAAGACAATTTGGAAGACTTGAGGTATATTGATTTCAAATCCATGGATGAATTTTTACTTAAATTTGATTATATTAAAAGTCAACTAATTGGATTAGGTGTTACTCTCACTGATATTAGATTAATTACAATTATTTAAAAAAAATGTCTTCCTAGACAGTTTCAACAATTATTACTAATGTTCATTCTCAACTTGCTATTCCTACTTTGTCTACTCAATTAACTTGTAGTATTTTTCAAAATTTGTTACGTCAAGAGGAAGCTAAGTTGTTACGATTTGGTACTCTTAGATCTAATGAACATGCTTTTGTGTCTAAAAGTCAAAATCATAATTTCAAATTTTTTAATAATGATTCTCCCAATATTTATAATAATAATAATCACAATAATCATCCAAACACTCATCGTAATAATACTCATCAATCTAATAAAAAATCCACTGTACTTATTGTGGGAAAGATGGTCATGTAACTAATAATTGTTTTAAAAAACAAAAAGATAAGCAAATTATGAATAACAATAATCAAAACTCTTATCCATCTCGTCATGCTTTTACTGTTAGTTACAATGTTCCTAAAAATTTATAATGAATTATTGATACTGGTGCATCTCAACATGTTACTTTTCATAAAGAAGTGTTTGATTATTTAAAACCCGATCTTTCTAATATTCCAATTCAATTAGCTGATAATCATAGTTGCAAAGTTGAAAGATTTGGTAATGTTAGTATTCCAAATGAAAAATTACATGATGTCCTTTATGTTCCTGAGTTGAAATACAATCTTCTTTTTGTTATAGAATTATGTTAAAATTACAAAGTTGAGTTTCATAGGGACATGTGCTCTGTTATTGATCCTAACACTAATGAAATTGTTGCTAATGTTAAGTTAGACCATGATAACTTATTTAAATTTTCTAGGTTCACCTCTTCTAGACACTCTTTGCACAAAGATATTACTTTTAATATGGAGCATGAAAGGCTTGCTCATTTGAAAAATGAGCATATCTCATCTAATACGGTTGAAAATTTACCTCCTATTGCTTCATCTAAGATGGCATGTACAAAGTGCATGAGTGAAAATATGCAAAATACCAAAGGTTATCAACCTTATAATCCTATTACTAACAAAGTGCACATAGCACGAAATGTTTGTCTTGCAGGAAATGGTGTGCATGATTCTTCTGATGCTCAAAATGAACAAGTTCATGGAAGCAAAATTGTGTTAGTGGAGGACCAACCTCCTTCTCTAAACCCTACTTCTCATATATCTACCTTTATTCCTCCTATTCTTTCTTACAATGGTAATGGTAATGATGCATTTATAGATCATGGTAATAATGCTAATATTGATAATGGTAATAATGCTAATGTTGAAACAAATGATGCACTCATACATCATTTTATTTGTTAACAAAAAAAATAAATGGTTTTAAAAAGTACTTAGTAAAAGAGATCAATTTTTAGAATGGGTGGACTTCAACCTAGAAGGATTAATTACTGCAAATATTGTTTGATGTTAATAATTCTCTTTCATCATCTTTGGTATTTCTCTTTAGTATGTTGTCTAGAAATTATGTTCTATATATGATCTTAATTCTATTTGCATATTTCATACCATGATAGTTTAGGTATATTTATTCATGTGTATATATGGGGGCCCACATATATATCCTGATAAATATACAAATTATTATGTCTCTTGTGACTTATCAAATATGAGTGCATTCTTTATTTCACATAAGTAAATTTATTTTATTCTTTGAGATTATGAGTTATTATACACTATTGCCTTCAACATTTATTTTGTTCTACTTATTGGCACATAAGTGCAGTTTATGCTTTTTTAGCATCATTCTATTGCCATATTGGCACTTTATGGTTAATACCATTTATTTTTGGAGTTTTCCTCCAATTTTAGTTAATTTGACCCATCTTGAAGGTATTTTACTCTTATTTGAAGGCAGTCAATTATTAATACTCATACTCTTCCCCTTTGATATCTTTGAAAACATGCCATATAATGTTATGTATACTTCTTTGCTTAAATCATGAGTCATGCAGGTTATGGATTGATCACCCATTAACTTGCAATACAATGACTTATTAGTGGACTGTCTATATCCATGTGATTGAAGCATTGTTGATGTTGGATTCATTAGCTAGCCTTTTCTATGGTCTTTTTTTGAAAGTTTTGATAACATATTTGTTCTTTGCAAAATATGATTTATCTTGATTTATTTGCGGTACCAAGTTACACTTATATTTACTCTATGAGAATTTACTTGAATATAAGATGAAATTATCCTTGTGGATAGTTGCCTTTGTTTCTATGTTTCAGGTAATCCATCAAGACACATACAAGATATCATTATTTGTTGTACAGATCCTATGCGACATGAATCCACTTAAAGATGTAACACACTTGAAGAATTATCAACTTCTCTTGGCTCTCCAATGATGTACCCATGATAATAAGAGACCTCTTGCACAATGAAGATATTTCAAAAAACCAAATTACAATTTGATTTTGACAACATCTCTCCAAGTAAAGATTAAAGGGGGGTGTTAGAATTAATAATCTTTCCTTGGTTTTATTTATTTATTTATTGGGATAAACCAAGGTATCCCTTATGTATTTGTCCTTTAGTCCACATGTAAAGGACATGTCATTCTTGTCCTATTGTCCACTTGTGAAGACAACTCTTTTTTGTATTTCCTTTAATAAGGAAAATAGATATTCCTCTTTAAGAGGAACTTGACACTTTGCACACACCTTTTATGAATGTGGCATCCCACTCCTTTCTCATCTCTTTAAAAGAGGTGCTTCTCTCTCTCATTTTCATCTAGTCTCCATTATTCACTTCAAATTTTTGATGCTATTGTAAATGAGCTATTTTGTTGCATTTCTTCTCTCTCTCTCTCTCTTTCTCATTCTTAGGCTTTTGCCTCATTCATAATACTCACAAGGGGTTTTCTTTGCTTTCCCCTTATCAAATCCTTGTCTCTTGTGTTTCTTATCTTTGGTATTGCTCCATTGATGTTGTATCATTTGTATGGTAAAACTCTTCTTGCTCTCTTGGATTAAATCTATTATTTCATACAATTTTATTTTATTATATTTTATCATTTCAATCACTTTTTTTAACATATCTCAATTTCTATCGAAGTCAATCTTAATGCTTCTATCATTTGACTAGGATACAAGGATTCTTTGATCTAGGATGGAGACCCTTCAAGTGTTTTCTTTGTTTTGTTAAGCCATTAGGGCTATGACTGAGACAAATAGTCTACCTCCTATTTGGGCCTCAGTTTGGAACATCAATCTTAGTCTTCTAGGATAATTTTTTTTCAATGGCTTTCCCTCCAAGATAAAATCCTAACTCTGGATAACCTTTGTAAAAGAGGTATGTGTTTTCCTAATAGGTACTTCCTTTGTGCAACTCGAGCAAGTCAATCGATCATATCTTGATTGATTTCTCCTATACTTGGAACACTTGGATGGAAACCATGAAGGCTTGGAACCTCTACTGGATTATGATAGAAAACTTGACTAATCTATGGAGGTTGTGAAAAGATTATAAAGGAAGCATAGAAAAAAATCTTTGGATTCTAGTGTTTCCCCCATATTTTATGGTCCCTCTCGAAGGAACAAAACAACATGGTGTTTAGGGATGAAGAACAACCTTTCAAAATATTAGCTAATTAGATTAAGAACAATATTTCTAAAAAATATAACTCTATGTATAAAGAAAAGGCAGATTTCAATACATGAGGAAATAGTATTCAAAGGAAGAAATGAGAGGATGAGATCAAAGAAAAGAGGAAAAATTCAAGATAGGGCCATCCCCCACTTGGTTGGATCAAAATGAATTTTGATAGAAATACTAAGGGTAATCTAGGCCCAGCTAAATGTGGTTCAATATTAAGAAATGGAGAAGGTAATTTTAGTAAATCCATGACTATTTCATTTGGATCCCAAACCAACCATGTGGCAGAAGTGACGAGTCTTCTCGATGGGATTAAGTTGGTGAGAAATTTATAACCTAAAGGAATATGGATTGAAGGTGTTTCCCTTAATATTCTTAACTATATATCAAAAGGTGTTTCTCCTTCATGAACAATAGAAAATATGATAAAGGAAGTAAAAGACCTAAGAAATTTCAAGAAAGTCTATATATCCCATTTATAGAGAGAAGTGAACAAAGTTTTTGGCTCACTTGCTAACATGGTGGTTATTAAGGGAACCTCCTCATTTTGCAGTCACAAGGATTTAATTAATCATGAATATAAGGTTCTTATTTACTATGAAAAGACATTTAGAAAAAGTGGAAATATTTTAGGTAATCTTGTACAAGACGAAAGACTTTTGGGAAATGAATCTAGTAATTATTGCGAGTTAAGCTCGAGCTGGAATATTGTAGTTTTTATTAATTCACATGATTTATAGGAACTTTTGTTGCATTCTCATCTCATTGAGGGTCCTCCTTTTTTCTTTTTCTATGTGAATATCTCTAAGTGTTTGGCTCTACAAGTTGTGAGAATGGATGAAAAAGTGAGGAAGAGGGAACCCAATAACTATGACAAGTGGAGAAAAGAAAAAGAGGTGTGGGATAAACTGGTTGAGGGAGGGCTCATGTCATAAATAGAAAACCTGAAACCCATGAAATATTATGTGATGGAATATTTCATTAATGACTAAAAAAATAGAGATGTTAACCTAGGAGGAAGGAAACTAAAGCTCAATATCACAGTAATGGTCAAAATTACTAGGTTGAGTGCTCAAGGTTAGAATTTCTTCTAGAACCTGAAGTACTTTGAATTGGTAGTTAGAAAATTCCATAAGGAAACTAATGGTCTGATTATCAAAGGGGAGGGAAGTATTTTGGTGACTTCTTCTATTAAGTTTCTTTGGCATCAGGTTCTTACTCCAATAACAAAGTATATTACACTAGATGGGAGGTATGAAAGGGCCCATACATACCATTTTCTCTTACTCAACTATTTCTATTATAAGAAAAAAGTGTGTTTCCCTTTTTATTTTCTTTTTTCATTGCCTCTAAGCATAAATTCCCTAAGGTCTAACCCCAATAAATCCACACTACATGAGGGTTTGATGAGATTGATTCATTCCCATGTCAAAAAAAAAATCCTAGAACCAATCCCAAAGAAAATAAGTGAAAAAGCCTTTAAAATTTGGACTCATGGGAGAAAAAGGGTAAGGGTAAAATAATTTTGTGGGATATTTGGGTTAACATAATTGGTGTCAAGGAAAATAAGATATCTAAGGTGAAAGTGGATATTTTATCGAATAGAGGAATGCGATGATAATGAAGGGGAGGAAAAGGATAATGTGGGGTGATGAGTCTAAAAAATGCCTTTATTTTGTTATGTTTAAGATACTTTATGATACTTTGTTCATCCTTGTTTTAACACTTATAAGCCTATGTTTGATAAACCTTTGATGATTTATGGGGTAGAGAAACTATGTCATCCTTTGCCTAAATTATATCTAATATGCAGTATTTCATATAAATATCCAAATGTGCGTTCTTATGCTTGAATTTAGTTTGATGGATGTTTATTTGCAAACATGTTTTATATCATAACTAACCTAATGATAAGGATTAAAGGATAAGCAGAAGAATCCAGAAGTTGGTTGCCGACAACATTCAAGGAGAAACGAGCATCAAGGAACAACCATGAAAAGGAAGTTATAACCACTCCAAGAAACATGGCAGCGAATAAAGAGGAGTTTTTACGAGCCATTACCTTCTCTGTATTTACGTTGTAACAAGTGGATGCCATGAATTCATTGCTCCCTCCTCAATTTTGTTATCCTTCCTTTTCGCTTTCAGTTGTTCTCCTATATTCTCTCCTGCGGACTTAATTTAGGATAGTTACTTTTCTGTTATGTAATAAAGAGTAGATTCCCTATATATGTCGGGATTGACTCTTGTGTCTGAGGTTTTTTAGTTTTTAGTTTTTGGTTTTGATAAGTTTTATCGAGTAAGAGAAAATACTGATTCACAGTTTATTGCAGTTGTGTTTTACAATTCTGAATTATGTAATGAATGATTAATAAAATGAATTAGTTCTCTCTAGTTTCTATCCTGCGTTGGTATATTAGAGAAGCCAACCAAGGGGGCCCACTTGGAAGGTGGATTAGATTAGAATAGAATAGATTCATTTTACTAAGCATTAGCAGTATTTTAAGTAAGATGTAGCTAGTTAATTCCTTCCTGTAGCATCATACTTCATGAACATTCCTGCAGCATCTGCGACAACAGTCTAATGGATGAGTCAAGATGGAATCTCTGTTATCTTGTTATTGTGTTTTCAACATTCATAGATTCAGTAGTTTCCTTTCTACAGTAGTAATGTAGTTTCCTTCCTTTGCATTTTTACTTTCCTGCAGCACAAGCATAATGACTCATCAAGGTACCTAGTGCACATACTGTGCCGACCATTTCAAGTATACGTCCCTGGGTTGACAATCTAAATGCACCTCATGGTAGGGGAAAAATAGTCCTTAGCTTGAATAGATTATTCCTAAGCCAGGCCTAGCACATGACTATGGAACACTTATTGTGAGGTAGTTCATTTTTGGCGCCGTTGCCAAGGATGGTGTCAAGCTAGGAGCATTTTTGAGTCATAGTTTTTAGATTAAGTTCTTTTTACCAGTGTGAAAATTTTAGTTACATGCACCGAAGAGGAAGACGTTGAGATGAATATGGCAGATTTCTTCCACAGGGATCTGTTAATTTGAATGAAGAAGTTGAGTTGCCCTTTGAAGACGCAAGTCCTGTTTTCCCCACAGTATCATCATCAAGAGCTGAATCCCTAGATATATCTGGTCTCCAGCCTTTCATTGAAATATTGAAAAATTTTCTTGATAACACTACCTCGAGTCCACCAGTTGTTAATCACCCAGTGCCTAACCTTCCTTTTCAGTAGCAACCTCATAATCCAGTCCCACTAGTCATGGCACAACCCACTTTTCCATTTCCACTTCCAAGTTTCATAACCAATGCCAATCTCAAGAATATACCTCCCACTGCTCTTTCAAAGTTCTATGGCCTTGCAACTGAAGACCCCAATACCTTCTTGTTTGAGTTTGACATCCTTTGTCATAGTTTTGACTACAACACTGATGCCCATTAAGCTTAAATTATTTCCAGCCACATTGAAAGAATCAACTTTACGATGGTTCATGGGATTAGGAGCCAATGCAGCTATAAATTGGGATGAAATGCAAACCTTGTTTTTGGAAAAATATAAAGAATATTGCAAAGCATCTGGCACAAGAAGAGATGATATCTTTAGGATATCACAGAAGGAGGAAGAGACATTATAAGACTATGTTTCTCGATTTTTATATACACTACAAAAGAATCCTGAGCACACATTGTCTGAAGATTCCCAAAAACTAGTCTTTCTAAGAGGAGTGAATGAAGACTGTTTGGAAGCATTGGACCTGATGGCCGGTGGAGATGTATATCAAGCTCAATGGGATGACCTCAAAAAGATATGTCAGAACTACTCAAGGTCAACCATGAAGAAAGGTCGAGGACCCCGTTCTACGGTTACAAAAGGAATTAGTCAAGGCATTTCAAAACTTGAAATATTCAATTTGTT
The DNA here is from genome assembly GCA_028749045.1 of Cupressus sempervirens. Taxonomy (NCBI): domain Eukaryota; kingdom Viridiplantae; phylum Streptophyta; class Pinopsida; order Cupressales; family Cupressaceae; genus Cupressus; species Cupressus sempervirens. The sequence continues at coordinate 345,142,009 of CM053784.1, forward strand.
ATCAGATTTCAAACAAGACATCAGTAATGATGTCGCTACACAGTTGGATACACTGATTGCAAAGAAGAAGCAAGCAGAGGCTGAGTTACAACTAGCTGAGTACTGTCCTCATTGCTGAAAGAAAAAGAAAGATTGCCATTGTAAATTGGTTGCAAGCATGGAGAACCAACATCTTCCAACTGAATATGTAAAGATAGATGGGGATGATGAGCAAGTATTCTTTTTTGCTCAAAGTTGACCATGGGCTCAACATCAAAGTATGCCTCAAGACCCCTTGCAAAATTCAAATTTATATGGTAATCAATGGAAAAACCACAATACCCAAGGTCCCCCACAAAACCAACCCAATTGGAATAATGCTGGGAAAAATAACCCACAACAGTCTCAATGGTCTCAAAATTTCCAACAACCTTGGCCTAACCAATAGAATATTCAATGGCCCCAGAACTAGTAAAACCAATGGCAACCACCCCAAGGGAATTGGCAATCTCCAAACCAATGGAAGGGATCTCAACAATGGCCTAACCAAAATACTGGTGTTCCACAATTACCCCCTCCAGCTCAACAACCTGCTTTAATGCCACCACCTGCAAATAGTGGACCTCAAAAGCAAACATAGCTATCTGCACAGCCTCAGCCAAATCCAAATAGAAAACCACATCAGCCCATGTATAGTACTAATACCCAATAGTACCCTACTTATGTCCTAGATGTCGTAGATATACATTTGAGATCTGGAACAACCTTACCAGCACCAAGGCCACCTCTTATAACTGAAGTATCAGACTCTCCTGCAGCATCAGAACCTTTGGTTGATGAACCTGTTGACCCAACTAATGTTACCATACCAATACCAGACCAACCAACAGTAGAGCCTCATTTTCCAGACTAACTAATACAAAAGGAACAAAGCAAGGAACAACCCTTTGACATTGTTAACCAGTTGAAGAATATGCATGTCCAAATACCTTTGTTTCAAGCTATTAAGGACATTCCTACTTATGGAAAAGCTATAAGGGAAGCTTGTCTAAAGAAACCTGGAAGGAAGAAGAAGGATCCTACCACAGTTCATGTTGTTGGACATTTAGCTGATATCATGTTAGGATGAGTGATTACACCAAAATATTCTGACCCAGGGAGTCTAGTAGTAAGTGTCAGCATCAATGGTCAATTTGTTAAAAATGCCTTAATAGACTTGGGAGCTGCTATAAATGTGATGACTAAAGAAACCATGAAGAAGTTACAAATAGAAGGATTAAGGCCCACACCAACTATTCTGCAGCTTGTAGATAGTTCCACTGTCACTCCTGATGGAATGATAGAAAATATTGTTGTGACCTTAGATTCCCTAGAATATCTTGTGGACTTCATGATTTTGTCCCCTAAAGTAAACCTATCTGGCTATCCTGTCATTCTAGGTAGACCATGGTTGGCCACAGCTGATGCAAACATAAATTTTAGATCAGGGAATATGACCATATCAAATGGCCAAGCAACCAAGAAATTTGATCTATATCCTCTTGCACAACCATTACCAGATTTGAGTACATCTTTTTGGCCAGATTTAGGAGATGATGAAGAAGAGATAAATTCCATAGTACAACTTATGATGTTACATAGGAAATCTTTTCTAAAGTTGCAAGAAGAAGATTTAGTAATCCAGAGCATCCTTACCAACACCTGTGTGGTAGGAAAAGATGTGTTTGAAAGCTCTGTATTAGAATTGATTACATATGAGGAGTGTGATACAAGTTGTACTTTACTTAAGGAACCTAAAAATCTTTGTTCACTACTTCCCTGTGAAGTAGAAGGATGCCCAATCTCTAAAACTGCTATGGTAGAATCCACTATTCCTATTGAACTGAGTAAAGGCCATAAACTGCATGTTAACCCCAAATTGACATCTATACAGATGGAACAATTAAGAGAATTGCTTCAGAAGCATGAGAAGACTTTTGCTTGGGATTATGATGATATGAAAGGATTAAGCCCTACACTGTGTACCCATAGGATATACATTAATGAAGGTTGTCTACTACTTCGTCAACCTCAGAGGAGGATAAATCCAAGCCTCAAAGAAATAGTCAAAATAGAATTGCAAAAACTGCTTGATGCTGGCTTTATCTATCCTATATCTGATAGTAAATGGGTATCACTGCTGGTTATAGTACCTAAGAAAGGAGGAAAATGGAGAATTTGTGTAGATTATAGGGAGTTGAATAAGGCTACTAAAAAGGATCATTTTCCTTTACCCTTCATAGATCAAGTTTTGGATACACTAGCTGGAAAAAAGTACTCCTTTTTAGATGGATACAGTGGCTATAATCAGATTAGTATTGCTCCTGAAGACCAAGACAAAACTACATTTACTTGTCCATGAGGTACTTTTGCATACTTTGTTTTACCATTTGGTCTTTGTAATGCTCCTGCAACGTTTCAACGAGCTATAATTAGTATTTTTGCTGATATATCACATGATTGTATGAAAATCTATATGGATGACTTTACAACATTTGGAGTTACTTTTGAAGAAGCAATGATAAATCTTGAAAAAGTTTTGGTAAGATGTCAAGAACATAATTTGGCACTAAATAGTGAAAAGTGTTTCATGCTCATGCAAGAGGGTGTGGTACTCGGTCATTTCATATTTACTATAGGTATACGAGTAGACCCAACTAAAATTGAGGTAATTCAAACATTACCCATACCCACTAAATTAAAAGATATCAGATCTTTTCTGGGACATGCTGGATATTATAGGCGTTTTATAAAAGATTTCAGTAAAATAGCCAGTCCCTTGTATAAGTTGCTTACAAAAGAAGCTGAATTCAAATGGAAACCTGAGTGTGATAAAGCTTTCCTGTAGCTTAAGCAACTTTTGACCATAGCCCCAATTTTACAAGGCCCTAATTGGAACCTACCTTTTCACATATATATAGATGCTTCTGATTATGCCATAGGAGCAGTTTTAGCATAGAAACACTCAAATCTTGAGAATGCCATTTATTATATTAGTAAGAGTCTTCATGGTCCAGAACTGAATTACACAGTGACTAAAAAAGAATTGTTAGCAGTAGTCTATCCTCTAAATAAATTTTGGCATTACATCATAGTTTATCCTATCTATGTTCATACTGATCATGCAACAATCAAGTATCTCATGAATAAACCTACTATAACTAGTAGGTTAGCAAGATGGTTACTGATGTTACAAGAATTTGACATAACCATAGTAGATAAGCCTGGAAAAACAAATGTCGTAGCTGATTATTTGTCAAGAATCAATCATCATGATATTGACACTACTCTGGTAGATGATGCATTTCTAGATGAACATTTGTTTCATATTGCTAATAGAGTTCCATGGTATGTAGATAGTGCTAACTACATTGTAACTAATAAGACACCAACACATTTTTCTTATAAGGAAAGAAAGCTGCTCATATAGAAAAGCTTCCATTTCTCATGGATAGACAATTTTCTATTCTATACTGGACCTGATCAAGTTATGCGCAGATGTGTAAGAGAAGATGAGACATATGATATTTTGCATGCATGTCATAATGAGCCCCGCAGAGGAAATTTTGCAGCCAAAAGAACAGCTTTCAAAATCTTAGCCACTGGTTACTATTGGCCTACTCTTCATAAAGATGACATCAATTATACAAGGAAGTGTGACCAATGCCAAAGAATGGGTCTCCCAACCAAAATAGATGAAATGCCTTTGAACCCTCAAATGGTGTTAACACCATTTAACAAATGGGGAATGGACTTCATCAGTCCTATTGATCCTCCATCCAATGGGAAGTCTTATATTCTGGTTTGTACTGACTACCTAACCAAATGGGTTGAGGTTAAGGCTATGAAACATGCCCGTGATGAAAAAGTTGCCGAATTCCTGTATGAAGAGATTTTTACACGTTATGGAGTTCCTAAAGAATTGGTTACTGATCAAGGCACATAGTTTACTTCTAACCTGATTTCAGAATTGATAAAATAGTATAACTGATCCAGTCCTTATCATCCACAAGCCAATGGACAAGTAGAAGTTACCAACCGTAAGCTAAAAAATATTCTAACTAAAACAGTCCATTTGCATCGTCGAGATTGGACCAGCCGGTTACAAGAAGCTATTTGGGCTTATAGAATAACTTGGAAAACCACTACCAGATTCACATCATTTGAGATTTTGTATGGGAAAGTGGCAATTCTTCCAATTGAATTTGAACACAAGACTTCAAGAACAACCTTGACCTTAGATATTGATCTTCCTATAGCACAAAGAGAACGTCTCCTGCATCTTAATTCTTTGGATGAAATGCGCAAGACAACTTTAGAACATACTAAACTGGTGCAAAAATAGAGAAAACATTGGCATGAATCTCATATCCTCAAAAAACAGTTCAAAGCTGGTGACTGGGCATTATTGTATGATTCCCGCTTCAAGGATATGCCAGGGAAGCTGCAGACGCGATGGTTAGGACCATATAAAATCATCAATGTCTTTGACAATGGAACAGTTCAACTAACCACAATTGATGATATGCCTTTCAAAATGTTGATCAACGGTCATCGACTTAAAATTTACAAACAACCTCAAACAAAAGTCGAGTTCATGCAATAGTTCAAACAACCGGATCCAACAACAACTCAAGTATCTCTTCCTGCAGATGAAGGTGAAAACCTTCCGCTTGCTCTTCTTCAACATTAATTCTAATTTGCATGTCCATAATAATAACTTTATGTTCGCATAAAGTCCATTTTCTTTTCATGATATTTCTTTCCATTCATATCTTAATCTTCCATCCACCCACCTCACTCCATTTCTTAATCTTCCATCCACTCACGTTCTACATACTTACGTTTTTGTGTTTTCAATCAAATCTGCACATGCTAATGGATGCTGCCATTCACATTATTTCTGTCACCTTTCTTTGGAGCATGTGACAATCCACTTGGCAGGTATAAATGTTTTCAAATTATTATTCATTTATAACTTTGCAAATTTTGTTAATTATATCTAATACTGCATAGTCTTTATAATTACAGTGTATTCCAGTCCCTAACCCATACTAGTCTGACACGTGAGGACACTTGTCATAAAATTAGCAGGGGGCAAGGGAGTGTCATACTATCCAATGACATGCCTGATTAACTGTGATGATTTTCAAAAATCTTGGCATTACCCTTTATTAATGAGAACTTTTTGCCATAAGTATGACATGTCAAGTGTTGTACTCCCACTTTCTAAATGAATTTTTCTTTGTTCGTGCCAAATTTTTTGTGCTAAGCCATGATGTGACCTATTTTTTTAACATTTTGGCATTTGAACCATGTTTTCAGACGATTTCCACGCAAATTCATGATTTACTTTTACCTAAAGTTTAATTATGGCACATAACAATTGGTTATGGAAATTAATGTTCCCAAAAAGAAGCGGTGAAGCGTTTGAGAAATAATGCAGAGTTTTGAAGTTTGCATTCAGAAAGGGAGAGGGAAACAGAGTAACATAAGTATCAAAAAAAAAAATGGGAGGAGGTTTACAGAGAAAAGAGCTGGTCGAGCACATTTTGTTGCTCTCTGATGTAGAAGCAGTAAGAAGATTCAATACATGCGGGTGGTTAGGTTATTGTTTGAATTTAACAACATATGATGAAGAAGCAGCTGTAGAATTCACCAAGACATTTGATGAAGGTGAAGCTTCTGTGTGGGGTTTGACAGTAATTGCAACAGAAGAACGAATTGCAGAAGTAACAGGGTTACCTCCTATTGGAGAGCATTATCCGAGCTCGCATGATGCTAGGTCAGCAAGGGCCCAGTTCACTACCCCATGTGACCCTCCATTGGATGTTACAAAGCAGGGGTGCAAGAGATTGTCTTTGCCGCCTCCATACCCTGACCTAGAAATGCATGTTATCAGGTATTTTACTTGTGAAGGAAAATTTTTTCACTTACATGCACACCATTTTAAGTTGCTTAGTTGTATAAGGCACAATATTGCTGTGAATCTCCCAAATTTTCTATATAATATGCTCTGTATTAGTGTGGAAGAGACTCAAAAAGGGAATAAAAATTCTATCACTCACCATGCTTTGATTAAGTTTTTAATCGAAAGGTCTCTTAGGGACGTATCCCCTTTGACATGGGATGACTTTGTGAAATTTAAAACCCTACAACCCCAAGTTGACCCTAGTGAACAGTAGGGTGAGGAAAATGTAGTTCCTAGCAGTGAGCTTGCAGAACAAAATATTGAGGGAGCTGAAACAAAAAATGCACAAGGGATTGAACCGAAATTTGCTTCCACTCAAGCGAATGTGCCTCCACCTGAACAGGACATCCTGAAACCCACTACTAGTCAAGCTAAAAGGAAATGAAAGTCACCAGAAGAAACCGTTGCTCAACAAAAACCTAGTCCTGCAATTCAGCAACAGAAGAAAACAAAGAAGGTTCCTGCAACAACTAATCCTGCAACAGTGATACCGAAACAGAAAAGTAGGAAAAAGATAATAGCGCAAGAAGAGACTCCTTTGTGGAGAAGCCCTAGACTGAGAGGGCAGATTTTTAAAAATCCTATATTGTCTAAAGAACTTGCTCCAGAGTCTCCTGTGTAGATAATTTCTGACCATTCTCCCCTTCACACTGAGATGACAGAAGCTTCTGGTAGTCCTCCTACAGCATGTGAGCAAGAAATTAATGAAACCTTAATGGATTTACCAGGTGTTTCAAGCCATGAGAATGAAGTAGTTCCTGAAAGTCATGATTCGAATACTGCCTTAGTCCCCTATAAGTCAACATGGATCAATAGTTTGGCGGAACATCTATGGCAGGAACGGAAAAAAAAAAGGATTATGAAGAGGATAACAGTGCCGTCACCTTGCAAAAACTCCTTTTCCAATTATATGGACAACATTTATTTGTTGAAGCACTATGGAAAGAGGAGAAGAAAAGAATGAGCAAGATCATAACATCACAAAATGAGGAGATTGAAGAATTGAAAGAATAGCTAGAAAGACAGAAACAACGCATGGAACATGCACTTAAATTAGCTGATCAAGCTCTTGCTTGTAGACCGCCTCCTCACGTATATGCTTTTTTTTTGGAAGAACAATATCTTTTGTTTCAGTTGATGTTAACCCTCAAAAATGTAAATGCAGAATTCAAAACCGCACAAGATTTTTATGGGCTGTATCAAACTTTACCACCATGGCAGAAAAATCTATTGTGTGAGTTGTATATTCATAATTTTGTCATTCCTATAGAAACTAAGTGGAATCCTTTGCTCTATATAGAGATGTGCATTTGAAAGCTTTAATGTCATGGATGTCTAATGAGGTGAATTATGACAGACAACTGGTTAATTACAGAGATGAGGAGAGAATAAAACCTTTACCCTTGAGGGCAGAAAGTAAATAGCCAGAAGAAATGCTTTGAGACTGGTTTACATTAACCTATGGGAAGAGTAATCTAGACATTAGAAAGAAGGTATTTGCTGCTAGAGCCAAAGTATATGCCGAATATGAAAACTTTCCCTACTTTGCGTTCCAAAGAGCTATGACCGGAGTAAGAGGTAGATGGGCACGGTTACCTGATTCTCTCAAGAAATTAGAGCCACATAGTCCTATTAATTTGGAAGTAGCATTATATAGAGTTCCAAAATATTTAGAACTGGGAAAGCAACTAAGGCCAGAGCTATGGTGTCCTTTAACCATGCAACCTCCAATGCTTTTATGGCCCCTGTATGATATTGATGTAAACAAACTTGATAAGTTGCAAGAAGACCACAGGCAAGAAGTATGGGAAAGGACCAGAGGATTCTATTACACCTTCAAGAGTAGCAAAAAGGGAAAGATAGAAGTTGGGAAGCTCAGATCTTTGACAAAGAAGTGTAATGCTTGAGGACAAGCATTAGTTTAGTAGGGGGCAGATGATGAGTCTAAAAAATGCCTTTATTTTGTTGTGTTTAAGATACTTTATGATACTCTGTTCATCCTTGTTTTAACACTTATAAGCCTATGTTTGATAAACCTTTGATGATTTATGGGGTAGAACAAACTATGTCATCCTTTGCCTAAATTATATCTAATATGTAGTATTTCATATAAATATCCAAATGTGTGTTCTTATGCTTGAATTTAGTTTGATGGATGTTTATTTGCAAACATGTTTTATATCATAACTAACCTGATGATAAGGATTAAAGGATGAGTGGAAGAATCTAGAAGTTGGTTGCCGACAACATTCAAGGAGAAATGAGCATCAAGGAACAACCATGAAAAGGAAGTTATAACCACTCCAGGAAACATGGCAGTGAATAAGGAGGAGTTTTTATGAGCCATTACCTTCTCTGCATTTACGTTGTAACAAGTGGATGCCGCGACTTCATTGCTCCCTCCTCAATTCCGTTATCCTTCCTTTTCGCTTTCAGTTGTTCTCCTATATTCTCTCCTGCAGACTTAATTTAGGATAGTTACTTTTTTGTTATGTAATAAAGAGCAGATTCTCTATATATGTCAGGATCGACTCTTGTGTGTGAGGTTTTTTAGTTTTTAGTTTTTGGTTTTGATAAGTTTTATCGAGTAAGAGAAAACATTGATTCACAGTTTATTGTAGTTGTGTTTTACAATTCTGAATTATGTAACGAATGATTAATGAAATGAATTAGTTCTCTTTAGTTTCTATCCTGCATTGGTAGATTAGAGAAGCCAACCAAGGGGGCCCACTTGGAAGGTGGATTAGATTAGAATAGAATAGATTCATTTTACTAAGCATTAGCAGTATTTTAAGTAAGACGTAGCTAGTTAATTCCTTCCTGTAGCATCACACTTCATGAATGTTCCTATAGCATCTGCAAGAATAGTCTAATGGATGAGTCAAGATGGAATCTCTGTTATCTTGTTACTGTGTTTTCAACATTCATAGATTTAATAGTTTCCTTTCTACAAAAGTAGTGTAGTTTCCTTCCTTTGCATTTTTACTTTCCTGCAGCACAAGTATAATGACTCATCAAGGTACCTAGTGCACATACTGTGCCGACCATTTCAAGTATACTTCCCTGGGTTGACAATCTAAATGCACCTCATGGTAGGGGAAAAATAGTCCTTAGCTTGAATAGATTATTCCTAAGCTAGGCCTAGCGCATGACTATGGAACACCTATTGTGAGGCGGTTCATGGGGAAAGAAAATGCACATACGGTAATAGACGTTAATGAGGAGGAATAATTTTTTTTTTGACTTGGTGGACCAACTATTTGGAGAAAGTTTGGAGACTTCCTCTTTGTTGGTTTATGGGCGTGATGTTTTACCCCCTCAGCTTAAAAAGGTAAAGATTCTCAAATCAATTATAGTGAGATGATTACCACAGTTTCCCCTATAAACAAGAAAATAGAGTTTGATTCTAGGAAAAAATAATATCGAGAAAGATGATGAACCAAGGGAAGCTATAAGACTGGTTGATTATGATGAGTCTATCAATCATGCTGTATTCATTTCCATTCCTAATGTTGAGACCAAGGGTTTTGAGTGTCAGTCCAAGAAAATTGATAAAGACTTCTGGGAGAAGAAGAAAATGAAGAAAGTGGGAATCCCTATGCTGCACATTATGGATAGTGGTGAGCTCAATGTGAAACTCACAAAAGATGACATTAAAATACTTGCTTATTAAAACTCCCTATGGAGTCTTGGAGACTGCTAAAGTCATCTCTCATAATCCCTTGGACTAGAGAAATGGTCATTCCACTCTATTAAAGTACTGAATCTCAAATGCAAGGCTTTAGAGGAGAAAATTGAAGAATTAGAGATCAAAAGCAAACAAAAAGAAAATAGGAAAGAGGAGAAGGGGAATTAGGATGCCTTACAATATCTAAGAAACAAGATTCTCTAGATGGAGAAGAGTACAAATGATATTTTTGAAAAGTTTCAGAGATTACTCAACTATTTGGTTGATTGCTTGAATAGGTTTCTAAATCTCACATATATGGGTATTGGAATTAGCTTGGTGCTAGATCTAGAGGAACCTAAAAAGGAAAATGAAGAGGCTAGAACTAGAAAAATGATACACTCCAACATGAAAAAGAAATAGAAGAAGGAGGTTTTGATTGACCAAAGTGACATAAAGAAGGTTATAGAGTACACTAAAGGGATTCAGTAGGAGTTGAAAGAAAAGGTCAAAGATTTGGCCTAAGGTACTTTTCTTTGTGTTGGTCTTTTTGTTCTTTTTGTCTCTGTTTCTTTAGTGAGAAAGTTAGCTAGTTTTTGGTCGTCTAGTTTTTAGTGGTGGTTATTGCTAGGTTAGGCTTGTTGTGGTTTTGGGTGTGTCTACTGGTTAGAACACTATTCCATTTCAAGACTTCTTTCTTTCTTTATTATGTAAAACTTTTGGGGTTTCGGTTCCCTTGTAAAAAAATTGATTAGCCTTAATCAAAAACATAATTTTTTAGTTCATGTTTGATAAAAATTAAGAGAAACAAAAGAATAGAAGAAAACAATGATATTCAACCCACACAAGTAAAAGTGTAGGAATTACTTTTAATATCTTATAAAGTTTTGTATGATGAACATTTATCACTTTCTTATCATAAAATTAATAGATACACATTCACACTACATTTAAAAACCAAAAAGGATATTCCTAATGTAGTTTCAATTCAAGACTTGAATGCACAAAAAAATACAAATGTTTTTGAGGGGGACATTATTGTAACATACAAAAAAAACTTGACAAAACAAAAAAATGCAATAGAATTACTTGGTGCTAATTTAACAGGTAAAATGGAGAGACGGAAGTAACCCTCAACTTGAGTGGAATTTATAATCACAAGTACAAAAAAATCATTCATGCTATGTCAAGTATTAAAATAATATATTTCTAAATTGCTTAAAAAATAAACTATGACCATGGTGACTATGAATGCATTCTTTTGCTTACATGAGCAAGTACTGTTGAGCCCATATCTTAAACCTTCCCATAATATATATTCATACCCAACACAAAATTAAAACTTATCCTACTATCTATAGAACAATATGTAGTGGGGACAATTGGTGTGATTGTGGTTGCAAGAAAAATGATTACACAACACTGGGAAAATAATAACAAAGGAATTAACAATTTTATGATGAAGTGTTGGTTTAAAGAATAATTTTGACAGCTGAGTGTCAAATACACTTAACCATTTTTCACTCTACATGCCGAGCAAAGAGTAGGAGCTGAGTCACAGTCATGTGCCGAGCAATCCAGTGATATCAAGTGCCGAGTAATATTAGGTGCCGAGTGATACAGTTTTGTATAGGTGCTGAGCTATCCAGGAAACAACATGTGCCAAGCATCAGTAATGCTTCATGAGCTGAGTAACTCAGAATATCAGCATAAGAGTTTGTAATTGCACAAACTATGATGTAAACCATTTTTGCAACTGACACAAGGAAAATCTCAAAAGATCTAGAGATAAGAATGAATCTTTCACATTTCTTATGTAATCTGCATGGAGCCAATTGGAAAATTGGAAAGGCATGCAACCAATCAGCAAAAGGCAAGTATTGAGCAAGAAATTGACATTCAATATGGATTGTAGATCCATATCTAACCCTAAGTCTTCAAAGTCTTTTTAAAGAAAGAAAAAAGTCTCACAGTAACAAGGATGGATGAAAGAGGGAGAGAAAAGTGTTAAGGGAAAAACATAGTGGAATTCAGTGAAAGGAGACATAGAGGGTAAGAGCAGGAATTCGATATTCAGTTGATCAGAACAAAGCAAAGGAGACAAACAAAAATCAAATCTTAGAGGATCAAAATTAGAGAGAGAGCTAGAACAAGTGCCTGCATTCAGCAATCAAGGATTGCAAACTATCAAGTTTATAATACATAATAATTTCTTACAATTGTATTAGAAAGGAAACCCTATGTAGATAGGTTGGCTTAACAGCTATTTGTAGATCCTTATCAAAAGGTGATTAGATCCTTTAACAGGGTGACACTTCATGTAAAGTGTTTGTAAATCCTTTAACCAGGTCACTATTGACACAGTGTAAAGCCTTTAACAGGGCAGACCATCAGAAGTGGTTGAACAATATTGCTGCAGTAATTTTGTGGGTATCATCCCCACCTTAGTTTTACCTTCTTATTTTTGGAGGGTTTCTGGGTCATCAAATTCTAGTGTTATGTGTTGTTGATGCATGTATTAGTTTCATGTTTATTTGATGTGTTTACATGCATGCAATTTACTTTCAGTTAAAAGTTTTATTTGATAAAGTGTGATACTTCTGATTCATCCCCCCCTCTCATAAGTATTCTTTCCATATTTGAATATTCCAACAATTGGTATCAGAGTGAATGGTTCTCACAAGAAGAAGTCTAACAACTTGAAGAAAAAGATCTAAAGATGGAAGTCTTCAAACTTGGGAAGATTATTGACAATCAAGTGATTGATGTGCAACTGGCTCTACATAAAGTAGAGGAAGCAAGGGAGGAATTGAGAAAATCCTTGAAAAAAAGAAAGAATTTAGCCACAACTAAAAATGAGATAAACTACAAGGAGATTGATACCACAAATATATTTTCCAATGGAGACACTAAAGAATTTGATGCAGCAATAGCAGAATTGATGGAGAAAAACAAAGATAAAGCAAATGAGATAAGATCTCTCAAGATGGAACATGAATCATAGGCCATAATGTTATGTGAAATCACTGAACAAAAGAAAAGAGCAATTGAGGACAAAGTCATGATGGAAGATGACAAAATAAATCTTGCAAATAGACTGGAAGAAAAGAGTACTAAATTAACAAGGATCTCAAACATGCAAATGGATACACTCGCCCAAATGATGAACCTTCATCATGAAATAAATGTGAAAGACATTGAGATCTCTACACTGAAGATGTAGAATGAAAAATTGCAGAATGACTTGAGAAGAGAAAAGGAAATCTCAGAGAGCTTCAAAAAACCCAATGAAGCCATCAAGTATTTTGAGCAATTGCTAAAATCCCCAAGATCAACCCATGATACATCAGGACTTGGATACAACAACACTGAAGTTGGAGAACCATCAAAGAGTGCTGAACAAAGAAGTGACAAAGGTAAGGATTCAAAACCCACTTGTCATTACTGTAATAAGAAGGGGCATACTACTAATGTTTGCAGGAGTAGGAGAATCAATAATCCAAACACACATAAAAGCAAGAGTTACTGTCACAACTACAAAATGCAAGGACATATGACACAAGATTGTAGATCCAATGTCACAAGGACACAAAGATTTGATGGACATTGTCATAATTGCAAGAAGTATAGACATAGGGCATTTAAATGCAGATCAAAGCCTATGTGGACATCAAATCAGCCAACAAAAACAAAAGGAAATGGAAGTCATTATCATTGGGATTACAACACCAGGTACAATTGTCACTATTGTCAGGAATATGGACATATACCCCAAAATTGCATAAGAACACATTTCAGGGGGAACTATAAAAGATGGTTGAGTCAAACCACATGTTTCAGTTGCTTGAAAATTGGTCATATCAACAGGAATTGCCCAACAAGGTCAAAGGCACCAAGTTTTGAGTTCAACAATGGAAAGGCAAAGATAGATGTTGAACACATTAGGAGTGAGATGAATAAGACATGGAAGAAGAAAGATAAGTGTAGCACATCAAGTGTAGAGATCACTTCACCTAATGGGTTAAGTGATCACACTTCATCTAATTAAGCAAGAATGGGTGTGTGGGACTGATATACTAAGTTATATCATACATTAGTCCCAAGACATAGAAGAACTACAAAGAAGAAATCAGCATAAGCAAAGATGCTAAGTCAAAATTGAATCTTGCAAAATCTACCAAAGTTGTCTTTAGGTGCCGATTTACTAACAATGACCAAGTTGATAGTTGATGCCGAGCTGTGAAATATCAATGGGAGCCAAGTGAAGTGAAGCAAAATGGGTGCTGAGTCATGTTGAAATCCTTCAGGTGTCGAGTAGACAGTTGTCAGCACACTAAGCATTAATTGCTCTGTTTTGAAGGGTACATAGGTCAATTTTTGATCATTTATCACCATTCAAATGCGAAGCAAAGACAAAAAGAGTGTAGAAGATCAAGGACAACTTAAAAGCCATTTGCAAGGATTTCCACAGTGATCCAGTACAAGTTTCATCGATTTGAGGTATTTTACTTGTGTGCCGAGCTACGCAGTGTTTATAAACTTGTTTAAACTGTAAACCTTAGTCTGGCAAACAATGACATCTGGGTCTGGAACCATTAAGGGAAAAGAGAGTCATGAAATACAATTGGTTAGTAATGAAGTTAAGCAACCAGAGTTCAAGCCCATTCCAGAAGTTGCATACAAGAATGATCCCGCAGGTGCATTATTCGTTATTTTTGATAAAGTTGTCATGGTCCAAGATGTTCGTAGATGTTACAACTGCAAAATTGGAGCCATAGGAGATCTAGAAGTTTATAATGCATATGAAAAGCTATGTGAGAACAAAATACTAAAAGATGAGTTCTCAATATTCGAGAGAAAGGGATTGACCAAAACCCTAGAGTTTCTAATTGTTTTCAAAGCTGAATGGGTATGCATAGTTTTGAGCAGAATACATGATGGAGCCTTTTGGTTAGAAACAGGGCCAATGAAATTTACTAAGAAAATTGTTCATAGGGTTACTAGTATTCCAACCCTAGATCGGCCAAAGACCCTGCGTAGTGACAAAAAGGAAGTAATAGAGAGAAATACCGGTGCTAAATGGAACAATAGGGGAATGAATATTGATACAATTATATAACCCCTACTAGATTTTGTTGTGAGAATCATTTCACACAAATTCTATCAGTCAAGCAGGTTAAACAATGTGCCTTGTATAGCAGTTGATGTTGCTTACAAATTGGTTAAAAAGGATCATACCTATGATCTAGCAGAGCTCATGTTTCAAAAGATTAATGAGATTCTGGGAGCTATAAGGAAGAGCAAGGGAGCTCACTGCAAATTTGGATCAGTTTGGTGTGCATGTTTTTCTATCTGATGAAAGAATTCCCTTCTATAGGTAAGGTGAAATGGAATCTAGATAAAATAATTTTTGAATAGATCAATGGATATATTGAACAGATGGGTGATAATTTTGATGCCCAAATGACTAGCTACTTTGAGGACTTCAAAAAGTCCATGAAACAGAGAATGAGGATTCTAGTCTCATTGAATAAGAAATATGAAAAAGATATTTGTTTTCTTGTAGATATTGATTATACTTATATACAGGTAGTCATACCTAGAGTGAGATGGCTTAAGCCACTAGGTTATGAACTCAATATTAATCAAGCCTCTGCAGAAAGAACAACTCTCCTTGCAGAAGAAGTTGACAAGAATGTAAAAGCCTTTGGAACTTATGATGTTGTAAAATCAAGGGTGGTAATAGATTTTAAAAATGCCTTAGCAGTAAAGAAGAAAGAAAAATTGGTAAGGAAAATCAAGAGAAAATTTGGTGTTGAAGGAGAAGGAACAGCAGAAGAGGAAGAAGAAGACATTGAAGATGAGGGAGATGAACCTCAAGGTCTGACTCAAGGGTTAGGAGAAGATAAAGAGGAAAGTGCTAAGGAAGAAGAAGCTGAGGAAGCACAAGTTAGAACCAAGGTCACAAAAAGAAAGGCCACAACTCCTCCTGCTCCTCAACCCAAGGCAAAGAAAGTAGCTGCTCCTGCACCAAAGAGACCAACTACAAGGGTTGCAGCACAAAAAGCCCAAGAGGAGGCAAAAGAGAAGAAGAAAGCTTCAAAGAAGACTGCTACCGAGCCAAAGAAGAAAAGAAAATTTGTTGCCCAACCTCAAACAGATGAAGAGAAGACTGAGTCAAAGGACAACGACCAATTTCAAGTGGTAAGTCACAAACCTCAGACTGCCATGATAAATTATGCTAAAAAATTAAGAATGATGATTTGAAAGGTTTAAAGAACCTAAATTTTTCTAAGCTCACCAAGGAGGAACAAAATAAATTAGAGGAATCAATATATGCTATGATGGCTAATTATAAGCACACACCTCTAGAGTTAGATGAATCAATGCCTAAGGAATTGTACAAAATTGTAGAGGATAAATGGCATTTTTGGTTGCAAATGGAAAGGGAGATAAGGGAATCAACATTAGCCAGGTTGTTGCCTGATTTGACTAAGGATCAAATAACAAATGCAATTAAGAGGCATAACAATAGATTCACTCCCAAACATAGAGCTTTTAGCATTTTGCAGAACAAAATTGAGGATGTAATTACAAAGTCCATAAGATTGTGGAGGATAATTTACAAGAAAATAGAAGATGTTTACAATGAAGAATATAAGGCAGAGGCAAGTGCCAGAAAAAGAAGAAGGTTGAAGAAGAAAAAGAAAAGGAACAAGTGGAGAAGAAGGATGAAGAAAAAAAGGAAGATGAAGAGGGACATACAGAGGAGAAAGAGGAAGAGAAAGATATAGCTGAGCAACAAGATCAAAGTGTGCAAGACACACAACTATCACCTCCTAGTCCTCCTCATGCCATCATCACACCTACAAAGATTGTCAAAATCAAGGATGTTATAGACACTTCTAGTCCAAAAATCAATCCATTAACTGTAGAGGATTTAGCATAAATCCTTGACCAATCAACACTAGTATCAAAATTGTGTTCAAGTCCTATATTGGTCAGTGTTGATGAATTGGAGAATCCAGTAGCTAAAACGAAGGCAGTCAAGGTGAAAACACAAGAGACACCTTCAACCATACAACCTACTAGTATTCTATTCCTTCCTTCACCACCTCAACCAAGTGTAGTCACTGATACACTTCATATGTCGAGTATAGTAGCAGGGGAAGTTAAAGAAACATCTGAACAGCTAGTAAGTTCAACCCCACCTATTGATCACCAAAAGGATAAACAAGCTAAAGAAAAAGATAAGAAAAGTAAGAAGGAGGATTTTGCAATACAAACATTGGTTGCATTACCCAAATCTGGTACTCCAACACAGACTCTTCAGCAGTTGAGCACTGATAGGTTACCATTACAAATCATGACACCAGGCTTGAGCTCATCAAGGGCAGTTAGGAAACTTCATTATGGAGTTCTTGACCTTGATGAAGAAATAAAGATTCCACATTATGAATCCAACACTCTCACTGAAGAGGAGATCAATGAAATTCAGAATGCATTGGATAGAAGAAGGAGACAAGAAGCACTAAGAAGAGAACACAAGCACAAACATACCATGAATGAAATCAAAGACATATTCATAGGAGCTTTCAGCTTAAAGTCTCTAGATGAGTCAAGGCCAATCATAGAGCAACTATCTGATATAGTTGACCAGGTGACTAGTGAAGACCAAGATACAAACGCTAAATTAATGGAATGGTTAGAGAGAAAGTTCCAAGGCAAGGTAAATAAGAAAATATCCGGTGATATAGCACTATCACAAGTGGAGTTGGCTAAGAAAATTGAAACATTAAAAACTGTACTTGGAAATGTATTTTCCTTGTACAAAAAGTTGTGTGATTTTTCCACATTCACACAGGACACTAGCTAGAAAATACTGAGCTTGGAGAGAAATCTGAAGATTTCTAGCATGCAACTCCCCACAAATCCAGCTCAGAGTGAGAAGCATTTTTCCCAATCGCTTCACACACAAAGAGAGTTAGCTATTTTAACAGTAGAGGAGGCAACCACCAAAGCCAAATTGATGCAAATTCAATCCTCAATAACTCCTCATTTGGAAGTACTTCATAAGGAGCAGATGAATGCATAAATAGTCCTCAAGAAAGACCCTAATCTTTCTACATCTGATGGACTTGTACACCTAGCAGCAGAGATTTCCATCTAATATAAGTCATTGGATATTGCACTAGCAAATTGGGATGCAGCTCTGAAGGTACTCCTTGAAGTAAATAGTCCATTTTTGGCCAAGTATGGCATTTCCCTCTTGAACCCTTGACATAAGTGTCAAAAAGGGGGAGATTAAGTATGGGGGAGTTAAGTAAAGATAAAGTATGGAGGAGATATAAAATGAAGCAGGAGATACAGAATGAAATGATAAGTATGATGAAAGGGGGAGAATTTTGAATTTTTTTTATATAACATATTGGTCAGAATGTAGAAACAGGATAGAAGTCACTAAGTGCACAATGCATAATCAACTCACAGGGAGTCATAAGATATATTGCTATTTGTTCTTAAATTTTTTTTAAAAGAAAATAAGAGGATGCATGAAATAATGTCAAGATCACAGGATCTTAGTTAAGTGTTTTTGCCACTCATGTCAAAGGGGGAGATTGTTGGTTTAAAGAATAATTTTGACAGCTGAGTGTCAAATACACTTAACCATTTTTCACTATACATGCCAAGAAAAGAGTAGGAGCTGAGTCACAGTCATGTGCCGAGAAATCCAGTGATATCAAGTGCCGAGTAATATCAAGTGCCAAGTAATATCAAGTGCCGAGTAATATCAAGTGTTGAGTAATATCAGGTGCCGAGTGATACAATTTTGTTTAGGTGCCAAGCTATCTAGGAAACAACATGTGCCGAGCATCAGTAATGCTTCATGAGCTGAGTAACTCAAAATATTAGCATAAGAGTTTGTAATTTCACAAACTATGATGTAAACCATTTTTGCAGCTGACACAAGGAAAATCTCGAAAGATCTAGAGATAAGAACAAATCTTTCACATTTCCTATGCAATCTACATGCAGCCAATTGGAAAATTGGAAAGGCATGCAACCAATTAGCAAAAGGCAAGTATTGAGCATGAAATTGAGATTCAATATGGATTGTAGATCCATATCTAACCCTAAGTCTTTGAAGTCTTTTTAAAGAAAGACAAAAGTCTCATAGTAACAAGGATGGATGAAAGAGGGAGAGAAAAGTGTTAAGGGAAAAACATAGTGGAATTCAGTGAAAGGAGACATAGAGGGTAAGAGCAGGAATTTGATATTCAGTTGATCAGAATAAAGAAAAGAAGATGAACAAAAATTAGATCTTAGAGGATCAAAATCAGAGAGAGAGCCAAAACAAGTGCCTACATTTAGCAATCAAGGATTGCAAACTATCAAGTTTATAATACCTAATACTTTCTTACAATTGTATTAGAAAGGAAACCCTACGTAGATAGGTTGGCTTAACAGCTATTTGTAGATCCTTATCAAAAGGTGATTAGATCCTTTAACAGGGTGACACTTCATTTAAAGTGTTTGTAAATCCTTTAACTAGGTCACTATTGACACAGTGTAAAGCCTTTAACAGGGTAGACCATCAGAAGTGGTTGAACAATATTGCTGCAGTAATTTTGTGGGTATCATCCCCACCCCAGTTTTACCTTCTTATTTTTGGAGGGTTTCTGGGTCACCAAATTCTAGTGTTATGTGTTGTTGATGCATGTATTAGTTTCATGTTTATTTGATGTGTTTACATGCATGCAATTTACTTTCAGTTAAAAGTTTTATTTGATAGTGTGATACTTCTGATTCACCCCCCCCATAAGTATTCTTTCCATATTTGAATATTCCAACAGCTTGATTGGTCTATACATGTCAATCCAAGACTGTAAGCTTACGAAAGGTGTTTGAGTAGTATTCCATCAAGGGATGATAATTGTGAGATGAGGGATTATGAATACAACTACAACACACAAAATTGAATGTATGGAAAACTAAAGAAATCCTAGTGATAGGAACATTAGAAACATAAATAGACATTGATAACTATGAGGATAAAAAATGTAACAAATCACAAATTCAACTAATCTAGAGGAAACAATTCCAACATTAGGCATATAACTAATCTAATATAATAGTTTACTAATACAAATCTAATACTGCTATATTGATTTATCTCTTAATATGATAGTAAATTCAAAATATGTTGGTTGTTATTAATAATCTGTATAATAATGAGAACGTGATAACATTTATTACCTAGCTATGATATTAATATGTGTGGAAAACTATTTATGAAAAGTAACTATTGAAATGAAGGAAAACCTTATTCTATTAAAGAGCTCAAAAAAACTAAATGTAAGCTACTGAAATCATCGACATTCTTTAGAGTGGGCCCTTCCTCCTCAATTTGTTGAGTGATGAGATTCAAAGAGTTCTTCCTTAAGAGATTTTGATCATGCAAGGTCTATATTATTGATTAGAATGCTTTTCATTACATATTCTCTGCTCGAGCTAGTATATAGAGCTTCAAGATCATAATAAACACTTTTTAATGCTGCCTCAAAATAGAACAACTTGGTTTTGTACTGTAACCAATAAATGGGAAGGAAAAACCATATGTATAAGCTTAAAAAAATGTTATTATAATAACATACATAAGGGTTTTACCACCACAGGTTTTCCAACATCACTATTAATCATGCTTCCATGTGATTTGTTGTAGGTATGGGTAGAATATGTGGCATAGAACATAAATCTATCTCATGCCAGGAATAAGCAACATTTTTTTGTTGTATACAACAATAATATCATCTTCAGCCAATATGGTTTTGAAATAATTTGCAAATAGTATGGTTTTAAAATGGTTTAGAATATTCTGGTTTGATTTTCACACGAGACTTGCATTATTAGTGGCAATAATGATTAATACTCAATCAGGTCTATTGTTGTTCACTCACAAATTATCATCCTTTATGTCTTCATGATGTACATAATCTTTTAGCACAAATATGAGGTGGAGAGAACCATGGTTTTTTTCAGTTGACAAATATGCAACACAAATTTCTTAACATATTCATGTAAATCTCCTTGTTATCATCTCCATGTATTCATGTATGGTGGATTATATATTGTGAAAAAGGGTCTATTTCAAAGTTGATGGAGCTTTGTAGTGATGAAAGAGCTATGGGAAGATGCATGTAGCAGGTGACAGGAAGAACCATTACATATTATCAACATGTTAGATAAAGACATATCAACTTATAATTCACATACTTTATCTAATAACTAAATTAAATTTTACCTACATATATTAGATCATATGCAACATAGAAAGAGAAAATGGAATATTAAAATAGATATTGAAATGAACATGAAGGCTTATATGAAGGGTAAAATATGGCATAATCTAGGACATAAATTGCTCTCATCATTCCCCTCAACTTAGCTTATTGCACGCTCTTGTGCAATCATTATGATTGGGAGGTCTTTGGTTTGAATTAAAAGAACTTGGATTTATGACTTTAGATGTTGTCTCCACCCTAAACCATGATAAATCATATATAAACACAAATCCCTTTCTTCACATGACAAGCTTTCTTTTATTTCCTTCTTCAGTAGGGATATCTCTTTCAAAATTTCATGAGCTATTTCTCTATTCTCTTTTCTTTTGCTTTTTGTTTCAAATCTTTTTATAGAATCATGGTTCGAAAGGTTTCATATAGGAGAATTTATCTCAATTTGCACAAGAGGAGTTTGAATGGGTGAAATAGGAGAGATGGGAGATTAAAAAAATGCTATTGTATGATGGATATAATTGATAGTATGATGGGTTTAGTAAGGGTGACAGATGGAAGATAATAGGGTGACATTCCTCCCCCCAACTTAAAGGTTGACCATCTATGGGAAACAAGGAGAAGATAGGGAGGGCTGTTGCATAGTGACCAACATAATAAGCAATATAAATAAAGTTAAGAGATAAAATAAGGAAAAATAAAATTGATTGTTTTACCAACATGCATGTGTAGAGAGACCAAGGCTGGAACATGGAGTATCTCAACAACACTAGAAGGAACTAGAAAACTAGGAGAGTGACTACAATTGGAGGGGCCACCATCATCAACTAAACTAGTATAGATCATATAGGAAGTAGCACATTCCACTAAAAAAGCCTCAATTGAACATGCAACTCATACTATGGGTGATCAAAGATGTGAGGATTACACTGAAGAGGAACAAAGCTACAAGAGTGACAGGAGGTGCCAAGAAGGAAAGAACCATTGAAGCCAATGAGTGTTCTTGAAAATAATGATTAGGTAAAAAGCCAAGATACCATTTATTGCATTATTTTTTTTTAGTTTTTTTTTTCATTTCTTCAAAATTTGATAATGACACGTGACTATTGGCAAGCCAATGTTCAATCACTCACCATTTAATGACGCTGTAAAAATAGCTTTCACCACTAAGAATTTATTTTTTAGTTAAAATCTATTGGAAACCAGTTTTTAGATATTAACTAGCCAACAACACTTGAAGGTTTTCATTGTTGGATCTTTTATTGCTTTTTTTCCATTTTTTTTCAAAATTTTTCAATTTTCAATAACAGCATAGAATGACCAAAGAAATGAAATCCTGATATGGATGATGAAAAATGATACCATCCAAACCTCAATTTTTGTCCATGACCTCACAAAAGGCACTGTTGAAACTTGATTGCAAAAGGAACAGAGAATGATGACTATGAAGAATCTCCACAAACTTGGGAATACTAAAACACTTCTCAGATTGACCTAGATCCATGTATCTCATAGCACTAAATCTGAAATCTTCTTGGAGAGCTTTGGAACATAGTAGCACACTTAGATAAGATAATTATCCATAAGGATGATGATCCTCACAAGACATAATGCTCCAAGAATGACAAATTGTGATCCTCTAGCATGAAGTTGTGTTATCCAATCCTTTTGATAAATAAGAGATATCCATTTTGTGAAATAAACACACCTTCATTATCAAGGACAAGGCCATAGAGTGAAATACCAATGATAGCCTCCAATGTGTCCATAGAATTGTAAAGAAGATGAGATACAACTTTGAGGAAGGAATGTGATGATCTACAATGCCTTCAACTTTTTTGCTGGATGTGTAGCTAAAAAATAATCATGAATCTCATTGACCAAGTTATATATTTTCATCCATGTAAGAAATAACCAAAGAAAGGAAATATTGTTTCAAGGTAATGAACACTCTATGCCCAAATTTCCTTGTGATCTTGAATCGTGACTTGCATAAGTGAATCAGATATGCACTAGATAGCTAGCAAGCCCACACAATGTCAAAATAGTATGTTATGTAATGCTTGTGTAGAGAAGAATCATCAACTAGTATTGTTTCTAAGATCATCTCACCACAACAAGGAAACTATAGCGATATTCTCAAAACCAAGCATATCAAGAATAGTAAAGAAATATCATCCATTCAATAACTCTATCATTAAGTGGGTAATTGTAGGTTTAAAAATGATAGGTAGAGTTATTAATATGAATAGATATTTGATAAAATAAAAAATTACAAATAAATCATTGTGTTCATATAATAGAAATGCTAATTAACACCAAAACACATACCTTGAATTGTTGAGATGTCACATGTGGAGGTTTGCTAAAAGGACCAATGAGATAATCAATGAAACTTGACTAGAAATCATCCAAGAACAACAAGATTAGAGGGATTCCCCCCAACTTAACTTCATGCGACAAGGTCACCAGAACATTAGGATAACCAAAGAAATTAGGTAACCCAAAGAGAGTAACACATCTTTAGAATCTTGTGAGCCTTTTTGAATAATAGACAAATCAAATATTTCAATAATTCAATAATTCAATGGATGTACTCCCAAATTAACTGTAGGTTATAAAAGCATAGGGAATTTGAGTTATCCAAGGAACCAAGAAATGGATTTAGTACTTGTTATCAATGAATGATCATCGTAAGATACAAGAACCAAGAATGAAAAAATATGGATATTAATACCTTTATTCTTGTTAAATAAATGAATCATCCATAGTTTATTTGGTCATCTCATGACAATGGAAAGAATCAACAATGTGGAATCATCTAGTTTTAACATATTAGCCATTAATGTGTAGAATCCTTGATAATTGTGCTTAATCAATTATTGGTCCTAAATCAACAAGTATGGGAGGGATGCACATTTTAACTATAGGCCTCCATATATATATATATATATATATATATATATATATAAGTACAAAAATAAAATATAGGTCTTGGAGGATCTGGCAACATGTTTGTAGAAAATGGAATGTATGTGGTTTAATATAACTTAATGCAAAATTAATATTATCACACATACTTATGAGTCCAATAATTAAAATTGATGCAATTTGAAGTATGGGTTCATTTGTGGGTATTTGGGATTCACTAAGTGGAAAAGAAGAAGAAAGGTGATTATAATTCAATAAATGATATTGTTCTTCTAATTTAATTAAGACAAAATCACATTCCTTATATGCATCAATACATTCCAATATTGATTTATCAATTTTAATAATATCATTAGATGGTAAAGGGATCCATGAAAGTTTATATGTACTATTAACCACCTTATTATAAAGCATTTATGAGACAATATATTTTACTTTGCTGGCTAGGGTGGAGTGCAATGTGAATGGAGTAATGAATATGGTAAGAAGCGTGAAGGAGATAAAGTAGATGGAAATAAGAAGGATGGGTGAAATGAAGATGGTAAGGATGGATATGGTAGAATATAAGAGGGATATATGTGTTGTTGTGAGCATTCTTGGTTTCATTTATCATGCATATTATGTAAAGAAATGTGCTTTGAAGAGATATGTTGGCTTTGTAATGAAATAGAGTGAGAATACATGTTACCAACATAATGCATACCATGATATTCTTTGGTTGGTATTTGAACCAAGTGATCAATTATAGGAAAGACTTGTTTGCCTGCACCCTTTTTGTACTACTGTTCACAGATATCTTGTTCGTCATTCACCATGCACTCTTGGTTGTTTGGGTATATACATTGGTTATCTTTCCTCTAGCAATTAGAACAAAAAGTGGCTAGATTTTCATAATCAAAATCACATTGTACTAAGAATTCATCAATGATATTTTCTTGGTCAAATATAGAGATACCATTTTTACATACTTGTGTTAATGGAAGATCAAGAGAATTTACATCACATTCATTAGGTAGAGAGGGTATTAAAACATCACCTTTGGTAAATGTGATTTCCCCACCAATTTCTTCATTTTTAAAAAAAATTGAAATTGGGGGTCTGGGGGTGGTAGCCACTAGTGGGGTCAAGAGGCAACACCCCTTGTGGGGTCTTGGGGTTGGCCCAAGGTGTGTCACAATATAGGGTGGGGTCGAGGGGCAACACCCCCAATGCCAATCACATTTTGCCTCTGTGTTACCTTCAAATTTTGCATTTTTGAAGCAATTTTCAACCAAAATTGATATACTTGAACAACCTTGAAAATGCATTATTTTTAACATTTTTCTTCAAAAGTGTCTTTTCTTTACCAATAGCTCACAACAACTAATGATAATATAAAATTGAATCTAGTTTCTAAAGCAACTAATGAATCTAATTTTTAAACCTAATTGCAAATCTAAAACAAAACTCTAAAGCAATGCATCTATATGATTTAACCAACACAAATTAAGATTAATTACTTTAGTAAGGCTAGCAGTTGCAAAAGCTTTCATCCTAACACATTGTTCCTAACTCAAATCATCAAACTAACATGCCCTTGACACCTTTCCTCAGCAACGATGCCAAAATGATAGGCCAACATTGGGAAAATAATAACAAAAGAATTAACAATTTTATGATGAAGTTTGGCTAGTCTATACATGTCAATTTGAGAGCGTAAGCTTGCGAAAGGTGTCTCAGTAGTATGCCATCAAGGGATGACAATTTTGAGATGAGGGATTATGAATGCAGCTACAACACACAAAATTGAATGTATGGAAAACTAAAGAAATACCAATGATAGGAACTGTCACTTCTTGGTGACATAAACATTAGAAATAGAAATAATCATTAACAACTATGAGGATAAAAATGTAACAAAATCACAAATTCAACTAATCTAGAGGAAGCAATTCCAACACCAGGAATATAACTAATCTAATATAATAGTTTACTGATATAAATCTAATACTACTATATTGATTTATCTCTTAATATGATAACAAATTCATAATATGTTAGTTATTATTAATAATCTATATAATAATGAGAACATGATAATATTTCTTACCTAGCTATGATATTAATCTGTTTGCAAAACTATTTATGAAAACTAACTATTGAAATGAAGGAAAACCTTATTCTATTAAAGAAATCAAACAAACCAAATGTAAGCTATTGAAATCACCAACATTCTTCAGAGTGATCCCTTCCTCCTTAGTTTTCTGAGTAATGAGATTCAAATAGTTCTTCCTTAAGAGATTTTGATCATGCAAGGTCTATATCATTCATCAAAATGTTTTTCATTACATATTCTTTTCTCAAGCTGGTATATATAGCTTCGAGATCCTAACAAACTCTTTTTAATGCTGCCTAAAAATAGAACGACTTGGTTTTGGATTGTAACCAATAAATAGGAAGGAAAAACCACATGTATCAACTTAAAACAATGCTATTATAACAATGTACACAAAGGTTTTACCACCATAGGTTTTATAGCATCACTATTACTCATGCTTCCATGTGATTTTCTGTAGGTACAAGTAGAATATGTGGCATAGAATAGAAATCTATCTCATGCTAGAAATAGGCAACATTTTGTCGTTGTTTACAATGTTCAACAATATCATCCTTAGCCAATATGGTTTTGAAATAATTTACAAATAGTATGGTTTTGAAATGGTTTAGAATATTCTGATTTGATTTTCACATGATACTTGCATATTTGTGGAAATAATGATTAATACTCAATCAAGTATGTTGTTGTTCACTCATAGATTATCATCCTTTATGTCTTCATGATGTACATAATCTTTAGCACAAATCTGAGGTGGAGAGAACCATGGTTTTTTTAGTTGGTGAATATGCAACATAGATTTCTTAACATCTTCACATAAATCTCCTTGTTGTCATCTCCATATATTCATGTATGGTGGATAATATTTGTTGACAATGTGTTTATTTCAAAGTTGATAGAGCTTTGTAGTGATGAAAGAGCTATAGGAAGATGCATAGCAGGTGACAGGAAGAACCATAACATATTATCAACATGTTAGATAAAGACATATCAACTTATAATTCACATACTTTATCTAATAACTAAATTAAATATTACTAACATATATTAGATCATATGCAACATAGAAAGAGAAAATGGAATATTAAAATAGATGTTGAAATGAACATGAAGACTTATATGAAGGGTAAGATATGGCATAATCTGGGACGTAAATTGCGCTCATCACATAAAATATGGAGAAACAAAATATGATCATGCACACATGAATAATAATTAGATCATTCAAAATATTATTAGCTATTTATATTTTTATATTAAAAAATAGCAAGATCATGCTGACCCATGGTATAAATAATGACACTAGATACTACTAATAGTATATTAACAATATCTAGTGCCCAACCTCAAGAAAATACAACATCTAATGCCTACCTCTATCAAAAACATAGGTTTGAATGCAACTCAATCACCAACCATAGTCAACATTGTCAAGGAGAACCATGGGACAAATCCCCACAAAGGCCACTTCCTTTATCCAAAAATAATAACAAAGGACCTGGGTAAGCCCTTCAAACCAACCAGCAAATGCCTAGGCATAATAAGAAATGAAACAATGAGGGGGAGATATATTCATCTCCAAAAGATACGGTACCCAAACTCATGTTATAATATATAGTCCACCAATATAATTGGGGAGGGAGGGATGGGCATGTGAATTAGTTATCCAATTAATATCACAATTATCAACCTTATCAAGCTTTAACCATATGAGCAATATAATCAAAAAATGCAACAAGATACTCATGTACAATAACACCACATATGTTAACTAGGGAAATCCTTGATCACAGGGAAAATCCACAAGATGATGTACTAATATAAATATTTTTTGTTCGAGGATGGACCCTTTTAGGAGTCTATAACAACATTCAATACATATTAGTCCCTATTAGGAGACTTTGTATCCCTACTAGGAGATTCCAACCCTGTTAGGAGTTGTGGAAGATAACTAGACCAACTGCCCAAAAAAATTCAAGGGCAAGACCAATAAACCCACTATCCAAATAATCTCTATATCATTCCTTGAAGAATAATAGAAATGAATAGTAATTCCTTCCTCTTTCTCTATCTTGTTAACTAGATTTTTGCTCCTTCTGATCTTGTAATCAGATCACAAAACTTGCATCCAATAATCCCTTGGATCACTTACTCATATTTAGTAAATACTCTCCTCCTTTTCACACTTTTCACTTCATATATGTTGGTAAACAAATTGTTCACTTTTATCAATTCTTTGAACGCCCAAAACTTTTGAACAATGACTGATTACTACAGTTGGGAAATCATAATTAAACGAATGATTTTCCTTTGAATTTTATAGGTACAACTCCCTTATGGTTGTGATTTACAATAAATATGTTTGTTCCTAATTCTAAAAAGGGGGTTTACTCTTGACCCAATAATAGAAGAGGTAAACAAAGTTAGGTCTAAATAGGAACTAACTTAGGAAAATATTTGTGTTAATACTAATCAAATCTATGAACTCATACATCTTTCCAACCCATAAAATTTGACAATACAATAATGAATTCCATCTATGAATGATCTATTTAACAAAATGCTTTTGAATGTAAGGTAATAACTTCAAGAATTATGCATGAAAAAATCTCTTTTAACCTTCAATAACACTATTGTTATCTTTAGTTTGCTAAATTGAATAGGGGAATAAAGCTTTATTTATTTCTTAACTCAACTCAATAGAAAGAGATATCTTAAACTATCACAAACAATGGAACAATAAATAATTTATATAAAACACATTCAACTTGGATCTACAACATGAAGTATTTTACACCAAAATTTAGCCAACCTTTTATTGATTGTTCAATTAGATACATATAGGATTCTGAGATGACTGTTACAAAAAGGAACTTAAAAGATTCATCTGTTCAAAATTAACAAATGGCAAGGAGCCAGTTGTCGGTTACAAATGCTCATCAAAATATGAAAGGGTGGGAGATATGTCACTTCACATTCTTTGTCTTTTTTGACTTCTCCCTATAGGCCTTGGCAGTGACAATGATAGGGATAAGATCTTCATGTTGGTGAACAAGAACATTAGTGTATCTTAGGAGAAACTTGGAGTGCTCTCGGGCTAGATCTTTGATATAATTAAATCTTTATTATATTTCCTCTATAGCCACGTATACACACCTATTGAGTCGTTGGAGATCAAACACTCTATTTTGATGATCAGAAGATTTCTCTATTAGCGTGTCTAAATAACCAGAGAAAGTATTCTGCATGACAACAAATCCAATTATTCCCTTCCCTTGTCCATTGGTTTGGGAGTTAGTGTGTAGGTCCTTTAACAATTCATAGTTTCTATCCTCATTCTCTTTGATTTTGATCTCTATTTCCTTTAATCCCTGTTCTACCACTAGAATCATTTCAGATTTGAATTGCATACTCTATAGCCATTCAAATAAGGGCTCATCTCACTTAGGTAGAATCTTTGCCTCTCCTACTTCCTTAGCCTTAATTTGGATGACCATTTTTAATAAGGAAATGCAATCCTCACTTTGGCCTGGTTAGCCAAGATTTTATCTTTCTCTGTTTTGAGCCTTAGTATTGCATTATGAAGTTTCTATATGATTGCAATTCCCTTAGGTTTGAGTTTTTTGCTCTACTCCCTACCAATTTTTCTGAAGTTCTTGTCTTCTTGTAGCTAGGAGATGATAGCCTAAATGATCACTAGTGGTTAACACTCTTGAGATGATTGCCACTGGGGTTACTAGTTGCCTGATGAAGAAATTAAGCTCATGAATCTCTGCCTTCATTCTAACTTTAGCCAGTTTGAGACTTTCAAGTTTTCCTTTTATCACATCATTTGTTGATCTCCACAAGACCACTTTGGTGTCATTTCTAATTTCTCTAAGGTCTACAAAATGTAATGCAAAGTCCTTTGTATTCAGGTCTTCAATTTTTCCTTCCTTGGTGGGCTTAGCAATCTCCATAGTTAAGTGTCCTGTATCAGGGTCTTTTCCAAGAATTGACAAGGTCTTCTACTTCTTAACTTTACTAAATACCATTCTAGAATAGATAGCTAGTGATAAAGTTTCTTTGTTGGGGGCTCCCTCTTCTTTCCTCTTCCTCTTTCTGTCTAAAGTATCTTCTAGCCATGATTCTATGCTGATCACCTTAGATGCAGTCCCAAGTGTATATACATTGAACATTTTCCTCTTGACTAGAGTTAATGTCTTCATAGCTGAAGAAAAAGGATTCTTTGGACCTTGGGAAATAATTTTTGAAGTTTTGGGACCATTCTCTATTTTTTTAGTCTTTTTTGTAGCTTTGTCAGACTCAGTAGATTTGCTCTCGCTACTTCTACCATCTCCAAGGTTTGCCACTTATATTTGGGGGCTACTTGGTAGGATTAATATAGCATTTATAGATGGAATCAGATTGCTATATGATGAGAGGGCCACCGTGGCTGCACTATTCTTCA
This sequence comes from Cupressus sempervirens, assembly GCA_028749045.1. NCBI lineage: Eukaryota > Viridiplantae > Streptophyta > Pinopsida > Cupressales > Cupressaceae > Cupressus > Cupressus sempervirens. The sequence continues at coordinate 345,172,435 of CM053784.1, forward strand.
ATTCATCCACCTTCTTCTTCTTAGCCTTTATTTCATTTCTAACCCACCATTACTAAACCATCCTAACAAGTTTTATCAAGAGGGATATTCTTGTCAACAAGTTGGTCACCTCCACCTACTGGTTGAGTAGGCCTTGAGTGATGGGCAAGATTTTGCCTGAGACACCACTTTGACAAGATGAGGTTGTTGCTACATTTGAGGATAATTGGGTGGGTGTGCCTTTGCTCCTTCTTTTCCATGTCATGGTCCACTTGACCCATTTTCTAGTTCTCTTGTAAATTCTAGCCATCATCAAATCTATGGCTTCCAAAACATCTTCATAAGGTTCTAAAGTGATGGGAGTGCTCTTTAGCTTTGTCAGATAAGTGTTGCTATACATATTTTGACTGTCATCTTCAACTAATTCTACATCAATGTTAATCTTATACATCTTCACTTGGTTGACTGTTAGTTTGGCAAAGGTTCAATCATGACTCTCAAACTCATCTTTGCAATCGACCCAATAGTTGTCAATGGTAGTGATGTGCTTCATCATGCTCCCTATATGAAAAACATCTCTATCATACCCATTCAGGTCGAACATGGGACTTAAGACTTCATACATGTCCAACTTATATTTCTTCTCGGACACCTTCATCATGTTTTTGGTGTCAAACTGGGTGTCGTAGCTAAAGACTCCAAGTTTCATGGGGAATTTGTATCATTTCTTCTTGAGGCCTCCACTTAGTATATTAACTTGTAGGGCTTTTTGTATGATCTCGATCAACATGATCATGTCACTTGGATACCTTGGTAGCTTTAAGGAAAATCTGTCAAATGCTGCAAGACATAAATAAGAAAATGATGAAAGCTAAATGAAGTAATATCCAAATTGACTAGTGGTGGCCATGGCTTCTAGGATAAACCTCCTTTCCAAGCATCCCTATAGCTTCCTATAAATCCTCATGATAAATGAATCATTCACCTTAACATAATCTGCATAACTATTCTGTAACTATAAACATGGATAAAACTCATAAGATTTAACATCATCAGGGAAATTCTCTAATCTTGCAAGGCTGGGCCATAATTGCAATGAGGCCAACATGTAAATCAAGAAGGAAGACATGTAGAATGTATTATAGAACTTGGCTTCCCAGAGAGCATTGGATACAAATTCTCTTACCTCTTGTGCCCAATCAGTGTATTGGATATTGGAGCAAATTACTTGAACTAAAAATAAATACTACTCAACAAAATTTAAAGCTTCTACCTCACCTTTGAACCTATGCAAGAGAACCAAAATATCAATGATTTTTGGCTTAAGGTTGGTCCCAAACAAGGTTTTGGGAACTTTACTCTTATCACTCCATGGTTTCTAGAACCATGTCCTCATTATTTATTTCCTCTCGAACATCTTATTTGTTGAGAATTATGAGATAGCTCCACCAAAGCCTAAATCAAAGAACTCCTCTTTCTCTGGCACATGAAGGTAGTTCATCACTATTTTCCTATCAATTGAGATTAGCATTGTATCATCAAGTAGAAAAATTTGCATGGTTTTTGGATTATAGTGATGAATACATTAATAAATCAACTCAGGGGTTTGGACTACAACTGGGAGACCAAAAGCCTCGACTAAATTGTATCCTCAGAGCTTCTTGGTAATGGGATGAATTTTTTTTAGATCTAATACTTTTCTAGAAGTCTGCCATGTCAAAGAAGTGAAGAGAAGTATTCGTGAAGTTCTGCAATTGAGACTTGATCCCATATAACCCATCAAAACCCACGAACTTGGTTGCCATGAGTTTATGAAAAAGATTTTGAATTGACAAAGTGAATGAGACAAAGAATGCAATAGTCATAGGTTTTTTAAAAGCTATGTGTATTGATAGAATGAAAAAAATCAAAGAAAAAGAGATAGTTTATTCAACTGTTTGTGCATCTTTATATGAAAGCTTCAATTCATCTGTTGATCTTCAGAATTCGTGTCACAGGGATGAGAATTCAAGGAAATACCCATTGGATAGTAAATGCAAGATTTCAATGGACATCGAGGGGTCTTTTCACTATTCCTTTGAAATTAATGGTAACTTTCTATATGCCCACTACTTACTTTTCAATTTTCCTTTAAGTTTTAGAAAGTTACCATTAGGGTACCTCGTTGAGGAAAATTGACTAAATGAGATTCTTGCTATATTTCTTCTTCCTTAATGATTTGATCCATTCCAATATCATTCCAACATACTCTACATCTATTATGGGGGTCAGATTTAATCATTAACTTTATTTTCTTGAAAAATCAAAAATTTGTCTTCATGGGTTGGAAATCCACCAAGGAGAAGACAATTTCCATTTTCCCACCAATGCTTCCTTCTAGGTTGAATATTCAACAATTACATTTCTAAAAGCTGGGAATGGTTGGTCAAGGTGTGAGGATATGTTTGAGAATCATTAAACACCTTATTTTTCACCTCAAGCCATTTTTCAGAAAGTCTTCATGAGGAGAAGACAATTTCAAGTTTTTTGCTAGGGCTTAAATATTTGAGTATCAATGAATCTAAACAATGCTCTAAAATATTAATTTGGATTCAAACATTAATTTATTGTAGAATCCTTCACCCTTTGTATGTTTTTAATCCATATACATCTTCAAGTGGTTATTACAGGAAATCAACTTCATGGGTCAGAGACTTGCCAAGGAGAAGATGAGTTCCAAATTTTTGCCAATGCCTGCTTATCAAGGAGTGGTATGCCATGATTGAACATGGAACATGATTGATCATCAAATGAGAAAAATTGATCTCTATCAAACTAGGTACTAACTTACCTAACCAATCACAAGGTTAAATAAGCACCCATTTGACTCTAATTGAAAGAGAAGTTGAGATAGAAAAATTCAATAGAGATCACCTAGCCTTAGGGACTTAGACCTAGACTCAAACACAACTAAGGACTATACTCAGTTCACCTACAATACAATGATCACAACACATTACAAACAAGGAAAAAATCTTTCCTTTATAACATATCTTCAAAGTAATTCCTTGAGTTGGACTTGAGGCTTTCCCAATTAATTATAATAAGATAATTAATTAATTACAATTATAATAACACTGTCATCTCATAGTATATATGAAAACTCATATGTCTGACTTCAATACTTATGCACTTGCTAATGTCACCATCAAAATACCCTCTGTCACTAGTTGACCACACATTACCAGATTATATCACTATCAAAAGATATAATGCAAACATAAAAAATGTCTTCTTAGGTACTTTGTCTCTATACCGCTCTTTGTAAATCAGGTACAATTTCCATACATCTTTGACTTTTGTGCTATGCATTAAACCTCATCATCAGGATACTATACTAAACATGTCCATGAACACGCATCACTAGACACTCAAAACCTTTTCTGTATAACTAAGATCTCTATCTACTACTCCACCAGTCTATATAGACTTACTACTATGTAGGCATTAATGAAAAACATAGTCATGAATGTAACATACCAATACTCTCCAATTCTTAGGATAATCCCCCAAATGTAGTATCATCAACATTCATGCTAACAATCTCCCCCTTTAGAATTGATGGCAACATTGATGAAAAATATGTAAGTTCCATGAATACCAAAATAGTACTCTGTTGGTATTGCTGCAATTCTCAACTTTTCAAATCCTCTTCATCAGTCAAATATGAAAACCTCTAGAATATTTCTCTGTTCATCATCTTCTTAGGATCAGCAATAGTTATTCATAGTAAACAACTCATCATACACCAAGGTTCTTCATACGACATATCTCCCCCATAGAGATATTCATCCTTCTTCTTTCCATGAATATTTCTAAATCTCCCTAATAAAGTAGAGACTTCCATGCAATCTCCCCATACATACTTAGGAGATGTTTTTCATGCATACTCTCCCCAATTGAAATCAATAACAAATGCTTCATTATGTTAATTTACTACTCCAAGTCTTCAACCAGCTCAAGTGTCCAAAGACACTATTTAAGACCAAATATTAAGAGTCCTTATTGACTTATCTCATCACAAATACTCCCCCATATGATAAGCATCAACATTCAGTCCAGTCTAAAAATAGTGCTTTGTACCACTAGAATGATGCAATCACTACATCATCTATTCAGAAGTAGGTGGGGGTATAACCCCAAGCATACCTCTCAAGTACTCAAAAGTATCTTTAGATAAGGGCTTTTTAAAGATATCTACAATCTGATCTTTAGTACTCACATATTCCAATCTAATCTCCTTTTCTGTTGCCTTCTCTCTCACGACATGATACTTAATAGATATATGCTTAGTCTAGAATGCAATACATGATTCTTATACATACTCACTATACTTGTGTTACATAGTATATGATAATAGATTTTGCAAACTCAATTCTAATATCCTTTAGCATCTGTTTCATCCACATCACTTGATTAAAATTGTTACCTACTATAACATACTTTGCCTTAGCTGTACTCTGGAAAATACAACATTTTTGATTTCTCAGCCAAGAAAACAATCTTCCTTTGATAAAAAATTCTCCACCACTAGTGCTTTTTCTGTCATCCATACTGCTAGCCCAATCTGCATCAGTATGTGCACATAGAGTGAAATCAATCGATCTATCATATGACATTCCATAGTTAGATGTTCCTTTCAAATATTTGAATATCCTCTTTACTGCTACATAATGATACTCCTTAGGATTATCTTGAAATCTAGCTATAATCCCAACTATATTTGCTATGTTTGGTCTAAAGTGAGTTAGATATTGCAAAACTCCAATCACAAATTTGTACTTCTTTAACTCAACTGTAGGTGTCTCATCCTTGCTAGATAACTTGTGACCAATTATCATAGGTTTACCAACAAGATTACAATTTTCCAATTTAAATATTTTAAACAAGTCTTTTAAGTATTTAGCTTGTGAAATGAAAATACCAGCAATGTTTTGCACAGTCTGCAATTCTAGGAAAAACTTCATTTCTCCTATCACATATGCTCATTTCAAACTCATTCTTCATTTCTTCAGCAAATTTATCACTTGCTTCATCATTACCTCTAAATATGATGTCATCAAAAAATATTACTATTATCAACAATCTATTCTCAATTTCTTTCAAATACAAGTTACTATCTGTTGTACCTTTAGCAAATACAAGTTTTACCAAATAGCTTTCCAACCTTGCATACTAGGTTCTAGGTGCTTGCTCTAGACCATATAAAAGCTTTCTTTACTCTGTAGACCATATCTTTGTCTCTTGTTACAGGAAAAAATTTAGGCTGCTCAATATATACCTCTTCTTTAAGTTCTCCATTCAAGAAGGCTAATTTGACATCCATTTGATATACTTTGAACTTCTTATTTTCTTCATAAGCCAAGAACATTATCACTGCTTCCATTCTAGCATATGTTTCCTCATAGTCTATACCTTCTTACTCTGAGTAACCTTTGCATACAAGTCTAGCCTTGTTTCTCACAAATTCACCTTGCTCATTCATCTTGTTTTTGAATACCCATTTGGTTCCTATCACATTCTTGTCTTTAGGTCTAGGAACTAACTCCCATGTTTCATTCTTCACAATTTGATCTAATTCTTCCTTCATTGCTTGAATCCAATGATCATCTTTACATGCTTCATCTGCACTTTTAGGTTCAACTTGAGAAATCAAACATATCTCTTCATTAACTTTATTTCTTGTCATCACACCTTTGTCTTTTCTTCCAATTATCTGCTCTTGAGGGTGATTCTTTGTTACATTTTTGTTAGGGGTAGGAGCTGATGTCTCAACTCTAAACTCATCTCTAGGTTCAAACCTCTCCTCTCCTATTTTCTCAATAGTTTGCACATCATTCTATAGATAATTTTTAGTCTCAAAGAAAACTTCAATATTTTGTCTAACAATTCCAAATTTTTTCTCTTCCTCATCTAAATTGTAATCTAACATCCTTTCTTTAGTTCCAAAATTTTCATCAATCTTTGCATTTGCACACTCAACTATTGTCTTGGTTCTATGATTAAAACATTTGTATGCTTTTATTTTCAATGAATAGGCAAGAAACATACCTTCATCACTTCTTGGATCAAATTGACCAACATCATCATCTCTCTTACTATAAAACTTGCTTCCAAATACTCTTAAATACTTAACTGATCGTGAATGACCAAACCATAGTTCATAAGTTATCTTGGTCATATCTTTTCTTATCAGTAGCCTGTTCATAGTGTACACTATAGTATTGATTGCTTCTCTCCAAAATGTCTTGGATACATCATTCTCAAACAACATTTCTCTTGCTGCCTCTACTACTGGTCTATTTCATCTTTTTGCAATCCCATATGACTGTCTTTTCATTCCATTATCTGCACAAAACATATTAAACTCTCTAGAGGTGAATTCTCCTCCTCTATCTGGTCTAAAACATTTTTATCTTAACACCAGATTCATTCTCAACTCTACTCTTAAATATCTTAAAATTCTCAAAAGCTTCATACTTCTCTTTAAGAAAAGTTATCCACACCATTCTAGTGAAATCATCAACAAAAATCATGAAATACCTTTCACCATAGAATCTTCTTGTTCTAGAGCAACCACTTAGATATGTGTGAACAATTTCTAGCTTCTTTGTGATTGTGAACTTCTTTCTTGGAAAAGATAGGTCTTCTTCTGCTTAGCCAAAATACATTCTTTGCAAACCACATTATTAGGCTTTATTATCTTAGGAAAATCTCTGATAACATAAATGCTACTAAATTTCACAATATTAACAAAGTTTATATGACAAAATATCCTATGCCATAACCAACTGTTATCCACTTTAGCAAACAAACAAGTCATTTCAGTAGGATTCAACTATAATATATTACATGTGGACCTAGTTCACCAAATGTCCAACACTCAACAAAATTTTCTTTAATCCATCAACAAAATAAACATCATCAATGTTAGTTCTTCCATCTAAAGTAATGGATCCAATCATTGTAATATGACATGCCACATTGTTACCAACTCTAACAATACCTTTATCATAGTTTTTAAATTTAATAACCTTATTCATATCACTGGTCATGTGATGTGAAAAACCATTGTCTATCACCCAATCATATTTCTTTTTAACTTGGGAAACTAGAGCATTTTCTTCTCTACTTTCTCTATCAAGACCATCTTCCTTAATAATTACAAATCCAAGCTCATCATCATTTTCACTCTAACCTTTTTCATCAGATTCCTCTTTTTCATTAGCATACAAATAATTCCTAGGTCTCTTAGGATTGAAATTTCCCTTATACTAGTTCTCTCTTTTAGGACATTTAGATGCATAATGACCAAACTCATTACATGTCCAACATTTAAAGATATTCTTACCATATTTTTCTCTTCTTACAAGAAGTGTTATACCTTCTTCAATCTTCTTTTCTTCATTAGATCTGGTTATGCTACTACTAGAAAAATCTCCATGTGTACTTGCACTTCTAGATAGACTTGGCTGAACATTCAAGGTCTTCAAAGCTATCTCTACTTTTGTTAGTTCTCCTGATTGTCTCAGTCCTACTTTTGCTACTTCCAGTCTTCCAAGAAACATTTCTCTAGTAAATTATATAGTATAGGGTATAAGGAAGTTGGATCATTTGAGCTACTTGTCTGAACAAAGGTGTCAAGGTTTTCAAGATCTTCCATACAACCTCATCTTCTTCCTTTTCCCAACGTATGTCTTAATTCCTACAACAATATCTAAAATTATACCAACATAACTTCTTGCAAATTCATCTTCCATCATGTTAGAATCTTGAAATACACATATCCAATTTTGTAATCTTACTCTTTTTGTATATTTATCTCCTTCAAAAATGGATTCTAATTCTTTCCAAATTTTATGAGAAGTTTTAAGTGACTTTACCTAACTGTATTCATTCTCTAAAAGAGCTAATAGTAAATCTTCTCTAGCTCTCATGTTACACATGAACAAATCTCTCTCTACTTCACTATATTCTTCAATCTTCTCTTCTTTAACAATTGTATTTTAACTCTTTGTTAAGAGCCAGTAAGCTGGACCCATACATAATAGATGAGTCTTCATCTTCTCCTTCCAATTGTCATATAAAGTTTTCCCCATCAAAACTATGACTATCCTTTTTGAAAAGATTCACCATCGATCTCCCAAAGTTGTTGAACTTATCCTTCAAGGACCCGATGCTCTAATACCAATTGTTAGAATATATAGTCTGCCAATATAAGTGAGAAAGAAGGGGGGGGGGGGGGGGGGGGGGGGTGGGGTGTGAATCAATTATCCAATTAATATCACAATTATCAACCTTATTAAGCTTTAACCATATGAGATATATAACTAGAAACCCCATCTCTGGTGGGAAATCTGGAAAGAAAGAAATTATAGAATTTTTATAGATAAAGAAATTCTTGAGTGGGTTCTCGGTCATAATATTATCAGAGTTATCAAGGCAAATTTCAAGTCTTATAGAAAACTGAGTGATGAAACTCAAATCAACAATCCTATGAAGACTAAAATCTATAAAACCAAAATTGATGATCAAAGATAGAATATTAAATGAGATTCTCCACCTATGGCTTGGATTAAAGGTAATTTTTATGGTGTTGCAAAAGGTGATCCTAGTAAAACTAGTTGTGGAGGGGTGTTGAGGGACCATACTAGTAGAATTTTTGATGCTATTGCCATTACTATAGGGATATCTACTAGCCATAAAGTAGAAGCTATGACTGCTTTGTATACTATGAGGTTGGCAGTGGATTCTGTTATCATAATCTTTGGTTGGAAGGAGATTCACTCAAAATTATTAATATGCTTAATAATAAGAGCCCAGTTACTTAGATTATTAAGGGAAGTATAATGACAATTAAAAACCTTATTAATAAATTTGATAATGTTTTATTTTCTCATATTTTTTGAAAGGGTAATTCAGTTGCTGACTAGGTTGCCAACCAAGCTGTCTATAGGGAAAGTAAACTGAGTTGGCAAACTGACCTATGCAAGGAAGTGGAGCTGATGATGATAGATAATTATGAAAAGATACATGCTAGAGAAGGAAATATTTTATAAGATTGGAATATTTATTAAGGGGAGTGATGGGTTTATGGAGGACAACTTGAGTTTCCCTAGGAAGTACTTTGGTGCTATTATGACTTACATTTGGAACATATGTAAGGTTAATAGATCTATGGTAATCATAAAAACTTTACTCTTTTTTCTAGTTTCCATTTCTTAGGTGAATTGTAGGGGAAAAAAAGATTTTGAGATAGGAGGGGAACCTAGAAAGCAAGAACTAAGAAATTGTAGGGATTGGAAGGCTAATGGTTCTGTGTGGGAGATTTTGTAGAAAGGAAAAGTGACGACTTAGATTAAGAGACTCCATGGGTTTAAACCTTACATTATAGAGGCCTTTTTCAAAAATTGGTTTGAACTTTGCATGGGTCACAGTGAACTTGACTGAAGAGTTTATTTCTGAGCTTGCGGGGCTTACATGGAAGGGATAAAATTTAGTAAGGAGACTAGTATTTTGAATGCAACTTTTAAGAAATTCCTAAAGACAGAAGCTAAAGAGAAAAACTTGGAGAAAAATGGCAACTTCTATGACTTGAAACAAATTAAGGTCATTTGGAGGGTCATGCTATCATGTATCCATGAGGATTCCATTCTTAATGGTACGGCAAAGAGAGTCCATAAATTTCACTTTGTTTTCCTAAATCATTTTAGGCACAAAGATAGGATTTCCTTTCTATTTCATCTGAAGTATTCTCTACTTCAAAGCCTCTATGCTCATAGGAAAAAATATTCCCATCCTATGCTTCATGAAGATTTAATTTTATTTATTGAATTTTTTTGTAAAAGTAAGGCCATCAAGACCTCTCTGGTTTCAAAGAAGAGGAAAGGGTCTGGTAATGATCCTAATTTTAATCTAGAATTAAGGGTAAAAGTGAGGAGGGTACTAGTGATACCAATAAGGTTTTCAAATGGGAGAGGAATAAGAAAAATATGGAGGAGGTCATTGAATCTAAGAATTTTGACAATGATGACAAGATGGAAATGGGGGAGCTTAGTTCCAATCTAGGTGGATATTCTAGGAGCAAAGGGGTGTCAACTAGTAAAGATAATGTGGAGGGTAGCAAGGATAGAATTACTGACTCAAATGTTGGGTTGAAAGCCCTCAAGGAGGATGAAGAGAAACATAATGCTCACCCTACCCACCTAAAGAGGAATTCTAGGGAGGAGGAAACTGGTAAGGATATTGAGGATAAAGAACTTGCTATTAAGGAAAACTTGAGTAAAGAGGAAAAGGAGGAGAGGACAGAGAAGCATGATATCAATTCTGATATCTAGATCAATACAGTTACTACTACCATTGATTCTAATATTAGGGCTCCTATTGATGGTAGGGAAGATCCTCATGAGGCTAAATTATCCTTTATTCACATTGCTAAGCTTAAAGCAGAGGCTTCCCTTCAGGGTGATTCCTAGCTTTACAATGAGATAATGGTTCTCAAGTAGAAAATGGGGGTTATGTAGAAAGAGCTGGACTATGAACACACCATGAGAGCTCAGATGGAAGTACAAATTGGTAACATCCTTGAAAAGCTCAAAGATTACAAGCAGGAGCTCTATTACCTAATTAAGGAAAGTGGTCAAAGAATGAAACATGTCACTTCTAGTCTATGTGCTGCAGCGGTTGGTCTAGGTAAGAAGAGTAATGGGGAGATAATGTCTCCTAGTAATGTGGGGTTGGGGAGTCTAGGTGGACCTAGTAAGAGAACTAGGTAGAGCATGAGGAAAAAGGCCATTGAGGTTCTTGAGGCTCCTATTTTAGCTTTGGTAAACATTATCCAAAGTACTATAGAATCAGGTAAGGAGGTGGTGAATATCATCAAAGAGTTGATGTAGACATTGGTTATGGACCAAGTGTGCTGGGTGCTAGTCCAGGTGGTTTTAATAGTTTTTTATTTTTGTTTTCCAGCTTTTTTAAAACTTTAGGTTCCAGGTCCTTGTAAAACCTAGTTGCTTTTTATGGTTTAAAATTTTTATTTCAGGTCCCTGTAAAACCTGGTTTCTTTGTTTAAAACTTTAGGTTTTAGGTCCTTGTAAAACTTGGTAGTGCTTAATGCTTATCTTTAGTTTTTTGTAAAGGGTTTTGGGTTACTTGAAAACTTAATTTTACCTTAATCTAAAAACTATAACAAGAAACCACAACAAGATACTCATGCACAATAACACTAGATATGTTAACTAGGAAAGCCAATGATCAGAGGGGAAAAATCAATGAGGATGGTAGTCACGAGATGATGTATTAATATAAATATTCCTTATTAGAGGATGGACCCTATTAGGAGTCTATAACAACATTTAGTACATATCAATCCCTCTTAGGAGAATTTGAATCCCTGTTAGGAGATTCTAACCCTCTTAGGAGTTGTGCCAACCCTATTAGGAGTTGTGGAAGATAGCTGGCACCACTACCCAAATAGCTTCAAGGGCAAGACCAATGAACCCACTATCCAAATGATCTCTATATTATTCCTTTTAGAACAATAGAAATGAATAGTACTTCCTTTCTCTTTCTTTGTCTTGTCATCCAAATTTCTACTCCTTCTGATCTTGTAACCAGATCAAAAAAGTCACATCCAATAATCCCTTGGATTTCTTACTCGCATTCAATAAAAACTCTACTCCTTTTTGCACTTTTCACTTCATACAATGATCACAACACATTACAAACAAGGAAAACATATTTCCTTTATACTATATCTTCAAAATAATTCCCTCGGTCAACCTTGAGGCTTTCCCAATTAATTTTAATAAGATAATTAATTAATTACAATTATAATAATACTGTCGGGTTATAGTATATACAAAGCTTCTAATGTGTGACTTCAGGACTTGAACACTTGCTAACGACACCATCAGACAGTCCTTTATCACTAGCTAACTGCACATTACTAGATTATATCACTGTCGAAAGATATAATGCAAACAATATAAATGGCTTCTCAGGTACTCTGTCTCTATACTACTCTCTGTAAATCAAGTACAACTTTCATATGTCTTCAAATTACATACTGCACATTAAGCCTTGTCATCTAACACTGTACTGAACATGTCCATGAATGTGCATTGCTAGACACTCAAAACCTTGTCTATATAACTAAGATCTCTGTCTACTACTTTGCCTGTCAATATAGACTTATTGCTATGTTGACATCAATGATGAATAGATTCATGAATGCAACATGTCAATACCCTCCAATGCTTAGGATACTCACCTAAAATGTAGTATAATCAACATTCATGCTAACAACTCATGCTTCAAAAAGAATATCCCTCTTTCTCTATCAACACCAAAGATTCGAAAACATCTAGGCTTCTTGCAACTAAAACTGAAAACATCCACCCTCCTTAAGGGGCCCTTGAAAGGAAGAAACTTCCTTTTGATCAACATATATAACAGAAGGCTACACACCAACATTACACTAGCCTAACTAAAAAGGAAGGGGCTAGGACTAAAGGTTGATAAATGAATCAACAACACCCATCTTGAAAAACCCATAAGATCTACGGAACTCCTCCCCAACATTATATCCACCTCAATGGGGTAGCAAAGAGAAGGGCCAATGACATGTATTTTCTAGTCAAAATCCACTAAGATGGCAAGAGGCCTAAAGGAAGGGAAGACCACCAACACCCACACCATGCCTCATAAGACTAGGACCAAGCCTACTTAAAAAGTTAAGCCTCCTCTTCAATAGGGACTTCTACCTCCATAGGAAGATGCTTGGATGAGATAATGGGGATTGACACCATTAGTTACCACTAATATGAAAAAAGTAGATCTCTCTTGAGTAATGATCAAAGCCACCTTGATGTTAGGAAGAAACTTGTTGTTAGTTTGTGGTGAACGATCAAGAAAGTACTATACATACTTCATAAATTCTTTGGGGTTTGGGGCAGTGCCCCAATTTTTTTTTGGGCTGTCATCGATGTATGGCCGACATATGGCCAACATGTTGTAAGCTTAAAGCGGCATAAAAATACTTGTATAAAAGGGCTTATAGTTAGGGATTGTTTTATATAGTAGTCATGCAAAATTGGTTCTTGTGGCAGTATTGAGTTGTAAGGGATTATAGATTGTAATTAGGTTATAATCACTGAATCATAATAATATCAAACTTGCTATTTGGTGGACGTAGCCCAGGGGTTGGTGAACCATGTTAAATCTTGGTGCCTTGTGTTCTTTTCTGTGTGATCTATTATTTTCTGTTATTAGTTATATTTGCATGTAATTGTTATTTCTATCTATGGTTTAATACTAACACTTGTGCTGATCAACATCCCTAAAATCTAATAGAGGATAAGAGGGTCCAAAGACCTACTCAAAATGAAGAAAATCTACAAAACCATAGATTGAGTGAGCATCACACTTTGGTGATGCGTTGATGCGTAGTTGCATAGATGCACATCAACACACCACCAAAGGTGGTTGGGGCTATATAAGCCCCCACCCCCCTCCTTTTTTCTCACCTTATTCATTTTCTTTGTTGCACACCAAGTCTATAGCATCCGCACAACATCACACTCACCAAGGTGCAACCTTGTATTTCCCTACTTCATGTTATGCTCCACCCTGCACCAAAATGATTATGTTTGGTGTGCATCTGTGCAGCCAACATGGTGCATAGGTGGACATAAAAACCCTCCAAACTCAAACAAACAAATTGAAAATGAAAAGGGGTGCATAGTAGTGCACCTAGCTTGGTGCACTCCTGCGCACCCCCTTCGCAAATTAAAAAGCCATAAGGGTGCACATTACCACACCTAAGTTGGTGCACAACTGTGCACCCCTAAAGAACATATAAAACCTCAAAAGGAAAAGTGGGCACTTGCGCACCCGGATAGGTGTGCTACTGTCCACCTCTACACATTAAAATAAATGTTAAAAAATAAAACTCAAACCCAATGTTTGGTGCACATTTGCGCACTTAGCATGGTGCACAAGTGTGCACCAAACCCATAACTAAACATAAAATACCAAAGGGATATAAGGTGCACACTTGCACACCTAATCTGGTGCACAAGTGTGCACCTTATATTTTAATTTTTTTTTAAAGAAAAAAGGGGAATATTGGGTTTTTTTGTGCTTTTAACCTTTTGGGTTTTGTTTGGGATGATACTGAACATTATTAAAATGTTATCCTAATTTTGATTTTGAATTGATTGACACTTTTTTTGGTTGTACAGATATAATGGCATCTTCATCCGGTGAGAAAATGACACCAAAGCCCTATGTGTTTAAGTTCCAAGGCATCCCCTTGAAATCAAGGTTCCAAGATGATTAATCAAAAATTAAGGATATAGAATTGGGACACACCAATCTGGGAGAGTTCTTGAGGATATGTAATAAGCCTAATAAGAGATTGGCTATGATTTCTTCTTTAATCCGATCAAGGTTGGTGAATGCAGCTTTGCACCCAACATCAGTGCAATCCTCAAAAGTTATAATGACACTTGTACAACACTTTGTTCTCAAGGAGAGGGTGGTGAAAAGCATAATTGGAGAAGTTTTCCTTGAACTCTAACCTAATAACATTGATAGGGTATTTCATCTCCCTAGGGCAGATTAGTTCATCAGACTCACCTATGAGGCAACATAAAGGTGGTATAGGGGACACCTAAAAGAGGCTACAAATATCATTCAATCCTCTTATCTCATCCAGAAGACTCCGTTAGGGAAGGTAATAGGGAAGGTGGATATGATGAGAGGATATATGAAGATGATATCAGATACTCAATCATACTTCTGAGTAGGGTGATGGGTCTACTGGTAGCTAGCCACTTGAATGTTTTCATGGAAAATTTTATTGAGATTATCAAGATGACAAGGATGCAACTTGACTGGGTCCCCACATTGAGAAAAAACTTGTGTAAACAATTGGAGGCAGTCAAGGACAAGAAGAACTTCTACATGACTTCATATTTGGTATATCTATTAGCTGCAAGGGCAACAAACTATCCCAGATTATACAAGAGGGGCAGTGTGTAGGATCCCAATGCTTGGCTTTATATCATCTACCCTTAATTGATGAAGAAGAATCTCTTGGGATAGAGCAAAGAATAAAAAATTGTGAATGATGCATTCATATTTGCTATCATTTGATTCATAGAGGGAGACTATGCAAAAAGATTATCTGATGATGCAGTAGCATAGATAACAGCTCTCAGGGCCTATTACATAAAGTTCAAAACATTCACATATCTAAAGGTAGCTAGTGCCACTGTCAACCCAAAGAAGCTCCCTAGATACCCTAGTGATAGACTTGTCCTATTAGAGATTGCATGACAGATTGAGTCTACATATGATAGGGTCAAGAGACAATGAAGATCGTGTTGGACATGGCCCCTAGTCATAGGACCGTACCAAGTTAAGCAGAAGCAAGATATTCTATCTTTTGAATGGGAATGGGATCAGTATCCCCTAGAGGAATAAAATTCTCCAAGTCCATGCTTTGATAATATTGGGAAGGTCCAAAGTTTGGCAGGTAGGGAATTTCAGTACAAAGAGGCTATTCAGGATCATTCGATGAATGCAATAAATGACTATGATGTCCGTATTAGGGACTATTATAGGATGACTTTATTTTTGGCTAAAAAGGTTTTAAAGGTTTAGATTCCTGAGGAGATATTGAAGCAAGATTTGGGTGAGCTACTGGACCCTCTGTTCAACATAGATAAAATTGGTGAAAGGTCCATAACGAACATTGAGGTGGACAGGGAGGAGAATGATGATATTAATCATCTGGCAAGGCATGTCATTAAGATGATGCAGGATTGGATCAAGAAACCATTTCAACTTGATCCAATACCTAACATAGTGGTTTTTCACACACAAACCCACCTAGACAAAGGTAGAGGAATTACTATTCCTACCTTTGTAGCCCAATCAACAATAAGGCTAGATATAGTATACCAACTTGATCACCCACTTGGATACTATCACCCTTTAGAGAGGAAAGGAAGGGGAAAAAGAAAGAGGAGTTCTCCTCAAAGGGCTAATATAGGAGAGGGTGAAGTATAGGCACCTCCTCAGTAGCAAGAAAAAAAATGTACAAGGATTAGAAGATATTGGAGCTTCCCTAGTCCGGATAGATCCTCAATTGCCACCAATTGTGCCTAGCTAGATAGAGGGTGAAATCCAACAAGTCTTTCCTCCACAGATAGAACTTGCATCCCCTATTGGTCTCAGATTGGTTTTGACAACTGAGTGTCAACATACTTAACCACTTTTTATATAGAAGCTGAGTACACTATGTATGCTGAGCTACAGTATGTGCCAAGCCAGGATTCCAATAGATGCTGAGTGACTTTAGGTGCCGAGCATTATACAGGTGCCGAGTGATATATAGGTGCCAAGTCATAGTTGATGCTGAGCAAGTTAGAATGCTTCATGTGTTGAGTGAGCCAAAACTATGCATGTTCTGAGCAAGACAAAATGTAATGGGTGTCGAGCAAACTAGGATCAAATATGTGCTAAGCATCAGTAATCCAGTATGTGTTGAGTAACATAGAATCAACATATGAGCTTGTGCCTCCACAAGCTCAGATGTAAATCATTTTTTGAGCCAACATAGAAGGATCTTGAAGGATAATAAGGATAAGAATAAATCTTTTATATTTCCTATGCAATCAGCATGCAACCAATAAGAAAAAATAGAGAAGGCATGCAACCAATAAGAAAAGTGCAAGGAATGAGCAGGAATTAAAGATTCAATATGGATAATAGATCCATACCTAACCCTAAGTCTTCATAATCTTTAAAAGGAGGAAAAAAACCCTATTTACATGTGTGGATGAGAGTAGTGTATGGGAAAACTATAATTAAATTTAGTGGGAAGAGTGAAAGACTTAGAAGAATAGAGTAGTATTGTAGCATCCATATGATGAATAACAAAGTATTAGAGTATTGAAGAGTAGAATATTAGATCTCAGAGGATCAAGATCAAAATGAGTAGAACTAGTGCCTAAATTCAGCAATTTGAGATGGTAAGCAATTAGGTTTATTAGTCTAATACTCTCTAGCAATTGTATTAGAAGGAAAATCCTATGTTGATAGGTTAGCTTAATGGATAGGTTGTAGATCCTTTGAAGAGGCGATAAAATCATTTAATAGAGTGACACTTCATGTAAAGTGTTTGTAAATCCTTTAACCAGGTCACTATTGACACAATGTAAAGCCTTTAATAGGGCAGGCCTTTCATAGGGCAGACCATTAGAAGTGGTCAAACATTATTGCTACAGTGATTTTGTGGGTATCATCCCCACCCCAGTTTTACCTTCTTATTCTTAGAGTATTTTTGGGTTACCAAATTTCTAGTGTTATGTGTTGTTGATGCATGTGTTTACTTTATGGTTACTTGATATCTTACATGCAGGATGTTTATTTTTAGTTAAAATGGATAAAATGCATTACAACCTAGAGAAAATATCTGAAGATGGAAGCCTTCAAACTTGAGAAGATTATAGAGAATTAAGTGATTGATGTGCAACTTTCCATACACAACTTGGAGCAAGCCAGAGAAGAATTGAGAAAATCCTTGAAGAAAAGGAAGGATATAGCCATAGCTAAAAATACATACACTACAAGGAGATTGATACCACAAAAGTGTTTTCCAATGGAGATTCCAAAGAGTTTGATGCAACAATAGCAGAATTGGTGGAAAAGAACAGAGCTCAAGCAGAAGAAATTAGAATACTCAAGCTTGAACAAGAATCACAAGCCATAATGCTTTGTGAAGTAACTAAATAGAAGAAGAAAGCCATTGAAGACAAGGCTATGATAGAAGATGACAAGAGAAATCTTACCAATAGACAAGAGGAGAAGACAATTGACTTTGAAAGAATCTCAAACATGCAGCTGGACACCTTAAGCCAGATGATGAACGCACATCATGAGTTGAATATGAAAGACATTGAGATCTCTACATTGAAGATACAAAATGATCAATTGCAAAATGACCTAAAAAGAGAGAAGGAATTTGTAGAAAGCTTCAAAAAACCCAATGAGGCTATCAAATACTTTGAGTAGCTACTAAAATCACCAAGGGCCAGTAATGATACTTCGGGACTTGGTTACACTAGCACTGAACAAGGAGAATCATCCAAGACTATAGAAGAAAGGAGCCTACTTGTCATTTATATGGTAAAAAGGGATATACATCTAATATATGCAAGATCAAGAATGACCATCAGCATGATAAGCCTAAAAATGCAAGCTTTTTTCACAAGTGCAAAAAGCAAGGACATCAAGCACATGAATGCAGGACTAGGACTATTAGAACACCAAGATTTGAGGGTCATTGCTACAACTGTAAGAAATATGGACATAGAGCTTTTGAATGCAAATCAAAGCCCATGTGGACACCTAACTAGCCTGCAAGGATAAAAAATCATGGACACTATTACAACTGGGATTACAATACTAGGCAAAGCTGTCATTATTGTCAAGAGTATGAGCATGTTCCTAAGAATAGCATAAGAACACATTTTAGAGTGAACTACAGCAAGTGGTTAAGCCAAACCACATGTTTCAGTTGCTTGAAGACTGGCCATATTAGCAAGCATTGCCCAACAAGGTCCAAGGCACCCAAGTCAAAAGTCAACAAAGGAAAAGAGAAAGTAGATGTTGAACAAATTAGAGGAGAAATGAATAAGACATGGAAGAGAAGGGATGTAGCCATCACATCAAATGAAGGGATCACTTCACCCAAGAGGTCAAGTGATCACACCTCATCCAACTAAGCATGAATAGGTGTATGGGACTGATATACATAGTTATATCATGCATCCGTCCCAAGAAAAACAAGCACTGCAAAGAAGGAATCAACATGATTAGAGATGCAAAAGTTAAAATTCAAGGTTTTCACTAGTGTTTTCGAGTTGTCCTTAGATGCCAAGTAAAGCTCCAGTGGATGCTAAGTAGTCGGTAGCAATTGAGTTGATAGTTAGTGCTGAGTAATAGAAAACCAATGGAAGCTGAGTCAAGTTGAAACCCTCAAGATATGAGTTTATAGCTGTATGCCTTATGCATTTAATGCTAGGTTTTAAAGGGTATAAGGTCAAATTTTGATCATTTTTATGCCATTCAAATGTAGAGAAAAGATGAGAAGAGTGTAGAAGAGATCTAAGAGCAACCTTGAAGCCATTTGCATTGATTACAATAGTGATTCAACATCATCTTCATCGATCTAAGGTATTCATCAAGTGCCGAGTTAAGCAGTTTTTAAAGTTTAAACTTTTGAAACCCTAGATCGATATAATGGCATCTAGTTCCAAGAACCTGAAGGATAAGGAAGGTTATGAGGTCCAATTAGTTAGTAATGAGGTCAAACAACCCGAGTTTAAGCCAATCCTAGAACTTGCATACAAAAATGACCCTGCTGGCGCATTGTCCATTATTCTACCCAAAGTTGTCATGGTGCAGGATGTGAGAAAATGTTACAATTGCAAGATAGGTGCAATTGGAGACCTTGAGATTTTTCAAGTGTATGATAAATTGTGTGATAACAAAATACTCAAGGATGAATTTCAAGTAGTTGAGAAGAAGGATTTAACTCATGCCATAGTTTATCCCACACATTTCAAAAATAGAATGGATACAGATTGTCTTGAGCAGAATACATAATAGTTGTTTGTGGTTGAAAGGAGGACTAGTTAAAATAACAAAGAGGATAGTGCATAGGGTTACAAGCTTTCCAACCCTAGATCAGCCCAAGACCCTATGTAGTGATTCTAAAGAAGCCATTGAAAAGAACATAGGGGCTAAATGGAATAAAAGGGGCATTACCATTAACATAATCACAAATCCCCTTCTAGACTTTGTTGTGAGAATCATTTCTCACAAGTTCTACCAATCTAGTAGATTAAACAATGTACCATGCATTGCTATGGATGTAGTCTATAAGCTTGTAAAGAAAGATCATACATATGATATAGCAGAACTGATGTTGCAGTAGATAAATGAGAACCTAGGAGAAATAAGAAGGTCAAAAGGAGCTCAATGCAAGTTTGGTTCAATCCTTATCTGCATATTTTTCTATGTCATGGAAGAGTTTCCTTCAATTGGAAAGGTAAACTGGAATTCAAACAAGTCTACTATCACTCAAATCAATAAATACATTGAATAGATGGGTGACAAATTTGAAGCCCAAATGACAAGCTATTTTGAGGATTTTAAGAAATCCATGAAACAAAGGGTTAGGATACTAGTTTCCCTAGTGGAAAAACATATCAATGACATATGCTTCCTAGTAGATATTGACTACACTTATATCCAAGCAACAATTCCAAGGGTCATATGGCTTAGACCCTTAGGTTATAAACTAGATGTGGATCAAGCATCAACAACAATAACTGCATTGCTTGCAGAAGAAATAGACAAGATTGCCAAACCTTTTGGCACATATGATGTTGTAAAGTCTAAAGTTGAAACAAAGTTTAAGACAACCTCTATAATTAAGAGGAAAGATAAATTGGTAAAGAATATAAAGAAGAAATTTGGTGAAGGGATTGAAAGGGCAGAAAGTGCAGCTAAAGAGGAGGAAGAAGAAGATAACAATGAAGAAGAAGAAGAAAAAGGGCAAGGCCCTATGGAATTGACCTAGGGCTTAGGAGAAGATAAAGAGGAAGGTCCCAAGGAAGCACCTACACAAGCCGAGTCAAAGAAGAGAAAGGCTAAAACTCAACCTCCAGCTTAGTCCAAAGCCAAGAAGGTAACCAAGCCTGCACAAGCCAAACAAAAGACACCTGTAACAAGAGCTACCATAAAGGCATCTATACAAAAGGCCAAGGAGGAAACAAAAGAGAAGAAGAAGGCCACTAAATAGACTGGTGAAGTGCAAAAGAAAAGAAGAAAGTATGTAACACAACCAGATTCTGATGAGGAGGAGAAGACTGAATCAAAGGATATCAACCAATTTAGAGTGGTAAGTCATCCTCCCAAATCAACCATAGATAAAATTTGTGATAATGTTAGGAAAAATATAAATTTTACTGATTTGAAAAGTGTTGATTTTAATAAGTTAAGTAGAGAGGACCAAAACAAGATAGAGGAATTAGTGTATGCCATGATGGCAGAGTTAAAGAACACACCTCTAGAGTTAGACAATACCATGCCTCGGGAATTTTTGGGCATTTTTTTTGCACAAGGTCAACGATAAGAATCCATAGTGTAATTCCTCTCTTGAAAAGCAAATCTTTTTAAGGATCCACTCCAAGGTTCAGTGTTTGTCTTGCGACGTACCAAAATCTTCTTAGTAGAAGATAAATGTGAGTGTTCACAAGGAGGCCTTTGCTGGTTCTAAAAACTCTTTTATCTTGGAATTGAAGTAAAATCTGTTCGCTGTCTCAAAATATCACACCAAAAGAACAATATTTTTGTATTTTTTTAATTTTTCAATGAATGCAACTCTAATAATGCAACTAGTATGAGGTCCTATTCTAATAGGTGGGTTAGTAAAGCAAATAACAAAACTGAAAGAAAAAAAAATGAAATCAAATGACTTGAAATTGAAATTCCTAAATTGACATAAGCTACAGAACACAACACGTTGTGAGTTAAACCTTCAAAGAAATCGATAGGAAACCAATGAAAACAGGAGCAAGGCTTCCTAGAATCCGCTGATGCAATCGTCGGTGAGAATCTTTAACAAATTGAATGATGTTTCACTATTCATCAAATTGCAAGGCCATGAAAAGTGCACTCATGTGAGACAAAAAGCTATGTAGACACAAATCGGATGATCTCTTCTCAAGCTCGTTACGTCAATGGAATTCATATATCTATAGCAAACACCAAAAATAAAAGATCACACATCCAGAAACAATGCAATAAACCTTTGGCTCAATCAAAATCTCATGAATAAAATCCACAAAAAAATGACACATTCAAGCAAGAATAACTGCACTCTAAATGTTAGCACCAAAAGCATAATTTTATTGCATAATAATGACAACCCTTGTTACATTTTATAATGGGGTATTTATAAGAAATCGTCTCCTCAATTTGTGTTGAGAGTGAGAGATATCTTGATGCAATAAAATGCTTTTAAAACATTTAAATAAACTAAATATATACAAACTAACGATCTAATTGGTGCTTAGAGGAACTCCATCCATATTTTATTCATTAATTGGATGCATGAGTCCTTTACATGTAAAAAAAAATGAAAGAATGAGAGAGAAAGTAGGAGGAAGTCATCAGTCAAGGTGGACATGCATGGAGTCACCAAAAATAGAAGCTTCCCCTTCACTAGACATGTGTTGGAGTTAACTTGTCACCAGAATGCACTCCTGATGCATGGAAAGTGCTATTTTTGGAATCGACAGTCAATTTTCAGTGCACCTCTAAATTGTAGACCTACGAAGCTCAAAAATGCAGAGCTACGTACTTGTGGAGCTCAAAAATGAGGAGCTGCAAACCTATGTACTTGCGAAGCTTAAAAATGTGGAGCTACAGAGCTTCGTACCTATGGAGCTGCGTAACTCAATAGCTCAAATCACCAAAAAATCAAAGTTGTTCATTTTGAAAATGGTTTTTGGGTTTTGCTCAAATGGGGTTTTAGATCAATTTTTGTACATATTCTTTGCCTATTTTTGATGATTTATACCCTCTTTATAGCCAATCACTTTCGTAAACTTGAACTTCTTCTGCTCCTTCGATCTAAAATCCTAAGGCACTTGTGTTCAATCTTGCCATTAATAGTTGCATAAGATGAGGAACCTGTGCCACTTCATGTGTCCAACCTCTGTATCTTCAACCTTTGTCTTCTCTCCAACTGCCCTATCCTTCTTGGAAAGAAACCAAGTGATCTAGATGATCAAATGTTTGAAACTTTTTCATAATTTTTCACAAATTTTTCTAGGCATTTTTAAATGGCTTTTTTGGAGGTCTTCTTCTCAAAATTTCAAGTTGAAACTTTCATTGGTCCCTAAAATTGGGCAATCGAAGGCTCGCTATTTTAGGGACTAAAATTAGATCTTCAGTTCTTTTTTCCAATGGTGTAAGCGGTTCTGAATTTTGAGCTTCGAGTCAAAATTTATGACCTCGACAAGTTCAGGATATCTTTTTTGCCTACAAAAAGAAGCAAACATTAGTCTGAATAGATGAAAATGCTTAATTAAGACAAAAACCTCTGAAAGAAAAATTTTGGACCTTTTATTTTATTTATTTGGGTGCACACACTAAGGGGGCATGTGTGGCGCCTTTCATGAGGGGGCACACGCAATGCACCTCCATTGGTGGCGCGTGGTGCCTCCATGGAGGCACACATGTGGCACCTCCTCATTGAGGCATGGATCCATGTGCGGCACAAAATTTTGTATTATAATTTTTTTTTTTTGGTTTTTTGACTCTAAAATTCTAACTTCTAACCAAATTTTCTTCTCCTGACTCCTGAACTATGAGTCTGGGAGTCGAAAAAAGTAGGGGGTCCCCATTCCTAGTAAGGAATGAGGTGTGTGTTGTGGACACCACAATAGGAATTATATGAGATCATTGAAAACAAATGGCACTATTGTCTCAAGATGGAGAAGGAAATTAGAGAATCAACACTGGCACAATTCATGCCTAGGTCAAATTATTAAGGCTACTAAGAAACATGGTGGCAAATTTGCACCAAAATATAGAGCCTTCAGTATTCTGCAAAATAAAATTGAAGATGTAGTGAATAAGTCCACAAAATTGTGGAAGTCAATATAAAAATTGACTAATGACAAGGATGAAGAAGAAAATAAGGCTAAAGCTAGTGAGAAGGAAAAGGAAGCCAAAGTAGTGGAGGAGGAAAAGAAAACAAAAGAGAAGGCAAAAGAGGACAAAATAGAAAAAGGAGAAGAAGAGAAGAAAGGAGATGAAGAGAAGAAAGGAGAAGAAAAGAAGAAAGAGGATAAGGAAAAAGGAGAGGAGGAAACATAAAAGGGAGATGTAATGGAAACAATTGAGCAGCAATAGAAAGAAGAACAAAGTGTGCAAGACACACAAATGCCACCTCCTAGCCCTCCTCATGTAACCATCACACCTACAGACACAATAACTGTAAACGATGTTACTAAAAAATCATGTCAGAACATCAATCCCCTAATTGCAAAAGATCTCTCCAAGATCCTTGACCAATCAACACAACAAGCCAGTTTATGCACAAATCCTGTATTGGTTAGTATAGATGAGCTACAAAAGATAGTAGTTGAATCCTTAAGAGACAAGGTGAATCCACAAGAACCACTACTTTAATTTTAATGCTTCCACCACCATCTCCAACAATTGCAACAATTGACACATCAGGAGTAGGTGACACCATTTAGAAGCTGAGTGCAGAAGAAGGAAGGATACAACAACAGGGCCAACAAGATAGATTGATACATCTAATCCTACAATACTACTCCAAGGTACACCCCAAGTAATTGTCATTGATCAAGGGAAGTCTAATGAGGAAAAGGAGGATAAATCAAAAGAAGAGGAGCAGGCCACAATACAAACACTAGTAGAGTTACCAAAAAAAGACACTCCTACAAAAACACTTCAGAAGCCAAGCACTAAAGCCATACCTTTACAAATATCAACACTAGGCTCGAGCTCAACCAAGGTGACCAGGGTACTTCACTATGGAGACCCTGAGCTAGATGAAGAGATAGTAATACCTTCTTATGACTCAAAGAATATCACCATTCAATAGATTATAGAGATTCAAGATGCATTAAATAGAAGGAGAGGACAAGAAATACTGAAAAAAGAGTATAAACATAAGCAAGCACTACATGAGATTAAGGACATCTTTATGGATGCCTTCAACTTGCAGTCACTAGATGAGTCAAAGCCTATAATGGAACAATTATTAGATATAGTTGACTAGGTGACAAGTGAAGACAAGGATACCAACATCAAACTTATGGAGTGGTCTATGAGGAATTTTCAAGGGAAGGTGAACAAAAAGATATCAAGTGATATAACACTTGCACGGGTAGAGTTGGCAAAGAAAATTGAAAAGTAAAAACTGTACTTGAGAATATCTTCTCATTATACAACAAGTTGTGTAATTTCACATTTTTCCCATAGGAGACCAACCAACGGATATTGAGCTTGGAGAGAAATCTTAAGATTTCTAGCATGCAGCTACCCACTAATCTAGCTCAAAGTGAGAATCATTTTGCTTAATCACTTTACACTCAAAGAGAATTAGCGGCACTAGCAAGTGAAGAGGCCAATATAAAGGCTGAATTGATGTAGATATAGTCCTCCATTACCCCACATCTAGAGGTCCTCCACAAAGAGCAAGCCTATGCAGAGAATATTCTAAAGAAAGATCTAATCTTTCTACACTTGATGGGCTTGTACATCTTGCTATAGAGACTACCATCCAACATAAGTCACTAGAAATTTCTTTGGAGAATTGGGATGCAATTCTCATGATGATAATGGAGGTAAACAACACATTTTTGGTGAAATATGGCATTACTCCTTAGCACCCTTTGACATAAGTATCAAAAAGGGGGAGACAGATATAATGTTTACGGGGAGAAAAAAAAAGAGAGGGAAATATAACTAAAGGGGTAGAATACTAAGTATTCTAGTGATTACAGTTTTTCATTTATTCTTTTGGAGAATAAAAGGGAAAAGATGTATATAGCCAAAAAGGGGGAGATAAGATATAATGTGTAAATAGTGTGGGGGAGAAATAATGTTTTGGGGGAGATATGAATAAAACCTACAAGTGTAGATAGAGCAGACAGAACAACTCAACAAGTAGGCACAAGAAACATAAATAGGGAAAAGACAAAGAGTATCAGATACATTAGCACAAGAATTTTGGTTGCAAGAATGAAATGGCACAATTAGCTCAGGGGAAGTTATAAGATTGGATAGGGTACTCATAAGGTCAGATGAATAATGTCTAGTTAAGTATGTTTGATACTCATGTCAAAGAGGGAGACTATTGGTCTCAGATTGGTTTTGACAACTAAGTGTCAACACACTTAACCACTTTTCATATAGAAGCTGAGTACACTATGTATGCCAAGCTACAGTATGTGCCGAGCCAAAATTCCAATAGGTGCTAAGTGACTTTAGGTGCCGAGCATTATATAGGTGCCAAGTGATATATAGGTATCGAGTCATAGTTGATGCTAAGCAAGTTAGAATGCTTTATTTTCCAAGTGAGCTAGAACTATGCATGTGAAAAGCAAGATAGAATGTAATAGGTGCCGAGAAAACCAAGATCAAACATGTGCCGAGCATCAGTAATCTAGTATGTGCTGAGTAATATAGAATCAACATATGAGTTTGTGCCTTGGCAAACTCAGATGTAAACCATTTTTTGAGCTAACATAGAAGGATCTCGAAGGATAATAAGGATAAGAATGAATCTTTTATATTTCCTATGCAATTGACATGCATCCAATAAGAAAAAATGGAGAAGGCATGCAACCAATGAGAAAAGTGCAAGGAATGAGTAGGAATTAAAGATTCAATATGGATTGTAGATCCATACCTAACCCTAAGTATTTGTAATCTTTAAAAGGAGGATGAAAACCCCATTTGCATGTGTGGATGAGAGTAGTGTATGGGAAAACTATAGTGAAATTCAGTGGGAAGAGTGAAAAGACTTAAAGGAATAGAGTAGTATTGTAAGTATCGAAGAGTAGAATATCAAATCTTAGA
Organism: Cupressus sempervirens; assembly: GCA_028749045.1. Classification (NCBI taxonomy): domain Eukaryota; kingdom Viridiplantae; phylum Streptophyta; class Pinopsida; order Cupressales; family Cupressaceae; genus Cupressus; species Cupressus sempervirens. The sequence continues at coordinate 345,199,159 of CM053784.1, forward strand.
GGATCAAGATCAGAATGAGTAGAACTAGTGCCTAAAATCAGCAATTTGAGATTGTAAGCAATTACGTTTATTAGTCTAATACTCTCTAGCAATTGTATTAGAACAAAAATCCTATGTTGATAGGTTAGCTTAACAACTAGGTTGTAGATCCTTTGAAGGGGTGATAAAATCCTTTAACAGGGTGACACTTCACGTAAAGTGTTTGTAAATCCTTTAACTAAGTCACTATTGACACAATGTAAAGCCTTTAATAGGGCAAGCCTTTCACAGGGTAGACCATCAAACACAGTCAAACATTATTGCTACAGTGATTTTGTGGGTATCATGCCCACCCCAATTTTACCTTCTTATTCTTGGAGGGTTTTTGGGTTACCAAATTTTTGGTGTTATGTGTTGTTGATGCATGTGTTTACTTTATGATTACTTGATATGTTACATGTAGGATCTTTATTTTCAGTTAAAATTTCTAATGGATAAAATGCATTACTTCTGAGTCACACCCCCCACCGCACCCCCCCCCGCCCCCCAAGAAGTATTCTTCCCATTTGATTATTTCAACATCCCTTTTTGCCTCCAAGAAACAAAAAAAAAAAAGATCTGCATGAAGAAAAGGCAAAAGGTGATTAAAAAAATGGTTCCTTTCCCATCTATCCCAGAACCTATTCCCAAGGGAGAAGAAGAAGAAGAGGAAGATGAGTAGGAGGATGTGCCCATACAAAGAAGAAACCAGCTAGCTAGAGCCACATAACAAAAAAGGAGGAGAAGTTCCATGATGTCATTGCTATTCACCCTAGAGGAACCTTTCAATGTAACTTCTTCAGAAGATGAAGTACAACAATGGGTGGATGAGTAGGATGTGGAGGGTGATGATGTATTTAAAATGTCAGATTTTGACTTCATGCCCATAGGAATAGAGTTGGTTGGGGATAAGATCAGGGGTACCCTGACAAGTGAACCCCAATGGAAGGACTGGACATAGATGCCACCAGAATCACAAGGTCTTGATCTTACTCCCTCATCCCCACTGCAAGTCACAGTGGTGGATAAAGGCTTTGTTACTCCTCCACCTCCAAGTTCCAAAGAAGAACAAGTTCAAAAGGAGGAGCCATAGAAAATGACAACCGATGAAGTGTCAAAAGAGGGATAAATGGTTGAATATTCTCAACAAGCCTCCCAAGACATTGAGGTGCAAACTATAGGTTCCACAAAAATGGAGACCACAAAAGGAGAGCCTTCACAAAGAGAAAGAACTTTGGAAAGGAGCGATAAGGGAAAGGAGGTAGCTGAGCGCACTCCATCCTTAAAGGGCGGGCCTTTAGTTGAACAAATTCCAAGGTGGCTAAGGAAAGAAATGATGAGAAACAAGAAACCAAAGTTCCATGCTAATGAGGAGGATATCATTGATTTGGTCGAGGTCCTGAATAAACTTGAGTCCCCATCACAAGAAGCAAGAGCATTGGCATTTATTAATAGCACTTGGGATCAAGATTTGTTTGCTGAAGTGGCTATCCCTCCTTCTGATGTAGATGAAGAAAGCTTAGGCCTACAGGATTATCAAATCAGAGAGGTCATGCTTAGGAAGCCCACATTGGATATGACCAGGTTGATGGTCACCATGGGAATAAAGGAAGTTCTTAAAAGCATGGACCAAGAAGGGGCCAAACTAAGAACACTTTGAAGGAAAAATGAAATCTAAAGAGGATATTTAGCTCAAGTTGTTGGTCCCCTAGATCCCAATCACCCCGAGGAGACTCTAAACACTATACTCAAAGAAGGGCGAGGGGTACATCTAGATCCATTTTTGAAAGCCTGTCAGCAGTGGTAGGAAAGTTTTGAAGAAAAGGGTGTCTTGATCATCCAAGGGAATCTGAAGTTACTACATGCTACGTAGGAGAATGTAAACAAGATGGTAGCAATTTTGAAGTAGGATTTCAGTATAATGGATGAAGTATGTTCCTAGAGCAAAGATTTATAGGTTTTGTAAGATATAAAAGGGAAGAGATATAGGATTTTGCTAGATGTATATACAATGAAAGAATTAGATTTAATTGATGATTGGATTGAGAAGATTGTAGATAGCAATAAAGTGATGGAGACATTACATGCGGAGATCCATAAGCTTAAGGACCAAGCCTGAGAGAAAATTTTGGAGGTAGAGAGGCATTATAGTGATGCATGTCAAGAGATTTTTGTGGATGATGAATAGGAGAAGTTAATGCCCGTCGAGGTAGTAGTGGAGAAATTCAAGAATTTTTTTGAAGAAGCTTCTAATGATGAGGACATCTGACAAGCTTTTAGAATAGTGGAAGCCTTATTAGAGTTGGATACCAAACTCAAGGATTTTGCTAAGACTCAAATTGAGGTAGACAACTATAGATAGAAGGTCAAAGAAAAGCATGGGGCTTTAGATTTACTGAATGCAGACAAGATTACTAATATTATAGAGAAATTCAAGGGAAAACATCCAGACATAGCTTTGGGATGAAGGGCAACAAAACCTAGAAGCCAAAATTTCAATTTTGACATTTAGTAAAATTTTGAGATTTTGGACCCTTTAAGGTGCACAGGTCCACAGGTGTGCTTTTCTAGAGGTGCATCAATAATTAACTACCAGTTCCAAAAATAGAGCTTTCAATGCATCAAAAACACATTCTAACAGTAGTTTAACTCTAGCAGATACCCAGTGAAGGATAAACTTCCATTTTTGTTACTTCCAGACACTTCTACTTCGATTGAAGGCTTTCTTATTCTTCTTCCTCTCATAAATTCTTTGTTTTTGACATGTAAAGGCTCATGCATCCAATTAATAAATATAAAAATGGATGGAGTCCTACTAAGCACTGGTTAAATGGTTAGTTTGTATATAATTAGTTAGTTCTATTAAATTAAAAGCATATTATTGCATGGAGATATCTCTCACTTTGAACACAAATTGAGGAGATGATTTTTTAATAAATACTCCATTGTAATATGTAATTAGGGCCATTGTTATTTTGCAATAAAATTATGATTTTGGTACTCACATTTGGAGTGTAGTGATTCTTTCCTAAATGTGTCATTGTTTTGTGTAATGGGATTGTGATTGAGTCAAAAGTTTATTGCTTTGTTTTTGGTTGTGTGATCTCTTTAGTTTTGGTGTTTTCTACAATTTTATGAATTTTGCTGACATATCTAGCTCGAGAAGAAATCATCAAATTGTACCTGCATAACTTTTCATCTTGCATGAGCGCACTTTCTTTGGCCTTGCAATTTGATGAAAAGTGAAATATCATATGATTACTAAGTTTCTCATTGACAATTACATCGGTGGAATTGAGGAAGTGCTGCTCCTTTCATTGGTTACCCACCGATTTCTTTGAAAGATTAACTCGCAGGCATGTTGTTTTCCATAGCTTATGTCCATTAGGATTTTACTTTCATGTTACTTGCTTTAAAGTTCTTGTTATTTGCTTTACTAACCCCCTTGTTAATTTAGGAATTCATTTTAGTTACATTGTTAGATTGCATTCATTTAAAAAAAAACATAAAAATACAAAAACATAGTTCTTTTTTGCGTGTTTTATTTTGAAGCAGTATGCAGATTCTTCATCTCATCCAAAATAAAACAAACCAACAAAGGCCTCCTCATGAACAAATTTTTTTATCTTCAACTGAGTGGATTTTAGTAGGTTGCAAGATCACCTAGAACCTTGGAGTTGATTCACAAGAACAACTTTTCAAGAGAGGAGTTCGCAAGAATTCTTTCCGTTTAGCATCATGTATAACAGTAGCTCAATAGAACCCAATATCTCCATGGACAACCCATTACTACCAAGGTTCAAGAGCTCAAACTAGGTAGAAGGATAGGAGGACCATTTTTAGAGGAGTGCCACCTCCCTTCCATTAGGCTCATTGCCCTTTGAGTCCCCACCACCATTGCTAGATCCATCCCCATATGAAACCTTAGGAAAATCTCGCCCACCTCCCATTGCCAGAGCCATAAAATAGGGATATTGTTAACTTTTGCAAATTATTTAAGAGATTTATTTAATAAAAAACATTTTTTTACTTTACACATACATATCAAATGAATAATACTCTTTTATTATAAAAGATATACATATTATCCAATCTTTTGTGCAATTTTATTATAATTGAGGAATGTGTCTGAATAAAAGATTATCCTATAATACTCTGTAAAAATATTATAAAATTAACTGACACCAAATGCTTGGAATTTCACATGTCCAAGTCAACTTATATTAGACCTTTTACTAATAATGAAATGGATCACCTACATACATTGATGCATTCAACATATGAGGTATATATTTTTTGAAAGTACATGTCTCCAAATGTCTTTTACTCATTCAAGCACATTACTCTTTCAATATTATCAATTTCAAATTACTTTAATGTTTGAAAATATTTATTTTAACCTCTCAAATAAATGAATTAGATTGTTTAACATTATATTTCTAAGTATATGGAGCTTTAAGAGTTGCACAACCTTTCTCCATACCCTTTCAACCAACGTATGCAAAATGCAAATGTACAACCTTTACTTATGGTGAAATCCATGATAATATTGTAAATACTATCACAAATGCAATGAAAAACCTAATACAAATGTACATCTAGTCACTCAAATATATTTTAAAAAATAACAAGAAAAATAATGTTGGATGCACTCTCCAAAATGACATACTCAAGTGTTTACTTGCACAAATTAAAAATATCGGTTATAATGATTACATCAAACAAAAGACAAAGGCGATCTTCATTGTTTGTGGGCTCCAAGTCAAACTTAATTACACATTAGATGAAAACCATGTAATAGTTGATTTCAATGGGGATGACACACTTCTCTTAGAATCTCCATCACAGGTATTAAAAAAATTATCTTTGCTATTTTCAATTATAAATAACCAAGTTTTATTTCTATTCATATTTAATGTAAAAAAATTTCCATCTTCTACAGGAAAAAATATTGCATATTACTCACCAATAATTCAAAGATCACGAAACACCTTAAGCTTATAGGTGTTACTTGATTTTTTTCCTCTAAAGATAGCCTATATTACTCTTATTGAGATTAGGTTTTTGGTCCCTATAAAACCATTTTTACATTACACTCAAAATAATATAATAATCTATCTCCAGTTAGTCTTATATAAAGACATATTTTATTGCACACTATATTATTTTTTATTATGGATATGCTATGATAGATTATTCCATGTGCAAGGTCCATTGTTGTTCTCTTCCAATATTAATGTGATGTATTGGATTTAATGTGATTTTTTTCATGTACATAATATTTTATGGGTTCTTTAAATGATAAACCTATAAAATTAAAAAAAAATTATACAATTAAAAACTATTATGATATGCATACATTTCTATTTTCATTATAATTTAGTATACTAACAAGTACATGCACTATGTGGAATTTGTTTAAATTATGCATATCTATTGGATATCGTAATGGGAAACAAGATACTGAGAGGGGGAAGGGGGAGGGGTAAATAAGGATCTATAGTACTTTTCACTGATAAAACAATTCACAACTAATCCATCTCATATCTCAAATCTTATGCCATATAACCATAAATATGTAATGCTGAAATGAAAGCTATCTAAGCATAACATCCATGAAAATCATCAACACATAACACAATGATTTTGGTTACCCAGAAACACTTCAATATGAAGGTAAAAATGGGGTGGGGATGAAACCCATAATTATTCATTGTTGCAACAACAAGTTAACCTGGTAGGGTTACAATTTTGATCATATTAGGTGATCTACCATGTGAGGGGTCTACTCTATTAAAAGTGTTTAAGATTGTTAGGTCTTACCCTATTAAAGGATTTTACACTTATAATAAAATAAGGACTTTGTTAGGAGATTTAAAATAGGTCTATTAGAACCACTCTATTAAGAGATTTTCCCTGACTCAATCTATTAAAATTGATTCAATACTTGGCCCTTCAATTTTCTCTGAAAGCTAATTACATATCTCCTTTCTCCAAAATCTTGATCTAATCTCCTTATCTAATATCTTTGTTCTATTCTTCACTTCTCTGGTTGCACTGTCTAAACTCTTCGCTCTATACTTATCTTATTCACTCCACTTCACTTCCATTTACATACACACTCCTCTATATGATTCACACATTGATTCTAGGGTTGGAACCATTCTTAAATATATAATCCTTGAAAGTTATAAATTAGGATCAATGATCCATATTTCATCTTTTTTCCATTTTACCTTCTAATTTTTTGATTGGTTAGTCTACTTTCCTATGGATTAATACCACCTGAAAAAATGCATAATCTCCTCCTTGATTGTCTCTTTAATCTTTAAATGTCATGTAGAAGTCAACTGGAATGATTTACATAAGTGTTTGTGCAATTATATACTCATATGTTAATATTGGTTTACTCATTACTTAAATGTTCTAATACTTGGTCATAACTAACATTCATTCTATTACTCGGATTCTACAAACTCAATATATTCTGTTACTCATCAATAACTCAATTTTTGATTTCTTGGTCTTAACCGAATTACTTGACTTATATGTGTTCTTGGTCTTAATTGGATTACTCAGCTTATATGTGTGCTTGGTCTCAATTGGGGTGCTTGACAACCTTTATCTTGCTTGGCATGTGTTGAAAAATAAACAAGTCCTCTCATAGCTCGACCTTCTTTGGATGGCTTAGTTGTAGTGATGACCGTCAACGTTGGCTTGAAAATGGCTAAGTGTTAGACACTAATAGACACCTTAGGCTTAGAGATCAACAATCGCCCCCTTTGACATTAGTAGAAAAATACTTGGTCATGACTTAGCTTTCCATGCAAACAATGATACCCCCCCAGAGACTGTAACCCAGTTTGAAAAAATTTAATCTCTACTATATAGTATATACATATACAAATATCTTTAAAACGTATGATGCTGTTCCATCTAATGATTCTGTCTCTAAATTTTTCCATCTTCCATATTTCCCATTTTCTTATATCTATCATGTAGATACTTCTTCCCTTATTTGTCCCCTTCAATATATTGCCCCCTTTTTTTTTCACTTATGCCTTGGGGTTTGCTGGGGCTATCTTGTACTTATCAAAAAATGTTTGACGAGTAGTCAAAATTTCTTCAAGTCCTTTATCCCATCTATCTCTTGCAGATTCCATGATTTGAATATGAATATCTAGCACATATCAATTAATCTCTCAACATTTGAAAGATGTGTGTCTTTCTTCAATATACTCTAAGCTTTAGATAATTCCTTTTGAATGATCTCCAAATGTGATAGTAGCATAAATTGAACAGAAATCAATTTGTTCCTCATGCTAATGTCTCCAGCCAATAACCTGGCTAACTTTTGTTGACCAAATGTCAGCTTATTATATGAAGGTGAGATTGAACTTGTGTCCTTGCCCAATGAATGTGAACATGCCTTCATATATGCCTAAATTATATAAATTGATTGTTGATTCTCCAATGTGAAGAACTCAACATCACAAAGCTTCATATATAAAGAATGAATATATCTTCAAAGTTTCTTCCATTTGTTTGACTAGATTAGAAAGCTCTACTTGTCTATGTACAAGTTCCCTAGATACTTTCTCCAAAACTTTGTGCTTGTACTTTCTCTCAAACCATTGCATCAATTTATCATTGGTCTCAAAATAATCTATTTGAACTTTGTCAATTATATACACCAACTGATCCAAAATTGGATGCTAACTATTAAGCATTAGTGACGCTAAATGCATCAACAAAAATGTCCTTAATGTTATGTAATACCTACTTCATGTGTTTCAATGCATTTTGAGTTGTTGTTAGTGATGGAAATTAATAAGTTGTTCTCAATGTTTGGGGGAATGGTTATCTTAAAGTTATTACAATAAAAGTAGATAGAATGAGAAGGGCTTTAGGAAGTTTTTGCCTATTTTCTTGGTTGATGATCGTGGCTGTTGGAAGAGAGAAATTTCTACCCTACATATTTGTAGTAGTTAATCCATTTGTCCTTCATACATAGAACATTTCCTCTATATATGCAATCAACATTGAGTTGAAACTACTGAATTAGATAGAGCATTTCCTCTATATATGCAATCCACTTTTGTTTGAAACTATTGAATCAATTAGCATAATGAGTCACTTGGATCTCACATTGGTAGAATATCTTTCAATGCCAAAGTCCTATTTTATGATCTCAGCTACATAGAGAGATTCCCTCTCTTTCTTTTTGGAGTTAGTCATATTCCTTATTGTCATAGCCACCCAGTCTACTCATAGAAGACTTCACTTGTTATATTATAAATCAATCAATTTTGTTCCATTGCAAATTAGTTAATTTTGCTTTGGAAATTTTACATAATCTTGCTAAAATGTAAATGCTTTGTATTGATCATGATCTACATTTTCTATTGCTATATATTGCACGAATATTTAAGACACTGTCTATGGATAGGTAATTTTCATGTTACAATTCTAAGTAATTATACTACAATATAAATGCTTGAGTTTCTTCATTATTTCACTTTTAAGACAAATCTTTCTTTCACATAAGCTGAGCATAATTTTTCTATTGCTATTTTAAGCAATCATACTGCAATGTAAATGCTTCAATTTTTTTAGTATTTTATTTTTAACACAAAGTTTCCTTTTATGTGAGCTGATTCTTCTCAATCTCTTAATTTGTGACTAGAACTATAGATTCACTATTCTAGTCTATTTTCCTCGTCCTCAACCTGCTATATGGATTAGATAGGAATTGAAAACTTAGCCTCAGCCATGATCTGCCTCTTCAATTGAAGAGTGGATTCTTCTACTAGCTCTAGCAAACATCTTTGACTAACCCCACCCAGGTAGGGACTTGTGCTGCATGCAACTCTTGTTTATTAAATCAATTAATTTTTATTTGAGATATCATTTCACTCTTTCATAAACTAGTTAAGAATATTGAATATTGTGTTAAATTAGTGCCTCATTTTATTATTAGGAGGACATTACATCCAATATACATTTTCCAATGTAGCCTTTACTATTCTTGGTTGAAAATTTGCAATCAAACATGTACTATCTCTTGAAATATTTCTTGTTTGTACTCCAACACTTCTGTCTTCAATTATTTGTTTGGGTGAAAGATTCTTCCACACATATTTTGCCAATACAGGTTCTGTTCTTTGATTTTCAACATTATCTTCACTTGATAGAGGTTTAGCTTCCTTCTAAAGCTGAATTATATGGTACTTGGGTAAAGCATTCTATAACTCGAGTGTCATTATTTTATTCTGAGTAGCTTTGTGTTGTATCTTGGGTAGTGTATCATGTGTCTCTTCATAGACATAAACAAACTTGTTGTAATCTTGAGGATCCTTATTTCTCTCTACATCATTCCTCTCTAGAAACTCATCAGATCTTATGTTTTCACTTTGAATCATTTTGTTAGTAGCTTTGTTAAAATTTTTATAACCTTTTCTCTTAGTGTTAGCCCTAGATGATAAAATAATTTATATGTGGGAGATTGTTAGATGATGATGCACTAAGAATGTATGTAAGAGAGTCATATCAATTGTTATATTATCATTGATGTCAAAGTATTAGCTAGCTAGACATTATGCTCACTTAGTAGAGTAGCATATCATTTGATTAATGAAGAGGATTTGACTGATGAAGAGGATTTGAAGAAAAAATGATGAAAACAAAAGTGTTATGTAAGATATACATTGGGTACTTGAATGAGCTAGAAAATGATAATGTATTATTGGTTTGATTTTTTTACAAACACTTATTGTTGCAATATATTGAAGAACATGAGCTTAATTGAGTGACACAATTAATGAAGAGAGACTATATTCACTAAGTAACTGTAGTATTACTCGAGTAGTTGACAAAGCAAAAGAGAAACATGATATTGACTGAGTGAGCAAAAGTTCTATATTATCTGAGTAAATATTATGTTTATTGAGTAACAACTAGATGAATACTATTAGAAAGTTGGAATCTAAGGAAAACTTTTGATGAAAATTTGGAAACTTTGAGATGGTCTAAGGCACGAGTCAAAGTTTGTTACAAGATCTAGAATTGGGAAAATTCAGGAAATATATAATGATGGAAATTGGAGAAGGATAAAGATATGGATAAAGTTCTATAAAAGTTATATTTTCTAAGTCTCTACATTTATTGTATGAAGTTTTGAATATGGAAATATAGTATAAACCTAAGATTGACAATCCTGATTATGTCGAAAAAGATGGAAGAATTTGGAAGCATTGAAGAAACTATTTGAAGAGGAGTACAAGATAGTTTTAGGTTGCTAATGTTTTTATGATGGTTAGAAGTTGATTATGTTTGAGTGTTAAGTTTCTTTAAATGCATAGTTGAATAAGGTAAAAGAGAACTTATGAGCTAGGTGAATTGAGCAATAGAAGGAGAAAGGGAAGATGTTAATCATCCAAGTCAAAAGTACAAAGTGAAAGAAGTTCCAAGGGAGAGATCAAACAAAGAAAGAGAAAGGAACAAATATTTGAATGAGAAAAGGTAGCTTTTATTCTTAATAGATCATTTCTACTATTACAATTTAACCATTGTGACAAAAAATCTTAGAAGTACTGAGTGCACCTAACAAGTTTGGAGAATCCTATATGGTAGCATCAGTTAGTGGTGTTTCTATGTCCTTTAAATAAGGTCGCTCTTTATTTGGGTACAAGGAGTGATAAGGTCTATATGATATTTTGGTAAAAACCTCTAACAAAGTCACATTAACAATGTGTATGTAACCTTTAACAAGTTTGGCTCCTAGAAAAGATCACTCCAAAAGAGTGAAAAGTTTTGGGTTTTTGATCCTAGGTGGGTTTTCTTTCACAAGGTTTCCACATTAAAATATTGGTGCCAAATGTGTAAATGCTATTTGTGTTGCAAATTGATTTACATGTTTTATAATTATTAGCTGGCATTTTGATCCCCAATTTTAAGCTTGAAAATCCAATCTTCCTAATGGCCTTTCCTTGAAGTCTCAATTTTCTCCTATGATTTATTTTGAAAATGTTGTACAAAGTTTCATTGTGTGAGTCAGGGTTTCGATGAAATTTCATGATAGTGAACCAAAGTGCTAAAATACTCAAGTTCAAAGCCTTTCTTTATAACTTTGGAACCTTATTGAGCATGGTTCAAGTGGTTAAGATGGTCCCTTGGACCAATTGGTCAAATTTAGAAGTTCAATATGGAGAAGTCAGATGTGAAGATCATTTGCTTGGTCTCAATGATCCAATATAGAAGTTTGAGAATACAATCTTAGTGACTCAAAGATCCATTCGATAGAATGGTGATGAAACACATATTGAAGGCAATGGTGTTCATCCGACAAAGTCTTTCCTTCATCTGGAAATGGACAGTGACCTTAAAATGCATGAAGAGATTGGGATATGCTTCCCTAAGTTGGGTTTTGAGAATTGAAGACATGCTCAATCCAATATGATTAATGACAATATAAAATTGTAATGACCCCTACCAATAGACCACTAAAAAAACCTCTAATGTTGAATTGGGAAATTTTGTCAAACACTTCACATACAAGGGTCATATGACTGATATAGTATTTCAGTTTTCTTTAATAAATCTTTTCTTCAATTAGCATCAATGAGAATTTTTGCAAGAGGGCTCAAAATTGACTAAACAATGACCTAACATGAATGTGCAGCTTAATTTGAAAATATTCAATGCATATATGTGACTAAAATTACTTGCAATATGCAGCTACAACAAATAGTAATTATGACAAACACTTTGAATGCAACCTATGATGGCATTAATGCACTTATAGCCAAGTGGCATTAATACAAACACTTGGTATGCAAAATTATAACATTATTTATGCCAAAAAGAGAGCCAATGCTGCCTTTTCACTTTGCTTTTTCAGATCTGCTTTTTCACTTTGCTTTTTCGGATCTATTTTTTCACTTATTTTTTTCGAATCTACTTTTTCGGATCTGCTTTTTCGAATCTATTTTTTTTCTCTTACAACCAAAAATTCAAACCCTTAGGTAAGTTGAGTATACAAATTAAGCTCAACTTGAAATGGCTGAGTGCCACTTCCAAAGGGCAACCCTTTAGAGGATCTTTCACCCCCTCAGTTATGTAATCACTTGGGAGGTATCATTCCCAATGATTAAGCTGAATACTTGTAGGCCTTCAAGCTCCACAAATGCTCAAGTAGACACAATAGAGAAAATAAACTTGGATGATAGACAGTGAGCCCTCCATGCCTATATATTCTTTTTCTCCACTTTCTCTAGAAACTTCTAGAACATTATTTTATTTTTTCTGTTGAGTGACTTTATAAAATATTTTATAATTCAAGTGACTTTATTAAATTAATTAAATATAAAGTTATCTTTTAATCTTTATTTATTTGATAACTTTATAAATAATTAACTTAATACCGCTTATTTATTTAATTAAATTAATTAATTAACCATCCTCATAAAATATTCATTATTTTGGACAATTTAATTAATTAAATTAGTTAAATCAAATTACCTCCAAAATGGGGACATGACAATCCACCCTTCCTAAGATTGCTTGTCATCAAGCAATTGCTGAACAATAAACTAATCAATCCACCTGGATCCCAAATCTAGTCATGAACTATACTGCTATCAATCAATGTAGGCTCCTACAATATCCTCTACAATATAACCAAGAAGAATCCATGAATGAAGCATGAATCACTACTCAACTAAACTTCAAATCCACTACTGCCATAGTCAGGAACCCACGAGACACAAACTCCCAAAATATTAGAACCCAAATAGAGTGGACATCCCAAATTGCTAACACAGTAAATACTATCAACGCATCCCACTGACCTATACGAGATGTACCATCCAACTCTATCACAATGATGAACAATCCCAAATGAAACTGCACAAAGTACAAAGAATCCACATACTGTACACCTACTACAATCAACACAACTTTGCAAATCACCAACCACTGTCTCATAACCATAACTCCCATGCACCGCTGATGGTGAGTATGTATCACAAGATAAACAACAAGAAATAGAACCCAAACCAAGTTGGCATGCCATCAAATCCTCAACACATGGATCAAATGCATACTGATGAACATGCCCTATAGTATAATGCTGATTAAAAGAATCAACCTTAGGCGACAACTTGCCATGCACAAGTGATGCAACCCATTGCAGTTGATCACCATTTAAGTCAAGAGATGACATAGCCAAAGGAGTAGAATCAATAACAACTGCTAAAGCATCACTCCCAAAATCCTACTCTAAGTCATGTACTATCAAGCTGTCAACCGCAAAACCTATTGCCATGTCATGCCCATCACAACTCTCATCCTATGGCATCAAACCATCCCATAACTGATGACAAGCACTAGGAACCAAAGTACATCTATGTATCACCATCTCATCAACATGGTCATCAAAGGTAAATTGATGAGCATACCTCACAGTGTAATGCCGATAGAATGTGCCAATCCCAGTTAATGGCTCAGACTGCAATCTAGATGAAACTGACTGCAACCAATCACTAACCAAGCCTAAACTAACTACTACCTCTAAAGACATTTCCAAAGGAGTAGTATCACTAGCAAGAACCATGCCAACTACCGAATCACCAACATCACACATGATCTCTGATACAACATCACCAGTCTCCATGCCATCAGTAGTAGAAACCACCACCATGTCAAGCAAACCACAACAATCTGTTGCAACACCCGATTCAATTGAACTTGAACCCTATGGAAGAGAACCTGATATGCCAATACTAGTATTCAAGATGGATGCATCCCTATCTCTATTGTCTCTGACAATCTCGACCATGGACATCCTCGAATTGCTAGACATCACAACCTATGACTGTATGAAATTTGATAAAGACTGTAGTCGCTCTAACTCCATGGTCAACTTAGCCAAATGAAACTGTGACTCCTCGAGAGCCAACTGTGTACTCTCAAGAATCTCAGAAGTCACCATGAGCTGCTGAGTAAGCTCACTCACCTCATCTTCCTTGACCAACAATGTGTCATATGTTGTACTGCCCCACGCCATAAGATAATCTTTGTTGGATACCAACTGCATATAATTCTATCTCAGAATCTGGATAGCCTCCCATAAAGAGTGGATCTTTGTCAAGGAAAGATAGCTGCCCCCTTGTTCATTGCTAGTAGGAGAACCCCATACATAAACTGCTAACAACTTATGAACATCAAAATGTCGGTAAGCGATAGCAATGTCTTGCTCACTAACTCTCAGCTGACTAGACACATGATGGTGCTGGCTAGACTATCTCCTACAATCCTCCTCTGACGCACTATCTAAAGGAGTATCCTCAAAGTTACTGGTCTCTAGAGTATTACCATCCATATCCTGTGAATCAACTTCAAACCTCATATCAACATACAGAGTATCAAAAACTGTAGCACCGCTGTTCAACTCCTCTGCACCAAAAGAAATTGCTGAGGAAACAAAGTCCTCAAAGTTTCCCACTGCATCCTCCTGAATGTCATCAATGCCAGTATGATCCTGGGATTCATCTGTACATACCACCAAATATGAAAGATCATCAACACATTCCAACAAGAATGGTCGACTGGATATATGAACAAAGCCCAACACTGGTGTATAAAAACTAATACCAACATCAGACAAGATGCTAGCACAAGAAAAAACAACACCGTGCAATCTGCTAATCAAATCCATGATAGCGCCCAAACAATCACTGCTACCAAAAAGTGGTAAAGATCTCCAGTCAACTAAATGCCAAATGCCAATACAACAATCTTGAGTCCATATCTGTAAACTAGAATCAACTAGTAACTCAAGAAAACTCCTCACTTGAGTAATATGACTAATACCAACTAACTCCACATACCTATCTGACACTATTCCTGCATCCTAGATGTGAATGCAAGATGAACTCACAACATTATCAATGACCACATATGATTCGCTTGCCGCAGAAAGATGAGTATCAGGTGTACAAGATGAAACTAAACTCAACTCCACACCATGCTCATCCCCATGTCTCTCCAAGTCCTATAATGCCAATGGAGTATTCAACAAAGAAGCTCGAGTGTCCTCAAGCTCGCAAGAAAGCCTGTCAACTTCCTCCTTCCTCCTCAAGGCATCTGAATAGTCTCCAACAAGGCTAAGAAGATGGTCATGATCTGATAGAAGATGTAAATAACTCAACTTCATCGTTCCCATTCCTTCCCTAATTGCTTGTAAGTCAACACAAGAAGAGATAATCACCCGGATGTGATCCTCTATCATATCTTGCATCCTGTCATGATGAGATAATGAAGTCATAATACCATCTTTGCTCACCTTTAGCTGGTTGGAAAAATCATGTGAAGTACTACCAGCCTCAACCTCATGTGACGAAGCATCCAAATGTGCCTGGTACTCCCTCTCAGCAAAGTCATGAATTCTCAATGTCTGCTCATCTCTACTAGGTATCTGACCATCATGCATAAAAACATCCTCAAAATCATCATCTGAACCCTCTACGTTGTAGTCACTGCCTGTCGTAACCAAACCATCCTGAGTACTAGTGACATCACCCTCTAGTGACCTATATACAACTGTCTCTACTTGAGTATCAAGTTGGCAGTTACTATCAATCTGCATAATATCCTTCACCACTTCCTCCTATGGCAGAGTAGAATATGAGAACTCAGCCTGGCTATAAGCTAAATTCTTGAACTCCTCATGCAAGTTCTTGGTAATTGTATCATTTTCCTTGTGAGAAGATCTGCCAAATAGAAATCTAGTCAACTTGTTGGTGACCTATTGCAACTCACTGTGTTTATTTGCTTGCTTTTGCATGGAAACTCTGTAGTTTAGGTACCTATCAAATGTCCATTCATCTTGTACATATGCTAGTAATGAATTCCACTCTTTCCTCAATTGTCAAAGTTCAATTGCAATATCTATTACCATAGCATCAGGTGTGAGTGCTAGAGTTTCTTCCCTGAATGTAGGACGTGTGGGTCTATCGGCTATCCTAGACTGTGTCCTTTGCCCATGTTGTGATCCTGCTATGCTCCTATAATCCTGGTCATTATTATGATTATTTTTCCTATTTTCCCCAATCAAATGTTGCATCATAGCCATCATTGCCTGTGTACTTGCCTCTATTGATTGTAGAAGCCTATCTTGATGCTGTAAAGCCTCATCATCTCTCATAATTCTAGGTGGGCTTTTAGAATGTCTTTTAGCCATGTTCTCAAATGTGCTGGTTCCTTGTGTAAATATAGTCCTTTTGTTTTTGCTCTTGTTAACTAAATTGAATGGTGGCTGCATAAACCCTGTCAGGCTAGCAGGAAAACTACTTTGATACCACTGTAATGACCCCTACCAATAGACCACTAAAAAATCTCTAATGTTGAACTGAAAATTTTTGTCAAACACTTCATATACAAGGGTCATATGACTAATATAGTATTTCAGTTTGCTTTAATAACTCTTTTCTTCAATTAACATCAACGAGAATTTTCGCAAGAGGGCTCAAAATTGACTAAACAATGACCTAACATAAATGTGCAACTTAATTCGACAATATTCAATGCATATAGGTGACTAAAATTACTTGCAATATGTAGCTACAACAAATAGTAATTACGACAAACACTTTGAATGCAACCTATGATGGCGTTAATGCACTTATAGCCAAGTGGCATGAATACAAACACTTGGTATGCAAAATTATAACATTATTTATGCCAAAAAGAGAACCAATGCTGCCTTTTCGTTTTGCTTTTTTGGATCTACTTTTTCACTTTTCTTTTTCGGATCTATTTTTTCGCTTGCTTTTTTCGGATCTACTTTTTTCAGACTGCTTTTTCGGATCTACTTTTTCAGATTGCTTTTTCGGATCTATTTTTTTTTTCCTCTTACAACCAAAAATTCAAACCCTTAGGTAAGTTGAGTATTCAAATTAAGCTCAACTTGAAATGGCTGAGTGCCACTTCCAAAGGGCAACCCTTCAGAGGATCTTTCACCCCCTCAGTTATGCAATCACTTGGGAGGTATCTTTCAAGCTCCACAAATGCTCAAGTAGACACAATAGAAAAAATAACTTGGATGATAGATAGTGAGCCCTCCATGCCTATATATTCTTTTTCTCCACTTTCTTCAGAAACTTCTAGATCATTATTTTATTTTTTCTGTTAAGTGACTTTATAAAATATTTTATAATTCAAATCACTTTATTAAATTAATTAAATATAAAGTTATCTTTTCATATTTATTTATTTGATAACTTTATAAATAATTAACTTAATACCACTTATTTATTTAATTAAAATAATTAATTAGCGATCCTCATAAAATATTCATTATTTTAGACAACTTAATTAATTAAATTAATTAAATCAAATTACTTCCAAAATAGGGACATGACAAAAACTATGGTTGGATCCCTATATTAGACATGTAGATTAGAGGCATCATTCTTCATATCACCTGCGCTTGAGAAAAAGTTGGAATCAAATGTTGTCAAAGATACTAGACATTTTTTAGGTATAAGGCAATAAGCTTTATGAAGGAGACAAACATCCATAGAGAGCCGTGGGTCATGAAGGCAATTTGATTCAAAGGTTTTAATTATTGGAGATCACATTTCATATATGAAAGGTAAAAATAAACTCAAACCTGACATGCATGTGACTAATAGCTAAAGATTACCATAAAACCCATGGAAGGGAGATGCAAGGTATCAGTTGGAATGTGTCACAATGAGCAATCGGGCACGATAAGCTTTAGAAGAGTACCTCTTCACAAGACAAGGCATGCTAACTGTTTGACTAAATGTCAAAGAAAGTGTGTGATACACTCGGGAGCAGGGATGGGATCTGTATATATCATGGCCTAAGTTTTCAGGTATGAAGATGACACCACGCGGTCTCCGAAGCCAAATGGCGTAAAGCTCAACACCCCAAGTCCGAGCCACATCATTTGCCTAGGGCGTCACTGTCTCCGCAAGTAGTATTACATCATGCTGATGACGTTTGATCTCTACATAAGAGATAATTCATAATTCTGATAGAAATTGGAGAATGTGCCAGATTGCCAAGATAATCGATGATTAACTGGGTTATATGTCTTAGAATTCCATTTTTCAAGCCGCGTGGAACCTCGTTGGGTGATCGCTAATCAAATTCTACTCGTAGAGATACAAGGAAAGCATTGATGATATCAACTCCACTGCAATTGGCAAGTTTTTGATACCAAGGAGTAGGCCCGAGCAATGGAATTATCATGCCATGATCTCTAAGTAAAGAATCATGTAAAGGGACACCCCGAATTTTACATAGCATAAGACATCCGTGCCTGCACTCATTAGACAAAACTGGTGAAAGTCGCAAAACATGAATCTCCTACTCTGAGCATACAACACACGCCATGGATAATAAAATGGTAGTATTAATAGCAAGTGTAATCATCCATGGATTAATTACGATAAATGCCTCCAGTTGAGTATACAGCGAGCTCTTGCACCATGTAGATGAGAATATGGATACGAGAGATGGGATTCAATATGTACTTGGTTGATACTCACTTTCATGAAATAGAGGCAATGTGAGGCACGGTTGTACCAAAGAAACTTCAATATGAGATTTCTAGATTGAGTGAAGACTTCCAAGGCTCGACTTTCCCCATAATTCCAATACCTCCCAGTATTGGGTCACGCTGGAGATAGGATCACAGAGATTGCAGGATAGGATCACCGGGTATGTGACGTAGTTGAAATGTCATCGTCGAGTGGTGAAGGATATGGCACAATTTTAAGGTGAAAGCCGTAGACCAATACATGGTAAAAGCATCACGACATCATATTTACATGTAGATTGGAGGTGTATTCTTGATAGAGTTATATGACCGAGTTCTCAATGCCTTCAAAGCCCATTTTCAACGATTACTCACCATTTTTTTCTTCACATCCACCGACTGTGCATGTTCACAAAGCGACATCAATGAATTCAACTTCGAATGTTGATAGGGGAGCTCAACAAATACCTCATGAAAACAGTTGACAAAATGTCCAATTCAAGAGGATGCCATCCTGATGCATTTTTGGTGTGAGTCCAATGCCAGACATAAAGGAGATCATACCAGAACATAGTTTCAGTAGCATCCCATGATTTGAGTCAAGTATAATGCTAAAGTTACTCTTCTTACATGCTGACACTTTAAGAAGAAAGTATCATAATATGAAGACACCTTTCAGTTAATTGTGTATATTCCCTCAACATTAGCTCTCTAAATATTTGGTAAAATATTAGAAGATAGAGAGGATTTCTAATGACTTGGGGAGAATTGGTTATTGAAGAAATTCAGTTCATTCCTAAAAG
Source organism: Cupressus sempervirens (assembly GCA_028749045.1). Lineage (NCBI taxonomy): Eukaryota > Viridiplantae > Streptophyta > Pinopsida > Cupressales > Cupressaceae > Cupressus > Cupressus sempervirens. The sequence continues at coordinate 345,218,548 of CM053784.1, forward strand.
AGATTCAGTATTCCTTAAAAGTTTAGTTAGGAAAACTGAAAAGGGGAAATGAAGAAAGGAGCTAATTCTTAAGAATCAGTTGCCCAAACTAAAAAGAAACCGACAAGAGGAAAAAGATAAATATGCCAACAGAGGAAAGAAGAGGGGTTCCACTTTTCTGTAGATGGTATGCTGCATGATAAGGGGAACAACATATTGTATGCTGCGTAATAGAATGTATAAAGATGGGCAATTTTGATGGTGATCAGGACTGTTCATTTTTATTTAGTTTTCTTATCGAGTTTTCTGCAAGTATTTTGGATTGTTAGTAATACTCAGAAATTGTATAATTTTTGGTTGAATGGAAATTCTATTTTTTTGAAGATGGTGTTCTTCAAATTAATCTTTTTCTTGATCTAGGTGTGGATCAAGGTTGAGTTGTGGAATCATATTCTATTACTAAATCCATTTGTTGCAGAGTTTGTTCTTGTCCATTTAATCTTTTCTCAATCTTTCTAAATGCATGTGTGGGTGGAGGGACTGTGTGTTTCCATTGCTGTATGTGGAAGTCTTTTCTTCTTATTTCTATTGTTTGCCTCCAATCCAAGAATAGTAAGAGTAGCCTTTGCTTTCAGGTTAAAAGTATTTCTTATTTCACTATACCTTGTAAAATTCAAAGGGCGCTTGCATAATCTAATTGCAATGTGAGCCAACTGTTGGTGTTGTTTTGTCTTCAAGTTTGGGCATTTTTGAGTCATCTTACAAGCTTTTTGTCTGAAGAAAAATCTATTTACCAACAATAATTTACTAAAACTTAGTAATAACAAAGTAACAACTAGGTAATAACTAGAAAGTATTAGATAGTAAAGTCCACCAAGATAACTTGTGGTGGAGATGAATCAATTATCAAATCAATAATTTTTATATCAACCTCATTGAACCTCAAACATGTGACCAATATAAATAGAAACTATAAGAAGATATATATACATAATAGCACCAGATATGTTAACTAGGGAAACCCTTGATTAGAGGAAAAATTTCAGTGGGGACCATACCCACAAAATGATGTACTAATATATAAGTTCCTTGTAAGAGGATGAAATATATTAGGAGCTAGTGAAATACATTAAGTACATATCATTCCCTATTAGGATATTTTGAATCCCCTTGAGGAGATTTCAACCTTGTTAGGAGTTGTGTCAACCCTATTAGGAATTGTAGAAGGGAGAATTACCCACTGCCCAAATAGTTTCAAGGGAAAGCCCACCAAACTCACTATCCATTTGGCCTTTGTATTATTCCTTTCTGAATAATAGAAAATAAAAATCGTCTTGGCAACTCAAACTCTTTCTCTATCCTCATACTATGCCTTTCTACACCAAAAATTTCTCATATCTCAATGCTAGATCCAAAAACTTGCCTTACAATGATCCCTTTGATCCCTTATTAACATTATTCTTCACATCCACATGCACTTAATCCACTTGATACAATTCATACAAGGAAAATAACTTTCCTTCATACCAAGTTCTCAAAATAATTCATTGAATCAGCCTTGAGGCTTTCCCAATTACACTTACAATAGGACCTCGATAAGATAATACATTACATTATCTTTTTATAATTACATCATAATGTCGGCTCACAGCCTCAAAAATTCTCACACATGAAACCTCAAAATTTACATACTTGCTAATGTCATCATCATAATGTCTTTTATCTCTTTCTAAGTTTTCTCATTTAGATTCTATTCCTTTTAGGAGATATAATCTAAACATCATAAACTGCTTCTTACAAACTCTATCTGCAAAATGTCTTCTAAAAATCTTAAATAACCGCTGTAGGTTTTTGAATTTCTACAAGAAATCTTAGCCATTTCATCAAGATATACTATAAAATATTTCCTCAATCACACTTGACCTCATCTTCAATCCTTGATCCATATAGTATCAATCTCTATTTGTCACTTTGCCAATTTTTTCAGTATGTTGACATCAATGACAAACATAGTCATGAATGTAACACATAGTCAGGCTATCAATCTCTCCAATGATCCATCAATGCTAGGATACTCCTCCATAGAATTATTATCAACATTCATGCTAACAAAAAGTTTGTTGATGATACTTGGTAATGTAAAGAACAATGAGTTAATAGTTAGGATTAAAATGATTGACACATTTGACTAATGTTTGTACTGAGTGATTGTTGATAATGTTTATGATTTTTTGTTGGTAGTAAAAAGTTTGAAGGGAATATATGATAACTAAACATAACTAATTCACCCCCCCTCCCTTTAGTTATGTAACACTTAGATGAATAACCAAAGAATATACCTTCATCTCCTTTAACATCAAGTTTACCATTCCTTGTATCTTTGTAAATGTAAAACCTACTTCCAAAGATTTTAAAATAATTTTCATTTGTTGTGTGACAATACCAAATTTCATAGGGTGTCTTTTTTGTTCCTTTCTTTAATTAAACTCACTTGAGTGTGTAATCAATATTACTAATTGCTTCTCTCTAAAATATCTGAGAAATCTACTTATCAATCATCAATATACTTGCATAATCAATAATTGATCTATTTATCCTTTTTGAATTCCATTTTTTTGTGGTGTCTTTGGTGTTGATAATTTTCTTTCAATACCATTCTCAGCACATACATTAGTGAAATACTCAGTAGACATCAACTAACCACATTGATCATATCTTAAACATTTCAAAGATTTACTAGTTTTCTTTTCAAATCTAGCTTTATACCACTTGAACACATCAAAAGCATGTGATTTCATGTTCATAACATTACATTCATCATCATTAAATAATCATCAAAACACAATATAAAATATTTATCACCATAGTAACTATCAAAACAATTGGAGCACATAGATCTGTATGGACCAATTCTAGGATATCAATTAAAGTGTGTGTCTTGCTTGAAAAACTAGACTTTTTCATCTTATTGAGTTGGTAGTATTTACATATAGTATTCTTTGGTTTTTAAGATTCGGTAATCCACTTACTCTTTTCTTCCTAATGATTCTCACCATGTTATCAAAGTTCACATGACCTGACCTTTTACGCTATAACCAAACATCCTCAATTCTAGAAAATAAAAATGCTTCAACTGTAGGATCATGATATATTAAGTTACATTAGGTTTGCATTCCTTTTTCAATCAGATTGCCTCCATCATCAAAGATCTTGACCTTTCTATTTTGATATTCTAGCTAGTGACTTGAGTTATTCAATTCTACAACACTCAAAGGATTATACTTAAAGTCCTTGAACCCAATATGCATCATGACATCTCATCTTGTCATTCAACATTAGTGATATTTTACCTTTCATTGAGAATGGAACATTATTACCTATCTTAATAGTTCCACTATCATAAATTTCTTCAAATTTATCAAACTTAGATCACCAATCATGTGATGTGAGCATCCACTATCAATAATCCATGAGCCATTCTTACTAAAATGTGAAATATGACAGTTTAATTCTCATACCTTTCTCCATTTGTATCTTCCTTGATTGCAACATAAACCATCTCAACTACTTCTTTGTCATCATTAGTATTGAACTTGACATTCTCTTCTTTAACAATGAAGTATGAATTTTTCCCTTTATCTTTGTAGTCTTTGTTCTTCTTGTACTTGAAATATTTCTTTTCATTTCTATCATTCTTACTTATGTTAAGAAATTTGGCAAAAAAGTGACCAACCTTATTATATTTGAAACAAATCAAGGGTAGTTTACCTTTATATTTACCTTTACCTCTTGACAACCTTCTTACAAGAAATGCTTCAAGTTCATTGAGATCACCCTTAGATTCAGATTCACATCTTCTTTACTTTTATTTTCTTTCTTTGAAATTCTAATGGTTCATGAATATTTAAATACATTTCCAATTGTAACCATACTATTGTCATAATTAATCAATTCAAATACAGTCAACAAACTAGCTAAACTGTCAATTGTCAATACATTACCAAGCATGGCTTTCATTTCTTAAATAGAAGAAACCTAGATTGCTTAATTAGGTAGAAGAGTTCTCAAAAGTTTACTTATAATTTCTAACTAACTGATAGCACCTCCAACATCTTTGACCATGCTTACAAATTCTTTGATTCGATTTACATATTGAGCAACATTTCCTTCTTTCATTGGCATGTCATCATACTTTCAGCTTTGGCTCTTCTCACATTATCATCTATTTGGGAGTAGTACAATCCTTGATATCATCAAAATTTGCATCATTGAGTGTAGAAGTAATCTCAATCATTAGGCTATTATGGTTCTTGTTCATTCATTTATTGCATAGTTAGATGATCAATAGGCGTAGTATATTCATGTTCAAACCAATGTGTGACATCATCTCCAATTCTAGATAGATGCAACTTCATATTGTTCTTCTATAATGAGAAGTTCTATTTGTTCAAACTTGGTACCTCTCTCTTATACATTTCTTATCTTTAGCTCAAGTTCCTCTAAAATTATTTCTCTAATCACTATTCTTTGATATTAATGGTTAGATAACTAAGAGGGGTGATGCATAAGCTATCTTCAGTTATCATACAGTCCCACCAAGTGTTAGTATAATAACTTAGTTATCATCTTGTAATTACTTAGTTCTTAGCAAGTTGCTGTGAAATTAAAAACATGTAAAAAAACTTGAAACAAAAATAATATTTACACATTGACACCATTATTTTAACATGGAAAACCTTCTAAGGAAAAAATACCTAGGACTGGAAACCTAACTAAGAATCAACCTTGTTACTTGTTACATACACATTGTTAATGTGACTTTGTTAGAGGATTTCACCAAAAGATCACCTAGATCTTAACTTTCCTTGATCCTTTCTAAAGAGTGGCTTTCTCTAAAGGAATTACAAACACCACTAACCTATGTTACCATATGAGATTTTAAAGACTTGTCAGGTCCACTCGATCTACAAGATTTTTTGCTACAATGATTAGAAAATAACAATGTAAAAATGATTTATTTATGTATAGCACTAATTTGGTTGTTTAGATCCCCTTTCTATTATTATCTTAGTTTGATCTTTGTATTCTTGATCTTTTTTTAATTATTCTCTTGACTAGCTGATCCACTCCTTCTTACATCTGACTTTGCTCAGTTCTCATGGCTCAACAATCTTCTTTCTCTTTCTTTCAACTTTTTACTCACAAAAATTTGATCAAGATCTAACAAGAAACATAAAAAAACCAATAGCTTAAAAATGTCTTGATTTTCACCTTAAATAGTCATTTGTAAGTTTCTGGATCCTTCATTCTATTGCCATTTAATAACAATCATTGATCTCAGATTCAATGTACTTAACCACATAGAAATTTGAAATTTTCATATAACTTTGTGCTCATCCTTATCCTTTGTCAATCTCCATCGTCAGATCCTTATTAAATTTTCCTAGTCATTGATCTTGTAACAAACTTTAATTTGTCTCTTTGAGCATCTGAAAATTTCCTGATTCCTATCAAAAGTCTGCCTTGTATTCCAATTCTCCAAACTTTTTCTTCTAGTTTTTGCTCGATAAAAATAGAATTTAATCGGGTAATACAAAACCAATTAATTGTTGGAAATAATTGAAATGATCATAAGAACAATTATTGGAATAATATATGGAACTGGTAAAGAATGTCTTCGATCATTGTTTTGTCATTGATGTCAAACTTGCTACTTGTAGGGATGACAATTGCTTTAGTGATCCAAATACTATCAATTAGTTGATTGTCAAGGTGGAGACAATCAATAAGATGTAACTAGAACACCTAGAGAAAGGTTGAAGTTATGATGTTGTAATGAAGTACAAGGATCAATCAAGCCATTAATGAAATAGTGTATTGGATGACATACTAATAGATACAAAGAATGAGCATATTGAAACATATCAAAGATCTAAGGTTTTTGTAAAGCTCAAACTAAGTTTATTAGAGAGAAGGTGCCGAGCAAGTTCAAGTGCCAAGCAAGTTCAAGTGTCGAGCAAGTTCAAGTGCCGAGCAGAACCAAGTGCCGAGCTAGTATAGGTGCTGAGTAACATAGAGGTGCTGAGCACCAGTAACTCAATAATGCCGAGTTGCTACATTACTTAGGAAATCGAAGATTCGCTAGATCTAAGCCGACAAAGTTGTTATCTAGAAATCTATGAATTAAAAGGAAGATAAGAATGATGAGTTGCTGGCATAGAATACCATGTAGAACGTTTTTAAGATACAACTGGTGAAGTTTCAAGAAGAAAACAAGATATGGGGTAGATACATTGTATCCTACCTAATCCATTTTGAAACCCTAAAATTAGAGAGGGAGAATTGAGCAGCAAAGGTAGATCAAACTTGTATATAAGAAGACATAAGTTAATGAAAAAAAGAGAGAGAGAAGAAGTGTGGAATAGAGGGGATAGTGTGAGAGAGAGCCGTAGTCAAGCATAAAAGCATGAAATGCTGAAGAATGTGCTAAGGAGAAGAAAGCACAAGAACTTTGTTTAATAGGCGACCTCAAGGATGATTGCATTGGCAAAATGAGTAGGAAGACTCAAGGAGATGAAGTTTGAGAGGGAGACAAGCAAACAAAGTTGAAGTGATTGAAGCTAAGCATAAGGATTGAACTAAAAGAGTGATATGAAATCTGCAAAGTATGTTGTAAGTTATGTCAGATCAAAAGACCATTATCGTTACTTTCTAGCAATTGTAATAGTATGATAAATCCTATGGACTTAGGTTGGTTTAATGATGAAGGTACACTTTGATACCACTTGATAAATGAAATAACAACCATTTATTTTTTTATTTTTTCTATTATGCCACCTATGCACCTCGAAAATAGAAATCTCCTTTTCCTTTCTTTTCTCCTTTTTATTTTTTTACTATTTCTCCTCTAATTTTCGTCACTTTCTCTCTCCTCATTTTTTTTTTCCCAATAATTTTTCCATGCAAGATGCTCTTGCATCAGACTCCCTCGGTAGATAGAAAAGTGTGTCCCACACTTTGACGCCAAAAGAAGGATCTACCACCATCTTCATCTTCACCAAAGGCTTCCACCTCAATAGGGACAAAAAAAACACCATTCAAATCTTCCACACCAACATCTCAACCATCCAATCAACATGCTCACTCCCAAGAAAAAATTGAACATAACGCTTCATTACCAAACTCCCATTCACATCAGCAACTAGTGAATCCACACCAGTAGCAACAAACCCTGCATCAACAACAACAAACTCGATATTAGCACCAACATGTAGATCTCCATCAACACATGCCAAACTCTCAACACTAGCAACCTCATTACTCACAACAAGATGCTCTGCAATACATAACTCACCTCCAACAACAATTGGATCATCCACGATCAAGTGCTCTGCAGTCTCCATGTCAGACTCAACCAACTGATCATGAAAAACAATCTCCATCCCAACATCAACAAGGTTAGGAATATCCTCAGCAACAACCTCTAGTTTCTCTATAGGTTCTGCATCAGGCTCCAAAAACTGATCAGCAAAACCAACCTCTTCCACCTCAACTTTGCGATGCCATCTTCTCTCACGAACCTCCTTAACTTGATTAGCCAATCTATCATCCAACTAAGAAATCATCTTAGAAAAATTCCTCTCCACTATATCATGGATTTTCGCAATCATCTTAGGGTCCAATCCTCTTGGAGCCATCTCCCAAGATCTTCGTAAACCCTCTACAACAAATCCTTCCCATGCTCCTTGTGACAACCTTGAATTGTTTGCAAGTTAGATTGCAACCTACCACCTCGCATGAATAATCAAGAACCACATCACAAGTCTAGGACAACGGATTTGCAATCCACCAACTCTCCACAATCATGCCTCAACAAGTTTAGTCTTCCATCTCCGCATCCATCAATCAATCTGCATGTCCTTCCTAGGTCCTAGTGCAAACTGCCTTAGCTTTGGCGATCTGTTTACATGCTCAAGAACTCCCACTCTAATAAACTTCACCCAACCAAGGTCCTGGTACAAACTGCCTCACTCTTCGGCGATCTACTTGTACACTCAGGAACTCCTGCTCTGATACCACTGATGAAGGTACGCTTTGATACCACTGATGAGGGTACGCTTTGATACCACTTGATAAATGAAATAGCAACCATTTATTTTTTTATTTTTTCTATTATGCCACCTATGCACCTCGAAAATAGAAATCTCCTTTTCCTTTCTTTTCTCCTTTTTATTTTTTTACTATTTCTCCTCTAATTTTTGTCACTTTCTCTCTCCTAATTTTTTTTCCCAATAATTTTTCCATGCAAGATGCTCCTGCATCATTTAACAACCATTAGATAAATCCTTTAACAGGGTGACATTCCAAGTGGATGTTCTAAAGACATTTAACCAGGCCCATTCCTAACAGTTTGGTGAAATCCTCTAACAAGGTCACATTTAACAGTGTGTTGTAAGCCTTTAACAGGGCAGGCTTTTAATAGGGCATCACTTTAGAAGAGTGAGAATCAAGTAGCATGTTACTGGTGGTTTTTTCCAAATTGGTTTTCCACATAAATCATTGTGTCATGTGTTGATCTTGAATGTTTTATCTTTGCATGTTGATTTACAGTAATTTGCTTATATGACTGATTTAAGTTTGAACATATGAAAAGGATATTAATAGGGCATTTTGACCTTGAATAACTGATTCACCCCCCCCTCTCAGTTATTCTAAAGAATTCTAACAATTGGTATCAAAGCTTGACTGCTGATTCAGTTTAAAGGGACTACTAGCAGAAAAGATCAAAATCCCAAAGAGAGAAGTTCCCAAGCTCAACAAAGACAACTTTGTCGCATGGAAAAGTTTGATGAAGCTACATCTTGGATCCATAGGAGATTATGCCCAAAATTCAATTGTCACTGAACATGTAGATCCAACAGGTGCTCCTACTGCCGAAGACATGAAAAACAAACAAGAACACAACTAGACAATGCTGGAAATTGCCTCTACACTAAACTATGCTGAATTTGATGATATCAAAGGATGTGACACTGCATTCAAAATGTGGAAAGCCCTATCAGACATCTATGGAGGAGATCAGAATGTACAAAGAGCAAAAAGAGAAAGTCTCAGAGGAAAATTTGATGACATGAAAATGGAAGAAAATGAGAATGCTGCTCAGTATGGTGCAAGAATAAAGGAAGTGGTAAGTGCAATAAGATGTTTGAATGGTCAATTGGATGAAGATACTATTAATAGTAAGTTTTTAAGAACCTTGCTTCCTATCTATGCTATTAGAGTATCATCAATACAAGAGCTAAGATGTATACCAGGAAATAACCTAAGCTTTGAAGGTATAATAGGTAGACTCACTGCATTTGAGTTATCTAACTTTGACAACTACAAACCTGAAAAATGTTGAATCTGCTTTTAAAGCCAAGTTATCACTAAAAGATGCCGAACAGGTGAAATCAAGGAAAGGAAGAAAAATGAAGTATGTATCTAGTGACAGTAGCACTGATGAGGAAGATGTAGAACAATTAGAAGCATTTCTCGCTAGAAGATTTCACAGGGGCAAAGGAAAATTCAAAGGTAAGATGCCTATCATTTGTTTCAATTGCAATGAAGTAGGTCATATTGCTACAAGGTGTCCACAGAAAAAAGATTCCAAGGAAGGCAGCAAATACAAGAACAAAAGAGAAGATGACAAGAGGGACTACTAAGAAAAAGGAAAGAAATGTTATATTGTTGAAGAAAATTCTGATGACAATGATGATGAAGTTGTTTATGTAGCCATGAAGGACCAATCTGATGAAGAAGAAGCCACGACACTAGTGACATGTATAAACAAGAATGAAAAATGGATCATATACAGTGGATGCTCACATCACATGACAGGAGACAAAAGTAAGTTTGTTAACTTTACTCAGTATGATGGAAATAGTGTTAGATTTGGTAATGATGCTCCATGTCAAATCAGAGGAAAAGGTTCCATTAAGCTCACAGACCAAATTTCATGTGACAATGCATACTATGTTGAAGGATTAAACTACAATTTACTGAGTGTCTCACAATTAGGCAACATAGGTTGCAAAGTGGAATTTGAAAACAAAACTGCAAAAATCTATGACAATGATGGTAAACTAATAGGAAAAGGAGATCAAACAAAGAGTAATTTTTTTTACCTTGATATGGATGATGCTTCTTGTCTATTTGCAAAATTTGATGATGAATGGTTATGGCATAGAAGATTATGTCATGTCAACTTTGACAATCTGGTCAAAATTAGTAAAATGAAGAAAGTCAGAGGGCTACCAAAATTGAAGAAGCCTGATAATGTCATGTGTAAACAATGTCAGCTAGGAAAGATGAAAAAGTCAAGTTTCAAAAGCAAAAACTATACATCTAAAGAGATACTTGAGTTAGTTCACACTGACTTATGTGGTCCAATGGAAATACAAAGCTATAGAGGAGATAAATACATAATGTTATTTGTTGATGACTATTCCAGGATGATGACTGTTATGTTCTTAAAACAAAAATCTGATGCTTTTCAAATGTTTAAGTGGTATGTGGCCAGAGTTGAAAAGGAAACTGAAAAAAGTTTGAAATGTCTAAGATCAGATAGAGGTGGTGAATTTACATCAAATGAATTTGAGATATTCTGTAATGACAAAGGAATCAAAAAACAAACATCAGCTCCTAGAACTCCCCCATAGAATGGAATTGCTGAAAGAAGAAACAGATCTGTAATTGACTGTGCTAGAACATTAATGATGGAAAAGAATGTTGCTCTAAAATACTGGAGAGAAGCTGTAAGTGTAGTGGTTCATACATTGAACCGAGTACAAGTCAAGAAAGGTACAAATACAACACCTTTTGAATTATGGTATGGTTACTCACCAAATGTAAAACATTTCAAAATATTTGGTTGCAAATGTTTTATCCTTAAAGATGTTAGAAATGGAAAATTTGATGCAAAAAGTGATGAAGGTATATTTCTTGGTTACTCCACAAGAAGTAAGGCATATAAGTGTTTGACTGTTAACACTAACAAAATTGTGGAAAGTGCAAATGTAAATTTTGATGAGCACACAGAAGTCCAAGCTAAAGAACCAAAGAAAATGGAAGAATACAAAACCTTTGTATACTCTTATGAAGGAATAACTGCTAATGAGGATGATGTCAATCAAATTGAAAGTCAACAACAAGTGTCAGTTTCAGCCGATTCACAACTAGTGAATGCCGAGTTGCATTCAAAAGCCGAGTTACAGAATGAAGAAAATGCACAATCCGATTTAGAAGACAACATACATGATAAAGAACAACCTGACAATGAAGTGCATAGTGATCCTGAATCTGAAAGATCAAATATGGAAACAAGGACAGAGCCAATATTATCCAAATATGTAAAAAGACATCACCCTGCTAAACAAATAATTGGTGACAAAGATGCAAGACCAATGACAAGGAGCAGACTAAGACATGAATCATGTCTGATCAGCAAATCTGAACCCAAGACAGTATACGGTGCATTACAAGATGACGACTGGTATAAAGCTATGGAAGAAGAAATTGATCAAATAAGAAAAAATGAAACCTGGAGTTTGGTCCCCAGACCAACTGACAAGAATGTGATTGGCACCAAGTGGGTATTCAAAAACAAACTAGATGAGAATGGTGAGATTACTAGAAATAAAGCCAGATTAGTATGCAAGGGTTATGCTCAAGAAGAAGGAATAGATTATGGAGAAACATTCGCTCTTGTTGCTAGAATGGAAGGAGTAAGAACTTTACTTGCATATGCTGCCTACAAAGATTTCAAAGTCTATTAGATGGATGTAAAATCTGCCTTCTTAAATGGTATACTAGAAGAAGAAGTCTACATTGAACAACCAGAAGGATTTGTTGATGAAAACAATAGGGATATGGTGTGTAAGTTACATAAAGCACTCTATGGTTTGAAACAAGCACCTAGAGCATGGTATGAGAGACTTCACGAGTATCTAGTGCAAATTGGATTTGAAAGAACTGATGATAACATCAACATGTACATCAAAGTTGAAGAAGGTAAAGACATTATTGTATCTGAAATTTTTGTGGATGACATAGTATTTGGTGGTAAGGAAGTACTTTGCAAAGGCTTTGCTGACAAAATGAAACATGAATTTGAAATGTCTATGTTTGGAGAAATCAAAATTTTTGTTGGATTGCAAGTTCATCAACTCAAACATGGAATATTTATTACACAATCAAAATACATCAAAGAAATTCTTAAAACATTTGAATTGGAGGAATCCAAACTAGTCAGCACACCAATGGCCAAAGAGAATAAGCTATCCAAAAATGATGAGTCAGTTGAAGTCAATCAAACAATGGACAGATCCATGATTGCAAAACTACAATATGTTGTACATAGTAGACCAGACATAGCATTAGCAGTTGGAATAGTGGCTAGATTCTCTGCTAATCCTAAAGAAAATCATCTCATAGTAGTAAAAATAATAATGAGATATCTCAAAGGGACTGATGATTTTGGTCTATACTACAAAAAGAATGGAAAATTTGAACTCAATGCATATACAGATGCAGACTAGGGAGGAAACATTGATGACAGAAAAAGCACAAGTGGAGGTGCATTATTTCTAGGCAAAAGGCTAGTTACCTGGACTAGCAAGAAACAAACATGTATATCCCAGTCCACTGTAGAATCAGAATATGTGGTAGCTATAGTCAATTGTACAAACATTGTATGGCTCACACATCTATTGAATGGAATGAAAGAAGAAGTAACAAAACTGGTGATATTGTATTGTGATAATACAAGTGCCATAAACATATCCAAAAATCCAGTGATGCATGCAAAAACCAAGCATATTGCAATCAAGTATCATTATGTCAGAGAATTGGTAGAAGACAAACAAGTGAAGTTGGAATACATTCACACAAAGGAACAAACTGCAGATATCTTCACCAAACCATTGCCCAAGGATGCCTATGAATATCTTAGAGGCAAGCTGGGGGTTATACCCCTAAGTCAAGTAGTTTAAGGCAACAAGGAAGCTGCCTTGCTTCAACAGGAATAAATTATTGAAATATCAATAGGTTGATGCAAAGGATGACAGCAGGAACAGAAACACCAAATCAGTCACAAGCATGGTGACAGAGGGAGAAAGACAACAAGAAGCCAAAGCTTATATTTTGTACGATAAAGATGCTACATCTTTGGCATTTATGTCAAAGAGGGAGAAATATGTAGGAAACTGATCAATGCAAAGAAAGAGGGAGATATATATGAAAGAGGGAGATATATGTGATCAGTAGTGAAAATGTAGCAAATCAATATAATCTTGGTGGTAACCGAATTGATTACTTGATCAGTTTGGTTTGCCATCAATGCCAAAGAGGGAGATTGTTGGAAATAATTGAAATGATCATAAGAAAAATTATTGGAATAATATATGGTACTGGTAAAGAATGTCCTCAATCATTGTTTTGTCATTGATGTCAAACTTGCTACTTGCAGGGATGACAATTGCTTTAGTGATCCAAATACTATCAATTAGTTGATTGTCAAGGTGGAGGCAATCAATAAGATGTAACTAGAACACCTAGAGAAAGGTTGAAGTTATGATGTTGTAATGAAGTACAAGGATCAATCAAGCCATTAATGAAACAGTGTATTGGATGACATACTAAAAGATACAAAGAATGAGCATATTGAAACATATCAAAGATCTAAGGTTTTTGTAAAGCTCAAACTAAGTTTATTAGAGAGAAGGTTCCGAGCAAGTTCAAGTGCCGAGGAGAACCAAGTACCGAGCTAGTATAGGTGCCGAGTAACACAGAGGTGCCGAGCACCAGTAACTCAATAATGCCGAGTTGCTGCATTATTTAGGAAATAGAAGATTCGCCAGATCTAAGCCGACAAAGTTGTTATCTAGAAATTTGTGAATTAAAAAGAAGATAAGAATGATGAGTTGGTGGCACAAAATACCATGTAGAATATTTTTAAGATACAACTGGCAAAGTTTCAAGAAGAAAACAAGATATGGGGTAGATACATTGTATCCTACCTAATCCATTTTGAAACCCTAAAATTAGAGAGGGAGAATTGAGCGGCAAAGGCAAATCAAACTTGTATATAAGAAGACATAAGTTAATGAAAAAAAGAGAGAGAAGAAGTGTGGAATAGAGGGGATAGTGTGAGAGAGAGCCGTAGTCAAGCATAAAAGCATGAAATGCTGAAGAATGTGCTAAGGAGAAGAAAGCACAGGAACTCTGTTTAATAGGCAACCTCAAGGATGATTGCATTGGCAAAATGAGTAGGAAGACTCAAGGAGACGAAGTTTGAGAGGGAGACAAGCAGTCAGAGCTGAAGTGATTGAAGCTAAGCATAAGCATTGAGCTAAAAGAGTGATCTAAAATCAGCAAAGTATGTTGTAAGTTATGTCAGATCAAAAGACCATTATCGTTACTTTCTAGCAATTGTAACAGTATGATAAATCCTATGGACTTAGGTTGGTTTAATAGCCATTAGATAAATCCTTTAACAGGGTGACATTCCAAGTGGATGTTCTAAAGACCTTTAACCAGGCCCATTCCTAACAATTTGGTGAAATCCTCTAACAAGGTCACATTTAATAGTGTGTTGTAAGTCTTTAATAGGGCATCACTTCAGAAGAGTGAGAATCAAGTAGCATATTACTGGTGGTTTTTCCCAAATTGGGTTTCCACGTAAATCATTGTGTCATGTGTTGATCTTGAATGTTTTATCTTTGCATGTTGATTTACAGTAATTTGCTTATATGACTGATTTAAGTTTGAACATATGAAAAGGATATTAATAGGGCATTTGGACCTTGAATAACTGATTCACTCCCCCCCCTCTCAGTTATTCTAAAGAATTCTAACATTAATGCTAGACTCACTCAGGCAATACTGTAGTCACTTGGTGAATATAGTCTCCCTTCATTAACCTTGTCACTTAGTTAAGCTTGTATTCTTCAATAGTTTACAATATTTCATCATTGTAAAACAATCAAAATAACATTACATTATGACTCTCCAACTCATTGCAGTACCCATCGAATATATGATGAAGGGTGCTCCCCTTAAGACCAAAAATACATAACAGAAACAAAGAAATAACAACAATTGGCGAGAAAAAAATACGGGCTTCTTATTATTGCTGCAAATGCAAAATTATGGAATTTGAAAATATAATTATATGTAAACCCACATGGAAGAATTCTTTACAATAATTTGTAAGACAAAGTTTTGAATTATCATCAAGAGTTGTCCTAGATAATGTAGACACATTCCTTACATATGCATTTTTACACTACATGGGAAGTTTGTAGACATCAAGCCCTAACCCTTGAGACCAAATAACTCTAAAATTACATATAGAGTTAGCCTGATGCACCTTTGACACTTATTTTGGAAATTATGGTTAACCCAAATTTAGAAGGCCATAACTTTCAAACCATTGCTCTGACTGGCTATTATAACCACTTTTTAGAATCCCCAACTTTTGATTTCTATAGGGCCCAACTTGCACAAGCCCCATTTGAAACCATTTTTGATCCCACATGGGGCCTCTAAGATCTTTAGGGGTGAGCCTAAAGTTTTTATACTGAAATCTACAAATACTCATGATATCACATTGGGCCTCAATTGGTAGGCTGCTATATCCAAGATGAACATCCACCCTTGAAATTAGGACATTCCTAGCTTGTATGACTGGCTTACTAAGTAGAAAACCTCCATAAACAACTCTGCACTGAGATAATCCTTAGTCAAGAAACAAAAAGGAAATATTTTTGGGTGATGCAAGAGTTCTCTTACACCTAGGATGCTCATGCATCACTATCATACTTATGAATTTCATCTTCATCGTACTTTCTTCAATTCCTCTTTATCAATCTAATAATATGACACTCTACTTAGTGTAATTTATAACCAAGACTTGATATCATTGACAATATAACAAATGATATGAATCTTTCATATACATGCATATTTCTACCAATTACATTGTTAGTTGGGGCTAACACCCTCTATCATCTTTACCTGTGCTTGATTTATGATAAAATCATATGACTTTATACTATAGATCTTCTTGTTATCTTACTAAAAATATTGTCTATATTTGATTTTGAACAAAACTTATCCTCTAATATATAATTTCTTTTGAAGGTGTGTCTTAGTTTTTCAAAAATTAATGTATAATTTCTTTGGGTGTAGATTTTGGTTCATTTGTTGAGTTTTGCATTAATTGAGCTTTTTAGAACTAGATCCCTTTCTACATACTTTAAAAAAAAAGATTTTCTTTTAAGTTTTCGATGATCCTAGGGGCACACAATTTTTTTTATGATTTTAGGATGTCTCCACCAACACAACTTGTAAAATATCAAATATACATTAAAAATTAGTAGAAAATTTTGGTATAAATTACATATTGTTAGCTAACCCTTAATTGGAGGGGCTAAAAGACTTTCAAGAATAAAGTTCACATTTTTGGTGGAGCACACCAAACACCATGTTATGTTTTCTCACAAAAAATAAGAGCACTTTTAGTGCTCACAATTATTGAGGGACTTGAACACAACCATTTATAAAAATAGTCATTTAGAAACTAGGTGCAGAGGACAAAAACTCTTTTTGTTGTTGCATCTATAAATTTTGACAATAAACTATCTTCAATTTCTTATCAATAATCAATGTTTTCTAGTTTCAAGAAAAAAGTGGATTATTATACCCCTTTTTTGGTCCCCCATATTTGTGTTACTTACACCATTAGGGAAGGAAAAGATAAGTTACTTCATATTTGTTCTCTATTCATGAAAATTTTATAAAAATGTGTTTCCTAAGAAGATTTCAGAAGTGCATATGAAGAAGGATCAAATAAAGTATAAGTTTGTTAGAAAGAGATCGATGTCTGTGGATTTATGAAGATCTATAATTCTAAGCTTCCATCCTTTTAATAATAATAATTATCTCAAGTAATGTAAGGGAGTCAAATAACATCCCTAGAAAAAGGCTATTGAAGATTTGATTAGTTCCTATTCTCTTGGTGTGGTTTTCATACAATAAAACAAGTTATCTATTCATGTTATGCTCAAAAGATTCCTAAAAATTGGAAGAGAAGTAAATTCTAGTGAGATGGAGCTCATAGTAACTTTAGAGATATTGGTTTTTGTGGACTTTTTTATTTTTGTCCTATATTGGTAGATTTATAGAAATTCTTATAGCTCTTTGAAGCCCACAAGTTGCATGAGACTAGTGAAAATATCTTGTTAACTAATGTTTATATCCTACCTTATATGTTTGGAAAATCCTTACTTTGTAGTATGTTCTCTAGACCCTTGGATTTGATAGTGGTAGGAAATTTCAATTCTATCTCTAGTTTGGAAAAAGAGAACTATAGGAAAATATAAGCTTGATCCATCTACAAAGCACCTCATGAATAAGAACGAGTTTCTAAAGGTTATATATTCTAAACCCACTAATGGGATATTAAACTTGGATATTACAATATGTGGAAAAATTAATATGGTTTAAATTTTATTCAAAATTCTAGTTTCTTTCCTCTAGGTGGAAGATATTTGAACTACTAGCTCAAAGATTTTAGACTCAAAAGGTTACGATGACTAGCTAACTTTGAGTTATCTTCTTAAAAGTTTTGTCTAGCTAAGAATATCCCTTTTAACTTTTTGCTTTAGGATTCCTCTCTCCAAGATCTTGTGATGCAAGAGCATCTTAGGTGCAAGGGAAATCTTGCATCAACCAAAAAATATTTTATTTTTAGTCTTTTCTATTTTAATAAGGACTAGTAGATAGGGTGGTTACTATTTATGGGAACTTACTATTTTTAGTAAGTTTATCATATGAGCTCAGAATATTCTCATTTTCTACAGGAAGGTTCACTTTAGATTTGTAGGGCTACCATAAAAATTATCATTGCTCAAGCATAAGTATTAGAGAAGTTATTGCAGATTTTCAGTGGAAAAATTTGTAGAAAAATATGTGGAAAAAATAATATGGTTTAAATTTTATTCAAAATTTTAGTTTCTTTCCTCTAGGTGGAAGATGGTTGAACTACTAGCTCAAAGATTTTAGACTCAAAAGGTTACGATGATTAGCTAACCTTGAGTTATCTTCTTGAAAGTTTTGTCTAGCTAAGAATGTCCCTTTTAACTTTTTGCTTTAGGATTCCTCTCTCCAAGATCTTGTGATGTAGGAGCATCTTGGGTGCAAGGGCAATCTTGCATCACCCAAAAGAATTTTATTTTTAGTCTTTTCTATTTTAATAAGGACTAGTAGATAGGGTGGTTACTATTTATGGAAACTTACTATTTTTAGTAAGTTTATCATACGAGCTCAGAATGTTCTCATTTTCTATAGGAAGGTTCATTTTAAATTTTTAGGGCTACCATAAAAATATCATTGCTCAAGCATAAGTATTAGAGAAGTTATTGCAGATTTTCAGTGGAAAAATTTGCAGAAAAATCTTCAGGCTCATTTTTGGAGGCCTTAGAATGCCTGGATGAGGCCCGAAAACTTGACGAAAGAGAGCTAGTGCAATTTTGAGCATGTAGATCAGTTTTTGAAAAGTGGTTATCATAGCCAATTGGAGCAATAGTTTGTGAGTTATGGCCTTTCAAGTTTGGGCTACTTGAAATATCTAAAATAATTATCAAAGATGTTTTTGGTTGACTCTATATGTATTGTTAGGGCATGTCAGCCCTAGGTATTAAGTTTTAATGTCTATAACCTTCTCGAGTAGCATAAAATTACCTATTTAAGAAAGCCTGAAACATTGTCTAGGACAACTTTGGGTGATAGTTTGCAGCTTATCTTACAGATTATTGTAATGAAGGCACCCATGTGGGTTAACATATTGTACTTGAGAATTCTATAATTTTGCATTTGTGACACAAATAAGAAGTCCATATTTTGTTTTCGCATTGGATGTTTTTTCTTTGTTTCTATTATGAGTTTATGGTTTTAAGGGGAGCACCCTACATTAAGAGGTATTAGAGCTAGAGTTCTTGAGTGTGTGGATAGATTGCGGATTGTGAGGTAGTTTGCACGAGGACCATGGTTTGGGTTGACCACGTAGACAAATCGTCGATTGTGAGGTAGTTTACACTAGGGTTTCATTAGAAGTGGATAAATGCCTCCACAAAGATAGCATGGCAGAAGAGCTATAGGTGTTACACATGAGGGTTTTCGAGCCCTCCAAAGGAAAATGTAACCATTGGAAGAACAAATGCAAAGAGGAATAAACCTTCCTGTAAGAGGTGAAAGTGAGGATGAGGACAAAGTAGAAGATAATTCTGAAGTAGAGGTAGTTCTAAATCTAGAGGAAAAGAGGCTTTTTAGGGCTATCTCCAAGATTGAAAAAAGACCTAAGTTTGAGATTTCCACATTTTTAGGAAATCTTAACCCAAAAGAGTTGATTGATTGGATCAATGAACTAAAGGAGTACTTTGAGTATAAAGATATTGAAGATCTAGATAGGGTCAAGTTTGCGAAGGCAAAATTGAAGGGACATGCATAGATTTGATGGCAAGAGGTTCAGTTGGAGGGAAACAAAAAGAGAAATTAAAAAATCTTCAGATGGGATTGGATGATAGCTAAAATGAAGTGACAATTCATTCCTATGGATTATGAGCTTGATTTGTTGAAGACGATGCAAGGAATGGAGCAAGCAGAAAAATCTGTTCAAGAGTATACCAAAGAGTTCTACCAAGTTCTCATTAGAACCAACCATGCAAAAGCTAATAAGGAGAAAGTCGCCCATTATCTTAATGGGTTAAGGCCCAACATTTAGGATGAGCTGAGTTTGGTTCGAATGAGCAGTATTGTGGAGGCATACCAATTTTTCCTAAGAGTCAAAGAGAAACTGAGCATGCAGTTTGTCAATAAGAATAGTGGAAGAGGTCATGGTGGAAGATCTAGTGGACGATCTTATGGTGGTTATAATGATGATCAAAAGAATAAGGATAAGGCTAGAAGTAGTAGTCAGAGCCAAAGGGGAAACAATTCCAATAGTTTCCATGATAAAAAAATAGAGATCAGAGAGGAAGAGGCAGAGGACAAGGATCTAGAAGAGGAGGCTTCCGGGGAAAATGTTTTCACTATGAAGAAGAGGGGCATAGAGCATCTGAATGTACCTAGTGTCAAGGAAGGATAGATCAAAGAGTAGAAGACTAGGCCAGAATTACGCATGTTGATGAAGATGCCAAATCCTTACATTCTAAAGATACTAAATGTTGAGATAATGGGTGTTGCACACATTGCATAATATTGTTATATTTTATTATTTTATTTTATTATGTAATGTTGTGCCTAGATGGATGTGCAACATGTAAAGATTCCCATGGAATATTTTTGATAAGTTGTATTGTAACAGAATAAGTGGGTTTACAGGTTGAAAGAAGAGGAAGGAGGTAAGAAAAGATTTAAGACCAGGTTGGTTGTAAAAGGATTTGCACAGAAAAAGGGAATTGATTTTGATGAGATATTTTCTCTTGTTGTTAAAATGACTTCTATCCGTACTGTTTTAAGTTTTGTGGCTACTGAAGATTTGCATTTAGAGCAGCTGGATGTTAAAACAACCTTCCTTCATGGTGATTTGGATGAAGAAATATATATGGCTCAGTCACGAGGATTTGAGGTCAAAGGTAAGGAGAACCTAGTGTGCAAATTGAAGAAAAGTTTATATGGCTTGAAGCAAGCACCTCGGCAATGGTATTTGAAATTTGACAGGTTTATGCATGAGCATGGCTATAACATGTGTCATTCAGATTATTGTGTTTATTTTAAGAGGTTGGATGATGATAGCTACATTATTTTATGTTTATATGTTGATGATATGCTTGTAGCTGGGTCTAACATGGATCATATTAAGGGGCTAAAATGCCAGTTAGCACATGCATTTGCTATGAAGGATTTGGGGGCAGCAAAAAAAATCCTTGGTATGAAGATTTGTAGAGATAGAAAGAATAGAACATTGATGCTATCTCAAGCTGATTATGTTGAGAAGGTGTTGCAACATTTCTCTATGGAGAATGCTAAAGCTGTCAGCACACCTTTACCTGGTCATTTGAAGTTGTCTAAGAAAATGTGTCCTAAGACATAGGAAGAGGAGGATAAGATGTCCAAGGTACCCTATGCTTCAGCTGTAGTAAGCTTAATGTATGCTATGGTCTGTACTAGGCTAGATATTGCACATGTAGCGAGAGTCGTTAGCAGGTATATGAGTCATCCAGGATTTGAGCATTGGAATGCTGTCAAGTGGATTCTCAGATATTTGAGAGGAAAATCCAATAAGTGTTTACACTTTGGGGGCTCTACTACTCATTTACAAGGCTATGTTAGGGGATATTAATACCAGGTAGAGTACTATAGGTTATGTCTTTACTATTGGTGGGGAAACTGTGAGATGAGTTTCTAGGTTACAAAAGATTAATGCTCTATCCACTACAGAGGTAGAGTATGTTGTTGCTATAGAGGCAACCAAGGAGATGATATGGCTTCAGTTCTTCTTGGAAGAATTGGGACATCCTTAGAAGGATAATTATTTGTTCATAGATAGTCAGAGTGCCATTCATCTTGCAAAGAATTCAGCTCTGCATTCTAAGACCAAACACATACAGTTGCGGTACCATTTCATTCGGTCAGTTTTGGAGGATGGAAAGTTAAAGCTGGAGAAGATCCATACACATGAAAATCCAGTCGATATGTTGACAAAGGTTGTAGCAAGGGAGAAGCTGAACTCCTCTTCAACTTCGGTTGGTCTTCTAGACTTAACATGAATAAAAGAATAGTAGAGTCCTGGGTGGTTTGATCCAGCGAGAGCCCCATGTGGTAGTGGTATTGCTATAGGATCAGTCTCCAAGTGGGAGATTGTTGTTTAGTGTGGAGCCTGATTAGTCCCCAAGTGGGAGATTGTTAGATTATGGTGATTGATCAAGAAAGTACTGTACATACTTCATAATTAGTGGGGTTTGGGGCCATGGTCGAAATACTTTTTTGGGCCGTGGCCAACATTGTAGTCGACATATTATGGCCGACATATGGCTGACATGTTGTAACCCTAAAACGGATAAAATACTTGTATAAAAGGGTTTAGGGTTAGGTATTTTTCATTATGTTGTGATGCAAACTTGGTTCTTGCAGCGGTATTGAGCTATAAGGGATTACATACTATAATTAGGTTGTAATCACTGGATTGTAATAAGATCAGACTTTATGTTTGGTGGACATAGCCCAGGGATTGGGTGAACCACGTTAAATCTTGGTGCCTTGTGTTCATTTCTGTGTGATCTATTATTTTCTGTTATTGGTTATATTTGCATGTAGTTTTTTATTTCTGTCTATGGTTTATCCTAACACTAAAAGAGGAGAAATCCTAGTTAACAAAAGAGTCCTATTGAGTGGTGAGAATGAACCTGATCAAAGACGTTTTTTTTGCACAAGGTGCAGATGTGAAGATAAGTGTTGTGATGTGATCATTGATGGTGGAAGTACTGATAATCTAGTGTCAAAAATGATGGTCACCATGTTGAAGCTGAAGAGCTAGAAACACTTGTGTCCATACTGTATTGCTTGGGTGCAAGATGACCACAAGGTTATGTTCAATGAGTAGTGCTCAATGAAGTTCAAGATTGGAAGCTACCAGGATGAGGTACTATGTGATACCATACCTATGGACATATGTCATATGTTGCTAGGTAGGTCATGGTAGTTTGACATGCATGTTGTACATGATGGGTGAGCAAATACCTACACTTTAACCAAGGATGGAGAGAAGGAAAGGTATGTAGTGCTGCTAGAATATGTTTTATTGGTGGAAAAGAATTTCTTAAAGGTATGAAGCATGAGCATATGTGTTTTGCTATAATTCCTAAAGATAGTAAAGAAGTAGAACAGGTACTTGCAAAAGTTGCAAATATGTTGGAAGATTTTTTTGATATTATATTAGATAATGTACCTGATGGATTGACCCCAATGAGGAAGATCAATCACCAGATGGATTTGTTTCCTAGAGCCAGTTTTCCAAACAAGGTAGCACACAGAATGACACCAATAGAAAGTGAAGAGTTGAACATGCAAGTTCATGAGTTATTGCAGAAGGGGTTGATTTGAGAGAATTTGAGTCCATGTGTTGTACCAATAGTATTAGCACCAAAGAAGAATGAAGAATGGAGGATGTGCATAGATTCTCATGCTATCAACAAGATCACAATAAAACATGGATGATATTATGGACTGTTTGAGTGGAGCTAAGCATTTCACAAAGATAGATCTGAAGAGTGGGTACCATTAGATTCATATTAGAGAAGGTGATGAGTGGAAGACTACTTTCAAGACAAGGGAAGGACTGTATGAGTTGTTAGTCATGCATTTTGGGCTAACTAATGCACCAAGCACTTTCACGAGGCTCATGAATGAGGTACTAAAGGAGTTTTTGGGTAAGTTTGTCATTTTTTACCTAGATAATATATTGATCTTTAGTAAGACATTAGAGGAACATTATATTCATATTTGCAAGGTGTTTAATAGGTTAAGGGAAGGAAAGTTGTTCATAAATCTGAAGAAGTGCAGCTTTGTAAAGAAAGAGTTGGTGTACCTGGGATTTGTAGTCTTACGAAAAGGTATGAAAATAGGCCCAAATAAAGTGAAGGCTATCCTTGAATGGCCTACTCCAAGGAGTGTACCAGATGTAAGATCTTTTCATGGATTGGCTACATTTTACAAAAAGTTTATAAGAAGTTTTAGTAGTATTTATGGACCCTTGACCAAAATAATGAGAGGGTATAGGAAAGAGTTTAAGTGAATTGTAAGAGTAGATACGAGTTTAAATCTGTTGAAATAGAAAGTTATTGAGCAACCTATTTTAGCACTTCTTGATTTTAACAAGGTGTTTCAAGTAGACTATGATGCTAGTGGTACTGTAATAGGAGCTATTTTGAGCCAAGAAGGTATACTAGTTGCTTATAATTTCAGAAGTTGAATGATGCAAAAAGAAAATATTCTATTTATGATTAGGAATTTTATGCTATAGTTCAAGCATTGAAGAAGTGGAGACACTATCTTCTTCCTAAAGAGTTTGTTTTGTATACTAATCATGGGTTGAGTTTTTGCAGAGTTATACATTTTTTTTGAAACACAAGAATGGGAAGTCTAACAAAGTTGAGATGCTCTTAGTAGAAGACAACTTTTGTTGACAGAAATGTAGATAGAGGTGGTTGGGTTCAAGGAACTCAGTACTTTGTATCTAGATGATCTTGATTTTGGTGAAGTGTGGAAGGCTTGTAAAGAATCTCTTACACTTGATAGGACAAAGTGGTTGGATTTCATGATCCAAGATAACATGTTGTTCAAAGGAAGCTAGTTGTGCATTCCTAGAAGTTCAACGAGAGAGAATCTCATCAAGGAGAATCATAGTGGAGGATTGGTTGGACATTTTGGCAGAGATAAAAGCATAGCTTTGGTTGCTAAAAATTACTACTGGCCACAGTTGCAGCAAGATGTGATGAAGTTTGTGCAAAGTTGTAGAGTATGTCAGATGGTGAAAGAAGTGAAGCAGAATACAAGATTGTATTAGCCATTGCCTATACCAGAGAAACCATGGGAGGATATCAACATGGATTTTGTTCTTGGATTGCCGAGGAAACAACATGGGCATGATTCTATTTTTGTGGTGGTTGACAGGTTTTCAAATATGGCACATTTTATTCCTTGCAAGAAGACTAGTGATGCTGTTCATGTAGCATAATTATTTTTCAGAGAAGTGGTGAAATTACATGGTCTGCCAAAGAGTATAGTTTTAGATTGAGATACCAAATTTGTTAGATATTTCTGACGTACATTATGGAAGAAGTTGAAGATAGATTTGAAGTTGAGTTCATCACATCATGCATAGACTGATGGACAAATAGAAGCTATGAATCACAGTTTGGAAATTTTGCTAAGATGCTTGGATGGAGATAAATCAAAAGGATGGGATATGATTTTACCACAGGTAGAATTTGCATATAATAATTCTTTTAATAAGAGTATTGGTAAATCACCATTCTAGATTGTATATGGGAGTAGTCCAAGAAATGCTTCTGAATTGAGGCAGTTGGATAAAGGAGAGATAAGTAGTTCTGAAGTAAAATATTTTGCTGAACATTTGAAGAACATCCATGAGGAGGTGAGGAAGCACATCATAAAGATGAATACATAGTATAAGGCTAAGGAAAATGTAAAAAAGAGATATAAGGAATTTCAGATTGGAGATGAAGTCATGGTTCATTTGAGAAAGGAACATTTTTTAATTGGTACATATAATAAGTTGAAGGTGAAGAAGTTTGGACCGCAAGATAGTGAAGAGGCATGATTTTGATAATACGTATGGAGTGGAGTTGCCTATTGAATTGAATATTTCACTAGTATTTAACATTTTAGATTTGATAGAGTATTATGAAGGAGGTGATGGAGATGAAGTTGTAGAAGCGTAGTGGAGCATTCCAGTAGCTAGTTCAACTACAGAGGAGATTGTGAAGATACTAGAAAATCATGTTGGAAAAAGTACCAGAAGCAAAACTTATGAGGATTATCTAGTCAAAATTGAAAGGGAGACCAGTCAAAGATTCATCATGGCTAGCAAAGGAGGAGGTTAACCGTCTTGGTTTTCCTTTAAACACCTGAGACGTGATGGGGTCACTTCTCAAAATTACCCCGAGTGTCTAATGCAAAAGCATCCTAGGTGCAAGGGCAATCTTGCATCACCCAAAAAATATTTTATTTTTAGTCTTTTCTATTTTAATAAGGACTAGTAGATAGGGTAGTTACTATTTATGAGAACTTAGTATTTTTAGTAAGTTTTTCATATGAGCTTAGAATATTTCTATTTTCTACAGGAAGGCTCATTTTAGAGTTGTAAGTCTACCTAAAAAATCTAATTGCTCAAGCATAAGTATCAGAGAAGTTATTGCAAATTTTTTGTGAAAAAAATTGCAGAAAAATCTTCAGGTTCACTGTTGGAGGCCTTAGAGTGCCTAGATGAGGTATTCAGTTTCAATTTCTTGAACCTTCCCGAGCGGCATAAAATTTTCTATTTAAGAAAGACCCAAAATTTTTTTAGGACAACTCTAGGTGACAGTTCACAGCTTGTCTTGCAGATTATTGTAATGAAGCTGCCCATGTGGGTTATCATATTGTACTTGAGAATTCTGTAATTCCGCATTTGTGATGCAAATAAGAAGTCCATATTTTGTTCTTGCATTGGCTGTTGTTTCTTTGTTTTTGTTATGAGTTTATGGTTTTAAGGGGAGCACCCTGCATTATCTTGTTCCTATCTAGTAGAGTAAGGAAAATACTGCTATGGTACTACTACGTACTCATTAACCAAGAAATCGAAACACATAAAGTATATGATAAAAACTGGAACTAGACATATTTTTGTAATAGATAGTTATGTTATTAGTAGTGGCTTGATGATATAGTATAATTTCTTATCTAATTTCCTTCTAAGAATGGGATCTATTATAGTAAAGGTTTTAGAGTAATTAAATATTTCAGAAGAAATTTATTGGAAACAAAATGCTTTGATTGATTGATTGTAGGAATGAGGTTAGGAACAAAAAGTCCTTTCATAATATAACTAAAGAAGAAAGATAAAAAATTAATAATGCTTCCATTATTTCTTAAGAAATGTCCATCTTATTTCCTCCGAGAGAGATAATATTTGTGAAGCAATCACATTTGATGAGAAATTGTTTGTTGAGAAATCTTCCCTTTCTAGTGTGGAGGAAGGGTTGGAGTTTAGTTGTATTAATTCCATTATTACTAGTGAAATTTATGAAGATTGTGATAATCCTATATTACTATCTGAGGTTGAAGAAATAGTTCTTTGAATGAAGAAGAGTGAAGCTCCGGAGCTAGATGGATTTCCTATAGAATCTTAACTTTTTTGATATTATTAAGATGGATCTGTTTTAAGTAGTGTACGAATCTCTAAGAAGAAAATATGCTTAATTTTATGAATGCTACTTTTACTTATCTTATTCTCGAAGGAGGAGTCAATTCCTTAGACTCCTTTATAACTATGATGTAAGTTAAATTTTTCTTCATGATAACGAAATTGAAGAAATCAATTTCTATCTGAAACCAAATAGCAAGTATTACGTCGCTTCCTAGCATAAAGGGGTTGTATGTTTGGCGCTGCAAACCTCATATTTGGACTACATCAAGCTCAGTATTGCAGTGCAATTTGGCAAATAATTTTTTTAATCAAAATACACCAAAATAAGAAAGAAATAAAGCTATCCATGTTTATATATGCCTTGTTAGTGCTTCTGTTCATACCACAACGACTAAATATTTTAATCTAATGCCGTGAATCTGTAAAAAGAATATGGATGAAAAGCTCTGCTTGTATTAATTTACTTGATAAACATGCCTCAGAACACTTCCATGAGTTTAATAATATAATTTCACTTCAATGGTCCTCTCGAATAAAATTGCCTGACGCGGGATAAGAAGTAATTGATGCTTGTTGTCTCTCATTATCATCTCCATTCTGCCTTTTTATACCCGCAGCTTACCTTTTCATGCAGAACCATTGAGGATCGTAGTCGTAGGGTAACATAACAAAAATGCAATAACAAGAATGAATAAATAAATAAGTAAATAAATAAATAAATAAATAAATCTATATATATATATATATATATATATATATATATATATATATATATATATATATATATATATATGATAAGGATAAATGATTTTACAAATAGAAAGTATATATTCAATCCTTTTGTGAAGTATCGCTCATATATATGATTCTTTTCGGAAGGCCTTTTGTGGAATTCTTTGTTCGCAATTGATTATAATCACGCCGCAAAAGGGTATTCGCATGTGGCAAAAGGTTTATTCCCATAGAGGCAAAACTATGCAGTCGAGGAATTTACTATTTTAAAAATGGCATATTTTTAATAACTTATTATGAAACACTGTTGAAACATCTTGATATTGAGGTCACATTCAATCGCCTTTGTTTTAATGGATATGCTATTTTTAAATTTTAAAAAATTAAATTTATAAAAAGTAAGTCAGTTTTAATTATTTTGTATTTTTATTTTAGTCTAGTAATCAAGTCTTAGTATATTATATCCAAGTCATAGAGAATGGACATGTTTCTCAAGATTATTTGTCAATATATACAAATAATGTTATATACAACATGTGTTTGTAAATCTACTATTCCCTTTTATATATATGTATATTTAGGTGACTACCCCAGAACATTGGAAATGGTGTACAACGAGAATCAATTATAGAATAAAATTATTAACTAGCTTATATATACCTATATATATATTATGCCGAGAGTAATCGTTCTCGAGGCGCCTATTTTCATTTTCATAAATCCCAATTGTAATTAAAATAACATTGGGATTAAATGAAAATAGGCGCCTCAAGAACGATTACTCTCGGCGTAATATATATATAGGTATATATAAGCTAGTGGCAATCGTGGCGCAACAGGAAAAGTATATTTTAAATTTTAAATTTTTTTTCTTTTTAAATATAGTTGTATAAACTTACTATAAAATTGTAATAGTGTAAACTTACTATAAAATTATTCTTGAACATTTTATTTTTTAATTCTATATATGGTGTTTATTTGCATCACTTTGGTTTAGTTTTATTTTAAGCATATTGTTACATAAAATGTTATACTAAAGAGTAGAGTTATAGTTAGCATTAGGGTTAGGGCTAGGGTTATAGTTAGGGTTAGGTTTAGAATTAGAGTTAGGGTTAGGTTTATATTTAGAGTTAGGGTTGTATATAGAGTTACAGTAGGGTTAAGGTTAGGGTAAGGGTTTGAGTTGGGGTTAAGGTTAGGGTTAGAGTTTTGAGTCAAGGTTAAGGTTAAGTTTAGGATTAGAGTTAGGCTTAGGGTTAGAGATAGCTATAGAGAAAGGGTTAGGGTTAGGTTTAATGTTAAAATATGAGTTAGCCTGGTTAGGGTTATAGTTTGAGTTAGGGGTAGACAGAGCATAGGAATTATGGTTAGGATTAGGGTTAAATTTAGGGTTTGAGTTTGAGTCAGGGTTTCAGTTAGGGTTAGGGTTAGAGTTTTGAGTCAGGGTTAAGGTTAGCATTAGGATTACCATTACAATTAGGGTTGAAGTCCAATTATAGTAGAGTAAGATTTAAGGCTACAATTAAAGGTAGGGGTAGTGTTATAGTTATAGTTAGGTTTAGTGTTGGACTTAGAGAAAGGGTTAGGCTTAAGGTTATTGTTAGGGTTACGTTTATATATAGAGTTGGGTATAATATTAGTTAGATTAACGGTTAGAGTTAGGGGTAGGGTTATATATAGAGCTACATAAGGGTTAAGGTTGGGGTATGAGTTTGAGTCAGGGTTAAGGTTAGAGTTAAAGGTAGTGTTAGGGTTTCAATCAACATTAAATTTAGGGTTAGGGCTAGGGTTAGAGTCTAATTATGGTAGAGTTAGATTTAGGGTTAGAGTTAGGGGTAGGGGTAGGGTTAAGGTTAGGGTTAGTGTTAGGATTAGAGTTAGGGTTAGGTTAGGATTAGAGTTAGGATAAGGGTTAGGGTTAGAGATAGGGGTAAAGAAATGGTTACAATAAGGGTTAGGGTTAGGGTTAGGGTTAAGGTTAGGATGACGGTTAGGGCTAGGGTTAGAGTGTAATTATGGTAGAGTTAGAGTTTGGGTTAGAGTTAGGGGTAGGGGTAGAGTTAAGGTTAGGGTTAGGGTTAGGATTAGAGATAGGGGTAAAGAAATGGTTAGGATGAGGGTCACGGTTAGGGTTAGGGTTAAGATTAGAATCAAAATTAGGGTTAGAGTAAGGGTTAGAGTTAGGGGTAGGGGTAGGGTTAAGGTTAGGGTTAGAGATAGGGGTAAAGAAATGGTTAGGATGAGGGTTACGATTAGGGTTAGGGTTAAGGTTAGGGTTAGGGTTAAGATTAGGATCACAATTAGGGTTAGAGATATGGGTAGAGAAAGGGTTAGGGTTAGGGTTAGGTTCAAGGTTAGGGTTCAGTTTACTATTAGAATATAAGTTAACATTAGAGTCTAAGTTATAATTAGGGTTATAGTTTGAGTTAGGAGTAGACAAAGCATTAGAATTATGGTTAGGGTTAGGGGACAAAGTAGGACTGTGGTTAAGAGTTACATTTAGTGTTCCATGTAGAGTTACATTTAGGAAGGAATCTTGTTCTCGTTAGACAAGCCTCTTAGCATAATGGAGCAATATAAGGATTGCAATGTTCCTTAAGTAGTTTTATAATTTTATCAGTTAGGTTTATAAATAGACCATTGGTTAATGCTAATTATATTTAGGGTTAGAGTTAGGGGTAGGGGTAGGGTTAAGGTTAAGGTTAGTATTAGGATTATAGTTACGGTTAGGGTTAGAGATAGAGGTAAATAAAGGGTTAGGATTAGGGGTAGGTTTAGGGTTAGGGTAAATGTGAGGGTTAGGTTTACTGTTAGAATATAAGTTAGGTTAGAATTTAAGTTACAAATAGGATTATAGTTTGAGTTAGGGGTAGACAAAGCATTAGAATTATGGTTAGGGTTAAGGTTAGGGGACAAAGTAGGACTGTGGTTAGAGTTACAATTAATGTTGCATTTACAATTATATCTAGGAGGGTAGCTTGTTGTCGTTAGACATGCCTCTTAGAATTAAAGAGCAATATAAGGATTACAATGTTCCTTAAGTAATTTTATAATTTTATTAGTTATTTTATTAGTTACATTTATAAATAGACCATTGGTTAATGTTAATTATGCTTAGCATGAATAGTGTAGCTAGAAACACAAAGGTGAAGGAAAAACATTTCAAATATCTGCAAGTATAGTCGAGAAGAATTTGAGCTAAAAAATTAAATCATTTATTTATTATTCTGATACATAGATGAAAGGAGAACTATATCTCCTAATACAATTATTTAGATGAAGTTATAACTAAAAAAATGAAAGATGAGAAATCATCATATGGACCATGTGTAGAGTTCTCCATAATGATGTAAGTACATAACATATTCTTCAGAGATTAAAATCGTATTACGACCTTTGTTTGTAATGTGATCATCATAGACCTTTTCCATCATGGGTGGAAATGCATCTACTTTTGTAGAAGTGTTGCGTACATATTTGGCAACATCTTCCATCTCCATTATCTCTATCTCTTGTACATGATCAATTGATAAAGCTGCATTCTCAAGTGCTTTTACCATAGTTGCACAACAATGTTTAATTATTTGTGCACACTTCTGAAACTCTGTGTCAAAAAAATGATTTGATCCTACAGAAGAAGTTGGGTTCATGTCGAGAATGCTTAACTGTGTATCAGAGGCTGCCATGCCTAAAACAAATCATGGAAAACAATTTAGTAAGCATTAGCACCAATAAAAAAGAATAATAAATGCATAGTCAATGAGAGGGACATAAATTTTAGATCAATAATGGTTTTGAAAAAACATAATAGGTCACTTAGTATAAAAACCTAATTGTATTAGAATTGGTAATGAAATTTTGGGTATGGAAACATGGTAATATTATAACCTTTGAAGGATAGTGAAGAATATACAAACATACTTTTCAAATATTGAATAGCAATGTATTGGTTGAAAGTCATGAAGCATAATCATTTTGATTTATTTCAATCGAAGGTGGTCTTTATAATTTGAATTAATGTTATAGCTACCTTAATTTGAGGACCCAATTGATGATCATAGTTAAAATTAGAAATTGTAGAATTAGTAAAATTAAATTTCAGCGTAATTGAACTTGCAACCATTAAAAAGTGCAAATAATAAGGTTATAATGTTGCATTGTGCATATCCAATTATAGTTGTCATTAATTGTGGAATATAAACTATCAATGTAATAATAAGAATAAAAACATAATAGTTGACGATGATAATAACATAATGTAGTAGAACAAATAAATCTTTATTATTAAATAGTCTGTTTGAAAACATCAATGATTTTCAAGACTTCTCAATCTACATTCTTCTACTTTTCTCTTTGAAAGTTGTTTCCCACTTTTCATTTTCTCATAGCGGTCGTATGTAAATGGTGGCATTATCCTCAAAGCTTCCAGTGACTTAACATGAGATATGGCCACAAATGTCAATCCTGCTCTTTCTCTTGGACCTATGTCAATTGTGGCTTTTGAAAGAGTTAGCCCTTGAGATTTGTGAATAGTCAATGCCCATGCCAACCTCAATGGTAGTTGGAAGGTCCTACCCATCTGAAATGGAGCTATTGGTGTTATGTTTGGATGATGATCATCAAATGGTACTCCAGAATAATTATTGAATTCAACTGTAACATATGCTGGTGGCTGAGGTGGAGCACTTCCTGGTTTGTAGACAATATTTCTGATATATTCCAACGATCCATTCACAAGACCAGCTTCTATCCATAGATTTGTAGTCAACATTACTCTTGCATTGTGACTAATCAATAACTCTGTTTCAAGTTCCTCACCTGATAAATCTTCATTTCTATTACCATTCGTTGACTTGGTTGCAAGGTTGCGTGCAACTGGATGTCTTAAAGAATACATCATCCTCATGTTATGGTTATGAACATTTACATTTGTAGAGAATAAATGCACTGCCTTATCAAACTCATCATTGCTTGCAACATCTAATCTTATAGGTGTTCTTGTCATGAGCAAGTTCCAGTCATCTATTTGTGGATTCACATCTCTAACATTTGTGAGAAGCTGACGAAATCTTTGTTGTTGGATATTTTCTCCATCTTGCCTAAATACTTTATCTAGTGTAACCGCTATCTTGAATTCCCGCCATAATAACTTTGCCTGCCTGTTGCTATCATATGCTGGTCTATCATTAACCAGAGGTAATTGCCCCAAATCACCAACTAAAATAATAGAGACACCTGAAAGATAGTTGCAAAATTTTAATTTATGTACATAAAGTAAAATCAAAAGATATACATTCTATATGACCAATGTTAATAAGAATTGAGAGACATTAGTAACACCATGTGTTGTAAGGAAAGGGATACCTCCAAAGCTTATGTCTGCTTTATGTGGGAAGGCTTCTCTAAGTCGACTATCTATATTTTCTAGCATATTTTGGCCAATGAAGTTCATTTCATCAATCAAAATATATTTGATATTTTCCATCTCTTGTTGAAAGCTTGAAAGTCTTGTTCCTTATAATTGGGCAAAATCTATAATTGGAATTCGCAACTTTTAATGAATGGTAGATGCTCCTATATTGAAAGCTGCAACTCCAGTTGGTGCAAGCAATAGAAGTGGAGAAGGATTTGTCATCGATGCCATTTGAAGAGCTTGATTGATGGCACCAATTAGATAAGACTTTCCCGTTCCTACTATTCCTTGAATTATCATAAATAAAGGATTTTGCACTTGATTGGTATGGTAGTGTGTCAGAATAATGTCAACTGCCTTTTGTTGCTTGTGACTGAGAGTTGTAAAGTTGATGCATTGTGGAATATCGTCATACATAAGACATCCATGCTTTTTCATTTCAGGTATGAAATTTATTGCTCGGATTGTCTCCTCTTCAGTTTGATATTGACTGGACCAATTTGTATTTCTATCAATATCTCTCCTTACCAACATGTCAATTTCAGAAACTGGCATATGTTGACCACGGTGTAACCTAGATATTATTTCCCACTCATGTTCTGTAGTATTTTCCTGAATGGCTCTGTTATCTTCCATATCTGAATCAGTTGAAGGTTCATCATTTTGTGCATGTTATTGCCTTTGGACATGCCAAGGATTATAGTTGAATGAGTCCCAATTTGCTACTATAGTATCATCATCATGACCAATGTCTATGTCAACATTACGAAAAGGTTTGTATAGTATCAACTCAGACAAACAAAAGTCCACCCATTTATTAGAATCTCGCAAAGGAATAGTAAAATACCTAGGGAAAACTCTAACAATAGCTACTTTCTTTCTTGGGCTCCATTTATTATCTCCTTTTCTTTTGGGATTATATGTCCAAGACCTTGCTGCATCAATCAAACTAATACCTTCCATAGAAAGTGGTATTATTTTATAACCATCAACAAAAGATTTTTTGAGTTCTTCCTCATTTCCATCATCATTGATTACCACGGGTTTGAAAACTTCATGTGAGACGTTTAGATTAACAAACTTTCTGCTACACTCCACCAATGGAAGTTGTAATAACATATGACACATTTCTTGAGCTCCAATATCTCTTTCTATAACTGTCTCAGTTAAAAGCTTTCTATATGCCCATGATGCTAAATCATCAGGATTTTCAAGATTTGAAAGACGCATCAACATTTGTTGATATGTTTCAGAACTTTTCTCTTCTTTTGGTGCATACTTTGCAATATATTTGATAACTGCATGTCTTGAAAGGACAAGTTGCCAATCAACATTGGCCCTCCACAATTGCAGTATGTACCGATTGTGTGTATTAACTCTATCATCATTTCTTGCTGGTTCAAATTGTCTCTCACCCGAATCTACATCTGTGTATAACTTTGACCCATCCAAATTTAATTTCCAAGGAGCATTATACCTGAAACATTGATGAATAGATATCTTGTCAATCCAACTTGTTGAAAAAGGTGAAATAGATAATTTAGATATAAGTTTTTTTTGAATTTGATTAACCTGCAAACCATGCGTCCTCTTTTTTTACGAAGGCATGCTCCCTCCTTACATACCGTGTGTCTTTCAACACAATTGAGTATCTGTTCATAATCTTGATCTATATCCATCTCAGCGAGTTGTGTTGTATTCTTCAGGCATGGATGTTGACCAAAATTCTGGAAGACCTAAAAATGATAATTTATATATTATTCTATTGGATCGAGGTTAGAAACATATAATAATATTTAATTGATTTATAATATGAAACTTACATGTATATTTCTTTGATGCGGATCATGTCTAGGATTCCATGCATGAATAATGGAGTCAAAATATCTTTATGCACTTTTTCGTTCATCCTCATTTGACCAATTAATAGTGTCCATATTTGGTGCCCCTTCAAGCCATAAGAAGCCGTGAACATGAGGTGAACCACGATGTTGCCACTCATATCTACACCAAAAGTCCTTTACTTTCATACCTTTTTCAAGTATTTCTTTCCTAAACATTGTATTCCTTAAGTGCATGTAATAAGTGACTATATGTGGATAGTCAATGATATTCTTCCTTCTCCATTTTTGAGCCTCTCATGGATCAGTAGGTGGTGTACCAGGCATTAGTGCATGTAAATTAGGCCATTGCATATCGGCTGCACTTAATGTAAAGAAAATCGTAGGTGTGCTAAGCTGGTCAAGCAAGTCAATTAATTCTGCTTTATTTTTTGCCCAATATGATCTTGTTCCTCTTAGACTTGTTCCAAACCGCATTAGCCTATCTGCGAGATTATTAGATGGAATATTCTCCATATGTTTATGCAATTCATTAATAGTAATTGGCATTTCATGAAAGCCCCTTTTTACAAAAATAGATTCTGAACTTTGCGCGCGATGTCTCATTACCATGTTCTGTGCAAAATACCTAAACCGTGGATGTTTTCCAAAGCAGTGATCCCTGTATTTGATCAAATGCTTTACAAATTCATGCAAGTATCCTCGTTTCATTCTAGGCTCTAACTAATCACAACTTCCATCTGGAAATAATGTTGGGAAAGCCATATCCAACAACCTAGATGTGACATACTCATTGATAGGTGATGCACCTATAGATGACCACTCAATTAAAGCAGAGGGAATGACATCAGGATTATTAACCCATGCATGAATTAATTCCATTTCCCTTTGTGCATTAGGTGGCCTTGAAGCCATAGAGTTTGTGTGCTCAATTATATTACCTTCATCTGTCTCCATGAGAGGACCTAGGAATACAACTTCATTTGCATCTGAATCAAACTCCATGTGCACTGTCTTTAATCTATGAAAAATATTCTCATCCGTATTTGTAGGCAAGTCATTAAGAGCACTTTCATCTATCCTGACATTTGCATAGAATTTATCATTTTCAACTTTGTATTTCAATGCTCTATAAACACGATCCCTATTCACAGTAAAGTTATATTGTGTACCACGTTGATCCCTTCTTCGAACAATAATGATTGGTAAATGATCAATTGTGTGTGGAAAGACTTTTGATAGCTATTCAACATGCTGGGGAAAACTAATGGTATGTCCTTTATACTTATATTGATCACCAGTTGCATGTGTAACTTGCAATATAGGGTTTACACGTGCAATCAACATCTCTTCAACCTGAGTTAAATTTGCAAGCTCTGGTAGTTGACATCCAAGATCCATATTATTTGTAGATGAAAACCTGTGAATTCCTATCTCTTGACGACACCTATTGCATATTGGACCCTCGCTAGTGCGATATACTTTCATTCCTACATACGAATCCTAACAAACATAACACATATTTGGTGTTTTCAAACTATCTATCTGATATCTAAATTGCATTTGGAATCTTCTAAATTTGGACTGAAGCATACCATTTGGGTTGGGCATTTTTTTGTATCATTTTGAAGCGTACCATTTGGGTTGGTCATGTTTTGTCTATCATTTTGCAACTCTACATCAACATGTATGTGACTTCCATGTTGTGGTGTTTCTGGTACACGTTCTATGGATGGTGAGTGTCCATTCTCAATATTTAGTTGATTATTTGTATTTGGAGGATGATCATATATGTGGCTTGGTTCTACTTGAGGATGTTGAACTTGGTAGCTTTGTAAATTTTGAGGAAGGACCCTCTCAGAAGTACATCGATGATGGTTTCTGTCTACATTTTGTAGATCTCGATTTTTAGTTTCTAGTTGTTCAACCGTTATTTCTGCTCTTCTTCTGGCATATCTTCACCTGCACCCTTGATTTTCTATTACTCTTTTTTGTTCTCTTTCAAGTTTTGTCTGTTGTTGTTGTTGTTGATGTCTATGATATTCTCTATGATACTCTCTTTGATATTGTCTTTGGTATTCTCTCCTTTCCTCCTCCATCTCAAAATTCAACCTAGGTCTCACCATAGCTAGTAGGAAAAAAACATTAATGAAGTAACATTTATTTATATATACATGAGAAATATTTAACCAATAAATATTATTAAATTTATCTATGCATAAAAATTACATTCAAATGTTGGAAAATGGCAGCATTGCCTTCCACATTTCAAACATTAAAATTATTTATGGATAAAAATTACATTCTAATATTCTACGAAAAAATTAGATTATAATGTTTGAAAATGGCGGCATTGCCTTCCACATTTCAAACATTAAACTAATTTATGAATAAAATATATTTGAATAAAAGAATTAGCAATATAATATAAGAAAAATGGTGGGAGTGCCTTCCACTTTTGAAACATTATTTATGGATAAAAATTACATTGTAATATTGTACGAAAAAATTGCATTATAATATTCTACAAAAAAATTACATTCTAATGTTTGAAAATGGAGGCATTTCCTTCCACATTTCAAACATTAAACTAATTTATGCATAAAATATATTTGAATAAAAGAGTTAAATAGAATTAATATGTAAACAATAATGTAAATGAAAATACTATTGTAAATCTAAATATTATTGAAAATCTAAATAGTTCTGTAAACAAAAGGACTATTATAAATGAAAATAATACATCGTGTTACACAATCTCTATAAAGGAATAGTTAGTATTGAAAAATGTGTTAAAAAAATTACATTGTAAAATTTATCTATGCATAAAAATTAAAAACCTCAACTAAAGTTATCATTTAATTTTTATATAGATATTATATTTTTATATTCCATTGTGAATGTATTGAAGATCTTAAAAAATGTGTAACGGCTCCCATTTCTTTTTTGTTGACGAAGAATTAGGGATTCGTGCTGTGATTCTATAACGCCTCTCAGCGTAACAAGAATCACTTGCATTTGTTGAAAAGAAAAATCTTTTCCACTTTATGAAATTTTATAAATATCCTTTCACCCAACATATTTATAATGATACATATGTTATTTACTATTCTAACGGCCCTCTTATAGTCTACCATTTGCACCTCCTTGTTCTATTTCTAAATTGGTCTCGATATATTCATCACTTCAACAAGAATACAAAGAAATTGCTTACTAGAAGTTCCTTTCATTGAAGAAGAAATATATTATCTCAAATATCATTAATCTCTTTCAATCAAGGATATTTCTTTCATGTTTAAGCCTACGTATTAAACCAGTTGCTCAAAATTGAGTTTCTGGCATTGACTATTTCCATAAATATCAGATATTATCTCAGATCTTTTCCTGTAAATAAACCTTGACTAAGTATGAAATAACCTTATCCGAGTTATTTATGTTACAACATCTTGTGCAGATATGGAGTAAAATGTAATAGAAATCTATCACAAGACATTTACAACATTGAATATGAAAACCACAAAAGTGCAATTTCGAAAAACCAGCATAAAAAAGTTACAACCATACAAACCGTTGATAAAAAACATAAAAAATCTGAATGCATGAACAATACCTGACTGAATGCTATGCAGTCGAATTGGCAGCTTCTTCAGATCTCCATGGGAAGCATTGGATTATGGCAAAGCAAAAGTCGGATCTTTGTGTATGTTCATTATGGCAAGGGTAACGTATTTAACATTTTGGAATGACTTTATGCCTTCCTGCCATTAGAAGATTGAAAACCGATTTGCATTCCATCGGTTGGAAAAAGAAAAAGAAAATGCAAAGCCAAATGCAAAGCGAAACATAAATTGAAATGTAAATGTGAAACGACTCCCATTTCTTTTTTGTTGACGGAGAATTAGGGATTCATGCTGTGATTGTATAACACCTCTTGGCGTAAATATAAATATAAATATGGGATTATTGATAAGGAGGTTTGACAATTAATCTTAGAGAAAAGTCTTTATTGGATTGTTAATGTTGTTGAGAAGGGTTGTTTTATTTTTTCTAAATTAATAATTATATCTTCATTCTCAAATTTTCCCTTCATACCCCCTTTTTCAATTCCTAAAAAATATTTATTTAGATTACCATTTCTCTAATGAATTTGATTTAAGATTATTGTTTTGTACATGATACTTATATTCATCACAAGAAAGATATAAATTGTTTACCTATTGCAAAGGGGTGAAGAGTCTCTTGTTATAATTTCACCTACCCTAAAAAGTTGTTGTTGTTGTTATTTAAAGATACACAATGTTGTAGATTTAAGCAATGATCTTAAACAAGTAAATATTCTATTTATATTGAATTTTATTAAAGAAGAGGAAAAAAATGGATTCAAGAATGTCTCTTGGTGAAAAAATGTTTAAAGAAATGGTTAACCTAAGTGTAATATTTATATTCAACTAGCTTGTATTAAAAATAAATGTTTGACCTAGAGAAATATCATAAAGAGGAAATTCAAAGACTTTTTAAATGTTTTTTCTTGCGGAATTCATCATTTTTCTCTTTAATGTCCCTAATTTTTCTTAAAACAATGATGACATGTTTGTTACTAAACCTTTATTCATTTTGTGTCTTTATCTATATTTCTTTGGGCTAGTTATGGTATCCTCCTAAATTTGCCTTTTTTGTTGGTTGTCTAGAATATTAACCATATCTTTATCTTTTAATTTTTAATTTTTTTGTAAATAAAATAATATCTTCTAAGAAAGATTCACATTAAGTATATTTTAGAAAATATTTGACCTGTTAAAAAATTTAGCAATAAAGATATATTGAAGAAATTGTATATAGATAATCTCCAAGAAATTAACTTAATTGATGTTAATATAAGAGATATGATTAAATAATGGCCTTTGAAGATATGTTACATATTGAAGATGAGCCTTACTTAAATAGGAAATATGAGTGGTACTATGAAAAAAGATGTTGACATGTGTCGTAATCATATTTTATGTGACAATATCAAATAAATATAAATTTAACTAGATAACTACAAGTATAAGAGTTACATGACCCAATCATAACAAAGTTGTAGAAAATACACTTAAGACCTAACATTGCTTCCAAAATGGTCACTGGTCCTATTCAATCTATTTCATGTGTCACCATATTCTTATGTTCTTAGACAAGAAAGAAATCTATGCAAAAGAATAAAGTTTGAGAGCTAAATGACAAGCCCTAGATAAAAGGTCCTTTTATGTATCAATGTAAAGAATATCTTTAAATATAAATGAATTAAAAGAGAGATCACTTGAGAAAAAATTGTTTCCAAAAGATAGAATGGAAAAGAAATTCATATACAAGTAATGCCATAAGTGATATATGGAGAACTCATAAATATATCTAAGAATTGCATCCATCATAGAGATACAATCAATATATTCTATAAGAGAGAAAATAAAATATTTAATAGCACTCCCATGATCAATAAATCCTACAAAATTGGTAAGTGGCTAAAGGAAAAATATGATCAAATATCAACAAATAACTTGTCTCCTCTAAGAATTTTTTTGTAAATAGATGGATTAAGGAATTCCTATTATTGTTAAGATTTTTTAATGTAGTAGTCTTTCTCAAATTTTGGGATATTTTCTCTTGTAGATATATTTCCTCTAAGATCATTAGGGGAAATGACCTAATAATCATTAGGGGGTTTAATATCCCTCACCTTTGTGTCATGTTGACCCACAAAATTACTAATATTAAAGGATCCCCAAAAATGATAGGATATATGTACTAATATTTGAAACATAATATGTTTATATAAGACATAAATACTATACACACCAAAAATATGGGAATATTATTAGACTCTAGTAGGATAGGTGAATTGGGGAATCCCCACTTATTTGCACCAAGTTTTCCTCACTAAAGGATCATAGTCTATCTAACCATGGTCTCAAGGTGGTTAATTATATTGAGAGTGGAAAATGGAAAGGAATAAATATTGGTAATCTCAATCCAATGGAGGGAGTCTTACATGAAGAGCTAGGAAGTCTCTTGAATGAAATTCACATCCCTTCCTTTCCTGATAGGGATATTCTTATTTAGGACAAAAATTCTTGGGGAGATTTTAGGGTGAAATTGACCTATTAAAACATCATTGGTTTATGATGTTCCTCAAAAAGCTGGAGGTATGTTTGGAATTCCCATTTCCTGAAGATCATTTTTTTTTGGTGGTCAGGTATGCATAATAGTATCCTCATGATTGATAATCTCCAAAGATGTGGCTTTCATCTGGTTAATCGGTATGCTCTATGTAATTATAAGGAAGAATCCACCCCCCACCTCTTAATACATTGTTCTTAATCTTCTATTGTTTGGTCAAATGTTTTTAATCAGTTGGGGATTTCTTGGTATTTAACACTAACACTCAACAATTTATAATCAATTGGCAATGTCCCTCTTAGCATCCACTTATTAGAATCTTGTAGAAAGCCATTCCACCTATATCTATTAGAACATCTAGAAACAAAGTAATAACCAAATTTTAAGAGAGATATTCTCCCATCTAAGGTTGTAACCTGCATAACTATGGAGCTTTTAAGGAAATGTTCTCTCAATTGGAATTAAACCTACCCCTCTTCCTATGACAAAAATGGATAAGAAATAGGAAGAAGTTTGGAATATTTCCCAATTAATTTAAAAGAAAATAATACTAAGGCTCTACAAAGGAAAGACACTAAATGGAAATAACCTCCGGCAAAATTGGTGGAAACTTAATTTTAATGGATTGGGTAGAAATGCTTCTGTAGTAGTGGGGGGTGTTTTAAGGGACTAATGTGGTAATTTTATCAAAGGTTACATGAGGAATTGTGGTAAGATTTCAAGAAATGTGGTGGAGCCTATGGGCCTCTTTTGGGGTTTGGAAAGAGTTGTTAGTATGGGTATTCTCAAATTAGTGATTCAGGAAGATTTGATGCTTATTATTGAGGCCATCAAAGGGGTTAGAAGGATGAGCTAGCACACAATGAAACTAATTAGGGATGCACAAATTTTGTTGACTAGGTTTGTAGATATTGCAATTTAACTTGTGTATCATGAGACAAACCAAGTGGCAAACAACTTGGCAGCATATGAGCATGGAGTCATCAATCAATGTACTTGGGAAAGAGAATGTGATCTTTCAGTGGTGATTTTATCTTTTGTAAAAAAAGAGAAGTAGGTGTTGTCATGGCAACCTTTTCAAATTTTTCAAAGAAGGTGAATAGAGATGAGTTGGCAAATGTTACAATGGTTTATTGATTAATGATGTGTCTAACCTAGACTAGATATTTTTAATAAAAATGTTAGTTATTACCCATTATTACGAGGGCATTTTCGATACCCAAGGCAAGAAATGGGGACATTTTTTACAAACCCAAACTCTGGGACTTTCCAATTTTCATAGCACTTTTAAAAATCCTTTAGAGAATAGATATCGAAAGGGTCGATAGTGGAATGTTGGAAATATAATTTATTCCACTTTTACTTGTGATAATTACAAGTGTTACCACATTGTTAAAATCCATTATGATATTGCAATTTTGGTGAAAAGTGTGTTCAATTTTCTTACATTTGGTTGTTGGGTTTGTTTAGTTTTGGGCATGTTGGAAGCCTCAGAGGATCTTTTGGTGGAGCTTAGAGACAAAGAGATAATGGAGAGTAATGTTTTCCATATAGAGCCACCAAGGATTGGGGAAGTGATTAGAAGTGACAAAGCTTCTTTGACTTACCCATGAGAAGGTGGATTAATTATGTTCATGGAATGTATAGAGGGCCATGATGAGAGGGTTTCTAGCTAATTTGTGGATACTTGTAAATACTGTAGAGTTAATATTAATTGACTCTCATTTAAAATAATTGAGGATTTCATTTCTATGGCCTCAAGCTTTGCATTAGAAGGGAATAATTAGAAGAAGCAGCCAACGGTAACTTATGAGACTAGCCTAAGGTAGTTATTTTGACTAGATGAGGCTCTTTTTCATTTTTGTGGAGGATTTGCATAGTACAAACTCCCTGAACCATGAGACATTGTCTTCTATGTTATAATGAGTTACATCAAGCTTGAAGAAAGGTTCAAGGTTTTATATTATTAGCACTTTCCTATTCGTAATCACTTTAGGAATAGAGAGATCATTACCTTTAAATTCCTATTATTGCACCCATAAAGCACTCCATAAAGGACTCTATTTGTAATGTGTGTAAGAGGAGGGATGAGGGTAAGAGTTACACCATTTACCATCAAGCCCAAATATTTTGTCTCTTTAGGTTAGATAAGGGCCTTAACCCTCAGGTGTAAATCCTAGCTCCTTCATCACCAAAAATATCTTCTAGCCCCTCATACCTCATCTCCTTATGGTTCATCCTTGGAAGATAAGGGCCCTCTTCCATTGTGAGGAAGATAAAAATGGAAAAAATGATGTTTTCTATGTGGTAGTGCTGAAGAAATGGGTAGAATGAAAACTTATAGAATAGCAAGAGATTAAGAGAGAATAAATCCTCTACAGTCCTCATCAAGAGAGTTTTCCTAGTTCTAACATAATTGAGAATATTGAGAAGAAAGCAACCTAGGCCCAAGAAGAAGATACTAGGAGAA
This sequence comes from Cupressus sempervirens, assembly GCA_028749045.1. Lineage (NCBI taxonomy): Eukaryota > Viridiplantae > Streptophyta > Pinopsida > Cupressales > Cupressaceae > Cupressus > Cupressus sempervirens. The sequence continues at coordinate 345,262,107 of CM053784.1, forward strand.
ATTATGGAGAACAAGATGAGGAGGAGATTGCTAGTGAAGACACATGTGAGGATACCACTACGAATGGTCAGGAAATCCCTAAGTCATCGTGTGTGTTGGACATCTTCAAAACTGAATCTAACACCCCAAAGTCTAAGGTGGGTGATGATATGGGGGATCAGAGGATGATCGCCTCCCTAAATAGAAACTTTAATATGATCATGGAACCTTATAATAACGAGACTAGGAATCCTCATGATAATCAATAAAAGGACCTCAAGGATGGCAAAAAATAGAATGCAGTGACTGCCAAGCCCAAGGATTTTGCTACTAAAAATCCCCCTATGAAAAAAGTTAATGTCACACATGAGTAGACTATTAATGCCCCGATTAAGAAGAATGAAGACCTAGAGGAAAAATTTGATCTCGCAGCAAATTTTTTGGTGAATGTCATGCATTCATCAACCACTGCTCTCCACTTCCTACAAACTAATAAATAGAAGCTCAAGGATGTGGAGCATTTGGAGACTAGACACTCCCTTTATGGCTTTCTTGGTGATGACTAGTTGTGGATTTTGCTAAAGAATATGGATAAGCACAAGAAGAATAGTTAGCTTTTGAACCTGTGGTTTTTATTTTTTGTGTTTTTGTGTTTATGGTTATCTATTGTGCCTGGTAGGCCTTTTTTGGTTAATACATACTTGACCTCTATTATGCCCAAGAATTGAAATTGGGCAAGGTCTATATATAATTTAATTAATATATTAATTTTACTATGGTAGATGTAGATATAGTAATATGTTAGCTTGGGAGTTTTTTTATATTAAAGAAGGAGATAGGTTAGTGTGTTCGTCATGAGTTACAACTTATTTTCAGCTAACCTCTATCTTTGGGCTAGTTCCTATATTGGATGCTTATTTATATAAAAATGTATAATAATTAAAAAATGAAGCATCAACTATAATGGAAACATGACCACCACCTCTATAGGGATGACATCCATAAAAACTAGAGTAACCAAAGCTCACTATTCTAAAAATGACAATCACACTCTTGAGAATATCCTTCGAGAAAATGACTTCCCAATAATATCAACAAACCTTACACAATGGTCAAACTCATTCATTTTTCAAAAATTACTCATCCAAATACCCAAACATGGTCTCTATAAAATCCAGTCACCCATGGGCCTTAATGTTAGCTTTAGAATACAAATATAGCATAGGAGACTAAAGGGTAAAAGTTTGAACATCATTTTTTCAAAAATGTGAAATTCAGATGAGTTAAAAAGATAAATGAATAAAAGTCCTCACTACAGATTGAAATGCATTAGTAAAGTGGATATAAATAATTAAATATTTATCAAACACCATGATTTCTTGCATGGAATAAATGTGGTATCAATTTGAGGTCATAAAACAAGAGGAAATCATAAGGTAGAGAGATAGACATCAAGATAATGTATAATTTTCCATATTCTATAATATATTTATAAAGGAAACCAACAATAAGAAAATTTGAGTAGTTGTACTATATAATTTATAACAATGAAATCTAACTAAACAGATCGAGTAGAAATAGAATATAAATTAGACAATGAAAATAGAAAATTATAGTTAATATAAATCAAAGAAGCATCCATGTTCATTCAACTCAAACAATGGAAACTTAACAAATTCTATTTACAAAATCAATATTTAATTAATGTAATAAGCTATAGAGTGCAATAAATCTAATTTAGTTTAATGTCATGGCACATAAGAAATTAATTTAGTGATTTAGAAATTAAAAGGAGCTAAAAAATAATTTTAATTTTAATAATAAATAAATAAACTATCTAGTGTTTTGGTCAATATTTGAACTATAGTGCCTACCCCTACTTTACTTTTTAGTTATTATTGCCAAACTCTTTTAGGCCAATTTTATGATTATGTTTGATGATTAGTGGTATTTGTTTTCTAGATTGTTGGATATTATTTCTTGATCAGTTGATTATATGATGAGATTACTTGGTACTAGTTATTTTTGTTAGCATAATATCGCTATTACATTGTCTACGTAACCATTGGCTATGGTTACATTGGTTTTTGTAGTTACATTTTAACTACCAACTATTGTGTTAGTTCCACATAGTAATTATATCTACTTTGTATCTATTTTAAAACAACGAATATATCTTCTTCTTTTGGCTTACCATTAAATGGTATTAGAGCCTTCTTTGATCGCTGGGCATTTCCTATGTAAAATGTAGTATCCTATGAGCAATGATGGGTGGCAATGCCGACTATGACAAGTAGAAGATACACACTAATGATAAAATTGTAGTGGTGAAGCTTGAAGATCAACACATGAAGTTTGAAGTTTGGCACTATGTAAGTCTGGAATCCGTTGAGTTTGTCTCTTCACTGGAATGAGACGTATATGTGGCTAGAGGAAGACATAAGGTGTTTGAAGACTGAGTTGAGGCATGTAGGAGACACCTAGTGAAATTTGGTGAAATTTGGTGAAGTATAGACTATGACAAGGCCTTTGGAAGAGGAAGACATAGTCCACAAAACCCAACAATCAAAGAAAAGTGGATGTCAACTGCACCCAATGCTAGAAGCGTGGCCAATAATCATGCTAATGAGCCACCTCAAGGAAGATGCGCTATTTCAGAAAGCTCAGGCTTCTATTTTGCTCTTCTAGATGCCCTAAAAAACACTGGTAATCTCCAATTCGATGAACTATTTGGGAAAGGATTACTAGATTACTTTCTATTTGATGTACAATGTTAAGCAAGGAAGATTAGAGAAAAACTGGATGAGGATTATGATGTTGATAATGAAGATGAGGTAGAATGCACATGAAATCATCCCCATCTCATGACACATGCCTATTGTGCTCATCTCTATGCCACAATTTCCTCTTGAAAGTGAATGTATTGTCAAATTAAAAAATAATAAATTTGTTGTCTAGATTATTATATATTTTAAAAAATGTGGACCCCAAAATTTATTTCTTCCAATGTTCAACTTTTGAAAGGGTAAAATTATGCTGCATGGAAGACAAAGATGTAGACAATTCTCATTTTTGAGGAGCTATGGGGAATTGTTGGTGGTGACATAACTAGATCGATAGACCCAAATGGTAGGTAGAAACTTGAAAGGGGGAATGCCAAAGCATTGATGTTGATAACACTCAGCATTAGTGATGAAGTTCAACCTCACATTTGGAATGCAGAAACATTAAAGGAAGCATGGGATTCTCTCTTCACAATTGACCAAATGAAGAACTAGATGAAGATCCTCCATCTAAAGTTCAAGCTACATACACTTAGTATGTAGGTTGGTAGGAAAGTTGAGGAATTCTTATGGAAGGTATCTAAAATGTGAGTTGAGTTTGTTGCACTTGGAGAAAAGGTGGAGGACAAACTACTTGACCCAATTACGATGAGAGCACTATCATCTCAGTTCAAAATCTTTGTCACCATGTTGAATATCACCAAGAAATATGTTTCATATGATGAATTGGGGAATTTGTTGCAATAGGAAGAAGCCATTCAATCTATTCAAGGTGAACTAGAAGATAAGGCCTTCATCTCTAAAAAATCAAAAGGTCAAAAGTTTTGTAGAAAGAAGCCACAGAAACAACAAGAACATCAACAATCAAAGCCTCCAAAGGAAAATTGATGGTGTCATATATGCAACAAGAACAATCATGACACTATCAACTATTGGTACAAGACCTTAATACAAGGTAACTCAAGTAAAGAAGGCTTTTATGGTTGTAGTGATACTCAACCATCCAAACATCATCATCATCACAAAAGGCACAAAGGAAATATAATGGCCCAACAAGATGATGCATTAGAAGAAGATGAACCAAAAAAAACCAACTGTGACACTCATCACAATCTAGTCCTTGTCTCCCAAGCCTCGTAGCCCATGAGGGATATTTGGTTGATAGATTCAAGTGCCAACAAGCATATGATAGGTAATTGCAGGTTGTTTGATGCATTGATAGAGCAACCTACTAGAGATAGAGTTCAAATTGCTGACAATAAGGAGTTTTTTGTAGAGAGTATAGGAAAGGTTATCATTCCTCTTGGGACAAGCCATTATACCCTCACCAAGGTGTTATATATTCCTAGTTTGACAACAAACTTTCTCTCTATTAGTCAACTTCTAAACCACAAACAAAAAGTTGAGTTCCAAGTGAAGGATTGGGTCAAGACCTGTCTAATCTCAAGAGAAGGTATGATACTTGCTAGAGAATTTATGAAGGGTATACTATTTGTATTAGATGCTATCTCCTCTCCTACAATAGCTCCATAAGCCTCAATAATAGAATCTATGGGACTCTAGCACTATCACTATGGGCATCTTTCAGTCAGCTCCTTGCATCAGCTTAGCTCCAAACAAATGGTAAGAGGTCTTCCTTCTATTTCAAGTTCATTTCTGATATGTCTTGGATGCCTTGCATGTAAACAACACTAGGATCCATTCAAGGCTAGTAGTCTCCATGCTACACATCGCCTTGAGTTAGTACATACCAATTTGCGTGGACCCATGCCTACTTAATTTTTAGGCCATAAGTACTTCCAGTTGTTCATGGATGAATTCTCTCGAAAGATTTGGGCATATTTTCTCAAGAAGAAAGATGAAGCCTTTGCCAACTTTTTGGACTTTCACAAGCAAGTTGTCAAAGAAGTCGATCAGTCTCTTCTTGTCCTCTAGTCATATCGAGGGGGGAATTCATCTCCAAGGAGTTTGTGGCATACCTAAAGCATCATGGCATCAAGAAGAACCTAACTTCTCCCTATACACCCCAACAAAATGGAGTTGTAGAATGTCACAATCAGACTATCATGGACATGGCTCGATGAATGCTCTCCACAGCCAAGTTGGGGGAAATCTTTTGGGTAGAAGTAGTACAGACAACTGTATACCTCATCAACAAGGCACCAACAAAGATTCTACAACACAAGACACTGGAAGAGGTATGGACTCGACAAAAGCCTTCAATCTCTCACCTAAGGGTGCTTGGCTACACTACATACATGCATGTCCCTACCAATAGTAGAAAGAAGACTAATCCTAAGACACTTCAGTATATATTGTTGGGATATAGTATTAAATCAAAAGCTTATCATCTCATAGATCCTGAGACAATGACGGTACATGAGATTCAAGATGTGGTATGTGATGAATCATTATTCAATTCCTTATCACAGAAAGAAGAGCAAAAACCTCCTACTTCTCATAGATTGCTCTCACAATTAGAAGATGACCATATGGAAGACTCTCATAGAGACAATGAACTACAAGGAGAGTTGTATGTTGATCTGGGCCATCTAGAAATTTTTTCATATCAGAAACAATACAATCAACCTCCAAAGTGGGTCTAAAGTACAATTAGGGACTCTAACCTACACAATCGTCCATACACTTTTTTCAGGAATTAAAACTAGGAGTCAAACAAGAAATGAAGTGAATCTTGCACTCATGAGTACTGTTGTTGACAACACTAAACCTGACACAATTTGAGACGCATTAAGCCAACCTCAGTGGAAGAAGGCTATGGATGTAGAGTATGATTCTTTGATGCAAAATCATACTTGGGAACTTGTCAATTTGCTTGAAGGGAAGAAACCTATTGGCTGAAAATGGATCTTCAAGACAAAGTACAAGGTAGATGGGTCTATCGACAAGTACAAAGAATGACTTGTAGCAAAAGGATATTCTCTACAGGAGGGCATTGATTATGAAGATACCTTTGCACCCATTGCAAAGATCAAAACTATCAGAATGGTCTGTGCATTGGCAACATAGAAGGGATGGAAGCTTCAATAGATGGATGTTGAGAGTGGTTTCTTAAATTGTGATCTCAAAGAAGTGTACATGACCCAAATAGAAGGGTTTATTGATGAACGTCATATACACAAGGTATGTTGTCTTATTAAATCTCTCTATGGTCTTAAGAAAGCTCCTAGGGCATGGTACATCAAGATTTATGGTCACCTATTGCAACATGGATTCACCCATAGCCCCTCATATCCTAATTAAGGTAGGCACAAAGATTGTCATTCTGGTTTTGTATGTGGATGATCTTATTCTCATTAGCAGCTTAGACAATCTTGTTGATGATGTCAAGAATGATCTTAAGAACTCCTTTTCCATGATAGATTTGGGGCTACTTCATTATTGTCTTGGCTTGGAGATATGACACAAGAAGAACCACATATTCATATCCAAAATGAAATATGCCAAGAAAATCTTGGAAAAGTATGGAATGGTCAACTGTAAGCCTATTTCCACTCCAATGGAGAAAGGTTTGCAAATATCTCATTTCCAAGATTCACCTCAAGTAGATGTCACTCTCTATAGGTAGTTAGTTACGAGCCTTATCTACTTGACCTACACCAGACCAAACTTGTGTTTTGTTGTAAGCTATCATACCAAATTCATGCAGGAGTCAAAGAAGTGTCATTGGTTGCAACAAAGCATGTGTTGAGATATATCCAATGCATCATTGATTATGGTTTGGAATATAAGAAGAATAATTAGTTCTTCTTATAGGGGTATACAAACTCAGATTATGTAGGATCTGTAGATGATAGGAAATCCACCTCAGGTTATGTTTTCCATCTTGGATTTGGGTTAATTTCATGGGTTAGTAAAAAGAAAACTATTGTTTCTCTTTCATCCATTGAGGTTGAATATCACACTGCATGAGGAGCTATGTGTGAAGCAATTTGGTTACACCACATTTTGGTAGATCTAGACATTCCTAAAGAGAAGTCACCAGTTCTCTATTATGATAATCAAGATGTGTTAAAACTTGTGAAGAATCCAATTTTCCATGAGCGCACTAAGAATATTGAGGTTGAATGTCATTACATTCATGATCAAGTTTTGAACATTCACATCTAGCTCCAATATTACCCTACAGATACCTAGATAGCTAATATCTTCACCAAATCTCTTGGTAGGATCAAATTTGAACTATTTAGGGGGTACATTTGTACAGACAATGTAATAAGGCAGGGGGGGGGGGGATGTTAGTATGATATCACTATTACATTATCTACATAATTGTTGGCTATGGTTATGTTGGTTTCTACAGTCCAACTACTATGTTAGTTCCACATAGTATTTATATATACTTTGCATCCATTTTTAAACAAAAAATAAATATCTTCTTCTCTTGGCTTACCATTAATTTCATGTATGCATGATTATTCCTTGATGATGATGAATATTTACAGTTATTTCAGTTATTTCATGATGTTAGTTAGATGGATTATTTATACATATTTTCTATGGATACTTACCCCATACTTGAATTTTTATGGTGTACCTATATTTTTTATTTTATGTATGATTTTTTTAATATGGTTGAGGGAGGGAGTCATAGTCACCTACTAGTTGGGATCTACACGATGTACTACTTCCTACCATTTCTTGTTTAGTTTAGAATATATGTGTATGCATATGCATGGATTTTATGAAGATTGTAGGTACTAGGTATTGACTTCCCTAAATTGCTAGGATGAGCATACCCTATCATAATATCTCAATGGTAAGAGAGGGAAGATGACTCTTGAGTCCGAATCCTATACTTAAAATCATTTGTCCTAAAAATAGGGCAAGAGTATGAGGTGTCTACCTTCCAAATTTGTTAGGTGACATAAATTTGTGATTGTAGCCCTTGAGTTTGATCTAGTTTTCTATACTTTATTATGGGTTTTCATTTTTAGTCTTACAGATCTTTGGTGTATTTTCTGTTATAATTAAATCAATTTAATAGAATAATTAATGATTTAATTTAATGGAATTTTTATTAATAAAATTCAAGATATTTAATTATGTTTAATTATTTTAGAAATTAAATAAATAAAAGAATTAAATTTTAAGATAAAGCTATAATTCCTATTTTGGGGCATAATAATATTAATTTAATTTAATAAAAATATATTTAGGAGATTATTTTTAAATAAATGCTAAATATTATTATTACTTAATAAATATTTCTATCAAAAACGCGTCAAAAATTAATTAAATAGAGAAAGCAAATTAATTTTATAAAGATATTTTAAATTGCAAAAGGTGTGAATGAAAATGTAAAAGTTAGTAAAATATTAAAAAGAATTTGATCAATGAGTTCCTTCATATAATTGCACAATCAGAGCCCCAAATTAGGGGAGAACTCTTTATCAGAGATCTTGAGCTCATTTTTTTCAATAATCTAGTTTTGGAGAAGCAATTTCAGACAAAGAAGTTTTTTGAAGAAAGGGGTTTTCTCATGTTCTTCGTGGGATTGAGTGTTAGCATCAAATTCAAGTAGAAACTTGTGATTAATTTACACAATAAGATTTCCATCTTTCCAATCTTTTGTCTACTTCATGTTTGGATAGATTTGTTCTCGGATATTGGTAGACTTGTTTGATATCATCGATGAAATCCTATTGTGAATCTTAATTTATCTTCCTGTTGAAGTCATCTATGTTTGAGGAATTGAGTTTTTGGAACCCTCATTCTATGAAATTTAATAGTTGGGTATTTTAATTAGGAAGGGCTTTTGAAAGAAATTGAATTATAGCATGCAAAGTTGATTGATATATTCAGTTTTTCCTATCAGATTAAATCCAAAATTTTTATTAAAAAAATTATAAAACAAAATATTTTGAGGGGGCATTTTTTTGTTTTTTATAAAGCAATTTAAAAAAAATAAAAAATAATAAATTGGTGGGCTAGGGCCACCAACCCCCCACCCACCCATTACCATTTTCTTTCCTTGCACGACAAAGAGACCTGTTATCGGTAGTTATTTGAGTTGCCGCATGGAAGACTCTGCCGCTATGATAACAAGTATTGCTATAGGCATTACTCTACTATTGCGACAACAAAGCTACTAGTGACAACCTTTTTAGGCCATGCCAATGGCCCTTTAAAATCAAAAGGGCTTTGTTTTATTTATTTATTATTAAAATTTAATGTATTTGAATTTCAAGTTATTAAAATCATATGTATTTAAATTTTAATAATTTTCTAATTTAATTATTAATATGTTTGATTAATAGCTTTATTTAATTATTAAAGTATTTCAATTGTTAAGTAGCTTCTTCAAAATGTATGTTATTAGCAATTTAACTAATTGATTAATTAATTAATTAATAGAACATTAGAAGGGAATTAATTAATGAAATTCATTTTAATATTTAATATTGTTAAATAATTACTACTTAATTATTTAATATTGTTAAATAATTACTACTTAATTATTTAATAATAATTATTTAAATCTAAGATCCTTATAGAGACGTCGGTTTGGTGAGTTAGTAATTTTGGGTGATCAAATTTAGAAGTGAATATGGGTTCAATTATTTGGGGATTTTATGAACTTTATCAAATAAAAAACTTACATTGAAAACTATCAATGAAATGGAATCTCAAACCTTACTGTAAATTCAAACTACATGTTTTCAAAATCAAATAAAACTTTGAAACTACACTATTAGTTGTACATTTTCTTGTATGTTGGGATTGGGGTGACTTAGAGTGTTGACTAGATTAGGATGTCTACCAAAGGTCAAGAGGTATTATTTTGATGATTACATATGATGACATGATTTGGTTTATGTATACTTTCTTGGATAAGTCATGTTAGGATGATCATATTAGTGATGTTTGTACTTTGACCAGTGATTCCAATACTTGTTAGTTGCTTGTTTAAGAACTCATGTATGGTATGTGGTCTTTTGAGATCTTTTTGCTTTACTGGGCTTAGGATAGGTTATTTGTATGTAATGTCAGGAAGTGGCTTGCAATGGAGTTTGGAGCCTAAAGAGGCTGCCTAGGTAACCCATTGTAGGTTGTTTAAATAAGTTATAACATTACATTAAATGAGAGTAAAATGAATTAACAAGAGTTATTATTTTTCCTCACTCATGCCTTGAGTGCTAGTACAAACTAGGATGGGATTAGAGACAATGCTTGGTTGTGACCTTGCTTCGTTACTATGCCTTGTCAGTACGAAAGGATACTAGTGCCACATAGAGTCACCTAGGGGGCTCGAGTCCATTTAGGCTGCTAGGGTAACCTTAGAGTTGACTTATGATGACACTTGCCCACTTACATAGTAGATATCCTACAAGTCATTTTTGCCTCTAGGTTTAGATGTCACTTGTCTGTTGCTACTCTAAGTTAAATTGCTTTTAGGTTTTCCCTTGACATAGATATTACTTTTGACTTTTGGGATTGTTATCCTATTTGGGACTTGAGAGTATCTCCTCAACATGGTGGGAGTGGACCCTTTTTGAGTTACCACGAGGTTAGGTGGTAGTGCTTTTAACTTTTACCATTGAGATATGTCAATTTGATGTTGTGTTTGGAGTTCCTTGTTTTGCATTTCCTTTCATTCTATCTTTGTGTACTAAGATGGATGGTTATACCTATTGTATGTATTTTATTTCATTGATCTTATAGAGATGATGTAATCTATTTTATGATGTATATTATTTCAACCTATTATACCCTATGACTTGTACAATGAATGATTGTGTATTTTGATTATTGCCAAGTGGCATTCAAAACAATTGTATATTATTTAAATGGATTTGAATTTGTAGTTAATCTTTAATGCACGGATGTGTTATATATATTGGTTTTAGTATTAATTAAACCTAAATGTGATTCAACATCATGGGACCCCTAAGAATTGTAATTTGTTTTATGGTATGTGTTTATGAATATGTTATTGCTTTTGCCATTTTATATATGTTTTTTGTTATTTTATTATCTTTTAAAAAAAATATTTGGCAAACTTAGTGAAACCTTAGGTTAATTTATTTTGGGTTTCTTGGCAAGGTGTTACATGAACTACTAGAAAGATGAACATACAATTACCCAACTATCATGATCTTATGCATAGTGCATATATGCGAGATAACTCTAATACCATAGACATGGTAGAATAATTAAAAACAAGTGCCACATATTGGTTTGCATTTTCCTTAAGTTATATAGTTAATTAGGTTGAATAACCAATTTTAAAAATTGATAATATTTAATATAATATTTGAAGATTTGATTGATATGTTAACATTTCTACATGTACATTAAAAATTAATTTTTTAAATTTAGATAGATTAAAACATTAGCATTCTATTTTAAATATTCAATTATTTAGAAAATTATATTTTGAATATAAAAATATTTATAATTAAAATAAACTTTTAATTTACCTTACAAATATAGTTCTATATCTTACTATATTAATTTTCTATCTAAATTAAAATATTATTCAATATATTTTTTGTGGATGAAAAAATTGTTGATAATAATCATTCAATTGTATATTGTCATTGATGTTACACAAATGTGATACTCTAACCAATCATTGTTAGTAGGAATCGAGGGTAGAAGACTCTTGTATTAGTTGAGCATAAGTTTAGGGATTCTTGTATAAACTGAGTTAGGTCAATTAGCAAAGGATTTTAATATAAACTGTATCAAGTCTATTACCAGGGATCTCAATGGTAACAAAGTGACCTAGCTTTTAGTTTTAGCCAACCTACAACATATTAGTTTTATTTATTAGTAGGTTTATGCAAGTTGACTTAGTGGATGCTATTTTTTAAATTTGAAATGGTATTCAAGTCAACTTGATGTTAGGTTTCATGTATATGAAAGACCAAGATGTGGATTGAAATATGAAAAAGTGGAGAAGAAGATAAGATGCGAATAAAGAAGGATATCTGATTTAGAGAAGAGTATCTAAGGACCTGCAAAGAATATTCTGATTAGGAAGGATCTAGAGGATAAGTTAGTATAGTGATCTAAATCTACAAATCAATTCCTTCATTAACTAGGTCAATCATTGTTACTCTCTTACAATTGTAGCAATGAAGAAATCTCTTAATAGAGTTGACTTAACAATCATTTTGTAAATCCTCTAACCAGGTGACATTTTTAGATTGAAGTGTCTTAAGACCTCTAACAAGGCCACTCCTAATAAGGTAATACAAATCCTTTAACAAGGTCACACCTAACAATGTGTTTTGTAACCTTTAACAAGGTTGGCTCCTAACAAGGCTCACTTCAGAAGAGTGAAAAGTTGTAACTAGTTGCATTGGTAGTTTTCCCAAATTAAGTTTACACATTAAATCTTGGTGTCTCATGTGTTCAGGTTATTTTCTTATTCCTTTATCTTTCTGCAACTAAGTTACTAGAGGTTAATACACATCATTATCTTAAGATTGCTTTGTTAACTGAGTTATAATGAATATCTAGTTCTACTCAAGCTGTGAATTAAAAGGAAGTCTATATTGACATCTAAGGGATTTGGAATTTTTTTATTGGTAACTAATTCACCCCTCCCCTCTTAGTTAATCCTCTTATATTTCCAACAAAAATATTTGTAAAGAAATAATATTTATTTTATATAAAATATTAGTTATTTAAACCAAGTTATAATGTAGAAATCTTCATCATTTATAATTATAAAATATTTACAGTATATTTAATGTAATAATAAAATATTTGAAGAAATATGTATTATTCATATAATACTATATACATTGGTTAATCCCTATTTCACAAATTTATTCATTAGAAAACTCCATATGATGAAATACTATAACAATGTTTCCATATAATACTATTATTTATCACCACTAAAATATCAAGTAGTGCTTCCTAAAAATTCATTCATATAGGACCCCAAATGTATGAGCGGATCCAATTCATGTAAAATAATTTTAAGACTTTTAGAAATTTTTTTCCCATATTAACATTACAAAAATAAAAAATAAAAATTTAAAAACAAAAATATTTATGTTTAATTGGTTGAGATAAAAAAGATTAATCACTAGTTATACACAAGTGATTACACATGCACTAGGGGAGGGGACTTATAGCTCTTATAGAAAAAGTCATCTTTCTTAAGTTATTTTAATGGTATATTGGATTTTAATTTTTTAAATTTTTTTCTAGGAGATTTAATTGTTTACAATTGTTGTTTTGGCTTCTAGGTAGTAAAGATGAACTTTATTGCTTCATTATGTACACAAGGATCAATAGTTGTTAGTTTTCTATTGACTTATATGCATTTTCTATTGTTTCATTGAGTATTCATTCTAACAATTAAAAAAATACCACAATTGATCCAATACTTATACACAATTGATTTATTATTTATACATAAATTCTTATGTGCTATTGGTAGCAATAATATTGCATAGTTGATCTGATTACCAACGTTTTCCTCGCTTATTGAACATCTACCAATGGATGACTACTAATCCACTAGATAATTTTTAGTAGCCTTTTATTAGTGAATCTAACGAATGGTAATTAGAACATGGCAATGAGACTCTACCCCTAAATTGTGATAAATATTTGTATAGTGAGTTGTCAAGAGATCTTTTGGTGGTGATTTTTAGAATAATTTAGTTATTTATATTATGTAATATTTTATTCAGCTTTGATTGTATAATTTTTCATTAGTATAAAAAGACTTTACATGTATATCTATTTTATCTCAATGGGGAAATGTATTATATTAATTTAATATTATATTTTTATGTTAAATTTATTCAAATGTACCAAGTAAATTTTTAGACACTTCAACCAATTTAGATCTAAATATTAATTAACTCAATCTTTATAGAAATATATATTGGTAACACAAAACATCCAGTCCACTATCCCAATGGTAAAAAAATTGTACTATGGAAAACACTAATAGAAAAACATCTCAAATAACATTCACACAAGTATAACACTAGGATTTAATGTGGAAACCCAATTTGGGAAAAACCACTAGCAACATGTCACTAATATTTTCACTTTCTAAAATGAGTTCTATGAGGAACCAACCTCATTAAAGGTTACAATACAAACTATTAGATGTGACCCTATAAAAGGATTTAATCACCTTTTTAGGAGTGGCCTTGTTAGAGGATGTTAAGAATATTCCATTAGAATGTCACCCTAATTAAATGATTTGCAATGGTTAGAAAGTAACAACGGGTTGATCTAATTAAATAAAACCCACTTTACAAATACAAATCACAATGTAGCTCATATGCTGATCCATTGACCGATCTTTATTATTATCTCTATCTCTGATATGCTTGGCAACCCTTCAAGCAATCACACTTCCCCTCTTCACAACTCTTCTCATCCTTTTTCTCAAGTTTTCCAATCAATAGAATCAACAACTAATTCAACCTTATTAAGGTCTTCACCATCTCTATTTCCCTTTGTAGATTAGCCCTTATACATCCTTAAGTATGTAGCTTGATCTTTTTCTCCTTAAGAAACACCATAGATCTTAGGTTTTGCCTAGATTCATCAAATCCTTCCATTTTTTCATTTCCCCCTTTTAGCTTTTCTAGAAAATTATTAAAAATTCTCTTTGGATCCATGCATAGAAATGCTCAAACATGGTTTCCTTTGAATTAAGTGTTCCAACTCATCAATTCTTATCTTCAACACGATTTCCATATTGTAAGAATTCAACTATGTTAGCCAAGAAATGAGATTCCTTCACAAACTATCAAATGCTGAGACTCAACCAACACTATGTTCCTCAGCCTCAATCATCACTATATTGACTTACTTGGCTTAGATTATCTTCACTTGGTTCATTTACTGGCGCTTGGTTCAACATCTCTCTTACCTTGTCTTTTTACTAGCACTCGATCGACACTAAATTTTCTTGGTTTCTACTATTTACTTGGGTGAGACTAGCATTGCTTGACTTGAAGTATAAGTTCCTTAATCTTCTTCTTTGAATCTCAGTTAAGCCTAAGTATTTGTTCTTTATTGGTCATCTCTTCTAGGCTTTTACACAACTCTCTTCTCCACTTAGTGTTATGATTAAACAACACATTATCTTGCCAAACTCTAACTGATCAAGTGTCCATTGTCATTCCACATAACTCAACCTTTCTAGTAGGTCCTCTTGTTATCTCTTCCTTTAAAATCCTCTCCATCAATCATCTTGATATGAAACTTCACTCAGGTAACAGTTGTCTCACCAATAAGGTTTGAGTTGTCTCACCAATAAGGTTTGACATCAATGACAACATAAGAACTATTCCAATAGTAGTTACAACATATGTATGAATAATCATATCAACCAAATTCAATCCTATTTATTGGTAGATAATTTATGTTATTTCAATGATAAGAATGGTTATATATATGTGTCTATTGACTACATATAATAAAATCTTTGGATGTTTCAATTAGTTTACACTATTTTCATGGGTGAAAAAGTTTAAAAGATTTTGATTAATATATTAGAAGATTACTTTAAAACAAAAAAAGAGACTTTCATTCTATATTTACTGAAAATGAAGTATAAAAATGCCATATAGGCAATATAACTACTTTTTCAAATAAGTAAAATTAGAGGAAAGTACTAAAAGAGAGGAGCATGAGATATATACTATAGAAGAAATCAGACTAAGAAAAATAATAGAAGAGTAATTGAGAAAGGGAATAAAGAAAGAGAAGGAAATAATTTGATAGTCCATTAGTAGTGTTAAATGCTCCAAAAATCTTCCAATAAAGACATACAAAAAGACCTAACAACATATAAAAATCGAAGCATCTACCATTCTAGAAGAACTGAAAAAAGACATCTTTACTTATCCATAACATCCCTTGGATGAGAGGCATATACAATTTTTGGAGCCTGGGAGGTTGAATCATATCCAAATGTCCTAGAAGAAGAGCCATTATAGAAATGAAGTGAATGAAACCTTCGACCTAGAGGAGGAGGACCCACAATATCATGATTATGTTCAATTAAAGAAAATAAAGAACAAACTTTCAATTTCAACACCTTGATCACACAATGCTTGATATTGTCACCATATTTGTAAATATCCTTGTTCAAATAAATGAATTTAAAACATTATCTATCTGTATAAACAATTATTTTCATAGATATCAAACTAGATATGATAAGTGTTAGCCATGAGATTTTATTTTAATTTTTGCTTAAGAAAAATATTCTTACAGTAGCACTGAAATTATTTAAAAGAATGAAAGATTGTTTACTTTCATGTTTTTGATTTATTAAAAAGAAACCATAGGGAGGCTTACCCAAAGTAAAATAGGTTGGATATCATCTAGAGATCATACCACTACAACTCAACCTATTCCTTTTCTAGATATCAAAAAAAACTTATCAACCCAAAAAAGATCAAAGTCCTTACTAACAATATTAACCAAAATAAACATACTACTGGATAATATTTAAACCAAAAAATAATGTAGCAACACATTCTATGGGCACTACAATGGAACCAATAGTGATTCATCTTATACAAATTAGCATTGCATGGCACAGAGTTCTTAAAATACCACTTCATAAAAAAAACATAAAGATAAAAAATAGCATAGGGCATGGCTCCCCTATTCATCCCCCAGGTCCTTCTTAACCATCTTGTCATCCTCCTTCATAGGCTTGTCTAGTAGGGTCTTGAAATAGTCATATACTAAGAAGCTATAGAGGGAGTGGATGGTTTTAGTTTCTTTTTGCACCTCCTTTTCCTCATCGTTAACCTACATAAAATATAGAGTAGTGGTTGTTGAATGCATCACCTTAGTAGAAAATTCAACAAGGGTCTCAAATTTGTGGTACAAGGCCTCCTGGTTATCTATTAGATCATCCATAGATTTCTCCAACCTATCCATCCTAGTTTTTGTTTTCTCTTTCTCCTAATGGGGACCTGCCATCTTCCTCCCACCTGTCTTTGCCTCCATGGGGAAGGTGATATCCTCACTAAAGATCTTGTCCAGGGATGGGTTATCTTCCATGGTATCAAAAACATCAGATGGACTAGGGTTATCCTTACTCTCGAAGCCAGGGTGAATCAATTTAATTTTCCTCTTCCTCATTGGTTTAGTCTCTATCTCTGTAGATTCCAAACTCACTTCCTTTTTTTGGGGGGGAGGGGGTTCTAAATTTCTCCATATTGAGCCTCTTACTAGATCTCCTAATGACTTTATTATTATTCCTAGTATCAATATTAGAGTCAATAATGCTAATATCCTTTCTAGTTCTAGGATATTTTTTGATAGTTGTATTCAAGGCTGACCCATGGATCGGGTCAGTGGAGACCTAGGGAGCAATAGTAGTTAGGGGATTAACCAAAAGGGGTGGGGGGTTAAGGGCCTCTTAAATTATTTAAAGCTTGAACATGATGGCCTATTGCAAAATATAAAAGGATTTCCCTTCTTCCCTCTTTTTATGGACATTAAATAGACTACCCTCCATAGAATGCAAAATAAGATACAATAAATAGATTAAATCATGATTTCTAAAATGATTCACGATGGGCAAGTAATAATAATAAAGTAGCTAAAAGAAATCTTATAGCATAATGTAGCACATTATGGCATAGCACACAAAATCCCAAGGCTTAGGTAGGTCCTCTCTGTAGAAGCCATTGCAAATGCACATAGGTTCCTCCTTAGGGCAAAAAAATTTCCATAGACTCATTTCATCAGAAACTTTGGGTTGCTTACGCTAGCTCTTACCTTTGAGAGGTAGGCCACCTACCTTCACTATGACATCCTCTATAATTTCAAAGGCAATCTCATTGATGGTCACCTTTTGTTTAGCCTGGGAGTCCAAAAATTGCAAGGACACATGCTCATCAAACCCTTTAATACCCTCTATGAATGGAAAGAGGGTGCCATCCTAGAAATAGACCCACACTGGCTCACTATCTCTGATGCAGTCTTAAATTTTATCAAACTCAATATGATTTTATGGCACTCATGTCACCTTCTCCAAGATCAATCACCAAAATCTCAGTTTCCATCGACATACCCTTGTTACAAGACTGTTAAGTTTTAGGATTTGCACCCTAGTGAACTAGTCATGTTCAGTAACCCTTACTTAACATGGGAGTCATTTCACAATGTAGACTAGCTAATGAAATGAAACCTCTAGATTCTAGGTTGGCTCCTATTGGATTCTTCAGTGAAACACTCTAAAAACTCACTAAAAACTTACAAGGAAAAGGTAAGAAGTGATTGAAAAAAAACCTAAAACCTAAAGTTTAAACTAAGGAGGTGATACACTAGAAGTTACTAGGAAGATATAACACACATATAACAAAGAGGATTATATAACTCTTATGAAATATACATAAAACACAATTTCCTATAAAGGCTTGCACAAATGATTTAGGATAAGGTTTCAGCATTGAAACTACAACAAGGAGGACAAACAAATACCTCACTTTGATTAATTTCACCTATAAACACATATCATAACCTGCAAGCAAACTTACTTTTCTACAAAAAGGTGCTGGAATGAGATAGAAAAGACAAGGAACAATGAAAAATTCACAAATTAATCCATCAAATCATTCAAAGATGCACAAAGAATTGTAGAAAGGAAAAGGCTTCAATTAACTCCAAAAAGCATGATCACAGTGCTGTTACTAGTATTATATCTCCAAAATCTTGAATTACAGACCCTGTAATAAAGCTCAGGACCTAGAAAGATGTCTCAAAATTTCATCATAAAATCAGAACTCTTCCTAAAATGAGTTAATCAACTTAATAAGTACAATACCCAACTTTTTTGGGTCATATGCCAATGGATAGCCTCAGAAATAGGGTTCAAAAAGTTCCAAAATGAAGTCCCATAATGTCTAAGATTCCCTTCACTCATAATTGCCCCCCATGACTCATCAAAACTACCCTAAAAATGCTCTAACAAGTCATAAAGAGTCATAAACTAACATGGTAATTTCAAATCCGACCCCCTATATTCTCTCCATATGTTTCCCAACTGACTTGTAAACTTCAAGACCATAATAGGAGGATAAGATGACTCAGTTGATTCCTTTTGCATTAATCATAGAAAAAATATCCAATGACTTATAATTACGTCATTTAAAATATTTCTCTTTACATTAACATATATGCAAAAGAAATGATTTAAAATAATGTTCTTGCATTTTAGTATAAGAAGATAATATTAAATGATTAGAATTAATCATTTAAATATTATTTCTTTATCATAATTAATAACAAGTAACATTATAAACTTTTAAAAACAAACTTCTAAGACATCAACAATTAACTCTCCTCACTAATCTCAAATATAAAAGATTTCAAAAGGATGTAAAATCCCATGAAAAGCCACTGTAGACACCTAAATCCTTTAGAAACTAAAGTATTTTTATTTTCTGAAAAAGTCCCTGATGACATCATCATTTATTAATTAATTAATTTTTATACCATTAAATCTCCTTATTTTAATTAAAAATATTCAATTAAGGAATCCCTCCCAAAAATGTTTAAATCTTATTTAAACATTATTTCCTTATTTATTAATTATTTAACTAATAAATTGACCAAAAATCTCAAAATAAATAATTAATTTATTTTTTGCCCAAAACTTGGCCAATTTCCTTAAGACCACTAACCTCTTCCAAAATCTTCTAATCCTTCTTTAATTTCGATTAAAGGCTAATCCCATCATTTCCTACCCCGAATCCCAATTCAAAATATTTAATTAAGATTAAATATTAATCCTCATGTTTATTAAAAATATTTATTAAAATATCTCCTCAACCCAAACCCTTGAAATAAATAAAACTTTATTTATTTCCTAAAAACCTTATTTATCCTCATCCTAGGAAGTTCTAGACTCTTCTAAAAAGTCTTCATCCTCATCCAAAGCCTAGACTCTTCTAGAAGATGTCAATCCTTATCTTTGACCCCAATCCTAATCTCCCCCCTAACCTTGTCACATTCCCTAAACATGGGTTAAGACTTTCTAACCGAAGACAAAGCCAACAAATATCTCCTCCTTCACCCACCCTTATTTATTGCCATCCACTTGCCTATCCCTAAGCTAATCCTAAACCATCATAATTCATCCTCTAATCATTTGCACAATCCTAAGAAAGCTTAAAACCTTCCTAATCCAACCCAAGTCGAAATTCCTCACCCTCCAACATAAATGACCCTCAAATATCTCTTACACTCTCCTTCAATGCTCTTACAAAGCACTTATGAAGGGTCTTTATGAAGATATTATCTCTTGAGCCTCCTTTGTTGACTCATCCTTGCCCTTTCCTCCATCCTGTCACCTTGTGACATGTGTCACTCCCTGATTGGCTATAAAGAAGCACAATCCATGTGCTCTCCTCTCATTCAATCTGAGCCCTCCATAAGCTTTCTCCTTTCCTTCCATCTTAGCCCTCCATCCCTCAAGCCTCTTGCCTATAAATTGGATCCTTCTCCTTTGCAAACACAACACAATCTAGAAAGTAAAGACATAATGCCATTTTGAGAAGCCATTTTTACATCAAATCCATTCACCAAAATTTATCAAAAATCATCCATTGAAGCCCATTTTGGCATTTGAGCATACATACATAATCAAGCCATCTTAGCTATTAGACACACCTCTACATCAAGTGATCATCCTCATTGAGAGAACCTATCCATGGCTCATATTCTCATTTGAGGACTTCACTTTGTCTCGCATGAAGTTATGTTAAATTAGTAGGCAAATGTTTTTTGATTGTTTTAATTTAGTTTTTCTAACATACTAAAGTAGCATATACATTTTGGCACACCCGGTGGGACCCCGCATGGGTCATTTTCATTAGCTTTTTTAGTCAAGTTTTGTATGTCATTTGTTAATTTTGGCTAATTTTGCTTGTTTTTGTGATTGTTAGGATTGTATAAATTGGTTTTGCAGCTCCACATGAGCATGAAGAAGAAAAAGGAACTCATAGTCTATCTCATAGTGTTCACAAAATTTTCAAGCTTATAGATGGATAGAACACTTGGAATTCTTCTTCCTCTCCTTGTCTATATTATTCTTCTAATCCATCTACTTCTTGTTCTTCTTCTTGAGGGATCTTGGCCTTTTTTTTTTTTTAAGGAAGCAAAATCATACACGCTTTTTTTTAAGTGCTTAAAATGAACCCCCAAATCATACTTAAATCCATTAAAAACTAAAAATTTGCAAAAAAATCTTTTAACAAATGAAACTAAATCAATCCAATCATTTGCATCCTTGCAACATCAAGGTTTTAGATGCATTCATGCAAAGTTAGGAACACTTCATTTTTGGAAACTTAAAAAGAACTTCAAGTTTCCATTTCAAAAGGTTCAAAATCAACACTAAGTGCACACAAAATTCTAAATCAAACTAAAAGCATCAATCAGGGATAAAATGAACTTCATTTGCAAATATTTTAAAGTTCTTTTAAAATCTCATGAAAACTAAGAGTCCTAAATGGTTGCCAAAATTGTCTTAAAAGCTTTGCTATTTGTTCCAAACAAATGTCTTGTTGCAAAATCTTGAATGTTTCCTAGGTTTTTCATGCATCAAAACAATCTAGGAATATCATTTTTGGGCTTAAAACATGCAAACTAGAACACAAAATCTTGAATGAAAACCAAAGTCCAAAGAGTCATTTTTTTTGAGTAAAAAACAATCTTGAATGATCTAAATTTTACAGAAAAGCATCCCTATTCCTTCCTCTTTGAATTTCAGTTCAAACAAACTCAATCTTGAATGATCTAAGGTTAAAACAAAACACTTCAAAGTTCTTAAAACAACACGCAAAACCTCAATCTTGAATGCTCGAAGGAAAGAACTTGAATGTTTAAACACTCATCTTTGAATGCATGTTGCTAAAATCACTCTTGAGTGCCATGGATTAAAATCAATTTTGTTTTTTTTCATTGGAATGCATAACAAATCCAATCTTGAATGTCACAGATCAAGTAATCATTATCATACATCACACTTCATCTTTTGGGGCATAAAAAGAATCCACATTTTAGAAACTTTCTAAGTTATAAAAACAAATAAAGACACTTTGATTGAGTTTGTTGTTGGACTCACCCTCTTTAATCACCCATCATTCTAACCATTGGTTGCAATATCAGCACCATATATGTGGATGGGTCTACCTAAGAAGGTGTTAAATATTCCACAAAAAATCAAACTCCACTCACTTGAGTTTTTATTGGTTTTTCTAAAATAGAAAATTTCTTGAATGCACATTAGTCTCACTAACACTTCATTTGGGCATAAAAATTGAACAAATCTTGACAAGGAGGGCCTCCAGGTGCATGCTTGAAATCGAGCTTTACACACATCTTTGTTTTGGCCTTAAAATAAACAAATACCAACTCTTGAATGCCTTAAAGGAAATTAATCGATACTTGATGTGGAGGGCCTCTGGGTGCGTGGGTTTACTTTCTTGTTGACCCTAACTCTCCTTTGCGTATTCATTCTTTGATCACTTCTCTTTTTTTGGTGCATTTCAAATTGGAATTGAACCTTTACATCTTAATCACGTGTATTTTCAAAAAGTCTAAATCAAAAAACTTAAGCATTAGTTGGAAAAGAACTCTGTCTTTTAGCCTAAGATCATCCAAGTCTTCTCTACCCTTGTCATCTTTTGAGGCCATCTTGGGTGCATAAGATTAGTATCCAAAATCTTGTTTAAGTTTTAAGAGGCCTGCTCGAGGATTTCATCACCCCTTGGGACAACCTCAACTCCAACGTTCTGGCAGAGTATAAAGATCGGGAGGTGAATCCAGAGACACCTCTTTTGGGATCAAAATTCTGTCACTCGGGCTAAGCCTCAAGTAATTTTATACCCTTGAGAAGTGAAAGAAAAGAAGTGGGTTACTGCTCCTCTTGCATGTGTGACATCTTTTTGGTTTCATCTATGGATTTGGGCCTCACGTACCTTGCGTGTATCGAGGATTCCCTAGCTAAACCAAATCTCATCCTTGTAAAAAGCTTCCTGGGATGTTGGTGTGTTTGACGTGCTTGCTCCAAACTTTTGTCTACTTGTTTGTTCATAGCTTTTGAATGAATGTTTGCCAACTTTGGTCAAAATCCCAGAAAAGCAAAAATCTCCCAGCTCAAGGCATACTTAGCATAGTCACTACCTCATCAGAAAATCATCCAAGCTCCCCTGCCACAATCGAATCTATCTAGTTCTTTGCCTTAGAACAATCCCAAATCCAAAGTCCATCCAAATCATCCCCCCAACTAGCTAGCAACCCAATCCAAAATCACCCAAGCCTTTAAGGAATTGTT
The DNA here is from genome assembly GCA_028749045.1 of Cupressus sempervirens. Lineage (NCBI taxonomy): Eukaryota > Viridiplantae > Streptophyta > Pinopsida > Cupressales > Cupressaceae > Cupressus > Cupressus sempervirens. The sequence goes on from CM053784.1 coordinate 345,285,192, forward strand.
ATTACTCTGCCAGAGTTTGCTATCCAATCAATCTATCCAAATCCCTCAATCTCCCCAAGGTTATCCCTTTGATAGAGCTTTGTCTAGGGTAATCTAGCCTTGTCACTTGTCATCCCTCATCACCTTAAGCTAAAGGTTGGGATCCACAAGTGGTCAATCTCGTGTCATGCCCATAGGATCATTTGTCTATCCTCAAGTTGACACCAAAAGCCACCAATCCTGCAAATAGGAAAGCAAAACTCTCACTTTCTGATAGCATACCCTTGAAGTCTTCCATCCACAAGAAAGCCAAAAATCTCCAGCCAATCCTCCTTAGGTCTGTCATGCAGCTTTGACTCTCCCTAGGAAATCTTTCATCAGCCAATCCAAAATTTGCACTTAATCCAAATCCAACCATGAGCTTCCATGTTCATCCATATGCAAGACCCCATCCCCATCCAACTCATCATCAAAACATGAAATCCCAACCCTATCATGATGAGTTTGGTCACATTGTCCTTTCTCTCACTACATCCTATTCCAATGATGATGAAAATCTTGTTGACTATGACGAGTATCTTGAGAGCCTTAGATGCCCTCCACCAACCATCCCCCAAAATCCAAGAATTCCTCCAAACTATCTAGTCATGCCATCTCATATCCCAGCTTCTCCTCCATCACCCAATCAACCAAGCTTCCAATCTTCCACCCGATCACACCAGCTATTCCTATCAATCCACCACCTCCACCTCTGACACATGAGTCTCCTAGGAATCTCCTAGAGGAAATACAAGAAAAGCTGCCTCCAATAGTCAATAAGCCATGTCATCTAATCCAACCATGTGAAGTAGTTAGTGATGAAGCTTCCTCATCTATAATATCACCTCCATCTCCCATAGCTATCATCCCCATACCATCCATCAAATTGCTTAAAATCCTTCCACTTCCCGCAAGCATCAAAATCCCACCACCTGTTAAATCCCTTCAAATCCTATCCACATCACCTCCAAGCATTTCCCAAATCTCCCATAATGACCCTTATGCATCCATCTTCTACTCACCCATCTCTACTACCGAATCTCCCATCTATCCATCCACTGCCTTTGAGGAATCCATCCCTTAACCTCCTATCGCACCATCCACTCCAATCCAATCCTATCAAGATTCTGCCCAAAAGCATGTTGACATCCCCCAAAGCATAAATGAAGATATCATCGTACCATGTCTTCCATCCATAGTGCAATCACCATCCCCTCCATCTTCAAAACCTCAAGCCATACCTCCTCTACTGTAGGATATCTTTTCATCCCATCAACTAAATCAAGATCCTATCCTACCATCTCCTCCACTCCATGCTTCCATCTTACCACCTATCCAAGCTATTCCACCATCTATAATATACCCTCTTGGTTCACTTACATTCATCCATGGTGGCCCCCTTTCAGCAGAAGAATTAAGAACAATATCTCCCTGTTGCAGTACATCTAATAAAGCACTTTTACCATTTTCTACAAGTAAAAAGTTTCCTTAGCTCATTCAAATTCTTAATCAATGGCATTATCAAGGTCAAGGTTTAGGACCACAAGAGAAAGGAATCAAAAAGCCTATTATTGCACAAAAGAATCCAAGATTTCATGGTCTTGGATATGTATCCAAAGGCTCACCATCTAAAAGTGTTGGTACACGCCATCCCCAAACTAAGCCTATCTCCAGGCCCACCATGCCAGTCTCCTATCACTCCTTCAAGAAATCTTATGTCATCCCCCCTCCACCATCTTTGCAACCCAAAAAAACCTACCATATCCCCCCTTCATCCACTAAATCCATTTTGGGTCCCCATGTCCCAAAATCTACCATCCTCCATCCTCCTATCAACCATCATAAAAATCCTATTCCCTCCATTCCTACGCAAGATCAACAAAGGCACATATCAGGGCACATCATCCATCATCATCCCCCTACATGCTCTTCCATATCCTCTCCATCTCACAAAGCTTCTCCTAACCATCTTCCCAAAGCTTACTACAACAATGTGAATGCCAACTTCAAAATGCATAAAGCTAATAATCCACATCCTAGGAAATCATATGTCTATTCTAAAAGACATACTCCAAAAAGACTAAATCCAATCAAAGAACGCAAAACAATGCAAAAGCCTATGAAAAGAAAATCCAAAACCATGTGGATCCCAAAGAAAAAAGTTGAAACCCAATGCATAATGGCATCCACCATTGCTAATCCCCCATCTAGTGATTCATGTCCCCCATCTCCTAACTCCATCTTGGGTGCCTATATCCCCAAGCATGCTTCCACAAATCCTCTATCAAGCCCGCATCTACCATCTATCCCCCATATGCTCTTTTCACAACCATCCCAACATGTGCCAATGTTGATCCTGCAAGCATCCCCATCTCATGCTCCTTTCTAGCCTTTTCATCCCTCCATTTGCTACCATCAATCCCATCTAATATGATCTATTGCATAAATCACACATCCGGTGTACCAACAGCTAGCAACAAAATTGAACATTCCAACAGCCAGTGAAAAATCCCAAAAAAGCCAAAACTAGCTGAAGAAAGCCAAAATCATTCTAGCTAAGTCCAAAGTCAAAAAGTCAAAAAAGAAAAGAAAAATAAAGCGTCTACTAGTGAAAACTTGGCAATTCAAGCACCTTGGACAAGTACCATGATGAAAACTTGGCAAACAAGCATCATGCGTAATCCAGCCATCCCTAGCTTAGCCTATCATCCTCATGCTTTTGCTCACATCTTGCCATCTAGCTCCATCTTCCAATTTATCCACCTATCTTTCATCCTCTAGCTTTTATCTATCACTATCCACTTATCTTCTGTAACCTCATCCCATCATCCCCGCTATCATCCATCTCCCAAGTGCCTTCAGCTTTTCTATCCTAGCTTGAATCCTATCACATCCATTGTAAGACCTCCTTCCTCATGTCATCTTATGACTGGGGGCACTGTATTCCCTGGAGATCTTGTCTTGTCCATCATCCCTTGTCATTGGTATCCTGCTCTAGGCTATCCTCATGCCAATCCAATGTCATCCTCTCATTAGCCATTCACTCTAGTGCCATCTATTAGCTTAGCTACCACCAACCTTAGCATTGTCCCCATCCTTGGTCCCACATCTATCATCATCATTGGATGCATCCTGCCAAATCCATATCTTCCACTATCACCTCATCCTTATCTTCTGCATCTTGCACCAACTTGAGCCATCGCGCTATCTTATCATCTGGAGCTCCTGTACAGCTTGTAAATAATCTTGTATCCAATGCTTGTATCATAACTTGTATCATAGCTTGTATATCCAATCTTGCCCAAAATAGCTTATACATTTGTACCATATCTTGGTCCATCAGCTTATACATCCTTTTTAGCTTAGTACCACTGTATCTATCCAGCTTTCATATCAGTTCATCCTTGATTAGCATCTTGCACACATCGCACAAATCTTGGTTAGCTATTCCAATGCATCCTTTAGCTAGTTCTCCTATCACCAAAGTGTTATCCTTCTCAGTTCCGCTTGCCAAGTGCATCACTCATCTAGATCCATCAGCTTAGGTGCTCTCCTATAGATCCTTGTAGGATATAGCTTTCCTCATGTTTGATCTTAGTCCGTTAGTAACTTGTCCTACCCATCTCTTTGGCAAATGGTTCTCTTTTGGATTTTCACTTTCTTTTGATTTGGAATCTTCCCTTTGGGTCTTGAGGTATCTTTTCCAAGCAATCTTTTTGTTCCCTCCTCAAGGTTGCCACGATCTTCCATATCATGGTATACTGTGAATGGGCAATCTGAGTGTAAGGTTTTGATCAGGTCTTTTGTTTGTTTCTTTTTTGCTTGTGGGTTACCTGGTGTTGGTTCCACGCTATTTCCTCTGAGTTTCATGTGTGATGCTGGGGCAATCCTTGTGTGTTTGTTTCAAGTTAGTCCGTTAGTCCTCTAGACAGTTGGTGACATAGCCTTGATGTTCTTGGTAACCTTGGCAATTAACCAACAGTCCTATAGCAAATCTAGTGCTCAACTACATGGTGGTACTTCTCTTTGAAGTATCCCCCTACTCAAAAAGCTTCAATTGAATCCCTTCATCTCCATTATCCCCCATCCATATCCAACATCTGTCTCTCCTACCCCAGCTTATGCATCAGTATCTCTTTGAATCAATCTTCACTTTTAGCTTTAGGGATCCACAATCCTAGTCTTAGGGATCCACCAATCCAATCAATCCACCAAGCCTCATCTTTCGAGATCCACAGTCCTAGTCCTAGGGATCTCTGAAACCCATCTTCCACCAATCCGACTCTTTGAAATCCTATTGCATCAACTTTATAATCCCCTCATCCTTCTCCCTATCTTGGATTCCTTTTTATAGCGCTCCACTCCTTCATCCTCCACCTTGTCTAAAGTCTTAAGCTTGCTTCCTCTTGTGCATCTGATTCTCCTTTATCATTCTCCCATAGTGAGAGTTTGAGCTAATTCAGCCCCTTCTCTTTGCCAATCTAAGTCTCCTTGCTTATCACAAATTCTTGTATTTTTCAAGAAGCTGTCGAGCCTCATTTTCTCTCCCAACCGCCTTCTTGAGGAGGCATCTCATAGTCTAGTCTCTCCTTCCTATCCAAGACTAGGGAAACTTTGTTGCTAAAACATCTTCCTCATGTTGTTTATATTCAAACTTCTATGAAATAGTGTTATCTCAACACTATGTAAAAGAGGGGCAAAATGTAGACACCTAAATCCTTTAGAAAATAAAGTATTTTTATTTTTTGAATTAGTCACTGATGACATCATCATTAATTAATTAATTAATTAATTTTTATGCCATTAAATCCCTTTATCTTAATTAAAAATATTTAATTAAGGAATCCCTCCCAAAAATGTTTAAATCTTATTTAAACATTATTTTCTTATTTATTAATTATTTAATTAATAAATTGACCAAAATTTCTAAAATAAATAATTTATTTATTTTTTGCCCAAAACTTGGCCAATTTCCTTAAGACCACTAACCTCTTCCAAAATCTTCTAATCCTTCTTTAATTTCGATTAAAGGCTAATCGCATCATTTCCTACCCCTAATCCCAACCCAAAATATTTAATTAAGATTAAATATTAATCCTCATGTTTATTAATTTTTTTTGAATAAATATCTCCTCAACCCAAACCCTTGAAATAAATAAAACTTTATTTATTTCCTAAAAACCTTATTTATCCTCATCCTAAGAAGTTCTAGACTCTTCTAGGAGTCTTCATCCTCATCCAAAGCCTAGACTCTTCTAGAAGATGTCAATCCTTATCTTTGACCCTAATCCTAATCCCCCCTAACCTTGTCACATTCCCTAAACATGGGTTAAGACTTGCTAACCCAAGCCAAAGCCAACAAATATCTCCTCCTTCACCCACCCTCATTTATTGCCATCCACTTGCCTATCCCTAAGCTAATCCTAAACCATCCTAATCCATCCTCTAATCATTTGCACAATCCTAAGCAAGCTTAAAACCTTTCTAATCCAACCCAAGTCAAAATTCCTCACCCTCCAACATAAATGACCCTCAAATATCTCTTACACTCTCCTTCAATGCTCTTACAAAGCACTTATGAAAGGTCTCTATGAAGATATTATCTCTTGAGTCTCCTTTGTTGACTCATCCTTGCCCTTTCCTCCATCCTCTCACCCTATGACATGTGTCACTCCTTGTTTAGCTGTAAAGAAGCACAATCCATGTGCTCTCCTCTCATTCAATCTGTGCCCTTCATAAGCTTTCTCCTTTCCTTCCATCTTAGCCCTCCATCCCTCAAGCCTCTTGCCTATAAATTGGATCCTTCTCCTTTGCAAACACAACACAATCTAGAAAGTAAAGCCATAATGCCATTTTGAGAAGCCATTTTTACATCAAATTCATTCACCAAAACCTATCAAAAATCCTCCATTGAATCCCATTTGAGCATACATACATAATCAAGCCATCTTAGCTATTAGACACGCCTCTACATCAAGTGATCATCCTCATTGAGAGAGCCTATCCATGACTCATATTCTCATTTGAAGACTTCACTTTGTCTCTCATGAAGTTATGTTAAATTAGTATGCAAATGCTTTTTGATTGTTTTAATTTAGTGTTTCTAACATACTAAAGTAGCATATACAGCCACGGATCTCAAATGTTTATGCAAAATTTAAAAGGCATAACAAGCCTTTAACCCTAAAAGGCTTTCATTTTACATTTGCATCTTGTCGATGTAACATCTAGAAAGCTCAAGGGTTTGAAGAAATTTGGTGTGGTCGACATTTTGCATCTGGTTTTACTATTGTTCGATGGCTTCCCTTTCCTTCTCCATATGCATTTGTTAAGGCCTACTTTGTAACAGCCATTCATAGAAGGTATGCTTTTTGAAAAAAAAAAAACAAAAAACTTGTTGCTAGAACTTGTTTTCAAATAACAATCTTGTGAGCATCCATTGTAGCTTTCTTTTGAAATGCATTTTTTGATCTTTGTCAATGCCAAAAAAAACTCTACTATATAATATGTTGCTTTGTTTGAAAAAGCTCTACTGCTGCACACATTTTTTTTGTTTTTTTCTTTTGCATTTGACATGGGTCTTTGCTAGAAATAAAGATGCTTTCATAAAATCCTTTTCTTGCTACCCATGATCATTTAACCTTGCCAATTGCAAAATCAGATGAATTGTATTGTTGAAGTTACTATTTTTACAAAAACCCAGACAGGTTTCTTTGAAGAGCGTGAATTTGTTTGTTGATAATTTCATGTTGAGGAGCTTCTTGCATGCTGCTCTTATAGCTTCTCTTATAGCATAGTGAACAGATGCTCTTGGAAACAAAATTGATTCTTCAGAGGTTTTTGAAGAGAGAATACATTTTTTTGTTTTAAAAGGGTATTAAATATCTCAATGTTGAACTTTTGAAGTATGGTGTTAATTGTAGGAATTTTGTATGTCCATGTTCCATCAAATACGAGATTTCCATTCTTATCACTATGATATTCTTCTATCATATAGAACCACACACCCTGCACAAAAGAACCTTTAATTTGTCCAAGACCCACAACATAATTCAAGCCTTTTCCACAACTATAGATGATCTCTATCTGAAGAATTCTAGTTACTTCAGAAAGAAGATCAATCCCAACCTCACTTACTCCAGTACCATAATTGAGATATTTGAATCCTTAGTTTTCTGTTTGCTATTTTATATTCAACTCTTTTCACCTCTATAGCAAGAGAGCTGTCTTTAAATATGCTTACTCTTGCTGGTCTCAATAACCCAAAGAATATTATGAGTCTAGATATCTCCAGCAGGGTTCAAGAAGGCACGTACAATCCTCACTTATGAAGGCATTCTTTTACTTTCTATGTTGCTTTCTATGCTTTTGCTTCAAAGAAATGGAAGTGTAGATAGACAGAAGTGTTGTTGTATTAACACATGTTACATGTATAACAAACACAATGAATTTGATACATAATCTTTTGGCTTCAACCATCCTTTCTTCCATTTATGTCTATGATAAAAGGCTTTATTGACCTTGCATTATCTCTTTGTGACAGTCTTCACCCTATTCAAAAGATAGGGTCTTGGAATATATTCAGCCATGACACCTGAGTATTAGAAAAGAACTTCAGTTGTTACTTTTCATAATAATTTTTATGAAATCATTTGCCGGTTACACTTACTATACTCATTGGTATCTTCATGATTGTACACATTATTTTTCATTCTTATGCTGTATGAAATGTGTTACTCTATTTCTTTCTTGCAGACATTTCCTCTTCTATGGGTATTTATTTCAACTAAAAAACATCTTTCAATTTTTAAAGTTCATGTTGTGCCTTTTGTGATTGTACTCTTTATAGCAATTCAAAAGTAGAGAAGCTACAAGAGTCAAAGTTCCATTGTTTGATTAAAGTGTATTTAGCATATTAACACTGCATAGTGTTTAAATATCTCTGTGCTCTATAAATGACAGTGATTCTGCACTTTACTGAATGATCTTTAATTTGAAGAAAAATCATAATAGTACTATCCGTTTGCTTCATGAAATTGATTTGCATATGATCTTTCAACTATTATTTGATGTGTTGCAGATCTAAATTCTGTAGTTAACCTTGTGATGGCAATCATTATTTATTTGCTGTAATCCTGTAACATCTTATTCTGTGAGGTTCGAGCATGGGCTCGTGACACTCATAGACTTTTACTTTTTCCTTCTAGTTTACATTCTTTCATAATGAAAAATGCCAACAGATAGAGTATGTCGTTGTAGAGATAGTTATTCTTTGCTTAGATCCTTCAGGATCTAACATTAGTTGCTTTCATGTTTTTGCAGATGCTAAAGATCATGGAGCTCGGAGTTGGATTCTATTGCACTAGGGAAAGAGTGCATAACCAGTCAAAGCAACAAACAATGACTGGTTATCTCTTCTCTTTATTTCTTTCATTCATATGTATCTGTTCATGTATTTCCTTATGAAAGAAATGTAGTATAGTGAGCTATACTCACGGCTTGTGTGAGATCTTTTCCGTTCAACATATTAATTCATTTCATTATTTGAAAACATCAAGGTTTATTTGAAAATAAATAAATACAAGGACATTTTTATTGTTTAAATGAAATGAAAAGAACTTTTGTTGCATGTATACTTAAAATTTTACACATGTGCAAAATTTTAGTAACATTTTTTGTCAACTTCTGCTGTATGTCTGCTTGCTTGACATTTGACTAGTGTTTAATTTGTCCTTATTCTTTGGGCACAGAGTCTAATTATGCATTCCTAGCACCTAAACCAGATACAAAGTGACTTCTAAAGTTACTAGTTTACTTTTGAATGTATGTTCATGAATTTAATAAGATTGTAAACTCTTATTAAATCAATGGGTATGCAGGGTCAGAACTCAAGTATCAACTTTAGGAGTTGTACTATCATAGTCGACCATTTGGTTGGCGTATGTGTAGATGTATGGACTTACATGAATGTATGTATGCAACATATGAATGTGTATGCAGATATGTATGGCTGACAGTTAGACATATTTAGTGTCAGTGATATGTATGTGTGAATGTGTGCATATGTGCATGCATTTAGGCACACATATCTATGCATGTGTGAATGAAATGGGCGGATATGAATGTAAAACAATATAAACCAACAACGTAACTAACCTAGAATACCAAACCAAAATAGAACAAAGAAAAAAACTAAACTAAATGCAGATGCATTTATTGAAAACAAGGGAAACTATCATAGTATGTACAAGGTAGGATTGAAAATCATACCTCAAAACATGGTTTGAGGTGGATCTTGTTCACAGGGATCGATAGTACGTCTCCTTCCATGGTAGCCAGCTAGTAAGCATTATGCTATTTACACTCAGCAACCTAAAATGGCCTAACCCACATGTGATCAAATTTATCATGCTAGCCTGGCCTGCTCTTCAAAAAATCCCATTTCAATACCATGTCATGAACATGGAACTTCGAAGCTTGAGCTCTTCTGTCAAAACTCTTCTTTATCTACATTTTTTGATACTCCGTGGTTTCCATGGCCTTTTTTCTTGTTTACTCTAGTTCCATCAGCTAGGCACACCACACTAAAATAGGATCACCATCCTCAAACAAAACCAGCTATGTAGCAAGGTCAAGTGTGGGTAATTCTATCTCAATGGATAATCTAGCCTCTTTTCCATAGACAAGCCTATATGGGGAGTTTTCTATAATTTTCTTTGGAGTAATCCTGTCAACCCATAAGGTGGCTTTCAACTTTGAATGCCAATCTCTTTGATTTTCTTGCAAGTTGTGCTTGATAATCCTTATAAGATTCTTATTTGAAGACTCCACTAATCCATTACCCTATGGGTAATAATTTGAGCTGGTGCTAAGATAAATCCCATGAGTAAAGGCCCAATCAGTTACTTTCATTCTAATGAAAGCAAGAACATTATTAGAAATAATAGAATCACGTACTCCAAACCTGTTCACAATATCATCATAAAAACTTAGGACTGCTATTTCATTTGCATCCTTTAATGCTACTGCCTCAGTCCAGCACGTGAAATAATCAGTGGCTATGATAATCCATTTGTGACCTGCACTTGAAGGAGGGTCAATGGGTCCTATGAAATCAATGCCCCACTTCTGAAAGGGCCGTTCTATTTTAATTGGCTGCAAGGGCAAAGCTGGTAGCCTCTCTTTTCTTGCAAACATAACACATTTAGCACATTTTCTAACATGTGCGTGATAATCTTTGAACAAATTAGGCCAGTAATAGCTTGCCCTTAGAATATTATAGGCTATAGTCCTAGGAGAAAAATGTCCTCTTGAATGCCCATCATGAAACTTGTGCAATATTTGATCAATTTGATCTGAATCCACACATTAATTAGCACAAAAGGGATCGATTGCAAGTGATAATATCTTTTCTTTTCTCAATCCAAGGTGTCTAGACATTGACTGGTTTTCAAAAAATTTATCATATCCTGCAACCAATTTGCTGGTTGATTATTAGTTCCAGCAGCTCCAATCAACAAAACTGTATTTGCTTGTTTTTCAAGCTCTGTAATATCCTTATCTGCAATTTTCTCACATAATCCTTTTCCTCTAACCAGCTTGGTTATCTAAATATCTATGTCATACTCCATGACACGTGTGATCCAACCATCTCTCTTCTCATTTTGGTCCTTACTTAAGAGGAACTCCTTGATAATTCTAGGGTTTGTGACATGCAAAATAACCTTATTATGTGTCAACAAGTGCCTAAATTTATTAAGACTTTTAACAAAAACAAGGACATGTTTCTCAATGAAATTGTACCTTTGCTCATACTCTTCTAGTCCTTTGTTGAAGGATGCGATTGGCTATTCCAATCCTTTTTCATTTTGCTGTACTAGCATGGCTGAAATTACATCATAACCCCCATATGCATAAAGAATGAAATCCTTACTAAAATCAAGATCGATTAGGACAGGTGCTGATGCTAATGCATTTTTGATGGCTTGAAAATTTTCTTTGGCCTCCTTTGTCCATGCAAAAATTGCATTCTTTTTTAGCATGGTTATTAATGGCTTGAGAAGAGTTGCAATATTAGGCAAAAATCTTCGCACAAAATTGATGTGGCCAATGAAACTTTGAAGGCCTTTCTTGTGCTGTGGTAAAGGCAGCTCTAGAATTGCTGCAACTCGTTCAGGGTCCATTGTGATGCCTGACTTGCACACAACATATCCAAGTAATTTTCCGTCATGCATAGAAAATATACTCTTTTTTGGGTTTAATGAGACACCAAATTCTCTATAGCGCTCAAAATTTTTCCTGAAGTGATCAATATGATCTACTATTTTCTGTGAGTAAATTGTGACATCATCTAAAGAGACCAAGATGAACCTGTACATCAAATTACTGAAAGCCATCTCCATGGCTTTCTGAAAGGTAGCTCCAATGTTGGATAATCCAAATGGAATTCTTTTGTATGCCATTGTTCCCCATTTTGTTGTAAACGCTATTTTATATTGGTCCTCTTCCTTTACCAGTATTTGATTATAACCCGAATAACCATCCAACAAAGAAAACCTTTCAACCCTTGATACACTTTGCAAAATCTATTCCATGGCTGGAAGCATATGCCTATCTTTTAGCAAGACTCAATTCAAATCCCTGAAATCTACACACAACCATAACTCCCCATTCTTCTTCCTTACAGTGACCAGATTAGCAACCCAACTGGTATGTTTAATAGGAAAAATAATTTTACTCTCGATCAGTGTGAGAACCTCTTTCTGCATCAAGGGTTCCAGCTTTGGATTAATAGGCCTTTTCCTTTGTCGCACTGGTTTAGTTGTTGGTTCCAACTCTATTGTATGCTGTGTTAGTCTTGGATTGAATCCTTTTAAATCACTATATTGCCAAGTGAACACATAATTGAATTCTTGAAACAAATAAAGAAAAGCTTCTTTTTCTTTAGCTGAATTTACTTTGCCAAATTTTAGGTATTTACCTAGTGCAATTTGTAAGTCTGTGTATTGGTTTTTTTAAACCAGCAAGTTAGCCTTTACGGATTTGAGCTAATCATCTGAATTGAAAATGCTTTCCAGCGTTACTAAACCCTTTGGTAACTTGTTGTTTTTTAACTGTATCACCTGATCACCATACTGATCCTTATACCTCTGTTGATTAGAATTAGAAAAAACATCTTCTTCCAGCAAAAATTGTAAAATTTGTTCATCATTGTAAAAAACTTGCCAATTAGTGTCATTATTAGGAACTGTAGGCCTGGTAATGATCTTGATATGTTGCTGATCAGTATGTGCAGACACACTATTAACAATATCATATTGGGCTCCTACAACTGCTAGCCTATCAACATGCTAATTTTTGTTTCTAGGAAAAACTAGTATATTAAATGCATCAAAATTTTCAAGTAAATCCCAAACAGGATGCCTATAAGATTTCAAAATATCATTTTTTTATAGCATTTAGACATTTGATTTGATTTGATTTACTACTAATTCACTATCACCATACACTGTTAAACACTTGATTCCTCATTTTCTTGTCCATTCTAACCCTTGGATTAATCCTTCATACTCTACTGTATTGTTGGTACAAGAAAAAATAAATTTGAAAGTGGCATAATATTTCTCATTATCAGGTGAAATCAACATAACACCCTCACTAGCACCTTATCTACCCCTCGAACCATCAAAAAACATGCTCCATATCTGATCTTTGGACTCTCCTAGCTGATTTGCTAGTTTGACCAAATTGGGAATGACTTTGTTTTTCTCATGGATAATATAGGTCCCTAAGTCAGCACTTGTCATATGATAAAACTAATTTTCATAAGTTTGACTAGATGCCCATTCATCAAGAAGAATATCTAGGACGTTATCTAGCTGGGTTCATGATGCAGGAGCATCTAGAGGTATAAGGGCAATCCTGTGTCACCCAAAAAAATGTCCTTAAACTTAGTTTCTGTTTCATGTCTTTTCATTTTTGGATACCCATTTGGGTCAAATAAAGGTTCTAACTCTCACAGTTTAGCTATCAGTGTGCTAAAAAATCCCAAAAAAATAGGAGCATGCAATTTGGCCATCATTTTGGTGACCTAAAAGGTGTAAATTGGCCAGATGAATGTAATTGTGATTTAGAGCATTCTAGAAAAAGAATCAGGTCAAAAGGCCCCACGATTTGAAAGTTATTGTAGTTTTTTGGGTTTTGGAGACCTCCTAAGAATGCTTCAAAGTCAGTTAGGGGCATTAAATGACCTCGAAAAGGGTCAAAAAATGGGGGACAAGCAAACCTGGTCCATAGGGCTATTGAGTGCTTTGAGAGCTTTCTAAAAATGTAAACGGTTCGTCAATCAGAGCTACGGTTCAAAATTTATGCCTCCCGAAAGTTTGGTTACCATTTTTGGATTCTTCTAGATTTGCACCGACTTCTAACGCAGCTTCTGGAACCTTCTATTTGGTCGGTGGATGCCTAATAGCACTTTCTAGAATGTACTCCTAGTCCTTAACCCTCTGGGGTCTATTTAAGAAGATTTCTGGCATTGTAAAAGGTAGTTCAGAGTGGAGTTTGAGAGGAGGTACTGAAAGGAGAAATTATCTCCAGATTTATGCTATTGTAAGCCTTTAGGGCATGTTTTGAAGTTTATTTTCTCTATACTGTTTGTACTAGCTTATTTTCTCAGTTAATACAATTTCCCTTTTTTGTTGTGTCCATTCTGTTCTTGGGTTGTGTCCCCATCAGTTCAATTTTCAGCAGCTGTATGATACTATTCTTCGTCAAATGCAAGTAGATTTGCATTGACAACATTGGGTACATAGGGATCTATGCTATTTTTTGCAAGTTACTCAGACTTAATCATTACTTTTGTACCATATCTAGTCCTAAAAAGCATGTGAGACCAATCAGATGACAAATAGCCACCAATCTTAGCAGTGAAGTCTCTAGACAAGTAGATAGCAAAGTACAGGGGTAAATCTATTACATAGATATCCTGCTGAATAGAAAAAATAGGATAGGCATGAAGGGTGACACTTGCATCTTTAATCATGCCTATAGTACCTACAAATGTCCCATCAAGTTGGACAACACCCTTTTCAATGGGCTGGTATTTTAGTCCTAACTGGTCAGCTATCTTTTTTGGCATCACCGAGCTTGTAGCTTTACTATCTACCATACAGTTATGGACTAACTTATCGCCAATGATCAAGGAAAGGTAGAAAGGAGATAGTTTTATTACCTTATTGGATTCCTTGGTAGTTTTCTTGCTGTCATCCTTCTTTTCATCAGCATTAGTTAACACCGCCTTTGCTGGTTCATTCATCACCTTTGCAGAATTTGCTTCATCCAAGAGAGCTTTTTGCAAGATATCCATTTGACCAGGAATAGCCAAAGTCTCCCACATTGACATGGACATGTTCATCTTCTTCATATTCTCCACTATGTTGAATGGCACAACAAAGTGTGATTTTTGATGTGCTTTAACAGTAGCATGTTCTGTTGGGTTGCGAACAATTTCCTTGATGACAGGGACATGAGTGTCTCCCACATGTTTGTAGCACTTGATGATGGCTCAGCTATATCAAGTGATTTACGTTTTTTGCTGTTTGGTCTATTTCAAGAGCTCTTTTCTTAGCTTGGGTATTTGCTGATATTGGTGAGTCATTATTGACTACACAAATTCATCTCTCTGCTAGTTGAGGAAAGCGGTCTCAGGAGTCGATGCATCATGTTGCTATTTAGGTGCATCATTTGTGACATTTTAGTATCCCACTATTGTATTTTGCATCATTAATGCTTGATTTATAACTCCATTTGTGCACGTAGCCTGATTGTGTGGTTCATTACAAGGACAACACCACTCAAAATACACTGCAAGATTATTTTGCATGGGCACAATGTCTCTAACTGGATTAGTAGAATTGAGAGGAACTGGATTATATGGCCGAAAAGGTCTTTGATTAATATTCTACCTATAACCCATCACATTATCTTGAAATGGCAGCCTATTTCCTTGAGGTTGGCTTTGATTTTGCTGTTGGTAAGGTGGATTTATAGCTGGATTCTACTGTTGGTAAGATGGCCTAGGCTAAAATTGTTGCTTTTTTAGATTAACCAGCTCATTACTAAAGGTTTGCATCATATTTTAAATTTTGACCTGACTATTCTTAATTTCCTACAGCTTTGGAGAAGGACTTGTGGTATTTGAAGGACCTGCCATGGTAATTTCTTAGCTGGGAACAACAAGTAATGGGTTAAATGGCAGAATTACCAATGACATATTGGGCTGAATATCCAAAAAAAATGGGCATTGGAGGTTTAGGGGCTATTTTACTAGCTTGGATAAGACTATTTTCAGCTCTAATAGTGATCTCATAAGCTTGACACAGTGAAACACCTCCCATAGACTGAATCATTATTGAAATATTGCTATTTAAACTTCTCAAACAATAAAGAAAAGCATAATCTACTAAAGGTCTTATCGTATTGGGTATTCTAGTCTAGGTCCTTTGAAATCGATTATTAAAATCCATCATTTGTTCTTGTGGTGCACGCTTTATGGTTGTGAGCTACTCTACAAGTGACAAAAAGTCTGACTTATCCTCAAAATGTCTTGTCAAAGCATCACCCAAAGCATCCCATGAGCCTATAGAACCAATAGCTAGGCTTCTGAACCAATGAAGTGCTTTTCCTTTCAAAGATGCCGCCAATAGCTTAGTAGCCACATCTTCCTCTATAACATGATGTACGTTGCACAAAGTTCCAACATCTCTTATGTGCTCATAAGTTGTAGTTTGATTTTCACCAGTAAAATCTGGCAAACTCTTCAATGCAGCCAGTGGTATGTCATGGTGTTAAGAAAAATTCAAGGGACTCCCTTGATTGAAAGGCACAAAATCATATGCCCTCGCCATTGGTGGAGGTTGCTGTACAGGCTATTATATTGGTTGCTGCTATACAGGTTGCTATTGAAACTTTGTATTTGTTGTACCTATTGGTATAAAACTAGTACTTGCTGAATTTTCAGTTGAATCAATGGATATGTCAAATGACTCAGCTCTTACTGATGGAGTTGCTGAATTTCTGACTTTCCTTTGACGTGTTCTGATATATACATGAAGACCAGGGGCTAAAAGTTTCCTCCTTGATGTTGGCTTTGTTCTAGCAAGACTCCTTCCACATCTTTTTGGAGTTTCTAACTGCAGATATTCAAAAGAAGTGGAACTTCATGTTTGAATCTTTCTCATAAATTCATCACCCTCTACTGGCTGGTTGAAAAATTACTTTCAACTGTACCATCATAGTTGAATAATGTGCTCGTGTCTCACCGGGCATGCCAAAACTGTTAAGTTTTAGGATTTGCACCCTACTAAACTAGTCATGTTCAATAACCCTTACTTAACATTGGATTCATTTCACTATGTGAGACTGGGTAATGAAATGAAACCTCTAGATTCTAGGCCAGCTCCTATTGGATTCTTCAGTGAAACACTCTAAAAAATCAATAAAAACTTGCAGGGAAAAGGTAAGAAGTGATTGAAAAACAAACCTAAAACCTAAAGTTTAAACTAAGGAGGTGATACGCCAGAAGTTACTAGGAAGATATAACACACATATAACAAAGAGGATTATATAGCTCTTATGAAATATAAATAAAACACAATTTTCTATAAAGTCTTGCACAAATGATTTAGGATAAGGTTTCACTACTAAAACTACAACAAGGAGGACAAACAAATACCTCACTTTGATTAATTTCACCTATAAACACATATCATAACCTACAAGAAAACTTACTTTTCTACAAAAAGGTGCTAGAATGATACAGAAAAGACAAGGAACAATGAAACATTCACAAATTAATCCATCAAATCATTCAAAGATGCACACAAAATTGCAGAAAGGAAAATGCTTCAATTAACTCCAAAAAACATGATCATAGTGCTATTACTAGTATTATATCTCCAAAATATTGAATTACAAACCCTGTAATAAAGCTCAGGACCTAAAAAGATGTCTCAAAACTTCATCAAAAATAAAAACTCTTTCTGAAATGAGTTAACCAACTCAATAAGTACAATACCCAACTTTTTCAGGTCGTATGCCAATAGATAGCCTCAAAAATAGGGTTCAAAAACTTCCAAAATGAAGTCCCATAATGTCTAAGACTCCCTTCACTCATAACTTTCCCCCATGACTCATCAAAACTACCCTAAAAATGCTCTAACAAGTCATAAAGAGTCATAAACTAACATGGACAAGTCAAATCCAACCCCCTAGATTCTCTCCATATATTTCCCAACTGACTTGTAAACTTCAAGACCATAATAGGAGAATAAGATGACTCATTTGATTCCTTTTGCATTAATAATAGAAAAAATATCCAATGACTTATGATTACATCATTTAAAATATTTCTCTTTACATTAACACATATGCAAAAGAAATGATTTAAAATAATGTTCTTGCATTTTAGAATAAGAAGATAATATTAAATGATTAGAATTAATCATTTAAATATTATTTCTTTATCATAATTAATAACAAGTAACATTATAAACTTTTAAAAAAAAACTTCTAAGACATCAACAATTAACTCTCCTCACTAATATCAAATATAAAAGATTTCAAAAGGATGTAAAATCCCATGAAAAACCATGGATCTCAAATGTTTATGCAAAATTGAAAAGACATAACAAGCCTTTAACCCTAAAAGATTTTCATTTTACATTTGCATCTTATCGGTGCAACATCTAGAAAGCTCGAGGGTTTGAAGAAATTTTGTTGGTCAAAATTTTGCATCTGGTTTTACTGTTGTTCGATGGCTTCCCTTTCCTTCTCCATATGCATTTGTTAAGGCCTACTCTGTGACAGCCGTTCATAGAAGGTAGCTTTTTGGAAAAAAAAAAAAAAAAAACTTGTTGCTGGAACTTGTTTTCAAATAAAAATCTTGTGAGCATCCGCTGTAGCTTTCTTTTGAAATGCGTTTTCTGATCTTTGTGAATGTTAAAAAAAAATCTACTGTATAATATGTTTTTTTTTTT
This sequence comes from Cupressus sempervirens, assembly GCA_028749045.1. Classification (NCBI taxonomy): domain Eukaryota; kingdom Viridiplantae; phylum Streptophyta; class Pinopsida; order Cupressales; family Cupressaceae; genus Cupressus; species Cupressus sempervirens. The sequence continues at coordinate 345,303,245 of CM053784.1, forward strand.
GAAAAAGCTCTATTGTTGCACACATTTTTTTAATTTTTTTCTTTCACATTTGACATGGGTTTTTGCTAGAAATTAAGATGCTTTCATAAAATCCTTTGCATGCTGCCCGTGCTCATTTAACCTTGCCAGTTGCACAATTAGATGAATTGTATTGTTGAAGTTACTATTTTTACAAAAACCCAGACGAGTTTCTTTGAAGAGCATGAATTTGTTTGTTGATAATTTCATGTTGAGGAGCTTCTTGCGTGCTGCTCTTATAGCTTCTCTTTTAGCACAGTGAATAGATGCTATTGGAAACAAAATTGATTCACCAGAGGCTTTTGAAGAGAGAATACATTTTTTGTTTTAAAAGGGTATTAAATATCTCAATGTTGAACTTTTGAAGTATGGTGTTAATTGTAGGAACTGTGTATGTCCATGTTCCATCAAATACAAGATTTCCATTCTTATCACCATGATATTCTTTTGTCATATAGAACCACACACCCTGCACAAAAGAACCTTTAATCTGTCCAAGACCCACAATAGAATTCAAGCCTTTTCCATAACTATAGATGATATTTTTCTGAAGAATTGTAGTTACTTCAGATTGAAGATCGATCCCAAACTCACTTGCTCCAGCACCATAATTGAGATACTATGATGCATTTGAATCCTTAGTTTTCTGTTTGTTGTTTTATATTCAACTTTTTTCACCTCTACAACAATAGAGCCATCTTTAAATATGCTTACTCTTGCTGGTCTCAATAACCCAAAGTATATTATGAGTCTAGATATCTCCAACAGGGTTCAAGAAGGCACATACAATCCTCACTTATGAAGGCATTCTTTTACTTTCTATGTTGCTTTCTATGCTTTTGCTTCAAAGAAATGGAAGTGTAGATAGAAAGAAGTGTTGTTATATTAATACATGTTACATGTATAACAAACACAATGAATTTGATACATAAGCTTTCGGCTTCAACCATCCTTTCTTCCATTTATGTCTACGATAAAAGGCTTTATTGACCTTGCATTATCTCTTTGTGGCAGTCTTCACCCTATTCAAAAGACAGGGTCTTGGAATATATTCAGCCATGACACCTCAGTATTAGAAAAGAACTTCAGTTGTTACTTTTCATAATGATTTTTATGAAATCATTTGCTAGTTACACTTACTGTACTCATTGGTATCTTCATGATTGTACACATTATTTGTCATTCTTATGCTGTATGAAATGTGTTACTCTATTTCTTTCTTGCAGACATTTCCTCTTCTATGGGTATTTATTTCAACTAAAAAACATCTTTCAATTTTTAAAGTTCATGTTGTGCCTTTTGTGATTGTACTCTTTATAGCAATTCAAAAGTAGAGAAGCTACAAGAGTCAAAGTACCATTGTTTGATTAAAGTGTATTTAGCATATTAACACTGCATAGTGTCTAAATATCTCTGTGCTCTATAAATGACAGTGATTCCACAATTTAGTGAATGATCTTTAATTTGAAGAAAAATCATAATAGTACTGTTTGTTTGCTTCATGAAATTGATTTGCATATGATCTTTCAACTATTATTTCATGTGTTGTAGATCCAATTCTATAGTTAACCTTGTGATGGCAATCATTGTTTATTTGCTGTAATCCTATAACATCTTATTTTGTGAGGTTCGAGCATGGGCTTGTGATACTCACATACTTTTACTTTTTCCTTTCAGTTTTCATTCTTTCATAATGAAATACAACAACAGATAGAGTATGTCGTTGTAGAGATGGTTAGTCATTTCTTAGATCCTTTAGGATCTAACATCCATTGCTTTCATGTTTTTGCAGATGCTGAAGATCATGGAGCTTGGAGTTGGATTCTATTGCACCAGGGAAAGAGTGGATAACCAGTCAAAGCAACAGGCAATGACTGGTTATCTCTACTCTTTATTTCTTTCATTCATATGTATCTGTTCATCTATTTCCTTATGAAAGAAATGCAGTATAGTGAGCTATACTCATGACTTGTGTGAGATCTTTTTCGTTCAACATATTAATTCATTTTGTTGTTTGAAAACATCAATTTATATTTGAAAATAAATAAATAGTGGGACATTTCTATTGTTTAAATGAAATGAAAAGAACTTTTGTTGCATCTATACTTAAAATTTTACACATGTGAAAATTTTTAGTAAGAAGGACATAGCTTGAAAATGAAGGACTTTTAAGATTATATCATTGATAATGAAAATTGTGAAGTAATCGATTCTTGTATTATGAGAATCAATTATTTCAAAATTTTCATAAGGTGTCACATTCTCCAACTTCCACCCTATCATTGTACGTGTGAAGGGCATCTTTCCCATCATTCTTAAGGAATACAAGGTGTACCTCCATCCCATAATATGATACATAAGGGGATTTCCATTCTTATCTTTCAATACCCCCATCGTTGGTGATTCTAATCCTCTAACAAGATCCCTTTGGATCATCCGTTTGCCTTTACCATTAATATTATTGGTTGCAATGACACAAAGAGAAATAATTTCAAAACCATTTCTTTCTTAAATTCATTGTTGCACTCAACCCAAAGAGTGTCTCGCCCTTCGGGGTCAATGACACTATGCCACATGTTGTACCTCTTCATAACATTCTATAATGACTAGTTTTGCTATCCACAATATGTTGAGTGGACATTGGGATCTACTTGACATCATCCCAATTTTTTATCCCACAACAACTATGTACCATTTTAGAAAGGTCATCTGCCATGCTATTTCCTTCTTAATAAATACTGTCTATGTGGACCTCTTGAAGTCCACTCATTAAGGTATGAATTTCCTAAATGATTGGTTTAAATATTCTAGTTGCTATTCCCTTTCCCCTTAACATATTTTATAATTAATAAAGAATCCCCCATGGAAATTAATCTTTTACTTCTTTTGGTTACCATTATCCTCATTCCCCATAGAAGGGTCAAGGCTTCCACTTCATTATTTAATCCCCTTTCACAATTTTTGGCATAGGCCACCACTAGCTTTCTCATTCCATTTGAGATAAGTCCATTAGCCGTAGTCCTTCCAGCAATGGAAAAACCATTGAAGTTAAGTTTCATCCATGAAGCATGGGGAGGTTGCCACACTATTTTATGTTTAACATCAATTTTAGACCTGTCAAATCTTGCCACCTTCTGGCTGAGGTCCCATGAATTAGCCCATTTAGTATCATGGTGACTCAAGGAGTTCAAGTAGGTTTCCAATGCCAGATATCACTACATTCCTTCAAGAGCTTTATTAGTTGTATCACCATTACTAAAGGGGGTTGATTTGTGCTAAAAGATATAGGTTTTTCCATTCCTTCCAAATTTTTAGCACACGAAGGGTGCGGGGGTGGAGGGGGGGGGGGGTGATTTCCCAGAAGGATTTGAGGAACTGATGGTTGGATCGAGCTTTCCAGTCCACAAACTAGTGGAGATCCCTATTAAAGGACCACTAAACCTCCCATTTGGATAAAATCTCCCTATATATTTCTTGACCATAGGGGAAATGAATGAGAAGGTGTTGGATGGACTCAACAACATTATAACATGAAAAACAACAATTGGCCAACTAGAATCTTTTCTTTTGTAGGTTATCAATGGTGAGGATGCTCCCATGCAAGGCTTTCCACCAAAAGAAATTGATCGTTGGTAGGATCCACAGATGCCAAACATGCTTCCAATCCCTTGGAGCATTGCCATCCACAATACAACAAGTGTAAGTAGATTTGACAATGAAGTCTCCAGAGGGGGTTAGACTCTAAACTAAGGAATCTCCCATAGGGACAGTGGGGATATGACATTTATGGATAATTTACTATAGTGCAATGAGAAGTTTTCTCCTCTTAAGATTATCTTGATCATAAAGTCTTTTCTATCATCTATCAAGTTTGATATAGCTCTTTACCAGACCCCAAAATTGTTTGGAGAAAATTTCTCCAATAGGGTGGAACTTGGAATAGGTGAGAGGATGTTCATCAAGTCAATGGTTTCCTCATCCCCTAACACCTAATTTATGCCCTTCTTCAAAAAATTTCTAGTGTATAATATATTCTTACACAATCTGGATCTCGGGGAAAGACTAGTGCAATATAGATGATGGTGAAGTGAGTCCTGCCTCAGGGTATGTACAAGATCATGGTGTGCCAAAAAGTGGCGATCTGAAAAATATGTAGTTCTAAAATGCCTCAAACCATTTCAAGATCAATTCCAACTTTTTTCCCACACATTTTGATACTAAACAAAAAAATAATTAATATTTATAAGGCATACTATATCTTTCAATACCAACCCTATATTGTCAACTTTAAAAACATCCCAAAAATGTGTCTCTAGCCTTTTCTTGTGTGTTTTCTACTTCAAACATGTAGCTAACGACTATTTTTCACCAAAATTTGATGAAATGAAAAGGGTTTCTTAAGAATTTTCTTAGCTTTCCATATATGCAACATTTGTCAAATTACAAGTTTAGTAAGTATTTATTACTTATTTTCTAATGGAGTTACATATAAAGTACTGATTGACACACTACTTAAAAAATAACTATAACTTTCAAATAGTACAATATTTTTGAAATCCAAAAGATGCATCCCATTCTATATTTCTTCTACTATAAGGAAAAAAATTTAAATTTTATAGGTTTTTGAATTAGTTAAGGGGGTCAGACACGAGATTTTTTTATTTAGAAAATACTAAAGTAGAAAATTAATAATTAATCAATTATTTAGAATAAAAAAACCCAAAAATATGTGTCACATCTAGCCATGAGTCTACTTATTATATCTAGAATATTATTAAAAAATATTATCATTTGATTTTCATTAAGGTGGCTAGACATATGTCTACTTCTTATTTTTGTCCTAAATTTTTTGTACTATTGCAAATTAAAATTCAAAATTTTGACCAATCATTTTTTTTTTAATATTATAGATAAGGCCTAGTAATTTAGAAACTAAATCCAATTTCCTAGAGATTCTTTTCTCTGAACTTTTTGATATAAAGTATACAACTAGTAGAAAATTGCATGTCAAGTTGACATAAATCTGAGAGAATTGTTTTGTTGACCATGATCTTGCACATACTCCTCAAGTACTTAGCATGAATAATATTGCACCAATTATTCAAGCTATTTTCTAGTCTCCGCCCCACCTTAGAAAGGAGGGCCTTATGTTCCTGATCCTTCTGATGTTTATCCCACCCAAAGACTTGGGCATGCAGATCTTGTCACAACTAACCAAGCTTATCCTAGTTTTTACCTTAGTCCCTTACTAGAGAAAATTTCTTTGTATTTTCTCAATAGGTTTCTTGTACCTACGTGGGAGTTTAAAGAGGGAGAGAAATTACACTAGTATAACCTGTAAGGAGGTAGATAGAAGTTGGTGTTTCCATGTGTTGCTTAAGATCTTTCCTTTCTAGTCTACAAGATTTCTTTGCATACATTCCACCAATCCTTTCCAGTATTGGGGAGACACCTCCTTTAACCATGAGTGGGAGATGAAGATAGGTTTCTGGTAAATCCACTTCTTGGTGCTCCAAAATTCTAACCACTTTCTGCCTCAGATCCCTCTTTGTGTTTAAAAAAAAACCTTACTTTTTGATAGTTTATTCATAGCCCCAAGACTTCCTCATACTAGTTAAGATGGTTTTTCCATGACCTCACTTGATGTATTGAGGAGGTACCAAAAAGGAAGGTGTCATCAACAAATTGTTGGAGCACCTATAGAGGAATAGAGGAGGCAGGTCTTATGCCTTTTATTTTTCCCTAACAAATTAAATCTTTTAAGTTTCTTACAAGAACCTTTTCCACAATGATGAATAAGGAGATACAAAGTCCCCTTGTTAGAGACCTTGGGAGGAGTTAAAAAATCTCCATGGAGTCCCATTTAATAGAATTGAAAACTAGACCATGTTAATAGTAGTCAAGATTATCTTAACAAAATTTTCTTTGAATCCTAGCTTGCTAAGAATAGCAACCGAAACATCCCCCCTTACCTTATCATAGGCCTTAGAAATATCAAGTTTCAAAGCCATACCTAGGTTCCTACATTTCTCCGTGGAGTGAATAACCTCATGGGTGGTAATAATTGCATCCATAATCTATCATCCTTGGAAAACCCCATTTTGATAAGAGCTAATGAATTTTTGGAATATTGATTTGATGTTGTTTACCATCACCTCGGACACAATTTTGTAAACCGTGTTGCAAAGGCTTATAGGACTAAAATCATCTAGATGCATAGGTGCATCAGTTTTAGGTATCAAAATGAGAAAGGTCTAGTTAAGTTCCTTCAGCAACTTGCCAATTGTAACAAAGCCCCAAGCAACATGAGAAATATCATACTTAACAATGTCCCAAAATTCTTGGAAAAATGTAGGGGGAAACCCATCATGTCTTAGGGCTTTCTGCAGGCTCATAACAAAAACAACTTTTTCTCACTTCCTCTTATGTGACCTTGTCAACCAGATCTTTATTCATTTGATCATCAATGATAGGGTTCACAATCCATAAAATAGTATCTAGGTTGTTGATATCGATATGGGTTGGGGGGGGGGTGTAGATATCTTGAAAATATTTAGACACTCATTCCTCCAATTCATCCTCATTCAAAATCTCATGTCCAATATTGTCCACCAATTTTCTTATGGTGTTCCTCTTTTTTCTTTTTGAAGCCTATCTATGAAAGAAAGATGCATTTCTATCACCCTCTGCAAGCCATTGAGTCGTTGACTAATGTTTCCAAAAGAATTCCTCCCTTTCTAAAATTGACTTCCATTGGGTACAATAGACCATTTCCTCTTGTTGAGCCTCTTGAGATGAATTCCCACTAGTTGTATTATTTGGAGGCTTTCAAGCTTCTTCTTAGTCTCCTTTTCATTGAAAATGTTACCAAAAGAAGATTTTCTCCATACTCTAACCTCCTCTCTAATCCTTCCTAACTTCCAACCAATGCAGAACATAGTTGCACCCTAAATGGAGATGTTCCACCATTGGAAGATACAATCTCTAAATTCTAGATGCAAGTGCTAGATTATTTTTTACCTAGAGGGTATTCTTTTATAATTTTGGTTCTCCTTACATGTAAAAAAAAACATAAATGGTGAGAGATGGTCATCGAACATGTCATTAGAAGGTATATGGGAGAATGTTCCAATTAGTAGAGATTAGAGCATGGTCATGTCTAACTTGGATCAAGTTGTTTCCCAATCTTTTGTTTGACTAGGTAAAGGGGATACTCTAGAGATCAATGTTAAGAAGGTCATTTTGATCCAAGAAGTCTACCAAATCATACATACTCCAAGGGCTCGTTGGGAAATGGGAATATAGACAGAATAGGCATATGTAAATTCTTAAAATTTTGAATCCTTCGTTTGGATGCACCAAATTAGAAATTGAATACAAAGTAAAATAGGAATACATATTTCAATTTTGACCCAAAAAAGAGGTTTTGCAATTCCACCTAAATAGGTGTTATTGGAATATGTATTCCTATTCCACTTTTATTTATTTTAGAAAACATAAATTTTGGAGTCTGCAAATTTCCCATTAAATATTGGCTGAACCAAATAGAGAACAAGAATACATAGCCCCATTTTCTATTCTAGAATAGCTATTCCTATTCCTGTAGCCAAATGGGCCCTAAGAGAAGTCCTCTAGTCCTACCATCTTCTTTGAGGGATATAGGGGGTGTTAAAATCTCCCATACACAACATGCTATGTCATATCATGCATATAATTACAATATATTATGTGTAAGACAAACAAATGATGCAAAATAGTTGAACACAAAATTTAAAAGATAAAGAAAATTATAATCACTTATCAATTACAATATAAAGAAAACTAAATTATTTCAATAACGCAAGGGTGATTTATTATAATTAACCATAAATAAAACATAATATTTTGGATGTTTTCATCAAGGAGTGAAACAAAGACATGAATCAAAACTAATTAATTGCAAACATGTATCATGTATATTGAATTTTTGAGCATGTATGCATAATTAGAATCCCATTCATAATTTCAATGACATGTAAAAATTAACTAGAGAGGTTGTAGTAAACATCAAATCTACCTTGTGTACATCAACAATACCTATTAAGTTTTAGTCTAATGTTAATTTTTTAAAATTATACATTTAAATCAAAATTGGTACTATTCAAATAAAATTTTATATCCAATTTTCTCATATAATACTAGATCTTGAATATTATTATGCACCCACATAATTATGAACTTCTAAAATCACAAATCAACTAACACATCTATAAAATATATGCGATATGACATTTTTACATCACATTTTACTCAAATTTAAAAATACTAGAAGCTAAGGGTATGCAACAATTTAAATATAAATACAAGTGCCACATAGTGGCTTGTATTTTCCTTAGGTTATAATAGTTAATTAGGTAGAATATTAAACTATAAAAATTCATAGTATTTAACAAAATATGATATATTTAATATTATTTTAATAATATTTGAAGATTAGATTGATATTTTAACATGTTTCTACATGCACATAAATTTTTTTAATTTTCAATTTAGATAGATTAGAACATTATCATTCTATTTTAAATATTTAAATATTTGAAAATAAAAATATTTATAATAAAAATTAATTTTTAATTTATCATATAGATATAATGTTATATCTTACTATATTAAATTTTCATTGAAATTAAAAAATTATTCAATATATTTATGTGGATGATTTAAAAAATAAAATAATATAAAATATTTAAAGAAATATGTATTATTCATATAATATGTTTACATATAATATTTATTATTCATATAATATTGTATACACTAGTTAATCCCTATTTCACAAATTTAATTATTAGAGAATTCCATATGATGAAATACTACAACGATGTGTCCATACAATGCTATTATTTATCACTGCTAAAATATTGAGCAGTGCTTCCTAAAAATCCGCTCCTATAAAACCCCAAATGTATGATGTAAAATAATTTTAAGAACTTTAGAAGTTTAAAAAATCATATATTAAAATTATAAAAATCAAAATTGAAAAACTAAAACAAAAAATATTTACATCTAATTGTTTGAGATAGAAAAGAATAATCAGTAGTTATACATAACTGATTGCACTAGTATTAGCCTACAACAAATACAAAAAAGATGAAAATCATTAAAGTATGAAATGACTCATAATCCACAATGTGTGTATAAAGGGAACCAATAACAAGAAATTATTTATGTAGGGTATGTGCAGGATCATGGTGTGCCAAAAAGAAGTGATCTAAAAAATATGTAGTTTTGAAATGCCTCAAATAATTTCTAAATCTGTTCCAACTTTTTTCCCACCCATCATGATACCAAACTAGAAAATTAATACCTTTATAAGGCCTTGTATATGTTTGGATACCAACCCTACATGGTCAACTTAAAAAATGTCCTAAACATGCATTTTTGGCCAGTTCTTATGTGTTTTTTTTCCTTCAAACATGTATTTGATGACTTTTTTCTCACCCAAATTTGATGAAATGAAAAGGGTTTCTTAAGAATGCTCTTAGTTTTTCATAAATGTAATGTTTGTCAAATTACAAGTTCAGTAAGTAATTATTACTTATTTTCTAATGGAGTTACATATGAAGTGTTGATTGACACATTGATAGAAAAACATCTATAACTTTCAAATGATAAAACATTTTTGAAATCCAAAAGATGCATCACATTCTATGATTTTTCTACTATAAGGAAAAAAAGAAAAAGAATTTTTTGTAGATTTTTGAATTAGTTAAGGTGGTCATACACAAGAGTTTTTAATTCTAAAAATACTATAGTAGAAAATTCATAATTAAATAATTATTTAGAATAAAAATACCCAAAACTATGCGTCACATCTAAGAATGCGTCTAATTCTTATATCTATAATATTATTAAAAAATAAATTATCATTTTATTTTGATTAAGGTGTTTAGACATACGTCTACTTCTTATTTTTGTCCTGAAATTTTTGTACCATTGCATTAAAATTCAAAATTTTGACCAATCATTTTTTTATTTTTTATAGATAAGGATTAGTATTTTAGAAATTAAATTCAATTTCCTAGAGATTCTTTTCTCTCAAATTTTTGATATAAAGTTCATAACAAGTTGAAAATTGCATGTCAAGTTGACATAACCTTGATTTTCTAATTTTTCATTGCCACTTAAGGGCATAGTTTGGTTGACCATGATCTTGCACATACCCCATAGATAAATAGTATAAGATTTATATGAGTGAAATTCAATCAAAGGACCTAAGAGTAGAAAGATAATGTAAATGAAATAATAAAAAATTGGAATCTTATTTTATATAAATAAAAGATTGTTAATGGAGGTGGATGCAACCTTCATTATGAAAGGTTAAACCTAAAGAACAAAGCTTTACATAGTATTACGATATTCAATGCATAAAATTTGTATAGTAAATGAAATAATTCTAATGTAGTGTTTAGATAGATCATGAATTCATATAGTAACTTATGTTTTAAAAGTGTCAAAATTGAATTGATTGTCATGGTCAATGAACTAAATTTATTTCACACAATGTAAATAGCTATATATAGTATTTTTATAATTAATTTTTTTAGCTAGGGTTAAATCTATGAATATAAGAGAAGTTAGAGCTCTAAGTGAGGTCTAACTCTTGTATGAAAATTTACATTATGGTGGTAAAATTGATGTAAGTAAACTTTGTTGATATTCATTATAATATATATAAAAGATTGTATAAAATAATAAATTGATATCAATATCTTGAGAAACTCACACATAGTTAGATTATTTAAATTAAAATCCAAATAATGATTTAAAACTATATAATAATTTTACAAGTCATTAAAATAAAGAATGCATGTAATTTCCTTTTTAATCTTATTCAAATGAATCAAAATATCTTTTTGACTATTGGATTATTTGAGGATAAGAATAGATAATATATAATTAATAATATGGTATTTAACATAGTATTATTGAATGCCACAAGTTTATTTATATACAAATTTAATTAGTTTTTCTTTTAAGTGAATGCATTTTTTCTATGAGAATATAAAAAGATTGATTACATACGAATAGCCCATTACAAAAGACCCTTACCACCATGAAAATCCTACTTGTTGTAGTCATTCATGAACTGTATTCTCTCTATTCAAGCGATGTAATAGGCATCAACACTTGTCAATTCAACCATTCATTAACCATATTGTTTAAAAGGAGATTTAATATTTAGAGTTAAAATAGTTGCATATATTGAGGGCTTTTCCTCCTTCAAGAATGAAAAGAGTGACATGCAAAGTTTAACATGGTGGGTATTTAAGAAAACTTTACTTTCTCTTAGCATGTAATTTATGTTTTAAAAGAAAGCTGAAGTGTGAAAACACTTCCAAATGCTAAATATATTATGAGAGATGATGTTGAAAAATTATTACAAACCCTTAAGCTATTGCAAACTAGATAAACACATACAAAATCAGATTTCAACAAATAAACTCACAACACAAGATATACATGGGTAAACCCTTGCAAGAAAAAAACCCACCCTTAAAAAGTTAAACTCAATAATATTACCAACAACAACAATAATTAGAATATAATCCTTGAGCCAATGCTCATCAAGAGAAATAACAGTAGTAGAGAATTCTAGAAAATTTCTAGCACATAAACACTCCTTAGAAGATATCCAAACAAATCATACAAAATGAATTAAGGGGCTAAATATTTATACAGCTAAATACAAGTGGAAGGAGCCCATGGTTTCCAAAACCATCTCTAATGCCAAAGAGGTATGTGGTGTCAACTTGTTAAACCAATGACATGTTGCATATAGAAACTTCTAAAAATCTCAACTATAATCTCACACTACTTGTCAATAGTGAACTCGAGCATAAATATAAATTGTGAAATACTAACTCTCCATGACTCTTCCATTGAACTAGTAATTGCCATGTAATTATTAAACATATGCAACATAGAAACTTATGACACTAGCTCCTTAACTTTAGGACTTCAAAAATGAGCTAAAGGAAACAAATAACATTTCTAGACTAAAAGGTTGAGACACCTCTATCCTAACATGCTCCCACTTGTTAGCATTATTGAGTCAGACTTAGATTCCAAGAAGGGCAAGTAGTGTGCTAGAAGAACTAGCAAGCATCTCCAGATGGAGAAATTAAAGACCCCCTCAAAGTATGAATCTAGCTCTAGTTCGTCTAATAGTGAGGAGAAACCTACCAAAAAGAAAAGACACCACCAAGATATCAAACCTAGCCCTAGCTCTATCAACCCTTCCTATGTCTCTGAAACCTTGGAAGCTACCTAGAATTGTAGTGGGGGGGAATCCATCACTTCTCCTAGGAAGGATAACCCTAGGGTTAATGGGAAGAAAGGAAAACATAGTCACACCAATATGTGGGTGGAGAGGCTGGAGATGGCTATGAGGGACCTAGTGAATAATCATACCACTATGTGCCACATATTTGAAACCTTGGTGGAATGATCCATCAAGGTTATGTTCTTCATAGCCACAACCCTCTACTTTCTACAGGCTAACAAAGAGGAACAAGACCTAGGAAAGACTAGTAAGACAACCTGATCCATTTATGGGTTCTTGGTGGAGGATTGGTTGAAACCCATCCTAGACAAACCAGTTGAAGTAGAGGAGGAGTATGCAATGGGGGAAGCTTCTGAGGAAAAGAACAATGGTAACTAGAAGAAAGAGGAGGGCATCTAGCCCAAGTTCTATTATGTTTTATTTTAGTTTTTATGATTATGTCTCTAAACTTTACACCCCACAATGTTTTTTGGACTATGTCAATTAAGTGGATGAATAGCAATGATGTTTTTAAATGTTTCTAGTTTATTATTTAGTTTCTTATGCATAGTAGTTTAAGGACTATGGTTAATGACATTTCAACTCTTAAAGTTTTATGATTTTTGATGTTTAAAGTTGGTATAGGATAGACTTTTGGGAGGTAACCTCCAGCTGGTTCTCAGCCTTATTTGTACTTTGGGGTTAGCTCCCCATCTATTTGGCTTCTATCAACTACTTCAAAAATATGCTCCCACTTGTCAAAAACTAGTCAAGAGTCAAAACAATTGTCACCTACTCAAGGCCCCAAGGCCCATGGAACCAACACACCGTTTGATGGTCGTGCTTTCTAGGTACCTAACCATGCAAAAAATTTGGAGATAAAGCTCCCAAATGAGAAGATAGTGGTATGGAATTGAAGGCTTGGTTGCATTGGTGAGAAGAATCTTAGAGATTTGATACCAATTAAAAGGAAGACAAGGTGTAGAAATGCTTCAAAATGCTAAATCTATCAAGAGAGATGATAGTGAAAAATGTTTAGAGAGATGACAGTGAAAATGTTTACAAAACCTTAAGCTATTGAATATTAGATAAACACACACAAAATCAGATTTTGTACAATAAATTCACAACACAAGATATAAATGGGGAAACCCTTGTGAGAAAAAGCCCACCCTCCAAAAGTCAGAATCAATTGTATTATTCAAAACAATAATAGGTACAATACAATCCTTGAGTCAATGCTCATCAAGACAAATAACATCAATGGAGAATTTTAGAGAATATTTTGCATATAAACACTCCTTAGAAGATATCCAAAATAACCATATAAAATGCACTAAGGCACTAAATATTTATAGAGCTCAACACAAGTGGAAAGATCTCATAGTTTTAAACCATCTCTAACACAAAAGATGTATGTGATGTCAACTTGCTAAATCAATGACACATTCCTTATAGAAACTTTTAGAATATCTCAACCCTAATGGCCACCATTCCATTCGCAACACCCACTTCACACAAATTGTCAATAGTGAACTCCACAATAAATATAAACTACCAAATATTAACTCTCCACTACTCTTCAACTAAATTAGTAACATCTATAATCATTACAAATATTCAACATAGAGGCTTAGAGCACTAGTTCCTTAAATTTAGGACTTCTAAAATGGGCTAAATGAAATAAATAAATAAATAACATGCTTGGATTCAAAGGTTAAGACACCTTTATATATCATTTGGTGAAGTTGATATGTATGATCTCACAAAATTTTTGTGGTAGAATTCTCTATCCAAATTCAAATGCCCATCTTAATAAATGAGATTTGAGTATATCATCAATATTGTTTCTAAAATACTAGGTCTATTAGATCATAATATTTAGTCCCATCCTGATATGAATGAAAGCACTAAAATGTATTTATGTAAAAGTTTACTAGTCATAATAATTAAACCATTTGGTTAGACGAGTTATATTAGTCAGTGGAAGTTAATGCATTATATCAGTTAGAGAAAGTTAATTATATGTATTGAAACTTGTTACTTTCAAGATGTTACTGATAGTAATGTTAATTAGTTTGTATAATATTCTTTTGGAAAAGGAAAATGTATGATATTGATTATAAAAATATTAGGGGATAGTTTAAACATTACACATTAAGGCTATTTCTTGTGCTAAAAGTGTTAAATAGTCAAAGTTGAGCATATACATACATACATACATACATACATACATACATACATACATACATACATACATACATACATACATACATACATACATACATACATACATACATACATACATACATACATACATACATATATATATATATATATATATATATATATATATATATATATATATATATATATATATATATATATATATATGTCTATGTGTGTATATATATATACATGTGTATTTATGTATGTGTATATATACACACTCATAGATACATACACACATATGTATGTATATGTACACACACACACACACACACACACACACACACACACACATGAGCACACAAGCATGGACGCTCACACACAAAGACATGCAAATATTTGGATTTTGGAAATAAATGACCATTATAGTAAGCCTCTTTTGCTTTTTACATATTAAACTGTAATCATATATATGTGTGTGTAGAGTTTGAAAGATTTTTTTTAATTAGAGATAATAAGTTTTTTATACGACCCATTTGAAATTAACTTGTCATATTGTTTTGTTATGAGTTTTTTTGCCAATAAAATAAATAAATTAAATTAAATAATATTATATTATTGCATAATGATGTATAGTGTATAATAATTTCTAAACATTAATATTTATTACTTAAGTTTAAGATGTAAAAACCCAATGAGAATGATTGTAATGATCCTCTATTTCAAACAATAATTTTATTTTATTGTTAAAATAAGTTAAAATAAAATAGTTATGTGTGTGGAAGTTTTCTAAGAATATTTTTAATTAAAGATAATAATTTGTTTTATACAATACATATTAGTTTTACTATCTATCTATCTATTATTATAATGCTGTATAATGATTTATGGCGTATAATAATTTTTAAATGTTATTAGCTACTACTAAAGTTTAATATGCAAAAGACCAAGAAGGCTTACCATAATGATCCTCTATTTCCAACAACTAGAAAATATCTAAAAATTGTGAAAATAAGTTTAAATAAAATATAACATAGCATTCAAATAAAACAAAATCACTAAAAAGGTGCTAAAGAAAATATAAATATTGAGATAAAGGGATTTCTATTTATAGTTGTCCTTTTAAGTGCAATTAACATTAGAGAATAATTTGGTCAAACAAACTATGGCAGCATTCCATTACTATGCAATGTAGACAAAGGAATTTTAATAAGAGACAAAAAAATCAAATTAACCTAAGAAGTGAACTCCAAGAAAACTATATATCAGTTCTCAAAAGGAAGGACAATCTCATAAAGTGTCCTATTCCAACCTAAAGAATGATATTTATCAAAAGCCACTAGGAATTCCCAAGGCTCTATCCAAATTTTATTACCAATCATCGTGGAAATGAAAAAAATAAAAATCAAAACCACCACTACCTCTTCAAATATTTTACATTGATGAGTCCAAAACTTTCCACCAAAGAAAATAAGTTAGAATTTGATGACCTTAGAATGCCTCATAATTTATTTTGAACTAATTTTTTTGAAGAATAAAAACCTTATCAATATCCCAATATACTAAACTAAATATACATTAGATGACACTATAAACTAGTTTGAAATCAAACAAATAGCTTAAATATGAGAATGATTCCAAATTTCCCACCAATACATCTAATCACCCTTGTAAAAGGAATATTAAAAGAAGAGATGAGTGACACAATACTTACAAATGACATAAAGAAACAACATTGAAGGAAATTAGAAATTTTTGTTTTTATATATTGGGCACTATGAAAGATATTTATCACTTATTATATTTTATTACATGACTTATTAGTTATCATTAATTATTATTCTTTGTTCTAAATTTATTCATGAAATAAACAAAAAATTACTATTTAATAAATCAAATCTAATTATTTATAGTAAATAAATAAATTCTATGTTTATCACATTATTAATGAATTCTATTTTATAATAGATAATTTTTTCATCTAACTTTTTATATTTTAATAAATTGATTTTTTTTTTACTATCTCATAAAGAGATCAAAGTGATCATTTTGTTTTATTATGAATTAAGTTTTCTTTCCACTTTCTTAGGTTGACCCCATAGTCAATTTGTTTGTCGTGTAGTCTTTTATCTTATCCTCGTCCATTTATTTGATTTTTCTAAAATTATATAAATACCTTATTCTTTCATTACATAAACAAATTAAAATATTTATTTTAGTTGACTTCACCAAATTGTATTATCAAAAGTAATACTATTATATTTGTGGTGAGGAATATAGAATAATACTATGGTTCATTGTTCATCACTAGTTAAATTTGGTGCTAAAATGACACATTGAGCTATAAGGTGATTGACTTAGTTATTAATTAGAATTTAGATATATTTTTTTTACTCTTTACATATAATTTTTCTAAAAGAGAAAAAGTGTGTATGGGCACTAGCTTATGTAGACTAGGAAATAAACCTATTTATCTCTTTCAATTATATTAGAGAGTGTGGGTCCAAGAGGATTGACTTCAAATATGATTGACAAGGAATGAGAATAAGGTGGATCTATTACTCCTTGTTAGTCCCTATCATAATGCAAGAGACTTAAGTTTTTTATTGCATTTTGTGTATAAATTTAGGTTTTGGAAATTGTGTCACAATCATTTAACTCAAGCTTCTTCTGCATTTACCTATTAGAAATGACTTTTGATTATTTTGTTTCTATTTTTTCATTGGCTCAATTATTATTTCCCATTGATTTATTTAATTTTTTCTCAATTAAATATGTATTAAATTCACAGGTGGTGGCAAGAGGTGGAAATGGTAGTAACAAGTGGCAACTTGTTGCAATCGAAGGAAAGTCTTATGCATAGAATTGTATGTGATTTCTCTATGTTATTTTAACATCTATGTCATCAACCTATATCACTTTGTTACCATAAATGAGGGTTTCTTTATTTCTTATAGTTTTCACATTCTAGCTTCGCTTCTTTGAAAAAATTAATTATGATTTTGATTTTAATGTATTGTTGTTAGGTCTTCTCCTCTTCTAAAAAGAATTTGAGCCATATTACCACTCTTAAGCATTTATAATTCTTAGGATGCTATTGATTTAGGTTATGTGAATTGTTTCAGAATTTAGATCATAAAATAGTTTTTCAACTCAACAAGTAATAGATTGATGCCACCTCTTCTCAAGTGCTTCAAGTTTATGATGAATCTATAGGTACATATTATAACTTCTCAATAGTTTCATTAGTTTGGGTGCCAAATTTTAGAGTCTTTGGTCTAGTAAAATATAGTTCTATTTTTGTTCCATTCAATAAAGATTTTGTAGTTTTAAAATTTTCCTAATTTAGAGCATCTCGCATAAGAATTTTTTTATTTCAAATCAGCTCTTATAAGTTGTATTTTATTAATTGTTTAAGTTATTTTTATAATTATAATTTTATTTCAGGAACATTTCTCTGTCATCAAATATCATTACATTATCACATACTTGCCAAGGTGTTTGGATATAACTTAGGATTTAAGAAGTCCAAGTGACGACATTCATCAATTGTAAGTAATAATGAATTAGATACAACAAAATAAATGCTTCAAATGCAATGTCTATCTTTTTCTCTTCTTGTGATATTTTGGATCTTTTTAAAGTTTCATCTTTTACCTATTATATGATAGAATCCTTCAAAAGAAAGAGGAATTATTCTTCTTGAATTATGAAGGGAAAAAATAAGAGTTGAAGAGGAAAATAGGTGTTATGAATTTTTTGTAATGTTCATTCAATGGCTTCCATTGCTGGTACTCTACCTATATCCATCGTTTGTACGCATAAGGCATGTTTTTCTTTCCATTCTATCTTAGAAAAAGTCTTTATTTCTAAACATCCCTTAATGAGATAGTTAATACAGAGTCCTAAAAATAATTTTATCCTTAATTCACATCAGAAAGTGAAGCCCCTAGAAGTAGCCTAGGGTAGGGTAGGATGCATAGTTCTTTTAATGTGTTGGGATAAGTTTAATTATGAGATTTATAAACTTTAGGTGCTATAGTTAAATAATTAGACTACATAGATAAGAATCTTAGTAATTTCACTAAATACCTAATATAAGAGGAGAATATAAATTTATGTCAGTTTTTGATCCCATAATATGTACAAAATTAGATACGACAATTGAACAAGAACTTGGATATTACAACATATGAACTTGAAGAGAAAATAATAGGCAATAAAGAGAAAATATAGAAAGCTCTTGATGTTTGTAAGGTTTTTTTTCTCATTCTATGTTTATTAAATTTTTCCATCAATATGATTATTTGGAATTTAAGGTCTTTGAGTTTTATATGGCAATTTCAATGCCTTAGTTATAGTAGCTAGTGTGATTCTTCTAGTAGCCATTCTTGGTTTTTGCATATACCTCTTTCTCTCTCTACATTAGACTTGTTTTACAAACATTAAAACATAATGTTCTCATCTTTAGTAGCTCTAGAATCTAGTATTTTCTCTTATGGAAATAATGAGTTTCTAGTCATGAAAAAAATCAAGCCCTTATTTACAATGATGATACTTGCCAAGGTCAAATACATAGCTAGTTTTTGTTAATCTAAATGCAACATGACTATGGGTGAAGTAGCATGAAATTTTACAACTTGTAGTATGATCTATCAAAACTACAAGCATAATGTAACCATTGCAATCAAAATTGAATTGTACTAAAAATAAGGAAATCATGTCTTCAATTTTATTTACTGTGGAAAGACTTTGGTTTAGGATTTGTATCTTGTCATGATTATCATATTAAGTAGGGTTTGTGCATCTCATTTAATAGTGACATGCATGTTAATAATAGAATCTAGCATTCTTTATATCTAACAACTTTCTTTACCAATGAATTTTGATTAGTTTTGGTAAGTGTATGAATCATAATGTTTAGGAATAATATGAATACAATTTTTTTTTCTTCAAAGAAAGATATTTAAATAAAAGATAAGCTCTATATTCTTCATTTCATTTTTTGAGAGAAATGTAATATTTTTATTTCTATTTCTTCTTTAAACTGAGCCATGATCTTCATGCCTTGGTTTCTAGAGGAAAATGGTGTTATATTGGGAACGTCAAAGATCTTAAATTAATGATTGTGTAACTTTCTTCACAAGAATTGTAGCCAAGTTAACTTATTTATTCTTTAAAATAGTACTAAATCAGTAGCTTTTCTTATTTGGAATGGTTTTTCTTTTCAATTGATTTATTGATTGTTTTCTAGATTAGTGGTAAAATAAATGTTAAGATCAGAATTAAAAAATATGTAATTAAGGAGAGAAAATTAGTAATCTATCCTATCTTCGAAGAAAAATTGGGTCTTGTGTGCTTGTCTAAAGTTTTTACCATCAAGTTGATAAAGTGAAGTCTTAGTAGAATTTCTAGTAAAATTGAAATGAATTCCTCACACCCTTTTAATTGTTTAGGATACAATATTATTGAGGATATTTAACTCAAATAATTTGGGTCCTATTTTTAACTCTTAAGAATAACATTTATCTTTATGTAATTTTTTATATAAACTATATTGTAAGGCATCTTCTTAGATGTTTAGTCTATTTAGAAATGAAGAGTGTGATTTTTGGAGAAGATATATATTAAAATATAATATAATAAATATCTAATTTAATTTATTTTTGATTGGAATATCTAATTTAATTTAGTTAATAAGATTGAAGTGTATAAATAAATATTGATGTTTTTCAATTTATTGAAATTATTTTATAAATTGGTTAGTATTGTCTTCATTGCATGAAATATTTAAGAGATACCACATTCTTAGTACTGTCTTCAATGTTAGTACTGGGGGAGTGGCTCATTGTAGTTTTGGTGATGTTCAATTTATTTTCTTAGTATATAAGGGTTTTCATACTAACACTCATATGGAGGCACTAACCATTTTATATGATATGGAATAATGTTATTTGAGAGGATGGAATTGGTTTATCTGTGAGTTTGACTCCCAAGTAGTGGTAAACTTGCTTACTTTGTAGGCATTTACAGATGTTAGTTGGCCTCTAGCTTTGATTGTTAGTTAGACTCTTCCCTTTTGTAGAACTCTAAAATCTATTTTTTTTTCACTTACAACCTCAAGAGTGAAAAAGAGTTGTAGATTGCATGGATAAATGAGATTTTGATCATGTGCAAGACTAGAATGTTATAGATAGGGGAAATTACAATTGCCCCCCAAATTATCTCGTGAAATTGATGACCTTGTCAATTGAGATAGAGATCTTTGTTGAACTCTCTCTTTTTTATCTCTTCTTTTCTTAATAAAAAATTTACCCCTATTTTAGTTAAAATAAAAAATAAAAAATAAAAAATAAAAAATATAGCCACAATGTTAACACGAAAACCCTTCTCTTACATTGTTAAAAATATGAAGTTCTTGGCAGGCTGGAACCTTGAGCAAGAAAAGTGTGGAAACCTTTTATACTATCGTTTTGACAAATTTCCTATAAAATGCAACTATTGGGCTATATGACTGCAAGTTCTATCTTTTAATAGATGCTCGTGTTATTAAGGAAGTTTGCAATTTTTTGAGCTCTTTGATACTTCTCTATATTCTCTTCTTTGTATTTATGAATCATGTTCTATGCTTTGACATTATTGAAGCTAAAAACTTGAAGGATTTTTACTCCTTTATGTACTTTGAGCTCTACATAGCCACGATCCTTCCTTGAGGGCTTTCTTTGTCTTTTCTACCCATACTATGCTAGTTACTAAACATATTTCTTTGGTCTTCATCTTATTATTGCATTGGACCATGCTCATCATGTTGACTTCTACAATCTAAAGAAAAAGAGGTATTTCCTAGAGAATACCATGATAATTATTATAACATTTTACACTTTAAAATATATCTCTATGATACCTAAAAGGATACTTGTGGAAGCCAAAAATATTTTACCTCATTGGAAATGATCATGCCATGTCTTTGAGCCTTATAGTAATTTTCCATTGATCCTTAGGGAGCTCACTTTCCCATCGAGGATTTGTGCCTTAGTTTCTTGCTCTTATTGTGCTTTCTAATCTACCTTATTTATGAGAAAGAACATTGATATAATCATCTCTTTGAACTTTCATTGTTCTCCATAAGCCGTGTTGTTGTCTATTGTAGATTCCCCTTTCCTTGTTCCAATTTCCATGATGGCTGACATTAAGAATAATATATCACTAAAATTTTTAATTTTAGTTACACTTTTAAATGCCTTCAATATTCATAATTATGTCACCTTAATTTTTGTAGCATGATACATTTTGCATATTCAAAAGATAATAAATTGTTTGCATAAGAAAGTTCTAAATGGAACAGTCACTTTCTCAAAGGTTCATTGAGGCTCTACCAGTAATTCATTTTATTGTTTACCTATGCAGATATATGATCTAGGTTGTGTTATTAAGTAACTATATAACTATAGAAAGGACATAATTTTTTAAATTGTCATGAAATTATTTAGATTATTTTTTTACTAGATAATCTTCCTTCTTACCAATAAGGCTTTTTTAAGTCATCATTTTTTACTATAATTTTCCCACTTACCAATAGTCCATTCCAATGTAACATTAGTTTCTTCTCTTTTTTGGAAATTAGCATTTGATATTTTTCATCATTATCTCAATTACAACTCTTTTTAACTTCTTTTAAGTAATATGTTTTTTTGCCTCATTAGTGCCTATCTATTACCATTTTTAAAAATTATTTATTATGTCTTTTAATATTTTTTTATAGGTAATAAACTTATTATTAGTTGTCAAATTTTTTTATTGTTATGTTAAGATCAAGTATGCTTAAACTCAAGACCTCCCATATGAGAGGCTCACAATTTACTATTGTGCTACAAGCTCTTGTATCATTATGATTTTAACCTTATTAATAGAACTTTTGTTAAAATAGTTAGGTTTTCTTCTATTAATGTTTCATATTCAAACTATTATTCATAATTTCTTCTTTTTTAAAATTTGACTATTTTTTCAAAGTTTTTGCAATTATCTCTGATTAATTTTTAGCAAGGCTTTTTAAAATATTAAACATTATAGTGCTTACCTCTTGTTAACTTTTCTGATTTTATTGATAAACTCTTTTAGGCCAATTTATGTTTATGCTTGATGATTAGTGACAATATTTTCCAGATTATTGGATATTATTTTCATACTTAGTTGATTATATGATGAGACTACTTTGGTACTAGTTCATTAATGTATGCATGATTATACCTTGATGATGATTATTTATAGTGATTCTAGTTATTTCGTGATGTTAGTTAGATGGATTATTTATATGTATTTTCTATGGATACTTACCCCATACTACATGTGTATGGTGTACCTGTATGTTTTCTTTATGTATGACATTTCTAATGTGGTTAAGGAAGGGAGTCACCTGCTAGTCGAGATCTACATGATGAACCACTTCCTGTCATTGCTTGTTTAGTTTAGAATATATGTTTTTGTACATGTGTGGATCTTATGCAGATTGCAGGTACTAGATATCAACTTCCCTGAATTGCTGGGATGAGCATACCCTATCACAATAACTCAATGATAAGAGAGGGGGGATAAATTCTTGAGTCTAAATCCTAACCTTTAAACCAACTATTCTAGAAAATTAGGACAAGTATTTGAGATGATTACCCTTCCAAATTCGTTATATGATGTAAATTCATGATTATAATCCTTTAGTTTGATCTTATATGTTGTATTTTATGATGGGTTTTTATATTTCATCTTGTAAGTCTTTGGTGATTTTTCTATTAATTAAGTCAAATTAAAAGAATATTTAATGATTTAATTTATTAAAAAATTATTAAAATAATTTCAATATTTAATTATATTTAATTAATTAAGAAATTATTAAATAGAAGAATTAAATTTAAAGAGAAATTTATAGTTCTAAGCTTAGAGTGTAATAATATTAATTTAATTTAATAATAATATATTTAGGAGATCATTTTAAAATAAATGCTAAATATTATTATTACTTAATAAATATTTTATCAAAAAATCTTCAAAAATTAATTTATTAAAGATATTTTAAATTGCAAAAAGTGCACATGAATATTCAAAAAGTAAATAAAGAGTTAAAAGATGGTGATCGACGAGTTCTCTCATGTGATCACACAATCAATGCCCCAAATTTAGGAGAGAACTCCATATCAAAGATTGAGAATTCATTTGGCAGGGACTATGATTTTTTGCAAAGGGATTTTCAGATAGAAGTTTTTGAGAGAAAATAAAATTCTCTCACAATCTTTGAGTGGTTGCATATTAGCATTAGATTCAGGTAGAGTCTCATGCTTTATTCGCCCAATGAATTATATTCTTTGAAATTTTTGTCTACATCATGTTTGTTGAATCTATGTTTCTAAATTTCATTTTTGATGAATCTTTCATTGTGAATTTATTGGTATTCATATTGAACTTCTATCTATATATGAGGATTGAAAGATTATGAGAACTTCATTATATAAATTGAATAGTTGATTATTTTATCAGGAATAGTTTTGAATTGAAATATGAATTTAGAACAAAAATTTGATTGGTTTATTTGGGTTTCCCTATTAGATTAAATTCATAATTTTTATAAAAAATATATATATTGGGGGTCTTGTTTTTGAAAAAAAAAATTAAATCAAAAGAAAAATTAAAGAAAAAAAATAATTGGGGAGGGGGTGGGACCCATACCCACCTCCTCTCTTGGTAGCGATTTGAGTTGCAGCTGCTCGTAGTAGTATTGTGGTAGTAGCAATAGTACTTTGTACTATTGCTATAGCCATAGGCTATTACAATAGTAGCCATTGAAGGCTAGCTGGTAGGACTAAAACGCTTTACCATATGCATTTAAAAAACAAATTGTTTTATTAAATTTAATTATTATTTATTAATAAATTTATTAATAAATTTTTTTATTTATTAATTAATTAATGATTCATAAGTTGTTAATATAGTTTTTTATAATAAATATTAATTAATTTAATTAATTTTAGTATAATTAAGTTTTAATTAATAATAAATATTATCTAATAAAGATTAAATTTATTTATTTTATTATTATTAATAATTTTAATTTTTAATAAAATTGCAATTATTTTATTAGATAATCAATAATTATTATTTTAATAATTTAATAAATAATTATCTTTAAATTATTTTAGGATATTTAATTGTAACCCTTGTAATCTCATAAGATAAGGGTAATTGTGCAATATGTTCAAATAGGAGAAATGGGTTAAGTTGTAATGGTAGTATGTAAATCTTATCTACTCGAAAACTTACATTGAAATGAAAACTTAAACCTTATTGTTAACTTAGACTCTGTGTCTTCAAAATCAAACAAAACCATAAAACTACATGGTTAAATGTATGTTGTCTTATGTTTTGGGGTTTGGGTTGACTAGTGTGTTGACTAGTCTTAGGATGTTTACCAGAGGCTCAAGAGTTCTATTTTTGTGGTGATGTTTTGATCCCAATATTTTATAGTCGAACATGGTAATGTGTTTGGTATGCTCTATGATGAGTTTGGATCTATTGTTCATTACTACTTTCTAGTGTTCTTGTGTGAAACTAAGATACATGGTGTAACCTATTTGACTTAACCTTTGAGTCTTTGATTAGTTATTTTTGGATGCTTTCTAGTTGCTTGTAGAGGACTGAGGTGTTATTGTGAATTGTCTTTTGATGATTTCTAGTCACTTGTATAGGGTTGCGATGAAAAATGTGATTCTTTGATTTATACTTTTATGAGCCTAGGGTAGGTAATCTATATGTTAAGTTGGGAAGTGGTTTGCAATAGAGGCCAAGGCCCTAAAGAGGCTAATAGGTAACCCATTATAGGTAGTTAATAAGTGAAAACACCACACTAAATGAGAGTAAAATGAACCTAATAAGAGTATTTTCCTTTCCTCATCCATGCCTTGAGTGTTAGAACAGACTAGGATGGGAGTAGAGAGGACACTTGGTTGTGACCATGCAACACTAGTATGCCTTGTTAGTATGAAAGGATACTAGTGCCGCATAGAGTCACTAGGGGCCAGAGGATTAAAATACTAGTTGGGTAACCCTAGCATTGGTTTGTGCGATGACACTTGCCTACTAGCAGTATAGACTCCCTACGTGTCTTTGTTTGCCTTTGGGTTTAGATGTCGTTTTATCTTGGAACCTTTGAGTTAGATTACTTTTAGGGTTTTTCCTTGACCTAGTTATTATTTTTTATTTTTGAGATTGTTATCCTCTGTGGGACTTGAGACTATCTCCTCAATGTGGTGGGAGTGGAACTTTTTGGGTTACCATTGAAGGGAAATGAGAGCATCCCAAAAATTCATCTGAGATCAGTATGCACATCCTGTATGCAATAGTTTATTGTACAACTTCTAATCAGCAAATACAAGTGCATACTACTATGCCATAAAAGTGTAAACAAACATAGTTATTTTCCCATAATTAAAACCTTAAAGGGAAGTGATTGCAATTTACTGATCTAAACAAAATTTAGCAGCATTACGACATACAGATTATTACTCTACAATCATAGAACTAGAAGAATTAGGCATAATAGAGAACACAAATATATGTGGGGAAAACCTTTCTAGGTAAAAAAACCCACCCTCCAAACCATCAAGCTAATGTATTATTCAGCAACAAATTACAATACATTTTCAGCCTTCACATGGAGATTTACATCTTGGTCCATTCTAGAGAAAATCTGGCAACATAACCCTGTGCAAATATCTTCTCATCTCACTCTTCCACTCTATTGCATTACAACATGCAATACCCATTTTATGAACATCTTAAGACCCGACAACATGCCCACAAAAGAGTTGGGCATTTTTCATGGCTCAACCACCAAGAAACATGCACAATGCCACATGTACATACAATACCAAGAAAAGGGCATCCATCCCTTGAATAGGCAATGACAACTTGTCATAGAATCCGCCAAAAATAGCGGTCACAAGAGAAGTGTAAGGGAATCCATCATACTAACCTATTTTTGGCATATTCTCTTACACACACCAACCACTCATTCTTGGGCACCCAAATAGGCCTCATGTCATACGATGCTCTTACACCTATCATAGCTCATTCCTTAAATAGCTCTTACGCATCATAGGAATCCGTCATAACCATTTCAACCATGATCTCCTTCACACACTTCAAGATGCCGACACATGTAAGTGATCAACATGCCAACTAGACATGTACACTCATATTTACATATTATTTGCAAAAATATATTTTACAAAACAAATAATAATAAGAATAGGAATTATACAAGGTTGAGACACCTTATTCCTAACATTCTCCCACTTTTCGAACACCTTGTAAGAGCAATAGGATCATAATAGGAACTAACCGCTATAGGCTGAAAGGCCCATAGACTCCAAACACCATCTGAACTTCTCAGTGCCCCCTGATTTTGTTAATGCATCTGCAAAATTCTTCACAGTATCTACCTTCTCCAAATTTGCCTTTCCATCTTTCACCATATCTCTCACAAAGTGAAACTGCACATCAATGTGCTTCGTTCTAGCATGGAAAGTTGGATTCTTTGCAAGGCAAATAGCACTCTGACTGTCACACCAAATAGTAATCTGTTTTGCATCAATACCAACATCAGAACACAATCTCTTAAGCCAAATGGCTTCCTTACAAGCATCAAAAATGATGAAACTATATCATCACAGCCATCCATGAAACAACATAAATCATAACATATGCTCTCGTGCTCCAACTAGACACCTGTCTAGATAAAACAAGCATAAGATCCATGCGATAACAAAGGCTACACACATTTTCACCACTCCACTGTGCTCATGAGCTACATAGAAGCATAAAAAATATCAACTTCTTAGCCCAACAAAACTGTGAAGTCATCCTCCAGAAAACAAGATAAAACATCAGCCATAACAACAACCAAACTGATTTGTCCAATCCAACTGATAAACCCACGAGATTGAAAATAGCATCCACAGTAAATGCTAACTCATCCAATCACCCATACCTCAAACGTATCAAACACTAGAAGACTCATGCCAGCAACATAACCAACCCATAAACTGCAACCTCAAGCTCTATGTGCAAACCAGTCGATGAAGACCAAACACATACAAGAACTCCCACTGCATGGATAATGTCAAATCTAAAAAATCAACGGCATACTGAGTATACTGATAACAACACAAAGAAGTGAAACCATGTAGTACCAAGGACCATCCAAAAAGATATGCAAATCCTGTAGCAAAAACACTGCAAGAAACATCTCTCTCATCCAGTCTCCACAAATCTCCTATGTTCTCCACATCCAACAAAGACAAGAGATAAAGGAACCAACTTGTCATCACCCAAATATAGTGAAGTACAAGTGATAATAATTTGACCACAAAAGAGTGACCACATAGCTCCAACAAATCTCAAAAACAATGTTATGTGAACCCAAACATTCAAGAAGATAACCAAGACCAAAGAAAGAAGCTGCAAACCATAAGCATGTAGCCTGTCCTTCTACAAACACTTCTAAATGTCAACTGTGCCATGTATGATCCCCTTCACGACCCCAATAGAAAAGCCACAACAACATCCAAAACTGTTCAACCTCAACAGATCAAACATAACCTAATATCATAAATCTACATGGATGTAAGCCTCTCAAAGAAGATCAAACAAACTCCATTTCCCATTTTAGGAAATCAGCCCACTACCATCTCCTATTGTCATCATAAATGAAAGTACACCTCAAGGAGATAATCATGTTATCCATCTCTCGCAATGAATCCTCCAAAACCATCTAACTGCAACTAAAGATCCACAAATATGAAAGAAAAGATAAAGCACCTGAAAGTAACATTGGGCAATACCACTCAAGTGATAAACTGCCAAGTAGACCAAGAGTAGGGAATGAGAATTCTCCTCCAAGATATGCAAGCCACCCTATGACTTATCAAAGAGAAATATCCTCATAGGTCTCTATTGAACCCACATCCAACAAAGGTGTAGGCTCCTCAGACTTTCTGCTAAAATCTCATCAAGAGTATACATCTCAACAACATGTCTCTAATCTCAAGCGAACTCTAGCCTCACCTACATCTCCAAGTATCCACAAGCACCTGTAATCAATCACTCCATGCAAAACTCCACTGCAACATAGCACTGTCATGAAGTATCAAGCAAATGATCAAAGTACTTAATACCAATAAACTAAAACAAGATCAATGTCAAAGCTCCAAACATGGAATCAGGAACATAATCATGACATCATGATCTAAACCATCTCCTCCAAAGAGATAACCTGCTTCATGTGATCATATCAAATACCTGTATCATGTCACAACTCTAAACTAGTAATAAAGAGAGAACCATGACATAAAAGCCACCATGATAACATATCAAATAAAAGCATAAGCAACATCTATACCAAGGACCCCTTGAATCCTAAAGATGTCAACATCTCCAATCGCATGAAGATACCATCTCCAACTAGTGAACCAACAAATATGAAAGACCCTTCTGCAACAACAGGATCTAAGGCATCCTCCAACATCTGCAACACTAAAGAAGATCATCCACCACCATATGATGGAAAAAATACAGCGACCGCTAAAGCTCCCACTAAAGCATGATAGTAAGCTCTCTAAGCATATGACACACCATCCTCCAAAACTAAAAATCATCCAGGTCCACACATCACATTGGGTGAAACCAAGATCTCCACACTAAGGAAATTCACCATGTGCTTTAGGACTCCATAACTGACTATCCAAGTACTCAAATATCATCCATCCTCTCATCTCAAAGTAACCACACAAATGCACAAGTGACCACAAACAAGGTCAGCTAACAAGTCTGTACCAACACTGAATCAAATCTGGTGGATATAGACAATCTACATCCAAGTTATCCCACTGCAATTAAATGGGTGGCCTACCCACCTGACTGCATAACTTGTAGATCCAATCATTGCAACATGCAAATCCACTATCACATTAGTGACATATACAAATGAGATCAAAGAGAATAATCATGTAGACAACATGACTCAAACACCAGATCAAGCACAAATCTGATTTGCCAATTATGTCCACATCAAACACCATAGTCCAGGAATCCAACAAAACATCACCACAAAAATGTTGAGTGACTGATCACTTACCAACATCTCTTTGCAGAGAAAGGAAAACACCTCCTCTCACCATGCACAAGGGATGCATGCATGTAGAACTACAACCATCTCATCTGGTACCACTCTAAAGGAACAAGAGTCCAAAAAATAGCTCTTCAGTAGATCTACAAAAAACCACAAGCTTTTTATTTCAACATGCAAAACTTGCAAAAAAATTGTGTTTAAGAACACCCATGCACATCCACACCCACTTCTCATCTGGAAGACTCAAAGTCTGAAAAAAAACTTACCAAACAACTGAACCTAGAATAATGGATTATCATAGATGAACATCACCATAGATTTTTAGGAAAATATATAAACCCCTCGAATCCAATGAACAAGAATCCAAGCCATGCATGTATAAACATCCAAGAGGAAAACATAGTACTGGAACTTCAGGCCCACTTGTAGACCAATCCCACAATTACTACTAGTACATGCATCTGAGAGAGAGAGAGAGAGGTTATCCAGAAGTTTCCAGATCATCCAATGATCAACTCCATAGTTTCAATGCATTCTAGGTAACAAAAAAGATACCTTTAAATACCCATGCATCAAGAGTTATTCTGCTGTCAACCAAGAGCTCTAGATCAATGTCATTTCAACATGACCAACTATATTTTCTCTATCTTCACCATCCTTCAAGAAATGTCTGCTGTCTCCTGAAAGAATAAATCAATTGCAAGACTTCCACTAATCAAAGGATTAATTATTAGTTAATTTCTTCAAAACAAACTTCTTCAAGCTCTACAAGCTAAGAAATCTTAATAGAAGAAATACCCAGAACCAAAAACTCTATGAATCCTCCCATGCAAACAACATGCAATTCACAAAAATGGGCTCTGATACCAATTGAAGGGAAATGAGAGCATCCCAGAAATTCATCTGAGATCAGTATGCACATCCTGTATGCAGTAGTTCCTTGTACAACTTCTAATCAGCAAATACAAGTGCATACTACTATGCCATAAAAGCGAAAACAGACATAGTTGTTTTCCCACAATTAAAACCTTAAAGGGAAGTGATTGCAATTTACTAATCTAAACAAAATTCAGCAGCATTACGACATACAGATTATTACTCTAAAATCATAGAACTAGAAGAATTAGACATAATAGAGAACACAGATATACGTGTGGAAAACCTTTCCATTTAAAAAACCCCACCCTCCAAACCATCAAGCTAATGTATTATTCAGCAACAAATTACAATACTTTTTTAGCCTTCACATGGAGATTTACATCTTGCTCCATTCTAGAGAAAATCTGGTAGCATAACCCTGTGCAAATATCTTCTCATCTCACTCTTCCACTCTATTGCATTACAACATGCAATACCCATTTTATGAACATCTTAAGACCCAACAACATGCCCACAAAAGAGTTGGGCATTTTTCATGGCTCAACCACCAAGAAACATGAAAAATGCCACATGTACATACAATACCAAGAAAAGGGCATCCATCCCTTGAATAGGCAATGACAACTTGTCATAGAATCCGCCAAAAATAGTGGTCACAAGAGAAGTGTAAGGGAATCCATCATACCAACCTATTTTTGGCATATTATCTTACACACATCAACCACTCATTCTTGGGCACCCAAATAGGCCTCATGTCATAAGATGCTCTTACACTTGTCATAGCTCATTCCTTAAATAGTTCTTACGCATCATAGGAATCCGTCATAACCATTTCAGCCATGATCTCCTTCACACACTTCAAGATGCTGACACATGTAAGTGATCAACATGCCAACTAGACATGTACACTCACATTTACATATTATTTGCAAAAATACATTTTACAAAACAAAAAATAATAAGAATAGGAATTATACAAGGTTGAGACACCTTATTCCTAACAACCACGAGGTCGGGTGATAGTGCTTTTTTAGTTTTACCATTGAGATTTGTTTGTTGATGTCGTGGTTGGAGTTCCTTGTTCTCATTTCTTTTTATTCTATTTTTGTGTATTATGATGGATGGTTATATCTATATGATGGATGATTTTACTTATTGTATTTTATTTTGTTTCATGGATCTGAAAGGGATGATGTACTTTATTTTATAAATGTATATTCTTTTAGCCTTTCATACCCTGTGACATGTATAGTGGATGATTATGCATTCTGAATTAATGCCAAGTGGCACTCAGAACAAATGTATATTATTTAAATGGATTTGAACTTGTAGCTATTCTTTTATGTGGATGTGTTATTTATTGGACTTAGTATTATTTAAATTTAAATGTGATTCAACGTCTTGGGATCCTTAAGGAATTTAATCTATTATGTGTTCCTTATGGATGATTGTATGTTATTGCTTCTACTATTTTATCATTATTGTTATATGTTATCTTTAAAAAAAAATATTTGAAAAACTTAATAAAACTTTTGATTAGTTCTTTTGAATCCCTTGGCGGGGCATCACAAACTTTGTATTTTTTTTTTAATCCCTAGTTTTAAAATTAAAAAGATTTCTTTTTGAAGTCTTCATTAAAAATTATAAAAAAATAAAATTTTTAATACAACTTTTAAAATTTAAACTTAGCTTCAAAAAATTATACCGCTAAAGTATTTTTTACTTTTAAAAAATTATAAAAATAAAATTTCATGTTAAAAAATTATTAGCTAAAAGAAATAAATTCACTCTCATATATGAAAGAGTCCATATTTTTTTTAAAATTATGGTTGATTTTATCCCAATTTAATCTAATCATTTAACCTTAGTTTCATTCTCATTCTGTAAAGAGTCCATTTTGTTTTACCATGGTTTATTTCTTTGGGTTAAATTTAATCTAATCATTAAATACTATTTTTGTATATGCTAATTTTATTTCTTTGAGTTGTCATCATTCTACAATTGAATTTTATCTAATGCGATTTTTTTGGGTCAAATTGTAGTAGTCCATTTACTAACTTTTGTATCTAAATTCGAAACATAGCAATGGTATAATCATGGAAAAAATGAACATGAGCTAGAATGAACTATTTGAATTCAATCCATAGATGAAATCAAAAACCAAAAGTGAATGTGAGCTAGAATTATCTATGTGGATTCAAGCCATAAGTGAAATTGGTAACATCTCTAGTGGCTTCCGTGACATTCTTGCCTACTGAGAATATTGACAAGTTTCCTTTAGTTCATCTATTAGGAATATAGTCAGAACTTGTGATACCACCCTATACAACTTCCTTTGAAATTTTTTTATTGTGTAGTTCTCATAAGTTATTATAACTTCTATTAACATAAGTGTGATAATAATATTGCACAATAGGAAGAATGTAACTTAGGTTTCATGAGATATTATAAGAAAAAGTTTATGAATATCTTCTCCTAGCTAGTAGTGGACACAAGTAGTTACTAATGACCAAAGCTATGGGATAATGCTAAATGACAATGTCTAGGGGGAATTTCATGTGGAAAGAGAACACTTAGATAGATCCATTCCCTTGATGGATGGAAGACCTAATAGGTTTGAAGGCTTACTAATGACTTTGTTCAATCCAAAATGCAAAATTAGGTAGAATATTTATTCTATTTAGAAAATACTGTGTTATTAATATAATATTGATAATTTTTTTATTATTATCAAATTTTGTTCTCTTAAATTTTTTTTGTTTGTATATATCTTATTTTAATGCTTCTTTCTTCTCTTTCCTTACATAAGGAAAGGACTCAAGCTCCATAGAGATCTTGTTCTAGTTTAAAATTACTATAAAATATATGTGAGTTGCATTCTAGATCAAGGTCCAATATGAGAAATTGGTATTTTTTAACTTACAAAAAGGGTCATGTAGAGTAGAAAAATAACAAAAGTTAAAAATCCATAAAGAGGGAAGAGAGGAATATTTTATTTAAAATATAGGATAACATATCAAGTTAAATATCATTTTGATGACCATGAGAAAGGAAGGCCAAACACATATATAAATTTTAAATTTTAGGGATAACAATTCTAATTTAAACCCTCATAAAAAATATTTCATTAGAGAAGTGCAAGTGAATGTCAAGTTCAGCGACATTGAGCCTAATTTTCTAGATCTCCAAAATGTTAATCTATAAGTCTCTAGATATACTTTTTCTTATTTTAGATCCATGTCTCTCAATCATGTCTTGCAAAGAAGAAAAAAAGTTGAGTTGATAGGAGTTTGTCTTGGTTAAACATTATTTTTTAAATTAATCTTTAAATTAAATTGAAAATATATTTAGATGGATTAGAGGCTAGATGTAATATCTTAAGTTCTTAAATAGAGTATCATACTATTACCTCCCACTCAATAGAGGTATAAGATGAAACATAAATGATGATGTTATATAGGTATAAATAAAAGAAATATAATTTTGGGATCTTATGGATGAGAGGATGTTGAATACAAGATAGGTTAAGATAAGAAAGAAAATGAAGGACCTAGGTATAGTCATCAAGATGAAAGATAAATTACCAAAGAATTGGAACATCAAGAAGGACTAGACTACAATGAACATGAGTTAAAATTGATTTTCTTCAAGTCAAATGATAATTATTTGGTATAAGTAGTTGGTCACTAAAAAGCACATCTCCTATGTATATCAATTTGGGAAACAATAAAGTTAGACCCAAAAGAGTGCAACAATTTGAAGATGCAAACTTTCGAGAGCTATATTTTTCTAACATGGGGAGACTGATGTCGGGACTTCCGATAACCATAATTGTTTATGCAATTGTCCATTTTGAATGAAATTTTTATAGGCATTTGGATCTTTTAGAGTTAATAAAAATTCCAATTATATTAGACTAGAACTTTCCCTTTTTTTAAAGCTATAAATTTTGTTTGGGCCTCTAATATTAGCTTTCAATATTTTTCTCTATTTTGTCAAAAAGTTTTTTTTAATAACTCTAGAATCTTGTTTCATTTTTTTAATTTTAGTTGACAATTAATATTATTTTATTTTTAGGAAGCTTTAGCAATTATTTTTTATTTATAGTACTTGCTTTAAAAATTATCAAAAATAGAAAATTTAATTTTTTTGAAAAATATCAAAAAATGTGAATTTTTTAGATTTGTAGTTAAATTAGTGGTTTGTTAATTTTCTTAAGAGATTTTGAATATCTCTCTCTCACACATAATATAGTTATGTTTTCCTTCTCTCCTTCCATCCCTCTGTCCCTCCCTCCCTCTCTCTCTAGTAATATAATTGATAAGACCAAATATATAGCTATGTTTATTCTTTTTTTTTTTTTTTTGTTATGGTTAAAATAGGTTTTAGAGGGACCCCAAAACCTTTTTAGTCTCTTACAAGAAATATATATCAATAAGATAATTGATCCTCATTTTTATATTCTTTTTCCATTAGTATATCATTTCTTATGATACTTTGACATGTTTAAAATATATCTAGCTAATCATTTAATTTGTTCTACTTTGAATCACTTGACATCAACACATCCCAATTTATAAGTCAACATTTGTTAGGATAGGCCAATAGAAATAATCAAATGATAAATCATAAATTCTTAATATGAAATAAAGATTTTAAAATAGGATTGTAATATCCAGCCCTAGTTAAATATAGGAAATAAAATAATAGATTAGAAAATAAATTAGACTTAAAGATAATAAAATCTTTAGAATTGTTGATTTGTGTAAAAGATAAGAACAATCTTATCTTAAAATTGAGTTGAGCAAATATGACAAATAATTAATCTAATTTCTAAATGATTAATCTATAATTGTTCCTAATATAAGTAAGAACAAATAACTAATTTAGACGATTAATAGATATTTATGAATCACTTTGATTATATTTTTATAAGTATAATTTAAAACTATAGTCTCACATACATGTTAGAAATACAACATGATTTGTTTGAACCAAAAATACATTGACTTTCTAATTAAAACAGATCAAAATATCTTCATAATATTATATATATTCATACATTATATTATATTAATATTTATAAACATAAAATTCTAATACAACATTTTCCAGACATGGTCAAACAACTGATACAGAACTAATTATCAAACATTTAGGTTTCTAACTCCAACAAACCTTTCTATAAAATACCTTAATAATGTTTTCATGGATATCATTACTACTAAATATTGTGACCTACTAGGAGGCCCTAGCTTCCTTTATTAAGTTGAACGTTTGGATTTTGAGAGTGAATGGCGCCTCAGAACGTCTTCCCCGAGATCAACAATATGATCTTCCGGAATGAAATTGCCAGTCACTGGGTCAGGCACCCATGCTGTTCGCTCTCTCACATTATTATTTTAATCTATATCCCCACTTCTCCTTTGTTTTCCTTCTTCATCAATACCCTTATCCACAGGCAACTCGGCTTTTGGTGCAGAATCACTGAAACCTTTCAGACTTTCATCACAACCAGATGGAACAATTATAGATTAGTTGATTTGAAAATAGATAAAATTAATTTGTTGGCTAGCTAGTGTGTTGTTGAACGTAAATTGTATCCATAAAGAAAGCAGCATTGGATTGGCTTAAAGTATTTACCGTGTCATACTTTGCATGCCACTGCTTTCAATCTTGGAGGAGGAGAAAGCTTCGGCAGATACCACTTTCACTTTGAATATTGATTTGGCCATGACTAATATCGACTATAGTTTATATAACCTACCACAATCTCTTCAATCGTTTGTGGAGGATGACTTGACTGTTTGATATGTGCTCGGTTGCTCTTCATCCTTTAAATTTAAATAGAAAGAGTTAATAGAGTAAATGTATTCCTTCACGTAATGGGTTATTCTCATGTGATGAATCTAGTTATATTCTGTTGGAAAGAGCAATATATTCGTATATGATAAGTCTTCTCAGGGTCTGTTTGGCTGCAGCAATAGGAATAGGGGAATAGGAATAGCTATTCTAGAATATGTATTTTGGAATAGAAAATGGGGCTACATATTCTTGTTCTCTATTTGGTTTAGCCAATATTTGATGGGGAACTCACGGCCTCCAAAATTTATGTTTTCTAAAATAAATAAAAGTGGAATAAGAATATGTATTCCAATAACACCTATTTGGGTGGGATTGCAAAACCTCATTTTTGGGCCAAAATTGGAATACATATTCCCATTTTACTTCGTATTCCAATTCCAATTTGGTGCATCCAAATGAAGAATTCAAAATTTTAAGAATTTACATATGCCTATTTTGCTTGTATTCTAGTTGCCAAATGAGCCCTTATATTCTCGCGAGAAAGGACTTATTCACTCCAGGCAAAAGGGTTATTCACATTTTGATAAAGTTGTGGCATGTAGTAATACATAACAAAATCGCATATTCTTGGTGCTATAGCATAAATTGTTATCCTTTAATAATCTTATAGACACAAAGCTATCTATGAGTCATATGAAGGGAATAATAATTGGTTAGGAGGAATAGTCACACTGGGCTCCCACTGCACAAAGCCAAACCCAAGATGATTTTGAGGCCAACTTCAAAACACCATCGATCATGTTGCCCACTAGGATTCATATGATCATCCACATTTAGATCTATATTGTTCTCATCAGAACCAACAACCTCCCTCTATTTAATTTGATTTTATTCAAGTAATTTGTTACCATAAATATATTTGCATTATGAAGATAATAGATGGAAAACACTTGTTAAGCATCTTTTGTGTAGAGAAATATCAGTCTCATGAGAACGAACTTCTTCTCATACTGAATTATCAAGTAATTTGTAATGACAAATATCTTGACAATATGAAGAGAACATATAGAGAATACATTGAACATCTTTTATTTGTTAATGTTGATTTTTCATATAGAGAATTTAATCATAATTTACTTTTCCATTAATGTGTGTGAATTGTGATAGTTTTTTGTAATATTGACATTATAAAATCTAGATGCTATCTTTTATATAAAATTTAAGTAAAGAAATTCTTGAAAATAAATTTTTATTATTTCCGCATTCACAATTTAGATCTTCATGCAAGCTTTACATATATAATTATCTATCTAATCTAGATTAGATATGTATTCATAGATTTAATCTTAGTTAAATTCAAGAGTGATTTTATTTATATTTAATCATATTTCTTCCAATACGTCTAGAATACCTAATTTCATACTCATTAAGTAAAGTAGGAGACAATCCAAATCCAACTTAAAAAAATAACATTAACTCCAATAGATGAATAGTCATAGGTACATGGGAAGTAAATCCTTACAAAACTAGTAGGTCAATGAGAACCCCACTTAGCTAAACAAGAACCAAACTAGATAATATAAAAATATGACTACTAAAGATCAGCAGCAATGAACTAGTAGACAAACCCGCAACCACTAAGGATAAAAAAAATAGTAGAAACATACAATCACGAAGAACCAACACTACAACCAAAACCAACATAGAAACCATACTTTCTGGGCTCCTTAAACTTCTCCACAAGGGAAGGCTTCTTTGAAGGATGGAAGTAAGCTGCATCCCCTAGCCCTACCTCCTTAGCAATAATTTGAAGAGTCTTCTCTTTACCATGGGTTTCCTCCCTCCTTTGCTGTAAAGCTTCCTTTGCTCCAACTCCCCTTTAATTTTTTCAATGGCATTATCAACTCTATCCCAAGCTTCTCTTTGCTAAGAAGGAATGTCCTTGATTTAGAACCCCAACAGATCTTGGGACTTCTTTATTGATACAAGGGAAATGATGATCTCATTCTTCTCCTTCTCTAAAGGCACAAGGGCACAACTTACTAAGATTTTCTTCTTAATTGATTCTTAGTTTTTCCCAAAAATTTGTACCCGCTTCCAATATATGTTGTCCCTTTTACCTTAAGTCCAATACTCTACCCTTCTTTCTACCATTGCAAGAGCCTCCAATTTGTTTATATTTCCTCTAGAAAGTTGAAAATGATAGAGAAACCACTTGGTAACAACTTTGAGTTTGTTATTAAAAATGTACAACACATATCACTTAAGGGTCAGGGCTTCAAGGTTAATGCCTCCATCAATACTTGTAGGGAGTAGGTTAGGAGAAGAAAATTGAGGGATATGGGAATTCTCTAGGTAACAAAGATGAGCCTTTAGGGAGAGAGGGAAGAAGGAGGTAGAGGGTGTGATGTGCACAGAATAAGGAGTGGAATAATTAGGGGTCCAAGATGACTCTATAGATTATAAAGAGGCATAAGTTAGTTCATGTAAAACTTCTATTGAATCCTAAAGCTTTGTTTGCTGAGAAAACTACCTTACTTGGCTTTAAGATGTAAAATAACCCTCATACCCAAAAAAAGAGGGAACATTTTGGGAACCTTTCAATTGCTTATCCAAGGAAGATATAAGGGAAAAGAATAATTTATTGAGCTCAATTGACAAATTGGGAGAAGGGCCAACTTGAGGAGTCAAAGATTAGTAAAACTCATAATGCTTGAAAAGTAGGCTTTGGTGAAGAGAGGCTCCACCCTTAACCCTAACTTTCTCAATAAACAACAATTGAGATAAGAAGATCTAGTAGGGGGAAAAAAATTCACATTCCTTCTAAACTTATTAATCATAGGAGAAAGAAGGAAATGGAAGAATTCACACCTTCCTTCCAAAGTGACAAACTTAACGAGAATAGTGGCCACCACTTTCTACACACTTGACACCTCATCTTGATTGAAACCATTCTACAATTTTAAGACTTTCTCCCCAAGTTCTAAGAGAATCTCCAAATATTATTTGAAAGGCACTTTGGTCTTCTTGGGAATTTTAGTACCCTCCATACTAGACTTACTAATAGTCACAATAGATTTTGACATCACTAGGAAAGAAACACTGCTAGTGGCAACCTTACCATTGCCCCCAAAATACACAAATTACAAAGATAGTTCTAGGTTGAGCCCCTTTATTTATTGTACATGCATTTTCATTTTCCATTTCTAAATTATGTGCCACACCTTGGAGTCACTTTTAAACTCCTCATACCTATTCAGCTCAATTTGATGAAATTCTCATCCCATCATAACCCAAAAACTAACTCTCTCCAATAGCTCAAAGCCAAAACCCAAGACCCATAATACACAACTAACCTAGCAAGCAAAAAGTTGCAATCAAGAAGGCTCCACCATAAATTTATAAAGGAGAAATCAATTATGGAAATGTGAATGAAAACTCATCCCAAAGCCAAGAGAGAATGTAACTTGAAAAACACCAAAGTATTATTATCACTTATTTATCTAAAAGTATATGTGAAATGTGTATTATTCTTTTCATAGTTGAAATGAAGAAGTCTACGATTTTAATAAATTAATTGTTTGAAAATGATTAGAACATAATTGGATTTGATAAAACTGATAAGAAATTTTTGTATTTTCTAATAAAAGAAAAAATTCAGACCTACATTGAAGACATAAGAGAAAATAAAAATTGTACACTTGAAAAGTAAGACAAGTGTACTAATTTCTTAGAAGCTAGTACATGAAGTCATTTCTTATGAGTCTTTAAGGGGAAACTTATAAAGGTAGAAAGAAGTATCATATTTAATGAAAGAAAATGTAACTTATTATATAGAAGTTCTCTTTTTGTTGAAAAGAAGACAATGAGAATGATTGAGTGGGAGTTGTTACTACCTTGCCTTGGAGGAGTCATTTCAATTAATCATTGGCAAGTGATTATATAAAGATATTCTATAATGATGATGTACTCTCTACTCAAAGCTCACAATCCTACATTCATATTCAATAATATGATTTAATGAAAATTTTATCTCCAAAATGAATGGGTTCAGTATTGATAATGTTTCTTCATCATCCATTATTTATTTCTATTCATACTTACATCCAATATTTTTAATATAGACCAAATATATTGTTGAGTTTTAATATCTAAAAGTGGAAAGAGATACAATTGGTTAACCTCATAATTATCTTCTTTTTTATGATTCATATGTAATATCATTTTGTTGTCACTTTCTTTAGGGTTTTGTTGATGTTTATTTCTTATCATTTTATAGAAAATATAATAGAAATAGTGTTTCTAATCAGTAAAGTGAATAATTTACAAATTTTACATATACAAGATTATAATTATTATATAACTATTATAATCACTTCTCATCATCATATTAAGTAGATACTATTATAAATATAAGAGGAATAACTGAGAGAGGAGGAATGAATTAGTTACCACAAAAATAAATCTCAGATCCCTTAGATGTCAATAGAAATCAAAACCAAACTCTGTTGAAACTAAAAATACTTTTGTAATTTAGTTAGCACTAAATTACTTGGCAAACACTAAGAATTATTGTTACAAGACAATCACTAAAATAAATTCTTCTTAAGATGTTTAATATGATTAACCTTAATTAACTTAGTTCAAGAATCATAAAGAAAATAACATGAACATATATGGCACTAGGATTTAATGTGGAGGTCCAATTGCGAAAAACCACCAATTGCAACTAGTTACTATTTATCACTCTTCTAAAGTGAGCCTTGTTAGGAGCCAATCTTGTTAAAGGTTACAAAAAACATTGTTAAGTGTGATCCTGTTAAAGAATTTAATCACCCTATTACGAGTGGACTTGTTAGAGGTCTTTAGACACTTCAATCTAGAAATCTCACCTTGTTAGAGGATTTGGAAAATAGTTGTTAAGCTAAATTTGTTAAGAGATTTGATACATTGCTACAATTATTAGAGAGTAACAATGATACAACGTAATTGTTGATGCAAGTGTATTGCTGATTTTATATCTATGTTCTCGATTGAATACTTGATCCTCCTTGATTGGATAAAACTTTGCAACTAGATCAACTTAGGATACTCTTCTATCCTTCCAATTTGCTTCCTTCATTTATCTTTTCAATCCCGAGTTTCTCTTCTTCAATCCCACAAATTGACCTTATATCTTTTTCCTTGTCAAGTTAGCTTGAATATATTTATAAATATTCAATATTCATCCCTTAAGTCAACTAGACTTAACAAATAAATTCATCAAACTAAATATGTTGATTCAATAAAATCCTTCATTAGTTGACCTAACTCAGTTAACACTAACTCAAAAAAGACTTTCTTTAGACTTCCTTTGTTAATCATGTGAACTCGATTAATAGTGCATCCTGAACTGGATTCCTTTGGTAACTGAGTGAGTTCAATTAACATTGGTTCCGTGCCAACATCTCTAAGGTGCATGACGAGCAAACAAGTACCTTTTAGAGTTTTTCTTGTCATTGTACCAACTATCTGATTTGTAATGATTTTCTCAGGTGCATGATGCCTTCTAACATATTAAAAAAAAAATGGCTCCTTCATTTCAGATTCATTAGGTTCACCATGATCTTCTAAACAATGCTTAGGTCCCACTATCTATGACTCAGGTGCATCAGATTGTGACTCAGTTTTCACTTGCTAAAACTTGGGTCCTTCTGACTGCAACTCAAGTTGAATTGGAGGCTCTTGGGACTTGAGTGGTGAAGACTGCTGACTCACAATTTTTTGATTTTTAGGTAAATTATCAGACTCATAATAAAAAAGGTTTTTGTAATCTTTAGGTTCCTTATTTCTTTGTTCTTCACTCTTTTCTATAAACTCATCAATCTTCACATGTGCACTTTCTATAACTTAATGAATAGATAGATTCAGACACATATGCTTTTCTTTTATTGGGATATCCCATAAATATGCCCTCATCACTTTTCACATCAAATCTTCCTTTTCTAGACTCTTTCAAAATATAACATTTACTACCAAATACTTCAAAGTAACACACATTAGGTTTATGGCCATACCATAATTCAAAAGGTGTTTGATTTGAATCCTTGATCAACTCAACTCAGTTCAAGGCATGAACTATAGTGCTAATTGCTTCCTTCCAGTATTTGATGGAAACATTCTTCTCTATCATTAGGGTTCTTGCACAGTCCATGATTGATCTATTTCTTCTTTTAGCAATGTCATTTTGCTAAGGAATACCAAGTGCATACACTCATCTTTTGATTCCACTTTCATTGCAAAATTTATTGAATTCATTAGAAATGAATTATCCTCCTCTATCTGATCTGAAAATTTTTAGTTTCTTTCCTATTTCTTTCTCCACTCTAGGTAGATACCATTTGAACTTTTGAAAAGCTTTTGATTTATCCTTTAGGTACATAACAATCATCATTCTAGAATAATCATCAACAAATAAGATAAAGTATTTATCTCCTATGCAACTTTCTATACCAATAAGTCTACGAAGGTCTATGTGAACTAGCTCCAACACTTCTTCAAAATGAGATTTTTTTCTTTTGTCTTTCCCATCTTGCTAATTTCACAATTCTTGCACATACCTATGTCTGGTTTCCTAAGATTTGGAATGCCTCTAACCCTTTTATTCTTGCTTATGTTTACCAGATTATCAAAATTCACCTAACATAACCTCTTATTCCATAATCAAATTTCCTCTAATTGAGAAATAAAAAATGATCTTCCATTAAGATCTAGGTAGAATAAATTACCTTTTGTTTTCTTGCCATTCAAAACCAGATTTCCTTTCCCATCCAGCAGATTGGTCTTTCCATTCATGAATTCTACCTTGAATCCAATGTTATTCAATTGAGCTACACTAAGTAGATTATGCTCCAGTCCTTCAACCCAATAAGAATTATCACATTTGAGATCATTGGTTAGTGCAATACAACCTTTACCTTTTACATAACATAGTTCATCATTGCTAAATCTGACACTTCCACCATCATAGTGTACCAAGTTCTCAAATTCAAATTTGTCACTAGTCATATGGTGAGAATAAATACTATCAATAATCCATGTAGCATTCTTACTAATATGTGAGATAAGTGTCATCTTATCATTCTCATCATGTGATTTATCCTTAACAACAATGTAGAACATTTCCTTTTCTTCTTCTTCACTACTATCAAAATATTTAGTAATGTAACAA
Source organism: Cupressus sempervirens (assembly GCA_028749045.1). Classification (NCBI taxonomy): domain Eukaryota; kingdom Viridiplantae; phylum Streptophyta; class Pinopsida; order Cupressales; family Cupressaceae; genus Cupressus; species Cupressus sempervirens. The sequence continues at coordinate 345,346,802 of CM053784.1, forward strand.
GATTTCTTACCTTTTTCCTTGTAATCCTTGTATCTTTTCAAGTCCTTCTTGCCCTTGTACTTGTAATTCTTCTTTCCTTCTTTGCCTTCTCTATTTGGTCACCTTGCAATAATGTGACCAACTTCTTCACAAGAAAAGAAGATCAAAGGAATTCTACCTTTGTAATTTCCTTTTTCCTTAGGGAATATTTTTGCAAGTAATGCTTTAATGACTTCAAGATATCCAACATAACCATATTCATCCTCACTATCAGATTTCTTTCTAGATTTTGCATATTTCTTCTTGAGTGATAGCTTGGCTTGAAATCCAGAGTCAAGGTTGCTAGTGTTAGGAACATAGTTATCATAGTTATCTAACTCAAATGTTGTCAATCTTACAACCACATCATACAATGTTATATCATTCTTGGGATTGCATCTCATCTCTTGAATTGATGAAACTCTAATAGTGTATATAGTCCTGTGTTTTGAGAAACTTTCTTACCACTATCTTTTCTCTTGAGGCTTTAATTACACACACATTAGCTTTGATTCTATCACTATATTTTGAAATGTTCCCATCCTCTCTCATCCTCATTTGATCAAATTATCCTTTGAGAGTTTCTACCTTAGCTCTCCTGACATTATCATCTCCTCCATAGATGTCTTCCAACTTGATCCACATCTCATAAGAAGTACCATAGTCTTTTACTTCATCAGATTCAACATAGTTGAGAGTTGAAGCAATATCAATCACCATAATATTATGATTCTTCTTTTCTGTAATTTCTTCAATAGTCATAGTTCCAGTAGTTGTCACATATGTGGTATCTAGATACTTTAGGCCTGAGTCTCCAGTGGTTTGCAAATGCAATCTCATGAATTCCTACCATGCATTGAAGTTATCTATGTCTAGCTTGGAGATTTCCCTTCTATTAGACATCTTGGTCATTAGCTTAGGTCCTTGAAACCTCCTTTACGAGCACCAAAAGCTCAGATACCAATTGCTGGAAATATAAGAGGAGTAAATGAGAGGGGAAGGGTGAATCGGTTACTATAAAAATAATTCATAGATCCCCTTCTTGGGATTAAAGATAGAGTAACTGAGAGGGGGGGGAGGGTGGTGAATCAGTTACTAACAAAAATTAATCCATAGATCTCTTAGGTGTCTTAAAGATCTAGTTACTGCTGATACTTGGTAAACAAATGCTGTAACTTAGTAAATTAAACTATTACTTATCCTCAAGCATTCATGCATGTAACTAAAAACAAAAATGAACACAAGAGACACCAGATTTAATGTGGAAACCCAATATGAGAAAAACCACCAAGTAAATAGTCACCAATTTTCACTCTTCTGAAGTGAGCCCTGTAAGGAGCCAACCTTGTTAAAGGTTACAATACACACTATTAGGTGTGACCCTATTAGAGGATTTAATCACCCTATTAGGAGTGGCCTTGCTAGAGGTCTTTAGAACAATTCAATTGAACTGTCACCTTGTCAGAGGATTTACAAAATGGCTGTTAAACCAACTCTGTGAAGAGATTTGAAATCATTGCCACAATGGTTAGAAAGAAACAATGAATTGACCTGCATAAGATGCAACATAATTTTTTGGCTACAGGTCTCTGTTTAGCATCATTTAAAGATCCTCGATCAAATATAGCTTTGCTACTCCTCAATGATCTCTGATCATCCTTCAAATTTGCTTCCACAATAATCAGTCCTCATATCACATTAATTCCACACACACTTCCACTCACACTTAGAATTTGTAACTTGACCTCTTAATTATACCATTCAGATTGTCAATTCAGCCCATTTACATGTTATATTTATCAATAAACCATACATTAGTCAAATACAAATATTACTCTAAACAAATAAATATTATTTCATAAAATAATGAAATCCTTTACTGGCTGACCCTGCTCGGTAAATACTGCTTCCAAAAATTTCCTAAGTTAACCTTCTTCACTCGGTTAACTTTGCAATATCCTTAAAATCCTTTGGCTTCTGAGTTTACTTGATAAGAACTGTTTCTACCACATTTCCTTTGATGACCGAGTGAGCTCGGTAAGAACTGTTTCTACCACATTTCCTTTGATGATCGAGTGAGCTTAGTAAGAATTGTTTACTTGGTAGATACTACGGGTTTTCTTTACTAACCTTCTAAGTTTGGTAGATTCTATCCTTTTTCTTCGCTGACCATCTGAGCTTGGTAGAATCTGTCCTTTGCCTTGCTAACCTTCTAAGCTCGATAAACTCTATCCTTTGCCTTGCTAACCTTCTGAGCTCGGTAGACACTGTCCTTTTCCTTGCTGACTTTTTGAGCTCAGTAGACTCTATCTGATGAACAATATGACTTTTGTGTGAGATCAAAGACAACACACAATTGAACAATTGTATCCAACAATCTCCCTCTTTGGCATTGATGGTAACGCAACATGTCATAGCAGAATGAAATTTGAAAACAAGTCTTTTACTGATAGAATACTTCACTTTCTTCTTCAAATACAAAAAACTCCCTCTTTCATAATAATCTCTCCCTTTTACACAAACTCTTATTATTTTGCAAATTTTAGAAAGATATGACAGTATACTCTCCTTCTTTGACAACACATGCCAAAGACAACTCAAAACAACTTAATAGCATTGTACCTGATGTATTGATTCATATGCAATGTCTTCATTGGTTTGCTACATCAACTGATAGATCTTTAATTCTATTCTTGTTGATACATCACTAGAATTGTATTTTAGTGAGCTTCAGATAGGCGAATGACCCCTAACTTACCTCTTAGATACAAGAATCCATCCTTAGGTAAAGGCTTTGTGAATATGTTAGCAATTTGTTCCTTTGTATGGACATATTCCAATCTTATTTTCTTTTCTTGCACCAACTCTCTAACAAAGTGATACTTTATGGCAATATGCTTAGTTTTTTAATGCATCACTAGATTCTTGGAGATGAACTAATTGCACTTGTGTTATCATAAAACATAACAACAGGTTCTTTGATTTCTCGCTTCATACCTTCCACTAATTGTTTAAACCACACAATGTTTGAGCAATTTACTGCTGCTACAACATATTCAGCCTCTACTCTGGATTGAGATGTACAATTTTACTTTTTGCTTGTCCAAGAAATCAACCTTTTTCCAAGAAAGAAAGCTCCTCCACTTGTGCTCTTTCTATCATCAATATTTCCTGCCCAATCTGCATCGGTGAACACCTTTAAATCTAGTTTTCCTCCAAGTTTATACCATAATCCATATTCTTCAGTTCTTTTTAAGTATCTCATGATCCTTTTGATTGTCATCATGCGATTTTATTTTGGTTTTGTTGAGAATCTTGCTACAATTCTTACTGCAAGCGCAATGTCTGGTCTTGTGTGCACTACATATTGCAACTTTTCAATCATAGATCTATACAATGTCTGATCTAGTGTATGATGCTTTCTAGCATACTTGGCTAACACGGGCTCCTTGCCTTTTGAATGACTTGCATTGTTATCCTTCTATGTCTCAACTTCTAGTTCTGATTCCGATTGCTCGGGCTCGGTAGATGCTAACTCAGTAGCTTCTATTTGCAACTCAGGTTCTTGCAACTCGGTAGGTACTAACTCAGTTTGAACTTCTTGTGACTCAATTACTGAAGACTTCAGAGTTTAGGATTCTTGACTAATAGGTATACTTGGCATTGTATCAGGTTCCATGTAAAAAAATCTTGTGTAGTCTTCAAGTTCCTTTTTGCTTTCTTCTTATGTTCTTTCTGCAAACTCATCAACTTTCACATGTGCACTTTCTATGACTTTGTGAGTAGATAAGTTCGAACATCTATATGCTTTTCTTTTGCAAGAGTATCCCAAAAATATTCCTTCATCACTTTTTACATCAAATTTACCTTTTTTAGATTTTTTTAAAATGTAACATTTGCTTCCAAATACTTTTAGATAACTTACATGGGGTTTGTAGCCATACTACAACTCATAGGGTGTTTTGAATGAGTCCTTTTTCAACTATACTTAGTACAAGGTATGAACTATAGTGTTGAGAGCTTCCTTCCAGTATTTGATAGCAATGCCTTTCTCAATCATTAAGGTTCTTGCACAATCCTTGATAGATCTATTCCTTCTTTCTGCTATTCCATTTTGTTCAGGAGTTCCAAGTACTGAAAGTTTTCTTTTGATTCCCCTTTCAATGCAAAAGTTATTGAACTCATGTGAAATGAATTCACCACCTCTATCGAACCTTAAGCATTTCAGTCATTTGCCTGTTTCCTTTTCTACTTTGGCCAAATACCATTTGAACTTTTCAAATGCTTTTGATTTCTCTCTTAGGTACATGACAGTCATCATTCTTGAATAATAATCAACAAATAGAATGAAATTTTTTTCACCAGTATAACTTTCAATGCAAATAGGTCCACACAAATCAGTATTCACAATTTCTAGAACTTCTTCAGTCTAATAGTTCTTTCTTTTAAAACTAGTCTTTCCCATTTTACCAATTTGACAATTCTTGCATAGACCAACCTCAGGTTCCTTTATGTTAGGAATACCTCTTACTTTCCTGAATTTATTGATCTTTATCAAGTTGTCAAAGTTTACATGACATAACCTCCAATGTAATAACCAACTTTCTTCAATTTGAGCAATGCAACATGAACATTCACCAAGTTCAAGATAAAATAAGTTACCTTTTGTTTGAGTGCCTAATCCAATCAACTTTCCTTTGCCATCCAGTAATCTTGCTTTTCCATGCATAAATTCTACTTTGAATCCATTATTGAGTAGCTGTGCCACACTTAACAAATTATGCTTTAGTCCTTCTACCCAATATGCATTATCACATACAAGTTCCTTGGTTAGTGAGATTCTTCCTTTTCCTCTTATACAACAAGGTTCATTATTACCAAATCTTACACTGCCACAATCATAGTATTCAAAGTATTCAAACTTAGTTTTATCACCAGTCATGTGATGAGAGAAACCACTATCTATGATCCATGTATCATTTCTACTCATATGAGAGATGAGTACCATTTTTTCATCATTATTAGACTCATCTTTCACAGCAATGTAGACAATTTCATCTTCTTCTTCATCATCAGAATCATTAGAATCTTTAGCCATGTAACATGTTTTTTTTACCTTTATCTTTGAATGATTTCATGTCTTTCTTGCCATTGTACTTGTGACCTTTCTTCTCATCCTTGTTCTACTTATTTGGGCACCTAGTAGCAATATGTCCAATTTCTTCACAAGAAAAATAGATTAGAGGAACCTTACATTTGTATTTCCCTTTGCCTCTTGAATATTTTCTTGCTAGTAGAGCTTCAACCACCTCAAGATCACTATCTAAACTTTGTTCTGATTCTTCATCACTGTCTGATTGTGGATCCTTCATCTTTTTCCCTTTTTCTTTGAGTGAAAGCTTGGCTTCAAATGTTGATTCAATGTTCTTGGTAGCTGAAACATAATTGTCATAGTTGTCTAGCTCAAATGCAGTCAATGTTCTAACTATGGCCGTTAAATTTATTTTATGATTTGCCTCACATCTTCTTTCTTGAATTGCAAAGACTTTGATTGCATAAATGAGAAGTACAATTCTAAGAACTTTACTTATAACTGTCTCACCATTGATATCTCCTCTAGATGCTTTGATTGCACTAACACGTGATTTAACTCTTTCAACATACTTTGCAATGTTTTCATCCTCTCTCATCCTCATTTGATCAAATTATCCTCTCAAAATTTCTACTTTGGCTCTTCTCACATTATCATCTCCTCCATAGATCTCTTTCAACTTGTTCCACATTTCAAAGACAGTTTTGCAATCCTTGATGTCATCAAATTCTTCATAACTCAGAGTAGATACTATATCTATCATCATGTTGTTGTGTGTCTTCTTTTTAGCAATATCATTGACAGATAATGTACTAGAACATTCTTCATATTTTTCATCGAGGTACTTTAGCCCTATATCACCAATAGAAGCTAGATGAAGCCTCATCAATCCTTGCCATGCTGAGAAGTTGTCCCTATTAAGTCTTGGAATTTCCCTTTTGTAAGAAATCTTGATCTTTAGCTTAGATCCTTGAAATCTTTTTCTATAAGCACCAAAAGCTCTGATACCAATTGTTGGGATTAAAGATAAAGTAACTGAGAGGGGGGGTGAATTAGTTACTAACAAAAATTAATCCACAAATCTCTTAGATGTCTTAAAGATCTAGTTACTACTAATACTTGGTAAACAAATGTTGTAACTCAGTAAATTAAACTATTACTTATCTTCAAGCATTCATGCATGTAACTAACAACAAAAATGAACACAAGAGACACCAAATTTAACGTGGAAACCCAATATGGGAAAAACCACCAAGTAACTAGTCACCAATTTTTCCCTCTTCTGAAATGAGCCCTGTTAGGAGCCAACCATGTTAAAGGTTACAATACACACTGTTAGGTGTGACCCTGTTAGAGGATTTAATCACCCTATTAGGAGTGGCCTTGCTAGAGGTCTTTAGAAAAATTCAACTGAACTGTCACCTTGTTAGAGGATTTACAAAATGGCTGTTAAACTAACTCTGTTAAGAGATTTGAAATCACTACTACAATGATTAGAAAGCAACAATGAATTGACCTGAATAAGATGTAACTAAATTTGCTAGCTACACATCTCTGTTCAACATCATTAGATCATCCTTGATCAAATATAGCTTTGCTACTCCTCAATGATCTTTGATCATCCTTCAAATTCGCTTCCACAATAATTAGTCCTCATATCACATTAATTCTACACACACTTCCACTCACACTTATAATTCACAGCTTGACCTCTTAATTATACCATTTAGATTGTCAAGTCAGCCCATTTGCATGTTACATTTACCAATAAACCATACATCAGTCAGCTACAAATATTACTCTAAACAAATAAATATTATTTCATAAAATAATGAAATCCTTTACTGGTTGACCTTGCTCGGTAAATACTGCTTCCAAAAATTTCCTAAGTTAACCTTCTTGACTTGATTAACATTGCAATATCCTTAAAATCCTTTGGCTATCAAGTTTACTCGGTAAGAACTATTTTTGCCACATTTTCTTTGATGACCGAGTGAGCTCGGTAAGAATTGTTTCTGCCACATTTCCTTTGATGACTGAGTGAGCTTGGTAAGAATCGTTTTTGTCACATTTCCTTTGATGACTGAGTGAGCTCGGTGATAATTATTTACTTGGTAGATACTGCAAGTTTTCTTTACTAACCTTCTAGGTTTGGTAGATTCTATCCTTTTGCCTTGCTAACCATCTAAGCTCGGTGGACTCTGTCCTTTGCCTTGCTAACCTTCCAAGCTCAGTAGAATCTATCCTTTGCCTTGCTGACCTTCTGAGCTCGGTAGACTCTATCTGATGGTTGATATGACATTTGTGTGACATCAAAGACAACACAAAATTGAAAAATTGTATCCAACACCCTTAGATGTCAATACAAATCAAAACCAAAATCTATTGAAATTAAAAATATTGTCGTAACTTTGTTAGCATTGAATAACTTGACAAACACTAGGAATTACTATTGCTCAGCAATCACTAAAATAAATGCTTCTTAAAATGTTTAATGTGATTAATCCTAATTAACTTATTTTTAAAATCATAAAGAAAATATCATGAACACATATGAAACAAGGATTTAACTTGGAAACCTAATTTGGGAAAAGCCACCAATAGTAACTAATTACTATTTTTCACTTTTCTAAAGTGAGCCCAATTTGGATCCAACCATGTTAAAGGTTACAAAATACACTTTTAGGTCTGAACTTGTTAAAGAATTTAATCATCTTTTTAGGAGTGGCCTTGATAGAGGTCTTTAGACACTTCAATCTAGAAATGCCACCTTGTTAGAGGATTTAGTAAATAGTTGTTAAGCTAACTCTATTAAGAAATTTGATACACTGCTACAATTGTTAGAGAGTAACAATGATATAACCTAATTGTTGATGCAACTGTATTGCTAATTTTAGATCTTTGTTTTGGTTTGAAAACTTGATCCTCCTTGATAAGATAGAAACTTGTAGCTCAGTTAACTCAGGATATTTTGTTATCTTTCCAGTTTGCTTCCCTAATTTATCTTTTCAATCCCATAATTCTCTTCTTCAATACCACAACTTGACCTTATACTTATATTTTTTTCCTTGTCGAGTCAGCTTGAATATATTTTCAAATATTCAATATTCACCCCTTAAGTTAGCTAGACTTAAAAAATAAATTCATCAAACTAAATATGTTGATTCAATAAAATCTTTCGTTAGCCAATCTAGCTTGGTCAACACTAACTTAGAAAATACTTTATTTAGACTTCCTTTGGTAACCGCATCAACTTGGTCAACACTACATACTGAATTGAATTCCTTTGGTAATCAAGTAAGCTCAGTTAACACTGGTTGCATGCCAACTTCTCGTAGGTTCTTGAGTGAACTCAGTATACACTATCTACCTACAAACTTGCTTTGGTAGTCATATGAGCTTGGTTAACACTCGCTCTAAACTTAGTAAACACTAAGATGCTAGCCATATACTACAACATCCTTTAACTCCTAAGTGATGTCAAGATGCATTGATTTCTTGGTATATACTTGACATTTGTGTAACATCAAAGACAATATACAATTGAATTTTTTTTTTCAACAAATACATATTCTATTTGAAGCCATCAAGTTTTCCTATTGAATTTTTTTTTTCAATACAATATTTTTTGAACAGAATATTAATCAATCTCATTTAATATGTATGTGTAATTAAAAAAACACTAACATATTTCCCTCCATAATTATTTACTAGACTCATTAAATGTTTTTGATAAAGAAGGAAAATAAGGGCCTTAAACCCATAGAATAATAATAAACCACCATCTAGAAACACCTTTGGCCATAACAACCAAGCATCAAGCTTAGCCTAACACTGAGCCTTTGGACAAAATAATAAAAAACAACCATGTTCATAGAGTAACTACCAACATCTAAACCATAGATGGTCAAGTTCGTAAGAGTACTTCTAAAACTAACTACAATGAACCAACAATCCAACCAACAAAACTAAAAGAAGAGGAGAGAGTCTAAATATAAAAAGAAAAAGAGAAATCATTCTTAAAGTAACAAATTTATACTTAAAACATGTTATATTAGTCAATCACCCTAAATTCTCTAAATGTTAAATCTTCTTTACATCAGTATAATATTATGTTTCCTTTTGTTCACCTTCTCAAAATGTGCAAATGAACAAAGAAGGACATTCACCTATTTTAGGAAGCCCTTTTAGTTATAAACTATTACACAAAACTAAGTTATGTAACCAAATACATGTGAGTTTTTTTTATTAACTTGTTGGAATTGTATTGTTGATTAAAAATGAAGAAAGATAGATAGAGAAAGGAGACTAATCTTGTTAGAACTTTCAATTTGCAACTTTCACAACTTACGATTGGCTGACTTCATTTCCATTGGCCAAAAATATTTATCTAATTTAAAAGGAAGGTCTAATTTATCTAATACATTCCCTCAATGGTCTATGCTAAAAGGTTTTCTCTATTATGTCTTTTATTGTTAACTTGGAACTAAAATGATAATTTGTGAAAGTTGAAATAAATAAAGTTATACCTACACTTTTGGTTTTCTACCACATTGTCATATTCCTCTTCAAAATCTGAATCTGATTACCACTACTTTGGACCAAAAGGGCTTCTTATTTCCATGAGATGAGAATTAGTGATTTTTTTAGACACCCTATTCTATCAAATATCTTAACACTAAATATGATTTAGAAATGTACTTGAAGACTAAATTTTTTGCCAACCCTTCTTATTTATGGAACCCCATAATTATACATTCCACTCATGCCAAATTAGGACTTTCCAATGCCATATATTCACCTAAGTCATTTACAAACTAAGAAACAAATGTTGGAGGAATGACCCATAATAAAAACAAAATGCAATGCAAAAAAAAATGTTTAAAAAGTTCTTGAAAATGTACTTGAAATAAAAGAAACAAAATAGTATGTAAAACCTACTAGTTTCTTCATCCTCCATTTCAACAAATGTAGATACAAAAGCTAGTGAAAATAGCTTGAAAACCTATATAATAAGGGATATGTAGAGTAAATTTATCATGTTAGTAAAATGTCTCCTAACCCATAAACTTAAAGTGGCCAAGTTCATAAGAATACTTCTAAAACTAGCTATGATGAGAAATGATTTAAACCAACAAAATAGAATATTAGTGAGAGAGTCTAAAGTTAAAACAAAAAATAAATCCATTCTTAACCAATTTAAACTTATAAAACATAATATAATTCAATCACCCTAATTCTCCAAATATCATATCTTCTTACAACTATATAAATTTATGTTTCTTGATATCCACCTTCTCAAAATTGAAAATGAACACAAGAGGATATTCACCTATTGTAGGAAACCCCTACATTTACAGACAAGTACAAAAAATTAAGTTATTTTAACAAAAAGCATTAGAATTTTTTCTTAACATTGACACAAATACATATTTTTCCTGTTGTAAAATCCTACTTTATATTATTCTATGAGAAATCATTTTAGAAAAATATACTTAACAACAAGCTATTTTGTATTTTGTACTTTGTAAAATTTATTCTTGAATTCAAAAACAAGCTATTTTCTATGTTATTAACTTGCTCTAGAATTTTCATCTTGATTTAAAATGATGATAGATAGAGAGAAAAGAGTAACTAATGTTAGTAGAACTTTTTATTTTTGTGACTTTCATTACTTACAATTGGGCAACTTAATTTCCATTTGTGAAAAATGTCTATCTAATTTGAATGGAATTGCATGTTTATTTGATACATTCCTTGAATGTCCTACAACAAAAGGTTTTTCTTTTAATGTCTTTTCTCATTAACTTGCAACTAAGTTGACTATTGTTTGAATGTTGAAATGAATAAAACTATACTTTCTCTTTTGATTTTCTACCATATTGTCATTTTCCTCATAAAAATATTAATCTACCACCACTTTGTCAGAAGGGTGTCTTGTTCCCACGAGATGAGAAGAAATGATATTCTCCACACACCCTATTCTAGAAAATACTACAAATATATTTGAATGCTAAAACTTCTCCCATCTAGAGCCCGTAATGACTAGAAAATATTTCCCAACCTAGTTAGAATTCCAATTTGTTTATAGAACCCCATAATCGTACACCCCACTCCTGCCCATTTAGACCTTGCGATTCCATATGTTCATCTAGGTCATCTACAAACTCAGAAATAATTTGTAGAGGAAAAATCTATAGTAAAAACAAAATACAATGCAAAAAATATGTTTTACAAGTTCTTGGTAGTGTAATTCAAAATGAAGAAAGGAAATGGTGTGTAAAAACTTACAAATTTTCTCCAAAGTCCCTAAACAAAACTATATGGAAGGAAACAGACCCATCATAACATTATGTATTATGGTATTTTCCAAGTTTTCTAAAATACTTCTCACTACATGCATTCCATTGTATGAAAAAACTATTCGTTATGTCATCCTCGATGTGAAAAAATGTAGATACAAAAGCCAGGGAAAATAATGTGAAAAGTTGTATAACAAGGGATTTGTATAGTAAATTTGTCATGTTTTTAGTACAAGGTCATCTAAATAATAAACAACCAACACCTAAAATAAAAATTACCAAGTTCATTAGAGTACTTCTAAAACTAACTATGATGAACCAACAACTCAACTTGAAAAAGAGAATGTTGGTGAGAGAGTCTATGTACTTCAAACAAAAATCCCAGTCTTTACTAGTTTAAACTTATGAAGTGTTATATTAGTCAATCACCCTAAATTCTCCAAATATATTATCTTCTCTCTCTCTCTCTCTCTCTCTCTCACACACACACACACACACACACACACATATATATATACATATACATATATATATATACATATACATACATATATATATATATATATACATACATACATATATATATATATATACATACATATATATATATATATACATACATATATATATATACATATATATATATATATACATAATATGTATATATTCATATATAAGTATAAATGCATATATATGTATATATGCATTTATGTATATATATACACACATACATACATACATACATATATATACATATACATATATATATAGATATATATATGTATATGTATGTATGTATGTTATATATATATATATATATATGCACACACACACACACACATATGTATGTATGTATGTATATTTATATCTAATTACTCAAAGGTGCAAATGAACTAAGGAGGACATTCACCTATATCAAAAAATCTCTTTATTTATATAACAAAACAAAAATTAAGCTATTTTAACCCAATATATGAGAATTTTCTTAACATTGACACAAATATAGATTGTTCCTATTCTAAAATCAAAACTTATATTATACTACCAAAAATAATTTCAGCAAAATGTAATTAACAAGCTATTTTGGGCTTTATCAACTTGTTGGAATGTCAAGTTGATTAAAAAAATGATAGATTGAGAGAGAAGAGAGATTGATCTTAGTAGAACTTTTAATTTGTGACTTTCATGACTTACAATTGTGAAACTTAATTTCTATTGGCCATAAATGTTTATCTAATTTTAAATGAAAAGAAAGGTATTCAAAAGAAAGTGGTATATCAAGATAGATTAATAGTAATATAAGTTTGAACACAAATGTGATAAATGTATATTTTTGGGATACTCCACCAAGATCAAAGCTTACTAGTGTCTAAATATTTGGACAAAAAAAATTATGAAATCTCCAAATTTCAAGGTGAATGATCTCTCTGAGGAGAAAGAAGAGGAAAATAAAAAGGAAGCAAAAGATTACAAATAATTTGAGTACATTCCACTAAGTGATATAGTGGAGAGATGTTGATTGAGGTTGAACATATGGAAAAAAATGTATTAGCTTGAGTAAAATAAATTAGACCAAAAGAGAAGAGAGAAGAAGCACCCAAATGAGGACCAATGCAATACAAGTATGTGAGAAGACATCTCTCAAAAAACTAAATCATCGGGGATAAGGATGTTGGAGTAATAACTAGGAGAAAGGAGAGAGACAATGTGTCTACTCTCACACATAAAGATCAAGGCGACAAGTGAGGCTTTTTAGGATGAAGAATGGGTAAATTCCATTGAAGAATAAATTTACTAAATAGTAAAAAATGACACATGGACCTCAGTTTCCTGACTAGATGACTAGAATGTTATTGACACAAAGTGGGTGTTCTTAAAAAAATGAACAAAGATGGAGAAGTGGTCAGAAACAAGGCCATAATTTTTTGTAAGGGGTATGCACAAGAAGAAGGTATCTAGCTTATGGAGAAACATTTGCACTAGTGGCCACACTGGAAGGAGTTAAGTTACTCCTAACATTTTCAACATACAAAAACTTAAAAGTATATCAAATGGATATAAAGTCAGTATTCTTGATTGGATTTTTGGAGGAAGAAGCCTACATTGAGAAAGCTAAAGGAATTGTAAAATAAGCACAAAAATAATGAAGTGATTAGATAGAGAAAATCTCTATATGGACTAAAATAGGCACCAAGATCATGGCATGTGAGGCTACACTCGTATTTGATAAAAATTAGGTTCACAAGAACTAATGATAACTATAATCTATACATGAAGCAAGAGACAAAGAAAATCTTGCTAATTATAGACATCTTAGTTGATGATAAGTATTAAAGGGAGGAATCTTAATTGGACAAGCTAAGTATGTTAGAGAAATAATTAAAATATTTGGCATGGAGGATGCAACATTGGTATACACTCTAATGGAAACTAGTTGTAATCTATCAAAGGAAGATGAAAGCCCATAATTGAATGAGTCTCTTTACCTATTTATGATTGGTAAATTACAATACATGGTTCACAGCATACTAGACATAACACAAATAGTTGGGTTCGTGGCTAGATTGTCAGCCAACCCAAAGGACTCATGCATGGAAGTTGTGAAGAGAGTCTCCATGTATCTAAAGGGTATGAAAGAATATGGTTCATGGTATCCTTTCAAGGGAAACTTTGATCTTAGTCTCTTTATAGATGTTGATTGGATGGGAAACATAGATGATAGAAAAAACACAACTAGAGGGGCATTCTTTCCTGAAGGAAAACTAGTTGCGTGGACTAGTAAGAAACAAAACAACATATCCTAGTCAAATAATGAAGCAAAATATGTTGCTATAGCTATGAGTTGCACTCGAGTTGTTTGGATCAAATATTTTATTGAAGGAATTTAGGAGAAAATGGAGAAACTTGTAGTTGTTAACTGTGATAACACTAGTACTATCAATATATTCAAATATATGGTTATGCACTTGGAGACCAAGCACATATCCATCAATGCCATTCTTTAAGAAAATAGGTGCAAAAAAGAGAGGTCATGTTAGAATATGTACAAACAAAGGAGAAATTGGGTGATATCTTTAGAAAGCCTATTACAAAGGATACATTTAAGAATTTGAGAGAAAGGTTAGGGTTCTTACCCCTATCTAGCATGAACTAAGTCTAGCTAGGAAGATATCAATCCATGATCAAAGAATGAAGAAAACTCAAAGTAGATTTATGAGAACAAGGGACTAGTCCATAAGGGGATCAACCAAGAAAAGATGGTCGCTATTAGAATTGCTATCAAAGGGGGAGAATTTGAGAGAATGCACTATCTCAAGGGAGATAACAAAAAAAGAAAAGGAAAACATACACATGGAGAAAAAAGTGTAAAAATGACTAAGTGTTTCCATTAATGCCAAAGGGGGATATTGTTTTCCTAAGTGTTGAAAACTAATTGTTAGAAAGATCAGTAGACTTATTCATGAAAAGTGTTGTCATTACTAACAACACAGATGATGGAATCATGACTGCTAGAGAGGCTTAACTAATAAGGCACACTAATGTGTGACTCCAATTCATAAGGGTAATCAAAGAAAAATAGTTTTGAAACCCTAGTAGAGGTGATGAAAAAAGTTCTCCACTTAAAGAAAACATGCTAAGTGATGTTTGTGTAAGCATGAGGAATAATAGACACAAAAATGAATTAACTCCGCCATGTCAACATGGTAAGCATGAAGCAATAATCATATGACTTCCTAGTCATGTAGAGTGTAAAAGTGCACTCAATATTGTAGTTAATGGTGATGGGAGAAAGGGTCAAAGAATAGTTGAAAGAATTAAAATTTAGATTCTTTCGAACTAGAGAAAGTCTCCAAGAACATGACACTCATGACTATTGTACAAATATGCCACAACCTGACAAGATTGGAACATTATTGCATGGGGAGGCTAGTCTAGTGAGTAGGGAGGGAATTCAAATTTTTAATTCTTAGACCAAAGCTTACAAGAAAAGAAAGAACAGAGTGTAAAAGAAAATAAAGTGGAAAGGGTAAAGGTTAGATTTCAAAGAGAATATCCAGTGACTCAAGGGAGCCGAGCTAAATAGAATCTTAAAGAGTGAAGAAGAGTGATTGGAGAAGGTAGAGAAGAGTTCCAAACTGGTCAAGAAATTTCACAAGGGATCTATACCAAGCTAAGTTTAGTAGATAAAAAATTAGATCATTTATTTGTTGTTTACTTACATTTTCAGTAGAAAATCTCGTCGAGGGTGGACCCTAATAGGTTCTTTGCATAAATCCCTTAATAGGGTAACACATTAAGCTATATTAAAAAGTCCTTTTTATCGAGCTTCTTTTAACTGAGAAAGATCTTAAAAAGTGTTATCCAAATCCCTTAATAGGGTGTCATCTCACAATTTCATTTTAATCTTTTAACAAGGATAATCTCTTGACTGGGCGCACTTCAAAAGAGTGCAATTTTGTGAAGGTCAACTTGATTTATCCTAGCTAGGTTTCCATAAATATAAAAACTAAATTATGTGTTTCTATTTTTATGTGATGTATTTTTTCTTAACCCTAACTGATTGAGTTATAGGGCATGTGCAGGATCATGGTGTGCCAAAAAGTGGCGATTTGAAAAATATGTAGTTTTGAAATACCTCAAAGCATTTCAAAATCTATTCCAACTTTTTTCCCATCCATCTTGATATTAAACAAATATAATTAATGCCTTTATAAGGCCTACTATATCTCTTGATACTAACCCTATATGGTCAACTTTAAAAACATCTAAAAAATGTGTTTTTGGCTTGTTCTTACATGTCTTTTACTTCAAACATCTAGCTGATGACTTTTTTTAACCAAAATTTGATGAAATGAAAATGGTTTCTTAAGAATATTCTTATATTTTTATAAATATAAGGTTTTTCAAATTATGAGTTCAATAAGTAACTATTAATTATTTTCTAATGGAGTTACGTAAAAAGTGTTGATTGACACACTACTTGAAAAACAACAAAAACTTTCAAATAGTACAACATTTTTGAAATCCAAAAGACATACATTACATTCTATAATTCTTCTACTATATGCAAAAAATAAAATGAAAAACTAAATTTTGTAGAGTTTTGAATTAGTTAAGGTGGTCAGACACGAGGGTTTTTTACTCCAAAAATACTAAAGTAGAAAATTAATAATTAATTATTTATTTATTTAGAATAAAAATACCCAAAAATATGTATCACATCCAAGCACAAGTCTACTTATTCTATCTATAATATTATTTAAAAATATTATAATTTTATTTTTATTAAGGTGGTTAGACATACATATACTTCTTATTTTCCTGAAATTTTTGTACTATTGCATTAAAATTCAAAATTTTGACCAATCAATTTTTATCCTTTTTAGATACAACCTAGTAGTTTAGAAACTAAATTCAATTTCCTATAGATTCTTTCTCTCAAATTTTTTATATAAATTTAATAAAAAGTAGAAAATTGTATGTCAAGTTGACATAACCTTGATTTGCTAATTTTTTGTTGCCACTTAAGAGCATAGTTTGGTTGACCATGATCCTACACATACCTTATATCCTATAGTAACCTATAGATAAGTGATGAGTGTGGTTTGAAGTAATAAGTTGAACATAGTGAGTATATTTATTCGAACCCCGCCTCCCCTCCCCCCATCCTCCCCTCCCCCCCACTATTATATTGACCAATGACTTGGACCAATAGTTCTTTCACATGGAATGGTATTCTCAAAACTAGAAATATTACCTCCAAGAGGATTAAATGGAATTTGGTAATGAGAATATTTTTAATTTTTGGGATGAAAATTTGATGACGGGCCACACCACCCGTACCAACTCACAACAAAAAATGCAATAATATGGAGACAAGAGAGATGCCAAAATGCTTCATAAAAATTCCATTAATACTTGAAATTTATTAGAAGAGATTACATACAAAGAGCTTTACTACAAGAGCTTACACTTGAAGAGCTTCTATTTCTCCAACTTCCTTTAGAAGAGCTTCCATTCCTTGAACTTGATTACAAATGATAATAAGCCTTGCTTAAATAGGTACTTCTAACCCAAGACATTACAAACACAACCAATGTAGGATAAAAGGTAAATACAACTACCTTTAAATAAATATTAAATTCCCACCCAAATACAACTAAGCACCCAACAAATATTAAATGCATGATTTAAGGAACTTTCCACAAACTTCTAAGATGCCACCTACACACCTCGATTAATGGAATGACAACTATTTTTATTATTTTCTATTTATGCCACCCATGCACCTTGAAAATAGAAATTCCTCTTTTCTCCTTTTTTCCTATTTTTTATTATTTTCCTTCCATTTTCGTCACTTTCTCTCTCCTCCACAATTTTTTTTTTTTTTCTAATAATTTAATTTTCCCATGCAAGATGCTCCTGCATACCATCATGAGGAATTTGTGGAGGAGAGAGAAAGTGACGAAAATGGAAGGAAAATAATTAAAAATAGAAAATAGGAAAAGTGGAGAAAAGAGGAATCTCTATTTTCAAGGTGCATGGGTGGCATAAATAGAAAAATAATAAAAATAGTTGTTATTCCATTAATTGAGGTGTGTAGGTGGCATCATGCATAGAAAAAATAATAAAAATAGCTGTTATTCCATTAATTGAGGTGTGTAGGTGGCATCATGCATTTAATATTTGTTGTGATCCACAAAAGAAATGTAATTTTCTAATTGGGCCAAATAGTGGTGCTTAGTTGTATTTAGGTGGAAATTCTAGAAGGTTGTAGATATTGTAGAAGGTTGTGAAGATTCTAGAATTTTGTGGATAAATCATGCCTTAGGTGGTAAGTGCCTGTTTAAGAAAGGCCTATTATCATTTGCAGGGGAGTTCGAGAAATGGAAGCTCTTCTAATGGAATTTGGAGAAATAGAAGTTCTTGAATTGTAAGCTCTTCAAATGTAATCTCTTCTAATGAATTTCAACTATTAATGGATGCTTTATGAAGCAATTTTGTCATCTCTCTTGTCTCCATATTATTGCATTTTTTTTTGTGAGTTGGTATGGGTGGTGTGGCCCATCATCAGTGGTATCAGAGCAGGAGTTCTTGAGCGTGCGGACAAATTGCCGAACGTGAGGCAGTTTGCACCAGGACCTTGAGTTGGGTGAAGTTTGTCGAGAATTTTTTTGATTGTGTAGACAGATTGCCAACTGTGAGGCAGTTTGCACAAGGTTCTTGTGTTGGATGAGATTTGTCTTCTAAAGAATTGATTATGGAGAAGAGAAAGAAGAAGATGACTTTTGTGATTGGATGGATTCTGAGGATTCCTCGACTTGAGAAATTTAGAGCAAGAAATCAACAATCATTGCTAGTTGATTTGTAGAAGCAAGTGAATGAATTAGAAGTTGAGTTGCGAAAACAAAGAGCATGTCACCAGAAAAGAGATGTTGATAATTCCTTGGATATGGAAAAGAAAGATGATCCAGTGGAAGAGCAAGCGGATGAAGAGGAAATCATTTGCGAACCTAAAGTTGAAGAAGATGAACGAGAAGAGGAAGAACATAAAGATGACAGGACTTACGAACCTGAAGTAGATCAAGATGATTTGAAGATTGCAGCAATGGAGGAGAAGTATAGTACCTTAGTTGGAGATCCAACAAGTGAAGTAGTTACATGCATGAACGAGGCAAGAAAAGATGAATATGTCAAAGAGGTAAATTCTTATAAATTATATGATGCTGAATTTGAGGTGATTTTGAAAGATATTAATGATGGTTTGCATGAGGATCTTGTTCGTGATGTATGGTATGCAAAGGAAGATTGGTACGGTGTTGCTGGGTTTATTACAGGTGTGATTAATTCAACAAGATTGGATGAGGAAGAGAGATTTCTGCAGCAAACACTTGTTCCAGCTAGGTGTTGGAAAAGAAGAAAGAAGGAAATATATTGACATCGGATACTTGTTCCAGCTATGTGTTGGAGGAAGAGGAAAAAAATCTATCAACAGTGGCTACTTCATTTTGTGAATCCATATTCACAAAATTTTTCCTACCATGGGAGTCGGATGCAGGAGCATCATGCATCGGCAAAAAAAAAAAAAAAATGTGGAAGATTTGCATGTTGGTTTTCTTGTCCCTATTGAGGTAGAAGCTTGTGGTGAAGATGAAGATGGTTCTATATCTTTCTTTTGACATCAAAGTGTGGGACACACTTTTCTATCTACCAGGGGAGTCTGATGCAGGAGCATCTTGCATGGAAAAATTAAATTATTAGAAAAAAAAAAAAAAAAAGAGGAAAAAAAAAAAAAAGAAAAAAAAATTGTGGAGGAGAGAGAAAGTGACGAAAATGGAAGGAAAATAATTAAAAATAGAAAATAGGAAAAGTGGAGAAAAGAGGAATCTCTATTTTCAAGGTGCATGGGTGGCATAAATAGAAAAATAATAAAAATAGTTGTTATTCCATTAATTGAGGTGTGTAGGTGGCATCATGCATAGAAAAAATAATAAAAATAGCTGTTATTCCATTAATTGAGGTGTGTAGGTGGCATCATGCATTTAATATTTGTTGTGATCCACAAAAGAAATGTAATTTTCTAATTGGGCCACATAGTGGTGCTTAGTTGTATTTAGGTGGAAATTCTAGAAGGTTGTAGATATTGTAGAAGGTTGTGGAGATTCTAGAATGTTGTGGATAAATCATGCCTTGGGTGGTAAGTGTCTATTTAAGAAAGGCCTATTATCATTTGCAGGGGAGTTCGAGAAATGGAAGCTCTTCTAATGGAAGTTGGAGAAATAGAAGTTCTTGAATTGTAAGCTCTTCAAATGTAATCTCTTCTAATGAATTTCAAGTATTAATGGATGCTTTATGAAGCAATTTTGTCATCTCTCTTGTCTCCATATTATTGCATTCTTTTTTGTGAGTTGGTACGAGTGGTGTGGCCCGTCATCAGGATCCAAACAAAAACCAAACAAAAACCAATTTGTATTGACTAGTAAGGGTCCATAACACCATACTTTCTCGCTCTCTTCATCATGAGTAGAGACTTTTTATTGACCTAGAATCCAACTAAAGTACTCCTCTCATACATGACCACTTCTTCCCTATCTGAGGTTGAGTAAATGCCAACACACCCTTAACAATATTCACCACAAAAGGAAAAAATGAAAGGAAATAAAATAGAAAACTCACAAATAACTCATCCCTCACATGTTACAACATAAACACAAAGTACACACATGCAAGAGATTTACATAAGAAAATAGGAACAATACATGAAGAACAAGGCCATGAAGAATACTACCTTCACAATGGTTATGAAAATGGAGTTTTTGAGATGAGATAATTCTTCTTCCTATTTAATTCCAAGCTTAACATTCTCTAAATCTAGAGAATGAGTGAACACCCTTCAACTCTCAAAATGACCACTAAATAGGCTTCTGAACTCACCCACCTAAAATGAAAATAACTCCAGAATTGACTTAAGACTTCTAGGGTGTTCCCATTTGATCCTACCATTAAGAAAACCTTTTAGGATATGTATAAACTTGGCAAACCTCAAGGAGATGTTCATTTCCGAACTAAAGGGAAACTGGGATATTTAGGGGTCATAAAAGTCAACATAAGGATCTAGAAGGGTGGAAAAGTTCCCCAACCCATATACATACCCCTTAAGCACTTGGATTACATTAAATTTGGCATCTATGACCATTTTAGGACCTATATAATTGGCTTGAAATATTTGAACTTCTTAAAACCCAAAGAATGAATCTTTTCTACTAAACCCTAATTAGGATAATTAATCTAGGTTACCAAATAATTAGTCTTATACTACTAACTTAATCAATATCAAATTAATGGGTTACTTTGCTAACCCTAATTAACATATTGACTCACATATATGTATTAAGAGTTTCATGTGACAACATAAGATTCACCATTACATACCATTAAACACTTTACAATTATAGAATGATACAAAAATTTAGATTACAATACAAATTTAAAAAAAAACAAGGTCTACGTCTTTTCATTAGACTTGACCTTAGTTTCAAATATTAAACATAGGGTTGATTTTTTATTCTTTGATAAATTTCATGGTTAATAATCCTATACACTCAAATTGCACATCAATAGTTCGATAACTTCATATTCAAATATTTAAACCAAATTGCACAATCACATTGATCAAAACATCAAAATTTCATTTAAATAACCTTTATTTCATTTTTGCACACATATTTAGTCATTACAAATTTTAGAATTAAAGAATTCAACATATTCATAATTCTGAATTCATTTACTAAATTACATCATCATAATGCATGACCACACATAAACATCAAATAACATGATTAAGTATTTTTGAAGTAAAGCATCACATGACATAAAATAATATAATAATGTCCAGTCCATCAGATAATGTCTCAACTTATTGATTCATAATGTGTTAGAATGAAATGTATCAGATGTGTTATGATGGATCAGGGCAAGGCCTCACACTTTCATGGCTAGCCTTTTGTTCTATGGTTGGCATTGCTCTTTTTTGTTATTCTTCATTATATGGATTGCAATGAAGTAAATCTCTAGATCTTCTATATACGTATTAGGGGCCTTTGAAAATCTATTTTACTTAATAAAAAGCTTGTCTCCTTTTAAGATATTTTTTGTTAATATATGGATGAATGATTTCCTTTTCTTATTACTATTTGTTAGTGTAAGTATTATTTCCCTAATTTTTGAATATTTTCTCTTGTAGATATATTTTTCTAGGATCATTATAGCATCATTTAAAAAAAAATTGAAATAAATTTTTATTTTTTTAAATCAGTGATGAAGTTGAGCGAACACTAAAAAACTTACTCTCTAATTTGTGTAGAAAAGAAAAATGTAAGAGTCTCTAAACTAAAATAATTTAATAGTAATTAAATATCAGCTAATTTTTTATTTGAACAAATATTGATTGGATTTAAAGCATGATAAGAAGATATCAATATCTTCTTAGTCTTATTTAATCCCCTTGTCCTTTGTCTTTGATGAAAATAGGGGGGGGTTTGTGGGAGGTAGTGTTTTGACATCAACCAAAGTGTGGAGTTAGTTTGCCCTCTCTATGTGTCCTTGATGTGAAAAGAGGTAACAAGATTATGCGAGGCACAATGTAGAGGCATGGATAGATCTTTTTCTTATTTCTATTGGTTTCTTCCATATAGCATAGTCTATTGCATTTCTCATACAAAATCTTGTGATTAATTTTTTATTTAATTAATCATTCTTTCATATTAATCATATATAGTTCATTATAGATAACACATTACATATTTAATTTGTCAGCATTGTATCTAATTACCATATTCAGCAAGTTATGCATTTATTACTCATTCATGACTCATTATTCTTTGTTCTTACATGTTCACTGGTGTGGTTCATTAATTAGTTTGTAGTTTGGTTTGAAAATAATCTTAAGTAGAATATATATTTGATAAAATCATTTGGATTTTTATCATATTCAAGAAGGTTCAGTTTCAACTCAAAGTCTTGAAGAGACATAATTTGTCTTTTATAACTACATGGTGAATCCTTATTCATTATGGTATCATTGAAAAGTTTAAAATAGAGGGGGGAGGGTGTGGGGGGTTTGTGGGAGGTAGTGTTTTGACATCAACCAAAGTGTGGAGTTAGTTTGCCCTCTCTATGGTGTCCTTGATGTGAAAAGAGGTAACAAGATTATGCAAGGCACAATGTAGAGGCATGGATAGATTTTTTTCTTATTTCTATTGGTTTCTTCCATATAGCATAGTCTATTGCATTTCTCATACAAAATCTTGTGATTAATTTTTTATTTAATTAATCATTCTTTCATATTAATCATATATAGTTCATTATAGATAACACATTACATATTTAATTTGTTAGCATTGTATCTAATTACCATAGTCAGCTAGTTATGCATTTATTACTCATTCATGACTCATTATTCTTTGTTCTTACATGTTCACTGGTGTGGTTCATTAATTAGTTTGTAGTTTGGTTTGAAAATAATCTTAAGTAGAATATATATTTGATAAAATCATTTGGATTTTTATCATATTCAAGAAGGTTCAGTTTCAACTAAAAGTCTTGAAGAGACATAATTTGTCTTTTATAACTACATGGTGAATCCTTATTCATTATGGTACCATTGAAAAGTTTAAAATCATCTTCCAACATCATTATTTAGATATTGAATTGAAAGATACATCTCTAAGAATTCCTATTGAGTCTAAAAGTCACATTATACTATAGGAATGTAGCATTAATTTCAAATCTGTTGAAATTAAATATTAGATTTATCTTATGTGAACATTCTTGCAATATGTATTCTTTATATTATATAAAAAAACCTTAAATCAACTAAAATATTTATTATTACTGCTCCTTTAATATGGAAGACTTCATATATATTTTATATGTTCGATGTGCCATATGGGTTGACAAGTACAACCTTATAAATACCATAAGTAGAGGTGCAAGGCTAAATTGATGTGACCTCTAAGCTCAATAATCATGTTAGTAATGGAAAAGTATAGAAGATAAGGTTTTACACTATCTTAGCATTTAATTAATGCTTGGTCAACTTGGGTATAATTCTTCATAGGTTTAATGTGCCACTAGTACAGATATTCCCGATCATATGAGGGTCACATTTGATGCAAACACAATATCCCATAGATGAAGTCATATCATATAATGGTATACACGACATATCAATACAAGCTTGAGCATTGATATTTGATAGTCATAATAACAAATGAAGGTGTATATATATAGATATACAAAAACTATGACTTATAATATATATATATATATAAAATTATGAATTTTCCATATTTTAGATTTAAAAATTTATCTGATAGCAGCTATAAAACATTAACATTCCCTCTTAGCTAGGGAGGATATACATACAATCATATATCATATCAATATAAGAATATCATTGATCAAAAGATATTCAACATTTTGATATCACAGTTGATATCACAAGCATTGGCCTCTCAAAATATTGACATCCGATTTTCACCAAGTATTCAATTTAAGGTGTGATATCACATTTGACATCACAAGTAATGGTCTCCTAGAATATCATATGATATTCACCATTTACTCAAAAATAAGGTTTGATATCACATATGGTATCAAGAGTATTGGCCGCCCAGAATATCAAAGATATTCACCAAATACTCTGAGCAATGGTCTCCCAGAATATTGAGATGCAAGACATTCACCATTTACTCAATTTGTTTGATCTCATAATACAAGTTATTGTAAGATCATCACCTTACAATAACTTCTCCAAATACAAGTGACATCATTTGGAAGTCGTCACTTCCTCATGATGTACATAGGGTTAGGCCCATCATTTATATATATAAGGATGTTTTCAACTCCCTCTGAATATCAATCATCAGAGCTCCTTATAAACTCCCTCTTCCTATAATAACATTCTCAAAATAGAAAGGTCACATAGAAAAAAACAAATACACATAGATAGCATAGTACAATAATTTGATATTCTAAAACTCCATCTTAGAAATTTTAACAAGCTTATTTTACACTTCAATGAATATATAAAGAAAACTCCTTACATTAATACATTAATTCATACATGTTAAGGATATTCAAAGTTTCTTTAAAATGGATGTTTCTTTGGATCTGTATCAAAATCATTGACTTTGGAAAAGTTTGCTTCATGTTTCAGTCTATTAGGGCATCTGAATGCTGAGTGAACATATTTGTCACATCTAAAGCATTGCATTTTTGAGTAATCAACTTTTGACTTTAGGTTTCTTGTTTTTATCAACTTGTGCTATGAAAGCCTAACTATCACCTCCAATAGGAATATCACCTTGAGATATTAACATGCCCTCCTCTTGTATGTAGACATCCTTTAGTCGACCAAGTTTAGGAAGTTTTGATTGAGCACATACCCCTTGTCTGAAATATTTTGATGATGATGGTAGACCCTTGAGATCTATCATTGTTAATTCTTTTTCATCATAAATCTGTCCAATTTTGGAGAGTTTGTTTCTTAGTTCTATTATCCTCATGAAATATGAGGCAACAGATTCTCCTATTTTCATTTTAATGTTGGAGAGATTATCTTTCAAGGTTATAATTCTCATTGTATTGTTTATCTCAAACATTTCTTCAAGTGTTTTAAGCATTTTGTGTACTATATCTAATTTAGAGATAGTAGGGAGTAGATGATCTCTAAGACCATCCACAATTAATTTCATGGCTTTAGTGTTATCTTTTTCCCATTTAATCAATTCGTCATTTCCTTTTGGTTGATTAGATTTTTCAATGAATTGCTTGAGATCATTATCTTTTAAGGTTAATTTCATTCATAATTTCCATGCTACATAATTTGAATCACCGTCAAGTCTATCCTCCACTTTTATATTGTTCACCATCTTGAAGGAAACACAACTACGAATATTTTAGGGCACTTGAGTACAATAAATCTAATCGGGATCGTCTCTTAAACCTACTCTGATATCATGTTGAAGTTCAAGATTAAATTTATCTTATGTGAATATTCTTGCAATATTTATTCTTTATATTATATAAAGAAATCTTGAATCAACTAAAATATTTATTATTACTACTCCTTTAATATGGAAGACTTCATATATATATTTTATATGTTCGATGTGCCATATGGGTTGACAAGTACAACCTTATAAATACCATAAGTGGAGGTGCAAGGCTAAACTGACATGACCTCTAAACTCAATAGTCATGTTAGTAATGACAAAGGATAAAAGATAAGGTTTTACACTATCTTAGAATTTAATTAATGCTTGGTCAACTCGAGTAAAACTCTCCATAGGTTTAATGTGCCATTGGTACATGATATTCCTGATCATATGTAGGTCACATTTGATGTAGACACAATATCTTGTAGATGAAGTCATATCATATAATGGTGTACATGACATATCAATACAAGCCTGAGCATTGATATTAGATAGTCATAATAACAAATGAAGGTGAATATATATATATATATGCACAAAAACTATGACTTATAATAGATATATAAATATAGATTATATACATTAGAGTGTGTGCATACATACATACATACATACATACATACATACATACATACATAGATACATACATACATATATATATGAATTGTCCATATATTTAGATTTAAAAGTATATCCAACAGTAGCTATAAAACATTAGCAAAATCATTTGTCATTTTATCATTTCTCGATAGTTACATACTAAGTTTGTACTAAATTTAGATTATAATAATTGACTAAAGAAGACTAAGGCATTATTAATGTTTGGCATGTAAAATAAGTAACCCTTTTGGTCTACTTTTCTTTTTCATTCAAATATTATGAACAACAAAAAAATTAACACATAGTGATAAGTTTTCTCCATCATATGAGCTAAGCTCTAATGAGAGAATTAAATAGATTAAGGAGTGATTTGACATAGCATAAAATATACAATTTAAAGAAACAACAATGAATAGTATATGATTCCATTTGAAACTTTGTGGTTTCATTGAAACCCTTGCTGGAAGGATCTAGGGTGTGACATGTGATTTTGTTCTGATATTTTGTTATTGACTATACAATTTCATAATAATTCTAAGAGGTTGAGAAGATAGTTTGGAATTTTTTAAGAAAATATAATATTTTATAAAGCTCCTAGTCTACCGGGTGTTCTATTTCTTATGTCTCTCTTTATCATTTTTTTTTCTTTTGTTATGTTTTTGTCTCTATTAAGAGGGTTTATGTTTTGTTTGTTGACTCTTGTTAAAGCTATTTATTTCAAGACATTTATTTATATTAAAAAATATTAGTTAATAATCATATATGATATATGAATATAAGCTATTTTGTTAATCAACATAAATATTTTTTATTTTTCCATTTTATACTACGAGGTTTGTATATGTGTTGAAGGTCATTTTGGTATAGGTTTTCAAACCTTGTTTTAGGTTGTGTCATGAAATAATGGAATCATTATTTTTGACATATGTATAATTTTTTTTGTTTCTCTAAAAGACATGTTAAGATTCCTTTATTTCAAATTAATCACCTTTAAATGAGGGTTAAGTTTGAGTTGTCTAAAATATAAATGTTACTTGTATTATCCTATGGTATTTTCTAAGCCTAGTTGAGAAGTTGGCTTCTTGTATTAATTTTTTATATGTCAAGTATGGTATTATATCATACTTTGTAACCCTAGTCAATGGTTAAAGTTCTTGTGTGGTAACAAGTTTGTATCCTAATATTTTCTAGATGGTTTTTTACTTAAATATATTGAGACTTATAATAGAGATAGTACTAAGTTTATGATAAATATGAAAAAATAGGTTTTTGGGGGACCCAAAACTGCACACAAAATTTACAATAGATTTTTAACAAAGACCCCAACATAGAACTATATTGCTGGAAAACCTAGAAACACAAAAAATATGACAAAGAAAAGCTATAAAAAACTAGATTGAAACACCCAGAAATGGAAATGATAGTAACCCAAACTTAAAAATCTAGAAAGGGATAGAACCAAAGAAGATTAGATCAACTGTTTAACACAAACCACCATCTCTTCTTTTGGACCCATTATTCTTTGCACAAAACCCTTTATATCAAGGAGATCCCTAGGGAGGTTGATTGTCATCTTCTTCCTACTAGTAAAACACACACATTTAGTAGAACTAGAAAATTTCCTAGAAGATCCACAACATTGACATGAGCACAATATGTGCACCTGAATCATTTTCCATCTTACCAATGAGTGTATTGACGCAATTCACCAAGGAAAAAATAATATCTTGACTACTATTGAGAATGTTCTACAAAGTGTTTCCCACTTTTTCCATCCATCTTCTTATCTAACCCATCATCATATTTTATCCTCAAATTGGTAGTACCTTCTTGGAGTTGAGTCTGAATGGCATCAAAGTTTGCATTCAGAAACATATAATTCAAATTTATGTTCTTTATTTCATTAAAAGTCCATTTTGAAAGTTGGAATAAATACAAAGACATAGCCTTGGTAGTCTGAACAACACTCAAAGCTAGCTCAACATTCAAATCTTGCAAGTCCATCAATTTTTTAAACATTAATCTCTTCTAGATCAATATTTTTAGGAGAGGGATGTACTTGGAAAAAAAAAGTTGAACTAAACATAGCCATAAGAACCACACTCTCCCTATCATCCTCCATATTAAAAATACCAAAAATGGCCTCCATATTAACAACTTGAGAATCCTCTACACTATATACCTCTAACTCTATTTCTAACTCCTTATCATAATCAACATATTTTTGTTTCTTAGCTGAAGGTGATGAATCCACCTCCTCTTAAATTTTAATCTATTTCCCCTTACCCTTACTACTCCCAATCTTTTTAGAGGCATCACCCTTCTCTTTTATAGTAGTTTGAATAGGTCAAGCACATTTTTATTAATGTAATATGTAATGAGGAGAATAGGTCCCTCATGCATAATAGTATTTTGCAGTTTCTTCCTATTCATAATAATGCTTTGGATTAGGCAAAATAACATATAATATATGAAACAAAAATCCTCTTGTATCTAAAATGAATCACCAACATCAAATGGTAAGAGTTTTCCCTATCATACCTACCATCTAGTGTAATGCACTCCATTATATACCCACTAAA
Organism: Cupressus sempervirens; assembly: GCA_028749045.1. Taxonomy (NCBI): domain Eukaryota; kingdom Viridiplantae; phylum Streptophyta; class Pinopsida; order Cupressales; family Cupressaceae; genus Cupressus; species Cupressus sempervirens. The sequence goes on from CM053784.1 coordinate 345,375,897, forward strand.
ATCATACTCCAAATTAATTTCAAGAAATCAACCACATAAAACCCTCCCAAGTCCTAAACACTTTTATCCCATTAAGAATACACCTCAAAAAATATTTTAACATATCCCTTAGATATTTTCCTATCACAAAATTAGTGCATACATTTGAAACTAAGGCCTGTCACTTTAGCAACAACCTCTAGAGTAAGTTACGAAATCCTCCCAACCATAATCAATGACCCATCATTCTAGCCATTCACAAACTCCATGGTAATCTCAACTTTAAATATTTTTAAACTCTTCATATAAGGAGTAAGAACCCCCCTTCATTAGCTTGTTCCAAATTTTAGGTTCGTTCCTCTATTTTTTATAGTTATCTAGCTCCCTTTGCTCCAAGTTGCCTCCCATGATAGTATTCACTGTAGCACTATTGAATGATTCAAAGCTAAAATTTGTAGACATATTAAGAAAATGAAAGAACTCTAATTAAATAAAATAAAATAAACACATAAACTATATCAAAAGTTCCCAAACTTGGGAATGAAAAAACCTTTTGTGCAAATAAAATATTTTTTGATTAAGGTAAAATAAGTTTTAAGATGATACTAAAACTCTAGATAAATATATTTTTATAGGGATCTAGAACCCACAAAGATAAAATGCTACATAGGAAAGGATCACCAACCCAGAGACAATAGAAAAATAGGACATACAAGTAATAAAGTATACAAAGAACTAGTTGCAAGAAACACCCAAAATGACGAGGTTAATACATTAAATCAACAAGTGGCTCTAAAATAGATAGATCATAGGAGATTTAATGTATCCCCAAACAAAACTTTTGGGTTTCACCATGGACCCCAAAGCCATCATCCAAAACTACCTCCATTAAATGATCACTAATGAATTTTTAGAATATAAAGGAAAATATCTTTAAAAAAAAAAGGGTATTGATTGATCGGTTTTCAAGACCTTTAAAAAATAGATTCTATGAAAAAAGATCTTTGATGACTACTAGCCAATATTCCACATCCACCTCGATAGGAGTGAACATGAAAAGTTACCAAAGACCTAATCAATGCAAATGAAATAGTTAAAATTATAAATCTGATAAATTTCTATTATTATTTATAATATTAAAAAAATTAAAACATCTTCTATGTGTCTTATCATACATAATAAGGGCCTTGAAATCTATCTTTTGAGTTTTCTTTTCCATTCTGAGTAATATTGATATCATATCTCATGAACAAGTTGGCAATTACATCCAAAACCACATTCGCTTCCCTATAAGGATGGGATATAAAAACATTATTAAATTTTTCAATTAAGCTTTTGACATTGAATAGTTTAATGTCAATTGACCATGGAGGGGTATGCTTATCCTTAAGATAATTAAGGATGTTATTGAAATTCCTCTCAATCAAAATATTCCTAATATGGTGTCTATCAACTAGACTAAGGCTATGAAGAAGCCTCATAGATTCATCTAGATGATTAGCCTAAATCCCCAAATATGTAGGCACTCACCATAATAATATCTCCCTTGTAATCGTCTAGTGTCCCTCCACATCTAGCAGCTCTTGGGTTACCCTTTGTAGCCCCATTAGTGATTATATTTATCCAATCAGGAGGGGGTTTATCCATGTGACCTTAACTCTTTTATCTATTTACTCAAACTCACTATATTTATCAAAACCAACAGCACCATCAGCTCCAAAATCTAGGTCCAAATTTATGTAATTCTAGTAATTTTAATAATGCAATTTTTAATGTTAGTTGGCAGGATGGAAGGAGAAGTGAAAATATCCACGAATACCTTATTATTTCTCTCTTTCCAAAGAATTCACATCATGAGGGGGTACTAAATCAAAAATCCTATTTTCAATGTGAACCTTTGTAGAACACTATTGATTATAAAAAATTTGCAGAGTTGCATGAAATTCCAACACATGTTTTAGTTTTACAATATCAAGGACCAAAATTCAAAGGATTAGGATTAGTTAATCATGATATGAAAAATAATTTCTTCATCTTCTTTACATAAAACACATGTTTTTGGAATAACCATGTCTCTTTTACAAAGATTTTCATCATAAGAATTCTATTTTGAAGATTCATCCAAGTAAAAATGTTAATATTTGGAATTAAAGATTTAATACACATATTGGCCCAAAAAGGAGGATGGTCATCTAGTCTTGACATTGAAGCAATAACAAAGCACACTAAAAAATTACTTGGAGCATTTGATCCCCAAATAAGAGAGTCTTCAACATTATTCCAAAAAAGCACAACATTCAAAGAATTCATAAGAGAAGAGAGGGAAAAGTGAGTATCAATGAGATTAATCTAGGGATCATTCAACCAATAGTCTCTGACCTTATTTCCATAAATTTGAAAGGAATCTCTTTATAGGGAATCAACATAGGATTCTAACTAAGAGGCTTATCACTAATCCAACTATGATACCAAACATTAATAGTGAAAGGTTTCCATACCAAACATTAATAGTTCTTCCATTGAAAGGTTTCCATCTAGACCTTAAGGAAGAAATGTACTTAGAATCGTAGAAGCTATTCCAAATAAAAGATCCATTAATATCATTTGTTAGAATTAAGAAACATGGCCAATCTAGGGAAAGGAGAAAATGCATTTTCTTTTAAGAATGAGATTTTATTTATTATCTTCACTAAACATCCTATGAAATTTCTTAGGCAAGAACAAATTAATAACTCTTATAGGTCTAATCCCAAGACCACCCCACTTCTTAGGGTTACACACATTCTCCCAAGCCACAAGAGCCAACTTTATCGTATCTTCCACCCTAGACTAGAGGAAGTACTTATAAATTCTACCTATAGTCTCAATAAACCTAATAGTGATTTTGAAAAAACTTAGATCATAAATGGATAAATTTTGTAAAATATCCTTGAGCATATGTAATTTTCTAGTCTAGATAAGAAGATTCCCCTTTCAACAAGAAAATTTCTTGTTAAATCTATCAACCAAGAATGATGAAAAAGATTCAGGTGGTTTGAGACCAAGAGGAAGGCCAAGATAAGAAGAGGGAAAGAACCAATAGAACAACCTGTATTGTTTGACATTCTAAATTTTATATCCACCATAATGTTGATGAATATCAAAGATCTTATTGTTTAGAAAAATAAAGAAATTTTGTTGTTTTCTAATTTATCAAAAAGATAGAGATAAACATTTCATATTGTCAAGAAAGTTGATAGTGAAGGTTACTCATTTTTTATGGATTGTTTATTAGTTTTATTAGAGAAAAATAAATAACGAGAATCATTTTTTGGTACACATAATTAGATGCAACTATTGTTAAAAAAATTTAACATGAAAGTTACATTTTTAGTTTTGCAAAATAGAATTTTTATAAGAATCATACAAGAGATTTGTTTTATGTATAGAGATGTATATTGGGTCTACATAAAACATACTTCAAGATTTTGGGTAGATGATTTTCACTATATACCTTTAATTTTGGATATAAGTGTTCTAATATCATATTATGATTTTTTAATAAAAATTCATATTTGTACATGTAGTAATGTATAGTATCACATTTTAATCATTATGCTTAATTAGATTTCCTAACTCTATATTTATTAAGAGTTGTATTAGAGAATAAAAGCTAGTGAGGCATATAAAAGTCAATCACTAAAATACAATTGTCATTGAGATATATGTGCAACTATTGAGGCATTTTAAAAGGATATTTTTATCTAAGAAAGTGAGGAATTTCAATTGGTTTTATTACACAAGAAGGTTTCTACTTTGAACATATCCTGTATTATAATTTTTGTGCATGTTTCATTTATAAATCTACTTTTCCTATAGATAATAACCAATTTTTTATTTTTTATATATTATTTATCACAATAGTGCACACACCAAGAGAAATAGGATAAGCATATTAGGTGAATGTTTGCCAAAAATGTATAAACACCACTAATACTCTTTTACTATCACCAATAACAATTCTCTCATTACCTCACCTCCTCTATAAAGTATATGTACAATCTCACATACCATATCACTTAACATATCCTCACACCCTTGTCTTAATAGCTGCTAGCTATGGGGAAATGGAATGCACATGTGCATAGTTATTATTTCCTAAGGCTCTTTTATTTGCACACAATAGCAATACATTCTAGTTGCACCATAAAAGTCATGAACAACACACCAAAATGCATTTCCCTTGTCATAATATGATATTTTTAGTGAAGTTTGATAGAATAACAAACTGGTCAATTCTAATCCTAATCTAGTCTTTGAGAAAGAACTTGCAAGGAAGTAATGATGACTATATCAATAGCATGTGTCTTCCTATAGTTTAATGTTCACCAACTTTGACTATATGATTTCTTCAATGACATCACAATGGTAAGTGTGGAAAAGGAAAGAGGGTTCATTAGTAGCTTTACACCACTCACTAACCTTCAACATAATATTTCCCTTCATGGCCATTTCTACAACAAAAGTAATGCACTTAGTAAAATTATTTATGTACAAGATAATTTATAAGAAATAGTTTTGATTAACTTTATATTATGAATATAAGATTCAAGAGAAGAGTTATTCTCTTCTACAATTTTGAGCTTCTTCAACTTCTCCAACCCTCAAAACTTTGTATACCATAGCACGTGTTAACAAGAGCTTTCCAACCCTACAATCCATTTTACCTTGATCCATTCAACATGAAAGGCCAAACTTTTATTTTTTTCCAATGAAGAGACAAGACTCATTCATGAACATTTATTTCCCTTTTTTTTGTAGACATCACACACTAAGAAAGAAATTAAGCTAAGGAAAATTAGTCAAATTTGACTATTTAATAGTTTTAGCTAGATGTCAGTTGTGAGTGTTTGATATCTAAGCCAGAATAGTATATCAAAACTCGCATCTAATTTTTCTTTTAATATCTTCCCAAAACATTATTTTTATGTTATCCAACTAGGGTTCCTAATAAGCTATTGGGGCATAAAGCTGAACGGGAAAATGCCCATTTATTTCCTCAAGTGCTTTTTATAAATGACTTATGGAGTCCATGTAACATATATTAGATGTTTTGAATGATACGATGATTCCCCCCTTGAGTGTAGACGTAGGAAAGTTTGTCAAACTATGATAAATACTTGTGTTATTGTGTTTAGTAATATTTTCTTATGTTTATTCTATTTTTTTTCTTTTTTTGTATTGATAATTGGTATTAGAGCGAAGGTGAGGCTAGAGTAGAGATGGGAGAAGGTGCAATTGATTTTATCATCAACTAATTTCTTGAAAATTTGAGCTTGGTAGAGAATGAGGTTGTGTGTGCAAAGAGAAAAGAAGGTATGTCATGTGCATTGATGGATTGGCTAGAAAGATAAGCAAGAAGGTGAAACAAAGGAAGATTTTTGAATAATTTAAATCTAATCGTAATGCAATTTTTGAGTGTACAGTCAATGCCTAACATAAAAAGTTATCGCAAAAGAACTACATAAGAGGGAAAAAGACAACAAGACTAGCAAGTCTATAAAACACTTGGTGTTGGCCTTTCATGGAAAGGCATCTCTTATTTCTATCTTCAAACTAGATGATCCAAATATTTTCCCTTCCAAAATTCATAGTAGCTGGAAAATTATAAAAATGTCCTTGGAGAAAGAAAATATGGAATAGGTGAGAAGTTTATTGTAGAAGAAAGTGAAAGGGAAGAATAAGAGGAAGAGAGAAAACAACAAGAGAGGGATTCAAATGTCAAGAGGGGAAACTCTATTTGGCATAGGATGAGTTGTTTAGGCTTCCAAAAAGCTTTGTTCCTGATAAGAAAGCATTGTAGAGGAGACATTTTGCAATCCTCAAAATTTTGTGGAACTTGTAGATGTTGAATATGCTTATGACTGCCACATAGGACTTTGACTTTTAATAAACAACACCCTTGTGATATTTTCTGACTTTCACATGTAATCTTCTATCACCATGTAAGGCATACTTCCCATACTCCACATGATACAAGAACAATAGATAGTTTGGAAGACCAAATTATTGGTCCATGCTATCATACACAACCTGCAATCAACATAAATCCAAATAGAATAAATTCAACTCCCTCAAAAGATGTAGACATAGTCTCGTGCCTACAACATGGGGTGTCGACATGTATAAGAAGGCTTGTAAATTGACGGAGCACTCATTTAACAATACTAGGTTGACATCTCATCATGACGAGATAGTGCACAAGCTATTCTTTGCATCATTATACTATAAATTATTTGTGCAGTCTATGCAATGTATCTATGATATTTCACTAATAATAAATTTTGATTTCCTACTTGAGTGTGGACATAGAAAAAATTGTCAAACTATGATAGATACCTTCATTCTTATATTTAGTTTTCTTTATTTAAGTTTTATTGCAATTCTTTGCTCATTTTATATTTATAGAAACTTTTGTAACTATAGTAAACTACTCCTTGAAACACCTCAAGGTTAAAAAAAGAAATCCATTGCAAGCTTCCAAAAACTTTAGGGCAAAATTTTCAAGCCCCACTTATTGATGATATTAAAAAAGTAAGCCAATAAAATAGCTCATTAGTGTGGATGGGGTCCAATGCCTTCATTAAGCTGATAGGCTTTCTCCCTATGGGACTTTAGTTAGAATTTTCTGATTTTTCAGCATTGTTGGACGTCGAAAAAAGAGAATCGTTTCCGTAGTTTGCTTCAGCAACTACTTCGTTGAGGACGGAAATGGTATGAGTTGGCCTGTAGTATAGATGAGCGATTGAGTCAGCTGGTTCCAAGAGGGTGCCTGTACATCTTGTCGTTTGAGAAAGGTTGAATATAGAGAGAGTTGGAATATAAATGTGAATGGAATGTTTTCAAAAATATGTCATTACTAAACTATGAAATGAAAAGAAGAGGGAAATTATAAATGTGAATGGAATATGGTAAAAGTAGGTCCTAATCAAACTACGAACACAAAAGTCCACATGTTAATTGAAAAACACACCATAATTGATCTAGAAAGTGATGAATATAAGCATAAAAACAATATAAAATGATGTTGTGGTTCCCATCCAAATATAACGACGCCATTTATGTATGCATCTCACAAATACCTTAGATTCATTTGAGGGAAAAAAAATTAAACTTAAGAGTTTGATTATGGTTTAGTTAGATCCATTTGTTTTTTCTCTAACTTGTTTTAATTTGTCTAATAGGTTTTTACTTAAGTTTATATATATATTTATTAAATTATAATTTATTTGAAGAAGAATAAAAATATTTTTGATAAAATAATGTAATAAAACAAGATACAAAAGTAATTATATTAGAGTATATTAGTTGTACTATATATTTTAGTTAATATAATAAAAAATTATATTTTTAAAATTTTAATAGATAGTGATTGAATAAATATTTTTGTGATAATATAGAGAGCTAAAAAAATTAATATTGATAAAAAATAGGGAGGGAAAAATAAAAAGAGAGGGTGTGTATTTATGAGGGAGCTTAATATGAAGGGAAAGATAAAGAAGATGTGGGTGGAGAGTGGGGAGTTGGAGCAATAGATAAAGATATTTGTGGTGATAGAGAGTACACATACACACACACACACAGTGCAAATAGAATATAGATAGTGAGAGGTGAATGGTAAAGAAAGGGGCAAGATAAGATAAAGGTAGTGATGGAGAAATAAGTGTGTGTGTGTGTATGAGAAATATATAAAGGAAATGATTTGGAGGTAGATAAGGAGAATGTGCAAATGAGAGAGAGAGACATATGGACATAAAAATAGAGAAATATACAAAATATAGAGGAATATGAAAAGGAAATGATAAAGATGACGAGATAGAAACAATAGCTAGGTTGTCCAATTTGTATTGGAAATAATAGTTAGAGGGATATATGATTATAATAAGAGATAAGGAGAGAGTGAGTGGGGTGGAGAAGGGGGGAGGGAGTGAGTAAGATGAATATTATAAAGAAAAAAGAGGGGTAGAAAGGTGAAGAGATTGATTGAGATAAAAATAGATAGGGAAATATAGGAAGAGTTGGTGTATAGATAGATGGTTTAGGATTGAATATCAAGGTAGAGGATAGTTATAAAGGGAGGAACAAAGAGGAAGGGAGGTGGAGGGAGAGAAATAGGAAGAGAAGAGGAGGGAGATAAAGAGAGAAAATGATAAAGATATTTGAGGTGATATATGGATAGTAGATACATAGATAGATAGGTAGACATAGCACATACATAGAGTATCAAAGAAAAATAAATAAATAGGATATAGATACATAGGAGAAAACAATAAAGAGGGCAAGATAAAATAGAGATAGAGAAAGGACTGTCCATGTATGTGAATAAGAGAGATATAAGGATTAGGTTAGGGAAGTAGATGGGGAGAGTTTATAGATATCTATTTATGTAGGTGTCTCTATTACTTAACATTCCCAATTTCACTTAAAGACAATCAAATATAAAATATATTTTTGTTTCATTTCAAGTGTTGTGTGAGACTATTTAGTGTTGTGAAATTAGGGTTTACAATTTTATTCATTTCAAGAATGATTACAATAGTTTAAAAAATATATATGAAACATCATAAAGATGAATGTAAATATATTGAAGATATCTATAATATAAAATAATATATTAAAAGTACAATGGTATTTAAATTGTAATAATATTATAATTTTGAAAAAGTAATAGTGAAATAGAAAATGTTAACATATTATAGTTATAATTAATTCTAGAGTGGTAATGTGCTTAATATTAAATATATAATTATTCATTAATTTGAATTCTAGGGGACGGTTGTGAGTTTTTTCCCTTACACGATTACATTTACCCCGAGTAGATTTGAACCCAAGACCTTTTCAATAAGAGACCCACAATTTACCATTGTGTTGTAAGCTCTTGCCTATAGTATATTTTTAAGATTATTTCATATTATTTCATTTGAATTAATATGAAATTATTTTAATGTTATTTTATTTAAATGCATTTTGTTATTATATTTAGAAGTTTTGAAATTGAAATTGACTTTTGTAATATTGAGATTTATAATTAAAATTTACGTGATTATTGTTTTTGTGTTAGAATTAATTGGTTGAGATTTATATTTTTTCATTTAATATGTTTTATAAATTATCTATTACGTTAAGAACATTTTTTTAAAATATTACCTTTTGAAGTTTTATCTTTTGGATACTTCTTCTTGGTATGTATTTAGATATTTTCTTTATACATTAACATGAAAAAGACAGACAAAATCAAATACAAAAGATATATTGGACACCTTGTATATAAATTTGACTATACTATTGTTTGAATTACCTAAGAGTTCCTAAGGTTCAATTTCATACACATTTTCATTAATCATACTATTATCATTGTCACTCATTGGATTATTAACTTTCTAGGGAGTCTTCTGGAGTCTTTAGGCATTTATTACGGGGGAGTGGATCCTGAGTTTAGCATAAAGTAGCTAGAATTTTTTTGATATGTGTGTTACTACCTGGAACCTGCAAAATGCGTGCCTTTACAATAATATAGTATATCATCCTCCCTCAGATGATCCTTGTCTTCTGAATACAACTGAGATCTTTGCTACAATTATTTCTCATGATTACGAAGAACTAGTAAGCCAAGGAGACACACAAAATACACTGAGCATACATGTTTACACAAGAAAGAAAACAAGGTCACATGCATATATAAAGCCTCTTGGAAAGAGAAAGTTGTATTAAGATGATATATTGAGTGCATTTTAGAAGGCTAGGTTATACAAATCATTTACAAAATGATAATTAGAGGGAGGGAGAAATAGTAAGAGAGAGTGCACATATGAGGGAGGGAAAGGAAAACAAGAAGGAAGTGAGAGGGAGAGAAATAGGAGGAGGAGACAAGAGAGTGGGCGGATATAATTTGATAGAGATATCTAAGGTGATAAATAATAGAGCAAATGAAATATAAATAATGAGAAGTGAATGGTCAAGAGAGTGGTAAGATAAGATAGACATAAGGAAGGGGAAATGAATTGATGTGTATATTAAAAAGATATGTAATGCTTACAACAAACATTTGGAGAGAAGCAAGACCCATCAATGGAGCAATTGGTGAAATCACATATATTGTCTACAGAGTAGGTACCAAACCACCAAACATGTCCATGTATGTTATTATATATTTTGAAAACTACAATGGACCACCATGGAATCAAGGTGAGTCCATGGAATTGAAAGATAAGGAATCATTTTTACAACTATATCTAGAGTAGAAAAAAAAATAGATGGTCTCTATATCCAACTTGCTTTCAATTTTGAAAGATACTAAAAAATGAAAAGCAATCCATATACAATTATATGCAAACAAAAGGAGGACCAGCTATATTAGATAGTTCTTCAGACAAAGTGTTTGTATTTTGAGTTTGACAAGAAATCAAAATAACACAACTAAATCAACATATTACATAAAGAACATACTCAAGCAAATACTCAAAAGTACATAAGACTATTGGCATAACCCCTTGCACCATCAAAGGTGTAAGTGCTAGTTCTATATATCATTGAGCCCCATTGTCGGATGCAAGGCAATCCTTACTTGGCAGGAGAGCATCACATTGGATTGCATGATCATCCAAAATAATGCGTACATGATCATCTCTAAACTCATATGTGAGACAGCCTTCCCTTGTTCAATGTTATGGAATGAAAACATGGAAGGAGCAAATGAAGGTATATTCTCCTTGAAATGATTTATGATCTGGATAGATCTTGAAGTCAATGAAATTGATTCAACTGTACTACACAACTGGCGTAGCAAAATCAAAGGCTAAGAAAATAGTAATAATGTCTCTGAAAAGCAAAAGACTTACAATCATTCAGTGTGCAGTCATCAATCGTTTCTTATCTTGTAGAGTTTACCAAGGGAGATAATATTGCTCGACATGTAAGGTGCAGATTCAGTCCATAAAGTCTGGACTACAATCCGGAGAGATTATAGATCTACGACAGAAATAATGAAGACGGGAGAGAAATTATATGGTTCATTATTAGGTATAGTTCGTACGAATCACAAGTCGTCCAAGTCCACTCAATTATCTTCACATGGCTTTACCATCGGTTTCTCACTTTGAGTTTTCGCTTAACTGGACTTTTCCCATTTCAATAATTTTTCCAACTCTTGCCTACATTGAATTACATTAAATTATCTTCTCTAGACAATTAGATTTTCAGCCAGCCAATTTAAAATATTTATAATTAAAATGTTTTATCGCTGATGTATTATATGTATGAACTTTTATCTAGAATTTTTCTTTTTAATGAAGCATTTATTAGTTCCTTTCACCACACGAAACTATTGGATTCATTTAGGCCAATTTTCTAGGTTTCAACTAGTCAATAAGGTTAAAGAATTTTAATTATTTTATACAAATATAAAAGTCAATTATTAATATTAAATTTATTTAAAAGAAAAAAATCAAAATTTTTATTAAATGAAGTAAGCTATAAAATCTAATTTTCATTAAGAAAATATAAATTTTTCAATATTATAAAATTTTAAAAAGCTTTAGATACAGATTTCTCAAAGCTTCCTCTGAAACTAGAAGCTTTCCATGAAATGTTTGATCAAACCCTTTCCTTGATGTCATACACTACCACTGCCACTGTACCTGCCATGACCATAGTTGCGGCACCAAAAAAAAACTTTCAAGTAAATTGTAATGTCCCCCCTATTAGGGCTAGTTGGGGACAAGTAATACCTACAAAATAATTGCTAGAACTTAAAAAATAATAAATCTAACTACACTATTCTACCCTCTATCTTAAATCCCAACTTTAGGAATCTCCAGATTAGGTTTTGTGATCCTTAGTCCACCATCTTCCTTGAAGCGCAACCCTTAAGATTCTTCCTGGACGAGACACCCTCTATCTAAGGCCAATCACATATGCATATGTTGACATCTTAGAATATTATGGCCATTATGTATTTCTCATCTAGCCGTTCACTCATCTCCCATCACGATAGCCATTTAGACACATATCTCACTTCCTACATTGGCACTATGAGGTTCCATTTAATACTCATACATCCATTCATATAGGGTTACTCATCTCTCGCACTGACACGATAGCCAATCATATGAGGATCTCACTTCCTCTTAATGACTTAGCCCCTATAATTTCCAATTTGTATTCTCCTTATTTTATTAGTTTTGGAATTTATTCACCCTTCCTTATAATACTTAATATAATATTGTTCTAAACTCTAAAATGCCCATATTAATCCAATGCTAACCTTTTTCATTAGGTGACATATTTTGACCAAGCCTTGTACCAATCACCCATTTGGGGTTCTTCAGTGTTATTTTTAATGTTTTTTTCCCTCTATAAGATAATACATTATCCTTTGATATGATTCCCTAATAGTCTCTCCCATTCTATGACATTGTATATACCTTTCGTACCATATCCATGCATTGTGTCTTTCAACTTATGGATTGTTTTAGTTAGTTAGTACTTATAATTATTCATTTAATTATTTAGCTATACATTTACTCATTAGTTTTTATTTATGTCATTATTCAATATTGATTAATACTTATTTATTTCATTATTTTATTTATTCAATGACTATATATTTAATAAATACTATATTAATATATTCATTTGATAATATGTATTTGATATTTGCTAATATTGACTATATTAATTATTTATTCCATTCTATTATGAATTAATATTAAATTTTCTTGTAGAGGGCAATATTATAGTCTCGCCCTCCCAAAATTGTTTGTCCTCAAGCAATTACAATTTTCATTTCATTAATTAAATCACAACCAAACCTTAACTTGTTTCAATTTCAAAGTTTGAATGATAACCCAAAAGCCGAAGGAAAATATGATAGATGTATATATATTTCAATTCTACAATTGATCTTCATTGATTAAAGTGTTTATAATTTTACTTACCCTATAGGATAACAAGATCATGCTCTGATACGACTATAATGTCCCCACTATTAGGGCCAGTATGGGACAAGTAATACCTACAAAATAATTGTTATAACTTAAACAATAATAAATATAAGTACACTATTCTACCCTCTATCTTAAATCACAACTTTAAAGGCATCTCCAAATTAGGTTTCCTAATCCTTGATTATTCCATTGTCTTCCCTAAAGTGTAACCCTTAAGATTTTTCTTGGATGAGACATCCTCTGTCCAAGCTCAATCACATATGCATTTTTTGGCATCATCAGAATATTATGGCCATTTTGTATTTCTCATCTAGCCATTCATATAGGGTTACTTATCTCTTGCACGATCACAATAGCCATTTATAGGAGGATCTCAATTCCTTCATTGGCATTATGAGATTCCATATAATACTCATCTATCCATTCATATAAGGTTACTCATCTCTCACACTAACACACAAGCCATTCATACGAGGATATCACTTCCTCTTAATGACTTAAGCTAATATGATTTTGGATTCGTATTCTCTATATTTTTGTGGATTTGGAACTTCCTAATAATACTTAATATACTCTTTTTCTAAACTTTTAAATGCCCATATTAATCCAATGATGATCTTTTTCATTAGGTGGCATATGTTTCAACCAAGTCTTGTACCATTCACCGATTTAGGGTTCTTCAATGCTATTTGTAATGTTTTTTTACCTCTACTAATCCAATATCCTTTGATATGATTCTCTAATAGTATCTCCCATTCTTTGAAAAAGGTGTATATATATATATATACCTTTCGTACCATATTCATGTGTTGTGTCCATTGACTTATGGATTTTCATAGTTAGTAAGTACTTATAGTTATTTAATTAATTATTTAGCTATACATTAATTTATTTTTATTTATTCAATTATCTTATTATTCAATATTGATTAATTCTTATTTATTTCATTATTTCATTTATTCAATAACTATATATTTAATAATTATTATATTAATCTACTCATTTGATAATATATAATTGATATTTATTAATATTGACAATATTAATTATTAATTCCATTCTATTATGACTTAGTATTAAATTTCCTTATAGAGGAGCATATTACACAAATTTAGTGGGAAGTGTAAATCCAGACTCTGTAACCTTTACCGATCATGGCCTTTACCAAAACATGAGCATTGGAACAAAGTTAGATGTTCTAGTTTGAATTGAGAGGTTGAAGCATCTTATGGAATCAACTACCATCAAATCTAATATTAATTTAGTAATATTAGGATACATGGAATCAACATTTCATCATTTTGTAGTTTGTTTGACAACATCTTTGTTGTTTTTTGTGATTAGTTTTTTGGCCGGTTTTGTTCTTTGTTTTATGGTCCTTTCAAAAGCCCCACTTAATTCATAGATCTAGTTTATAGTGTATATTTTAATCAATAAATTTTTTTATCATTTCTATCTTTTATTTTTTGATAGGAAAATATTAGTTGGGTGATCTATTCTCTTAAAAGCAAGTAAGATGAGTCAGGAACCTTTCCAAAAATGACAACCATTTTTGTTGTTGACATACATCCTACAATAGTTGAAAGAAGGTTGTTAGAAAAATTGTAGGATACCACTAGAATTTTTTCCATGAATATTAAAAATAAGATTCAACATTAGGAACTACCATGAGATGAAGGAAGCTTGAACAAGGTTTGCAGTTGAGATAGAAAAAGAAATTGATAACTCTATGACTAAGGCCTAGTGGCTCAAAACATGTTGTAAAATTAATTATGAAAGAAATACTAGGAGAATCTATATGATATTTATTTTCCTTTGTCATGTTTTAGCATTTCTCATTGTTTGGATGGTCTAGGTTACATGGATGTTTCAAGGAAGCTCTAAAAACACCCAAGGGAGAAAAATAAAATATAGATTTGTTCCTATAACTTCAATAGGAATATTATGGTATGTATCCAAGAGATTAATTTATCTTTTCAATCCAATGAGTGAGTAATTGAGTGGCTATTTTAGCATACATGATCATTGACAATACTTAGGTTACCAGTAGAAAGTTATTTCTGGCATCAATTTTTTAAAGAAATAAACTAGAAAGAAACCCAAAATAATATTCTCTTTAATTGATGGATGCATACAATGTTGGGGTCCCTTTAGGGAGAATGTTAAGGGCACACATGCTCCCAAAAATGGCTCAACACAAGAAGAAAACGTCCAAATAATAGCCCATATGGATGATCAAGACCTTTCTGAAGATGGAATTTTGTTGCAAGTACACTTGTACAATAAATCTAGCATTACTCTTACAACTTGTATTCCCCTCTTGTAATAACTTAAACTATATCATCACTTTGAAATGCTTTCCATAGCTTGATTAAAACCCAATTAGGACGGGAGTACTCACCATTTACTAGGGTGGTAGTTCACTTTTATGCATTTTCATAATCCCTCCTTGCTTTCCTTTGCTTCTCATTAAGGAAGAAAGAATCCTTAATTGCACATCACTTACAAAGGGGTTGAGGTTACATTTTATATTTATGAAGATTTCTAGTCTGGTCATTTTCAAAGGTGATTGTGATTCAACATTATAACTGTGAAATTGCTCATGTTGAGGTACATAGTAAAGGTCAACACACAAGCATGTAGAATAAAATCTGTATACTTTTTTATTTTTTTTATTTAAGCTTTAGAGTTTTTTTTGTTCTTGCAGTAACAGTTGAATTTTTCGATTTAGTTCTTATAATTTAAATAATTGTTCCTATTTTGCACCATTTTAATAATGCACCTTATCTCTTAATTCCTAGATCATATTATTGTCAGGAAAGCTACATGCATAAATGCCTTTCTAATGCCAATTAATAAGGGAAATAATAAAGATTGAATTAACATTATGATAGTAAGATGTGTAGGAAAACAAGAACATAGAAGATAGCAAGTGGACACAATACACAATGAAACACAAAATTTATGTGGGAACACCTTTTGGGAATAATACCACCACCTAAGAACTACAAAAACTTTATTGTATTACGAAAATCAATATTGCATACAATAAGCTACAAATTCTTGTACAGGCTTAGACTATGTTATAGTCATCCAAATTTACACTCTTACCACCTATAATTCTTAATGAATCCCAACAACCATTTATGAATGCTACAATTCATTATGAGATTTGGTTTTTCAACTATTAACTATATTTTCCCATTTATTTATCAGATATTTACCGAAGTATGTGTGCATACATCATTGTAGAGGTGAATGCTACACTATGACCATCACTGTGATATGCATTGACTCTAACAAGATATTACCATTACATGGATGATTATACATAAGAAATTCCATGATATTATTAGAAGGTGATTGAAATCAATGTATTAGTTGATGCACTTAGTGATCAATGATTAGACTGACATCTTTGATGGAAATAAAATTAAATAAATTAGTTATGACACACTATTTGGTAATTTTTAACAAAATGGTTAATACTTGCTTATATGAATACCTATGATGTATTATGATCGCTCATGATGAAGGCATAATTGAATAAACTAGATGTTTTGTTTGATTTCTATTTTTTTTTCAAATGAAAAATTATATGAAAAAGAGAAAAATAAAGGCTATAAATTAGTTTGCATAAATATGTATATATGTTTTTATACTATGTAGGTTTATTGGAAAGCTTGCCTTTTGGTAAGGGTGCTAATGTGGAGGATGTAAATGGGATGTTTATCTACCTACTGGTAGAAATCTGATGTTAAAAATATTATTTTTTCAAAGATTGATCATATATGTTGTTGTAAACATGCTTCCCATATTCCATCTCCCTCCCACATCCATGAACAATAGAAAGTTTCATGGTCTCATAGGAAATCCCTTGCCTCTTATTTGTTGGGCATTGTAGGTTTGGGAATTCTATGAATAAGTAGAGTCCAAGGAAGTATAAAGCTTTGTGGATAGAATGAACCAAGGTTTGAGCCATAAGAGGAATTCTTTGTGGATATAATAGACATGTGAAAAAGCTAGAAGTGAAACCTTTTTTGTGGAAAGATAAACAAGAATCCATGCCACACTCTCATCTCAAGATGTGCTTGTGCTAGAGACAAAGAATTAGAGAAGGATATATGTCCAATGATACTTAAATATATTACTCCATGACTAGCCTTTATGAATATGTATTTGGTTGCATTACTAGAAATGTATAACTTCCATGTTTATACCTCATGTTCTAGAATTAAGATACATATTAACATGAAAGCATCATAAAATAAAATAGAACACCCTAGACAATAATGTCTATTATCTTTTAATATTTACCTCATCATTATTTATTTTTCTGAAAATTCATTCAAGGAAAATAAGTTCTTATCTATTCAAATTTAACATTACAGAGTTCTTAATAGACCTACCAAAGATCAAGATTTGTTAAGTGCATGACTGTAAGAACCAAGTCCTAAACAAAAATGCCACATCACATGAGAACAAAAAATGAAGAAAAGAAACCAATCACAACCATCATGGAAAAGTCAAAACCACCTTCATAATCCATTAACTAATTAAATATTACAATTAGTTTATCAACAAATTCAACATAACATAAAGGTGCTAAAATACAATGAATATACAACACATGTCCATCATAACTTGAACAATAGAAAATTACTAGTTTATGAGTTTACAATATGTGATAATCAGGATTACATCAATAGAATTATACTGTACATCATGGCCAAGATGAAGATACAAGACTATATGATAAGTTCTAAAATTTTACAGGTATCGTGAAAGAATGTTTAGTCTCCAAAGCCATCAGACATCGTCCATCTGCTATTTGGTATGGGAGTGTGGCCTAGGCACTTTTACCTTGCCAACCATGAAGTGTTTACTCCCTCAGGATTCTTCTTGACATGAAGAATACCCTAACCCTGGCACAAGAAGCCTAGCTTTCGGGAACACGATGGATTAGATGGATTTGGTGCAGCCGTGAAACATACTACATACAACCATATGCCTAGTAGCCTAATCACAAAATGTGAGAGGGAAAATAAAACAACACTACACATTCTACTCATATGATGTGAAAGAAAAATTGTAACATATCTACACACATGTACATCTCTTTTAAAATAAAGCATATCTATTCATATGCAAGGTAATTTGAGCATAGTCACACACATATGCTACATATCAGAACAACATACTTAAATAAAATAGCTTGCCCAAGCACAATGTTCATAAGAAACAATGAAAAGGAGAGTTAAAACGTAATGAATCCTACTTCTCACAAGCTGATAAGTTGAGAGAAGCACAACATAATGCATCCATCCCCACCCTTCCTTTTGCCACATTGCTCCCAACCATAAGGAAGATAAAAACCACACAACCTCAAGGAGAAAAAGTTTCAAAAAGCACCATGTAGTTCTAACGCAATGACAACATTATTAATGTACTCATTCTTGTTCAGTTCAAAACAATAATTTGAAATAATTATTTCCTACATATAGTGGAGCATCAACATTGCTAGCAAAGTAGATGTGTCTAACAAATACTATAATTGACCTGCTCTTAAAAACAACAAATAAGTTTAAAGGCTTCATTTCAAAAAGAGTAACCAATCTATAACCCATAATTTACTATGATAAAACTTTTAGTGGACCCACATAGCATCAATCCAACATCTACATATTTTATAACTATCCTCCATTGCTAGGTGTTAACTCAAGGTTTCTTAACTATTACAAATATTCCTAACAAGGTTCATTTTAAATCAAATATAAGTCAGCCTATAGTAGAGATAATCCAAGTTAAAGCTATTTGTAAGACACAATATAAATGAGAAGCTTTTAAAAACTTGAAATCTTGCCACCTAGTGAAATGCCTACAAGACAAAATATATGTCTATATTTGACATATGATAGCAACAAGACTAGTTATCTCACAACAACTCAGTTTTATAAAATGTGAGTATTTGATAATAGGGGGAAAATGAGATAGGGACTCCAACACACCAT
This sequence comes from Cupressus sempervirens, assembly GCA_028749045.1. Lineage (NCBI taxonomy): Eukaryota > Viridiplantae > Streptophyta > Pinopsida > Cupressales > Cupressaceae > Cupressus > Cupressus sempervirens. The sequence continues at coordinate 345,394,870 of CM053784.1, forward strand.
TTCAAACCATTATAAGGTTGTAATAAAAATTGACAACATTCCACTTGTTATGCAATCCCAAGAATGAATAGTCTCTACTAAAAGTATTTTTGATAAGAGGCTATTTTTAAAACAAGAAAGAGCATTATGCACATCAACATCTCCCTTTTCCTAGTCCAATTAATTGTACATTTTTGTCATAAATAGAAAAACTAAGAATGAAATGAAAAATTTAGGGCCAACACACACACACCCCTAATCCCCTTATTATTTTAAGACTAAGTTTTTGTATTAAAAAAATGATTCTACTACTCTTAATGCAGCCTGAAGATATTGAAAAACAAGTAAATGATGGGATTTCAAGTTGTTTGGTTTGAAATTTCATTTTCTCCAAAATAATTGAGATAAGAGTAATTTTTTCTACATCCCTATCAAAATCTTGCAAGGAAGAGTTCAATAGACATTGGGTTGCACAAAAGAGCAGTTTTCCATAGTTCTATTTCACTATAAGAGACAATCAATACTTGGGAGTTTCGAGTTTAATATGTTTCCACATTAGGATGTCCACAATTTTACTAATATGGTCAAATAATAGGTGAACTTGAAGAGTTTACCAAAAGAAAAATATTCTAGAATACATAGTTGGTTTGGGTGCTAAAAGACTTACGTTTTCTACAATTGAGATGTAGAAACATTGAAAGAACATACACCATTTCTTAATTTCTACACTAAAATACTGAAAGTTCATGACCTTTGCATAGAATAGAAATAGAAAAATAAAAGGAACTTGGATTGTTGACCTTGTTCAATGATGCCCTACATCATTTTTCCAACCCTAGCCATCGATGATCTCTTTTCCACTAGATATTGTCTCCTATAGTCCCAATTTTTCTCCTTAGCTTCCCAATGATGTTGTGCCTTTCCTCATTCCCACTTCCCCTGATTAATAATTGTCTCTTCTACTCCCCCCTTCATAACTGCTTCACCAAAACCGACCTAAATTCTCTCCTCATCCTTCTGCCTTCTCCCTAGTGGTAACTCAATCTCGTTAAAGTCATAGTAATGAATGAAAATAAATCAAGATATAGGAATGAAAAGTTAGAAAAGCTTACTACCAACATGTATTAATTAATCAACAAAAAATCAAATAAAGATATATTTTTGTTTGATCTCCATATGCTTGTACATTTGCATCATTATTTATTGAACACTATATATCAAAAAAAGAATACCGTAAACCTTCACATTTTAAATATGCATTTCATAAACAAATAATTAAAATTTTCTTCCATCTGATCTTATAGTAAGAAACTTTTAAACAAATTAACATGTCACAATAAATCAAATCATCATGAAAACTAAGTGTATATGTGTGTGTGGCTGTGAGACCATATGATGCATCCCCTTCCAAGAGGTTAACCCTTTCTACCTCAACCACACTCTCCTTGTGATGAATCCTACATCCACTCAAACACTCACAAACAAGATTGAGTCAGTATCCATCAAACAAACAACTAAATCGTCATCGAGAACATCATAATATCAATGTAATAACACTTGCATTAATATCCATAGTGCATCATCATTATGAAACATAACTTATTACATTATCATCTTGAAAACTGTTACATCATCATAAAATAACATTATAAGCCTAATCATGTTTAACATTAAAAAGATGTAACCAAAACTTTCGATGCATTAATTATCCATTTAATCACACTAATAATCACATCATAAAGCAGTGGTGAACTTAATCACTACTTAATCCAAGTTAAAACAAGGTTTGACTAAGTCAAAATCAACAATGTTGCCACATAGACAAAAACAATGAAGGTCGCAAGATGGGACGTAACAATGACTCTATAATTGAAAAAGAATGAAATTGGGATCTATGAGCCTAAAAACTGGTCTCCATTGAAAAATGACCCCTCTTTAACATCTAGCTCTCTGGAAAAAAATACAATAAATTGAAACATATTTAAGTAGTCATTATATTTGTACTAGTTTATTTCTAGCAAAATTTTCACGTGCAAGTAGCCATGGATATTTATGATCAACAGGAAAATACAATTAATATTCAGTTTTTGAGACATTCATAAATGACAAGGTCTCCCTTTCCCAATTAACAAATCAATCCCCAACATCCTCATAGATAAATCCCCGTAAACAATTCAAATTTAATATTACCTTCAATTGATTTAAACTCTTGAGAAAATCCCATTAGCCACCATGCACTTGTTTATTATAACGATAGAATTAAAAAAATAAAAAATCATAAGATTTATGTGCATGCAAAGACAAAAGAGACCAGAAATTTAGGAAGCAATATGTGAGAAGGGTGATAGGAGTCAAGGCAGTGGACACGTGAAAGAAAGCAGAAACAGAAGAGAGTCCCGAAACCCTAATTTTAGGGCAGGGTAAAACGCTGACGCGCACAAATATTGTAATCCATGTGTGCCGTGCAATTCTCCTACGTGTTATCCTTTCCCTCCTTCTCCGCCATGCAACGCTGCTCTCTGTCCTCTCACTGCCATGCCCTGAAACGCACATGGCCCCTTCCACTTTCCCCATTATTATAACTACTGCCAAATCCCTCACCAAAACTAGTTTCCATTACAAAACCATGCAATCTACCGACATAAAGCTCAATCTGCTTTGATCCCACTCTACAACAATTCACATTACGAGATCTGAAACTCTCTCAATCTCAGAAACCTTGAAAGTAACATTGTCCAGACAATGGAAGGCGACCCATGGCTTGTTATCCAAGCTGCCATTGTTAACCACTGGTTTTATCCGTGGCTTTTCAGTAGTTCAAGATTGGATTTTTACAATGGGTGTATAGTCTATTGATGGGGAGAATCCCTAATCCATCCTTTTCCACTTGTTAGATCTAGATTTTTCAATTAGAAGATCAAGTTTATAGAATTTCAGCCATTTTCATGGATACCCAGAGGCAATGGAGTGGGGAAATCATGGGTTCCCCCAATCATAAAACCTCTGGTTTGAGTTTTTCAGGTGCTAAACAGAGCGATGCATGGTTTGATATCAGAGTGGTTTGTGTAAAGTTGAGCTCTTGTCTGGTTAAATGTGCTCCAGAGTATTTTAGAATTGTTTTTCCACCAAGAAGTGTTTGTTCATCTCTTGAAGTTAATGGCGAAAGGATAAGTCACTCAGAAAAGACTTCTAGAGCTCTGAGAAGAGATAGGCTTGATAAAGAGTCTGCAGAGGCCACTTATGTGAGTACAGATAATGTGCGTGCCAAAGGTGATTTGCCCTTTGAGATCCATCACAAGAGTGATGTTCTTGTTACGGGGAAGTTTTTGAGGTCTGATTCATGGACAGAAGGGCATCTTATGGATAGCCATGCTTGTTCCTTTACTACGAGGAAGAAACTGTGGATCATGGATTGTAATTGTGCACTTTCTGCTGGATCGGCTTTTTTTTCTACTCAGACTGATCATTTTTCTGCCATGAAAGCGCCTTTTCTTGAAGTTTATGTTGCCGGGAGGAGTTTGGGGCAGCCCATTGTGTTGAATCAGATGGTGCAGCTGCTTCCGAGGAGGAAACACACTCGCTCTATTTCTCTGGATGCTATTCCAGAAGATGATGATGACGAAATAGTTAATACAGCTTCGTTTCAGTATCAGGTATAAAAACTTGAAGGAACTGGAGTTCTATGTGAAGTACAAGTTTTGTGCACATTATTTTTAGGATCAGTAGACTATTATGATATTTGATAGTCTTCAAGCTATATTTCAATATCCAGATCATATAATCTTGGGAGAAAAATGAACCGATCCATGTTGATTAGAACAAGCCAAATGATATGATTGATATTGATTATATAATGCTCAAATGGTTCATTCCTTGATACCCACATTAAGATTGTAGACAGTTCATTCTTGGAGTATAATTTATCTAGAAGTACAAGTTTTTCACACATTAGTGTTAGGATTAGTAGATTATGATATTTGATAGTCTTCAAGATAAATTTCAATATCCGGTTCATTCTTGGGCCAAAATAGACCGATCCATGTTGATTGAACAAGCCCAATGATATGATTGATATTGATTATATAATCCTCAAATGATTCATTGTAATAGACAGTTCATCCTTGGAGTATAATGGACCAATCTATGTAGATTAGCACAAGCCAAGTGATATGGACCAATTTATCTTGATTAGAACAAGCCAAATGATATGATTGATATTGATTATATAGGCCACTTACGATGATTTCTTGATACCCACATTAACATTTAACACAGTTCATGACCCTTGGAGCATATTAGGCCAATCTATGTAGATTGGGATAAGTACAAATATATGATTGTTCTAGAGAAGTAGTCAAGGTAAATTTATTTATTGATCGATTCATGGAAACCCACATTAACATTTTGGCCTGGTGTATTGTGTTAAACAGGGAGAGATGGAATCTGAAATGGAACAAGGCAGTGAGAGGCACGGAGTGGAAGTATATTATTGCAATGAAGGATTGGATGTAGAGGGAGAAGAAGGGGAGTTATCATGGTTTAATGCAGGAGTAAGGGTGGGGATGGGAATAGGGCTGGGGATATGCCTTGGAATAGGTGTAGGAGTGGGGCTCCTAGTCAGAACTTATCAGGCCACCACTGGACCTTTCAAGAGACGTCTGCTGTAAATTATTAGATACCCACACAGAAAAATCTAACAAGAAACAATCTCAAGAAAGTTTTGCTACAGTTTTTCTATCTAAGGGTTGTTATACTCTCTTTGTTAAGATATACTTTTTGAAGTAAACCATCATGTATGCAGTTTCTTCAAAGTTCAAATGTAAATTTTGCTAACATGTAATAGAAAGTCTAGCTGGTGTTTTAATAAAAAAAGAAGATTTTGGCATGTTTATTTATAAATAAGCTTGCTCGGCAATAGCATTTTATAAAATATTTGATTGTCATATAAGAACTAGAGAGGAAAGGATTTTTCTAAGCTTGTAGTTAGGACAAGGAAGCTAATACTCTGGACCAAAGCAAAGAGTCTGGGACATCGAAATGGGCACATGGGAATTCTCTTACAGTTCATGCATCGGGACAACCAAGAGTTTTAATCACCACCTTTTTATTGGAAAGCCTAAAATCTTTCCCATGCTGAATGAAGTCAGCCCTTGTTCGTGGAGGCCATACTAGGGATAAAATCAAACAAGGCGGACACTTTAATAAAGACTCCGTTACATGTTAGGTTCGTCACACTTACGGATAAGGACTAAGAGTTGAATAACAGGTATCGACTAAGAATTGAATGAGAGTTTTATATAGGAATATACCACATGAAGTTTTTTAAACATTATAGAATTGAATAATAAATTTGTATTGTGTTACTAGAATATAATATTTGTGGGATTAAATATTTGATGACGATGTGGATTATGTCCCCTACAATCTCTCTTGTGTCTCCTGTAATGAATAGCAACGTAACAATCTAATCTCTCGCGTCTCCTGTAATGAATAGCAACGTAACTCCAATCTTGAGAATCTCCCGGTAATCAATAACAAAATAGGAAAATGATGTGCAATAAGGAATATGCATATGTAAATTTCAAAAAAGTTTGAATTCCTTGTTTGGATGCATTAAAATGGAATTGGAATACGAAGTAAAATAAGAATACGTATTCCAAATTTGGCCAAAAAATGGGGTTTTGCAATTCCACCAAAATAGGTGTTATTGGAATACATATTCCTATTCCACTTTTTTTAAATTTTAGAAAACATAAATTTTGGGTCCTGCTAATTCTCATCAAATATTGGCTGAACCAAACATAGAACAGGAATACGTAGCTCCATTTTCTATTCCAGAATAACATGTATTCCAGAATACATTTTCCTATTCTCCTATTCCTATTCCCGCAACCAAATGGGCTCTAATATGTTAAAAAATAAAATAAAAAAATTTGAAAATGTGGGTTGTGACCAATTGATATGAAAGTTTGCATTCTCATTTAAAGTTTTTACCTAAAGACAGCTTCGTGTAACATGAAAACAGTCTCAAAAGTTTGGGACTTTGCAATTAGAGATTGAGTCTCCAGAGAAGACTAGCTTCCTTACTATCAGGGTACACCTAATTACTTCTTCTTCTTTTGACGAAAAGGGAGAAGGAGTGTAAAAATTTAGCATTACGAAAAGGGAGAAGGAGTGTAAAAATTTAAAATGCTAAAGGGGAAATGCAGTGGTGCACCAAATAGATTGTTGATCTACTTCTTTTTAGGAAATGCACTAAAATCCAATAGACTTCACAAGATATATCATTATCTATATTCCTTCAATCTTAACACCATAGAAAAGACAAGAAATAACATAACCATGCAAGGAATACATAGATTCACTTAACAGATAAGTTAATTATATTGAACATATACATAAGGTGTTGCAATTATCAAAATACATCCAAGAAAATGAGACATAATAGGTTGCACAAATTTAACTAGCTGAGAAGTGGATGAAACAATAGTAATTTCTACTAAATAAGAGGCAAGAGCATTTACAGAAGAAATCTGCAAAAGATGAGAGAAAAGAGATCTCGAGAATAACAACAAAACTTGCCTTTATAGGATGAAGGCATAACCCAGATACAACCTTGTGTTCAAATTGCAACAACAATAGAGTTGAGGTTATAGAGTACAATAAATGAAAAAATCAAATTTCTATTACCACTTGATTCATTAAAGTGACAAGAAGGGCCAAGGAAAGGATTTAGCAGCTGAAAGGATCATCATTATTACAAACTCATTTTATAGGCATGGAGGGGAATCATGGCATTAAAAAGCCCAAAGAGCTACTCTGCATTAAATGGATAATCCTAGTAACGTGGTAAGGCCACAACAAATCAATTCACATCATTGTCAAAAAACATAGGATGGGATAACACACAATGTTAACCTGCTACAAAAATTGTAGAGTTGACCCATGTAATAAAGATCAAATCTGCCCAAAAATTGACGACCGTCGATGTAGATCTCATTGTTTGAATTAGATAGCTCAAATACATGATTAAGATACAACCATTGATCAAGATTTTTTTTAATATCAAATGTATGGCTAAGATGAAGCAAGGAATCTCCCAAAGATGTTTCTAAATCTGACGGTCATTGCATCTTTGCAAAAGGCCCAAGAAATAATGCGAAAATACAAGCATCATTAGATCAAAAACACCCTAGCAAGACAAAGATCCACAACATGACACTAATTCGTTTGTCATCACATTTCCCAATGCATAGTTCAAGAGGGAGCATGCAATTTCGTAATTTTGTGGAAGCAAGAAAAGTCACTCTCCAAAATAGCAAAAATGGTTAACACGAGATGTTAACCCTACAAATACACGTGTTAACCCATAACTTGACAGATGAGGAAATCGAGTTTACTCAGCCAAAGAATAAACTGAACCAACTCGGCGAATGAAGGAACCAAATGATGTAGAGCATCTTAAAAAATCAACCAATAAGTGGAATAAATGCTGATCCCTTCAAAATCTATAAAATAATTTTAGTATATAGAGGCATCTCGTGAGGAAAAACACATGTTTTAACACAAAAATATCAACCCTTCTCCATTTGCATATCCTGATTTCTATATCTGATTCCTTTATTTGTAACTTCTGTTCTATATGTCTTATTGAAAAACCCTTTGGTTTGATTGTTAAAATTTAGAAATACTAAAACATATCCAAAGTAGAGTCAAAAATAATAATCCATTACAAGTTATAGTCTCTACACTTAGACCCATTTTCTCTATCATAAATCAGATGTAAAACTAGTAACCCTACCTAGGGAATCCAATAACTTCCTTAAAATGACTCCAAATGAAATGAAAAAAATTTCATATTGATAATATATGAATCTATTTTCATAATATGTAAGCCATATTTTTTTTCAATTCATAAATCATTCTACAAGCACAAATCATTGTCTACAACTTTAATGGAGATCCTTAAAACCATTCTTTACTAAATTACACATGACTTACACAAATCAGAATGGAAATGACTCAAACCAATTGGAAATGAAATATAGTTCACATATATTTTCAATTAATACAAAAATAGTTATTGTTTCATCCAAATGTGTCCATGCCAAATATTTCAATCACATTGTAGTTGGGCATCCTCAAATCTGAAAATAACCACTTTTACCAAAATTAGCATAACTTCTTCAAGAGTTAACCAAATTGCTCCAAAACAAAAGAGAAAGAATATTATCAATCTTATTATTCAAAATTATAGGATATACATGGGTTCCAAGCTTCAAATTATCATACAAGACTTGGAACCAACACAAAAATAGTTAATACCAATCAAAATGACAAGTTCTTAGGAAACCAATTGACTCACAATGATCTCTTCTTCTTCTCATTCATTAATATCTATTTGAAATGACCAATAAAATTATTTTATAGTTGTTGTGGTGGTTTAGAACTTCCCAACCACCTTTTAAACCAACCCATTACATTCTTTTAACCCTTTTGCATTATTTATAACACTTTATGCACTTTTGCATTACAAATTTCATATAAACCTAACCTAGACCAAAATTATGACTCAAATAACTTTAGATGGACCATACAAATAGATCCATTCACCTATTAAATAATTTTTTTGATATTATTTACCATATTAGGACCTCCTTTTACAATTTTGACTACTTATTACAAATGGCTTCTCTAGCCTTTACATCTTGACTTAATAGACTCAAATACATTATATAAATAGCTCAAATGAATTTAAATGTATCACATAAGATATATTATCCTCCTTGTGTTTTTGTTTCTTAGGTGATCTTGCACCATACTCCCAACCTTGAAAAGTTTCTAGGTTCCTTGGAAACATGGAAGTAATAACCTACAAGAAAAAAACATACCAAAAATCTTCATCTTTATCTTTGCCTCTTCGTGCCTTTATCACCATCATCTTTACCTTTAAGGATATATGAATGTCCTCAAAATTAGATTCTCAAATACTCTTGTTAGTGGACCATTAGTGGCTACAAATTTCATAGTGCCTTATCAATCAAAGATCCACCTTTACCATGCTTCTTCAAACTCATCAAAACCAACTCTCCATGTGCCTCACTTAGGAGTCCTCCTCCTTGCCTCTCTCCCTAGTCTCCTAGCATCTATTGGAACTTCTCATGGCCCTTGACATAACTTCCATATCTATCAAAACAACAATAGAACATATTCCTTTTATAGCAAGATGGATGAGCACCTACAACCAAAAACTCATCAACAAATCAAAACCAAATTTTCAAGGTCCTGGTGTGGATTGTCTCCTTCAAAGCTCTACCCACACACTTAAGATCTTCAAGTTTTAATACCAATTTGATGTAGAGCCCTTTATATTTATTTTCAAGTAATCTTAGTTCAACTCAAGGGATTCAAAATAGGCTGGTACACCCTCAAGGAACCAAGAAAATCTCAAAGACTTCAACAAAGAACCTGACAGTTTGGTAACTAAGACAGCATCTTCATTCACAAAATCAGATTTCTATGTTTGATTGCATTATTCATAACTTTTAATCCTTAAAATTTCTTTCCAAACCCTTTGGTGAAATTGTTCCAAATTAGGAATACTAAAACATAACCAAAGAAAATCCAAAAAAAAAAAATCCATTACAAGTTGTAGTCTTTGCACTTAGACCTATTTTCTTTGTCATAAATTAGATGTAAAACCAGTAACCCTGCCCAGGGAATCCAATAACTTCCTCAAAATGACTCCAAATGAAACCAAAAATTTTCACATTGATTCTATATGAATCTATTTTCACAATATTCAAGCCATACATTATTCCAATTCATAAATCATTTTACAAGCACAAATCATTGTCTGCAACTTCAATGGAGATCCTTAAAAACCATTCTTGACTCAATTACACATAACTTACACAAATTGCAATAAAAATGACTCAAACCAATTGGAAATGAAATATAGTTCACATATATTTCCAATGAATATAAAAGTAGTTCTTATTTCATCCAAATGTATCCATACCAAATATTTCAATCTGACTATATTTGGGCATCCTCAAATCTAAAAATAACCACTTTTACCAAAACTAGCATAACTTCTTCAAGACTTAACTAAATTGATAAAAAAAAAGAGAGAAAGAATATTATTAATCTTACTATTCAAAAGTATAGGATATACATGTGTTCCAGGCTCTAAATTTCCGTACACTTGACCTAGAACCAACACAAAAATAGTTAACACCAATCAAAATGACAAGTTCTTAAGAAACGAATTGATTCACAATGATCTCTTCTTATTTTAACTCATTAATCTCTATTTTTAATGACCAATAAAATTATTTTATAGTGGTTGTGGTGGTCTACAACTTCCCAACCACCTTTTAAACCAACCCATTACACTCTTTTAACCCTTTTACATTTTTCACAACACTTTATGGACTTCTACATTGAAAATTTCATATAAACCCAACCTAGACCAAAATTATGACTCAAATGAATTCAGATGGACCATACAAATAGATCCATTCACTTATTAAATAAACGTTTTGACATCATTTACCATATTAGGACCTCCTTTTACAATTTTGATCACTTATTACAAATGGCTTCTCTAGCCTTTACATCTTGACTTAATAGAGTCAAATACATTATAGATGGCTCAAATGAATTTAAATATATCAGATAAGATATATTGTCATCCTTGTGTTCTTGTTTCTTACATCCTCTTGCACCACTGAGCCAGCTCGGTTCATGAAGAGACTAAGTTAACATGAAATGTTAACACCAACAAAATCACATGTTAACCCACATCAAAGAAACTAGCCCATTAAAGATTTCTCAAATCAATTATCAATGGTGGTTGAATGGGAGGTAGAAATGGCCAACATGAATTGTTGCACATGTGCATTAAACTAATTCAACATGATTGCTTCATGTGGTTTTACATAAACACATATTGACTACGACAAAACAAAGTCTCAATATTTGTTTGAGATTTTCGACAACGATTGTCATGCATTAGCCAACCCTCAAAGATTTTAAACATAGATTATCATGCATTAGTTGTCCCTTCAAAGGAGTTGAAACATAGGTTATCGTGCATAAGCCATCCCTTGAAGGGAAATTTGTCTCATTTAATGTGTTGTACTAAAATATATTGAAATAATTTATTTTTCAAAAGATAAAATTTAAAAAGAAAATTAAGAAAAGACTATTATAGTAGGGAGATTTAGCAATTTGTTAACACATTCCTCTGTTGTTCATTATTAGCAATGTGTTTGGTGTGAATACATTTTTAAATTTCATTTTGCCACCAATGGCACATAGTTCAAATCAACTATGCTACAGACATCAACTCCTCTAGCCCAAGATGACACAAGTATTTCCATGAGGGCCCACGATGACATAGGTATTTCCATGAGAGATGACATAGGTATTTCCATGAGGGTGTTGCACAACAAAAATGCCTCCAAACAGACATCAATAGCCCAAGATGATATAGGTATTTCCATAAGGGCCCAAGATGATATAGGTATTTCCATGAGGAACTCCATTAACTCCTCTAGCCCAAGATGACATAGGTATTTCCATGAAGGTGTTGCACAACAAAAACGTCTCCAACCAACATAGTCCAACCTATGCAAACAGAGAAGAGAATTAGATAATTAGGGAAATCTTTCCTCTTGAAGACATATGGGATCCTCACATCTTAAAACAACAAAGAAGAAAAAAACTCCGAATCAAATATTTCAAAAAAGGTATGACACATGTAGGCTTCAATGTCTTGCTTTCAGATTGGTATCAACATACTTAATTTTCCATGTATAGAATTTTAGGTGCTACCTACTAACAAAATATCAACTAGTCTTGGGTCTATTTGTCCTTTTACTAAAAACATGACAATTTCACTATACAAATCCCTTGTTCTACAAATTTTTGGTCCATTTTCATAAGATTTTGTATCTCCATTTGTCAACATGGAGGATCAAGAAACTGATGATCTTTTTATACCATGCAAAGAATGTAGTGAGAAGTGTTTTAAGAAACATGGATTTTTTCATGATAAATAGTGTCTTAATGGGTCTTCTTCCTTCCATATATTTATGCTTGGGAACTTTGAAGAAAAATGGTAAGTGCACATCATTCTCTCTCTTTCTTCTATTTCAAGTACACAGTCAATAACTTGTAAAACATATTTTTTGCATTGTGTTTTGTGTTTACTACATATCATTCCTCCACCATTTGTCTCTAAGTGTGTAAATGACTTAGATGAACTTATGATACTTAAAAGTCCAGATGGGCAAGAGTGGAATGTAAAATAATGGGGTTCCATAAATAAATTGAAATTCTGATAGGGCTGGGAATAGTTTTATATTTATTTCAAGTACACAATCAATAACTTGTAAAACATATTTTTTACATTGTGTTTTGTATTTACTACAAATCATTCCTCCACCATTTGTTTCCAAGTTTGTAAATGACTCAAATGAACTTATGACACTGAAAGGTCAAATGGGCAAGAGTGCAATGTAAAATAATAGGGATCCATAAATAAATTGAAATTCTAACAAGGTTGGGAAAAGTTTTGTAGTCATTATGGGCTCCAGATGGGAGAAGTTTTAGTGTTCAAATAAATTTAAAAATCATGTTTTAGGGTTAAGGTATTTGATAAAATAGGGCATGTGAAAAATATCACTATTTCCCATCTCATGGAAACATGATGCCCTTTTGAAAAATTGGTGGTAGATTAAGATTCTGATGAAGAAAATGACGATACATTAGAAAACAAAAAGCGTAAGTATAATTTTTTTCATTTCAACTTTCACACATTAGTAATTTGAGTTGTGAATTGATGAGAATAGACACAAATAGACACAATAGACACATCCTTTTGTTGCAGACCATTCAAGGAATGTGTTAAGTAATCTTGTCCTTCCTTTCAAATTAGATAAGTATTTTTGGCTAATGGAAATAAAGATTCCCAATCATATTTTGTGAAATTTTTGAGTCAAAAGTTATAGTAAGATCAATCTCTCTTCTCTCTATCTGCCATAATTTTTAATCAGCATGACAATTCCAAGAAGTTAATAAATCAAAAAGTAGTTTGTTAATTAATTTTTTCTAAAATATTTATAATAATTTAATATTGTCTTTTATAATATGAACAATCCTCATTTGTGTGAATGTTAAGAAAACTCTCATGTATTTTGTTAAAATAACTTAATTTTCTGTATTGGTTTGTAAATGTAGGGGTTCTATATAATAGGTGATTGTCCTACTAAGTTCATTTGCACCTTTGAGCTGGTGGATATTACAAGACATAAATTGGGTATAAATGTAAGAAGATTTATTATTTAGAGAATTTAGGTGATTAACTAATATAGTATGTTTTAAGTTTAAACTATTTTAGACTCTCTCACCTGCATTCTATTTTGTTGGTTGAGTTGTGGGTTCATCATACTCAATTTTAGAAGTACTCTAATGAACTTTGTTGTTTATGGTTTAGATTTTTACCATTTATGGTTTAGATGTCCTTGTACTAACATTGTGACAAATTCACTAAACAAATCCCTTGTTATACACTTTTTAAGGCTATTTTCAAAGGCTCTTGTGTCTACATTTATTGACATTGAGGATGAGGAAACTAGTGATCTTTTTATACTATAAAGAGAATATGGTGAGAAGTGTTTTTAAAAAATATGGAAAATTCCATGATAAATTGTGTTTTGATGGGTCCACCTCTTTCCATATATTTTTTTTTGGGGACATTGAAGAAAGATTGGTAACTTTTACATATCGTTTTCTTTCTTTTATTTTAAGTACATTGTTAAGAACTTGTGAAACATATTTTTTGCATTGGGTTTTGGGTTTAATATAGATAATTCCTCTAGCATTTTTTTCTTAGTTTTTAAATGACCTAGATGAACATATGACACTGGAAGGTCCATATGTGATGTAGGAACATCTTGGGTTTTAGTGTTATCCTTCTTGGTAGATATGTGCTCAGTTATCATTGTGAACTTGTTTGGTGACTTCATTGTTATTGTCTTAGTGGATGTGTTTCTGACTTCATTCACCAAGTGGCTCAGATTATTTTCTCACTAAGTTGCTAGATATTTAGTGTTCATCGAGTGTCTCGGTGGTTCTCTATATCTGTTATTTGGTGATGTCTTATTCTTCTTTCACCAAGTTATATGTTGAGTTCATATTTAAGACCTAACATTTGTATTTAATTCTTCATCATGATTTAATGTATTTGATTGATCACTGGGACCCATGTAGATTGTTGTTTGGTTATCCTTCTCCAATATGACAATCTAAAAACTTATCTAAGACATTTTAGCAAGTATAAATAGAGGCTCTTGGTCTAGGATTAGGGGTAGTCATTTTTGGGGGGTAGCATCTGCAAAGGAGATTGTTGGTCTCTCATGGTGGAGGATACTTTCTATATTTGAATCTTTGTATTGACATTTTGGCATGTATGATGAAAGTTGATGAATAAATTATAGGTTTTTGGTGCTCTCTCCTTTTGGTGTTGTCCTTTGTGAATGACTTTGATTGTGTAACTCAATAAGGATTGGTTGATTGTAAGGCAAGCCTTTAGCCTTATTTTTTGACTGTCTCATTTCATTAGGTGGTATTGGAGCAAGGTTTCATCCTTTTGGAGATTGGATCATGTATAATCCTAATTGAATTCGGTGATAAGGTGTCTGATATGAGATTTGACCTATAACTTGTAGAGGGTTGTACAATCTTGCAATAACCTATTATCAAAATGGTTAATGGTAGAGGAAATGCTAACAATGCTATCATGGAGATGTTGTGATGAGTTGCAACTATACTTGATATTGTTGAGAAAATCCAAAGGACAGGATTGCATCTTGATGATTTTAGTAATGATGAAGGAGAACCAAGAGAACCAAACCCTAACCAAGAAGTTGAAGTTGAATCTGATGAGGAAATATTGTTAGAGATTTATCTAGGGCACATTATAAGCCTATTGTTGAGGTTACTAGTTATGATGGAAGGTTGACACACTCCATTGGACTGGATCTCTAATATGGAGAAGTTATTTGAGTTTGAGGGAACTATTGATAATAGGAAGCTAAAGATAGCAATCACTAGGTGGAAGGGTCATGTTTCATTTTGGTGGAAGAATTTGCAAATTAATAGAAAAAATAAATGGAAAGAAAAGATTTTAAAAATGGGTGAAGATGGTTAATAAGTTGAAGAAGAAGTTCCTCATTATTGATTACCAAGTCAATTAATTGAGGAAGATGCAAAATTTGAGGCAAAAAGATATGACTCTAAAAGAGTATACTAAGGAGTTCTACAAAGTAGACATTAGATTGGACATGTGGATGATGAGGTAGAGAAAGTTACTAGGTATTTGAATGGTTTGGGAACAATGATTCAAGATGAGATTAGTTATGTAAAAGTTGATAGTGTGGAAGAACCATATCAATATGTTTTGAAAGATAAGGAGATATTAACAAAAAAGTGTGAGAAAGATAAGATCTAGAGGAGGAATACTTCAAAGAAGTAGTGGTATACCTTATGGAGAAAATATAATATCTGACAATACTATACAAGATAAGGGAAAAACCATGTGGAAAGGTTGTAGTTCTTATCAAGGAAGAAGTGGTTCTTAGTAAGGTGGTTATGGAAGATGAGGATTTCATGGACCCTCTTTCAAATATGGTGAAGAGGGATATAGAACCTTTGAGTGTAACTATTATGGGAAGAAAATTGAAAGTAGTAGCATAAATTATTTAGTCCAAGGAGAATCTACAAGTCCACTGAATGGAATTGAAAAAGGGGAAAAATTGATGGTTGGAATCTAACTTTGTGCAATGATAAAATTGATGGAGAATCCCACTAAGGAGAATTATTTTCAATGCCAGATGCAAGATTCCTAGAAAATACTATAAGATAATCATTGATAGTTGTACTACAAAAATTTTGGCATTAGAGGAGCTAGTTAATAAGTTGAAATTCCAGCGGATGAGATGCCCTAAACCCTATCAAGTTTCTTAGATCAAGGATGAGCATATGTTGTTCTTAAGTGAACAATGAATTGTGAAATTCAAGATTGGGAGTTATTATGGTGATGTTCTCTATGATATCATGATTATAGATTGTTGCCATATCCTTTTCGGTAGACCTTGGAAGTATGATAGACAAGCATTGGATGATGGGGGATTGAATCAATATACTATTTGGGAAAATGGGAAAAGACAAGTAAAGTGTTACCTTTGATAGAGGCACTTGATGAATATCATTGTACCATGGTATAAGTTTTCATGCTTAATGGAAATCAATTTGTGAAGGATATGAAGAAAGAAAAAGTTTTTTTTTCTATGATTCCTGTTGCGCTAAATAATGCTAGTGTTGACCAAATTCTAGTAGAAGTTGAAAAGTAGTTCATTGAGTATCACAAGGTTATTTCAGAGCATGTACCCAATATTCTAAAATTAGTAAAGAGTATAAGTCATTGTATGGATATGATTCTTGGAGCTAGTTTTTTGAATAAATTACCAAAAAAAATGATACCTAGCAAGATTGAAGAACTTAACAAGCAAGTGTAGTAATTATTGCAAAAACATTTGATCAGAAAATTTTTGAGCCCATGTGTTGTACCCATGATATTGGAAACTAAGAAGAATGATGAGTGGAGAATGCGTACTAATTCCAAGGCTATTAAGAAGATAATAGTAAAATATAGGTTTTCTATGCTAAGGATAGATGATATAATGGGTTCTTTGAGTGGAGCAAGATATTTTACCAAGATTGATTTGAAGAGTGTCTACCATCAAATTATAATCGAGAAGGTGATGATTGAAAGAATAATTTCAAGAGAAAGGAAGGTTTTTATGAATGGTTGATTATGCCTTTTGGTTTGACTAATGCACTTAGTACTTCTATGAGATTAATGAACGAGATCTTGAAGAAATTTTTGAGTAAGTTTGTGATTGTCTATTTAGGTGATATTATTATAATAAACAAGACAAAGGAAGAACATCTTAAGTATATTAAGAAAGTATTGGAGAGGTAAAAACTGGAAAATTTTCTAATTAATTTGAAGAAGTATTCATTGATGGAGAAAATTATGTATTTGGGTTTTATGATTTATGTTGATGGGTTGAAGATAGACCTTGAGAAGGCTAAAAAAATTCTTGAGGCCTACACCTAATAATGTGAGTGAGTAAGAACATTTCATAGGTTGGAACATTTTTATAGGAAGTTCATCAAAAAAATTAGTTTGGTTTGTAATGGTATGACTGAGATAGAGATAAGAGACAGAAGAAATTTCAAGTGGATACACGGAGCTAACATGAGTTTCAAAACTTTGAAAAAAGGGTTGTTGAATTACCTATGTTGGATTTTCCTAATGTCAATAAAGTATTTCAAGTTGAGTGTGATGAAAATGGTAGTACAATAGGACTTGCTTTGAGTAAGGATGATAAATTTATTTCTTTCTTTAGTGAAAAGTTGAATGATGCTAAAAGGAAGTATTCTTTGTATGAACAAGAGTTCTATGTTATTATTCAAGATTTAAAGAAGAGGAGACATTATTTGGTACCTAAGGATTATAGTTTGTATATTGATCATAAAGATTTATAATATTTGGGAAGTGAGTGTAAGTTTAACTAGAGACATATGAAGTGGGTTGAGTACTTATATAATTTCACATTTTTGATTAAGCATAAAAGTGGAGTATCTAACTGAGTTACAAATGCATTGAGTGGAAAAGGATCTTTGTTAATTGAGATGAATGTTGAAGTTATTGGCTTTTTTAAGATGAAGTATTTGTATGAGACTGATCCAAATTTTTGTAAGGCATGAAGAGAGTCTAGAGCACCAGTGCTAGATCAATTGAGTATGTTTACTAATAATTTCATTTAGAAAGGTATGTTTTTCAAAGGAATTCGATAATATATAGTGAGAAGATCTATGAGAGTTAATTTTTTTAAGGAGAAACATAGTGGTGGATTGGATGGATACTTTTGTATTGATAAGACATTAAATTTTATTAAGGAAAATTATTATTGGCTACAGTTGTACAAGGATGCTCAGAAGTTATTGGAAACTACAAATGGAACAATTATTATATCGTCATTGGTGTCAAACCTTACCAGTGAGATAGTTTCTACCTAAGTTGGATGCCATGTCATTTGATTGATAAAGAGAATTTAAAAAGAAGAGATACCAAGAAGACCTAGTCGAAAGGTTAAGTTATATGGAACCATAATGGGAACTTGATCGATTGGACTTTGACAAGATAATGATTTTAATAATTACACTTAGTGGAGAAAATAGTTGAGTTGAATCCTAGTTGAGATGATCAATGAAGGACCAAATTCAAAGGCTAAACCAAATAACATAGAAGAAGATCAAGGAGCTTATAGTTAAAGCCAAGTTGTGCTAATGTTGATCAAGTGAACAATAGAAATTGAGTGAATATAGTGTCAACTGAACACCAGTAAGGTTTGAGTATCAGAAAAGAGAGGCTAAGAGAAGACAATAAAATCCCAACAAGATAGTTAGTATTGACAAAGTTATCTAGTGATGACAAAGGCCAAGGAACATAGTTTTGGCCAAGAGTCATCATTTGTTATTTTGTGAAGGAATTGAGATTCCTAGCTAACATAATTAGATTTTCAGATTCATCAAAGCTCTTGAAGGATGAGTATTGATGAGTTGAAGCATTTAATATTTGAGAAATAATGTTTAAGCATTTATAGGCATGGACTCAAAGAGAAGTTTTGAGAAGTATCTATAGAGAGAAGAAGGAAACAAAATGATGGAAGGATTTGATGAATCTAACCTAACCCTAAGATTGATGGTGAGGTTTAAGTGAAAAATATCAAAGTTACCTATTTAAGGAGGCCTAGAGATCAACCTAGAGGGATTAGAAGTAGCTAATTTTGTTGATTGGAAAAATTGAGGAGATGGTTGTGAAGGAGTTGAGCAGAGGTGAAGAGTAATTGCTTGAAGGATTTTCCAAGTAGATCAGAGACAATGATGGAGACATGAATGGACTCTAGTCAATGAATTAGCACATGAGCTACATTGTGATCTATATTTGCAAAGTGAGTTGTATTTATTAGGTCAACCTATTGTTTTTTATAAGAAAAATAGGTTTTAAGGGATCCTAAAACCCACAAGTTTTACATAAACAAGGCTGATAATAAGCCAAAGAAGCCTAGCCAAAATAGAGGTCCAACAGCTGAAAAAAGACTCGAAGGCCTAGCCCAAAACAAAGGCCCATAGAAAGGCCAAAAAATAAACAAACTAAAATAGACTACAGAAAGCCTATCGAAAAGCGAAAAGCCAGGAAGACAAAAAAACAAAAGATAAGAAAACTAGTCTTCAGTTATCTTCTCCATTTCCTACATAGTCTGACCTGCCTTGATTATCTTTTGTTGCTCCTTTTCCATTTGATCCTAGACCTTCTCAATGCCCTAATCCATACTAGTGAGAGTACTGGTTGTGGCCTTGTCATGATCCAACCTGGCCTTATCCCTATTCTGTCCTCCCTCCTCCATTAGCGAGCCCCTGTCCTTAAGTTTACTAGCAAGGGATTGGATGTTGTCATTCATCAAACTTAGGAGAGAAATCATCTGACTTGCCAGGTTGTGGTTATAGTTTTCAAGATTTATTATTCTCCTTTCATTTAAGCTTTCTTTGTTTTCCTGATCCTCCTAGCTGTCATTACTTGTCTTATTCTTAATACTTTCCATCTAGGATACCCTTTCTCTAACTTCCTCCAGCTCATGGAAGAGCCATTTGATTGATCTGAAGTTGTTAATCATACTACTGTGGGCATTATTCAGAAGGTTCATTCCAATCTCCCTTGCATTGTCCAAGATGGCCAGGATAGCTGGGTCTATGAGCTCATTGAGCCTAGGCTACTCCAGGTTGTCCACCAAGATCTGAGGGTTCATAGCTTCCCTAAAAATCCCCATAGTAGCAGTCCTTGCATTGAAATTTTTCTAGGCCTTTATCCTATTTTTGACCTGCACTTCCCCGTCATTCTCGTTAATGATGACATTCGCTTTTTCCTCTGAAGGAGGTTGAGACTGGACAGGGGAAAGGGGAAGAGGAATAGCATCTATCCTCTGATTTCTAGTCTCCTCAACTCTCACAACCTCCCTCTTTTGTTTTTTCCCAAGTTTCTCCTCTTCCACCTCCTCCTCCGACACTTTGTCAAAATCTTTCGTATCCATTTCCTCCTCCTCCTCAGCATAACCCTTTTTTGCATGAGCTTAGTCGTGATCCCTAGGGCTTTTCCTGCTGGGAGTTGTAGCAGTGGATAGTTTCCTGGCTTGACCTTTTTTCTTCTTTCCTGAGGAAACATTCTCCTCCTCCAAGCTAATGCTCTCAATGTCATCAGAGTCAGAAGAAAAGCTGGAGCTGCCTTCGTCAACATCCTCAATGTGAGGAGGGTTCTTGCATATAGACTGAGCTTTGAAATGCTCATGGATGAGGAGCAATAATCCCTCATGCAAAGCAGGGTTAACAGTGGCTTTCTTCTTGAAACTAGAGATTTCCTTGTTCATAGAAGTGAGAAGGTAAAAGGGTATGGAAATTCTTTTCTTATGGCAAAAATAATTTAAAATCACAAAATGGTGAGTTCTGACCCGATCAAACCTAGGGTCCAGGGTAACATAATCAATGAGGGCATATAAAACATACCTCCATAACTTCTTTATAGTCTCTGTCACATAGAAAGACTCTTTCTTTTCCAGCTTGTTCATCTCTGCAAAATTTTTCACGAACTCCTTAACTGCATTGGAAAAAAGTTTCTTGTCCCTGTAGAATTTGAAACCCTCCTTAGGGATACCAGTAACCTCTGTAACCACCTCCTCTGTGAATTGGAAGGAAACCCCGTTCACCTTGACCTTGCCATTGTTCCACGAGTTACACCATGTTGTTGGTGACCTCAGGGTCAAAACCATGGAGTTTCTAGAAAAAATTTGCAACTCTGCCCTTTTCCAATTTTTTCCAGACCTTTCCCATATTCTTCAACTTCTCCACTTCACCCGTCGGCTCCTTTTTGCTCCATTCTCCAGTCATGACGTCCATTTTTTCTTCAACAATTCTCATGAGCCCCAATCTCTGCAAATTTTTTCCAGCCAAGATTTTGGCTCTGTTTCTATTATTGGGTTCGTGATTGTTCACCTCTCTGATACAATAGCGAGTGAAAATTATAATGATCCTCCAAACGTGTCAAAAAGACAAAGAAAATCCCTTGAGAATACGAAAACCAAGAAACATATTATTGCTTGTACCAACATCCATTCTTTCTTTATTAAACATGATTACAATTAGATTGACCTGTACTTTCATGGATTTTCTCCAGCTCGATTAGTGACTTAGCCTCCATCAGAATATCTTTTTCAGAATGCCAGATCATCTCTTTGTCTGCTCCCACCCCTTTGTTAGCGAACCAGTCAGCAACTGGATTTGCCTCTCTAAACGCATGAGTGACATGGACCTTCTCAAATTTTGTGAGAGTGGCATGTGTCTCATCAATTATATTTGCCATCGACCACGAGAGAGGGGAGATACCATTAATATTGTTAATTATGTTTTTGGAGCCCCTTCAAGCCAACGTTTGGAAACTCTGGCTTCAAAAGCGAGCTTAACCACACTGCACGCGGCTCTGGCTTCAACGAAATGGTTGGTCTGGGTTCCAAGCGGGAGAGAAAAGACCACAATCCCCTCCCCAAAACTGTTTCTTATAATTCCACCGCTTCCAGAGGGGCCAGGGTTGCCCTTAGAAGCACCATCAAAGTTGGCTTTTGACCATCCTTCCAGGGGTAGAATCCATCTGTCATCCTGTCTTTTGGGATCCTTGTCTTTTTCTTTGACCGTCTTCCTATCCCCTATATCAATTTCCCCCTCCTTCATCGCTTGAAGGTTTTCTTTTATGTTTTTCAAAATCTTCCTTCCCAGAATTATAGTCGGCTCCTCTCTATCCCTGAAAATTTTGTTGTTCCTTTCCTTCCAGATACTCCAGCAGAAGTGAGGCAAAAACCAGGCATAATTATCTTGTCGGCCAGCAATTTTACAGAGGCTTTTCCAATGATTGAAAAAGTCAATGAGGTTATCCAGCCAACACCAGAGAATCTCCATTTCTTGATTAAGAGAATTCCACACCTCCCTAGCAAAGTCACATTGAATGAAGATATGATTTCCCGACTCAGACTGGTTTTTACAGAGCGGGCATCTGCTGGGCATAACATGGCCTCTCTTCATGAGGTTATCTTGCGTTAGAATTTTTTTTTTGAAGGGCCAGCCAATAAAATATGTTGATCTTAGGAGTGAAGCCCAAGAGCCAGGCATCCACCCAAGGGGGTTTCTCCTTTAAACCCTAGAGAGAGTTGTAGCTAGAAGCAACATAATAACTTCCATTGGAATTATCCCTCCAGACCATCTCATCCTTATTATTACTAGGGATCAATCCAAGTTAACCTATTGTTACTTTCTAACCATTGTATCAATTAAAATCCTTTAATCAAAGTTGACCTAACAATCATTTATAAATCCTTTAATCAAGGTGACATTCTAATGGGATGCTCTTAATTCCTCTAACAAGGCCACCCTAACATGGTGATTAAATCCTTTAATAGGGTCACACCTAATAGTGTGTATTATAACCTTTAACAGGGTTGGCTCCTAACCAAGCTCACTTTAGAAGAGTGAAAATTTGGTAGCATGTCACAAGTGGTTTTTCCCAAATTGGGTTTATGTGCTGAATCTTGGTGTGATACTTGTGTGAATAATTTTTGAGATGTTTTACTGTTTAATATTTAACATTCTCTAAGTAGGTTATTATTGGGATAGTGGACTCCAAGTTTATGTTCAACTACTACAGAGATAGAGTGGATTAAAGAATAGATCTAAGTTGTTTGAAGTATTCAAAGGCTTAATTGGTACATCTAGACCTAAGGATATTTGATTAACCCAAAATCATTCTAAAA
The DNA here is from genome assembly GCA_028749045.1 of Cupressus sempervirens. Taxonomy (NCBI): domain Eukaryota; kingdom Viridiplantae; phylum Streptophyta; class Pinopsida; order Cupressales; family Cupressaceae; genus Cupressus; species Cupressus sempervirens. The sequence goes on from CM053784.1 coordinate 345,417,837, forward strand.
ATTGGTATCAAAGAATTGGTACTTGTAAAGAAAATTTTAAATGGACTTAAAGATAAAGATCAAGATGTATAGAAAATAGGCACCCAAGTTGAACAAATCTTCCTTGAATGAAAAAGTTTGACAAAGGTGCACATTTATGGAATTGGAGATTCAATAGTACACTTTCTAGATCATAACTACATAGTAGTAGCATTACTTATGACAACCCAATAGATAAAAGAGAAACAAGAACATAATAATGCAATGTTGGAGATTGCATCTTCCCTAAGTTACTCAAAATGTGGGACAAGTTGACAAAGATCCATGGAAGAGACAATAATGCTCTAAGAGACAAATTAGAAATATTTAGAGGAAAGTTTGATGACATGAAAATGGTAGAAGGTGAGAAGATTGCTCAATATGTTAGAAGAATTAAAAAAGTGTTGAATTCTATTAGAGGAGTTGAATGAAATTTTAGTGATGAGACTATGATCAACAAGGTATTGAGAATTTTACTTCCTATTTATGCTATTAGATTTTCTACAATACAAAAACTAAGATGTACTTTGGTAATGATTTAACCTTGGATAGTCTAGATGGTAGACTTGTTGCTTTTGAAATGTCAAATTTTGATAATTTTAGTACCCCTGCTATTGAGTTTGATTTTAAGTCACATTCAGTTTTATATAAGTCTAAGAAGAAGAAAGGAAAGTATGAGGATAGTGAGATTAAATCTTCTGATGATGATCTTGAGGATCTTGAAGCATTAATGGCTAGAAGATTACCAAGAGGCAAAGGAAAATTCCAAGGTAAACTTCCTATAATATGTTTTTCATACAATAAATTTGGTCATATTTATGCAAGATGTCCTAACAAGGATGAAAGGAAAGACAACAAGTTCAAAGGAAGAAGAGATGGAAAAGACATCAAAGGATACAAAGAATACAAGGAAAAAGGTAAAAAGTTTTATTACATTAATGAAGAAGAAAATGATGATAATTCCAATACTCATGATGAAGAAGTTGTTTATGTTGTAATGAAAGATGGTTTTGGTGAAGATTAGACAACCACACTTATCTCATATGCGAGTAAAAATAATTGATAGTAGTTTCTCACATCACATGACTAGTGAAAAAATTAAATTTGAAACCTTAGAATAATATAAAGGAATATGTGTTATGTTTTGTAACGATACACCATGTCTTGTGAAAGATAAAGGATAAAAAATATTGATTGATAAGATCATATGTGATAATTCTTATTGGGTTGAAGGAATTAACTATAATTTATTGAGTATAGCATAGTTGAATAGTTCAGAGTATAGAGTAAAATTTCAGCATAAGAAGGCTAAGATCTACAATGGTTGTGGTAAATTTATTGGAAGTGGAGACAAAACAAGAGGTAACTTGCTCTATCTAGACCTATCTGATGATACATGCTAGTTTGCACAATGTGATGATATATAGTTATGGCATAAGAGGCTATGCCATGTCAACTTTGACAATTTGGTAAGAATTAGTAAGATGAAAAGAGTAAGATTTTACAAGATTGAAGACACATGATAATTTGATGAGTAGACAATGTCAATTGGGGAAAATTATTAAGTCTAGATTCAAGAGAAATACCTATACTTCTAATCATATTTTAGAGTTGGTTCATACTGACCTTTGTGTACCTACTATCTAGAGTGCAAAACTAATATGGAGACATATTTTATTCTATTTGTTGATGATTATTCTAGAATGATGAATTTACAATGTTTATTAAAGAAAAATATGTTTCATTTCAAATGTTTAGGTGGTATTTTGATAGAATTGAAAAGTAAATAGGTAAAATCTTGAAGTGTTTAAGATCTGATAGAGGAGGTGAATTCATATTTTAAGAATTCAACACATTTTACAATGATAGAGGAATCAAGAGACAAATGTTTGAGCCAAGGATCCCTCCAATATTGGTATACCTGAAAGGAGGAATAGATCAATCATGGACTGTGCTAGGACATTGATGATGGAGAAGAGTGTTGCACTAAAGCACTAGAGAGAAGTTTCAAGTATTGTAGTTTATACCTTGAATAGAGTACAAGTCAAGAAAGGTAAAACTATCACACCTTTTTAGTTATGGTATGAATATGAACCTAATCTAAAATATTTCAAAATTTTGGAAAAAAATTCTATATACTAAAGGAAAATAGACATGGAAAACTTGATGCAAAGAGTTATAAAGGTATATTCTTAAGATACTCCACTAAAAGAAAATAATACAAGTGTTTGAATTCTAACACTCACAAAGTTATGGAAAGTGCAAAATTTAGAGTTGATGAATATGCAAAGAAGAATGAAATTGAATGAAAAAACCTTGAAGATAAAAAAAATCTCATATATATTGATTAATGAGAGCCTAACACTATACCTGATCCTAAGAAGAAATATATTGAGCAACAACAACCAGCAAATGTTGAGTTATAGGAAAAACATGTTGAGCATCAAACAATTGGTGATGTATGTTAGGAAGAGCATGCCAAGAATCAACAAGTGATTGTCGAACAACCAGAAGAAAAAGAAAAGATAGAAGAAGTGCTACTTGAGGTGACTATAGAAGAGTAACCTAAAGAGGAACAATAAGAAGTTAGAAGACAAGAACCTATTCTAAAAAAATATGTGAGAAGACATCATGCACCAGATCAAATTATTAGAGATAAGGATTCATGAGTTATGATAAGAAAAAGACCAAGGAGTGATACATGATTATTGTGTGACTTTGAGCTTAGATCAGTCAAGGATGCACTTGATAATGAAGATTGGGTTGCACCCATGAATGATGAGATTTAGAAGATAGAGAAGAAAAAAACCTAATCACTGGTATCTAGACTAAGGACAAGAATATTATTGGAACAAAGTGGATATTCATAAAAAGGTTGAATGAGAAAGGTGAAGTCCCAAGAAATAAAGCAAGACTAGTTTATAAGGAAGATGCAAAAGAAGAATGTATTGACTATGGGGAGACATTTTTCCTTGTTGCAAGACTAGAAGGAGTGAGAACTTTACTTGAATATTTTTCTTACAAAGGATTCAAAGTGTATCAAATGGATGTCAAGTCTACATTTCTAAATGAAATTCTTGAAGAGGAAGTCTATATTGAACAACCTAAAGGATTTTTTTATTCAAGCAAGAAGAATATGGTATGTAAGCTACATAAATAATTGTATGGATTGAAACAAGCCCTTAGAGCATGGTATGAAAGGTTGCATACATATTTGGTAAAGATTTTTTTTGCAAGGACAAATGCTAATAGAAACCTATATTTGATGATTGAATCTGAAAAGGGATATTGCTAGTTGAGATATTTGTGGATGATATCATAATTAGAGTAAAAGATGAATTGTGTTACAATTCATTTATAGATGAAATAAGGCAAGAGTTTGAGGTTTCTATGTTTAGAGAAATCAAATTATTTGTTGTTTCACAAGTGTATCGAATGAAATAAGGTATCTACATTACATAATCAAAACACATCAAGGAAATATTAAAGACCTTTGAAATGGAAGGCTCAAGAGAATTTGAAACACTTGTGGCTATTGGACATAAAATTTCAAAGAATGATGATTATGCTAATGTCAATCAAACATTTTATAGATCAATGATTAGAAAGTTGCAATATATTTTTCACAACAGAATAGATATTGCAGTAGCAAATGAGAATGTTGCTATATTTTCTACAAATCCTAAGGAAAATCACATGATGGTTGTGAAAAGAATATTGACATATCTGAAAGGAATAGAGAACTATGGGTTACATTACAATAAGAATGACAAGTTTAAACTAAGAGTGTATACTGATGCAAATTGGGCTATAAATGTTGATGACAGAAAGAGTACAAGTGGTGGACCTTTCTTTCTAGGAAAGAGACTAGTTTCATGGACAAGAAAGAAGTATAATTTCATATCCCAATCTACAATAAAAGCTAAATATGTGGTAGTAGAAATTAATTTTTCTAACATAGTGTGGATCGAGAAATTATGGAAAGAAATGAAGATAGAGATCATTGAACCTATTGTTATATTTTGTGATAACACAAGTGCTATAAACATATGTAAGAATCTTGCGATGCACAATAAGACCAAGCATATTGCTATCAAGTATCATTACTTTAGAGAGTTGGTATAGGATAAAGAAGTGATATTGAAGTATGTGAATACAAAGAAACATATAGTTGATATTTTCACAAAGCCTTTACCTAAGGATGTTGAAGAATATCTATGAGGTAAACTGGGGGTGATTCCCCTAACTAAGGATACTTAAGCTAAGATATGGATCTTTGCATCAAATATTTTGATTAGAATATCTTACAAATTGGTGTAGAAGGTCACTCTATAGGACCTACCTAAAGCTGTGAATAGATAAGAACAATATGTTGAATGAGTCATAAGAAAGATGTAAAAGGGAGAATATAGTTTAGAAAAATGAAAAAGAGATATTTATATGTTGAAGATGTATGAAATAATGTTGGCTAAAGATATTGGAGTATCTTTGGCATTATTGTCAAAGAGGGATAGATTATACAATTACCATGAGAAACATGAGTAAAGATGAGAGAAGTCATACATGAAAGAGGAAGTGTGTATGTAAACATAAAGATCATGTTCTAATATGATAGAGAAATTTGTTATAATTGTTTCCAGAATTGATGTCTAGAGGTGTTTCATATCAAAGATGCATAATTGAGAATCATAATGAAACTAAAAAATGTGATCATATACATTTTTGGACACTAAGATGAGAATCAAAGTGAAACTAATGATATTACTAAAGATCTCTTACTAAATACAAAGGGATTTGATTGAATCAAGTCAAGTGTTATTGATTGCATGGTAACTTGAGGTTAGGTGTTTTCATCAATTCCAAAATGGGAGATTGTTGAAAACTACAACTGGAACATTTTTTTTATGTTCTCATTGTTGCCAGACCATACTAGTGAGATAGTTTCTACCAAAGTTGAGTACCATATCATTTGATTTATGAAGAGAATTTGAGAAGAAGACATAATAAGAAGACCTAATGAAAAGGTTGAGTTATGTGTAACTACAATCAACACTTGATCAGTTGGACTTTGAAAAGATAATGTGTTGTTTAATCATTACACTTAATGGAGAAAATAGTTGAGTTGAAGCCTAGTTGAGATGAAAAATGAAGGAAAAAATGCACAAGCTAAACCAAGCAACAGAGAAAAAATTAAGAAACTTATAGTTAAAGCCAAGATGTGTTAGTGTCGATTGAGTGAACATTGTTAGAAAAAGGGAATATTGAGAGAGAGGGGGGTGAATCAGTATTCTACAAATTTCTCCAGAAGCTAGATATTGTTAATTACTTTATAACATGCATATGAAAGTAAAGTAACAATGTTGAAGAATAAAAATAACCATACAATAAGAGAACTCACAACACCATATTTTGTTAACTAGGGAAATCCTAGCCATTGGAAAACCTCGAGGGTATGATACCCACAAGATTATATACTAAACAAAAGTATCCCATTAAGGATGTTGACCATGTTAGGAGTCTATTACATACATATCTAGTGTCTTAGTCCTTGTTAAAGGACTATGCCCTATTAAAAGCCTCAACCCTATTAGAAGTTGTTCCAATCCTATTAGGAGTTGATATATACAATTAAAAAATGTATGAAAGATGATCTCATTTCCCAAACATGCAATTATAAAATGTAGTTCTTTATACAAAAGAGATTGATACAAAAACCTCTTTACAATTTTGATATCTTCAATATCTGATCTTTTCTTTTCTACTTTGCACCTCTAATCATACACCATAATTTACATCTCATATATTTCGCATATAAGTTCACTTATCACTTACATAATTCTCACAATTTCACATATCATCATCTTTCCTTTATACCTTTACAATTTACAAAACAATCTAATTGAACTTCAAGCATTCACATGCTTGGAAAAATGAAAAATAGTTCTTTCTCTCTTGGGTTTAACATCTAGGATTTTGTCCCTAATCAGTCAAGGAATTATTTTGTAAAACAAAATAATTCTTTAACCCATAATTCACACTTTTCTACTATACTCTATTTTGCCTGTACACTGCCTTTACTGGTATTTAATTCATAACTTATTTTGTACTATTTGTACTAACTTGCACACTTACATACCTCATCCTGACACTCTATACTATTCATACCCAACTCTACATGTGCCAATGATATCATTGTCATTTGTACACATCAAAACTATCCCCCCTTTTTTGGATAGCTAACTAATACTTAGACAATTTTTCACATTTCATTGTGAAATCTTCATTTGTACATAGTATCTTCTTTTCATAAAGTATATGTCACCATAAATAAAAACTCTAATACTATTCCAACTTACCCTACTTAGCCATATTACCAACAATCTCCCCCTTTTGAATTGATTTCAACATATTGGAAAATTGGCTAAGTACCAAAATGTTGTTCAAAAACTTTTATGAAATTTGGCCTTTGCAAAATTTTGAAAATTTTCAAAATTCATGGATCATTATATTTATAACCATCTTTCCTTATATCTTTTATTAAAATAATTTGCATAAGTACTACTCCCCCTTTCTATATACATCATACAATTTGTATATTATTGTTACTCCCCCTTATTACAATGTACTTTATAAATGTTTTCATATACTACTCCCCCTTTGTCATCAATGACAATGGTGTCAAAAATTTTATGTACAACTCAAAATTTGATACCTCTTCTTGAAAGATGATTTTCAGATTTAAGAAAGACAATCTACAAAGTTCAATGTTAGCAACTCAAATCTCTTCTTCTAGGTATCTCTTACTACTTGTGTTGTGCTAAGTAGTACACATAATCCATAGGAGATTGGGTAAAAGCACAAACCTGTGTCACCCTTTTGTAAAGGAAAAGGCTAACAAAAGTATAACTGTTCACCTTCAATGACATAAAACTGGTATTATTATTTAGAATTTGAAAATGAAGTAAACTAATGAAATGTGTAGAAATGAATGAAGTTTAGGATTAAATTTTTTAATAATTATTTGGAATAAGAGTTGATATATTTTCCTAATTTTTATAGATGATTTTTTATTTGCTGAAAAATGTTAAAAATTAGGGGTTTAGTTCCCACCACAAAACTATATGGAAATAAACTTATTTCCATTTGATCTCAGACTATGTCATATATGCCATATATAGCTAGAACAATCAAATATAAAAATTGACTTTAGACCTATATTTTCTCTTTTATAATGATTCAAATTTCAACTAACCTAAAATTGATAATTTTCATCTCCCACCACATTTTTGAAATAAAATATATTGTAAGCAAAAGAAAAATTATACATTCTTGAAGAGGACCCTCTCCTCTAGAGCGTCATATAATTTTTTAAATTTTTTTAATATGATTTAATATTTTTTCCTTTCTCAAAATTCACATCTTTTCGAGTGTTAAAATGCATGCTTGTAGATTTTTTTAATTACAATATACTATATCTAATTAAAACACTATAAATTCTATATGAGAATATTCTTGACTTTGATGTCTATAAAATGGTGTTTATATGTTACTAAAAAAATGTCATAAAAAATAGTACGAGTTATTGAAATGTCATTTTTCTGAAATAATTTTATTTCTTTAGTAATTGGATACAAACTACTATAAAACATACATTTAATAGACATTTCCAATTGGAAAAGTGTGAGACCATATATAACTTAGCTAGAATGAATTTTTCTATACCATATGCTTGAACAAAACTTATTTTTGGATAGAAATAATAAAATTCAATTGTTCTAATAAGTCAGTTTGAAACATGACATAGCTTTGTACATTTACCCAACTACTTCAACTGAATTTAAATCCTTATCTAGAAATTTCTCATAGGATACCTTAGCTCCAAGATATTATTCCAACTTCTTTTGCACATTGTTGACCTTTAATGTTAGGTGTTCTCTAATTAGTGAGAACCATTTGATCATCCTTTATTTCCCAAGTTCAATGATTTTGATGTCATTATGAACTTTTGATACTATGGCCTCAAGATCTTCAATAATTGTGCCCGACTATTGCAATGTTGATGTCAATGTTTGATGTTCATTTACCTTTGAACTAATTTCATCATTCATATCTTTTTGATAATTGTATGACATAGTGCATTGTCCATAGAATATCATTACTTCTTCTAAACATCTTGATTCTTTGATGCTAGTATCAAAGGTCTACAAATAATTTCTCACATTGTTGTATATAGTAGAAAAAAATTGTACATCATGACTAATTTGAGCTTGAAGTAATGTTACGTCTAATAGAGAAGGGATTCAACATCAAAAAAATTCTCTAACTCCTTTTCCTTCAACTATAGGTCCTATTTTGTCACCTTGGGCATGACCATCCTCTGTAGTTTCTCTAAAACTTCTTCCAAGGTCTTCTCTAGTCTTTTGACCTTTTTATTCTTTTCCAACAGTTTTCTCGGTGATGATATAAGTCCTTTCTGATCATCATCATCTGATGCAATGGATAACATTGTTATCATAGAAGACTTTCCTTTCTTAGGTGTAGACAACAAAATATCAACCTCATATTGGTACTCAACTTTGTTGAATTTTCTATTGTAGCTTATTTGAGTTGGGGTTTGAAAGGTGATTCGTGCATCACAAATTTTCTATTGTGATTTATTCTTTCATCTTTTTCTTGTTCTACTTTCCTTGCCTTTTCTTCTTCCTTTCTTTTTTGTTGTTGTTGTTGTTCTTTCTTTTTCTTTTCTTCCTCTTCCTTCTTTTTCTCTTCATATTCTTTCTTTTTCATCTCTTCTTTCTTTATTTTCTCTTCTTCTTCACTCTTATCCTCTTCATCTTTATTTTTCTTCTCTTCTAAACTAGAGTAGCTAGTGATATTTGTTAGGAATAAGGTGTCTCAATGATGGACAATTCCTATTCTTATTTTTTTTTTGTAAATGTATTTTTTGCAAATAATGCAATTAAGTGTGAGTGTACATGTCTAGTTGGCATGTTGATGTGTCACTCCACTTGCATGTGTCGGTATTGTGTGGAAGGAGATCATGACTAAAATGGTTATGATGGATTCTTATGATGCATAAGAGCTATCTTTGGAAGATATGATGATGGGTGAAGATAGTAAGACATGTGGCAATTGATCATCAAGTATTGTACGATTGAGTCTCCATGTAGAGTACGAGATTTGGGGCATCACACTGTTTTCACACCTGAGTTTCCATAAAATATTGTGAACAATGTTTGTACCATAATCCTTAAAAGGATTTTTTTTGCCGTGTCAACCATGACCTTCATGCCACCAATCTACATTGTGTGTGATCCAATGGTAATCTAAGGTGCTTTTGCTATTGTCTTATTTAGATATGCCATCCTTCACACAGTGACCTTTTCTATCTTTACATTGACTTCCTAATAGTTACCTCCCACTATTAGTATGGTTTTTGTATTTTTCCTCAAATAAGGTTCAAGAATATTCATTAGGCTATCCATATGCTCATCACTATCTACTTGACATAACTTCCTTATTTGATTTTTTCTAATTTTTGTTCCTCGTTATCAACCCTCTTCCATCTATTTATTAATATCTCATAGAGATCTTTAGGGATCTCATTTTTTAAGTCTTCAAACTTCTTATCAGATAGTATCAATTGTCTAATAATAGCATTCTCTAGCTCTAATATATTGATACCAGTGTATAAATGTTTATATTTGTTTAACTAAACAAAATTACCTTCATTGATGATTGTACTATTCAACTTTTCAATTTTAGGCTTCCCTGCCTTTCTTCCTAAGGATGCAACTTCTAGTTTCTTCTTTTCTTTCTTTTTAGGCTCTATTTGATCTTGCATCCTATTCATTTGTATACTTGGCATAATTTATTTATGCCTCTATCCTAGTCCATTCACCATTATTTTCATTCTTTTATTCTTTGCTTCACCTCATCCAATCTTATTAACTTCCTTTTTACCTCAACTACTTTTACTTCTTCTTCTTTTGATTTATTTGTCCATGGGATAGTAGGTGTAAGAGGTGCTTATTATTGAGATACTATTCCATTATATGGTGCAATTGATGTTGTATTACTTGGTGCTGCCACTGTCACTCCCTTGGATGGTCTTGGAGATGCCAAGGGTGGACCATACATCATCCCTTTTTGACCACTTTGTGTCATTCCTATGATGGTTTGTATCACAACACTTGCTTCTTCTTCTATCATCCCAACTTATTTCATAGTTCTTCTCATGATTGACTCAACTTTGTTCTTGGTTGCCTTCTCTAGCTATGCTTGGCTAGCTGACTAAATCAACTCTTCATAGGTTCCAATTCTATCAAACTCCTCATCCTTCTTAGATTTAAGGATTACCTTTGCATAACCTTCAATTTTTTCCTTGGTGATTCCATAACCCAATTTCTCAACATATATCATTCTAGGTACTACTGCGTCAATGTATGAGAAATCAATAGCCACCATAAAACATATATCATTCTTATACTCCTCTATCATGGAGGGTGAGATCCTAAATCTTCCCCTCATTTCATCCTAAACTTTCTTCATAATCAAATCAACATTGTTATTGACTTTTTCAATAAGGTGTCTATTATATACCTCTGAGATCTTGTCCATAGTACATTTGTCACTTCTCAATAATGTTGAAGCTTGCATAAATGGAAATCTTTTGATTAAATGGAAGAACATATGAGTGATCAAAGAATAAAATATAAACTGACTATTTTTGGCTTTCTTGACTGTTTCCAAGTTTAGTATCAACTATTCTCTAGGGATCTCACAAAAATTTACCTTTTCTCTATTAATAAAAATCTTGTAAGTTTCTTGTATAAATCCAAAGATGTCATATTGTCCTCTCTAGAACTATAGTACATCCTTGCTACAATAAACTTTCTTTAGAATCTAACATCATCTTGCCTCATTTTGCTAATAACTATCCCTCTTCCATTATAAACAAATTTAGTGTTCTCAAGTACTAACTTCTTAACATTCTTTTCAATTATTGGTATATTACCTTCATTGCATAATCCAGTAACTTCATGAATAAGGTTAGTTGGGATTTAAATCACAATATCTCTCAACCAAAATTTCCCATCATGGATTCTACTTAATACCACTTTAGTCCATTCCTCATTATTAGACTCATAGTTAAACATCAACTTAACTAATTCATTGTTCTTTAGGTATTCAAATCCTTGTTGGCAACTCATGTCCTAGTTGTAAATCAAGCTAAATTCCTCAAAAATGTGTTTTTCTCCTACAATTTCAAGTTTTCTTCTCAAGTCACTACTCACATCTTCTAGGTGAATAACATTCTCATGTGTTTTTTTACAACGTGATGCTAGGGCCTTCAACTACTTGTTTTAGAGTGTTTACCTTCATCTCAGGCCTCACTACTTCCTTAATATTGTGAATCAAATACTTATTGATTTCAATACTTAATTTCTAAACACAATTTATAGATCAAATCTTTGCTTAAGAGTGAAATACCTTATTTTGACACGTAACTTAGGGCTTTCTAATCTTTGCACTAAAAATTGCCTTGAATTATCTTTCAAATCACATTTACTTCACACTTTCCTACTCCTTAATTCTTCACATGACCAAATGGTATAGACAATCTTTCTTGGGTGATTTATATCTCATCAAAATGATCTTCACATTAATTATCCGACAATTTGTAAAAAGTTGTCTATATTTACAAGTCATCTTATTTTCTTTTGTATAACTTCATGCAGTCTCTAATCCATCTGTACACTTAACCATAGCTTCTAGACATCATATTTTACCTTATATTAACTTTGAAACTCTTAACTCAATCTCTAACCTTAGTTTTATCTTTCTCATACTCAATCTCTAATAGAAAGGTGCTTAATTCAAATAGGATGAATTACACACAATTGATGACTTCAATCTTTCATTAGGTGCATCAAAATACTATTCTTCAAATACTATTTCTGAACTTGATAGATCTTTTTCTTTGACAAATACCTCTTTGAATTCCTCCACATGTTCTCTCAACTCATATTTCTGACTGTTGTTGATGTTATCATTCCTTCTGGTGTTTTTGTTATTATTTCCTCTAAAATATGGATTCATGTTGATGTTCCTCATGTCCATTATGAAAAATCTTTCTATATGACCAAAAGTGTTGCATAACTACCATATTGGTGCATTTCTTCTCTGGTCCAGACTAATTCACTAGTTCTCTACAATTTCTAGTGATGTGTCAAAAGTTGTTACATTTGTAACACACAATATGATAACTTGCTTCATTAAGACTTTCTCCTTCATTTGATCTGCTAACTGATACTTAGACAATTTTTCATGTTTAACTATGAAATCTACATCTATACATAGTATCTTCTTTTCATAAATTATATGTTACCATAAATGACAACTCTAATACTATTCCAAATTACCCTACTTAGCCATATTCCAAAAAAAAGTAGAAGCCAAGGGAATATAGTGTCAACCGAGGACTAGTAAAGAGTGAGTGTCATAAAAATGACATTGAGAAAAGATAGTATAAGTTGAGCAAGAAAATTAGTATTGAGTGAGTTATCTAGTGATGACCAAGGCCGAGGAATATAGTTTTAGCCAAGTGTTAGCATTTGTTATTTTGTGAAGGAATTGAGACTTCTTGTCAACATAGTTCAGTTTTCAAATTTGTCAAAGTGTAATGCCCCACTAAGGGATCCAAAAGAAATAACCTAAAGTTTGATTAAGTTTGATAGCATTTTTTTCTAATTTAAGAAAATGAAAGATACACCAATCACATCAAACACATATTAGTGGAAGCAAAAACATACATAACAGGCTACATTCCTTAAGGATCCCATGATGTTGAATCACATTTAAATCTAATCTAAAACCACATACATATGAAAGAATAATGAAAAGTCCAAAGTCCATTTAATATACATTTGTTTTTGAATGCCACTTGGCAAATTAATTCAGAATGCTCATTCATCCACTATACATGTCACATGGTATGAAATGCTTAAAAGAATATACATATGTAAAAATAGATATACATCATCCTCTTTGGATCCATGATACAAGAGCAAAAAAAAAAATGAAATCATCCACCATACATGATACATCCATAAATCAAAAATGATAAAACATCCATCATAAAATCTAACCATCCATCATAATGATCCATGAACAAAATGAAGGTAAATGCCAACCAAGAAAGCTCTAGCCATGGTGACCACAGACGGATCTCAATGGTAAGAGTAAAAAGTACTACCACCCAACCGCGTGGAACCTAAATGGTCCACTCCCACCATACTGAGGAGATAGTCTCAAGTCCCAAATAGGATATCAAATCACATAACACAAGAACTCTCTAAGTCTAGGAAATCCTAAAAGTATACTAACTCAAAATTTCCAACACATAGATTGACATCTAGACCCAGAGGCACACAAAGACACATAGGTATCTACTATGTAAGTGGGAAACTATCATCACACAAATCACATTCGGAGTTACACAAGCAGTCCCTTAGGGCTCCCAGGTCCCTAGTGATCCCTATGGCCACTAGTATCCTCTCTTACTAACAAGGTATACTATGGAATGCAAGGTTGTAACCAAGCGTTCTCTCTACTCCCATTCTAGTTTGTACTAGCACTCGAGGGATGGGTGAGAACATACAATTATCTCTTATTAGATTCATTTAAATTAGTATTAAGTGTAAAGTTATCACTTATTAACCAGCTTACAATGGGTTATACCTAGGACCACTTAGGGTCCCTAACCCCCATTGCAAGCCACTTCTCAACATTGCATATAGATATCCTACCCTAAGCTCATGAAATAACAAATCATAGAATCATAGAAACAACACCTCAGTCCTATACAAGTGACTAGGAAGCATCATAAAGATAATCATAGTAATCACATCAATTCTCTATGAGCAACTGCAAAGCAACAAGATAAATCCCAATATCCATCGGTTCTCAACGACCAACCAGAAAGTAATCCAACAATACTGATCAATGACTCAGAATGGTTAATTAGGTATCCCATAGCGTATATCCCACTATCCCACAAGACACTAAAATATAGTAACCAACAATAAAACATACTCATCATAAGCATACCATCACATACATGGTTGAGCAATAATGATCGAGATCAAGTCAACATGATACCACACTCACAAAACCCCCGAGTCTCTAATAGAGAGGTCCTATAACTGGTCAACAATCTAGCCAACCCAAAAACCCCAAACATAAATAGCATAGAGAAAACAAGATACGAGCACATGTTTTAGTTTATTGAAAGCATGTAGTTAAGTTAAATGTGGGGTTTCAACTTCCATTTCAGAGTTTGCTAACAAGTGAAGAAATATTTCCTTTGTTTTCCTTATAATAAACTCAAGTATTAGCTTAAGTAAAATAAAGATTTACCCCAAAATTTAAAAATCAATTTTCTAAATTTACTAAGGGTAAATATTATATTTGTTTTCAGTTTGCTAAGGAAAGAATTCCTGTTGATTCATAATTCTACTAAAATCGAATTAACAATCTTAAAAGATATCCTATTTTACTAATTAATATGAGATATTAATTAAATTAAATTAAATTTTAAATAAACTAATGTCTATTTAAAAAATATCTAATTAATATTTATAAATTAATTTTAAATAACTCAATAATTATATTAAATGTCATTTGTTAATTTCATAAATTAAAAACTTTTAATAACTTTGTTATTAAATTAATATTTAAAATGAATTATAATATATATATTTTAATCAAAAAGTGACATAGCATTTATATAATATATTTATTAATAAACTAGTTCAAGGGCTTATCAAAGAAAGAACTAGCAAGAAAACTCTGAATCATTACTGAAGTACAAAAGTGTTAAAAGTTGATATGTCATACCAAGCATACCTACAACAAAATACAATTTCTCTACACTAAGAAAGAGTTCCCAAAATATGATATATATCAATACTCAACAATGATCAGGGTCCAATTATGCCAATGAACCTCTCCTTCTGAAAGATTTAACTAAAATCAAGAGAGCATTGAACCTCCTATCTAATTGGAGCATTTGTGAACCAAAAAATACCATCCAAATCAACTTTTGGGAGATGAACCATGAAGGCCAACTCTATATTTTCCATTTTCAACAAAAAGGTGAATCCTCATGCACAAAGAATTTGCAAACTAATAGCCATGTGTCGATCAATTATAGTACTAGTTTCTATTAAGCTTCATTCATCTTCTTTGTGTCCCAAATATGGCACTCTACTAAGCATGGGAATTTCAAAAAAGTAACCTCTGAATGGAAAGATTCAAATATGGAGCCTTGACAACAAAGATTAGCTAGATAATCAGCTAGTTTATTGCCCTCCCTCAGAGTATGAGAGAAACAAGTAGCTTGAAAAGAATCAATTAAATCCTAGCATTGTTGAAGGATATAGGCTAGTTTCCAAGTATGAGAAGATCATGAGAGACAAGAGTTTATAATTACCTAAGAATCACCTTCAATATGGATGGTGGAAACATTACATCTCTTTGTCAAAATTAGACCTACCAATAGGGCTTGAGCTTCTGCAAGGTTGCTAGTACCAATTGGTAAAACATTTGCTTTGATTATAAGTACGTCACCTTGCCAATTCCTAATACAAGCACCCAATCCTGACTTACCAAGGTTCCCATGGGAGCAACCATCAAGATTTAACTTTAGAAAATTTATAGAGTGGGGAGACCATTTTACATGAAGTCAATCAGATTGATGATTAGAATTATAGTTTGCAGAGAAACTTGGTGGTAACTTAATTTGTTTCCATAGTTTTAAAAGAAGATAATCCCAAGCAGATATTGAAATATTATTCATACAATTGAATATATTTGCATTTACTCTTTCTAAAATTACATTCTCAATCCCATCTAGAACAGATTCTAGGTTTGATTTTTCATTACAAAAAATGATCTTGTTATGTTCCCACGAGATGACCCACACCACAATAGCTGGAATGTACTTCCAAATACTAGCAAATAGAGACCTTGAGAATAGAACTGGCCAAGATTGAAATAGGTCCCAAAGACTATTTGGTAGAGGTAAAGACATTTGAAGCTTGTTCAACACAAAAACCCAACACTGATAAGCAAAGGGACACTAGAGAAGGAGGTGATATGTAGATTCTAGCTCCTTGTTGCATAATTTGCAAATAAAAGATTTAGCAATACCTAGCCTGGACAACCGTTCGCTGGTGAGTATTCTTTTTCAAAGGGCTAGCCAAGCAAAACATCCAGCCTTGGACAACACACTGGAGTTCCAACAAAAGGAAAAAGCTCTATACCTCCTACTTGAATTATATGTTTGTTTTAGACCATAATAGCCTTCCTTGATTGAATAATCACCACCTTTGGTTGGGGCCCATATAATTATATCTTCCCTATTAGAAAGAAAAACAATTCTTTTAGCAAGAGAGTCCCTCCAGGAAAGGAGACTTGGCTGATAAAGAAGATGTGTTGGAGGTTCTTTCCAGAGAACCCTTCTTGAATGAATTTCAATAGCCAAAACATAGCCTCAAAAAGAGGAGCCCCACTTAGCTTTTAGGACTTGGCATGCTTCATCCAACTTTTCTTGTCTACATAGAGGGGGAAATCCATTCCATGAGTCTTCCCAAAACTTTACTTTCTCTCCACTATGAATTTCCCAAGTAACATAACTACAAACAATATCCTTTGAAGACATCATAAAGTTCCATATGGCTGAACCTAAAGGAGGATTAGACATAGTAAAAATATTGGAAGGACTTGGAGAATCTAAGTATTTTTCTTGCATGATTGAACACAATTTTGCATGAGATTTTGTATATATTTGTCACACAAGCTTGCCCCCAAAAGCCTTATTTCTAGTAGCAATATCATACAACCCCACACCCCCAGATGCCTTATCATGAGACATTTCAAGAAAAGAAACAAGAGGAAGCTTCTTTTTATCTAACAAATTTCCTTTCCATATAAAGTCTTTGATAATATTTTGAATTTGCAAGATTATAGAAGAGGGATCATTAAGAATTGAAAAGTAATAGTTTGGGATAGCTGTTAGGAAAGCTTTAACTAACAAAATACGACCTAACAAAGATAACCATCTAGCTTTCCAAGTAGATATCCTAGCCCTAATTTTGTCAATGATAGGAAGCCAAAAATTTTCCTTGTTTGTTCCCAAAAAAAAAAGGGATTCCAAGATAAACGGATGGGAGATGATCTACTAGGAAACCCAAAGTTGAAGAAATCCTTTGAGATATTGCATCATTATTGTTGAAAATGAAAATTTTGGATTTGTTGGCATTGATTCTCTGACCAAAAACTTTTGAATATAGGTCCAAGGAATATTTAATATGGTTAGCTTCCTTTACATTTGACATACCAAAAAGAAGAGTATCATCAAGAAATAGGGAATGGGTAACTGTGATAGATGTACGAGGAATCAAAATTCCTTGCCATAAGCCCAATTGTGAAGATCTATTGATGAATCTACTAAAAGAATTAGCCATAAGAATAAATAAAACTGGAGATAGTGGATCACCTTGACGAATCCCTTGAGAAGAGGGGAAAAAACCAATTGACACTCCATTAATAATGACTGAAAACTAGGCACCAAAAATACAATTTTTGATCCATCTACACCACTTATCTGAAAAACCAAATTTGGAAATGAATTTAAAGAGGAATGATCATCTTACCCTATCAGAGGCCTTCACCATGTCAAGCTTGATCACAAAACTAAACAACTAATGAAAATTGATAGAATGAAGAGTCTCATGTGCAACAACAACACCTTCCCATGTTTCTCTTCCTAGCACAAAACCACCTTGATCTAAAGAAATGATATGAGGAATAAATTGCTACAACCTCATGTATATAGCTTTAGTAATCAATTTATAAATCATGTTGCATAAGAGATAGGCCTAAAGTTAGCAAAAGAGGTCGACTGCTTAACTTTTGGAATAATAGCAATGTTAGTTGAATTGAAGCTCTTGATCATCTTGGCATTCCTTCTTGACTCTTCAACCACTGCTAATAAATCAGAACCAATAAAATCCCAACATTTTGATAAAAAAGAGCTATAAATCCATCAGGGCCTGGGGCTTTGTTAGATGGGAATGAAGATACCACTTTTTAAATTTCTTCCAATGTGAAAGGGGCAAGCAACATCCTATTATGATCTTCTGAAATAAGAGGGGGAATACAACTAATAAAATCATTAATCAAACTGTCATCAATAGGATCCAAATGAGGGGGAGCCAAGAGATTTGAAAAAAAGAAAACACCTTCCTCCTTAATACCATTTTCATCTTCTACAAGATGACCAGATTCTGAGTGCTTAATTGAAAAAATAGTGTTAACTGCCCTTTTAACTCTAGCAGTTTCATGAAAAAAATTTGTGTTCTTATGGCCATCTCTTAACCATAGTTCATGAGACTTTTGTCTCCAATAAATCTCCTCCCTATTGTAAAGCTCCTCCCATTCTTCTTTCAAGGATTTTTTCTCATGATATAAATCCAGACTAAGACCTTTTTGAATGATGACTGAATTTACCTTCTCAAGTTTTTTTGAGACATCTTGTTTTTGCTTGAACACATTTTTAAAAACCTTCACATTCCACTCCTTGATCATCCCTTTCATGTAATGAAGCTTTTTAGAGAACTGAAGCTTCTTAGGATCCCTAAAGGTTGGATCATTTATCCACCAATGTTTTAAAAACATAATAAAATCATGATGCCTAAACTAGATGTGTTCAAACTTAAAAGAACTAGCCCGATTAAGATGTTGCAATATGTTGTTCCTTGATATCAATAACTGGACTAGAAAATGATTTGATACAACAAAAGGTAAGATTTCAGATTTAAAACTAAAACTCAATAGATTCCATGATTGTGAAAATAAGAACCTATCCAGTCTCTTAACAATTTCTAAAAAACCAATACGTTGATTAGTCCATGTGTATAATCCATTGTCAAGAAAAATGTCACTTAAGTTATTATCTTCTACAAATGAAGAAAATTTTTGGATAGTTCTAATGGGCGGACAAATTCCCTCTTTATTTTCAGACATTGATAGTAATGCATTGAAATCCCCACCCCATATAAAATTCATTTCTCTTTCTTGTTGGATAAGATTTGTCAGTACAAAACAAAGGTTCCTCTTATCATTTGTAGATGTGGGACCATATATGTTGAATATAAGGAATTTCAAATCAAAGTGTTCAACTTTCAGCAACTGCCAATTGGAATCTTTCCCAATAAGAATACCATGAATACTTTTAGCATTTCATAAAATTGCTAAACCCCTAGAGGCCCCATGCCCCTGTGCATGAACTAAAAGCCAATTAGTCCATTTAGCCAATGTCTTATCAAAAACTTATTTTGATAATTTAGTTTCTTGAAGAAGAATAATATCTCCTTTTGTAGAATCTAGCAACTGCTTGATCCTACCTCTTTTGTCAGAGGCATTGATACCTCTAACATTCCATGTAATGATTTTCATTACTGACAAGGAGAACCTCTCGTTCTCCTTGTTAATCTTTTGACTGATGAAAACTTATCATCAAGAGTGGATTGAATACCAACATCCACTTCTAATAACGTCTTTGCAGATTTTGACTTTCTACCTCTCTTTTTTGGAGTCTTCATCACTGCGGTGATAGCAGTAGGGGATTGATCTAATAAAAAATGAATTGAGAAGTCAAAATACCCTCTATCTGTGTTATTTCCATTTTGTTGAGTATTTTATGATTCTTGACCAATCAGATTCATCACATCTGCATCATTTAATTCATTCAAAATGTGGCCTTCTTTAGAAAGATTAGCCGTCCTCATTTGAGATTCTACAACCTCATTGATCTGACAATAATCTAAAGGAAGCTCCAATTTATTTATACCATTCAAGTGATGGGCCACTTCAAGATTAGTAGATGCTAACAATTTAGGTTGGATGAGAACATTCATCTAACAATTGTCGAATGATTTTGGATATAAGGAATCAATTGTTCCTTCCTATACTTCATTGAGACCTAGGGGATTATCCACATTCACCAGTTGAGTCCCATTTGGACAATTAGATTGATTAATAGACATTATGTCATCTGGGTGAATAATTTCCATTATAGAAACTCCTTCCTCAACTGCAATTTCATGAATCAAATTAGATGCAAAAGTTGTTGAGAGAGCTATGGCTATTTTAAAAATTTGATGCTGGGAGATCTTCTTACCTTTGAGATCACTGATAATGCATGAGAAATTCATAGGCTTGTTATGATAGGTGAGATCATGTACTATCATGTCCAGTAGCAGATCAGGGATTTCATCAGGTTCTGAATTGTTTGAACCCATCAATAGTAATGCAGACTTAGAGCTCGTTCTCATATTTATATCATTCCTTCAATAATGCTAGAAGAAGTACAATAATTCCAGGACTTGAATTAAGAAATTAAAATCATTAGTGGGAACAAAATATTGTTGAAAAGGAACCATAGCTTAACTAAGAAAAATCTGATTGGAAGCCAATGGATTCTGTGAATATGCTTGGAAGGGTTTTGCATTGGCCCATGCACATTTTAAGGGATCTGTGGAGTGATAACAACATATGTCTACACTTGGAATTTGATCTTGCAAATAGTCTAATGTAAAGTGACCCAAAATAGTCAAAAAAGTATCAACAATCTCTGGACTTTGAACCACAATGAGCTGATTCAAGGCACCCCACTTGGATCTAATTGTGACATCCATTGGTTTGGGCTTAAACATGTTAAGTAACAAACAAACTCGAATATCTGTCTGAAGATTTTCATAGGGGATCAAATTATGCTTGATATAAATTCCAATTTGATTAGCTATAATTTCAATAATGTTGGGATCCCTGTACTCCAATGGTAAAGCAAGTAGGCAAATCCAAAATGACATGAATTGGGGTAGAGCATCATTAGGTTTGAAATTTGGTATCCATGAAATAGTGAATAAACCTTGCCCTTTACAAAACCAACCCTTATATTTATGCATAGAATCCCTAGATGCCTTTGAATCAAATAAAACTATAAAGTAATTGCACTATGAATCAATGAAAAAAAATTCCTTGACTCCCTGCCAGATAGATCTAGCCCAATAAAAAATAATGGATAATGGTAGTAGGTTAGGGCCAAACATACCTATTAATGAAGTGTTTTTAAGGAGATCAATATGCGCCTCAAGGTAATGATCAGGAAAGATTGCAAATGGATATGAAGGCTTCATGGGGGAAGCATTGATATGATCTAATCTAGATTCCTTCTTTCTCCATTCAAATCTGCGATCCTTGCCCAAGCTACTATTTAGATAATATTGATCATGCTCATGATTATGTCAGTTTCCCTTAAAGGAAGAAAATTTACCTATAACCTTAGATCTGTGCCATGGCATCCTAGAAGAATCCAACCCTTGCTGCTTTGTTGGATTGCGAACTTGCCTTTTCCTTCCAATGGGGATATTATTTGGAAAAGTTAGAAACTCAGGTCTTGTAATAGATATGCTATTAGGAGATGAAATGAATGATGGCAACCATTTTGCATGAATTGATTTGGATGAATGACGATCAATTGGCTCAGGAGGAAATGATTTGGATGAAGAACATGAAGCTTGGGAATCTTTACAAATGTCAAAGATCTCTATCCTCTTAAATCGATTAAAATCTACATTTGATAGAGGCTGCTGGTGGAACCTATCCCCTCGATGATTCATCCAAGCCTGTGTAAATCTACCTAATCTATTGCCTCTACTAAACCCATGCCCTCCTCTGCTATGAAATCTCACTCCTCGCATCTTGCTCCTTAGATATCTGCATAAATTGTGTAACCCTAAATTTAAATTGATCGAAGTCCTCCTCTATGACTATTCATTATACATGCTTTGACGAATATCTGCATCTCTGTGCCTGCTCTAGACTCCTTGCCACGACACATGCATTGAAATCTCGGCCACTCTTTGCATGGGCTAGACTCTCCTCTAAGGAGACTCAGATCTGCATGCCATCGGGCACCATGGCCATGGTGAAACCAATCGTGGAAGAATATGTCATAGATCGAGGAAAAGAAAAGCAACAGGAACCAAGAACAAACTAAAATAAACTGGACCTAATATAAATATATATTAAAACAAACTTTAATTAAATTAAATTGAATTTGAAACTTTAATAAAAAAAAATAATTTACAAAATCATACACTATGATTTTAAAAATAATAATAAAATTGGGTATTGTTTTTAAAACAGTCAACATCCATTATAAAAGGGAGGTCGTGGCCTGCCTCGTGGATAGTGCTGCGGCAGGGGGTGGGATGTGACTGCCCACCACCCCCTAATCAAATTTAATATTTTTTTTAAAAAAAATTGTTTTATATTTATTTATTTATATATATACGCAATTTTAATTAAAACATTTTAACATAAACATTTTCTCATTAAGAATATGTGTATAATTCCATTGAAATGATAAAAAATGGATATATCAATTTTATTTTAAAAGATCATATACATATACATATACATATATACATACATACATATACATATACATATATACATACTTATATATATATATATATATATATAATCCAAGGATTAGGTTGATGGATGAAAATAGTATACCCATTTTTCCTTTTTGGTTTAATTTCCTCTTTTTTTTTTTTTCCCAATTAAAAATTCAAACCCTTCCCAGTAAATTTCTCAATCTGGAATCTATTGGAAGGAAAAACATATTGAACAAATAAAATGTCCCATAAACAAAAGAATTTCCAAATGTCCAAAATCCAAAATATGATATATTCTTCACAAGAATTATCCAGACAATCATCTAACAAACACAAAGAAGACAAGAAAGAAAAGAGCATATTTAAATTATGCAAATTTCACAAGTGTGTACTTGGACACTGATGCTAATTTTCTACACCCTAGAAATTTGTAGAGAACAATTCCCCTTTCAGAACTTTCTCCTTCTCTGAAAATTTCTTCCTCCTCCAAAATTCGTAGTCCCTTGAAAATGAACCCCCAAATTGTGAAAAGGAATTCTCTCCCTAAAATCGGGGCACTAATTGTGCATTCACCTAGAGAACTCTTTGCTCACTCCTTCTAACTCCTTACTAACTTTTATTTGTCTTTCTTTTATCTTTTTCGTGCACATACAATAATGAATTAAATTACTTTATTTAATTTTTACTTGACCTCTTATAAATTAATTAATTTAATTTAGTCTCATGCACATATCATGCAATCATGAAACTTTTAATAAATTAATTTCTTTTCCCACTTCTAATTTTTTTTTTTGATCATTCATATTTTTTATAACTATTTATCAATTCAAATAATAATATTATTTAGCATTTATTTAAAATGCACTCTAAATATATTATTATTAAATTAATTAAATATTATCATGTTCCAAATTTAAAAATATAAATTTATCCTCAAATTTAATTCTTTTATTAATTTTTATTTAATTAATTTCCCAATTAATTAAATAGAATATTAAAATATCATATAAATTTTTCCATTATGTTAAATCATTAATTAAATCTTTTAATAAGACTTAATTAACAAAAGAGTCACCAAAGACTCCCAAAGTAAAATACAAAAACTCATCATAGAAAAATTCATACAAAATCAAACTAAGGGGTTAAAATCACGAATTGACATCATTTGATGAATTCGAAAGGTACATGACTTAGATACCTGTCCTAATTGTTAATTAGGACGAATGGCTCAAAGGTTTAGCATTTGGACTTAAGAATTTATCTCCCCTCTCTTACCATTGAGATAATGTGATAGGGTATGCTCATCTTGACAATTTAGGAAAGTCGATACCTAGCACCTGCAACCTGAATAAAATCCACACATGTACATACACAATATATACTAAGCTAAATAGGCAATGGCAGGAAGTGTTGCATCTTGTAGATCTTGACTAGTAGGTGACTACGACTCCCTTCATTAACCACATCATAAATGCCATACATAAAGAAAATAAACATGCTCACCATACACATGCAGTATGGGATAAGTATCCATAAGAAAACACATATGATAATCCATCTAACTAAACATCATCAATAATTTAACAGCATTGTAATAATCATCATGCATATATGAAGTATAGAGTACCAAGTAATCTCATCATATATCAACTAAGTCTGAAACAATATCTAATAATATCAAGATAATGCTACTAATCATCAACCATAAAACTGGCCTAAAAGAGTTTGGCAATAATAGCAAAAATGTAAACTAGGAAAATGTGAACTAGGGGCAGGCACTACATCCACCCCCCCAAGGATTAGGTTTACTCCTAGAAGCCTATAAACAAGTAGGGATATAAATCCTATAATCTAGATGCATCCTCCCATGAAGTTGAAGAGTCATCAGTAGGGTGCAATTGGACCCTTACCTACTCTATGGTTCGACCCCTGAGGGTCAACTCCCACTACTCCAGAATGTGAACCGACTCCAAAGCCAACTACCCATCCTCTACCTACAACGCATTCCAATCAAGAATATGTACAACATCAAGGATATACTATCTAAGTATTGAAACATGGAAAACATCATGAATGTGAGCTAGGTTGGGCAGTAAGGCAAGAGAATAGGCAATTGGACCAATCCTCTCAAGAATCTTGAATGGTCCCACAAAATGAGGTGCTAGCTTCGAGCCCTTTCCATAACAGATCAGAATCTTCTACGAATGCACTCTTAAGAAAACCTTCTCTCCCACAACAAATTGCTTATTTTTCCTATGTACATCAACATACTTTTTCTGCCTATCCTATGCCATATTCAAGTGCTCTTGGATGTGCACTACCTATTGCTCCATTTCACAAAGCATCTCAGGACCCAACAAGATGCAATCCTCAAGACTATCCCAACTCAAAGGTGTACAACAAGGATGTCCATATAAGGCCTAGAAAGGTGCCATGCCAGTAGAACTATGATACTCATTGTTGTAAGTGAACTCCACTAGGTAGAGATAGTCCTCCCAATGGGTTTTCCTATCCATCACATACATACTCAACATATCCTCCAAAACTTGATTCAATCTCTCTGTTTTTCCATTTGTCTCTGAGTGATATGCCAAACTAAAATTCAATTGCACTCCAAGATCATGTTGTAGTGATGTCCAAAATGCAGAAGTAAAAACAGGATCCCTATCCAAAATGATCTTCTAGGGAATACCATGTAGTCTCATGATGTCGTGCATGAAGACATTAGCTACAGAAGTTGTAGTGTAGGAAAATTTGATTGGCAAAAAGTGTGCCACCTTAGTTAACCGATCAACACTGACCATGATAGAATCATAACGACGAGTAGTCATAGGTAATCCTACTATGAAGTCCATAGATATGATGTCCCACTTCCATGAAGGAATGAGATTTGACTACAAAAGTCCTTTCGAATGATAGTGTTTTATCCTAACTCTCTAACACTCAAGGCATCTAGCCACAAAATCAGCAATGTCACGCTTCATCCTAGACCAATAGAATAAACATCGCAAGTCTGCATGCATCTTCTTGACACTTGGATGTGCTAAGTAAGGTGCACAATGGGCCTCTAATAGGATCAATATGCAAAGCTCATCTGGTAGTGACACATATATCCTTTCTAAATGTCTCAAAAGACAATTTGACTCTAGGACATAGTCTAAAAACTTACCCTCTAGAGTTCTCCCTGAATCTATCTCGCTGCACACCTCTTGATACGAAGAATCGGTAGGGAGTGCCTGAAGTATCTGACTCCTCAAATCAACACTAAGAGTCATAGATGATATCACATGTTTCCTATGAATCAAATCATCTACCACTACATTCTCCTTCCCCTGGATATACTTCACCTCAAAGTCATACTCGCATAAAAACTCCATCCAACACCTCTACCTAGCATTCAAACTAGGCTGCATGAATATGTACTAAAGACTGTGATGTTTTCTATGTAGCTCAAATTTTTTCCCCAACAAGAAATGTCTCCATCTCACTAAGGCATGAACTATCCTTGCTAACTCAAGATCATGCATAGGATAATTCAACTCGTGATCCTTGAGTTTGTATGATTCATATGCAATCACCCATCCATTCTGCATGAAGATTACTCCAATCCCCTCAAGGGAAGCATCTATATACACCATAAAATCACCTGCTAGATCAGGTACTACTAAGATCGGTGCATTGGTCTAAAGCTCCTTGAGTTTCTAGAATGCTTCCTCACATTTATCTATCCATAGAAACTTCTTTCCTTTCCTCTAAAGGGAGGTAATAAGATGTGCTATTTTGGAGAAGCTTTGGAAAAATTTGTGATAATAACCAGCTAGACCAATGAAACTATGAATCTCCAACATAGTAATGGGTGCGAGCTCATCTACTATTGCCTGTATCTTCGCAGGGTCTACAAAGATACCCTCAACTGAGATGATGTGCCCTAAATACTGTATCTTTGATTGAAAGAAATCACACTTTGCCGCATTGACATAAAGTTGATTATCTCTCAAGCACTGCAAAACCAAATGTAGATGTTCCTCATGCTCCTTCTAGGACTTAGAATATATTAGTATATCATCAAGGAAAACAAGGAAAAATCTATCAAGATAGGACTAGAACACTCCACTCATCAAGTTCATGAAAACTGATAGGAACGAAACACTCCATTCATCAAGCCCATAGCGAGTTTGAAAGGTAGTCTTATGAATGTTAGCTTCCTTAATGTGAAGATGATGGTATCTTGACTTAAGGTCAATCTTGGAGAACACTGTAGCTCCCTTGATCTGATCAAATAAATCATCAATCCTTGGTAGAGGATACCTGTTCTTTATTGTCACCTTGTTCAACTATCTATAATCAATGAAAAGGTGCAAAGAACCATCCTTATTTTTCATGAAGAGCTCCTGAGCTCCCCATGGTGATATACTAGGTCAGATACTACCCAAAAGTTCCTCTAGCTGTAAGCACAACTCACTCAACTCTTGGGTGGTCATATGGTAAGGAGCCCTAGAGATAGGTTCCGCTCCTAGAGTGAGCTCAATGCTAAAATCAATGTCTCTCTTTGGGGGCATGCCTAGAATCTCACTTAGAAAGACATCTACATACTCCTGTAAAATAGGGTGATCTAGAGTCTTCCTTGTAGGGTCCTCTTCATCTAGCTCATTTACCATAATAGAAAATACCTGACATCACTTACGAAAGCTTCACTTCAATTGCATAGTAGAGATCATCTATAGAGATATAGGCCTTGTTATTCCCACAATCTCTACATCCTTCTCTTAGTCATCCTGACACATAAGGGTCTTCTTTCTATAGTCTATACTAGCTCTATGAGAGCCAAGCCAATCCATACCTAAGACCACATCATAGGAGCCAAGAGGAATAACTTGAAGGTTAACTGATGTCTCAAACCCTCCTATACTAAGCCCACACTTATGAACTATAGAATCTATGGAAACTTTAGCACCTGAGGCTAGTTCCACTTGCCAACCATGATCTTGCTTAATTGCTTCTAGCTTACACTTAACAACTAGAGATGGTGAAATAAAAGAATCTGTGGCACCTAAATCAAACAATATAGAAAGAGGTGTACCTCAGATAGCTCCTATAGTCTCAACTACTATCCCTTGATGGTCTTCTTGATGGTGATCTACCATCACAAATACTCTATGAGGTATACTTGCATCTCTGACTGTAGGCTTAGATGCTGCTAGCCTAGGCCCTGAATACTGAGGTGCTCACTATGGATAGTGAGCTGCAATGTGACCAATCTGTCCACATGAATAACATCCTATGCCTTTGCCAAATCCTCTCCCTATAGGTGGTGCATTCGACCACTGGTGGCTATCTCTACTAGTAAAAGATTGGCTACTCTGTGTAGGCTGAGCTTGCTGATTTTGTATATTGCATTGAGCATTGTGATTGTTCCTAGAGTTAGAACCACTGCAACCACTCTGTGCTTGATGGTAAGATCCCTTTTGCTACTGAGATTTATGTTAAGAATGATTCCCCTTAGGGAAAGGAGGCTTCCTATTTGCACCTGAGTTGTGGTTGCCCTTAGATCCTACTACTATAGGTGCTCCCACAAAACCCCCATGTCCAAGGTTGACACTCTGCTCTACAAGGATGGCTCGATATATTGCATCCTTGAGGGTTTTAGGCTCAAATACCTTAACACCCCCAAATAAATGGCTGTTCAAGCTTCTGATGAAATGTTGTGCCAACTATACTAGGTTATCATTGAATCCTGAAAAGGGCATGAGCTTGTAGAACTTGCACTCATACTCTACAATGGTCATAGTGAACTATCTCAGGTTATGGAACTCATATGCTCTATGTTGCTTCCGTTCCTCTGGTAGGAATCACTCATGGAAGCTCTCCAAGAATATCTCCCAAGTTACACTATTCATGTTTATGCCCAACTTCTTTCCTCAATAGTCCACCAGGTGGCCCCAAAGAATTCCAAGTTGGCAATAGAAAACCTCACTTTGACATTACTATTAAAGTCCTGCATAGCAAAAATCTTGTCAAGATCAATAAGCCACTACTCAGCTACATATCTAGAACCCTGCTTGTTAAAGGGTTTGATCTTGGACCTCTGAAGGTCCTTCATCTAAGAAGATACAATGGATCTATGTCAATCCCTCTAAGGGCTCCTAGACTTGTGTCTATGTTCATGTCCTATGTGATGTGCTCTATCTTGATCATGAATAGGAGGTAGGCAATCAATGATGGTTTGCATCATTTGCCTTAGATCAACCTCCTCAGATTCAGCATGCTCCTCTCTATGGTTTTCTTCCTGATGTTCACTAACATGCTTTTATCTATTCCCTTCCTGATGTTCACTGCTATGCTCTTCCCTATTCTCTTCCTGAATGGGGCTCTCATGAATAGACTCATGAACATTGATAACTCTGCCTCATCCATGACCTCTGCCATAGCCAAGGCTACAACCTCTAATAGAAGATTTCATCCTAGATACCATCCTACAATAATATCCAAGATATAGAATACTATAACAACCATAATGCATAATACCATAAATCATATATATAAAAGACACATGTTTTGCAAATAGTAAAAGTGTCATTTTTAGTTTGAAGTCTAAGTGTTGAAGTATGAAAAAATATAACTAACAGCTTAAGTTCTATTTTAGTTCAACTAGTTCAACACTAATGGTGTTCCAATATACCCAAAGCTCCCAATGTAGAAACTCAGGCTCTAATACCAGATGTAGCACCCTGCCAAGGGATCCAAAAGAAATAACCTAAAGTTTGACTAAGTTTGATAGAATTTTTTTTTATAAAGAAAATGAAAGATACACCAATCACATCAAACACATATTAGCAGAAGCAACAACATACATTCAACTAAAAGCATACATAATAGGCTACATCCCTTGATGGGGCATTACACAAAGTGTGGGAAGGATAATTATTATCCAGCTAAAGTATTTAATGTGTAAGAAACCATGTTTGATTGTTTATAGGCATGGACTCAAGGATAAGATTTAAGAAGTATCTACAAGGAGAAGATCGAAACAAAATGATTGAAGGATTTGATGAATATGACTAGATCAAAGCTACCTATTTAAGGAGGCATAAGGACTAATCTAGAGAGGTTAGTAGTTGCTAATTTTATTGATTGGAAAACTTGACTAGAAGATTGGGAAGAAGGAATTGAGCATAGGTGAAGATTAATGGCTTGAAGGATTTTTCAAGAAAATTAGAGACAATGACAGGGACATGAATGGAGTCCAGTCATTAAATTAGTAGATGAGCTACATTGTGATATTTATTGGAAAAGGGAGTTGTATTAATTAGATCAACTTGTTGTTACTTTCTAACTAGTATATTAGTTAAAATCCTTTAATTAAGGTTGACCTAATAGTCATTTCTAAATCCTTTAATCAAGGTCAGTTTCTAATAGAATGTTCTTAAGTCCTCGAACAAGGCCACTCCTGACAGGGTGAATAAATCCTTTAATAGGGTCACAATTAATAGTGTGTATTTTAACCTTTACCAGGGTTCACTCCTAATAGAGCTTACTTCATAAGAGTGAAAATTTGGTGGCATGTTACTGGTAGTTTTTCCCAAATTCAGTTTCCACGTAAAATCTTGGTGTTATACTTGCAAAAATTATGTTTGAGATGTTTTACTATTTAATGTTTTACATTCTAAAAGTAGGTTACTATTGGGATCGTAGACTAAAATTTTGTGTCATTGTTAAGCTACTATAGAGATCAAGTGGATTCAAGAATAGATCTAATATTTTTGTAGTATTAAAATTTTTAATTGGTACATCTAGACTCGAGGAGAACCGATTAACCCCTACTCTTATTTATTCTAAATCATTCTAACAAGAAGTTTGTAAAGAACTGTGGAGTTTTTCAAGTTGCAAAATGAGTAAGTTATAATACTGGATTGTATACACCTATTTGAGTACCTGAAGAACCTTGGACTTATATCAGTATGGATTTTTTTCTTGGCTTACCAAGGACATCAAGAGGGCATGGATTAGTGTTTGTCATTATTAATATATTTTCTAAGATGGAACATTTCATACCATGTAATAAAACATCTAATTTAGTACATTTTGTAGAGATTTTCATCAGAAAGGTTGTTAGATTTCATGGATTACCAAGGAGTATTGTATCTAATCAAGTGCGTAATTTTGTTGGTTATTTCTAGAGGGTTTGTGGAAGAAGCTATATAACAAGTTGAAGTTAAGTTCTACATGCCATCCACCAACTAATGGAAATAAAAAGGTTATGAATAAAATCTTGGGTAATTTTTTGACATGCTTAGTTGGAGATAAACTAACTAACTAGGATTTGATGTTGGCACAAGAAGAGTTTGCATACGATAATTCTGTGAACAAGAGTACTAGAAATACACTTTTTGAGATTGTTACTAAAATACATCCTAGAGGTATATCAAAATTAATGAATTCTTTTTGGAGAACAGAAGAGATGTGATGAAGGAGAAAAATTTGTTGTAGTTATGAAGTCTTTGCATGAGGAAGTGAATCATAAGTTGGATTAGAGCAATCAAAGAAACAAGGAGATTGCAAATAAGTCAAAAAGACATCTAATTTTTGAATAGGGTGATGAGGTGATGATTTATTTGGAGAATGGTATATTTTTCCTTACTACATATAGTAAGTTGAAGTGAAGAAGTTTTGTCCTTGTAGGATCTTGAGGAAATTTGAAAATGATAATGCTTATGAAGTTGAGTTGCCCAATGACATGGATATATCTCCAATGTTAAATGTTTTAGATTTGTATAAGTATCAAAAATTTGATGAGGAATTGATAGTACCAAGTGATTATCATAATAAGAAGATTGAGAAATAAATCAATTCTTTTATTAGAGAGTTGGTAAGAGTACAAGAGGAAAGGATTACTGTTAGTATTTGGTAAAGTGGAACAACATGACAATTGATGTTGCATGTACTTCCCAATCCAACTTAGATTCATCTCATAATGTGACATACTCATGATTTAGAAGAATCATTTATTTTCAACCCCATTTGTCTTATACAGGAGCACCTTAGGTTGTAATGTTATCCTACTTGGTAGATATGTGTGCAGTTATCATTATGAACCTATTTGGTGACTTAATTGTTGTTGGCTCAATGGATATTTTTCTGGCTCCATTCATTGAGTCTCTTGAGTTTTTTTTTTTCACCAAGTGGTTCTATTTTGTGGTCACCAAGTGCTTCAGTGATTATTTGTATATGTTGTTCAACAATGTCTTGTTCTTATTTCTTTGAGTTATATATATGGATTTTATTTAATGAGTTGACCTTTGTATTTAATTCTTCATCATTATTTAGTGTATTGGATTGATCATTGGGATGCATGTAGACCATTTTTTTATTAGCCTTCTCCAATAAGATGATCTAGAAACTTTTGTAAGCCAATTTGGAAAGTATAAACATAGGGTCTTGGTCTACGATTAGGGGTAGTAGTTTTTGGGGGCTATCATCTTGAAAGGAGATCCTAAATCTTTCATACTGGAGGATACTTTCTATATGTCATAAATTGGAAGGCCTCACACTAGGCATGTATGGTGAAATTTGATGAATAAATGAAAGATTTCTGGTTCTCTCTCCTTTTGATGTTTTCAATTGTGAATGACTTCAGTTGTGTAATTCAGGTAGGGTTGGTTGATTATTAGGTGATCCTTTGTACTTACCTTTTCATTATCTCCTTGCATTGAGACGGGAAGGAGTGGAATGCACAACAATGAGGTTCCATAAATAAATTAGAATTGTGACAAGGTTGGGAAATGTTTGGTGGTCATTATGGGCTCAAGATGGGTGAAGGTTTAGTGTTAGAATATATTTTGAAATCATATTTTAAGGCTAAGACATTTAATATAGAAAGGTGTGTGAAAAATATCACTACAACTCATCTCATGCAAACAAGATTCCCTTCTAACAAAGTGGTATTACATTCAGATTTCGATAAGGAAAATGATGATATCATAGAAAACCAAAAGTGTTAATTTTATTCATTGCAACTTTCAAAAAAAAATCATTTGAGTTGCGAGTTAATGAGAAAAGATATGTAATAGACAAAACCTCTTGTTGTAGGCCATTCTAGGTATGCATCACATAAACCTACACTTCCATTCAAATCAAATAAACATTTTTATGTAATAGAAATGAAGTCACTCAATCATAAGTTGCAAAAGTAGTGAATTCAAAGTTCTAGTAAAATCAATCTCACTTCCCTCTCTATATGGCAGCATTTTCAATGAACATGATGATTCCAACAAGATAATAAAGAACAAAATATTTTGTTAGTTACATTTTGGCAAATGATTTTTGATAGTATAATATAAAGGAATTTTTTGACAATAGGAACAATCTTTATTTGTGTGAATGCTATGAAAACTCTTGTTTATTTGGTTAAAATAACTTAATTTTCTATAATGGTATGCAAATGCAGGGGTTTCCTAAAATATGTGAATGTTCTCCTAAGTTCATTAGCACTTTTGAGTAGGTGGACAATGAGAAAGATAAATCTAAATATATGTAAGAATATTTGATACTAAAATAAATTTTGGTCATTGATTAATATAGCATGTTGAAATTTTAAACTAGTCAAGAATGGTTTTTTATGTTTTAAGTTTAGACTCTATCACCGACATGCTAATTTTCTAGTTGAGTTGTTGGTTTATCATAGTTAGTTTTAGAAGTATTCTTATTAACTAGGTTATTTATGGTTTAGATGTTGGTTGTTTATAGTTTAGATGTCCTTGTACTGATAATGCAGTAAATTCACCATACAAATCCCTTGTTATATAATTTTTTAGGATATTTTCACAGGCTTTTGTATTTGTGTTTGTCAACATTGAGGATGAAGAAACCAATGATCTTTTTATACTATCCAAAGAATATAGTGAGAAGTGTTTAAAAAAACATGGTAAATTCCATCTTAAACACTATCTTGATGGGTCTACTTCATCCCATATATTGTTTTTCAAGGACTTTGAAAATAAACTTGTAACTTTGTGATACCATTTCTTTCTTTTCTTTCAAAATCTCTTTCAACAACTTCTAAAACTTTTTTTTGCATTGTATTTTGTGTATACTCTAGATCATTCCTCCAAAATTTGGTTCTTAGTTTTTTAATGATGCAAATAAACATATGGAAATGTAAGTTAATGATGGGTAGGAGTGGAATGCAAAAATTACAAGGTTCAATAAATAAATTGGTATTTTAATAAGATTGGTAAAAAATTTATAGTCATTATACCTCTTTTCATATATTTCTTCTCAAGGACTTTGAACAAAAGTTGGTAATTTTTACACAATTTTATTTCTTTTATTTCAAGTACACTAAAACAAACTTGTAAATATTTTTTTTTGTGTTTACTAAGGATCATTCCTCCATCATTTGTTTCACAGTTTCTAAATGACCTAGATGAACATATGACATTGGAAGGTCTAGATGGGTGAGAATGAAATGCACAATTATGGGGTTCCATAAATATATTAGAATTCTAACTTAGGGTTAGGAAAAGCTCTCTAGCCATTATGGGCTCAAGAGAAGAAGTTTTAGTATTCAAATATATTTCTAAATCATATTTTTAGGTTAAGATATTTGATAGAACAAGGTGTATGAAAAATATCATTGTTGCTCATCTCATGGAAACAAACACCCTCATAACAAAGTGGTCGTGGATTCAAACTTTGATGAAGAAAATGATGATATGGTAGAAAAGAAAAAAATTAAGTATAGTTTTATTCATTTCAACTTTCACACAAAAATCATTTGAGTTACCATTCATTGAGAAAGGAAATAATAGACAAAACCTTTTTTTAGAGGCAATTCTTGGAATGTGTCAGATAAACCGCCCTTCCTGTTAAATCATATAAATATTTATGGTCAACGAAAATTATTATTTTTGATTGTAAGTCAAAAATTTCATGAATTGAACGCTCTTGTAAGTCTGCTCTCTCTTATATCTCTCCACCTGCCATGATTTTTAATCAACAATGACAATTCAAACAACTGAATAAAACACCAAGTAGTTTTTTAATTTCAGTTTGCTAAATGATATATGATAGTATACTACAAAGAAGTCTTTTTTAAAATACAAACAATTTGAATTTTTGGGATTGTTAAGAAAACTCTAGTGTATGTTTTTAAAATAAATTAATTTTTTGTACTAGTTTGTAAATTATGCAGGGGTTTCCTAAAATAGGTGGATTTCCTACTGATTTCATTTGCAACTTTGAATAGGTGGACAACAAGAGACATAAATTAGAATAGATGTAATAAGATTTAATGTTCAGATAATTTAGGGTGATTGACTAATATAACATGTTATAAGTTTAAACTAGGAAAGACTTGTTTTTATGTTTTATTGGTTGAGTTGGTTGTGTTGGAAGTCTTATTGGGAAACTAGATACTAAGAGGATGAGGGGGGTGAATTAGGATCTATAAAATAATTCACTGATAAAACAATTAACAATATTCACACCTAATCCATTTCATACCTTGGATCTCATACCATTCATAACTTGTAATGCTGAATTAAATATATCTAGGCATAGCATCCATGAAAATATAAACACATAATGCAAAGATTTTGGTAACCCAGAAAAACTTGAAGATGAAGGTAAAATTGGGGTGGGGATGAAACCCACAAATCTTTATTGTTTAAAAAACAAAGTTCACATGTTTGGCTATAATTTTATCACTTCTAATGATCTACCAAATGAGGGATTTATTATGTTAATTTTTTTAAAGACTATTAGGTCTTATCTTGATTAAAGGATTTTACACTTACAATGAAGTAAGAACTGTGTTAGGAGATTTAAATAGGTTTGTTAAAACCACTTTGTTAAGATACTTGGCATGACTCAATTTGTCAAAATTGATTCAGTGTCTGATCCTTCTATTTTCTTTGAAAGTTGTATATGGATCTATTCTCTTGAATATCTCAATCTAATCTCCTTATCTAATATGCTATGTTATGTCCTTCACTACTCTAGTTTCTGTGTCTTATCTGCTTTCTAACTTATACTCTTAATAATCATCCTAGGGTTAGAACCCTTCCTAAATAGATAATTGTATAAAGTTCTAGATCTTGATCAACGATCCAAATTTCATCTTTTTGTCATTTTACCCTTCTAATTTTTTGATTGGTTAATCTTCTTTCCTTGAGATTAATACCTTTTGATAAAATGTATAATTTTCTCCTTAATTGTCTCTAAAATCTTTAGATGTCATGTATAAGTTGGCTAAAATGATTTACATAAGTGTTTGTGCCATAAAAAAACTCATATGTCAAAACTAGTTTACTCAACACTTGAATGTTCCAATGCCTAGTCATAACTAACATTCATCCTGTTAGTCAACTTTTATATGGTTGACATTTACTGACTCACTCAACATTAACTAACTTTCTGAATGCATAGTCTATACTATGTTACTCGGCATGTATCTTGACTCAATCTCTACTAGGGTGCTTGGAAATGTTTGAATTGTTTGGCATATGATTAAGTATAAACAAGTCCTTTTTAACTCGTCCTTCCCTAGATGGCTTGGTCATAGTGATGACCATCCAATGCTACCTTGGAAATGAATAAATGTTAGATACTAATAGGTAACAACTTGGGCTTAGAGATCAACATGTTTATCATAGTTAATTCTAGAAGTACTCTTTGAACATGGTCATTTATGGTATTGATTTTGGTAATTTATGGTTTGGATCTACTTGTACTAATAGTTTGATAAATTCACTATACAAATCCCTTGTTATATCATTTTCCTAGCTATTTTCATATACTTTTCTATCTACATTTGTTGACATGGAAGATGAAGAAACTAGTGAGCTTTTTGTACCATCCATAGAATGTAGTGAGAAGTGTTCTAAAAAATATAGAAAATTCCATGATAAAAAATATTTTGATAGGTCTACTTCCTTCCATATATTTTTTCTCAAGAACTTTGAAAAAAATCCTATAAATTTTATACACCATTTTATTTTTTTGATTTCAAGTACACTGTTAAGAATTTGCAAAATATTTGTTCACATTGTCTTTTGTGTTTACTATTGATCATTCTTCTACCACTCATTTCTTAAATTATAAATGACCTAGATGAACATATTGCATTGGAAGGTCCATATGGGTAGGACAAGAATGTACAATTATGGTGTTGCATAGATAAGTAGAGCTGGGACAAGTTTTCTAGTCATTATGAGCTCAAGATGGGAGACATTTTAGGGTTCAAATATATATAAAAATCATGTTTTAAGGTTAAGATATTTGATAGAATATTGTTTGTAAAAATTACCAATGTTTCTCATCTCATGGATACATGATTCTCTTCTGACAAAGTGGTGGTAGGTTCATATTTTGATGAAGAAAATTATGATCTATGGCATAAAACTAAAAGTGTAAATATAACATTATTTATTTGAACTTTCACACAACAATCATCTAAGTTGAAAATTAGTGAGAAAAGGCATAACATAAAAAACCTTTTATTGTAGGCCACTCTCGGAATGTACCAATATGCCCTTCTTTTCAAATTAGCTAAGCATTTTTGGCCAATGGAAATGTTGTCACCCAATCATAAGTCATGAAAGTCATAAGTTGAAATTTATGGTAAGATCAATCTTCCTTCTCTCTCCATCTTTCATCATTCTTAATCAATATGACAAGTCCAACAAGTTAATAAAGCACAAAATAGTTTGTTAATTACATTTTATTGAATGCTTTATGATAGTATAATATAAAGCAGTCTTTTACAATAGGAAAAACCTACATTTGTGTGAATGTTCAAAAAATTCTCGTGTATTTGGCTAAGATAACTTAATTTTTTGTGTTGGTTTGAAAACTTGGGGGTTTTCTAAAATACGTGAATGTCCTCCTGAGGTTTTCTGTGCCTTTGAGTAGGTGGATAGAATGAAACATAAATTTATATAGATTTAAGAAGATGTGATATTCAAAGAATTTTGGGTGATTGACTAATAAAAAATAGTATGATTTTAAGCAACTTAAAGAATTATTTTTTATGTTTTAATTTTAGAATCTCTAACTAGCATCATGTTTTTTAGGTTGAATTTTTGGTTCATCATGGTTAGTTTGAGGTACTCTTCTGAACTTGTATGTTTATTGTTTAGATGTTGTTCATTTATGGTCTAGATTTCCTTGTAATAATTGCATGACAAATTCAGTATGCAAATCCATTGTTAAATATTTTTTTGGCTATTTTCATAGGCTTTTGTATTTACATTTTTTTGACATAAAGGATGAAGAAACTAGTGATATTTTATACCATATAGAGAATGTAGTGAGAAGTGTATTAGAAAACATGGAAAATTCCATCATAAACCTTATTTTTATGGGTCTAATCCCTTCTATATATTTATGCTCAGGGACATTAAAGAAGAATTGGTAAGTTTTAGACACCAATTTCTTTCTTTTATTTCAAGTACATTTCCAAGATCTTGTAAAACATACTTTTTGCATTGTATTTTGTGTTTACTATTGATAATTCCTCTACCATTTGTAAATGACCTAGATGAAAACATGAAATTGCAAGGTTTGCAAGGTCTAGATGGGCAGGAATAGAATGTAAAATTATGGGGTTTCATAAATTAATTATAATTTTGATAGGGTTGGAAAAAGTATTCTAGTCATTACAGGATCAAGATGGGAGAAGTTTTAGCTTTCAAATACATTTCTAAATCATATTACAGGGCTAATATATTTGATAGAACAATGTGCATGAAAAATATCACTATTTTTCTTCTCATGGAAATAAAATGTCCTTCTAACAAAGTGGTGGTAGATTCATATTTTGATGAGGAAAATAAAGATATGGTAGAAACCAGAAAGTGAAAGTATAATTTTATTTATTTCAACTTTCACACAACACTCATTTGAGTTGTAAGTTAATGAAAAAAGACATAACAAGGAATACCTTTTATTGCAGGC
Organism: Cupressus sempervirens; assembly: GCA_028749045.1. Taxonomy (NCBI): domain Eukaryota; kingdom Viridiplantae; phylum Streptophyta; class Pinopsida; order Cupressales; family Cupressaceae; genus Cupressus; species Cupressus sempervirens. The sequence continues at coordinate 345,456,344 of CM053784.1, forward strand.
TATTCTACAAATGCATTGAATAAAACTTCCCTTCCTTTCAAATCAAATAAACTTTTTTGGCCAATGGAAATGAAGTTATCCAATCATAAATCACAAAAGTCTCAAATTGAAGGTTCTAGTAAGATCAACATGTCTTCTCTCTCTCTCTCTCTGTCATCATTTTTAATCAACATGACAATTCTTGCAAGCTGATAAAGCAGAAAATAGTTTGTCAACTACATTTTGCTCGATGATTTTTTATAGTATAATATAAATAAGTCTTTCAAAATAGGAATAATACACATTTGTGTGAATTTTAAGAAAAATCTCATGTATTTGGTTAAAATAAATTAATTTTCTATAATGGTTTGTTATTGTAGAGTTTTATTTAAATATGTGAATGTTCACCTGACCTTATTTGTACCTTTGGGAAGGTGGACAACAATAAACATAAATTTATATAGATGTAAGAAGATTTGATATTCAAAAAATATAGTGTAATTGAGTGATATAACATGTTATAAATTTAAATTGGTTGGTTTTTTATGCTTTATGTTTAGACTCTCTCACCAATATTCTATGTTGTTGGTTGAGTTGTTGGTTCATCATAGTTACTTTTAGAAGTGCTCTTATCAACTTGGCCATTTATGGTTAAGATGTCTTCCTTTATGGTTCATATTTCCTTTTACTAAAAGCATGAAAAAATCACTATGCATTCCCCTTATTATACTATTGGAATACTTTAGAATAACTGGGAGATCCAAGATCTAGATGTATAAATAAAACTTTTTATAGCTTAGTTATCCAAGATCTAGATGTATAAATAAAACTTTTTATAGCTTAGTGAAGCCATTCATATTCATGCATGCATCCATAAGATTATGCAATCACTCAAACTTGTAGGTTACTATCAAATCAACATGCATAAATGTAAAGCATGAAACATAATAGATTCATCAACACACTTGACACAATGATTTATGCGGAAACCCAATTTGGAAAAAATAACTAGTAACATGCTACTCGTTTTCACTCTTCTAAAGTGATGCCCTATGAAAGGCCAACCCTATTAAAGGTTACAATACACACTGTTAAATGTGACCTGGTTAAGGGATTTCAGTCACCCTATTAGAAGTGAGCCTTGTTAGAGAACTTTATGTCATTCACTTAGAATTCCACCTGGTTAAAGGATTTTAAAATGAGTGTTAGGTCAACCTTACTTCAAAGGATTTACCCTAGACTGATACAATTGTTAGAGAGTAATAGTAGAGCTTTGATCTGATACAACTTACAACTTCTCTTGTAAATTATAGATATCTATTTAGTCCTTAATTTTACTTGACCTTCATACTTTCCAACATAGTTAGCTTGTTCACCCTTTAAGCATTCATCTCCTTAAGCCTTCTTTCTTTACATGCCATTGCAGATTCTTCTATTAGGTCACTTGATGAAGAAAAACCCTTAACTCCTTCTCTTCCTTAGGTTCTCACACATGAAAAATTTTGCTTCATGACCAAACATTCCTATAAATAAGAAATTAGGATATTTTCCCACTCATTTTTCATCATCCAAATTAGGGTTTGGATGGATTAGGTAGGATATAATGTACCTACCCCATATCTTATATCTCTTCTAGAAACTTCTCTTAGAATCCATTTGAATTTGCCTCAAAAATAGTTTACCTCAAATTCTATACCACCAGCTCATCATCCTTATCTTCCACCTGGTTCACAAAATTCAAGAAAACATACTTGTCAAATCAGACTCAGTGAATCTTTGATCTTTAAAATAATTCAGCAACTTGACATTATCAACCCTCTGATGCTCATCACATACTACATTGCTCGGCATCCACTATGAATTCACTCAGCATTAACTAAAGTTTACTAATGTTGAAGATCAACTAAACTTTGCTCGGCATCAACTATTTTGGTCAGCATCCACAAGAATTTTCTTTTACTTGGGTCCAATTGACTTTTTGCTTGGCTTTTACTATCTTTGCTCAACACCTACTATCCACTTAGTCAAGCTTGGTAGACAAACTTTAAGTACATTATTCTTCTAAACTTTCTTAGTGTAGCCAACATTTGTAGCTTTAAGTAGATTATCAATACATCATGTCATCACTATCTTAACTAATCCTTGTACTTCATTACATAAACATAGCTCAACCTTTCCTCTAGGTGCTTTTGTTATATCTTATTGATCAAATCCTCTTCACCAATCAACTAAGTGATAGTACTTGAATCTTATAAGAAGTTGTCTTACCAGCAAATATTAGGCTTGATAGTAGTGACAAAACAATGATTGGAACACATAGTCTTCTTCAATAATCTCTCTTCAATAATGATCTTTTCAATCATATCTCAACAATCTCCCTCTTTGGCATTGATGGCAACCCAAGTTGATCAACTAGGTCAACCAAATAATGAACAACTTGTTCAACCAAACTAACTAGGTTAAAAGAGTAAGACAATACCAAAAAAAGAAAATAATTCCTCATATTGAAATCTCTCCTTCTATCAGCAAATTCCATCTTCTGATTAGGTTACAAAACTCTTTCTTATAACTCCCTCTAATTTTCTTCATGTAACTCCCTCTTATTGGGTAGACTCTAGGATTTCTCCCTCTTTCTTACAACATCAACTATTTTCCATATTTATCATCATACATGTGTTTTCTAATACTGTTGACTGTAACACTCTTCATCTCTTTGACAAAAATCTCTTGATACTTCCCTCTTGATACTGTTTGATCAAGAATATCTCCCTCAATATTTATACTTGATTTGATCAGTAGAATATCTCCCTCTATGATTGTACATTCTAGCTTTAATCAATACTTCCCTATCTATTCTAATTTTTTATCAATAGAATATATCCCTCTTTGACAAAAATGCCAAAGATATATCATCTTTTCAACTTAAACATGCAGATATAGGATTTTGCAGTTTCTTCAGTTTCTCCCTCTATCACCTTGCTTGTGACTAATTTGAAGTTTCAACTCTGTGATTACGTTAGCCAGCTCCTAAAGAAAGATCCTCTGCATCTATTTGTATTATATGAATATCAACTTCTTTGATGCAGGGCACTTCTCTTATTATTTAGATAGCCTTTGATAGGGGATCAACCCTAATTTACCTCTTAGATACTCATGAGCATCCTTAGGTAAAGTTTTTGTGAAGATATCAACAATTTTGTCCTTTGTGTTAACATATTCCATCTTCACCTCTTTATCTTGAACTAACTCTCTCAAGTAATTATACTTGATTACAATGTGCTTTGTCTTTGTGTGCATCACTAGATTCTTTGATACATTGATAGCACTTGTATTATAATAATAAAGTATCACTGGTTTTATGATTTCTTCCTTCATTCCTTTTAGTAGTTGTTTGATCCATACGATATTTGTGTAATTTAGAGTAGTAGAGACATATTCACACTAATACATTAGGGGTCAATTTGTGATGGCAGGAAAATGTAATGTGTTTTTGGCTTTTTTTTTCAATTATAGCCCAACGACGTTGCAATTGCGATGCTAACAGGATATAAGAGAGAGAAAAAAAAGGAAAACATTGCTCATTTGTTATACAACATGAACCCATTCCGCTACCAGATGCAATGTTGATGGATGGAGGCAAGGGCAAGTTTGAGGCGAGGTGGCTTTGGTTTTGAGGCGAGGTCATTTTTGGACTGAGGTGGCTTTGGTTTTGCTTGTGAAGGGGAGCAATGGAGCCGCTAAAGAAGCAGACAGAGTGGAATGCTTCCCAGGCCAACCCCTCATACGTTTTGTTCAATTTTTCTCCGTAGGTCTTGTATTATTTTGTGAGTATCCACACTTCCATTTTCACAAGTCATACAAAATAATTTTCACTTTTATGAGGAAAACTTCATTTATTATGGTTTTTCCTTGTACTATTATCCTCTGACCAGTTAGTCAAGCACTATCTCAAACAATAGAATTCTAAGGTTGCTTCAAGTCTGTAAGAGAATTTGACATATTTTTTTAGTTGATTTAAATCCATGTCAAAAGCTTCACCACACAAGTATTGACCAGAAAGAGAGAACATAACATTTTGCTGGAAAGACACTAATCGAACCTGATAAATACAACTATATCACTTTGTGAAAGGGCTTCAAGCACCAATACCAAGAAACTGACCACCAAAGAATAATATACAACTAAATTTAAATTTAAGTCTATGTAGCCAAGTTGAGAGCTTTGAGTAACCTCCAACATAAAAAAATATGAAAACTGACCCATGATCAAAATATAAATTGCTTCTCTAGACAAGAATACTATTTTATCCTTATTTATTTAACAAATCTAGAATGAGATATTAAGGCTATTCCTTTTCCTAGAAAAGCTTCAACTAGATGTGAAAACTAAAACATGATCAAGATATGGATTGCATTTCAGATAAGAATACTATTTTAAATTTTAAAAGTTATAAGGTATGAATTTTTTAACCAAAAAATAGAATATGTTAAGGCCTGCAGCTTGACAATTGCAACAGATCCTTGTTTATTTACCAAATCTAAAATGAAATATGCGATTATTCTTTATTATTAGGAAAGGTTGCACTCGATCTGAAAACTTATCCTTGATCAGGATATAGATTACTTGTAGATAACAATACTATTCTTTTTGAAATATTATTACATAAGGTATATAAATTTAGCAACATCATAGGAGACAATCACCTTGCAATTTTGACAGCTACTTGCTAAATTACCAAATCTAAAATAAAATAATGTGACTACCCCTTATTTTTCAGAAGCTTGGACTGAGTTTACAAGAACCATTCAGCACATGCTATGAATATTGTAAATATATAGAGAAAAGATTTCCAGAATTTCCAAACTACATTGACTTGCATCTATAGATGTTCGGTGTGTGCTTCTTTCTTCAGATGCTTTGAAACTTTGCTACTTACTTGCCATGTATCTAAGAGCCTCCTCAGACGCTCGATGTCATGCTTCCTTCTTTGTTCTAACTATACCTGTTCCTAATTTTTCTCCACTAAACAAGACCTGAACTCAATAAGAATTGTTGTAACAAATATAAATAATGTTAGCACTAATTTAATCAATTTGCAGTATTGAACACATTATCTTTAAATTAAACTTAATATAACTTCCATGGGGATGTAATTAGAACTAATTCATTTATTATGCACTATTTTCCTTCTATAAAGGTCAGCAACCTAGCAAACTAACCTCCACAGTAAATTGGAGCTCCATTGTCTTATCCAAAAGAGAATTAAATTCCACCTAAAAAACAACTAATAAAAAATCTAGCAGCTAACAAGATACAAAGACAATCATGATACAAAGAAAATGATAGTGTGACAAATCCCAGTTGAATACCTTTGTTCCACATTTCATTGCAATTTCTTGTAAAACTCCCACAACATTCAAAGCATTAAGTATGTTACCTCCTCCAACATTTCCACATACAAGTTAGAACTAGAATTTGCATTACAATTGCATATACATTAACTTAAGCTTGTCAAATCTCTCTCTGAAAATAACAGATAAATTTTACAAAACTTGCAATTCCACTGAATTTTTGCTTCACATTTCATCTGACATTTTTTCTATTTCTAACACCTAATTTATGTCAAGCTTGGCACCAATTGATTTTGTGTAGCTTTTTATGGTCACTGTCTCGTGAAACACCAATTTGGGGGAGAGACCCCCTCTACAAGAGTCCACAAGGGGATATTTCATTTATCTATTGTTCGCCATGTTGTACAACCTTAACCCAATCCAAACTCAAACCAGAGATCTCTAGTAAAGAGGGCATGCATATTCCTGCACTGCTTGATCAACATAGATATTTTTCTTCTTAAGAGCAGTTATGTTACCAAGCTCTCAAAAATATTAATTTAAAGGTTGAGCCAAGTTATTAGAGGATATCAAAATTAGCCACATGCTTCAAATCCAATATACATTAGTGGATACACAAGAATAAAAATATAAATGTAAAGAATAAGGTTACTAAATAATAGCAATCAAAATGATAGTTATTAGAAGAAGATTTTTTCTATATTTGGAAAAATATTAAAATCTTTCCTAACAAATAAATACTTGAATGGGAAAACAAATCTGGAACCATATGATTAGTTTTTACTTTGTCATCTCCAAAAATTCCCTACTGGAAAGGAAATTTTAATAAGCAAGTCCCTTACAAACAAATTCAGTTTCAGATAAATTGCAAATACATACTAGTCAATACATGAATATAGCAACAATTAAAATGCCCACCTCCTTAGAAAGTTGTGTTTTAGCCTTGCCTAGACACCTATCAATTGTAGGAGAATTCTCCACACCATGATTGAAAGAAGGTTGTTGAATTTGTTTTTCTAAAGAAAGAGAATCAGACTGAACAATTAGTCCTTGAGTTGGCCTTGTAAGTTGCCTAGGACTCATCTCTTCTTTTGCTCCAAGCCATCCACCAGGCACTTGATTTGGAGGTACTAAAATTTGCAATGGTCTAATAGGTATAGGAGGATTAGCTAAATTATGTTTCCCAGTATCTTGGCCATGTTACAGTATCAAAAGTCACCTTCTTATATCAGGATTTAGTTCTAATTCAGGAACTTCACCTTCTTCTCGAATTGGAGAACCTTGAATATTAGATTCTATACTATTAAGGATTTGAGGTGCAAATTGTTTAACTACTAGAATCCCATGGGAATATTCTTGAAAATGTTCGATTAGGGGATCCGTTCGAGATGGTCGCATGGGAATAAAAAATGGAGGTGCAATAACAGGTTGTGTTTGATTAGGAAGGTGAGCCATCATTTTAAAACCTTGATGGTCTACCTCATTAGAGGTAATATCTGATTGCAAAGGAGAATTAGATTCCTACAAATACAATAGCAGTAGTCAATGTAGTATAAGTCTTTCAATTTTTTCTGTGATTTAATAGACACCATCACAAGATTATATAATAATAATAACTTATCCTTGACAGCCACAATGCAGGGTTTAGAGAATTGGACTAAGAAAAAGCATCAATATAATGCCTAATTCAATAGATGATTAGGAATGTGATCTTTGCTATGATGGATTAGAGTCTAGAGAGAACCACTTGTGAATTTTAAATTTAGCTGTCTATAGAATTGATTGTTCATATGGTTCCCTTAATATTGGAGAAACTATCCACTTTATTGCTCTCAGGAATAAAGAACATAATGCTAACATTACACATGAATACATAAACTAATATGCACTTTTAAGCATTGTTTCAATACAAAATACCACATTGATTTAGAAGAAACCAAGTTTCTCCATAAGGAAGAATATTATTGCAAGTGGAAATTAAGAGGTATTGTTGAAATTAATAGGCATTTGCATAATCCCAATAGAGATGAATGGTGAGGTTTAAGTTACTCCTAGCAACCTATTGTAAATGCTCACAAATAAAGTTGTACACATTCATTGGTTTCTTCTTCCTCCCAATTTATTGCAATCTCTTGGCTTTTTTTATGTAATTTTTTTGTACTTATTAATGCACCTGACCTTAAAAACACTGTATCACACACTTGTTTTTTCTTGCAATGAACTCTGGCATTAGCAATGTTAAAGATTTTAGTTGTGATAGAAATCTTTATCTCTGATTTTTCTCTATGTATTGAAATTGAGATAATACCTATAGATTCTATTTATAGTTGGATATTTGAGATAATATTATATGAAGTGACATGTGTCATGCATTTTGAAATATGAAGAGACTTGTATTTGGAAATTGAAGAGAACATTAGTTGTGATATGAAGAGTCTCAATTATATATATGTGATTGCTTTATGTGTTGAGATAAGATATCAAGTTGAAAGCATTGTACTTGAACATTTTTATATCAATAAAAGATATATTTTCCTAGTGTGGTTGGGTCTATCCCTTCAAGTTGAAGTGTTCTCCCAGAATAAATGTCTTGTGTCTTTTGTACCTTTTTTGTGTTCTTTGTTGTTTTTTATCCTTACTTCTAGGCAAAACATTAACAATCAAGGGGAATGAGGCAATTTGTGCCAACATTATTTGGGAATGGAGAGATTTATGGTCCAAGCGTGAATGGGTAATGAAGGTCTAATACAGCACACAATGTCTAAATCAACATTGGAATTAATTAGTCTTACAAAATGGTTGATATTAGTTCGCCATGTTGATTGTGTCCTAGGTATAGTTGGTTCTAGTATAAGTCTATAAAGATAATACATAAGATAAAGCAACTTAAGATGTGTCAAGAAACTATTTTGTCAAGGGTCAATATGCCCTATGGATGTCCCTATCTAACTATATATCTTTTAATTGCAAACAATTACTAATTTATGTGCTCTTTCATGACTATGTTTGACTCGTATGATTGTGATCTCTCTAGCACTATGATGTCTTTTAATATGTCTTGCTAAAGCTTGTAAATTTTGTTCCTTTTTCCATGTCATGTAATATGTCTTGCCTTGTCTCTTATATGTTTTGAAATTGCTGTTAGGCCTTGTCACTTGTATAATTTGATTGTTGGAGAGCTTCTACAGCTAAGCAAGAAGGCTGTTGCACAAGTTATAGCCGTGCACTCGAGTATGAAAATTGTATATTTTTTAATCTAATGTATATTTTAACTAGAATTTTAGCTTATATGTTTTGAAATTTGTTTTAGTGGCTTAATGTTGTAAGGTCTCTTGAAATAAGACCTTCAGGCTATTGGTCAAAGTTTTACAAATAATCTTATCCACAAATTTGCCTAGAGCAATTGACTGAATGTAATAAAAGGTGATTGGGTTAAATGTCTTAGGAATAAGGTCGAAGAAAGTATTTTTAAAATATTAAAGTATTTAGCTAGGTCTAAGAAGATTTGTGTACTTTTGACAATTTTACTTTGTGAAAGTTGTAGAAAGAAGTTTTCATAGCCCAATTTTTGCTTCTTGCTAAGAATGATCATGTCAGATAATATAAGTGAAGAACAAAATAGGGAGACAATCGCTAGATTGTGGTCTAACTTGAAAAGAAAGGTGATGGAAAATGTTATTATCCCTGCAAAATTTGTAAGGGCTTAAACCATAGAAGATTGCTAATCAAAACAATTAAGAGACATTGTAGGGAGAATGGTCACATTGAAGGGGGGTATAACTATCATCCACTGGTAAGTTGTTCATTATATCATTTTAACAATTTATATACATATGAAATCACTTGATGATGAGTTGATTATCATGGTTTATTTATGTTAATCAATTTTATATAGGTTGATCTCCCCAGGGAAGTACATGATATGAAACACAACAATCTGAAGAATATGGTTTTCGAAGTGGAGGAACATGGAGGTGCGAATATCCAAGGTGAAGATAATGATCCCATGGAAGATGATGATCATGCACTAGAAAACATAATTGACAATGATGGTATAAATACATTTATCCATGACACATTTAGTCCAAGCATATCTGATCATGATGATGATGATAGCCTCAATTTACCTGTACTTGAGAAGGCATATGAGCCCCTATACAAAGACTTCCAAACAACTCTTCTCTCTATTGTATTGTTGTTGTTGAACTTGAAGGTTATGAATGGTTTATCTAACATAACAATTTCACATATATTAAGGCATGTCATATATGTCTTTATAGTTAAAAAAGGGTGAATAATGTACCACTAATATTGTTTATATTAACAACTTATATTTTTTGATGTAGATTGATAGGTGAGTTTCTGTTACCACCATCAAATATTCTACCTCGCTCATATCGAGAATTATCTGTTGTTATGAAAGATATTGGAATGGAGTATGAAGAAATACATGTTTGTCCCAATGATCATATTGTTGGAATATTCAAATGTGGAAAGAGTACTTATGAGAGGGGGGGTGAATCAGAAGTACTAAAATTTGTCCTATAAAACTTTTATGTGGAAATAAATTGCATGCATGTAAATACATTAAGTAAACATGAAACTAACACATGCATCAATAACACATAACACCTAAAATTGGTAACCCAGAAACCCTCTAGGAATAAGAAGGTAAAACTAGGGTGGGGATGATACCCACAAAAATTACTGCAGCAATATTGTTTAACCACTTCTGATGGTTTTCCCTGTTAAAGGCCTACCCTGTTAAAGGCTTTACACTATGTCAATAGTGACCTGGTTAGAGGATTTACAAAAACTTAACATGAAGTGTCACCCTATTAAAGGATTTAATCACTATATCTCTAGGATCAATGAAATAGTTGTTAAGCTAACCTATCACCATAGGATTTCCATGCTAATACAATGGCTAGAAAGTATTAGGTAAAATGAACCTGATAGTTTACAATCCTTGATTGTTGAATGCTGGCTCTGTTCTGCTTCGTCTGATCTTGATCCTTTGTGATCTGATATCTTTCACTTCTGAAAATAGTATATCAACCACTCTATATCTTCTCCTCTATATCATCATCTTCATCATCTCCTCCTCTATCATATCTTCTCTATGAGATATCGTCTTCCTTATAAAGACATTCGAGGATTTAGGGTTAGGTCTGGATCTACGATCCATATTCATCTTCATTTCCGCTTAATACTTATCTTTTACTTATTGGTTGCATGCCTTTATCATTTTTCTTATTGGCTGCATGCAAATTACATAGGAAATATAAAATATTCGATCTGATCATTAAATCCTTCGAGATTTCCTTATGTCAGCTGTAAAGACTATTTTCATCATAGTTTGTGTGATTCCAAACTCTTATGCTGATATCCTAGATTAGTCGGCTCCTGAAATATTTCTGTTGCCCAGCACATGCTGTTCTACTAAGTTACTCGGCACTTACACAAAACTGTGTTACTCGGCATCTAAACTTTACTCAGCACCTGATCTTCACTCGGCATTTACACTTTACTCGGCACCTACACTTTACTCGGCATTTACACTTTACTCGGCACCTGAAGATTACTCGTCATCTATTGCACTCGGCACCTATTCTTGATCTTGGTTAAGTGTATTGACACTCAGTTGTCAAATTTATTCTTTAAGCTAACAATCTCCCCCTTTGACATGAGTGGCAAAAACACTTAACCCATGTGACTCAGTAATTAATCCTTCATTCAAACTTTGCTTCTCAAAATTTGCATTCTCCCCCAAAATTCTAAAATTTTCTTATCTCTGCTATCTCCTTGTCAAAATTTCAAAATTGGCTATCTCTGCTATCTCCCTCTTTTATTATACTTACTCCCCCTTTTATTATACTTATCATTTCATTCCTGTACTCAACTTCTTTCTTTAATTACTTATTCTACCCTTTTTTGACACTTATGTCAAGGGTCTTTACAATGAAATGCCATATTTGGCCGAAAATGTGCTATTTACTTCATGGAGTATCTTTAGAGCTGCATCCCAATTTGCTAATGCGACATCTAATGTCTTATGTTGGATGGCAATCTCTGCTGCTAGGTGTAAAAGTCCATCAAATGAAGAAAGATTGGGGTCTTTCCTGAGGACTGTCTCTACATTTATTTGCTCCTTATGAAGTAATCTCAAATGAGGAGTAATTGATGATTGCATTTGTATCAATTTGGCTTTTGTAGTCGCCTCCTCTGCTGCCAAAACGGCTAGCTCTCTTTGTGTGTGAAGCGATTGGACAAAATGCTTCTCACTTTGAGATGGATCTGTAGGGAGTTGCATACTAGAAGTTTTCAGATTGCTTTCCAAACTCAGTATCTTCTGGCTAGTGTCTTGTGTGAATGTTGAAAAATCACACAACTTGTTGTACAGGGAAAAGATGTTTCCTAGTACAATTTTAACTGTTGTAACTTTCTTTGCCAGTTCTTCTTGTGCTAGTGCTATATCACTGGATATTTTACTGTTTACTTTTCCTTCGAACTTCTTTTCTGACCATTCCAGTAATTTTACATTTGTTTCCTAGTCTTCATTAGTCACCTGGTCAACTATATCAGAAAGTTGTTCCATGATTGGTCTTGACTCATCTGGAGATTGTAAGCAAAAAGCTTTCGTGAATATGTCCTTAATTTCATTCAATGTACGCTTATGCTTGTATTCCTTTCTTAGTGCTTCTTGTCTCCTTCTTTTGTCTAGTGCACTCTGAATTTCATTAATCTTTTCTTCTGTAAGGGTGCTAGATTCATAATATGGGATTTTAATTTCTTCATCAAGCTTAGGAACTCCATAGTGAAGTCTCCTGACTGCTTTTGATGAACTCGAGCCTGGTGTTCTAATTTTCAGCTATAATTTGTGCTCGGCTGCTGAAGAGTTTGTGTTGGAGTCCCAGATTTGGGTAATACAACCAGTGTTTGTATTGCAGTTTCCTCCTTTTTCTGTGTCTCTTTTTCTTCAGCTTGAGTATCCCCTTTTTGAATGCTAGATGGGGTTGAACTTGGTGGTTGTTTAGATTTTTCTTTTGTTTCCCCTGTTGTTGTACTTGGCACTTGGAGTGTATCAGTACTTATACTTGGTGAAGGTGGTGGTGGAAGGAATAGAATACCAATAGTTTGTGTGGTCAAAGGTGGCATTTGTGCTTTTACCCTTGCTTTTGCTTTGACTTCTGGATTCTGTAATTCATCAACACCGACCAATATAGGATTTGAACTTAATTTTGCTACTAAAAATGATTGGTTAAGGATTTCCAAATCCTCTGCAGTTAATGGATTGATGTTTTGAACAAAAATTTCTGTAACATCCTTTATTTTTATGAAATCTACAGGTGTGATGGTGGCATGAGGAGGACTAGGAGGAGATACCTGTATGTCTTGCATACTTTGATCTTGTGGCTCAGCTGTATCTTTCTCTTCCTCTTTCTCCTCATTGAGTGCCTCTCCTTCCTTTTCTCCTTTACTCTCCTTCTTCACTAGTTTCTTCTCTTTTATTTCTGATGCTCCCTTTTCTTTTATCTTGGTAATTACTTCTGCCTTATATTCCTCATTATATACATCTTCAATCTTCTTGTAAACTATTTTCCACAATCTTGTGGATTTGGTAACTACCTCTTCAATTTTATTCTGTAGAATACTGAATGCTCTATACTTGGGAGTGAATCTGATATTATGCCTTTTTATGGCATTTATTATTTGATCTCTAGTCAAATCAGGCAACAATCTTGCCAATGTTGACTCCCTTATTTCTTTTTCCATTTGTAAACAAAAATTTCATTTATCCTCTATGATTGTATACAGTTCTCTCGGCATAGAGTCATCTAATTCTAGAGGTCTGTGCTTATATTCAACCATCATAGCATACACAGACTCCTCTAATTTATTTTTCTCTCCTTTGGTGAGCTTAGAAAAATTTAGATTCTTTAATCCTTTCAAATCATTATTTCTAATTTCTATACATAATTTATCAACATCAATCTGGGGTATTTGTCTTACCTCTTGAGATTGACTGTTGTCTTCTGACTTTGTTTCCTCCTCATCTGTTTCAAGCTGGGGAATGAACTTCCTCTTTTTTGACTCAGCAACAGTATTCTTTGAGTCTTTCTTCTTCCCTTTAGCCTCTTCTTTTTCTTTTTGAGTTGTGGCCCTTGTGGTTAGTCTTTTTGGTGCTGGGGCAGCTACTTTCCTCCCAGTGGATTTAGGAGCAGATGGAGTTGTGGTCTTTTTCTTGACTGGTGGTTCCTTGGCTACTTCAACCTCAACACTTTCCTCTTTGTCTCCTTCTGACCCTTGAGTCTGATCCTGAAGTTTGTCTTCTTCTTCTTCAATGACTTCTTCTTCTTTTTTAATGTCATCTCCTTCTTCTTCTGCTATCCCTTCTTCTTCTACACCAAACTTTCTTTTGATTTGTCTTACCATTTTCTCTTTCTTCTTTACTGCTGAAGCAGTCTTCAACTCTATTATTATCTTTGATTTGACAATATCATAAGTTCCAAAGATTTTTGCATTTTTGTCTACTTCTTCTACAAGTAAGGTTGTTATTGCTGCAGAGGCTTGATCAGCATCAAGTTCATATCCTAGTGGCCTAAGCCATCTTATTCTAGGTATAACTGCTTGCACATAAGTATAATCTATATCTACAAGAAAGCAAATATCTTTTTCATATTTCTCAGTCATTGAAACTGGAATTCTCATTCTTTGTTTCATGGACTTTTTGAAGTCCTCAAAATAACTAGTCATTTGGGCATCAAAATTTCCACCCATCTGTTTAATGTATCCATTAATTTGTTCAACAAATGTTTTGTCTAGATTCCATTTAACTTTCCCTATAGAAGGAAATTCTTTCATCAGATAGAAAAACATACATATCAAAACTGATCCAAATTTACATTGAGCTCCTTTTCTCTTCCTTATAGCTCCCAGATTTTCACTAATCTATTGAAATATGAGCTCTGCCAGATCATAAGTGTGATCCCTTTTTATTATCTTGTATGTAACATCAACTACTATACAAGGTACACTATTTAATCTGCTTGATTGATAGAATTTGTGTGAAATAATTCTTACAGCAAAGTCTAGTAGAGGATCAATGACTGTGTTGATAGTCATCCCTCTATTGTTCCATTTTGCACCTGTATTTCTGTCAATTACTTCCCTTTTGTCACTTCACAGGGTCTTTGGCCGATCTAGGGTTGGAATACCAGTAACCCTATGAACGATTTTCGTGGTGAATTTTACTGGCCCTGACTCTAACCAAAAAGCTTCGTTATGTATTTGGCTCAAAACTATCTGTACCCATTCTGTTTTGAAGACAGTCAGAAATGCTAGGGTTTTGGTTAATCCTTTTCTTTCTACAATGGAAAACTTATTTTTTAGTACTTTGTTTTCACATAATTTATCACATGCATTATGAATTTCTAAGTCTCCTATGGCACCAATTTTACAATTGTAGCATCTGCAAACATCTTCTACCATAACAACTTTATCCGGAATAACTGATAATGCACCTGCAGGATCATTCTTGTATGCTACTTCAGGTATGGGCTTAAATTCAGGTTGTTTTACTTCGTTGCTGACCAACTAAACTTCATGGCTTTCTAAACCCTTGGTGGTTCCTGACCCGGATGCCATTGTTTTCCAAACTAGGGTTTTATAATTCAAACAAGTTTGTGAGACCTACGTAGCTCGGCACTTAAGAGAAATACCTTGAATCGACGAGATCGTTGTTGGAATCTTTCACGAATTGCTTCTGAACTTTTCTTGATCTTCTCCGCTCCTTTTTCGGCTTTGCTTCTTGATCGCGATGCAAAAAATTGATTGAAATCGCGATAATATACCCTGATTTCATCTCATTAAATGCTCAACTGCCAACTCGGCTTCTGAATAAATTTCAACCTAACTCGGCGTCTACTAAATTTCCTTTCTACTCGGCTTCCATTGGATTTTTTTAACTCGGCATCGGTTATCAGCTCAGTCGCTGTTGGGAGCTTGACATCTATTTTGAGTTTTGACTCGATATCCAAAGGTAGCTCGACATCAACATTTAGTTTTCATCTTGACATCTTGTTTCATGTAGATTTATACTTTGAATTGCTTCTTTGTCTTGGGACTGATGTCTGATATAACTTTGTATATCAGTCCCATACACTTCTCATGCTTAGTTTGATGAAGTGTGATCACTTGACCCATTGGGTGAAGTGATCCCTTCACTTGATGTATTGCACTCATCTCTCTTTTTCCAAGTCTTGTTCATTTGCCCCCTTATATTTTCAATATCAATCTTTTCTTTTCCTTTATTCTCTTCAGACTTAGGTGCCTTTGATCTTGTAGGACAGTTTTTGCTGATATGACCAGTTTTCAAACAACTGAAACATGTGGTTTGGTTCAACCATCTTTTGTAGTTCCCTCTGAAATGTGTTCTTATGTAGTTCTGTGGTGTATGTCCATATTCTTGACAATAATGACAACTGTACCTAGTATTGTAATCCCAATGATGATGACTTTCTTTTCCTTCTGTTTTTGCTGGTTGATTTGATGTCCACATAGGTTTTGATCTGCATTCAAATGCCCTATGTCCATACTTATTGCAATTATAACAATGTCCATCAAATCTTTGAGTCCTTGTGAAATTGGATCTGCAATCTTGTGTCATATGTCCTTGCATGTTGCACTTGTGACAAAAACTCTTACTCTTGGGTGTGTTTGGTTGATTGAATCTTCTACTCCTGCACACATTAGTAGTATGTCCCTTCTTATTACAATAATGACAAGTGGGTTTAGTATTCTTACCTTTTTCACTTTTTTGTTCAACACTTTTTGATGATTCTCCAACTTCAGTGCTATTGTAACCAAGTCCTGATGTATCATGGGCAGATCTTGGAGTTTTCAGCAACTATTCAAAATACTTGATGGCTTTACTTGACTTGTTGAGATTTTCTTCTACCTCTTTTTCTCTGTTCAATTCATTCTGCATTTGTTCATTCTGCATCTTCAAAGTAGAGGGAGGTTCATCATTTGAGCAAGTGTATCCATCTGCATGTTTGAGATCCTTGTCAGTTCAGTACATTTTTCTTCAAGTCTGTTTGCAAGATTCCTTTTGTCATTTTCCATCATGACCTTATCATCAACTGCTCTTTTCTTTTGTTCTGTAATTTCACATATCATTATGGCCTATGATTCATGTTCCATCTTGAGAGATCTAATCTCTTCTACTTGAATTTTGTTTTTCTCCATCAGTTCTGCTATTGCTGCATCAAACTCTTTGGTATCTCCGTTGGAAAATATGTTGGTGGTATCAATTTCCTTGTAGTGTATATCATTCTCAGCTATGGCCAGATCTTTCCTTTTTTTTAATGAGTTTCTCAAATTGATTCTAAATTCCTCCAAGCTATGCAGAGCAAGTTGCACATCTATCACCTGATTTTCAATGATCTTTCCAAGTTTGAAAGCTTCCATCTCTAGATCTTTTCCTCCAAGCTGATAAACTTTTCCTTATGAGAACCTAGTAATGCTCTGATATCAATTGTTGGAATATTCAAATGTGGAAAAAGTACTTATGAGAGGGGGGGGTGAATCAGAAGTATTAAAATTTGTCCTATAAAACTTTTATGTGGAAATAAATTGCATGCATGTAAATACATTAAGTAAACATGAAACTAACACATGCATCAATAACACATAACACTTGAAATTGGTAACCCAGAAACCCTCCAAGAATAAGAAGGTAAAACTGGGGTGGGGATGATACCCACAAAAATTACTGCAGCAATATTGTTTAACCACTTTTGATGGTTTGCCCTGTTAAAGGCTTTACACTGTGTCAATAGTGACCTGGTTAGAGGATTTACAAACACTTAACATGAAGTGGCACCCTGTTAAAGGATTTAATCACCTATCTCTAGGATCAATGAAATAGCTATTAAGCTAACCTATCACCATAGGATTTCCATGCTAATACAATGGCTAGAAAGTATTAGGTAAAATGAACCTGATAGTTTACAATCCTTGATTGTTGAATGCTGGCTCTGTTCTGCTTCGTCTGATCTTGATCCTTTGTGATCTGATATCTTTTGCTTCTGAAAATAGTATATCAACCACTCTATATCTTCTCCTCTATATCATCATCTTCATCATCTCCTTCTCTATCATATCTTCTCTATGAGATATCATCTTCCTTATAAAGACATTCGAGGATTTAGGGTTAGGTCTAGATCTACGATCCATATTCAATCTTCATTTCTGCTTAATACTTATCTTTTGCTGATTGGTTGCATGCCTTTATCATTTTTCTTATTGGCTTCATGCAAATTACATAGGAAATATAAAAGATTTGATCTGATCATTAAATCCTTTGAGATTTCCTTATGTCGGCTGTAAAGACTATTTTCATCATAGTTTGTGTGAATCCAAACTCTTATGCTGATATCCTGGATTAGTCGGCTCCTGAAATATTTTTGTTGCTCAACACATGCTATTCTACTGAGTTACTCGGCAATTACACAAAACTGTGTTACTCGGCATCTAAACTTTACTCGGCACCTGATCTTCACTTGGCATTTACACTTTACTCGACACCTACACTTTACTCGGCATTTACACTTTACTAGGCACCTGAAGATTACTCGGCATCTATTGCACTCGGCACCTATTCTTGATCTTGGTTAAGTGTATTGACACTCAGTTGTCAAATTTATTCTTTAAGCTAACACATATTATATATTATAAAGAACATGAATTTGCAACACAATTCTCTATATTTCATACGAGTAGATATCGAACAAATTGACTAACAAAAAAGGTGCCTCAAAACGTTCTTCATTACATCCTCATTATTCCACAGATGCGACAATTATTCAAGTGTAGTAGCTTGGATCAATTTATGGATTATCATGCATGCAATAGAAGTCGGGATGACATTATTCAAATCCCTATGGATGGTTTGGAATTTATGCACATAGAGGAAAAGTTGCAACACTTCAAAGAAGAACCTCATAATCTCAGGCTTTCATTGGCAGTGGACAGTGTCAATACATTTGGAGAGATAAGATCTATTTACTAGGTGTGGCCTGTTTTTGTTATCAACAATAACATTCCTCCATCGATGTCAATAAAGAGGGAGCACATTATGTTGGCAATGATTGTTCCAGGTATCTTATCATTTGATAGTTATTAATTTACACGTACTTACAAATCTTGTAGTAAAATGATCACAATAATTATGTAATGTTACTATTCATTCAAGTAGGTAAATATCAAGTAAAAGATATGAATGTATATATTCAGCCTCTTATCGATGAGTTGGTGGATTTATGGAATGGTGTCACTATGTATGACGTGTCTAGACCAATAGGACAAAGACAATTTCAATTCCATGCAATACTTGCATGGACAATACATGATGCCCCAGGGCTAACACATTTTTGTGGTATGTTATAGTGAATTAAAGTTGTGCACGATAATTATAATTATAAAAATCAACATATTTAATAATCCAATTATATCATTATCTTGTAGGTCTTCAAACAAAGGGAAAATTTGCATGTCCAGTTTGTGGTCCAAAGATGAAATCTCGTCATTCAAAAAGTTTAGGAAAGCAAGTGTTTGATGAGTGTAGACACTTCCTCCACAAGAATTATAAGTATCAAAGTATGGAAAAACATCTTTTCAATGGGAGAGAAGAGACTACATCAAAGCTATGAAGAATGACACCTCGCCTATGGAAGTTGGAATATAATAGAATTAATTGTCGAGGTAATGTCATTCCACCTAATGGTTTATGTTTGTAATTTATATATTTCTATTGTGATGTTTGTTTACTATTTGCGTAATTGATGATCGTGAAGGTCATCAAGGCAGTACTGACAACCTTCCAAAGGAACTAAAAAGCTATCCCAGACAATTTAGTAGGTTGCCCTACTACGAGCAGTTACAAATTGTGCATTTGTTTGATACTATGCATATTGGACAGAATATAACAGAGACATTGTGGAAAATATTGGATGGAAGGTGTGACAAAGAAAAAATTGTCAAAATTTGTAATGACATTCATGAATCCAATCATGCATTGAATAATTTCATTCACTCAAATAGCAACAAAGATTAGATTAATATAAGTGCCCTTCCTTGGTTATTAATGGAGCAGCAAAGTGATGCCATAAAAGAAGTCATACGAAAAATTCAATTTCCCACAGGATTTGCTGTGACCATAAACAATCTCATATTAAAAAAAAAATGAATTTGGGCCAGGGCTCAAAATGCATGATTGGCATACTTTCATCAAGGTAAGTTATGTTCTTCTGTATTTACAATATATTCATAAACTACGTGTATTGTTCATTATGTTATGTTAGAAAATAATGAAATGATTGGTTTATAACTACTACAATACATGCTTCCTCTATCTCTCCCAGAGCACTTCAACAATAACATCAAACAAGTGATATATGATCTTGGAAAATACATGAGGTAAGCAGTAATATCTGTTCAATTTGTTGTATATATTTATTATATTCGCGATTTGTTTTTCTTGCTATGTAATCTATTGTATATTATTTTGTAAAGTCTTGTATCTATATATTTTTTGTGACTTGAATCTCTTAATGTAGGTGGTTGTCATCTAAAGAAATCCATAAAGAAGATATAAACTATTGAAAGAGAAGATTTCCTCATTTACTGTGTGAAATGCAAAAGTGTCTACCTCCAACTTTTTTCAATGCACAAGAACACTACCTCATACACCTAGTTGAGGAGATTGAATTGTGTGGACCTGTACACACTAGGTCAATGTGGATGGTTAAGAGGCACTTGAAATCTTTGAAGGATTTGGTTCGGCAAAGAGCACATCCTGAGGGTTCTATGGTAGAGGGATATATGGTATACTAGACTATGGTGTACATTACTGAATATCTTCCTAAGTTTGCATCAAATATCCATGTAGATCACATTTGGGATCTCGAGCCTTTTAAAAAATTAGAAGGGGAGTACTTGATGGGGAAAGGTACATTGAGGAAAGTGAGAGGTAATAAATTATAAGATGTTATTGTAATAAATTATTTCTTAATCTTCAAAATAAACTAGATGTAAGTTGTCTATTTTGTTTTTTTTGTACAGGTGCTCGAGAGTGGGATGCACTACATTTGTATATTGCAAACAATCTTGATTGGATGACGGTATGGATTGAATGATGTCAACATTCTAGTCACACATTAACATGGGAAGGTGTATCTTCATTGGTTAAAGAAGCTCATCATAATGGAGATTCCAATGTTATGCAAAGGGAAATAGATTTAGCACATGGCTCATGAGATTTTTAGGTATGTACAAATTTATTAATCACCCGTATGTTTATCAACTCACGATACAATAATTTTGACATGTTTCACATATTATTGTAGGTTAAACACCACAAGGCTATGTTCTCTAATGGTCAAAATTTTTGCGTCAAAGTGTTGGATGACATGAAGAAAACTTGTGATTTAGGAATAATTGTAGTCTTTCAAGTGACTAATATTTCATCTAGAAATGACTTACATCCTCGAGAGTCTAAAAATTGATACTATGGTATTTTGGATGATATACTTGAGTGTGACTTTAGTTCCTTCAAATTAGTACTCTTCATTTTCAAATGGTACAGGCTATGAATTAATCCAAATGATCCTGATAGAACTGTTATTGAACATGATAATGAATTTACAATGGTGAATACAAGGTCATTTGAGCCAGTTAGGGATGAGCCCTATGATCTTCCAAGCCAATGTGAGTAGGTATTTTACTCAGAGGTTCCACATAAACTGAGTTGGTCATTTGTCATTAGACATGAACTGAGAGGAAGGCCAATAAAGTATAATGCGATGAACAAAGAAGATACCGAAGAAGTAGAAAATGATGTAGATGGTGATCATGATCGACAGTTATTAGATGATGTTCTTGACACAAATTTTCATGAGAAGAAAAAGAAGATGATGACAATGATGCTACTACTGATGATGATGATGAAGATGATGTTGATGTTGATGATGATGATGTTGATGATGATGACAATGACAATGATGATGACGACGATGATGATGGTGAGGAGAATGATGATGATGACGATGACAATGATGGTGAGGAGGATGATGATGATGATGATGATGATGATGACAACGATGAGGATGATGAGGATGAAATTTAGAGGTATGCCATCAATCCTTAATCTATTTAATATTCATTTCTTGATAGAAATATATTTGTCTTTTATGGTTACATAGTTTATTCATTATCTATTTAAAAGCTACAAGTTTCAACTACAAATAGAATACTGCTAATCTAAATTAACTATTAATCTAAATTAATTAAATAGAACTATTTAAAACACATATTGATGTGTGAATGTATTGAACCTTATTTTCTTTCTGGTCAAAAGCATTTGTAAGTGTTTAGTTTAGAAAAGAGAATTCATTAAATATCTATAAAAGGGAGTTGTACCTAGAATAAAATTCATAGGGAAAATATAATATAAGTTCTTACCCAATTTTTTGGTTAATAATTCTACCTCTATAGGTGATGCAGAGACCCTAGGTGGACTTGTAATTATTCATAACAAGAGGGACTTCCATAGTGTTCTCACAACACCAACCAAGCATCTTCATAAGATCCCTCTCCTTGATCCAAGCCAACTCCATAACCTATCAGAGTGCACACCAAGTCCTTATGCCACCTTAGGTTCTACATCTTTGGAATAATCCCATGAATGTCCCTCAATCCATCCAATGGATTCATCCAAGCAATCTAATCAACAAACTATCAAATGCTCACAATGCCTTAATTGGCGTCAAACTTGACTTCACCTTAACTAGGTGTTTCCTCCACCTCTATACATATCAAACAACTTCAAATAGCATGTCCCCAAGGTGACTAAGCCCTCAACTCATTAGTTGATACAAAAACCTAGTTTTAGCCCTTCACTAGGTCTACTTCGCTAGTAGGCTTATAATGTGAGCCTGATTTAAGTGTTATATTGTGTACCTTTTAATATTTTTAATTTTTATGTGATGCTTATAAAGGATGTAATTATGATTATGATTTGATTATGCTCACGATAATTGAATTACATTTGCAGTAAATTGAACCCCTTTTAGGAGCATCCTACACAGTCTCATGGATCGACAGGTATAAGTCAATACTCCTTATAGATAGTCTATTTAATACACTTATCAATAGTAAGATTGATGTCTTCTAAGATCTCTCCCATTTTTAGGTACCAGCGAATAGGTATTTGTCAGAAGTGTCTTCCTTGAGTGAGGGAAATATAGCAATAGAAGAGGAAAGCGAGACATGCAGTTTATCTAGAACAGCGAGATTAACTAGAGGTCAAAGGACTAGAAGGAAATTCAATAAATGCATGAAATTTTTCCTTGCTTAAGGGGGGTCATGTTCTTATGATGATGAGATAGAAGGTGACATCGAGGTGCCCTTGAGGTACCAACATCTACAGAAACATTGGGTACCCAAGGAACTTCCTCCAATAAACACTGATTTTTGTGTTAATGATAGGATATATCACATAGCACCATCATCATTACATGGTTTGGGCCTATTTTCTATGGATGGCATAAAGGTGTCTTACAACAAAGTTTTTGAATTGATGGAGTATGTTGGACCATGTTACGATTACAAAAGTTGGATGCATATTGTTCAATATAAAAAAAGTATGCATAGGTATGCCCTCTCGACAAATTATATACAACAACAAGACAATAATCAAAGTAAAAGTGTGTCTATATACATTGATGGAAGGCCAAAAGAAACAGGGAATATTGCGGGTTTTATAAATAGTACATGACCTGGGTCAACTATAAAGCAACCCAATTGCATATTTGAGGCTCGCGAGGGAAATCGTGTTTTCATCTGTGCGATAAAATCAATACATGTAGGGGAAGAGCTTCTTATTGATTACAATTTGAATTGCATAGATACAAACGAGGCTACTATCATGGGGGTGGTACATACTATTAAACCAACTTCTAATGAATGACTCCAACATACCATTTAGTCAATAAATTTTTGGCTAACATTTTTATACTTGATCTTTGACACAGGGCCACAATATGGAGCAACCACCCAAAGGGGATGTTGGCGATGTTCCTGGCTCATCTACACATGAGCAGGTAAAACTCATTGTAATTGTGCAAACTAGATAGAAGCAAAATGTTATTTTTTTCATTGTTTTGGAGTAATTTTGATAATACTAATACTATTGTTGTCACAGAGGGCTAGTGGTCAGAGGGAGGGAAAGGAACTTGCAGTCCCTAATCAGCAGCCCCCCCCTAAGGGGGACCCTTTCTATATTGATTTAGCAGAGACCGATGACCCGATCGGTTCGATTAAAAAGGTGCTAAAGAAAATTGGCAGAAAAATTATACGTTTGGCAACCATAAAGCCTACTACTTAGGAAATAAAAGATAGGGGATCTGAATTGTTATACACATCTCAAACCTTAAAAGTAAGTATTAATGAAATTTTTAATTATAACAAGAGTTCAATAATGGTTTTTATGTTATGCTCTTTTATGGCATTAATTAAAACATGGATGCATTGTCTTTTACAGAGCTTTTTGTATGATTTTGAGCCCCATCCTCATGATGAGGGTGCTGTAGGTGGTTTAGGTAGATCGCATGTTCCATTCCCCACTTGTGTTTTCCACTGAATATATATAGGAATGATCATAATCATTGACAATACATGCTCGAACAATCCTTTTTTTTAATGCTCTAACAATCTTGTCCATGCTAGTCCATGCATTCTATATTTATGCATGCTCTAACAATTTTATTCTTCAGATTCAAATCAATTGTATCCTATGATGATGACACCTCCATCTAGGACAACCACAAGTCTCTTTCTAACTATTGAGTCAAAAAAATGTAGCTTACAGGAATCGACTGTTGCACCATCTACTAGTACACAAATCCCTCTTTTTCTCTCTTATGACAACAACAAACATTTTTTTTTTAATAACTTTTTAACATCAATTATCATTTGTTCTTTTATACTTCGTGACAAAGACTTATGAAACTTTTTGCAATAGGAGCTGCAACATCATTTCTTGGATGTTCCTATGTTCCTAGTACGGGAATGGTGAAGGATGTCATATTGATCATCAGCGACAATGAAGGCATTCCATTAAAAGTAGCCAAAGTTCCAGATACTTTAAAGTTATTATTATTCTATAGTGATATAATAGTAATTTAGTTTTTGATCACTCTTCATCGACTAATGATCCCATGGTTTTTTGTAGGGAATGATGTTTTTTGTAGAAAACTTGGTGATGAGTGTTTGCGAATATTCGAGCCCACCCTACGTACTTGGTGGAACATCATATCCTAACTAAAACCACAAACCACTATTTTGATTTCATATCATTGCTAGAATAGTTTTCCTTTTCATCCATTCTTGAACTATATTAAAGGTAGCTTCACTTCATTTATGAGTCTAACATGTTTTTTTTACTTAAAAGGTGGAATAACCAAGACAAACTGTTGAAGGATGATCTTATAGAGAGCATGACCCAACTCTTTGGACCTCGTGCATTCAAGAGAAACAAGCTCCTTAAAAAATATGGTTTATGTTTGAAGTATATTAAGGACTAGAACAAAAAAAATTTACGAGATAACCCTAGGTACAAGTGTCCACCCTATGTTCCTAAGGCTGAGTGGTAGGCTCTGATTTTGGATGGAAAGTATAAAGCTGACAAGAAAAATAATACTACACTAGTAGAGAGTACAACAAGGTATGTGATACTATTGAGAATGTAATTATGTACTAATTAACCTCTATATTTATACTATCTAACATATTTCAAACTTTTCATAGATTGCCTTACACATCAAAGGCAACAAAGGAAAGACTAGAAAAGCATGGGACACACAAGCTCGGCTCTGGTGGTTTTTTGAAACTTCAAGCACAAGTTTAAGTATTAGTAAATGAAAAATTGTATCAAATTTTTTATATAATGTGATAGGAAATGCTAGCATAGACTAGCTTGTCTATGCTCCTGATCCTCAACTTGGATCTTAGTGTTCCTCCACACCAATATATGATACAGAGTAACACTCTTTGGAAGCACCAACAAACTCCTAGCACCTTGAAAAAACTAAGAAATTCAAGTTATCACCCCAATCCTATGTTCTCCATGAGAACATTCAAGGCTTGATTCACCTTCAAACAAGGAACTAATCTACTGTTACAACTGCTCGTTTAATTCATGGACCCAACTCATCACATAAGGTTGCATACTAGTTACTTCTCCCTTGTACCATTCAAGGTCTCATAAACCCAACCTTGACACCAAGTGTTTTGGACAACTCCAACCCTCTAACATAAATGGAAACCAAAACAAACATCAATGCAACCCAAAACAAATTAGGTCTAGGCAAGCTTGTTGTTACCAGTCACAGGGCAGATTGCAGCACTTGACCTTTATTCTACACACCCAACCAAGAGTGAAATTGGATCATCTAGGACTCCCAAACACCAAAGACAGTTTAGAACAACTCAAACATGACCAAAATAAGGTGTAACAAGGGTTGGAAACCCTGCTAACTATTTACCATTTCCTTTTGATATTTTAACTACCCTCCATTGGTTGATGAAACAATGCAAGTAAAATTAACTATACCATGCAAAAATGCAAAGCTTAGAGTTCAAGAGATGCCTCACAGAAGAGGATAAGAGAATTGACTTGCAACAAGGCTATAGAGTTGTGGCTGAATGTCTATGAGCTGAAATCAGTGTGGAAGGTTCTAATAATGATTCATCTGAGCCACATGTAAATAAGATAAATTAAATTTATTTCAAATTGAATACTTTACCAATTAGTCTATTTGATGTTAAGTTCCAATATAAAGTAAGTACATCTGTTTTAGGCAAGCAATGATAACAATGCATAGGATGTTGGAATATAACCTAACAATCCTTCTACACAATCTATGGATGTTGAAGGTTCGCATGATGTGCATCCTAGTGGTGGAGGTATACATTTTCTATTAAATTTTTTATATGTAATTGCAATTGGTGTTTGGATTAATGTAACATTTTGTATAGCAATTGTAGAGGATTGAGGGGCCGATGTTCATGAGTGTGTTGACGTTGAGTCCAGACAAAATGATGTGGTCAGATCAGGTGATATTGATTGAATGTTACATTTTATTAATGGTTGAAAGAATGAATGAATGTTAGATGTTAATGAGGAATGTAGAGTGATGTTAGGGGGAGGGGGTGTGGCCAAATGAGCTTCCACCTTCACGTGGTTGGCCGTATTTAGTAGAGAATATTAAACTATTCTCGAAACAAAGTGAAGCTCAATAAGATACTAAATATTTCTCTATTTTGTCCTATGTTTACACTGTTGTCCTATGCATCTAAGGCTTCATGCTTTGTATTGTCATGAAGTTCTAAACTTGTAGCTTTTTTATTGCATCCTTGGATCTCAGCACTGTCTTGGGACTGTGTTATCACCAATGATACAATTATCATAATTAACTAGGGAAACAATGAGTCCCTATGTTTCATTGGATCTCATGCAATGATAGAAAGGCAATGAGAGTACAAATACTTGTGATGACACTTGAGAAGACCTTTGCATGTCTACCCTACATTATCATACAATCAACTTACGATTGATGCATGTGTACAAGTCCTTAAAATTTACAGTACAATTTACTCACTATCATGATCCTCCTCCCTTTTCCAGATGATGCCTAACTCAACAAGTGAGAGGGGAAAAAGACTGACTAACATCCACCTCATGCCAATAGATTGTAGTTAGACAATGTCAAAATCAAAAGATCATAATTCAAGTCAATAGAAATAATTAAAATATTGCCTATATATGATTTGCAAAACACAATCAATTTTACCAATCTTATTTATAAATTATTTGAATAGGAGGACCTATGGAAAAGATTTTGACTAACAAGATATCAATTCATGGATATTCGTAAAATAATAAAATACTAATTGACATAAATTTGTATGTAGTGTCATCACATTTAGTTCATTGTATCAAAACATCAAATGCACACAGATAAATAGTAAAATTTATATAAGGCATTTGAGAAGGAATTTAAATTACTTAGGGATGACAGTAAAATTGTGGCTGAAATTTATAACACTTAACAAATAGAAAATTAGAATTTACAATCTAATTTAGTAATATCATTGCTTGATGAGTCTGTGAGTCAGTCTTTCATGGATTGGATGAATTTTAAGTATAACTGCTATTGTAATGATCTACAATTGATATAATGTGTTGCTGTTCCTAATCCTTGTCTCTCTTGTTCATGTGATGACTTATTATGATCCCATCTCTTGTTGATGCTAGATGCACATGTGATCTTTGTCTCTTGCTAATGGTTGAATAATTCCACCTTTTTGGCAGCTATAAGGCTCTTGGAGTGCATAGTCTATGATGTATATAAAATGATCTTGATCAATGCCTTTGAAGGAGTGGATAATATACCTTTAATAGTGTTGAAGAGACATGAATATGAGAGGTTGCAACTCGAAACAAAATCACAACCTGTCATGTAATTATTTGATATCATGCTTTTAGTTAACTTCAACATCTATTATCCTTCATTGTGTAGCGATAATGAGAATGCACCCATTACAAACTTGTTATATTGAAATTCTGGATTTTGACAAAAGATCTTATAAGAGACCTCAAAAGTGAATAAACCTCTATTAGCTGGTATAGTATTATTTAAATTTGTGATAACTCCCTTCCATAACTTCACAAATGATCATATACCATTACCTTTATAACAATATTTTCATCTATTTACTTTAGGTATATCTTTAACATAATTTTTTAAAAGCCATTCACACTTTTGTTTCTGAAGAAGACTGCAATCCTACCATAAATTCTTATCTTTTCAATATAAAACCACTTGATTTTCTAATTCTTTATTTCAAACCACTTGTATCTCATATTGTCTTCAAGATATTTATTTCTTTGAAATAGATGGCAATAAATTATGCAAATGAAAGGTTGAAAGTTACATGATATGATGAAGAAAAATCTAGAGCATTTTCATGTTGTTGTTTCCTCCTTTCTGAGCACAATCTTCATGCCTATTCAGTGTTGGTCTATGCTTCAGGAATATCCTCCACAATCATATATAAATGTATCTATCATATTATTTCCTTTAGAGAAAAAATCAATAATGATGCCAACCAAACCAAAATGTATCAATCAAATCTACCTGGTCTTACATTCACTGGCACATAAGACTAATTATTGCTCTTTAAATGCAAGATAAAGGATAATTAAAGTTCTATTTTATTTTAAACTGGTCCTCCAAATCTTTCTCAAAGTCAACAAATGCTAATTCATGTTGAACTTCTATTCAGTCTACTCACAAACTTCTAATTACTTTTCTAAACCAATTGTGCATTTATAATTTACTCTTCATCCTTTTTTCGAGACATTTTGAAGTTTAAATTTTTTTTGAGAAATGAAAAATAGGTGGTAGTTTTACTATGATTATATAATTGATATAGCAAAATGCCATTTGAAAAGAAAGAATGTATAACATACCACACTTCTTTGCGAGGAGTCTTCATTTCTTCTTGACAGATCTTATACCATAAAAGCTCTGATACCATCTTAAAATGGTAGAGTCAAGATATATAGAATGTGGTCAAACCATTGATTCAAATGGATTGATTTTACAATGATGTGCATTGGCTATATAAAGTCATTATTTTCCATATGACTACCAAAACTCCCTTACAGGAAATTAACTTCCCAGCAACTAACAATTTATTCAATTTTTTATTAATCTAAATTGTAAACTAAAAATTAGCCTACATTAATTTAATATTCTCCAATAGTTTTTGCAATATGTGAGAAGCCTTATTTGAGTGCCACTAGATCTGATGTCAGCTATGAGCTCTCCATCCAATGTCATTAGGCTAAAAAGGAATTTCGAGATATGTGAATAGCACTATCATATTGAGAAACCTGATGATAGCTACCCAACTTCAATTGGGTTAGTGACATTGTTGTTAAACTCTATTTCAAACTATGAATTCATTTAGTAGCAGAGGATACAAATGGATAGCAAGAAAAGTGTTCCATGTGTCATCATCTGATATTTTTCTCATGCACTATATAAAAGAAGGCAACTGTTAACATTCTCAACTATTCTATAGGGATTGTTAAGGAGTTAGAAATGTTAAAAAGGCTGCAGAATAGTGAAGCTATTTATCATGCTTAAAGCACAAAATGTGGTTCATTCTATGCATTCTTTAGTAAGACATCATTTTGCAATAATGAGCTAATTCTGAAATAAAATGATGCTATCACTCCACTTTATCTGGTTTTTCACATTGTTGCTTTACACTATATTTTAGGAGTCATGGCAATTAGTTATTTAGCAAGGTAGTTAATATCATCACACAGATTGATGAACCTTGAAGAACATAACAATAGATCTAAAAGCATAAACTATGTAGACCATTTAACTTCTATATGTACTTATTCAGATCCATCCAATTTTTAACTTGTTTCATTGGCAGGTTCTCGCACTTCATGGTATTGATATTTTTGAAATAGTGGCATCTCAAAATGCAATTTTTTAGAAAATATCTCATCTCTTTGTGGTAGTGGAGAGTGGTGAATGCTTCTCATAGCTCAAAGCATGGCTATAGGAACTGTGATGGTCTGTTGGGTGTGCAAGCATTCTGATCCTATCATGGCCATAGGATGGGTATGTTTCAAAGCTATACCAATAAAATCATCTGTATACCTAAAAATCTATGTGGATTTATGATCTAATAATTTTTACATAATTATTAACATCTTTGATTATGTTGTCTTTTTTGTTTTGGCAATATTATAGGATATGGAAAAACCAAATTAAAAATTGGATTGTTAAGGCTTTTCCTTGATTAAATATAATTGTAGCTTAGAAATAAAGTTGTCTTAAAGGATCACTTTTGCTACACTTAAGGTACTTGGGCAAAAGAGATACTATGAGATTGTAATTTATATATAATGTCGAATGTAATGGGACTACTCAAGCCCAATAGAAACTCTACATTGAATTCATTTACTAAGATTCTTTTCCTTAAGAATTATAAGGATAAGAATGTGACTATTGCAAACCTCCTAGAAGAGCTCCCTATTCTTATAGTTAACACCTGATGGTTATTATCATTCTCTGACTAGCATTGGCTTACTCTTAGCATCACAATACTTTAATTTTATGGGATGCATGATGCTTTTCTTTGGGGTCTCTGACCCCCTAACTAGAGGGAAATACACCTCCATAAATATACATGCATTTATAGTGTAGTTCATGTCAGAGAGAGGCTTGCCCATCATCCAAGCTGACCTTGCATGATGTTGGCATTTATCTACATAAAAAATCAAATGTGGATATATACATAAATATCAATTTTTTCATTATCTTTTTAGCTTATTACTATTTCTATTTTTATTCTAGATATATTTCATATAGTTTTAAGCATGGAAATTTTCATATGCATTACATTAATGCCAAGTCTAATGGTGATTGATATATGAGAAGTTAGAATTATAGAGTTAAACCTTTTGTACCATTGGTATGAAAGGCCTTGCACACATAAACTAGTGGTAAATAACTTGCACAAGCCATTGGACATGTTATGTCATGCAAATGCTTCACATCATCTTGTTTATGAAGTAGCATAATTTTTTCCATGATGCATAGGTTGAGTCCTACCATATAATAGATCCTTTGTCTTATATGATGTAAGTTGCAACAATGTATGAATTCAGGTTATTTAGTATTCATGTAGGTTTTTAGGTTAGCTATATAGTTGTTGACAAACAACTTTAGTATTAGAATATGTTGATATCATCATATTTAACCCATATAGAAAAATGATTATATGTTGTTTCAATCTTAATAATTAATTTTTATAAATGTAAACAGGGTTGTCCACCTGCAGAGTGGTTCTCCAGCTGGTACAGGGAGGTCAAAATCTAAAGGGGGTGGCTTTTGGAAGGGATGGTGAGCTTTTGAAAGGAACACTTAGATTATTTGTTTTTCAAGGCTCCCTTCATAGAACTTGGTTGGTTTTTTTTCCATGTGGAATATTTCTTGCCTCTTGAGGAAGCATATACTATCATGGCGTACCCATCTGTGCATAAATAGACATTGGCGAGAAAGAGTTTGGGGTAAGAATTAACAGGTTAGCTAAGGTGAAGGGATTGATGATTGTAGACATTGGGTAATCATTGTAACTCATTTTCTTGTGCCTAACTAAGAATTTTAATTTCACCCATGGGTTTTCGTTGCACTGTAGGATGTATTGCGTAGAGCATTTTACCACAGCAAGTCAAAGATGGGCAGCAAGTAATTTCTTCAGAAGGGGGCTTCAGACTTTCTTCACAAGTAATTTCAAATCTATGTAAGACTTAATTGAATCTCATTCTTATTTGAGCAATGTTAATTGGTAATATTTGGGCATTGGATTAGTCTATCCATGCTATTTCTAATACCAACATCTAGAATAGCCCATTTGAAAGTGATTAGAGAGGTTACATGGGAGTAGCAAAATCTAATTAAAGGTTTGATCACTCATGATGCATATTTCTATATTTTTGAAGGAGGTTGAAGATAAATCTGATACGAAGATGGATTGAAGATAATAAGTACCCAAATTGCTAGTTGATTAGGAAGAAATGAAAAATCAAAAGCGTCCATAAAGAGGTTGACCTTATCAACGATATTTAGTAGGAGTCTGGTTAGATACATGTAAACCCAAATATGGAAAATCTAGTATTTAGAATGGCATTTCTCTTTCAAAAATGTCATGACTGAATATCTAATTAACATACATTTAAAATCTCTCTAGAAATGTAAAACATTAGAAATTGAAGAAATTGAAAAAGGAAAACTAACATGGGATCTACGTTTCTGATCTGCTACTGTTGGCTCAGTATGGGCAGGTATTGACCCATTTAGGAATCTTATATTTGATTTAATTTATTATAATTTTTTGACCAAATTTCTAATCCCCCACTATTATTTATTTGCAATCTATGAGGTTTTTCACATATTTCCTAACTTTTATACACTTGATGGTGTGATGTCCTTTAACATAGTGAAAACCACAAAAGTCATTTCCATTGTACCATGTGGCCTTAGGTTGACTAATGTCTAATGTTTGGGTCTATAGAAAGATAATGAGGTTGTCCTTGATGAATTTGTAAAAAATGACATCAAGTGGTTCCTCTAAGGGAGTATGGACTCTATTTGGCTTATTATGGATACATGGCCTTTACCCAAGTACAAATATTATGGAATTAATTTGATTTGTTGGTTCTTGGTGGAATGATATATGTGCCTCTTTTGATATTGTTGTTGTTGAGGTTCTTGATATGGTTGTTGATAAATCATGGTTTATTTTTTATAGGTTTTTTCTGCTAGAATGTTTGTTGATAAGGTGGGTTTGATGTGTTAGGCATTACAATAACCACATTGACATGTCATTTATCTATGGATCCATCAATTACTCTTTTTTTTCCAATATCATGTTTTATCATTTGAGTGACCCCACTCTTATGTGTTTTCCTTATATATATTTATGACTCCATTGTTAATAAGTCCTTGATCTAGGCCCATGCCTTTCTCTTTGATGTCTTTTTATATTTACAAGTAGCTAATGTACATATGATGTATGAGCTTATGGTGTGTGTTGCTGATGAACATCTTGATGAGGTTTCATTCTGGTAAGGTGTGAGATATTCATGTTGTGAGGGTTTTACATCTATGTAAGAAGTCAATGGTTCTTTCACCTCTTTTCTATTTTGTGTAGGCTAAATCCATTATTGTTAGTTATGTTTCAACATGGTGAGCATATTGTGCAACACAAAATTTTAAAAGTTATGTGAATGTATTTACAATCCCATAGGGTATCTAATAGAATCACTTAAGGGTAAGGCCCCCAAGGCTTTTTGGGAAGAGACATATAAGAAAAATGCCATTGTGGACCACCTCCTAGAAATGCATGTTAAATTCTTTGATGTGTGACTAGATCCCCCTTCCCCTTGAAATTGTCAAATTTTTGGATTTAAAAGTATTTGGGGAAGCATGTCATTGTTATAGCCTTGTTGAATGGATATGGGTATACACTTTCAAACTTGAAGGCTTTAGAATCTATTCTATCCTTTAGTGCTTTGAGGATGCTCTTCATCTCTTGTCACTCTAGGTTTACAAGTGTTGTAGTTGGTGCCCCCAATTTTGGTGCCCTCAATGCATGGTATGTATTTGATACAGTAGGTGAGTATGGATGTGAGTATTGCAGTGGGTGAAATGTTGATTTCCTTGTTACCTAGATAGGGGTTGGAAGTTATTGAGGTGGTGGGTGGACATAATGTTGCACTTGTAGGGTGAATTGCTTCTAGTATTGTAGATGTTTCTATGGAGGATAGTTGTTTGATTATTTTATAAGTGGGTGACCTTTTGATTGTGCTTGTATATGTTGATGTTGTGATTACATTTATTATGGTTGTGGGGGTTGATATGTCAGTGAAATGGTTTAGGAAGCCACATTCTACCCAACATAGAATGAATGTGCTCCTACATAAGATGGTACTTGGGTGTTAAATGGCACAAAGTAATTCATATAAGGGACTTCCCCCATTTGTGGTTGTTGCTATGGCAGCATGTGTTGGTTACTTTCCAAGAGAGGCATGGAAAAATAACCAGTAATGGGAAAAAAATGATTTGTTCATGGAAGGGTTGGGGGTTGTTGGTGTGCTTGGAATATTAGCATGAAAGGATTTCTACTTGGGAGGGTTGCCGCCTTCCCTTTTGGTTGTGGTAATCCCCATGTGCCAAGTGGAAATAATGACATCGATAAGGATTTTGTTTCTTAGTTGGTTCATGAAAACCTCTAAGATTGATGCAATAGGTCTCAATTCATTCATCTATTAGGGAGGTGGCTCAGATATCACTAGGACGGTCTATGGACTGAGTTTTGTGCTTTCCACACCAATACTAGGATTTAGATCCATGTCTTTCTTCTTCATTTTATTTTTGTTTTTGTAATGCCCCACCAAGGGATCCAAAAGAATTAACCTAGAGTTTCACTAAGTTTGCTAAACATTTTTTTATATTAAAAGTAAGAATGTATAAGATACACATCAAACACATAGTAGCGGAAGCAATAACATGTAATCATCAACAAACATACATCACAAGTTACACCTTAAGGATCCCAAGACATTGAGTCACATTTAAATTTAATTAATTCTAAGTCTAACAACTACCACATCCACATGAAAGAATAATACAAAAGTCCAATGCCCACAATATACATTTGTTCCGAATGCCTCTTGGAAAATTAATTCGGAATGCTCAATCATCCACTGTACATGTCACAGGGTATGAAAGGCTTAAAAGAATATACATATGTAAAGATAAAGATACATCATCCTCAAATCCATGATACAAAGTACAGTAAAATAAATGAAACTAATAACATACTTGATACATCCATACATCCATAATGATAAAACATCTATCATAAAACACAACTAATCTAAGTGTGTGGTTCCTCCCAACCATCAATAACATCATTAGACCATCATGGGCCCTAGCCATCCCCCACGCGTAACATCCCAAGTCACCGAAGAGATCATCAGTAGTATAGTAATAGGGACATCACTCCTAAAACATACTACATTATATGCATAAAGAAATCTAACATGCTAGAATAAAGCATAAGATGATCCTCCAAAATAGAACACATCACCTAAACATTAAGAACAAGCATCCCAAGAAGCTCCAGCCATGGTAGCACCAAACGGATCTCAAATGGTAAGAGTAAAAGCACTACCACCCGACCGCGTGGAACCTAAATGGTCCACTCCCACCGCGCTGAGGAGATAGTCTCAAGTCCCAAACAAGGTATCAAAACACAAAACACAAATACTCTCTACGTCTAGGAAATCCTAAAAGTATACTAACTCAAAGGTTCCAACATAGAAAGACATCTAGACCCAGAGGCACCACAAAGACATGTAGGAAACCTACTATGCAAGTGGGAAAGTGTCATCGCAAAAGTCATGTAGAAGTTACTCGAGCAATCCCTTAGGAATCCTGGGTCCCTAGTGATCCTGCGGCCATTAATATCCTCTCCTACTAACGAGGCATACTATGGAATGCAAGGTCGCAACCAAGCGTTCTCTCTACCCCATCCTAGCCTATACTAGCACTCAAGGCATGGGAGAGAACATACAATTATCTTATTAGGTTAATTTAAGTCAATATTTAGGTGAGATGTTTTCACTTGTTAAAACAACTTACAATGGGTTACTCCAGGCAGCCTCTTAGGGCCCCGATCCCCATTGCAAGCCACTTCCCAACACTAAACATAGATAACCTACCCTAGGCTCATGAAATCACAAACCAAAGAATCATAATAAAATCACCTCAGTCCTATACAAGCAACTGAAAAACATCATAAAAGATAAGCCACAATAATTACATCAGTTCTTCATGAGCAACTGATAAGCATCAAATAATAATCATATGATCACAACAATTCCTTACCAGCAACCGAAGGCATCAATGATAAATCACAATATCCAATGGTTCTCCAACGAGCAACCAGAAGGTATCCCAATAATAAATCACAATACTGATCGAAGACTCCAAAATGGTCAAGTCAAAACATGTCACGACATGACATTATCAAGATCAAAACAAACACTTCAGTCCTCTCAAAGCGACTAGAAGGTAATCCAAGTATAACTGATCGAGACTCAAAAATGGTTATCAAATATAACTGATCGATGACTCAAAAATGGTTAAGTCAGGTATCTCAAATATATACACTTTAGCTTCACACCAGGAAACTGGAAAGTAATAACAAACAGTAATCACAAACATGTCATAGATCATATCGACACATCACTATGGTTGGGTTTCAAAAGATCGAGACCAAAACAACATATCATCTCAATCACATAATCCCCCGAGCCTCTAGTAACAACCTAAACTGGTCAACATCTAACAACCCCCAAGAACCCCAAATCATAGATAACAAAATAGTCACATAGAAAACAGAATCATCCCACAGTTGGGTTTGATTCAAAAACATGTGGTTGAATTAAGTGTAAGGTTCCAGTTTCCATTTTAATGTATGTTTCAAGTAAGTAAGTTTCATAGTTGACCCCTACAAATTAACCCAATCTTGTTCTTATCATAACATGACTTAAGAGTAATTATAATCATTTATTAAAATTATTAAAATAATAATTAATTGACTATTAAATAAAAATAATCTCATATCCTCTTAATAATAACTTAGTTAAAACTTGATTAAGATTTAACTTACTTAATGAAACCATTAATAATAATTGTTCATTATTAAACAACTATTAGTTCAATATAATATCCAAAATTATTTATTAACATCTCATAAATTAAAAGCCTTTTTAAATATTTAATATACATTAAATGACATAAGATTAACATTAAATAATGTATAATAATAAATAAATTTGATATAAACTAAATCACATATAACCTAAAAAACTTTATAAAACAATTTGTATAAAACTTAGCAAACGATTTACAAATCGTTGAGGGCTTGAAATTAATGATGGCGCTGTCAAAACAACTGCCCATTATGAAGGAAGCCGTGCGATTTAAAATCGTAGGCGGCCCCCACACGTGAATAGCCGTCGTAGAAAGGTAAGTGGGGTTGGGTTAATTACCCCGCCCCAAAACATATTTAATATTTTTTTTTTATTTTTTTAATTTTTTAATTTTTAAATATGTTTTTTTAAAATTTCGCTTAAGTATATAACTTAAGTTTTATTTAATAATTTTATTTATTTATTTTTATTTATATATATATATGTATATATATATATATATATATGTATATATATATATATATGTATATATATATATATGTATATATATATATATATGTATGTATATATATATATATGTATGTATATATATATATATGTATGTATATATATATATATGTATGTATATATATATATATGTATGTATATATATATATATGTATGTATATATATATATATGTATGTATATATATATATATGTATGTATATATATATATATGTATGTATATATATATATATATCTATGTATATATATATATATACATATATATATATATATATATATATATATTTAATAAAGATTTAAAATAAACAATTTCTCTTTCAATAAATTGCCATAATTATAATTTTACACATGTTATTTTTTTTTTTAAATATATTTAATTTATAATAATTGTTTTAACAATTCTCTTCCCCCTTATAAGTACAGATATATGTATATTTTATTATAATTATTTTTAATAAATAATTGTCATTTTAATCTGATAGAAAAGATAAATTGAACCATTCGAATTTTCAATTAAGAATTTTTATTCTCAAAATCAAACATTTTCCCAAATTTAAATTTCTCAATCCAATGTTAATTCAACCCAAATCTTGATTTAATCCAAATTCCCTTCTTACCTACGAATGAGGTTTTCTAAATAATTTTCCAATCTGGATTTATAGATGAAATCGAATAGCAAAAGATCTAGAATGAAGACATGATACATTCAAGGAGACAAGATTCTTACAATAACGAAGTAGATAGAACCTATTAAATTTCTTAAATCATTTAGGGGTCAAAATACCAGACCCTGCCTGAACCTGATGCTAACACGCAATCCCCAAAAATCTGTAAGAGAACTCGCTCCTCTTCAATAACTTTCTTCTGAAAATCTTTCCTAGAATTCTCCTTCTGAAATTTGCTTCCAAAAACTCTCTCCAAAATTCCTGTCTCCAAAATTCACGGTCCCCCAAAATCGTGTCCAATATCTGTCGTCCCTCTAAAATGAACCCACAAGTTGTGATAAAGAGTTTTCTCCTCAAATTGAGACACTTAATTGTGCGTTCACCCGAGAAGACTCTTTACTCAACTGAGTTAACTCTCAAATTAACTTTTATTATCTTTTCTTTATCTTTTAATGCACATTAAATGAATTATTAAGTAACTTTATTTAATATTCCACTTGACTTCTATTTTAAATTAATTTATTACTTTAATCTCATGTGCACTTTATGAAATTAAAATAACATTATTATTTCCTCTTACTTTATCTTTTAATTTATTTCTTTATTTTCAACACATGCTCGCATCATGCAATCTTACAACTTTTAATAATTAATATATTTTCACTTTTTACTTTATTTTAGAACTTAATTGATAAAATATTTAATTAACTTAAATAACAATAATATTTAGCATTTATTTAAAAATGAACTCTAAATATATTATTATTAAATTAAATAAATATTATAATGTTCTAAATTATCTTTAAACTTTTATCTCCAAATTTAATTCTTTTTA
This sequence comes from Cupressus sempervirens, assembly GCA_028749045.1. NCBI lineage: Eukaryota > Viridiplantae > Streptophyta > Pinopsida > Cupressales > Cupressaceae > Cupressus > Cupressus sempervirens. Next base: position 345,495,117 of record CM053784.1, read on the forward strand.
TTTAATTAATTTCTCAATTAATTAAATATTAAAATATCATAATAATCTTCTATTAAATTAAATCATTAATTAATCATTTTAATTAATTTCTTTTATATTTAAACTCATGCTTAGATCATGCGATCTAGAAACTTTTAATAATTTAATATCTTTTCCACTTTTAATTTATTTAAGAAACTTTAATTGATAAAATATTTATTAATTCAATTAATAATAATATTTAGCATCTATTTAAAAATGAACTCTAAATATATATTATTATTAAATTAAATAAATATTATCACATTCTAAAATTATACTTAAAATTTTTATCTCCAAATTTAATTCTTTTTATTTAATTAATTTCTCAATTAATTAAATATAATTAAATATTAAAATATCATAATAATTTTCTATTAAATTAAATCATTAATTAATCCTTTTAATTAAAATTAATTAATAGAAAATACATCAAGGACTCATAAAGCAACATACAAAAACCCATCATAGAAAAATACATACTAAATCAAACAAAAGGGTTATAATCACGAAATAACATCATTTGATGCATTCAGAGGGTACTTAACTCAGATACTTGCCCTAATTATCAATTAGGACAATTGGCTAAAGGGTTTAGGAATTGGACTTAAGAGTTTATCTCCCCTCTCTTACCATTGAGATAATGCGATAGGGTACGCTCATCCTGGCAATTCAGGGAAGTCGATACCCGGTACCTGCAACCTACATAAAAGCCACGCACGTACAAACACAATATTCTAATCTAAATAGACAATGGCAGGAAGTGGTGCATCGTGTAGATCCCGACTAGCAGGTGACTACGACTCCCTTCCTTAACCACATCAGAAACACCATACATAAAGAAAACAAACACGCACACCATACACATGCAGTATGGGGTAAGTATCCATAAGAAAACACATGTGATAATAAACCATCAATATCTGAAAACATTGTATAATCATCATGCATATATGAAATATAGAGTAAAAATCAACTGAATCTAAGACAATATCTGATAATCACCAAACAATACTACTAATCATTCAACATAAAATTAGCCTAAAAGAGTTTGACAAAAATAACAGAAATGCGAACTAGGGACAGGCACTACAGTTTTGATGTGTGGTGGATGGCATGAAATGATGATGCACCTAAGGGTGGTATGCAAGATGATGTGATAGGAATTGCAAAGTGCAAGATGAGTTCTAAGACCTTTTAAAGATGAGATAACATATAATCTATGATGCAAAGTATTTATTGAGATCTAAAGACTTCTAAAAAATGCAAAGGAATGAACATGTGATAATACAAAGGATGATGATGGAGGATTCTATCCCAAGGGATAAAATTGAAATGAGATGAGTGAAAAGTGTGTGAGGAAGAAGAAGATCTAATTTTAATAGCTCTAAGTTGTGAGTTGGATAAGATTACAAATAACTCCACTTTTTGTCTTATGTTATCAATCTTGCACTCCAACTCTTCTTGTAATGTGTTTTTAGTGCCTTATTTCTCAATTCAATCTATCCTACCAATCCTTGCCTATATGGAAAAATAACTGTATTGACAACTGATTGACAAGGGTGGTTAGTATGGGTAGGTATTGACAACTGAATATAATTGAGGATTTTTTTTTTTGTTTTACTTTGTATCTGTCGCAATTGTGACATCCACCACATGCATTGCGATGGGGTTGCTATAGCGACGATGCCATTTTCCGTCATAATTGTCTGGGTGTCCGTCGCAATTATGACATTGGCCACAAGAATTGCAATGGGGTTGTCGTAGCTACGATGACAACTGACATCACAATTTCCAGGGTTTCTATCATAATTGTGACATTAGCCACAAGAATTGTGATGGTGTTGATGTCACAATAAAGTGGTTGCATAGCGACGGATTGGCATCATAATTGTGATGGTGACAGATAGACGTTGTAATTTACAACTAAAAATAATGATGTCTATTACTGTCGCAATGGCAACACATTTCTATCGTAATTGTGACACATAGCCATCGCAAATCGATGCCAAATGTATTAGTGTCAGCTTCAGCAATAGATTGTGAAGTGCAACTCTATTTCTTGCTAGTCCATATAACTAGTCTCTTGTCTAAGAAAAATGATCCTCTACTGGTGCTCTTTCTATCATCAATGTTTCCAGCCCAATCTACATCAGTGTAGGCTCTCACTTCAAACTTTTCATTCTTCTTATAGTATAGACCAAATTCTTCTATTCCTTTCAGATATCTCATTATTCTCTTCACATCCATTAAATGATTCTCCTTGAGATTAGTAGAGAATCTTGCACCTATTGCTATAGATAATGCAATATCAGGTTTGCAATGTACTACATATTGCAATTCACCAATCATAGACCTGTACATGGTTTGGTTCACTTCAATAGAATCATTATTATTTAACAACTTATGTCCTATCACCATATGTGTACTTATTGGTTTGGAATCCTCTAATCCAAAAAAATTCAATATCTCCTTGGCATGCTTTGATTGAGTGATGTATATACCATACTTCATATAACATATTTGCAAACTCACAAAAAAATTGTTTTCTCCAAACATAGACATTTCAAATTCTTACTTCATCTGATTTGTAAAATCCTTACATAAAGCATCCTAACCTCCAAATATGATATCATCAAAAAATATTTCAAACTTTCCTTTCTCTTTCTTTATAAAAAAATTTATGTTATCATTAATCCTTTCAAATCAAATCTTCACAAGATAATTATGAAGTTTCTCATACTATCCTCTAGGTGCTTGTTTCAAACCATATAGAGCTTTGTGCAATCTACATACCATATTCTTATTGTTAATATTAACAAAACCTTTTGGTTATTCTATGTAAACCTCTTCCTCTAATATACCATTGAGAAGTGTAGATTTAACATCCATTTGATAAACTTTGAAACCTTTGTATGCAATATAAGCAAGTAGAGTTCTTACTCCTTCCAATCTAGCAATAGGGGCAAATGTCTCTCCATAGTCAATTCCTTCTTCTTGTGCATATCCCTTGAAAATTAATCTTGCTTTGTTTCTTGTAACTTCACCATTCTCATCTATCTTTCTTCTGAATACCCACTTGGTGCCAATCACATTCTCATCTTTGTGTCTAGGAACTAGACTCCATGTTTTTTTCTTCTCTATTTGTTCAATCTCTTCTTCCATGGCTTTGTGCTAGAGTTAGCATCTTCTAGTGCATCTCTTACTGATTTGGGCTCCTTCATGTTTAGTAAATATGATTTACTTCTCAATCTATTTCTTGTCATTAGCCTAGCATCTTTATCTCCAATTATTTGAGTAGTAGGATGATGTCTTTTGACATACTTAGACAATCTTGGTTCAGCTCTTGTTTCTTCATTTTTTTTTTCAACTTCAAAATCGTTATGTATATCTTTGTTAGGCATGTCAACATCTCTTTCATGTGTACTAACCTCAAAATTAGAATGTGCATCCACTTCATTTTGTAACTTGGCATTTGAATGCAACTTGACATTCATAGGATGTAAATCACTAGTCACTGAAACTTACTGTTGGTTTGAAACTTTATTTTCAACATCTTCTTTACAAAACATTCCTTCATAATAGTATACAAATGATTTGTATTCTTCTAGCTTTTTCATAGATTCAGCCTTGTGTATATTCATCAAAATTCACATTTTCACTTTCCACAATTTTGTTAGTGTTAGTATTCAAACACTTATAAGCTTTACTTCTTGTGGAGTATGCTAGGAATATACCTTCTTCACTTTTTGCATCAAGCTTTCCATTCCTAACATCTTTAAGAATGTAACACTTACTTTCAAATACCTTAAAGTATTTTACATTGGGTGGATTTCCATACCATATTTTAAAAGGTGTTGAATGAGTACCTTTCTTGATTTGCATGTGGTTTGAGGTATAGACAACAGTACTTACAGCTTCTCTCCAGTATTTCAAAGAAAAATTCTTCTCCACCATGAGTGTTCTAGCATATTCTATTATAGATATATTTCTCTTTTTAGCTATTCTATTTTGTGGAGGGGTCCTAGGAGCAGATGTCTATCTTTTGATTCCTTTATCATTGCATAATATTTCAAATTCACTTGATGTAAATTCTCCTCCTCTATCAGATCTCAAACATTTTAGACTTTTACCTGTTTCCTTCTCAACTCTTGCCAAGTACCACTTAAGCATTTCAAAATCATTAGATTTCTATTTCAGAAACATAACTGTCATCATCCTAGAATAATCATCAACAAATAACATTATGTACTTATCTCCCTTGTAGCTTTGTACTTCAATCAGTCAACACAAGTCAGTATGAGCAATCTCTAGTATTCCTTTAGAGGTATAAGTTTTACTCTTAAAACTTGACTTTGTCATTTTGCCTAGCTGATATTGTTTGCACACTACATTATCAAGCTTCTTCAACTTAGGCAAATCTCTAACTTTCTTCATGTTACTGATACTAACCAAGTTATCAAAATTAACATGACATAACCTTTTGTGCCAAAGCCATACATCATCAAATTTTGCAACAATACAAGTAGCATCCTCTATATCAAGATTAAATAGATTGCTTCTAGTTTGATCACATTTTCCAATCAGTTCCACATCTATGTCATATCTCTTAGCAATCTTATTTTCAAATTCAACTTTGCATCCCAAATTTTTCAATTTTGAAACACTCAACAAGTTATAGTTTAATCCTTCAACATAGTAAACATTGTCACATGAAATCTTACTTGTGAGTTTGATAGAACCTTTTCCTTCTATCAAACATGGTGCATCATTACCAAATCTTACACTATTTCCATCATAATAATTTAAGGTATTGAACTTACTTTTTTCTCTAGTCATATGATGTGAGCATCCATTGTCAATGATCCATCTATCATTTTTGTTCACACAAGTCACAACTATAGTTGCCTCATCTTCATCATATAATTCCTTCATTGCAACATACACCACTTCATCGTCATGTTCATCAGAATCATCCCTTGTTTCCTCTTTAGAAATATAGCATGACTTCTTGCCTTTATCTTTGTAATCTTTGTTGTCATCTTCTCCTATGATCTTGTACTTATCACCACCTTTGTAGTTCTTCTGTGTACATCTTGTAGCAATATGACCAACCTCATTATAATTGAAAAAAATGATGGATAACTTACCTTTGAACTTTTCTTTACCTTTTTGGAATCTTTTTTCCAATAGTGCTTCTAGTTGTTCGACATCTTCCTCACCCATATCATTGTCACTAGATACATATTTTATCTTTATCTTCTTCTTCTGCTTCACTTCATCAGAATCTTTCAATAACAACTTAGCTTTGAAAGCAAATTCAAGACTCTTAGGTTTGTAATTATCAAAGTTAGATAGCTCAAAAGTAGTGAGTGTGCCTACTAGACCTTCAAGGGTTAGATTATTTCCTAGAATACATCTTAGTTCTTGAATTGTAGAAAATCTAATAGTATAAATAGGTGATAGTGTTCTCAAGACTTTGTTTAACACAATATCATCATCTATCTAACCAATAGCTCCTTTTATTTCACTATCAACTTCTTTTATTCTAGCAACATATTAAGCAATATTCTCACCTTCTTCCATCAAACTTACCTCTTAGACTTTCAAATTTGGCTCTTTGAACAATTTTGTCTCCTCCATAGATGGTGGCTAGGTCATCACACACTTTCTTTGCACTTTCAAGACATTTGATATCATCAAATTTGACATAGCTTAGGGTAGAGGCAATCTCCAACATCACCTAATTGTGTTAATTCTTCTTCTTCATATCTTTAGTAGCTAGAACTCCAACTGGATCAACATGCTCCATAGAAATGGTAGATTGTACATGATATTTTTTAGACATCTTTGTGCATGATGGTAGTTATCTCTATTGAGCTTGGGTACTTCTCTTTTAGACATCTTGATATTTTTTCTTCTAGTACCTTAAAACTAGTCCTCTTAAGTAGATGGATTTGATACCAATTGTTAGAATACTTTAGAATAACTGAGGGGGTGAATTAATTATCCAAGGTCTTGATATATAAATAAAACTTTTCACAGCTTAGTGAACCCATTCATATACATGTATACATCCATAAGATTATGCAATCACTAAAACTTGTAGGTTACTATCAAAGGGTAAGTGCACAAAGTTGTGGTGCCAAAAGGGGGGTATAAGTGGACACCTTTTTCTTGAAATCAGCAAATTTTGGACTTCAACAAGAATTTGAAGATAGTTACGCTGAAAATTTTAAGATATGACAAAAACAAAAGTCGTAGTCCTTTGAATCTAGTTTCTAAACTACTAATTTTTTTTCAAAATGGTTTAGTTTTAGGTCCTCAAAAAAGTGGGCCACAGAAAGTGGTACTGTTTATTGCAAAAAAACATAACATAGTACAAAGTGTGGCCCCCCTAAAATTTTAAATTTTTTTTTGAAATTCTTTAATCGCTCCAGTCAAAAGTTACCTAACACTATGTAGTTTATCCCAGATTTTTTGGGTAATTTTATAATGTGTATTTTTTTTTTAATGAATTTTTTAATTAGACCCATCCCAAAAACATGAAATATCTATGTGCTCCCCCTAGAGATGATTGAAAACTAATCTAAAATCAAAACTTCTTTTTTTCAAAGTGTGTAGAATGGAGTCTAGTTTCTAAAAAACTAAGTTGTTACAAAATTCGATGAATGAGCTAAAATCTACAGCCTAATTAGTACATGGTGGTTTTTGACAAAAAATGAACATACATTCAAAAGAAATTATAGTTGAAAGACTTAAAATAGTTCAAATTAAAAATAAATTATATGGTTAGATAGCTAACACAGAGACCTATAATGTTATGTAACCTGATCTTATCGATACCCAACCATGAGGAATCTTGAAGGGGAGCACACAAGAAAAATCAATCATTTTCTGTATGTTTGTTGGAAAACACGTCTCAGACCTGTTTATAAACTCCAAACCTTTGGGTTGGATCTCCAAGGCAAAACCAAGCCTTAGGCTTGGTTTTAATGCAAAGCTTTGAATAGCGTGCGTGCCCTACAGCGCGTGGGCCCTATAGCGCGCACGCGCTATTAAAATGCTATTGAATTCGAGGTAGTGCACACGCACTATAGTGCGCATGCACTATAGTGCGCACGCACTATTAAGACCTAAATTGCAAACCAAAACCAAGAGAGAGCTAGGGGGGTGGGGTGAGGGAATGGCTATTTGTGTGTGTGAGAGAGATAGAGAGAAAGTAGGGGATGGGAGAGGGGAGAGAGGAAGTGAGAAAGAGTAGGGGTGGCAGAGAGAGTATAGGATGGGAGATAGAGGAAATGTGAGAGAGTAGGGGTGGCAAAGAGAGTACAAGATGCAAGAGAGAGGAAGTGTGAGAGAGAGAGTAGAGGTGGAAAAGAGAGAGTACGGGATGGGGGAGAGAGATTGAAAGTAGGGGATGGGAGAGAGAGGAAGTGTGAGAGAGAGTACAAGTTGGGAGAAAAAGATTGAGAGTAGGGGATGGGGGAGAGAGAGAGTAGGTGGTGGGAGACGAAGTGGGAGAGGAAGAGCGAGAGAGAGGAGGATGGGAGTGCATGTGTATGAAAGAGAGAGAGTAGGGAATGGGAGAGGGGGAAGATAGAGTAGCTTGAGAGAGAGTAGGGGATGGAAGAGAGAGTAGGCGATGGGAGAGGGAGTGGGAGAGGGAGAGAGAGAGAGAGGGGGGATGGAAATGTGTGTAAGAGAGAAAGAGAGAGAGTGTGAAAATGTGAGAGAGGGTAGGGGGTAGCAGAGAGAGAGAGTAGAGAGGGAGAGAGTGAGAGTGAGTGAGAGAGAGAGAGAGAGAGAGAGAGAGAGAGGGAGTGAGTGAGAGTAGGCAGTGGGAGAGGGAGAGCGAGTGAGAGAAAAAGTAGAGGATGGGAGAGGAGAGAGGGGGGATGGGTGTGTGTAAAAGAGAGAGAGTAGGGAATGAGAGAGGGGAGAGAGAGATAGAGAGAGTAGGGGATTGGATAGAAAGAGAGTAGGCAATGGCAGAGGGAGTGGGAGAGGGAGAGAGAGGGGGAATGAAAGTGTGTGTAAGAGAGAAAGTAGGGGATGGGAGAGAGTGTGAGAGTGTGAGAGAGAGTAGGGGTGGCAAAGAGAGAGAGTGAGGGTAGGGGATGGGAGAGAGAGGGAGAGAGTGAGAGAGAGAGAGATAGTAGGTGATGGGAGAGGGAGTGGGAGGGAGAGAGAGAGAGGGGGAATGGAAGTGTGTAAGAGAGATAGAGTTGGGGATGGGAGAGAGTAGGCAATGGGAGAGGGAGTGTGAGAGAGAGAGGGGGGGGGGGGAATGGGAATGTGTATAAGAGAGATAGAGTAGGGGATGGGAGAGAGTGTGAGAGTTTGAGAGAGATTAGGGGGTGGTAGAGAGAGCTTGTATAGGATGGGGGTGAGAGAGAGAGAGAGAGAGAGAGAGAGAGAGAGAGAGTGTGAGAGAGAGTAGGGAATGGAAGAGAGAGAGTGAGAGTAATGGATGGGAGAGAGAAAGTAAAGAGGGAAAGAGAGTACTTTAGAGAGAGAGATAGTAGGTGGTGCAAGAGGGAGTGGGAGAGGGAGAGAGAGGGGGGATGAGAGTGTGTGTGAAAAATCTAGAGAGTAGGGGATGGGAGTGTGTGTCTATGAAAGAGAGAGTAGGAGATGGGAGAGGGGAGAGAGAGAGTAGGGATGGGGGAGAGAAAGTAGGCAGTGGGAGAGGGAGAGAGAGAGGGGGAATGGGAATGTGTGTAAGAGAGACAAAGTAGGGGATGGGAGAGAGTGTGAGAGTGTGAGAGAGAGTAGGTGGTGGCTGAGAGAGCTCGTACGGGATGGGAGAGAGAGAGTGAGATTAGGGGATGGGAGTGTGAGAGAGAGTAGGGGATGGGAGAGAGAGAGAGAGAGTGAGAGTAAGGGATGGGATGGGAGAGAGAGAGAGAGTAGAGAGGGAGAGAGAGAACTTGAGAGAGAGAGATCTAGTAGGTGGTAGGAGAGGGAGAGGGAGAGAGATAGGGGGGATGGGAGTGTGCGTGATAGATGTAGAGAGTAGGGGATGGGAGAGAAGAGAGTGGGGGGATAAGAGTGTGTGTGTCTATGAAAGAGAGAGAGTAGAGGATGGAAGAGAGTGTGAGAGTGTGAGAGAGAGTAGGGGGTGGTAGAGAGAGAGTACAGGATGGGAGAGACAGAGTGAAAGGATGGGAGAGATAGAGTGAAAGGATGGGAGAGAGTGAGAGAGAGAGAGTAGGGGGCGGCAGAGAGAGAGAGAGTATGGGATGGGAGAGACAGAGTGAAAGGATGGGAGAGAGTGTGAGAGAGAGTAGGGGATGGGAGAGAGAGTGAGAGAGAGTTGGGAATGGGAGAGAGAGAGAGTAAGAGTAGGGGATGGGAGAGAGAGAGTAGAGAGGGAGAGAGAGAGAACTTGAGAGAGAGAGATAGTAGGTGACCTGGGAGAGGGAGTGGGAGAGGAGGAGAGAGAGAGATGGGAGTGCGTGTGACAAATCTAGAGAGTAGGGGATGGGAGAGAAGAGAGAGGGGGATGGGAGTGTGAGTGTGAGTGTGTGTGTGTGTGTGTGTGTGAAAGAGAGAGAGTAGGGGATAGGAGAGAGTGTGAGAGTGTGAGAGAGAGTAGGGGGTGGCAAAGAGAGAGTACGAGATGGGAGAGACAGAGTGAAAGGATGGGAAAGAGTGTGGGAGAGAGTAGGAGGTGGCACAGAGAGAGAGTACAAGATGAGAGAGACAGAGTGAAAGGATGAGAGAGAGTGTCAGAGAGAGTAGGGGATGGGAGAGAGTGTGAGAGAGAGTTGGGGATTGGAGAGAGAGAGAGTAAGAGTAGGGGATGGGAGAGAGAGAGAGAGAGTAGAGAGGGAGAGAGAGCTTGAGAGAGAGAGAGATAGTAGGTGGTGGGAGAGGGAGTGGGAGAGGAGGAGAGAGAGGGATGGGAGTGCGTGTGAGCGATCTAGAGAGTAAGGGATGGGAGAGGGGAGAGAGAGGGGGGGATGGGAGTGTGTATCTACAAAAGAGAGAGTTTAGGGGATGGGAGAGGGGAGAGAGAGAGTAGCCCAAGAGAGAGAGAGAGAGTAGCGGATGGGAGAGAGGGGAGGATGGGAGTGTGTGTAAGAGAGAGTAGGGGATGGGAGAGAGTGTGAGAGAGAGTAGGAGGTGGCAGAGAGATAAAATGGGATGAGGGAGAGAGAGAGAGAGTGAGAGTAGGGGATGGGAGAGAGTGTGAGAGAGTAGGGAGAGGGAGATAGAGAGAGAAGGATAGGAGTGCATGTGAAAAATCTAGAGAGTAGGAGATGGGAGAGAAGAGAGAGGGGGGATGGGAGTGTGTGTGTGTGTGTGTGTGTTTGTCTATGAAAGAGAGAGAGTAGGGGATGGGAGAGAGTGTGAGAGTGTGAGACAGAGTAGGGGGTGGAAAAGAGAGAGTACGAGATGGGAGAGACAGAGTGAAAGGATGGGAAAGAGTGTGAGAGAGAGTAGGAGGTGGCAGAGAGAGAGAGAGAGAGAGTACGAGATGAGAGAGATAGAGTGAAAGGATGAGAGAGAGAGTGTGAGAGAGAGTTGGGGATTGGAGAGAGAGAGAGTAAGAGTAGGGGATGGGAGAGAGAGAGTAGAGAGGGGGAGAGAGAGAGATAGTAGGTGGTGGGAGAGGGGAGAGGGAGAGAGAGAGAGCAGCCCAAGAGAGAGAGAGAGTAGCAGATGGGAGAGAGGGGCAGATGCGAGTGTGTGTAAGAGAGAGTAGGGGAAGGGAGAGAGTGTGAGAGAGAGTAGGAGGTGGCAGAGAGAGAGAATGGGATGGGAGACAGAGAGAGTGAGAGTAGGGGATGGGAGAGAGTGTGTGAGAGAGAGTAGGGGATGGGAGAGAGAGAGTAGAGAGTAGGGGATGGGAGAGGAGACACAGAGGGGGATGGGAGTGTGTATCTATAAAAGAGAGAGTTTAGGGGATGGGAGAGAGAGAGTAGTAGATGTGAGAGTGTGAGAGAGAGTAGGGAGATGGGGGAGAGAGAGAGAGAGAGAGAGAGAGTAAGAAGTGGGAGAGGGAGGATGGGAGTGTGTATGAGAGATCTAAAGAGTAGGGGATGGGAGAGGAGAGAGGGTGAGAGAGATAGAGAGAGTAGGCAGTGGGAGAGGGAGAGCGAGAGAGAGTAAAGGATGGGAGAGGGGAGAGAGAGAGTGTGTAGGGGATGGGAGAGGGGAGAGAGAGTAGGAAGAGAGAGAGAGTAGGGAGAGAGAGAGAGTAGGGAGGGTGGAGAGTGATGTGTTCTCACATAGTGTGTACACACTATAGTACATACGCACTATAGCGCGTACGCACTATGTGAAATCACCTAAAAATGGTCAAAAAGAAACTTTGGGGCCCATTTCATTCATTCTATGCTTTTGTTCTATTCTGCACTCTGTTATCCCGACAGAAATTGCGGGTTTCAACACATCAAACACTCTTTCAAGGTGGCAAACACTATTTCAAGCTAACAAACACTATTTCAAGGTGGCAAACACTTTTGGAAGCTAGCAAACACCAAATTCAATCATTGGATACACGATTTGAAGACTTTTTGAATATTCCTTGTATAGAAAAGGTTAGTGCAATCTATTTTAAATATTGTTTGTTGATATATAGATACAAATTTGATTATAATTTGACATGTTGTTTAATATATAGTGAATTCATTGAAATTTTGTATGTTTCAATGAAATATTATTTCGAAATGGTTAGAAATTTGACAAGTCATTTTATATATATATTGTGTATTAATTCAAATAATTATAATTTTTATATGTATTTAAATAATTTGTAATTTACACATTTTAAGTAATTCAAATATTTGAATAATTTGACATGTAGAAATCATCATCATGCCAAGGAAGAAACCAAAAAATCAAACAAATGAAGATAGGGAGAGAGATTTGGCAATTGAAAGAGATAAAATGAAATTACTACGTGAGCAAAGAAAATTGCAAAGCAATAATGAAGAATTGACTTTCGAAGAGGATCAAGAACCACCGGTACCAAGAAACAAAGAGGAAGAATTGGAAAGACAAAGAGAACGAATGAGATTGTTACGCTCAAGAAGACAATTGAATTGTGAAGCTACACCATCTTCTAATGTTGGAGTCATATCGTCTGCTACACCATCTTCCAATGTTGAAGTCATATCATCCTCTCATGTTGAAGAGACACCAATTTGTAGATCCGACGATATACACACTCCATCATGCACATCAAGTAGGTGATATTCCATCTTTTGCATCTTATTGCCAAGGCACATCATCTTCGGTTCAAGGTATGCAATACACTCAACCTTATGTTGATGTTCAAAATGTTGAGAGAATTGAAGAGATTATAACACCTTCTAGAATTCGTTTTAGAAGACCAAAATATTTGATTGATATTGATAGTAACATTTTGAAATCAATGCTTGACAAGATTAGCAAGTGTACTTGTCAAAGAAAAGTTAATCGTATGTGGAGATTATTTTTTGATAAATTAAATATTACAGGTCAATGCCAATTATTTGTTGAAATGATGAGGAATTTAAAATTTAGGCCTATCATGAAGATTCTTGGGCTAAGAACAATGGATGATTCAAATGAAAAAAATATTGTAAAGAATCTAATGAATGCTTATGACAAAGTGGGTTCTAAATCACGCACCAAAGATAGTAATATCGCAAGACGAGTACTTACATCGACAATAGTAAGTAGCCAAATGAAGAAAGCTCAACTCATGAGAAAGACAAGCAAAACATTAAAAATTGGTACTTGAGGCAATACTTGAGACATTAAAATGTCGAGCAGATCTAGTTGGCTCATTAGATTGAATAAAGAGAGAGGGAGAGAGAGAAAGAGTGATCAACTGGATCCAAATACATTGTTGCAACCTCTTCCCCAAGACTGTCCACTGGCTGGTCCAGGTTTTCTAGTTGGGCATTTTTAGGTGCAATTGTACCTAGTCCCTTCATATTTTGTCCATAACTCCTCAACAAAGTGTTAATTAGTTCATCTAATAAGCCATTGATTTTTAGGAAGGACTCAATAGTGATTTCCTCCCCCTCGCTTTACAACTCATCAATATTTGCATCATCTACAGTAGTTGTTTCTTCTGATCCACTACTTGTGGGTTGTGGTTTAGATCCCTATTTTCCATCCTCGTCAACAATGAAGCACTTTCTTGGGCCTATATCATTCACTAAAACTCCCTATTCAAAGACCATATCCCTATCCTATGGAAACCACTCATTATATTATTGGGTGTAAGTGCCAAATTGGAGGCTTTGCTGGATAACATTCCTAACTCCTCACGACCAATATTGATTTGAGGGTTCCTAGCCAACCACACATTCCAAATATGTTTTAAGTAAGATTTTAATGGTGAGAAAAAACTAACATCCAATGATTGACACCTATAGATGGTATACGCTACAAGTGACACACAATCTATGCCCAACTTCTTTGCTTTATCAATTATTTTCCATGTCATATGGATTCCATGATCATCAAATACTAGAAGACACCTTTTTGAGAGAAACACCCCACATGGAATTGTTCTTACAAAGTGGTCTAGCCAATTCAAGAATAATTATTTCATCATCCATCCATGTACTTGGAATGCCATGCAGGCCTTGAGATCATAATTGAAAATGTAGTTTTTTATATGTCTCTTAGCCTTGAACAAATAAAAATTGGAATTCTCTAACCAACAGTAATGTAAGGAGACCCACCCTGCTAGTTTAGGCCACTATGCCCAAACTAACCAATGACTTCTTCTGATCCTATAGGGTTTCTTCCTGACCCTATTCCCAAGAGGATATCTCCCAACTATCCCCTTCCCTAGGATCTATGCACACCAATTGATTATGTCAACTTCAATCACCCCAATATTCAAATGAAGGCATTTTCTCTCTACTAGGAAAAATTGGGCACAAACCCCAATGCAATATCTAGGGTTATTATATGGTCCTCAACTTGTTATTTCCAAACTCTCCTAATCATCACAAGACTCCACTCACCAACCCAAATCATAGATGTCCTTTTCTTTCTTACTTGACCTACTAGGTCTAGAGCCCCAATTAGGCCAAAATTTTCAAACTCACTAGGTGCTCTTGCACCATTCTCCCCATGTGACAAAGAACTCATGGTGGATAAATTTGAAGGAATTTTGTAAGAATACCTTTCTTTCCAAAATCACTCTCATCTATCCATCTTACTTCAGATTCTGGTTGATCCTTCCATTTGATAAGATGCTCCATATAAGTGCCATGACAAGTCTTCTTCTTGATTCTTGAATCCATAACCTTTTCAGCTTTTGGCTGAGATTATAATGGGATAGTGACTTCTTCAACCTTTGATTTTTTTTGTCCTTCTATGAATGTAGGCCCTTTATTGAACTTAGTCCTTGACATTAAAGATAAGGCAAATTTCCAAGTTTGGTGGGAGTTCTATTTTGTCGGCATTAGAACCATAATTTGCAAGTACCTTACAAGGTCCTATCCTATGCATTTGTAGCTTGGTTGGAACACCCTATGCAAATACCAAAACTCATCCTTGGCATCATATCATGGCCTCAAAACCTTGGATCATCTCAAAACATCTCATCTAACATGTTCCAACTCCTTGCACACTCTCAGCAACTCATCTCTTACACTTTCTCAATTTTGCCTCTTCTAGGCTTGTTCCAACTAGCCCTTGCAAGTCACTAATTTGTTGTTTTCTCCAAAATTTTCCACAAAACTTCCTAAACTATTGGGTGATTAAAATACCCTTTTCCTCACTCTAAAATATACTCTAAAACCAACTACACTTGTTTTGTAAAATATCACTCAAAACTGGCTATTTCATTCTGCCAACTAGGCCTAGTTTGAGGCCATTTACAAAGAAACTCACAATCCCTTGACTTTTGGAACTCCCATGACCCAAAAAAGTCTTAAGACACGACTCAAATGCAAGGATTCTTCTATTTTTTTGGTCTCATGATCAACTTTACAATGGTTTTTACAAAACCCTCCTTTCTAGCCCCTTTACCCTAGGGCTTTCTAGAACTCTTACTTTGCAACATCTCTAGAACCCCAAAATGGTTCAAAAACCTTCACTTTGGTTATATTAGATGACTTCAAACATAAAATGCAACTCTTGTTTGGAGAAAACACTAAATCCACCTTGGGAGCAATCACATACCCCTTTTTATGCACTCAAATTTTAGGGAAAACTATGCAAATACTTCTTAAATGGTTTCAAAACTTGACTTTTTGGATGGAAATGGTTATTATAAACTCAAACCAACAAGAAAAATCCCAAACTTGAGGTTTCTCAACACTCAACAATCAAATTTCAAAATTGTTACTAGCACTTACTACTAGGACAATTTCTAGTTTTAACGGTCAAACTCCCAAACCATACAAAGGACCCCCCGCTATTTTTGCATTTTTAAACCCTCTTTTTGGAGACCTACAATAACCTCTCTCACTTTTTGGATATCACACTCCGTTTTCATTTTACGACGCCATCTCGGGTGATGCTGAAACTTGCAATGTCGGCTAGTACAAAGTTGGCAACTGCCAAATCTCTCTCACCTTTCCTCGTGGGATCAAAATATCTACTCTATTAGCTCTGCATGGCTGGGTAAACCCTATCCCCAACCTCGTCCTATCTCCTTCAGTGCTCAGACGTTCTCAAGCACGCCAATCTAGAATGTCCCCAAGGGTCACTAAATGCCATAGGGCTGCAATCTTTGACGGGGCATATCTTGGAGCTCGTGCGAGGTATGGATGAAATTCTAGTTCCTACATGACCGTGTTTCAGAGACCTACAATAACCTCTCTCACTTTTTGGAGATCACACTCCATTTTTGTTTTACAATGCCATCTCGGGTGATGTTGAAACTTGCAGTGTGGGCCAGTACAAAGTTGCCAACTGCCAAATCTTTCTCACCTTTCGTCATGGGATCAAATTGTCTGCTCTGTTAGCTTTGGGTGGCTGGGTAAACCCTATCCCTAACCTTGTCCTATCCCCTTCAGTGCTCAAACGTTCTCAGGCATGCCAATCCGGAATGTCCCCAAGGGTCACTAAATGCCATAGGGTTGTGATCTTTGACGGGGCATATCTCAAAGCTCGTGTAAGGTATGGATGTGATTCTAGTTCCTACAAGACCGTGTTGTAGAGACCTACAATAACCTCTCTCACTTTTTGGAGATCACATTCTGTTTTCATTTTACAACGCCATCTCGAGTGATGCTGAAACTTGTAGTGTTGGCCAGTACAAAGTTGCCAACTGCCAAATCTCTCTCATCTTTCGTCGTGGGATCAAACTGTCTGCTCCATTAGCTCTGAGTGGTCGGGTAAACCCTATCCCCAACCTTGTCTTGTCCCCTTCAATGCTTGAATGTTCTTAGGCACGCCGAATCCGAATGTCCCTAAGGGTCACTAAATGCCACAGGGCTGTGATCTTTGACGGGGCATATCTCAGAGCTCGTGAGAGATATGTATGAAATTCCAATTCCTATAGGACCATGTTGCAGAGACCTACAATAACCTCTCTCACTTTTTGGAGATCACATTCCATTTTCATTCTACAATGCCATCTTGGGTGATGTTGAAACTTGTAGTGTTGGCCAGTACAAAGTTGCCAACTACCAAATATCTCTCATCTTTCGTCGTGGGATCAAACTGTCTACTCCATTAGCTCCGAGTGGTCGGGTAAACCCTATCCCCAACCTCTTCCTGTCCCTTTCAGTGCTCAAACGTTCTCAGGCATGCTAAACCAGAATGTCCCTAAGGGTCACTAAATGCCATAGGGCTGCGATCTTTGATGGGGCATATCTCAAAGCTCGTGCAAGGTATGGATACGATTTTAGTTCCTACAGGACCGTGTTGTAGAGACCTACAATAACCTCTCTCACTTTTTGGAGATCACATTCCATTTTCATTTTACAATGCCATCTTAGGTGATGCTGAAACTTGTAGTGTTGGCCAATACAAAGTTGCCAACTGCCAAATCTCTCTCATCTTTCATCGTGGGATCAAACTATCTACTCCATTAGCTCCGGGTGGCCGGGTAAACCCTATCCCCAACCTTGTCTTGTCCCCTTCAGTGCTCGAACGTTCTCAGGCATGCCGAACCAAAATGTCCCTAAGGGTCAATAAATGCCACAAGGTTGCGATCTTTGATGGGGCATTGTTGGGCCCATTTGCCGTTGCACCAAAAGCCATGACTGTTAGTGAACATGGAACACCACATAATTAACCACCTGTGGGCAGGGGAGCGTGTCGCATCACCCAACAATCTCCCCCTCGACGCGCATACTAGGTGCTTACGCGGGTCGGGAAGGCACCGGGGAGATTTGAATCCATGACCAAGCCAAAACCAGGCTCTGATACCAATTGTAGGGCCCATTTGTCATTGCACCAAAAGCCATGATTGTACCTGGTAACAACATTTCATCCCTTCTACATGAAGATAAAATCATGTGACTTAGGGCATAGACAACCCAAATCCAAGCCACCAATCTGAATATGCATCAATAATGAAAGATCAATGGGCAAAGACAACCCATAACCAAGCCATAAATGCATTCTGTAAGTATAGACCGCTTACAACACTGCACAACTTGTAGATCCAACAAGTCATCATACATATCCAAATCTAAACACTGATAACTATATCATCATGAGACCAATTTGAAATATGAACTGAGTATACAATGACATCAAAACTTAAATCTCCAATGCCATAAACTCACAATGTTACCAGAGTCAAAATATATCTATAAACTATTCAGATCAATATATCAACAAATAAATCATGCCAAACCTGCACCAAATCTGAACCAATGTGTAGAGCTCTCCAAGAGCTTTTTGTTGACTACTTGAAGTCCAAAATTTGACTCCGTATGCCCAAGTTATGCCCTAATTCATGCTCAAAATAAATAACATCTGACTTTAGGGCTCTGAAAACCTTAGAAAATTTTAAAATCATAGAACCAAACCTACACCATGTTGTAGTTCTCTAAATTAGCTTTCCAATGCCTATAAGAACTTTGAAATCCGATATTCTGAGAGAAAGTTATGGCCATTTTACTAAGATAGTCTTTTTACCATTTTCAGTACGATTTTTCATTTTTTATTTTTTTAGTGACGAAAATTCTGACGGGATTAAACTTGATGGCCATCATGGGCTGAAACCAAAAAACTCTTTCATTTCCTCTAAACATGGCCAAACTAGGGCATATTATATATCAAAATTTATGGAAATGTTGACCCGGATCCAATGGTGAGGTCTGTTTTTACCCAGGAGGTCATTTATGCAAGCTATCCCCCAAAACCCTCATTTTAAATGAAACATCCGAAAAATCTTTTTGTCCAACAATTTCACATGCCCAAATCTTTTAACATCCCATCATAACAGTAAACCCAAATCCCTTAGATCTGCAATAATTATTCATATATCTTGCCCTTTTCTTTTATCATCTCATGCATTCCCATGGATTCAATCTAGGGTTACAATAATAAAACCATAGCTCTGATACCACTTGTTGGGCCCATTTGCCATTGCAACAAAAGCCATGACTGTTAGTGAACATGGAACACCACATAATTAACCACCTGTGGACAGGGGAGCGCATCGCATCACTCAACAGGCATATCTAAGAGCTCGTGCGAGATATGGATGAGATTCCAATTCCTACAGGACTGTGTTGTAGAGACCTACAATAATGTCTCTCACTTTTTGGAGATCACATTCCATTTTCATTCTACAATGCCATCTCGGGTGATGCTGAAACTTGTAGTGTTGGCCTGTACAAAGTTGCCAACTACCAAATCTCTCTCATCTTTCGTCATGGGATCAAACTGTCTGCTCCATTAGCTTTGGGTGGCCGAGTAAACCCTATCCCCAACCTCTTCATGTCCCCTTCAGTGCTCGAACGTTCTCAGGTACGCTGAACTAGAATATCCCTAAGGGTCACTAAATGCCACAGGGTTGCGATCTTTGATGAGGCATATCTATGGGCTGTCAATACTTTGACTATACTTTAAGTCAACGATTATCAATATGTGAAAAAATGGAACTTCTTGTATTTTGAAGTACTGAGAAGATGGCCTTGCCCTTCCCCAAGAGTTTCAGAAATGGGAGACATTAGGTAAGAGAGTGAAAATGTTACTATCGCTTCAACGCACATGACGCAATTGGAAATGCAAATTTTGATGGTAATCATTTTGTGATAAGGGAGAGACTAGGGATGATCATTGTTACTATCTCTTTAGTAATGGAATTTTGTTTTCTCTTGAATTTGGTGGTGGGGGATCAGTGGTAAGTCTCCTTGGATATTCCTTCTTATGATGTTAGTGACAAGTGTTGCTCTTTGAAAACACTTGTACAATCTTTTTTAAATTATTAGATAAAAATAGAGAATTGTAAGTATTAAACATGATTAGCCTTTAGTTCCTAGAAGATCTTTATTTCCCCATCAATGCATTTAGAAAGTTAAGTTTTAAGAAGATCATAAATAGAAAAAATTAGAGAAGTGATTTAAACATTTATATTGATTGGAAACACGTGAGTCTTGAGTTTCCTCTACCTTTTAAAGAGCATTCCTTAGCTAGCAGACCTAATTCCACATTCCATAAGACTGTCATTGCGCTAAAGATTTAGGAAACCAACTGCTCTAAGATAAAGCTTCCTGGTCAATAATAATCTAGCCTATTGAGGTACATAATACTTCTCAATTAAACTTGTGTTAATTCAGTATTAATTTTGTAATTAACTACAATTTTAGTATTTGTGTACAAGGGGTGACTGAGAAAACTATTTGAGGTCCAATTTGAAAATATATTTGTAAGGATCTCGACCAAGGTTCACAACTTTGATGATTAATACATTCATTCAGGCCAGAACCTCACTACAAAAAAATAATATATAAAAAAGGTAGTGAATAACATCATGTCTAGACCCAAATCAACCAATGAAAGTCAAATTAGCATAATGTGGAACAACAATATATGCATTGAGTGGGTTGTCATAAAAAAGCTTCATAATAAAATTCATGTCTAGAATTAAAAGACCTTAAAGAACATTTATGCTTGTAACACAAATGGCCATTCAAAACTAAATATGATTACAATATGTGAAATAGCATTACAAGAACTTGTAATGCTCTTGTGAACATCGTGTTAATTCTTGTAAGAATCCCTAAGATTCTTGTTATACTCAAAATTTTGTTGAAATTGAATTAATTTTTATCCTGTTGGTTAATTGGCTTAGGGTGATATATGCTTCTTGGATGGAATAATGAGTTCATGATTAACTCTGTATTAAGATTCATAGCATCTTCTAGTTATTTGCAAAGGAAATTTATAAATTACTTGCTAATGTCATATGGCTTGCTTGAGAAAGATGTTCATGTTCTTATTGATGGGTACTGATGACTATCCACATTTAGTTCTTCAATATCCTATTTGACAAGCTTTCCATAGACATTTCTTTGCCATACTAAGTATTTTTGAAAACATATTTGAGTAGAAGGACTACAGTAGATACTACATGATGTTTTAACAAATAAAGTAATGGGTTAAAGACTATTATTTCCAAGGTATTATGTCATAGTATTTTAATTGTAATGATCTTAGACTAATGATATTCTTGAAGGTAACTTTGACATGCAGCAAGAAAGACAACCTACAACCAAGGCTATATTGTGTCTACAACCAAAGCCATAAATGCTCATAGCCAAAGCCACTAGTGCACATAGCCAAAGCCATGGATGCTTATAGCCAAAGTTACAAGTGTTCGCAGCCAAATCCATGAGTACATGAAGTCGATGATCACAATTGTTTACAACTATTCACCAGAAACAACTTCTTTGCAGTTTCTGAGAAATACTAATAAAGCAAAAAAGAACATCTACTAGTTGGTAGACATAATGGAAACTCTCTAGCAATTGAATTTAATTTCATACATGCACATATCTAATTTAACATCATACATGAACAAACATATAATATAAAATGATAACCAATAATGTCATATACATTAACAAACACATAATATATTATGATAACCAATAATGTCATACATCAAATATAGAATTTCATATGTACATCAAATGTGTATCAAATATGTCTCTCAGATGCCTATATATATACATGGGGAAGGAAACAAGTCTCGACGTCCTCTGCCGTCGTGTGGAGGGAGACAGTGGAGATGACAGGGCCCTCCTGAAACACTCACTTGACCTCTTGTTGAGGCTCTTCTCCAGGTCCAACTGATACAAAGAAAGTAGATATGAATCAATATTTATTATACGTTGAAATCAAATATATATACTCACAAAATCAATTATTTTCTTACTGCCAACAAATAGTCACTCTGTAAGTCCACCTCAAATGCTCATGGACGATCAGGCGTGACAAGACCCTACAACAATTTAATAAATATAATCACTTATAAATAACATTAGAAATTTTGAGATTAACTATTATAAACAATAACTAAAATGAAGAAAATTCTTTCATACCTCCGTCAGTGGCTGTAAGCTAGCCACAGTTGCGGCCACTCCACTATCAACAAACTATCACAGATGAGGAGGTGTATCAGACATCATGAGCTGCATGTCATACAATACACATTATATCTAACATGAAACATGGAATAAATATAATCAAATGAATTAAATTAACATGAAACAACTGTACCTGTTTAAAGCTCATATGATGTCTCTGCTCTGCGTCTGTGGTAAAGGTTGAGGGTCCTATGGAGAACTGATGCACATGCATATTTTTTTTTGTCAATCCTTAATATTATTACGTAATAAATATATGTATTAATTAAAATGATTAAATTGATACATACCTCAGGACTCGTCAAAGGGACAAAAAATGGGCCTGGAGGATCGCTGCTAGGCCCAGGAACACTTTGACCCTAAATTTTGAACAATGTCAATAAATCCTAATTATTAATCATTCACTATACATATGAAATGTGATAAAATTAGTAATTTACCTCTGTGTCAATGCCAAATTTCTCATTCAGGAACTGATCAGTGACAAGCCCATCATCTACACCATCTTCGACATGAGTGCCAAATGTGCATAGGGATTCACATGAAGTGCACATGTGACCACAATGTATAGAAGGCTCCCCCTCAACTAATGGACCCGTGGAATGGATGAGGGTCTATGTCAAAGCATTAATGGTCCCTAGAGTGCTGGCCTCTACATGTTCCTTCACAACTGAAGGAATAATCACATGCTCGCACTGTGGATGGACCACGGCTACCCTAACTACATTAGGGTCACGACGTGCTCCTAGCCTCTCAAATGATGACCCCCCACCTCTACCCTAGGAGTCTAACATATCAAAATAATTGGGGATCTCCCCAAGGACAAACTCACAATATAATTTCTTCAAAAAATACATGGGGACCTCATGATTATTGCAAGGAGGGGCATCAAAAACCATCCACCATCTATCCCAAAAATTATTTCTAATAGCATCACGTATGAACCAATGGATGGGGAATTGTTTAGTACCCTCTCTAACAGTATTTTGCTCACCGGGTTTTCTAAATAATGCACATATACTACCTTTTGGTATTTCTTTTTTTCTAACATCTTCATATGACAATTTATTTGCATAAAATCTTTTTTGTTCATCCCTCTTAGCCCGCCAAATATCTAACTGACCACTAACTGAGGCTATTTGAGTGTTAATGGATTTGAGGGATGATGCCAATTGAGCCCTCATTGGATTGGTTTGTCCGGATTCTTTCAACTGAGAAATGATTCCTTCTAATTCAATTTTTCCTCTCTCTATTTCATTTCTTATATATTCTTGTGTGCCTAGTGGAGGTCTTGCAATTGGTTCAGGTTGTGGAATTTGTTCTTCTTCTTAAGGAGGGTTTTGGTTTTGGGGTTCTTGAGGGTTTTGATGTTCTTGTGGATTTTCTAGTTGATTATGAACATTTCCTGATAAAAAATCAATTGAAATTCAAATAAATAAACAAATCTAAATGAAATTTGTAAAAACCCTACAAAAGAATATTAAAAACTTACAAAACAATATGAAAAATATATCAAACAATGAAAATTTAGGTTTATATCACTTACAGCATCGTCTTGGATGCACTTGTGGTCTTGGATTTCATCGACGAGGAGGCATTTTGGGAAATGGTGGTGCAAATGTTGAGTCTTCAACTCGCATATGCGCTGCTCACTGTAGGAGTACAAGAAAATGCTGATGAAAATGATGGGCTGCAGGTTTGTAGCCCATCATATATACTTTTTATTTTTTAAAAGTGAGTATGCGCTGCTTTTTAAAATAGGAAAAAAAAAAATTCCTTGTCACCTTTTTGGCACCACAACTCGGTGCATATGCCCCAAATCAACATGCAAAAATGTAAAGCATGAAACATAATAGATTCATCAACACACTTGACACAATGATTTATGTGGAAACCCAATTTGGGAAAAACTACTAGTAGCATGCTACTCCTTTTTACTCTTCTAAAGTGATGCCCTATAAAAGGCCAACCCTGTTAAAGGTTACAATACACACTGTTAAATGTAACCTGGTTAAGGGATCTCAATCACCCTATTAGAAGTGAGCCTTTTTAGAGGACTTTAGGCCATTCACTTGGAATGCCACTTGATTAAAGTATTTTAAAATGACTATTAGGTCAACCTTACTCCAAAGGATTTACCCCAGACTGATACAATTGTTATAGAGTAACAGTAGAGCTTTGATTTGATACAACTTACAACTTCTCTTGCAGATTACAAATCTCTATTTAGTCCTCAATTCTACTTGGCCTTCATACTTTGTAGCTTAGTTAGCTTGTTAACCCTTGAAGCATTCATCTCCTTAAGCCTTCTTTCTTAACATGTCAATGCAAATTCTTCTCTTAAGTCACTTGATGAAGCAAAACCCTTAACTCCTTCTCTTCCTCAAGTTCTCGCACATGACAACTTTTGCTTCATGACCAGACATTCCTATAAATAGGAAATTAGGATATTTTCCTACTCATTTTCCATCATCCAAATTAAGATTTGGATGGATTAGGGAGGATACAATGTATCTACCTCATATCTTGTATCTCTTCTAGAAACTTCTCCTAGAATCCATTTGAATTTGCCTCAAAAATAGTTTACCTCAAATTCTGTGCCACCAACTCATCATCCTTATCTTCCACCTAGTTCACAAAATTCAAGAAAACAAACTTGTCTTAGATTCAGTGAAGCTTTGATCTTTAAAATAATGTAACAGCTCAACATTATCAACCTTCTGATGCTTAGTACATACTGTGTTGCTCGTCATCCACTGTAAATTTACCTGGCATCAACTAAAGTATACTGATGCTCGACATCAACTAAAGTTTTCTCGGCATCAACTATTTTTCTCAGCATCCACTAGAATTTTCTTTTACTTAGCTTCAATTGAATTTTTTCTCAATTTGTATTGTCTTTGCTCAACACCTACTATCCACTCATTCAAGCTTGGTAGACAAACTTTGTGTACCTTGTTCTTCTAAACTTTCTTAGTGTAGCCAACATTTGTATCCTTAAGTAGATTATCAGTACATCATGTCATCACTATCTTAGTTGATCCTTGTACTTCATTACATAATCATAACTCAACCTTTTCTCTAGGTGCTTTTGTTACATCTTATTGATCAAATCCTCTTCATCAATCAACTAAGTGATAGTACTTGAATCTTATAAGCAATTGCCTTTCTAGAAAATAGCAAGTTTGACATCAGTGACAAAACAATGATTGAAACACATAGTCTTCTACAACAATCTCCTTCTTTTAATAATCTCTCTCTTCAATAATGATCTTTTCAAATAGATCTCAACATATATAGTATTCAAGCTATTTTCATTGACTTTTGTATCTTCATTTTTCAAAATAGAGGATGAAAAAATCATTGATCTTTATAGACCATGCAGATAATGTACCGAAAAGTGTTTTTAAAAATATGTTGAATTCCATGATAAGTTTTTTTTCTTCTTCTTTCGATATATTTCTTCATTGGGACTGAAGAAAAATATGTAAGTTTTACACCCCATTTTCTTTCTTTTATTTGAATTACATTGCCAAGAACTTGTAAAACATATTTTGTGTTTACTATAGATCCTTTGTCCAACATTTGTTTTTCATTTTGTATATGACCCTAATGAACACAAGAAATTGCTAGGTCTAGATGGGAAGGAGTGGAATGTATAATTATGGGGATCATGGTAAACTTAAGCAAGCCCCCTCCAAAAAAAGACATAAAATTATTAGAAGATATTACATTATTTTGAGAAGTAAAATAATCTCTACTATTTAATTGGTGAGGCTTACATTATTTAAATATTTTTAGAACTAAATTTTATAAAGATGTGGCAATTTTAAATATTTTACAGAACTAAATATTTGGCCAAGTTTTTCTAGAATTAGCCAATTGGAAAATATTAGCCACTAAAAAAAACCCTGACGGGGTTCCACAAATAAATTGGAATTCCAACTAGGTTGTGAAACATTTCATTATGGGCTTGAGATGGGAAAATTTTTAGTGTTTAAATATAATTTTGATATTTGATAGAATAGGGCATGTGGAAAATATCATTTCTTTTCATAACATGGAAACATGATTCCCTTCTATCAATGTGGTGGTAGTTTCATATTTTGATGAGGAAAGTGATGATATAGTAGAGAATAGAAAGTGAAAGTATAATTTTATTCATTTCAACTTTCACACAATAGTCATTTGAGTTGCAAGTCAATGAGAAATTAGATAACAAAAAAAACCTTTTGTTGTAGGTCATTCTAGGAATGTATCAGATAAACATTGTTTTCCTTTCAAATTAGATAAACATTTTTGGCCAATGGAAATCAAGTTTCACAATCGTAAGTCATCAAAGTTGAATATTAAAAGTTCTACTAGGATCAATCTCTCTTCTCTATCTATCATCATTTTCAATCAACATGACATTTTTAACAAGTTGATAAAGCCAAAAATAGCTTGTTAATTACATTTATCTGAAATTATTTGTGGTAGTATAATGTAAGTCTTGATTTCACAATAGGAACAATCTGCATTTGTGTGAATGTTAAGAAAACTCTCATGTATTTGGTTAAAATAACTTAATTTTTTGTACTATTTTGTAAATAAAGAGGTTTTCTAAAATAGATGAATGTCCTTCTTAGTTCATTTGCACCTTTGAGTAGATGGATAGAAATAAATACACACACACACACACACACACACACACACACACACACACACACACACACACAGAGATGTGGGTATGTGTAGGATCATGGTGTGCCAAAAAGTGCTAATTTGAAAAATATGTAGATCTAAAATGCCTCAAAATATTTCAAAATCTATTTCAACTTTTTTCCCACTCATCTTGATACTAAATGAAAAAAATTAATACCTTTATAAGGCTTACTACATATTTCGATACCAACCCTATATGGTCAACTTTAAAAAATCCCAAAAATGTGTTTTTGGCCTGTTCTTGTGTGTTTTTTACTTCAAACACGTAGTTGACGACTTTTTTCCCCCAAAATTTTATGAAATGAAATGGGTTTCTTAAGAATGTTCTTAGCTTTCCATAAATGTAAGGTTTGTCAAATTAGAAGTCCAATAAGTAATTATTAATTTTTTTCTAATGGAGTTATGTATAAAGTGTTGACTAGCATACTACTTGAAAAACAATTATAACTTTCAAATGGTACAATATTTTTGAAATTCAAAAGATGCATCACATTCTATGTTTCTTCTACTATAAGGAAACAAAAGAAAGATCAAATTTTGTAGATTTTTTAATTAGTTAAGATGGTCAGACATGATAGTTTTTTTATTTCCAAAATACTAAAGTAGAAAATTAATAATTATTTATTTATTTAGAATAAAAATACCCAAAAATATGTGTCACATCCAAGCATGAGTCTACTTCTTATATCTAGAATTTATTTAAAAATATTATCATTTAATTTTGATTAAGATAGTCAGACATATGCATGCTTCTTATTTTTATCCTAAATTTTTGTACTATTGCATTAAAATTCAAGTTTTTGACCAATCAAATTTTATTTTATTTTTCAGATAAGGCCTAGTATTTTAGAAACTAGATTAAATTTCCTACAGATTCTTTTCTCTCAACTTTTTGATATAAGTTTATAACAAGTAGAAAATTGAATGTCAAGTTGACAAAACCTGGATTTGCTCATTTTTTACTAACACTTAAGAGCATAGTTTGGTTGACCATGATCCTGCACACACACACACACACACACACACATGTAAGAAGAAAAGATATTTTGAGAATTTAGGGTGATTGACTAATATAACATTTCATAAGTTTAAACTGGTTAAGACTAGGTTTTTTTTGTTTTAAGTATAGACTGACTTAGTAACATTCTCTTTTTTAGGTTGGGTTGTTTGTTCATCATAGGTAGTTTTAGAATTACTCTTATGAAATTGGTCATTTTTAGTTTAGATGTGTACAATTATGGGGTTCTATAAACAAATTGACATTCCAACTAGGTTGGGAACCATTTTCTAGCCATTATGGGCTCAAGATGGGAGAAGTTTTAGCACTTATTCAAATATATTTCTATTATTTTCTAGAATAGGGTGTGTGGAAAATATTATTGCTTCTCATCTCATGGAAACAAGATGCACTTCTAACAAAATGGTGGTAAATTAATATTTTGATGAGGAAAATGGCAATATGGTAGATAATCAAAAGTGAAAGTATAATTTTATTCATTTCAACTTTTAGTGCAATAGTCAACTGAGTTTCAAGTTAATGAGAAAATACATAAAAAATAAAAAAAATTTGTTACAGGACATTTGGCGAATGTATCAGATAAACATGCATTTCCTTTCAAATTAGATAAATATTTTTAATGAATGGAAATTCAATTGCTCAATTGTAAGTAATGAAAATCACAAATTGAAAGTTCTACTAACATCAGATACTCTTCTCTCTCTATCTATCATGACTTTAAATCAACATGACAATTCTAGAGAAAGAACTAATAATGTACAAAATAGCTTGTTTTTGAAATTAAGAATAATTACAAAGTACAAAATAAAAATAGCTTGTTGTTAATTACATTTTTCTGAAATGATTTCTCATCATATAATATAATGTATGATTTTACAATAGGAAAAATGTCCATTTGTGTCAATGTTAAGAAAACTCTAATATTTTTTGTTAAAATAACTTAATTTTTTGAACTTGTTTATAGATGGAGGGGTTTCCTGCAATAGGTGAATGTCATCTTGAGTTCATTTTCACTTTGAGAAGGTGGATAAAAAGAAACATAAGTGTATGTAGATGTAAGACGATATGATATTTGGAGAATTTAGGGTGATTGACTAATATTACATTTGATAAGTTTAAATTGGTTAAGACTAGCTTTTTTTTTAAAAAGTTTAGGCTCTCTCACCAACATTCTATTTTGTTGGTTGAAACAATGGCTCATTATAGTTAGTTTTAGAAGTACTCTTATGAATTTGGCCACTTTTGGTTTAAATATTGAACATTTATAGGTTAGATCACCTTTTACTAACAACATGATAAATTTCACTATACAAATCCCATGTTATATAGGTTTTTAGTCTATTTTTACTAGCTTTTGTATCCAATTTTTTTAACATGGAGGATGAAGAAACTAGTAAGTTTTACATGCTATTCTCTTTCTTTTAATTCAAGTACATTGTCAAGAACTTGTTAAATCTGTTTTTTTGCTTTGCATTTTGTGTTTACTATAGGTCATTCCTCCAATGTTTGTTTCTTAGTTTGTAAATTACTTAGATGAACATATGGAATTGGAAGGTATAGATTGGCATGAGTGGAATGCACAATATGGGGTTCCATATTTAAGTAGAGTTGGGAAATTTTTTCTAGTTATTATGGGCTCAAGAAGGGATAATTTTTAGTCTTCAAGTACATTTCTAAATCATATTTTAGGGTTAAGATATTTGATAGAATAGGGTGTCTAAAAAATATCACTAATGCTCATCTCATGGAAATAAGATGCCCTTTTGGTCCAAAGTAGCGGTAAGTAGATTCAGATTTTGAAGAGGAAAATGACAATGTGGTAGAAAACCATAAGTGTAAGCATAACTTTATTCATTTCAAATTTCACATGATAGTCATTTTAGTTCCAACTTAACAAGAAAATACTTAACAGAGAAAACCTTTTATCACAGACCATTATGGGAATATATTAGATAAATTGGCCCTTCCTTTTAAATCAGATAAACATTTTGTGCCAATGGAAATGAAGTCACCTAATCAAAAGTTGTGAAGTTGAAAATTGAAAGTATTAATAAGATTACTCTCTCTCTCTCTCTCTCTCTCTCTATATATATATATATATATATATATATATATATATATATATATATATATATATATATATATATATATATATATATATATCATCATTTTGAATCAACGTGACAATTCCAATAGTTTGTTAATTATATTTTTTTTAATGATTTTTTATAGTATAGTATAAAAAAGTCTTTTAAATAGGAGAAATCTACATTTATATCAACATTAAGAAATATCTCATGTAGTTGGTTAACATAACCTCATTTTGTGTAATATTTTGTAACTTCAAGGGTTTCCTAAAATAGGTGAATGTCCTTCTATGTTCATTTGCACATATTGAGAAGGTGGACAGAAAAAACATAAAATTATATAGATATAAGAAGATTTAATATTTAGAGAATCTAGGGTGATTGACTAATATAATATGTTTTAAGTATAAATTGGTTAAGAATAGTTTTAAAATAAATAAATTAGGCTCTCTCATTAGCTTTTGGTTTTGTTGGTTGGGTTGTTGGTTCATTATAATTAGTTTTAGAAGTACTCTTACAAACTTGGCAATTTATGGTTTAGATGTTGGTAGTTACTCTATGAACATGGTTTTTTTTTTAAATTATTCAAAGGCTTAGAATTAGGCTATAATGGAAAGTTTTGTGCTAGCTCAATGCTTGGTTGTAATGGCCCAAGGCATTGCTAGCCAGTGGTTTATTATAACTCTATGGGATTGGGGCCCTTATATTCCTTCTTTATAAAAAACATTTAGTGGGTCTAGTAAATAGTTATAGAGTGAAATATGCAGATTTTTTTTTAATGTATATGCATATTACATGAGATCAATTAATATTCTATTCAAAAAAATATTGTATGGAAACAATATTTTAATAGGAAAACTTGATAGCTTAAAATGGACTATGTATCTACTTAATCTGATGATAAGAAGTGACTATAATAGTTACATAATAATTATAATCTTTTATATATAAAATATGTCAATTATTCACTTTACTAATTAGAAACCACTATTTCTATTATATTTTCTATTAAATGATAGGAAATAAAAATCAACAAAACTCTATTTAGAAGGTGACAACAAAATAATATTATGAATCATAGAGAAGAAGATAATTATGAGGTCAATCAATTACATCTCTTTCCACATTTATATATTAAAATTGACTGATATATTTGGTCTATATTAAAAATAGTACGTTGATGTAAGTATGACTAGAAAAAAAAAGTGGATGAAGAAGATACATTATCAATACTGAACCCATGCATTCATTTTGGAGATAAATTTTTTATTAAATTATATTGTTGAATATCAATGTAGGATTGTGAGCTCTTAGTAGAGAGCATATCATCATTAGAGAATAGCTTTCTATAATCACTTACCAATGATTAATTGAGATGACTCCTCCAAGGCAAGGTAGTAACAACTCCCATTCAATCTTGTTCATTGTCTTCTTTTCGACAAAAAGAGAACTTCCATATAATAAGTTACATTTGTTTCATCCAGTATGATCCTTCTTCCTACCTTTATTATTTTTCCCTTAGTGACTCATACAAAATGACTTCATAATATCTTCTAAGAAAGTAGTACACATGTCTTACTTTTCAATTATACAATTTTTATTTTCTCTTATGTCTTTAATGCAGGTCTAAATATTTTCTTATATTAGAAAATACAAAAATTTCTTATCATTTTTATCAAATAAATGTTCTAATTATTTTCAAATAATTTATTTATTAAAAATGTACATTCTTCTTCATTTCAACTATGAAAAGAATAATATGCATTCACATATAGTTTTAGATAACTAACAAGTAATGATACTTTGGTGTTTTTCTTTATATTTTCTCTTAGTTTTGGGATGAATTTTCATTCATATTTCTATCTATGATTTCTCCTTTCTAAATTTATAGTGGAGCCTTTTTTATTGCAACTTTGTGCTACCTAGGTTAGCTGTGCATTATGGGTTTTGGCTTTTGGCTTTGAGCTATTTGAGAGAGTTAGTTTCTAAGTTATGATGAGATTTGAATTGTATCAAATTGAGTTGAATAGGTATGAGGTGTTTAAAAGTGACTCCAAGGTGTGACACATAATTTAGAAAGGGAAAATGGCAATGTATGTGGAATTAATGAAAGGGATCAACTTGGAACTATCTTTGCAATTTGTGGGTTCTGGGGACAATGGCAAGGTTGCCACTGACAGCGTTTCTTTCCTAGTGATGTCAAAATCTATTGTGACTATTACTGAGTCTAGTATGGAGGGTACAAAATTTCCCAAGAAGACCAAAGTGTACTTCAAAGAATATTTGGAAAGCTCTTAGACCTTAGGGAGAAAATCCTAAAATTGTACTAGAGTGGTTTCAATCAGGAGGAGTTGTCAAGTGAGTAGAAAGTGGTGGCCACTATTCTCATTAAGTTCATCACTTTGGAAGGAAGGTACAAATGCTTTCATTTCCATATTTTCCTATGATTAATAATTTTAGAAGGAATGTGAAGTTTTGTTTCCCCTACTAGATTTTCTCATCTCAGATTTTTTTTATTGAGAAAGTTGGGGTTAAGGGTGGAGCCTCTCTCCACCAAACCCTACTTTTCAAGTATTATGAGTTTTACTAATCTTTGACTCCTCAAGTTGGCCCTTCTCCCAATTTTTCAATCGAGCTTGATAAATTAGTCTTTTCCCTTGTATCTTCTTTGGATAAGTAGTTACAAACTTCCCAAAATGTTCCCTCTTTTTTGGGTATGAGGGTTATTTTACATCATTAAGCCAAGTACAGGTACTTCTCTCAACAAGAGAAGCTTGAGGATTCTATGAAGGTTTTACATGAACCAACTTGTGTCTCTTCCTAGTCCAGAGAGTCATTTTGGACCCCTAATCATTCCACTCCTTATTTTGTGCCCAACACACCCTCTACCTCCTTCTTCCCTCTCTCCCCAAAGGCTCAGCTCTATAACCTTGAGGATCCCTATATCCCTCAATTTTCTTCTCCTAGTCTACTCCTTGGAAGTACTGATGGAGGCATCAACCTTGAAGCTATGACCCTTAAGTCATATGAGTTGTGCATTTTTAATAACAAAATCAATGTTGTTACCAAGTGGTTTCTCTATCAATTTTAAATTACCAAAGAAAAGATAAACGAATTGGAGGTTATTGCAATGGTAGAAAGAAGGGTAGGGTATTGGACTTAAGGTAAAAGGGACAATGTATTATGGGAAGTGGGTACACATTTTTAGGAAAATTTAGGAATCAAATAAGAAGGAAATCATAGAAAGTTGTACACTTGTGCCTTCAGAGAAGGAGAAGAATGAGATCATCATTTCCCTTGTATCAATAAAGGAGTCCTGAGATCTGTTGGGGTTCCAAATCAAGGACATTCCTTCCTAGCAGAGAGCAGCTTGGGATAGAGTTGATAATTCCATTGAAAAAATTAAAGGGGAGTTGGAGGAGGGGAAGTTTAAGAGAAAAGGAGGGAGGAAACCCAAGGTAGAGAGAAAGCTCTTCAAATTATCACTAAGGAGGCAGGATCAAGGGATGCATCTTCCTTCCATCCTTCAAAGCAGCCTTCCCTTGTGGAGAAGTTCAAGGAGCTGAGAAAATGTTTTTTTTGTGTTGGTGTTGGTTGTAGTGTTGTTTCTTGCTACTTGTATGTTTATGTTATTTTTTTATCTGTAGTGGTTGTGGCTTTATTTACTGGTTTGTTGCTGCTGTTTTTTAGTAGTCATATTTTTAATATTATCTAGTTTGGTTCTTGTTTAACTAAGTTCGGTTCTGGTTGGTGCTAGTTTTGTAAGGCTTCATCATGTAACTTTGACTATTCATCTATTGGAGCTAATGTTATTTTTTATGTTAGATTTGGGCCCTCTCCTACTTTTCTTAATTAGAACATGAAATCAATTATTCTTAGATGTGTTGGAAGAAATGTGATTAAATATAAATAAAATCACTCTTGAATTTAACCAAGATTGAATCTATGAATATATCTAATCTGGATTAGATAAATAATTATATATGTAAAGCATGCATGAAGATCTAAACTGTGAATATGAAAATAGTAAAAATTTATTTCCAAGAATTTCTTCACTTAAAATTTATATAAAAGAGAGCATCTAGATTTTATAATGTCAATAGCTATTATGAAAACTATCACAATTCACATATAGTAATGTAAAAGTAATTGATGATTAAATTCTCTACATCAAAAATGAACATCAGTTGCCTTACGTATACTCAAATTAACATTTGGAGACGCCAAAACAAATAAAAGATGTTCAATGTACTCTATATATGTTCTCTTCATATTGTCAAGATATTTGTCGTTACAAATTACTTAATAATTCAGTGTGGGAATAAGCTTGTTCTCACCAGACTGGTATTTCTCTATACAAAAGATGCTCAACATGTGTTTTCCATCTATTCTCTTCATAATGCAAATATATTTATGGTAACAAATTACTTCAATAAAATCAAATCAAACTGAGAGAGGTTGTTGGTTCTGATGAGAACAATATAGATGTAAATGTGGATGATCATGCGAATCCTAGTGGGCAAAATGATCGATGGTATTTTGAAGTTGGCCTTGGAATCGTCTCGGGTTTGGCTTTGTGCAGTGGGAGCCCAGCGTGACTATTCCTCCTAACCAATTATTATTCTCTCTGTATGACTCATAAATAGCTTTGTGTCTATAAGATTATTAAAGGATAACAATTTATTGTATAGCACCAAGAATATGCGATTTTGTTAAGTATTACTACACGCCACAGCTTTAAAATGCGAATAACTCTTTTGCCTGGAGTGAATAAGTCCTTTCCCGCGAGAATGGAAGAAGACTTATCATATGCGAATATATTGCTCTTTCCAACGAGAATATAAGTAGATTCATCACTTGAGAATAACCCATTACGTGAAGGAATACATTTATAGTTCAACCTCTAAACTCTTTCTAGAGCAACCGAGCACATATCAAGCAGTCAAGTAGACTATAGTCGATATTAGTCATGGCCAAATCAATATTCAGAGTGAAAGTTGTATCTGTCGAAGCTTTCTCCTCCTTCAAGATTGACAGCAGTGGCATGTAAAGTATAATATGGTAAACAATTTATTCTAATGCTGTTTTGTTTATGGATACAATTTTCGTTTAACAATAGACTAGCTAGATTTTAAATCAACTAATCTATAATTGTTCCATCTGGCCGTTGTGATGAAAGTTTGAAAGGTTTCAGTGATTCTGCACCAAAAGCCGAGTTGCCTGTGGAGAAGGGTATCGACGAAGAAGGAAAACAAAGGAGAAGTGGGGATATAAATAATAATAATAATGTGAGAGAGCGAACAGCATGGGTGCCTGACCCAGTGACTGGCAATTTCATTCCGGAGGATCATATCGGTGAAGTTGATATTGCTGATCTCAGGGAAGAAGTTCTCAAACGCCATTCTTTCTCCAAACTCAAACGTTCAACTTAATAGAGGAAGCTAGGGCCTCCTAGTAGATCACAATATTTAGTAGTAATGATATCAATGCAAACATTATTAAGGTATTTTATGTAAGGGTTTTTTTTAGAGTTAGAAACTTAAATGTTTGATAAATTCTGCATCAGTTGTTGGACTCTAATTGTCTTTAAGGTGGTGTGGAAAATGTTGTATTAGAATTCTATGTGTATAGATATTAATATAGTATAATGTATGAATATATATAACATTATGAAGATATTTTGATCTGTTTCAATATGTTTTTGGTTCAAACAAATCATGTTGTATTTCTAACTTGTGTGATAGATTAGAGTTATAAAAATATAATCAAAGTGATCACAACTATCTATTAATCATCTAGAAATTAGATTAATTATTCATCATATTTGCTCAACTCAATTTTAAGATAATAATGTTCTTATCTTTTACACAAATAAATAATTCTAAAGATTTTATTATCCTAAGTCTGATTTATTTTCTAATTTATTTTTTAAAAAATTAATATTTAACTAAGGCTCAATTTTACAATCCTATTATAAACCCTTTATTTCATATTAAGAATTTGTGAATTATAATTTGATTATTTCATATTAAGAATTTGTGAATTATAATTTGATTATTTCTATTGGCCTATTCTAACAAATCTGGATTTAGTATTTAAGGTTTGAATTTTATAGTTTTTCTAAATTTCATTCAACTCTAGAGCATGTAGTAACTATTTCAGCTCTTTTAATATTTTATTTTAATTGATCTGACCATCCACGATGCATTAATGTCCTCTTGACTTATAAATTGAGATGTGTTGTTGTCAAGTAATTTGTCAGAGTATCATAAGAAATTATAGACTAATGCAAAAAGAATATAAAAATGAGAATCAATTATTTTATTAATATATATTTAATATAAAAATGAGAATCAATTATTTCATTAATATATATTTCTTGTAAGAGACTGAAAAGGTTTTAGGTTCCCTTCAAAACCTATTTTAACCTTAATGAAAAAAATATAAGAGTAAGCATAGCTATATATATTTGGTATTATCAATTATATTACTTCAAAGAGAGAGGGAGAGGTCGAAAATATAAGAATAAACATAACTATATATTTGGTCTTATCAACAATATTACTTCAGAGAGAAATATATTCAAAATTCTACTTCTCCACAACTCTTAAAATTAATTTTAAAACAAGCTATAAATAAAAAATAATTACTAAAGCTTTCTAAAAATAAAATAATATTAATTGTCAACTAAATTTGGGAAAAAATGAAACAAAGATTCTAGAGCTATTTAAAAAGTCTTTCCAACAAAATAGAGAAAAATACTAAAAGATAATATTACAGGCCCAAAAAAAATTTATAGCTTCAAAAAAAATAGAAAGTTTTAGTCTAATATAATTGGAATTTTTATTAACTCTAGAAATCCAAATGCCTATAAAAATTCCATTCGAAATGGACAATTGCATAAAAAATTATGACTATCAGAATTTCCTACATCAATCTCCTCATGTTAGAAAAATACAGCTCTAGGAAGTTGGAATCTTCAAATTATTGCACTCTTTTGGGTCCAATTTTAGCATTTCCCAGATTGATATCCATGGGATATATGTTTCTAGTGACCATCCCACTATACCAAATAACTATTGTTTGAATTGAAGAAAAACATATTTAACTAATGTTCATTGTAGTCTATTCCTTCTTGATCTCCGCGTTCTTTGGTAATTTATATTTCAGCTTGATGACTATACCTGGGTCCTTCTTTCTCTTTCTTATCTTAACCTGTCTTGCATTCAACATCCTCTTGACCATGAGATCCAAAAATTCTATTTCTTGTATTTATAACTATATAACATCATCATTTATGTGTTCATCTTATACCTCTATTGAGTGAGAGGTAATGGTATGGTACTCTATTTAAGAACTTAAAATATTGCATCTAGCATCTAATCCATCAAATTATTTTTCAATTTAATTTCAAGATTAAATCAAAAAATAATGTTTGACCAAGACAAACTCCTATCAAGTCGATGTTTTTGCTTTTTTGTAAGACAAGATCAAGGGACATGGATCTAGAATAAGAAAGAGTATATAGAGACTTATAGATTAAAAATTTTGAGATCTAGAAAATTAGGGTCAATGTCACTCAACTTGACATTCACCTGCACTTCTCTAATAAAATTTTCTTTATGAAGGTTTTATTTAGAATTGTTGTCCTCGAATTTTAATTTATATATGGGTTTGACCTTCATTTCTCATGGTCATTGAAATTATATTCAACTTATTATGTTATCCTAGATTTTAAATAAAATTTCCTTTCTCTTCCCTCTTTATGGATTTTTAACTTTTATTATTTTTCTATTTTGCATGGTTTTTTATACATAACTTAAAAAATACCAAGTTATCATATTGGACCTTGATCTAGCATGCAACTCACATATATTTTGTAGTCATTTTCAACTAAAACAAGGGCTCTTTGAAGCTTGATTCCTTTCCTTATGCAATGAAAGATAAGTAAGAAGCATTAAAATAGGATATACAAGCAAGTTTTTATAAAGAGAAAAAAAAATTGATTAAAAAAAGTTATCAATTTTATATTAATAATGTAAGATTTTCTAAATGGAATAATATTTTACAAAATATTATCATTAGTAAGCCTTCAAACCTATTTCCTTCAATCCATGAAGGGAATGGATCTATCTAAGTTCTCTCTTTCCCACATGAAATTCCCCCTAGCTATTGTCATTTAGCATCATCCCATAGCCTTTGTTAATAGTAAATAGTTGTGTCCACCAGTACTAGCTAGTGTTGGTATCTCTAAGTTTTGTTGTCTGTTAGTGTCAAATACTTAGTCATATATAAGGTAGAGTTAGTAGGTCATCACTTTAATTAAGTTACTCTATATAGGCCAAGTCATGTAAAAACTTGTAAATAATCATGGATATGCCAAGCTCTATAGGAGCCAAGAAAGTATTTGGTTACTGAGTACTTCCATACAAGCTGAGTTTAGTGAATAATGAGCAGATAGAGTGCATAGATGTCAAGTTATATAGAAGGAGCCAAGTAAGTTAAGGATGAGTAATAACAAGAAGGATAGTTACAACCGAGCATCAAAAATAGTATGTGTCGAGCAATAGAGATTGAAAAAAATGTTTGAAATGGTACAAACTCTAAAGTAAACCATTTCAAGGTGACTGATATGTGACATTTAATAGTCATAAAGTTTGTTTCAATGGTTGTTACATAGTTTAACATGGATCAATGATCCCT
This sequence comes from Cupressus sempervirens, assembly GCA_028749045.1. NCBI lineage: Eukaryota > Viridiplantae > Streptophyta > Pinopsida > Cupressales > Cupressaceae > Cupressus > Cupressus sempervirens. The sequence continues at coordinate 345,533,171 of CM053784.1, forward strand.
ATGAAGGGAGGACAACTAGTCAGATGAAGAGGCAAAAAGGGAATTTTCAAGAAGATTCTATAGGATTTCATTAAATGGGAAAATTCAAATCCTATTTTCATACAACATAAATGATAATGAAAATTGTGTGAAGGAAGGGAAGTATTGTGGGAAGGAATTAGGTTTAAGAGGCTGTATGTGAAAGTTGTGAAGCAAAGAGTTAGTGACCTAATAGAGTAGTAAAGGATAAAGTAAAGACATATTAAATAAGAGATCAGATCAAAGATTGAAAGGAGGAGATTCATAATCAACAATTATAAGTGTAGAAAGAAGCATTAGATACAGAATCAATTTTTGCAAATTGAATTAGGCTAAATCTGTTAATAGAGTAGTTTTAACATACCTTTATAAATCTCTTAATAGAGTCCTTACTACATTATAAGTGTTAAATCTTTTAATTAATGTAGACCTAGAATAGTCTTGTAAAGCTCTTAATAGGGAAAGCCCTTGATAGGGTAGATCATCAGAAGTGATCAAATTTGTAGTCCTAACAAGCTAACTTTGTTACTACAGTAGTGATGATTTATGGGTGTCATCCCCACCTTAGTTTTAGTTTCACCTTGGAGGATTTTTGGGTTACTGAAATCTTGTGTTGTGTTTTGACATGTCATGGAAGTGATACATAGTTAGAATTATTTTATCATTTTATAGTTCAAATTATGTTATGCATAAGCTAGATATGAGATGGTAAATATGGTGAATGAAGTCTAGATGTTTTGAAGGATAAAGTTTTTTATAGATCCCAATTCACCCCATCTTAGTATCTTAGTTTCTCAATAAAATTCCAATAATTGATATTTGAGCTTGATTCTCTTGAAAGAAGTCTAACAACTTAAGAGTTTAGATCTTGGAGATGGAGGCTTACAAATGGGGAAAAGTTATTGACAATCAACTTGTTGACATCCAACTCATACTACAACAACTTGAAGCTACATTAAAAGAGGAATTGAGGAATCTCCTAAGAAAGAGAAAAGATATGGATATTCAATAGAGTGATACACTTTATCAAGAAGTTGATACTAAAGGATTTCTTGATGATGGAAATTCTAGTGAAATTGATGCAGCCATTTCAAATCTATTAGAGAAAAACAATGTTCTGAATAAAGAAGTCAGAGGAATAAAAAAACAACATGGTATCCAATCAGTAAGGAAATGTGAAGTGACTAAACAAAAGAATAAAAATGAAGAAGAAAAAGTTGTGGCCAAAGGATACAAGAGAAAAATGACTATCAAACTTGAAGAAAATTCATCTAATGTACAAAATCTAACAAACACTCAGTTAGACATGATGAATCAACTGATGCTTGTAAATCAAGAACTGAACAAAAAAATACATGGAGTTAGCAAATCTGAGATCACAGAGTGACTTATTGAGGAATGGGTTAAGATCTGAGAAAGAACTTGTGGAAATAATGAACAAGCACAATGAATTAGTAAGATACTTTGAAGAATTGATGTGATTACCTAGGTCATCTAGTAGCACCTTTGGACTAAGGCATATAAAGCAACATTCATTTACTGAAAAGGGAGAATTGAAGAGTGGAGAGCTAAGGAATTCCAAATCAAAAGACAAACCTACATGCTATCATTATGGTAAACTTAGACATACTACAAACATTTTCAGAGGCAAGAATGGTATACAAAACCCTAAACCTAAGTTTACTAGTAACTATTTTTATTGCAAGATGCAAGGACATAAAGTACATGGGCATAGACCAAAGATGAACAATATACCTATTGCAACTAGATTTGAAGGATATTGCTACAATTGTCAAAATTATGAACATAGAGCACATGAATGTAGATTACAGGAAATGTCTAATTGAACAACTAGAATGCAAGTCAACACACCTAAGAAATTTTGTTCTAATTATCAAAAGGTTGAACATGTGAGAAAGAACTGCATGATCTAAGCACTAGTACCTAACTATGAACACATCAAAGGTAAAGGTAAAGTAGATACTGAACAAAAAAAGAAGGAGATGAATCAAACATAGATAAAAAAGATAGAAGTTGGAAGTAGTGGAACAAATAAAGTTAAAATCACCCAATCCAATGGAGAAGGTGATCACACCACCTCAAATTGATGAATAAAGGTATGTAAGGAGCTATATTTAATGACTTATATTACATCATTTTCTAACTTAAATGTGAAAAAATTTAAATTTACACGAGATAAGAAGCATTATAATATAAATATGAAAAATAGAGTGCAACAAAATCATTTACAGTTTGGGTATTGAGCATCAATAACTCTACCTATATTGATTGAGTATTTCAATATGAACCAAGTACCCCAATGACCAAATTGGTATACAAAGCAAGTTAGATGGTATTGACAAAGTTGTCTAGTAAATACCAAGTTCAAAAGGCTAATAATGATCAAGATAGTTGGATTCCACCTAACAAAGCACACAATATTTATTAGAACCCTAATTTGAGTGAATGAAGGTATATATAAAAAAATTGAAGATATTTTAGACACCTTGCATTCATATTTTGAGAGCACAAAGTGATTTAAACAATTTGCGAAGAAATTTTAAGGTGATTGAAAAATGATTTGTTGTTGAAGTGTGATCGAGGATTGATCTTAAGTTGTGTCGAGTTGTTTAGAAAGAAAATTTTCAAAACCCTAAACACAAGAATAGCATCATCATCAACAATGAAGAATCAAGAAGAAGAGGTAAGAAATGTTCAATTGGTGAAGATTGACACTTGTCCTCCACCTAACTACCATGCTATAATTGAAATTCCAATGAAAGGAGATTCAATGGGTGTATTATCATCGATACCACCTAAGGTCATTATGATTCACGATGTATGGAGTCATTGCATATGTAAAATTTGTGAAGTTAGAGATTATGAAATTTGTGTGACATATGAGAAACTATGTGATGAAGGAGTACTGAAAGAAGAGTTCAAGATTGATGAGAGAAAAGGGTTAAGTCATGCCCTAGATTTTTTGAGAAATTTCAAAATTGAATGGATTAGGGTTATGCTGAGAAGAATTCAGGATATGAAGTTATGGCTAAAGCATGGGCTGATCAAGATTACAAATAAGATGAGTCGTGCTATTACTAGTTAACCAATGTTTGACAAGAACAACACCATGCATTATCAAAACAAAGAAGGGTATGTATAGGATCATGGTGTTCCAAAAAGTGGCAATCTGAAAATGCATGTAGTTTTGAAATGTCTCAAAACATTTCAAAATCTATTCCAACTTTTTTCCCACCCATATTTATACCAAACCAAAAAATTAATACCTTAATAAGGCCTAGTACATCTTTGGATACCAAATCTACATGGTCAACTTAAAAAATGTCCTGAAAACGTATTTTGGGCATGTTCTTCTATGTTTTTTTACTTCAAAAATGTATCTGATGACTATTTTTTCATCCCAATTTGATGAAACAAAAAGTATTTCTTAATAATGTTCTTAGCTTTCCATAAATGTAAAAGTCTATCAAATTATGAGTTTAGTAAGTAATTATTACTTATTTTATAATGGAGTTACGTATAAAGTGCCAATTGACACACTGATTGAGAAACAACTATAACTTTCAAATGGTACAACTATTTTGAAATCCAAAAGATGCATCACATTTTATGCTTCTTCTACTGTAAGGAAATAAAATATAAAAAAAATTACAGAGTTTTCAATTAGCTAAGGTGGTTAGACTTGAGAGTTTTTTATTTCAAAAATACTATATGAGAAAATTTACAATTAATTATTTATTTAGAATAAAAAAACCCAAACATATGCATCACATTCGAGCATGATTCTATGTCTTATATATAGAATCTTATTAAAAAATATTATCATTTGATTTTGATTAAGATGGTCAGACATATGTCTACTTCTTATTTTTGTCCTAAAATATTTGTACTATTGCATTAAAATTAAAAAATTTGACCAATAAGTTTTTTAAAGATAAGTCCTAGTATTTTAGAAACTAAATTCAATTTCCTAGAGATTCTTTTCTCTCAACTTTTTTATAGAACATTCATAACAAGTTAAAAATTGCACATCAAGTTGACATAACCCTGATTTGCTAATTTGTCATTGCCACTTAAGGGCATAGTTTGGCTGACCATGATCATGCACATACCCAAAAGCTATCGAGGAAAATACCAAGGCCAATGTCCATTTCAACCATCACTGATCTATTGATCAAATTGGTAGTGAGAGTGATCTTGCATAAATTGTATCAGTCAAGTTGACTAAATAGTATGTCATCTATGGTTGTTGATCAAGAGTGGAACATTGTGATGAAATATCATGAATATGATATTGTTGAACTACAATGCTTGCAACTGGCAAATAGCCTAGTATTAATCAAGAAAGTGAAGAACTCAATGTGTAAGTTTGGATCATTGATCATGTATATTTTATGTTATGCTTGTAGTTATTTTCCTACTGTTGGAAATATTGTATGGGAACAAGTCAAAACTGCTACTAGTAAGATCAATGAGTACATTGGGGTATGTGCACCAAGTTGTGGTGCCAAAAAGGTGACACCATTTTTTTTTCCTAATTTTCAATAGCAAGTCCACGCTATGGCTTGGGTAACCTGAGCCATAGCATGGATGCACTATAGCACATATGCACTTTAAAAAAACCCCAATTTTTATAAATGGGTTGCATACCTATAGCCCATTCATTTTAACCCTTTTTTGCTACTTCTCCTCACTATAGTGCATACACGGATTGCTTTCAAACAAGTTTTCTGCCACCCGCCTTGCCAATATGTCTCCTTGCCATCGAAGATTGAGATCACAAGCACATCATATGTTATCTATCTTTCTTTTTGCATTTTTTGATATGTTTTTTATATTGTTTTTTAGGTTTTTTCCAAATTTTTTTTAAAAATATTTATTTATTTAGATTTCAATTGATTTCTTATCAGGAAATGTCAATAATGAATTGGAAAATCCTGAAGAAGGTTAAAACCAAAACCCTTTAGATGATCAAAACCAAAACCCTCCACAAGAAGAACAACAAATTCTACAACCTGAACCATTTGCAAGACCTCCTCCTGGTACACAAGAAAATATAATAAATGAAATAGAAAGAGGAAAAACTAAATTAGAAGGCTCATTGGTCGGTTGGAATAATGTGGAGAAACCAATCCAATGAGAGCTCAATTGGCATTGTCCCTCAAATCCATTAAGACAAACATAGATAATGTTAGTGGTCAGTTAGATGTTTGGTGGGTTAAGAGGGAAGAAAAAAAAAGATATTATGCAAATAAATTATCATATCAAGATGTTAAAAAAAAAGATATACCAAAAGGTAGAATATGTGCATTATTTAAAAAACCTGGTGAACAAGATATTGTTAGAGAGGGTACTAAATGGTTCCCCATTCATTGGTGCATACATGATGCTATTAGAAATAATTTTTGGGATAGATGATGGATGGTTTTTTATGCCCTTCCTTGCAATAATCATGAGGTCCCCATGTATTTCTTAAGGAAATTATATTGTGAGTTTGTCCTTGGGGAGATCCCCAATTATTTAGATATATTAGACTCTCGGGGTAGAGGTGGGGGGTCATCATTTGAGAGTTCAGGGGCACATCATGACCCTAATGTAGTTAGGGCACTTGTGGTCAAGCCATAGGGTGAGCATGTGACTATTCCTTCAGTTGTGAAGGAGCATGTAGAGGCTAGGGCTCTAGGGACTATTAGAGCTTTGACATAGACCCTCATTCATTACATCAGTCCATTAGTTGAGGAGGAGTCTTCTGCACATCACGGTCACATGTGCACATCATGTGGATCCTTATGCACATTTGGCAGTCATGCTGAAGATGGTGCAAATGATGAGCTAGTGACTAATTAGTTCCTAAATGAGACATTTGGCATTGACACACAGTTAAATTACAATTATAATAAACTAATTTGATCACATTTCATATGTATAGTGACTAATTAATTAGCATGTATTGATATTGTTGAAAACTTAGGGTCAGAGTGTTTACAGGCCTAGTAGCGATCCCCTGGCCCCATTTTTCATCCCCTTGATGAGTCTAGAGGTATGTATCAATTTAATCATTTAAATGAATACATATACTTATTAAGTAATCATATGAAGGATTTACAAAAAAAATTATGCATGTACATCAGTTCTCTATAGGACCATTGACATTCACTACTGACTTTGAGCCTAGATGTGATAGGAGCTTGATACAGATACATTTATTTCATGTTAATTTAATTCATTTGATTATATTTGTTTCATGTTTCATGTTACATTTAATGTTTATTGTATGACATGCAGCTCTTGACATCGAAGACTCCTCCTCATCTCTGGTAGTCTGTCGATCATGGAGTGGTTGTAGCTATGGCTAGTTTACAACCATTGACTAAGGTATGAAAGAATTTTTGTGGTTTTAGTTTTTTATAATAGGTATTATCAAAATTTCTAATGTTATTTATAAGTGATTATATTGATTCAATTATTATAGGGTCTTGTCACACCTGATCATCCATGAGCCTTCAAGGTGGACTTGCAAAGCGACTATATGATGGCGGTAAGAAAATAATTAATTTTGTGTGTACATATATTTGATTTCAATGTATAATAATTATTGATTCATATCTACTTTGTTTGTATCAGCTCGAGTTAGAGAAGAGCCTCAACAAGAGGACAAGTGAGTGTGTGAGGAGGACCCCATCATCACCACTGTCTCCCTCCACATGACAACTGAAGGCCTCTCGAGATTTGTTTCCTTCCCCTCGTGGGAAGGAGAGGATATACTTGATAGACATGTACATGTATAGGCATCAACAAACATATATGTGGGATTTTATGTTAGTGGACATATTCGATATACATGACATTTATTTGATGCATGACATTATTAGACTTATGACATTATTGGTTGATATATGATATGTTTGTTCATGAACAACATTATTGGTTATCATAATATATTATGTATTTGTTAATGTACATGACATTATTGGTTATCATTTTATATTATATGTTTTTTCATGTATGACATTAAATTAGATATGTTTGTGTATGACATTAAATTAGATATGTTCATGTATGACATTAAATTCAATACTTGATCAGTTCAAAACTTTGATAGAATATTGATTAATAATAAACTTTATCATTGTTTAAGCATAAGTTTATCATTTCCAATATGTCATCATCATATGATTTATGATCTTGTTCATGTTTAAAGTTTTCCTCCTCTGTCATTTGTTTATCCAGCTTAATTCAATACCTAATTAGTTTGAATTTTTGATACAATATTGATCAGCAATAAACTTTATCAGTGTTAAAGCCAAAAAAATTATCATTTGCAATTTATGTCATTGTCATATTGATTTATGATCTTCTTGTTCATGTTTAAAGCTTTCTTTCTATGTTATGCATCTAAACATGTATCATAAATTATTATTACAAACATTTAACAAATCTAAAATTGAAAACAATAAATTACATTAATTCCAAGGTATAGTTATGATGTAGAGTCTAATAGGATTATCAAGGTTTCATTAATTCCATATGTTAGATCTGTCATCATAGAATACCAATTGTAATGGGCACTCACATGTATTCCAATGTATATATTTCCTTATATGCACAATTGGTCAATGTTTTACCTTATAGAAGATAGAATTTTATAGGTAGAATGATGCAAAGGTTAGGATACAATAAGAACACAGTTGATGTCAATCCAACAAGACAAATTATACAACCAAACTTCTACACCTTAACATGACAATAACACTAAGGGATCATCATAAATCCATACAAATTTACACTAGCAAACTTGGCTTCATACCCATGAATGGTGGATTCTCATAAATAAGGTTGATTAGCATGTTAAGGGGTTCATCCCAACACTAAAACCAAGGAACCATGGCCAAAAAACAACCCAAACATGAATTTCATAACTCTGTCCTCATAATGCAGCATTTAGGCTACTGGCCCTTCCAAAGACAAATTAGGCAACAAGTAGCATATCTTTCAAAAGACCTTAGGAACTAATTAGCATTCCAAGTACCCTTTATTGATTTTTTTATATCCCCAAAGGGGCAAGTGCTGAAGCCATTTACAAGCCTTCCAAAATTGGATTGTTATACAGGCCTAATTGCCCCAATTAGGTCACCTTAACAAAGGAAGTACCAAAAATATAGTGATAAAGACCAAACCAATGCATCAAAAAATTAGGTTAGGACAAGGGAAGGTAGATTCCAAAGTTCCACTTACTGGTTCAAACCCTGAGGCATGCAAATTAGCAAATTCCATAATGCAACAAAGTTGTCACATGGTAATGCCATCTCATTTGTGAAAATTCTGTATAGCCACCATCTGCTCTAGCCTAGAAACCACCAAAATCTTAATGTACATTTGAAAACCTCCCATTCCACCAAAAATAAGAGTTTTCCAATGGTGGAAATGGGAGAAATCAACATTCTTTTCCAAAACCCTAGGTGGTTAGGGTTTGAAAGCAACTTTTACAAAAAACCTTATATCTCCAACCTCCTAGTGAATCAAGGGCTCAAAGTAGGCTCATTAGAAAGGTGACTCTATAAGCTTCAATAAAATCTAACTCTCTAGGGCCCCTAATCCATATAGTTCATACAATACATGAAAAAGCAGTCTTTTTGCAGGAAAAATGATGGTTTCTTTATTGATTTCAAAGAAAAAGTACAATCTATATCTTCCACCCACCTATAATGGCTTATTAAGACCTTCCTCTAAATATTCCAACCTATTATCAAAGGTTGTGACTATTGGAGGGAGCCATTACAAACAAAAATCCATATTATTGCATAAATGTTGCATTATTAACCTAGTTATGCATTTTTTTTTTCTTTTTATGATGTTATAAATACTTCTAAAGATCCTAACACCTCCTATGATTTATAATAAGATCCTAGGAGACTAATATACCCTTGTGACCTCATGAATCAACCAGTTTATAGAAATACCAAAGTTGTTCAAGGGTTCACGCAATAGGGTCTATATGCAAGAAAGCCTAAAAATAACCAAACATGCTAAAAACAAGTTTGAAAAGGCCTCGAAGACCTTAAAACTATTAATTTTGAAGGGAGAAGACCTTATGACTCCTTGGTTTGATGGGGTGCTCCTGCACCATAGAATTATTTAATCTTGTACTGCACTAGATAAGATGTTCTATATTATGCATAATGTTTAGCTCTAGCATTTTTTATGAGTGTTTCAAGGTTGGGAACCACTTCAACATCCTTTGCATGGTTTATAGGTAATTTCATTGTGGCAAAAGCTTATGCAAGTGAACGAGTCTCATGATTTTGGCATTTACACAGAAGCAGAACTTGCTTCTTCAACTCCTTACACTCAACTCTTCATTGAAGTTAATCTTATAGTACTACGAATAGTTGCTACAAATTCCTAGCAGCCAAGGGACCCTTAACCTATGCTACATTTTCTAGAGACATAGGAGAAGTTACTACATGCTTCTATACTTCATAACATTCTGGATCATATAGTGATGCCCAAATTAACAATAGCAGTAGATACTTGGGATCCTCATAGGGAGATTGTGCCAATACATGCATAGTTACATCCTTGGCTTCCATTTTTGGTCCAGCATATGGAGCCTTTATATCCAACCATTCATTATAAGTTGGGGAATGTACACTTAGGTTTATTATGGCTCATTAAGTGCATCACTTCTTGAGATTTTACTTCAACCCAAGATCATGTCATCTTTTCCATATTTTTCCTTATTTATGAATTGAGTATGGGAATGTAAATAATTTCATAAAGTCCTCCAAAAGTATCCCCAACAAACTTTTAACTATCTTGGTCTCATTTAATGGCTATCGATCAACAATTGGAAGCTCGATATGAATCCATTAACCAATTCAAATGAATTTGACCAAATAAATATATATAATACTTTCTTATGATTATAAAATGATTAAAATTACACACAAGTATTTTTTTTAGTTTTATTCTATTTAGTATTGATACTAACTTTTTGTACATTATTGCCAGTGAAACAAATCATAAAGCAATCAATTCAACAATATGTGATTTCTAAAACAACTTCTTAGGATGAAACATTAAAGAAAATAATTCCTTGTTATTAACAACTAATATATAAAATTTATATGGTAGGTCTAGTCATCAATAGTTTTTCATCATTCTTTTAAGAATTGTAAAGTATTTACATGTTTTTCCAAATGATAAGAATTACCTTTGAAAATTTTAACAACAATTCAAATGAGCTACAAAATCAAAAGAAACAAATGAAATCAATTTTGAACTACTTAAAGGAAAGACAAAGAAATTTAACTTTTAATTCCCTATCTAAATGCAAAGAGCTATTATCATTCATTCATTATGTTTGGGCATATCAAAATATTATCCCAAAAACAACAATATGATCCATCCCATAGCAACTTGTGGACTCAAACTTGTTGCAATTAAGGAGGAGGAGAACTTTGAAGAGGAATACTTTTATGGCATCATGTTGAGGCAATTATGATGCAACTAGTTCCCAGTTCTTTGAATCTAGACTATCTTGGTGTTTCACCTATGCTAAATACAACCCATCTTTAGCCCTAATGTGAGTGGAAAAGATGACATCACATTTTTTATGAGAATTGGTCAAACATGCTCCCACAAAAGTCCCCAACTTCCACCCCAAAATTGGATGAATATTTTTAATGCTATACTTATGTTGATCCTAGAACTTTGAAAAATAGGGTGTACATAATAGGATTCTCAAGATTTAATGAAACATTAATGAAGCAAAGATCTAACTACTACAAAGGTTTAAAAAGTTGTTCATCACACTCACTATTGTTGCCTTGAATATTTTCCTTTCATCTCATTCCTTCGTAATACCCTTACCTTATGCATTGATTATCATTAACATTATCTTTATAGTGATGAAAAATAGTGATCTTTATCATTCCCTTGATAGTTTTGACACAATCTTATAAACCTATGACACATTAGAACATGTGCCATATTAAGCCTACCTCTAATAAACCCTTAAGATCATGAGTTATGATGAGGAGGAAAAGTTATAAGTCCTTTATAATCATATCCTTCTATACATCCATGATATTTTCAATGTGGGGGAGATAAATAGAAATTTATGAACTTTTGTAAGCCTCTTAATGTGTCATTATGTTTGTTAGGGATGTTTTAGTTCAGCATGCCTGAGAACATTCAAGTGCTCAATAGGATAGGAAGAGGTTGGGGCTAGTGTTTACCTAGCCACCCAGAGCTAACGAAATAGATAGTTCAATCCCAAGAGGAAAGGTGAGAGAGATTTGGTAGTTGACAACTTTGTATTGGCCAACACCACAAGTTTCAGCATCACAAGAGATGGCATCGCAAAATCAAAATAAAGAAAAATCTCCAAAAAGTGAAAGAGGTTACAATAGGTCTCTATGAAACAGTCCTATAGGAACTAGAATCACATCCATACCTCACACTAGCTTTGAGATATGCCCCATCAAAGATCGTTGTCCTATGGCATTTAGTGACCCTTAGGGACATTTTAGTTCGACATGCCCAAGAACATTCAAATGCTGAACGAGATGAGACAAGGTTGGTGATAGGGTTTACCTAGCCACCCAAAGCTACTGGAGTAGACAGTTTGATCCCACAATAAAAGGTGAGAGAGATTTGGCAGTTGGCAGCATTGTACTGGCCAACACTACAAGTTTCAACATCACCCAAGATGACATTGCAAAATCAAAATAGAGTATGATCTCCAAAAAGTGAGAGAGGTTAGTATAGGTCTCTGCAACATAGTCCTATAAGAATAGGAATCACATCCATGCCTTGCACGAGTTATGAGATATACCCTGTCAAAGATAGCAATTCTATGGCATTTAGTGACCCTTAGGGATGTTTTGGTTTGGCATGCTCGAGAAGGTTTGAGTGCTAAATATGATGGAAGGAGGTTGGGGATAGGGTTTACCCAGCCACCCAAAGCTAACGGAGAAGACAATTCGATCCCACAATGAAAGGTGAGAGAGATTTCACAGTTGGCAACTTTGTACTAGCCAACACTACAAGTTTCAACATAATCGAGATGGCATCACAAAATCAAAATAGAGTATGATCTCTTAAAAGAGAGAGGTTTTTATAGGTCTCCACAACACGGTCCTATAAGAACTAGAATCGCATTCATACCTCGCACGAGCTCTGAGATATGCCCCATCAAAGATCATAGCTCTATGACATTTAGTGACCCTTAGGGACATTTTGGTTTAGCATGCTCAAGAATGTTCAAGCATTGAATGAGATAGGACAAGGTTGGGGATAGGGTTTACCTAGCCACCCAGAGCTGATGAAGCAGACGTTTTGATCCCACGATGAAAGGTGAGAGAGATTTGGCAATTGGCAACTTTTTATTGGCCAACACTACAAGTTTCAGCATCATCTAAGATGGCATCGCAAAATCAAAATTCAGTATGATCTCTAAAAAGTGAGAGAGGTTATTGTAGGTCTCTACAACATGGTCCTATATGAACTAGAATCATGTCCATACCTCACACGAGCTCTGAGATATTCTCCATCAAAGATCGTAGCCCTATGGCATTTAGTGACCCTTAGGGACGTTTCAGTTCAGTGTGCTTGAGAATATTTGAGCACTGAACGGGATGGGATGAGGTTGGGGATAGGGTTTACCTAGCCACCTAGAGCTAATGGAGTAGATAGTTTGATCCCACGATGAAAGGTGAAAGAGATTTGGCAGTTGGCAACTTTGTATTGGCCAACACTACAATAATCAGCATCAACCAAGATGGCGTTGCAAAATCAAAATGGAGTATGATCTCCAAAAAGTGAGAGATTTTATTGTAGGTCTCCACAACATGGCTCTATAGGAACTAGAATCACATCTATACCTAACACGAGCTCTGAGATGTGCCCCATCAAAGATTGCAACCCTATGGCATTTAGTGACCCTTAGGGGCGTTTCGGTTCAGCATGCCCAAGAATGTTCAAGTGCTAAACCAAATGGGATGAGATTGGGGATAGGGTTTACCTAGCCACCCAGAGCTAACAAAATAGACAATTTGATCCCACGACCCTTTTTCCACTAAGTTGCAAATTTGAACAACTTTTACAACTTTCAACAATGCAACTTTGCACAAAAAGTGTAATTTTTACATTTTTCACCTGATTCCAATTCTACGACTTGGAAAAGATTTGAAAATAGTAAAATAACTTATTTCCAAATGCTTAGCCCTTCTTCAATTCCCAAACTCCTGCAAAGTTGTCAATATTTTTGCAATTTTGCTTTGACAACTTTTGCAATTTTTTGCAATTTTTGACATCTTAACTCTGAGATGCCTAAAACTTAACCTAATGACCCTAAAAACCTTTATAACCTTCTAAGAAACATAAAAATCTTTTTTTCCTTGAAAAATAACCTATATTGCTCATTTTTATGCATAAAAAGTGGCTCATAGTGTAACAGTAGATACTTGGTTCAAAACAACCATACCTCATCTTTTGATATGTTATAGAGGATAAAAATGGGTATCCTATTCTTCAATTTATTTTCTTGATGTTATGGAAAAATGTGGAAAAAAATGCAAGAGGACAGAATTTTATGTAAGAGGACAACATTTTATGTATTTTCTCTCTTTTTACATCATCACAAATGGATCAAGGTCTAAAACCTCAGATTGCTCATCTTTAAAGGTATTTCTTCCTCTTTAGTAAGAGACATGGCTCTGATACCACTTTGATGCAATGGAATGGGTAGTGGGAATGGACAAAGTTCCTAGAATCCTCTTCAATGAAGGTTAAGGAATAATGAGTGTCGTTGTTAATCCAATCAGCCCCAAAACACCTATCACAAGTACTTGATAAGATGGTATGGTTATCACAACCCAACCACTCTTAGGAATCCCCAATCACAAGGAAAACTTATCACAAAGACAACTAATCACTAGTTGTTCTTAAGGGCATCACAAGGCTTATTTGACACAAAAACCCACGGATACAAATAAGGACTAGAGGTGACTTCCAAGCATGGAAAGGGTCTATTTAGTTCCAAACTAACATGAATCCAACATTAGATTCAAACTATGCAACTTTCATTGGCTAGTTGCTTCACAAACTCAAGACTAGGCTCGTAGCCTTGAACATGGAAAATCACAAACATCTCTTCACAACCCAAAGAAAAGAATCACTGATTTAGATACCCTTTTGGGTTTTATACAACATACTAAAGCCTTGGGATCTCAAGATAAGTATGCAGCAACTGAGTTTTTTAAGGCTCACTTAGGAATGTAGGCAATTAGGCATCCATTAACAAAGGAAGTACCCTACCCCTTAATTAAAACTTCAATCTAGAAATTTTAACATGAGGGGGATCATGTAAGATGATCACATACCAATTTTTAAGCCTTGAAACCTTCTCTATAATGAGTTATGGAAGATGTTGCTACAAATTTCTAGCATGCACATGGATCTTGCATGCCTAGGGCATCAAGTTTTTCTCTCCAATCTCATTCTTTTGAATTAGAACCAAAAGAAACATAAAACACATTATCCTAACTTAGATTCCACCAAGGTTCATTGATTTCCCATGGTGGAATCTCAAGATATGAGGGAAAATAGATGAAACCCTAGGTAATGGCACAAAATGGGGACATCAATTAGTAAAATGGGAATATCTTGAGTTGTAGAGAAAATTAAAACCTCATTCCAAGTGAAACAGAAAGAAGATTCACAAAGTTATCCAACCATAATAGATATATGTACTTATATGTGATCAACTTGACCAATGAGCTAGTGTTTTTCATGAGTTTGAGTATAATAATCTATCTTTTGTTATGATTGAGTTCAATATTTGTGTGTTCTTATTAATTAGTGTTGAAAATAATTAGTGTTAGTGTTGATTAGTGTTGATTTGAGTCCATTTGCAAACATATTTGCAATAAAATTTCTCTTAGCACAAAAATTGCAAAATTGCAAAAAAAATGCATTACTTTGATGAACCAAATACATTACATATGACTATGACATTAACATTCAATGACTTTTAACTCCTTAAACCTCATGTGTGCCATTTTGGCCTAAGTTTGCCCATTCTTGGCAATGTATTACAAATTTGACAATTTCATGCTTCCCTTTCATGCTTTGGGTTTGTGGGAGAAGATGGGGTCTATGATGCAGAGGTGGCAAGGGAATATGGTGGATCGAAGGTCCAAATACAAACTCAATCAAATGCACAATTGAATCTAGTGACCAAAAGTGCTTTTAATAAGTAAAATGGTAAATTATCCACCAAAAAGTCTTATGGTGTGATCCTATAGCCCTAAAATATGCAATCCAAGGTACTTGAATAGGTTTTAGACTTTCTTCAATGATTTAGACACCAAAACTTCAATATTCCTCAAACTAGGCCTAATAGCATGCCTTGTAGCTCTATAGTAGCACTCACAAGGATTTTTCTTCAAATTTTTCCAAAACACTAGGAAAATAAATTATATATTTGAGTACCCTTTATGGATTACCTTAACATACCAAAAGGATAGGGCAGGTTGCTTTGGAAGGTATATGATTGTGTTCACTATTTCTCAAAATTTTAAGGCTTAATTCTCATGCATTTACAAAGGAAGTGCTAACCATTCTAACTCCCAAGCTCCAAGTCTTTGCATAGTGTCATAAATAGGTTCAAATAAAAGTAATATGAAGTCATTTTGACTCCAAGAGGTTTCTAGGTACCAAAGCCCCAAATTGTGCCCTCGAAACCCTTAAATTTTGGGCTTCCTCAATGTCATGATTCCCAAAGTTTTATGCAACAAATCAAAGTTGGAACACCTTTTATACAATATTTTTATACACATTCCATCATAAAATAGTACCCTTGTTTAGCCAAACCTCTCTAACCTTCAGCCTATCCTCCAAATTCACTTAGTTTCTTAGTCTTCTTTATGGTGATCACCACATAAATTAATCAAACTTGCATTTTCAAGATTAGTAAGATACTATACATTTTAAATTGATATTATGTATGTTAATAAGATTCTATTCTATGAGAATCAAAGTGCTACATTCATAGAATGACATTCATAGTGTGAAATCTACACAAAACTATTTTAAAATCAGATTTTTCCAAGACTGAATAGTACCAAAATGATTAACAGTGACTGTGGTAGGGTTTTTAGAACATGAAATAATTCAAAAAAATGAAATATGAATGATCAAAACATTGTCCAAGACAATCCAATCAATAAGAACTTTGAATCATACCAAAAAACCTTTTAACTTTGCAAGAAATTAGAATTTTTTCATTTAATTTGTTGTAGCAATCCATACCATGGATTCTTTGCCTGTATAATGGATTTGGGAAATATTTAATAAACTCCTATCAACTACCCCAACTGATCCAAATTGGTTGTATGGTTTAATTTGGCTTAAAACAATAAAGAAACTAATTCCCTCTTAAATGTCCATGACCGTTATAATTTGAAAATTCAAATTTATAACTTTGTAACTTTTGAATTTTTGAAATTGCTAAGTGATGAAACTTTACCAAATCATTTAAATGGACTTATTAATCTATTAAAAAGACTAGTTTATCTTATTTAAAAGACTAGTTTATGCTATTAAAAAGACTAGTTTATCCTAAGGACCCTAGGACCTAAATTGTCCTTATTTAAGGTATTTCTACCTATTTCCCTAGATACTAAATGCTCTATAGGTCTTAAGGACTCAAGGTTTATAGAAACACTAATGAGTCTCAAGCCTTTACAAATGGGCTGATATCAACTGGAAACTAGTCCTAACATTCTAAAACATTATAACCTCCATCATGAGTCTACTAATCAGTGTGTGCACATGATCTCCATGCAATCTGCATTTTCAAGATAAATAAGTCAAATGCATACTCAAGTTTAGTTTAAAACCAAAAATGGTGTTTTGGAGTTTACATACCAAAGGTTCATCATTTCCCTATTTCTTCTTGATCTGTTATAGTTTTCACTTCCTTAGCTCCCTTAGATTTTCTTCCACTTCCATTTGTAGGTGTGTTCATAGATGTAACTTGTTTACCCTTTTTGCTTTTTCCTCCTTTAGTTACAAACCAATATTACAATCACATTAAATTCTGGAACAAAATCAAGAAAAAAAGTAAAAGTTGTTAACATAGGAAACATTTTATGGAAGAGTAAATTGATTGTGTGTATACTTTTAATTCTTGTCAAATCCATCAATAAACATTTTATATCCTAAAATATCAAAAGTTCCATTTGTTTTCAGTAGACCTAAATAGTCTTTTGGTTCTCTCAACTTATACATCGGCTAAACAACATTATCCTTAGAAAGAACTATATTTGTAACTGCCCCATTATCATCAGATTGAGACTTGTTTTCCTTCTTACTTTTTGATGATTATGATCCTCTGCAATCCCAGGCATAAGATGATTAACACACAATGGTACTTCAACAAAAAGCACTAATAAATATTGGGTATGTGAATTGATAATACCAGTTCACAGATGATTTTGGCATCTCACCCTTTATCACTAGTGCTTTGACTTTATTAGCCCTCTTCTTTGGTGACCTGCAAATGAAGAATTAGCATAGTAAAAAATCTAAGATAAGATTAATCTACTAAAATTAGAGAATGAAAAAAATTGAATTTGTCTTGTCATTAAGATTTATCCATTTGTACAAATCCTTTCTTTCTGAGTTGTCTGATAACCCTTGCTTGATGAGTATTGGAAACTTCTCCCATTTTATCCTTGTTTTTTTCAGTTTGAAGTTTCTGGTTACATGCACACAATCATGACTTTACATCACAAAGCATTCACATTCTAACAATTTTAATGTTCTTTCATTACATTTTGATCTAAACAACAAATTCTAAACTTTCACTTATTCAAATGACTAATCTAAAAATGGGTCCTATTAAAGAATCTAATATAAATTCAAATAATGTATTTAGATTCTAAACAAATCAAAACATAAAATCTGTTATTTAAACTTATCTCATCACTTACGCATAATAAAAATACCCACCTTGTCATGTGGATAGTCTTAGGGGAGAGGTTGCACAATTGTATTTGGATCCAATTCAATCTAATGAGCCAACTGGATCTGCTCTACATTTTAATGTCTCAAGTATTGCCTCATGGTCTAACTCGCAAACTTTCCAAAGAATCTTATTATGTGGTTTTCCACCATATTTTATCAAGTGGACATTTGATGTGACAACAAGGTTTGAATAATGAAGAATATTCCTCTCTATTTGCCAATCTTCAAATAAACACAAGTTAGGGTTCTTCATAGAATATCGTCTAAGCCATGTGCAAGTTACAACCACTCTAATGACATGGTACTCTAAACCTTCACCATCTATAACTGAGTGATCCAATTTTTGTTTGGCTTGGACACAATGACACATAATAATCTGTCCCTTCTTCATTGTCTTCAAGTGAAAAAATAGAAAAAACATGGCCTGCAGTGACAAATGTACAAAATGCGGTCATTAATTTATTAAATACTTGGGTAAAAATTATAAAGTTACATATTGAAATTACAAAGATATATAAATATATATATTACCAGGTTGCACTAGATTATAAAAGTGATCAAATTCAATAGACAAATCCATCTATACCATTTCCAGTGCTTATGGGGATGATAGGTGTCAATTGGGTCCAAAACCCGTATATCCCATTTGTCCACCCATTCAGTTGACTCACACTCATCACAATTTTCCTCTGCACATGATGGACAATAGCATGCCATTTTTCATGTGTGGGTACTCCATGAACCTACATCAGAGCTTCTAAAAGAGTGCAATTCACTAGATCCTGTTAGTGTGCAACAATCCTAATATGGTGCAATGTTAGTATTATCTATCAACCAAAAAAATCTATGAATTGTAGACTCACCTTCCTTACCTAGACCCATTGTAGCATTACTCCACTGGACGATGGATTTTTCATCTATCAATATTGCTCCATCATTGTACTTTAGTTCTTCACAAGCTAAGGCTCTTTTGATGCATGTGTCTGCACCATTGTGTTCTCCCTTTCCATAACCAGCCTCTGTGAAATTCCACATATATTGAATTCTACACAACCTATGCATCTTGCTCAACCAATAGAACATTCATGCATTCTTGAATTGAGATGCACAATTGTCTAACCAAATAATGTGCTAACAATATGTGATGCCCTTGTTAGCCAAATCTCCATAAAATAGTTGAAAACAACCCTGTACAAACTCTGTAGAATGTGATCGATCATCATTGATGTAAAAATGGTACTCCCTCAAAATCTTCCTGTCATCCTTTGTACTTGTAGGTGAATGCATGAATGTTATGTGAACAAATATGGAAACCTGTTGAGAAGTATAATACTTTTCTTGCACCTCATTTTGTGGTTGTAGTGTGTAGTTCTCTATGAAGTCTACAACTGAAACAATGGTATCCAGTGGAAACATATCCTTGCACAACTTGAATTGAAAATCCGGCCATTGAGCTCTATATGTATGCCTTCCATACTTGTAAATAATCTTTTCATGAAAAATCTTCATGAATTCATATACTGAAATGTTTTAAATGACTAAATCACATCTTTTACCCTATTTCCCATATTTTAGAGCATATGTCACTATCTTAAATTTTCCATAAACTACTATTTCACAAGTTGATAAAAGTTGCAAAGAACTACAAAATAAGCATGTACCATCCAAGCATGAATACTTGTAAAATTGTTGATCGTCCCCTATTTCACATAAAATGTTGGATATGAATTCCCTTGAAGATCTTGGTGGCTCATTCATGTCACAATCTTACAAAGAAAACTTAGAATGCAAAAATACACATATATGCCTAAAAATATTAAAATGGTTAGAAAATTCAATATGTATCCTACAAAAACAAGTTGTGCATGTGTGATTTATCTTGACATAAAAAGGTTTACCCATCTCAAAAAATATTTGACTTATTCAAATTTGAGGATACATACCAATAAATTTTGCAAAAAATTGTGTTTGAGTTGAGTCCAAAAAATGTTTCGCATGTGGGTCGTGATTTTAGCTACCAATCTCCTTCTTACAACATCTTTTTGATTAGGGGAAACACGTGTGTTATTTTTCCAAAAATATTTGATCAATAATTTCAAAGCTTCACTACTTTCTTTATTCTTTCATGGTAGTCTATTGCTAAATGTCCATAACTCATTTTTTGTTGGATCTTCCAATCTCTCACGCCTTAGCATGGCTCTCCTTAGAGTACCTCTACCAATTTTTAATTTTTTTCTTGTCTTTCTCATGAGTCAAGTTTTCTTCATTTGGATACTTACTATTGGTAATGTAAGTACTTTTCTTGTGATATTAGTATCTTTGGTGCATGATTTAGAACCCACTTTGTCATAAGCACTCATTAGATTCTTTACAATGCTTTTTTCATTTGAATCGTCCATCATTTTTAGCCCAAGAATCTTCATGATAGGAATAAATTTCAAATTCCTCATCATTTCAAAAAATAATTGGCATTGACTTGTAATATTAAATTCTTCAAAAAATAATCTCCACATACGATTAACTTTTCTTTGACAAGTATGCTTGCTAATCTTTTCAGGTATTGATTTCAAAATGTTAGTATCAATATCAATCAAATATTTTGGTCTTCTAAAATGAATTAAAGAAGGTGTTATAATCTCTTCCATTCTCTCAACATTTTGAACATCAACATAACATTGAATGTATTGCATACCTTGAACCAAAGATGATGTGCCTTAGCAATAAGATGCAAAAGATGGAATATCACCTACTTGATGTGTTGATGTTGTGTCTTCAACATGACATAATGGAGTGTGTACATCATCAAATCTACAAACTAGTGTCTCTTCAACATGAGAGGATGATATGACTCCAACATTGGAAGATGTTGTAGCTTCACAATTCAATTATCTTCTTGAGTGTAACAATCTCATTCGTTCTCTTTGTCTGTCCAATTCTTCCTCTTTGTTTCTTTGTTTTGGTGGTTCTTGATCCTCTTCGAAAGTCAATTCTTCATTATTTCTTTGCAATTTTGTTTGTTCACATAGTAGTTTCATTTTATCTCTTTTAATTGTAAATCTCTCTCCCCATCTTCATTTTTTTGAGTTTTTGGTTTCTTCCTTGGCATGATGATGATTTCTACATGTCAAATTATTCAAACATCTGAATTACTTACAATGTATAAATTAAAAATCATTCAAATACATATAAAAATTATCATTATTTGAATGAATACACAATATATATCAAACAACTTGTCAAATTTCTAACCATTTTGAAATAACATTTCATTCAAACATACAAATTTCAAAGAATTCACTATATATTGAACAACATGTCAAATTATAATCAAATATGTATCTATATATCAACAAACAATATTTAAAAAGGATTGCTCTAACCTTTTCTATACAAAGAATATTCAAAAAATCTTCAAATAGCATATCCAATGATTGAATTTGGTGTTTGCTAGCTTCAAAAGGTCTTCAAATAGTGTTTTCTATGTTGAAACATGTGTTTTCTATCAGAACAATAGAATGCACAACAAACCAAAAGCAGAGAATGGATGAAGTGAGACCCAAACTTGTTTTTTTATCATTTTTGGGGATTTTACATAGTGTGTGCATATGCACTATAGTGCACACACACTATAAAACGCTTGCACACTATAGTGCATACACACTATGTCAAAGCACATCTCTCCCTATCCCAGCATCCCCCATCCCCTAGTCTCTCTCTCTCACTCTCCCTCTCCCATTGCCTACTCTCTCGCACTCTCCCTCTCCTACTCCATCTCCCATCGCCTACTCTCTCTCTCCCATCCCCTACTCTCTCTCTCCTCTCCCATCCCCTACTCTCTCTATCTCACACACTCCCATCCCCCCTCTCTTGGATACTCTCTCTCCCATCCCCTACTCTCTATTTCTCTCTCTCTCTCTCTCTCTCTCTCTCTCCCCTCTCCCATCCCCTACTCTCTCTCTCTCTCTCTCTCTCTCTCACTCTCTCTCTCTCTCTCTCTCTCTCTCTACTCACTCTCACATTTCACACTCTCCCATCCCCTACTCCCTCTCTCTCTCTCTCTCTTACACACATTCTCATCCCCCCCTCTCTCTCCCTCTCCCACTCCCTCTCCCATCACCTACTTTCTCTCTCCCATCTTCTACTCTCTCTCGAGCTACTCTCTTTCTCCCCATCTCCCATTCCATACTCTCTCTCTCTTTCACACACATGCACTCCCATCCTCCTTTCTCTCACTCTCCCCTCTCCCACTCCATCACCCACCACCTCCTCTCTCTCTCATCCCCCATCCCCTACTCTCAATCTCTCTCATCTTGTACTCTCTCTCTCTTCCCATCCCCTACTCTTAATCTCTCTCTCCCACCCTATACTCACTCTATCACCCCTAATCTTTCTCACACTTCCTCTCTCTCCCATCCCCTACTCTCTCTCTCTCTCTCTTACACACATTCCCATTCCCCCTCTCTTTCTCCCTCTCCCTCTCCCTCTCCCACCACCTACTCTCTCTCTCTCCCATCCCCTAATTTGTCTCTCTTACACACACTCCCATTCCCCTCTCTCTCCCATTGCCTCCTATCTCTCTCTCACTCTCTCTCATCCCCTACTTTCACTCTCTCTCTACCACCCCTACTCTCTCTCACACTCTCACATTCTCTCCCATCCCCTACTCTCTCTTACACACACTCTCATCCCCCCACTCTCTCCCTCTCCCACTACCTACTCTCTTTCTCTCCCATCCCCTACTCTCTCTATCTCTCTCCCCCCTCTCCCATTCCCTACTCTCTCTCTTTCACACACACACCTATCCCCCCCCTCTCTCTTCTTCCATCCCCTACTCTGTCTCTCACTTGCTCTCCCTCTCCCACCACCTACTCTCTCTCTCTCAATCTCACTCTCACTCTCTCCCTCTCTACTCTCTCTCTACCACCCCCTACTCTCTTACACATTTTCACACTATCTCCCATCCCCTACTCTCTCTCTCTCTCTCTCTCTCTCACACACACACACACACACACACACACACATTTCCATCTCCCCTCTCTCTCTCCCTCTTCCACTCCCTCTCCCACTGCCTACTCTCTCTCTCCCATCCCTACTCTCTCTTGAGCTACTCTCTCTCCCCCCTCTCCCATTCCCTACTCTCTCTTTCACACACATGCACTCCCATCCTCCTCTCTCTCACTCTCCCTCTCCCACTCTGTCTCCCACTACCTACTCTCTCTCTCCCATCCCCTACTCTCAATCTTTCTCTTCCATCCTATACTCTCTCTCTCTCCATCTCCTACTCTCAATCTCTCTCTCCCATCCTATACTCTCTCTCTGCCACCCCTACTCTCTCTCACACTTCATCTCTCCCATCCCATACTCTCTATCTCTTACACACATTCCCACTCACCCCTCTCTCTCTCCCTCTCCCACTCCCTCTCCCACCGTATACTCTCTCTCTCTCCCATCCCCTACTCTCTCTCTCTCTCTCTCTCTCTCTCTCTCTCTCTCTCTTTCCTCTCCCCTCTCCCATCTCCTACTCTCTCTCTTTCACACACACCACACACTCCCATCCCCCCCTCTCTCTTCTCTCACACACACTCTCATTCCCCCTCTCTCTCTCCCACTCCCTCTTCTACCGCCTATTCTCTCTCACTCTCACTCTCTCCCTCTCTACTCTCTCTCCCTTATCCCCTACTCTCTCTCTCTTCCCTCTCCCATCCCCTACTTTCTGTCTCTGCCACCCCTAATCTCTCTTTGTCATACCATATTCTCTCTGCCACCCCTACTCACTCTCTCACACTTCCTCTCTCTCCCATCCCCTACTCTCAATCTCTCTCCCCCATCCTATACTCTCTCTTTGCCACCCCTAATCTCGCTCACACTTCCTTTCTCTCTCATCTCATAGTCTCTTTTATGCCCTACTCTCTCTCTCTCACACACACTCCCATCCTCCTCTCTCTCCCCCTCTCTCCCTCTCTCACTTCCTCTCCCATGACCTAATCTCTCTTTGTCATACCATACTCTCTCTGCCACCCCTACTCACTCTCTCACACTTCCTCTCTCTCCCATCCCCTACTCTCAATCTCTCTCCCCCATCCTATACTCTCTCTTTGCCACCCCTACTCTCTCTCACACTTCCTTTCTCTCTCATCTTGTACTCTCTCCCATGCCCTACTCTCTCTCTCTCTCACACACACTCCCATCCTCCTCTCTCTCTCCCTCTCTCCCTCTCTCACTCCCTCTCCCATGACCTAATCTCTCTTTGTCATACCATACTCTCTGCCACCCCTACTCACTCTCTCACACTTCCTCTCTCTCCCATCTCCTACTCTCAATCTCTCTCCCCCATCCTATACTCTCTCTTTTCCACCCCTACTCTCTCTCACACTTCCTTTCTCTCTCATCTTGTACTCTATCTACCACCCCGTACTCTCTCTCACTTCCTCTCTCTCCCATCCCCTACTCTCTCTCCCCTCTCCCATCCCCTACTTTCTCTCTATCTCTCTCTCACACACACATAGCCATCCCCCCAGCTTTCTCTTGCTCTTTCTTTGCATCTCTTCTTCCTTCTCTATGCACTAATTAGGTCTCAATAGTGTGTGCACACTATAGCAGGCACGTGCTATTGAGACCCAAATTCAAAAGCTTTAAATAGCACATGTGCACTATAGGGTGCACATGTTATTCAAATATTTGCATTAAAACCAATCTTAAGGATTGGTTTTGCCTTGGAGATCCAACCCAAAGGTTTGGAGTTTATAAATAGGTCTAAGATGTGTTTTTCTGCAAACATACAAAAAATGATTGATTTTTCTTGTGTGCTTTCCTTCAAGATTCCTCATGGTTGGGCATCGATAAGATCAGGTTACATGACATTGTAGGTCTTTGTGTTAGCTATATAACCATATAATTTATTTTTAATTTGAACTATTTCAAGCCTTTCATCTATAATTTCTTCTAAATGTATGTCCATTTTTTGTCAAAAACCACCATGTACTAGTTGGGATGTAGATTTTAGATCGTTCATTGAATTTTACAACAACTTAGGTTTTTAGAAACTAGACTCCATTCTACACACTTTGAAAAAAAAAAGTTTTGATTTTTTATTTTATTAATTATTTCTAGGGGAGCACATAGATATTTCATGTTTTTGGGATGTGTCTAGTTAAAAAGTTCATTAGAAAAAAATACAAATTATATAATTACCCAAAAAAATTGGGATAAACTACATAGTGTTAAGTAACTTTTGACCAGAGTGATTAAAGAATTTCATAAAAAAAGTTAAAATTTTAGGGGGGGCACACTTTGTACTATGTTATGTTTTTTTGGAATGAACAGTACCACTTTTTGTGGCCCCCTTTTTTGAGGACCTAAAACTAAACCATTTTGGAAAAAAATTAGTAGTTTAGAAACTAGATTCAAAAGGCTACGACTTTTGTTTTTGTCATATCTTAAAATTTTGAGTAATTATCTTCAAATTCTTGTTGAAGTTTAGAAATTGTTGATTTCAGGAAAAAGGTTTCCACTTATACCCCCCTTTTGGCACCACAACTTGGTGCACTTACCCATTGCAAATTTGGGAGAAAATTTTGAGAATTTTCTAGATGGATATTTTTAAGAATTCAAACTAAAAATGGGAAAACAATTAAGGATTCTAGTATCTTTAGTCAAAAAGCATTATAATGCTGTGTATTTTTTAGTTGATATTGATTACACATATGTACAAGTAGTTAACTTGAGGATAGCATCACTTAAACCTTTTGGTTATAAAATTGAGATTGATGATGTGAGTGCAACCATTACTGCACTACTTAATGAAAAAATTGATGTAAAGGTTGAATCCTTTGGAAAATATGAAGAATAGGAAAAGATAGAATAAGTGTGGAAAACAAGACTGCTTCTATTGATAAGAAGAGAAAGAAAATGATTGATGGCCTAGAAGGAAAGATAGGCACACAAACTAAAGGTAAAGAACATTTAATGTTGACACAAGGTCTTAGAGAGGATGAAGACAATGATACTAATGCAAGGGAAGAGGAAGAAAGTGTAGAAAATTTGAGAAAAGTACTAACATCACCCCACTAGTTATGAAGGCGAAAACTATAAAATTCATTGGGCCTAAGGTGAGGAAAGAAGAAAATAGGCTAACATCTAAGCCCCTCTCTCCTCCTACACCACTAAGACTAATAACTAGGGCAGCTATAGCAGCTAGTGTCAAGCCACCATTGAAGAAGGTGTGTTAAAGGTTACAAAAACTAGCAAAGGTTCAAGTGGTACAAGTGTAGTTAAGAGAAAAATTCTAGCCATTAAAGTTCAACAAAAGAGAAGAAGGTTAATAAAGACAAGAGATGTTGAAGAGGAAGATGCAGAGATAACCAAATCTAAAGAACCTAGTCACCACTATGTCATTATGCATACAAAGCCTAGGACTATTGACAAGGTATGTGAAAACATTGGAAACTTACAAGCTTTTTAGGATTTAGATATGTCAACTATGAAATATTGAGTATTGGGGAAAAGTCTAAGATAGAAGAGGCTATGTTAGAAATGATGGCTAAGCACAAGCTAGAACCTATAAATTTGGAAAATAAGATTCCAAACAATTGGTATAGTAGAATTGATGGTAAGAGACATTAGGAAACTATAATTGAAAAACAAATAAGAGAAGGAACATTAGCCCAAAGTATGCTTGAGCTAACAAATAAGGAAAAAAAACAATTTTTGAGAAGTATAGGAATAGATTTATTCATAAATTTTGAACATTCATGAACTTACAAAATAAGATTGAGGTTGTTGTATAGGAAAATGAATTGTTGTGGAAAAGCATTTCTAGACTAACTACAGGAGGAGACAATTAGGAGAAAGAAGTGAATACTATAAGTATTGAAGATGATCATAGTGATGAAGAAGATTTAGGTGTGTCGAGCTTATAAGGTGATATATCTCCTATTCAGCTGACACTCCTATTCTACAACAAATAAGGGACTATCCTAAGGAAGGAGAAATATAAGTCCAAGTTGCTAACTTTAATGAACAAATAAAATAGATTGAGCACAAAAAAAGGAGCAAGATAAAGATTTATGTGTAGACCAATCTACTACATGTGAAGAAGGACCACCAGTCTTAGGACCTCTAAATGATGGAAACAAGGAGATAGTAAAGAAAGAAGAGGACAAAGAAAAAGAGAATGAAGTTTCATAGACTGATCTAAGTGTACCAACTAACACACAAATCCTAGTATTGACAAATTTTACACAATAAGTGCAAGACCCTTTAGCTACACTTATGTTGAGTGTTACCACTGTTGTATCTAGTGCTGAAATTCAAGTTAGACCAAGTGGTGAAATACCCTCACCTACTTTGACTATAGATCTATTGAGCAATAACACTCCAAAGAAGGGAAAAAAAAAAGAAGAAGACGGGTAGTTCTCTAGCTACTACTATTACCTTGGATGAAGTTATCAAGCTACCAAATTGGGAATTAAAGAATCTCACATTTTAATAGACTGACATCTTGCAAGATATTCTTGCAAGAAAGAAAAAGCAATAAGAGATGAGGAGAGAGCAAAAAAAAAGCAAAGTGTTGCATGACATCAAGGATATTTGTTTGATGCTTTAAATATAGAAATCATTGCTAAGAAGCCCCCCACTATCTCTCATTTAGTGTAAATAGTTGGAAAAGTCAACATTGAGGATATTGAAGAAAATGAAAAACTAATGACCTAGTCTAAGAAAAAGTTTAAAAAGAAAGTATTGGAAAAAATTTCTACTGAGATTGCAGTCAAAAAGGTTGAATTGACAATACTTGTATAGGATATTGAAGAAACTATTTAGAAAATGCAAAATCTATACAATATTCTATGTGATGTGCCAAGATTTATGAATTTGTTCAAGGAAAACATTGCAAAGATTAAAGCCAATATGAAATTATCAGGCAACTCTATCTCTCAGTCATTTGAATCAAGCTCAATGCATTATAATAGATTGATATTTGCACAATGGAGGTAGTCAAGCTATAAATAATAGATAGCAGAATGAGTGCAAAGATTATCTCTATCCACTAGTCAACATTGATATCTCACTTGGAGTTTATGAAATTAGAGTTGGCTTCATCAAAGGATCTAGTTCAAAGAGATCCTAATCCTTCTATTGATGACAACTTAATTGACTTAGCTACAAATTTGGAGATAAAGATTAATGTTCTAGAATAAGTAAGAACCACGTGGGATTATACTCTTTCCATGATGTTTCAAACTCACATTTACCATTCAATGATTAAATTATTTGATTCCTTCTACTCAGCCCCAACAAGAGACATAAGTGAGAGAAAAAATGGGGTAAATGATAAGATAAGAAAAACCAAGGGGGATATATAAGATATAAATAATCAAGGGAGATCAAGATGATAGAATGGACATAAATGTGTAATCAAAGATATAGATCTCAGAATGGCAAAAGCCAAACTAGAAGATACAAGCTACATCAAATTGCTTTCAAGAATGTAAAATACATATTGTATAGTGTGTTGCAAAAGAAAATTTTGAAGTTCTATAAGAATGGAGTCATAGCCATAGGGGCAGTACTATTATTTTTGTACTGTAAAGATTTAATCATGACAACGTGTTTTTACCACTAATGTTAAAGGGGGAGATTTTTGTTATCTATTAGTGTCAAACACTTAGTCATATATAAGACAAAGTCATTTTTTCATCAGTATGACCAAGTTACTCTATAGATTCTAAGTCATGTAAAGACTTGTAAATAATCATGTATATGTCGAGCTCTATATAAGAAGTTGAAAAAGTCTTTGGTCACCAAGTACTTCCATATAAGATGAGTTCAGTTCAAATGCCAAGAAACTAGATTGCATAGATGTTAAGTTATATAGAAGGAGCTGAATAAGTTAAGGTCAAGTAACAATAGGAAGAACAGTTATGACCAAGCATCAAAAACCATATGTGTTGAGCAACACAGAGTAAAAAAAAATGTCTGAAATGGTACAAAATTTTAAGTAAACCATTTTTAGATGAAATGTACACAACATTTAATGACAGTAGAGTTTGTTACAATGGTTGTTATGCATTTGGATGTGGATCATTGATCCCTATAAAGGGAGGACAACCAGTCAAATGAAGAGGCAATAAAGGAAACATCTAGAAGATTCTACATATGTATTTAAATAGGTAGATACAAACCCTATTTTCATACATATTGGATGATAATGTGAATTGTGAAAAGGAAGAGAAGTATTGTCCAAAGGAATTAGGTTTTGGAGGCTACATGCAAAAGTTGAGAAGAAAGAGATTTAGTGACCTAATAAATTAGTGAAGAATAGAGTAAAGACATATCAGATTAGAGATTGGAAGGAGGTAGTCCATAATTAGCAATTGTAAGTGCAGATCGAAGGATTAGGTACTGAACAATTTTGGTAGATTTAATAAGGGTAAATATCTTAATAGAGTGGTTTTAACAAACCTTTATAAATCTCTTAATAAATTCCTTACTTCATTTTAAGTGTCAAATCCTTTAATCAAGGTAGACCTAATAGTCTTATAAAGATTTGAATAGGGCAGACCCCTCATAGTGTAGATCATCAAAAGTGATCAAACTTATGGTCCTAATAGGCTACCTTTTTAGATATGAGATGGTAAACCTAATTCATCCTCCCCCTCCCCTCCACTTTCCCCCCCCCCCGCCCCCTCATTATCTCAATCTCCCAATAAACTTCCAACAACTAGGAGAAGGTATTTTTGATTTTTTTGTTATAAGATCTCATGAAACCTATGTTACATTCTTTCTATTGTGAAATATTGTTATCACACTTATGTAAATAGAAGTTATAATAAGTTAACTTATTATAACTACACAATAGACAATGTTCAAAGGAAGTTGTGTTTTGATGGTATCACAAGTTATGACTGTATTCCCAATGGATGACATAAAGGACACTTATCAATATTCTTAGTAGCCAAGAATGTAGTGCAAGCCACTAGAGATGTTACCAATTTCATTGATTGCTTGAATTCACATAGGTAATTCTAGATCATGTTCTTTTTTTACATGATTATACCATTGCGATGTTTGGAACTAGATAGAAAAGTTAGTAAATGGACTACTTGATGAAAAATAATCCAATTGAATAAAGTTTAATTTTAGAATGATGACAACTCAAAGAAATAAAATTAGCATAAATAAAAATAGTATTTAATGATTAGGTTAAATTTAACCCAACAAAAAAGAACCATGGAAAAAAAATTGTGTCCTTACAGAATGAGAATGCAATTGAGGTTAAATGATTAGATTACATTGGGAAAAAACTCGACCATGGTTTAAAAAAATGGACTCTTTCATAAATAAGAATGAATTTATTTCTTGTAACTAATAAATTTTTAACTTGAAATTTTATTTTTATAATTTTTTAAAAGTAGAAAATACTTTATCATTAAATATATTTTTTGAATTTAAAGATTTAAATTTTAAAAAAGAATTTTTTTTTTACAATTTTTTTATGAAGGCTTCAAAAGAAATCTTTATAATTTTAAAACTAGGGAAAAAATAGATTTTTCTATACAAAGTTTAATATTTAAAAAATACTTGTTAAAAAATAATCAAAGTTAATTGTAGAAAACTTTGTAAAAATAGTCAAGATTTTAAAAAGAAAAAATTATTAAAAAAAAATTGAAAATGAAACATTAATAGAAGAAAACCTAACTATTATAGAATTATTATTTTTACACTAATAAGATAAAAATCATAATGACACAATAGTAAATTATAAGCCTTGCATATGGGAAGTCTTGGGGTTTGAATATACTTCATCTTAATGCAACAATAATTAATTTTCACAACTAATAATAAATAATAAATACTCAAGGCTTCAACTAATTTCCTAAAAAAATAATAATAATAATTAATAATTTTTAAAATGGCAATAGATAGGCACTGATGAAGAAAAAAACATAATACTTAAATAATCAAAAGACATCACAAATTATGCAAAGTAGTGAGAAGAACTTTAAAGAAGTTAAAAAGAGTTGCAATTAAGATAATGATGAAAAATATCAAATGCTAACTTCCAGAAAAGAGAATGTTACATTGTAATGGACTATTGGCAAGAGGGACAATTATAGTTAAAAGAATGATGATCTTTAAAAAAGCCTTATTGGTAATAAGGAAGATTATAGTGAAAAAATAATCTGAATAATTTAATGACAATTTAAAAAATTATTTACTTATAGAATTACTTAATAACACAACCTCAATTATATATATATATATATATATATATATATATATATATATATATATATATATATATATATATATATATATATATATATATATATATATATATATATATATATATATATATATATATATATATATATATATATGCATGGGTAAATGATAAAAATTGTTAGTAGAGCCTCAATGAGCTTTTGAAAAAGTGATTATTCCATTCAACACTTTCTTTTGCAAACAATTTATTTTCTTTCAAATATGCAAAATGTATCATGCTATAGAAAGTAAGATGACATAATTATGAATATTGAAGGCATTTAAAAGTGCAATTAAAGTTAAAATTTGTATTGATATATAATTCTAAATGTCATTCATCATGGAAATTGTAACAAGAAAAGGAGAATCAACAATATACAATAGCACAACTTATGGAGAACAATGAAAGTTCAAAGAGATTATTATATCAATGTGCTTTCTTATGAATAATGTTAGTGTAAAAGCTCAATATGAAAGATCTCATAAATAATGTAGATTAGAAAGCACAATCAGAGAGAGAAATTAAGGCACAAATCCTCAATAGGAAAGTGAGTTCCCCAAGGATCAATGGAAAAAATGATAAGGCACAAAGGCATGGCATGATCAGCTCCAATGAAGTAAAATATTTTGGGTTGTTACAAGTATCCTTTCAAGTATTGAATAGAGATATATTTTGAATTGTAACATATTATAATAGTTATCATCTCTAGGAAATCCCTCTTTTGTTTTAGATTGTACAAGTCAACATGATAAGCATGGTCTAATGCACTAATAAGAGGAAGATCAAAGAAATATGCTTAGTAACAACCATAGTATGGGTAGAAAATAAAAAGGAAAACCCTCAAGGAAGGACCATGGCTATGTGGAGCTCAAAATGCATAAAGGAGTGAAAATACTTTAGTTTTCATCTACAATAATGTCAATGATTCATAAATACAATGAAAAGAATGTAGAGAAGTATCAAAGAGCTCAAAATTTTTCAAACTTCCCTAACAACATGAGCATGTATTAGAAGATAGAAGTTGTAGTCATATAGCCCAATAGGTTCATATTATAGGAATTTTTTTTAAATAAAGGTCTAAAAGGTTTCTGTACTTTTCTTGCTCAAGGTTCCAGCCTACCAAGAACTTCATAATTTTAACAATATAATAGAGGGGTTTTTGTGTTAACATTGTGGCTATATTTTTTATTTTTTATTTTAATTAAAATATGGGTAAAATTTTATTAAGACAAGAAGAGATACAAAAGGGAGAGTTAAACAAAGAGCTTTATCTTGATCAACAAGGTCATCAATTTCATGAGATAACTTGGGGGGTAGTTGTTGAGGTAATTGCATAATATTGTTATACAATATTATTTCATTTTATTATGTAATGTTGCACCTAGATGGAGGTGCAACATGCAAAGATTCCCATGGGATATACTTGATGAGTTGTATTCTAACGTTGTGATAATATTTCATGTAATTGTTTAATAATGGTGAAAAGAATTAAATTTCCAATATTAAATGTGGGGTCAATGGGTTAGGTAGCACTTGGTTTTAGCACATGGCTTATGTAATACCACTTGGTGGTTTTGTGGGAGTTGATACTATATAAGTAGACACAAGGGTAGAACTTGTAGAGATGAGCAAACGAAAGGCAAAAAGGGGAAGAGCTGAGTGGGACAAGGCTCGATAGGTTAGCCAAGGGAGCATTTGTGAAGGTTAGAAGCATGGCATGGGATGTATGGATTCATGATTGTTCACATGGATTTCTTGGTTGTGGCTATGGCTTTGAAGGCTTCCATGGTTGTATTGCAATGGTGTTTTTGCTGAACAATACATGGTGATGGATGTTTTTGCAGGCTGGGTTTTTTCCTTAATGAGGATTTCTTAGGTTATGTTAAAATCTTATTGAAAAAGAGGAAGATTGTTGAAGAAGATTATGTGTTTCAATCATTATTTTGTCACTAATTTAAAACCTACTATTTTATGGTAAGATAATTGCTTATAAGATTTAAGTACTATCACTTAGTTGATCGATGAGAAGGATTCGATCAACGAGATGTAACAAAAGCACCTAGAGGAAAGGTTGAGTTATGATTATGTAATGAAGTATAAGAATCAGTTAAGATAGTGATGACATGATGAATTGATGATCTACTTAAGGTTACAAAATGGTTGACTACACTTAGAAAGTTTAGAAGAATAAGTTAAACAAAGTTTGTCTGCCAAGCTTGATTGAGTGGATAGTAGGTACTGAGAAAAGTTAGTGTAAGACAAGCTGAAAGTTAGTTGGAGCCTAGTAAAATCAAATTCTAGTGGATGCCAAGAAAGATAGTTGATGTTGAGTAAAGTTTAGTTGATGCCAAGCACCAATAAATTTTAGTTGTTGTTGAGTGATTTTGTAGTTGATGTCGAGTAACACAGTATGTGTCAAGCATTAGAAGGTTGATAATGTTGAGCTACTACATTATGAAAAAGATTGAAGATTCACCAAAAATAAGCCAACAAGTTTGTTTTTTTGGAACTTTTGAACCAAGAGGAAGATAAGGTTGATGAGCTAGTGGCACAGAATTTGATGTAAACCATTTTTTTGGGTGAATTCAAATGGATTCTAGGGGAAGTTTCTAGAAAAGACAAGATATGGGATAAATAGATTGTATCCTACCTAATCCATCCAAAACCTTAATTTGGATGATGGATAATGAGCAGGAAAATATTCTAATTTCCTATTTATAGGAATGTCTAGTCATGAAGCAAAGACATTATAAAGGTTGATGTCATGTGCAAGAACCTAAGGAGGAGAAGGAATTAAGGGTTTTGCTTCATCAATTGACCCAAGAGAAGAGTCTACAATGGCATGATAAGTAAGAAGGATTAAGGAGATGAATCCTTGAAGGGTGAACAAGCTATCAAAGTTGCAAAGTTGAAAGCCAAGCAGAATTGAGGACTGAACGAAAATTGTAATCTACAAGTGAAGTTGTGAGTTGTATTAGATCAAAGCTCTATCATTACTCTTTAACAATTGTATCAGTCTAGGGTAAATCCTTTGGATTAAGATTGACCTAATAGTAATTGGAAAATCCTTTAATAGGGTGGCATTCTAAGTGAATGGCCTAAAGTCTTCTAACATGGCTCATTTTTAACAGGGTGATTGAAATCCCTTGTTGGGTCACATTTAACAGTGTGTATTATAACCTTTAATAAGGTTAGTCTTTTACAAGGCATCACTCCAGAAGAGTGAAAAGGAGTAGCATGTTATTGGTGGTTTTTTCTAAAATTGGGTTTCCACATAAATCATTGTGTCAGGTGTGTTGATAAATGTGTTGTGTTTCATGCTTTACATTTCTGCAAATTGGTTTAACAATAACATACAAGTTTTAATAAACACATAATAGATACATGCATGGGTATGAATGTTTTAGGGGTTCACTGAATTGTGAAAAAGTTTTATTTTGTACATTTGGACCTTGAATAATGGATACACCCCCCCTTAGTTATCCTAAAGTAATTCCAAAAATTTGTATTAGAGGCATCTTCTTAAGAGGACTAATTTTAAGGTACTAGAAACACAAAGATCAAGATATCTAAAAGAGAAGTACCCAAGCTCAACTGAGATAACTTTCTTGTATGGAAAAGTTTGATGAAGCTTCACCTTAGAGGACTTGGAGATCATGCACAATCTACCATTGTAGTGAAACATGTTGATCCAGTTAGAGCCCTAATTGTTGAAGATATGAAGAAGATAAAGCAACATAATCAGGAAATGTTGGAGATTGCCTCTACTCTAAGCTATGCTAAATCTGATGATATCAAAGGCTACAAGACTGTAAAGAAAATGTGGGATGCCTTGACCACCATCTATGGAGGAGACAAAAATGTTCAAAGAGCCAAATTTGAGAGTCTTAGAGGTAAGTTTGATGATATGAGAATGGAAGAAGGTGAAAATATTGCTCAATATGTTGCTAGGATAAAAGAAGTTGTTAGTGAAATAAGAGGAGCTATTGGTCATATAGATGATGATATTTTGTTAAGTAAAGTCTTGAGAACATTACTACCTATTTATGCTATTAGAGTT
This sequence comes from Cupressus sempervirens, assembly GCA_028749045.1. NCBI lineage: Eukaryota > Viridiplantae > Streptophyta > Pinopsida > Cupressales > Cupressaceae > Cupressus > Cupressus sempervirens. The sequence continues at coordinate 345,568,570 of CM053784.1, forward strand.
TCTACAATCCAAGAGTTGAGATGTATTCTAGAAAATGATCTAACCCTTGAAGGTCTAGTAGGTAGACTCACTGCTTTTGAGCTATCTAACTTTGACAATTACAAACCAAGGAGTCTTGAGTTTGCTTTCAAAGCTAAGTTGTTATTGAAGGATTCTAAGGAGATAAAAGTAGAAGAGGAAGAAGAAGAAAAGAAAGATAAAATATGCATCTAGTGATAATGATATAGATGAGGAAGATATTGAACAATTGGGAGCACTTTTGGCAAGAAGATTTCATAGAGGTAAAGGCAAGTTCAAAGGTAAGTTATCCATCATTTGTTTCAATTGCAATGAAGTTGTTCATATTGCTACAAGATGTACATAGAAGAAGAACTAAAAAGAAGGAAACAAGTACAAAAATAGAAAAGAAGATGACAACAAAGATTACAAAGAAAAAGGAAAGAAGTCATGCTACATTGTTGATGAACATGATGATGAAGTGGTATATGTTTCAATGAAGGATGAATTTGATGAAGATCAGGCAACTGTACTTGTGACTTGTGTGAACAAGAATGAAAGATGGATCATTGATAGTGGATGCTCACATCACATGACTAGAGACAAAAGTAAGGTCATCACCTTAACTTGTTATGATGGAAATAGGGTAAGATTTGGTAATGATGCACCATGTTTGATAAAAGGAAAAGCATCTATCAAACTCATAGACAAGATTTTATATGACAATGCTTACTATGTTGAAGGACTAAATTATAACCTGTTAAGTGTGTCACAATTGAATAATTTGTGATGCAAAGTTGAATTTGGAAAAAAAACTACCAAGATATATGATACAAATGGGAAGCTGATTGGAAAAGGTGATCAAACTAGAAGTAATCTATTCTATCTAGATATAGAGGATGCTACTTGTCTTGTTGCAAAATTTGATGATGTATGGCTTTGGCACAAGAGATTGTGTCATGTTAATTTTGATAACTTGGTTAGTATAAGTAACATGAAGAGAGTTAGAGGATTGCCTAAGTTGAAGAAACCTAATAATGTAATATGCAAACAATGACATCTAGGCAAAATATCAAAGTCAAGCTTTAAGAGTAAAGCTTATATCTCTAAAGAAATACTAGATATTATTCATATTGACTTATATGGACCAATTGAAGTGCAATGTTGTAGAGGAGATAAGTACATAATGCTATGTGTTGATGATTACTCTAGGATGATGATAGTCATGTTTCTAAAATAGAAATATGATGCTTTTCAAATGTTTAAATGGTACTTGGCAAGAGTTGAGAAAGAAATAGGTAAGATTCTAAAATGCTTGAGATCAGATAGAGGAGGAGAATTCACTTCAAATAAGTTTGAGATGTTCTGTAATGATAGAGGAATCAAAAGATAGACATTTGCACCTAGGACACCTCCACAAAATGGAATTGTTGAAAGGAGAAATAGGTCTATAGTGGACTATGTCAGAACACTTATGATGGAAAAGAATGTTTCTCTAAAATACTAGAAAAAAGTTGTAAGTATTGTTGTATATAACTTGAACCATTAATAAAGGTACTCATTCAACACCTTTTGAACTATGGTATGGATATCCACCTAATGTGAAATACTTTAAGGTATTTTGAAGTAAGTGTTATATTCTTAAAGATATTAGGAATGAAAAGTTTGATTGAAGAAGGTATATTCCTTTGATACTCCACAAGAAGAAAAGCCTATGAGTGTTTAAGTACTAACACTAACAAAATTGTGAAATGTGCAAATGTTAGCTTTGATGAGTTTACAGAAGTACATGAGGTTGAACCTATAAAAGAACTAGAAGAATACAAATCATATGTATACTTTTATGAAGGAATGCTTGTTGAAGAAGATGTTGCAAATCAAGTTACAAATCAACAAAAAAATTCAGTAATTATTGAGTCACATCCTATGAATGCTCAGTTACATTTAGGAACCGAGCTACATTCAGATGTCAAGTTGCAGAATGAAGAAGATGTACATTTTGATTTTGAAATTAGTACACATGAAAGAGATTCTAAGATACTTGATAGAGATGAACATAGTGACTCTAAAGCTGAAAGACAAAATGTTGAAACAAGAGTTGAGCCAAGATTGTCTAAATATGTCAAAAGACATCATCCTATTGATCAAATCATTGGAAACAAAGATTCTAGGCCAATGACAAGAAATAGATTAAGAAGTGAATCATGTTTGTTAAGCATGAAGGAGCCCAAGATAGTAAAATATGCATTAGAAGATGATGACTTGTACAAGGCCATGGAAGAAGAGATTCAATAGATAGAGATGAATAAAACATGGAGTCTAGTTCCTAGACCAAAAAACAAGAATGTAATAGGCACCAAGTGGATATTAAGAAACAAGCTAGATGAGAATGGTGAAGTGACAAGGAATAAAGCAAGATTAGTTTGCAAGGGATAACCACAAGAAGAAGGAACTGACTCTGGGGAGACATTTTCTCTTGTTGCAAGCATGGAAGGAGTAAGAACTCTACTTTCTTATGTTGCATACAAAGGTTTCAAAGTTTATTACATGGATGTTAAATCTACATTTTTGAATGGCATACTAGAAGAGGAAGTCTACATGGAATAGCTAGAAGAATTTTTTATCATAACAATAAGAACATAGTATGTAAACTGCACAAAGTCCTATATGGATTGAAGCAAGCACTAAGATCATGGTATGGAAGACTTCATACTTATCTTGTGAAGATTACATTTGAAAGGACTAATGATAATAGCAATCTGTACATAAAGACAGAAAAAGAAAGAGGTATTTTGCTATCTGAAATATTTTTTGATGATATCATATTTGGAGGACAAGATGCTTTATATAAAGATTTTACAAATTAGATGAAGCAAGAATTTGAAATGTCTATGTTTGGAGAAATAAAATATTTATGTGGGTTTGCAAGTATATCAGATAAAGTATGGTATATACATCACTCAGTCAAAGTATGTCAAAGAGATATTGAAGAAATTTAGACTAGAGGATTCCAAACCAATACGTACACCTATGGTGACAGGACACAAGTTGTCAAAGAATGGTGATTTAGTTGAGGTGAATCAAAAATTGTATAGGTCTATGATTGGAAAATTGCAATATTTATTACATAACAAACCTAATATTGCATTATTTGTAGGTATAGTTGCAAGATTCTCTTCTAATCTCGAGGAGAATCACCTAATGGCTATGAAGAGGATAATGAGATATTTGAAAGGAACACAAGAGTTTGGTGTATACTACAAGAAAAATGAAAGGTTTGACTTAAGAGCCTACACTGATGCTAACTGGGCTAGAAACATTGATGATAGAAAGAGCACCAATGGAGGAGCATTTTTCTTAGGCAAGAGACTAATTACATGGGCAACCAAGAAGCAAAGTTGTACTTCACAATCTACTACTGAAGTAGAATATGTTGTTGTTGTTGTAAACTACACAAATACTGTATGGATCAAACAGTTACTTAAAAGGATGAAGGAAGAAATCACAAAACCAGTGATACTTTATTGTGATAATACAAGTGTTATCATTATATCAAAGAATCTAGTGATGCACACAAAGACAAAGCACATTGCAATCAAGTATCATTATGTAAGAGAATTAGTTCAAGACAAAGAGGTAAAGATGGAATATGTTAACTCAAAGGAGAAAATTGTTGATATCTTGCCAAAGCCAGTACCTAAGGATGCTCATGAGTATCTAAGAGGTAAACTAGGGGTGATACCCCTATCAAAATCTATGTAAGGAATAGGAGTGCCCTAACTCAAACAAGCTGATGTTCAAAATAATACAAATTGATGTAGTGGATCTTACTTTAGGAACTACCTAAAGTAATCACAGAGCTGAAACTTCAAATTAGTCACAAGCAAAGTGACAGAGGGAAAAGATGAGGAATATGTAAAGCTTATATCTACATATTTTAAGGATGAAAAGTTTTTGGTGTAGGTCTTTGGCATTATTGTCAAAGAAGGAGAAAGTACACTAAACTAATCATCATCATCAGAAGAGTTTTACTAATCAAGTGCAAGACAAAAGTGGAAGATAGTCCTAAACTGATATGCTGACCAGAGAGGGAGACATTGACTAGAGAGCCAGAAAGAAAGAGGGAGAAATCTTGATCTACCTAGTAAGAGGAAGATACAAGAAGGAACTCAGAGGAAGTTTTAAGGAAGAATTTTATAACCTAATTAGAATTTGTTGATAAAGGGAGGAATACAAGTTCTTTCTTTGGTATTGCCTTATTGTTTTAACCTAGTCAAACTAGTTGAACAAGATGTTCATCATTTGAATAACTTGGTTGATCAGTTTGATTTGCCATCAATACCAAAGAGGGAGATTATTGAAATCTAATTGAAAAAGAGGAATATTTTTGAAGAAGATTATGTGTTTCAATCATTGTTTTGTCACTGATGTCAAACTTGCTATTTTCTAGTAAGACAATTGCTTATAAGATTCAAGTACTATTGCTTAGTTGATTGATGAGAAGGATTTGATCAACAAGATGTAACAAAAGCACCTAAAGGAAAGGTTGAGTTATGATTATGAAGTGAAGTACAAGGATTAGTTAAGATAGTAATGACATGATGAATTAATGGTCTACTTAATTTTACAAAATGGTTGGCTACACTTAGAAAGTTTAGAAGAATAAGTTAAACAAAGTTTGTCTAGAAAGCTTAACTGAGTGGATAGTAGGTGTCGAGCAAAGTTAGTGCAAGCCAAGCTGAAAGTCACTTTGAGCTGAGTGAAAGAAAATTCTAGTGGATGTCGAGCAAGATAGTTGATGCTGAGTAAAGTTCAATTGATGTCAAGCACCAGTAAATTTTAGTTGATGCTAAGTGATTTTATAGTTGATGTCGAGAAATGCAGTATGTGTTGAGCATCAGAAGGTTGATAATGTTGAGCTATTGCATTATGACAAAGATCAAAGATTCACCAAATCTAAGCCAACAAGTTTGTTTTCTTGGAACTAGTGAACTAGGAGGAAGATAAGGTTGATGAGCTGGTGGCACAGAATTTGATTTAAACCATTTTTTTGGGTGAATTCAAATGGATTCTAGGAGGCATTTCTAGAAAAGACAAGATATGGGGTAGATACATTGTATCCAACCTATTTTGGATAATGTTGTCCTTGATGTCACACAAATGTCATATCAGTCATTAGTCTCAAGTTCACCGAGCTCAGACAGTCTGCAATGCAATTTACAGTGCCAACCGAGCTCACTCGGTCATCGAAGGAAATGTAGAAGACAATGTTAACTGAGCTAACTCGGTCAATGAAGGAAATGTGAAAAGCTAGTGTTAACCGAGATTCACTCGGTCTCCAAAGGTTAGTTTCCACCGAGCTCACCCGGTCATCAAATGAATTATGGAAAAGTCAGTGTTAATCAAGCTTCACTCGGTCTCCAAAGGTTAGTTTCCACCGAGATCACTCAATCATCAAATGAATTATGGAAAATTCAGTGTTAACCGAGCTTCACTTGGTCTCCAAAGGTTAGTTTCCATCAAGCTCACTCGGTTATCTTAGGAAACTCAGTAATTACCGAGTTCTCTCGGCGATTGATGGTTTGTCACGAAGTTCACTATATCAATTGAGCTCAATCGGTTAACATAGAAATTATTTTCTGAACAAAGTTCACCGTGTAAGGTTAGCCAGTATAGGGATTTGCTAATTAATTAGTTTTAGCTGACTGTTGTAATTGTTTTTTTTAGTCAGTGATTTGAGCCGACTAAGATAATTTGAAAGGTATATATGGTCATTCAAGTTATGAATTAAAGTGTGTGATTATTAAAAAAGCTATGAATGCAAATTATAGTATGAAGATGCGAATGTTGAGAAAAGTCTAATGAAGGATCAAATGTGTTAAAAGAGCTGCAAAGTTGTATTTGATCAGTAAGGATCCAGTCAAGTACAACAGAGATCTACAATCAGCAAAGATAAGTTGCACATTATATCAGATCATTTCATTGTTGCTTTCTAACCATTGTAATAGTGTATTCAAAATCTCTTAACAGAGTTGGTTTAACAGCCATTCAATAAATCCTCTAACAAGGTGATAGTTCAGTTGAATTGTTCTAAAGACCTCTAGCAAGGCCACTCCTAACAGGGTGATTAAATCCTTTAACAGGGTCACACCTAATAGTGTGTTTTTGTAACCTTTAACAAGGTTGGCTCCTAACAGGGCTCACTTCAGAAGAGTAAAAAAGTTACATTGGTGGTTTTTCGCATATTGGGTTTCCACGTTAAATCTGGTGTCTCTTGTGTTCTTAATTGCTAAATTACTTTGTGAATGATATCTTATCAGTTCTTAATATTTATCATTTGCTGCATTATCAAGTTTCAACATTTTATTAATCAAATCAAGGGTATATTCAGACATCTTAGGGACTGTGGAAAGTTTTTGTAGTAACTGATTCATCCCCTCCCCCTCTCAGTTACTCTATTCTCATTTCCAACAATTGGTATCAGATCTTTTGGTGCTTGCAAGAAAATATTTCAAGGATCTAATCCTAAGATCAAGATGTCTTACAAAAGAGAAATTCCAAAACTCAACAGAGATAACTTGTCTGCATGGCAAGGATTGATGAGACTTCATCTGGCTACTGTTGGTGATACTGGACTAAAATACCTTGAAGAAAAATATGAAGAACCTCCTGGCACATTGTCTGTCAATGACATTGCTGAAAAGAAGACTCACAACAACTTGATGATAGACATAGCATCCGCTCTCAGTTATGAAGAATTTGATGACATTAAGGACTGCACAACTGCCTTTGAGATGTGGAACAAGCTAAAAGAGATCTATGGAGGAGATGATAATGTAAGAAGAGCAAAAGTAGAAATTCTAAGAGGAAAATTTGATCAAATGAGGATGAAAGAGGATGAAAACATTGCAAAGTATGTTGAAAGAGTTAAAGCATGTGTGAGTGCAATCAGAGCATCTGGAGGTGATATCAAAGGAGAAACAGTTATAAGCAAAGTTCTCAGAACCTTGCTTCCCATTTATGCAATCAGAGTTTCTACAATTCAGGAAAGAAGGTGTGAAGCAAATCATCAGATAAATCTTGAGGCCATAGTTGGAAGACTAACTGCATTTGAACTAGATAACCTTGATAACTATGTTCCAGCCTCCAAAAACATTGAATCAGCATTTCAAGCCAAGCTCTCACTCAAAGGGAAAAACAAAAAGGAGAAGGAATCTCAGTCAAAAAGTTAAGATGAATCAAGCCAAAGTTCAGACAGTGATCTCAAAGTGATTGAAGCTCTACTAGCAAGAAAATACTCTAGAGGCAGAGGAAAATACAAAGGTAAAGTTCCTCTAATCTATTTTTCTTGTGACAAAATTGGTCATATTGCAGCAAGGTGTCCAAACAAGCAAAACAATGATGAAAAGAAAGATTACAAATGGAATGGCAAGAAAGACTTCAAAACATTCAAGAACAAAGGTAAGAAATCATGCTTCATGGCTGAAAATTCTAAAGACTCTTATAATAGTGAGGATGAAATTGTTTATATTGTCATTAAAGATGATTCTGACAATGATGAGGAAGATAAAATGGAACTTGTCTCTCATATAAGTAAGAATGATACATGGATTATAGATAGTGGTTGCTCAAATCATATGACTGGTGATAAAACTAAGTTTGATCAGTTTGAAGACTATGATGGTGGTAGTGTAAGGTTTGGTAATAATGAACCTTGTTTCATAAAAGGAAGAGGAAGAATCTGTCTAACCAAAGAACTTGTATGTAATAATGCCTATTGGGTTGAAGGTCTTAAACATAATTTGTTAAGCGTGGCACAATTACTCAATACTAGATTCAAGGTGGAATTCATGCATGGAAAGGCAAGACTGTTGAATGAGCAAAGAAAGTTGATAGGATCTGGCACCCAAACTAAAGGTAACTTGTTCTATCTAGAACTTGGTGAATGCTCATGTTTTATTGCTCAAATTGAAGAAACTTGGTTATGGCATAAAAGGTTGTGTCATGTCAATTTTGATAACCTGGTAAAAATAAGAAAATTCAAGAAAGTAAGAGGCATTCCTAACATTAAGAAACCTAAGGTTGGACTATGCAAGAATTGTCAAATTGGTAAAATGGGAAAGACTAGTTTTAAAAGTAAGAACTATCAGTTTGAAGATATATTGGAAATTGTGCATACTGATTTATGTGGGCCCATTGGAATAGAAATCTATACTGGAGAAAATTTTTTCATTCTTTTTGTTGATGACTACTCAAGAATGATGACTGTCATGTATCTAAGGAATAAATCAGAAGCATTTGAGAAATTCAAATGGTATTTAGCAAGAGTAGAAAAAGAAATAGGAAAAAGACTAAAACGCTTAAGGTCAGATAGAGGTGGTGAATCCATCTCACATGAATTCAACAACTTCTGGATTGAAAAAGGTATTAAAAGATAGGTCTCAGCACCAGGAACTCCTAAACAAAATGGAATAGCTAAAAGAAGAAACATATCCATCATGGATTGTGCAAGAACCTTGATGATAGAAAAGAAGGTTTCTATCAAATACTGGAAGGAAGCCATCAGCACTACAGTTCATACCTTAAATCGAGTACAGTTGAAGAAGGACTCATTCAAAACTCCCTATGAATTATGGTATGGCTACAAACCCAATGTAAGTTATCTAAAAGTATTTGGAAGCAAATGTTATATTTTGAAAGAATCTAGAAAAGGAAAATTTGATGTAAAAGGTGATGAAGGAATATTTTTAGGATATTCTTGCAAAAGCAAAGCATATAGATGTTTAAATCTATCCACTCACAAAGTTATAGAAAGTGCACATGTGAAATTTGATGAGTTTGCAAACAAATCTAAAAAAGAAAAAAAAAAGGTACCTGAAGATTACAGAAGATTTGTTTACATTGAACCAGATACTATACCAAGCATACCATTCACTCAAGAATCCTCAACTCCTGAGTCATCAGTATCCGAGCTGCAAAAAGTTCAAACCAAGCCACAACAACATTCAGACACTACTGAGCAAGTATCTACCGAGTCTGAAGCACTTGAGCCAATTCTTACCGAACCAGAACAGCCTGAACATGAAATTGAAGCACAAGGAGATAGCAATGAAACTCATTCAAAAGGCAAAGAACCTATATTAGCTAAATATGTCAGAAGACATCATGCACCAGATCAGATCATTGGAGACAAGTCTGAAGGAACTTTGACAAGAAGCAAACTAAAAAACACTTGTTTACTTGCTGATTTTGAACCTAGAAGCATTAAAGATGCATTGACAAATGATAGTTGGATTGAGGCAATGAACGAGGAAATAGAACAGATAGAGATGAACAAGACATGGACTCTAGTAACCAAGCCTAAAAATAAGAATGTAATTGGAACAAAGTGGGTATTCAGAAACAAGTTGACTAAAGATGGTAAAGTATCCAGAAACAAAGCCAGATTGGTATGCAAAGGATACTCTCAAGAAGAAGGCATAAATTATGGAGAAACCTTTGCTCCTATTGCAAGATTGGAAGGATTCAAAACCTTACTTGAATATGCTTCTCACAAAGGATTCAGAGTTTATCAAATGGATGTCAAGTCAGCATTCCTCAATGGAATATTGGATGAAGAGGTTTACATTGAACAACCTGAAGGCTTTGTTGATCCAGATAAAAAGGACATGGTCTGAAAATTACACAAGGCATTGTATAGTCTAAAACAAGCCCCTAGAGCATGGTATGAAAGATTGCATAACTATCTTATTCAAATTGGTTTTCAAAGAACTAATGATAATAGTAGCTTGTATATAAAGGAAGGACCAGATAATAAGATTGTCTTGGAAGAAATATTTGTAGATGATACTGTTTTCACAGGGCATGATAATATTTGCAAAGAATTTTTAGAAAAAATGAACAAGGAATTTGAAATGTCTATGTTTGGTGAAATAAAATTCTTTGTTGGTCTTCAAATTCAACAATATAAGAATGGCATCTACATCACTCAATCAAAATACATGGAGATATTGAAAAAGTTTGGTATGGAGGACTGTAAACCTGTTGGAACTCCTATGTGTACTGGATTGAAACTTACCAAAGATGATGAATCCAAAGAGGTAGATCAAACATTGTATAGATCTATGATTGCAAAATTGCAATACGTAGTTCATACTAGGCCAGATATTGCCCTTGTAGTTGGTATTGTTGCAAGATTTTCAGCAAAGCCAAGAGAAACTCATCTGATGGCAATCAAAAGAATAATGAGATATTTGAAAGGAACTGAAGATTATGGCTTATGGTTCAGCAAAGCCAAGAGAAACTCATCTGATGGCAATCAAAAGAATAATGAGATATTTGAAAGGAACTGAAGATTATGGCTTATGGTACAAATTTGGAGGTAATTGGGATTTGAAAGTGTTTACTGATGCTGATTGGGCAGGAAACCTTGATGACAGAAAAAGAAAAAGTGGAGGAGCATTCTATCTTGGAAAAAGATTAGTTTCTTGGACAAGCAAAAAGCAGAATTGTACATCCCAATCTATAGCAGAGGCAGAGTATGTTGCTGCAGCAGTAAACTGTTCAAATATTGTTTGGTTTAAGCAGTTATTGCAAGGAATGAAGATGGAAATCAAAGAACCAATTGTCATTTTCTATGACAATACTAGTGCAATAAACATATCTAAGAATCTAGTGATGCATTCCAAGACCAAGCATATTGCAATAAAATATCATTTTGTCAGAGAATTGGTGCAAGACAAGGAGATTAGATTGGAATATGTCCATACAAAAGAACAAATTGCTGACATATTCACAAAGCCTTTACCTAAGGATGCATTTTTATATCTCACAGGTAAGTTAGGGATCATTCCTCTATCTGAAGTTCACTAAAAATAAGTTCTAGTGATGCATCAACGCATACAGGATTGAAGATCTATCTGTTGATGCAGTTTAATCAGAAATCATTGCATATGAATCAGTACTAAAGGTACATTATAATTCACTTAACTTCTGTTGTCTTTGGCATGTGTTGTCAAAGAGGGAGAGATCTTACTGTCATATCCTTCTGAAACTTCTAAAATTTGTGAAGATTTGAAAAGTTTTCCATGAAGTCCCTTAATAGAGGGAGACTATTGAAAGAGGGAGAAGTTTGTTATCTTGTTGAACTTGTTTTCAAAATTTCATTTCTGTTATGACATGTTGTGTTGCCATCAATGCCAAAGAGGGAGATTGTTGGATAATGTTTTCCTTGATGTCACACAAATGTCATATCAGTCATTAGTCTCAAGTTCACCGAGCTCAGACAGTCTGCAATGCAATTTACAGTGCCAACCGAGCTCACACGATCATCAAAAGAAATGTAGAAGACAGTGTTAACCGAGCTAACTTAGTCAATGAAGGAAATGTGAAAAGCTAGTGTTAACCGAGATTCACTCGGTCTCCAAAGGTTAGTTTCCACCGAGCTCACCCGATCATCAAATGAATTATGGAAAAGTCAATGTTAACCGAGCTTCACTCAGTCTCCAAAGGTTAGTTTCTACCAAGCTCACTCGGTCATCAAATGAATTATGGAAAAGTCAGTGTTAACCGAGCTTCACTCGGTCTCCAAAGGTTAGTTTCCATCGAGCTCACTCGGTTATCTCAGGAAACTCAGTAATTACTGAATTCTCCCGGCGATTGATGGTTTGTCATGAAGTTCGTTGTATCAACCGAGCTCAGTCGGTTAACACAAGAATTATTTTCTGAACAAAATTCACCGTGCAAGGTCGGCCAGTATAGGGATTTGAAAATTAATTAGTTTTAGCTGACTGTTGTAATTGTTTGTTTTAGTTAGTGATTTGAGCTGACTAAGATAATCTTAAAGGTATATATGGTAATTCAAGTTATGAATTAAAGTGTGTGATTATGAAAAAAGTTATGAATGTGAATTATAGTATGAAGATGCGAATGTTGAGAAAAGTCTGATGAAGGATCAAATGTGTTAAAGGAGTTGCAAATTTGTATTTGATCAGTAAGGATCCAGTCAAGCATAACAGAGATTTGCAATCAGCAAAGATAAGTTGCACATTATATCAGGTCATTTCATTGTTTCTTTCTAACCATTGTAATAGTGTATTCAAAATCTCTTAACAGAGTTGGTTTAACAACCATTCAATAAATCCTCTAACAAGGTGACAGTTCAATTGAATTGTTCTAAAGACCTCTAGCAAGGCCACTCCTAACAGGGTGATTAAATCCTTTAACAGGGTCACACCTAATAGTGTGTTTTTGTAACCTTTAACAGGGTTGGCTCCTAACAGGGCTCACTTCAGAAGAGTGAAAAAGTTACATTGGTGGTTTTTCCCATATTGGGTTTCCACGTTAAATTTGGTGTCTCTTGTGTTCTTAATTGCTAAATTACTTTGTGCATGATATCTTATCAGTTCTTAATATTTATCATTTGTTGCATTATCAAGTTTCAACATTTTATTAATCAGATCAAGGGTATATTCAGACATCTTAGGGACTGTGGAAAGTTTTTGTAGTAACTGATTCACCCCCTCCCCCTCTCAGTTACTTTATTCTCATTTCCAACAACCTAATCCATCCAAAACCCTAATTTGAAAAATGGATAATGAGCACAAAAATATTCTAATTTCCTATTTATAAGAATGTTTGGTCATGAAGAAAAGAGGTTAGAGAGGTTGGTGTCATGTGTGAGAACCTAAGGAGGAGAAGGAATTAAGGGTTTTGCTTCATAAAGTGACCCAAGAGAAGAGTTTGCAATGGCATGATAAGCAAGAAGGCTTAAGGAGATGAATGGTGTAAGGGTGAACATGTTTTTTGAGTTGCAAAGTTGAAAGCCAAGCAGAATTGAGGATTGAACAAAGATTTGTAATCTATAAGTGAAGTTGTGAGTTGTATTAGATCAAAGCTCTACTATTACTCTCTAACAACTGTACCAGTCTAGGGTAAATCCTTTGGATTAAGTTTGACCTAACAGTCATTGAAAAATCCTTTAACAGGGTGACATTCCAAGTGAATGGCTTAAAGTCCTCTAACAAGGCTCACTTTTAATAGGGTGATTGAAATCCCTTAATTGGGTCACATTTAACAGTGTGTATTGTAACCTTTAACATGATTGGCCTTTCATAGGGCATCACTTCAAAAGAGTGAAAATGAGTAGCATGTTGCTGGTGGCTTTTCCCAAAATTGGGTTTCCACATAAATCATTGTGTCAAGTGTGTTGATGAATGTGTTGTGTTTCATGCTTTACATTTCTACAAATTGGTTTGACAATATCAAACGCATTTTAGTAAATACATAATGTATGCATCCATGGGTATGAATATTTTATAGGTTCACTGAATCATGTTCAATTTTTTTATTTTATACATCTAGACCTTGAATAACTAATTCACCCCCCCCCCCCCCCCCCCGCCCCCCCCCCCCCCCCCCCCCCCCCCCCCTCTCAGTTATTCTAAAGTAATTCCAACAAGGTATATCTTGTGTCACAATTTTTGTGGGTATGTTGTCTATTCTCTTGCATGTGGATTTTTATTTCATATTTGTTTTAGATATATTATGGGTTATGTGGAAACAATTATACTATTTTTTGTAAGTTTCCTTACAATAATTTCCCCCTATCCATAAAATTTCAATCTTGCACATGATCAAAATAGCATTTAGCAAAGCAATCTACAACTCTCTTCCACCCATGAGGGATGTAAGTAAAACAAATAGATTTAAGAGATCTACAAAAGAGAAGAGTCATTCACAAGTGAAGCTAGTGACCAACTAACATTAACAAGCACCTACAAAGTAACAAAGTTAACCACTACTAAGGAGTCAAACTCAGAGATAATCCTATGCCATCCTCTCAAACAACATTGTTCCATAGCATATAAAATGGCTAGTGCCTCCATATATTGTTAGTATCACAACCCTTATGCACTAAGAAAATGAATTGAACATTGTTAGAACTGCAATGAGCCACTCCCCTAATACCAACATTGAAGACAATACTAACCATTTTATAAAACAATTTTAATAAATTGAAAAACATCAATATTTATTTATACACTTCAATCTTATTAACTCAATTAAATTAGATATTTCTAATAAAAAATAATTAAGTTAGATATTTATTATATTATATTTTAATATGTATCTTTTCTAAAAATCACATTCTTCATTTATTAATAGACTAAACATCTAAGGATATGCCTTACAATGTAGTTTATATAAAAATTTACATAAAAGATAAATTCTATTTTTAAGAGTTAAAAATAGGACCCAAATTATATGAGCTAAATATCCTTAATACTATTGTATCATAAACAATGAAAAGTGTGTGAAGATTTCATTTCAATTTTACTAGAAAATCTACTAGGACTTCAATTTATCAATTTTATGGTAAAAATTTAAACAATTACATAAGACCCATTTTTTCTTCAAGGATTGGATAAGTCACTAATTTTCTCCCCTTAATTACAATTTTTTTAATTCTGATCTTAACATTTATTTGACTAATAATCTAGAAAAAATAATCAACAAATCAATTGAAAAATAAATCATTCCAAATAAAATAGATTTTGATTCAGTACTACTGTAATAATAAATAAGTTAACTTGGTTAAAATTCTTGTGAAGAAATTTGCACAATCAGTAATAAAATCTTTGACCTCCCCAATATAACAACATATTCCTACAAAAATCTAGGCATGAAGATCATGGCTTAGTTTAAAGAAGCAATAGAAATCAAAGTATTAGATGTCACACAAAAAATGAAATGAAGAATATAGAGCTTATCTTTTATTTAAATATTTTTATTTGAAATAAATATAAAATCTTATTCATATTATTACTAAACATTATGATTCATACACTCACCAAAACTAATCAAAACTCATTGGTCAAGAAAGTTGTCAAAAGCTTGCTAGATTCTATTATTAATGTGCATGTCAATAATAAATGAGATGCACAAATCTTATTAAATATGACAATGACAAAAAGACATAAATCCTAAAGAAAAGTCTTTCCACAATAAATAAAATTGAAGATGCATAACTCTTTCCTTATATCTACTACAATCTAATTTTGATTGCAACGGTTGTTATGCTGGTAGTTTGGATAGATCATATTACAAGTTGTAGAATTACATGCTACTTCACCCATAGTCATTGCATTTAGATTAATGAAAACTAGCTATGTATTTCACTTTGGCAAGTGTCATCATTGTTGATACAAGAGCATCCTGAGGTCATAAATTTTAACTCAAATGTGAGTTTTGGCTGAAATTTTATAGGCAATTGCGTAAGGAGGACTTATATGGAGTGTCAATGGAGCTCAACTAGATAGGTGGCCATTTCAACATTTTTTTGGAAGCCTAAAATTTCATCTTGACCTTCAAATTTGGATTTTTTGTTTTTTTTTTAGTTTTTAAAAATGTCTTTTTTTTAATAAATCAAAAATCATATTCTTGATTTTGTCGATGAGTTGGCGATTCATCTTGCCTTAGTTGGGGGATTTTCTTGGGAAAAATTAGTATTCATAGGATGGGTTCTGAAAATTACCCAAAATGGAAAAATCTATTTTTCCCAAAAATCTGTCAAATATGGTAATTTTTTGAAATTGTAATAAGTAGTCATTTTATTTCATTGTAGAGGTACAGTAGAGTTCGAGGATTTTAATGAACAATCTAGAACTCTATAATTTTTGTGTTGTGTAATTTTCTAAGTTATTACTGTGAAGGGTTTAGGCTATATCATTTGGTATCAGAGCAGGAAGATGGCTGGGAGAGAAGGAGGAAGAGGAAGAGGAGGTATCATGTTGATGCAAAGATTGGTGCTAGATATGTAGAGGGAGATTAAATGTCTCAATGAGTGACTAGATAATCAAGGAATACCAAGAGGGAATGAATTTGATGAAGAGGAAAACTGAAGAGATGTTGATCAAAATAAAGGAAATATAGGCAAAAAGTTGGAATAAATGAGCTATGAAGATAGAGTTCTCAGGGATTTAGAAGGAAGAAGTGAAGCAATAAAGATTGACGTTTTAGACTATGCTGGTAGTCCTAAGCCAGAAGAACTAATAGATTGGCTAAACAAGATGGGAAATTTTTTTGAATGGTCGGCTATGATAGAAGAAAACAAGATGAAGTTTGCATGCACAAAATTAAAAGGGCATGCAATGATATGGTCAGATCACCTCCAAAAGGAATGATCTAGAAAGAAAAAGGAAAAGATTAAGACATGGAGCAAGATGGAGAAAAAGCTGAAAGAAAAAACTTACCCATGGATTATTCATAGACCCTATTTCATAGATTCCAAAATTTGAAGAAAAACTTGTCTTCAATGCAAGACTATACAAATGAATTCTACAAGCTATCCATGCATATAGAGCATTAAGAAAATAATGAGCAGATGGTTGCTAGATATATGAATAGCCTAAAATTATCTATCTAAGATGAACTAAGCATGCATCATGTTGATAGTATGGAAGAAGCCTACCAATTAGCTCTAAAGGCTAAGGAAAATTAGAATAGGCAATACAGCTAGAGAAATAGAGGTGACCAAAGGGGTACCTCAACTCCATTTTAGGGAGGTTCTAATAATGGTTGGGAAGAGTCTTTTCAATGATTTGAAAAAAATATAGACACTAGGAAAGATCCTCCAAATCAAGAAAGAGGCTTGGAGTTTTAGAGAGGTCAAGGCTATGAAAGTGGAAGAGGCTGGGAAAAATAGGGAAGACCTATCACTTGTTTTAGGCATGGAGAAGAAGGACACATGGCCTTTGAGTGTTCTAATTTCAACATTCCAGATAGAAATCAAGGAAGGCTATCCAAAGTGAACCTAATCCAAGCTGTCAACAAAGGACATGAACAAGAAGTGCCTCTAGATATTGGAGAAAGCCTCATGATGAGGATGACAATGATTATTCCAGCCAAGGAGGATGTAGAGGAGAAAGGAATTGATGATTCACATTTTAGAACCAACATATTTTGGACAAGGTGTACCTCAAGATGGAAGGTATGTCAAGTTATTACTGATGGAGGTAGTTGTGAGAATATGGTTTATAAAGAAATGGTGGAGAAGCTAAATATCTAGTGTGAAAAGCACCCTCATTCTTATTGGATTGCATAGTTTAAAAAGGGAAGTTAAGTCATAGAAGATAAGAGGTGCCTTGTTAAATTTTCCATAGGAAAGGTCTACAAGGATGACCTATGGTGTGATGTGATTCTAATGGATGCATGTCATGTTCTCTTGGGTCATCCCTGGCAGCATGATAGAAAGGTTATTCATAATGGGGAAAATAATACTTACACCTTCTAGAAGGATGGATCTAAGGAATTCTTATTACCTCTCAAGGGTGATGGAAAAATTGAAAGTATGCTATCTAAAAAAAGAATTTTTCAAGGAGATGAAAGTAATAGGGTGTTGTTATGAATTGGTAGTACAAAAGGCAAAAGAAGAAGACTTGATTATACCACCAGAAGTAGCTGCAGTGTTGGAAGAATATTTAGATGTTATTCTAGAGGAGCTACCTAATGGACTTCCCCCAAAACAAGATATCCAACATCATATTGACCTTATTCTAGGAGTAAGTCTTCCCAATCAAGCAGCATACAAATTGAGTCTCACACAACATGTAGAACTAGATAAATAGGTGACTAAGCTAATACAAAAAGGTTTAGTATAAGAAAGCATGAGCCCCTGTGTTGTCCTAGTGTTGTTAAATCCAAAGAAAGATGGAACATAAAGGATGTGCATAGACAAGCAAGCCATCCATAGGATAACCACCAGGTATCATTTTCCTATCCCACATTTGGATGACATGATGGATGTTCTTGTTGGAGCAACGTATTTCTCTAATATTGATCTGTGAAGTGGATACCACCAAATCTACATCAGAGAGGGGGATGAGTGGAAAGCTTCTTTCAAAACTAGGGATGGTTTGTATGAATGGAATGTTATGCATTTTGGTTTATCTAATGCACCTAGTATTTTTATGAGACTTTTGAACATTGCGTTGCATCCCTCCATTGTTAAGTTTGAAGTAGTTTATTTTGAAGGCATACTAATTTTTAGTAAGGGAAGGGAAGAAAATCTATAATACCTAAGTATCATACTGAGGGTATTAAGAAGAGAGAATCTCTATGCTAATTTTAAGAAGTGTAGGTTCATGCAAGAAAGCTTGGTTTTTTTGGGGTTTGTCATTTTTGTAGATGGTGTCAAGATGGATCCAAAGAAATTTCAAGCCATTCTTGAATGGCATAGTTCATGTAGTATCACTAAGGTGAGAATTTTTGGTGGCTTGGCTACTTTCTATAGAAAGTTCATTCATAATTTCAACAACATTGTAGCACCTATGATAGACTGCACTAAGGGTTGGGAGTTTTCATGGACCAAAGAGGCTAGAGAGTTTCCAATACCTAAAGAAGAAGGTCATTAAAGGGGATTGTGATACCTTACATGTGGGCATTGGTGTTGTACTCAATCAAGAAGGTAAGCCCATTGTATTTTTAGTGAAAAAATGAATGATGTGGGAAAGAAATATTCTATGTATGATATAGAATTCCATGCAATTGTGAAAGCTTTCAAACACTAGAAGCATTATCTAGTAGCTAGAGAATTTTTGTTGTTTATAGACCATATTGCTCTGAAATACTTGAACACACAAAAGAAATTGAACACTAGACATGCAAAATGGGTCTCTTTCCTACAAGGGTTTACTTTTGTTCTAAATCATAAATTAGGGAAACAGAATCAAGTTGTAGATGCCTTGAGTAGGCAAGTTGTTCTTCTAACCATCATGGAAATAGAAGTGGTTGGCTTTGATGCAATCAAAGACTTGTATGAATCAGATAGTGACTTTTGGGAAATTGTTGATCAGTTGAAGAGTCTAGTACTTGGGCAAGCAGACATTATTCAAGGTATTTTATGCAAGATGATTATTATTCAAGGGGAAGGATTTGTGTGTTCCTCTAGGCTTAATGTGGGAAAATACTGTTAGAGAATTTCATAGTAGTGGTATGGCTAAGAATTTTGGGAAGGATAAAACAATAGCATTGGTAGTAAATAAGTACTATTGGCAAAAAATTAAGCAAGATATCACCAGGTTTGTGGAAAGGCATTATATTTGTCAAGTAGCCAAAGGGCACTCCCAAAACACTAGATTGTACATGCCATTACTAGTACCAGTAGGAACATGGAAAAACTTGAGTATGGACTTTGTATTGGGACTACCACATACACCGTGAGTTAATGACTCTATCTTTGTAGTTGTGGATAGATTCTCAAAAATGTTTTATTTCATTGCTTGTAAGAAAACTAGTGATGCTACTAGGGTGGTTGAGTTATTCTTTTTTGAAATAGTCAGATTGCATGTGATTTCAAAAATGATCACCTCTAATTGAAATACTAAGTTCTTGAGTCATTTCTAGAGGACCTTATGGAAGAAGTTAGGGACAAAGTTATAGTTCAATAGTGCTTATCATCCACAAATTGATGGACAAATAGAAGTTGTCAATAGTGTTTTGGATAATTTTTTGTGATGTATTGTTGGAGAGAAGTCCAAACAATGGGATTTGGCATTACCACAAATAGAATTTTCTTATAACAACTCAGTGAATAGGTCAACTGGTAAGTCACCATTTCAAGTTGTTTATGGTCATAATCTATAGGGTGTTCTTTATTTGGTGCAACTTCCCTTGGGTGATAAAGTCAATGATCATGGAGAAGCCTTTGTAGAGTAGCTCTGCCAGTTGTTGGAAGATGTGAGACAGAAGTTGTAGGACAAAAATGAGTGATACAAAGCTTCCATAGATTATACTTGAAGGTATCAAGTGTTTAGTGTAGGTGATCTAGTGATGGTTTATCTCAAAAAGGAGAGGTTTCTTAACTAGACCTGTCATAAATTAAAATATAAGAAAATTGGTCCCTGCAAGATTCTAAAGAAGATTAATGATAATGCCTATGAGGTAGAACTCCCCAATGGTCTTAATTTATCTCTTGTGTTTAATATTTTTTGTTTATATACTTTCCATGATGATGATGCCTTTATTGAAAAGGAGGATGTGGTAGACTGGGAACACACCATCCCCATCAAGAAAAGTGAAAGGGTTGCATAGATTCAAGACAAGAAGACTATTCAGACTTGCCAAGGTGACTACAAGAAATATCTCATGCAATGGGAATGTTTGGCACCAACATATAGTACTTGGATTACAGAGTGGGATTTGTGGAAGCTAGATGAGCCTAAATGGAAGTCGTTTGAGAATTAGAACTTACAGGAGCAATGTTCTTTTCAAGTAGGTTAGAATGATGCAGGAGCATTTGGGGGTCATAACTTTTGACTTGGATGTGGATTTTGGCTGAAATTTTATAGGCATTTGGGTGAGGAGTTATTTGGATTGTTGATGAAGCTTAGCTCAACAGTTGGTCATTTTGACAATTCTTTTTAGGAGCCTAAAATTTCATGTTGACTTCCAAACTTGGATTTTTGTATTTTTTTAATTTTTTAGAAAGTTATTTTTTTAATAAATCTGAAATCATATTGTTGATTTCATCGATTAGTTGGAAATTCATCTTGCCTTAGTTTGGGGCTTTTCTTGGGAAAAATTAGGATTCTTAGGATGGATTTTAAAAATTACCAAAAATGGAAAAAAAAAAATTCTCAAAAGTTGTTAAATATGGAAATTTTTTGAAATTTTAACAAGTTGTTTTCTTTCATTGTAGAGGCAGAGTAGAGTTGGAGGATTTTAATGAATAATCTAGGATTTTGTAATTTATGTGTTGTTTAATTTTCTAAGTTATTACTATGAAGGGTTTGGGCTACATCAATTGTAAAGAAGGGGTTAAATTTTTTCGTGACCACTACTTATTATTTCCAAAATAAAAATTACTAGCTTATAGAGCTACTAAAGATGGGAACTCTATGTTTTAATGTTTGTAGAAAAAGGATGTAGAGAGAGAAAGAGGTGTATGCAGAAACCAAAAATGGCTACTAGAAGAATCACACTAGCTATTATGACTAAGGCTTCCAAGTAGACATATAAAAATCAAAGGCCTTAGATTCCAAATAATCATATTGTTGAATAAAATAAATAATAAGTAAAATGAGAAAAAAACCTTATAACATCAAGAGCTTTCTATATTTTCTCTTCAATGCATGTTACTTTCTCTTCAAGTTCATTTGTTGTAATATCCAAGTTTTTGTTCAACTACCCTATCTAATTTTGTGCATATTATGGGATCACAAACTGAGGTAAACTTATATTCTCCTTTTCTATTAGGTATTTACTAAAATTTTTGAGATTCTTAGCATCTTAGCCTAATTATTTAACTATGAAAATAAAAATCTAAAAATCTAATAATTAAACTTATCCTGACACATTAAAAGAACTATGCATCCTACCCTACCCTAGGCTACTTCTGGGGGATTCAATGTATAATGTTAATTTTAGATAAAATTATTTTTAGGAGGCTATACTAACTAGCTCATTAAGGGATCTAAAGAAATAAAGACT
Source organism: Cupressus sempervirens (assembly GCA_028749045.1). Lineage (NCBI taxonomy): Eukaryota > Viridiplantae > Streptophyta > Pinopsida > Cupressales > Cupressaceae > Cupressus > Cupressus sempervirens. The sequence continues at coordinate 345,590,056 of CM053784.1, forward strand.
TTAATGAGCTAGAATAGAAATAAAAACATGCCTCATGGGTACAAAGTTAGGATGTAGGAAGAGTACCAACAATGAAAGCCATTGAATGAACATTAAAACAAATGCATAAAACCTATTTATCCTCTTCAACTAGTATTTTTTCCTTACACAATTCAACTAGAATAATGCCACTTTCTTTTGAAGGGTTCTATGGTAGAATAGGTAAAAGCTTAAACTTTAAAAAAGATCCAAAATATTGCAAGAAGAGAAAAGGACAAAAATTGCATTTGAAGCATGTATTTTGGTGTATCCATTTTATTATTACTTACAATTGATAAATGTTTTCACTTGGACTCATAAAATCATAAGTTATATCCAAACACATTGGTAGGTATGTGACCATGTAAAAATCTTTGGTGATAGAGAAATGTTCCTGAAATGAAATTATAATTATAAAAATAACTTAAACAACTAACAAAATATAATTGATATGAGTTGGTTGGAAATAAAAATTCTTATGGGATACACCCTAAATTAGGAAAATTTTAGAACCAAAAAAGGATATGTATTTTACTCAACTAGAGACTCTAAAATTTGGAACTCAAATGAATGAAACTATTGAGAAGTAATAATATGCACCTATAGATTTGTTGGCAAACATATTTTTACTTCAAAAAGAAATACAATATATGACTCAAAATTCCCAAACAAAAGAACAAAAAGATACTAATAGTTGGATGAGTTATAATTGATTGATAACTATCCTTTGAATTGAGAGGTATAGCTCCCTCTTATAAAGATTTATGATGAATTAAATGACTGGTTATGTCTTTTACCCAAAGACACCAAGATTTTCTAACATTTATCCTCCAAAATAAAATGAATACATGATTACAAGTTTTATGAATAGAATGAAAAGAGAAAGAATGGGAAATAGCCATATGACTGATCATTCAACCTTTTCAACACTAAAGTAAAATGGAGAAAACATTATGCTATATTCTATAACTATGAATAATTAAAATACTGAATTCAAAATATGATTTAGTAGTGACCATACAATCATCAATAATCCTAGAATCACATTTTCAAACCACATGATCTAATAAACATAATTTGTTATTATTAAGAACACATAACAGGTAACCATATGATTAACCTGCCCCTACAACTATAAAAGAAATATAGAATTAAAAAAAAACTCCTCTCTCTATGCTACAATCAAAAAATATTTCCTCTCTCCATCCCTATAACTTCCACAAAAGAAAAACCCCCCATTTTAATTTTTTGTTGCATATTTATCCTCTTAGCTTTTGGGTGACTTCTCAGTTACCATAATTGATTCTTGGAAAACCTATTATTTGTCTGCCCTCTTCTTTTCAACTTCCAAGCTACCTCTTTCTACTTTATAAAAATTATTCTTATAAATAGAAGAATAAATACATCTTTCAAATTAAGGTCATATGCAATTTGGGTAGGTGGCATATGATGGTGATGAGATGCTGTCATGATTTCATAATTGTCATTGACACTTTTGATACTTCACGCCAATGCTCATAACATTTAATCTATAAGTTATTTGACAAAACCATTTGGAGAGGAATTATAAAACTAGAATTTCTAAAAAATATTCAAAAATAAGATCAATTTAACATTTAGATTGAAATCTATGCCCCTCAAAACATGACTCATTTTTTTGTTATTATTTTATGACTATCATTAATAAATTTGATAGTACTTCACTCAAACGCCCATAACGTTTGATCCAAGTTGAATATCATAATGTAATTTGAGGAGGATTTGGAAAATTTGGTTTCTTCAAACATATCCAATTATAATATTTCTCCAAAGGTGCTATTGGGATATATGGCCCCTGTACCGAGATTGGTATTTTTGTCATCATTTTGTAACTGTCATGGACAATTATGATAGTGATGTAGTCAAACATGTGTAACTTTTGATCCATTGAGAATCTAAAGAAATTCTGTGGAGAGGATTTAGAGAACTAGGTATTCTCAATTATATCCAAAATTTAGCTCAATATTTTTTTTGGATAAAACGTTATGATGCCTACACTAAGACCCTTTGTTTCTTGTCAAAAAATTTGTAGTTACAAGTTGTAGTTGTTAAAAACTAGAGAGTTTAAACTTGCAAACTTGAACTTGGTGGTTCAAGGTTCAAGTTCAATATGAAAACTTTCCAACCTAAACTTTCAAACCAAGATGATTATGAACTATCTAAAAACTTGAATTTATTGAACCCCTTGATCTAGTTTACCATTGAAACATTAGACTACTTTAGACTTCATATCTGAATCTGCACCATTACTTTGAACTTTGTAGTTCAAGGTTCAAGTTCAACGATGCCTAGTGTGGCATATATACATAACCTTAAAGTCTACAAATATGAATTATGAAATTGCAGCTCCAAACCAATGAACTTGAACTTGTGGTTCAAGGTTCGAGTTCAATATGAACTTCAAGTTGTTAGTCTATTTCAATAAGCCTGTACTAAAACATCAATATCTTTTACATCTGATAAAAAAATTTCAATCCTTCTAGTGAGAATTTGAGAAATTTTTCTCTCAATAATATATCCAAAATGGAGATAAATCCAATGGTTGAATTTGGAGATATTGCCCCTACATCAAGATTATCATTTTGAAAGTCAAACTTTGAACCTTGAACTTTTGAAATCAAGATTGCACCTTTGAACTTGAGCCATTGATTTAGTGTGTTTGAACCTCAGGCCTTGATCTTTGAGCTCCAAACCATGCATTTAAAACTTTCAAACTTCAAACTTTGAAGTTTGAACTAAACTCTTGAACCTAGGAATCTACATTTTGAACATTGAACCTTGAACCTTGTAGTTCAAAGTTCAAGTTTGACACACTTCAGGAACACTACTTCTTCATAGATAAAACTTCATCAGTGCATCATTAGTAACAAAAACCAATACAAAACTTAAACAATTTTATGATCTTTTCCCACTAGGCTATTATTTTTCAAAGTTTAAAACTTGGATTCCAAAAATATTCTTATAGTTGGCTCTGACTGGAGATGTGGGTTGTAAGGGATATGAAGAATCAAGAATATTTTGGTAGGAGAACAGTGCTTATCCATTGGGCAATAGAGTTGGCATACAACAAATATCAAAGAACTTCTATCAAAGAGAGGAAGAGTAGGGGAGAAACTAAAACAACACTATCAACACCATGAAAGAAAGCTACTCCTAGGGAAAACAAAAAATTTATGTACAAAGGATAGGGTAAGAAATCCATACCTTGAATGAAGCACTTGGCTACTTATGCAAAGCCTTTAATTAGTTGAGAAAATATGTGTCGGTGAGAAAAGAGGTTGAAAAATAGAATGCATCACTCCAAGCAACCATTTTGTGGAAAATATGAGTAAGGATATGACCACCATGTTTTGGACAAAATTTTGAATTAGTATGTCAAGCTCAAATAACCATTCTACTCTAAAGAATTCTGATTTTTCATGTGCCCTCTGCATAGCATAAAATTACCTGGATCAACCAAATAATACCCTAACACCACCAATGAAGATACTACATCATTCTCAACATAATTTCTAGTACTTGGAGTAACCTTGACATATGAGAACATTTCAGCATTTAAAGCATTCTAAAAATATGAAGGCACTTCATTCAACATAAGATCAACATTTATTAAAATAACTTCATCTTGTCCTACTACAACCAAATTTAAAAACTCTTTATCCAAAATCAATGTATCAAACAAGTTCATACCTAACTTTTGGGCATCTTCTTGCTTCAAATCTAACAAACATCTTTCAATTACTTCTACCTTGTGCAAAGAATAGCTACTCAAGTGTGTCAATGATGATTGGAGTTGTAATTCTTCAAAATTCTTACCATCATTAAGTGTTGTATACATTTCAGATTTTTCCTTTTCATTACGATATGAAAAGTTTTAAATAATTTTCAAAATGACATGCATTAGCTTCACTTTCAGCACAAATCATTTCATGCGGGTAGATATATTCTACAATAGACTCATTTGAAGAGTTGCATTCATTCTCATCCCAAGAGAAATGGAAAACCTCATAGTTAGATTATAAATGAGGCTCAAAGTGTTCATTTTTAAATATGCTAGAAAAAGGATAACTTTCAGCAATTTTAAATCCAGGAAAAAGAATGATACCAGAAAAAACTTCTTCACTTACATCATCTTTCCTTACCAATGCTTGATCTCCATATGGCTACAACACTTTGATTTGACTATCATGATGCTGAAAATTTATTTCACAATTTCTGCTTTTGATTAGATTTTCATAATGAGAATAGCCCTTTAAATATGATTTTCCTTTGTTATCAACATCAAGTCTATTTTCAAAGTAAACATGTTCTAGAATAGGTTGATCTCAATATTTTTAGAATTTCAAGAACATCTTTATTTACTCTATCATGAAAATAAAAAACCTCATATTCTGAGAATTCATGACCCATATCAGCTTCAAAACCAAATGATTCTTGCATTTTAGTCTTCTCAAGATCTTGAGATGTTTTGGGTTGTAGCAATTCTTCATTGTTCATGCAATCAAATTGAAAATATTCATAATTAGCCTACAAGGAATTTTCTATTATACCATTATCACTACTACACCTTTCTTGGTCTTGTTGATTTGTCATACCTTCCTGAACAATATTAGTGGCTGAAATTTCATTAGAGGATCCAAAATAAAAAAAATCAAATTCTGAAAATGGAGAGGCCACTGCTAAACTCTCATTTAATTTATCACCATCAAGCTTTTCCTCACTAAGAGGTGGATATTTTGACAAGATCTATTAGATTTCCACAATCCATGCTAATACTTTCTAATTTTTTGGATTAGATTGTGTATAGTTTTTTTACATCAACATTTCAGATCATACTACATGATCCATCATTAGGATGCTAAAGAGAAAAGAGCATGATCTTTTCTCTCTAGCATCCTAATGATGGATCATGTAGTATGATCCAAAACATTAATGTAGAAAAACTATACACAATCTAATCCATAAAATTGGAAAGTATTTTGATGAATTCAAGAAAAAGATGTGGAAAAGGAAAAGGATTCCTACATCCTTACTAGAGAAGTATTGCAATGATGTGTATTTTCTAATGGATACTAATATTATATATGTTCAAGCAGTTAAGTCAAGAGTAGCCTAGATTAAACTATTTTCTTATGAAATTGATATTGATGATGTGAGTGCAAAAATAGCTTCATTTCTTGTCAAAGAAATTAATATAAAGGTCGAGCCCTTTGGAAAATATGAGGAATAAATTTATAGGATAAAAATTGAAGTTAAGATTGTTTAGCTAATAGAAAGAGGAAGAAGATGATAAAATACCTAGAAGAGAAACTTAGCACACAAGCTAAACGTAAAGGACCCTTGATGATAACACTATCATGGTGAGGATAAAGAGAGTGATGATGAGGATGCAAAGGAAGAGGAAGAAAATGTAGAGAAGAAGGGTAAATCCATAGCACTTTTTCAACAACAAGCTAAGAAGGCCAAGAAAGTTAGAATAATTGAGCCCAAGGTGAAGAAATCTATGAAAAAGGTTATATCAAAACCTATCTCTCCTCATTCACTAGTTAGACTAAGGACTGGAGTTGCTAAAGAAACAAGTGTCAAGCCACCTTTGAGAAAAGGATTAGCAAAGATAACAAGACCAACTGAAAGTTCAAGTGGCACAAGTGGTGCAAAGATGAAATCAACAACAACTAAGAGTTGAGCTTAACAGAAGAGGAGGAAATTTATTGCACAAAAGGATGATGATGAGGAAGATGAAGAAAAGTTAGAGTTGGATGAACCAAATCATTCCCAAGTTCTGGTGCACAAAAAGCCAAAATCAATTGATGAGGTATATGACAACATTAGGAATTTTGCAAACTTATCTAGTTTTAATGTTATAAAGTTTGGAACACTAAGTGTAGCAGATAAGACCAAGGTAGAGGAACTCATTCTAGATATGATGGGTGAGTTTAAAACTACTATAATGGAGATTGGTAATACCATTCCTAATGAGTTTTATAATAGGATTGATGCCAAATGGAAACATGAAATTAATACTAAAAGGTAGATTAGGGAAGTGCACTTGAAAACATAATTAATGAGTTAGCCAATAAGAAAATTATACAATTTTTAGAGAAATATAGGAATAGATTTTTTCCAAAGTATAGAGCATATTTATTTGCAATATAATATTAAGTATGTTGTGAAACAAAGTGGATTAATATAGAAGATTATTTTTGGATTGACTATTAAAAAGGGAACAAACAAGGATGATAAAGGTATGGGTATTTGAGAAGATGAATTGGATAATGAAGAGAATGTGTCAAATGACCTAGAAACACTTGAAGAAGATATCAGACAGAAGGTTAAAGATAGTGAAAAGGACACTCTAACAATAGATGAAATTCATAGTAATGAAAAAGATATAGGTGTGCGAAGCTCTCAACAATAGGGTAATGTATCCAGTCTTGTGGTGAATAAAGAACTCTCCTAAGAAAGGTGAGACACAAGTTCAAGTTTTTTACTCTACTCCATAGATCCAACAAGCATCTTAAACAAAAACATTTATATTAGGTGCTAGGGAGCTCAAGAAAGTAAAATAATCCAATAAGGCACAAAAATAAAATGAGCAAGGACAAGTCAAGGACTCAAAGGTAGATTAGTCTATCACAATTCATAAAGGACTACATATCTCAAGACCTCTATCAAAGGGAAATAAGGAGACTGAGACTAAGGAGAAGGAGAAGAAAGAGAATAAAATTGATGCATCATAGGTACTATCAAGTATGGGAGTTGACACTCAAGCAACTACATATTCTACATTTAAAAAAAGGTGTAAGTTCCTCAACCATAGATCTTATCAATTACTATTTTTATAAAGAGATGATTTTTAATCAGCATTGTGAGTGCAAACTGAAGGATTGGGTATTGATACACTCTAGAAAGTGAATTAGTGTAAATCTCTTAAAAGAGTGGTTCTAACATGCCTAGTCAAATATCCTAATAGAGTGCTTACTTTATTGTAAGTTTTAAATCCTTTAATCAATGCAGACCTAACAATCTTGTAAGCTCCTAATAGAGAAGACCCCTCATAGGGTAGATCATCATAAGTGATCACCACTGTAGCCCTAATAGGTGAACTTTGTTAATGTAGCAATGAATATTTTTGAGTGTCATCCCCACCCTAGTTTTACCTTCACCTTAGAGGGTTTTTGAGTAACCAAATCTTTTGTGTTATGTGTTTACCTTTATGCTTATGGATGTGATGAATACCTAGATCTATTTCAGCATTTAAAGATTAAATTTATATGGTTCATGATCTAGATATGAGATGGATTAGTGGTGAATGTGAAGGGAAATAAGAGCATCCCAGAAATTCATCTGAGATCAGTGTGCACATCCTGTATGCAATAGTTCCTTGTACAACATCTAATCAGAAAATACAAGTGCATACTACTATGCCATAAAAGTGGAAACAAATATAGTTGATTTCCCACAATTAAAACCTTAAAGGAAAGTGATTGCAATTTACTGATCTAAAAACAATTCAGCAACATTACGACATATAGATTATTACTCTACAATCATAGAACTAGAAGAATTAGATAGAATAGAGAACATAGATATACGTGGGGAAAACCTTTCCAGGTAAAAAACCCCACCCTCCAAACCATCAAGCTAATGTATTATTCAGTAACAAGTTACAATACATTTTTAGCCTTCACATGGAGATTTACATCTTGCTCCATTCTAGAGAAAATTTGGCAGCATAACCCTGTGCAAATATCTTCTCATCTCACTCTTTCACTCTCTATTTCATTACAACATGCAATACTCCTTTTATGAACATCTTAAGACCCAACAAAATGCCCACAAAGAAGTTGGGCATTTTTCATGGCTCAACCACCAAGAAACATGCACAATGCCACATGTACATCCAATACCAAGAAAAGGGCATCCATCCCTTGAATAGACAATGACAGCTTGTCATAGAATCTGCCAAAAATAGCGGTCACAAGAGAAGTGTAAGGGAATCCATCATACCAACCTATTTTTGGCATATTCTCTTACACACACCAACCACTCATTCTTGGGCACCCAAATAGGCTTCATGTCATAAGATGCTCTTACACCTATCATAGCTCATTCCTTAAATAGCTCTTACGCATCATAGGAATCTGTCATAACCATTTCAGCCATGATCTCCTTCACACACTTCAAGATGTCGACACATGTAAGTGATCAACATGCCAACTAGACATGTACACTCACATTTACATATTATTTGCAAAAATACATTTTACAGAACAAATAATAATAAGAATAGGAATTATACAAGGTTGAGACACCTTATTCCTAACATTCTCCCACTTGTTGAACACCTTGTAAGAGCAATCAGGAACATAATAGGAACTAACCGCTATAGGCCGAAAGGCCCATAGACTCCGAACACCATCTGAACTTCTCAGTGCCTACTAGTTTCATTAATGCATCTGCAACATTCTTCACAGTATCTATCTTCTCCAAATTTACCTTTCCATCTTCCACCATATCTCTCACAAAGTGAAATTGCACATCAATGTGCTTCGTTCTGGCATGGAAAGTTGGATTCTTCGCAAGGTAAATAGCACTCTAACTGTCATACCAAATAGTAATCTATTTTGCATCAACACCAACATTAGAACACAATCTCTTAAGCCAAATGGCTTCCTTACAAGCATCAAAACTGATGAAACTATATCATCACAGCCATCCATGAAACAACATAAATCATAACACATGCTCTCGTGCTCCAACTAGACACCTGTCCAAATAACTCAAGCATTAGATCCATGCAATAACAAAGGCTACACACACTACCACCACTCCACTGTGCTCATGAGCTACACAGAAGCATCAAAAATATCAACTTCTTAGCCCAACGAAACTATGAAGTCATCCTCTAGAAAACAAGATAAAACATCAACCAGAACAACAACCAAATTGATTTGTCCAATCCAACTGATAAACCCACGAGATTGAAAATAGCATCCATAATAAATGCTAACTCATCCAATCACCCATACCTCAAAGGTATCAAACACCAAAAAACTCATGCCAGCAACATAACCAACCCATAAACTGCAACCTCAAGCTCTATGTGCAAACCATTCGATGAAGACCAAACACATACAAGAACTCCCACTGCATGGATAATGTTGAATGTAAAAAATCAACAGCATACTGAGTATACTGATAACAACACAAAGAAAGTGAAACCATGTAGTACCAAGGACCATCCACAAAGATATGCAAATACTGTAGCAAAAACACTGCAAGAAACATCTCTCTCATCTAGTCTCCACAAATCTCCTATGTTCTCCACATCCAAAAAAGACAAGAGATAAATGAACCAACTTATCATCACCCAAAAAAAATGAAGTACAAGTGATAACAATTGACCACAAAAGAGTGACCACATAGCTCCAACAAATCTCAAAAACAATGTTATGTGAACCTAAACATCCAAGAAGATAACCAAAGCCAAAGAGAGAAACTGCAAACCATAAGCATGTAGCATGTCCTTCTACAAACACTTCTAAATGTCAACTGTGCCAAGTATGATCTTCTTCATAGCCCCAATAGAAAAGCCACAACTACATCCAAAATTGTTCAACCTCAATAGATCAAACATAACCTGATATCATAAATCTACATGGATGTAAGCCTCGCAAAGAAAATCAAATTCATAAACCATTCCTAACTCAAGGAATAACCATTCCTAATCCAAGGAATATGCCCAATATAAAACCATCTCCCAAACTCAACCAGCATAACAACATATGCACATGGAGATAACTAATGCTAAACCATCTCTCAAATGAATCCTCCAGAACTAACTCATGTACCATAGCTCAAGATCCATATCGATGAAAGACAAGCATAAATATAATGCAACTGAGAGAAACAATGGGCTATACCTCTCAAGTAGCAAACCGCCGAGTAGACCAAGAGTGGGGAATGAGAATGCACATCAAGATACCCAAGTCTCCAACCAAGACTCATATAAGAACAATCTCCTCTCAAGTCCATATCAAGTGACTACTCCTCAGACTTCTTGCTAAAACCATCAACCATCCCAACAAATACTTCTCTAATCCAAGAGAAATCAGCATCACCACTATCTCTAAGTATCCATGAGCACCTATAACCAATCAATCCATGCCAACTCCAAATGCAACACAACAATATCATGAAGTATTCAGCTTATGATTAGTGTACTCAGTACCAAGAAACTAAACCAAGATCAATGTCAAAATTTCAACCATAGCCTCAGGAACATAAACATGACAACATGATCCAACCATCTCAACTAAAGAGATAACATGCTTCACATGAACATACTATAACATGTCACAACTCTAAACACGTATCAAGAGTATATCATGACATAATAATGAAACCATCCTCATACCAAGGATAACATACCAAATAAAAGCATAAACCACACCTTTTCCAAGAACCCTGTGAGTCCTCAAGATGCAACCATCTCCACACACCATGAAGAAAACCATCTCCACATACCATGAAGAACCATCTCCACATACCATGAATATAACAAGTGCACCATGCAAATGTCAAAGATGCTTCTGCAGCAACAGGATCTAAGACAAATCTCCAACATCTATAAACACTCAATAAATAAATCAATGCCAAAAAACTCCCTCTCAATCGTGGTACCAAGTCACCTATGGCATCATAAAATACATCTCCTATATGAAGATCCAAACCAAACTAGGAACTAATTCTACACTGTCACCCCATCACTGTCACAAGCTCCCACTAAACTGTGTATCCAAGCTATCCATGACATAATGATACAGCATCCTCCAAATCTGAAAATCATCTAGGTTCACACATCACATTGGGTGAAACCAAGATCTCCACACTAAGGAAATTCACCATGCTTTAGGACTCCGTAACTGACTATCAAAGTACTCAAATATCATCCATCCTCTCAAAGAAACCACACAAATGCACAAGTGACCACAAACAAGGTTAGCTAACAAGTCTGTACCAACACTGAATCAAATCTGGTGGATATAGATAGTCCACATCCAAGTTATCCCACTACAATTAAATGGTTGGCCTACCCACCTGACTGCATAACTTGTAATTCCAATCATTGCAACATGCAAAACCCACTATCGCATTAGTGACATATACAAATGAGATCAAAGAGAATAATCACATAGACAACATGACTCAAACACCAAATCAAGCACAAATCTAATTTGCCAATTATGTCCACATCAAGCACCATAGTCCAGGAATCCAACAAAGCATCACCATAGAAATGTTGAGTGACTGATCACGTACCAACATCTCTATGCAGAGAAAGAAAAAACACCTCCTCTCACCATGCACAAAGAATGCATGCATGTAGAATTGCAACTCTCATCTGGTACCACTCTAAAGGAACAAGAGTCCAGAAAATAGCTCTTCAGTAGATCCACAAAAAACCACAAGCTTTTTATTTCAACATGCAAAACTTGCAAAAACATTGTGTTTAAGAACACCCATGCACATCCACACCCACTTCTCATCTGGAAGACTCAAAGTCCAACTGAACCCAGAATAATGGATTATCATAGATGAACATCACCATAGATTTTTTTTTAGGAAAATCTATAAACCCCTCGAATCCAATGAACAAGAATCCAAGCCATGCATGTATAAACATCCAAGAGGAAAACATAGTACTGGAACTCCAAGCCCACTTGTAGACCAATTCCACAACCACTACTAGTACATGCATCTGAGAGAGATAGGCTATCAAGAAGCTTCCAAATCATCCAATGATCAACTCCATAGCCTCAATGCATTCCAGGTAACAAAAGAGACACCTTCAAATACCCATGCATCAAGAGTTATTTTGTTGTCAACCAAGAGCTCCAGATCAATGTCATTTCAACATGACCAACTCTATTTTCTCTGTCTTCACCATCCTTCAAGAAATGTCTGTTGTCTCCTGAAAAACTAAATCAACTACAAGACTTCCACTCATCAAAGGATTAACTATCAGTTAATTTCTTCAAAACAAACTTCTTCAAGCTCTGCAAGCTAAGAAATCTTAATAGAAGAAATACCCAGAACCAAAAAACTCTGTGAATCCTCCCATGCAAACAACATGCAATTCACAAAAATGGGCTTTGATACCAATTGAAGGGAAATGAGAGCATCCCAAAAATTCATCTGAGATTAGTATGCACATCTTGTATGCAATAGTTCCTTGTACAACATCTAATCAGCAAATACAAGTGCATACTACTATGCCATAAAAGCAAAAATAGACATAGTTGATTTCCCACAATTAAAACCTTAAAGGAAAGTGATTGCAATTTACTGATCTAAACAAAATTCAGCAGCATTACGACATACAGATTATTACTCTATAATCATAGAACTAGAAGAATTAGACATAATAGAGAACATAGATATACGTGGGGAAAACCTTTCCAGGTAAAAAACCCCACCCTCCAAACCATCGAGCTAATGTATTATTTAGTAACAAGTTACAATACATTTTCAGCCTTCACATGGAGATTTACATCTTGCTCCATTCTAGAGAAAATTTGGCAGCATAACCCTGTGCAAATATCTTCTCATCTCACTCTTTCACTCTCTATTTCATTACAACATGCAATACTCCTTTTATGAACATCTTAAGACCCAACAAAATGCCCACAAAGAAGTTGGACATTTTTCATGGCTCAACCACCAAGAAACATGCACAATGCCACATGTACATCCAATATCAAGAAAAGGGCATCCATCCCTTGAATAGACAATGATAGCTTGTCATAGAATCCACCAAAAATAGCGGTCACAAGAGAAGTGTAAGGGAATCTGTCATACCAACCTATTTTTGGCATATTCTCTTACACACACCAACCACTCATTCTTGGGCACCCAAATAGGCCTCATGTCATAAGATGCTCTTACACCTATCATAGCTCATTCCTTAAATAGCTCTTACGCGTCATAGGAATCTGTCATAACCATTTCAGCCATGATCTCCTTCACAGACTTCAAGATGCCGACACATGTAAGTGATCAACATGCCAACTAGACATGTACACTCACATTTACATATTATTTGCAAAAATACATTTTACAGAACAAATAATAATAAGAATAGGAATTATACAAGGTTGAGACACCTTATTCCTAACAGAATGTAGTTAATTTGATTTTTTATTTAAAGGTTAAACATTTTAAGTGATCCTAATTCACCCTTCCTCTCAATGTCTAACTTTCCCTATAAAATTCCAACACCAATTACATACCCAAATTAACCACAAAGGTAGCTACCATCTCACCTCTCAAATTTCTCAAAAGTCCACCCCCACCCACCCAACTAGGGTTACCAATAGAGCATCCCAAAAAAATTAATTTGATCCAACTTGGGTTGAGGAGGATCCATTTTATACTTCTTATACCAACCTAGAATTTTTTCATTTTTTTTATACACTCAACTAGGTTCTAATTTCTAACAATGTCTCAATCCAAAGACTTTGAGGGGGGTCCATTTTTTAAGGGATAGAAATTTTTCATATTTTCCTTAATATTATAAGTAAGGTCCTAAAAAACACCAATGGAATCTTTTTCCATGTTTGAAAATCCTATTATTTCTCTCTGTCCAAATATACCTACTACCATAAAGGAGATATTACCACCAGATTTCTTTAGTAAAGGAATTATTAGTAGGGAAAGTCCAAGAATCCACTAGATCTTTATAGTCTTTATTCAAGCCCTAACTAATATTGGATAGAGCCAGTGTGCATTTTATAACCTCCCAACTAAAAGGGCATAATAATAGCACATGATCTATAGTTTATATATTCATCTCATAAAGAATGCATATGTTGACATGTTGAATACCTCTTTTCTATAAATTATCCAAGGTGAGGATTTTCATGTGGAAGACATCAAGAACTTTATTGTAAGGAGAGTTTTAGTCCTTGATATCCTATTCCAATCAATATCCCTAGGTCATTTATTTTGAAAATTTTAAACCAAGACTTCATAGTATAGTCTATCAATTTAGAGTTCTTATAGATTATAGCATCTTGCTGATCTAGTGTATAAATTATCAAGGTAGATAGAGATTGGATGAGTAGAGACATGATCCATTTTAAACCATTTTTAAACCAGTTTTAATATATCTTCAATCTAATAGGGATCACAAAGGCATCCTAGTAATCACTCACCTTACATTTGAGTCTCACAGTCAACACATTCATTAATTTAGGAAAAATTGGATGAAAATAAAGACATGGTTGGTTAGCCTAATGATCCACATCAACATCATTACCACTTTTCTAAAAACTATCTTATGACATTAAAAGGATATCCCTTTTCATTTTATTCCAAAAATTAGAGCCAAGAAAAGGAGAGATTTTTATAAGGATGGAACCATTACAATTACTAAGATACTCATTTCTCAAAATTTTAGTCAAATTGACATCTTATTTCATGACATGTAAACCAAATTTTGTCAACAAAGAAATATTAGTCCAGGTTAGTCTCCTAGTTAACTAGAGAAAGATGTTTCTTTTCCTCAACTTCAACCTAGAGAAACTACCTCTTCATAGCATATAAATTTTTGGTTTAAGTAATAGGAATGTGGAATAAAGACATAATATATTAGGTAGCACTTTGAATAACTGTTGTAAGCATTTGTATTTTACTAGCATTATTGAGTAATGAACCTTTTGAGGTAGCTAGCTTGAACTAAAAATTTAATAACCTTGACTAAACAAAATTATCCACTTTACCAGTGGCTATAGGCATTCCCAAATAGACACAAGGGGGTAAGAAAACTTGACATTCAATCAAAAACACAATCCTTGTGTAATCTTTTAAGGTTATTAAAGAATAAGAGATAACTCTTCATGAGATTGAGTCTTTGACTTGACATAATAACATAGTCATCAAAAAGGTTTTTCCAAGCCATAGCTTATCTAATAGTTGTTTCATTAGAAAATAGAGTATCATCCACAAATTGATAGTGTGAAATTACCTTTGAGTTAGAGGAAGTTCTAAACCGCTTAAAAAAACCAATGAGAGGAAATATGCACAGATTCATGCCAAACACATTGGCTAAAATGATATTAAAAATTAGGAAAATTTTTAGAATTACTAGAGCAATTGAGAGTGGGCGTGAATTAATTATCCTCAGGTCCAGATTTACTAATTCAATTTTTAATAACTTTAAACAACTTATTCAAACTTCTAAATCCACTCAGATATTATAGAAACTTCTTAGTAATTCAATGTATTTAGCTTACCACTAGCTCTTTATTTAGTACATATCAAATAACAAAAACATATAACAATAAATAGCATGAAACATGAAAAAATAATTCACAAATGTATGAAAATAAAATTTAATGTGGAAGCCCAACTTCAAACAAATCATCAAGTAACATGCCCAAATTTTTTACTCTTCTCAAGTGAGCTCACTTGAGAGCCAACACTATTAAAGGTTACAAAACACACTATTAGGTGTGACCCTGTTAAAGGATTTAATCACCCTATTAGGAGTGGCCTTGTTAGAGGACTTTAGAACATCCTACTAAAATTTCACCTTGATTAAAGGATTTACAATATGATTGTTAGGTAGACCTTGGTTTAAAAGGTTTTATTTTCTCAATGGTTAGAAATAATTAACTAAGTTGATCTGGAAAAATACAACTCACTTTTCTTGTTTGGATCTCCATTCAACTTATTCCTGGTTCATTGACTAGACTTTGTCACATCTTCCATCTCTAATCTTCTTGGAAATCCTTCAAGGGATCTAGCTATACCAACTTCTCACTTTTCCTTCACAAGTCTATTGTTCACTTGTTCTCAAAAAATTCACTAGTGCAAAAACCAAAACCCTCACATACAATATCTCTTGTACCTCCTTAAATAGAAGGTTTTAATCTTTTTCCACTAAAAAATAGTTGTAGATCTTAGGATTTGATCAAACTCATTGAATTTGTCCATCATTTTTTCCTTCTACTCCTTTCTTGAAACTTCTCATTAAATCCTCACCTTAGATTTCTTAACAAACTCAATTCATAGATTAAATATACTAGCTAATCAATCCTTATCATTTACACATTTTGAATCTTTTTAAAGTTCAACTATATCAGCCTCAGATCTTGATTCTTTCACAAACTATTAAAATGATAACACTCAATCATTACTGGGTAGCTTGGTCTCTACCAATGTGTCTCACTTAGCTTACACTAACTCACTTGACCCTTATAGTGTTTTGTCACTAATATAGTTTTCCTTCATCTTGCTCATTCATTACCAATGCTCGGCTAATATTGTCTTCTCAACTATTACTTAAGTTCCTTAATTTTTTCTTCAACTTCTTCATGGAACTAGCAAACTTTCACTTGGTCAAGCTTAGTACTTTACTCAACTTCTTGATTTATATCAATCATCTCTTCCATACTTCAACTCATCTTTCTTCTTCACTTAATATAATGATCAAACAACACATTATCTAGTCAAATACTAATTGATGAAGTACCCATTACAATTCCATTACACTTACCCCTCTTTACTCAAAGACTTTACTAATTTATCTTATTATCTCTCTTTTTTAATCTTCTTCATCAATCAATTTATATGGCACTCTACACTGGTAGAAAATGTCTTTCTAGTAAGGTTTGACATAAATTAAAACACAAAAACTATTCCAATTGTAGCTTCTAACAATCTCCTTCTTTGGCATTGATGCAAACACCTTTAGTTACCATGCAATGAAAAAGGGTTCTCTTGATTTTAACTATAAGCTCCTTCTATGTTCTATATTAGATCTTCATTAATGTCCATAGTTTTATTTTGATATCTCATTCATATAGTCTCTCTCTTTACTTCTTTAGAATTCTCTTTGTGATACCAATTGTATTAGCTCCCTTTTCAATATGCCTCTAACATTCAATCTCTAACATGCAACATTCATCCCTGCACACATCTTTAGATATTGCATTCACATTCTCCCTCCTAATTTATAAATTTTATAGGATGGATAGGATGGTAACTAACATACTTCTCCCTTTTTGACAAAAATTCCAAAGACATCATCTGCTCTATACACATCATCATCTTTGTCACTTACTATATTGATTGTTCTTTAGAATTATCACCCTCATTCATCTTAAACTTGCAACTTCACCAACTCATACTACTATCCTTCTTTTCATGGCTTTAAGTAGATCCTAAAGTGTGACCTCCTACATCAATCTATAAGATATCATAATCATAAAATTTGTTGTAATGCTACATCTCTACGTAATGTTCTTTAGATAAGGGAATGACCACTAATTTTAACATCTTAGATACACATATGCCTTCTTAGGTAATGCCTTTTGTAAATATATTAGCTATTTGTTCCTTTTTTTTCACATACTCCATTCTTACATTTGTCTCTTGTTCTAACTCCCTCAAGTAATAATAATTTATTGTAATATTCTTGGTCTTTGTGTACATCATAGGGTTCTTGGATATGTTTATAGCACTTGTGTTATCACAATATATCACCACATTTTCAATAATCTCTTCCTTCACACCTTCCGACAATTGGTTGATCCAAACAATGTTTGAAAAATTAATTGTAGCTGCAACATATTCAGCTTTTGTTGTAGAATGAGAAATATAGTTTTTCTTCTTATTTGTCAATGAAATCAATCTCTCCTATAAAGAAAAAACCTCCACTTGTAGTCTTTCTATCATCAATGTTTCCAACCTAATCAGCATTTGCATAAACTTTGAGCTCAAACTTCTCATTCTTCTTATACCATAAACCATACTATTATGTTCCTTTCAGATATTTAAATACCTTTTTCACATTGAAAAAAATCTTACAAAAATACCAATAGAAAGGCAATATCAGTTCTTCTATGAGCAACATTTTTCAATTTAGCAATCATTGACCTGTACAATTTTGATTCACTTCAATAGAATCATCATTATTTGAAATTTTATGTCCAATATCCATAGGTGTTCCAACTGGTCTTAAATTTTCCATTCCAAAATTTATCTATATCTCCTTGATATACTTTGATTGTGTAATGTAAATACCCCATTTCATTTGATAAACTTGCTAACCAACAAAGAATTTTATCTCTCCAAACATTAAAATCTCAAATTCTTTCTTCATCTCATTATAAAATGATTTGCACAACAAATTATGACCTCCAAATATGATATCATCAAAAAATATTTCAGCCAAAAATATCTTATTCTTATAATCACTTTTCAAATATAGATTAAAACCAATTTTCACCAAATATGTAAATAACCTTTCATACCATGCTCTAGGTAATTATTTCAAACCATACAATGCTTTGTGCAATTTACATACCATGTTCTTCTTGCTAGGGTTAATTAAACCTTCTAGTAGACTTCTTCCAAGATTCCATTCAAAAATGGATATTTGATATCCATTTGATATACCTTAAAAATTTCCTAGGAAACATATGCAAGTAATATTCTTACTCCTTCCAATCTTGCAATTGGGGAAAGCATCTCTCCATAGTCAATTCCCTTCTCTTGTGCATGTCCCTTAGAAACCAATCTTTCTTTGCTCCTTATGACTTCATCTTTGTTAGATAACTTGTTTCTGAATACCCACTTGGTTCCAATCACATTCTTATCCTTTGGCCTTGATAATAATGTTTACGTCTTGTTCTTCTCAATTTGATCGACCACCTCATTCATTGTTCTAATCCAATCTTAATTTTTCAATGCATCTTTAAATATTATTGGCTCAAACTCATGTAGTAAACATGTATCATTCTTCAACTAATTTCATGTCATGATTACTAAATCTTTGTTTGACATGAGTTTATCTAGTGTTTGTTGTCTTCTCACATAATTTGCTAAGACAAGTTTAGATCTTCTTTCTCCTTGTGGTAATCCATTCGTCCATCTTGCTGATTTTCTTAAAGTATCTCCTACTATAACTTGAGCTCTTCTATCTATTGTTTAATCTCTTCTTTCTATGACTCAACTCCTGCAACCTTATGGTTAACATTTTGATGAGGCTTGAAAGAGATTTTTTGTTGATGCTTGATAGTCTCCTTCTCAAGTTAAGGAAAATTACTATTTTCTCCTCCATATATTTATACAAATTTTATGTAATCCTCAAGTTTCTTCTTGCATTCTTCTTCATTCTTTTCTAAAAATCCATCAACTCTACATTTTCACTTTCCACAATTTTTTCAGTGTTAGTATTCAAACACGTGTATGTCTTTCTTATAGTGGAGTATCCTAAGAATATACCTTCACCCTTCTTCACATCAATTTTTCCTTTCATATTTCATTGTGTAACACTTGCATTCTTCTTCATTCTTTTATAAAAATCCATTAGCTCTAATATTTTCAATTTCCATAATTTTTTTAGTGTTAGTATTCAAATACTTGTATTCCTTTATTTTAGTGGAATGTCCTAAGAATATACCTTCATCATTTCTTGCATATAGTTTTTTTTTTCATCTTTCAATCTGTAAGACTTTCTTCCAAATACTTTGAAATATTTGACATTAGGTGCATAACCATACCACAGTCCATAAGGGGTTTTATTTGTATATTTCTTGGCTTGAACTTGGTTCAGTGTATAAGTAGGAGTACTTACAACTTTTATCCAATACTTTTATGAACTATTCTTTCCCATCATCAATGTTCTTGCATAGTCCATTATTGTTTTATTCATTCTTTCTCCTATTTCATTTTGTGTTGGAGTCCCTGTTGTTGACATATATTTGTTGATTCCTTTATCATTGTAGAATGTATTGAACTCCTCATATATGAATTCACCTCCTCTATCTAATTTCAAGCATTTTAGACTTTTACCTATTTCCTTTTCAACTCTAGCCAAAGATTAGGGTAACTTTACAAAGTTGTTGTAGCAAAAGGGGGTATAAGATGCCATTTTTTTTTCTGAAATTAGTGATTTCTAGATGTCAATGAGAATTTGACTATAATTACACTAAAAAATTCAAGATATGACTAAAATAAAATTTGTAGTCGTCTGAATCTAGTTTCTAAAATAGATTTTTTTTTTAAATTTTGGATTTTAAGGCCCTCAAATAAGGGGGGCACAAAAAGTGGTAATTCTTTTTCAGTAAAAATATAAGATAGTGTGAAGTGTACTCCCCCTAAAATCCTAAGAAAAATTTGGAATTATTTAATTTCTCTAGTCAAAAGTTAGCTAACACCATGTAGGTCAAAAAGGGTCATAGGGTACCCTATAACCCATTTCAACTGATTCAAACCATTACATGTATTATAAGTGTTGAACTGTCATTTTGCATGATGCTTAATGACAGGAATCCTTTCAAATTCCTCTTTTGAAAAGCTGATCTAAGATCAACTCCAAGGTTCTAGGTGATCTTGTGACCTACTGAAATCTACTCAATTGAAGCTAAATGTGTCTATTCATGAGGAGGCCTTTACTAGTTCGAACCAATTTTGGATAAGATGTTTTATTTTATTTTTGAAAAGTAACCACAAAAGATATATATTTTTGGTATTTTCTATTTTATAATGAATGCAAGTTATTAATGCAACTATATGAATTCCTAATTTAACCAAGTGTTAAAAAAGAAATTAAAAAAGATAGGGTGATGAGAGATTTAGGCAAATGACTTGAAAGGGAAATTCTTAATAGACATAAACCATGATAACAATACTTCTATGAGTTAAATCATTGAAAATATTGGGTAGGGAACCAATGAAAATATGAGTAGCACTTCCTCAATTCCACTGATTCAATTGTCAATGGGAACTCAATAATAACTGAAAGATGTTTCACTTCTCATCAAATTGCATGGCCACAAAAAGTGTGCTCATGCAAGACCAGAAGCTTTGTAAGAACAATAGGCGATCTTTCCTCCAACTCAGTATGTTAGAAGAATTCATTAACATGAAGAAAACACCAAAACTAAGAGGTCTCACAATCATAACAACACAATAAAACCATTGGCTCTATCATTTATTCATGAACATGCATCCACAAAAGTAACACACTCTAGCAAGAATAACTACACTCATAATGAAATCAACAATAGCATATATTATTGCATCAAAATAATGGCCTCAAGTACATATTACATCCATGCATTTATAAGAAATCCTCTCCTCTTTTTGTGTTAAGAGTGAGGGCTCTTAAAATGCAAACACATGCTAAAAAATAATAAAACAAATCTAATTATATAAAAATTGACTCTCTAAATGGTGCTAAGTAGGTATTAACCCTTTTTTATATCAATTAATGGGTACATGAGCCTTTACATGACTTAAAACATAAAAAGGAGATAAGAAGAAGGAAGTTGCAAGAGGATCTAAGTCTTTGGAAGCTCTAAAAATGGAAGCTTGGCCTTCTCTAAGTGTTTATGGGAGTTTAACTACCATCAAAATGTGTTTCCATTGCATGAAATACTCTAAAATAGTAACTCATAGTTAATTTTTGGTGCACTACTTCTTCAAAACTATTGACACACCTACTCATCTTGATGATAGGTTCAAAAAAAGTAAAATTTTCCTAAGTGTCAAAACTGAATTTCCAGCATTTGGGTTTTCTTCTCCTTTATACCAAAATGATATCTAGATGTTTTCTCTTGAATTCCTCAATTATCTCCATCACTTGGGAAGCTTTTAGAAAATCCAAAGATGCGTATTTATCCTTTACTAATTACCGATAGTTGTTGACTTCTATTCAGGTTGCCACAAAATCATCAAGTTTAGTATCCAACTCCAACAATACCTCTTTAGTCTTGAATGCTTGCCTGATATCTTCGTCTGGTGAAGCATCTTCAAAGGTTCCTCAAAATTATTAGACCACTGATTGCACTATATTGAACTTAGTCTTCAACTCATCCTCAAAAATCTCAAGGCAAGCATCATTTTAGTATCTTTTTGCTTCCAAAATTTTCTCTTGAGTTTGGTCTCTTATTTTCTAAATATCTACATGTAGACCTTCCACAACTTTACTACTAGTAGATAGCTTCTCAATCCAATCATCGAGCTTATCAAACTCCTCAATAATGAATACTTCCATGAGCATATGATATCTTTGGGCTTTTATTGATTGAAGCACCTATATGTATTTAGCCTAGGTATGTACCTCATCCATTAATCCAAAATCTTGGTTCACTATGGATACCAGCTTATCTACACTCAATTGAATGTGGTTCAATAGGTTCAAATTACCCTATATTATTTGTACACCTTTCCCCTCAAAATAGTCATGCCATTACAAACATGCTCCAAAAAATGAATCTAATTATACATTCCCCTTTTCTTTCCTCTCTAATAGTGCAACAAGAGTGATTTTTGGATTATCCATGTCTATAGGGCCACAACCCCATGCAAATAGCCTCTTAAAAGCTTGTTCTATTTTCATAGCTCTATCAATTTGGACTCATCTTGTTCAACGTGCTTAAACACCTCTTTCATCCATGTAGTGATCATCACTTTAGCGGTATCTACCATGGGTCTACCCAACATGACCTCCTTTATTTGATAGTCCTTAGGAGTCAGTTGCTCGATGTCAATGTGTGAAGGAAGAATAGTTATGTGGGCAAGAAAGTCCTAATCTTATTTTGTCATGATGAAGGCTAGTGTTCATGCATCACTTGTAAGTGGATCAAGCTTCTTTATGGCTTTTACTAGTTCTAGCATTCTCTCCTGACTAGTTAAATCCATCTACCTCTTTTGTCAAAATATGACCTCCCTCTTCATCCAAGTTAGTGTAGTTCCTATTGGAGACATATACTTGATTGAAGAGGTGGTTTCCACTATAGACCCATTTCCCCTATCATTCCTCTCTAAATTCTTTTCCCATTAAGAAAGATCACTAGTCAAAGTCTTCATATTTTTTTGGGCTAAAGTCTTAGCCTCTGTATATTGAGGAGTTTTTTGAGGCTCTTCAGGTATTTTCCTATCTCCAATACTTCATTGGCTTGTATTTGTTGGGGCTCTTCTTCCTCTATTACGTGTTGTTTTGTTTCCATAGTGGGATAAAGTGGAGTTACTGAGACTTTATCCAAGAATGATAAATCTTGGGATGGTGGTGGTCAAATGACCAGAGGTCCTTGAGGTAGAGGTAATAATTGATTCTAGTCCTCTCCTAAGGATTGAATCATGGGAGTATCTCTTATCTTTTCTCCCACTATCTCAGTACCTACTAATATGAAGTCAAAATTAGAGAGCTCAAAGGTATCTATTTCTTGACCCTCCATATAAGCTATCCACTACTACTTCTCATCCTTTGATGTTGAAACGTGAATAGGTTCTTTTGGAATAGATGGAGGCATCATGGTTGAGCTTCTTCTCCTTTCCTCTTTTTTTGCCCTAGTTGCACAAGTCATTTCACTCAAGAAGACATATTCAATGTGGTCCCCTTCTTCTTCTTCCACCTCTTCTTTTGGGATTGTTTCAAGAACTTGAGGAGATAGACTAGTTTTCTTCTTTAACCTGCTCCTTCTTGTTCCCAAAATTGATGATTGGATTCTTTCCCTTTTTGGAGTCAAGGGGGAGGCTTCTTCCTCTTTTGTAGCTCCTAGTGGCACCCTCTTCTCTTCTTCCTACTCTTATTCTATCTCTTCCCCTATCACTAGTTGCGGTGGTGCTTGTGGCTCTTGAGCAGGCTCTTAAGCTTTCGGCTCAATATTAGGCTCTTGTTCCTATTAAGCTTCTTGGCATGTTTGCTCCTTTTCCTTTGTAGACACCCTTTTCCTTCTATTCTTTCCCTTATCCACCCTAAAGTACTCAACCTCCCTCTCATCTTGATGTACCATTTCCAACCTCACTAGGGATTGAGCAAGCAAGGTTGGAACTATAACTAATGCACATTTTATTTTGATTGGTCACATATTGGCTTGTAGGGGGATTTCTTGAGGAATTGGATCCATTCTAAATGGCTTTTTGATCCATTCTTTAATTAACTAGACTATGTCTCTAGCTCGATGTTTGATGTCAGCATTCTCATCTCTTCTAATCACAATGTTCATTGTGGAACTATCATAGATCTTTTCCCTATTGTATAGAGGATCCAAGATATCTTTTTTATCCTTCTTGACAGCCTTAAGTGGGATCTTTATTTTGAGCACCTTCTTTTCCAAATATAGAGTCATCCTACAATAATCCCTTATACAGATATTGTAGTCATCTACATCTTTCATCCAATGATCTTCTAATGCATCTTCATGTACAAAGTGCTTCCCTACCAGATGTTGCACCATCCCTAAGTTGTCAAAGTAGGGGCAAGGGGAGTTGTACTCTTCCAAGGGATATTGATCTCATTCTAAATCAAAAGTCATTATATCTTTCTTTTTTTTGACCTCAAAAGCATCAATCATGATAGGCCATACCCATTTCTTTTTGTGTTTTCTTTTTACTCTATTATATGTAGACATGAGTTGGTGAGCAATCTCCAACAAAATGAGCCTATTTGATGGATATCTTGGGAGCTTCTTTGACTTTTCCAATATGCCAGCTACCCATAGGTAGGTGAATGTTTTAAACTAGATGTAATATGTGTCAATCTCTATTATCCTAGCTACTACTTCAACCAACATCCTTTTTGCATAGTCACCTTCAATTAATTTGATGATTACAATTATGAAGCCATCATTCATCACCCTATACTCTATGCTATGCTCTAAGAGTTTCTTCTTCACTAGTTGAGGGTATAGAACATAATTCCAAGCATTACTATCCTACATGTTCCCCTTTCTATAAAGTCCTTGGTATTTTGTGGTCCTTACCACCAATAAGTACACCATGTATGTGTTGACATTTAGGTCAATTTGTCTATCACTAATTCAATAATTAGTAAAATGGTTACATTGCTATTGAGCTTTATAGTTGTTATCAAGCTTATCATTCATCCTATAGTGTTAACCAAGTGTTTGAGCTACTCCTAAGCCAAGTAGTTAGAATTTAGTGTCTATCAAGCACCTAACTTAGTTTATAGTGTTTTCTAATCTTTACAATGTTTATTGAGCTTCAAAGACTATGTACAATGCAAATCAAGTGTATTAAAGGCTACTGAGCTATTCAATAGAATTAAAGGAGATCATATTGTTAACCAAGCTCTGGTATGTTAACTAAGTTCTATTTTATGTGCCAATCTCATAGTGTTAGCAATGTGAATCTAGTGTTGACTAAGTCATGCAGTATCAATCAAGTGATTCAAGAACTATTGAGTTTCTTAGTGTTCACTAAGTCATACAGTGCTGACCAAGTTTGAACTACTTTGAAGTGATTAGTATGGAACAAGCTTTAATTTCAACTAAGTGCCAAATTTTTTTGAGCATTAATAGTGTTTTCTATGTATCTAAACATCATCGAGTTTGTCTTTTGAACCCGATTTATAGTAGTTGGGACAACTTTGTGAATTATGATGAAATTGGTATTGTAGCCGACTCCAATAAGTTTTTATTGGGATTGGTATATATGTAATGCATTTCATCATATCCAAATATGTAATTGAAAAATATTATGAAGTACATGAGTGTGAATTGAAGAAGGCTACAAGTAGTATAAGGGACAACAAATATTTATCTATCATAGTCAAGTGATCATTGTAATACAAGGAATCTCATTCAACAAATCAGAGATTAGCCACTAGTTCATCCTAATAGGTGCATCAATCAAACCATTTAATAGGGTAGAATTAACAATCTTTTGCTAAATCTCCTAACCGAGTGCATACTTCATTGCATGTTTGTAAATCCTTTAAGAAGGTGGACCTCACAGTCCTTATTGCTCCTAATAGGGAAAATCACTAGAAGTGGTCAATTTTAAGCCTTAACAGGTTAACTTTATTCTACAATACTAAATCTTATGGGTATCATCCCCACCCTAGTTTTACTTTCTAATTGGAAGGTTTCTGGGTCACCATATCTTGTGTCAAAGTGTTATGAATGTTTTATTTTTTTTATTCTTTCATGTATGCAATTAGATTAGAATATTATATGAAGGATTAATTGGTGAAGTAAGATAAAGTTTTATTGGTTCCTAATTCATCCCTCCCCTCTTAGTAACCTAGCCTACCTTATATTTCCAATAGTATGATGTCATATAAAATTGTGCATCATCTCTCATGGCTATGGGTTGCTCATGCAGATTATCACTAAGGATAGTAGCCCAATCTATTGGCATCTTTGTCATCCTAATAGTTTCTATAAAGTGGACCATCCAATTTTGAATATGTCCTATTGTTGGTAGTCCCATGTCCCTTCTCAAAAGAACAATGGCATATTCAACATAATCTTTTGTATAACTCCCGGTCATTTCTACTTTGCCAACTCTACAACCCACTAGTATTTTATTAATTAGGAAGGATGATTGAATTTCCTTTCTAGCTTCCTTTTCATTCTCTCAGTACCATCTCTCTACTCAATCATAGGTTATCTTTAAATATTTATTATCTCTAGAAAGATGAAATACCTTCTCAATATTTTGTGGTCAGAGGTCTAGGACTATCGCTTTAGTGAAACTCTTGATGACCTTCTCTTCAAGCATGTAGTTCCCTGCAAGAGCCATTATAAGTTCTAAGAACTGAAGAAATGTAGGATGTTATGTTGCATTAATAAGACCTAATTTGATAAGAGCTAACACCATAACAAATTACTCTTACTTTGTTTCAGATGGTAAGGAATGTGTTCCAATCTATATGACCAATCTCAATATCTCGGATCTCTGCATGCCCCTCTTGAAATTACAATTTCCTCAGTGCACCTTGGTACTTGATTACAATGCATTTTGGAGCTATATTTTTTTCCATTGAAGAGGATGATAACACCATCTTATCTACACAAGGAAGGAGATATTAGTTTAGAAAGCTAAAGTTTGACCTAAAACAAACGCTAATTGGCCTCAAACAAATGAATAACCAACAAAAAGCAACCCAAAATATCAAAATATAGTCAATTCTCCCCAAATGACCCATTATGTTGTTTAGCACACCTAGCACACCCTTACAGGTGTGCTAGTACAAATAAATGGACTCTATTTGGTTATTTGTGTGCAATTGCACACCTACACATGTGTGCACCTTGGGAAGGTGTGCATGTGCATAGTTATGCTCATGTAATGTGCAAGTGCAATATGGCAGGAAATTACTATGTTTTCATATTTTTTACATATTCTTTGGGCACAATGATGTGCACATGCACACCTTGATGAGGTGAGGTGTGCATGTGTGCACCTTTGTATTAACTTTGGTGTTTTGCTTTATGTTTTAGGTTCAATGTTTAGAAGGTGTACACATGCGCACCTTGAGGAGGTGCATATGCATACACCTTCTTGTGTCTAGCTCTTTAGGGTTAGGTTTTGTTGTGTGTTTTAGGTTTGAGAGAAGGTGTGTACATGCACACCTTAAGGAGGTACACATGTGTGCACCTTCTTGGTGTTTAGCTAACCTTGTATTTTGTTTTTTTTGGTTGTAGAAGTAGAGAAACTAGGATGTGTATGTTGGAGGGTGAAAAAGTGTGAAGAAGTGGAGAGCATAAAGAAAAATGAGAATAAGGAGGTGTGTTTGGGGTCTTGTATAGACCCCAAGCCTTGGTGCACACCTCTATAGGTGTGTACCCTCTAGAGGTGTGCACATGCATAACTACACATGCACATCTTCAAAAGAAGATGAGTACACATTGAGAACACTTGCACACCTTTAGGAGGTGTGCATGTGTGTTAGGTGCACACTTAAATACGTAAAACATCAAAATCTTCATTTTTTCAAACATCAGACTCTCTGGACTTCCCTAGTCAAAGACTAGGAATCAACCCAGACTCATGGGGGAGTCCAAAATGACAAAGGCCTAGGATTAGAAGTTTGGGAGACAAAAACTTACTAGGCAGTCCCCATTACTAGGAGAAATGGGGCACAAATTGTGAGACCACAACAACAAGGGGGTTCTTATACCCCTTACAAATACACTATGCAATTAAATAGGTTAAAAGGGATCATAAGGTACACTATAACTCATTTTTACCCATTTCCACCATTCTATATGTACTTAGGGATCCTTAGGCCCTTCAAACACACATTATGAAATTGAATGGGTTAAACAAGGTCATAGAGTGCCCTATGACACCATTTGATCCATTTGAACCATTGTATGTGTGCCAAGGGGTCCTCAAATTCCTTAAGAAATACATTATGAGATCAAATAAGCCAAAAGGGTCAGAGGGTGTCCTATGAGACCTTTTGACCCATTTGAACTAGTATATATATGTGTTGAGGGGTCCTTAAACCCCTTAAGATATATATTATATGATCAAATCGATCAAAAAGGGCAATAGGGTACCTAAAGAAAAAATTTGACTTATTCAAACCATTACATATGTGCTAAGGGAACCTTGGACCCCTTAAGACACACATTATGTGATCAAATGGGTTATAGGGTACCCTATGACCCCTTTATAACATTTTGGTTGTATTACATGTTCTAAGGGGTCCTTAGGCCCCTTAGGACACACATTATGTAATATAATGGGTCAAAAGAGGCTATAGAAAACTCTGACCCATTTTGACAAATTCAATCATAATATCTATCCTAAGGAGTTCCCAGATCACTTAAGAGACACATTATATGATCTAACAGGTCAAAATGGGTCATAAGGTACCTAATGAGCTCTTTTATCCCATTCAAACAATTACATATGCATTAAGGGTTCTTCAAAAACCTTAAATACATACACTATTCTTTTGAATGGGTTAAAAGGGGTCATAGGGTAGCCTATGATTCCTTTTGACCCATTCAAACCATTAAATGTGTGCTAATGTTTTTTTGGACACTTTAAGACACATATCATACTATCAAGTGGGTCAAAATAGGTCATATGGTATCCTATGACCTCTTTTAACCCATTAGATCCATTATATGTGTGTCCAAGGGTTTGAGAACCTCTTTAGAGACACATTATATGATAAAATGGGTCAAAAGTTGTGAT
Source organism: Cupressus sempervirens (assembly GCA_028749045.1). NCBI lineage: Eukaryota > Viridiplantae > Streptophyta > Pinopsida > Cupressales > Cupressaceae > Cupressus > Cupressus sempervirens. The sequence goes on from CM053784.1 coordinate 345,619,090, forward strand.
AGGGTATCCCTAGACACCATTTGATCCATTAAGTTATATTATGTGTGTTAAGGGATCCCCAAACCTCTTACGATACACATAATGTGATCCAATGGGTCAAAAGGGGTCCTAGATTGCCCTATATTTCCTTGAGACCAATTCAAATCATCAAATGTATGCTAAAGGGTCCTCATTGTTGTGATGTGGAACCTAATTAGACTCAGAGGTTTATTTGGCATAGTTTTCTTACCATATTATTTCTATGGAGGTTTTGGAGGAGTGGCCCCAAGTTTCTATGGGGATTTTGGGTTAGCGCCCCCAAGATGGGGTCCTAGGGTAGCACCCTAGGGGTTTAGGGGAAATGCCCCCATGGGGGTTTTTGGAGGTAGCACCCTTGAAGCCAAAAATGACCTTATATTGTAAAAGGCGCTAGCTACTATTTTTCCTATTAGAGGACTTATTCTAGCCCTTATTTTGTAAGTGGCAAAAGCTTGTATAAAAAGGCTTAGGGTTAGGGATTTCAAAATGTAATGGTGATATTGTAGCTTCTTGTGGCAGTATTGAGTTGTAAGGGATTGTGGATTGTAATCATTGGATAATAATAATATTAGACTTCCTATCAGTGGACATGGCCTAGGGATTGGGTGAACCACGTTAAATCTTGGTGTCTTGTGTTGTGTTATGTGCATTCTATTATTTTTTGGTATTGGTTATATTTTCATGTAACTATTATTTCTATCTAAAGTTAATCCTAACAAGTGGTATCAAAGCCAGGTTGTTGTCGTATTTTTTTAAACCAGACCATCATTATTTTTTTTTAGCAATCCTCTATAGGAAGGTCTCATGGTTGAGTGGGAGCAATGGAAAATGAGGGTAAGTTGAAGGTAGAGAAGTTTAATGGGCAGAACTTTCAGTTATGGAAGATGTAAATGGATGACTATCTTTATTAGAAGGATTTATGAAAGCCGTTGGAAGGAAAAACAAAGAAATAGGGATCTATGAGAGATGAGGACTGGAAGATTTTAGATATAAAGGAACTTGGAAGCATTTGACTATGCTTGGTACCATCAATGAAATTTAACATTACAAAAGAAAAAATAATAGATGAGTTGAAGCAAACCCTAGTGAAACTATATGAAAAGTCCTCTACTTCAAACAAGGTATTTCTCATGAAGCATTTATTTAATATGAAGATAACAGAAGGTGGATCTATTGCAAATCATTTAAATGACTTCAATACTATTATTAGTCAGTTATATTTTGTGAGTATTAATTTTGAAGACAAAATTAGGGCTCTCTTGATTTTTTGTTCTTTGCCTAAAAGTTGGAATGGCTTGGTAATGGCTGTGAGTAATTTTTTTTCTAGATCTAATACCCTAAATTTTGATGATGTGATTGGTGTTATTCTGAGTGACAAAACTCGTAGGAAAACCTTAGGTGGATCTACATCAGGAAGTGCTTTGAATGCACAAAGTAGACGCAGAATGACTGAGAAAGGAAATGATTCTAAAAATTATGGGAAATCAAGAGGAAAGTCAAAGGGAAAGAGGTCTCAATCTAGAGGACCAAAACATTTCCAGTACTATGGTAAACCAGGGTATAAGAAGAAAGATTATTGGACTCAAAAGAAAAATGAAGGAGACAAACCAAAAGGGAACAAGGAGGAAAATGTAGTAAGTAACAAATCCAAAGAGGATGCTTTACTTCTATCTTTAGAAAGTATTGATGATTCATGGGTTTTAGATTCAAGTGCTTTATTTCATGCTACACCTCATAGAGGTTATTTTATTGATTATGTCCAAGGGGATTTTGGGCTTGTTTATTTGGGTGATAATGAACCCTATCAAATTTTTGGAAAGGGAAAATTTAAGATTAAGTTGTAGAATGGGAATCATTGGCTACTACATGAGGTACAACATGTTCTAAGACTGAGTAAGAATTTAATGTCAACAGGGCAACTTGGTGATGAGGTTTGTGCAGTTACTTTTAATGATAAAACTTGGAAGGTTTCAAAAGGTTCTCTTGTAGTAGAAAAAGGTGTCAAAGTAGACACCGTACATCTTTGTACAGGTCATATTGTTCCTTCTACTTTGATTGTTTTAGAGAAAGATGAATGTTCAGGAACAGTTGCTAGAGTTGAGTAGGGAGAACAAATGACTACTATAGATTTTGATACAGTGCTATGGCACCACAAAATTGGGCACATGAGTCAGAAAAGTATGAAATTACTTCATTCAAAGATAATTTTACCAGCTCTGAAATGTGTTAATATGGATTTCTATGAAAGTTGTGTGTATGGAAAAAAAAATAGACTAAGTTTTGTGAAGACTAGGAAGTAAAAGAAAAGTAAGAAATTGGAGCTTGTGCATACAGATGTATGGGGGCTAGCTTAGGTATCTTCCCCTGGTGGCTCTCACTATTATGTTACATGTATTTATGATGCAACTAGAAAATTATGGGTTTATTTCCTTAGACAGAAATCTGATGTATTTCAATTTTTTAAGAAATGGAAATGCTTGGTTGAAAATAAGATTGGTAAGAAATTAAAATGTCTCAGATTTTATAATGGTGGTGAGTATTGTAGTCATGAATTTGAAGATTTTTGCTCCACTAATGGTATTCATAGATAGAAATTTGTTCCAAGGACTCCACAAGAAAATGGAGAGGTTGAATCCATAAACAAGACTATAATGGAGCATACAAGGAGCATGAAGTTACATGCAAGGTTGTCCTTAAACATGTAGGCAGAGGCTATCAATGCTATTGTATTTTTTATTAATAGAGGACCCTCTACTCCTTTGGGCTATGGTATTATAGAGGAAGCATGTACTAGTAAGAAAGTGAGTTATTCTTTTTTCAAAACTTTTAATTGTGAAACATTTGCTCATATAGATTCTGAAAATAGAACCAAGTTGGAACCTAAGCCAAAGAAATGTGTATTTTTTGGATATGGCATGGATGAATTTGGTTATAGGCTATGGGATTTTGAAAATCATAAAATTATAAGAAGCAAGGATGTCATATTCAATGACAAAGTATTGTACAAAGATCTGTTGCAGCAATGTGATAAGAAAGGAGATGATTATGTATTGTTGGATGATAATCCAAAAGCTGATGTTCTAGCAATTCCTCATGATCTGTACCAATTGAAACAAAAAATAACCACACACCCTAGTGAATGTTAGATGGTCAACAAGGCTAAGTAAACCTCCAAAAATATTTTCTCCTTCTTTGTATTCTATTTTACTTACTGATGCTAGTGAACCTAAATGTTATGATGAAGCTATGTAGGTGGATACAAAGATTGAGTGGGAGTCTATAATGAAAGAAGAAATGGACTATTTACTAAAAAATAAGACATGGGATTTATGAAAGTTATGTACAGGTAAAAGGGCTTTACTAAATAAATGATTTTAGAGGTTGAAAGAAGAGGATGAAGGTGAGAAATGATTTAAAGCTAGGTTAGTGGTAAAAATATTTGCATAGAAAAAAGGCATTGATGAAATATTTTCTCCCATTGTTGAAATGACTTCTATTCACACTATTTTAAGTATTGTGACTACTAAAGATTTGCATTTGGAGCAACTTGATGTTAAAATAATATTCCTTCATGATAATTTGGATGAAGAGATATATATGGAATAGCCACAAGGATTTGAGGTCAAAGGTAAGAACTTAATGTGTAGATTGAAGAAAAGTTTATATGGCTTAAAGCAAGCACCTTAGCAATGGTATCTAAAATTTGACAGGCTTATGCATGAGCATGGATATATTAGGTGTCACTTAGATCATTGTGTTTATTTTAAAAGGTTGGATGATGATAGCTACATTATTTTATGTTTATATGCTAATGATATGCTTGTAGTTGGGTCCAACATGGATCACACTAAGGGGTTAAAGAAACAATTAGCACATTGATTTTCTATGAGTGATTTGGGGAAAGAAAAAAAATCCTCAATATGAAGATTTGCAGAGATAGGAAGAATAGGAAATTGGCATTATCTCAGGTTGATTATATTGTGAAGATGTTGCAATGTTTCTCTATGGAGAATGCTAAAACTACCAGCACACCTTTACCTAGTCATTTGAAGTTGACTAAGGAGATGTGTGCAAAGACACAGGAAGAGGAGGATAAGATGTCCAAGATACCTTATGCTTTATTTGTAGGAAGCTTGATGTATGATATGGTATGTACGAGGCCAGATATTTTACATGCAATGGGAGTTGTTAGTAGGTATATGAGTCATATATGAGTCATCTAGGAATTGAGCATTGGAATGCAGTTAAATGGATTCTCAGATATTTTAGAGGAGCATCCAGTAAGTGTTTACATTTTGGGGGCTCTACTACTAATTTTTAGGGCTATGTTGACTCAAATTTGGTAGGGGATATTGATACCAAGTAGATTACTAAAAGTTATGTATTTACTATTGGTGGAGCAGTAGTGATCTAGGTTTCTAGGTTGCAAAAGGTTAATGATTTATCCACTACATAGGCAGAGTATGTTTCTGCTATAGAGGTAGCCAAGGAGATGATTTGGCTTTGATTCTTCATGGAAGAGTTGGGACACCCATAGAGGGATAACTATTTTTTCTACTATAGAGGTAGCCAAGGAGATGATTTGGCTTTAATTCTTCATGGAAGAGTTGGGATACCCACAGAGGGATAACTATTTGTTCACAGATAGTCAGAGTGCCATTCATCTTGCAAAGAATTAAGCTCTACATTCAAAGAAAAAATACATATAGTGGTGGTACCATTTCATTCATTCAATTTTGGATTATGGATAGTTAAAGTTGGAGAAGATACATACAGATGATAATCTAGCAAATATTTTTACCAAGGTAGGCACAAGGGAGAAGCTAAACTCCTCTTCAGCTTTAGTTGGTCTTTTAGACTGTACAAAATAACAAAATAGCAGGTTCCAAGGTGGTTTGATATTTCAGTGGGAGCTATAGGTTTAGTAGTGCTATGATTAGTCTCCAAGTGGGAAATTATTATTGTGGAGTCTGATCAGTCTCCAAGTGGGAGATTTTTGTGATGTGGAGCCTAATTAAACTTGGAGGTTTATTCAGTGTAGTTTTCTTCCTATATTATTTCTACGAGGGTTTGGGGGCAGTGCTCCCAAGATGGGGTCAAGGGGCAGCACCCCTATGGGGTCCTTGGGTAGTGCCCCAAGTGCACCCTAGGGGTTTGGGGGCAACACCCCTATGGGGGTTTTGAGGGGCAGTGCCCTCAAAGAAAAAAATGCCCTTATATTGTAAAAGGCATCAACTACTATTTTTCCCATTGAACAACTTATTTTAGCCCTAATTTTGTAAGTAGAAAAGCTTATATAAAAAGGTTTAGGGATAGGGATTTCAAAATGTAAATGTGATATTATAGCTTCTTGTGGTGATATTGAGTTGTAAGATTAGATTTTAATTATTGGATAATAATAATATTGGACTTGTTCTTGGTGGAGATAGCCCAGGGATTGGGTGAACTATGTTAAATCTTGGTGTCTTGTGTTCTCTAATGTGCAATCTATTATTTTCTAATATTGGTTATATTTGCATGTAACTATTATTTCTATCTAAGGTTAATCCTAACATTCATTCCACTTAAGATATATTATCTAATTGAATGGATCAAAAGGGCTTGTATAGTACCCTATGACCCAATCAAATCATTATGTGTACTAAGGGGTTCACAGGCCCCTTTAGAAAATATTATGCAATATAGTGGGTCAAAAGGAGTCATAGGGTTTCCTATTACCTCTTTTTAACTACTAGGTCCATTATATGTGTTCAAAGGGTCTTAAGGACCCTTGAGAAATACAATGTGTGATCAAATGTATAAAAACATTATCATAGGGTACTCTGTGGCCCTTTTTAACTCATTCAAACCATTATATGTGTTCTAGTGGGCTTGTACACCCCTTGAGACACATATTATGTGATCAAATGTGTTAAAAATGGTCATATGGTATGCTATGACCTCTTTTAGTCCATTTTATCATATTATTTGTGATGAGGGGTCCTCCAAGGCACACATTTGCACTCAAATGGGTCAAAAAGGGTCATTGGATACCATATAACACATTCTAACCCATTAAAACCATTATACATATGTGCAAATGGCTCCTTACACCCCTTAAAACAAACAATATGAGACCAAATGGGTCAAAAGGAGTTATAGGGTACTCTATTTCATTTTTTACCCATTGGATCTATTCTATGTGTGCTAAGGGGTCTTAGGACCCCTTAAGACACACATTATGTGATCAAATAGGTCAAAATGCATCATGGAATAATCTATAAACCCTTTTGACCAATTCAAACCATTATATGTGTGCTAAGGGGTCATTAGACCCCTTATAATACACATTAATAGAAAATTCAAAATAATTTTTTTGCATAGAAATATATTATGTTGGAAATTTACAAAGTGTGTTTGCACTATTTTTAGAATTTTTTGAGCCTATGGATCTGCTATTCGTACCATAGTGCAATCATGAAATACCACAATCACACTTGTTTTAGGTTGGAAAAAAAAAAGAGAAATATTTTTGGTACCACAACTTGGTTCATATGCCCACCACTTAGACATTTGAAAAGCATTGAATTTTTCTTTAAGAAACATAATAGTCATCAATCTTGGTAATCCTCTTTCTCTTTCCATCTTACTAAGGCTTACCAAATTATTAATGTTCACATCACATAGACTCTTATGCCATAACCAAACATCTTCAAATTGTGAAAATAAACATGTATCTTCATATAGGTCTAAATAGAACAAGTTACCTCTTGTCTTCACTCCACTTCCAATTAGTTCACTAGTATCATCATATATTTTTGCCTTCTTGTTTTGAAATTAAACTCAGTTTCCTAAAATGTTCAACAATTCCGCACTCAACATATTATATTCTAGTCCATTAACCCAATACATGTTTGACCTTGTCATACAATATAATAGAACCTTTACCTTTCACATAAGATGGTGCATCATTTCCAAACTTAACTCAACTTTCATTATAATTCTAGATTTTCAAACTTTTATCAACATTCATATAATGTGAGCAACTATTATCAATTATCAATTTATCATTATTAAACACATGTGAGATTATAGCAGTTTTCTAAGTTAACTTTCATCTTCATGAGATTCACATTTCATTGCAACATATATATAACTTCTTTATCATGTTCATCAGATTCACTATCAGAACCATCTTTTTTAGAAATATAACAAGATTACTTAAATTTTCCCTTATAGTCTATGTTACCTCTTTGTCTCTATTATCTCTTCTTCCTTGGTATTTGTTACCTTTATTTTCCTCCTTTTCATCTATGTAAGGACATCTTGCAACAATATGACCAACTTTTTTACACGTAAAATAGATTTTAGGAAGTTTACCTTTGTATTATCCTTTTCCTCTTGATATCCTTCTTGCCAATAATACTTCAATATCATCAAGGTCATCATCTAATTCACTATCACTATTCACAGGCTTGCTTTGTGGATTTTTCTTTCTTTTAAGTCCATTAAAGGTTAGTTAAGACTTGAAAGAACTTTCAACACTAGAAGGTGTATAATTATCAAAGTTTGACAATTCAAATATAGTGAGTCTACCAATTAGACTATATAAGGTTAGATTATTACCATTTGTACATCTCAGTTCTTGTATTGAAATTACTGTAATGGTATAGATATGAAATAAACTTCTAAATAACTTATTGATCATAATTTCTTTATATATGTCTTCTCCAACACCCCTAATTACATTCACTATTGATCTCTATACTTTAGTTGCATATTAGTGTCCAAACACTTAGTCATTTACTAAGCAAGGTTGAATGGTCATCACAGTAGGCAAGTCATCTAGTATAGGCCAAGTATATAAGGACTTGTTTATCTTACATCACATGCCAAGAAAGTTAGAGATTGCCAAGCACCCATGTTGAGACTGAGCATATATAGAAGTTGATCTTACTATTGATCTTAGATTGGTTTTAACAAGTGAGTGTCAACACACTTAAACCATTTACTTAGTTCATGCCAAACTAGCAATACATGCCGAGCACAATGTGTATATGCTAGACCATACCAAGTTGCAATAAGTGCCAAGTCACTCATGTGCCAAGTCACTCAAGTGTCGAGCAGATAGACCATGCCAAATGAATTCAAGTGAGGAGTAAATAGTCGATGCCAAGAAGTTTAGATGTTGAGTTAGAAGCAAAAATACAATGTATGTCAAGCATCAGAGACTTCATATGTCGAGTGACACAGTTTTGACATATTTGTTTATAATGGCACAAAAAGCTATGTAAACCATTTTCAAGAAAACTTAAAGATAGATTTTGATATTTTAGAGATAAGGACGAATCTATATGCAAATTCCCTAATTACATGTAGCCAATCAGAAAATGGGAAGGTTTAAGCAGCAAAATGGATGAATCTTAGCTATAGATTCATACCTAATTCTAAGCCACCAGAGTCTTCTGAAGGAGGATGAAGCCCTAAATTTTTAATGATGATGAGAATAGTGTACAAGGGGTGAATGATTGAATTGGAAGAGTGAACAAGATAGTTTGCAAAGCATTCAAGGTGACTTAGCAGTAAGAGTGAATCACAAAATTAGTTAAGTGAAGAATAGAGGATAGAGAAGGATAAAACATTGATACATCAGATCGTGAAGATAGAGATGATTTGTTATTAGGAAAGCTAGTGCCAACCATAGCATCTATGCTGAAACAACATCTATGCTGAAATATTTTAACAGGTGATTTCAATTAAATCTCTTAACAGAGTAGTCCTAACAGGCTATATGAAATCCTTTAACAGGGTGCTTACTTAATTGTAAGTTGAATTCCTCTAACCAGGCACACTTCTAATAGGGTGTTGAAATCCTCTAATAAGGTGGAACTTAATAGTCTTTGTAAGTCTTCAATAGGGTAGGCCTTTCATAGGGTAGATTGTGATTCATGGTCAAACCATTGTAACCTTAATTGGATACACTTAATTGTTGTAGTAGTGAAGATTTGTGGGTGTCATCCCCAACCCAGTTTTACCTTCTCAATGGATGGTTTCTAGGTAATCATTTATGGTGTTATGTGTTTGTTTGATTACATGTTTACATGATTGATGCATATTATTTACTTGTTATTTTAGTAGATTAATGCATGTGATGGATGAATGGTAAAATTTTAATAGATCCAAGTTTAAACTCTTGATTCACCACCCCCACTTCTCAAAAGTTTACTTTCTTCCCACTTGTAATTCCAACACTTACACAATTGAGATTGAGTAAATTGTAAGATATTTTTGGCTTATTGAATATAATAGATCAAGCATGTAGAAACTAAGTGCTAGTATGAATGTTAGCTATGACCAAGTGTCAGAACATTAAGATGCCAAGTAAAATAATTTTTTCATATGAGTTTGTAATCACACAGAAACCTATATGAACTTTTTTTTGAGTCATATACAATATTTAATAATTGTATGGATAATTAAGATGGATTTTATGGGTCATTATAGAAGGTAATGATCCTGACAAAAAAAAGATCAACCAATTAGAAAATTAGAAGGGAAATGACAAATGGGATGAATTGTGAATTATTGATTTTGATCCACAACTTTTGGAGATTGTCTATTTAAGGAGACTTTTAACCCTAGGAGCATTATTATGAAGAATAGATAAAATTAAGGATGGATGGATGTATGAGATAAGTTATGAATGGATGAAAGTACAAGTGAAGGAGCGAACAAGAATAGAATAGAGCAAGAAATAATAAGTCTAGAAGGAGATCAAACAGAGTAATCCAACTAGTGAAGGACTAAATAGAGATATCAAATTAAGAGATAAGATTAAATCATTAAAAAGATGAGATCTAAAATTTTCTTTCAAAGAAAACCAAGGGTCATCAAGTACTAAATCAATTTTAACTAATTGAGTCAGGGAAACCAATTAACAAAGTAATCCTAATAGGTCTATTTGTAAATATCCTAATAGAGTCCTTACATGATTATAACTGTAAAATCATTTAATAGTGTATGACCTAAAAATCTTAAATATTTTAAAAGAGAAAACCTCACATGGTAGATCATTCATTATGATGAACATTATAACCCTAGCATGTTAACTTTATTGTTGTAATAGTGAAGATTTGTGGGTTTCATCACCACCCCAATTTTACCTTCATGTTGAATTGTTTATAGGTAACCAAATCATTTGTATTATGTGTTGAAACTTATTATGGATGTTACATTTTCATTTTAGCATTTCAATTTTGGCATTAGATCTAAGATATGAGATGCATTAGGTGTGAAATCAGTAATTTGTTTTTTCAAGTAAAAGTTTAAGATTTTGATTCACCACCCCGCTACAATATCTTGTTTCCTATTAAATCCTTCTAAGAACTTGTATTAGAGTTGTGTTCTCTTAGAATAAGTCTAATAGCTTAAGAGGATCAAATCTTGGAGATAGAGGAATACAAAATGGGAAAAATCATTGAGAACTAGATGATTGAAATCCAGATCATTTTTCAACAACTTCGAGGAGCAAGAGAAGAGTTAAGAAAATCACTGAGAAAAAGGAAGGAAATGAAAATTCAACAAAATGACACACTATACAAGGAAATCGATACCAAATAACTATTTGATAGTAGAAAAACTAGTGACACTGATGAAGCAATTGTTGAACTACTAAAGAAGAATAATATTCTAAGAAAACAATTAAAATGACTCAAAACACAACATGAAACCCAATCAATAAGACTATGTAAAGTGATAGAGAAAAAAAATAAAGCTAAAGAAGACAAAATCAAGGCTGAAGAAGATAAAAGATAGACGGCAACCAAATTTGAAGAGATATCATTTGAAGTACAAAAGATCACAAACAATTAGTTGGATATGATGAATCAACTGATAATTGTAAGTTGGGAAGTAAACATGAATGACATGAAGATCAAAAATTTAAGGTCATGGAATGAATAGCTAAGAAATGAATTGAAAACTGAAAAGGAACTTCTAGAAAGGATGAAAAAACCAAGTGAAGCTATCAAATATTTTGAAGAATTGATGAGATCACCTAGACCAACAAGAGATACTTCTAGACTAGGATACAATAAGACCTTTTCATCTACTAAAGAAGGAGAATCATTAAAGAGTAGAGAACAAAGAAGTGTAAAATCCAAAGGAAAGCCTACATATGATCATTGTGGTCAACTTGGACACATATCTAACATGTGTAGAAGCAAGAATGATATGCAAACTTCTGAACCTAAGTCTATTCATAACTTATTTAATGGCAAGAACATAGGATGCCAAGTACATGAATGAAAATCAAAGAAAATTGATACACCCTCAAAACCTATATTTGAAGGAAATTACTATAATTATATGAAATATGGACATAAATCTCATGTGTATAGATTTAGGACAAACTCTCACTAGACATATGAAAAATAAGCTCATCAACCAAGAAAAGGTAACTCTCACAATTGGAATTACAATACATAGTATACTTGTCATTATTGTGGAGAGTATGGGCACATTCCATAGAATTACATCAAGAAACATTTCAAATGAAATTACAAGAAGTGGTTAAATGGAGAACCAGTTTGTTTTAGTTATCTCAAAGTTGGACATGTAAGAAAAAATTGTAGAACTAGAGCACTAGCACAAGAAAATGGAAAAGAAAAAGGTAAAGAAAAGATCGAGATAAAGAAAACATGGAAAGGAGTAGTGAATGCTGGAATTAGTGGATCAAGTGAAGTTGAGATCATCTAATCCAATGGATTAGGTGATTACATCTTAATTAACTAAATGAAGAAGGTATATAGGAACTATATATTTAATGATATATATTACATGAGATCCTAACTTATAATGTGCTAAAAGTTCATATCTTCATAAAAAAAGATGCATTGAGATATGACTTATAGAAAGAAAAGTGAAAGAGAATCATTTATAATATCAAGTATCAAGTATCAGTAATACAATCTATATTGACCAAGCATTGCAGTGTAGACCAAGAACTTATATGAAGACCAAATGAATTTGTATTAGACAAGTAAGGTAATGAGAATCAGGTGTTTGTAGGTAAGCATGGAGATTGAGACAACTATCATACACCTACCAACTACAAAAACATTAATTGTAGACCTAAAATGGAAAATTGAAGGTATTTATCAAATGTGGGCATTCATTTTTTCACCAAGCAATTTCAGAGTTCACAAGTGATTCAAAGGAGATCAAGGAAATTTTAGCAAAAAAACAAATGAATCAAAGTGAAGCATTGGTGAATTTGATTAAGTCACTAAGTGTTACTATTAGTGCTGAATTAATTTTTTTATGAGGTTATCATAGAAGAGTTTGTTTTCATTCAAACCCTAGATTGAAATGGCATTAGCAAGTGAAACATTGAACGAGTGTAGTGGTCAAATTGTGAGGAGTGACCAGTGCCCTCCACCAAACGTTAGGAACAACATGAATTTTTAGGAGACTAAAGATGATATTGGAACCCTATCATCAATTCCACCAAGGTTTTGACTATTCAGGATGTGAGATCATGTTATTTGTGCAAAATAGGTGAAATCAAAGATTTCAAGATAAAGAAAGCTTATGAGAAGCTATGTATCAATGGAGTATTAAAGGATGAATACAACAATTGTTTCTGAGAAAGGCCTTACTCATGCCCTAGGTTTTCCTAAAGCTTTCAAACTTGAGTGAATTAAAACTATCCTAAGCTGTGTTCATGATATGAAGGTATGATTAGAAGGAGGACCAATCAAAATTAACAAGGCCATAATATGTTGAGTTACTAGATCTCCTACCTTAGATAGACAAAAGAGCATAAGTAGCACAACATGAAATGAAATCAAGAAAGAAACCAAAGAAAAGTGGAATGGTAGAGGGATGTTAATTGATGGGATTGATGATCCAATGATTGAGTTTGTAGTATGAGTTATTGCACACAAATTCTTCCAGTCTAGTAGACTGAATAGTGTACCATACATTATAGTAGACCTAAGCTATACAATTTTCAAGAAGGGTCATACTTATGATCTTCTCAAGCTAAACCTACAATAACTGAGAGAGAATATGGGGGCGATAAGGAAAGCAAAGAGCACATCATGTAAGTTTGTATCTTTGTTAGTTTATATATTTTTCCATGTACATAACTCTTTTCCTACAATCAAAATAGTAGCATGTGATAGGAACAAACCAGCTTTGGAACAAATAAATTATTTGATAAGTCAGTTGGGAGAAAATTTTGAAGTAATTTTGGATAACTATTTTGAGGAATTCATAAATAAAATGAGAAATCGAATGAGGATTCCCAAATCTATTGTAGATAAATATTCAGATGAGATATGTTTCATGATAGATATAAATTTTATATATGCACAAGTATTAATGCCTATAATTTCATGGTTAAGACCAATGCCTTATGAGATTAATGTTGATGAAGTTGTCATAATAGTGACTGTGCTTTTATCATAAGATGTTAATGCAAATGTTAAGTCATTCGACACATGATACAGTGAAGAATGAAATGAATGTAGAGTCAAGTGAGCCCAAGATAGAAAAGAAAAGGAAAAGGGGAAGTCTTAAGGACAAGGATTTTGAAGAAGAAAAAGGATTGAAACAATCAGCTATTCTTGAGGAAGGTAAAGATAACGAGCTAGTAATTGTCGAGCCTAAGGTATTGATGCAAAAGAAAGTTATAATTGTTGATCCTAAATTTAAATATGATCTTAGGAAAGGTGTGTAGAAGGTTGATACACCTCAATATCCCAAAATAAAAATGATAATGAGATTAAATATATCCCAACCCCTATGTATAAAAATAAAAGAAAATCCAAAGAAGAGAAAACCTATAAGTTCACCTCAGTAGAAAATTCCTAAGAGATCGAAGAGAAAATAAGTTGTAGCAAAGGAGGAAGAAGATGATGAAGAGACCAAGTCTGATAATCTAAGAAAATTTTAGAATATTTTGAGACCTCCTCCTATAGTTGTAGATAAGGTATGTCAAGAATTTTTTTAACTAGGAAGCTTGACTAGATACAAAGACATCAAATTTGATTCATTAAATAAAGAAGATCAAGAAAATCTTGAAAAATCTTTGATAGAAATGATGATACAATTTAAAACTGAACCTATAGAGTTAGGTAAAATCATTTGAGAAAATTTGTACAATAAGGTTGATGCTAAGTGGAAGTGGGAATTATCTACTGAGAGACAAATGAGGGAGACCACTTTAGCAAAAACAATGTCATATTTAGAGAAGACACATATGTCTATAGCCCTAAAAACATTTGTGAAGAAGTTCAAGCCAAAATAAAGGGCATATAAAAATTTGATGAATAAATCTCATGATGTTGAGAAAGAAATCATTAATATATGGAAAGAAGCATTTGAATTGCTCAATCTATCAAAAAATAAAGGAGATGAGGAAGAAGAGGTAAGAGATGAAGAGGTTAAAGAAGAAGAAGAAGAAGTAGCAAACATTTCCAAACTCACTAAGGAAATTAGGAAACTAGTAGAAGGATGTGAATAACAAGATGTTATCACCAATGAAGACATTCATGCTTCATTCCCGCATGATCAAAATGTATTAACAGAAGAAGACCTAAAAAATGATGAGCCTGATGCATTTTTGTCTAGCACCAATCCAATTTTGTTACAAATAAAAGATTATCCAAGGATTTACAATGCAAAGACTAGTGATTTTAAGGTTACATTAGTTACTAAGGATACAAGTGTTGAGCAATAGGGAAAGGCTATAATTTTGTTTCCACAATTCACTTCTATGCCTATGTCTTAGACTGAAGTAAAGATAGTAGAAGTCAAGGGAAAAGATTCAAGAGAAGAGGATAAGATGCCAAAAGATAAAGAAAATACACAGGCTCTTATATAGTTTCCAAGGGAAAATCCATCAGAACCATTGATTGGAACACCTGAATAGTGGGTGACACCTATTTAAGAGAGGTAACAACAAATATCTAGATTGATTGAGAAGGGTAAACAATTGCAAATATCACTACCTAGTGATACAACCCCACAATCTCATATTATGACTCAATCAGATGAGATGGTAGAAGAGTCAATAAGTCTAGATGAGGTAGTTACTTTACCCATGTATGACTTGAACAACTTGATATTGCAACAAATTTAGGAATAGAAAACTTTGCTGAGCCACAAGGCAAAACAAGAACAACTAGGAGAGAGCACAAAAATAAATAGGTACTACATATTGTTAAAGATATTTTGCTGATGCATTTGGAATAATTAGCATCAAATTTTGGATCAACTAGCTTATATAGTTGATAAGATTCAATCAAAAGACATAGAGACCAATGAAAAATTGATACAATGATTTGAGAGAAGATTTGAGCTCAAATTTTTGGAGAAAGTCTCTCATGAACTTGTAAATAGACAAGTAGAAATTTCTAATTCACTTACATGGTTAGAGGAATTTTTGAAGATTATTCATTTATTATATATGAAGCTTTGTGATGTTGAATTCTTTACATTGGAGAATCAATGATATATTGATTTTATACATGCTAACATGATGGGTTGTATTGCTTTATTGGGCAAGAATGCAAGTTCAAGCTCACCATCATATAAAAAATTGACATTTGGTTAGCAAAGTGTTAGTGAACAGACCGTCTTCCAAGAAAATACATGCAAATTAACTCTAAATGCCTGGATAAGAAGACTAAATCAGCACTAATAGTTGGATAGGTTATCATTGGATTGATAACCTTCCTATGAGTTCTATCACGTACAACCCCCCATGTAGGATATAAAATGAATCAACTACACTATAATTGATAATTCTTTTATCTTGAAAGAAAGAAAGGTTTACAAACATCTATTTGTAAACATGATATTGATGCAAAATAATTAACTAACTGAAAGGAAATAAATAGCAAAAAATACAAAGTTTATTTTTGTTAGGAATAAGGTGTCTCAACCTTGTATAATTCCTATTCTTATTATTTGTTTTGTAAAATGTATTTCTTGCAAATAATGTTGATGTGTCGACATCTTGAATTGTGTATCAAGAGATCATGACTAAAATGGTTATGACGGATTCCTATGACATGTAAGAGCTATGTTAGGAAGATTCAATGATAGGTGAAGACATGTGGCAACTAAGATATTTGAGTACTGTACACTCTACCCCACTAGTAAAAACCCTAATATGGTTTACCTTTTGGGAGTAGCCCTAAAGTGAAGCGCATGTTATAAGCATTTTTAGGGTTGTGAAGAGATGCAATGTGAAAAAGGTGTATTGTTGGTACTACGAGTAGCTACTGAAGTCTTCTGTTGTTGATGTTGAACTTGCATTGCAAGTGTATTGTAACCTTGTGTTGAAGATAATACATTGTGCAGGTTCTGAAGGGGTGGGGTTGTTTTACCGAAAGGTTTTTCCCCATCGAAAAATCCTTGTGTTATGTGTTCCTTTCTCTGTCTATTTTCTGTATGCATGGTTGGCTGCAATATTGTTGTTTACATGATATTGAATTTGTAAGTGTAGAATATTTTAATAGGATTTGCATCATACTTTCCTTATGAGATTAGTGTAGGAAGCTATTTTTGCACCTGAGTTTCCTTACAAGTGGTATCAGAGCTTGATTAAATTTTGATCCTAGTTGTTGGGTAGGGTTTTTTGAGCTAATCTCAAGTTGAGTGGGAGTCTTGTGTAGAGCATCCTGAATCTTATTTGCAGATTGAGATGGCGAGTTCATCATATGGAATAATGGAGGTGGAGAAATTTAATGGCACTAATTTCGAGTTGTGGAAACTCAAGATGGAAGACATGTTGGAAGATCATGACCTATGGGAAGTGACTACAAGTGCTATAAGACCAGCAACTATAGCTCAAGCAGATTGGGATATCAAAGACCGTAAAGCTAAGGGTCTCATAAGACTCTGTCTAACCGATGCAGTCCTTCTGATGTTCTAGATGAGAAACCCGCATATAGTTTGTGGGAGAGACTTGGGGCCATGTATCAGGCCAAATCTTTGGTGAACAAGTTGTTCCTAAGGAAGAATTTGTATTCTCTACGAATGGAGGAAGGTGGATCCTTAACGGATCATTTAAATGCATTTAATCTGCTAGTTGCACAGTTGACATCAGCTGGTGTCAAGTTAGAGGAGGAGGATCATTGCTACACACTTTTGTGTTCTTTATCGGATTCATGGGACCATCTTGTGATGGCTCTCGGAAGAACATTAGTCACCTTAAAAATGGATGATGTGGTGTCTTCATTGCTATCAGAGGAGATGTGAAGAAAGGCTTCTGTTTCAGAAAAATAATCCCTTGCTGTTCGTGGGAGATCCACGAAAAGAGGGAAGAAAAATGACAATAAGTCTGACAATAAGGGTAGATCCAAATCCCGTGGGAAGTCAAAGACTTCCAATAAGTCCAAGGAAAAATGTTGGAACTGTGATAAGACTGGGGACTTCTATAAAGATTGTAAAGAGCCTAAGAAGAAGAAGAAAGCCTCAAATTCTGGTTCTGAAAAATCTCAAGAAGATGGCGATGCATTCATCGTAGCTCTGGTAGCCCATGCATCTGATGATGTGTGGTTGGTTGACTCGGGTGCATCTTTTCACATGACCTCTCATCGAAACTGGTTCTCAATATATTAAGAGTTTGATGGTGGAAAGGTGTACTTGGGTGATGATTCTCACCTAAAGATAGTTGGACGCGGAAGGGTCACTATCAAATTTCCTGATGGATGAGTAAAGAGAATCAATGGAGTTATGCACATTCCAAGTTTGGCACAAAACCTATTATCTGTAAATATGCTAAATGATGTAGGTGTGCAAGTTTTTTTTTCTAAAGATGGATGTAAGATGATGAGAGGAGCTATGGTGCTTGCTAAGGGTACTAGGAGAGGTACTTTGTTTCAACTTGATGCACACATTTCTCAGTGTAATAGTTCTTATGTTTCAAAGAAGAGAGTAGCTATCACTTCATCCCCACCATTTGAACGAGCAGTAAAGAAGACTGTGGTTAGTGGTTTTACTGGTAGTGCAACAAGTGTACTTAAGGGTGCAAACACTTTGGAAGGAAAGCTTCCTATAAAAAAGACAATGTTGTGGCATTTGAGATTTGGTCACATTGGTGAGAAGGGTCTCAGAACCCTAAAAAATAAAAATCTCGTTGAGGGGTTAAATGATTGCAATCTTGAGTTTGACTTCCGTGAACACTGTGTATATGGTAAAAAAAATCGTGTTTAGTTTTACTCTAGTTCTCAAAAATCTTCTGATGTTTTGGATCTTATTCATTCTGATGTATTTGGTCCTGTAAAAGTTCCTTCAATCTCCAAGTCTATATTTTTTGTATCTTTCATAGATGATTACAGTAGAAGGACATGGATTTATTTCCTTAAAAGTAAGACACAAGTCTTTAGTCGATTCAAGGAATTTAAAGCCCTTGTAGAGAATCAAACTAGTAAGAAGATTAAGTGTGTGAGAACTAACAATGGTGGTGAGTTTTGCTTAGCAAAGTTTGAACAGTTTTGTAAAGAACAAGGTATCAAGAGGCATAAGACAACTCCATATACCCCACAGCAAAATGGAGTTGCAGAGAGAATGAACAAGAAACTGATGGAGAAGGCTAGGAGTATGCTTAGTGGAGCTAGTTTAGAACAAAGGTTTTGGGCCGAAGCTATGGCCACTGCTTGCTATCTAGTTAACAAATCTCCTACATCAGCTCTTGTTGGTAAGACACCCATGGAGGTGTGGTCTGGTAAGAAGCCTTCAGTTAGACATCTTCGTGTTTTTGGTTGTGAACCTTATGCACATGCTCCAATGGAGAAAAGATCTAAGTTGGAAAATAAAGCTGTTAAATGTATTTTCATCGGGTATAGTGCTGGTGTGAAAGGATACAAGCTTTGGGATCCTATGACTAGTAAGGTGTTGTATAGTAGAAATGTTATTTTTAGAGAGCTAACATCTTCTCCTATTGTGCTACAACCAGATGAAAAAGAAAAGGAAAAAGATGTTGTTCAGTTACCTCCTACCCCTGAGAAGACTGAACAGAGAGGCCATGTTAGGTCTAATGATGAGGAGAGCTCTTGCAGCTCTAATAGTTTAGAAGAAGAAGAAGAACAACCTCAACCTTAGCCCTTGAGGAGATCCATGAGAGAAAGAAAGAAACTAGAAAGGTTTGGTTATTCTATGTTAGATTCCAGTTGTACTTTTGCTTTGATTACTAACACTGATGAGCCTAGATCTATGAAAGAGGCTTTGGGCATGGAAGATGTAGGTTCCTGGATTGAGGCTATGGATGATGAGATGGCTTCATTAGAGAAAAACAAAACATGGGACCTTGTACCTTTTCCTAAAGGGAGAAAATCTGTTGGCTGTAAATGGGTGTTCAAGAAGAAATTTTGTGCAGATGGTAGTGTTGAAAGGTACAAAGCTAGATTGGTTGCAAAGGGGTATTCACAAGTAGAGGGAATAGATTATGGTGAAATATTCTCCATTGTTGCAAAGTTGACATCCATTAGATTTCTGTTATCTCTTGCTGCATCATATGATTTAGAGATAGAATAGATGGATGTGAAGACAGCTTTCCTTCATGGTGATTTGGAGGAAGAGATTTATATGTCACAGCTTGAGCACTACATTGTTAAAGGTAAAGAATCCTTAGTTTGCAGATTAAAGAAATCTCTATATGGTTTGAAGCAATCTCCTAGGATGTGGTACCTTAAGTTTGATGCCTTTGTGTTGTCAATTAGATTTGTAAGATCGAAATCAGATCATTGTGTTTATTTCATAATTGAAAATGATCGCCTTCTTATTGTTGCATTATATGTTGATGATATGTTGCTATTTGGGAAGGGTAAGGGTATGATTTCTAATTTTAAATCTTAGTTGTCAGCACAGTTTGAGATGAAAGATCTTGGGGCAGCTAGGTACATCTTGGGTATGGAAATCAATAGAGATAGGTCTAATAGAAAACTTTGGCTGAGTCAGAGTAAGTATGTGAAGTCTGTGTTGAACAGGTTTAGCATGGCAGATTGTAGACCACTATGTGTTCCTATTCCTGTGGGAACAAAGTTATCTATAGATGATTGTCCAAAATCTCCTAGTGAGGTGGAGGACATGAGTAGAGTACTTTATGCTAGTGCAGTTAGCAATCTTATGTATGCTATGGCCTGTGCTAGACTAGACATTGCCCAAGCAGTGGGAGTCTTGAGTCAATTTATGGCTAATCCTGGATGGATGCATTGGGATGCAGTTAAGCGAGTACTCAGATATTTGAGGGGTACATCAGATTACTCCATCTATTATCATGGTAACTCTTCTGGATCTCAGCATTCAGTTTGTATTTATGGGTTTGTGGATTCAGATTGGGTAGGTGATATTGATCGCAGGAGATCCACCAATGCTTATGTGTTCACTATGTTTGGTGGTGCCATCAGTTGGATGAGCAAGCGACAACCTATGGTTGCTTTGTCCACTACAGAAGCTGAGTACATGGATGCTACTCATGCTTGTAAGGAAGTCATTTGGCTTAAGAGATTGTGTTCTAATGTTGGTGTTGATGCAAAACCAATTACTATTTGGTGTGACAGTTAGAGTGCTATTTGCCTTGCGAAGAATCCAACTTTCCATGCCAGAATGAAGCACATTGATGTGTAGTATCACTTTGTGAGAGATATGGTGGAAGATGGAAAGGTAAATTTGGAAAAGGTAGATACTGTGAAGAATGTTGCAGATGCATTAACAAAACCAGTGGGCATTGAGAAGTTCAGATGGTGTTCAGAGTCTATGGGCCTTTCGATCTATAGCGGTTAGTTCCTGTTATGTTCCTATTGCTCTTACAAGGTGTTCGACAAGTGTGAGAATGTTAGGAATAAGGTGTCTCAACCTTGTATAATTCCTATTCTTTTTTTTTTATATAAAATGTATTTCTTCCAAATAATGTTGATGTGTCGACATCTTGAATTGTGTGTAAGGAGATCATGACTAAAACGGTTATGACAGATTCCTATGACACGTAAGACCTATGTTAGGAAGATTCAATGATAGGTGAAGACATGTGGCAACTAAGATATTTGAGTACTATACACTCTACCCCAATAGTAAAAACCCTAATACGGTTTACCTTTTGGGAGTAGCTCTAAAGTGAAGCGCATGTTATAAGCATTTTTAGGGTTGCGAAGAGATGCAATGTGAAAAAGGTGTATTTTTTGTACTATGAGTAGCTACTGGAGTCTTCTGTTGTTGATGTTGAACTTGCATTGCAAGTGTATTGTAACCTCGTGTTGAAGATAATACATTGTGTAGGTTCTAAAGGGGTGGGGTTGTTTTACCAAAAGGTTTTTCCCCACCGGCAAATCCTTGTGTTATATGTTCCTTTCTCTATCTATTTTTTGTATGCATGGTTGGTTGCAATATTGTTGTTTACATGATATTGAATCTATAAGTGTAGAAGATTTTAATAGGATTTGCATCATACTTTCCTTATGAGATTTGTGTAGGAAGTTGTTTTCGCACCTGAGTTTCCTTACAATTTTCCCAATCATTACAATATTGGAGAAATGCAAGAAGAGAGCTGAATGATCTTTCCAAATACAAAAATAGAAAAAGCCCAAAGTTTTGATAATAAGTGTGGCAATAATCATATGTGTCAAAATTGCATTTAGAATAAAATCAAGATAACACAAAGGTTAACATTGATAAAAAAAAATTAACATGTAAACTCAAAGTCTTGATATGATAAAATTTCCTCTTATAAATACAACATAACAAAGAAAGATCTATTCTTTGACCCACACAAATCACTTATTCAAAGAAATATCTACCCTCCTATAGCATGAAGCCTATAGGAAAATAAAATCCCCCTCCTTTTCCTATCTATCATCTATCTCTGGCTTTTTCCTATAGCACAAAGTCTGCACTTCCAAGCCCAAAAAACTAGAACCCCCTTCTCTTGTTTCATGATCTATTTAACAAATTCTTTTAATAGTAACATTTCAATTATATAACTAGTTCTTAGGAATATCCTATCTACCTATCCTCATATCATTTTAGAATAACACTACATATCCTATTATTGAGGAATGATAAAGTGTCGAGGACAATTATAATGTTTAATAAAACATTATAATATTACTTGTTTCTTCCCAAATTTCCATTTGCAGACCCCTGTTACTATTTGATTCTAAATAATATAAAGTTTCAACATGCCATATAAAATTGTTAAAAAATGCCTTCATATGTGAGTGGTTTATAATTATGTCTTTCCTTGATAAATGTTAACTCACCATGTTAACATATAACCCGGTATATGAAATGAGATGTGTTCAGTCTACACCTTTGTTATTCTGATGATCATCTAAGTATCTCCCATGGATTTGTTTTATACCCATTTTGTATGTTTGGAGGGATTTGGGGACTCACAATGAATACTCATGTATCTCCATCTTTACATTTTGATTAAAGAGGCACTATGTCAAATATTTTACGAGGTCTCCTCTATATTGGATTCATGTGGCATATGCAAGTGGAACCATAACATTGCAGTCACTCTCCATGCCCCTTTGTCTTGTGGTGATGATATTCAGTTACCACAATCAGGTGCATGAGTGTTCTTCATCAAGAGGGAGACCAAAATGTTAGCATATCCTTAAGGATACTAATTATATTCAAAGACTCATTTCCCAATGATGATATGAGGCACAACTTCTAAGACTAACCCAACATTTCATTAGATGATCGACACTCCATCTACAAGCATGACTGACTGTACTAC
This sequence comes from Cupressus sempervirens, assembly GCA_028749045.1. Lineage (NCBI taxonomy): Eukaryota > Viridiplantae > Streptophyta > Pinopsida > Cupressales > Cupressaceae > Cupressus > Cupressus sempervirens. The sequence continues at coordinate 345,641,846 of CM053784.1, forward strand.
CATCATCTTGAGACACCCACAACCGTCCACCTTTCCTTGCTAACTAGCATCACAACTATGCTTCTCCATGATGACCCTATGATTTTACTTCCAGCCTAAGTTTTACATTTTCTCACGAATGCTATTGAGGCCTTTGAGTTCAATTCTTTCCACATAGAAATGTGTTGAATCAAGTAGCTCTGGCTTTCAAAGCTTCCAACACTATCCTATGGCTTTGACACCATGACTCATGACTTTCCTTCTGATGTATTTTCAATAAGTGCACTCATGAAGATTTAAATGATTCATGTCAAGAGGAGATATGGAGTTTGGTCTTGAATGATGCTAATCTTCAGTTTGTCTCTCTGATTGAGAAAGATCATTGCCAAAAATTGTTACTCCTCATGTTGTATTGATAGGGCAACTGATACACTTTATAACTCCATCTATCAAGACCCCGAAAGTCTTGATTACTTACTTGGTGAACACGTTCATTGTATCTCATCCTGTATCAACATTCAAAATGGGACTGAATCAAGTTGTGCTATGGAATTAGCAACCCACATTAGAGCTAGTAAAAGGGAGGATCAAGACTGAGTAGTCAATACTTGAATCCACCTTAGGATCCCAATCAAACTTTGGGCATTCTTTCAAACAATTTCTAGACACTGGCATTGCAATGTTCCAGCTCCATTTTTGGGTATCAAAATTGAGAGAACATTAATTATTTGATAGATGTGGATTAAGACCACTCGAATTTGATATATAACTGCCAAATAACTGAAGAATAATCATTAATTTTTCAACTAAAGGAGCTTTTTCTAAGTTTGGGGTGTGCATGTACCAAGCTTTTTCTTATGTCATAACTCATTCATGCTTCTATTCTTAGTTTAGAAGAACTAGTCGATCTCAAGCTTTCAGTCAAATGGTTTCTACATAGACATCCCTTTCTTTCCTTTGGTTGGAAATTTGGAAGGGTTTTGTACATAGGTCTACACAGAATATATTAAACATCTTTCTTCACACATCTTTCATCAGTGATTTCTTATAGTGTGGAAATAGGTTCAAGAACCCTTTGAGTAGCACATTTAGAGTCATCACTATCCTAACAATATTCTCCTTTTTCATTTGGGTGTAGATTTCTAACTAAAATATTTGCATAGAAATCTATAGTTTGTATTTTTTACTGAACATGCATTTTAATTTTGTACCACACTTATGAACCTCTAAATTACTACATATGGACACTTTCAAACCAATCTATATTGAGTCACAAGAAGGGTGGAAATTTCTTAGCCTTTCTTTTGCAGCTGATTACACTAATGGTATTGGGGAAAATCTTTGAACTTGGCCTTAAACATGAACCTTGCATCACTAAGCCTTCAAATGTGTGAACTAACAAACTGCATTTCTGAACTAGAAATGAAATATTGAATTCAAACCACAACATTGTGCCAAACCTTCATGCTTATGGATCCAAACCTCCATGCTTATGGATCTAATAATGAAACTCAAATATTCATGTTGGGGATTTGAATCTTAATCTGAAACTTGACATTTTGAATTTGCAATACAAGACTTGAACTTTGAACCTTTGATCTTTGAATCACTGGATTTTCATATCAAACCTACAAGATGAGCTGCTTTGAACCAATGTTCAAAGGAGTTCAAGACCAAAGAAAATGAAAATTTAAATACTTGGTCTATATTGTGTACCAACATAGAGGTTAGCCAATCTCATAGCTCAAGATAATGACATGAGGAACACATAGATATTAATGTATATTGTTTTGTTATGACATCTAGAGATTATTTAGAGAGAAGTTTCTACAATATAGAGAATTCTAAAGAAAGATGCTAATTTCTCAATTGTAGAAGTCTAGTTGATCTAACTATCGAGCTAGAAATTCAATTCCAAGTTCTAGAGAAAGTAAAGGAGAAATGGAATAAAGCCTATGCAGAAATTTTGGCAAGCCATAAATAATTTTTTGACAAGTATAAGTTAACCTTAGCAAAAAATGCTCCATAAGAGAAAAAAACAAGGGGGAAATGAGAAATTAAGAGTACAAGTGGAAATTCATATATGCCACATGATATGTCATAGATTTATTAGATGAAACAACATCACCAAATCCATATTGCAGATCTGAATTATAGTCTTGGAGGGAGTATTATTGCATGGCATGATAATTCATGATAGTTTGTTTTTGTCACTAATGTCAAAGTGGGAGATTGTTGATCTATTCACCTAAGTTTCCTATTAGTGTCCAAACACTTACTTGTTTACTAGGAAAGGTTGAATGGTCATCACTATGACTAAGGCATCTAGTGTTGGTCGAGTACATAAGGACTTGTTTATCTTGCATCACATATCGAGCAAGTCAAAGATTGTTGAGCATCCCAATTAAGATGGAACACGTATAGAATCCAAACTTACACAGTTTAGACTAAGTGAATTGTAAGATAGTTTTGGTTGAGTGAATAGAATAGATCAAGTGTGTATAAGTTGAGTGATAATATGAATGTTAGTTATGACCGAGTGTCAGAATATTCAAATATCGAGAAAACTAGTTTTGTCATATGAGTTCGTAATCATATAGACACCTATGTAAACCATTTTTTATCAACTTCTATACAATAGTTAATGATAGTAGAGATAGTTAAGATGGATTTTACATGTCATTATAAAAGGTAATGATCCCAAGGTTAACTGATCAACCAATTAGAAAATGAAAAGTGAAATGGAAAAAGGGATGAATTGTGAACCATTGATTATGATCCTAAACTTTTGGATATTATTTATTTAAGGAGCCTTGTAACCCTAGGATTGTTATTATGAAGAATATATTGAATTGTGAAGGATGGATGTATGAGAGAAGTAATGAATGGGTGAATGTTCAAGTGAAGGAGAAATCAAAAATAGAATAGAGGAAGAACGGCTAAGTTTGAAAGGAGATTAGATAGAGCAATCCAAGCAGTAAAGGACTGAATGGAGATATCAGATTAAGAGATTAGATTAAGTCATTGAATAGAGGATATCCAAAATCAGCTTTCAAAGAAAATTGAGGGTCAGGTATTGAATCAGTTCTAATAGATTGAGTCAAGGAAAATCTCTAAATAGAGCTATCTTAACATGTCTATTTGTAAATCTCTTAATAGACTCCTTACTTGATTAGAAGTTTAAAATCCCTTAATAGGGTAAGACCTAACAGTCTAAAATATTTTAATAGAATAGACCCCTTACAGGGTAGATAATTCATTATGATTAACATTGTTAATAGGTTAACTTTTTTGTTGTAGCAGTGAAGATTTGTGGGTTTCATTCCCACCCTCATTTTAACTTTATGTTGAATTGTTTCTTGATAACCAAATCATTTGTGTTATATGTTGAAACTTTTCATGGATATTATATTTTAATTTTAGTGTTACATTTTTGATGTTAGATCTAATATATGAGATGAATTAGGTGTGAAATCAATAAAAAAAAATTGCAAGTGAAAGTTTAACATCTTGATTTAGCTTCCCCTCCCCTCCCCGCCACCCCAAAATCTTGTTTCCCATACAATAGTTTCTCCTTAATTCTTGTGTCATAGAAATTCCATCTCAAACATTTTTCTTTAGCCCCTAACACATTTTTATCTCCTCCATGATTTTTTTATAAATTATCCCATATTTTCTTTGTAGTAGTACAATTTCAAACATAAAACTCAGTATAAATTGAGGAAGATGAAAAACCTATCATTATTTGATTGTGCTCCCACTTCTCTTTGTTTTTATCAATTGTCATGGGTCTAGAAACTTCAATTTATTCATTATCCAAGTAGTATAGTACAAAATCTCCAACTCTAAATAGATGCAATCTTATCAAATGTTACCATGTTGGGAAGTTCTATTTGTTTAACTTGGGTACCTCTCTCTTATACATCTTGATATTTAGCTTAAGTCCCTTAAAAATTTCCTTACAGGAACCAACTACTCTTATACCAATCATTAGAATAATTAGAATATCTAAGAGGGGAAGGGGTTGAATCAGTTATCCTTGGGCCTACTTGTACCAATTGAAATTTTAGCAACTCATTTAAACTTATAAATCCACTCATCTAATGTAGCAACTCATTAGTAGTTTAACATACTCATCTCATCACTAGCTCCTTGCTTAGTATATATCAAATAACATAAACATATAACAATAAATAGCATGAAACATGAAAATAACATTCACATGTGTATGAAAACAATATTTAATGTGGAAACTAAATTTGGGAATAACCAAAAAGTAACATGCTATAACTTTTAACTCTTCTAAAGTGAGCTCAGTTAAGAGCCATCCATGTTAAAGGTTACAAAATAGACTATCAGGTGTGATCCTATTGAAAGATTTAATCGCCCTATTAGAACTAGCCTTGTTAGATCACTTTAGAATGTCCCATTAGAATGTCACCTTGATTAAAGGATTTACAATACTACTACTAAGTCAACCTTAATTAAAAGATTTTACTACCAAAATGGTCAGAAAGTAATAGCTAGGTTGATCTAAAAAAATACAATTCACTTTATTTTTTCAAATCTCCATTTAGATAATTCCTAGTTCATTAATTAGACTTCATCACATTTTCCTATTAGAAACAATAGTGCACCAAGATAATTGAAAGGGGGAGTGAATCAGTTATCCAACAATTAAAAAATTTACCTTCTTTAAATAAACTAAACCATTCAACCAAAGTAAACAACAACCATAATAATATGCACATAGACAATTACACCAAATATGTTAACTAGGGAAACCCTTTATCAGAGGGAAAATCTCAATGGGAATGATGCCCACAAGATGATGTACTAATATAAATATTCCTTGTTAGAGGATAGACCCTTTTAGGATTCTTTTACAACATTTAGTACATATGAGTCCCAATTAGGGGACTTTGAATCCTTGTTAGGAGATTCCAACCCTATTAGGAGTTGTAGTACAATGCATACAAGAAGAACCCACTGCCCAAACATGCAATTTTAATTATAAGAGGAGCTCATTACCCAAACAATTAATTTACTATTAAGTTCCTCTTTCCTCATTTTTTTCAACTAAAACAATCATTGTCAGACCTTTTTGACCAAGTCACAAGCCTCAAATCTAAACATTAGACCTTAGATCATACAATACAACATTAGCAATGAAGTTTCCTTCACTTCCACTCTATTCTGCTCAACTTTGCATTCTACTCTTACTACTACTTATAATTACTTCTCATCTATATACATGATAAGGGAAAATGTCCTCCCTTTATATAGAATCCATAAAACAATTCCCTAAGTTAGTTGTTAAACATTCTCAATTAATTATTGTAGGGCCACATTAAGAACATGTTACACTTTTCAATAACATTAATCTTCTACCTTGCAACTTGAATAACTTTTTGTACACACAATATTATGATGAGCAAGCTTAGCTACATCATCGTCAACATGTCTTCTTCACATCCTCATTCTTGATTCTCAAAATAATAATTCTACTAAGAGATATAACAAGTTTACCAAAACATGCCACTGTAAATTCTATCTTAGAATAGTCATCACCAAAACTTATATAACTTCTTCTAGACTTAATATTTCTTCACCTAACATTAGCTACATATACTAGATACTCAAAAGTATCTCCCATAGCCTTGGATAGTGATAATACTCAACAAGCCATCCGTACCAACTTGATCTTTCTATTGTTCTTTTGTCAAATACCACATAAGACTACTATGTTGACATCAATGAAAAACTTAGTCATGAATGCAACATATCATCATCTACAATATTCCCCATAGGAATATCATTAGCATTCATGCTTCCAATAATTTCCCCCTTTGGCATTGATGACAACATAGATGAAAAATATCTAGTTCCAAGAATACCAACTGCAAAGACTATTAACCTTTCTTTTTAAATCCTCTTCATCAATCATTCTCCCCCATTGATATACCTCAATATGTTTTTCATCAAACTGTCATTCTATATTGTACTTCTTCCAAACATGATGTACTTGTTTTTCATGCTAACCTCTATTTTTTATGCTAACTTCTCCCCCATTGACATTAATGTCAAAGCTTTTAGCAACCATCAAATCTCTACTTAGCTCAAGTGTCTAAAGACACTATTCAAAACAACATCCAATAAGAGTCCTAGATGACTCTATCTATCATAGATACTCCCCCATACAGGAAGCATTAGCATTCAGTCCAAACAAACAATGGTGCTCTTTTACACTGGAATGATGCATTCTTGCATCTTCTACTCAAATGTAGAAAGGGGCATAACCCCTAGCATACCTTGCAAATACTACAATGTCTCTTTAGGAAGAGGCTTAGTGAAAATATCTGCAATCTACTCTTTAGTGTTCAGATACTCCAATCTAATTTCATTTTCTATAACTTTCTCTCTCAACATGTGATACTTGATAGAAATGTGCTTGGTCTTAGAATGCAATACTAGATTCTTAGACATATTTACTGTTCTTGTATTGTCACAATATATGACAACAGGTTCACTGAATTCTATTCTTATATCCTTTAGCACTTGTTTCATTGAAAAAACTTGATTACAATTGTCTATTACTACAACATATTCTACTTCTATTGTACTATGTGAGCTACAATCCTACTTCTTTCTTAGCCAAGAAACCAATCTTCCTCCAAGAAAGAAAGCTCCACCACTAGTTCTCTTTTTGTCATCCATATTGCCTACCCAATTAGCATCAATATAAGCATATAGAGTGAAATCATCAAATTTCTCATACCACAATCCAAACTCTTGTGTTCCTTTTAGGTATCTAAATATCCTTTTAACTATTACATAATGTGCTTCTCTGGGATCAACTTGAAATCTTGCAACAATTCCAACTACATTAGTTATATCATTCCTTGCGTGAGTTAGATATTGTAAACCTCCAATCATAGATATGTACTTTTTATGCTTAATAGTAGGTGTCTCATCCTTTGTATTAACTTATGTCTAGTTACCATAGGTGTTCCAATAGGTTTACAAGTTTCCAAATCAAACCTTTTTAGTAAATAATTCAAGTACTTAGTCTAAGAAATAAAGATTCCTTTATCATGTCAATCCATAATCCTAGAAAATATTTCATTTCTCCTATCATACTCATTTCAAATTCCTTCTTCATTTCTTATGCAAACTTGTCACTTTCATCATCATTTCTTCAAAATATGATATCATCAACAAATATTACCAAAATCATTAATCCATCATCAATTTCTTTCCAATAAAGATTGTTATCTTCCATACCTTTTCTATATCCAAGCTTTGTCAAATTCTTGTCCAACCTTGCATACCAAGTTCTAGGTGCTTGCTTTAAGCCATACAATGCTTTTTTCAGTATGCATACTATGTCATTATCATCTATTAAAGGAAAAACCTTTAGTCTTCTCTATGTGCACTTCTTCAAGTTCTCCATTCAGAAATGTTGACTTGACATCCATCTAATACACTTTAAATTTTTTATATGGTGCATATGCTAGGAATAACCTTACTGCTTCTATTCTAGCCACAAGAGCATAGGTCTCATCATATTCTATTCCTTCTTGCTATGAGTAACCTTTACATACCAATCTTTCCTTGTTCCTTACAACTTCTCCTTGTTCATTCATCTTGTTTCTGAATACCCATTTAGTTCCTTCGCATTCTTGTCTGCTAGTTTGGGGACCAATTCCCATGCCTCATTCTTTACTATTTGATCCAATTCTTCTTTCATAGCTTGTTTCCAATAATCATCTTTACATGCTTCATCTACATTATTAGGTTCAAATTTGGACATCAAACATAGTTATTCATTGACTTTACTGCTTGTCATCACTCCTTTATCTCTCCTTCCAATGATCTGATTAGGTGGATGATTCTTTGTCATATTTTTACCCAAAGTAGGAGTTGTTATCTAAACTCTTGGCTTTGGTGAAGGTTCCAAGCTTTTTTACTACCTTCACTCTCCTTCATTTTGCAAATTATTTTTTCTCTCAAGAAATACTTCACTATTCCTTGGTTTACTAACAACATCATCATCTGAATTGTAATTAACTATTCTTTCCTATCTCCTAGGTTTCTCATCAACTCTCACATTTTCACTTTTCATAATAGTCTTAGTTCTCATATTATAACATCTATAAGCCTTGCTCTTCAATGAATAACCAAGAAACATACCTTCATCACTTCTAGCATCTAACTTACCAATATCATCATCTCTTTTGATATAACATTTACTACCAAAAATTATGAAATACTTAACTATAGTTGAGTGACCAAACCATAGTTCATAAGGGGTCTTGTTTGTGCCTTTCCTAAACTATATCCAGTTCATAGTTTAGACTATTGCATTCATAGCTTCTCTCCAAAAAATCTTGGATACATCATTCTTAGCTAACATAGCTCTTGTTACTTCCGTAACTAACCTATTTCTTCTCTCTATTATACCATTTTGTTTAGGGGTTCTCAAAGCTGATACCTATCTTTTGATTCCATTAGCTTCACAAAACATGTTAAATTCATTTGAAGTAAACTCTCCTCCTCTATCTAATCTTAAACATGTAATCTTCATGCCTAACTCATTCTCAAGTCTATTCTTGAATATGTTGAAATTATCAAATGCCTCAAATTTCTCTTTAAGAAATGCAACCCACATCATTTTAGAAAAGTCATGAACTAAAATCATGAAATACCTTTCACCATAGAATCCTTTAGTTTTCACAGGACTGCTAAGATATATGTGTACAATCTCCAATTTCTCTATAGCAGAAAAATTCATGCAGGGAAAAGAAGTTTTGTTATGTTTTGCCAAAACACACTCCTTGCAAATTGTGTTAGTAGGCTTTATAATCTTAGGCAAGTCTCTAACTGCAAACATACTACTAGTCTTCACAATGTTTTCAAAGTTTATATGAAAAAATCTCTTATTCCATAGCCAACTATCATCTACCTTAGCAACCAAAAATATCATTTTAGTAGGATTCAACTAAAATACATTACCTCTAGATCTAGCTCCTATTCCAATTACCTTTCCATCTTTATCTCTGATCATGCATGTCTTCTCTATGAACTGCAATTGATAACCTTTGTCCACTAGTCATCCAACACTCAAAATATTGTGCTTCAAACCATCAACAAAATATACATCCTCAATGTTAGTCTTACCATTAAGAGTTATAGATCCAATACCTTTAACTTGGCATGTTGCATTGTTTCTAACTCTGATAATGCCTCCATCATGACTTTTGAAGTTAACAAATTTGTCCATACCACTAGTCATGTGATTTGAACAACCACTATCAAGTATCCAATCAGATTTCTTTTCAACCTTTGGTACCAAAGCCATTTTCTCTAGACTTTCTTCTTCAATAGCTACAAATATAATTTCATCATCACTAGCACTTACTACTTGTTCATTAGAATCATCTTCTTCATTTGCATACAAACATTCTGTATCTTTTCTAGGTTTGAAATTGCCTCTATACTTATCCTCTCTTTTAGGAAACCTAGATGCATATTGACCATATTAATCACAAGTCCAACATTTAAAGATTTTCTTAACACCTTTTTCTCTTCTTACCAAAAGGGCTACTCCTTCTTCAATCTTTTTGTCCTCATCTAATATGCTACTACTAGCACTTGTGCTCCTTTGTAGACTAGGTCAAATATTCAAGGCACTGAAATTTGCTTTAGTTCTAGTCAATTCTTCAGACTGTCTAAGCTCATTCTCAACTACTTCAAGTCTTCCAAGCAATATCTCCTTTGTGAAATATTTGGTATAAGATACCAACAACTGTATCATTTGAACTACTAACTTAAATGGTGGTGTTAAGCTCTTCAATATCTTCCATATCACCTCATCATCTTCTTTGATTCCTCCTTGAGATCTAATACCTGCAATAATTTTTTATATTCTACCTACATATGATCTTATAGATTTGTCTTCCATCATTTTAGCATCTTGAAATGCACAAATCCAAATTTGTAGTCTCAATTTCTTAGAATGTTCACCACCTTCAAAACTATTTTCCAAAGCTTTCCAAATCAAATGTGAAGTAGCAAGTGAGTTTTCCTGATTGTATTCAATTTCATGAAGTGCAGTCAATAGAGCTTCTCTAGCTCTCATGTTGCACATAAAAAGATCTCTTTCTTCCTAGGTACAAGTTTCCAAATCTTTCTCAACAATGATTTTCTTTGATGTTTTTCTCAAGATCCAATATCTTGGACCCATATACACTAGATGTGTCTTCATCTTTTCCTTTCAATTGTCATAATTTGTTCCATCAAACTTCAGACTATCTTTTCTAAACATGCTTGCTATATATCTCTCAAAATTGTTAAAATTTATCTTCAAGGACCCGAGTCTCTAATACCAATTGTTAGAAACAATATTCCACCAATATAACTAGCAGGAGGGTGGGTGGGGGGGGGGCGGGGGGGGGGGAGGGGCAGTAAATCATTTATCCAAAAATTAAAACATTTATCTTCTTTATAAAAACTTAACCATTTAACCAAAGTAAACAATACTTTACCTTAGCAGAAACATGAACCACAAAGCATCCAATAACTATTTCTGCCATCAATGTTGACCATGAAGTATCCATTTTAATCACTTTATCTCTGTTAATATAGTGTCTAAAAATAGAAATAGACACTCATTCAAAAATGACTCTAGTTCATCCATAACAATATGCACATAGACAATTACACTAGATATGTTAACTAGGGAAACCCTTGATCAAAGGGAAAAACCCTAATGGGAATGATGCCCACAAAATGATGTACTAATATAAATATTCCTTGTTAGAGGATGAACCCTATTAGAAGTCTATTACAACATTTAGTATGTATGAGGCCCTGTTAGGATACTTTGAACCCCTGATAGGAGATTCTAACCCTGTTAGGAGTTGTAGTACAATGTATGCAAGAAGAACTCACTAACCAAACATGCAAGTTCAATGACAAGAGGGGCTCACTATCCAAAAAAGTAATTTACTATTAAGTTCCTCTTTCCTCTAATCAGTCAACTAAACCAATTACTGTCATATGTTGTTGACTAGGTCACAAATCTTGTATCTAAACATCAAACCTTGGATCACACGATAAAACCTCAGCAATGAAGTTTCCTTCACTTTTGCTCTGCTCTACTCAACTTTACATTTTTCTCTTACTATAGCTTATAATTACTTCACATCTATATACATGATAAGGAAAAATTTCCTCCCTTTATATCAAATCCATAAAATCATTCCCTAAGTCGACTATTAAACCTTCTCAATTAATTATTATAGGACCACATTAAGAACACATTACACTTAGCGATAATATTAATCTTCTTTCATGAAACTTGAATAACTTTCCATACATGCAATATTATGATTAGTGAGCTTAGCTACATCATCATCAACATGTATTCTTCACATCTTTAACCTTGATTCTTACAATAACAATTTTCCAAAGAGATATAACAAGTTTACCAGAACATGCCTCTATAAAGTCTATCTCAGAATAGTCATCACCAAAACTTGCATAACTTCTTCTAGACTTAAAATTCATTCACCTAACATTAACTTCATATACTAGGTACTCAAAAGTATCTCCCATAACCTTGGATAGTGATAATACTCAAATAGTCATCCATACCAACTTGATCTTTCCATTGTTCTTTTGTTAGATACCACAAAAGACTATTATGTTAACATCAATAAAAAACTTAGTCATGAATGTAACATATCATCATCTACAATATTCCCCATAGAAATATCATTAGCATTCATGCTTCCAACATTTCCATCTCTAATCTTCTTAGAAATCCTTCAAGAAATATATCAATATCAACTTCTCACTTTTCCTCTCCAAATATGTTCTTCACTTCTCTTCAAATTAACTAGTCTAGCAACCAATAACCCTACATAAAATATCTCATGTGACTCCTTAACTTCATGGATTTGATTTTTTTCCCCTTGAACATAATTGTAGATCTAAGGGTTTAATCAAGTTCATTAAATTTATCCATCATTTGTCCTTCTACTACTTTCTTGAAACTTCTGGAAACTTCTCATTAACTTAGATTGCTTAAAAATTTATTTTATGAATTAAATATGCCAACTCATCAATCCTTATCAATTTCATATTTTGATTCTTCCATAACTTCAATTGTATTGGTCTTAGATCTTGATTCTTTCATAAATAGGGAGAATATTGTCACTTAATCATCACTATGTGTTCAGCTCGGTCATGATTAAGTAGCTCAGTCTCTAGTGATATGTCTCGCTTGGCTTATACACACTCACTCAGACTTCATTGCACTCTACTACTACTATAATTTTTGTTCATCTTTCTTAGCCATCATCAACACTCCACCCTATTGAAAAAAATTGTTCAATTGTATATTATCTTTCATGTTATACAAAATGCCAACATTTTACCAGTTAGTGTCTATTGAGCTCACTAGACAATAAAGACAATTTCAATATCTTCTAAGCATTCTAGAGTAAACCAACTTTAGAGATAGTGTCTACCGAGCTTCTCTCATCCACCAAAGAAAGTTTGTAGGAAGATAATGTCTACCAAGTTCACTTAGGCACCTAAGAGAAGTTGGCATGGAACCAATGTTAACTGAGCTCACTCGGTTACCAAAGGAATTTAGTTCAAGATGCAATGTTAATCGAGTTCATATAGTTAACAAAGGAAGTCTGAAGAAATTCTTTCCTAAGTTAGTGTTAACCAAGTTGGGTCAGCTAATAAAGGATTTTCTTGTGTCAGTATATTTAGTGTGATGAATTTATTCATTAATTCTAGCTGACTCAAGGGAGGAATATTGAATATTTGTGAGTGTATTCAAGTTGACTTGACTTGGAAAAATATATAATTATAAGGTCAAGTTATGGGATTAAAAATAAAAAGGATGGGATTGAAAAGATAAACCAAAGAAGCGAATTGGAAGAATAGCAGAGTATCCTAAGTTGACCAAGCTACAAAGTTTTATCTAATTAAGGAGGATCAAGTATTCAAGACAGAATAGAGATCTAAAATTAGCAACATAGTTGCATCAAAAATCAGGTCATATCATTTTTACTCTCTAATAATTGTAGTAGTGTATCAAATCTCTTAATAGAGTTAGCTTAATAACTATTTGCCAAATCCTCTAACAAGGTGGCATTTCTAGATTGAAGTGTCTCATGACCTCTAACAAGACCACTCCTAACAAGGTGATTTAATTCTTTAATAGGGTCCCACCTAACAATGTGTTTTGTAACCTTTAATGAGGTTGGCTCCTAGCAGGGCTCACTTGAAAAAAAAGTGAAAAATAGTAACTAGTTGCAATTGGTGGTTTTTCCCAAATTGGGTTTCCATGTTAAATCCTAGTGTCATATGTGTTCATGTTATTTTCTTTATGTTCTGCAACTAAGTTAATTATGGTTAATCACATTAAACATCTAAATAAGTAATATTTCATTTCTTACCAAGTTATAGTAATTCTCAGTGTTTGCCAACTGATTCAGTGCTAACCTATTTACAATAGTGTTTTTAGTTTTAGCAAAGTTTGGTTTTGATTTGTATTGACATCTAAGGGATCTAGAATATATTTTTTTGGTAACTGATTTAACCTTCCCCTCTTAGTTACTCATCTTATATTTCCAACAATTGGTACCAAAGCTTTTGGTGCTTGCAGAGAAGGTTGCAAGGATCTAAACTAAAGATTGGGATGTCTTACAAAAGGGAGATCCCTAAGCTGGATAGAGATAACTTCAAGGCATGGCTAGAACTCATGATATTGCATTTGGAAACCATTGGAGACTCAGGCCTAAAGTACCTAGATGCCAAGTATGTGGAAACTAATAGAACTATGACTGTTGAAGAAATTACACAAAAGAAGAATCATAACATTATGATGATTAATATTGCTTCAACTCTCAACTATGTTAAATTTGATGGAGTCAAAGACTATGGTACTACTCATAAGATTTAGATCAAGCTAAAGGATATCTATGTAGGAGATGATAATGTAAGAAGAGCTGAGGTTGAAAGTCTTAGAGGTCAATTTGATTAAATGAAGATGAGAGAAGATGAGAACATTGCAAAATATAGTGAAAGAATAAAAGCTAGTGTGTGTGCAATCAAAGCTTTAGGAGGAAAGATTGATGATCTAAAATTGATAAAGGAATATTTTTAGGATATTTCAATAAGAGAAAATCTTATAAATTTTTGAATCTATCTACTTATAAAGTTATAGAAAGTGCACATGTGAAGATTGATGAGTTTGCATAAAAGAGCAAAGAAAGCAGTAAGGAACTTGAAAATTACATAAACTTTGTTTACTATGAACCTGATACTATTCCTAATGTTCAAGAAAGTGGGAATCAATAGCCTTCACCACTTGAGTCCCCAAAATCTCTAGTTCATCCTGAGTTGCAACAAGTGCAACCCAAGTGATCAAAAGGACCCACGTTCCAACAAGAGGAACCCGAGTCACAATCTGATCAACTCGAGTCATAGATAGTGGAACACGAGCATAAAAAAGAAGATCGTGGTGAACCTAGTGATTATAGAAAGAAGGAGCCCAAACTTGTTGGATATGTCAGAAGGCATCATACACCCAAGAAAATTATTGGAGATCAGTTAATTTGTATAATGACAAGGAACAAGTTAAAAGGTACATGTTTGCTTACTGATTTTGAACCTAGATTTGTAAAAGATACATTAGAGAATGAAATTTGGATTGAAGCTATGAATGAAGAAATTGATCAGATTGAAAGGAATAAGACTTGGACTCTTGTTCCTAGACCCAAGGATAAGAATGTAATTGGCATAAAATGGGTATTCAAAAATAAATTGAATGAGAATGGAGAATTTTCAAGAAACGAGACAATGCTAATTTGCAAGGGCTATGCTCAAGAGGAAGGTATTGACGATGGAGAAACTTTTTCTCCTATTGCTAGACTTGAAGGTGTTAGAAAAATCCTTGCATGTGCAGCATGTCAAGGATTCAAAGTGTATCAATTGGATGTGAAATTAGGATTCTTGAATGGAATCTTAGAAGAGGAAGTCTATATAAAGAAACCTGAAGGTTTCATTGATCCTAGAAAAAGGGACATGGTTTGTAGACTAAAAAAAGCTTTGTATGGTCTCAAGCAATCCCCTAAAGCCCTAGTATGAGAGATTACACATTTACTCATAAATATTAGTTTTCAAAGAACTGCTGATAGTAGTAGCCTATACATCAAAGAAGGACTAGATAAGAAGATTGTGTGGGAAAAAATCTTTGTGGATGATACATTATTTACTAGAAATTATGATTTTTGTAAATATATTTTTGAGGAAATAAGTAAGTAATTTGAGATGTCAATGTTTCAAGAGATTCAATTCTTTTTTGTCTTGCATATTCAACAGAAGAAGGATGGTATCTATATTACTCAATCAAAATACATCAAGGAGATACTAAAGAAGTTTGGAATGGAGGATTCTAGACCAGTTGGAATGCCTATGTTAACTAGATCTAAGCTTTCTAAAGATGATGATTCAAAAGAAGTAGATCAGACTACATATAGATCAATGATTGGAAAACTTTAGTATGTGGTGCATACAAGACTTGATATAGCATTAGCAATTAGAATGGTGGCAAGATTCTCTATTGATCCAAAAGAAAATCATATGATGGAAATCAAAAGAACCATAAGGTATCTAAAGGGTACTAAAGATTATGGTTTGTGGTATAAGAAAGGAGGCAAATTTGAATTGAAAGCATTCACTAATGTTGATTGGGTAGGAAGCATTAATGATAGGAAGAGCACTAGTGGTGAAGCATTCTTTCTTGGAAAGAGGCTAGTATCTTGGACAAGCAAGAAGAAAAATTATATTTCTCAATCAATAGTAGAAGCATAATATGTTGTGTTAGGATAAACCATAGAAAAAAATTAAAAACTACATGCAAATATAACCAGTAACAAAAAATAATAGATCACACAAAAATGAACACAAGGTACCAAGATTTAACGTGGTTCACCCAATCCCTGGGCTACATCCACCAAACAACAAGTCCAATCTTATTACAATCCAGTGACTACAACCTGATTACAATCTGTAATCCCTTACAGCTCAATACCACCACAAGAAGCAATTTTGCATCACAACATAATGAAAATACCCAACCCTAAAACCTTTTATACAAGTATTAAACTGCTTTAGGGTTATAACATGTTGGCCATAAATTAGCCATAACTTTAGTGGCGAATCTACAAATAGTACCAAAAAGAAAAAATTGGGCCAATGCCTTGAACCCCACTAATTATGAAGTACGTACAGTACTTTCTTGATCAGTCACCACAATCTAACATGTTGCAGTAGTCAATTGTTCAAATATTGTTTGGTTCAAACAACTGTTGATACGTATGAAAAAAGAGATCAAAGATCTGGTAGTTATTTTATGTGATAACACCAATGTAATTAAGATTTCCAAGAATCCTATGATGCATACCAAAATGAAGAACATTACAATTAAATGTCATTTCTTAAGAGAATTAGTGCAAGATAAGTAAGTAAGATAGGAATATGTGAATACAAAGGAACAAATTGTAGACATATTAACCAAACCATTACCCAAGTATTCATTTTTGTATCTAAGAGGTAAGATAGGGGCCATTCCCCTATTTGAATCTCACTAATTAGATTTTATTGATGCATCAACCAAACATGTTGAAGATCAATCAAGTTGATGTAGTATTGTAAAGGGTAGGTTGCATATGAATTAGTACATTAGGTATATGGAAGTTCGTTGAATGCTATCTTTTGGATAAGATGTCAAAGAGGGAGAGTTTTTTCATACATCAGACAAAGTTTACTATGAAATTTATGTTTTTTCATTAGATGTCAAATTTTTTTATCAAGTCAGATCAAGAGGAAGAATGAAATTGAGTTCATATTGTAGTCAATGTAATCATATTAATTAGAAAATCATTCTAGAGGGAGATATTGATGTCAGAGGGAGTTCACACTTATAGAGGGAATTCTCATGGATGAGAATTAGAATGAAACTAAGGATATTATCCTTACTTTTATTTTTCTCTAAAATTTCATTGTATTATGACATGTTGTGTCACCATCAATGCTAAAGAGGGATATTGTTGAAAATAATTGTTCAATTGAATATTGTCTTTGATGTTACACAAAATGTCAAGTCTTTATCAGTCAGTGTCTTCCAAGCTCACTCAAATGATGAAGATAGTTTCTAGTGTCTATCAAGCTTTAGTCGAGCACCAAATAAAGTTTGCAAGAAGACAGTGTCTACTGAGTTCACTCGGGCACCAAAGAGAAGTTAACATGGAACCAATGTTAACTAAGCTCACTCCGTTACCAAAGGAATTTAGTTTAGGATGCAGTGTTCACCAAGCTCACATGCTTAATAAAGGAAGTCTAGAGAAAGTCTTTTCTAATTTAGTGTTGACCAACTTGGGTCGGCTAATGAAGAATTTTCTTGTATCAACACTTTTAGTGTGATGAATTTATTTTTTAAGTCTAGCTCACTTAAGGGATGAATAATGAATATTTGTAAGTGTATTCAAGCTAACTTAACAAGGGAAAAAAAATTAGTATAAGGTCAATTTGTGGGATTGAAAATGAAAAGGATGGGATTGAAATGATAAACCAAGGAGACAAATTGGAAGGATAACAAAGTATCCTAAGTTGACCGAACTTAAAAGTATTATTTGATAAATAAGGATCAAGTATTCAAGCCAGAATAAAGATTTGAAATCAGCAATACAGTTGCATCAACAATCAGGTCATATCATTCTTACTCTCTAATAATTGTAGCAGTGTATCAAATCTCTTAACAGAGTTAGCCTAACAACTATTTGCCAAATCCTCTAACAAGGTAGCATTTCTAGATTGAAGTGTCTAAAGACCTCTAACAAGGCCACTCCTAACAAGGTGATTAAATCCTTTACCAAGGAAACACCTAATAGTGTGTTTTATATCCTTTAATAGAGTTGGCTCCTAATAGAGCTCACTTTAGAAGAGTTAAAAATAGTAACTAGTTGTAATTGGTGGTTTTTCCCAAATTGGGTTTCCACATTAAATCTTGGTGTCATATGTGTTCATTTTATTTACTTTATGTTATGAAACTAAATTAATAGTCGTTAATCACATTAAACATGTAAAGAAGTAATATTTTAGTGCTTACTGAGTTACAGTAATTCTAAATGTTTGTCAAGTGATTTGGTGTTAATCTAGTAATATCAGTATTTTCAGTTTCAGCAAAGTTTGGTTTTGATTTGTATTGACATATAAGGGATCTGTGATATTTTTTTGGTAAATGATTCACCCCTCCCCTATGAGTTACTCCTCTTATATTTCCAACAATTGGTATCACAACTTTTGATGCTTTCAAAGAAGGTTTCAAGGACCTAAGCTAAAAATTGGGATGTCTTACAGAATGGGGATCTCTAAGTTGGATAGAGATAACTTCAAGGCATGGCTAGAACTCATGTTATTGTATTTGTAAACCATTGGAGACTTGGGCCTAAAGTACCTTGATGCAAAGTATGTGACATCTACTAGATCTATGACTATTGAAGAAATTATAGAAAATAAAAATCATAACATTATGATGATTAATATTGCCTCAACTCTCATCTATGTTGAATTTGATGAAATCAAAGACTATGGTACTACTCATGATATGTGGATCAAGCTAAAGAACATCTATGGAGATGATAATGTAAGAAGAGCCAAGGTTGAAATTCTTAGAGGTAAATTTGATCAAATGAAGATGAGAGAAGACAAGAATATTGCAAAATAGAATGAAAGAATAAAGGCCAGTGTGTGTGCAATCAAAGCTTTTGGAGGAAAGATTGATGATCTAAAAAGTGATAAAGGAATATTTCTAGGATATTCCAATAAGAGAAAGCCTTATAAATTTTTAATCTATCTAATCATAAAGTTATAGAAGGTGCACATGTGAAGATTGATCAGTTTGTAAAAAAGAACAAAGAACAAAGCAGTAAGGAACCTGAAGACCATAGAAACTTTGTCTACTATGAGCTTGATGATATTACTAATGTTCAAGCAATTGGGAATCAATGGTCTTCACCACTGAAGTCCCCAAAATCTCCCGTTCAACTTGAGTTTCAGAAAGTGCAACCCGAGTCATTAGAAGGACCCAAGTTTTAGCAAGAGGAACTTGAGTCATAGTTTGATGGATTTGAGTCATAGATAGTAGGCCTTGAGCATGAAATAGAAGATCATGGTGAACCTAGTGATTTTAGAAAGAAGGAGCCCAGACTTGCTAGATATGTCAGAAGGCACCGTACACCCAAGAAAATCAATTGAGATTAGTTAGTTTGTATAATGACAAGCAACAAGTTAAAATGTACATGTTTGCATATTGAATTTAAACCTAGATCTGTAAAAGATGCATTAGAGAATGAAATTTGGATTGAAGCTATGAATGAAGAAATTGACCAGATTGAAAGGAATAAGAAGTTTGAACTCTTTCTCCTCGACCCAAGTATAAGAATGTAATTCACACAAAATGGGTATTTAAAAATAAATTGAATGAGAATGGAGAATTTTCAAGAAACATGGCTAGGCTAGTTTGCAAGGGCTATGCTCAAGAGGAAGGTATTGACTATGGAGAAACTTTTTTTCTTGTTGCTAGACTTGAAGGCATTAGAAAACTCCTTGCATGTGTAGCACACCAAGGATTCAAAGTGTATCAGATGGATGTGAAATCAACATTCCTAAAAAAAATCATAGAAGAGGTAATCTACATAGAGAAACCTGAAGGTTTCATTGAACCTAGGAAAAGGGACATGATTTGTAGACTACACAAAGCTTTGTATGGTCTCAAAGAAACCCCCAAAGCCTAGTATGAGAGATTACACATGTATCTCATAAAGATTGGTTTTCAAAGAACTAACGATAAGCCTATGCATCAAAGAACGACCAAATAAGAAGATTGTATTGGAACAAATATTTGTGGATGATACATTGTATACTAGAAATGATGATTTCTGTAAATATTTTCTAAGGAAATGAGTAATTAATTTGAGATGCCAATGTTTTGAGAGATCAAATTCTTTGTTGGCTTGCATATTCAACAAAAGAAGGATGGTATCTATATTAGTCAATCAAAATACATCAAGGAGATGCTGAAGAAGTTTAGAATGGAAGATTCTAGACTAGTTGGAACACCTATGTCAACTAGGCATAAGCTTTCTAAAGATGATTATTCAAAAGAATTAGATTAGACTACATATAGATCACTAGTTGGAAAACTTCAGTATGTGGTGCATAAAAGACCTAATATAGCATAAGCAGTTGAAATGGTGGAAAGATTCCCTACTAATCCAAAAGAGAATCATATGATGGAAATCAAAAGAATTATGAGCTATCTAAAGGGTACTAAAGTTTATGGTTTGTGGGATAAGAAGGGAGGAAACTTTGAATTGAAAGCATACATTGATGCTGATTAGGTAGGAAGCATTGATGATAGGAAGATCACTAGTGGTAGAGCATTCTTTCTTGGAAAGAGGCTAGTATCTTGGATAAGAAAGAAGAAAATTGTATCTCTTAGTCAACAGAAGAAGCATAATATTTTGTTGCAGCAATCAATTGTTGAAATATTATTTGGTTCAAACAAGAGTTGACACGTATGGCAAAAGAGATCAAAGATTCTGTAGTTATTTTATGTGATAACACTAGTACAATTAAGATTTCCAAGAATCTTATAATGCATACCAAAACCAAGCACATTGCAATTAAGTGTCATTTCTTAAGAGAATTGGTGCAAGATAAGTAAGATTGGAATATGTGAGTACGAAAGAATAGATTGTAGGCATATTCACCAAGCCATTACCTAAGGATACATTTTTGTATCTAAGACATAATCTCGGGGTCATTCCCCTATCTAAAGCTCACTAATTATATTTTAGTGATGCATCAACCAAACATGTTGAAGATTAGTCAAGTTGATGTAGTATTGTAAAGGGTAGATTACATATGAATCAGTACATCAGGTACATGGAAGCTCATTGAATGCTATCTTTTGCATGGAATGTCAAAGAGGGGGAGCTCTATCATACATTAGAGAAATTTTATAAGAATATTTTTACTGTGAAATTTAGGTTTTTTCATGAGATGTAAAATTTTTTTGTCAAGTCAAATAAAGAGGAAGAATGTACTTGTGTTGATATTTTAGTCATTGTAATCATATTAATCAAAAAAATCATTCTAGAAGGAGATATTGATGTTAGAGGGAGTTCAAATGTATAGAGGGAATTCTCATGGATGAGACTCAAAATGGAACTAAGGATATTATCCTTACTTTTATTTTTCTCTAAAATTTCATTGTATTATGACATGTTGTGTTGCCATCAATACCAAAGAGGGATATTGTTGAAAAAATTTGTTTAATTGTATATTGTCTTTGATGTTAGACAAAATGTCAAGTCTTTACTAGTCAGTGTCTTCCAAGCTCACTCAAGTGATGAAGATAGTTTCTAGTGTCTGTCAAGCATTCTAAAGTAAACCAAGTTTAGAGACAATATCTACTGAGCTTCATTCGGGCACCAAAGAAATTTTGCAAGAAGACAATGTCTACTGAGTTCACTCGAGCACCAAAGAGAAGTTGGCATGGAACAAGTGTTAACCAAGCTCACTCGATTAGCAAAGGAATTCATTTTAGGACATAGTGTTAACCAAGCTCACATGCTTAACAAAGGAAGTCTAGAGAATGTCTTTTCTAAGTTAGTGTTGACCGAGCTAGGTTAGCTAACAAAGGATTTTCTTGTATCAACATATTTAGTGTGATGAATTTATTTGTTAAGTCTAGCCTACTTAAGGGATGAATATTGAATATTTTTAAGTGTATTCAAGCTCACTTGACAAGGAAAAATATATAAGGTCAAGTTGTGGGATTGAAAATGAAAAGGATGGGATTGCAAAGATAAACCAAGGAACCAAATTGGAAGGATAAAAAGGTATCTTGAGTGGACCAAGCTTAAAAGTTTTATCTGTTCAAGGACAATCAAGTATTCAAGCCAAAAAAAAGATCTAAAATCATCAATATAGGTGCATCAGCAATTAGGTCATATTATTATTACTCTCTAATAATTTGAGCAGTCTATCAAATCTTTTAATAGGGTTAGCTTAACAACTATTTGCCAAATCCTCTAACAAGGTGGCCTTTCTAGATTGAAGTGTCTAAAGACCCCTAACAAGGCCAATCCTACAAAGGTGATTAAATCCTTTACCACAACCACACCTAATAGTGTATTTTGTAACCTTTAATAGGGTTGAATCCTAATAGGGCTCACTTTAGAAGAGTGAAAAATAGTAACTAGTTGCAATTGGTCATTTTTCCCAAATTGGGTTTCCATGTTCAATCTTGGTATCATATGTGTTCATCTTATTTACTTTATGTTATGAAACTAAGTTAATTGTGGTTAGTCACATTAAACATCTAAAGAAGTAATATTTTAGTGCTTACTGAGTTACAGTATTTCTTAGTGTTTGCTGAGTGATTTAGTGCTAATTGAGTTATAATAATATTTTTAGTTTCAACATAGTTTGGTTTTGATTTGTATTGATATCTAAGTGATCCTGGATATATTTTTGTGGTAACTGATTCACCCCTCCCCTCTTAGTTACTGCTCTTCTATTTCCAACACACCCATACTATTTTCTTGGCTATTACTTGAGTTCCTTAATCTTTTGCTTCAACTTCTCTATTCACCTAGTAAATTACCACTCAGTCAAGCATAGTTTTTAACTCATTTTATTTATTTCTATCAATCGTCACTTCCATACTTCAACTCATATTTCTTCTTCACTTAATGTAATGATTAAACAACACATTATCTTGTCAAATATTAATTGATCAAGTGCCCATTGTAATTCCATCATACTTACTCCTCTTTACTCAATAAATTTACTAGTTCATCTTTTTATCTCTCTTTTCAAATTCTCTTCTTCAACCAATTGATATGAACTCTAAACTATTAGAAAATGTCTTACGAATAAGCTTTGGCATCAATGACAACATATTAATTGTTCCAATTGTAGTTTCAAACATGAAGAAGGTCATCTTGTCTTAAAAGTCTTGAGAAACTTAAAATCCTTTCCAAGAACCATTGACCATCATCGAGAACTTAGGTGTCACAAAATGCTCTTTAATCATATTAAGAAAACTTGCCACTAAAATCCACTTTCAGCAAGACTTCAAAAAGAAAATCCCAAGAAACCAAATCATAGGACTTGGAAATATCCATCTTAAGAATCATACATTGTTTTCTTCCTTTCTCTATAGAGTGAAGGACTTCATGAATAGTTATAATAGCATCTATTATTTGTATTCCAAGGACAAACCCATTTTGATGAGGATGGATAATACGATACAGAAAAGGATTAATTCTAGTAACCAACGATTTGAAGAAGAGTCTATAAATTGTATTATAGAAGCTAATTACCCTAAAATCCTTTATTTTATTAGCTCCAAAAACTTTGGGAATAAGAACAATAATAGTTTTTTTTAGCTCTTTTAGAAATACAGTAGAAGAGACAAACTTTTTAGCTTCCAGGAAAACATAATTACCCAATATTTCCCAAAATGCCAAAAGAAAAAAAGGGAAACCATCAGGACCTTTCATTTTTTTTGGACTAAGGGTGAAAGTAGTAT
Source organism: Cupressus sempervirens (assembly GCA_028749045.1). Classification (NCBI taxonomy): domain Eukaryota; kingdom Viridiplantae; phylum Streptophyta; class Pinopsida; order Cupressales; family Cupressaceae; genus Cupressus; species Cupressus sempervirens. The sequence continues at coordinate 345,665,517 of CM053784.1, forward strand.
CCTTCACCTCTTCCATAGTAACATTTTTTTCTAATTTAGATATGTCTTTAGGAGAGATGCAATTAGGGACACAATCTAGTAGGAAATATTCTTCTCAACTAGAAGAAGATACTAAGGAGGTTGGTTCAACAATTCATTGATGTAGTTGACAACCTCAAAATCAATGTCCACTTTACCACTAAGGGTACAATTATCTATGATCAATTCCTTAATTTCATTCCTCTTCTTGCATTCTAGAGTATATTAATTTAAAGAAAGTGTTTCTAGCACCTTCCATAATCCATTGAACCCTACAACTTTTCTTCTAGTAAGTCTCTTCTTTAATGATTATGTTATGAAACACTCATGACGAAATATTTTCCTACTTATATTTTTTAATATCTCAACCTAGAGTCTTTATTTCCTTCTAATTCTTTTGTAGCTTATCCTTGATATCAACCTTTTGTTTAAAAATGTCACCAAAGGATAACTTGTTCTAGTTTCTTAGTTTCCCTTTAACAAAATTTAATTTTCTTTCTAACTTGAACATATGTGTGCCAATAAATTTAGTTTTCTACCATTCCTTGAGACTAGAACTAAAATCTAGGTTATGAGTACACATAGCATTAAAAAGAAATTAAAACTTATCAAAGTGGTCTATGGGATCCCAAAAAAATAGAATGGGATGATGATCAAATTTGTATCTCAAAAAAGGGGAAACATCACATTCATTTGAAATATTCCAATTATTAGATAAAAGGCACCTATCCAGTTTGACTTGGATGAGGTCACCGCTAGATCTCATATTAGACCAAGTGAAAGAACCCCCCAAAAGTTCAAGTTTCACAAGCTTACCATCCTCTATAAAATTATGGAGATCCAACATAGAATCAAAAAAATTCATGGTTTCACCTTTCTTCTTAGAAGAAAAAAATGGGTCTTGAAATCCACCTAATCATTCAATTATCCATAGTAAACTTGTCTTTTCCCTTCAATCACTTCTAACCATAAATATTTCCAAGTCCCCATAGTGTTAGGAGCATACACATTAGTTAGGATCCAATTAAGATAATTATGGGAATGATAGAAAACCACATGCTAAGCATTTTTACCTTGGTGTAAAACTTAGCTAGAAAGGAAACTAGGTTTCCATAGAATGGACAAACCTACCAAAGTATCATCAAAGTTCATTGCAATAAAATTAGTGAAAGGCTAAATATATCTATTGGAAACCAATAAAGAATCCAAGGACATCTTAGTTTCTTAAAGAAAAAATATATCATGATTCATTTATTTCATAAAAGAAATTAGCTAACATGTGCTTTTGCATGTTGTTAAGACCTCTATATTCCAAGTGAAAATAATCATTGACATGAGAAATTTGAGAAACTTTTCTCAAGAGTGCTTTGGTTTAAATTAGAACCTTCTATTATTATCATTCCTTGACACATATCTCATCTAAAGTGCCTACCAATTCTCTAATAAAAACCAAATCTACCATCTTTGAGGTTTAATAAGAGCATGGGGGAGGGGATATATAGGGTGCAATAGATAGAGGGGGGAAATGCAAGAGGAATCACTACCAAGATTGGTAGTATGAGGAGGGAGGAGAAGAATTTCAAAGTGAACTAGGGAAAGGTGAGTGTCAATGATGAGGGAGGGGAAGGGGGAGAGGGAGAGGGAGAGGGAGAGGGAAAAGAAGAAATGGATAGAAGTAGAGGTACCGATGAGGAAGAATTTGACAAGGGAGGGAAGTCCACCAAGGGAGAGGGGGGGGGGGGGGGGGGAGTCCAACCTAAGGAATCAAAGAAGAAAGAGGATCTAAGAAGACATAAGAAGGGGAAACAAAGAAAGGCACAAACTCAAGCCAAACCTCAAGGGAGGCCAAAGGGGTAGGAGTACATAGAGGACTAGACCTTAACATGCCTTTACCAATAGACAAAAAAGGAGGTGTATATAGGGAACTTAGAGAAAAGATTGCCTAAAAAAGAAAAAAAACTAGAAGAAAGCAGTATATTTCTGATATTCCAATGGCTAAGAGATCATTCCAAGTCTTGATTTAATCTCCACCTAGACTGGAGTAATCATGCTTGAGAAAACTAAAATATAGAACCTATTATAGAAAAAATAAGGATGTGCAAGTGACAACATCAACTCCCAAGAATTCTCCTAAAGAGGTTGTAATACCTTCAAGAACCTGTTTGTCTTAGAACTTGAGAGGAAACTCTAAGAGACTAACCCAAGTGGAGACTGTGCACTTGATGTTGGATACAATTGATTAATTTTGTGTTGTCTTTGATACACAAATTTCATATCAATTGATAGACAGTGCATGCCAAGCTCACTTGGTCAGTGAAGATAGTTTTTCTTGTCTACTAAGAATTCCTAAGTTTGTTATGTATAGAAGCTAGTATCTACCGAGCTCACTCGGGTGTTGAAGGAATTTATGTAGAAAATAGTGTTAACCAAACTCACTCAGTTAACAAAGGGAAAAGTGAACAGAGTTAGTATTAATCGAGTTTTGTTTTTTACCAAAGGAATTTTGTAAGTTCGTAGTGTTAACCAAGCTCCTATTGGTTAACATAGGAAATTGCTTCAAAATTAGTTTCTACCGAGCTAGGTTAGCTACCAATGGATTTTCTTATTTTGGCATGTAAAGCTTAATTATTTTACCTATTAATTCTAGCTGACTGTGGTAATGAATATTGGTTGTTCTAATTTATATTTGAGTCAACTTGACAATTTGGAAGGTATAAGTAAAAGGTTAATTCGTGATTTCAAAGTATGCAAGTTGAATGAATTGAAAGAGATAAGAAAAGAGGAAGCAAACTTGAAGGATAAGCAGGTATCCTTGTGGAGCAGAAAAGTGTTATTCAATCAAGAAGGATCAAGTATAACCTAGAATAGAGATCTATAATCAACAATTCAGTTGCATCACAATCAGGTCATTTCATTATTACTATCTAACCATTGTAGCGATGATCTAAAATCTCTTAACAAAGTTGGTTTAACAACCTTTTGTAAATCCTCTAACAAGGTGGAAATTCCATTGAATTGTTTCAAGACCTCTTACAAAGCCACTCCTAATAGGGTGATCAAATCCTTTAATAGGGTCACACATGATAGTGTGTTCTGTGAACTTTAACAGGGTTGGCTCCTAACAAGGCTCACTTCATAAGAGTGAAAAATAGTAACTAGTTACAATTGGAGGTTTTTTCCAAATTGAGATTATATGTTAAATCCTAGTATCATATGTGTTCATGTTATTTCTTTCATGCTTGTAAGTGAAACACTAACAATATCTTAAGATCTGTTGCGTTAAACACACTCTGCATTTACTGAGTTACAACAATTTATGTATGCTTACAGAGTATCAGCAGTAATCAGTCTTATCAGTCTGAATTTTATTTGACATCTAAGGGATCTAGGATTTATTTTAGTCATAACTAATTCACCCCTCCCTTCTCAGTTACTCCTCTTATATTTCTAAAAATTGGTATCAAATCATTTGGTGGTTGCAGAGAACGTTTCAAGGACCTAAGCCAGAGATCACTATGTCTTACAAAAGATAGATTCCAAAGCTGAATAGAGACAACTTTGGAGCATGATAAGGACTTATGAGGCTTCATCTAGCTGCCATTAGTGATTAAAGCTGCAAATATCTTAATGAAGAATATAAAACTCCCGCTGGAACATTATCAATTGAAGATATTGCCAAAAAGAAGAACCATAACATCATGATGATTGATATTGCATCTACTCTCAATTATGCTGAATTTAATGAGGTCAAAGACTATAAAATTACTTTTGATATGTGGAACAAACTAAAAGAAATCTATGGAGGAGATGACAATGTAAGAATAGCCAAAGAAAAAAGTCTTAGAGGAAAATTTGATCAAATAAGAATGAGAGAAGATGAAAACATTGCAAAATATGTGGAAAGAATTAAGGTGAGTGTTAGTGCAATTAGAGCATCTAGAGGAGAAATCAAAGAAGAAACTATTGTAAAAAAAATACTCAAAACTTTGCTTCCCATCTATGTAATCAGAGTGTTTTTATTCAAGAAAAGAGATGTGATCCAAATAACAATTTAGGCTTGGATTCCCTAGTAGGAAGATTGACAGCTTTTGAACTAGACAACTTTGACAACTATGTTCCTACTTCCAAGAATATTAAGTCTGCATTTGAAGCTATACTATCACTCAAAGAAAAGGGCAAGAAAATAAAAGATAATCAATCAGGAAGTGAGGAAGAAATTAAAGAAATTTTTGATAGTGATCTTGAAATTGTTGAAGCCCTACTTGCAAAGAATTATTCTAGTAGCAGAGGAAAGTACAAAGGTAAAATCCCTCTAATCTATTTTTCTTGTGAAGAAATTGTTCATATTGCTGCTAGGTGTCTAAAAAAAGAAGGAAAGGAAGAGAAGAAAAGACACAAGTACAAAGGCAAGAAGGAATTCAAAGGTCACAAATCCTACAAAGATAAAGGTAAGAAAACTTGTTTTATGGAAAAAGATTCTGATAACAGTGAAGATGAAATAATGTATATTGTTGTAAAAGATGAATCTGATGATGAAGGAGATAAGATGGCACTTATCTCTCATGTTAGTAAAAATGATACTTGGATCATAGATAGTGGATGTTCTCACCATATGATTAGAGATAAAACTAAGTTTGAACATTTTGAATAGTATGATGGAGGTAGTGTAAGGTTTGGAAACAATGAACCTTGTTGCATAAAAGTAAAAGGTCATATCTCATTAACCAATGAACTTGTATGTGACAATGCCTATTGGGTTGAAGGACTAAAATATAATTTACTAAGTGTGGCATAGCTAAAAAAACATTGGATTCAAGGTAGAGTTCATGAATGGAAAAGCAAGACTGCTAGATAAGAAAGGAAATTTGATTGGATCAAGCAAGCAAACAAAAGTTAACCTATTTTATCTTGATCTCGATGATTTCTCTTATTTTATTGCTCAAGTAGAAGAAATATGGTTATGGCATAGAAGACTATGTCATGTAAACTTTGATAATATGGTCAAGATAATCAAACTTAGAAGAGTAAAAGGTATCCCTAGTTTGAATAAACTTGATGTTGGATTATGCAAAAATTGCCAAATTGGTAAAATGGGAAAGACTAGTTTTAAGAGAAAAAAACTATTACTTAGAAGATGTCTTAGAAATTGTGCATACTGACTAACGTGGACCCATTGGAATAGAAAGTTATAGTGGAGAAAAAAAATTGATTCTTTTTGTTGATGACTACTCTAGAATGATAACTGTTATGTATCTAAAAGAAAAATCAGAAGCTTTTGAGAAATTCAAATGGTATCTGGCTAGAGTAGAAAAAGAAATTGGAAAAAGATTGAAATGCTTAAGATCATATAGAGGTGGTGAATTCATCTCAAATGAATTCAATAATTTTTGCATTGAAAGAGGAATCAAAAGACAAGTATTGGCCCCTAGTACTCCTGAGCAGAATGGAATAGCTAAAAGTAGAAATAGATCCGTCATGGATTGTGAAAGGACACTAATGATTGAGAAGGATGTTGCTATCAAATACTGGAAGGAAGCTATCAGCACTGTAGTTCATACTTTGAACCAAGTTTAGTTGAAGGACCCAAACAAAACTCCCTATGAACTATGGTATGGCTACAAACCTAATGTGAGATACTTGAAAGTATTTGGAAAAAAATTTATATCTTGAAAGAATCTAGAAAAGGAAAATTTGATGTAAAAGGTGATGAAAGTATATTTCTAGGATATTCTTGCAAAAGTAAAGCATTCAAATGTCTAAATTTGTCCACTCACAAAATCATAAAAAGTGCACATGTGAGAATTGATGAATTTGTAGAAAAGAGTGAAGAAGAAAGAAAAAAGGAGCTAGAAGATTACAGAAGATTTATTTTCTATGAACCTGATACATTACCAAACATATTTGACAAAAAGGAGACTTCATCTCCCAAGCTCTCCAAGTCTCCAATAGTTTTTGAGTTGCGAGAAGTGCAAACTGAGTCATAGGGACTCGAGTCACGTTCAAAAGATATTTTAGTACATACCAATTCTGAAGGACCCAAGCCACAGATAGAAGGACCCATGTCTAAAGTTGAGATTCAAAATGAAGACAATGCAATTCATTCAAAAGTCAAAGAACTTGTATTGACTAAATATGTCACAAGGCATCATGCACCTAATCAGATCATTGGAGACAAATTAGATGGAACAATGACAAGAAGCAAAATAAAAGGTACATGTTTACTTGCTAAATTTGAATCTAGAAGTGTTAAGGATGCACTAGAAAATGAAAGTTGGATTGAGGTTATGAATGAAGAAATAGAACAAATAGAAAAGAATAAAACTTGGACTCTTATTCCTAGGCCCAAAGATAAAATTGTGATTGGTACAAAATGGGTATTAAGAAATAAGCTAAATGAAGATGGAAAAGTGTCAAGAAAAAAAGAAAGGTTGATATGTAAAGGCTATTCTCAAGAAGAAGGTATTGATTAAGGTGAAACTTTTTCCCTTGTTGCAAGATTAGAAGGTGTTAGGACTTTACTGGTATATGTAGCTCAAAAAGGATTCAAAGTATATCAAAAGGATGTTAAATTTGCATTCTTGAATGGAATTCTTGATGAGGAAGTCTAGATTGAATAGCCAAAAGGTTTTGTTGATCCTAACAAAAGGGACATGGTCTAAAAATTACACAAAGCCCTATATGGTATAAAAGAAGCTCCTAGAGCTTGGTATCAAAGATTGCATAACTATTTGATACAGATTGGTTTTTAAAGAACAAATGATTACAGTAGTCTATATATCAAGGAAGGACCAGATAAGAAGATTGTGTTTGCAAAAACATTTGTGGATGATACTCTATTTATAGGAAATGATGACTTGTGAAAAGCATTTTCAGAACGAATGAATAAAGAATTTGAGATGTCCATGTTTGGTGAAATAAAATTCTTTGTTGGATTGCAAATATAGTAGAACAAAAATGGTATCTATATCACTCAATCTAAGTATATCAAAGAGATACTCAAGAAATTTGGAATGGAAATTCAAAACTAGTTGGAACCCCCTGGACTTAAGCTTACGAAAGATGATGACTCCAAATAAGTAGATTAGACCTTATATAGATTAATGATTGGGAAATTATAGTATGTAGTACATACAAGGCCTAATATTACCTTAGCAGTTGGGATAGTGGCAACATTCTCAGCAAAACCTAGAGAAAATCACATGATGGCAATAAAAAGAATTTGAGATATTTTAAAGGTACTTAATACTATGGCTTATAATAAAAACTTGGAGGCAATCTTGACTTAAAAGTATTTATTGATGCTGACTAGGCAGGAAATCTTGATGATAGAAAAAACACTAGTGGTAGAGCATTCTTTCTTAGTAAAAAGCTGGTATCTTGGACAAGCAAAAAGAAAAACTACACATCTCAATCCACAATAGAAGTAGAATATGTGTCTGCAACAATAAATTGCTCTAACATTGTTTGGTTCAAAAAATTGTTGGAAGGAATGAAGGTTGAAACCAAAGAGCCAATTGTCGTGTATTTGATAACACTAGTGCAATCAACATATCAAAGAATCTAGCGATGCATTCCAAAAAAAAAAAGCACATTGCTATAAAATATCACTTTGTAAGAGAATTAGTACAAGATTAAGAAATCAGATTGGAATATGTGCATACAAAAGAACAAATTGCCAAGCCATTACCTAAGGATGCATTTTTTTATCTAAGAGGTAAGCTAGGAGTCATTCCCCTATCTAAAACTCACTAAATAAAATTTAGTGATGCATCAATAAGAACTAAGTTGAAGATCAATTAGTTTATGTAGTAATGACAAGGACATATTGTAGATGAATCTATACTCAAGGTACAATGACACTAATCAGAACTGTCTTGTGCATGTGTTGTCAAAGAGGAAGAAGTTTACTGTCATATCTTTTTGAAATCTTGTACTTCCACGAAGGAGAAGTTGAGTAGTTCCAATTCATAGAAGAAGAATACTGAGGGAGAAAATTTCTAATAGTGGAATTATTGTTCTCAAAATTCCATTGTGCTATGACATGTTGTGTTCCCATCAATGCCAAAGAGGGAGATTGTTGGATACAATTGATTAATTATGTGTTCTCTTTGATGTTACACAAATTTCATATCAGTTGGCAGTCAGTGCATGCCAAGCTCACTTGGTCAATGAAGACAATTTTTCTTGTCTACCAATTGTTCCTAAGTCTACTATTTACAGAAGATAGTATCTACCGATCTCATTCAGGCGTCAAAGGAATTTATGCAGAAAAGAGTGTTAACCAAGCTCACTCATTTAACAAAGGGAAAAGTAAACATAGTTAGTATTAACTAAGTTCACTCAGTTACCAAAGGAATTTTGTAAGTTCATGGTGTTAATTGAGCTCCTATTGGTTAACACATGAAATCACTTCAGAATTAGTTTCTACTGAGCTAAGTCGGCTACCAATGGATTTTCTTATTTTGGCATATAAAACTTAATTATTTTACCTATTGATTCTATAAAATTGTGGTAATGAATATTGGTTGTTCTAGTTTATATCTAAGTCAACTTGACAATTTGAAAGGTATAAGTAAAATTTCAATTCTTGATTTCAAAGTGTGCAAGTTGAATGAATTGAAAGAGATAAGAAAAGAGGAAACAAACTTGAAGGATAAGCAGGTATCCTTATGGAGCAGAAAATTATTATTCAATCAAGAAGGATCAAGTATAAGCTAGATAGAGATATGTAATCATGAATTTAGTTGCATCAAAATCAGGTCATCTCATTGTTACTCTCTAACTATTGTAGCAGTGATCTAAAATATCTTAACAGAGTTGGTTTAACAACCATTTGTAAATCCTCTAACAAGGTGACAATTCCATTGAATTGTTTCAAGACCTCTTACAAGGCCACTCCTAACAGGGTCACACCTAACATTGTGTGTTGTAACCTTTAACAGGGTTGGCTCCTAACAAGGCTCACTTCAAAAGAGTGAAAAATAGTAACTGCTCACAATTGGTGGTTTTTGCCAAATTGGGTTTCCACATTAAATCCTAGTGTCATATGTGTTCATGTTATTTCTTTCATGCTTGCAAGTAAATTACTGACAATATCTTAAGATCTGCTAAGTTAAATACACTTTGCATTTACCGAGTTACAGCAATTTATGTATGCTTATCAAGTATCAATAATAATCAATTTTATCAGCTAGAATTTTATTTTACATCTAAGGGATCTAGTATTTTGTAGTAATTAATTCACCCCTCGCCTCTTAGTTACTCCTCTTATATTTACAACACTTGATAGGTGATTAAGAGGGTCAAGACTAGATATCCTTTTACAAAGCAGTAGAGGGATTTTTTCCAAAAACCAAGGGCCAAAGGTAAGAACTTTCAGGAAGTCCTCCCTCAGAGAAAAAAAAAGTTCAAAGAAAACCTTCGAGAGGGCCAACACCACCATGGAGCCTTTTATGTGCAAGGACAACAAGACCACTTGTGGACAAAGACAATATTTGACCTTTTTCACCCAAAATTTTCCAACTAGGGACGACGCCATCATTGCCAGATTTTGGTCTAGAGAGTTGTCATTTATTTGAGTACAAGTATTATCCACACCTTTAATCATAAAGAAGACCCACTTTTCCACCTTAGGGACCTCTCTATATAAGGCTTTCCAATTACCTTTGGATGTTGACAAAACATATGTAAGGGACCCTTAGGAGTAAGAATCAAAGGACCCACAACATTCTCCAACTTGACAATCTTGGAAAACAAAATAGTGAAGACTATATCAAATGACATTTTTTTTTTCTTTATGGAGGATTCAAACCTCTGAGGCAACCCAATAGAGGCACAAAGCTTGAGAGCTACTACTTAGTGAAGGCCATTGTAGAAACATTTTAGCAACCCAATACAAGTATACAAATTTGAATACTCACCCTATCGAAAAAGCCTTGACATCCTTCTACAAAAGATCCTCCTTGATCTCCTATATGCTCACACCAACCTCTAGCACTTTTTTGCCATGAAAATTTTCCAAACCTCCATTATTTCATTGAAAAGTTGTAGACAATATTCTTAACTATTTCAATTCCTATTTCTTGCAGCATTTTATGTATCTCCAAAGTTCTTGCTAAGTAAACTATATATATATAGTTTTTTTTTTTTAAAGTCAAAATAAAATGCAATATTTCAAAAGTTACTTCAATCCACCATATTTATACTAAATCTGGAATTAGATATATAGATTAAAAAAATTATACAAAATGATTTGAAAATGCAGTGAAAAAATAATCTTGTAAAGCATGTCTATTCAAATGATAGTAGTTGAATGTGTCCTCAATATCAAGATATTTAAACTATATTTCATAACAAGATATTAAGATTATGGAAATTTTAAAATAGTATTCCTAGATGCCATAGCATCCCCTCTATAGGATTAAACCTTTTACCCCATGCAAATACCCTTTTGTGGCATGATTGTAAGAAGACTGATCAAGTGTGAACAAATTATTCCACAAAATCCATGTTTCCTTTTGAAAATAATTATATATATGAGAGATAGTTCACAAAAAGAAAAATTTACTATGGGTTCCCCATCTCTAGGAGAAATAGGGAGTCTGTTGTGAGACCTTGACAGTAAGGGGGTCCTTAGACCCCTTACAAATTACACTATGTAATCAAATGGGTTAAATCGGATCATATGGTACACTATAACTCATTTTGACCCATTTCCACCATTCTATATGTATTTAGGGGTCCTTGGGCCCTTCAAACACACATTATGAAATTGAATGGGTTAAACGGGGTCATAGAGTGCCCTATGACACCTTTTGATCCATTTGAACCATTGTATGTGTGCTAAGATGTCCTCAAATCCCTTAAGACACATATTATGTGATCAAATAAGACAAAAAAGGAAAGAGGGTATCCTATGAGACCTTTTGACCCATTTGAACCATTATATGTGTCTTGAGGGGACCTCAAACCCCTTAAGATATATATTATATGATCAACTAGGTCAAAAGGGGCAATAGGGTACCCAAAGACAATATTTTACATATTCAAACCATTACATATGTGCTAAGGAAACCTTGGACCCCTTAAGACACAAATTATGTGATCAAATGGGTTACAAGGTATGTTATGACCTCTTTATAACATTTTGACTATAACATGCTCTAAGGGGTCCTTAGACCCCTTAGGACACATATTATGCAATTTAATAGGTCAAAAGAGGCTATAGAAAACACTATGATCCATTTTGACACATTCAATCATATTATATGTGCTAAGGGGTCACCACATCACTTAAGAGACACATTATATGATCTAATGGGTCATAAGGTACCTAATTTATGTAGGAGCATCTTGCATCATGAAAAAGGGGGCGCGATCAAAAAAAAAAAATTAAAAAGAACTGGAGGAGAGAGAAAGTGAAAAAAATTAGAGGAAAAGAAATTTTAAAAAGGGAAAAAGAAGGGAAAGAGGGATTTCCATTTTCAAGGTGCATAGGTAGCATAAATAGAAAAATAAGAAGATGGTTGTCATTTCATTTATCAAGCTGTGTAGGTGGCATTTTAGAAGTTTGTGGAAAGTTCCTTAAATCATGCATTTAATAGTTGTTGTGATCCATAAAGGAAATTTAATTTTCTAATTGGCCACATGGTGGTGCTTAGTTGTATTTGGGTGAGAATTTAATTTTTTTTTAAGGTACTTGTATTTACCTTTTATCCCACATGGGTTGTGTTTGTAATATCTTGGGTGGTAAGTCCCTATATAAGAAAGGCTTATGAGCATTTGTAATCAAGCTCTTCAAGTATAAGGTCTTCAAGTAAAATCTCTTCAAGTGTAAGCTCTTCAAATATAATCTCTTCAAGTGTAAGCTCTTGTAGTGAAGCTCTCATGGTGTAATCTCTTGTAAGCAAGCTTGGAGGTGAAAGATCTTAGTCTGTAAGATCATGAGAGAATTTTCTTCTTGGTGAAGCTCTTCTTTGTGGAAGTTCTCTTGGTGGAAGCTCTTGATGAAGCCCTTGGTGTGAAGACTCTTCTTGTGGAAGCTCTTATTTGGGAGTTCTCTTATGTTAAAGAATTTGTAAACTTCTTTTGGAAGAAGTCATATCTATGATATCATCTTGTTGATGTTGTAAGAATTTTCAAGTATAATAAAAGAATGCTTTGTGAAGCATTTTGTCATCTCTTTGTCTCCATATTGTTATGTTTTTTGTAGTGAACTAGTAAGGGTAGATTTTCCCTTCATCACTAATGACCTCTTTTAGCCTATTCAAACAATTATATATGTGTTAAGGGTTCTTCAAAAACCTTAAGACATACATTATTCTTTCAAATGGGTTAAAAGGGGTCATAGGGTAGCCTATTATTCTTTTTGACCCATTCAAACCATTAAATGTGTGATAATGTATTTTTGGACACTTGAAGACACACATTATACTATCAAGTGGGTCAAAATGGGTTATAGGGTACCCTATGACTTCTTTTAACCCATTAGATCCATTATATGTGTGTTTAGGGGTTTGAGAACCCGTTAAGAGATATATCATGTGATAAAATGGGTCAAAAGTTGTGATAGGGTACCCTAAAACTTTTGATCCATTTAGCTATATTATGTGTATTAAGGGATCCTCAAACCTCTTATGATACACATTATGTGATCCAATGTGTCAAAAGGGTTCCTAGTGTGCCCTATGTTTCCTTTTGACCAATTAAAACCATCATGTGTATGCTAAAGGGTCCTCATTCTAGTAAAAACATATTATCTCATTGAATAGGTCAAAAAGGGTTTCATAGTACCTTATGATCCAATCAAATCATTGTATGTGTACTAAGGGTTCCACAGACCCCTTTAGAAAACATTATGTAATATAGCAAGTCAAAAGGAGTCATAGGGTTTTCTATTACCTCTTTTGACCTATTGGATCCATTATATGTGTGCAAAGGAGCTTGAGGACCCTTGATATGTACATTGTATGATCAAATGTGTAAAAAAATTACCATAGGGTACTCTGTGGCCCTTTTTAACTCATTCAAACCATTATATGTGTTCTAGTGGGCTTGTAGACCCCTTGAGACACATATTATGTGATCAAATATTTTTTAAATGGTCATATGGTACCCTATGACCCCTTTTAATCCCTTTTATCATATTATGTATGGTAAGGGTTCCTCTAAGGCACACATTTGCAATCAAATTGGTCAAAAAGTGTCACCAGATACCATATAACACATTTTGACCTATTAAAACCATTATACATATGTGAAAATGGCTCCTTACACCCCTTAAAACAAAAATTATGAGATCAAATGGGTCAAAAGGAGTTATAGGGTACTCTATTTCATTTTTTACCCATTAGATCTATTATATGTGTGCTAAGGGGTCGTACCCTTAAGACACACATTATGCAATCAAATAGGTCAAAATATATCATGGGACAATCTATAACCCCTTTTGACCAATTTAAACCATTATGTGTGTGCTAAGGGGTCATTAGACCCCTTATAACACACATTAATTGAAAATTCAGAATAATTTTTTTTGCATAGAAATATATTATGTTGGAAATTTACAAAGTGTGTTTACACTATTTTAAAAACTTTTTGAGCCTATGGTTTTTGTTATCTATACCATAGTGCAATCACGCAATGTTGCAATTACACTTGCTTTAGGTTGGAAAAAAAAAATGGTATATTTTTTTATACCACAACTTGGTGCATATGCCCACCACTTAAACATTTGAAAAGAATTGGATTTTTCTTTAAGAAACATAATAGTCATCAATCTTGGTAATCTTCTTTCTCTTTCCATATTTATAATTCTTACCAAATTATCAAAGTTCATATGAAATAGCCTCATATGCCATAACCAAACATCTTCAGATTGTGAAAATAAACATGTATCTTCATAGAGGTCTAAATAGAACAAGTTACTTCTTGTCTTTACTCCACTTCCAATCAATTCACTAGTATCATCATATATTTTTTCTTCTTTCTTTGAAATTCAACTCAGTAGCCTGAATTGTTCAACAATGCCACACTCAACATATTATACTTTAGTCCATCAACCCAATATGCATTGTCACATCTCATCTGGTCATTCAATATAATAGGACCTTTACATTTCACATAAGATGGTGCATTATTTCCAAACTTAACTCAAGTTTCATTATTACTTATTCTATATTTTCAAAATTTTATCAACATTCATATAATGTGAGGAACCATTATCAATTATCCATTTATCATTATTACACACATTTGAGGTTAGAGTAGTTTTCTCAAGTTAATTTTCATCTTCATGAGATTCATATTTCATTGCAACATATACAATTTCTTCATCATGTTCATCAAATTCACTATCAAAACTAGCTTCTTTAGCAATGTAACAAGATTACTTATATTTTCCCTTGCAGTCTATGTTACCTCTTTGTCTCTATTATCTCTTCTTCCTTGGTATTTGTTATCTTTATTTTCCTCGTTTTCATCTATGTAAGGAAATCTTGCAACAATATAGTGAACTTTTTTAGATGTAAAATAGATTTTAGGAATTTTACCTTTGTATTATCCTTTTCCTCTTGATATCCTTCTTTTCAATAATACTACAAGATCATCAAGGTCATCATCTGATTCACTATCACTATTCATGAGCTTGCTTTGTGAAATTTTCTTTCTTTTAAGTCCATCAAGGATTAGTTAAGACTTGAAAGAACTTTCAACACTAGAAGGTGTACAGTTATCAAAGTTTAACAATTCAAATGTTGTGAGTCTACCAATTAGATCCAAGGTTAGATTATTACCATGTGTACATCTCATTTCTTGTATTGCAATTTCTATAATGGAATAGATAGGAAGTAAAGTTCTCCATAACTTATTGATCACAATTTCTTTATATATTTCTTCTCCAGCACCTTTAATTACTTTCAATATTGATCTCTATGCTTTAGTTACATATCAGTGTCCAAACACTTAGTCATTTACTAGGAAATATTAAATGATCATCACAATGATCAAGTCATCTAGTATAGGCTGATTATATAAGGACTCATTTATCTTGCATCACATGCCAAGAAAGTCAGAGATTGTCGAGCACCCATGTTAAGCTAAGCACATATAGAAGCTAAGCTTACACAATTGAGATCAAATAAATTTTAAGATAGTTTTGGCTTAGTGAATAAGGTAGCTCAAGTATGTAGAAGTTGAGTGCTAGTATGGATGTTAGTTATGACCAAGCATCAAAACTTTCAAATGTCAAGCAAACTAGTTTTTTCACGAGTTTGTAATCACACAAACACCTATGTAAACTATTTTTTATTGAATCCTATACAATATTTAATGATTGTAGAGATAATTAAGATGGATTTTATGGGTCATTATAGAAGGTAATGATCCCAAGGAAAAAGATCAACCAATTAGAAAATTAGAAGGGAAATGACAAAAGGGATGAATTGTGAATCGTTTATTGTGATCCATAAATTTTGGAGACTATCTACTTAAGGAGACTTCTAACCCTAGGATCATTATTATGAAGAATAGATCAAATTATGAAGGATGGATGTATGAGATCAAGTAATGAATGGATGACTGTGTAATTAAAGGAGCAAACAAGAATAAAACAAAGCAAGAAATAATAAGTCTAAAAGAAAATCAAACATAGCAATCCAAGCAGTGAAGGAATGAATGGAGATATCAGATTAAGAGATCATATTAAGTCATTGAAAAGACGAAATCCAAAATTAGCTTTCAAAACAAACTAAGGGTCATCAGGTACCAAATATGTTTTAACTGATTGAGTTAGGGAAATCTCTTAACAGAGTTATCCTAATAGGTTTATTTGTAAATCTACTAACAAAGTCCTTACTTGATTGTAAGTGTAAATCTTTTAATGATGTATGACCTAAAATTCTTAAATATTTTAAAAGAGTATACCCCTCATAGGGTAGATTATTCATTTTTATGAACATTGTAACCCTAGCATGTTAACTTTATTGCTGAAATAGTAAAGATTTGTGGGTTTCATCCCCACCCCAATTTTGCCTTCACATTGAAGTGTTTATGGGTAACCAAATCATTTGTGTGATGTGTTGAAAATTTTCATGGATATTATGTTTTAACTATAGAATTATAGCTTTGATGTTAGATCTAAGATATGAGATTCATTAGGTCTGAAATCAGTAAAAAAAAATTGCAAGTAAAAGTTTAAGATCCTAATTCACCCCCCTTCCCCCTCTCAATATCGTGTTTCCCATTAATTCCTTCCAAAAATTGGTATCAAAGCTTTATTCTCTTGGAAGAAGTCAAATAGCTTGAGAGGACCAAATCTTGGAGATGAAGGAATAGAAGATGGGAAAAATCGTTGAGAACTAAATGATTGGAACCCAGATCATTTTTCAACAACTTGAAGGTGCAAGAGAAGAGTTAAGAAAATCCTTGAGAAAAAGGAAGGAAATGAAAATTTAGAAAAATGATACATTTTACAAGGAAATTGATACCAAAGGACTATTTGATAGTAGAAAAACTAGTGATAGTAATGAAGCAATAGCTAAACTACTAGAGAAGAATAGTGTTCAGAGAAAAGATGTAAAATGACTCAAAAGAGAACATGAAACCCAATCAGTAAGACTATGTAAAGTGATAGAGAAAAAAAGAAAGTTGAAGAAGACAAAATCAAGGTTGAAGAAGATAAAATATAGATGGAAACAAGACTTGAAGAGATATCATTTCAAGTACAAAAGCTGACAAACAATCATTTGGATATGATGAATTAACTGATAATTGTAAGTCAAGAAGTAAATAGGAATGACATGGAGATAAAAAATTTAAGGTCATGGAATGAGCAACTAAGTAATGAATTGAAAAGTGAAAAGGAACTTCTAGAAAGGATGAACAAACCAAGTGAAGTTGTCAAATATTTTGAAGAATTGATGAGATCACCTAGACCAACAAGAGATACTTCTAGACTATGATACAACAAGCACTTTTCATCTACTAAAGAAGGAGAATCATTAAAGATTGGAGAACAAAGAAATGAAAAATCCAAAGGAAATCCTACATGTCATCATTTTGGTAAGCTTGGACACATAGCTAACATGTACAAAAGCAAGAATGGTATACAAGCTTCTAAACCTAAGTCTATTAGTAACTTGTTTAATTTCAAGAAGGTAGGACACCAAGCACATGAATGCAAATCAAAGAAAAGTGATTCACCCACAACACCTAGATTTGAAGAACATTACTATAATTATGTGAAATATGGACATAGACCTCATGAGTGCAGATTCAAGATAAAATCTAACTAAACATATAAAAAAAAAGCTCATCAACCAAGAAAAGGTAACTCTCAAAATTGTGATTACAATGCATAGTATACTTTTCATTATTGTGGACAGTATGGGAACATTCTAGAGAATTATACCAAGAAATATTTCAAAGGAAATTACAAGAAGTGGTTTAGTGGACAACTAGTTTGTTGTAGTTATCTCAAAGTTGGACATGTAAGAAAAAAATTTAGAACCAAAGAACCAACACAAGACAATGGAAATGACAAAGGTAAAGAAAAGGTTGAGATTAAAAAAACATGTAAAGGGGTAATGAATGTTGGAAGTTGTGGATCAAGTGATCACATCTCAATTAACTAAATGAAGAAGGTATATAGGAACTATATATTTAATGATATATCCTACATGAGTTCCTAACTTATAATGTGCTAAAAGTTCATATCTGCATAACAAAAGATGCATTGAGAATAGATTTATAGAAAGAAAAGTGAAAGAGAATCATTTGCAATATCAAGTACCAAGCATTAGTAATAAAAAAATTGTTGCTAAGAAAGGCCTTACTCATGCCCTATGTTTTCCTAAAGCTTTCAAAGCTGAGGGGATTAAGATTATCCTAAGTTTTGTTCATGATATGAAGGTATGGTTACAAGGAGGACCAATCAAAATTAACAAGGCCATAATACATTGAGTTACTAGATATCCTACCTTGCATAGACAAAAGAGCATAAGGAGTGCAACATGAAATGAAATCGAGAAAGAAACCAAAGAAAAGTGGAATAGTAGAGGGATGTTAATTGATGGGATTGATGATCTAATGATTGAGTTCACAGTATGAGTGATTGGACACAAATTATTCCAGTCTAGTAGATTGAATAGTGTACCATGCATTGTAGTAGACCTAGGCTACAAAATTATCAAGAAAGATCATACTTATGATCTTGTTGAGCTACAACTACAATAACTAATGAAGAATCTAGGAGCAATAAGCAAAGAAAAGAGCACATCATGTAAGTTTGGATCTTTGTTAGATTGTATATTTTTCTATGTACATAACTATTTTCCTATAGTCAACATAGTAGCATGGGATAGGAACAAACTAGCTATGGAACAAATAAATGACTTGATAAGTTAGTTGGGAGAAAATTTTGAATCAATGTTGGATAACTATTTTGAGGAATTCAGAAATAAAATGAGAAAATGAATGAGGATTCCCAAATTTATTGTAGATAAATATTCAGATGATATATTTTGAAATAGTAGATAAAAAAAATTGTATATGCATAGGTAGTAATACCTAGAATTTCATGGTTAAGACCAATGCCTTATGAAGTTAATATTGATGAAGTTATCACAGCAATGACTGCACTTTTATCATAATATATTAATGCAAATGTCAAGTCATTTGACGGATATGATAGAGTGAAGAATCAAATGAATGTAGAGTCAAGTGAGCCCAAGAAAAAAAAGAAAAGGAAAAAGGGAAATCTTGAGGAAAAGGATTGTGAAGAAGGGAAAGGATTTAAAAAAATCAGCTATTACCAAGGAAGATAAAGGCAAAGAGCTAGTAATTATTGAGCCTAAGTTATCAAAGCAAAAAAAAGTTATAATTGTTGATCCTAAATTTAAATCTGATCTCAAAATAGGTGGGCAGAAGGTTGTTACACCTCAAGATCCCAAAATAAAAATGATAATGAGATCAAAGATAGTCCTACCCCTAGCTATCAAAATAAAAGAAAATCCAAAGAAGAGAAAACATGACAGTTCACCTTAGTAGAACATTCCTAAGAGATCGAAGAGAAAACTAGGTGTAGAAGAGGAGGAGGAAGATGATGAAGAGACTGAGTTCGATAATCTAAGAAAATTTTAGACTATTTTGAGACCTCTTCCTACAATTTTAGATAAGTTATGTCAAGAAAAATTTTAACTAGCAAGCTTGACTAGATTCAAAGACATCAATTTTGATTCTTTAAATAAAGAAGATCTCAAGAAAATCTTCAAAATCATTTGATAGAAATGATGATACAATTTAAAATGAACCTATAGAGTTAGGTAAAAGCATTCTAGAAAAATTATATAATAAGGTTGATGCTAAGTGGAAGTGGGCATTATGTGCTAAGAGACAAATGAGGGAGACCACTTTAGAAAAAATAATGTCATATTTAGGGAAGACACATGTGTGATTGACCTAAAAGATTTTATGAAGAAATTGAAGCCTACAAAGAAGCATTTGAATTGCTCAATCCATCAACAAATAAAGGAGATAAGGAAGAAGAGTTAAGAGATGAAGAGGTCAAAGAAGAAGAATAAGATGTACCAAATGTTTCCAAACCTATTGAGGATATTAGGCAACTAGTAGAAGGATGTGAACAATGAGATATTGTCATGAATGAAGACATTCATGTTTCATCACCACATGATAAGAATGTGTTAACAGAAGAAGACCTAGAGAATGATAAGCCTGATGCATTTTTTCCTAGCACCTATCCATTTTTATTACAAATCTAAGACTATCCAAGGATTTACAATGCAAAGGCTTGTTGGGCATTCATTTTGCATGAGGTCAACGGTAGGAATCCATAGTGTAATTCCTCTCTTGAAAAGAAAATTGTTTTAAGGATCCGCTCCAAGGTTTGGTGTTTGTCTTGTGACGTACCAAAATCTGCTCAGTAGAAGATAAATGTGAATTTTCACGAGGAGGCCTTTGCTGGTTCTAAAAACACTCTTTTGTCTTGGAATCGAAGTAAAATCTGTTTGCTATCTCAAAATATCACACCAAAAGAACAATATTTTTGTATTTTCCATTTTTTAATGAATGCAATTCTAACAATGCAGCTACTATGAGGTCCTATTCTAAAAGGGGGTTAACAAAGAAAATAACAAAACTGTAAGAAAATAACATGAAATCAAATAACTTGAAATTGAAATTCCTAAACAGACATAAGCTATAGAATACAACACGTTGTGAGTTAAACCTTTGAAGAAATTGGTAGAAAACCAATAAAAATAGGAGCAGCGCTTCCTAGAATCCACTAATGCAATCGTCGGTGAGAATCTTTAACAAATTGAATAATGTTTCACTCTTCATCAAATTGCAAGGCCACGAAAAGTGCGCTCATGGAAGACAAAAATCTATGTAGACACAATCGGGTGATCTCTTCTCAAGCTCATTACATCATCAGAATTCATATATCTGTAGCAAACACCAGAACTAAAAGATCACACAACCAGAAACAATGCAATAAACCTTTGGCTCAATCACAATCTCATGAATAAAATCCACAAAACAATGACACATTCAGGCAATAATAACTACACTTTGAATGCTAGCACCAAAAGCATAATTTTATTGCATAATAACGGCAGCCTTTGTTACATTTTACAATGGGGTATTTATAAGAAATCATCTCCTCAATTTGTGTTGAGAGTGAGAGATATCTTAATGCAATAAAATGCTTTTAAAACATTAAAACAAACTAAATATATACAAACTGGTAGTCTAACTGGTGCCTAGAGGGACTCCATCCATATTTTATTCATTAATTGGATGCATGAGCCCTTTATACGTCAAAAATAATGAAAGCATGAGAGAGAAAGTAAGAGGAAGCCATCCGTCAAAGTAGAAGTGCATGGAGACACCAAAAATAGAAGCTGGCCCTTCACTTGATGTGTGTCAAAGTTAACTTGCCATAAAAATGCATTTCCAATACATGGAAAGTGTTATTTTTGGCACTGGTAGTCAACTATCAGCACACCTCTGAATTGTGGAGCTATGGACCTGCGGAGCTACGGAGCTGTGGAGCTACGGACCTGCAGAGCTACGGACCTCAACTGGGTCAAAATCTCAAAATTTTACTAAGTGTCAAAATTGAAATTTTGGCATCTGGGTTTTCCTCATCTTTATCCTTAAGATATGTTTGGATGTTTGCCCTTGAATTTCTCTATAATCTCAGTAATCTTAGCAGCATCGGGAAGATCCAAAGCCTCATACTTATCTTTAACCTTCTATTTGTAGTTATCCACCTCAATTCGAGTTTCTGCAAAATCTTCGAGTTTGGTGTCCAACTCTAAAAATGCTTCTTCTGTCTGGAAGGCTTGTCTGATGTCTTCATCACTGGATGCTTCCTCTAAAGTCTTCTTGAAATTCTCAATAGCTACCTCAACTGGTAAAAGCTTCTCTCATTCTTCATCTTCAAAAATGTCCAAGCATGCATCACTGTACAACTTTTTTGCTTCCAAAGTTTGCTCTCGGGCTTGGTCCTTGAGCCTATGTATCTCATCATGCAATGTTTCCATCACTCTATTTCCCTCTACAATATTTTCTATCCAATCATCTATCATGTCTAACTCTTCTTCGGTATATACATCAATTAGAATGTGGTACCTTTGTCCTTTTATGGCCTATAGAGTTTGTAAATCCTTGCTCCAAACTCATACCTCATCCATAATACTGAAGTCCTGCCTCAAAATTACCATGATCTTATCAACATTCTATTGTGTAGCATGTAATAACTTCAGACTTTCTGTAATTATAGTGACACCCCTATCCTCAAGGTTGTCTTGCCAATCCTAACAAGCTCTCAAAAATGGATTGAGTTGTACACCTTTCCCTTCTTTAAGAATGGTATTCAAAGTCTCCTCAAGGCATTCAAAATCAAGAGGACCAATAACTTTAGCTAAATATCCTTTCAAGATCTCAACTTGTCTTCGAAGTGTTCTGATTTCAATCTCATCTTGTTCCATATGGTTAAGAACCTCCTTGACTCCCATAGTCATCATCTGTCGAGAAGTATCCCGTGTAGGCTTTCCTAACATGATATCCTTCACTTCATAGTCCTAAAGGCTTACAACTTCTTCATCTATACCTTTCAGAGGGTGAGCCACCTGTGCAAACAAGTCTTGGTTCTGAGTAGTAGTAATGAATGCAAATGGTGTTGCATCATGTAATGGAGAGTCAAGCTTGTTCAAAATCTCTGTAATGTCACAAATATCATCCTCGAAAGCAAGGAAGTGATGCTTAGCACTTCTCATTATTTCCTTTCGAAACCATATCAGGATATGTCTTTCTATAACCTTGGCTCTAGATGATGAAGGGATGTGTTCAACTAACTCCTTCCCTTTCTCTCTCTTGCTTAGAGTCTCCTATTATGAGGGTTCTTCTTCTATAGTCTCAATTTCTGTAGATCCCATAGTTTGAACCTCAACTTCTAGGGGAGGTTGTTGTATACATTCTATTGCATGTGCCTCTTTTGATGGCTCATCAATAACCCTTGGTTCTGGTTCTCCTTGTAATGACAATTCCTTCTGAACATGTTCTTATGAACTCGGAGGTGGAGGTGTCACTAAAACCTTATCTACCATCATAACCTGAGGTGAAGATGGGGGAGTTGGATGAGGACCTTGTGTCTCAGGTGGCATCTGCCTCCAATCTTGCTGTTAAAATTCACCTGTAGGAGTATCTCTAATCTTATCTCCAACCAATTTTGTACCCACTAGCATGAAATCAAAATTTGGAATGGAGAGAATATCATCACCTAGCTCCCTTTTCTCATTCACCCATAGTTGTACTTCATCTTTCGAAGAAGAGAGTTCTACCATTTTAGCTTGGGTGGGTGGTGGGGTATTTGTGACATTCTTCTTTCTTTCCAATTCTATGGCTTTAGCCAGTCAAGTTTTCCTTTGTAGAGGCACTTGCTCTTCCTCCTCATTTGACTCTATTTCATCCTCATCTGATTCTTCCTCAGGAATGGTTTTAGGAATAGATGGATTAGGCACTAACCTTTTACGAACTCTTTGCCTCTTGCTTATTCTAACCTTGAACCTCTTTTTCTTCTGTGAAACCATAGGAGAAGTGGGCTCTTCATGCATCAAATGAATGGGCATCTCTGGAATCTCTCCTTCTTCTTGTTGGCTTGACAAGATAGCAGGCAATGGAAAATCAACCTGGATATGAGAAATTCCAGGGTCTCGAGGGTCTTGGGGAGTAGATTCATGTTGTTGTGAAGGGGCTTGTTCTTCAACATGCTCTATCTAAATCATCTAAGGAGAGGCTCTCTTCCTCTTTTCTTTCTTCTTCTCTAAAGGATGGTAGTATCCCACTGGACGATCAAGCTGGTAGACTATTTCTGGCCTGATAGGAGACTGGAGCATAAAGATAGGAACTGTGACTTTCCTCCCCTTTACCCTTTCTGGGTGAGCATGTGCATGGAATATCACTGTATCCAGAATTGGATCAAGTGGAAAGGGTTTCTTGATCCAACTCTTTGTCATTCTAATGACATGTCTCACTTGATAATTAATATCATCTCCTTCCTCTCTATCAATTTTTGCATTTAGGATGGGTCTTTTGCCAACTTTATCTATATTGAATATGGGATCCAGTAGCTCCTGCGAACCTTGTAGCCTTATCTCATCCAAGATGGTCAAATGGAGAGCCTTCTCTGCTAAATACAAAGTCATTCTAAAATAGTTCCTGATATGAACATCATAGTCATTTGTGGCATTCATCCAATGATCTTCAATGGCGTCCTCATGGTAGAACTCTTTTCTTGCCAGATTTTCCACTTTACCAATATTGTCAAAGAATGGCCGGGGAGAGTTATATTCTTCGAGAGGATAATTCTCCCATTCCCACTCGAAAGTCAGGATATCCTACTTTCTCTTTACCTAGTATGCTCCTATTACAAAAGGCCAATCCCAACAAGGCCTTCATTGTTTCTTGATCCTCTCATAAGCTGACTCAATCTGCCAAGAAATTTCCATTAGAACCAACTTGTCCTTTGGATATCTTGGGAGCTTCTTTGGATGGATGGATGCACCACCAACCCGAATGTATGTGAATGTCCAAAATTGGATGAAATATGCACTGAGAGATATGATCTGTGCCTTGGCCTCATTAGACAATCTCTTCCCATAATCCCCTTCGATGAATCGAATGATGGAAAAGATGAAGGCATCATTCACAATCCTGTACTCCTTGCTTTGCGGCGAGAACTTCTTCTTAACTAGCTGAGGATAAACTATATACGGCCATGCATTAGGATCCTGCATACTACCCTTCTTGTACAACCCAAGATAGTCGATGGCTCTCGCTGCAAGTAGATATACCACATAAGAAGTCATATAGAAGTTCTTTTTGTCCTTTACTATTCACAACTGGTCACACAAGTTCTCACTAAGTGTGGTGGCCCAATCCAATGGCATCTTTGCGTGTCTGATGGTCTTAATGAAGTTAACCATGAATGGAGCAAGATGACCCGTTGTAGGCAATCCCATAACTCTGCTCAAGAGAATGATTGAATATCCAATGTCGTCCGTCATGTATCCTCGATTCATATCTACTTTACTGATTGTCTTCCCCTGAGATGGCTTCTCAATGAAGTATGAGGAATATATGATGTCGATGGCCTCCTGGTAATGATCCTTATGCCACCTCTCAGCTACTTCATAAGAAAGCCTGATTAACTGATCAGCTCTAGGTAGGTGAAAAACCCTCTTGATATTATCAGGTCATAGATCTAAGACCACTTCCCTAGTGACGTTCTTTACCACCCTTTCCTCAAGAACAAAATGCCGAGATAGGGTCATAATTAATTCAGCTAACTAAACAGTCCCAGGATGTAATTGTGCATTTACCAATTCAGAATGGATTAAGGCAAATCTCGAAGAAGATCTTTTAGTTGGGTTGTTACAAACCCTCAAAAACTCTCCCAAGTTCATGTGTCCAAGTTCTGTGTCTTTGATCTTAGAGTATTCATCATGCAACCGTGACTTTGAGGTTACGCCTTAGAACTTGTACACAACTAGTTTTGTGGTTGATCCGGATGTGGATGCCATCTGATTATATTACTTGCACATCACAAAAGAGAAAAAGAATGATTAATTACTGGATATATATAAAATGTAAAAAAAAAAAGTCCTCCTAGAACTTATTTAATTTGTTGTTGTTTTTTTTTTGGGGGGGGGGTTTTGACTTTACTAAAAAAAATTAAATTAAATTAAATCTTTAAAAATGGGGGTTTAAGGGGCAGCAATGGCGGTGCAACGGCCGTGCGCACATCCAAAAGGGCATGCAATGGCGGCCACACGCAGCCCAAAGGGTGCACAGCGCTGCGCTGCATGCCCAAAAGGGCATGGCAGTAGCGCCGCGCCATGTGCCAGAAAAGGGTGTAGTGGCAACAACTGCGTGTAACCTAGAGGGTGTGCGTAGGGCACGGTGGTGGCACATGTGCATCCAAAAGGGCCCGCATAGCCCAGAAGGGCACATGCAGCATCGTGTCGTGCGCTTCCCCTTCTGGTCATGCGTGCGTGTGAGCGCGAGGGCTGCATGGAGGTAGAGGGGGGGAAGGTTTCCATACCTTTCCCTCTCAGCTCTTCTTCAAAGAATGAAGTAAAAAAAAGGGGGAAGGGGGGTTTTATAACCTCCCTTCCTTCTTTGCCTTTTCAAAGCGCGCATGCACAATTTTTTTATTATTATTATTTTTTTTAATTAATTAAATTTTTTTTATAAATTTTTTTTTATTTTTCAACCTTTTGACTTTAAAATTCTAACTTATTTAACCAAGTTTTCTTCTCCTGACTCCAGAACTATGAGTTTGGGAATCGAAAAAAAAGTAGGGGGTCCCCATTCCTAGTAAGGAATGGGGCGTGTGTTATGGAGACCACAAAAAATAGCCTTGAAAAAAGGAAGAAATGACCAAGCCATTTCTTCATCAGCAAACATTCTTCCACTATGTGTCAAACACCAATTGAACTTCGAACACCTCGAGCGTATCTCAGATGACCTTGCAATCCAAATTTTTGAAGTCAAAACTTTCAAACTTAGTGTGTGCATTGTGTATTCATTCCCTTTGATGTGTTAGGATGCCATCAATCAAATTCCTCTATCAACTCAAAACAATCTTCCACCCCTCCCAGCTCATTCATTCAAAATTTCCATGAAGGCTCTTTGTCAATCAATTGCTTGACCAAGTAAGAGAATCAGTTCGAGGGCTCTTGGCAGGATGTCACGTTCTTTTAATTTTTGGCCTTTTTCATAATTGCTCCATATCATTTAAAATGTTAATTTTGATGAAACAATACTTTTGACTGCAAGACACTTTGTTTTGTAACATATCTCTAGCCATTTTAGATCGGTAGAATCCTTCAAACTTAACACCGTCTCTTTTTTTTTTAAAAAAGAAATTTTGTATCCTGACTAGGGTTAGATTGTGTAGCCAGAACATCAGTGTCATTTCTTGGATTCAATCTCTTATTAACATCCCTTGCATTCCTCTTTTAGAACTTTTTTTAGGAAACTCTCACGCCAAACAATGATCTTAGCAACCTTTCGAGGAGACTCCTCCTGTTTGAACTAGTCAAAATTTGGATCATTTCTCGTCATCTTTGACTTGAAATTGAACAACACCTAACACAATCAAATTTTTAAATTTGCAAAGTGTTGAGAGCTTGTTGGTCTAGGCTTCTGATTTCTAGACTAAAAGTCCCCTAATTCCACAAGAGATGTATGTTGGTTGGTTGGTATAAAACACCCAATCGTCCAAATATTTTGATGAAGAAATACCTCCTCCTAAAATTGGGACCAAAGAGTGGTTGGTAAAATCTTGAGAAAAAAATCCCAAGTACACCTTACCCTCTAGGACTAACATAACTTTGAAAGAAAACACACGACTGAAAGCAAACACACAACTTAGGAAAAAAGAAACACACTTACAAAAGTAAACACTCTTGTAGAAATGAAAATTTAATCTACATGCGGAAATGAAACCTAACTAATTTTTTATTTTTTATTTTTTATTTTATTTTTTTATATTTTTATTTTTTGTCTTAGGCTTCAAAATAATGTTTCAAAAATTGCCCATTTACGGGCAAAGGTAGAAACTCCCCTTGTAAGGAACTTAGCCTAAATGTGTTTTCCTCGAGAATTTTTGCAATCTGATATGGGCCTGTCCACAAGTGTTGAAACTTGGTATGGCTTCCTAGCTTTTCTTTCTCCTTATCCCAAAGTAGGATGAGGTCTGAAATCCTAAAGGATTTTATCATGGCACTCTTGTCGAACCATCTCTTAACAACGGCTTGATGTTTAGCCATGTGCTCTAATGCAGTTGTTCATTTCTCATCCATTTCTAGAAGATTCATCAGTCAGATTTGTACTCTGTCAGTGTCATCAACATACCCACTCATGAATTTTAAAACAAGAATCTTGAGATTGAGCGAGAATACCGGTTCTTGCTTGTAGACAAGTAGATAGGGAGAACTTGTACCCAAGGCCTTTTTCACTCTGACCCGATCTGTCCACAAGGCATATTTCAATTGTGTATGCCAATCCCTAGGGTTCTCCTTCAGCAGTCCGTTTATCACAGTGATAAATTCTTGTTTGTAGACTCCACTACCCCATTTCCTTGCAGGTAGTAATTTGAGGAGAATCTGATGATGACTTTGTTTTCAAATGCCCATTGTGTTAAGAATGCAGATGCAAATGCAGATCCATTGTTGCATACAAGAGAAAATGGCATTCAAAATCTAGTAATAATATGTTCTTCCAAAAATTCTTTCACCACCTTAGCAGTGCAATTTTTGAAAGTCTCTGCCTTCATCCATCATGTGCAGTAATCTGTAGCTATAAGGATGAATGCGTGTCCAGTTGATGATGGTGGGTTTATTGGACCAATGAAATCCAATCCCCATTTTGTGAAAGGTTGCACCTTGTATACCGGTTGTAGTGGCATTATTGGGTGCCTCTCTTTGTTAGCACTAGTTTGGCATATATGATAGGAACGCACATGTTCAAAAGTATCCTTGAATATTAAGGGCCAAAAATAACCCAATCTTAAAATCATGTGAGTTGTTGCTTCTGCTGAACTGTGTCCTGTACCATACTTATCATGAAAATGTTCCAGGACATCCTTAGCTTCTTCACGTCCTAAGAATTTCAAATAAATCCCTTCGTAGTTCCTTTTATACAACTTTTTACCAAGTAACTTGTAAGACTCGCATTTCATCTTAAGTCCCCTATGTTGTGAACTGTTCATCCATTTGGGGCATTGATCTTGTAGGAGATAATAGACAATATCTTGGTACCACACATCTATCACCACACCTTGATTGATATCAACTTGTGATACAACCATCTTCTTTTGATCATCTCCATCAGTTTCATCATCAAATTTGAATTCCTTTTGATTTCCTTTCTAGTTGTCAGCGATCATTTTGGATAATCCTTGGCCTCTGACTAATTGCATAGGTTGAATCTCTAGATTGAATTCCTGAAGTATTGTCATCCACTTTCCTCTTCTTTCACCAAGTTCATTCTGCATCAAAAGTGTCTTTACTATTGGGTCAGGTACAATTACATACACCTTACTTCTGAGTATGTAGTGATGAAACTTCTTTACTACCTTAATTAATGCAAAGGACTGTTTATCAAGATTTGAATATTTCAACTCAGCGTTCTTTAGAGGACAACTCATGAAAGCAATGGGTCACTCATCTTCCTTCTCTCTTTTTTGCATCAAGATCCATGCACAAGAATGTTCAAAAGTAAAGGAATAGATCTTGAATAGTAACTCATAATCTTGACTTACAAAAACTAGGGCTATGGAAATGGCAACCTTAATATCTTGGAATGATTTCTTTATCTCTGGTACCCATTCTATTTTAGCCCCCTTTTTGAGTAAATCATTGAGGGGGCAGACTATCTCTCCAAAACCACTTATGAATTTGCGTACAAAGTTTATCTTTCCAAAGAAAGATTTCAATTCCTTCCGACTGTGAGGAGGTTCTAACTTCAAAATAGACTCAACTCTATCTAGATCGTTGGAAATTCCAACTTCAGAAATGACATGTCCCAGGAGCTTCCCTTTAGTAACACCAAATGAACATTTCTTGGGATTGAGCGATATGACGTACCTACAACATCTATTGAATACTTCCCTCAGATCAGCAATATGAGTACTTCAATCTTTTGAAAAGATAGTCAAGTCATCCATGTAGATGACTATACACATGTTTATCAATCCTTTGAAAGCTTCATCCATTGCTTGTTGAAATGTAGCTCCCACATTAATCAACCCTAAAGGCATCCTTCTATAGGAAAACATTCCCCACTTGGTTGTGAAAGCGGTCTTTAGCCTATCTTCTTCATCAATCATCACCAGGTTATATCCTAAGTAACCATCCAAGAATGACATCATCTTTGAACCATTAAAAATTTGCAACACCTCATCTAATGAGGGTAGAGGGTAGTTATCCTTCTGAAATGCTAAATTCAAGTTACAAAAGTCAACACAAAGGTGAATCTCTTCGATCTTCTTCTGTATAGGAACCAAATTTGCCACCCATGTGGAATGATGGATAGGAAATATGATCTTAGCATCCAAAAGTTTCTTAACTTCTTTCATAATTAGTGGTTCGATTATTGGATTTATTGGTCATTGTCTTTGTCAGAAAGGTTTAGCATCTGGTTTCAACGGGATGTCATGTGTGATAATCTCAAGATCATAAGTCTTTAACTCTTCATAGCTCCAAGCTATAACATCTTAATACTTGGTGATAAATTTGAGCATGTCATCCCTTTCCTTTTGATTGCATGCTTTTCCTATTTGCACCATTTTTGGTTCTTCATTAGTACCCAGATTGTACGAGTCACATTCTTTGATTCATTTCTCTTGAGTTTCCCTTCTATTGAGTGTTGATTCGTCACGATTGAAGATGCATTCAAGTTCAACCATCCCTTTTGGAATGCTATTGGTTTTCAAATTAAGGATTCCATCATCATCCTCAAGCTCATCATCTTCAAGCTTGTCTTTAGGTGTATCATCAATCTCTTGTCCTTGAAAATGGCGACTGCACATAATAAACTCGAGAATATGTTGATCATCTTGAAAGACCTGAAAGTTTGTGATATTGTCAAGAATGGCTAGAATGACAACTAATTCAACTAAGAATCTTTTCAACTATTTTCTTTCTACTGGTTGCAAAGTGCTGGCTAAAATAGCAAGGGCGTCTGCTACCACATTCTTTCTTCTTGGAATGGATTTGATGTTCAGAGCTTCAAATTCATCCATTATATCCCATACCCTTTTCCTGGAAGTGATTAATCTTTTGTCGTTGCATGAGTATATGGATTTTACTTGTCTAATCACCAGTTGAGAATCTCCTTTGATTATAAGATCAGTGGCTCCTTTTTCCAATGCAAAGAGAAGTCCTCGAATCAAAGCTTCGTATTCTGCACCATTATTAGTACATCTAAACTGTAATCGATATGTGGCATAGAAAGACCTACCTTTTGGGTTGATTAGTTCAATACCTACACCTGCTCCTGATTTGCATCTGGAACCATCGAAGCGAAGTATCCAAACTGCATTTTCTTTGGGTTTTTTGACTTTGTGTTTAATCATCCTTAACTTTTCTTTTACTTGAGTCTTGAACGACTGTTTCTTGGGAACCCATTGTAACTTTTCTCATGGAGGGCTTGATGAATCACCTTCATATCCTATAGATAGAGGAAGAGTTTTTTTTTCTTGCTTCTCCTGAATTTCCCCTATTAGCTCACTAATTTGTTCAACTTTAGGTTCAGGATGAATGACTACTGAAATCCATCCTTTACCTTTGACATATCGTCTTCTTCTCTGAACTTTAATCATCCCGGGAGGAGGAGAAGATAAACCTCCACCATCTGAAGAGGTATCACTGTATGATACATTTAGATCTTCACTTTCCTCTTTAGTTTGTTCAATAAGGTTGGATGAAATTACTAAATCTTGACTTTCAATAATTTCATCACTTGAGGTCTTTGTACTCTTTTTTTCCATCATTTGTGTCAAAACCTTTGCTACTGCTTCTTGGCATACTAAACATTCAAACTCTGAATGACTAACTTTGTACAACCAAAAAAATCCTGGAAGGAGGAGGATACTAGGGTTAGCTTCCTCTCCTAAACAATGTAGATTAGTCACCATATTTTCTATGAATTGTGTCATGGTCTCACTTTTGGGTACCAACACCTTAGGTTCTTCATTTTGATCTTGAGATGTCTTGTTTGGAACCACGTTCAATACCATCACTTTGTATGAACCCAAGTCCGATTGTAAGAATGCTACCTCATTTGGGGCATTGTAATCTGTGATCATTATTTTTAGTTAGGGCTCAGCATCTATCTTGATTTGATTGTTCAAACATTTCCATGGCAACCATAATTGAGTGAAATTTGTAGAGAACCATCCTCTGAGACATTTTGTCCATTCTTTGCTCAAGAGTAATCTATATGTTTTCAGGATGTCAACCACATGTATGTCAACAATATCCTAGATCTGAGGATCAACTGTTAGGTGTATCCGCACATCTTTCAATACTCCAATGACTTTTACCTCTGTTTTATCCAACTGTACTACCACTTGATTAGAAGGTTGAGGATTAACTCCTAGCCTTTGATCTATTGATAATTGCATCACATTACACAAAGCTTCTAAATCAATAAGACAATTGTGAAGATTCTTTCCATATATCCTTATGCTTAGCAAAAATGGGGGTACCTCAACTTTGTCCTTGAACATAGTGGCCATTGCTTCTACAACATTTACTTGTTGTGGTGCCATCTTTTGAGGGACATTATTCATATTATGGGAAACCTTTGTATTATCCAGTTTCTTCATGAGTGCTTCTCTTTGTTGTGCTTCATGGGAAATCTTTTGACTTTAAAATTCTAACTTATTTAACCGATTTTTCTTCTCTCGACTCTCGAACTATGAGTCTGAGAGTCGAAAAAAAAGTAGGGGTTCCCCATTCCTAGTAAGGAATGGGGCATGTGTTGTGGAGACCACAACAAGGCCGATGATTTTAAGGTTACATTACTTACTAAGAATACAAGTATTGAGTAATAGGGAAAGGCTATAATTTTGTTTCCACAATTCACTTGTATGCCTATGTCTTAGACTAAAGTAAAGATAGTAGAAGTTAAGGGAAAAGAGTCAACAAAAGAGGATAAGATGCCAAAATATTTTTAAAAAATGCATAGGCTCTTATATAGTTTCCAAGTGAAAATCCATCAGAACCATTGATTGGAACACTTAAATAGAAGGTGCCACCTATTTAAGAGAGGTAGCAATAGATATCTAGATCTATTGAGAAGGGTAAACAATTGAAAATATCACTACCTAGTGATACAACCCCACAATCTCATATTATGACTCAATCAAATGAGATGGAAGAAGGGTCAATAAGTCTAGATGAGGTAATTACTTTGCCCATGTATGACTTGAACAACTTGACATTGGAAAAAATGTAGGAATCGCAAACTTTGTTGAGCTGCAAGTCAAAGAAAGAACTAAGGAGAGAGCACAAAAAGAAAGAAGTATTACATATTTTTAAAGACATTTTTTGGATGTATTTGGAATAACCAAATTGAATAATTAGCATCAAATTTTGAATCAATTAGCGTATATAGTTGATAAGATTCAATCTAAAGACATAGAGATCAATGATAAATTGATACGACTGTTTGAGAGAAGATTTGAGCTCAAATATTTGGAGAAAGTCTCTCATGAACTTTTAAATAGACAAGTAGATATTTTGAATTTAGTTACATGGTTAGAGTAAATTTTGAAGATTACTCATCTATTAAATATGAAGCTTTGTGATGTTGAATTCTTCACATTGGAGAATCAATGATCTATTGATTTAATGCATGCTAAAATGAGGGCTTGTACTACTTTATTGGGAAAGAATACAAGTTCAAGCTCACCCTCATATAAAAAATTAACATTTGGTTCATAGAGGTTAGCCAATCTCATAGCTCAAGATAGTGACATGAGGAATAAACTGATACTAATGCATATTTTGTTACGATGGCATCTGGAGATTATTCAGAGAGAAGTGTCTATAGCACAGAGTATTTTGAAGAAACTTGCTAATTTCTTAACTATAGAAAGTCTAATTGATCTAGCTGTCAAGCTAGAAATTCAATTCCAAGTTTTGGAGAAAGTAAAGGAGAAATGGAGTAAAGGCTATGCAGAAATTTTTGCAAGCCATAAACAATTTTTTGATAAGCATAAGTTAACCCTAGAAAACCACACTCCATAAGTGAAAAAAACAAGGGGAAAAATGAGAAAGTAAGAATACAAGGGGAAATTCAGATATGTCATAGATTTATTAAATGAAACATGATCAAAAAATCCATACTACAAATCCAAATTTTAGTCTCAGGAGGAGTCTTATTGCATGGCATGATTATTCATGACAATGTGTGTTTGTCACTAATGTCAAAGGGGGAGATTGTTGATCTCTTTGCAAAATTCCTATTAGTGTCTAAACACTTACTTGTTTACTAGGCAAGGTCGAATGGTCATCACTAGGACTGAGGCATCTAGTATTGGCCGAGTACATAAGGACTTGTTTATCTTACATATCATGTTGAGCAAATCAAAGATTGTCAAGCATCCCAATTCAAATTGAATGCATATAGAAGCCAAACTTACGCAGTTGAGACTGAGTAAATTGTAAGATAGATTTGTTCGAGTGAATAGAATAGATCAAGTGTGTAGAAGTCTAGTGACAATATGAATGTTTGTTATGACTGAGCTTTAGAATATTTAAATGTTGAGCAAACCAGTTTTCTCATACAAGTTTGTAATTGCACAAACATCTATGTAAACCATTTTTCACCAACTACTATACAATATTTAATGATAGTAGAGATAGTAAAGATGGATTTTATGTTTTATTATAGAATATAACACTCTTGAGGCTAACAGATCAACCAAGCAAAAAATTGGAAGTGAAATGGCAAAAGGGATGAATTGTGAATTGTTGATTATGATCCAAAACTTTTGGAGATTATCTATTTAAGGAGGGTTCTAACCCTAGGATCATTATTATGAAGAATAGATTGAATTATGAAGGATGGATTATGAGAGAAGTAATGAATGGGTGAATTTTCAAGTGAAGGAGAAAACAAGAACATAATAGGGGAAGAAAGGCTAAGTCTAAAGGATATCTGATAGAGAAATCCAAGAAGTGAAGGACTAGATGGAGATATCAGATTAAGAGATTAGATTAAGTCATTTAATAGAGGAGATCCAAAATCATCTTTTAGAGAAAATTGAGGTTCAGGTACTGAATCAATTCTAATAGATTGAGTTATGAAAAATTTCTTAACAAAGTGATCTTAACATGTTTATT
This sequence comes from Cupressus sempervirens, assembly GCA_028749045.1. Classification (NCBI taxonomy): domain Eukaryota; kingdom Viridiplantae; phylum Streptophyta; class Pinopsida; order Cupressales; family Cupressaceae; genus Cupressus; species Cupressus sempervirens. Next base: position 345,699,977 of record CM053784.1, read on the forward strand.
TCTAAATCTCTTAAAAGAGTCCCTGCTTGATTGGAAGTTTAAAATCATTTAATAGGGTAAGACCTAATAGTCTTAAATATTTTAATAGATCGAACCCCTCACAGGGTAGATAATTCATTATGATCAACAATGTAGCACTAACAGGTTAACTTTATTGTTGCACCAATGAAGATCTGTGGGTTTCATCCCCCCCGCCCGCCCCCCCACCCCCGCCCCCCCCTAGTTTTACCTTCAAATTGAAGTTTTTCCTAGTAACTAAATCATTTTTATTATGTTTTGAAACTTTTCATGGATGTTATGTTTTAATATTAATTTCAGCATTATAGTTTTGATGTTAGATCTAAGATATGAGATGAATTAGGTGTGAAATTAGTAATTTGTTTTTGCAAGTAAAAGTTTAACATCCTGATTCACCCCCCTCTTAGTATCTTGTTTCCCATTAAATCCTTCCAAAATTTACCACTTATTTTATTTAGCCACAAAACTATGCAATAGTTTCTCCTTCCTTAATTCTTGTGTCATAAAACTTCCATGAATATTTTTCTTTAGCCCTTAACACATTTTTGTCTCCTCCACGAATTTGTGATAACTTATCCCATATTTTCTTTGTAGTATTACAATCCTTTAGACATAAAACTCATCATAACTTAGGGAAGATTCCAAATATATCATTATTTGATTGTGCTCTCACTTCTCTTTGATTTTATCAATTTTCATGGGTTTAGGAACTTCAACGTATTCATTATCCAAGTAGTATAGTGTGAAATCTCCATTTCCAAATAGATTCAATCTCATCAAATTTTACCATGTTGGGATGTTCTCTTTGTTTATCTTTGGTACCTCTCTCTTGTACATCTTGATATTTAGCTTAAGTCTCTTCAAACTTTCCTTACATGAACCAACTACTCTAATACCAATCATTAGGTTGATTAGAATGTAGAGGGCGTTGAATCGATTATCCTCAGTTCTAGATGTACCAGTTGAAATTTTAACAGCTCATTTAAACTTATAAATCAACTTAGCTAATATAGAAACTCATCAATAGTTTAACTTACTCATCTCATCGCTATCTCTTGGCTTAGTACATGTCGAATAACATAAACATATAATTGTAAATAGTATGAAACATGAAAATAAAATTCACACATGTATGAAAACAATATTTAATGTAGAAATTGAATTTGGAGAAAACCTCCAAGTAACATGCTACAACTTTTTACTCTTCTAAAATGAGCTCTGTTAAGAGTCATCCATGTTAAAGGTTACAGAATACACTATTAGGTGTGACCTTGTTAAAGGATTTAATCACCCTATTAGGACTGGCTTTGTTAGTCACTTTAGAAAATCCCATTAGAATGTCACCTTGATTAAAGGGTTTACAATATTATTATTAGGTCAACCTTAATTAAAAGAAATAAACTATCACAATGGTTAGAAAGTAATAGCTAGGTTGATCTAATAAAATCTAACTCACTTTGTTTGTTCAAATCATTCCTAGTTCAGTGATTGGACTTCATCACATTTTCCATCTCTGGTCTTCTTAAAATCCTTCAATAAATCTTTCTATACTAACTTCTCACTTTTCCTCTCCAACTCTTTTCTTCACTTCTTCTCTACAAATTCACTAGTCCAACAACCAACAACCCTACATAAAACATCTTGTGTGACTTCTTAACTACATGGATTCTGTCTTTTGCCACTTAAACATAATTGTAGATCTTAGGGTTTAATCATATTCATTGAATTGGTCCATCATTTTTCCTTCTACTCCTTTCTTGAAACTTCTCATTACATTGTCACCTTAGATCACTTAACAAACTTAGTGTTACAAGGTAGAGTTGTCATTGCACCAAAAGATTGACCTATTAATGCCCGATACAACCACTAGACTTATATAACATAGAAGATGGTTAATCCATGTCACAAATCTCAAAGGGGAAGGCTAGTGATTAGTCCAACAATTCCCCCCTCAACGTTACCTGAGGAGATTCAACCCTATGACCAAGCTCTGACACCACTTGTTACAAGCTAGAGTTGTCATTGCACCAAAAGATCAACATATTAATGCTTGATACAACCACTAGACTTATATAACATAGGATATGGTTAAGCCATGTTGTGAATCCCAAAGCGGAAGGCTAGTGGTTAGTACAACACTTAATTCATGCATTAAATATGCCAACTCATTAATCCTTATCATTTATTTATTTTGACTCTTCCATAAATTCAATTTTACTAGTCTCATATATTGATTCTTTCACAAACACTTAGAATGTTGATACTCAATCATCACTATGTTCTTCAACTTAGTCATCACTAGGTGGCTCAGTCTCTAGTGATATGTCTCACTTGGCTACATTCACTCACTCATTCTTCATTGCACTCTGTTGCTACTATAGTTTTTATTCATCTTTCTTACCCATTACCAACACTCCACCCATACTATTTTATTGGCTATTACTTAAGTTCCTTAATCTCCTGCTTCAACTTCTTTATTGTGTAGTAAATTGCCACTCATTCAAGCATAGTTTTTAACTCAACTTCTTGATTTTATCAATCATCTCTTCCATACTTTAACTCACATTTCTTCTTCACTTAATGTAATGATTAAACAACACATTATCTTGTCAAATACTAATTGACATACTTACTCCTCTTTACCCAACAAATTTACTAGTTCATCTTGTTATCTCTCTTTTCAAATACTCTTCTTCAATCAACTCATATGACACTCTAAAATGTTAGCAGATGTCTTACTAGTAAGGTTTGACATCAATGACAATATATTAATTGTTCCAATTGTAGTTTCCAATATGAAGAGGGTCATCTTGTCTTAAAAGTCCTAAGACACTTAGAAATCCTTTACAAGAACCATTGACCATCACTGAGAATTTAGGTGTCATGAAAAGCTCTTTTATCATATTAAGAAAACTTGAATCTAAAACCCACTTTCAGGAAGACTTCCAAAAGAAAATCCCAAGAAACCAAATCATAGGAATTGGAAATATCCATCTTAAGAATCATACATTGTTTGCTTCTTTTCTCTATAGAGTGAAGGACTTCACAAATAGTTATAATAGCATCTATTATTTGTCTTCCAAGGACAAACCCATTTTGATGAGGATGGATAATATGATACAAAAAATGATTAATTCTAGTAAACAATGATTTGAAAAAATAAATTATAAATTATATTATAGAAGATAATTGCCCTAAAATCCTTTATTATATTATCTCCAAAAACTTTGGGAATAAGAACAATACAGGTTTTGTTTAGCTCTTTTAGAAATGCACTAGAAGAGGCAAACTTTCTAGCTTCCAAGAAAACATAATTACCCACTATTTCCCAAAATGCCAAAAAAAAAAACAAACAGAAACCATCACAACCTTGCAATTTTTTCAGACTAAGGGTGAAAGTACTAGCCTTCACCTCTTGCATAGTAACATTTTTTTCTAATTTAGAGATGTCATTGGGGGAGATGCAAGTAGGGACATGGTCTAGTAGGGAAATCCTCTTCTCAACCAAAAGAAGATTCAAAGAAGGAGGTTCGGTCAACAATTCATTGATGTAGTTGATAACCTCAAAATCAATGTCCACTTTATCACTAAGGGTACAATTATCTATGATTAATTCCTTACTTGTATTCCTCTTCCTATGTTCTAGAGTATATTGGTTAAAAAAGAAAGTGTTTCTAGCACCTTCCATAATCCACTGAACCCTAGAACTTTTCTTCTAGTAAGTCTCTTCTTTAATGATTATGTTATGAAACATTCACGACATAATCTTTTCCTCCTTATATTTGTTAATATCTTAACCTAGAGTCTTTATTTCCTTCTACTTTATTTGTAATTTATCCTTGATATCAACCTTTTGTTTAAAAATGTTTCCAAAGGATAATTTGTTCTATTTTTTTATGTTCCCTTTAACAAAATTTAATTTTCTTTCCAACCTAAACATATTTGTGCCAATAAATTTAGTTTTATACCATTCCTTGAGACTAGAACAAAAATCTAGGTTATGAGTCCACATAGCACTTAAAAGAAATAGGAACTTATCAAAGTGATCTATGGGATCCCAATTGGGATGATGATCAAATTCGTATCTAATAACAAGGGAAACATCACATTCATTTGAAATATTCCAATTGTTAGATAAAAAGAACCTATCCAATTTGACTTGGATGAAGTCGTCGCCAGATCTCATATTAGACCAAGTGAAAGAACCCCCCAAAATTTCAAGGTTCACAAGCTTACCATCCTCTATAAAATTATGGAGGTCGAGCATAGAAATTTAAAAAAATCCATGGTTCCACCTTTCTTCTTAGAAGAGAAAATAGGGGTGTTGTAATCCACCTAATCATGCAATTATCCATAGTAAACTTATTTTTATCTTTAATCACTTATGACCATAAATATTTCCAAGCCCCCATAGTATTAGGAGCATACACATTGGTTAGGATCCAATTAAGATAATGATAGGAATGATAGAAAACCACATGCTGAGAATTTTTACCTTGGTGTAACACTTAGCTAGAAAGGAAACTAGGTTTACATAGAATGGCCAAACCTACCAAAGGGCCATCATAGTTCATTGCAATAAAATTAGTGAAAGGCCAAATATATCTTTTGGCAACCAAGAAAGCATCCAAGGACATCTTAGCTTCTTAAAGAAAAACTATATCAAGATTCATTTATTTGATTAAAAAATTTACTAACATGTGCTTTGGCATGTTGTTAAGACCTCTATACTCCAAGAGAAAATAATCATTGACATGAGAAATTTGAGAAAATTTTCTCAAGAGTGCTTTGGCTTAAATTAGCACCCTCTATGGTTGTGGTTCTTTGACACGTATCTCATCTAAAGCACCTATCAATTCTCTAATAAGCACCAAATCTACCATCTTTGAGGTTTAATAAAAGAGGACAAGGGAGGGGATATAGGGGGTGCAGTAGATAGAGGGGGACAAAGCACCTAAGGGATCACTGCCAAGACCGGTAGTACGAGGGGGAAGGAGGAGAATTTTAAAGTGAACTAGGGAAAGGAGAGGGCCAATGTTGAGGGAGGGGGAGGGGGAGGGGGAGAGGGAGAGGGAGAGAGAAAAGAAGAAAGGGATGAAAGTAGAGGAACTGGTGAGACAGAACTCGACAAGGGAGGGAAGTCCACCAAGGGAGAGAGGGGGAGGCCAACCTAAGGAATCAAGGAAGAAAGAGGATCTAAGAAGACAATAGAAGGAGAACCAAAGAAAAGTACAAGCTCAAGCCAAACCTCAAGGGAGGCCAAAGGGGTAAGAGTACTTAGAGTACTAGACCTCAACATGCCTTTATCAACAGACAACAAAGGAGTTATTTAGTGTGTATAGGGAACTTAGAGAAAAGATTACCTACAAAAGAACAAAACTAGAAGAAAGTAGTGTATTTCTCATATTCCAATGGCTAAGAGATCATTCCACATCTTGATCTAATCTCTACCCAGATTGGAATAATCGTACTTGGGACAACTAAAATATAGAACCTAACATAGACAAAATAAGGACGTGCAAGTGACAACATCAACTCCCAAGAATTTTCCTAAAGAGTTTCTAATACCTTTGAAAGAACCTGTTTGTCCTAGAACTTGAGAGGAAACTCTAAGAGACTAACCCAAGGGGAGACTGTGCACCTGATAGGTTCTTAATAGGGTCAAGGCTAGTTATCCATTTACAAAGCAATAGAGGGAGTTTTCCCAAAAACCAAGGGCCCACGGTAACAACTTTCAAGAAGTCCTCCTTCAAAGAAAAACAAAGGTAGAAGAAACCCTTCGAGAGGGCTAACACCACCATGAAGCCTTTTAGGTGCATGGAGGACAAGCCCACTTTTGGACAAAGACAATATCCAACTTTTTACCCCAAATTTTCCAATTGGGGACAGGGCCATCATTGCCAGATTCTGGTCTAGAGAGTTGTCATTTATTTGAGTACAAGTATTATCCACACCTTTAACCATAAAGAAGACTCCCTTTTCCACCTTAAGGACCTTTCCAAATAAAGCTTTCCAATTACCTTTGGACGCTGACAAAACATGTGTAAGGGGCCCATAGGAGTAGGAACCAAAGGACCCACAACATTCTCCAATCTGACAATCTTGGAAAACAAAATAGCGAAGACTATACCAAATGACATTTTTTTTTCTTTATGGAGGATTCAAACCTCCAAGGCAGCCCAACAGAGGCACGAAGCTTGAGAGCTACCACTCAGTGAAAGCCACTACAAAAACATTTTAGCAACCCAATACAAGTATACAAATTTGAATACTCACCCTATTGAAAACCCCTAACATCCTTCTACAAAAGGTCCTCCTTGATCTCCTCTATGCTCACAACGCCTCTTGCACTTTGTTGCCATGAAAAATTTCTAAACCTCCATTATTCCATTGAAAAGTTGCAGAGAATATTCTTAACTTTTTCAATTCCTATTTCTTGCAGCATTTTATGTATCTCCAGAGTTCTTGTTTAGTAAACTACATATATAGTTTTTTTTTTTTTTAAGAATTAAAAGGAAATGCAATATTTCAAAAAGTTACTCCAATCCATCCATATTTAAACTAAAGCTAGAATTAGATATACAAATACGAATTGTATACAAAATGATTTGTAAACGTAGTCAAATAATCTTGTAAATCAATCATGTATATTCAAACGACAGTAGCTGAATGTTTCCTCAATATCAAGATATTTAAACGATGTTTCATAACAGGATATTAAGGTTATGGCAATTTTAAGATAGTATTCCAGGACGCCATAACATCCCCTCTGTGGGAATAAACCTTTTACCACATGCGAATACCCTTTTGTGGCATGACTATAAGAAGACTGATCAAGTGCGAACAAATTATTCCACGAAATCCCCGTTGCCCTCCGAAAAGAATCATATATACATGAGCGACAGTTCACAAAAGCTCTGAATATATACTTTCTACTTGTAAAACCATTTTACCTTTTCAATATTATTCTTGATGCATTTTTGTTATGATACCCTACAACTACGAGGTTCAAAGATGCTGCGCCAAAAGAATAAGTTGCACGAGGAAAAAGGCGAGATGCAGATAATAATGTGACAAAACAAGCATCAATTATTCCTTATCCTGTGACTCGCAATTTTCTTTGAAAGGACCATTTCAGCAAAGTTTACAGCATTAAACTATCAAGTAAATTAATAGAAGTAGAGCTCCCCGTCCATATTCCTTCTAAAGATTCATGTCAGTATGTTAAAATATTTAGTCTTCGTGGTATGAACGAAAGCATTACCAAGGCATATAGGTTTATTTCTCACTTTTTTTTGGTCTTTTGATATATTTTTATTTGTTAAATTGCATTGCAATAATTAGCATGTCGTAGGCAAGAGTCTAGAACACAACGGTAAATTGTGAGCTTCTTATCGAAGAACTATTGCATTCAAATCTGACTGTGCTTAATAAAATAATACATAATAATTAATCTTGACTTTAACCTCTTACCAATCAAAAAAAAAAAAAAAATTAAATAGCATTTTGTAGTCTAAGTACAAAGCTTGAGGCACCAAGGATAGAAAATCTCTCTCCAAAACAGGATGTGGTGCTTTCTATATTTTGCTTCACATAAAAATTTATCTCTACAATTTTCATTATAATTAAGACAATTTCAAAATATATTGGAATGCTCACACCACCATAATAAAAGGATTTTAAAATAAAATTACGCCATTTTAAGGTATTGTAATTTAAGAGTTGAAAGTATCACTAGGAATCATATTTAGGTGTAAAATGGATTTATAGGAAATGTGCTAAAAAAATGTTTTATTTTTGTATAGAATGGTATAGTTGTTGTGCAATTATTGATATTAATTAGTATTACTATTGAGGGAAAAAATGTGTAACAAAGTAGATAAGTGATGGTTTGAAATTAAATATGAAGTTACTTAAGATATTCAAATGTGGCTAAAATAAAACTTTTGAATCTTTTGATGTTAATAGAATATTTATACTAAAGTATTTCTCGAGTTCTTTTTTTCAACGTCAATATTTCAATCAAATCATACCCCACGATCCATTATCGGAAAGATAGAGTTGAAGGATGCTTGAATTTAAAAAAAAGATAAGTTCAAGACTCAACAAATACTAAGAAGATGAGAGAAAGGATGGGGTGCACAAAAACTAAGAAAGGAAAATGGAAATTGATTCAAATTGAACTAAGAAAAATGAATCATGGAGTATGATCCAAAATGTTGATGTTAAAAAATATATAAACAAATTGATTCTAGAAGTATCATAGCATGATCATCAATTGTTAAAATATATTATCTTTGAAGTATTTATAGTTTCATTTTTAAAAACATGTCACTTACATCATGCCTTGTATATGTTCTCATTATATGAATTTACATGTAATTTTAGTACTTGAAATGTGTTGTTTGAATTCAACTTTGTCATTTAAGATTTTGGGTAAATCTTAAATGCATTAGAAAGGAGAAATATTATGTTTAATATATGATAAAGATATCATATATGGCTGAGGATGTGATAAAAATGAATATTATTTGTGTGCTCTAACAAATGCAATAAAAGTCATTCTAAATTGACATTTATAGATCATGTTGATGATCAAGAAGCATACCTATATTTTTTTTAACAAAAATTGCATATTATATAGATATTATATATTTTTTAAGATTTTATAAAAGATATGTAATTTATAGACAATAACCAAAGATCATTATATATCATATAGATATTATATATTATTTAAGATTTTTTAAAAATATTTTTTGGATATGTACTATAAAATTTATAATTTAGAAGTGTGACTTTGTGTGTTCAATTTTCTTATTTTCTTATTTTTATTTTAAATTAAAAATCTAATTTTGATATAGATGATGTCCAATCCCTTTGATCAAGATATAAATTAATTATTTTATAGATATAATTGGGTATCTATTGTACATTTCTATACATCTCACACATAATAACAATGTTGGTCGAAAATAGAAGTTAGAAGAAGCCATATCACTTGAAACCATTACAAATGTAGATCACAAAAGATGGAACAAGTTTATTAAAGTGAATAATTTTAATCTCCATCATCTACATTGAGTTGAAGAATAATATTGTAGATCATTTTTTAATTTATCTTGGGTAGTTTTTTTTTTTTTTTTTTTTTGCATATGCTAGTGTTGTGTATCTTCATACTTTGACATCTAGCATTATTTTGTTGCATTTACTATGTATGAATTAACACTATGGCATTTAATATTTTGTATAACTTAATAGGGGTCCATATAAAATTTACATATTAAATATTATGTGTGTAATTCATTTACCTATGTTTTCACATCTATCATTGCATAATAAGGTGCAAAGTTTTTATTTAATTGCATAAGTTAATGAATGATAGAATTTGTATAATGTATGAGGCATTGGAGATTACTCTATTTATTCAATTTATTAATAAAACATAACTAAAAGAAGAAAAATAACTTGAGGGTTGTTTACTTTAACCTTTAAATATAAGCTTTGGTTAATTTCCAAAGGAAATATAAGTCAAATGAAATAAATCTAAAAAATTTACTTAGTACAAAAAAAATAAAACTAAATATGTAAATTTCAACCTTCTAAATGTATTTGTTCTATGAATATGTTATATACAACTACTACATGAGACTAAATACAATTCTTAATTATAAAAAAAGTGAAGTTTTTTCAGATCCACATATGAAAAAAAATGATGCATAATATCACATCAAAATAAGTGAAATGGTGCGTAGTAATCATACTGGATGAATCAAACTATTATTTTACTTGATCAATAAACTATCACCAAAACAAATGTATGAATTTCTTATCATAATGTATACAAGAAATATAGAGATAATTAAATTTGGCTATCATGTAAATTGGCATCTTTGAGAAAGAGAGATAAAGATTTATCAAAATATAAATAAGAGTAAAATGGAAGAGGGTATCAAGCCAAGAAAAGGGGTAGTCCTTCAAGTGCCATAGCTATTTAACCTTGGTTTCCCTAACAATTTTCTCTAAGTCTTAAGAGATATCTAAGATAATTTTTCCCCACAAGATATCGAATGTCTTCGAATCTCATTTAAACATATAATTAGCAGCCCTCTTTCATTGAAGAGTACATACCAAAATTATATTGACTCCAATTAGTCTCCCATAAAAAGGATCCATTTACCCACAATACTTGCATGTCAACTAAAAACCTCAACTCGCCATGAGTCATCATAATCAACATATCAATCACAACTTGTGAATAAGACTCGTGTATAATATGTTTCAATTTCCAAGAGCACAACATCTCTCAAGAGATAAATGAGCAACCAAAAAATCAATATAATTATAATTATCTACACCCCTATACACAAAGAAGAGAAAAATAAAATCTTCAATGTTATCCTCGCTAACTCCTCCAACTACAACATAGCTATACTTCCCTTTAGTTGACCCATATGTGTTACCCTTTAAGATCTCCAAGAAGTGGGGAATCTACTTACCATCACATTGGGCCCTTCTTTTTACAAGTCTACTCTTACCTCATTTCCTTTGATGAATGTAAACTCTAAATTTCTCACTAAAAATCATTAATTTTGAGTATACTAGAAATATTCAAGATCAATGTCACTACAGAGATCAAACATAGCTATTCAAGTTACATGCATCAAACTAGTAACTCTCAACGATAGGTAATTTTCCCACTTCCTCTTACCATGCTTATATATTGTATTTTATTTTGATAACCACATTTTCTAGATAATAAATCATGGACCAACCATACATTCCACCTAGATGAAAGAACTCTTAGTCAGAGGATGACCAAGACTTCTCCAAAAATTAATCAAAGTATTACCATGAACAATACCATGATTCCAAAATCCCCATAACTAATGCCATTATATTGAATGAACTAAAACTCACAAATATATATTATAATTTCTCTCCTCATTTGTAAGAAAAAAGGCACAAAAAGAAGGCCCCTATAATCCTCTCTTGTAAAGGTTTTCACATGTGAGACATCTTATCTAAGCCATAAACCACAAGAAGTCACATTTAAGACAACTTGGAAAACTTTTCCAAACCTATTTCCACAAAGGCATATACACTTCATTGAAGGTCATTTTACCTTTTAACTCTTGGTAACCAGAAGCCACTACAAACTTTTGCTTTGGTTTAGGATCCCAAGCAAGAATTTTGTCATATCGCCATTTTAATAATATTTCAATTATAACTAAATATACTAAAATATTAAATAAATAATGATTAATAATAATGTTAAATTAATGAACAACTATATTATATATATATATGAATGGAAAAAAAAAAGTGAAAAGGTCTATCACTTTTCGGTAGGCAAAATTTTCATAATGCATTACCCCTCCAACCCATTCAACTCCTTGGGGTGATCTGGCTACTCCTTGAAATCTTGGGGTTAAAAATGGCACTATTAGGGCTTTTATTCCTACAATGAACTCATTTTCTACTTTGAAGAGGGATTGTTCTGCTTCAATGAAGGGTCCAGGGGTCAATGATAAATCTATGGCTAAATGCAAGGAATCTACTATTATGAATCATCATCCTTCTCAATGAAGAATAATTGACAAAAATCCTAGTGGTTTCCAAAGTTCTACTCCAAATGAAATGCCTCCTCTAAATTTGGGGATATCCAAAAATAATAACCTATGGGTGGTATCGACTTGAAACCCTAACCCACTTTCTAGAAATCACTTGCATCAATATTTTAAGTAGGTGACCACCCCCTAGTGTCAAATGTTCCTCTTAAAATAAAGAATAAATTCAAATCCTATTTATCAACAATAAAATTCAAAAAAATTGTGGCAATAATCAAAATCCCATGGTCTATTTGCCAAATGGAGTAGATCGAGTCCATTGTTGACAAAGTTCTTTGTTTGAATTATAGCAATGTTTAGAGAATAGGTAAGTATTTATAACTTGCTTAATACTATGTTTTTTATCAACTATAAAACTAAGGAACTTATAGATAAAATGTTTAATGATGTCTCATTCTTTTTGGTTGGACAACATGTAAAACTCATTGAGTCGGAGCCTAATTTTAATGTTCAAATTTTAAATAATCATAAAATTATGAAATGGGTTACTTTCAAAAATCTTCCTATAGAGCTCCTCCAATAGAACATTTTGTGACAAATCAATGATTCTCTAGGGGGATTTGGAGGCAAAGAAGAAAACTTATTAAATTCTATTAATGTCAAAATTCTAGTTAACCTCAATATTAATGAATCTTCTCTAGAATTCCCCAAAATTATCACAAATCATTCTATATATTATCTCAATCTAGAGATTTTCATTGGAACCTATGATGGTAACCTATTGTGGATACCAACTAGCTCTAATAATTATTTAACTAAAGGTATTTTCTATAGGATTAATCTGTATTAGGAATGTTGGATAAAGATTAGTCGATCCTCTCCAAGGGTGAGCTCCCTAGCAACCCCTACTCTCGACAATAATGATAACTTTGGGGATGCCCTAAACAAGATCTTTTCATCTTCCTCCCATCCTCCTTCAAATGAGGGAAATAATATAAAATTTTCTATTTCTCTCAACCCTTTGGGCGGAGGATTTTCTATTATGAGAGAAAAGAATATTTATAGTAAAGGTGGATGTATTCTCTATTCTATGGTTGTTGGAAAACACAAAGAGGTCCTTAACCATGATAAGAACCCAATAACAACTCATATTTCCATGGATAATCCTAGAAAAACTCCTTCTCGACCCTTCAATGTGGAGGAGCATAATCGTATTACCCTAATGGGAGGATCTCCTAGAATCCCTTCCAAAGAAAGGTCCCCCCCCCCCCCCCCTCTAATAGTAGAGGCTCCTCTCATGAAAGGTTGAGTAGTGAAGATAAAGAAGCCCTCAATGAGAATATGATAGAGGATCTTATTAACACTATTATAGAAGATGTGGTTAACACTATTATAGAAGATGTGATTAAGGATGGTTTGGATCTTCACAAGAAGATTCTCATTGATTAACTACATTCCCTAGGTGGGGAAGGCTACACTATGGATAACCTTTAAGAAGATCTTTTAGAATTGGAGGAATTAGAAAAAACTAGAGGCATTGAACAATCAGATCTCCTCTAACATCTTCTAGCCTAGACAAAGCCACCAAAAAAAGAGGGAGGAGATCCTTGAAAAAACTAACATCTCAGGCTATTGAAGCTAAAGAACAGAAAAAAAATTAATCGATCTCTTTGAAGCAAGGAAGGGGAAGAATCTTCCCAATGGGAAATGTTGGTTCTCTCCTAGATTGTTAGGGGCCTCAATGCTCCTAAAAAAACACCTTCTAAAGTGTTGCCTTAATAAATGTGAACCTAGTATAGCTATTATTGAAGAAACTAAATTGAGTATAGAGGAATTGTCTAAATTCAAAAATAAATGGGGTTTCAAAAGTATTTGGGGAAACCTAGCTGAAGGTAATTCAAAGGGTGTTGCCTTCATATGGAACCCCTACAACTTTTGCATCTCTCCTATTTTTGTAGATAAACACTAGGTGTTGGCTCAAGTTAAGGATCTTAATAAGAATTTGGTTTTTTCACTATTTAATGTGTATAGCCCCACCTCTACCTCTGATAAAAGGATAGTATGTTAGGAGTTAGATACACATCTTTAAGCCCTTAATCAATTTTGTATTATAGGAGGATATTTTAATGCAATAACCTCTCATACAGAAAAAATAGGAGGTGGAAAAAACTTCCTTAAACCTCTGTAGATTTAAATCACTGGATTAGCACCAATACCTTGGTGGAAGTATCCTTAGTAGACAAATCCCTTACTTGGAGGAATAGAAGGCAAGTCTCCTTTTTTTTTTATCCTAATGTTAGAAGCCCTAGGTAGAGCATTGAAAGCTAACTACTCTAGCATAATGCTTAAAGGAATTCAACCAACAAGGGATGATGAACCAACTACCCACCAACAATTTGTGGATGACACAATGTTATTTAGGGAAGCTAGCATCTCATAAGCTAAAAATATTAAAATAATTCTTAATAATTATATGGAGGTATTAGGTCAAGATATCAATTTGTCCAAATTAGAATTTCTCTTCTTTTAAATCGACCATCCTAGTTAGAAGTATGTATTGGGAAAGCCCTAAATATTAGAAGAGGAAACTTTCCTTGAAAATACCTTGTTATCCATCTAGAGATTGAGATGAAACAATCATCCAGCTAGAGCGGTCTAATAGGAAAGATTAAACAAAAAATACAATCATGGAAAGGAAAATGGCTTTCCCTAGTAGTGAGACCAATGCTCTCACCAGTATATCTATCTACCGCCTTTTGATCTTCATCCTTCCTTCTCAGAAAAGAGACATTTAAATTTAAAAAAATTAAGGAATTCCTTTGGCAAGGATCTAATAACAAAAAGAAAATTTCACTAATGGCTTGGGAGAAGGTCTATAGGGTTGAATTAAATGGAGGCTTTGGGATAAGAAACATCAAAGATTAGGCCTTAGTCCTTGGTGAAAAATAGTCTAGAGAATGTGTAGGAACCCACACTTGAAATGGGTTAGAATTCTATACAAATAATACCTTGATCCAAATGATCCCCTCAGTCTCATTAGAACTAAATCTCCCCCAATAGGATATGGTATATGGAATTTTGTGATCAATTGCAGATTTATCATCTCAAACAAAGTTACATGGAAAATAGGGAAAGGAGATAAGGTGAGATTTTGGATAGACTTTTGGGAAGGACATCCTATTATAAATAAGGTAGGTAGCTTCCATATAATCAAAGAAGCCTTGGAAGAAGCTTGGAATCCTTACCTTTTTAATTATGTGGTTATAGATGAATCATCTACAGAGGGATGGCAATGGAAATCCCTCCATCATTTCAATATTCCTCAATTAGAAAAGGACCTTCTTCTGTCCATCCTTAAAAACAAGACCTTTTACTTATCTAGTAGAGAGGATAAATTAATTTTGGAAGACTCCAGATTAGGGGAATTTACAATAAAAGAAGGTTATAACTTCCTAATGGAAAGGAGAAATCATCCCAAACTAGAGCTACCCTAGACCTTGTGTTGGGATGCCCTTTGTCTTCACATGGCATGAGCTTTCTCTTGGCTTTCTCTTCAAGGGAAAATTATAACTTGTAAGAAATTCATAATAATGGGATATGAAGGCCCCCTTGATTGTCCACTTTGTGAAAATCAAGAGGAGGATCCCAACCACTTATTAGAAAATTGTCACTATGTTATTATTGTGTTGGAACTAGTTCTTTAAGAAAATGTTTTTGAACATAACTCTTCCAAACTCTATCCTCTCTCTCTTCTTATATTGGCCTATTCTTAACATAGACATCATTTTCAGAGGACTCTGGATAATATATCCTTCCATAATTCTATGGATATTATGGAAGGAAATGAATAGGAGGATCTTAGGAATAAGAAGATCAATTGCCAATAGATAATAGTAAAAATTGAAACCCTAATCATTGAAGTAGTCAACAGTAAATTCTATAGTAATAAAGGATCACATATACATATGAAATATTGGGATGCATCTATGAGAAATATATGGGTGGGACTTATAATCCCTCCCTTCATAGGAATAGGGAAGAATAAGAGTGAAAGGGAAAGGTGTGTCTAAAGCCCTCCCCAAAAGGATTGGTTGAAATTTAATTTTGATGGAGCCTTCTGGGGGAACCCAGGAGTTTTTGGTGTTGGTTGTTGTATTAGGAACCATAAGGGAGACATACTACTCAAGTGTTGCATTATATTGGTATCGCATTTAATAATGAGGCAAAAATAAAAGCCCTTATGGAAGGCTTGTGGCTATGTTCAATATTCAATTTCAAATATATTTAAATTGAGGGTGATACATCCATCATCATTAGTGCCCTTCGCAAGGGCTCCATGCCTAGTTGGAATTAGAATCATTGCTAGAAAAAACCTTAGAGATCATTCAACCATTCAAACATATTAAACTTAACCATATCTATAAATAATGGAATAGCCTAGCAGATCATCTAGAAAATGAAGGAGTTGGTGGTTCTAATAAGACTAGTATAATTCATAGCATTTTTGCCAAATGGTCAACCTAGTCTAAGTGAAGCTAATAAGCAATTCCTAATTCTCCCCTCATTATAACATCTTCAACATCAGTAGAATGGAAATTCCAAGTATACGTAAGCCTAGCATATTGTATGGATTATAATGCATCATTAGGGAAGGGTGGAACCTAGAGGTTTGCTATTTATCCTTCTTGGAATCTCTCTTAGTTTAACCCAGCCATATGTATAATATATTATTTTATTACTTAATCTAAATTGTGTTCATCTTTTATCGGCAACTTTCTATTTCAAGCCTAGTATGGGTGGGGTAAAGAATCCTCACTTTTTACTATTTATTCTCCTTTTATTTGCTCAATTTCCAAAGGTGCCTAATCGATTTTGTATAGAAGAGAATTTTTTATTCTTTTCCCAACTATCCCTTTGCCATTTTTTTAAAAATCTTGGATGTACTTTCAAATTAATGTCAATTTAATGCTTCAACAAGGTGGCAAGCACCTAGACCATGCATCTAACACCCTAATCTTCGTGCAAGCCTTAACTACATTTAACTTCTCGAGAAATACTGACAAATTGAGCATTCTTTCCTTTTATTTATTAAGGAATTTTTGGTTGTACTTTTCATTCAATAACATGGATATTCCTATTAAAAGCTTATCTCTCTTACTTGTCTCATGGCCTTTGATCATCCCATCAAGATAGAAAGAATCATGCAAATTGTCTCTGTTAGAAACAAAGTAATTTGGAGGGATGTTTTCCAATTCTTGAGAACCCAATACATAATTTTTCCTAATATGTGCCACTCTAATGTGGATATAGTGGTTATGTTTATCGTAATTCCCTGTCAGTTTTATGTTGATAATGAGCTTGTTGCTCGTCTTTGTCTTGAGCTATTGATGAATAACTATTGGGCAATCTTGACACAGTTCTTGTTAATATTAGAGGGGGCCTTAAAATTCCCCTAGTGTCCACTTACAATATTTTTTACATTAGAGGTGTTTCAGTCCCTACTTATCTAATAATCTTCATTGAAGATTGAGTAGGCTTCTAGGAGGATGGGAAAGTTTACCATAGGAACTTAAGATTCCTTCTCTTCTTCTTTTCTATCTTGGACTCTAATAATCAAGACTAGTTGGAGCATTACTTTGAAGAGGAGGAGATTCTGCATGAGCATTCCCCAAGGGCATCCACTGAAGACCTTCATGAAGCTTTTTAGGAAGATTGATGTCTTTAGCAGCATATTTTAGTTTAGGAACTATTATTTTCTCCTTTCGAACATTCATTTTTAAAATACATATTTTTAAATGTCAAAAGAATACAAAGTCCGTGAATTTTTGTAAAAGATATAAGTTTTTTTTTTTTTTTTTACACAAATAAAGTATGAATGAAGATATAAATTGTGAGTGGAAAAATGATTAAAAACTATTTTAAAGGTTTTATTATGTCAATGGCTACTATATAGAAACTTATGTTGTATTTTAGTATAATATATCTACCAAAAATATGAACAAAAATAAAAATATTTGATGATATCATACAATAACTATCAGAATTCATGAATACTAATGCAAAAGTAAATTATGATTAAAATTTCTACATGAAAATTGAACATTAATTTCTCTAAAATACACTAAATTAACATTTGGGGAGATGTAGACCTTTGCCACCCCCCCCCCCCCCCCCCCCCCACATTCTAGATCAAACGTAATTTTGATGGTTCATTGCTTGGAATCCTAAGCCAAGTAGGAGGGGGTGGCCTTATTAGGAACTCTAGAGGTATTGTGCTACTAGTGTATGGAGTTAATTTGGGTACCCAGATGGTGTATGTCATAGAAATGTTATCTCTTTTCCACAAGGTTAAAATTGCAAATGAAATAGTAGAATGTGTTGCTCTCAATGTGATTAATATTTTCAAAAATGTTAACGTAGGATGGAATGGTAGGGACATCATCAATAAAACCATCTAGTTACTTGACATGATAAATGAAGTTATCTACAAGCACATCAATCAAGAGGGTAATAATTTCATCAATAGGATGACATCCAGGGACAATTATATTGAATACTTAAAAATCTTATGTAGTTGATTCCAATAGAGGCTTGTGCAATGATATTGTATGATATTTCCATCCTACACAATAGTTATAATGCAATTAATGATAGTTAAAGGTATAATTATTTACATTATCTCTTGGATTTGGGTTTCCTTCCACCTTTCTCTATGTGATTCCTCCTTTCCAAGTTTATGGTGGAACATTCTTGACTAGAACTTTGCATTGTCTAGGTTAGCTATGTATTGTGGGTTTTGGGTTTTTGGATTTGAGCTAGATCTAAGAGCGATAGTTTCTGGGTTACAATAGGAAGAGAGTTGTATCAAATTGAGCCTAATAAGTGTGAGGGGTTTAAAATTGACTTCAAGGTATGGAAAATAATGGAGAAAGGGAAAATGGTGACATTTCGAATGAATGAATGGGCTCAACATGGAAGTATCTTATAAACTTATTGATTCTTAAGAGGATGGTAAGGTTAACATTGGTAGAGTTTCTTTTCTAATGAGGTCAAAATCTATTACAACTATTATTAAGTCAAGTATGGAGGGTACCCAAATCCCGAGGAAGACCAAAGTGTCTTTCAAAGGATATTTCAAGTTGTTCTTGGACCCTAGGGAGAAAATCCTAAAATTATAGGGTGGTTTCAACTGAGAGTAGTTTTTAAGAGAGTGGAAAGTTGTGGCCAATATTCTCATCAATTTGGCCATTATGCTTCCATTTCTATATTTTTCCTATGCTTAACCATTTTATAAGGAATGTGAATTTGTGTTTCCCCTATTAGATTGATCTCTATCATTGTCTACAGAGAAAGCTATGGTTAAGGGTGGATCCCCTCTCCACCAAAGATTACTTTTCAGGCTTTATGAGTTTCACCAAGATTTGACTCTTCAAGTTGGCCCTTACCCTAGTTTTTCAACTAAGTTCAATAATTTGGTCTTTACCCATATCTCATCCTCCCTTAACTAGTTACAAAATCCCCTGGCCCCTCAAAATGTGTCCTCTATTTTGAGTATGAAGGTTATTCTGGATCATAAATCCAAGTGTGGAAATGCTACTTGGTAGGAGAAGCTTGAGGATTTTGTGGATGTTTTAGATGAATTAGCTCATGTCTCTTCTTGCACTACAAAGTTGGCTTGGATCCTAGATAATTCTACTCTTTATTATGTTCTCAACACACCCTCTAACCCCTTCCCTCTCTCTCCAAAGACATAGCTCAGTTACCAAAAGGATCTCCATATCCCTTGCTCTACTTCTCCTAATATTCTACCTAGAACTACTAATGGAGGCATTGACCTTGAAGACCTAACCCTTAAATTAGATGAGTTATGCATTTTCTATAATAGACTAAATGATATTACCAAGTGGTTTCTCTATCAGTTGTAAAGTTCCAGAAGAAAGATAAACAAATTGGAGGCCCTTGCAGAGGAAGATAGAAGAGAAGAGGATTGGACTAAAGGAAAAAGATGTGAGTCACTATGGGAAGTGGGTATAGACTTTGGAGACAAATTGCACAATTAAGAATTAATTGAGGAGATAATCTCAAAATTTTGTGTCCTTGTGCCTTTAGGGGTGGAGAAGAATGAGATCCTAATTTCTCTGGCATCAAAGAAGGAGTCCTATGATTAGTTGGGGGGATCCAAATCAAGGACCTTGCTTCCTAGAAGGGAGCGGCTCAGGATATAGTAGATATGGCCATTGGAAAAATTCAAGGGGAGTTGGAGGAGTGGAAGCTTAAGAGAAAAAGGAGGGAGTAAACCCATGGTAAAGAGGATGATCTTCAAATTGTCACTATGTAGGAGGCTAGGTCAGGGATGTGACTTTCTCTCATCCTTCAGAGAAGCCTTCCTGCCTAGAGAAGTTCAAGGATCTTAGAATCCCATTTTATTTGGGTTGGTGTTAGTTGTAGAGGTTTCTCTTGGTGGTGGTGTGTGTCTACATAATTTTTTGGTATGTGATGGTTCTAGGTTTCTTTGTTGGTCATTGCTGCTAGTATTTAATAGTTTTGTTTGTTATGTTGTTTATTTTGGTTATGGTTTAGCTTAGTTTTGTTCTTATTGATGTTGGTTTTGTAAGGTTTCACTTCTTGTGAGCCTATGACTATTCATCCACTCGATATGATGTTATCTTTTGATGTTGGGTTTGGACCATGTCCCACTTTACTTAATCATGAGAACATGAAATTAGTTATTCTTAGATGTGTTGGGAGAGATGTGATGATTAATTATAAGCTAAATCACTCTTGAATTTAGCTAAGATTAAATCTATGATTCCATATTTGATCTAAATTAGATGGATGATTGTATATTTAAAGCATCATGGAAATCTAAATTATGAGTGTGGAAATGATAAAAATTCCTTTCAAAGAATTTGTTAGCTTAAATTTATCTAAAAGATGGCATATAAATTCTATGATGTCAATAGCTATTACAAAAACCATCACAACTCACACATATTAATACAAAAGTAAATTGTGATTTAATTCTCTATATGAAAAATGAACATTAATTACTTTGAAGTATACTCAATTAAACAAAAGACGTTCAATGTGTTGTCCAAATGTTCTTTTCCTATTGTGAGGATATTTTTGGTAACAAATTACTTAATAATTCAGCGTGAGAGGACGCTGATTCTCACCGGGATGGTATTTCTCTACGCCAAAATAAGCAAAAGATGCTAAACATGTGTTGTCTATCTATTCTCTTCATATTGTCAATATATAAATTACTTGAATAATATTCAATTCAACGTAGGGAGTTTGTTGGTTCTTACGAGAAAAATATAGATCTAAATGTGGATTATCATGCGAATCCTAGTGGGCAACATGATCGATGGTATTTTGAACAGTATGTAGATTTGAAGTTGGACTTGGAATCGTTTCAGGTCTTGGCTTTGTGCAGTGGGAATCCAGTGTGGCTATTCCTCCTAACCAATAATTATTCTCTTTGTATTGAGGGATAACAAATGAGAGAATGGCACCAAGAATATGTGATTTTGTTACAGTAGAAGCCACGGCTTTATCCACATGCGAATAACCCTTTTCCGCGAGAATATAAGAAGACTTATCATATGCGAATATACAGCTCTTTCCAACGAGAATATAACTAGATTCATCATACAAGAATAACCCATTACGTGAGGGAATACATTTAATATAGTCCAACCTCTACTAACTCTTTCTATTTAAAGGATGAAGAGCAACCGAGCACATATCAAGCAGTCAAGTCATCTACTGTTAGTCATATTACTCAACAAGGATTGAAGAGATTGTGGTAGGTTATATAGACTACAGTCAATATTAGTCATGGCCAAATCAATATTCAGAGTGAAAGTTGCATCTGCTGAAGCCTTGTCCTCCTTCAAGATTGAAAGCAGTGGCATAACACGGTAAATACTTTAATCCAATGCTGCTTTGTTTATGGGTACAATTTACGTTTAACGATAGACTATATAACCAACATATTAATTGGTTTTTGGGTTTAAATCAACTAATATATAATTGTTCAATCTGGTTGTGATGGAAGTCTGAAATGTTTCAGTGATTCTGCACTAAAAGTTGAGGAGTCGAAGAAAAAGAGTAGTGATGAAGAAGGAAAACAAAGGAGAAGTACTGAGGATATAAATAATAATAATGTGAGAGAGCGAGCAGCATGGGTGCCTGACCCAGTGACTGGCAATTTCATTCCGGAGGATCATATCGGTGAAGTTGATATTGCTGATTTACGGGAAGAAGTTCTGAAACGCCACTCTCTCTCCAAACTCAAACGCCCAACTTAATGAATGGAACTAGGGACTCCAACGAGATCACAATATTTAGTAGTAACGGTATCGAGGTATACATTATTAAGGTATTTTATGTGAAGGTTTGCTCGTGTTAGAAACTTAAATGTTTGATAAATTGTGTATCAGTTGTTGGACCTTAATTACCTTTTAAGGTGATTGGGAAAAAGTTGTCATAGAATTCAATGTTATGAATATTAGTATAATGCATATGAT
The DNA here is from genome assembly GCA_028749045.1 of Cupressus sempervirens. Taxonomy (NCBI): domain Eukaryota; kingdom Viridiplantae; phylum Streptophyta; class Pinopsida; order Cupressales; family Cupressaceae; genus Cupressus; species Cupressus sempervirens. The sequence continues at coordinate 345,722,100 of CM053784.1, forward strand.
ATTGTGAAGATATTTTGATGTCTTTTAAGAAAGTCATTGATTTTGGTTCAAACAAATCATGTTTTGATTTATATTATTATAGTTTTAATTTTAATATAGTATTTCTAATATATTTTAGAGATTATAATTTTAAATTAAAGTAAAAATATATAATCAAAGTGATAGACAACTATCTATTAACCATCTAGATAAGATTAATTGTTTGTCATCTATTTGCTCAATACAATTTAAGATAAGAATGCACTTACCTTTTAAGTTAAAGCAACAATTCTATTTTTTTCTTACGATTTTATTCTTCTAATAGATTAGGAGTTTTAATCTAATGTATTTTCTAATTATTTATTTTATTTTTATATTTAACGAGGAGCTCGATTTCCTCATCCTATTTTTTATGATTTATCATATGGTTATTTCTATTGACCTATCCTAACCGACCTTGGTTTAGCATTTAAGGTTTGAATTTTATAGGTTTTTTTGAATTAATACGTACTCATATAAAATTCTTATACCATTCACTTAATTGACTAGTTTTTGTTATTTAACACTAGCCTACTTTTAATTGTTTGTGCTTCATCGATAAATCTTTCTAAATATTTTACATTGTCTTTAATATATGGAACACATTAAATATTTTAACTTGTTTCAATATTTTATTTTATTAACATATTAAAATGAGAATAGATTATTTTATTAACATATATTTTACCTAAGAAGAAACATAGCTATTTATTTAATCTTATCAATTGTATTACTTCTCTACTACTTATTTATGTAGGCATAATTTCTTAAGAATCAATATATTTACATAAGAGAGAGGAAAACACATAATTTTAAAGATTCTAAATCTTATGCATTATTCTTTCAAATAATTTAATGCTAAAAAAAGAAATCACTAATTTTACTATGAATCTTAAAAAATCCTTTTTAGGTATTTTCACAAAATTAGCATTTTTCTATTTCTATAAAAAAAATTTAAAGTCTCTTTAATCCAAAAAAAATCTTAAACTTTCCTAAAACTAAGATATTTTCACAAAATTAGCATTTTTCTATTTCTATAATTTTTTTTTAAAGTTCCATTAATCCAAAAAAAAATCTTAAACTTTCCTAAAACTATGATAAGATGAATTTTTAACTAACCTTAACAATTTGGAAACAAGATTTAAAATTTATTATAAAGTAACTTTCTAACAAACTCAAAATAGCATTAGAAAACTTAATTTTAGAGTTCCAAATAAAATTTCTAGCTCTCTAATAAATTGAAAGATATAGTCCAATTAAATTAGAATTTTTATGAACTCTAGAAGATGTAAATGCCTATAAAAATTTTAGCCCGAATGGACAACTAAATCAAAATTTATGACTATTGGAAGTCCCTACATCATTTTCCTTTATTAAAAAGTATAGCTCTTGCAAGTTGGCACCTTCACTATCATGTCCAAAAATTAGGGCAAAAAAAAACCAATTTTTTTCTTTTCTTTTTAAAGATGAAAGTATCCAAGTTGACTATATACTAACCATAAATGGGTTGCAAATAATATAATGATAAGGTAAGTATAAGTCTCAACGATTGCATCATTCATTTAATAGTGCTTAGGGTTTCTATTTTCAAAATTATATCAGGGTAACAGTAATTGGTGTAGTTATGGTACACATAGATGGTTCCCTTCTTGCTTCTAGGTATAGACATACTAATGTAATTTGATTAATATTTCACTATGACGCAAAGTTAGTTTTGAAAATATACTTTACTAAGTTCAAAAGACCATAAGGCTATTGCTATAGGAACATTGACACAGGTTGATAAGGTTTGCTTGATACATCATCAAGCCAAGGAGACAATTAAGGTTTCAATTCCTTTTATCAAGTTTGATCTAGTCAGTTTATTATTTAAAAGATTAGGTTTATGCATTTTAAATCAACTATTAATGGATTTGATTCTTTAACATTAAAAGAACCTTGTCTACTTAATAGCATGTGACTAATAAGATTCATTTAAATTAAACTAAAATGTAAACTCCTAAATTTCAAGGAAATAATCATATTTAAATTAATCTACTATAATCCCACATACATTTAACTATACAAGAAATGTAAGAATAAAAGAAAATTCAAACACATACTAATCTATAGTAAGCATGAAAAAGCATCCATGGTATGGAAGAACACCAACCTTCATAATGTGTTATGGAAAAAGGAAGTTTGAAAAGAGCCTGTCCCTTTTTTGCTCCAATTCCAAAACCTAATTTCTCTAAAGATAGAGAGTGGGTGAACACCCACTAACTTCTCCAAGGGCCTCTAGAAAGGCCTCCAAATCTCACCCACCTACAAGTAATAACTTTTGAGTTGACCCTAAGTCCTTTGGCCATCATCCATGTCCCCTACCTTTAATGCAAGTCTTAGGCAAGAGTGGGGGTTGGAAAATGTCATAGCATCACTCCATTTTTGCAACATATAGAAAATAGAAAGTTTAGGGGTTCCTAAAGCTACTTGGGGCTTCTAGTAGTGTTAAAAAGGTCCCCAAACCATACCCCTACCACTTAGGCACTTAGACTCCATTAAAGTTGGATCCTAGGACTACTTTCTGGCCCCTAGAAGTGACTTGAAATTTTGAATTCAAAATCCTTACTGATGGGCCTTCAAGAGTTATCTCTAACCAAGTGGGATTTAATTAGGTTCCTAATTAAGTTGCCTTGTCAAACCCTAGTTGATATGTCATTTTACACATAAACATGACAAGTGTCAAGTGACACTATAAAATCACATTACATAAACATTTGACATGTCACTAAATACAAAATGAAATAACCTACTACATATATTCAAATTACAATAACAAATTAAATCACTTGACAATGAGGTTTGAATCTCTTCATTAGATTCAACCTTGGTTTTACAGTTTGCACATAGGATTGGTTATTGATTCTCCAATTAATTCCATGGTAAATTTTCCTACATGCTAAATTTGAATATTAATAGTTCAAGAAAAATCACACACACACATGTGTGTGTGTGTGTGTGTGTGTGTGTGTGTGTGTGTGTGTACATATGTATATATATATATATATATATGTGTGTGTGTGTGTGTGTGTGTGTGTGTGTGTGTGTGTGTGTGTGTGTGTGTGTGTGTGTGTGTGTGTGTGTGTACATATGTATACATATATACATACATACATACATACATACATACATACATACATACATACATATATATATACATATATATGTGTGTGTGTGTGTGTGTGTGTGTGTGTGTAACTTAAAAATTTGCATGATCAAATTGACCAAAACATTCTAAATCTCATTTTAATAAACTTTTTCCATTTTTGCACATTGATTCAATATAATTAAATTACTTGATTTATTCATCAATTTAAATTAACATAGTGAGATAGATAATCATAATGCATGCATATATATAAAACATCATAAATCATCATAATTTAGTAAACTAATGTAATCATCACATGGCATAAATAATATTGGTAAATGTCTAGTTCATTGAGTAATGTCTGAAAAATATCTAATCATATATGTATCAAAATAATCTATCAGCTGAGGTATGATGGGTTGGGGTGAGGCCTCACATTCACATTGGTGCAACTTCATGGGGTCCAATTTTGTCACTTGTCATATTGATATCTATGGGCTATCTATTTATAGATACCAAATAACTATTGTTTGATCACAAAGAAAATTAAATTCAACTCCTCTTGATTGTATTCTAATCCTCCTTGATCTTCCATTTCTTTAGTGATTTATCTTTCATCTATATAACTCTACCTAGTCCCTTCTTTCTCTATTTTCTCCTAACCCATATCCTATTAAACATCCTCATTTCTTCTAATTATACCTCGATAACATATCATTTGTGTCTTCATCTTATAATATATAAACATATTATCTCTTTCCAAAATATGGAATATACCTTTACAAATATACATATACCTAAAAAACAAAAACAAAAAGTACAACATCTTCTTTAAAAACCCTTTTATGAATAGAATTTTTTATCATTGCACTTGAATATTAGATTTAAATAATTAAAAATGAGAAGAAGTCTCATCCACAACTATGTTGACCTTATCTTTTTAAAAGTTTGATGTCAATACAATCATGGGTATACCTACCATTTTTATTTTTTGTGCATTTCCCAATTTTCTTTTCCTTTCTTTCATTTTCCTCTTTTGAATAATCTTTCTAAGAGGGCATGTGATCTTCTTCTTGACTAAAAGTACTACATTTACATCTATAAGGAAATTCTTGGTTTTTAGTTCTTTTAAGGCTTGATCTAACCTTTGTACCTCCTACTTAAAACATTCTAAAAATGTCTTGTTGACTTCGTTTTTCACACTTGTATCTTTCCTCTTCCATTAGTTTTATGGTTTCTTCTTTGGTGTGTCCTCACATTGCAAAGCCTCTTGAACAAATTCGTTTTCCTTCAAGAAAGTTTCTCATATCCTACTTCCACTATTCTTTTGTCTCACCTCAATCTCTTCTCTACCATATCTAGTCTTCTCAAAACTAGGTTATTTTCTCAACCTACACAAACAAAAACATACTACAATAAACTCTCTTTCCCAAACCTTTTGAGTTTTAACACTTATGAAAAATGTAAAATTCCTTTAAGAATTAATAGAAATGTGTAACAAAGAAAAAAAACACATAAGATATTTATAATTTGAATTCTCCTCCATTATTATTCCAACTACTCTACTTCTACAAGGAAATAAAATTATAATTCAACTATAAATCTAAAAATTATCATTTTGAGATTTTTTTCATAAAATCAAATATTTCCATTTTTGTTATTTTAAAACAAGCCCTACAAATCCAAATTTTCCCCTAAATCTTTTCAAGACTAGGATAAGAGTGCACCGTTCAAATAATTTAGGGTTTTATAGAAGGTGGCTCTTCTCCCACTATCTTTGGGAAAAGAGGAGAAATTAAACACAAAAATAGGTTAAAGAACTAGAGATTGTAAAACCCTTTTAAACTTTCCTTCAAAGGAAATAAGAACATAATATTGCAGAGATGAACATAAAAACTATAGACTCTTCATTGTTGGAAAGAGAATGTGATAATAAGATCATAGACAAAAGTCAAAGCATTCGCATCTTTCTACAAGAAGCACCTATTATATTAAGGCACATAGGAAATGATCCTATTATCTCACTAAAATAGGTAGCATATGAAAATCTCATTCACCAAAATGGCATCGTATGCCCCTATATCACAAGCATTGAAAGAGTAACAAGACATGATCCAAGAAATTGTCAATCCATGATGAATTATATGAGCCTAAAAGTAATAGATGATAATTATACAAGTATTTATGAATGAAACAAAACCTTAAATCATCTACAAAATAATAGAAATACACCATGCAAATTTTGTTTGTTGTGATTTTATAGATCATTTTATTATAAGTTATAGAAGAAAATATTTCACATGGTTCTCATTATGCATGATTGAATGACTCTACAAATAGCGTTCTTATATATTTTCTAAGCAATATGATAATATCTCACTTTGTAATGGCCATGAGACTTCTTCTTTGTAACCTTCATTTCTTACCAATGATATGTTTAAGACTACTTGTGTTGTATATCTTTGATAGCTTACATTACCTATGTCTTAAACATTTGTACATAGAGATAAACAACACTATGATGATCTCTTGTTTTGTTTACTTATTTATAATGTGATCAAAATGACTCATTAATTGATCACACATGTGTCTTATCTCTTACACATTGATATCAGTACACATATGAAAACTAGTTATGTATCATATGTTGTCCTACATTTCATTATTTGTAAATAAGATTTTACAGACATTTACATCAATAGTTTTAACCTATAATTATCGAATTAGATGATTTTAATAATATAATATTCTATAGTTATTATTTTTAATGAATTTATGAAAACTTAACTTACAAATTATAGAGGTGAAAGTGCTCTTTTCATCCTTTTAATACTCTTAGATATAAATGTCCCTGCAAACTACATTATTTATTGAAATATAATTGCTTACTAAATTAGAGTTTAATTTGATTTATTGTCATATACTTTACTATCAATTTTTTAAGTATTCAAAATTATGATGAAATAAACAATAACAATGAATCGAAAACTCGCATAAACTTAACCAAAAACGTAAATAATATTTATTTTTAGGACGTCACTTTCAAATTTGATGTCATGATACCAGAATCGAACATTGTGATTTTCTAAATTGAATAAATAATTACAAGAATGTTCCAATTGGGAGACCTTTTCAAGTGCATTCTCTTTATTATTCCCAAAGAACAAACAAAGCCCTCTGCATTGTATGCCCCATATCGAATTTGAATCACCCATGCATGAAAACATTGGCGAATCGTTTCAAGATAAAATTTTAAAATATTCCAAAAGTGTTGGTATCTCTCGAGTGACTAGTGAACTTTACTTTGTTTTTTGTTATGAGTATTCAGATTTGATATCTTCTTGTCCTGCTTTAAATCCAGCCTAACATTTGTGCAATTTAGAAATTAGTTGATAAAAAAAATTATTAAATTGTTTTAGGTTAGAGAGTCTTAAATTTGGCTTTTCTACATAGATTACATTGTTGAGGTTTTTATAGTGTTTAATTGGCTTCATTGCTAATGTTTTTGAAATTTTTTTATATTTCTTTATTTCTTTTTAAAGGATGATGTTATAAGGGAAAGAATTTAGTAACTGCGCACTTTAATTTTACACGTGTACACTTTTTTAACTATATGTCAGATTTTAATGATTTTTTTTGTATGTCTTTGTATGTGAGTTAGCTACTTAAAGTTAAGGTTTCAGCATTTGGGTATCCACAAATCTCTCTGTAGAGATCATCAAACACAAAGTGATCAAAAAACTAACCATTTCAAAGTATCACATAATACCCAAAATGTTCATGCACTAATACCCATTCACTCCAAAGTATATGTACTTATAGCAAAATTACCTAGTAGTTACTATGAAATGCCCCAATAATGGTCTACAAATGGCCAATTAGCCACCCAAAAAAGCTAAATAATGATTGGCTACTGGCACATGTGTCATCGAATATTAGTACATGTGCTATCATTTTTTGTGCTTCTTTAGTATTAGTAATTTTGAGGGTCAACATGAGACAAACGTCTATATTGGTCCCCCTAATGGCTATTGGGTCCTTTCCCCTAATGATCCTAGAGGAAATATAACTATAGGAGAAAATGTCCCAAAATTTTGGAAAGAATATTTACGCTACCAAGTCTTAACAAGAGGAAATCCTTAATCCATCCATTTAAGGAAAATATCCTACAAAAATACCAGTTACTTGTTGATATTTTATCATATTTTGTCCTTAAACACTTACCATTTTTGTAGGAGTTATTGATTGTGGGAGTGTTGTGTTTTTCTCTTATGGGATAGATTGATTGTATATCTATGATAGATGTAGTTCTAGGGTGTTTTTATGAGTGCTCCATATATCACTCCTCTCTTTAATTGTATATGAATTCCTTTTGCATTCTCTCTTTTGGAAACATTTTTTTGTCTCAAGTGGTCTCTCTTTTACTTCATTTGTAATTTAAGATATCATTTGCATTTATGCCTAAAAGGGCCTTGTTTCTAAGACACATCATTTATCTTTCAATCTTTATTCAAGATTTGCATAGGTGTTTTTTTGCCTTGAGAATAACATAAGAATGTGGTGAGGTGTTAGATAGATTGAATAAGATAGTGTATTTAACTTAGCAGGGACTATTTTGGAATTTATGTTAGGTCCTAGGTGTCTTTTCTACAACTTATTAAATAATTGGTTCATGTAACTCCTATACTTGTAGTTATCTAGTTTGGTTTCTATTTATTTGATGAACATTGTCACATGAAATATGATTAAGGAAAATGTCAAAATCTTTTTTTCATACTACCACTCATATTCCTATTTAAGTAAGGCCCATCTTCAATATCTAACATATTCTCAATGACCATTATATAATCATATCTCTTAGCTATTAACATCAAGTAAGTTAATTTCTTGAATGTTATCTTGTGAAAGTTTTTTGTGTTTTTATAATAGGTTTTAGGTGTGGAGCTAATCTTCTTATGCAAGAGCATCCAACGGTGTTACGGTAATCTTATATCACCTAGAAATATATCTAGTGATAGTTTCTATTCAAGATGTATCTACATTTCTAGATACTCATTTAGGAAAATTAGACATTCTAAATTGTTAGGTTCCACTATTATTTTTATAGGTTAGCATTTTGGCACACATGAGGATTTTTAAATAAATGTGAAATGTAGGAAAATGGGCTAATTTGTTGGAGGGAAATAATTTTGAAGAATTAGAGAGTGTGAGTTTGAGGGAAGGTTTTAATTGAAATCTTAAGCTATTTAGAAAAGAAATTAGGTCAAAATGTTCCATTACTTGAAAGTTATTGTAGTTTTAAGTTTCCCAAAGACCTCCTAGAAACTCTTTAGAGTTAGATTTTAGGTACTAAATGGCCTCATATGACCCAAAAAATGGTCCATAGGGTTGTAGAGCACTCCAAGAGATTTCCAACGATGTAAGTGGTTCATCAATTGGAGTCCTAGATCAAAAGTTATGCTTCCCAAAATTTGGACAACCTTTTATGGAACCTTTTATTTTTGCAATTACTTCTAATGAGAATTGTAAATCTTAAATCTTGGTGCCTAGCCATCAAATGTAATAATGTAAATTTCATTCTTGGACTTGATCCTAAAATAGGCTTTTTAAGGACCATCCTTCTAGTAAAAAGGCAATTTTTTGGGATATTTCGAATAAGGTATTGTGAAAGGGGTTTTCACTATAATTTGATAATGTTGTAACTTTAAGGGTATATGGTTGGGTTGTCTTAGACTCTACTCTATGTAACTTATTGTTTTAGATAATGTAAATTTTGTTTTCTATTGCTTTTATTTTTGTCTCAACTTGTGTCCTCATCAAGTGGTATCAGATCAAGAATTCTTAAGTGTGAAAACATATTTTGGACTATGAGGTAGTATGCACCAAAACTGTGGTTGTGGGTTGTGAGTTAAGTGCGAAAATGCCTCCAAGAAGGAAACATGTTCAAGAATCATAAGTGTTATAGATGAGGATTTTAGAGCTCTCCAGAGGCAAGTTGACTACTTGCAAGAACGACTATGAAGAGGAAGTCATATTAGTGAAAGGAATGAAAGTGGGGAGTAACATGAAGAGGAGGGACAAGTTGAAGAGGTTTAGGAGGACGATACAGATCTAGAAGCTGATAGGATTCTAAGGGTTTTTTCTAGAATTGGAAAAATACCCAAAATTGAAGTTTCCACATTTTTGGGAAATCTAAACCCAAAAGAGTTAATCAATTGGTTCAATGGTGTGGAGGAGTATTATGAGTATGAAGATGTAGAAGATCCTAAGAGGGTCAAGTTTACAAAGGCCGATCGAAAGGTCATGTTAAAATTTGGTGGAAAGTGGTCCGGTTGGAGAGTAATTAAAGGGGAAAGGAGAAGGAAATAAGATGAGATTGGATGATGGAAAAATTAAATAAATAATTCATCCCCATCAGCTATGATTTTGATTTGTTCAAAAAGATGCAAGGGTTGAAGCAAGTGGGAAAGTCTATCCAAGAATATATATATATATAGGAGTTTTGTTGAGTCCTCATCAAGACAAAGATAATGAGGAGAAGATTTCTCATTACATTAATGGATTAAGTATGAGCATTCATGATGAGTTAAATCTATTTAGGATGACTAGTATTCAAGAGGTATATCATTCTACCTTGAGAATCAAGGAGAAGCTAAACAAGAAGTTTGAAGAAAACAAAAAGAGGAAAATGCCAAGGAGGAAGAGGCAATGGTATGTCCACTGGAAGTCAAAATGAGGATCAAAGGAAAAATGAATATGTGGGTACAAGCTAAAATCAAAAGAATGAGGGTTTTAATTGTTCCTATAATCAAAATCATGGAGACCAAAGAGGAAGAGGAAGAGAAAGGCACAGACAAGGATTAGGAAGTGGAAATTTTAGAGGAAGATTTTTCTATTGTGATGAAGATTAGCATTGAGCTTGTGAATTCCATCAAACTCAAGAAAGGACATATAAGAGAGTTGAAGGCCAGGCAAGAGTCGCACATGCAAGTAAAGAAGCCCAGTCTAAACATTGGATTATATAGAGAGAGTGAAAAAATCTCATTGTTAGGAGAACCTTGATAAATTATGAAGAGTTATATCAGAAAAAGAATTTTTTCTGCACTAGGTGCAAGTGTGAGGATAAGTGTTGTGATGTGATTATCGATAGTGGGAGCACTAACAATTGGGTGCTAGAGGAGATGGTCACTAGTGTAATGGCACCTGCCAAAGGAAAAGAATGGAATTAGGTCAATTAGGAACTTAGGTTGCTTGAAAGTAGTCAATAAATTCATATGTTTATTTGGTTGAACAATAAGTCCTACTTTGTAATGACATTGCCATGTTTCGCATGATTATAAGCCAACTTGTGCAAATGACCAAGTAGTAGCATTAGATGGTCAATTTTGTTATTTTAGATGTTTTGAGTCCTTACAAAGGTCTAATTATTGATGGAAGACCAAATTTTCTATTGAGCTCCAAAAAAATTGTCATTGACAACTTTTCATGTCAACCTTGCAAAGTTACAAAAAATCCAATTTGTCAACTTTGGGTAAATTTTGGAAAGTTGGAAGTCCAATAGCCATGTTGAGTGTAACTCATGGAATTCAAGTAGAATGGTGTTTAGAATTTTTTATAATTCAAATGGAATTAGGGAAGAGATAGTTGTATGTCGGATTCATGTTTTGGAGTTCAAAGAGTAATGAAAAATGATTATTTTCCGATATGATTATTGTAATAGAACCACAGTGCATGCATGTACAGATTGGAATCAACTTGAACAATTGAGTAAGTTATATTATTCTATTATTTTTCATTTGTATCAAGTTTGGATTTCTCAAGTGTTATGATTTGAGAGATCAGCAAGTTTTTTGTGCTAACATGTCTAGTTTTACACCCTAGGGTTTCACAAAGAAATGGTCATAGCTTGAATTGTCACCATTGATTTTGAATAGATCTTGGTGAATATCAATCTTTTCCTATGCATTTTAACATTTTGAGACCTTTGTGAATATCTACATGGAAATGGTAGGAAATTGATTCACTAGGTGGACATCTCTATGTGGACACATACTACTTAGAGCTAGTAAATACCATAACTTGTAATGGGTGTTGAATTGAAGACCCGAAAGTCAGATTTAGAGCTTATTTGATATCTCTAAAAATTTCCAAGTATATTTTTGGGTAAATATTATCTATATCTAGGATTTTCTTCACAAAACTAACGTAATTAGGCCTATTAGGTCTATACAAGTTAGTAGCAATTTAGAATTTTTATTAAGTGTTAGAGTTTGATACCGTGGGATTAGGTAAAAGTACCAAAAAGGATATTTGGAACAACCATTTATTTCTTGGGTCCTTTGGAAAAATTTAGAGATAAAGTAAGTTATAATTAAGGTTCAATTGTAAGGCTATTTTCTTGGGCAACAAAACTATAAGACCCCAAGTCAAACTTGGTCAAAGAACCACCAAACTTGCATTGAATGGGTATAGAGTACATTTAGGATGATTGGGTATGGTTTGGAGCCCCAATGTGAATGATTTTTCTATTTCACTAGCAATTTAAACTGTCTCTATGAAATAGCGATAATTGTTCTATTTTTTCATTGTTTTGATGTCCCTTAGAGTTATCTTTTCAATAGAAGTTACCCACTTGTCAGGTCATTTTAAATTAGTTGGGAGAATTTTGCATTAGCCTATTTAGAACTCACTCAAATTGAATGAATAATAGAGGTGAAGAGATATTTATTAGATTGTGTATCTAAGCCAGAGCCAATTGTAAACCCTATTGAAGCATTGTGAGAATTGGGAAATGAGACTTTAAAAAGTATGTCCACTAATGTTTAAAGCCTTTTTGTTAAATTCCTTAAGTTGATGGACCCCTTAAGGAGAGATAAAAATGAATTTGCATCATTATTGGTATCAAAGCTAAGGAAACGTATCTTGGAGGAATAAATTTGGTACATGTCAGAGCAAGATTCTGTGGGTGAAACTTTCAATGTGGTAGCCAATGTAAAACTTGAAAAGAAGGTGCAAGATTAAGTAAAGGAGAATAATTTGCTAAAAGATAAGTCAGAGCACCTGGAAGAAAATATAAAAGATGTGGAAAGACCATATGAGATTAAGGGAGAAGATAGGGAAGAGACCCTCGAACAAGAAGAGGGGAATATCTTTAAGAATCAAAAATTTATCTTCAATGCCTTGAAAACCATAGGAGGGAGAGTTGTAGAAGGACATGTAGAATTATCAAATTTTAGAACTAAAATGGATGTAGAATTATTCATTGACTATTTTAAAGCATTGGAAAACTATTTTGAGTACAAGGAGATCACAAAAGTTTAAAAACTAAAGGTGGCCAAATCCAAGATGAGGGGAGCAACATTAACTTGGTGGAACTTTGTACAAGAGGTAAGAGTTAAAGAAGGAAAGAATAAAATTTCTACTTGTAAAAAGATAATGTCAATGGTGAAATAATCCTATGTACCTAAGTGTTGGATCCTGATTTAATATTGTTTAAATAACCAGGTTCAGCTGAAACAAAATACATCTAAAGGTAGCTAATTCCTATGATGCATGCATTTGAATAAAACCTAGGTCAACTAACAAGGCAACTATATGTCTACTCTTTAGGCTTTACAAGCCCTTAGAGGTAGGCTTTAGATTCTCACAAACATAACCAGTGCTAAAACATGTTCTAGAATCCAAACAAAGTAGATATTGTATGCAATAAAATTTGTGCACTAAGAATGCAAAGAATAAACTAAGAATTCATAGACTAATAACAAAGCAAACAAATAGATTGACCAAAAAGGAAACCAAATAACAAAACATGAAGCCTTGTATCTTCGCAACTTCCTTGATGTTTGGATATGGTCATCATTATGGATGTGTGCTCAATTGTATGCTCGATGCTTCAACAATGGACAATCATGGATGGATGCATGGAAATCTGAATATCACCAAATATTGCTTTAAAAGTAATTAGCTCTCCAAATGGTATAATAATTCTACTTAGAACGTGGATGATTTGAGAGGAGAAAAGGATCCAATATATAGGCAATTGGGTGAGGAGAAGATAAGAATTTATAATAGATAGCTTAACTAAGTGAGGTGTGAGATATGCTTGAGTTGGCTGAGATAGGTGGAGGAGATGGACTTATGTGTTCAGAGCTGGATGAGGGAGATATGACATGAGAGTGGAGTTGGGCTTGAGTTGGGAAGAATCAATCATGCCTTAATTTATGCAAGTGATCTAGAGAGGGATTTTAGACATGGAAGAGGAGGTGATGTGTTTCAATTAAGGTGGGTGAGGAGGTTTAGTTAACTAGAGAATGTTGGAGGTGGATGGATTTGTTAGAGAAAAGTTTGGTGAGTTATCTTAATCAAATAAATGAATTATTTAATTAAAAGGTGAATTATTTGGTGCATAAGATTTTAATTAAATAAATGAACTATTTAATTAAAAGAGGAATTATTGGTGCATGAGATTTAATTAAATAAATGAGTTATTTAATTAAAAGAGGAATTATTGGTGCATGAGTTGAGTTGGGTAACTACTAGTTTAGAGGATGAGTTTGTGGGTGGAGGGATTTTTCATTTATTAAATTTAATAAAGCACTGAGGATTTGATTAATAAATTATACTATTGGTTCTCATTTAATTTATTAATTGGGCTATAATTAATTACTTTTGGGATATCGCTAAAATAATTTAATATTTAATATTTAGTTAAAACATGCTTTAGAAGATGATTAAATTTGATTACAAATTTATGTTAGCAGATTTAGGTGTCTACATTTTTCCCCTCTTCGATATAGTGTTGGTACAACACTATTTCAAAGACATTTTTAAATATAAACAACATGAAGAAGATGTTTAAATAAACTAGGTTAACATAGTCTTGAAGAATTATTGTACAATGTGATGTCCCCTCAAGAAGGCAGTGGGTAGACAAAACAAGGTCAAATGACATCTCAAAATGCACAAGAGGCTAGGTGAGAAGAAGGATGTAGATGGGCTATGAAAGTGGTTTACAAATGGCCCGTACTCTAACTGTGGGAGTACAATACAAGGGGAGATCAATTGCACAATTAGACAAATTTGTGAGACAGGATGGAGGACATGTGAGATGGATGGTGGATTGTTCTCTTAAAATTGAACCCTTAAGATGTGGTGGATGAATGGTTAGGGTTTGGAGACTTTGTAGAGGTTTTTTGGGATTTTTGGATAGGTTTCAAGATATGATAAGGATGTAGGATATATGGTGATGGGATGATTTGATAAGGATAAAAATAAACTCTTTTTTTGGTTTTCTTTTTCTGAAATGGAAGAATGAGATTGAATCCATTTGAAGCTTCAAGTGTGGGATTAATATAGTGATATTAGTGACCAGCCAAGGTTACCAAAAGCATCAAGTTCTTGTCACCATTTTTGCATAGGACTAACTCAAAACAAATATGCAAGGATTTCCCCTGCATTACACATGAAACCCAATGGGAATCAAGGTGGAAATGACACCAAATGATATTTCTCATGTGCACCATGTAATCATAAATGATCATATGTTTAGATATGAAATTTTTATACCCAACTAACTCACTAGTACAAAAGAAAAAATAAAAGACTGATCAAGACCTTTTCTCTCTAATAGCCCCATTCACAGAGCACCATGATATGAACGATCATGGCAACTTTGAGGAGGGATAACCAAATTTCTCAAAAGATATAATCAAGAATTAAAATTAAAATCCAACATCAAAAGAAAGAATAAATTGACAAAAATTAACTGTGTGCTAGAGAGATAGGTAGGACTCGATAGTGGCAGACCCAAGTCTAATGAGAGGAAAGATATATTTTGTGAAGACTTATTGGTAGAATCTAGCACCTAGATTCAATAGCAACCAAAATTTCTAAGGAAAATGTTGTAGTGATATAGGATCTCACATAAGGACTTTCTGAAGTGTGGAGTAGTGAGAGTTATAGAGTTTGATAGGATTGGACTTACATGAGATTGGGCTATGTTTAATGGGACTAGCTAAAGATTGATAAGCTAATGACTAAGGACTGACAACTAAGGACAAACAATAGATGACTGACGACTGAAGAATAATTCTAACTTATTGGGGATGGTATGTACAATGAAATTGGCTAGGATATTTACAAGGATGACACTATATAGGAGTTATTTACAAGGTTAGGAGATTGAATGAGATGGATTACTAGTGGTGTAGAGAAATGCATGATAGTATCTAGGTCAAGTTAAAAAGCCAAGATGGATTGATGGTGGATAGGGTGATGTGGATAATGGGAATGATATACCACAAAACAAGGAAAGGATTGGGAAGGATGCATCCCAATGATGATGATTGGATTTTGATCAAGGCTTTCAACAAGGCTAGAAACAAGACTAAGGGTGTGACTGGATGGATTTATTGATGCACAATTTTAGATAGCTAGAGGGGAAGAATGGTATGGGGCATGTGATGGTAGATTGCAAGGAGCTTTAGGATATGAATGGATGGAATTGGGTTGCATGGGGATATTATAGATATAAATACTGATGACTAGGGATATTTCATCTGGTGAAAATATGGAGGATATATTGGGAGGCACAAGGATGGAAGAAAAAGATGTAGTAAATAGGAAGATTTGGATATAGGAATGTGGGAAGATAAGGATTGAAAGATGAAGATGGAAATGGAAAAAGAATAAGGAGATGGAAGGTGGAAAGATAGGGATTAGAAGATGAAGATGGAAATAGAACAACTAAAGGGAGATGGAAGGTGGGTAGGATAGAGCCTCCAAGGAATACAATACCCCCAGTTATAATATGTCATGCATGAGGAGTTAAGAGTGATATGATAGGATGGAATATAGGGAAACAAAAAGATGAAGGGGGTAGATAGAGGATATCTAAGATGAGTGGATAGACATAAAGGAAAGGAAGGGGGTGGATTATATGGAAGGAAGAATCAGTGGATAAAGGATAGGTGGATATATGTTGTGATGGAAGAATGAGTGTCAAAATATGACCAAAAGCATGTATTTATGGCGATGGCCTCTTCTTCTTTTTTTATCAAGATCTAGAGGATGGAGGAGATGAAATGGATAAGATGTGGTGGGTATGGTAAGAAGATGGGATGGGTATGGTAGGTATAATAACTTGACCCTAGGTGTGCAGAGAATTTCGATGGATGGAAGGATTATTCATAATGCTTGTTTGCCATGTTTTCATCATGGTAGTTATCCAAGGTGCTTGTTTTCCAAGTTTTCACCATTGGATGATTTTATTTATTCTTTTGAATTTTTCTTTAAAAAATTAGTGTTGGATATTTACTCATATATGTTGGTAGGATAGGTGGATAAGGAAGTATGAAAAATATTGAATTAAATGTCTAGAATGGTGGGTGGGAGTTGGCAAATAATAGATGGGTAGATGTAAGACTTGTGGACAAATGGATAAGGAATTGTAAAGATCATCATTGGTACACACCCTGAAGGGTGATGAAGTAGTGGAAAAGATGATGTTGAACAAGATTAAGGAGAAAATGGTGTAGGAGGAATATAAGGACCAAAAGTAAAGTTGGAAGATGGAGGATTGGCAATGTAGGATAAGAAGCATAAGGACTAAGAATAAATTGGGGGGATGAAGGATGTGTATATGGAGATTTGCATAAATTATGAACATGTGAGGCATTTTGAGCGGCAACAATGGATGTCAATTGAGATTTTTCTTTGAGATGCATTCATTTTATGAGTTTCTTGGGTATCCACATTATTTTTGACTTTCTCATTTTGGGCATTTGTGGCCTTTTAAAAAAAAATCTTTCTTTTGGGTCAAATATTTCTCTTCTTGAACATGTATTTTAGATGGGATATGTTGATACTTAGAATTTTGTGGATTTATGGATTTATGGTTTTTAATTTTGGCAACCAATTTGTTTCCATTAGCCATGGTATAGGAACAAGAGCATGAAGGATATGGATAGATTATGGATGGAATAATAGAGGTTGAAGGTGGTAAGGAATTCAAGGATGAGTGTCTTTGATGATCTAGCTTGTGAAGTTGAGGGGATGGAGTGATGGATTGGAATACAGGATATGGATGCATGTAATAGCCCAAAATGGATAGAAGGAATGAAGGATAAGAACCCAAAATAGATGGAACTGAGGAAGGAGTAGGACCCAAAATGGAGGGATGGAAAGAAGTAGAAGGATAAGGGCCTAAAATGGATGCAGAATAAGATGGATGGGAACTTTGGGGTGAAGATGGAAGGACTTGGGTTCATGAAGGCATAGAAGGGATACCAACATCCAGAGACACTTTTATTTCCTTTTTCAATATGATGTTCATTATTTGGAACACAAGATGTGAGTCCATTAGTAGGTGGAGGAATAGAAGTTTTGGGTATGACAATTATTTCTTCTTCTGTATATGTATTACCATGGATTACAAGAGATGTAGGATCATGAAGTAGAGGGGATGGGGCTTGATTATCTCTTTTTAAATGGGTGGATGGAAATGGATATTGACTTGAAGAGATGAATGAAACAATATGATGTTGAAGTGGAGTGGAAGAAGAAAGGGTAGGATCTTGATATGGGGGAGATGGTGACTACTCTTTAGATGGAGTGGATGGTAAAAGTGGATCATGTATGGGAATAAGTGGGATGGTAGTATCTTGAGATGGAGTAGATAGAATGGTACGATTGAAATTTTTGTCAATGGATATTTCAACATGTTTTTGGACAAGATCTTGATAGGATTGGTTGGGAGTGGATGGTGTAATATGAGATGTATGGGTGAAATCTTTAGATGGGATTAATGGATGGATGGGAGTTTCTTCAATGGGGATGAGAAGATGGAGAATGGACTCATGAATTTCATTAGATGGGGTTTGGGTAATGTTAGGAGGAGGAGATGTGGATAGGAATTGGAGGGTTTCAATGGATGGGAGGGTTTAAATGATGTTAGGAGATGGAAGGGGATCTATAAGTGGGGAGGAAGAAAGAGGGAAGATAGTTGAGGGAGATGGCAGAGGAATGATGGGAATGGGAGATGGAAAGGATTTATCACTAACTTCATGTGACAGAGTTAGATGACATGACTTGTCAAACTTAGGAGATGAAATTTCTATTAGATTCCTTATAAAATCCCTTGGATACTTGGGTATTACATTTTGAGGTAGAGGATTGGTAGAATTAGATGATGGAAATCTATATAAAGGTAGGGTGACATTTTTTAGGCTTGGCTAAATGAGTGGAGGTTTATTAATGAATGTATGAGATGGCATGGAGATATAGTTCACATAAGGGGATACCCTAATTTTTTGTTGATGTGGTGGTGGAAAGGTTTAGTTGCCCCTATGAGGAGGCATTACTAGCTAGTTGGTGATGGGTATTGAACTTTCTAGTGGAGGAGGTTTGGTAGACTGGGGTATGGAATATAAAGTTGGTTTAGAGGAGTAGGTTGTTTTTGAAAGGGGATTTTCTATGATATAGGATGGAATGGAATATGGTAGACTAATATGAGGTGGAGTTATGAAGGATGGAATGGATGGAATTGGATTAGAAAGAGTAGCCAAGTTAGGTTGATGCATTACATAATTATGATTGAGTGGAGGATTTGGAAAATGGGTTGGAGGATATGAAGGTGGTTGATTTGGACTAGGGATGTAGCTAGTGGCATTTCTATGAAAAGGTGGAGATTTGGATCTGACTATGGAGGAAGATGGAGACATGAATGATATATGCGGGGATACATGGGTGAGATATAGAAATGAGGTGTGGGTGAATGAAAAAAGTGAATTTCCCTTGTCAAAGGTAGAATAAGTACTAGTGGACATGCATGGAGACATAATGGGGTAATTTGGAGGAATGTTTTGAATTTGGAGGATGTTTGGAGAAAAATTTATAAGGCTTTCAACATATGCATCATGGTCAACAAGAATCTCATCATCATTGGAATAGGATGGAGTGGGATGTGTTGATAGTGTTGGATGGTGGCATTTGCCCAAAGTCAAAATCTCTAATGTCTTCTCTTTGAAAATGCACTCTAATGGTATCTTTATTCTTTGTAATGATGGCACTAATAAATGATGCATTCCTAGGGCAACCCATATATGCCTCTATGATAGAATCTATGTGTTGTGGAGTCATGATGTTTTTGATGTTGGGTTGTGGATCTTGAGATGTTGGGTCCTCCATGTTTGTTGTTTTCTTAGGATTGAGACATGCACTAGTTCTTGTGCTAAGAGGATATGGAGGAGTTTCCTTTTTCTTCCTTGTATTGAGATGATAATGGATTAAAGCTAGGAGTTAAAGTCTATGATCTTTCTAAAATGCATAGATTTCCTAAGAGGCCAAAGGTGGTGACCAATATTGGAAGATAGTCTGATGGTGGAGGATTAGTCTAAGGACGTGATGCCTATAGGATCATGAGGATTATCTTGGTATCAAAAGTGGATATAATGTGATCTATGTGGGATATGTAGGATGATGGTAGGAAATCAAATGTGGAGCCCAACCTTTTGATCAACATGATGAGGGACACACATGACAAGATAAACTACTTTGTAAAATTGTGTTAGGAAAGGGATATTTGTAGTGCTATGTGGATTCAAGATATAAGATATGTGGCTGCTAGGATAATGATACCAAAGAAAAGATGTGATAGAGGATGTGGATCAAGATGCAATTGGGCAAGGATTCATGGACTTGCATCTAAGGGATGATGAAACTAACAATTTTGAAGAGGATAAGCTATATGATGTCTCTAAGAAAGGACTCTAGGGTAAAAAAAGTGAAAAATGTGTGAGGAAAAAGATGAACCTAATCATAATAGTCATAGTCTTCATAGGGGCGTAATTAACTTCGGGGTGGGCTCTTAGTCTCTCAATCTTGCACTATCACTCTACTTGTAATGTGCTTTCAATGCCCTCTCTCTCAATTTGATCTAATCAAGAAATTCTTGGATTGGGTGTTTCTTTCTTATGTTTGACTTTTATTTCTCTGCATTGTTGGGATGGATAGAGCTTAACATTTTTGAACTTGGGATTGGATCATTTTAACATAAGGACTCATCTTTTCATATTTTCCCAGTATAACAACTTTCAAATTAGGTAGTGATTGTGGTAAGTATACCTTAGCTTTGGTTAAATAATTGATTTCTCTAGAACAAATCCTAGGGTTGTTGCAAATGGACTAGCTAACAACCTTTGGATACTTAATGATAAAGATCTCAATAACAAATGTAGGATGTGTGATGAGGCTAAAAGGAATCATGATGCTTGATGGATGAATGATCAATAATCTTGTGGTTTACTCCTTTCCTAGGGATTAAATTGTTGACTTTGGTATCCCACTTAGTTTGTAATGTTGTTTTGACTCCTTCTTTCTCAATTTGTAGTTCCTTTGCAAGTCTAGGATTTGAGGGTGCTTGTTTTTGGTGTGTTGACTCTCTTTCTCTATGTACTTAGGATGGATTAAGTTTGAACTTTATAAAATTTGTCTTTGGTTGGTCATACATGATCATTTGACTTCTTTTTGCACAAATAAATAATCGTAATAATAAATAGGAAAATAATCTTTCAAAAAAATAAAGCAATGAGATAATTTTATAACTTCAACAAAAATAATCTTGGATTTGTTGCAAATGAACTTGCTAACAACTTGTCAGTACCCAAAATAGATTTCTTAATAATAAATGACATATGTGAACAAATAGTCTCTCAAATGAAATAGCAACTTTGAGAGAGGCAAGTACGCAATCTTTTCTAAAAAGGGATTTTTGAAATTAGGACCAAGAACTATGTTAGGAATAAGGCGTCTCAACCTTGGATAATTCCTATTCATTTCTTCTTCTTTTTATAAATGTATTCTTTGCAAATAATGTAATTCGGTGTGAGCATACATGTCTAGTTGGCATGTTGATGTGTCACTACACTTATATGTGTTGACATCTTGAATTGTCTGTAAGGAGATCATGGTTGAAATGGTTATGATAGATTCCTATGATGCATAAGAGCTATCTCTAGAAGATTTGATGATGGGTGAAGATGTGAAGACATGTGGAGATTGATCATTGAGTATTATACACTCAAGTCTCCATCTAGCATGGGGTTTGGGGCATCAGCCCAAAGAAAAAATTGTGTTCCTACTTTTTTGAAGAATGGTAAAACCCTAATACAATTGTTCTTTGGAAGCTACCCTAAAATGGAAAGCGTGTGATATAAGCATTTTTAGGGTTGTAGATAGGAGAGAAGGAAAAGTGTATTGTTGATTGCTAATAGATTATTCTTTCATGTCCTAAAAGAACTTGCATTGCAAGTGTGTTGTAACCTTTGTGTTGAAGATAATACATTGTGCAAGTTTTGGAGGGGTGAGGTTGTTTTACCAGAAGGTTTTTCCCCATCGGCATATCTTTGTGTTTATGTGTTTTCTTTCTTTATTTGTTTTTTTGTATTCATGGTTGACTACAATATTATTTTTTACATGATATTGAATCTGAAATTGTAAGGATTTTTGCACAATAATTTCCTTAAGGGATTAGTGTAGGAAGTTGTTTCTACACCTAAGTTTTTTTACAAATTGTGTATGTTCAACAAATATTTTTACAAGATCAAATCACAATGCAAGAACTTTAGAAACACATTATCCCTAAGGTCAAATTGTCTTTTTAGGATATGGCTAAAAGGTATCTACTAAGTTGCTTCATAATTAAATATGTGGACTCCTCCCAAATAGTTGTTATGTGTGTGACCCACTTAAGAGTCTATTCTAACCATGTTGAAATCATAGGAAATTTTTCCCACCTTAGATTACCATCAAAAAAACATCACCTGAACTTGTGTGGATATAAAGAAAGAATTTTTTTAGTGCCTTTTTTCTATACTAGCCAGAGAATTTATTGGCGTGAGGTTGTTATCTAATGGGATGACACTTCCCAATGGACAAGCCTCTCTACAAGTGCTCCTAGGGTTGTTACAAATGATCTTGCTAATGACCTTTTGGTATATGTTGTAGTAGAAACACTTCTATAAACATATGAAAAAAAAAATTCTTTCTAAATTGAAGATTTTAAGTCGGCTATCTATGATAGAAGACATAATTGATTAAGATGCAATATTCATTTTCTCGACTAGAAAATATGTGTTGTCAACTTAGTAAATCAATCGTCAACTAAATAAATCGTTTGAAGGGGTCAACTTAATAAATCAAATTGTGAAAGATGGAAAGAGAAGGGAATGAGAGCATGTTAACCTTAGTCATTCAAGAATTGTGCATCCATTTTAAAGCCCAAATTGAAGTGTGCAATTTGCAATGTTCTTTGAAAATTTATGTATTTGAGATTGTGTGACATCATTTTAGACCCAAATCAAGAAATTCATTGTTTGGTTCATTCTCTTAATAATTCAAGATTGTGTATATATGTGAGAGCATGAATTGTTCTTTTTAGTACCCAAAATGAGATGTGCATTAAATTTTAAGATTTAAAAATTTAACTCTCAAAGATTTTTTTAGATCTAAATTTTTTATTGCAGCCTCCTAACAACATCTCCAACCAAAAAAAAAAAGAAATCATTAGATGACGCCTTTATTTACTCTTGAAAGAATTTTTATGAAAAATAATGAAAATTTTATAAGTTGTACAATATTGACCCAAAAATATGACTTTTTTATTGTAGGCTAGCCACATCAACATCAAATTGCAAAAAAACATTTCATCGTCCCATTCTTTTATAATCTCCCAAAATAAATTTTTCATGAAAAATCATGAATATATTATAAATTGACAAAAATTGATCTTTAAACTCTAATTATTTTACTATAGGATGTCAACATCAAAATATCAATCTACAAAACAAAATTCATCATCCAATTATTTTATGTGCTCCCAAAATGATTTTTTTTGATAACACACACAAAAAGTATAAAATATTGGAAATTGCTCACATCAACAACAAACTACAAAACAAATTTCATTATCTAGTTCTTTTATTTGCTCACAAAATATTTTTTTGATGAAAAAACTGTTGGACTAACTGCCAATGTTCCCATTTGAGATTCGTGACATGGCTTAACTACCTCTTGTGTTCTATAAGTCTAGTGGTTGTATCGGGCATTGACAGGTCAATTTTTTGGTACAATGGCAAGTCTAGTTTGTAACAAGTGGTATAAAAGCTAGGTTACAAGTTCAAACCTCCTCGAGTAACATTGATGAGGGATTGTTGAACTAACCACCAACGTTCCCCTTTGAGATTCGTGACATGTCTTAACTGCCTCCTGTGTTCTATAAGTCTAGTGGTTGTATCGGGCATTGACAGGTTGATCTTTTGGTGCAACAACAACTCTAGTTTGTAACAAAATCATGAAAAGATATAAATTATTGCAAATTAATCCAAAAATTTTGAACTTTTTATTGTGTGTTGGAGACATCAACAACAACCAATGAAATAGATTTCATTGTTCCATTCTTTAATTTTCTCACAAAATAATTTTTTTATGAAAAATCCTAAAAAATAATAAATTATCAAAAACTAATCCAAAAATTCTTATTTTTTAACTATAGGTTGTGGACATCAAAAACCTACAAAAAATTCAATATAATTCAAGGCTTCGACCGTTTACTAGTCAAAAAAAAAAACCTACAAAAAGAAATCATCATTTCTTTTATTTGCTCCTGTGAATTTTTTTTATGAAAAATTATATATATTGTTAGAAATTGATCTAGAAACTTTGAATTTTATATCGTAGGCTCCTGGCCTCAACCTTGAATTGCAAAACTCAAGAAACTATGTCAGGGAACTACAAATATAGAAAAACTTTAAATAATTCATTAGTCTTTTAACAAAGAAAAATGAATCTTAGATAGAAAAATCACCCATTTTTGGGGTCCCACCACGCATGCCAAAAATGTATGCAATAAAATTAGTGTGCTAAGAATACAAAGTATAAACTAAACATTCACAGACTAATAACAAAGTAAACAAATAGATTGACCAAAAAGGAAACCAAATAATAGAACATGCAAACCTTGTATCTTCGCAACTTCCTTGATGCGTAGATATGGTTATGATTATGGATGTGTGCTCAATTGTATGCTCAAAGCTTCAACAATGGTCAATAATGGATGGATGCATGGAAATATAAATATCACCAAGTAACACTTTAAAAGTAATTATCTCTCAAAATGGTATAGTAATTCTACTCAAAAGGTGGTGCTTTGAGAGGAACAAAGGATTCAATTTATAGGCAACTAGATGAGGAGGAGATAAGAATTTTTGATGGATAGTTTAATTGAGTGAGGTGTGAGATAGGCTTGAATCGACTGGGATAGGAGGAGGAGATGGACTTATGTGTTTAGAGGTGGATGAGCGAGATATGGCATGAGATTGGACTTGGGCTTGAATTAGGAAGAATAGATTGTGCCTTAATTTATGCAAGTGATCTATGGAAGGATTTTAGACATGGAAGAGGAGGTGATATGTTTTAATTATGGTGGGTGAGGTGGCTCAGTTGACTTGAGGATGTGGGATGTGGATAGATTTGTTAGAGAAAAGGTTGGTGGTTGAGCTTAGTTAAATAAATGAATTATTTCATTAAAAGGGAAATTATTGGTGCATGAGATTTAATTAAATAATTTTATAAAAGGAGGAATTATTGGTGCATGATATTTATTAACTAAATGAATTATTTAATAAATAGAGGAATTATTGGTGCATGAGTTGAGTTTGTATAATTGTTGGTTTAGAGGATGAGTTTAGGGGTGGAGGGATTTAATTAATCAAATTAATTAGATAGAGTGTGGTTTTGGAGATTAAATTAAATGGGGTTTGCATTAATAGAGGAAGGGGAATTTTACTAATAAATTGGACTATTGGTTGTCAGTTAATTTATTAATTAGGCTATAATTAATTAATTTATCAGAGAATATCACTAAAATAATTTAATATTTAATTAAAATATACTTTATAAGAGGACTAAATTTGATTACATATATATGTTATCAAATTTTGGTCTCGACAAATATAACCCTTTAATCTTCTACATTTATGCAGCAAACTAGATGTGCAATAGCTAATCACACAAACTGTAAACTCACAAGCTGATTGGGGGGTTTTCTTTTAGCTCCTAAACAGAAAGGGAAAATTAATTTTAATCTAAATTGATTTCAGCAAGAGTCATGAAACAAACAACAAGAAAATGGAATCTTCTCTAGCTATGATCAGTGTTTTATCCATGAGGGTATGGAGTCATGAGAAACCAAGTCATTGCATTATGCACGTATGAAAAAACTTCATATCTATGAGATGGAGCCTTGAAACACATCACAATAGTCAATCAAACTCAGCCTACTTATCATTATTCCTGTGTAATGCTAGCAAATCCCTAATTCCTAACAAGAAAATTACTCAATCCCTTAGATTGAAGCATGAAGGATAAATGGGTATCTCACAACAAGATACTGAGATAAATTGAACTTTGCTTCATTTCATTCCCAAAACTTACCTAATTTACACATTAGAGAGATCCAAATCAGAAAGTGTTTTTCATTGAAACACTTGTTATTCCTCATTAAAATGATAAGAAACTCAAATATTCAAAATCCACAAAGACATAATAGTAGATCTAATATATTATGCTCTACAAGGAAAAACTATATATATATAAATGTGTGTGTGTGTGTGTGTGTATGTTTGTGTGTGTGTGTGTGTGTGTGTGTGTGTGTGTGTGTGTGTGTGTGTGTGTGTGTGTGTGTGTGTGTATGTGTGTGTGTGTGTGTGTGTGTGTGTGTGTGTGTGTGTGTGTGTGTGTGTGTGTGTGTGTGTGTGTGTGTGTGTGTGTGTGTTGTTCATACACAAGAAATATTGAAGAATGGCGGAATCACAACATGAGAACATGCTCAATAAGTTGAACCAACCCTTGCAATGAGGAGGAGAAAGAAAATATAGGAGAATGAAGAGGGCCAGATCTGACGTGATGGTGCCAAATGTCATCTTCATAAATTCTATTTGATATTTTTGTAAATCTTCTCCCATCTCTCCTCCTTCAACTACAAATCAAATCCCCATCATTTCTTGTTGAAAAATTATCTTGAAACTACTCAGTGATGAAGAAAATGAAGTGTCTAGAAGAAGCCAAATCTTCTAATAAAAACTCTTCAAAAAAACCAATGAAATCTCCAACAATAAAATATCACTGCTATGGACATTCTTGCGAAATTTTGAGATAGCCCATTTCACGGTTTGCTCAAAAATTGAAAATGAAGCTCTATGGCAAAAGCCAAAACAATCTATTAAGAAGTCCCTTATTTTAAAAAAACTTGCAATATCTTTACCCATTAAGACGTGTATGTGTTTCATGTGCAAAATCAGATTCATTGTTCTGATACCTTTCCAATAGTATATAATACTTGTTTATCTGGATCAAAATCCTACCATGGGCGTTCATTTAAAGTTGCAAGCTTTGAGGATGAACAAGGCATTGAAATATTTAAAAATATTTCATTTTATTCTAGTGCTTCAACTTTATAATAATATGCAAGTTCATTTAAAATTCTCCTCCAAGTATTTAATAATTTAGAATATGTTCTCAAACACATGAGAGAAAAATTATTAAATTTTACCTTTGGATGCCAAACTTGCTTTTCCCTCCTATTTTCTCATTTTTTCAAATAGGGTCAACTACACCTAGGCACCACGTGGCAGCCTTTGATTGGTTGCTCAAAATACATCACTGCCACATGAGATCCTTTTTAGCATCTTCGCCATATGTGACACCCTTGTGACTTTGAAACTTCCTCAGTGGGACCTATTCTAAGCCTGAAGAAGTTGTGGTGCAGTCAATAAGAACTTCAGAACATTTTATACTAACCCTGTAGTTTGAATAGCAAAGTTGCAACAATAGTCACAAACTCTAGCATAACTTCACCACATTCCATCCTATACTATCAAGATCCCCTCATGATGTTGCATTAAACTCCCTAAACTCTCTTTCATAACTTTTTTGTCCACAGAGTGGTACCCACTTATTTCTCTCCAAAGTCATGCTCTTTTGCCACATGGAAACTTTGTTGATGTCATCACCCATCACTTCCAAGATACACACATGGTTGGTTCAAGATTGCATTAAATCTACATCACACTTACCTCTAGTGGACCCCGCGCAATTTCTACTATGTCAAAAAGGCACATGCCTTAAGACACAAAGCCATGCCTTTCGCTACAGATTACATATCTTGAAGGGAGAATAGATGAACAAAACAAGGGGAATAAAATTAGAGTTCAGAGTTTAAAAGGCAAGCAAAATATAGAAGACAATCAGGGTATAACACTAAAGTAATCAGACTATTTAGAGTCATGTGTATATATTGTTCATTATTTGTTTATTCAGCATAAGTTAAAGTTTTGCAGTTCTATTTTTTCAACTAAGTTATAGGCTTAGTGGGAGTACTTACATTAGCATTGTAACAATATAATCATGACAAATTATTTTTTCCACTAATGTCAAAGGGGGAGATTGTTGATCTCTTTACTGTGTTTTTTTTATCAGTGTCAAACACACAGTCATTTACTAGGTAGAGTAAGATGCTCATCACTATGACTGAGCTACTCTATATAGGCTAAGACATGTATATAAACTTGTATATATTGAGCTCTATAGGAGCTAAGAAAGTATGTGGTAACTGAGTATTTTCAATGTGGATAGCTCTAGTGGACCCCACACAATTTCTACTTTGTCACAAAGGCATGTGCCTTAAGACACAAAGGCCATGTCTTTTGATACATAAAAAGTGGAGAAAATAAAAAGGTGGGAGTAATGTGGGAATTTTTCCCCAATCTCCACCACATGAAAACATTAAGACAATGACAATTCCTACCTCACATGAAATCCCATTTATTTTGTCACTCACACAACAAGCTCATGCATGACCTATTATGGAAAGATGCCCTTCTACCAACATACCTTACACTTTAGAGTTCAAAACCTCTGATTAGAATTGATTATGCTTAGAAAAACACATTCTTCTTTCATACTCACATGAGCTAGTCCTTCCATATGGGCTCCTATACAATATTTATTTCTCCATGCACATTCCTAGACTAATCTTTGATTGATTTGGAAGGTGAACTCTTTTGTGTGAGTAGACTAGGTGGACTTTGTATGTCAATTGAAAGTAAAATTCATTTAATGTAGGCTCTAAAAATTCCTATTGCAATCATATTAAAACAAATGGTGGTTCATCTTGGCATGAATAGTGAGCACTCATGACACTTCAAAAAAATCCATGTATTTTATTATGTTTTTTGCATTGTCTGGAACTTTATTTTCAGCCTAATAATGGTCATCAGTCTTTATCTATGATCTACACCTCTCCATACTTAGCTTTCCTCCAACTCAACTCTTATAAGATGTGAATGCAATATCTTCACACCTTTGCATACCATATTTAACACAAGGCAAATTGGGTACCTGGTAATTTGCGCATATTGCCCTCAAGATAAAATTTGCATGTGTACTCTAGCCATTTTGAAAGCCCTCTAAATGAGTGATGTCCTTATTCCTTAATAGTTTTTTTGTGTTCCTAGAGGGCTATAGTTGAGATAATTCAAATTTTCCAACCTGTACAATTAGTGCTCTCATCAATCATTGCTGACCTTGGTCAAAAGTGTAGCAATTCTTCAAAAAAAAATTTACACTTCACATGACTTAGCATGAGCACCTGCACATAAGAAATATGTGATACAACTTGCCTCTCTATACATCCCACATATCAGATTTTGCAAAATTCAAAGGACAAATGAAAACAATCTGTTTCCTTTCTTGTTTTTTTGTGAGCAAATTGGGAAGAGTATTCAATTATGACAGTTCTAAACTTTTGTTACAGTCACAACATAGGTGATTACACTTTACATGTGACTCTATTCAAAAAATGCCTGAGTTTCAATTTGCACCAATCATAGAAGATTTACCACTCTGTTAATTTGTACATGCCCACAATGGTGTAGCATGTGCCCATGCAATAAAAAACAATGCCTACATGGGCACCCCTCCTCATCCATAACAAATATTGATGCACTTAGAGAAAAAATATCCACAAGCACAAGTTAGTCAACATTATGTACAATTGAGAAATATTGTCCACATGAGACAATGCACATATTTCACTTTGAAATCTTATTCAAGTCATTCTTCAAAATTTTAAAATGGCCAAATCGGTCTGAGTCCATTTGACAAATCGATCGTAGATGACTTCAATATTGTGGAAACCAAAAAAAAATATCTAATATATGCACCATTATGATAATATCACAATATTTGTGATATTTAATCAAACCTCTCACATTCACATAAATTCAATTTCTAAATTAGAAAGATCTGAAGCAAATGGCACAAGCATCTGTGAAAATGAGAACTATCTATGACAAGTTGGGTTCAAGGTAGACCCAGCTAAAAATAAATAAAAGTAAATCACCTAAATTTTCAAAATCATTCATGGAACTCACTGTTAGATTCTAGTGACTAATCAGGAAAGTATTGTACATACTTCATAATTAGTGGGGTTTGGGGCATCACCTCGAAAAAAAAAAATTTGTTACTCTTCATACATTCACCATTCGTAGATTCACCACTAAAGTTATGGCTAATTTATGGCCGACATGTTATAACCCTAAAGTGGTTTAATACTTGTATAAAAGGGTTTAGGGTTGGGTATTTTCATTATGTTGTGATGCGAAATTGGTTCTTACGGTGGTATTGAGCTGTAAGGGATTACGGATTGTAATCAGGTTGTAATCACTAGATTGTAATCAGATCGGACTTGTTGTTTGGTGGACATAGACCAGGGATTGGGTGAACCATGTTAAATCTTGGTGTCTTGTGTTCATTTCTGTGTGATCTATTATTTTTTGTTATTGATTATATTTGCATGTAGTTTTTATTTCTATCTGTGGTTTTATCCTAACAAGTGGTATTAGAGCAAGGTTGTCTATTAGTTATCCTTTACAAGAAAGTCTCATGGTTAAGTGGGAGTCTCATGGTTGAGTGGGAGTCTCGCGATTGAGTGGGAGCGATGGCAGATGAGGGTAAGCTGAGGGTTGATAGGTTTAATGCGGAGAACTTCTAGTTATGGAAGATGCAAATGGAAGATTATTTATGTCAAAAGGATTTATGGAAGCCATTGGAAGGCAAAGCCAAGAATCAGGAAATTATGTCAGAGGCTGAATGGGATCTTTTGGACAGAAAGGCACTCGAAAATATTCGGTTATGCTTGGCACCATTGGTGGCATTTAATATTACAAAACCAAAGACGATAGAAGATTTGATGAAAACCCTAGCGATACTATATGAAAAGCCCTCCACTTCAAACAAGGTATTTCTTATGAAGCATTTATTTAATATGAAGGTGGATCTGTTGCAAATCATTTAAATGAGTTTAATACTATTACTAGTCAGTTATCTTCTATGGGTATCAATTTTGATGAAGAAATTAGGGCTCTCTTGATTTTGTGTTCTTTTCTTGAAATATGGAATGGCTTGGTAATGGCAGTGAGTAATTTTGTTTCTGGATCTAGTACCCTAAAATATGATGATGTGATCGGTGTTGTTTTGAGTGAGGAAACTCGTAGGAAATCCTCAAATGGATCTACATCAGAAAGTGCTTTGAATGCACAAAGCAGGGGCAGAATGACTGAGAGAGGAAGTAACTCTGGAAATTGTGGGCAATCAAGAGGAAAGTCAAAGGGGAGGAGGTCTCAATTGAGAGGACCAAATGATTGCTAGTACTGTGGGAAACCAGGGCACAAAAAGAGATTGTTTAAATCGAAAGAAAAATGAAGGAGATAAATCAAATCAAGACAAGAAGGAAAATGTGGTAAGTAACAAATTCGAAGAGGATGCTTCGCTTCTATCTTTAGAAAGTGTTGATGATTCATGGGTTTTAGATTTTGGTGCTTCATTTCATGCTACACCTCATAGAGGTTGTTTCATTGATTATGTCCAAGGGGATTTTGGGCTTGTTTATTTGGGGGATAATGAACCCTATCAAATTTTTGGAAAGGGAAAAATTAAGATTAAGTTGCAGAATGGGAATCATTGGCTACTACATGAGGTAAGACATGTTCCAAGGCTGAGTAGGAATTTAAATTCAGCAGGGCAACTTGGTGATGAGGGTTGTGTAGTTACTTTTAATGATAAAAATTGGAAGGTTTCAAAAGATTCCCTTGTAGTAGAAAAAGATGTGAAAGTAGGCACCCTATATCTTTGTACAGGTCATATTGTTCCTTCTACTTTGATTGTTTCAGAGAAAAATGAATGTTCAAGAACAATTGCTGCAGTTGAGCAGGGAGAACAAATAGCTATTGTAGATTCTGATACAGCACTGTGGCACAATATACTTGGGCACATGAGTGAGAAAGGTATGAAAGTAGTTCATTCAAAGAAAGTTTTACCAGGTCTGAAATGTGTTAATATGGATTTCTATGAAAGTTGTGTGTATGGAAAACAAAAGAGAGTGAGTTTTGTAAAGACTGGGATGGAAAAAAAAAAAAGGAGAAATTAGAGCTTGTGCATACAGATGTATGGGGACCAGATGAGGTATCTTCCCTTGGTGGCTCTCATTATTATGTTACATTTATTGATGACACAACTAGAAAAGTCTGGGTTTATTTCCTTAGACAGAAATCTAATGTATTTCAAACTTTTAAGAAAAGGAAATGCTTGGTTGAAAATGAGACTAGTAAGAAATTAAAATGTCTCAAATTTGATAATGGTGGTGAGTATTGCAGTCATGAATTTGAATATTATTGCTCCACTAATGGTATTTGTAGATAGAAAATTGTTCCAAGGACTCCACAGGAAAATGGAGTGGCTGAACGCATGAACAGGACTAAAATGGAGCGCGCAAGGACCATGAGGTTGCATGTTGGGTTGCCCTTACACATGTGGGTGGAGGCTATCAATATTGCAGTATATTTGATTAATAGAGGTCCCTCTACTGCTTTGGGCTGTGGTATTCCAGAGGAGGCATGGACTAGTAAGAAGGTGAGTTATTCTTTTCTCAAGACCTTCGGTTGTGAAGCTTTTGCTCATATAGACTCTGAAAATAGAACCAAGCTAGAAGCTAAATCAAAGAAATGTGTCTTTTTTGGATATGGCATAATGAATTTGGTTATAGGCTTTGGGATTTTGAAAATCATAAAATTGTTAGAAGTTAGGATGTCATATTTAATGAGAAAGTATTTTACAAAGATCTATTGCAGCAACATGAGAAGAAAGAAGATGATTATGTAGTGCTGGATGATACTCCAAAAGTTGATGTTCCATCCATTCCTCATGATGTGCAACAACAAATGCCACACACACCAGTGAATGTTAGAAGGTCAACGAGGCAAATTAGACCTCCACAAAGATTTTCTCCCTCTTTGTATTCTATTTTACTTACTGATGCTGGTGAACATGAAAGTTATGATGAAGCTATGCAGGTGGATACTAAGATTCAGTGGGAGTCTACAATGAAAGATGAAATGGACTCTTTGCTGAAGAATAAGACATGGGATCTATGCAAGTTGCCTGCAGGTAAAAAGGCTTTACAAAATAAGTGGGTTTACAGGTTGAAAGAAGAGGAAGGAGGTAAGAAAAGATTTAAGGCTAGGTTAGTTGTAAAAGGATTTGCACAGCAAAAGGGAATTGATTTTGATGAGATATTTTCTCTTGTTGTTAAAATGACTTCTATCTGTACTGTTTTAAGTCTTGTGGCTACTGAAGATTTTCATTTAGAGCAGTTGGATGTTAAAATAGCCTTTCTTCATGGTGATTAGGATGAAGAAATATATATGGCCCAACCATGGGGATTTGAGGTCAAAGGTAAGGAGAACTTAGTGTGCAAATTGAAGAAAAGTTAATATGACTTGATGCAAGCACCTCGGCAATGGTATCTGAAATTTGACAGGTTTATGCATAAGCATGGCTATAACAAGTGTCATTCAAATTATTGTGTTTATTTTAAGAGGTTGGATGATGATAGCTACATTATTTTATGTTTCTATGTTGATGATATGCTTGTAGTTGGGTCTAACATGGATCATATTAAGGGGTTGAAATGCCAGTTAGCACATGCATTTGCTATGAAGGATTTGGGGGCAGCAAAACAAATCCTTGGTATGAAGATTTGCAGAAATAGGAAGAAT
This sequence comes from Cupressus sempervirens, assembly GCA_028749045.1. Taxonomy (NCBI): domain Eukaryota; kingdom Viridiplantae; phylum Streptophyta; class Pinopsida; order Cupressales; family Cupressaceae; genus Cupressus; species Cupressus sempervirens. The sequence continues at coordinate 345,755,415 of CM053784.1, forward strand.
AGAACATTGACGCTATCTCAGGCTGATTATGTTGAGAAGGTGTTGCAACGTTTCTCTATGGAGAATGCTATAGCTGTCAGCACACCTTTACCTGGTCATTTGAAGTTGACTAAGGAGATGTGTCCTAAGACACAAGAAGAGGATAAGATGTCCAAGGTACCCTACGCTTCAGCTATAGGAAGCTTGATGTATGCTATGGTATGCACTAGGCCAGATATTGCACATACAGTGGGAGTCGTTAGCAGGTATATGAGTCATCCAGGATTTGAGCATTGGAATGTTGTCAAGTGGATTCTCAGATATTTGAGAGAAACATCCAATAAGTGTTTACACTTTGGGGGCTCTACTACTGATTTAACAGGATATGCTGACTCAGATTTGGTAGGGGATATTGATACTAGGCAAAGAACTATAGGTTATGTCTTTACTGTTGGTGGGGCAGCTGTGAGCTGGGTTTCTAGGTTACAAAAGATTAATACTCTATCCACTACAGAGGTAGAGTATGTTGCAGCTACAGAGGTAGCCAAGGAGATGATATGGCTTTAGTTCTTCTTGGAAGAATTGGTATATCCTCAGAAGGATAATTATTTGTTCACAGATAGTCAGAGTGACATTCATCTTGCAAAGAATTCAGCTCTGCATTCTAAGACCAAACACATATAGTTGCGGTACCATTTCATTCGATCAGTTTTGGAGGATGGACAGTTAAAGATGGAGAAGATACATACAAATGATAATCCAGTAGATATGTTGACAAGGGTTGTAACAAGGGAGAAGCTAAACTCCTCTTCAGCTTCGGTTGGTCTTTTAGACTGAACATGAATAAAAGAATAGCAGAGTCTAGGTTGTTTTGATCCAGTCGGAGCCCCATGTGGTAGTGGTACTGCTACAGGCTCAGTCTCCAAGTGGGAGATTTTTGTTTAGTGTGGAGCCTGATTAGTCCCCAAGTGGGAGATTGTTAGATTGTGGTGACTAATCAGGAAAGTACTGTACATACTTCATAATTATTGGGGTTAGGGGCATCGCCCCGAAAAAAAAAATTGGTACTATTCATAGATACACCATTCATAGATTCACCACTAAAGTTATGGCTAATTTATGGCTAACATGTTATAACCCTAAAGTAGTTTAATACTTGTATAAAAGGGTTTAGGGTTGGGTATTTTTATTATGTTGTGATGCAAAATTGGTTCTTGCAGCAGTATTGAGCTGTAAGGGATTACGGATTGTAATCAGGTTGTAATCACTGGATTGTAATAAAATTGGACTTGCTATTTGGCGGACGTAGCCCAAGGATTGGGTGAACCACAATAAATCTTGGTGTCTTGTGTTCATTTCTATGTGATCTATTATTTTCTGTTATTGGTTATATTTGCATGTAGTTTTTATTTCTATCCATGGTTTTATCCTAACACTCACTGCATTGATTGGATTCAAATTTGAGAATTGGTTGAGCACTTAAAACCCACATATTACCTTCTCAGAAAACTATCTATTTTGTGTTGGTAGACCCTAAAATCAACCTTAAAAACTATTAGAGTAAATAATTAATTATTAATTATTTATTCTATTACTTAAGCTTACTTAGGTCATGCATTTATTTAATATTTTATATTTAATGCATGTAGTGGTTAGTTGTTGACAACACGGGAGTTTGTTCCCTTCTAGTTGTCACACTTATCTTCTACCACCTTCCAGCTTGTTCTACAAGCTTCCATGAGCTCTTTATATTCGGGCTCTCTCTCATTGTATTTTCATCACATCTCTCATTGTGCATATTGTAAATACATTTTCTTTTTGTGTTTTCACATATTGTCTCTCATGTCCATTTAGGATTTTTCCCTTGCTCCATGCTCTTCCTCTTCATGGCTTCTCTTTGGCAGGTTCTCGCATGCAGGTGATCTTGGGCATCTTCGGAGTTGGCTTTCCTCGACTCCAACATGGTATCAGAGCCTTCCTGCTGCTGCTTGTTGAAGAAATTTTGAAGCCGTGATTTGGAGTCACAAACCCTAGTTTGTTTGTGCAATTTTTCTTCAAATCAGGGGATCAAAAAAATTTTGGAGCACTTTCAGCCCAAACAGACATCACCATTGGATCTGAAAGGCCGTTTGTAGTCAGGATTCATATAAAGCTTTTCGATTTTGGACACAGGGCAATTTTGGAGATTTTTTGAAGCCTCCAAGGTCTGCTGTACGGATCGTACAAACGCAGGGTCAGAGAAAAATTAAAAAAAATTTACAGCTAGGCGGCCACCCAGTGGCCACCGCCGCACCACCCAGCGGCCGCCGCCGCGCAGCTCACTGGCCGCTACCACCGACAGCGCCGCCGCTGAGCCACTGCGGCTCGATGCCCCCCGCGAGCCACTCTGACGCCGCCCTTCAGCAACCTCCGCCGGCGGTGCATCTTCAAACTGCCGCTCCAACCACTGTCTGCCCCGTCAGCACCCTGCTGCCTGCTCCATCACTGATCTGCAGCACAGTCAGCGCTATTCTGAGCGTGACACGTGGTAGGCGTGCCACGTGGCAGATTGCCACGTGGCCCCTGCCACGTCATCTTCTGTACCTGCCACATGGCGATGCCATGTGGCATTTTTTTTGCGACAACAACCTCCAAGCCATCAAATTTAATCGCCTAACTTGTTGACGCTAGTGCGATGTCATCAACCTGCCTTGCACCTCTCCTGATTTGGTTTTGGACCTACTTGTGGTTTTTTGGCCATAACTTTTGCATACGGAGGTATTTTTCTAATCTGAAAGAAGCGCTGGAAAGCTGGTTCTAAGACGAAGACTTTGGTGTAGGTATTTTTAGGTTTTTATGTTTTTTATTTCTTTTTTTTCTATTGAAGTCCAAAGTTATGTTTTTGACTCCGGCAAGCATATTTTTTGCGTCCCATTCTTGTTTTTTGAAAACTTTATATTTTTGAAAAGCTGGTTCTGTGTACTTTTCAAAAATGTAGTTCTTGTCCTTAGTTCTTGGCCACTACTTTTTCTATCATAGTTTTGGCATTTTTTCTATATGGTGGATATTTTGAATGTTTTAGGCCCAAGGATCATTTTCCTGGCATGGTTTGCTTTGTTTTTGGTTGTACTTTCCTTTGTTGCAACTCTTTTTCCATTCTAATCATTGTAGCTATCATTTTGAAGCACTTTTTTCTTTTGCACTGAGATAAAGTGCCACTTTTGCATTCTGGGAATCATGAACGTTGTTTTGAGTCAGTTGTACTTGCACTATTTTCATAAAGCACCATTGGGGGGATTATTGTTTGTTATTTTAGACATTCTCCCTTTGTCAAGTGAGTGTCCCTTCCATGACATTAGCCCCATGCAGAGTCAGTTTGATCGTGTCTTTATTGGTGTTTGTACCTCTTTTCCTCTCTCCTCGTTCTAGGTTCGTTTGTAGGAGACTTTTGGCCCACCTTCTCAGTTGCCTATCATCACACCCCGTTTGCATTAAGGGGGGGTTATGTTGTTGTTCTAATGCATCCATGGTTTGATCGTTCGATAGTGTGAGCTATGTATTTAGTGGTTGATCCTATATACAAGGCGATTGCAGTGGCTGGCTACCTATGCATTTCGGTGAGATGGATCATCTACCATATAGACATGCTCGGTTCGTGCCTTCTTTTTCCATGGAGGTTCTTCAGATCAGCAGTTTGACAGATTTTTGGCTCTTCATGCTTCAGTGATGCTGCTTCTTCATGATCACTCATTGTTCCTGTTTTAGGGGACAATTTCCCTAGTTGGAGACTTCTTCAGTTCTTCACTAGGTTCTTACCTCTTTTTGGGGGAGGGTTTTTCCCACGTGGTTTTCTCTCTTTCCCCATTTATATAGGTTTCATCTTCTTGCATTGTACTTGGGTACCTAAAATGGCCTCGTTTCTGGGACCCATTCTGCACTCATCTTAGTTTTGTGAGCTTAAGGCATTTCCCAAAGTTGCACTTAAGGGGGGGTGTTAGAGTAAATAATTAATTATTAATTATTTATTCTATTACTTAAGCTTACTTAGGTCATGCATTTATTTAATATTTTATATTTAATGCATGTAGTGGTTAGTTGTTGACAACACGTGAGTTTGTTCCCTTCTAGTTGTCACACTTATCTTCTACCACCTTCCAGCTTGTTCTACAAGCTTCCATGAGCTCTTTATATTCGGGCTCTCTCTCATTGTATTTTCATCACATATCTCATTGTGCATATTGTAAATACATTTTCTTTTTGTGTTTCCACATATTGTCTCTCATGTCTATTTAGGGTTTTTCCCTTGCTCCATGCTCTTCCTCTTCATGGCTTCTCTTTGACAGGTTCTCGCATGCAGATGATCTTGGGCGTCTTCGGAGTTGGCTTTCCTCGACTCCAACAAAAACTCAAAAAATCAAGCAACCAAACTCTAACACTTTCCATTCATGTTATTTTTTCCAAAATAATTAATCCTATAAATTTTTATCTCTTGATGATATTCTAGTCAAAAGATATAAATCTCTGAAGTTACCTCTTTGAAATGTCCTGCAAATAGTTTGTCAAAAGCAAGAAAATACATCTAGAATCAGCTTCAAAAACATGTCAAACCATCACCGAGGAAGATGAAACTTGGGGTTCTTGTTAATCCCTATATGGAAATTATAAGGGTTCATATTCAGCTCATGATGAATAACTAGTAAAATTTGGCAAACTTGCAAAGTCAACTTCAAGGATTTGCAAAACTAGGTGTACTATTATAACAATGAAATTTGCAAGTGGAATGGATTTGGGAAAGTGTGCAAATGGATTCATAAAAACCAAAAAACTAGCATCCATAGAGTATTTTCAATTTAGGATACAATGGAGAAATTATTTTAGTCATATATATCATGGATTCAAAGTTATGACCTCACAAACAGGCCACCTAATCATTATGCACGTCTGATCATTAGTTTTAAAAAAAAATTACAAATAGAACCACATTTAAAAACTAGTCAAATAGATTTTTCATAACCTCAAATTTAGAACATAACATGTCTTTGAATCCTAGAATGGAATGGTCAAAGAATTTTCATAGTTTGGTCAACTGGAGCAAAGTTATAGTTAGCCAAACAAAGCTACTAGGTAAATATTGTAAAAGCCAACTAGAAAGTTTTAAGTTTTCACATATGGAATTAGCTTGCAAAACTTATCAAATACATTCATCATGGCTTCAAATTTCACATCATGGATTTCATTTATGACTAAAATTTGGTGACATGACCATTCCTTAAAAATACTCAATAGGACACAAATACTCACTATCAAACAGGGCACCTCAAATTAATGTGCAATGTGAAAAATTATGATAGAATAATGAACAACCAACTTTGAGGAACTCAAGATCCTATCAAAACACATCAAAATTACTCAAAATTTAAAGCATAGGATATCTAATATTTTTTCCAAACATTTCCAAAGTGGTAGGTCGCAAAAATTTATTGAGTGCAAGATATTCAAATGCAAACTAGCCTTCTGAAAATTGTTTGATGCTTGGGCAAAAATGCAGCTTTGACAAGTGCTCTAAATTACATCTCACAAAATGACTCAAAACTTAAAATTAACAACCTAAGATGCATGTATATATTGAATTCAATACATGGAACACCTAAAACACACCATAGGCCTCAAAATGATTATCAACCACATATACATAAAAATATTCATGGAGAATATTTGCAAAGTTTCAAAATAAGGTATTCAAAATCCTTGCAAATTTTTGAGTCCCAACAATGGCTTTGTCTGGGGATTTATGCCCCTTGTGGGCATGGAAAGAATTTAGAATCTCTTGGTTGAGCATACCACACCAAGAAATTATTCAAAAACACTTTTATTGAAAGCAATAAATCTACTTCTAACTATACAAATGATCGCCCTGGGCAACATAAACTTCAAAGAAGTTTCTTACCTCTTTCATAGACCTAATTTTTATTTCCATCTTCTCAAGGTAAGTTGAAAGTTTCATTCATATTAGTATCATCAACAACATTAGTATCTTCAATCAAATCATTAGGCAAAATAAAATCATCCTCTTCACTTCCATAGTGCATAGGAAAACTAGAAACATCTTCAACATAGTGCTCACTATGAAAATATTGATTAGCATGCTCTGAATTTTAGAAGCAAACTAAAACTCACCCTCCTTGTGTGATTCATTGATGCTATCAAGCTGGAAAATAAAGGATTTATACTCAACTTCATGAGATATGTCATATGTACCATGAACTTGCATCTCTTCTTGTGTAACCGGTTGACATATGAATGAGCAATCTGATTTGTAAGAGAAAATGTCATCAGCATTAAAATATGAAAGAAATTCAAGACATACCAATGTATCTTCACACTCAAACAATGGCTTAGCAATCTAATTAGGATATTCACCATTTAAGTCATTGCAAAGTGTTGGATGATCCACAACAATACCTTTATCAAATAGTTCATTAACAAACTCTCACAATGCAACATCATTATTACAATCATTGCCACATTTAGAAGATAAGAAATCTTTTTTTTTTTACAATAGTATGGCAATGTACCACCATTCAAATCTAAATGAATCAAATCTGAACCATCAATGTGTTCCTCAAAAGTGGGCTAATAATCCCATGTAATGCTCTCCTATGAACATTATGACAAAGAATGGGTTGATTAGTATCAAAATCCTCATCATATAAAGTGTTTTTGAATACTTTAAATCCACTACCCATCCTATTGTCATGAAAACTTTTAGCATATGAAGAAAAATAAAAACTACATGAAGATTCATTGTATACTTCATTTATCAAGCATCTAGCATTCATGTCAATATCCTTTTCATTGTCTTGTTCAAGATGAAAAATAGGAAAAGACTACCAATCATCATTACAATTATCACTATATGCTACAACTTCACCATTTAATACAAAACCACTCACCAATCTTTCATTCTAATATTTTCATCTATCTTTATAAGTAATGCATTGACTTATCAGTTTCTTTATCGTCATATTTTGGAGATAGATTTTCTCAAGAACCTCACAATCAAACTAATTTTTCTAATGCAAAGATTGAAATACATTTTCAGATTTGGGGGAACAATTCATAGCTTTGCTTGTAGAGGAAAATTCACTTTCATCATTTTATTTTCTTCCCATGTTACATCTAACTCATTTGAAAATGAATCAATACCATTTATGTCATCAATCTTAGTTGAATAACAAGCTTTAACATTCTCTTCATTATGAGACTATGTTATGTATGCTGCAACCACTTGATTGGCAATATTATCAACATCATAACTAGCATAGACGTCATGAGGAAAACTTCTTGTTGCAACTACTTCATGAACTAACACCTCATTTTGTGAATCACACTTATCACAATCTAAAATATTATTCACTATTGTAGCACAATAAACATATGTACTCTTATCAACAATAGGAGAAAACTTATTTTGAATAAGGAATCATTATCAACACATACACTTAAATATGAATTTACAACCTGACTAGGACTTACAAAAAGGGAAGTAACACGTTGATCAAAGCTAAAACCTCAACATGAGATTCATCCTTACTCTCAAATGCATTATGTTGCCAAACACTATTAGAAAAGTAACTTCTAGTTAATCCATATCTCATGTTATTTTCAATCTCTATTGTAGTCATAAATTCCTTATATAGTGTCTTAGGTTCTTTATCCCTCAATAAGTACTTCATTTTCCCATAAAATTCATCAAAGTAAATGAGTACACACACTTGATCATTGGGCCTATAATTTTCAAGGATTTCTCTTAAAGATTTTCCAAATCTGATGTTAAAATTAGGAACCAACTCTCCACTTTCAATCCTAATTTTTAAAAACTTAGTAAATGCATCATGTACACTTATTCTCTCACCAAATTACATCATGAAGGCTACATATAATTCACTCCAAGAAGAAATTGAATATGCTAGTATAAAAGAAAACCACTCCTAAGTATCATCCTTAAAAGTTTGAACAAACAACTTCATGTGAACATCCTCATGAGCAATCTCCAAAGTATCCATCAAGTCAACAAACAACTGGATATGATGACTTGTTGAATCATGTTGTTTCCCACAAAAAATTGGATAATTCTCTCTAATTTCATTTGGGATAACATTCAACAAACCATTAATATCATCAAAATACAATAGAAAATACCTCTTTGTAGAGAGAGATCTATAAACACCATTAATGGGTTGAATATTAGGTGAAATTAAATTTGACATCCTTCACAAATCTAAAACTCATTGACCAAAATATTTTTTTGATTTATAATCTTACAAAAAATTAACTTATTTCCCTACCAAATTCACACATTAACATACTTCAAAACTTAAATTGAACATGTTGAAAACCAATCTTCAAGAAACATGCAATAATCCACTTACTAGTTCTCCTGCTTAGTGTTGATCACTTGATGGAGAATACACTTCTTGCACAAGAAATTTCCATTACAAGAAATGCTCTTGAAAATGAAATTAACTTAATGCATGATGGTTTTTGTTACCCATGTATGGTTCACCTTTCTATATTCATGGGAAAGGGAGTTTAAAGCTTGTTTCTAAGGAAAATGTCTCTGATTGAAATCTTCAATTTAAATGCTTGCCAGTTCAACTCTCTTTGATTTCATGTTTTTAGTCAAACAAAACCTTGAACATGAACATTAAACACTTTGTTAAAGGTTCAATGTTCATAATTTCATGAGCCTTCCTCTATCAAGTCATTTCAAGTTGGAGAGTCATTTGTTCTCATGGATACTTTTGCTCATTGTTGAAGTTGAATGATGAACTTTCTTGTTCAGAGTTCATAGGTTCACCTGTGTTTCCAAATTTTGTTGTCTTAAAAACATAATTTCCAACATTTTGAATTTTGAACTCGAACCTTGAACTATTCTTATATCTCAATGGTTCATGTTCACTTGGTCAAAAGGGCTTATATCATTAGTGACACATGTCCAAGTGAATGGTGGAATAAAAATTTACTCTTCTTTATTGAGATCTATGGGAAAGATGTGTATTAATTAATGATGGCAAGGCATGTTTTGGTATGTGTGAAGTCCAAATGATATTTTAATGATGTAAAGTACCAATCCCATCACTAGTCTTGTCATCCATTCACATGCTTTTGATCTAGGTCTTATGTCTTAAAAGAAGTTACCTCACTTTCATTGTTTTTTCCATTGTTGTTTTAAGTAAAGATTTGTCCAGTCTTGTCTTGAGATACACGAAGGTAGCTTTAGCATTTCTTTCAGAAAACCTTGCATGCACTTGGAAAAGTGAGTTTATTTCCCTTCATTATTAGGTGTTATTTCTTTTCCTACATTAATTTAAGGTCTTTTAATTATTTTCATCTTGTTCTATTATAGTTAATCTTTCCTGTCATTGTTGCATTTTGTCCTAGGTTACCTGATAAGGTTAAGGAGTTTGTCATAAGTAGTGTCTTGCCTAATATTGAGGATGCATTCCTTGCAATAGAAGACATGGGTAAGTTATTAGCCAGATTCATCAACAGGGTGGATATCATAGCAACTAGGCTTCAAGAAGAACTTTCTCAAGTCTTTGGAATTTCTAGTTTTTATATGTCTTCATATTTGTTTCATATTTTGGCTTGTGGTAGAAAATATAAGGGTTTACCACACATAGACTAGAACCAAAGCATGTCAATTTATGAACATTATCCCCTCTTGCAAAAGAGTAAGAACCCAGAAGGTTTCAAAATAGTTCAAGATACCTTCTTGGCCAAACTTGTGTTCGAGCTTCATGGAAAAGAGAACACAAGAATAATAGAGGAATTCACTCAATTGATTGACATTTATGGCAATTTCTTTACTCAAGTTTGAAAGTTCACCTACCTGAGAGTTAGGCAATATGAAGGAAAACCCCTAAGATTTCCTTGATACTACCTGGATCATTTTGTGTTGATTGAAATATGTAGATAAGTGGTTGAGGTAGAAAAGAGTTCTAAAACTTGGAAAGGCTCTTGCTACACATTCCCTACTAAATTTGGGCATTACAAATGCAAGATAATTCATGATGCTTTGAAGCTTAAGGCTAAAATTAAATCTATGAACCTATTGACCTATTATGCTAGACCTAACTTTGATAGCAAAGAATTTTCTCTAAGATATTCTAAGCTAAATTTATCTACTCTCCATGCTTCCCATTTAGAAGATTTATTGGCTAACTGTCAAGATGATTTTAAGGTTAGAAGATGGTTATGGTCTAAATTGTCACTAGCTCAAATCAAAGATTTTGGTCTCTCGCTAGATACCTCTAGAGTAGTCTAATAAGAAAATGAATAAATTATTGACCCATCTTATATTGAACAAGTAGCGGCTTAACCATTACAAGAAATTGACTGGGTTGTTCTAGAAGAAGATGACTTGTAGAATAGAACAAAACAATGGATCTTAAAAAAAAGATAAAATAAGTGACTCATAGTGTTCAACAAGTTTATGCTAGCCCCAATTCACCCATAGTTTTTCTTAATACTAATGAAGTTGTTCCCTCTCCCACTATAGGAAAATGAAAGTCGAGAGTTGAACCGAAACTCCTTGTTCAAGGTTCAGTTCAACATCCTCCTTCTATCAAGTGGACTCACTCTCATAGCAAAAAGAAGCATCAAGATCCAACCAGTTTGAAAGAAACTTGAGATAAATTAATTACAATCAAGCTTGATTTAAGAGAGGGACCTTCAGTTGAAATCCTAAGTGGTGAAATGGAGCAAGGGAATCAACAAGTAATAGAAGGAGCCAATACTTTAAGTTGAATGGTGCTTAGTTCATCCCCCATTCTACAAACCCCTCCTCTTAAGGAAAATCCCTCCATTTCTAATTGATTCAATGTATCAGTGAGCAAGAAAAAGAGTATAGCTCTAACGACTCTTGTAATAGGTGACATGGTAAGAAAAAAATTTGGAAATACTTCTAAAGCTAAGAAAGAAAAGATTGAGATTACACTAAATATTGATGAGAATACATGACAATAGATAGTTGAAGTGATGAAACCAATGGATGACAAAGGTATAGATGATGTGCTTCCCCAAGATTACATAGCAGAGAAAAAAATCCTTGGACCTTCCTCTAGGGAAGTAGATATGAAAATATAGATAGCTAGAAACTCAAGGATTTCTCACCAAATATGGAAGGATCAAAGGGATAAACAAGAACTGAAACAATCTTTGTGGAAGATGGAAGAATATATTCATGAAATTCAAAACCCAAATATAGAAGCTTTGTCTACCGCTACTTTTGTCATTGATGTTTCTTATCCCCTCGATAAAAGTTGTATTTAATAGTGTAGTGCCTACCCTCATTCACATCTTTTCTGGACATTGTTGTTGTTATTATCAAACTATGATAGACTAGTTTTATGTTGATGGATTGGTGGTATTGTTTTGAGACTATCAAACATTATGTTATGGATTCAGTGGTTACATGATGAGATCATTTGGACTTTACATTTCATGTATGCATGATGATCATTATATTGCTTTCAATTATTGTTGATGATTAGTTAGATGGTTTATTACCTCATGTGTTTTATTATGGATACTTACCCCATACTTGCATGTGTATGGTGTGCGTGTTTTCATATTGTATGGCATTTCTGATATGGTTAAGGAAGGGAGTCATAGTCACCTGCTTAGTCGGGATCTACATGATGCACCACTTCCTACCATTGCCTGTTTAGATTAGCATTATATATATTGTATGTACATGCATGGTTTTTCTGCAGGGTGCAGGTACCGGGTATTGACTTCCCTGAATTGCCAGGATGAGTGTACCCTATTATACTATCTCAATGATAAGAGAAGGGAGATAAATTCTCAAGTCCAAATCCCAAACCCTTAAACCAATTTTCCTAGTGAGGTAGGACAAGTATCTGGATATTTTACCCACCGAATGTGTCGGATGACATATTTCGTGATTTTTAACCCTTTAGACTAATTTTGTGTGAATTGCTCTATGATGGATTTTTATATTTTATCTTGAAGGTCTATGGTGAATTTTCTATTAATTAAGTCTTAATAAATGAATTTAATTAATAAATTAATTATTTGAGAAGATTAATATAAAATATCATGGTCTTTGATATTTTGATTATAAATAATTAAATGTGAATTAATTGAGGAAAAAGGATTAAATTAAAAAAAATTAGAAATTAAAATTAATAATAATTATAAATAATAATAAAAGTAATAAATAAATAATAATAATAAAAAGTTATAAAAATTAAATTGAAAGTTATAAAAATTTAAATAGAAATTATATAAAAAGTAATTTGGAGTTATAAGCTTGCCTAGGAGTTAATGCACCTTTCTATTTCTCTTATGTCAACAACACGGAGGTTAGTGCATCAATTAAGCACATGGTGTCTACAACCTTATGATTCATCTAGAAGGTTGGAAAAGACACGTGCTTAGTTGGTGACACCTTCTAGCTATTTCTAGAAGCATTCTAGGTGTTTCCTAAGAGCTCTTTATATTCAGGCATTCCTAGAAGCTTAGACATAGTTTTTGGAGAGCATTTGGAGCATTGGAGGACTCAGGAATTCTAAAGAAGGGAGGAGCTTGCTTTGCGGATTTTTTGAGGAAGAGCAAATTAGCATCAGAATTCGGGTAGATTCTTGTGATTTTACTTATGTTATTTCCGCATCTTGCATTCCATGTCTTCTTCATGTCTTCCATATGTCTTATGAGGATTTTCCTATTTTAATTGTATGCATTCTCAATATGGGTAGTTAAAATTTATTTGAGAATCTTTTATGCATAAATCAGAAAAGAACACGGGGCTAGGGTTTAAATTCATAGCCAAATCCATTAGATTAATATTTGGATAAATTTGAGATTTAAGTTTATAGGAAAATTCTGAAAATTAGAATTTTTAAATAAACTATTTATATTTTTGAATTTGCATACACATATACATATATATATACAATTATATATATATATATATATATATATATATATATATATATATATATATATATACAATTATATATATATATATATATATATATATATATATATATGTATGTGTACATGTTTATCTGTTGTGATATTGATTATCTCTGCGTGTATACACACACACACACACACACACACACACATATATATATACATATATATATTTATTCATTTAAAAATTAAATATCATACTATCGATCAATTATGTTATAAAAACATTAAACTTTGTTAAAATTGAAATCGCATATAATAACCAGTGAGTTGAAATCGCTTATGCGATTTAAAAAAAAGTAATATGCATAAAATGGGGGGGGGACGAGACCTGCGCCCCCGTGCCGACTGTGATCGCAGTGTACCGGCTGTCACAGGTACTGCAACGGCAGGGGTACACAGTACCCGCTGACGTTGCAAGCCCTATGACTGCAAGGTCCTGCGTACCACCGACGGCATATAATTATATATATGTGTTATAACAGTCATTTCATATGAAATCAATTTTCATTGTTATTAAATTCTCATACGTTATATTGTATCAATCAAAATTATTAATTCAATTTTATAAAATGTAATAATAATAATTATTTATATATTTATATACGTATGTATATATATATATATATTTATTTATTTATTTAAATATAAATATATATATATGTATATATGTAATATGTAAATATGTTATTAATAAATTTGAATTATTAATTGATAAATGATTTATATCAAAGGTTCATTTTTATAGTGAACTCTTGTATAATTTTCAACTATTAAGATTTAATTTAATTGTTTTAAAGTATATGAAATTTAATTGATAGTTTGGTGGGGGACGTTTTCAAACAAATCTTATAATTTGAAAATGGATTTTAGACCTATTATGGAAAACTTTTATTCATCCAAAACAGTACATGGAAAAACGTACAAAATGTTCCCCCATTCATTCTCCAAACTTGGAAACATAAACTGAGACCTCTACATTTAAATTCATGTAAATTTAGCAAAAGCAAAACATGTGTTTCCATTGTGTATTCTTTATGCTATTGTTTTGGGTTTTGGGTTGACTAGTGTTGACTAGTTATAGGACGTCTACCAAAGGCTTGGGAGATTATGTGATTGTGATGTCATGATGATGTTTTAAACACGATCTTTATAAACCAAACCATGGTTATGTGATGGAATGCTCTATGTAATGTTTGTAATTGCTGATTGTTATAGTTGAGATTCTTATGTATGAGACACTTGACTTAACTATTTTTGGTTCTTCGATCAATTATCCTTGGTTATTTTTCTAGTCGCCATGATGGGACTGAAATGTGGATTTATTCTTGATCATGTAATGTTGTGACATGTTTTGACTCAACCATTTTGGAGTCTTCGATCAGTATGATTAAGATATATTTTGGTTATTGAGAACCAATGGATACTTCTGATTATCAGTTATACTTCAGTTGCCAATAAAGAGTTGTTGTGATCATGATTTTCTATGGATGCTTGCTCATGGAGATTTGATGCTTTTATGCATATTTGATGATTTTTATTATGGATTATCTTTTGTGATTTTGAGATTTATGATTCTGTGAGCTTAGGGTAGGATATCTGCATGTAGTGTTGGGAAGTGGCTTGCAATGGGAGTTGGGGCCCTAAGAGGCTGCCAGGGTAACTCATTGTAAGTTGGATTAATAAGTGAAAATATTCACACCTAATACTAACTGAATGAACCTAAAAAGATAAGTGTTTTGGTTCTCGCCCATGCCTTGAGTTCTTGTATAGACTAGGATGGGAGTAGAGAGAACGCATGGTTGTGACCTTGCATTCCATAGTATGCCTCATCAGTATGAGAGGATACTAGTGGCCGCATGAGATCAGTATGGACCTATGGAGTTTAGCTAACTACCAAGGTAACTTGTACGTGATAAATGTGATGATACTTTCTCGCTTGCATAGTAGGTTCCTACATGTCTTTGTGTGCCTCTAGGATTAGATGTCAATTTTGTGTTTGGAAACTTTGAGTTAGTATACTTTTAGGATTCCTGGACTTATAGAGATTTATGCTATGTGTTATTGGATAGCCTGTTTGGGACTTGAGATTATCTCCTCAGCACGGTGGGAGTGGACCACTTAGGTACCATGCGGTCGAGTGGTAGTGTTTTTCCACTCTTATCATATGAGATTCATTGAAACATTATGGCTGATGCGTCCTTCATGATGGTGGATATGTATCCTTTCATTGATGATTAGCATATGTTAGATGATGTTATCTTATGCTTTTATTTGCATGTTAGATTACTTTCTGCATATGATATAGTATATGTTAGGAGTGACATTCCTACTATGTTAATACCAATGATCTCTTCGGTGATTTTAGAATGTTGCGCACGGAGGGATGGCTAGGGCCCACGATGGTCTAATGATGCTATTAATAGTTGGGAGGAACCATGCACTTAGTTTATTATGTTAGATCTTTATGATGGATGTATATCTTCTATGATCGTGTATCATGTGTATCATGTGATTATCTTTACGTTGATGTATCATGGATTAGAATAGGATGGTGTATCTTATTTCACATATGTATATTCTTTTAAGCTTTTCATACCTTGTGACATGTACAGTGGATGATTGAGCATTTGGAAATTTAATGTATGAACTTTGAACTTATTAATATTATTTCATGGGGTTGTTATATTTGATGGATTCAATAATGTTAGTTGATTTAGATGTAATTCAACGTTAAGGGATCTTTAAAGAATGTAACTAGTTGTGTATGTTATGATTACTTTTAGATGTACATTGCTATTGCTTCCGTTATGGTGCATAAGTTATATGTGGTATTTATTTTCATATTTAAATATTTTAAAAAAAAATGTTACCAAACTTAGTGAAATTCTATGTTAATTCTTTGGATCCCTTGGCGGAGCATTACAAATAGTTTAGGAGAGATCATTCTATTTCTCAAGCCCATGGTGAGTGGTTGAACTCAATTCATGCCCAGACAACCTATTATTTCTCCCACTTTACTAATACTAATGCAAGAGCTGACAAATTGGTGACCACTCTGGAATAAAAAATGAATACATGGGAAGCAAAGAAATTAAGTTGGATGAATATGTCATTGATATTTGAGAGGTTCAAGAATATAGAATAAACAGGTCCCTAACTAAAAATTTAGAGGCTAAATTTGATGTTGATTTTATGTTCATCATCAGAGCTAACCTAGAATGGAGGAATATAGTGATTGAACAAGGATTTGAGGAATTCTCTAAACTGCTGAAAGAAGTGGGGTGTCTAAAGGAAATCCTAGCAGCTGACATTAAGTGCATTGATGTTAAAATCATGGATAATGAGCATCAAAATGAGAAACTCCCAAAAGAAGTGGAAATGAGCTTTTTCTCCAAGATGAAATTATTGAACGAAATGAGTGAGGTGTCTATTAAAGACTTAACCATTGTTGCCAAGGTAGATTCCATTATGATTATCTGTACAAATCATTTATAAGTACAAGATAAGAAGCTAGACCATATCTGTAGGATCATGAAGATGTGGAAGCTTCAATTGGAGCAACGTGGCATCCCGCAACAATAGGAACTTATCAGTTTCCTTACAGCACATAAGGCCTAGAAAGAAAATGATGGTGCTTTCTCTAACTCCTAGGATCTGCATGCCTAGGACTGTGACGTAGTTGGAGATTAGGAGATGATCAAGGGGCCATGTGCCTTAGTTTCTTGTTTTCTTTAGTTTTTTCTTTAAAAACTTGGTTCTATTTAAATAGTTGGTAACTCCATGGGAGTTAGTTTTAAAACTGATTTGGAAAGCCCTACATGGCTATAAATACTTTTTTTTAATTGACTTGAGGGTTTGGCTCTCTGGACTTAGATATTTTGTAATTTTAATTAAGTTAGTTGGTGTTTCCTTTTGTTTTAAGGCAACAAGTTGATGATAATAGAATTAATCGTGTGGTTATTTCCTAGGCATCTCTTTGGTAATCATGTGATTATCTTACTTGATGGTAGTTTTGTATGAAATTTATTCTTGCATTGATGTTGTTTTATTAGCTTTGTTGGAGTTACTATTTTCTTTTATTCAGTTTGGTGAGCCTAGTCATAATTATGGAATCTTTAAATGTGTTGTGTGGCATGTATCAAATATCAAATGTGGAATCTACAACATTCTTTTGTGGTTATAAGAGAATATTTTTTCTTTCCTTAAGTTCT
The DNA here is from genome assembly GCA_028749045.1 of Cupressus sempervirens. Taxonomy (NCBI): domain Eukaryota; kingdom Viridiplantae; phylum Streptophyta; class Pinopsida; order Cupressales; family Cupressaceae; genus Cupressus; species Cupressus sempervirens. Next base: position 345,772,592 of record CM053784.1, read on the forward strand.
TCCAAGCTAAAAGAGAAAATGTTATAATTCATTCACAATAAAAGTATATTGGTAAATTATTGTAGAAGGGAGCTATGACTTTAAAACATAAAGAGCCTTTGTGAATTTTCAAGACGCATTTATGGTGAAAATTATTTTTCCTATAAATGTAAACATAAATAGTTGGGAAGGAAAAACTATTTACTAATAGTTTTTGGTAACTCTGTTGGAGATTAAATCATATTTGCTACATATAATGGTCTTTCCTTATCAAGACATTTTCCCAGTTCTTCAACCTAACCTAGGGTTTGATAATACTCAAGAAGATATTATTTATAACCTAAATACCCTAGCCTCGAATAGCAAGACTAGCAATGAATAATACTTGCATGTTAGTCAAGTTCTTGAGGATGAAGAAGAAAGGGCCAAACTAATCAGAGGGGTATCTATCGCTCAAGAAGAAGTAGAAAGTACGGCTTAGCAAGCTCCAAATATAAATCCTACTCAATAACTCTAGTGAGAAATCTTTTCCTTCATTAGGTTGGCTGGAGGAAAGTACACTCGGGGTGATAGAAGTAAAGGCTCCACAGACGAATCTTATGAGTTTGTAAAGTCACTAAAATTTGGCCCAGATCATACTCATAAGAGGAAGGGGATAACTAAATGTAGAAGTAGTCCTACTTCTCCTAAGAAACCTAAACCAGTTGTTATGTAGTGTCTGCCCCTAGTTTACATTCAGTTATTATTGCTAAACTCTTTTAATCCAGTTTATGTTTATGCTTGATGATTAGTAGCATTATTTTCCAGATTATTCGATATTATTTTCATACTCAATTGATTACATGATGACTACTTTGATACTATTTATTTCATGTATGCATGATTATATCACAATGATGATTATTTACACTGATTTCAGTTATTTAATGTTATTAGTTAGATGGAATATTTATATGTGTTTTCTATGGATACTAACCCCATACTCCATGTATATGGTGTGTGTGTATGTTTTCTTTATGTATGATAATTTTGATGTAGTTAAGGAAGGGAGTTGTAGTCACCTACTAATCAGGATCTACACGATGCACCACTTCCTACCATTGCCTATTTAGCTTAGAATATATGTGTTTGTACATGCATAGATTTTATGCAGATTGTAGGTACTAGGTATCGACTTCCTTGAATTACCAGGATGAGCATACCTTATCGTAATATCTCAATGGTAAGAGAGGGGAAATAAATTTTTGAGTCCAAATCCTAACCTTTAAACCAATTGTCCTAGAAAATTAGGACAAGTATTTGAGATGATTACCCTTCTGAATTCGTCGTATGATGTAAATTTGTGATTATAATCCTTGAGTTTGATCTTGTATGTTATACTTTATGATGGGTTTTCATATTTCATCTTGTAGTTCTTTGGTGATTTTTGTATTAATTAAGTCAAATTAAAAGATAAATTATTGATTTAATTCAATATAAAATTATTATGATATTTCAATATTTAATTATATTTAATTAATTGAGAAATTAATTAAATTTAAAGAGAAAATTATAGTTCTAATTTGAGAGCATAATAATATTTAATTAATTTAATAATAATATATTTAGGAGATCATTTTTAAATAAATGCTAAATTTTATTATTACTTAAGTTAATAAATATTATATTAAAATGCTTCAAAAATTAATAAGAGAGAATAAGAAATTATTTAATAAAGTTTATTTTAATAATATTGCATAAAGCTTACACATGAGATTAAAATATAATAAATTAATTAAAAAGAGAAAGAAAATTAATTTATAAAAGATATTTTAAATTGCATAAAGTGTGCATGATTATCCAAAAAAATTCAATAAAGAGTTAAAAGATTGTTATCAACGAGTTCCCTTGCGTGATCACACAATTAGTGCCCCGATTTTAGGGAAGAACTCCATATCAGAGATTGAGAGTTCTTTTCACAAGGACTAGGATTTTTGGAGAAGAGATTTTTCAAAGAGAAGGTTTTGAGAGAAGAGAATTCTCTCACAATCTTTAGGTGATTGTGAATTAGCATCAAAACCAAGTAGATTGTGCTTTGTTCACCCAGTGAATTATGTAATTTAATATTCCTATCTTCATCATGATTGTTGAATTGTTTTCAAAATTGAGTTGTGATGAACCTTTCAATCTTTCATTTGAGTTTACTAGTATTCATATCAATTTCTTTTGTATATGTGAGGATTGAAAATGGGTAAAAGCTTCATTCTGTTGATTTAAAAGTTGTTAATTAAGTTGGGAAGGGTTTTGAATGAAATAGAAATTTTAGATTGAAATTTTGATTAGTTTGTCATGTTTTCCCTATGAGGGTATTGTTGGAACTTTTATATATATATATATATATATATATATATATATATATATATATATAATTTTGAGGAGGCGAGGCCACCAAACCCCCACCTCCCTTCTTATTCTTCCCCCGCAACTCTTTTGTATTGTCTGTGTGTGCAGACTGTATTGTTGCACTGAGTAGCAATTAATATTGCTACCTGCGACAGTAGTCAACCTATAGTCACATAGAAGTAGCCTGTAAAGGTCGGCTGGAGGGCCTAAAATGCCCTTTTCCAAATGCATTTTTTATTATTTTGTTATTAAATGTATTTTTTATTAAATTTAAGTATTAATTATTAATAAATTTATTAATAGTTATTTTATTAATTATTAATTACATTAATATTAATATAGTTGTTTTAATAATTATTAATTAATTAAATTAAATTTATTTTAATTAAGTTTAATTGATATTATATATTATCTAATAAAGTTTTAAATTTATATTATTATTATTAATGATTTTGATTTTTAATAAGATTGTAATTATTTTATTAAATAATCAATAGTTATTATTTTAATAATTTAATAAATAATTATCTTTAAATTACTTTAGAATATGTAATTGTAATCAGATAAGGGCAATTGTGTCTTATGCTCAAAAATGGGAAATGGGTTAAGTTGTAAGGGTAAAATGTAAACCTCATATATTTGGAAACTTACATTGAAAATGAAAACTTAAACCTTACTATTAACTCAAACTATGTGTTTCAAAATCAACCAAATTATGAAACTACATTGTTACCTATATTTTTTTTTATGTTTTGGGTTTGGGTTCACTAGAGCATTGACTAGTCTTAGGATGTCTACTAGAGGCTTTAGAGTTATGTGTTTGTGATATTATGATAACGCTTTGATTCAAATATTTTAAACTCAACCATGGTAATGTGTTTGGTATGCTCTATGATGAGTCCAGATATATTGTTTGTTATTACTTTCCAGTGTTCTTGTGTGAAATTGAGGTGAATAATATGACATATTCGACTTGACCTTTGAGTCTTTGATTAGTTATTTTTGGGGTGCTTTACAATTGCTTGTAAAGAACTAAGGTGTTATTGTGGATTATCTTTTGATGCTTTCCAATCACTTGAATAGGACTGAGGTGAAAATTGTGATTCTTTGATTTGTACTTTTATGAGCCTAGGGTAGGTAATTTGTATGTTAAGTTGGGAAGTTGCTTGCAATGGAGGTCAAGGCCAAAAGTGGATGCCAGGGTAACCCATTGTAAGTAGTTAATAAGTGAAAACACTACACTAAATGATAGTAAAATAAACCTAATAAGAGTCTTGTGTTTCCTCACCCATGCCTTGAGTGCTAATATAGACTAGGATGGAAGTAGAGAGGATGCTTGGTTGTGACTATGCATCGTTAGTATGCCTTGTCAGTACAAAAGGATACTAGTGCCACATAGAATCACCAGGGGGGTGGAGGATTAAAATACTAGTCGGGTAACCCTAGAGTTGGTTCATGCGATGACACTTGCCAACTAGCAGTATAGATTTCCTATGTGTCTTTGTTTGCCTCTAGGTTTAGATGTCGATTCATCTTGGAACCTTTGAGTTATAATACTTTTAGGGTTTTCTTTGGCTTAGATATTACTTGTGATTTTTTGGATTGATATCCTATTTGGGACTTGAGACTATCTCCTCAGCACGGTGGGAGTGGACCTTTCTGTGTTACCATGAGGTTAGGTGGTAGTGCTTTTTACTTTTACCATTGAGATTTGTCTGTAGATGTCATGGCTAGAGTTCTTTGTTCTATGTTTCCTTTCATTCTATCTTTGTATATTATGATAGATGGTTATATCTATATGATAGATGATTTTACTTATTGTATTGTACTTTGTTTTGTGGATCTAAAAGGGATGATGTAATCTATTTTGTAAATGTATATTCTTTCAGCCTTTCATACCCTATGACATGTATAGTGGATGATTGTGCATTCCGAATTTTATTGCCAAGTGGCATTCAAAAAAAATGTATATTATTTAAATGGACTAGACTTGAAGTTATTCTTTCATGTGGATGTTTATTTATTGGACTTATTATTGTTTAAATTTAAATGTGACTCAACGTCTTGGGATCCATAAGGAATGTAATCTATTATATTTTTTTATGTATGATTGTATGTTATTACTTCCACTAGTTTATGATTCTTGTACATGTTATTCTTTTTATATTAAAAAATTGTCAAACGTAGTAAAACTTTAGGTTAGTTCTTTTGGATCCCTTGGCGGGGCATTACATATTATCTCCCTACGGGCTCTAGTCTTTCTTGGAACACTCATTGCCACATATTTTAACATTCAACCTATTAATTTTCAGTTTCCCACCATGGTTGTGAATCCCTAGGGTGCTCAAGTGGGACCATTGGCCCTTGGACCTAATCCTAACCCATTGCCCAAAGGATCTTTAGATATTCTTCCTAAGTTTAGTGGAGATGGAAATAAATCCACTGATGAATATATGAATGCATTCAACACATCTTATGGAGTTCTTGCTGATAGGATTGAAAATGTTGCAGTCATATTATTTTTGCAACCTTTGATAGAGGTTTTCACTGATTGGTTTCACCATCTTCCAAATGGAACCATCACTAACTAGGCTTCCATGAGAACTACTTTTGAATCGAGGTTCAGAGCTGCTAACGATGAACATACTCTTCTAGTGTTGCAATTGTCAGAAATCAAAAAGGAAGTTCAAGAACCAATGCATGATTTCATAGCCAAATTTAATAAAATCTTGTATAAAATCCTTGCCACAAAGAGGCTCTATAATGAGAATAGAAAAGGTTTCTTTGTGACTACTATGCCCCCTAATATAAGTTTTCACCTGAAATAGGATAAAGTAGCAGACATTGATGCAACACAAAGATTGGTCATAGAATTAGAAGATGACCTCTTGGCTACAGGCAAGTGGAGATGTGAGATTTAGAATCCTCAAGCTCAGGCATCCTCTTCTGGATCGATAGACCCTATAGTTCAAAGATTGTTGAAAAATTTCCTAGAAATGAAAAGTAAAATGCCTAGAATGACTTATCAAGATATCCCTAGGATATGTATCTGTCACTTAATCGATGAGCATGATGGGTCCTCTTGTCCAAAAATGATTCGTCACATAGAAATGGAAGTAGATAAAGAAGTTATTGAAGAAATGCCTGCTAATGAGGATCCTTCTGGGGGACCTCAAAATTCTATAAGTTACTACTTTGAATATGATTCTAACTCAAAATGAGGTGGTGATGTGTATACTGTTAGAAATCTGATTGAAAAGATCATTGATGAAGAAGGTTTACTATCAAAGAAGAAGTTTGTTGTTAAAATAATGTTTTCAATCATTGTTTTGTCATTGATGTCAAACTTTCTATTTGTAGGAATGACAATTGCTTATAAGATCCAAGTACTATCACTTAGTTGATTGATGAAGAGGATTTGATCAACAAGATGTAACAAGAGTACCTAAGGGAAAGGTTGAGTTATGATGTTGTAATGAAGTGCAAGGATCAGTTAAGAAAATGGTTAAATGTTGTATTGATAACATACTTGAAAATACAAGGGTTGGTCACACTTAGAAACATTAGAGGAAGAAGTTGTCACAAGGTTAACTATAAAATTAAACTAAGTTCATTAGTGGGTGCCGAGCAAGCTAGTCAAAGCTAAGCAAATGGAGAATCTAGTATGTGTCGAGTGGTCTTTAGGTGCCGAGTAAAGTTCAAGTGTCGAGCAAAGTAATAGGTGTCAAGCATCAAAAAACCTTAGTTGGTGCCGAGTGAACTTCAGGTGCCAAGCATCAGTAAAAAAAAAGTTGACGCTGAGTAACACAGTATGTGTCGAGCACCAGTATTTCAATAGTGATGAGCTGCTGCATTATTTTAAATGACAAAGATTCACCAAATCTGAGCCGACAAAGTTGTTACCTTAAATTTTGTGAACTAGTTGCAGGATATGGATGATGAGTTGGAGGCACAAAATTCTATGTAAAGCATTTTTGGGTGAATTCAAGAGGATTCTTCATGATGTTTCTAGAAGGAACATAATATGGGTTAGATACAATGAATCCTACCTAATCCATATGAATTGAAATTAAAGGATGGAAGAATCAAGTGGGAAAGGAACTCCAAGACTGTTATTTAAGAATCATAGACCAAGAAGCAAGAGTTGTTGGTGTGCCAAATTGTGAAGTGATTAGAAGGGTGTCAAGGAGAAGATATCTAGGAGAAGGAAGAACAAAGCACAGAGACTCTACTTCGATAAGTGGTCAAAGAGAGATTATTCAACTAGTACATTGAGCATGGAGACTCAAGGAGACTAAGCTTGAAAGGAGGGCAAGCTGTCAAGAATTGCAAAGATTGAAGGTCAAGCAATGTGAAGAGTTGAAGAGTGATCTAAGATCTATAAGTTAAGTTGTATGTTATAATCAGGTCAAAGACTTTCTAATACTCTCTAAAAATTTTATTAGATATGAAAATCCTATGGACTTAGGTTGGTTTAATAGCCATTTGTAGATCCTTTAACAGGGTGGCATTCCAAGTGAATGTTCTAAAGTCCTCTAACTAGGCCCACTTCTAGCAGGGTGGTTAAATCCTTTAACCAGGTCACATTGAATAGTGTATTGTAAGCCTTTAATAGGGTAGGCCTTTCACAGGGCATCACTTCAAAAGAGTGAGAATTAAGTAGCATGTTACTAGTGGTTTTTTCCAAATTGAGTTTTCACGTAAATCACTATGTTATGTGTTGATATTTTTATGTGTTATGCTTGCATGTTGATTTACAATAACTTGTTGAATAGGAAATTTAAGGCTTGGATGAATGAATGGTTGAATGGGCTCACTATACTTAGTGAAAAAGTTTGAATTTGACATATGGACCTTGAATAATTGATTCACCCCCCCCCCCCCCCGTTCTCAGTTATTCTAAAGCATTTATAACAATTGGTATCAGAGCCATCTGCTAATTTAGTTTCAAGGTACTAGAAGCAGAAAGATCAAGATGTCCAAGAGAGAAGTCCCCAAGCTTATCAAAGACAACTTTGTTGCATGGAAAAGTCTGATGAAATTGCACCTTGGATCAATAGGTGATTATGCAAAAACCTCAATTGGAACAGAACATGTAGAACTAGCTAGACCCCTTACTGCAAATGATTTGAACAAAAGGAAGGAGCACAATTAGGCAATGTTGGAGATTGCCTCTGCACTCAGCTATGCTAAATATGATGACATCAAAGGATGTGATACTACATTCAAAATGTGGAAAGACCTGTCAGATATCTATGGAGGAGATCAGAATGTTTAGAGAGAAAAGAGAGAAAGCCTTAGAGGAAAGTTTAATGACATGAAAATGGAGGAAGGTGAGAATGCTGCTCAATATGGATCTAGAATGAAGGAAGTGGTAAGTGCAATAAGAATTCTAAGTGGTCAATTAGAAGAAGATATTATCAATAGAAAATACTTGAGAACCCTACTCCCTATCTATGCTATTAGAGTTTTAGCCATCCAAGAGTTAAGGTGTATACCAAGAAATGCATTAACCTTTGAAGGAATAGTGGGAAGACTTAGTGCATTTGAATTGTCAAACTTTGACAACTACAAACTTGAGAACCTTGAATCTGCTTTCAAGGCTAAGCTAACATTGAAGGACACTAAGGAGGTGACATCAAAAAAGAAGAGAAGAAAAGGAAAACATGCATCCAATGATAGCAGCACAGATGAGAAAGATGTGGAACAGTTAGAAGTACTATTGGCTAGGAGATTCCATAGAGGCAAAGGAAAATTCAATGTTAAGCTCCCTATCATATGTTTCAATTGCAATGAAGTAGGTCATATTACTGCAAGGTGTACACAGAAGAAGAACTACAAAGAAGGAAAAAACTACAAGAACAAAAGAGAAGATGATAGCAAAGATTACAAGGACAAAGGCAAGAGATGCTACATTGTTGAAGAAGATTCTAATGAGAATGATGATGAATTAGTCTATGTGGCCATGAAAGATGAATCAGATAAAGATGAAGATGAAGCAACAACATTGGTAACCTGTGTGAAGAATAACAAGTGGATCATAGATAGTGGGTGCTCACATCATATGACAAGAGATAAAAGTAAATTTATTACCTTTACTCAATATGATGGAAATAGTGATAGATTTAGAAATGATGATCCATGGCAAATCAAAGGGAAAGGTTCTATTAAACTTACTATGCAAATTTCATGTGATAATGCATACTATGTTGAAGGACTAAACTACAATTTGTTGAGTGTATCACAGTTAGGAAATCGAGGTTGCAAAGTAGAATTTGGAAACAAATTTGCCAAGATCTATGACAATGATTAAAATCTGACAAGAAAAGGTGAACAAACTAGGAGTAATCTATTTTACCTAGATATGGAAGATGCAACTTGTCTTGTTGTTAGACTTGATGATGTGTGGCTATGGCATAAAAGGTTGTCTCATGTTGACTTTTACAATCTGATTAGCATCAGCAAAAAGAAGAAAGTCAAAGGATTTCCAAAACTAAAGAAGCCTAAAAATACAATGTGCAAACAATATCAACTAAGGAAGATGACTAAGTCTAGTTTCAAAATCAAAACATATACTTCCAAAGAAGTACTAGAGTTAGTCCATACAAACTTATATGGTCCAATAGAAGTACAAAGCTACCTAGGAGACAAATACATAATTTTATTTGTAGATCACTATTCTAGGATGATGACTGTTATGTTCTTGAAGCAAAAATCTAATGCATTTCAAATGTTCAAGTGGTATTTGGCCAAAGTTGAGAAGGAAATAGGTAAGAGTCTGAAATGACTAAGATCAAACAGAGGAAGTGAGTTTACATCAAAAGAATTTGAGATATTCTACAATGACAAAGGTATCAAAAGGCAAACATCAGCACCAAGAACTCCACCAATGAATGGAATTTTTTAAACAAGAAATAGATCTATGATAGACTATGCTAGAGCTCTAATGATGGAGAAAAATGTTACTTAAAAGTACTAGAGAGAAGTTGTAAGTACTTCTATTTACACCCTGAATAGAGTCCAAGTCAAGAAATGTACAAATGCAACACCTTTTGAATTGTGGTATTGTCACTCACCTAATGTAAAACATTTCAAAGTATTTAGTTGTAAATGCTAAATTCTTAAAGATACTAGAAATGGCAAGTTTGATGCAAAGAGGGATGAAGGCATATTTCTTGGATACTCCACTAGAAGTAAAGCATATAAGTGTTTGAATACTAATGCTAACAAGATTGTGGAGAGTGCAAATGTAAATTTTGATGAACATGCAGAAGTCCAAGTTGATGATTCTAGGAAGTTAAAGGATAATAGATCTTTTATATACTCCTATGAAGGAATGAATATTGAAGACAATGTTGCAAATCAAGTTGGGAATCAGCAACAAATTTTGATATCAGCTGAGTCACACCTAGTGAATGTTGAGTTGCATTCAGAAGCTGAGTTGCAAAATAAAGGAAATGTACATTCTGACTCTAATATCAGTGCACATGAGAGAAATAATGAAGTACCAGATGGAGAAGAGAAAAATGACTCTGAAGCTGAAGGATCAAACATGGAAAGAAGGATAGAACCAAGGTTAGCTAAGTATGTAAGAAGACATCACCCTACAGATCAAATCATTGGTGACAAGGATGTCAAACCAATGACAAGGAATAGACTAAGGAATGAATCATGTTTGCTGAGAAAAGTTGAGCCCAAATAGGAAAAGATGCACTACAAGATGATGACTAGTATAAAGCCATGGAAGAGGAGATAGATCAAATTGAGAAGAACAAAACCTGGACCCTAGTTCCTAGACCAACTAATAAGAATGTAATTGGTACAAAATGGGTGTTTAGGAACAAACTTGATGAGAATGGTGAAATAACTAGAAACAAAGCCAGACTAGTTTGCAAAGGCTATGCAGAAGAAGAAGGATTGGATTATGGGGAAACATTCACCCCTATTGCAAGAATGGAAGGAGCAAGAAAACTACTTGCATATGCTGCTTACAAAGGTTTCAAAGTCTACCAAATGGATGTCAAATTTGCCTTTCTGAATGGTATACTGGAAGAAGTCTATATAGAACAACCTAAGGGATTTGTTGATGATAACAACAAGAATATGGTTTGCAAATTGCATAAAGCACTTTGTGGTTTGAAGCAAGCACCTAGAGCATGGTATAAGAGACTGCACAAATATCTTGTGAAGATAGGATTTTAGAGAATAGATGACAACAACAACTTGTACATCAAGGTTGAAAAAGGTAAAGACATTTTGATATCTAAAATTTTTGTTGATGATATAATATTTGGAGGAAAAGATGTTCTATGCAAAGATTTTGCTAATCAAATGAAACATGAGTTTGAGATGTCAATGTTTGAAGAAATCAGGTTCTTTGTTGGATTACAAGTACATCAATTGAAGCATGGCATATTTGTGACCCAATCAAAATACATCAAGGAGATACTCAAGACATTTGGATTAGAAGATTCAAAACCAGTCAGCACACCAATGGCAATAGGACATAAGTTATCAAAGAATGATGAGTTAGCTGAAGTGAATCAGACATTATATAGATCAATGATTGAAAAGTTGCAGTATGTTATACATAGTAGGCTAGACATTGCATTAGCTATTGGAATAGTGGCAAGATTTTTTGTAAATCCAAGAGAAAATCATCTGATGGTAGTAAAGAGAATACTGAGGTACCTAAAAGGAACTGATGACTTTGGTTTGTACTACAAGATAAGTGAAAATTTTGAACTAAGAGCCTAAACTAATGCAAATTGGGGAGGTAATATTGATGATAGAAAAAGCACCAGTGGAGGAGCACTTTTCTTGGGAAAAATATTGATTACATGGACTAGCAAAAAGAAAAGTTGTACCTCATGGTCCACTGCAGAAGCTGAATATGTTGCAGCTACTATCAATTGCACCAATATTGTATGGATCAAATATTTGTTGCAAGGTATGAAGGAAGAAGTAAATGAGCCTATGATACTTTATTGTGATAATACAAGTGCTATCAACATATCAAAGAATCTTGTAATGCATGCCAAAACCAAGCACATTGCAATCAAGTATCACTATATAAGAGTATTGGTGGAAGACAAACAAGTGAAGAAGGAATATGTTAGCTCAAAGGAATAGATTACTAACATCTTCACCAAAGCACTACCTAAATATGCTTTTGAGTATCTTAGAGGTAAGTTAGGGGTGATACCCCTAGCCAAAGCTACTTGAGGTAAAAGCAAGATTGCCTTGCATCAAATGAGCTTATTGTTGAGATACTACACATTGGTGCAAAGGATGTTTACTTTAGGATTCATGCCTAAAGTAATTGAAGTGATGAAGTTCCAAATCAGTCACAAGCAAGGTGACAGAGGGAGAAATTGAATGAACCTACAAATGCTACACTTGCATGATTAGATGCTTAAATAATATGTCTTTAACATTGTTGTTAAAGAGGGAGAAATGTCAAGAAATTGATCAACAACTATTGAGAAGATAAAGAATGAATAAAGAGGGATTAAAATATAGAAACTAATCAAATGAAGATTGAGGGAGAAGTACACAAAAATGGTCAAAAGTTGAAGACACAGAAGTTGATTAGAATAGAGAATAGTAGAAGATGAGCAATGCATATAGAGGGAGAAGACAAAGAAAAAGGATACAGAAGCTAAGAGGGAGAAGCAAAAATGAAGCAATCAGGATAATAGATCCAAAGAGGGGGATGTGAAAACTGATGGTAAAACAATTTACTTTTTGGCATTTGACTTATTGTTCCAACCTAGATAGCATTTGGTTGAATAGTTTAGTCTGATGGTTGATTAGTTTGGTTTGCCATCAATGCCAAAGAGGGAGATTGTTGGAAATTTGATTGAAAAGATCATTGATGAAGAAGGTTTACTATCAAAGAGGGAGTTTTTTGTTAAAAGAATATTTTCAATTATTGTTTTGTCATTGATGTCAAACCTTCTATTTGTAGCAATGACAATTTCTTATAAGATCCAAGTACTATCACTTAGTTGATTGATGAAGAGGATTTGATCAACAAGATGTAACAAGAGTACCTAATAGAAAGGTTGAGTTATGATGTTGTAATGAAGTGCAAGGACTAGTTAAGACAATGGTTAAATGTTGTATTGATAACATACTTGAAAATACAAAGGTTGGTCACACTTAGAAACATTGGAGGAAGAAGTTTTCACTAGGTTAACTGCAAAGCTTAAACTAAGTTCATTAGTGGGTGTTCAGCAAGCTAGTCAAAGCCAAGAAAATTCTTAGTTGGAGTCGAGCAAATGGAGAATCTAGTGTGTGCCAAGTGATCTTAAGGTGTTGAGTGAAGTTCAAGTGCCGAGAAAAGTAACAGGTGCCAAGCATCAAAAAATCTTGGTGCCAAGTGAACTTCAGGTGCTGAGCATCAATAAAAACACAGTTGATGCCAAGTAACACAATATGTGATGAGCACCAATAATTCAATAGTGCCAAACTACTGCATTATTTTAAATGATGAAGATTCACCAAATTTGAGCCAAAAAAGTTGTTACCTTGAATTTTTTGAACCAGCTAGAGGATAAGGATGATGAGCTAGTGGTACAGAATTCTATGTAAACCATTTTTGGGTGAATTCAAGAGGATTCTTCATGATGTTTCTAGAAGGAACATAATATGGGTTAGATACAATGAATCCTACCTAATCCATATGAATTGAAATTAAAGAATGGAAGAATTGAGTAGGAAAGGAACTCCAAGACTTCTATTTAAGAAGTCATAGACCAAGAAGCAAGAGTTGTTGGTGTGCCAAATTGTGAAGTGATTAGAAGGGTGTCAAGGAGAAGACATCTAGGAGAAGGAAGAATAGAACATAGAGACTCTGCTTCAATAAGTGGTCAAAGAGAGATGATTGCATTGGTACATTGAGCATGGAGACTCAAGGAGACTAAGCTTGAAAGGAGGGAAAGCTATCAAGAGTTGCAGAGATTGAAGGCCAGGCAATGTAAAGAGTTGAAGAGTGATCTAAGATCTGCATGTTAAGTTGTATGTTGTAATCAAGTCAAAGACTTTCTAATACTCTCTAGAAATTGTATTAGATATAAAAATCCTATGGACTTAGGTTGATTTAATAGCCATTTGTAAATCCTTTAATAGGGTGGCATTCCAAGTGAATGTTCTAAAGTCCTCTAACTAGGCCCACTTCTAATAGGGTGGTTAAATCCTTTAACCAAATCACATTTAATAGTTTGTTGTATTCCTTTAATAGGGCAGGCCTTTCACAAGGCATCACTTTAGAATAGTGAGAATCAAGTAGCATGTTACTAGTGGTTTTTCCCAAATTGGGTTTCCACATAGATCATTGTGTTATGTGTTGATATTTTTATGTGTTATGCTTGCATGTTGATTTACAGTAACTCGTTGAATAGGAAAGTTAAGGCTTGGATGAATGAATGGTTGAATGGGCTCACTATACTTAGTGAAAAAGTTTGAATCAAGTATATGGACCTTGAATAACTAATTCACCCACCCCTACCCCCCGCCCCTGCCCCCTCTCAGTTATTCTAAAGCATTTCTAACAATTGGTATTAGAGCCATCTGCTGATTTAGTTTCAAGGTACTAGAAGTAGGAAGATCAAGATGTCCGAGAGACAAGTCCCCAAGCTTAACAAAGACAACTTTGTTGCATAGTAGAGTCTGTTGAAATTGCACCTTGGATCAATAGGTGATTATGCAAAAATCTCAATTGAAACAGAACATGTAGAACCAGCTGGACCCCTTACTGTAGATGATTTGAACAAAAGGAAGGAGCACAATCAGGCAATGTTGGAGATTGCCTCTACACTTAGCTATGTTGAATATGATGAAATCAAAGGATGTGATACTACATTCAAAATGCGGAAAGCCCTGTCAGATATCTATGGAGGAGATCAAAATGTTTAGAGAGCAAAGAGAGAAAGCCTTAGAGGAAAGTTTGATGACATGAAAATGGTGGAAGGTGAGAATGCTACTCAATGTGGATCCAGAATGAAGGAAGTGGTAAGTGCAATAAGAATTTGAGGTCGTCAATTAGAAGAAGAGACTATTAATAGAAAATACTTGATAACCCTACTCCTTATCTATGCTATTAGAGTTTTAGCCATCCAAGAGTTAAGGTGTATACTAGGAAATGCATTGACCTTTGAAGGAATAATGGGAAGACTTACTGCATTTGAATTGTCAAACTTTGGCAACTAAAAACCTGAGAACCTTGAATTGCCATTAGAAATTTTTCTTTTGTGTTACTAAGGGAAAGCTCTTGGGTCATCTTGTGTCAAGAGATGGGATCAAGATAGATCTAGAATGGGTTGAATCTATCCAACAATTATTCCTTCCATCTAATCATAATGGCATCCATTCCTTCTTTGGTCAGATTAATTTCTTGAGGAAATTGGTGCCCAATTTTGTGGAAAAAACAAATCCCATCGCTAATTTTCTTAGTAAGAAGATGGTTTTCAAGTGGAGCGATGAAGCCATAAAGGCATTTGAAGAAGTAAAAGTTGTCATAGCGAATGCACCAATTCTTGCTCACATAGATTGTAAGAATGATTTCGTTATCCATTGCCATGCCAATGAACATACATGTAATACCTACCCCTATTTTTCTTTTCAAATATTATTGCCGAACTCTTTTAGGCCAGCTTTATGATTATGTTTGATGTTTAGTAATATTTGATTTTTAGATTGTTGGATATTGTTTCACACTCAGTTGATTATATGATGAGATTACTTTGGTACTATTTATTGCATGTATGTATGATTATGCTTCAATGATGATTGTATACAGTGATTCTAGTTATTTCATGATCATATTTAGATGGATACTTACCCCATACTTGCATGTATATGGTGTACCTCTATTCTTTATTTTGTGTATGATGTTTCTGATATGGTTGAGGAAGGGAGTCAAGTCACCTGCTAGTTGGGATCTACACGATGCACCACTTCCCACCATTGCCTATTTATTTTAGAATGTATGTGTATGTACATGCATGGATTTTATGTAGATTGCAGGTATCGAGTATTGACTTCCCTGAATTGCTAGGATAAGCATACCCTATCATAATATCTCAATGGTAAGAGAGGGGAGATAACTCTTGAGTCTAAATCCTATCCTTAAACCATTTTTCCTAAAAAGTAGGGAAAGAATCTAAGTTGTCTACCTTCTAAATTCATCAAGTGACATAAATTTGTGATTATAACCCTTAAGTTTGATCTAGTTTTCTATACTTTATTATGATTGTGGGTTTGTGATTATTTCTGTTAAAATTAAATCAATTAAAAGCATAGTGATTGAACAAGGATTGGAGGAATGCTCTCAACTAGTGAAAGAATTAGGGTGTCTAAAGGAAATCCTAGTAGCTAACATTAAGTGCAATGATGTTAAAATCATGGATAATGATGATCAAAATGAGAGACTTCTGAAAGAAGTGGAAATGGCTTTTTTCTCCAAGGTGAAATTGTTGAAGGAAACTAGTGAGATCTCTATTAAAGACTTAATCATTGTTGCTAGGTCAAATTCCATGATGATCATTTGTTCAAATCATTTAGAAGTATAGGATAAGAAGCTCAATCATAGCTGTAGGATCATGAAGATGTGGAAGCTTCGATTGGAATAGCTTGTCGTCCCACGGCAATAGGAACTGATTAGTTTCCTTGTAGCACATAAGGCTTGGAAAGAAAATAATGGTGGTTTCTCTATCTCCCAAGATCTGCATGGCTATGACTGTGACATGGTTAGAACTTAGGAGATGATCGAGGGGCCACGTGCCTTAATTTCTTGGTTTTTTTAGTTTTTTCTTTAAAAACTCAACTTTGTTTAAACAGTTATTTTAGTTTTGAAATTGATTCGAAAAGGCTTGGATGGCTATATACCTTTTCTTAATTGATGTGAGGGATCGACTCTCTAGACTTCAATATTTTTTTTATTTTAATTTAGTTATTGTTTCCTTTTGTTTGAAGGCAACAAGTTGATGATAATAGAATTAATTGTATGGTTATTTCTTGGGCATCTCTTTGGTAATCATGTGATTATCTTGCTTGATGGAAATTTTGCATGAAATCATTCTTGCATTGATGTTGTTTCAATAACTATGTTGGAGTTATTATTTTCTTTTTATTCAGTTTGGTGAGCCTGATCATAAATATGGAATCTTTAAATATGTGTCATGTGACATGTATTAAATATCAAATGTTGAATATGCAACATTCTTTTATAGTTATAAGAGAATATTTTTGTTTTCCTTAAGTTCTTTCAGGCTAAAAGAGTAAATGTTATAATTCATTTACAATTAGAGTATATTGATAAATCATTGTAGAAGGGAGTTGTGCCTTAAAAATATAGAGAATCTTTGTGAATTTTCAAGACTCATTTGTGGTGAAAACTATTTTTCCTACTAATGTAAACATAATTTGTTGGGAAGGAAAAAATGTTCACTAATAGTTGCAATCTTCTTTAATGTTGAAAACAATAGCGGATCTAGATATCATCAAAAATTTAGAAACTCTTGCATCAACACATCAGACAACCAACATGAGTCATTGAAACTTCTTCAGCCCTTTCAAGGACACATCCAAACTCCAATCTATCTTCTACTTGTTTCTAAATTAGCATAAAATTATTCAAAAAATGCACTGGTGCAGAGAGTTATCACTCACACTTGGTGAGAATGAATTAGATGAACTTGAAACAAGATACAAGTTACTCTATATCTACAACAAGTAAAGAATTATACCTTTCTTAATATTTTGGAATTCAATAAACTTGGCAAGGTTGAAACATCACACTTGTTTGACTCTTAGATCCTCAACAACCTGATCAAAATGTGAGAAACTTCCCAAATGATTGTAATAACAATATTTATTTCAAATTTTCAAAGCTAATACTATCATGAATTAGGCATAACTAGAAAAACAAAAATTTGGCGAGGATATGAAAAGATCATGGTAACTTTCTTGTATCTTTCTCTAGTAGAGTCGTTATTTGGTTGGCTCCTGATTTAACTATGTTTAAATAACTAGGAAGTTGAAATAAAATACATCTAAGGGTAGATAATTCCTATGATGGATGCATTTGAATAGACCCTGGGCCAAGTAACAAGGCAACTATCCTTCCACTCTTCAGGCTCTGCAAGACCTAGATGAGTAAACCTTGGATTCTCACAAACATAACCAGTGTTAAAAACGTGTTCTAGAATATTAAAAAAATAGGCATAACCCTTTAATATTCTAAAATTATGCATAAAACTAGATGTGCAGTAGCTAATCACACACACTAGAAACTCACAAGCTAAGTGAAGAATTTCATTTCATCTCCTAAATAGAAAGAAAAAAATCAATTTGATTTAAATTGATTTTAGAAAGAGTCATGGAATAAGAAACAAGGAAATGGAAGCTCCTATAGCTATGATCAATGTTTTATCCATGAGGGCATGGAGTCATGAGAAACAAAGTCATTGCATTATGCAATTATGAACCAACTTCATATTTGTGAGATGAAGCCTTGTAACACATCACAATAGTCAATCTAATCCAGTTTTCTTATCACAATCCCTGTGTAATACTAGCAAATCCCTAATTCCCAACAAGCAAATTACTCAATCCCTTAGATTGAAGCGTGAAGGATAAATGGGTATCTTACAACAAGACACTGAGAGAGAGAGAGAGAGAGAGAGAGAGAGAGAGAGAGAGAGAGAGAGAGAGAGAGAGAGAACTTTGTTTCATTTCATTCAAAAAACTTAACTAATTTGCACATTGGAGAAATCCAATTTAGAAATTATTTTTCATTGAAACTCTTATTATTCCTCATTAAAATGAAAAGGAACTCAAATATTGTAAACCCAAAAAGACATAACAATATATCTAGCATATTGTTCTCTAAAAGAAAAAAATTATACATCTATTGTTCATACACAAGAAATGTTGAAGAATGTTGGAATCACAACATGAGAACTTTCTCAATAAGTTGGAACCAACCCTTACAATGAGAAGGAGAATGAAGATATAGGAGAATTAAGAGGGTCATATCTGATATGATAGTGCCAAATGTCATCTTCATTTTCCATCTGATGTTTTTGTAAAGCTTCTCCCATCTCTCCTCCTTCAACTAAAAATCAAATCCCCATCACTGCTTGTTGAAAAAAAAAATTGAAACTGCTCAATGATGAAGAAAACAAATTGTCTTGAAGAAGAAAAATATGTTGATCTCTATAATTGTTGTTTTCCATTAGTGTTAAACACTTAGTCATTCACTAAGTAGAGTCAAATAGTCATCACTGTGACTAAGATACTCTATATAGGTCGAGTCATGTATATAAACTTGTATATACTGAGCTCTATAGAAGTCGAGAAAGTATGTGGTCATAGCTTATTTTCAATGTAATCCAAGTGTAATGTTAACCAAGTAGTTCAAGTATTATGAAGATGAGTTATAAAAAAGGTATCAAGCATAATAGAGACTAGGTGAAAGCAACTTAAACAATGAGTGTAGAGTATTAGAAATCGTATGTATTGAGAAATGCAGAATTTACATTCGAGTCAAGAATGATGAAAAATTTGAGGTAAACCAATTAAAGATGACTTGAACATGATATTTAGTACTTGCAGAGTTTGTTACAAAGAGTTTCACGCATTTTATGACATGGATTGCATATCCTATCTTCTATGATGAACTAATCGAATGAAGAGGCAAAACATGGAATCATCTAGAAAACTCTTTATGAAATCTTTAAATAGGGAAAAACTTGACCTATTTTGATATAGATGAAGAAGCATATGGTGATATGAAGAAGTGAATAGGATATTCATATGATTCATGTGTGAATGTATGAACATTACAGAAGAGGCAAAAGCATTCTGTAATTCCAAAATAGAGCAAGCAACCTAGTCAAGCAATGAAGGATAGAAGAGTCATATCAGATCAAAGATCAAATTAGATTGGAAATAGGAGATCCAATATCATCTTATTAGAGAAAATCGAGGATCGGGTACTAAATCAATTCTAATAGAGTGATCTTAACAGAGCTTTGTAAATCTCCTAATAGAGTCCTTACTTTGTTGTAAGTGTGAAATCCTCTAACAAGGTGAGATCTAATGGTCTCAAAAGATTTTAATAGGGTAAATCCCTCACAAGATAGATCATTAGATATGGTCAAACATTGTAACCCCGGTAGGTTAACTTTATTACTATAGTAGTGAAGATTTGTGGGTGTCAACCCCACCCCAATTTTACCTTCATTTTGAAGTGTTTCTAGGTAACCATAATAATTTTTTCATGTGATTACTTTCCATGCATGTGATTGATAGATTAGATCTATATGTTATTACAATTTGACTATAAGTTATGTATGCATAAGAAATTGGATATGAGATGGTAAATGTGGTGAATACTTTTTAGAATTGTTGAAAAGGTTAAAAGGTTAAAGTATTATAGATCCTGATTTACCTCCCTCCCCCCTCTCAGTATCTTAGTGTCAAATTAAGACTTCCAAAAATTGGTATCAAAGCTAAGTTATCTCGGGGAAGTTTAAAAACTTGGAGTAAAGATCTTGGAGATGGAGGCTTTCAGATTGGACAAAACTATTGACAAGCAAATGATTGGCATCCATCTCTTACTGCAAAAACTTGAGATAGTTAGACAAGATCTGAAGAAATCCCTACAGAGGAGAAAGGAATTGTCTATCCAAGAAAAACAATTTTATTATGAAGATTTTCAAACTGTAGGACTATTTGAACGAATAAATTAAAATGACACAATAACTATAGATCTACTAGATGAGAACAAACTCATTAATCAAGTGTTAGAGTAATAACGTATTTCCTTATTAATTAAATCATTTTGATTTAATTATTAAGTCACTTGTTGCCTCTAATTTACTTAAGCTAAACTTTGGGCATATAATAATTAATTCTTTTATTAATTATTATCATGCAACCTAGGTTTTACCTTTTAGGGTTTTGATCTACTTTACAAGAATGGTCTCTCTTTGTAATCATATTCATTCAATAAAATTTGAAACTATTTTTTGCACATCAAGAATGTCTCATCTTTTGTGGATCTCTAAATTTGAGCCTCCATAGCTTTTTGCTCCTCTTTTTTTGTAATAGGTGTTTGCATGCAATGATTCTTGGGAGCTTTGGGGTTGATGTTTCATCAACTTCAATATGGTATCAGACCTCCACATCTTCATGCCCATTTTTGTTTATGAGAGGTTTGGTTTTGTTTTCATATTTGTATTTTTTATTTTAGAGGGTTTCAATTTTCAGAGGTGCTTTGTATTGGATCTGGTGGGTCATTTTTTCAGTCTATTTTGAGCCCAAATAGACCTCACCATTAGATTTGTAGTGCCCAATAACTCCAATATGCATATGTAATTTGTCCAATTTTTGACATAGTTGGAATCTAAGGAAAAAATATGTTTCCCATATTTGGGCACACTTCTCAAGACAATGATTTATTTTTTATTTTTTAAAATAAATCAAAAAAAATAAAAACTTTTTAAAAAGAAAGGGGCATTGCTTTAAAAAATCTCAAAAAAAGTGCTTTCTTAATATAAAAAAAGAGGTGCTTTCTTTTTTTTCTTTAAATAATGTGATGTTGCATCATCAAAGTACGTTCACATCAGAAGGTACTAATGGGCTTGCAAATTTTCTATCATCAATCCTTGGGTGCAAGTATTGGTATCAACATTTTTAAGCCAAAATTTAACAACCTTCAAACTGTTATTTCTTTGATTTGTTTTGTCATAGAGAGCTATTGATGGTTTTTTGTCATATCTTTGTCATATGCAGGTATTTTTTGATGAATCTTATATTGTCGAAAAGCTCTTTCTAAGCCCATCATGATGAAGTACATTATTTTGACTTTTGATGCTATTTGGTTTCCTATTTATGAAGAGAAAGCTAGGGATTCTATTTTGCACTACAAGAGACATATCTTGAGCATCTAATCTCTAATTTAGGAGTTCTTTATATCGTTGAAAATGTATTTCAAAGAAATTTTGAGTGATGTTGGTTATTTTCCCATATCTCCTCCAAGCACATTCTATTTAGTTTTTTTCTTTTTTTCCACTCTGGTGAATTTCTTGGTTATTTCAAGTCCAAGGAACAATTATTTTGCTTTAGATGATTCATCATTGGTTGTATTATCTATTGTAGAAACCTTATGTCTCTTCTATTCTAATTAGACATCATTTTTATGCATTTTTTTCAAACACACTGAGATAAAGTGCCACATTATTGCATTTTCAAGATCTTGCACATCTTTGTGTTTTGTTGTACTTGCACTACATTATAAAGTTCCTTGGGGGGTTTCATCTTGGCCATATTCATCATATTCCTTTGTTAAGTGAGTGTTCCTTCCATGACATTAGCCTCATGATGTGTCAATGAGACATGCCATTGTAGGTTTTTGTACTTCTTTTGCACTCTCAATGTTCTTGGTTCTTCTTTATGCAAGAGATGTTGCATTCTATTTTAGTGTTCATATCTTACCTCTCAGCATTATGGGGGGGTTATGTTGGTTATATTTCTTTCTTGGTTTGATGGAGTGAGCTATGTATTCATTATTTGAAGCTAGATGCCTATGCATATTGGTGAGATTGGTCATTTACCGTATAGACATTCTTTCATCCTATTTTTGGAGGCCATGAAGTTACCTTCCATCTTCATTTGATCAACTCTTTAGACTTAGTCTTCTTTACCTGGTCATGTTCTATATAGTGGAGGTTCTTTAGATTAATAGTTTAGCAGTGTTTGCAGTCTCATTCTTCAGTCGTGTTCTTCATCATGATCATCTTTTGTTCCTATCTTCTGGGACATTCCCTAGTTTAGAGGCTTCTTTAGTCCTTCACTAGTTCTTTTTAGCATTATTTCCATCTCTTTTTGGAGTAGGATTTTTCCCATGTGGTTTTCTTATTTCTCCTATTTATAGAGATTTGGTTGTGCTTGAGTATCTGATCAAGCCTTTGTTGTTGGGACCCATTTATTTTTGCTTTCAGTTGTAGTTTCTAGGTTTTTAGCTACTCCCTAAGTTTATCTTGAGGGGGTGGGTGTTAGTGTAATAAATTATTTCCTTATTAATTAAGTCATTTTGATTTAATTATTATGTCACTTGTTACCTCTATTTTACTTAAGCTAAACTTTGGGCATATAATGATTAATTCTTTTATTAATTATTATCATGCAACCTAGGTTTTACCTTTTAGGGTTTTGATCTCCTTTATAAGGATGATCTCTCTTTGTAATCTTATTCATTCAATACAATTTGCAAATCTTTTTTGCACATCAAGAATGCCTCATCTTTTGTGGATCTCTCAATTCGAGCCTCCATAGCTTTTTGCTCCTCTTTTTCTGTAATGGGTTTTTGCATGCAATGATTCTTGGGAGTTGTGGTTTGATGTTTCATCAAATTCAACATGAAGAAGTCAGAGGACTAAAAAGGGAACATGAGATTCAATCAGTAAGGTTATGTAAAATAACTAAGCAGAAGGAGAAAGCTAAGGAAGACAAGATTGTCATTGAGGAAGATAAAAGGACAATGGCAACTAGACTTGAAGAAAAGTTATTTGATGTACAAAATATCACAAACACTCAACTTTACATTATGAATCAGCTTATGCTTACAAATCAAGAGTTGAAAAGAAAGGATGTGGAAATAGCACATCTGATATCACAAAAAAGATCTATTGAAGAATGAATTAAAACTAAAAAAAGAATATGTGAAAAGATTGAACAAACCAAATGAAGC
The DNA here is from genome assembly GCA_028749045.1 of Cupressus sempervirens. Taxonomy (NCBI): domain Eukaryota; kingdom Viridiplantae; phylum Streptophyta; class Pinopsida; order Cupressales; family Cupressaceae; genus Cupressus; species Cupressus sempervirens. The sequence continues at coordinate 345,795,714 of CM053784.1, forward strand.
AATGAAGTACTTTGAAGAACTTATGAGGTCATTTAGCAGTACTACTGGATCAAGACATTCATCGACCAAGCAAGGAGAATCATCTAGAAATGGAGAACTAAGAAATGCAAAGTCAAAGGGAAAACCAACATGTTATCACTGTGGAAAACTTTTTCATATTGTATAATCAATCGAAGCAACAATGGTATGCAAAATCCCAAACCTAAGTTTACTAGTTATTACTTTTATTACAAGAAGCTAGGACATCAAATAAATGAGTGTAGGTCAAGAATGAAGAATGTATCCACTCCACCTAGATTTGAAGGCTATTGCTACAACTATCAAAAGTATGGACATAGAGAATATGAGTGTAGATCATAGACAAAACCCTACTGGACTAATCAAAGGTAGAACCATGCATCTTACAATGCATGTTCCAAATGTCACAAGTTTGGGCATTCAAGAAATTATTGCAAAACTCAAGTACCAATAGCAAACCACAACACCAAGGGTAAAGGAAAAGTGGAAATTGATCAAATAAGGAAGGAGATTAGTCAAACATGGAAGAAAAAGATTGAAGATGGAAGTAGTGGAACAAATGGAGTTAAGGTCACCCAATCCAATGGAGAAGGTGATCACATCATCTCAAACTAAGTGAGAAAGGTATGTTTGGAACTATATATCTAATGATACATCTTACATCAGTTCCTAACATAAAATGTGCTAAAGTTCATAGTTGCGTAAATAAAGATGCATAAGAACATATTTATGAAAGGATCATTGCAAAAGAATCATGTACACAGACAGTGCCAAACATCACTAAAATTGTCTATATTAATTGAGCATTACAATATGGCCTGAGTATTTCACAAGCTAAACTAGTTTAGAGAATAAGCTAGATGGAAGAGACCAAGCTATAGAGTGAAGACCTAGTTTGAAGGCACCAATTTTGACCAAGAGAACTGGCTTCCACCTACCTAAGTACACAACATTAATAGGAGACCCTAAATTGAGTAAAAGGAAGTATTTATCAAAACTTGAAGGCTTTATTTCATACCTTGCATACAAAAATTGAGAGCACTAAATGATTAAAGTGAAAAGAGATCTTAAGGTGATTCAAGAGAAAATTTGAGACAAGAAGATTGATTGAGTGAAGATCTAAGTTGTGATGAGTGATTCAGAGGAAAGAAAGTTTACAAACCCTAACAAAGAGAAAATGGCAGGTTTATCATCCGCAAGAAAGTGTCAAGGAATAGAGGTTAGTAAGATTCAATTGGTGAAGAGTGACACTTGTCCTCCACACAAATTTCATGCTATTCCTAAAATTGTAATTAGAGGTGACTCAATGGGTGTGTTTTCTTTTATACCACCCAAGATAATCATTATACACAATGTGCAGAGTTGCTACATGTGTAAGATTGGAGAAGTGGGAGATTATGAAATTCGGGAAGCATATGATAAATTATGTGAAAAAGGAGTTTTTAAGGATGAATTAAAAATCATTGAGAAGAAAGGGTTAACTCATGCCCTAGAGTTGCTAAGGAATTTCAAGATCAAATGGATCAAGATTGTGCTGAGAAAGATTCATGACATGAAGTTTTGGCTACACAATGGACTAGTTGAAATAACTAAGAAGATTATTCACAAGTTTACTGGTTATCCTACATTGGATAAGAAGAAGACCATGTGAAGCTTAAGTCATGAAGAAGTTAAAGCAAACACATTTGTTGAGTGGAATGGATGAGGGTTGTCCATCACAAACATTTCTAACCCATTGATCAAATTTGTAGTGAGAATTATTGCTCACAAAATTTATGAATAGTGTGTCATATATGGCAGTGATCAAGCATGGAAGATAATCATGAAATATCATGAATATGATCTTGCTAAGTTGAAAAAGCTACAATTAGAAGAAAACTCAACAGCTATCAAGAAGGACAAGAATTCAATGTGTAAGTTTGGTTCACTTGTTATATGTATTTTCTTTTACACTCAAAAATATTTTTTTGGTATTGGAAATGTCATTTGGGAACAAGGAAAACTTGTCACAAGACAAATCAATGAGTATATAACTCACTTAGGAGAGAATTTTGAGAATGTTATGGATACATATTTCAAAGAATTTAGATAGAGAATGAGATTGAGGATGAGGATACCAGAGGAGTTGGTAATGAAAAATCATAATGATGTATGTTTCTTGGTAGACACAAATAACACATATGTACAGACAATTAATCCAAGGAAGGCATGGCTAACAACATTTGACTATGAAATTGATAATGAAACTATGAATACAAACATTGAACTGCATTATTGAAAGAAGATATTGATATTGATGCTAAACGTTTTGGGAAGTATGAAGAAGCTAAGGCTAGAATTACCACAAATGTCAAAATAGCTTCCAAGGAAAAAAAAGAAAGAAAATGATTGAAGACCTAGAGGAAAATCTAGGCACCCAAGGCAAGAGAAAGGAACCTTTGCAAATAACATAAGGTCTTGGATAAGATGAAGAGGGTAGTAGTGATGAGGAAGAGAAAGAAGGAGTCAAGGGAAAAGACCTGGTGGTTGTCACATCACCTAGCAAGAAGGCTAAAAGAACTATAAAGAAGCCAGTGGTGAAACCCCTCTCTCCTCCACCACCTACCAAACCAAGGACCAAGGCAGTATCTAGTGTTGAATAGAATGCAAAACAGAGTAGTAGAGACTACTAAGCCCACTAGATCAAAACCAAAGAGAAGAAGATTGTTCAAGAGACCACCCATAGGGAAAACAAAATCTATTGATAAGGTATGTGTCGACCTTAGAAAATCTTTAGGGTTATCTAGTTTTAGATTTGTGAAATATGAAACATTGGATAATGTAGATAGAGAAAAAGTTGAGGAGGCTATGATAGATATGATTTCAAATCATAAGCTAGCTCCATATGAAGTAGAGAAGAAGATACCTACATATTTGTATGACAAACTAGAAAAAAGGTGACATCAAGCAGAAGTAGAAGAGAAAAGAATAAGACCTGACACATTAGTCAAGGTTATGTTTGATCTATCACAAGATCAAAAGGAAATAGTTTTGGAGAGATACAGGAACAGATTTGTTCCTAGATATAATTTTTTATGATATTACAAAATAAAACTAATGTTGTAATTGAGAAAAATGAGTTGTTCTAGAAGAGTATTATTAGTCTCACAACAAAATTAAAAGACACTAAGACAATTACTATTCCTAATAATTAAAGTGATGAAATGAGTTTAGGTGTACTGAGTTTGCAAGGCAACATGTCACTAGTTCATGCTGACACCCCTGACACTCCAAGAAGGCCCTTAGATACAGACAAGGAGGAACCAAAGGTAGAAGAAATTGATAAGGATAATAGTAAAGACATTTCTACAAAAGGTCAAGAAGGACCAAAACTCAAAATCTTACATTGAGGTAAATAAGGATGAAAATAAATGAAAGTTGAGTGCTACTATTGTTTTCTTGAGCACTAATGTCCAGACATGACCGAGTGGTGATACTGCCTCACCATCTCCCAAAGTAGTTCTAGGAAGTAGCACTTCAACCCCTCGAGAAAAGAAAGAAATAAAGGACCTCTCTCTAGATGTTGAAGTTAATCTTGATGAATTTATTGAGATGCCAAAATTGGATTTGGAAAATCTCACTCTTGAGGAAAAAAAAATGTTGCTAGAAGTTTTGGCGAAGAAGAAGAGATAGGAAGAACAAAGGTGTGACCATCAACAAAGGCAAGTCCTACATAATGTTAAAGATATTTTTGTTGAAGCATTTATGTTAGAATTTTTTTCAGCACTCCCCTCAAGATTTGTGATAAGGGCTTAACCACCTCTTGTGTACTATAAGTTGAGTCATTGTATTAGGCATTGATAGATCAATCTTTTGGTGCAATGACAACCCCACTCTAACAAGTGGTATCAAAGCTTGGTTACAGGTTCAAATCCTCAGACCCTCAAGTAATGCTGAGCGGGATATTGTTAGAAATTTTTTTAGTGATCCCCTTGGGATTTGTGAAAAGGGCTTAACCACCCCCTATGTATTATAATTTGAGTGGTTGTATCAGGCATTGATAGATTGGTCTTTTGGTGCAACAACAACCCCACTATAACAATTTGATACTCATAATTTTGATGGAAAAACCCCAATAATTTTTTAGCTTGTAAGTATTGTTAAACAAATAACTAGTGGTGATATAGAATCCAATGAAAATTTGATGGATTGGTCTACAAAGAAATTTGAAAATAAGGTTGTAGATAAAGTTTCTACAATAATTGCTAAACAAAAAGTGCAACTACAAGAACATGTGCAAAATTCAAATGAACTACTTCAAAGAGTACAACATTTGTAAACTATTTTGTGTGATGTGCCAAGATTCACAAGCATTCTCTAGGATAACATCTAGCAGATTCAAGCTAACATAAAGACAACAAGAGACACCATTTTGCAGCCAGTTGAATCTAGCACTAACACCTACAATAAGTTATTGGATGCTCAAGGAAAATTAGGTGAGCTACAGGCAGCTGATAATAGCATGAACTCATAGGTGATCTCTATTCAAATAAAGTTGATACCTCATTTGGAAGTTATATAAAGGGAAATCAAATCAACCCAAGATCTTATCAATGAAGATCATAATCTTTCAGTGGCTAACAATTTAATTGATTTGGCAGCTAGGCTCTAGTTGCAAAATCACACTATGGAATCAATAAGAAACATTTGGGATCATGCACTTGCTATGATCACCTAAATACACAATCCTTTTTCTTGAAAAATATGGTTTGGCTTCACCCACTCAACACCAAAAATAGCCATAAGTAACCAAAAAGGGGGAACGTAATGATGACTACATATCTTGAAGAGAGAACAAATAAATAGAACAAGGGGATTATAATCAGAGTTCAAAAGGCAAGAAAAATATAGAAGACAATCAAGGTATAACACTAAAGTAATCAGACTATTTAGAGTCATGTGCATATATTGTTCATTATTTGTTTATTCAACATAAGTTAAAGTTTTGAATTTCTATTTTGAACTAAGTTATAGGCTTAGGGGGAGTACTCATATTAGCATTGTAATGATGTAATCATGACAAAATGTTTTTTCCACTAATAACAAAAAGGGAGATTGGTGATCTCTTTAATTTGTGTTGTCTATTAGTGTCAAACACTTAGTCATTTACTAGGTAGAGTTAGATACTCATCACTACGACCGGGCTACTCTATATAGGTTGAGTCGTGTATATAAACTTGTATACTCTAAGCTCTATAGGAGCTAAGAAAGTATGTGGTAACTAATTATTTTCAATGTGGATACCTATAGTGGACCCCACATGATTTCTACTTCATCACAAAGGCATGTGCCTTTAGACACAAAGGTCATGTCCATCAACACATAAAAATTGGAGAAAACAACAAGGTGGGGGCAATGTGGGATAATTTTCCCCCAGTCTCCACCACATTGAAACATAAAAATAATGACCATTCCTATGTCACATGAAAGCCCTTTTATTTTGTGACTCACACAACAAGTCCATTTGTGACCTATTACATGGAAGGATGCCCTTCTGCCAACATACCTTATACTTTGGAGCACAAAACCTCTAACTGGAATAGATCATGCTTAGAAAAGGGTTTTCTTCTACCATACTCACATGAATTGGTCCTTCCATCTGGGCCCTTATATAATACCTATTTCTCCATCACGTGCCTAGATTCATCTTTGATTGATTCGGAAGGTGAACTCTTTTACGTGAGTAGACTAGGTGGACTTTGTGTGTAACTTTAAAATGAAATTAATTTAATCTAGGGGTCTAAACATTCCTATTTCAATCATATTAAAACAAATAATGGTTCCTCTTGGTGCAAATAGTAACCACTCATGGCACTTCAAACAAATCCATGTGTTTTATTGTGTTTTTTTGTGCCAACTTGAACTTTATTTCAGACTGGCAATGGTCATCAATCTTTATCTATGATCTACGCCTCTTCATACTTAGATTTCATGCAACTCAACTCATATAAGAGGTTAATGCAACATATATACACCTTTGCATACAATATTTAACACAAGGCAAACTAGGTATCCAATAATTTGGAGAAAGAGCCCTCAAGATAAAAAATTCCTGTGTGCACTAGAAATTTTGCAAATCCTCTAAATGAGCAATGTCCTTATTTATGAATGGTTTCTTGGTGTTCATATTAGAATACAGTTGAGACAATTCAATTTGTCCAACCTGTATAGGTAACTTGCTCTGAACAATCATTGCTAACCCTGGTAAAAAATGTAGCAATTCTTTGGAAAAAAAAAATCATGCTTCACCTAACTCAGCATGAGTGCCTACACAAAAGAAACATGTGATACAACTTGCCTCTCTATATATCCTACATATCATATTTTTCAAAAGGAAAAGGACAAATGAAAACAATCCATTTCTTTTCTTGTGTTTTTTTGTGAGAAAATTGGGAAGAGTATTCAATTATGGTGGCTCTAAACTTCTATTACAATTACAACATGGATGATTATAGTTTAGACATGTCTCTATTTAAAAAAGGCCTATGTTCCAATTGGCATCAATCATAGAATTTTCCCCTCTGCTAATTTGTGCATGCCCACAATGGTGTAGCATGTGCCCATGCAATATAATATAGCACCTACATGGGCACCCCTCCTCATCCCTGGAAAATGTTGATGCACATAAACAAAAACCTCAGCATGCACAAGTTTTTCAACACATGTACAATTGATAAATATTGCCCACATGATACAATGTCCATATGTCACTTTGATATCTTATTTGTCATTCTTCAAAATTTTAGAATGGGCAAATTAGTCTAAGTCCATTTGAAAAATTGGTCATAGTTGACTTCATTATTATGGCAACCAAAAAATTTCATCTAATTTATGCACCATTATGATAATTTATCACAATATTTTTATATTTAATCAGACTTCTCACATTCATATAAGTTCAATATCTAAATCAAAAAGATTTGAAGCAAATGGTACAAGCATCAATCTGTGAAAATGAGAATTATCTGGGGCAAGTCGAGTTTAAGGTGGAGTTGGCTAAAAGTAATTTCAAACTCAATCACCTAAACTATCAAACTGGTCCATGGAACTCACTTCATTGGTTGGATTCAAATTTGAGAATTGGTGGACCACTTAAAACCCACTTACTACCTTCTCAAAAAAAAAAATCCATTTTGTGCTAGCAAGCCCTGAAATTGGCCTTAAAAACTCACAAAATCAAGCAACCGAGCCATGACACTTTACATTCATGTCCTTTTTTCCACAATCATTCATCTTAAAAATTCTAGGCTCTTAATGATTTTCAAGTCAAAAGATATCAATCTTTGAAGTTACCTCTTTGAAATATGTCCTACAAATAGTTTGTTGAAAGCAAGAAAATGCATCTGGAATCAACTTTAAAAATATTTCAAACCATCACCTGAGAAGATAAAACTTGGGGTACTTTTTCTTTCCTATATGGAGAACTTATAATGATTCACTTTCATCTCATGATAAATAACTATCAAAATTTGGAAAGCTTGTAAAGTCGGCTTCCAAGATTTGTCAAATAGGGTATATTGTTATAACAATGATTTTTGCAAATGGAATGGATATGGTAAAGTGTGCAAACTAATTCATAAAAACTTGAAAACTAGCATACATAGAGTATTTTTAGTCATATCTAGCACAGATTCAAATTTATGACCTCACAAACAGGCCTCCTAATCATTTTGCAGATTTGATCATTAGTAAAAACATTAAAATTGTAAATGGAATCTCATTTGAAAACTAGTCAAACGGATTCATTATAAGCTCAAAATTGGAAGAAAAAAAGTATTTGACCCCTAGAATTTAACGCTAAAAGAATTTTCATATTTTGGTCAATTGGGTCAAAGTCATAATCGAGCAAATAGGACTACAGGGTAACTATTGTAAAAGACAACTGACCAGTTTTAAGCTTTTACATATGAAATTTTCTTGCAAAACTTATCAAATGGATTCATTAGGGCTTCAAATTGCACATGGTGGATTTTATTTATAACTAAAGTTCAATAACATGACCATTCCTTCAAGATACTCGATGGGTCACAAAATACTGACTATCAAACAGGGCTCCCCGGATTAATGTGCAAAGTGAAAAATCATGAAAGAGATGAACAACCAACTTTGAGGAACTCAAAACCCTATAAAAACATATCAAAATGACTAAAAATTTGAAACATTGGCTACCTAATATGCATGAAAATATTCCCAAAGTGTTGAGTCATAAAACCTTACCAAGTGTAAGATATTCAAATGCAAACTAGCCCTCTGAATATTGTTTGGCATTTGGACAAAAATGCAGATTTGACGAGAGCTCCAAATGACATCTCACAAAATGACTAGAAACTTCAAACTAACAACATGAGATACATGTATATATTGAATGTAATACATGGAACACATGAAACACATCATAGACCTCAAAATTATACCTAGACACATATGCATAAAAAGAATTTATAGGGGTATTTACAAAGTTTCCAAATATGGTATTCAAAATCCTTGCCAATTTTTAAGCCTCGACACCTAAGGATTATCAAGTCCAATTGCATAAGAGTAGACAAAACTTCAAGAAAAATTGAGATAGATGCCAGCCCCTATACTGAGGAATTTCAAAAATTATGTCTTAGATCCAAAATAGTGGAGAGTAAAAATGGCAAGGTGGCAAGATATTTGAATGGTTTGAGAATGAAAATCTAAGAGGAACTAGACCTACCATGTCCTCATACAATGAGAAAATTCTATTAGTTAGCCCTCAAGGTGGAAGAGAGGATATGAGTAGAACACTAGAGGCAAAGGTGGAGATCCCTTTAGAGGAAGGGGGAAATCTAGAGGAAGAGGGTTACATTTTGGATCCCAAGGAGAAACTAATAAAGAGGCAGCCAAGGTTGGTAATAACAAAGGTAACTTTAGGGGAAGACAGTCTAAATCCAGAGGAAGATCTCAAGGAAGAGGATCAAGACCAATAAAATGCTTTAACTTATAGATTTTTATTGACCACTTATAGATGCTAAACTACCTAACTCACAATGGTCTCAAGGCATTGTGCCAATTGTGCCCTACTAGGATTATTTTGAAGTGAATTCTTTAGCCTCCTAATAGTTGTTTCTTACTCAATTCTCCCTCTTTCAATTTCATTCAACAAATTTTCTTGGGTCTCTAGAGGAGGTATTTCAATTGGTGGAGCTTGTGGAAGTGGTTGTTATTCATTTTGAGGGTTTTCAAGTTGATTTTGTGGAGGGTTTGGTATTTTTAAGAGTATTTTGGATAGCTTATGGTCCCATGCAACTGCTAATATTGTTGCTAATCATTTTACTATTAATTTTTTTATAAAAATTGGATAGAAAATTAAGTGATTAAAAAAAATAAAAAATTTAGAAACAAAAAAGGGAGGGAAGTAATTTATGATGACAAATTGAGCTTTTTCAATAAGCAACCACTTTTATTTTGAGCCCCCCATTTTCTTCATAGCTTATTTTGATTCCCTAAATAATAGCCGCTCCATAAAAATAGGAAAAGATTCAATATTATCCATTTTTCACATTTTTGATTCTCCATAGGAACACTTTGTTGCTTAAATTTAAGCATAAAACAGAGTTAAGCAGTCACATGGGAACGTGATATAAGACTTTATTCCTAAGCTAAATGTCTTAAATAATTATAGTTGACTTATATTTTATAAGTTTAATTTTTTTCTTAGTGAATGATATCTAAAACTCGCATGTTCATTCAAATAAAAGTTGTATTCAATATAACCATATAAGAATGGCATTTCATTCAAATAAAAGTATTGAATATAACCTCATAAGAATGTCATATTTCATTCATATAAAGGTTATTGAATGTAACCTCAATATCAATATGTTTCAAGTGTGTTTGATAATAAGGTATTAAGAATATGCCAATTTGTAAATAGTAAATTTGTCGACTGCATAGTCCTCTCTCTATGGGAATAAACCTTTTGCCACATGTGAATACCCTTTTCACTATAATCAATTGCGAATATAGAATTCCACGATAGGCCTTTCGAAAAGAATCATATATATGAGCGACAGTTCACAAAAGCTTTGAATATATTCTTTCTACTTGTAAAATCATTTATGCTTATCATATATTCTTGTCGCATTTTTGTTATGATACCCTACAGGCTTCAAAGTTCAATGATTATGCATGAAAAGGTCTATTGCAGGTGAAAAAAGGAAGAATGGAGATGATAATGTGAGACAACAAGCATCAACTATTCCTCATCCCGTGACTATCAATTTCATTCCAGAGGACCATTTAAGTGAAATTATATTATTTAGGGCATTAGAATAGATTAAAATATTTAGTCGTTGTGGTATGAACGAAAGCACTAACAAGGCCTACATTAACATCGATAGCTTTCTTTCTTTTCCTTTTTGTGGGCATTTTGATTTAAAAAATTATTTACCAAATTGCACTGCAATACTAAGCTTGATGTAGTCCAAATATGAGGTTTGCAGCACAAAACATACAACCCCTTTCTGCTAGGAAGCGACGTAATACTTGCTATATGGTTTCATAAAGAAATTTTAATTTCTTCAATTTTATTGTCATGAAGACAAATTCAATATTTTTTTTAACGCTCGATTTCATAATAAAATGTTTTTCAACAAAACTTATATCATATTAAGGTATTATTGGTGTAAAATAGGTAGTTATTTTTGGCACAAATGTGGTTTAAAATAGAGGAATCAAAAAGAAATTAAGCTTGAAGAAATAAGTCAACTCTGACTATTTAACACTTTTAATCTAGGAATCAAGCTTTATAGGGCCCGTTTGGCTGCAAGAATTGTCGAATGTGGCATTCATCTATGCTGGAATAAGCTCTCTTCTGGTATTCATGCATTCTTAAAATTTGACTCATTTTGGGGTCAAATTAGGATAGGCGAATTCTAATTCCAATTTTGTATTTTGCAAATAAACGTCAAATTGTTGAATGCGAGTAAATTTAGATTTTCCTATTCCTACCCAATATCAAAAAATATATATAACAAAGACCAAGACAATATCTTCCATGTTCTCTTCTTTGGATTCTCAAGTTTTAAATGATTGCAAGCTGACTGGAATCCTTTTCAAAGATCCTTTGGTTGGTAAATAGTCAAATGCATCAATTAGATCATCACATGGGTAGTGATTATGGATAGCTTTCTGAAATAAAATTTGATGGAGGATTTTGAAAGGTAACTCAAGGAGATCAGGGTAGAAAGTATGATTAGAAATAGTGAGAGAAATAATGTGGGAGCCATGGAAAATAAACAACAAAATATTAGTCAATTATTTAATCCAGGGAAGGGGAAGAACCTTCCCAAGGAAGCATGAAGATCACTACCTAGAATGTTAGGGGCTTAAATGTGCTTAGCAAGAAACAGTTACTAAAATATAGTTTAAAATAATTTGATTCTGAAATTATTATGTTACAAGAAACAAAATTGAATAAGCAAGAAGGAATTAAGCTAGAAAAGATATTAGGTAGTTGGAACATTAATTTACATGAATCGAGAGGAGCCTCAAGGGGATTAGGAATGATTTGGAATCCCAAGAAAGTAACTCTAAACATACTAAATTCAAGTAATTCATGGATGAGTAGCAGAATTAAAAGCATAAAGACTAACTTACATCTAATTTTAATAAACATATATAGACCGATCCATAACATAGATAAAAAACTTTTATGGGAAGAAATAAGTCTATTTATAAAAAAATCACAACAATGAACGCATTCTTATAGGTGGAGATTTTAATACTATCATGAATATAGGTGAAAATTTGGAGGCATCTAGCAAATTTCCCAAGCATCTATGGAATTTTAAAATGGATAGACATTAACAATCTATTTGATATTCCTATTAATAATGGTAAGTACACATGGAATAATAGAAGGAAAGACTTTTCTTTTATCACTGAGAAACTAGACAGATTCTTTCTCAAAGGTGAACTAAGTGAATTAGATTTAGATATTCAAGCCTCAATTCTACCTATAGTAGAATCAAATCACTATCCTGTTAGAATCAAATTTATTGAACCTACTAAACCTTTGAGAAATCTTTTTAAATATGAAAAAATGTGGTTTAAATAGACAAAAAAATTATGGAACTCATAAAAGAATGGTGGGATCAAGGCAATTTTAAAGGCTCCAAAATGTACATATTTGTGTCTAAGATGAAAATGATTTTAAAGAAAATATACTTAAGTGGAATAAAGAACAATTCAACAATATATTTAAAGAAAAAATAGATAATGAAGAAATCTTCAAAAAATTAAACATAGAAGTAATAAAAAAAGGTATTAATAATGAGAACTTTTTTCTAGAAAAAGAACTACTCGCCAGGCAGGAAAATGTTCTAGCAAAGGAATAAATCTTTTGGAGGCAGAAATAAAGAGAGAAATGGCTAGAAGAAGGAGACCGTAATACAAAAAAAAATCATAATAGCATCTGTACAATAGAGCTAAAAGAAAAAGTATAAAAATTAAAGACTCATCTAGCTCTATCACTGAAAATCCTAATAGTATAGCAAAGATTTTTGTAGATCATTTCAATAATCTATTAAATAATTTTGATAGTTTGAATATGATAGCTCAAGCAAAAATTCTTGAATCCATACCAAAAGTGGTGTCTATAGAAGATAATAAAGCATTAAATGCACCCATATCTCTAGAAGAAGTTAGATTCTTGTTATTCAACATAAATCCTAACAGTTCTCCAGGTCTAGATGGATTCCAAACTTTCTTCTACCAAAAATGTTGGGATATTATCGGAATTGATCTCTAGAAAGCCATTGAAGCATCAAGAAATGGTGGATCATTACTACCAAAAATTAATAATACCTTTCTTACCTTGATACCCAAAAAAGAGGATCTTGAAAACCTAGGGGATTTTCGACCTATAGCTCTCTACAACACCATTTATAAAATCATATCCAAAATTTTAGCAAATTGAATGAAATCGATTCTCCCAAAGCTTATATCAAAATAAAAAATGGTTTTTGTACTAGGAAGATCGATTCTAGATGGGATACTCATTATACAAGAAACATTACACTCAGCCAATAAGAATAAAATGGAAAGCATGTTCATGAAACTAGATATTCAGAAAGCATATGACATAGTTGATGGTTTCTATGCAAAACCTTAGAAGCCTTCAGATTCTCACACCAATGGATTAATCTTATCTATCAATGCATCTCAACAACTAAAATTTCCATTCTTATTAATGGAACTCCCGAAGGCTTCTTTGACACATCAAGAGGTATAAGACAAGGAGATCCCCTATCTCCTTTCCTATACATTATCATGGCAAAAGCCTTCGATAGAGTAATTTCCAAAGCTCACACTGATGGAAAAATAAGTGGAATTACCATAACCAAGAATGTTCCTAATATAATCCACCAACAATATGTAGATGATACCATTCTACCATGAGAAAGTACAATAAAAGAGGCCCTAAACCTCAAGTCAATCATCCAATAGTATATGGAAGCTTTAGGTCAAAGAGTGAATGCTGAAAAATTAGAAGAAAAAAAATTATTAACACCAAACTTGAAATAGAAAAATAGATTTGGAATATTATGGGATATAAAAGAGGTACATTCTGATGTAAATACTTAGGAATGGAGCTAGAAAAATGTTATAAAACTAACAAGGGATGGCATAGTATCCTTGATAGAATGGATAAAAAGATAGGAGGTAGGAAAGATAAATGGTTCACAAAAACTAATAAAGTTACAAAGATCAAAGCAGACTTATCTACCCTCCCAACCTACCCCCTTCTTACTTACCTCTATCTAAAAGTATTAATAAGAAGCTTGAGGCAAAACTCAGAAGCTCTTTTTGAAATGACACTAAAGAATAGAAAAAACTAGCTCTTATAAAATGGGAGAACTTAGGTAAACTAAACGAATTAGGAGGTCTAGGTATGAAAAACTTGAGTTGGCAAAATGAAGCATTAGGGACCAAACTCACTTTGCAACTATTCATAGAAAGAAATCAAAAATGGGAAAAAAAAAATTATAACAAATACCTAAATGTAGTTGATCCTTACTCCTTGTTTAGAATGAGGATCCTTCCTAAAGGATCCAAAAGTTGGAATTTTATAACAAAAAGCAAATCCCTAATTAGTAAATATCTTACTTGAGATGTTGGTGATGGTGATGAAGCTCTCTTCTGGGAGGACTCTTGGAATGGTCATCCCCCAGTAGATAATATGGGTATCCCAACTATTCTAAAAGATCAATTAGTCAAACTCTAAGTGTGTAAGGTCAACAATTATAAAACTAAAAAAGATATTAATGATAGTATAAGTTGGGAATGAAAAACTTTGGATAATATTGACTTGGAACAAATAGTTTAAAAAGGTTTATGAAAACATCATTCATAAGAGGAAAATACATAAATTAGTGAGAAATGACAAACTCATGTGGGCAGCACCAAAAGATGGCAGGTATAACGTTAAAAATGGATATAGAGTAATCACTCATTCCCAAAGGTGGGAAGAAGTTAATACTCCCCTTAAACAT